>OY725322.1:41613350-44248579 GCA_963242795.1 Inga leiocalycina | reverse complement strand
AAGTACTTGTCAATGGGGGCTTTTGTTTTACGTACCAAGGACGATTACGATATTCCCACGAGGGGGTAACATGCATAGTAGGCAGTGAGATCCCAAAAAGGGGTAGCCCCACAAAAATGCTACATCTTCATCTTCCTCCTCATAATTATGCCCATCAAGCAATATCACAGGCTTCACATGGGGTTTTGGTACTCTCTCTAACATGGGGTTACCTAATGTGGGCTTTAAAAGGCCAAGAGAGAATAATATATCACAAAGAAGAAAAGGAAAAGGATTATTCCTTTTTATCAAAAGGTTAGGTAAGGGCCCTGTCGGTCCAACACGAAAGCTTATCAGAATCAGATCAGATCTTAATCTCTTATGAAACGAAAACACTTACATAATTATTTACGCAGGTTGCGTAGCAATTATACATGACCGATGGAATCTTCAGTATCTATATCAACGGTGAAATTTGAACTCATGTTCTTGTAAGAAATGGACCAAGTGTACCGACCTGCTTTGTTAGCGAGCCGAGACAAATGAAGGCACCACGTACTCAGTCCTGCAAGTATCAAACCAAATGAAATGAAATGAAATGGGGACCTATAACACATGGGGTGGGGTGCTTGACCTTGTGAAGTGTGGAGCCACTCAAACCATAAAAAGTCAAGAATCTTTTTTGCAATGCGTTGGCTTGAAGCATTGGTTCCATATGGTGAGCTATAATATAATTATCAAGAACTAAAAATGTTGCAAATTTTAGTTTAAATCGTTTTATAGGCAATTAAAGGTTGAAGCTCTTAATAGCTAGAATGTCAATAATAATTGAGATTTATTTTACAACATCTTTTATTAGGTATATATACAACTTTCTTTTGATTGTGATTGAAATGGCTGTTTAACATTTAGGGATGGTTTTCTTAAATAATTTAGTTGTGAGGCTTCGCATGTCATGTTCATGACAAGTAAGTACACCTTGAACTTTATAATTTGTTTGGTTCAATTTCGTACTTAAAGTTAATAAATACTGCAGAAAGCTTTGGGCTGGTTTTGTTTTTCCTATTTTTACACAATTTTTTTATTTTTAAAAATAAAAATTTTTGTTTAGTAATTAATTTTCAGTTAAGTGTTTTGTAAAATAAGATAACAATAATCTATTTTCTTAAAAAAAAATAACAAGAACAACTTTTATATGTTCTCTTATTTTTAACTTGTTCTTTTGTTATGTAAAATTGGGATCTGGCTACCATTATTTTCCTTCTCACCCGCTTATGGTCCTTTTATCAATCTGAGTCATTGGATTACGATTTCAACGGTCCAGATTTTTTCTTTATTATAAAATATTATTATTATAATAATAATATTTTTATAATATATTAAATCTGGACCGTTGAAATCTTAATCTAACGATTCAAATTGAGAAAAGGACCGCAAGCGGATAAAAGGAAAAGGATGGTAGCAAGATCCAATTGGGAATAAGCGGAGAACCCTATCTACATTTAGCACTTAACGGCTCAAACTCTCACCTCTCAAAACTCACTACTTTCTTGTCTCAATTTGCATGTTGTCTCCACTTTGTAATCTACATGGTGCTCATCAAATTTAATTTTAAGAACAATTATTTTAAACAAGTTTTTATAATTTTCCTCAAATATGAATATTAAAATCATCCAAATTTTTTATTTATTTTTATTCTTTCCAAAACTTGTTTTGAAAAACATTTTCATTAAACTATTCTTAAAAAAAAAGAATTAAATAAGACCTTTGGTTTTTGTTTTAATATTAAAAAAACCCTTGGATTCTTATCATCAAGGGGGAGCACGCTGCAATCTCAAATAAACACATTATGCGATATGTGGGAACCACGAAGTGCACATATATATAGTAATGAAAAGAAATTTAGGTCAATCTATCATTAATATTGCCTTACCATGTCCATTTTATTGTTTTAATTTGTTCTAAAATAATTGAAGTGAACAAGACCTAATTTTTTAGCCATGTTCGAACTTCGAACACACATCTCACAACAGTTCAAAAAATATCTGTAATATGTCCCTATACTTTATCTACTAACAAAGTTATCAAACAGGCAAAGGAATTCAAATTCACATAATTTATGACTCGTATTCTTAATAACTACCACCTTTGATCTTTAATATAAGATCCAAATTGTTAAAATTGACCTTCAATTTGATGAGAATTAAAATCTGTTACTCAAGAAATCTTAAGAGGCATAGTCATTTCTCATTGGGTTTGTTCCATGCGACTAATGAAAGAATTGGGCCTCAACTTGGTTCTTTGAAGCCTATATATACGAGTCCTGATCCTCTGGTCTTAGGGTATCTCTCTTGTGTGCTCATCTGGACCGTCTACATTATCCAATGGCTAGAGGAAAGACACGCTTTCAGGGACCTCATTAGACGGTGCGTTTAGATATCTAAAATAACACATCCTCTTTCAAATCATATCTACCGAACTCACCGTTTCATTCAGAGGAACTAAAATGTGCTCCTTTTTTTTTTTTAATCCAAACTGAAATGCACACTTTGAAAGAGATCCCCAGGACTGAATCCAGCAAACAAATGAATTACCCCCCAGGGGGCCATATCGTAACTTTTTAATTAAATATTTCTTTTGGGAAATAAACGTGAATATATATATATATATATATATATAGAAGGGCAAAAATATCGAGTTTTACACTCACAGTGTAGTGATAGAAACTTTGATAGTTGATAAAAGCTGAATGGGATGGTTCATGAACGATCTGGTCATATCAACAATACAAACAAAAGTTGATGATTATAGGATACCTAAGCAAAGAAAAACGAAAGATCAAAGGTTTCATTTACTATTATATATCTAGTATCCATTGACTCCTACTAATCAAAATTCAAGAGTATTTTCTTTGGTCTCTAATAAAAGATATCTCACTCTCCCAAGATAATTCTTTTTGAACCCACAGCAATGACCTTCTTAAGAGGTGTTGAATTATACCTAATCCACCTCTGATGGTTGAGGGCCTAATCCCATTACGAGGGGGATTTCAATGAGAATAAGAAGAGGTATAGGTGGATCTAATAATAAGAGGAGATTGTGGGAGTGAATTCCATAAGTAACGCTCCGAGCAGATGAAAGTAATTTTAGTGCTCGTTGTGGCGGTGAAAATTTATTAGGTAAAAAATTATTTTTCTAAAAAGTGATAGTTAAAATATTATTTTTATTTTATATTATGTATATATTAAAATAATTTATTTTCCTGAAAAGAAAAATAAAAAACTTTAATCTAAATCATCTAAATTAGATTTACATAGTGTGCATTGATGATAAGTGCTTGATGCTTATGACTATGCTTAACATTTGTTTCAAGAAGTTTGGAATAGCTTATTTTTGGGCAATAAGTGTTTATAAATAGTGATTTACAGTATACGAGGTAAGTATATATGAGAGGAGTTCTATCTCGACTTAGTGCATGTTTGGGAGAGCTTATATTTGGGAAATAAGCCCTTATTACGCAAGCCGAGAAAAAACTCCTCTCACATACTTACCTCGTATACCGTGAATCACGAATTATAAGCACTTATTGCCCAAAAATAAGCTCTTCCAAACACACACTTACACAATAAGTGCTTATTCTTAAAAAATAAGCTAATCCAAACATGCACATACGTCTCTCCTCTAAAAAATGGAACTGGTTTCCTTATTAAGAATGTGTCTAATAGGAAGATCTAATAAGATATATATGGACCATTTAGATATGATACGTTGGACAATCCAGATTTATTTTTCTAAAATTTATATTATTAAAAATATTTTAATAAGTATAGAATCTAAAATAAAAATAATTGATTTCTCAACTATTATTTTTTTAGAAAATAATATTTTTATTAAAAAGCTATCAATTTAAATTTACTTAAATTTAAACTGTCTAATATCATATTTAGACAGTTCAGATTTGATTAACTCTTCCTATTAAGTAAATTGCTTAATAGGGAAATCGGTCGCTTGAAATCCTCTCCCTCCTCTTACGCCTTTGCTGCGGCTAAATCGGAGTCTGAATTGTGTTCTAGTTTCGTGCGGACAATTCAATCATTCAGTAGGATCCAATGTCATCCCTAAAACCTTCAAGAGGTATGGCATCTCTTCCATCTAAATTGATCAAACTATTATATTCAAAAGGAACTATTTTTCCTTTGAAAACTGACATGACAAGCAACCATTATATTCAAACGTAGAACCAGCCAAAATCAGAGCCGTGATCGAAATGGCAACCAAGCATATATCGGCTATGTATCAAGTTTACTCAACAATATCATTTTAAAGGGGTGCATATATATATATATATATATAGTACTAGATGTGATCTCATTAGATTTGAACTACAAGACAACCCCACGTGAACTTAAAATAAACAAGGACAAATCTCAGGTTTTAAAGAGATCTCTAGCTATGCTAGAGATAATGTTTATAGGTATGCTACCTATTACCCTAAAAACATAGCAGGCGAGTCGAATAATGCATGTATCCAGATTTTTCTGTAGCTACTACCAAACAAATTGAATAGAGAAACAAAAAGAAAATTTAAAACGGTGCCGACTCTTGTTACTTTCTAGTTTTTTTTTTTTTTTTGCCATAGTTGTTACTTTCTAGTTAGACTCTAACTATATTGACACAAATCCATGTTCAAGAAAAGGCCACTGGGGGTTTATGTAGACATGTGAAGGCACATAGCGCGCATTTCATAGTGTTTATACACACACACACAGTAGAGAGAGAAAGTCACACCAGGTGACCAGAGTGCAGTTATTGTTTGGGAAAATTATATATGTATAAGTAGGAAGAAAAAGGTACAGATAATTTAATTTTGTGGCAGAAAGAAAAAGCACAAGAGAACAAAACGGAGGCCCTCGTGCAAAGTGGATGTGGCATTGTACATCACAAGCTATGATTTAATTTATCAGAAAAATGAGATAGAGAAACAGAAAGAGAGAGAAGAAGAAGGAAAATTAAAACAAAGTGAAAAAGCTGCATGTGTGCTTGGGGGTAGACATTCCTCTTAATTATATGAACTTGTCTCTCTCTCTCTCTCTCTCACTAGATCAATTATTTTTGCACCTTTTGCAGCCTATTGGGCGTCTATGGATCTCATTTAGATTCTGTTCAACATGATTTATTTAGCATAAATTATTATCCAGAAAAATAATTGAGTGAAGCAACATCTTGAATTATAGGGAAAATGACTCTTAGGTCCTAAGTTACAAAAAAATATCAGAAAAGTCTTTTTGAAAAGTCAATGATTAGAAAAGTCTCAATTTTCAATGTCCATTTACGTAATTACCTCCATTAAAATAACTAGAGAAAAGCCACAGGAGGAAAGGAGGGAAGGCACGTTTTTATGATTAAGCCATTAAAGAGAGGAGAAAAATGCACAAACGATTTGCGCAGGAGGTGGAATATTGAAGGAATACAATGTGCTGTTAATGTCGTTGGGAACGTCTTATTCTTCATCGTCCATGTACGGGTAACGAGGTACAGAAGCGAATTGGAATTTTTTTTTATATGTGAAAGTTGGTTGAATTGAAATTGAGGGGTTGGTCAAAGGTTAGATCTTGAGCTCAAAAATGGAGTAAGTGGTAGGTGGTAGATAAGAAATGCTAAGAATTTGCCACACATATAGTCTTGATCATTGAAGTTAGGGTTTAACTTTGGGTGGGTTGTGTTTATGTTAGAGTGCTCTGTTTTTGTGGCATGGTTACAGAGGAGCTGCTGTTTTTTAAGTGAGAAATGGTGAATGTAATTGTTATTCTTTGTTATGAAAATGCTGAAATGAAAACAAAAAATTGTTGTAAATTTGTGCAAACGTAGTTTTTAATATGGCATTTGTAATTGTTAATATTGAACATGCGCTCTGTTTTTGGGCAATGTAATAGAGGGAATGCTCTATTTTTGGGAAGCAAACAGAGGTTTAGCCTTGTTTTAAGTGGGTCTGATTGAATGTTAGTGTGTTTTGAGTTATTAGAAAATGCACATGTCTAGCAAAAAAACGTGTTGTTAATATGTGCATATATATTATAAATATTGTTGTGGAAGTTGTTAATATGAAGTTTGTGTTGCAGATTCTCATGAAAAATGGGAAATTGTTCGGGGAAAAATCTATTCAGTTTCTTTCATGTGGGGGGAGTTTTTAAATGATGGAGCAGATGAAATGCAATATGTTGGTGGTTTGGTAAGAACAAGATGTGTAAAGGAAGGCACAACATATGAGGAGTTGTGAAAAATCATATCATCCATAACGGGAAAGGAAAAGAATGAAATCCAAATGAAGTTCAAAGTTACCATTGATATCTCAACATTTGTGGATTTTGTAGACAATGAAGGGATGGATCATTTAATCAAATTTAATGAATAATATGGTTATGTGTATATTGAAGAGGATGGTGATAATGACAGTACAGAACCAGCAATGAATGGTCAAATGGAAGAGCAAGAAGTGTAAGTTTAGTTGTCTTAAGAAAAGTATTTTTTTCCAACGTTAGTATGTGCAAGAGCACTCTAACTTGTAATTTCTTATAGAATTGATAATTTGTTTGGAGGTGAAGAAGGAATGTGTACGTCCCCACATGGTTTATTAAATGAAAGTCAAGTGATCACATCATTGACTTGTGCTACGCAAATGGTGCCAACACCCATACCAGAAATGAATCATGGAAAATGGAAGGATTTAATTATTAGAGCAGGACATATTTTTTCGAATGCTGTTAGCCTTCGTCAAACATTATACAAATATAGTATTACATACAAGTTTTCATACCAATTTGTCAAGAACAATCAACACAAAATAATTGTGAAGTATAAGGTTGGTAGTTGTCCTTGGTATATGAGTGCATATTCATCAGGAGAACATCAAGATACAGAGTTTATAACCATTAGAACATTCAAAAGTGAACACATTCACCAAGCACAAGATAGCCTAATAGTTTGGCATCCACACAGGTCGAGATTGACATCATCAATCGTATTGGATGGTTTGAGGTGCAATATTGACAAGACTACTAATGTAATTCAATCAGACATGTACAGAGAGTATGGGGTGCGGATGAACTACCGTCAAGCATATAGGGCAAAAGAAAGAGCGTTAAGGGAATTATATGGTCGAGTAGAAGATTCTTACATGGTAATTCCGTGGATATGTGACAGGCTAATGGAGAGTGATCCAGACACAGTTGCAAAATGGGAAGGCTCATCTAACAATAGATTTCAGAGGGTATTTATTGCTTATGGCTGTTTGGTTAAAGGGTTTATAGGTAGTTATCGACCCATATTTTATGTAGATAGTTGTCATCTAAGTGGCCTTTATAAAGGAACAATGTTGTCAGCTAGTGCATATGATGCAGACAACCAGATTTTTCCCCTAGCATATGCCATTGTGAGCGGTAAGACATATGATGAATGGTCTTGGTTTCTATTAAACGTGAAAGACATAATAGGCTCAATGTTGATAACAATTGTGTCAGATCACAATAATGCGATTATTGGTGCTGTAAAAGAAATATTTGGCAGCGAGAGACATACTTTTTGCTACCTGCATTTGAAAGAAAATTATAGTGCTGAGTTCCTAAGAATAAATAGAGGCCGAACACAAACATCAGGGAATAGCAAGGAGAATGCACTCCATCTTCTTGATGCAATTACGTATGCAAGGTTGGATGAAGACTTCATAGTGTGATGGGAAAATTAAGATTGTTCAATCCATAATTGACACATTGGGTGGAGACTCATGGGGATATTGACAAATGAGCTCTAAGCAAGTTTTCTTTCAAAAGGTGGAATAACATAACCAGTAATCTTGTAGAGTCATTTAATGCATGGATGTTGACAAAGAGAAAGCACACCGTGTCAGTTTTAATTCATGAGCATCAAGAGAAATTGGCACGAAAATTGCTTGCAAGCAAGATGGCTATGGACAATTGGAAAAATGGAATGGGACCCAATATTGAAGATAAATTGTTGCAACATGTTAAACATGCTGAAAATATGAAAGTAGCGTATTATAGAGACAATTAGTTCTCAGTTCGAAATAGATGTGGGGATGCCATAATTTATGTGAATGTAGATCTTGGTGAAAGAAAATACACATGTTTAGTATGGCAAATGAGTGGAGTACCTTGCGCCCACGCATGTGCAGCTATTAAGCTACTTAGTTGTAATGTTTACACATTTGTAGATGACTGGTTCAAAGTGGAAGCACAGGGGAAAATATATGTAAGTAGCATGAGGCCAGTCGCAACTCATGATTGTCCACGGGCTGAGTCTCCGACGGTCACGCATATGCTGACACAGACATTGTTAGACCCTCCAATAACTACAAGACTGCTAGGGAGACTAAAAAGGAAAAGAAGGGAATCTTAGTTTCAAAACAAGAAGCTGTATCATTGTGGGAGATGCAATGAGGCTGGGCGCACAGTCAAAACTTGCAAAAATCCAAATCCAAGCTAAAAACAAGGAGTACATGAGTGTATATGTTTTTTATAGTTACTTTTTGGTTATATATATAGACCATGATTTAGGCGCATTCTCTGACCCCTTTTGCTTGTTGCATGCGTCCCCAACTTGGTGTATCTATATAAAGATCATATCATATTAAGTGAAATAAGTATATGAAAAAAGTTACTTACTTATACTACTTAATATTTTAATGTCATAGTATATATGGAAATGATAAGCTATTTAGTTGTGACAGTACAGGTATTAAGTTGTAACAAATGGGTAGAAGATGTTGTTTACATTTATGCTGTATTGTTGTCACAGGTTGGCCACTGACCTTGTGAAAATAACTCTTTTTGTTTTTGTTGTAAAAACATACATAAGGCCTTGTGAACAAGGCCTTCAACTGTTGCAAATGTGGCATGAGGAATTTTAGTCACATTGAGTCATTATTAGGTTCAGCTGATGGTAAGACTGTCACACTGTGAAAAAATTATACCACCTAGAGGACGTTGTTAATATGACTTATGATATTGTAAATAAAACATTACATGTTGTAAACAATGATGTTCTAGGTTATTGCTTCTTGCACAAGTTATTGCCCTGGTGTACCCGCGGTAAAGAGTTGTAAAATGAACTATAAATGTTGTAAATGTAACTGAAGATGTTGTAACCAATTTACGTTGGTAATTTCCTTCCCATGTGTTCAGTTAGCTTTAAATGTGGCGAGATGGTGGAGGAAGTTGTTAATATGACTTATGATATTGTAAATAAAGCATTACATGTTGTAAATAATGATGTTCTAGGTTATTGCTTCTTGCACAAGTTATTGCCCTGGTGCAGCCGTGGTAAAAAGTGGTAAACATAACTCAATGAGTTGTAAAATGAACTATAAATGTTGTAAATGTAACTGAAGACGTTGTAACCAATTTTCGTTGGTAATTTCCTTCCCATGTGTTCAGTTAGCTTTAAATGTGGCGAGGTGGTGCAGGAAGTTGTTAATATGACTTATGATGTTGTAAATAAAGCATTACATGTTGTAAACAATGATGTTCTAGGTTGTTGCTTCTTGCACAAGTTATTGCCCTTAGGCAGCCGCGGTAAAGAGTGGTAAACATAACTCAATGAGTTGTAAAATGAACTATAAATGTTGTAAATGTAACTAAAGATGTTGTAAACCAATTTACATTGGTAATTTCCTTCCCATGTGTTCAGTTAGCTTTAAACATGGTAAGGTGGTGGAGGAAGTTGTTATGACTTATGATGTTGTAAATAAAGCATTACATGTTGTAAATAATGATGTTCTAGGTTGTTGCTTCTTGCACAAGTTATTGCCCTTATATAGCCGCGGTAAAGAGTGGTAAACATAACTCAATGAATTGTAAAATTAACTATGCATGTTGGAAATGTAATTGAAGATGTTGTAAACCAATTTGTGTTGGTAATTTCACTCATCCAAAAGCTATTTGAGATTTTGAGAGTTTGTAGGGAAATCACGCATCCAATGACCTTGGTGGCCGTCGATTCACATGCAGACGAAGTGGTTACACATTGTTAAAATAACTCATGTTGTTGTAAATAAAGCTTTATCAGTTGTAAACAACATCATCCGTATAGATACACTTGCTACGGACCAAGATCTTTTCCTGGTGCAAAGACAAAAAGAAGTTGTAAAATTAACTGCATAAGTTAACAAATTGGCTTCAGATGTTGTAAAATCAATGTTTGTTGTGGTCACCATTCATTAGAACACATTTGTTAAAATGATATCCAGTGTTGTGAAAACATGCATATCTACTTGTAAACAAAAAAAAAAGAGTGTGGTGACCTTGGTGTGTAAAAACGTTGTTTCCTTTACCTATGCAACAACTTCAATAAACGACTAAAAATGTTGTAAACATATGCATAACGTGTTCTCAAAATCCGCACTTGGCAAACTTGAGAGTAAATCATTCCATACATACATGTTGTCAAAATAACTCATGATGTTGTTAAACATCTCTGTACATGAGTATTACATTAGTGCCCTGTTCTGCAACAAGGCATTCGTACAAAATATCAACACAACTACACTACAACTAACCATAACCACAAAATAAATGTTCTAAATGCTGCATGTCTTTCTTCCTCTTCATTTATTGATTTCCAGCGAGAAGGGACAACACCCTTTGTGCATGTTTGTTCTGCTCATGTGTCACTAGCCACCATAAATATTCCACCTTTAGCTATTAAATCTAATCATCAAGAAGCTTAGGCATGGTGTACCCCTCTTTGTCATGTGTAGAGTCATCCCAACTATGTAACCATGACAAAACATGAACACCACATGAATCGCTGCAAAACAAAGTGACACATACACAGTTCTAATATTATAACAACCGAATGGTTCAAAAAAACTAAATTTCAAAGACTTTAAGGGGAAAAAAACTACTAACGTATCAGTTTGGACATGCACTTTTACCCACTTGACTTCCTTTGCTATTTCTTCTCCTTTGTCATATACTTCCAGTTTAACTCAATGAAGTACGTTAACGATGCAATATCTCTGCATGTTGTAAACAAAAATGTGTCATGTCACAAAATAACAATGACTACTGCACACAAACCATTTAAGAAAGTAGTACTTACACATACAGTGCCAGCCATTCTTTGGCTCGAAAATCTTTTTTTTGTTTTTTACTCAATCTCTTAGGTTTTTTTGGAGGGTCAGCCTCTAAACGTGCATCTCCTGCTAGTTTTTGTGCCCTTACATATGTGAAGTGGTCAACCAATGAGTCCAGTGTATAGAACAACATTGTCTTCATCTCCAAAACATAACAAAACCAATGATCAAGGCGTAGTGTAAGAGCAAAAATGAAGTCGTAATTCCTAATGTTGTATCCAATATGTTCAAGGAAGATCTCCGCTGTATGCAATTCCAATGACTAGTTCTTTAGATCTGCAGACATATGTTGCATCAATTCTGTGGAAAATATGTGTCTAGTCACCTGGCTGCTCTTGTGTAGTTGATCCCCCACCAACGCCCTCACAACTATGGACATAAACTATGCACCATTATAAAAATGTAAGAAATTCACAGACTTCAATTAACAGTATGAGTTTATTGTACAAATAAACTTACCCTGTTACTAATCCACCCCCTTGAACGAAGACAATATAGTTCAGCATGGTCAAAAAAATAATCATACATATCCACAAACTCCCTAATAGAGAAACAAGCACACAAAGTCAGTTATCGTGATTCAAATCGATTGAGATTGAAGAAGTGTAATTACTTACTCTTGCTCTTCCTCTGCTGAATTAGATCTTGTAGTGCACATTTGATATAAACTTTCCTTATTCTTGTCATCTTTATTTCTCTTCTTACCCATTGTTGTCACCTAGGGAGAGGCAATAGCAGGTTTCTTAACCCTTGTAGATTTCCTCAATTGCAATTCTTCCTTCCCTTTCGATTGCAATTTCTCTTTATCTCCCATATTAGCTGCACCTTCTTGTTCTTCCTCTGACCCTTCATCTTCATTTATAAATTGAACTTTATCGTCTTCTCCTTTTCTTGTGTCACCCCCCCTCATCTTCACTTGGTAATATAGGTTCTTCATCTTCACTTTCTGATGGAGATTTTGAGCCTTCCACCTTTTCCTCACCTTTATCCATCTTTCCCTCGCCCAACAGCCTCGCTTGAAGTGAAATGAGTACCTTTTGCACTATTGATAGAACCCTTGACATAATTCGATCATATGTTCTCTTGATTTCTTGCAAATTAGGCATGGAAAAAAATTAATTGAATACTTTGGACACAATGTGCGGCTGACATTAAATTGTATGTCTTACTGAGTGTGTTAGCATAGTTTGTTGATGCAATTCGGAAGAGGCAGGTCCAACTACACTACTGACAGAATGTAGCAACCCTTGGTTGCTTTCCTTCTCTATTTACACTCTGCTCTTGATGTTTTTGTCATTCCAAAATGCAATTACATTGTCACTTGTAGAGGCGTGTAGTTGGGCCAGGGGAAAATGTAAGCAAAACACCTGTATACAAATGCAATACAACTTACCAACAGCAAATTTCAACATCTAATGCAGCAGTTTACAACTAATTAAACAAAGCCAACAAAGGTTACATAGATAAAACTTACACTTACCATCAGAAAATATATACATCCGCCTACATTGATTCTTCCTGCATCTTTCCCTTTCATGACTTTTTTCTTGTATTGTGCAAGTGAATTGGATAGTTCATTCAACAGAAAGGTTGACCAATCATAATCCCTAAAAGCTCCTTTTGTTGCTGTCATCACCTTTAACACTCGATCACTCACTTTAATCCCTACTTCGGGACATAAGAGAGTTCCCAACGCATACATAACAAATAGGAATTCAAATTCCGGATCCTCCTCTTTCTCAATTAGCCATTTTCCTATCGTCTTGTATGGCACTGTCTCGTACAAGGTCTTCAATTGTTTAAAACCTTCTTCTTCATTATTGACATTTTCCTCAATGTCCCCCCTCACACGATAAGCCCATCATTTGTTGTACATCTTCCCAGAGGATGTTAAGTGACCTCCCTGGAATCGAAACATTATTAGTTGGAGGGTCAAATGCAGACATAAACTGACCACATAAATCTCAGGGGATTTATGAGCAACATATGTTAACTAACTTGTTAAATCCAACTTTCTTTAGCCACTCCATCCTATCTTCTCTATTCTTCACACTTTTGCACATTTTCATAAATTGATTTGGAGCACATCGAGTCAAGAATGGAACCAGATATTTTGTCTCTTTTGCCTCACTTCTTAAATTCTTCGCCCTCATCCTATAAGCCTCCTTCTCCTCCTCTTTCAATGAGTCCCAAGCTTCTTTTATCGACTGAGTCTCCTCTTTTAAACGCTTGCACTCCTCATTCTTGTTCTTCGTGTTCTTAAAATAATCTTGTGTGAACAATATATACCCTGAGACTTTTGGCAGCCTCTCTCCCTCTCCATCTTTACCTTATTTGTTCTTCGGCATTTTCTACTTAACCTTAAACATAATTACTACTTTAATGACCCACCACCAAAAACATAAGATATTAACCATTCATTTGTATCTAACGAACGAGTAATTTAGGAAGTTAATTGCAATTCCATATCAGTAATGCACATAACAGAGTCATCTACACAATATATCAATCACACATTCATATATATGAATAATGAAACACAAGGGTTTACTTCACAGGTTTCAAAAGAAAGGCCATGAACTGAACTTTTTTTTTGGAACTCATCACACACAACATACATTTTTTCATATCAACAATTGCTAGCTATCCTAAAGTGGCAAGTACCAATTCGTATATCGGTCTACGCTGAACCTAAATCCAAATTAACTTCCTATACTAACCATTGTTTTGCTGGAACCACAAAAAAAAAGTACTAACCAACACAAACAACAGCATTAATAGAACACCGATTATTAACATTAACATACTTCCAAATGCATCAATTCTAAAGGAGCACATTATCAGCCTTATACCCATTGATTCACACTTGAAACCCAATGCTAGAGGAGCACAATATCAGAAAACCACATTATAAAAGAGTCCTTGGCCTTCAACATTATTCCAAAACAAACATCTATACCCCCCAAAACAACAACCTTGATTCGGCCATCACAGAGCAGTGACATACAGAGAAAGCAAAAATTGGAATCCAAAAACAACCTTCCTAAACCTATGTATTTCCCCAACTCAATTCTAAGATTCAATCTTTTGCCCCAATCCCAAACTAGCAGCAACCCAATAGATTAATGGTGGCATTTCACACACAAAAAAAGACATTAAAGTCAGTCAGGGAGTAACTGTGCTGACGACTAATTGTATGGCTTCAGAGGAGCAATGGAGATACTCTGGGTGTTGGGAGGAGTGATGCAACCTACGGATTCGGAGGAACACCGGATTCTTTGCCATGGCAAGACTGGTAGATGATGGGGCTATGGTGGAGATGCTTGGCCAGCGAACCGTGATGGATGCTTGGGCACTGGAGGAGCCACTGACGGCGAGTTGAACGGCAGTGACGAGCGATGTAGAGGCAGAGCAGCCCCGGAGGACAAGCAATGCTTGCAAATGGCGATGGACGCTTGGCCACTGAAGGAGCCACCGACAGCAAGTCGAACGGTAGAGACGCGCGACGCAGATGCAAAGCACCATCGATCGAGAAGCAGAGCGTGCGAATGGAGAAGGAATTTCAAGAGCCCTGGATCCGTTTTATTTCAAAAATGAAGGCTCAAAAGTTTAAATTCCTTGGGAGGTAATTGTGTAAATGGACCTTGGGAATTTATGTCAGAAAAAGTCCCTAAGAATTTTTCTGACCATTGACTTTTCTGATATTTTTTCTGTAACTTGGGACCTAGGTGTCATTTTCCCCGAATTATATTGAAGCGATGTAAGCTCAAAAAAAAAAACTACATTGAAAGAACTATTCGTTTGGAATATTCCATCAATATTTAAATCTGAATCAGTTTAATAATGTCATACATTGGCAACAAAAAAGATATACAAAAATTGTTTTATAAACATAATTGTGGAGTTATTAACTAATCCATTTTTCATGTAAAATTATACTCCTTTTAAATTAATTAAAAAAAAAAAAGGAATCCATTTTACTGTGTATCCTATCTGTAGTTCTTTGAACGTCTTCAATGATCCACCTAACAACGCCCTTCTTGATCCTCTTTGTTGGATTATGGCATTATGCTACACTTCCTCTAATTTTTTTTAGATGAGAATTTGTAAGGGTTCTCTTTTTTATATAAGTTATATTTATAAAAAATAAAAGTCTCTTGTCTAGAATATTTATTAAGTTTTTCTTTTATATCCTCACTAAGATGAATTTTTTATTAATGAGATCAATTTTTTTGCCAGAAATTAATGTGATCAATTATTAAGAGCCAATAATCAATTATTAAATGAGGATATTTCTGAAAAGAAATTTCTAGTTTTAACATATTTATTAATCTAACTAATTTTAGAGAAAAAGAACGGAAAAGAATTTTCAATTTACAAAATTTTAAATTAGATATTTTTAAAAAATAAATTATAAATTACTTATCAAATTTTATCATTTTTTTATTAATTCTTAATATCAAACATAATTTAAAATTTTATAATTCTTTTTCTATCTTTTTCCCTTCACTGTATTATTTTGCCTTTGAGAATTAGTTGTGCGTGTGTGTATGCTCATTTAATTCGTGTTTTTATATTTTTTTATTTTGTTACTATGATTGATCCGACAGCATTCGTCTCAATTATTTGTTTCTTAATAATTGTAATCCAGTAAATGGTCCCTGTTAGGCCATTTGTCACTTCACTATCCTGTCCACAAGATTCACCAAAGATATCTGAGAATGGACACTGTAACAATATTTATGTAAAACTTTTCTTCAATTTAATTTATTATGCATTTCAATTCCAAGTCCCAATTAAGGGAAAATTGGATCTATAAGAGAAAACGCGACCAAAAGGTTTATTAAATCTCAAATTTACATTAAAATCCTTCGATACATTTTTACAATATATTCATGATTTGTTCTAAAGCGAAAACAAAAGAAAAAGAAAATCTCTCTCGCTCACGACAAAATCTTCTCGTTTTACAAAAGGATCCCAATGCTTCACTACTTCACTCCCACCAACTGCCATTGCTACACTACTCCTACTACTTCTCGTTTTGTCTTCCTACTGTTGTTGTTGCTAGCTCTATGTGGGAATCAAGGATGAGGACTGATGAAGGCAGAGCTGGGATTAAGGTTTTCAATGGCGACGATAATAATTCTGATGAACTAGCTCCCAATGCTGCTACTGGCACTTCCACCAGATTCAGGAGAAGCACTGTGGCTGTGAATGCCAAGAGTAGGACGTTGAAATAGGACTTCGGGCAGAAGAATTGTGATGAACAATGTAAGGAGCTTAGCATGTCTTCCAATGGGATCAAGAAGAGTCCAATTCCGGCGAGGACGTCAAGAACTAAAGCTGTGCCGTTTCAGGCGACGAAGATGAGATCTGATGCGGGAGAATCGAACAGTGAGGGAGCTGAAAAGAGTTTGAGGAAGTCGAAATCGGATTTAATTAGCACTTAAAATCAGAATAATGCGAAGAGCAGCATTGGGGAGAATAATTCTTCAGTCCGATTGAGGAAGAGGAAATCCCCGTCGGATCCTGTTTCGGATGAATTAAGCAATGGGATCAATGGCGGAATCGAGAATGTTCCTGCTCAGAATTATAAGAAGGACGACGATTCGGACGAAAATTGTAATGACTTCGAAGTGTGTGAAGAGAAGCTCATTTCAAGCAGTACGAACAATGTGAGCGTGCCGAAATGTTCTCCTTGAATTGTCGGTGCCGGTAATCGACGGCGATGCAGATCGTTTAGTTGACGAATAAGAAGAAGAAGAGGACGCCGTGACGAGACGATTGAAACCGAGACAGAGGAGAGTTTTCGATGAAAAGGAAATCAATATTCCTACAGACCCCAACATTGTGAAGGAATCGGAGAATAACAAGGTTGAGAATGAGCAGGAAAAGAAAATGGTCATGAAAAAACCAGAGAATAACAATAACAAGGTTGCGAATGAACTGGACAAGAAGGTGGTTGAGAAGGAACTAGAAAAGAAAAGGTTGTGATTGATGAACTTGTAAACAAGAGGAACCAGCTGCTTTTCCTTGGGGAAAGCTAATCTTTTCTGGGCTACTGTTTATGTAGATACGAGGTTTGGACACCCTAGATTTAATTTTTTTAATTGATAATTTTATTTTTTAAAAATATTAATTAAAAGATTTTTTTTATTTTAAATTCTCTATCTTTTAAAATAATTTTTAGAAAACAAAAGAAAATAAAATAAATTTAAACCGTTTAGCGGAGGAGAGCTTTCCTAGAGATACTGGATTCGTAAAGAAGAAGGCGTTGAACGTGAATCAACTAAAGGTTAAGGATGTGTTTGATTTGAGCAGAGGGGTTAAATTATCCTTATAGGTTAAAGGTATCTAAATTTTGAGCAGGAATCCAAAATTTAAAATGAATGAGAGGGTAAATTTTAGGCGAGAATTTAAAATTTAAAAGACTGAGAGGGTAAATTTTGGGTTTCTCCCTTCTAAAATTATAATTTGTCACCTCTCCCCTTCCCTCAAACTAAACACACCCTAAGAGAATTCAGAAAGTCATTAACCCTCTGCTTGAATAGGAAGAAAAGTTGGGAGGAAAGAAAATAGAAAGAGAGAAAATGAGGAGAAGAGAAAAATAAAGAGAAAGTATTATCACTCTTCTTGTTTGGATGAGTGAGAGAAAACTGGGAGAAGAGAAAATGAAAAAATGTTTGATGACTAAAATACCCTTACCCATATATTAAGAAGATCATATTTAAAATTAAATTAAATATCACAATGACAAAATCATTTTAATATTAACATCATCAAATAATTTAAAATAATAAATATTTATTTTAATGAAACAAAATAAAATGTTATTTTTTAAGGTAAGAAATAAAAAGTGCATACTTTTTTAAATTAAATATAATAAAATCAAATAAATAAATTATACACTATCACATATTATCAAAGATTGGTGAAAATAATATAAAAATGAAAGGGTTAAATTGTAATATAAAAAGTTAAACACTTTTTTCCTAAAAAAAAATTTAAAAGAAGTTAATAAAACATATTTTTTAAATATTATTTATTTATTTTTATAGATATGCGTGGTGAAGTCTTGTAGGTGAGAAGGACCTTTTTTTTTTTGGGATCAGGGGTTTTGATGGAGCTCCTATGGTACAAGGTGTGAAAAAAAAAACAAAAAGCATTGTTGCGATAGAGGTTTAGACGAAAAACAAGAAAAAAATCCAAAAATTAATTTGGGGAACCAGTTTTTCTCTCGAAATCTCTCCACTTTTGAAGAGAAACTTTGGGAGGAAAAAATTGCTGTGGGACACATCCCATTTTTTACCCTACTTTTCCTCTCTCCCTCATTTTCTTCCATATCCAAGCAAGGAAAAATTTTCTCTCTCCTCCATTTTCTTTCCTCTCTCATTTTCACTCAATCCAAACAGAGCCTAAGGGTATTTGTGACATTATATTAGAAATATATTAGAAAAATAATTAATAGGACTTCATTGTAAATTTAAGGTTTTAAGGGATTTTTGACTATAGTTTCTCTTATTTGAAACTTAAGGGCAATTTTCCTTTTTAATTAACAATCATCCCACTTTCTATCCATACAGAACAACAGACACGGGTGAATAATATTTAAAAAATTATTATTATTATTATTATTATTATTTCTACTACTATGTAGCATATATATTTCTAGCTGCAATTAGAAGTGTCCTTCATGCGGTTTTATAAATTAAATAGCACTTTGTTTATTTGAAATTTCAAATGCTTATATACGTGGAAAAATTAAATTAACAGTATTCTTTATTTAAATTATTATATGATGACAACATCAGTAATAGAGGTGGGAATACGAGCAATGTAATATCGTAAAAAGTGATTAAGGATTAATGATTTTAAAAGCGGATATAATTATTATCGAATAAACACTTTTGGAGAATGTGTGATGGGAATTTGGTGGTTTTAGTGATTCTAATAGTTTTCTTGTGAAAAATTTTGTCGGAATAGGTTTGATTGTTGATTTTGGAGCCATTTGGCACATTGGTTGAAAATTTGAAAAACTGTTAAGTGTAATTCTGTGTAGGGAAGTTGGTTTGTATGGACATTTTAAATAGGCAAATGATGTCTAAAAATTCTGAAACTTTTTAGTCTTAAAATTCATATGTCAAACTTCAAAATGAACATATAATTTGTATCATTTTGATTTATGAGCTAAGAGTTATGAATTTTTGAAGTTTGTTCAGCGAAATTGATTATTTCCTGGAACAGTAAGCAAAGATTAAAATTTTGGGAATTTTGTGATTCCAGCTAGCAAAATTCTATATTTTTTCTTAAACTTAGACTCAATAAGGGTTCTATAGGCTTTGGAATCACTCCATTTCGATGTTTTTAGAATTAGTTATGATTTTTCAAAGTTTGGGCAGAAATCTGCCATAATTTCTGAAAAATCCGAAATTGTTGGAAATTAATTAATAATTAAATATCATATAATATATGATATAAAACATTATCTTTCACCTTCCTTCAGCCATATCAGATGTACATAACAGCTGAAATAGAGAGAGAATAATTGAGAGAGTTTAGAGAGAAAAGGAGAAGAGAACTCACAAGGTAAGCCGATTTCTTCGACGATCTAGTTCCTAACGCGTATAACTCTAATCCTAAGCTACTCCTTTATATTCTTTAAGGTTTGAAAGCTCCTCTTTTGGTGTCAGAAATAGCTAGGGTTCAACCAAGTCAAGGGAAAGCTAGTGGGAGCTTGATATAACTTCCAAACTCTTGTATATTGACTATTATGGCTGTTGTGGACAATTTAATCGGTGAAATTTTACCAGATTGTCTTTATGCGTAAAAATGGAAAATGGGTTGTGGGTGCTATTATGCTGCCCAAATTGGTACTAAATGTTAATTGTAACCTAATGGAATAGTCAATAAAGTGGTTAGAAGTAGAAAGGAATGCGTTTACGCAGCCGAAATCGTAAAACCCCGATTTTTCCCAGAGAACTCATAAATTTCGGCTAGCTCTAAAAATGGGTCTTAGAGTTGAATTTTCAATGATTTGATGGTTCTATTGGGTTCAGGAGCAAAAATTAGGTGGAGTTACAGTTGGTCACTTTTTCGGAAAAGGCCAAAAAGACATAATTATGAAAATGCCCCTGAAACCTTTAAAGTGGGTTGTCAAGGGTATTTTCATAATTTGACAATGAATTTGGTAATTTCGAGTCCGAAAATGGATTCCTTAGATGAAAATATGTCAGAATAGCCTATGCCAAAATTTCGGAAAAAATACAGTCGGACCGGATACGGCAGGGTCGGGCCGGGGTCCGGGGACATTTTGGTAAATTTTTACCATATGCTAATGTAATCACAAGAAACACTATTAAAGAGTCTAAAATGATACTTGAATAGGTTATGACCTATTTCCTGAACATTTAATATTTTAGGACTAAGTCGGAAGCCAGAAACGGCACGTTTTATGAGGCACACTAAAAGATAGTCTTTGAGATAGTACTTTCCAATCCTTTAGGCATGTGTCTAGGCTTCTAGTAGCCACCTAAAGAGTCCAAGTGATAATCAACTTTAAGTGTTCTGAAGGTGAGAATTTAGAATAGAGAATAACCTGTCAAGGGTTGACTTTGGTTTATAGGGTTCAACATTTGCCCTAATCGCAAGCAACCTGTGCCGGCGCACGTCAGGAAAGAACAAGGTAGTGACTCTTCTCTTATGCTATGTGTAAATGTATTGTATGTGTGTGTATCATTATTTTGTGATGATATATGATGCTGTTGCCTATATAGCTGGTGATAGCTATTGTTTTCCAACATAAGCTATCGTTATACAGCGAAAGCTATTGTTATCCAGCGTGAGCTGGCGTTATACAGGGAAAGCTGTCATGGTTATATATACAGCCATGAGTGCTGTCGTTGTGATGAAAGCCATGTGGCATTGTGTTTCTGTTGATGCTGCTATTAATTGTTGCTTACATGCTATATGTTTATATATTGTATGAGTGATTTGTTACTACTAGGATTCATTTGAATTTCATTCTTTCCATTGACTAACATTCCAAACAGGGCAAGTAGCTCCAAAGAGAAGCGAACGAACAGGAATGGTTAGGACTTTGAAGGGATGTTATTTTGGATTGTTGGTTATCTCTTTTGGAAAGGGATTACAGTAAATTGTTTTTTAGGATGTAAATATTATGTTTGATTTTGATCATGTAATCCCCTAGTTGGAACTTGTAATTCTTAGTTTATACATGTATGAAACCCGGGAGTTGTCGGGAATTTGGCTATACACTCTGATATATATAAATGTGATTCAATTGTACAGGTAATTATATTCGATATTTGAACTTGAGACCAGGATAGGGATGAAGTTTTGAAAAAAATTTGTGAAAACCCTATCACAAGGTGGGAGTTTAAAATGAGTTTTAAATTATTCGACAATCTCCAAACTATTTAATTACGCACTCTCGAATTATAATTACTATAATTAAGGCAGGGGGTTACAAGCCAGCCCTTCACCAGCTTGGGCCTTGCCCGTTTAGGCCCGTTTCTTATAAAACTTTTAATTTTTGAAGCCCACAGTCTTACAGAGCTGACCCTTCACGAGCTCGGGCTTAAACAGGCATAAACTCATTTTTTTAATTCAAAAAAAATTATTTTTCAAGTTTTACAATTTATTTATTATTTTGCTTTAAATTGAGATACATTATTTTTAAAATTCATAAATTTTTAATTAAAATAATTATCTAATGTCAAAAGTAGCCTTTTTTTAAAGTTCAAATGAATAAACCATTGTAGAAAACAAAATAAATCAAACCATTTAATAAGTTTTTGCCTGTTACTAATACTCTATTAAATATTTAGGTATCTCTCATATATATTTTTTTGGTTGCCCACCCGGTTCACCGGAGCTTTGCCCCGATTACATCCGGATATTTTCTGCATACACAAGGCTCGAACCCGAGACCTTACTTAAGCGGAATCAAGCCGCTTACTACTTGGACCAACTCCCATTGATTGTATCTCTTATATTAATAATTTGATATAATGATATTACATATATTAATTTATTTTTAAAAAAATATTAAACGGGCTTAAATGGCTGGCCCTGCAGGGCTGCAAGTAGAGTCGGTCCTTTTAGGCCCGCTTCCATTTAGAACCTCAAAATCATAAGTTCAACCCTTGACAAACTCAAATCTAAATGGGCCAGTCTGACAGACTCGACCCGATTCTCTGACTCTAAACAACACAACACGCTAAGATGTCCAAGTGAGGCCTCTCTTATTATAAGATGAATAAACTTCCATTTCATGTTGAGATGTAATTCATGATCAAGTCATAGTTAGAGTTGTCTATTCATGGCAATAATTAAGAACATGGCAGTACTTTACTCGTACGAATAATAAAAAAGCTCTCTATAAAAAAAATAAATTTAGAAAATAAACAATAATAGAGAAAGAACCAAAGAAATTTTTTTTATAATAATCAATAAATAAATAAAGGGATTAATAATTACTCCCACTTCTTACCAATGCTTATGGATAATTTATTCTTTATATTTCATCAAAATAGAAAAGAATTTAGAAGGAAAAATAAAAAAGAAATATGTGATAAAAATATAATAAATTAACTTTAAGAAAATAATGATCATGTAACATCTTAAAAAACATACCCAAATTAAATTAAATTGTTGTTAATTGATGGTTTTAACCTGAGTTTGAAGGAAATACTTAACATTTAGAAGGAGATTGAACCTTTTATGGAACTTGTGATTAAGTGCCTGTTTGGGAAATTCCTAAACCATAGTTTTGGAAATCCTTTTTTGTAAGTCGAAATAAAACTCTTCTCATATACTTCGTAAATCATAAAAACATTTGAAAAGTTAAAAAAAAACAGGCACTAACTTCAAAAGTGGTTTACTGGTGTAGCCAACTAGAGCCAGTAAAATAGGCTCGACCCGCTGGCCTAGCTCGCCAGCGTGGCTAGAAGTGGCAAGCTCAGGCTGCTAAATATCTGCCTGCTCCATCTGACCCGCAGGCTGTTGGGATTAAATTTAATAGTTTAGATTTAATTTCTTTCAAAAATATGTACTTGTTTGAAATAACAATTGGAGTATTTAAAAGCAGCTTTTCAATTGTGATTTACAGTATACAAGGTAAGCATGTGAGAACAGTGTTATCTTGATTTATGTGCATAAGCACTTATAAGCCTTTCAAAAGCTATCCCAAACAAGCACTATAAACTAATTTAACTATAGAGATCCAAATTAATGCCCCACAAAGAGTTGACACCCAACAATGTTCTTGATGAAAGCCAAACTCAATAAAATTTGATATATCCTTTTTTTTTCTGTCCTTAAGATAGAGAACTGAACAATGCTGAGAAGAAAGCCAATAAACATGGAATTAAAGGCCAATAATTTGAAAAGATGCATATAGCGCCAAAAAGCACAACCAAAATAGCACTTTTGCATTAGTTTCTAAGTGACTTTTAACAACATTTTTTTATACTGCCCTTGGTCTAGAGCAATTTGGTTTGGGTTCTCTCGGTTCGAGATCGTCTCAGCTATATGAAGTTTGATCATGAACCAGCTGCAATCCTAATATAAATGATCAATTTCCACACAATCAAGAGGAAGATTACAGACAAAGATCAATTTTGAGAGATAACATAGCAACTCCACCCATATGTTATGCGTATTGTGATTTGAACTATTTATTTAAGCTGTATGAATATGGAATTGATATTGCCATAATGTATTTCTTAAACATGTGTTTCCTTGTATTAGTGTATGTACAGTACTTTTTGTTGAGTAATTTAAACATTGGTGTAGTTTTTTATACTATGTGTTTCCATCTATTAGATAACATACAATAATCTCTAGTTGATTATAATTTTGTTCATAATTTATCATATATATTGAACAATGACACAAAAGAAGAAGGGAACAACGAAGGAAGATTTGTATTATGTAACCCCCTACCTTAATTTCTATAATTATAATTTGAAAATGCATAATTAAGATAGAGTAGAGACCAATGGTTAATTTAAAACTTATTTATAATCCCATCCCTGAAATAGGGTTTTCAAAATTTCTTTCAAAACCTATTTAGCCTGGTCTCATATTCACTTTTTGAATATAATTATTCTGCGTAGTTTGGTTGCATTCATACATATCAGAGTGTAAACCTAATTTTCCGGCAACCCCCAAGTTATCATATAATAACTAAAGTGTTTAGGGGCATATTCACCCCTTATAGTTTCCCTCTCGGGGGATTACACATCCTCATCCAAAATAACATTTACAAAATTTACAGTAACCCCAATCAAAATATGACAACCATCTATCAAACTAAAGAAAACTTGGATGGGCTGACCAAATTGCAATAGTTAATCTAATTGTTGAATATGATGAGTTGGATGTCTTGGATGGGCTGACCAAATTGCAGCATGATCCAATGGTCAACAAAGGAGAAAATAATATTTTATCGAAGCTGCCTCAGGTATATGTGAAAATTAAATTGTTGCACCTTAAATCCAACTCACCACTCCTATAGATAGGCTCCGAGGTCTCCTTCTTCTCCTTATTTAGTTTATGTGAGACGTTTTTTTAAATACAAAACTGGATATCATTCCTTAAGAATCAAAATTACAGCAAAAAAAACCTATGGAAACTTACACTCCTTGATCATGATCCACCTCTTGGTTGAGAGGTGGAGGATGATCAAAGATACAATAGCTATTAGCTACCGGCAATGTTATGAGCTAACTTAGCCAATCTATCTGCAAAGATGAGATCCTCCCTAGGAACATTTACAAAATGAACCTGCCAATCTCTATTAATAAGAGACCTCATCTCATCCACAAGGTCTTTAAAAGAATAATCTAGATCACACCCTCTGACTGCAAAATTAATAGCTTCTATACAATCAGACAAAAGACATACTTTACGAATACCTTTACTTCAACACAAGTAAAGGCCATGAATCATGCTTATTAATTCAGCTATGGCAGGTAGAACACCAATGAGTTTGCATGTGAAGCCACAAATCTATTGATTGATAGGGTCTTTGACAGACCCGCTGTAATACCCCAAATTTTGAGATTTGAGGCTAGAGAATAAGCCTGAAAAATGTGGACTGTTAAGCCCGGTTTAGAAGGGTCCCCAATTTCGATTAAGGGTTAAGGACTCCAAAAGTGGAGGTGATTAGTGATAAATAAACCCTTTTGGAGATTGTGATGTGAAAATGTGACTCGTATGTGTTATGAGTAGCGTCGAAACCTTGTATTTAAGTTCAATTATGGATTAACATCTAAATTGTCTTAAAATAGAGGGAGGGTGCATTTTGTGATGGTATGGAAAGATATGATGTGTTTTGGTGGTGATTCAGTGTGAATTGCCATAATCAGAAGTAAAGTTACCGACCAATTGATCGGTTGCCGAAGAGGAAGCTCAATGGTTGAGATTCATTATTATGAGATTAAAAAGGGTGAAATCCCATGTGTATGAGTTCATGTGAGCTCATGAGGATGAAGCAAGGGTGTGACACTTGACACATTATGAGTCATAGATTGGGTCAAATGGTTAAAACACCCATTCCTCTCTCCTCTCTTCATTAAGGTCGGCCATAAGGGCTTGTAGCAACCAAAATCTGATCTCTCTCTTTCCTCCAAAGCTCCCATGGATGTCCAAAGCTAAGGGAAGAAAGAGAAAAATATAGGTGAGATTTTAGTTGGTTTGTGGTCCTCTAATGCTCTAATATCCTTCTTTAATGTTGTTCATAGTGATGAGAGCTTCATCTCTATAGTTTTAGATTTGTAAAAGAAGGTGTTTGAGAGTTTGAAGAATTTGGAAAGATGAAGAATCAAGAAATTGGTTTGGGAAAGAGGAAGAGGTGAGTAAGAGCTCTCTGTTGATCTATATATTGTGACTTTTGGTTGAGTTTTGGAAATTATGGTTTTTGCCTTGATTTTGGTATATTTGTGAATTGGAAGAATTGAATGTTATTTTATGTTGAAAATGGTGTTTTGTTGTGTGATATGGTCATTGGAATTGGTTTGGAATATTTAATGGAAAGTTTGAAAATTCTATTTTTTGAAACTCTGTACTGGTCAGTCTGTTTGTGTTGCTATTTTGAATGGACAAATGATGCCAAAAAGTTCTAAAACTTTCTAGTCTTAAAGTTCACATTCCAAGCTTCAAAATGGACATATAATTTATGTCATTTCATTTCGTAAGCTAGGAGATATGATTGTCCAAAGTTTGATGTCAAAACTGGACTCTGTTTTGGGGTAGTGGTGGATTTTGTGGTGATTTCTGGTAATGTTCCATATTTTCCCTATAAAGATGACTTAAATACCTTTCATTTGGCTTTAGAATCACCTCATTTCGATTTTTCTAGAATTAGTTATGATTTTTAGAAATTCAACCAAGAAACAGAATTTTCTTGGCCGTGGCCAGTGGATTTGTGGGCCGCGGCTGTAACCCCCTCCGTAATTATATCCGAAATACGCGATTAAAATGAAATAGAGACCAATAATAATCAAATAACATTTACTAACCCATCACATGATGGGGTTTTCACGAATACTTTTTGAAATCATTTATAAACTTGGTCTCATATTCACATTTCGAATACAATTACTACGCGAAGATAAATCACATTCATATAAATATCAGAGTGCACAACTTAATCATCCAGGTAATCCCAGGTACATACCTTCGCTAAAGATACACAGGGTACAATTGCCCATTACAGTTCTTCAAATGGGGATTACACAATCTCATCTCGAAGGAGTCCTAGCCGCTCCCTCCACGAGCCACTTGCCCTGTCTAAATTGTTGGTAGGGGAGAGTGAGATTCGAGAGAATCTCAGTAGGAAACAGATACCATAATGCATGCATGATAGATGCTAGGTGTATGACATGTTAGCTTTATCTAGATATATACCCCATAATGATATTTCTGCATGCTCAATGTTTCATACAACAAGACTATGGTCATAGCGAAAACAGAAACATAGCTTCATTTATTCAAATATGCTCTACACAATCAAGTAAAGCAATCACATACATCACGACACAAGCAAAGATATCGAATACATGCAAGTAAGGTAAGTCCCCTACCTCCAGTCTTTTCTCCTCGATTTGCGTGCCAGCAACTTGGGGCTTCACATTCGATCCCACAATGTCAAATGTACTATTTAGACACTTCCATAGTGTTTCTGGAGGTTATATGAGGCTATATTGAAAATTTACTAAAATACCCCCGGGGACCCGCCCCGGCCCAGCCCCACCATACCCGGTCCGACTGTACTTTTTCTGAAATTTTGACATGGGCTATTCTGACATATTTTTGCCTAAGGAATCCATTTCTGAACTTGAAATTATCAAATTCAATGTCAATTACAAAATTACCCTTGACAGCCCTACTTTAAGGGTTTCAGGGGCGTTTTCGTAATTATGCTTTTTCGGCCTTTTCTGAAAAAGTGCCCAACTGTAACCCCACCTATTTTTGCTCCTGAACTCAATGGAATAATCAAATCATTAAAAATCCAACTCTAAGACCCATTTATAGCCTTGGCCGAAATATACATGTACTCCGGGAAAAATTGGGGTTTTTCGGTTTCGGCTCCGTAAACGCATTCTTTTCTACTCCTAACCACTTTATTGACTATTTCATTAGGTTACAACTACCATTTAGTACCAATTTGGGCATAATAATAGCCCCACACACCCATTTTCCATTTTTGAAACCAATGACAATCCGACGAAATTTCACCAATTAAATTGTCCACAGCAGCCAGAATAGTCAATACACAAGAGTTTGGAAGTTACCTCAAGCTCCCACTAGCTTTTTCTTGTCTTGGCTGAAACCCTAGCTGTTTTAACACCAAAGGAAGAGCTTCCAAACCTTAAAGAACATAAAGGAGTAGCTTAGGATCGGAGTTATACGCGTTAGGAGCTAGATCATCGGAGAAATCGGCTTACCTTGCGAGTTCTCTTCTCCTTTCTCTCTCTAGAAATCTCAAACGTTTTTCCTCTTGTTCAGCTGAATAAACTGACGGTTTTGAAGCTTGGAGGAAGAAGATGATATGTTATATTATGCTTATGTCATTATTCCCTTATAATGATGTCATAATTCCAAAATTGACATTTTCGGATTTTCTGGCAGATTTTCTGCCCAAACTTTGAAAAATCATAACTAATTCTATAAAAATATAAATGAGGTGATTCCAAAGCCAAATGAAAGGTATTTAAGTCCTCTGCATTGGAAAAATATGATCCATTACAAGAAATCACCACAAAATTCCAGAATTACACAAATTTCATCACTGCCCCAAAACAGAGTCCATTTTCGACCTCAAACTTTGGACAGTCATATCTCCCAGTTTCCAAAACGAAATGGCACAAATTATATGTCCATTTTGAAGCTTGGGATGTGAAATTTAAGACTGGAAAGTTTCATAATTTTCTGAAATTATTTGTCTAGTCAAAACATCCACACGAGAAGACTGCCCAGAATAGAGTTTCACTGGACAGAATTTCAGATTTTGCATCTTTGCTTCCAATGGTTTCATTTTCATACCAAACATCATTCCCACATAAATTTTCACAAGGAATCCATTGGAAACACCAAATCAATCAAATTCACATATCATTGACATGTTTTCACAACAATCTCAACATGTCAACACAATTCACATTTCAAAACCTAACATTGCAACATTTCCATTCCAAAGTTCCAAACCAATTTCAATGACATCAAAACACACTATGACACCATTTCCAACACAATACCCCATTCAATTCTTCCCTCTATTCTAAGTCAATTTGGATGTTAATCCACAATTGAACTTAAATACAGGGTTTCGGCACTGCTCACAACACACACGAATCATATTCGAGTGCCAAATCACATCATATTCTCCAAAAGGGTTATTTATCACTAACCACATCCACTTTTGGGCTCATTAACCCTTAATCACAATTTGGGATCTTGCTAAACCGGGGCTTAGCAATCCACTAATCTCAGGCTTATTCTCTAGCCTCGAGTCTCAAAATTCGGGGTATTACAGCGGCTAACCCCCAAAAATGACATTTTGGGTTTCCGAAGATGGTCTTTAGGCATGTGTTTAGGCTTTGATTAGCCACCTAAAATTCATGAATGGTAACCAACTTTAAGTGTTATGAAAGTAAGATTTTGGAATAGAGAATAACCCTATGTCCTTGCTTTGGTTATAGGGTTAGATATTCCTCTGATCATGATTAGCCGGTGCTGGAGCATACGTGGGAAGAATAAGGGTATGGAACATACCTCTCCTACATGCTCTGATATTTGTGTTAGTGTGTTGATGCATGTTATTGCGTTGCTTAATTATGTGAACATATATGAATGATTGAAGCTATGTTTCAATTTATGCTATGGCCATAGGTATATTGTTCGAAGCATTGAGCTTACAGATTTGTCATTATTTGAGCATGAGTTATGTGATGCAAGCATGCCATGTATTAAACATTTATCTTGCATGAATATTGGTAATGTTTTTCTATTGGGATTCTCTCGAATCTTACCTTCCCCTACCAACATTTTAGATAGGGCAAGAGGTTCGAGGAAGGAGCAAGCAACCAAGGGCGACTAAGGCTCCTGTTGAAGTATGGTTTTGGTAGTTGGTTATCATAGATGTTGGGATGACTGTATTTAGTTGTGGATGTATATTCGGATATGTATTTGGATATGTGTTGAAAGGATATTGTGTAATCCCCGTATGAGAACTTGTATATGGGTGTATGTGCCCTTTGTAAACCCTTTTGTAAAGATATGAACATGGGATTGCTGGGAATTATGTTGTGCACTTTGATATTTATAATGAATTTGTTTTATCCGCGTATAGTAATTGTATTCGAAATGTGAATATGAGGCCAGGTTAAAGTGATTTTGAAAAGTATTGGTGACAACCCTATCGAGAAGATTGGATTTTAAATGAGTTTTGTTTATCTGATGGTCTCTAATTCATTTTAATCATGTATTTCGGATATAATTACGAAGGGGGTTACACCCGCCACATCTGTAACACCCTGCCTTTAATCACGTGATCATAATTCGATATTAGGTAATTAATTTAGATTAGAGACCGTCGAATAGTTTAAAACTCATTAGAAATCCCCTTTAGTAGTAGGGTCTTTACGAAATTTTCAAAACTTCATTCCTCTTTCGGTCTCAAGTTCGATTATCGAATATAATCGTCTGTGCAGTTTATCCGCATTTAGGTATGACAGAGTGTACAACCAAAATCCCGGCAACCCCCGGGTTCAACTACATATATAGAGTTTATAATCCTGAGTAGGGGATTACAAAACCAACTATTCAAACTATAAACATCTCAAAATGTTATACAGTAATCCCTTATCCAAAATGAATAACCAACCTAAAACCATACTAATGCCCCTAGGATACTCTAACTTCTCCGGGTCACGCGCTTTTCCTTGGAGCCAGTCGCCCTGTCTGAAAGGTTAGTTCAAAGGAAAGAATGAGATTCTAAAGAATCCCAGTAGTAACTAAGCATTTATACCACACATAAGCACATAGCATGTAAGCAAATCATCATGCAGCAGCAGCACATATCACACTCCACCCTCCTCCCCTTTCTCCGCCGGGAAGGCACACTGCCTAACCCGAACCGTTGTTAGCTACTCAGGGACTATTGGCGTGGCAGTGCATACACATAGCCTTATAGCTCATAAGCTATTCGGCTTCACAAATGGCCCGTCGGCCTCACAAATAGCCTTTCGGCTCACAAATCAGCCTTTCGGCCCTCATATCACATAATCACACCTCATCCTCATCCCCTTTCTCCGCCGGGAAGGCACACTGCCTAAACCCGAACCGTTGTTAGCTACTCAGGGACTATTGGACTGACGGTGCTATCACATATCCACATAAGTCGCAACATACGAACTTATTACAAATCAATGATACTACGCACATACAATGCATCATATATGGTGCGAAAGAAAGTCACTACCTGATCCTTTCCTGATGCCTCTGGGCACAGCAGGCTCACGAGGATAGCAGATGTCAAATCCTATAAGCAAAATAGGGACATTTGGTTAATTTCCTTTTCCAAGTTCTTACTTCAATTGCACTCTAAGTTGGTATTCATTTGGACTCTTTAGATGGCCATTAAATGCCTATACATATGCCTAAAGGGTTGGGATAACTCTCCCCAAAGATCCCTCTTTGGAAAGCTAAGTTCTGATTCTTGGACCCCTCACTCGAGCACAAACGCCTGTGCTCGAGCACAACTCCCACTCACTTGCGAGTGAGACGCAGGAAGTGCTTGCCCGAGAGCAACTCCCGCGACCAACCTACACTCTCACTCGAGCACAAGAGGCTGTGCTCGAGCAGAGACCCCGAGCACACTCGAGCACCACGGAAGTGAGGCCTGCGAGTGACAACCCGAGAGCATCTCTCAACATCTTCCTCCACTCTCACCCGAGCACAAACGCCTGTGCTCGAGCACTGACTCTCAGTGCTCGCGAGCACAAGGTAGCGAGTGTCTGCCCGAGAGCACCCCAACTCCCAGGCCACAGATTCACTCGAGCACCAACACCCGTGCTCGAGTGATTCCCCAATGCTCGCGAGTGCCAGGCGCACTCTTGGCAATCACTCTCGAGTGATACCCTGAGACACTCACCCGCAGCACCAAAAAGGCACCCTCACTCGAGCACCAACATGCTCACTCGAGCACGTTCATCCTGTGCTCGAGTGAGTTCTTCTCTCACTCGAGAAATCACACCAGAAACCAGAACGCAGCAACTGGTAACCTTTTCCAAAACTCACCAAATGAACTCCAATGGTTCCAAAACTTGTGTCAAAGCTCATTCTCCCTCATTCCAACACAAAGAACCCATAGGCAACCAAAAACAACCCAAACTCAACCCATTCAACACATTCTCACTCTAAATCATCAAACCACACAAAACCTCCTTCTAACAACTTCCCTTATTCAACTTCAAATCAAATTCTACTCACTCCCAAATGTCAAAACTGACCAAATGAACAGTGACACTCTCACCAAAATCTACCCTTCAATTAACATCATAATTAGGTCAAATTTCCAGAATTTTCATTGATCATGTAAACATCTTAATATATATATCATAATTCATCAAGAACCTACCTCTTCCACTTGTTGAATTCAGAACTTGGATTCCTCAACTTTCAGAATCCCTCACTTTGCCACACACCACCAATCACAAGTCTGAAATCATAGAAATAATGCTCTTGACCTCTTGATCAACATTAATGAAGGGTAGCTAAGCATATAAGATCATTTACCTTAGCAAAGTTCAAACCCTTACTTTCTCTTTCTTGCTCGGTTCGCCGGAAATGGAAGAAAATGGAGAGAGAATGATGATGATCACTTCCTTCCCTTCTTCCCATGCACTTGGCCGACTAAGAGGGAGAGAAGATGAGTTTGAAAATGTTGACTCATCCAAGGGCCCTCATTTGGCCACTTGTCACCATCCCATTCTCCCTATCATGATTTCATATACATCCATTCACACTTGACTCCACCCCTTTATCTTTCAATCTCAACCATTGATTTTGATTACTAAGGGGGTTTTCTCATTAGTAGCTAACCAGACGGTTGGTAAATTTACCATTTTACCCCTGATTAGTACAATACTCATTAAATCATCACTAATGGTCTTTATATCATAACACACAACATATACTTCAAATATGCTTAATTTAACATTAATTACATCATTTGAAGTTATTATGCCTTAATTAAAATCCAGGATGTTACAATTCTCCCCCTGAAAATTTAATTTCGTCCTCGAAATTGTTACACTACTTGAGCCATAAACTCCGGATATCTTCTTCGCAGATCTTCCTCCGCTTCCCAGGTTGCTTCTCTCGGAGTCATTCCCTTCCAGACCACCTTCACATATGGAATACTTCGATGTCTGAGCCGTCGCTCCTCTCGGTCAATGATCTTCTCTGGCTCCACCGTATATGTAAAATTATCTTGTAATTCCACTTCTTCATATTCAACTACGTGAGATGGATCTGGTTGGTACTTCTTCAGTTGGGAAACGTGAAACACGTCATGGAGCCTGCTCAAGCTTGGGGGTAGGGCTACTCGGTATGCAACAGGCCCAATCCTCTCAAGGATCTCAAAAGGACCTATATACCTCGGGCTTAGCTTCTTTCTCTTGATAGCCCGTCCAACGCCCGTAACAGGAGATACTCTCAGAAAAATATGATCCCCAACCTCAAACTCTAGAGGCCGTCTTTTCTTGTCAGCGTAGCTTTTCTGTCGACTCTGCGCTGCAAGTAACCTCTTTCGAATAATCTGAATCTGTGCTGAGGTTTGATCAACTAAATCTGGTCCATACAGCTTCCTTTCGGACAACTCGTTCCAGCACAAGGGCGATTGACACCGTCTTCCATACAACGCTTCATACGGAGCCATCTGAATGCTCGCATGATAGCTATTGTTGTAGGCAAACTCTGCAAGTGGAAGAAAGCGATCCCAACTTCCTTTAAAGTCAATAACACAAGCTCGCAGCATATCTTCCAACGTCTGGATTGTCCTCTCTGACTGTCCATCCGTCTGTGGATGATAAGCCGTACTGAACCTCAATTGAGTTCCCAAAGCTTTATGCAGTGCTTTCCAGAATTTCGAAGTAAATCGTGGATCTCGGTCAGAAATGATATTCTTTGGGGTTCCATGGAGCTTCACAATCTCACTGATATAAATCTCTGCTAGTTTATCAGGAGAATAACCAGCATTGATTGGTATGAAGTGGGCTGACTTCGTTAGCCGATCTACAATAACCCAGATCGCATCATAATTCCTGATCTTGGGCAATCCCGTAACAAGGTCCATGGTCACACTTTCCCATTTCCATTCGGGAATCTCGGGACTCTGGAGTAAACCAGGTGGTCTTTGATGCTCAATCTTCACTTTCTGACAGGTGAGACATCTTGCCACGTATTTTGTCACATCACTCTTCAAACCCGGCCACCAGTACACAAACTTCAGGTTATGGTACATCTTGGTCATACCAGGATGAAGAGTATACCGGCTCTTATGCGCTTCATCTAGAATCTTTTGTCGCAACTCCGCCTTAAGTGGAACGCAGACTCTATTTTGATAGCGAACCAATCCTCTAGGCGACAGATCATAACCTGGGACTTCTCCCCGTTTAATCCGAGTCAGATTGCGCTGTATCCAGTCATCTTGCCTCTGAGCTTCTTCAATTTCAGCTCTTAGATCACTTTCCTCCTGGGAAACAGTGTAATTGGCACAGATGATCTGGTTCGTCAGATTCAAATCACGAAAATCTTCAATCAATTTCTTCTCTCGTATCATCATAGCTGCAACAAGTACAGTCTTTCGACTCAGAGCATCAGCGACTACATTTGCCTTACCCGGATGATATTTTATCTCCAGGTCGTAATCCTTAAGCAATTCCATCCAGCGACGCTGTCTCATATTTAGTTCTTTTTGATCGTACAAATACTTGAGACTCTTGTGGTCGCAGTACAGTTCCACTGTCACTCCATACAGGTAATGACGCCAAATCTTCAAAGCAAACACAATGGCCGGAAGCTCCAGATCATGAGTGGGATAGTTCAATTCATGAGATCTGAGCTGTCGAGAGGCGTAGGCCACCACACGTCCCTGCTGCATAAGGACACACCCTAATCCCTGCCCACTGGCATCAGAGTACACAACATATGTCACACTGGGATCGGGTAAAATCAACACAGGTGCCGACGTCAACCTCTCCTTCAGCTCCACAAAACAGTTTTCACATTTCTCATCCCACACAAACGGCTGATCTTTTCTCGTGAGCTTGGTCATTGGTAACGCAATACGGAAGAAATTCTGGATGAATCTCTGATAGTACCCGGCAAGACCCAGAAAACTGCGTACCTCTGCCACAGATTCTGGCCTCTTCCAGTCCAGTACTGCTTCCACTTTACTGGGATCCACAGAGACCCCTTCTTGCGAGATAACATGGCCTAGGAATCTCACTTCCGATAGCCAAAACTCGTACTTGCTTAACTTGGCATACAATTGCTTCTCACGCAAAATATTCAATACAACTCTCAGATGATGCTCATGCTCCTCCATACTCTTGGAGTATATCAGAATGTCATCGATAAACACAACAACAAACTGATCCAGGTATTGTCGGAAGATACGGTTCATGTAGTCCATGAAAACCGCAGGCGCATTGGTTAGCCTAAATGGCATTACCAGAAACTCATAATGACCATACCGGGTCCTGAAAGCAGTTTTCGGAACATCTTCCGCTTTCACTCGCAGCTGATGATACCCTGACCTAAGATCAATCTTTGAAAATACACACGATCCAGATAACTGATCTAAAAGGTCATCGATTCGGGGAAGTGGGTACTTGTTCTTGACAGTAACCTTGTTCAACTCCCTGTAATCGATACACAACCGAAGGCTTCCATCCTTCTTCTTCACAAATAGCACTGGAGCTCCCCATGGCGACACACTGGGTCTGATGAACCCTTTTACAAGCAAATCTTCTATTTGTTTCTTTAGCTCCGCCATCTCGTTTGGGGCCATACGGTATGGGGCCTTTGAAATAGAACCTGCTCCAGGCACAATATCAATCGGGAATTGGACTTCCCTCTCGGGAGGTAATCCGCTAAGATCATCCGGAAATACCTCAGGAAATTCATTTACTACGGGTATATTACTCAAAGTTTCACCAGTTTCCCCCTGAACGGAGAAGAATACCATATACCCCTGGCAACCTTTTTCAATATATCTCTCAGCTTTAGCCGTAGAAAGGAAATTCATACTAGCACCTACAGCTTCAGCCCTCTGAGAAACAGGATATACTATCCTTTTGTTCCCGCAATCAAGCAATACGTTATTTGCCGTTAACCAATTAAGACCCAAAATGACTTCCAATTGATAAAGCGGCAGACAAATCAGGTCTATAACAGACTGGTGCCCTTCCACAGTTATAATACAATTCAGACAAACTTCTGTGGTCAAGGCTTTAACACCCATCGGGGTCGATACTACCAAATCGAATGGTAACTTATGCACATGCATACCCAGGCGTTTCACGCAATCATACGCAATAAAGGAATGACTGGCACCCGAGTCGAACAATGCTTGTAATAGATAGCCATTTAGAGAGATTTTACCTTGTATCAACTCAGGAGATCTACGAGCCTCCTCATGGGTCATTGCAAACACTCGACCCTGCGTCTTCGGCCTTTACTCCGCTCGTGGTTGTTGACAATCTCTAGAAAGATGTCCTGGCTGCTTGCAGTTAAAACAGATCATTTCTCCCTGACAATTCTGGCCATAATGTGATTTGTTGCAGCGACGACATTTCCACTCGGTTGTAAATCTCTGAGGTTCACGACCTTTAGGTTGATAGGGCTTTTTATCACCACCCTTATATGAAGAAGATCCTTGGCCTTTCCGCTTCTGAGAGGCATTACCCTTACTGGGTTCACTACGGTGACCAGTAGCTCTGCCAGGATACACTTCTCTTAAGTTGTTTTCCGTGATTCAACATTGCTCCACAGCCTTATTAAACTTCTTGAATCGGTGAGTAACCAATCGCTTCCGCAGCTCTCGCCTCAGACCACGAATGAGTATGTCTGAGCTCCATTCTCCGTCATCCATGTACCGGAGATAGGAGGAATACCGGGACAAGCGGATGAATCGGGACAAGTAGTCATCAAAGCTCTCCGTGTCCCCTTGCCTGATGTTAAGGAATTCTGTCTCCTTTTCAAGCTGGACTGACTTCGGGAAGTACTTCTCGTTGAATTCCTGTAAGAACAACTCCCAAGTCAGTGGCACATTTCTGCTCTTCAATGCTAGGGCGATATTCCGCCACCAACGATCCGCATCACCCTCAAGTTTATAAACTGCCAACCGTGGCTTCACTTCGTCCGGACACCCGAGGACCTCAAATATCTTCTCCAAACGATTCAGCCAATCTTCTGCCACTTGTGGATCAAACCTTCCTCTGAACGCCGGAGGTAGATGTTTGCAGAATCTTGTAACCCAGAATTGAAGATCTCTATCCTCTCTGACTGGTCCCCCATGAGACTCTTGATTCGGAATAGCACGAGATGGAGATTCTGATGGCCGTGCTGATCCCTCAGCAGTGTCCTCATGTTGGGTTCCTTCTTGAGTTTCCTCCGGTGTGGACTGAACAGGGACTTCCTTGTTCTTTGCCTTCTCCGCTCTAAGCTCGTCTCTCAACTCAGTGATCATGTCCCGCTGATCCTTTATCAAACCCATTAATTGTTGCATTGGATCCGGTGGATTATCGTGGGCGACCTCCACCACAGGGTCTGCACGCGGAACTTTGGGGCGTCCTTTAGTCTTCTTCATTCTACAAATAGCTTACCCCATTAATCCAGTAGAGACAGTATGCACATATAGTCATAAAACTCATCTATATCCAAATCATTTAACACATATGTGCACACACAACGATTATTCACAAACAATCTTCTATCCCATGTATGTGATGCAAGCATGCCATGTATTAAACATTTATCTTGCATGAATATTGGTAATGTTTTTCTATTGGGATTCTCTCGAATCTTACCTTCCCCTACCAACATTTTAGATAGGGCAAGAGGTTCGAGGAAGGAGCAAGCAACCAAGGGCGACTAAGGCTCCTGTTGAAGTATGGTTTTGGTAGTTGGTTATCATAGATGTTGGGATGACTGTATTTAGTTGTGGATGTATATTCGGATATGTATTTGGATATGTGTTGAAAGGATATTGTGTAATCCCCGTATGAGAACTTGTATATGGGTGTATGTGCCCTTTGTAAACCCTTTTGTAAAGATATGAACATGGGATTGCTGGGAATTATGTTGTGCACTTTGATATTTATAATGAATTTGTTTTATCCGCGTATAGTAATTGTATTCGAAATGTGAATATGAGGCCAGGTTAAAGTGATTTTGAAAAGTATTGGTGACAACCCTATCGAGAAGATTGGATTTTAAATGAGTTTTGTTTATCTGATGGTCTCTAATTCATTTTAATCATGTATTTCGGATATAATTACGAAGGGGGTTACACCCGCCACATCTGTAACACCCTGCCTTTAATCACGTGATCATAATTCGATATTAGGTAATTAATTTAGATTAGAGACCGTCGAATAGTTTAAAACTCATTAGAAATCCCCTTTAGTAGTAGGGTCTTTACGAAATTTTCAAAACTTCATTCCTCTTTCGGTCTCAAGTTCGATTATCGAATATAATCGTCTGTGCAGTTTATCCGCATTTAGGTATGACAGAGTGTACAACCAAAATCCCGGCAACCCCCGGGTTCAACTACATATATAGAGTTTATAATCCTGAGTAGGGGATTACAAAACCAACTATTCAAACTATAAACATCTCAAAATGTTATACAGTAATCCCTTATCCAAAATGAATAACCAACCTAAAACCATACTAATGCCCCTAGGATACTCTAACTTCTCCGGGTCACGCGCTTTTCCTTGGAGCCAGTCGCCCTGTCTGAAAGGTTAGTTCAAAGGAAAGAATGAGATTCTAAAGAATCCCAGTAGTAACTAAGCATTTATACCACACATAAGCACATAGCATGTAAGCAAATCATCATGCAGCAGCAGCACATATCACACTCCACCCTCCTCCCCTTTCTCCGCCGGGAAGGCACACTGCCTAACCCGAACCGTTGTTAGCTACTCAGGGACTATTGGCGTGGCAGTGCATACACATAGCCTTATAGCTCATAAGCTATTCGGCTTCACAAATGGCCCGTCGGCCTCACAAATAGCCTTTCGGCTCACAAATCAGCCTTTCGGCCCTCATATCACATAATCACACCTCATCCTCATCCCCTTTCTCCGCCGGGAAGGCACACTGCCTAAACCCGAACCGTTGTTAGCTACTCAGGGACTATTGGACTGACGGTGCTATCACATATCCACATAAGTCGCAACATACGAACTTATTACAAATCAATGATACTACGCACATACAATGCATCATATATGGTGCGAAAGAAAGTCACTACCTGATCCTTTCCTGATGCCTCTGGGCACAGCAGGCTCACGAGGATAGCAGATGTCAAATCCTATAAGCAAAATAGGGACATTTGGTTAATTTCCTTTTCCAAGTTCTTACTTCAATTGCACTCTAAGTTGGTATTCATTTGGACTCTTTAGATGGCCATTAAATGCCTATACATATGCCTAAAGGGTTGGGATAACTCTCCCCAAAGATCCCTCTTTGGAAAGCTAAGTTCTGATTCTTGGACCCCTCACTCGAGCACAAACGCCTGTGCTCGAGCACAACTCCCACTCACTTGCGAGTGAGACGCAGGAAGTGCTTGCCCGAGAGCAACTCCCGCGACCAACCTACACTCTCACTCGAGCACAAGAGGCTGTGCTCGAGCAGAGACCCCGAGCACACTCGAGCACCACGGAAGTGAGGCCTGCGAGTGACAACCCGAGAGCATCTCTCAACATCTTCCTCCACTCTCACCCGAGCACAAACGCCTGTGCTCGAGCACTGACTCTCAGTGCTCGCGAGCACAAGGTAGCGAGTGTCTGCCCGAGAGCACCCCAACTCCCAGGCCACAGATTCACTCGAGCACCAACACCCGTGCTCGAGTGATTCCCCAATGCTCGCGAGTGCCAGGCGCACTCTTGGCAATCACTCTCGAGTGATACCCTGAGACACTCACCCGCAACACCAAAAAGGCACCCTCACTCGAGCACCAACATGCTCACTCGAGCACGTTCATCCTGTGCTCGAGTGAGTTCTTCTCTCACTCGAGAAATCACACCAGAAACCAGAACGCAGCAACTGGTAACCTTTTCCAAAACTCACCAAATGAACTCCAATGGTTCCAAAACTTGTGTCAAAGCTCATTCTCCCTCATTCCAACACAAAGAACCCATAGGCAACCAAAAACAACCCAAACTCAACCCATTCAACACATTCTCACTCTAAATCATCAAACCACACAAAACCTCCTTCTAACAACTTCCCTTATTCAACTTCAAATCAAATTCTACTCACTCCCAAATGTCAAAACTGACCAAATGAACAGTGACACTCTCACCAAAATCTACCCTTCAATTAACATCATAATTAGGTCAAATTTCCAGAATTTTCATTGATCATGTAAACATCTTAATATATATATCATAATTCATCAAGAACCTACCTCTTCCACTTGTTGAATTCAGAACTTGGATTCCTCAACTTTCAGAATCCCTCACTTTGCCACACACCACCAATCACAAGTCTGAAATCATAGAAATAATGCTCTTGACCTCTTGATCAACATTAATGAAGGGTAGCTAAGCATATAAGATCATTTACCTTAGCAAAGTTCAAACCCTTACTTTCTCTTTCTTGCTCGGTTCGCCGGAAATGGAAGAAAATGGAGAGAGAATGATGATGATCACTTCCTTCCCTTCTTCCCATGCACTTGGCCGACTAAGAGGGAGAGAAGATGAGTTTGAAAATGTTGACTCATCCAAGGGCCCTCATTTGGCCACTTGTCACCATCCCATTCTCCCTATCATGATTTCATATACATCCATTCACACTTGACTCCACCCCTTTATCTTTCAATCTCAACCATTGATTTTGATTACTAAGGGGGTTTTCTCATTAGTAGCTAACCAGACGGTTGGTAAATTTACCATTTTACCCCTGATTAGTACAATACTCATTAAATCATCACTAATGGTCTTTATATCATAACACACAACATATACTTCAAATATGCTTAATTTAACATTAATTACATCATTTGAAGTTATTATGCCTTAATTAAAATCCAGGATGTTACAACATCCACTTCTGCCATCCCTTAAGAATGAACCATCCACCTCCACAATGAAAACGTCTCTAAATTCATTTGGTATGGTACCACGATAAGAATGCTCTAACTTGACAAGAGTTCCTTTAAACATCATATCTTGATCAACACTAGCTCTAAAGAAACTTTTATTTGCCTCCTGATCAGCTTCTTGACTTGCTTCTCCAAAGAGCTTTTTACATCATGTCGTCCAAATATCCCAGCACACGTATCCAAACAAAGTTGGCCAATGAACTTTTATTGTGTATCCTTTACCATCTTAATGGGTCAGGTTCCACGTGACCCATTTTATTCCTTCAAAAGAGTTGAAAGCGTTCCACTGTTCCTGAGCTACTACTGTAACCCCCGTTACGATCAAGGCCGTACTTAGTGTTTAAACTTGTTTTATAATTGAATAAGAGATCTGGAATAATTAAAAACTTTTCACAACACATGTATAAATAGATCTCCATTCATTGATTCATAAAACATTAGGCCTGCTCGGTTTATTACATTTACAATATCAAAGTATAATCTAAATTCCCGACATTTACCCGGGATAATAACATTATTCCAAAAGTTTGTACAGGGTATCATTGCCCATCTCAATACCCAAACCGAGGATCACACAAAAACTACAATCCTATAATCAACAATATATACATTTGTCCAAAATGATAACCAATCTAAAACAAAAAAGAATCTAGCTAAGACTACCACTGGCAGTCCTAGTCGTCCTTGCTCACTTGTTTGCTTCTTGATCCACTTGCCCTGTCTAAAATGTTATTTGGAAAGAATGAAATTCAAAGGAATCCCATTAGCAATAGTTTATGTATATGATGCATAATAAACAAAGCAAGTAAGCATATATCACAATGCAGCATAACAATATTCAAGGCCAGGCTAACAGTCACGTCCCTTCAATAATATTCAAGGCCGGGCTTTCACCATGTCCCCTCAATCATTCAATGACTAATACAAATAAGCAATGTATTATACATGATATAGGATAAAGTGCCACTACCTTAGCCTTTCCGTTCTTGAGCAGGCGCGTGCCTTCTACACTCCGGGAAAATATAAAATCCTAAAGTCATAATTAAGGATGACACGTTATCACTTATTCCAATTCTCAATTAACTTCACAGTACTTAAATTGGTTATCATTACTGTCTCTTAAATGCCTCTAACAAAATCCCTAAAGGGTTGGAAGAACTATCCCAACGATCCCCTTTTGGAAGCACAAAACCATCATCTTTCACTGTTTCACTCAAGTGAAGACGACCTCACACGAGTGATGGTACGGTTTGCACGCGGGTGCTAGGGAGTGAAGGACAGCGAGTGCATATCCGAGAGCACAAGAAACTTTTAAGGAAGAGGAACACTCGAGCATAGAATGCAATACTCGAGTAATACCCAATGCTCACTCGAGTACTAGGAAGTGAGGTATAGGAAGTGTTTACTCGAGAGCAAATGGAATTTTCAAGGAAGAGGAGCACTCGAGCATGGGCCTTTGCACTCGAGTGAAGGTTGAATACCCGCGAGTGTTAAAACACACTCTTGCACTTTAACCACGAGTGACAGCCCGAGAGGCAAGTTCTGGGTGTCAAATACACCAGCACTCGAGTGAGAACCCACCACACTCGCAAGTGAGGCAATACTCCTACCCCCTTCACAAAAGTCTAACACAGAAACTGAAGGGAAAATGAGGAATTTGACTGACTTACTTGAGTGATGAACATCAGTAGCCAGAAAACACATAAACACTGACAGTATTTTCCAAAATTTTTCCAAGTGTTTCCAATGAACCCAAAACTTCAACTAAATATACTCCCACATAAAATTGCTCAAGGAACCCAATGAAAATGTCAAAACTACCAAATTCCTACTCCATTATCATGCTTTGGTTTTGGGTAACTCTAAACACTAAAATTCCAAAATCACCAAACTTAATCATTCAATCCCAAATCCCTTTCTATCTATCCACATACATTCACAACATACCAATTCCATACCAATCACATACCAAACTTCCCAATGACCATCATTTTCGAAATTAGGCAATAAATTCCAAAAATTCAAAGTTAAACCATTTGACACAAAACTTAGATAGAAAGATCTCTTTAACTCACCTTAATAACTTTCTCAAAGGAGCTTCTTGATTCTCCAACCTCCTCAATTCTTTGGAGTCACAAACCAATACCAAAAGGCAAACTATCACCATGAAAATAAAGCTCTTAACTCAAGGAATAACTTTAGAAAAGGGAGTTTAAGCATTTGATATCATTTTCCTTACCTTTTCCAAGCTTTTCTTTTTCCTCCTTTGGTCTCCAATGGCGCCGGAAGAGAGTAGAGAGAAATGAGTGAAGATAAAGAAGGAATGATCACTCTTCTCCCCCTAATGCCTCTCTTGTTAGAGAAAATTGGAGGGAAGAGAGAGGGAAAATATTAAAATATAGGGGTTTGACTTTTCCTCACCTACTCACTTTGCATAAAAGTTTGCCACATGTCCGAATTTCATTGGTCCTCATAAAGTAAGCCACCAATTAGCTACTCTAATCCCTCCATTAGCCATTTGATCACACTTCTTATTTTTCTTTTAGCTAGTAATTAATTTCCCTATTAATCACCAACTTATGGCCAATAATTCCATGCTTTAAATTTTCCCATCAATTATGACATATTAATTAATATTGCCACAAAACACTAAATAATTCCAACTTTAATTCAATAATTATTATTATCCCTTAATCAAAATTTGGGACATTACAACTACTGCCTTCTATCTATCCACTATATTTGAGCAGTTTCTAAGGAGATGCATGGAATCTTCCTGCAGGGCACATGAAAAAGGACAAGAGTTTAATGTGGGACTTTCTATTGCCCTTTTGTTTTATTATCTATTTACTTATTATTTAACACTAAATATTTCCTTCATAATATTACCTAAGTCTTATAAATAAAAATTTAGGATGTTACATTTAGCACATGTTTATACGCAAAATGGACTTATAGAATCATTGGTTAAAAGGTTGCAATTAATTACAAGACCTTTACTTATGAGCTATAATCTCCTAATTTCTACTTGAGGCCATGCCATTTTACTTGCAGCAATGTTAATACATATTAGGCCAAAAAGTTATTTAAAGGTTTCCCTCTTACAAATGGGTTTTGTGTGTGCAGTATATGTGCCTATAACACCACTACAACGGACTAAGATGGGTTCTCAAAGAAGGATAGGAATATATGTTGGGTATAGATATCCTTTGATAATAAAATATCTAAAACCATCTACAAGAGATTTATTTATAGCTAGATTTGCCAATTGTCATTTTAATGAATCACTTTTCCCAACATTAGGGAGAGAAATTAAGCAATTGGGTAAAGAGATTATCTAGAATGAATTATCATTGGCTCATTTTGATTCTCAAATAAAACAATGTGAACTAAAAACTCAAAAGATAATTCATTTGCAGAACTAAGCTAATCAAACACCAAAAGCATTTACTGACTCAAAGCAATTGACAAAGTCATATGTTCCAGTTGATAATGCTCCTAGCAAAATTGATGTCCCTGAAGGACAACATATTGTGAATGAATCAAAAACACACCTGAAGCAAGGATGGCCTGTCAGTTCCAAAGATAGAAATCCTCGAAAGAGAAAAGGAGCTAAGAATATAGATGGTTAAGTAAAGGAAAATAAAAAAAAAATTAGTAGTTCTGGAAGAGCTATCTCTTGAAGAGTTATTATCTCCATAAGAGAATGTTGCAATCCCAGAAGAGACTCAGGTACCTTAAATATGCAAAAATAATGAGATCACAATAAATTATATTATGAATGGTATCCGATAGAACCAAAATGATGTTAACAACATCTTTGCTTATAATATAGCATATGATGTAATAAATGATAATGAGGATCATGAACCAAAATGCATTATCAAGTGCCAACAAAGAAAGGATTGAACCCTATAGAAAGATGCCATTGATACGGAATTAAAATCATTGGCAAAACAAAATTTTTTTGGACATATAATCTGTACACCTGAATATGTGAAACCAATTGGATACAAATGGGTTTTTGTGCGAAAACGAAATGAAAGGGGTGAAGTTACAAGATATAAGGCACGTCTTGTAGCCTAAGGGTCTACACAAAGACTTGGTATCGATTTTGAAGAAACATATTCATCTATAGTAGATGTGACTACTCTTCATTATTTTATTAGCCTAGCAGTAAATGAAGGGGCTTGATCTACATCTAATGGATACCATGATTGCCTATTTGTATGGCTTACTTAACAATGATATTTATATAAAAGTCCCTGAAGGACTAAAGATGGCATAAGTATCAAATTCAAGTTCTTGAGAACAATACTCAATTAAATTAAATAAGTCCCTATATGACCTGAAACAATCAACATGCATTTGGTATAATCGTCTCAAAGAATATATATTGAAAGTAGGATATAAAAATGATCCAATATGCTCATGCATCTTTATGAAAAGATCTAGAAATGAATTTTCTATAATTGTTGTTTATGTTGATGATATCAACATTATTATAACTCCTGAAAAGCTTCAGAAGGCAATTAATTGCTTGAAGAAAGAATTTGAATTGAAGGACTTAGGAAGAACAAAATTATGTCTTAGATTACAAATTGAATACATGAAAAATAGGATCTTTGATATAATGGTGCATTTGATAGTTCATTTGGTAAGGGTGGTAAGGCTTTACGGTCCAGTTTACCTGAAGTGGATGTACCCTTTCGAGCGATACATGAAGAGCTTAAAAGGGTATTCTAAAAATCTCTATTGACCAGAAGCCTTAATAGTTGAAAGATATGTAGTTGAAGAGGCTATGGACTTCTGCAACAATTATCTATCAGGGAAGAAGGAACAATCACGGCATGAAGAGGGGAGAAGCAAGGGAACACAAGGATTGAAAGTGAAGACTATGCCTCGTGAAGAGATGTTGCAAGCACACTTTTATCTCCTGAATAACATGGCAGAAGTTCAACTGTACATAGCTGAACACAGAAAGAGATTGAAGAATATGAATCCAAGGAAGAATGACATGCAGATTGCTATTGAGTAAAACAAGACATTCATAGAGTGGTTTCAGGAAAAGATTTTGCATGAGACCGGTGTGTCTGAGACTATAGAGTGGCTAGCCTGGGGGCCTTCGTTTCAGATCATTACTTGGAGCTGTTATGATATAAACGGGCATTCTTTCTACACAAAAGACCAAGATGACAAAAGTACCATGCAAAATAGTAGGGTGATGGTAGAAGCTGAAGCCATGCACTTTTCCAGTTCGAAAGACAAAAACCCCATATTAGCATTCATGGCCTATTATGGAGTGATAGAAGAAATTTGGGAAATCACTTACAACAAGTTCAAAGTTGCTTTATTCAAATGTAAATGGGTTAACAATAATGCTGTGGTAATAGATCAACAATTTGGATTTATCTCATTTGATCTTGAAAAAGTAGGTTATAGGGATGAGCCCTTCATTCTAGCAAGCCAGGCGAAACAAGTGTTTTATGTCACAGATCCTGCAAATAAAAAAATTTCCATTGTACTTCAAAGGAAAAAACAGAAGCATGGTGATCCGACCTTCAACCTTGACGACACACCACCTTTCACAGTTAATCCACCTACAACAAGTGAAGTAGAATTGGTAGATGATGAAGAATATGCTATAAGAAATGATTATGGTGAAGGAATATGGGAAACAATATAGAGTAAGAGCTTAACTAAGAAAATAGTAATGTGTGCTGTTTGTTTTATAACTAGTTAGTTTATTCATTTACTTACAATTTATTCACCTATCTGACAATGATTTTTGTGCTTACAAGAATATGGACAATTCTAGTGACTCACGAAGTGATAGGAACAATGAAATGAATAGGCCTGAACCTGCTGTGAGACCTGAACCTGCCGTGAGAAGAAGGGTTAGAGGCAGTACAAAAATGCCTGTATTGGTAGCACGTCATCACCATCAACAGGAGATGTTGCATATTGACTTTGATGAAAATATGAAACCAATTGGTCCGGAGGAAGACCATTTCATTAGCTACTTAGGTTTTTTGGCTCAAAGCAAAGTTTGCGTTACCTATGATAATTGGAAGTTGGTTCCACAAAAAATGAAAGACTTTATTTGGAAACAACTTTTGATATATAAGTTTCGATAAATCTGCATATATATCTTTATTCCTATTGCTTCAAATATAATTAACTTATGTTTTTACCTTGCAGCAAACCTATGATGTCCTTGACATTGCAGAGATGTACAAGGAGTGGATGAAAGAGGTTTGTCTATGATAGAAAGATTTCAAGAACAGACTTACACGAGATTACATTAGAGGGGACCTGAGGGGTAAGTATCCATGTCAGGAGTATAAGTATTTGTCTCCAGAGGATTGGAGGTTGTTTATGGCATCACGAGAAGATCCAAACTTTTTGGTAAGATTTCTGTCATCAGTGTTTTATTTGAATATAGTTGACATATTGACTTGGTGTTCATTGTTTTCCTTTCATAGGCATTAAGTGCAGCAAATGCAGAGAGGCAAGCAGCTAATAAGTATCAATATTGCATGTCTTGTGGTGGTTATCGGAAGCTTGAGCGAAGGATAATGGTTGAAGAGTTGGAGAAATTGAAGGAAGCAACCATATCAGATTCTAGCGTTGTCGTTCAGGCCCTGCCACCTCCTTCACGTCACAAAAAAATGGAAAGTAGGGAGGATTAAGGGAGGGAACTACGTAAATATGATTGTTGTTGAGGTTGCCGCAAGAATTGTAAGTAGTTAGAGCATAAGTACAAAGTTTTTTTTTTCATATTAGGAGTGCTTAATTTTCATTTACGATAACTTTTATGCTGCAGGATGAACTGGAAGATCATAGTAGCCATGGTTCATTTACTCCAAGTGGACAGATGGACATCTTTTCAACGGCAATTGGGAAGGAAGATCACCCCGGTCATGTTTGAGGGGAGGCAAGGGGAGTTCGTGTCGTGAAGTATTTTGGCCGAGCCTCACATTCTTATTTGTCACAAGCTGAACCCAATAGGGAGCTTGTGGCCAAAATTCGCCAGGAAGTCTCACAAGAGCTCGAGGCCTACCTTCATGACAAGCTTTGACAAGAGCTGTTGCCAGGGCTACGTCTTGAGTTGATTCCTGAGGTACGAGCAGAAATGATAAAGATGTTTGAATCGCAGATGGCAACTTCCGAACGTAGAACCCATTCATCCCTGGCCTTCCACAGCACCAAATGAAGTTACAACCCGGTGGAGGAACCACTTGGCGACCCTTCTCCCATTCCAGCGCCTGGAGAACCTGCCATCCTCTCTTTGGATGCCCCACTGCTACGTGTAGTTGCAGATGCTCTCGGTCACACACAAGCTACTACCCACCATCATCAGTTAATTCCATATCATTTACGTAGGGTGACTGTGACATGTGTTCAAGAGGGGGAAGAAGGTACAACCATCCCTATTCCTGATGATGAGATTGCCACGATAGCTCAAGCAAGAGGATCTTTCATCCTTTGGCTTGTACATCTTATTGGCTCAGCAGCAACACCTCCAATGGTATGGAACTACCTCAATTTTACTTGAGATGTATCGGCATCCTACTAATAATATGTTTTTTTATGTTCTAAAAGAATGAGCAGGAAGCAGGAAAATGACCCTTCTTAGCACGACTGCAGCAGATCTATAAAGGCATTCGCCAGATTGATTTACATATGCCTACAGGGATTGTGGACCAGGAATTAGAGTATCCCTTCACAATTGATAAAAAAGATCTTAAACAATTCATTAAGTTGGAGGAGCTAGATATAGGATGGGGCAAATTTGCAATCCTGTAAGTTTTTTATTTTCCATTTTTTCCTTCATTTAGTTAAGTTGATTTTAACTAGCTAATACATTCATCATTTTAATTCTATTATAGTTCCTTCCGTTGTATATGCATTGACTTGCAAAGAGTTGATTTATATGGATTCTTGTCTCCTGCACATACGACAAGGAATAGGAATACAGTGTAAAAAAGGACACACTATGTGGGCTTCACAATGGGAGAGAACGACTATCATTGTTATCTAGCACCGATTGTTCAAGGGTACGCATTTTAATTTTGTGCATTTGAGATTTTTAATAAATAATTGCCTTGCCATTTAACTTCTTTTTAATCTGTATATGTTGTTATAGTTACCAATGGAGTTTGTGTGTTCTCTGTCCTCGGTCCCACGTAGTTTACTGGTTTGATTCCTTGAGTAAAAGACCAGACAAAGAAACTAAAAGCGTCTTCAACATGTAAGTTATTTTTTTCTATTTCATTGCTTCTTGATTCTTGATTTAAATGAATTATTCTAATTTATGTTGATTTTTATTTTAATGATAGGGCATCCCAGACGTATTGAGCGCTTGGCGGGCCACGCGATCGTAAAGGTGGCAAAGACCCAAATTGATTGTTTCCAAAGATACGTAGTTTCAAATCAAGTTCTTTTGATTGATGGTCATTTTATATATGCATTTATTGATTTTAACCATTTGCTTTTGATTTATAGTGACCTCAACAACCTGGTGGCTGGGAATGTGGATACTATGTCTTACTTTATATGTTTAACATCATTAAAAGTGACATTACGACATATTTTAAACAAGTAATCGCTTCTTCATTCTCAGAGGATAATATTTTTAGTGTTGTAATTCAATGGCAATTCATTCACTTGATTCATTATTTCATCTAAGCTTATTTTCTAATTTACAGATTTTTGACAATGAAGATGCCTACTCATATGAAGACATAAATATGATCAGAGACTTTTTGGCTGGACATCTTCTTCAACGTATACCAAAGTAAAATCTTTAGTAGTTTGTGTAAGACATACTTTTGTGGTGGTTCTATATATTGTATATATAATTAGTGTTGTTGGATATAGATTGTTGTGTGGTTTGTTAGTTAATTAGTTTGCTACTCTTTAAAGTTATTGCATGTAGAGCCTTGGGGTTGATCACTGTGTTTCAAGTTGTTGTTTCCATTATGCTGAATTGTTGTTGCTTTATTCTGTTGTTTTCGTCCTATTTCTGCAGTTTACATTTTCAAGACAGTGAAATATATATAAAAAGGCCATTTAAAAAAAACTTTTAATGTCCTTAAAATAAAAAGGGTCGTGGGAAAGGCTTTCTCAACAGTTTAGAAGTCCCTGTTTGGACTGGGGACGTCTAAAGTGCACCTCAGACTTTAGACGTCTCCAGTATTAAGTGGGGATGTCTAAAGTCCTGCCTATAGCTGTCCCCTATTTTACGAACGTTATTGACGTTTTTTTTTACGACCCTCAAATAGACGTCTCTCTATTTTCAGACAGTGAAAGGCCAAAAAAAGAGAAGTTAAAACCATTTTTTCTAATAGTGTAATAATCATAATAATAATATGATGTATTGTTTTAAAAATTTTGCCCTCAAATATCAGGGATTGATCAGCTCCACAGAGTTTCCTATGAAAAGACATGCATGATCATGGCTATCTGATTACGACGACACTGTGCTGAATAGTTAGGTTTTCATGAAAATATTTTTCAGAAACAACACCACAAAGAAAATGACTTATTTTAACAGTATGATCATGATCCAATGACTATGATTGCCCACCATCCTTTGTATTATTAATGTCTACTCGTGTGTGCTTCACAAAAATAGTTGGAAAACTTTTGTTTTCTTCAAAAAAAAAAAAAAAAACTTATGGAAGCTTAATTGCCTCGGGTACAAGGAGAACAATAATATCACTACATAAGAATAGGAAAAAAATTGCTTTCATATTACAGTTGTTTTCAGTTATCCATCCAAAATCAAGTGGTTGTAAATAAGATCACACGTGTTAATTATATATTAATTAACTTAGAAAATAAAAAAGTGAAAAAATGTCAATGTGTGGTTCTTTGAGCGTGCAAATTTTCGTAATCAGTGATGCAAAAATAGAAAGAAAGGTAATCATTTTGAAAATAACCCATCATCTGGGTTTGATTGGTGAAATGTTTCGCATCGAGAGGATAAATTCCAAATAATCCAATCATATTAATTTGATTGATGTTATTAGCAGAAAGCTAAGTATTTAACTCTTTCTCCTTTAGAGTTATAATCACTTGATCTAATCTTTCCACATCATATTATTGGACGAGAAGCAATAGAAATTATTAGTAATTCCCAAAGTTCTTAATTACCTCCGATCCTTTTTTATTTTTTTTTACTTGGTGCTGGGCACCTCCGATCCTTTCTCTCAAAGATTCAAAACATTATTTTACTTCTAATTGGGACTTATTAATTAATTTCTTCTTTGCAATTATGAGAATTTGTGATGGATGCTTAATTATGTAATAAAAATATGTTTATTTTTAAATACATATAATAATATATAGTTGCTAATTTATCAAAAAGGTTAAAACCTTTTTGTATGGACATTTATCATTGATTGGTATGTTTCGTAAATTATGAATAATATATATTTTTGCTCAGAACAATATATATAAGGCACTTTAAATGACAAGTCCTGAAAAAATGTGTTAAGTGGTCAATCAACATCTCGTTAGATTTTCACTTCAGATAAATGAAAAAATATATATGAAATAATTTTTTTACATGGAGGATTTTATAAAAAAAATATAATATACGCAACTGGATTTATATATGATCGACAATATTTAGATTCGATTTGGAAGTACGTGAGTTTTTTAGCTCTCTTATAATGAGTTAAAAAACTATATATATAATCTGAGTTTCAAACAAGGCCACACACAGTCATCATAATTTTACCCTAGTTGGACTTGTTCTGTATCCCTATATAAAATATACAAATTATATTTTTTTGGTTGATGAACATTAAAATTAATAAAGTAAAATGAGACAAAAAAAAAATCTAGGGCTAAAGGGCTATTTTGCCTTGAAAGTTGCCACTGAGGGGTAATGTGCCCCGAAAGATTTGGGGGGGGGGGGGATTTTACAAAAATGTCAAATCTGGGACAATTTTGTCCTAACCATTCTTTCAATTAAGTTTGATGGTTAGTTGATCAAATATATTGAGCTGACAATCAACGTGTTGCCCACGTCAGTTTTGTTAAGGTGCAAATTTACCCCTGAAGTTTTCACTTATGAGTAATGCTACCCCAAAAGTTTCTAAATCGTAGCAATGTTGCTACGGCAGTTATTTAGATTAAGTTTGACTATTAGTTGACTGAATATATTGAGTTAACAGTGTGAACAACATTAAAAAATAAGTTACATACGAAAGAAGAGCTCAAATTCACCTAAAAGTGATGAAGAAAAATATTCAATCACTAGATGCATAACACACTAAAGAAGATTACTGAGTACAATGCTATTAAAAACTCTGTGCTGTTGTACCCCAATGACGCTGTGATAGGCAAATATCTCTTTGATTTTCTCTTTACTACACAAGATGTTTTCACCTCTTTGATTGTCTCTAATCCTTCAAATAAGATGCTTTTTTTAAATGAAAACAATTTACTTATTTTTAAATTTAACTTTGAAAAAAAATGAATAAGCATATTTGGTCAAGTAACGGGTAAGCTTAACATGAATAACAATTAGGTTGACATTACATAAACCCAAAGCAAAAATGACATGACGCCATGTGGACAGCCAACTCAACGTATTAAGTCAACTAATGGTCAAACTTAACTGAGATAATGGCCAGGGCAAAATTGCCCTTCCATAACAACTTTTGGAGCAAAATAGCCATTTAACAAAAAGTTCTAAAGTGATAATGAATATTAACAAGTTAATCAAAACTTGCCTTAATTTATTACTCCTCTTGTCCTTACTGTAAACTAATAATTTGAATAAATTAAGAAAGTTAGTTTATTTAACATAACATGATTTTTTTTAAAACTCCTTAATTATCTTCCTCAATTCTCTCATATCTCCCTAATTTATTACTCTTAATTGATTATTGTTGAAGGAGTATCAATTGAGGTAATTTGGAAAACAAATTGATAAACATAGGAAACAAGTCTTATCTTTAGGATCAAGATTAACTCTCAATCCAATTATACATTAAGTCCCATTAGAGGCAATCCTATTCGAGACATTATCGGGCACTAAATATAGGTACTTCTCCATAGCGAGGATTTTAACTTTGATTCACCATATAATGTTCACTAGACCTAATCCCATGGGCAAGATGAGTATTAGTTATGAATATAATGAAGACTATTAAAATATAATTTTAATTATATTATTTGATTAAAAGTTTTAAAAAGTGTAAATCCGCTTCATTTTAGAAAAGAATTTCTTAGTTTAATACTAAAATATAGCGCTAAATGTTTAGATGTTTCATAATGAATAATGAATATAATAAAATATAAAATATTAAAAACTTATATTAATATTTATTTAAGTTATATTTCTATTAAATATAAAAGGTATTATTTTAATATTAATAATATACAATATAAATTTTATATAAAAATACTCTTCTTTTTTCGAAAGAAAAAATTAATAATAAAGTGGTTAGGCCTCATCTCAAATTCATACTACCTACATTTTATTTTATTTTAGGATTAAAGTGTGATGTAATTTTACCCTTGAAATATCCAATGAGGCACAATAAACATCCTTAAGTAGGTGCCATATTGGGCTAAAGAGAGGTCGACACGTGGCTGTTAAAATTAGCTGAGGGGCATAGGAATTTTTTGGCCCCAGATCAAAGTGAAGCCAAGCTTTTTGAGGATTGAACATTGAGCCTTAAAATAAAATCTTAGACTTTTATTAATAATGTGTAAATTATAAATGAGATGAAAATTTGTTGAAAAATTCTTATTACAAAATTTATTATTTAAACTACTACATATTTGGACATATATAACACTTAATAAATAACAATTATATCAAATAAACGTCATGTATATCAATGCGGAGATCGCACAAGGATATATAATGCTCACAAGTAACAATTACTTATACGCATCGTTATATATTGCAAAGCAGAATTCATGAAAATGCAAAAATAACTACTGTAGTTAATAACCATCATTTATTTAGTTACAAAAATGATGGTCATTAAAACATAGCAGTCATTTAACACTTACTAACGATTTTTCTTCCAACCATATATCAGCAAAAACACAAACATAACGGTTATATCAATTAACTGTAAAGTATGAATTTAAAAAACGACATTTCATTACAAACAATCGTTATGTAAAGAACAAATATAAAAAGCACCATTTTTATAATCTCGTTTGGTCTGACAGACGACACCAAGTACCAATTCTCCTAATTAAGTTAAGTACTTTAAAGTGAAGTATTCTACTCTATTTATACTTACCTATTCCTTTTGTTGTTAGTACTTTTCTAAAAAGCACTTTTTCATAACTTCATCTTTCTTTCCCTCATCATGGTCAGACGCCAAAGAGCTCCTCCACATGCTCGCCCTCCTCCTCCACATACTCGCCCTCCTCCTCCTCCTCTTTTGCCTCCTCCTCAAATGGAGTCTTTACTGCAAACGATGGCCAGCCTTGACTGCTCTACAAGGCGTCTCTCCACCCATGCCCACATTCTGAACAGGAGGTTGGACCTTATTCTTTATCACAATCAGGATGTATATGATCACTTCCAGTTAGACCCTTCATCTCCTTCCTCAAACGTTGATGATGTGCCGAGCGAAGGGGAGAGGCAAGGTGAGTAGGACAATAGTAGTAGTGATTACTAAAAACCACTAATTCTTTTTTTTAATATTAAAAAAATTTAATCATCAAGGCAATGTAGCCCAAAACTATTTTCAAAAAACAATTGTCACTTCACAGTTATTAGTAAACATTCGTTACTAATTCATGGAACATTCGTAGTTATTAATAAATAACCCTTGCTTATGTTAGTCGTGGCAATTTATAAGGATGTGTTCGGCTTTATAACGTAACCCTTTCCATTCCAAAGGACACATTTTGGTGGATAACCAGCAAAACCCTTTCCATTCCGCTTCCATATAATTAACAAGAAATGATCTTTACTATAATACTAAAGGATGTGTTCGCAATAAGATAATCTACGAAACCCTTTCTATTTAAACATCTAAAAAATGAACTATATTTATCCATCCACTTCTATTCCAACTTCTTATATCCAACTTCTAACTTTTGTTCTTCATTGATATCATAGACAAATGCAAAAGATCTTCTGGTTCATCATCTTTTGATTTCCTCGAGTAAAACCAAAAGATGATCACCATTCATTGACAAGCATTCAAGGACTAATCCACACAAACTATGACCTCCAATATGCGGTCAACTATTACATGGGAGAGCAAGGACACATGGATATGAGTTTGAAGGAACTGACCTCTCTTGTTCGGACTCTGATCAAGAAGGTGGACAAATTACTGGAGAATGATGAATATAATAATACAATAGATCATTTACTCTCATAACCTTCTATTTTTTGTTTATTTATTCATACTCTTCTTTTTTTTAATTAATTTTTTGCTTGTACTATAGAGTTGAATAATCAACTTCAAAAATTATTAAAAAAAAGTCAAACAAATAAAGGTTATTATATAAAACCCATCACTACTTATAATACCATGTCTAATATCTAACGGTTATTAAGAAAAAACCGTCATCATTTACAAAATCTAACGATTGTGATGTAAAATCTTGAAATTTTGTTCTCATACTCATTACGGTTGTAAATTAAGAATTGTAAGAAAAGGTCATATTCATAATCAAGCAAAAAATTTCACACTCTTGTTTTTTTTATTTTTTGCTTGTACTATAGAGTTGAATAATCAACTTCAAAAATTATTAAAAAAAATTCAAACAAATAAAAGTTATTATATAAAACCCATCACCATTTATTTATTATCGTGTCTAATACCTAACGATTATTAACAGAAACCTTCATCATTTACAAAACCTAATGATTGTGATGTAAAACCGTGAAATTTTGTTCTCATATTCATTACGGTTGTAAATTAAGAATTGTAAGAAAAGGTCACATTCATAACGGTTCTAAATCTATAACTGTGAGCAAGTTTCATCAAGTCTTTTAAAACATCTGCTATCTCGTGCCTCTTCAATATCCCTATGTTATTACACTTTACGCTTTTGTCTTTAGTTGAATGTTACCCATTATCCTCGGAACCCCAAAACACCAGTTGACTTTTTCAGCCATCGACAGTCTCTTTCATGCAAACCACATCCTTTACCGCTTTCTTTGAACTTCAGTCTGATAGCTAGGCAAGTTGCTTCATTTGCCTTAACCCGTTGTTTCGTTTCGGAGCCCTAGCTAGGTCACATTCCTTCACCTGTTCTGTTCTCCTTATTTTAAGATATGTTTTCTCTTCTTCATTTTTCATTCTTCATTCTGCATTCCAAAGTCTCCTTATTTTTCATTCGTGTTGCCTATCTAGGTTTTCTCCTTAGTCGTGCATCATGTTTTTCTGGAAAATCCATTGCTTTGTTCTAGTTAATATGGCCAGTTCTAATTCCTTTGGAATTGATAATGCCCCTTGTACTAGTATTCCCCTGGTACTGATGTTGCCCATATACAAACCAAAAACTTATCTCAAAAAAGGTGTTAAAAGAAGTGCATGATATTGTAAGGAGGGGCTGCTGCGCCTTGAATTTTGTGAATAAAGCAATGTGTTTGAGAAGAAAATTTCACGTGACATGGAACCATGAGGGTCAAGCTCTTGAGCAGTCATACTTTGTCAGCAACATAAGTTTAACAGCGAGGACCATATTCCTATTATAGCTGGTAACTGGCGTTTTGTACAGAAATGTACACTGACGTTATTTGGAAAAATATCAAGGTAAGGTATATATGCCTACTAATTACTTGCTATGTACCTGTAAAAATTGTTAACTTGAATTATGTGCTTTGCAATCTGCTATCATATAGATAAAAATTCCAGGAAATTTGTCCTCAATAAGGCTTGGAAATCACTATGTACATTCTATCATGCATTGACGAAGGTGTATTTGTAGAATCTTGAAGAGGTTGATGAGACAGAAGTTCCTAAGGATGTTTGGTCCACCATCAAACCGAATGAGTGGGGAGAATTTGTCATCTTACGTTATGACCCGTCATTCTAGGTAATTGTTATTTGCAATTCATAAGATCTACATGTATCTATTTAATATTAACTCAAGTGTTGTGTGCTTTCGAAGGAATTAAGCCGGGTGAATAGGGAGAGCGTGAAGAACAATAAGTATCCCTACAATATAGGGCAAATAGGGTATGCTCACATTGCTCAAAAGTTGTCCTCTAAGAGTAGGGATGGTAGAAGACCTCCCTGTCATTAACCTTGGTTGGTGGCAAGGAAAAATAAAGATGGCTCGTATAACATTCCTCAAGTAAAGAAGGTTGTCGATAAAATGGTAAGTATTAATATTAGTCCCCGATTCATGGAAGTAATGTCTTCAATTAACTATCAATATGAACATTATTATTAATGCATAGCAAGCAATGTCCCAAGAACTTACAACACAGGGCTATTTTTCTGCGGATGAGAACATATTGGCCAAGACATTAGGGCCTAACAATCTCGATCTTCTAAGAGGTGCCAACTTTAGATTTACCAAGAAAAAATATTATGGTTGGTGGCAACTTTGAAGAAATAATAGGGACAAAAAATATGAAAAGCTCTAGAAGTAGTGTGATGAAATGCATAAACAAATATTGTTTCTCACATAAGAGCTAATGAAGGAGCGTGTGTGACTCACCAAGGGAAAAATTGCAGCCCAAGTGCTACATAAAGCTGTATATTTCTAAGCAATTATATACCTGAGGGCTTAGTGGATAGGAGTGTTTTATCGATAGCCTTGGACACCATACAGTTGCAACAGGTTGTATGCTCAACCACCAGGAGGATAACATGCTACATAACGAGCCTATCCCTATTGAGCATGTGAAGGTGCAAATCAACACCAATATCATCCTCAGCTATTGGTTCCCTATGGCCACCAAGGATACAAATCTATTTCCTAACTTTTCTTATATCTTTGAGGTATTAAAGGGAATAAAATGGTTATTAATGAGTATGGAAAATCTGTATACAAAAATGGAATTTATTGAAGTTCCAAGTGCATGTAGTTTCATTGCTTCAAGTGAGGCAGTGAGTTTGACATGAGGTTTTGGAAGACCAAATGTTGAGAAAAAATTTTGAAATCTTACAGGACTAGAGCAGACATCCTAAGCTTTAACTTGATAGGTAATATAAATCAATTAGAACTATATACAAAAAGTTATGAATTTTTGAAGTTAACCTAGAAAAACTGGAAAGTTTCTGAAGCTGCTCCAAACAATTTAATTATGGGAATTTTGTGCTTCCAATTGACAAAAGTATATATATTTCCTTGAAACTAGACTTTCTATATCTTTTAGAATCACTCCAATTCAATATCTACAAATTTAATTACGATTTCTCAAAATTTAGGCAGAAAATCTACAAAAAATTCCAAATAGTCCGAAAAGGGAAAAAAAGTGGTGGCAATCTTGTAATTATGGGAAACTTTATTAAAGCATATTTTCCTTCATCATCTTCCCATTTCCGTCAGCCATGGCTGAAATAAGAGAGAGAAAGTTTGAGAGAGTTTACAGAGAGAAGGAGAAGAAAATTCACGAAGTAGGTCAATTTCTTCAGTGAATTCATTCCTAATGTGTATAACTCTTCTCTAAGCTCCTCTTTTATGTGATTTAAGGTGTTGGAAGCTAGAATTTTGGTGTTACAAAGGTTAGGGTTTTGGCCACACTAGGAAAGGCCAGAGGGAGCTTGAGGTAACTTTTGAAACTTCAATCTTTGATTTTCTTGACTGCTGTGGATAATTTAATCGGTGAAATTTCGCCAGATTGTTTTTTGTTTTAAATTTTGAAAATGAGATAGCCTAAGGGTTATGCTGCCAAAATTTGGTTCAAATGGTAGTTGTAATCTAATTAAATAGTTAATATAGTAGTTAGAAATAAAAATGAACACGTCTGCCGAGAAAAACCCCAATTTTTTGGGGGAATTTGAGGATTTCGGCTAAGGGCAGAAATGGGGCTTAAATTTAAATTTTCAATGATTTTATGAATCCATTTAGTTCAGAAGGGAAAATTAGATGGGGTTACACTTGGTCACTTTTTCAAGAAAGCCCAAAAAAGCATAATTATGAAAACGGCCCTGAAACCCTGAAATAGGGGCTGTCAAGGGCATTTTTGTCATTTGGTAGTGAATTTGGTAATTTCAAGTCTGAAAATGGATTCCTTGGGTGAAGTTATGTTAGAATAGTCCAATTTAAAATTTTTGGAAAAGTACAACCAGACTGGGTACAACGCCGAGCCGGGACCCCGGGGGCATTTTGGTAAATTTTTACCATAGGCTAATATAACCACAATAATCACTATGGAAGTGCCTAAAATGATACATGAATGGGTTTCGACATAATTCCTGTACATTTGATATTTTAGGACTGAGTTGGGAGCCTAAACTTGGCACGTTTTACTAGGCACACGTTTCGAGGCAAGAAAGAGTTAAGGGACTACTATCTCTTATAAACTATGTGACTATTCATATGATGCATATTACTGTATTCTGTGATATGAATAATGAACACTCACTATCTAGCTGTGGTGCAGGAAGAGTACACGTACCATCCAGTGGGAAGAGTATATGTACCACTCGGCCTAGTAAGGACCCAGCTATGATACACAGTAATGCTTGGGCATATTACCTAGCTGTAGTCAGGGACTCGACTGAGGTATATGTAGGGGTTCCATCCGGACAGTTGGCCCTGAGCTTTGTGTACACACACGGTTGATGTGAATTTTCATTTTACATTATATGGTGTATTACATATTTAATTCTCGCATTTTATATGTTTGATCGTATGTCACTATTGGGATTCCTTGGAATCTCACCCCCTTTTTATAAACAAAAATGTCTTAGCGGGTGCCAGCAGCTCGAAAGGCAAGGATGTAGACACAAGGAAATAAAGGGCACATTTCCTGAGATAAAGCCAATGGTTATATATAGTCTTTGATTTTGAATATTTTGAGAAATTGTATATATTACCTAATCCTGAAGAGAATTCCTCAATGTAATCATATACTATATATCGATATTTTTATGCTATTCTTGTGTTGCTCACCGAACTACGCACAAGCATTCTGAATAATGAGAAAATAAGGTAAGGGTCTGACAATAGGTGGCTTCGTTGCGTGGCCTAGTCGTATACTTAGAGTATGCAAGTCGACCAAGAAGTCCACCACTCAAAAAAAGATGCTTATCAAGTCCAAGCCCCCTACTCGGTTTAAGAAAAGGAAGCATCCCACGCCCAATGATCAAACCGAGAAGAAGTCTTTATCATAGAATAAGTGTAACCCCCTTCACGATTAAGGCCGAGATTTAGTTCATAAACACGTAATTGAGATAGAATTAGAGACCTTAAATGATTTTGGGACTTAAACAAAGCCAAACTTCCCAAAATCATGGCTTACAAAAACTTTTACAAAACATGTTCATGACTGTCTCATATTCACATTTCAATACTAAATGGCCTGTACAAGTTGATTTCATTCACAAATATCAGAGTATAAAGCAAATTCCCGACACACTCGGGTTTCATTCATTAATAAGGGTTTTACAAAGGCATAAAGCCCACAATTCATTACCCTTAACTTGGGGATTACACAAAACTATACTACAATCCCATTATATACAATTGTTTCCCAAAAATATCCAAAAGATATACATGATAACCAATAAACCAAAATATGTTTCTAAACCAGAGCTTTATCCACTCTTCGTCGCCCGCTTTCCTTTTGATCCTTCTGCCCTGTCTAAAACATGGTTTTTGGGAGAGTGAGATTCTAAGGAATCCCCGTAGTAACAAATCAATCATATAATATACAATAATAATGCATGTAAGCAAATCATTAACCACAACAAGCAACTACAACGGCAGTTACAACGGCAATGGTTAGTATGACACATGTCATCCCTTACGATTGCTCACGTTGCATTGCATCACAGCAATCCACACAATACATTTCACCACAGCTGGGATTCATATAATGCATTTCATACACAAGCCATACAGGTAAGATACACACAGCCCACGGCTGGATTCATAAACGCCGCCCCACGGGTCGGATTCACAAATATCCATGTCGATTACGACGGCAGTTCAACGGCCGACCTAGAGATGACCACCGTCAATCCCTACACGGCTCACGCTGACCTGCTCACGCTGTGATGGACCATGGCACACATTTCACAAATTCAACGATAAGTTATGCATGCCAAAACATCATACATAATATGAGAGAAGAGTCACTACCTTGATCCTTCCGGGCGTACTCCGGCACCGGTCTCTCCCGCCTAGGGCAAATGTCGTATTCTAGAATCATGATTAGGGATGAAGAGTTATATTCTATTTCAAGACTTATTTAACTTGAAACACTTAATTTTTGGTTATCATAATTGACCCTTAAGAGGCCACAAATGCCTCTAATAAAAGCCTTAAAAGGTTGGGAAACAATAGGCTAAAGATCTCCTTTCGAAAACTTAAAGCACTGGAACACAGGGGTGGGCCGCGGTCAGCCCTTCCTTGGGCTGCGGCCCAAAATATGGTCAGAAGGCCGTGGGCTGCGGCCAGCCACCCATGGGCCGCGGCCAAGAAATTTCCTGACCTTGGCTAAACTTCGAAAAACCATAACTAATTGTAGAAAAATCGAAACGAGGTGATTTTAAAGCCAAATGAAAGGTATATAATTCCTCTTTCAAGGAAAAATATAGCCCTTCACTGGGAATCACTACACAAATACAGAATCACCAAAAACTAACCACTACTCCAAAACAGAGTTCTGTTTCAATCCCAAACTTTGGACAACCATATCTCACAGAATACTAAACGAAATGACACAAAATATATGTCCATTTTGAAGCTTGGGATGTGAAATTTAAGAATGGAAAGTTTCATAACTTTCCAATACCATTTGGTCACTCAAAACTCTCGTGTAAACTTACTGCACAAAACAGAGCTCAAACCAGACAACTTTCCAACTTTCCCTAAGTGATTCAAATGAACCCAAAATCAATAACCAAGCTCATTCCCACACAAAATCACTCAAGGAATCCAATGGGAATGTCAAAATCACCAAAATCCTATTCCATTATCATACTTTGGTTTTGGGTAACATTAAACACTAAAATCTCAAATTCTTCAAACTTAACAATTTCCAACCCAAACAATTCTATCTATCCAAAATGCATTCCAAACATACAAATTCCATGCCAAACATATACCAAACTATCAACGGCCCTCATTTTCGAAAATGGCCCAAGAATTCCAGAAAATCCAAGTTAACCCATTTGGCATAAAACATAGATAGATAGATAGGTCTCACTCACCTTATCAACTTTCTCAAAGGGAGTTCTTGATTCACCACCTCCCAAAATTTCGTGTGGCCACAAACCACAACCAATGGAAAAACTACAATCATAGAAATGTTGCTCTTAACTCAAGGATCAACTTTAATGAAGGGAGTTTGAGCAAAGGAAGGCATTTACTTACCCAAAGATCAAGCTTTCTTCTTTCCCTTGCCTTCAACAATGGTGAACGAGAGAGAGAAAGCAAGAATGAGAGAGAGATGGTGAGGGATGGAGTGAAGAAGAAGAAGCAATCATCACTCTTCTCCACCCATGCTGCAGCCGAAAAGAGAGGAAAGGAAGGAGAGAGAATTGATTATTTTAATCAATTTTGACTTACACACATACACTCTCCCCCATACCCTTTATTGCCACATGTCTTAATGTTATTGGTTCTCACCAAATAAGTCACCAATTAACTTATCTAATCTCTCCATTGGCCATTTTAATCACACATCCCATTTCGCTTAGTTAATAATTAATTTCTCCCTTAATTACCAACTCATGGCCAATAATTCCATTCTTCCAATTTTTCAATAATTATGACATATTAATTTAATATTTCCATAAAACACATAATAATTCCAATTAAATTCATAATTATCCATAATAATCATGATTAACCCATAATAAAAAATTGGGATATTACAATAAGCCCCTTGGTCAATCTAGCAACAAATCCCTCTAGGAGTTCGCTGACAAATTCTTCGTTTCAAACCCATTTCCAATGATCAAATTTGAGAGGTCTTTGACCTACCAGATCAATAGGAAGCTATAAACCAAGAGTTTGTTTTTGAGGTCCTTGTATGATGTAAGCAATCCATTAGTTTTGAGGGAGATGTCTGACTTTGAAACCTAAAAAGAAGAGTTTGAAAGAGTCAAAAGTAGAGACGGAGGGAGGGAGGGAGGGAGATTGGAGTTATGTGGTTTTGTAGGATTTAGAGCTTGTTAGAGGTTGAAACTGTCAGAAGCTTCAAAGTTGAAACCCATGTTATTAAAATCGGACTGGACAGTTCGACTATGAAAACTGTTGAATCAGTCATTTAACCAGTCTGATCAGAACGGTTCAACTGATTTAATATTTGTTCAGCTTTTCCTGATTTCAAAAACTCATCTGATTCTAAATATTTCCAAAAATTACAAATTAAGATTTTATGGAAAGCTTGAGATGTCTACTTTCTAATGCAAAAGGAATCACTAAAAAATATTATCATTTGATCCTAGAAAATTATCAAATTCCAAAACTATTCTAAAAAATATTATTGTTCAAGTTTACTTCCTCACTGGTTTAACCCCAGTTTAGCTCCAATTTGATTATGATCTGACCCACTACCCAGGTTAGTTTAGTAGCCATTCCAAGTTTAATAACTTTGGCTTAAACATAATATATGTTTAAGCCAACTTCTGATTTCACTCCTAATGACTAGACATTCACTTCACGACAAAATCCTATTTATGTTATCTTTGTTTTTATTTTATTTTATTAACGGTTGCTTAGAGGGTAAAGAGTTTTTGGCCAACAAGCATCTTAGCATCATTCTTGGGATAACAGGAGCTTATCTCCTTTAGCATCCTATCACTTTTACCTCTTTTACAATTTTACCGCTCATCATCGTTACATCAAGATCTAATTATTTAGATTTAAATAAATTATTAAAGTTTGATATGAACAATTCACAAATGTAACCCAAAAAAATAGAAAAGAAAAAAATATACTTTATAATAATAATCTATAATATTTTTGGAAAAATCCCAAAAAAAATATTTTAAAATATGGAAAAGATAAATTAGGGATTCTAATATCACAAATCTCAAGTTAGACTTGTGAGAGGAATATGTTATTATGAAATCTTACTAAAACACGCCTTGCCCTTGAGTTTCCACAATCACCTACGCAACATTGACGACTTTCGTACAGGAAATGACTAATTAAGAATCACAAGTAATAACTTAAATATCCATATTAACTACTTGGGTGCCCTGAATGTCAACAACCTTGTAGAAAGTTTTGAAGATGCCCCTATAACAGACCAGTGACAACTTATATTTTGAAAATGACTACTTAAGAATTACAATTGACAACTTGAGTTTCCATATTGACTCCTTGCGCCTTCTATTTTATTCTTTATTTGCCACATAACACAAGGATAGAATGGTCCTTTAAAAACATTTGCTAATCTCTTATTCCTCCTATAAGTCTGATTTGAGATTTGTTGTATTAGAATCCTTGATTTGTTTGTTCCATATTTTAAAAGATTTTTTTGAGATTTTCTCAAAATTTTTTCTATAAAGTTTTTTATTTTAAAATTTATCAAGATATTTTTATATAAAATTATAATAATGTTTTTTTATGAAATATTAAATACGGACCACTAGATTTTAATCAAATGGTAATAAAGGGGGTAAAGGAGGGAAAAGGACGGGAAGGTAAAGGATAAAAGCTCTGTAACCCCCTGCCGTAATTATATCCGAAATATGCAATTAAAGTGAAATAGAGACCAATAATTATCAAATAACATTTACAAACCCATCTATCAGACGGGGATTTCACAAATACCTTTCGAAATCATTTATAATCTGGTCTCATATTCACATTCTGAATACAGTTATTACATGAAAATAAATCACATTTAAATATATCAGAGTATGCAATGTAATAATCCCGACAATCCCGGGTTCCATATATTAATCAAAGCCTTATAGGGCACATTCGCCCCTATACAATTACCCAAATAGGGGATTACTCGATCTATCTCATGTACATAATCAAATTCTCATCAACATATACACAACCAAATCCAAATACATAATACTCCCAACTACGATAACCAACAACCAGAATGACAACCCAAAGGAGTCCTCGTCGCCCTTGGCTGCTTGCTCCATCCTCGATCCACTACTCTATCTGAAAGGTTAGTAGGGGAGGGTGAGATTCAAGAGAATCTCAATAGGAAACAATACCAATATATATGTATGATAAATGTTTAATGCATGACATGCTTGTATCACATAATTCATGCTAACACAATGACAAATTTGTAAGCTCAATGCTTTGAACAATATACTGATGGCCATAGCATAAATTGAAACATAGCTTCAAATTACACATAATCATGCAAAGCAAAGACATGCACCAACACACTAACACAAATATCGAACACATGCAGGATCGAATACATGCAGAATCAAAGACATGCACCTATACTGGTCCTTCCACATAAGCTCCAGCTCCAGCTGCTCACGATCAAAGCGATCATCAAACCCTATAACCAAAACAAGGACATAGGATTAATCCATTTTCCATTTCTTTAACTTCCAAACACTTAAGTTGGTTATCATTCATGACCTTTAGGTGGCTGCTCAAAACCTAAACACACGCCTAAAGGGTTGGGAAAAACTTGGCCAGAGTTCTCTTTTGAAACCTCACAAACCCATTTTTAGCTTCATCACTTGAGTAATAGATGGCGCACTTGAGTGATGGATGACTCACACCCGAGTGAGGACAGCTCACTCGTGCGAGTGCTTGCCCGAAAGCATAACAGAGATAGAAAATACCCACAGCACTCGAGCATCCAACATAGCACGCGAGTGATGGCCTCACACTCACCCGAGATCCACTGAGTGAGGCTCAAGAAGTAACCAACCGAGAGCCATAGAAAACCCCAGAGCCAGCGGTGCACTCGAGCACTAGCTCTGGCACTCGAGTGAGGCCACAAAACTCGCGAGTACTAACTCACACTCTTGATAAATCAACTGCGAGTAACAACCCGAGAAGCAGCTCTTAGTGTAGAAGCACATGATCACTCGAGTGAGACCACGTTCACTCGAGTGATAACCCACATCACTCGCAGGTGAGGAAGTGCACTCTTGCTTCTTCCACGAACAAGTGCAACCAAAACCGAAGGGGAAAGGGAAAACATCACGCTGCACTCGAGTGAGACCCTTGTTCACTCGAGTGAGGCTCTATCAGAACCCAGAACGCAGCAGATATCAGAATTCTCCCAAACTTAACCAATATGTTTCCAATGGTCCTCAACTTCTAACACAAGACTATTCCCACACAATTTTACACAAGGAACCTATTGGAAACCTCAAAACACCCAAATTCACATCATAATAACATTTTCCCCTTTTGGTCACAATCTTCCCACACATTACCCAAATCACACCAATTTCCTTTCCAATGATCACAAACAATCCCAAAGATCATTTAACACATCCACACACCATTTTAACCACAATACTCAATCAACTCATTCATTTCACAATTATACCAAAATTAGGGTAAATTCCACAAATCACAAAACTCAACCATAAATTACAAATAATAGATCAAAAGGGAGCAAACACTCACCTCTTCTTCTTTCCCAAGCCACTTCCTTGATTCTTTATCTTTCCAAATTCCACAAGCTCTCAAAACACCTTCTTTCACAAATCTAAAACCATAGCAATGAAGCTTTCATTACTATGAACAACTTTAAAGAAGGGTATTTGAGCATTAAAGGGCATTTACATAGCGAAACCTTACCTTTTCTTTTTCTCTCTCCACCTTGAGCTCACCTAAAATGGAGAAACAAGAGAGAGAGATGAGAGACGGTGGTGATGATGAAGAGAAGCAGATTTTCAGCCTCCCCCCACACACACAACTGACTTGAGGGAGAGAGGAGAGAGGGAAGAGTTGAAATCCTGACCCAAATCCAAGGGTCCACAATTTACCAAGTGTCGCCATCTTGACCCACCTCCTATGAGCTCACATACACACATATACATGGGATTCCGCCCCTTGATCTATTGCACAATTCAACCCTAGCCATTGATCTTTGAGTTACCAATGAGTTTCCTTTTCGGCAACCAATCAATTAGTTGGTAACTTTACCGTTGTGCCCCTGATTATGGTCTTTCACACTGAATCACCATCAAACACATTTTCTCATTCTTCTAGCCATAATATGTGCCCTCCCTATATTTGAAGTCAATTTAGATATTAATCCACAATTGAACTTAAATATAGGGTTTCGGCACTGCTCATAACACAAACGACTACAATCCACATCATATTCTCCAAAAGGGTTTATTATTCACTAATCACATCCACTTTTGGAGTTATTATCCCTTAATCAAAACTTGGGATATTACAAGCTCTTTTTTCTTGAGATTCAAATTTGTATTTTCCTTCTTACGTATTAAAGCTGCTTATCAATCCAACTAATAGCTTGTTGGTATGTTATCTTCTTTTATACTTGTTCACTTTTCAATTACAAATAAGCCTACATATTTCTTTATTCAAAAAATTAATCATCTGATCATCCTATAATTATAACTTGGTTAAAATTATGAACATGTTGATATATTGGCATTGGCAAGTTTTGCTTCTTTATCCTCCTAAGAAGGATTTTTATATTTGCTAATTACTTGTCTAAAATTCGCTTTAATACTGAGAACAATTTTTGTAATTTTGATCAACAATCACTTCTGTTTATGAGGTGGAGCTTGAAGAAGGACACTAGACTTGCTTGTGTCCTTTGATGGTTACTTGTTAATAAATTGACTTTAGTATTTATTAAAAAATAATTATGAACAACCACATTTTTGAATTAGGTAGAATTGAATCTTTAAACTTTAACTCAATATATTATTCAATTTATATAGTTTTCATAATTTAAAATATTGATCATATCATTTAAATAATAATTTTAGTTATTACAGTTTTATTTTCTAAAATACGAACTCACATTTTAAACAGTTGAAACTATGAGAATTAAGTTATACCAAACATAAAATTGAGTTAAAATCTATATAAGTTACACTTAATCAAGTCTTAAACACTAAATTTTAATTGAGTGTAAAGTATATGAACCAAATAATTAATTTTTAGTTTAATATAATTTTTAGTCTATCAGATTTTTTCTCATTTTAATTTTCATCCATCAAATTATAAATAAAAAGTTTTGGAGTAGTGGTGGCTTGGATCCATGCAATTGTTAGGTTGCATGGTTCCTCCACCACATCTTATTATTATTTAGAGTGACACGTGTGAGAGAGAGGGAGAGGGAGAGGGAGTGAGAGCCCTAGGCACACCATCTTTTCTTTTTTCCTCCAATGGGGTGCTCTCCATGTGCTTCTTCTTTTCATGATTTTTCTCCCTTCCCATTTTTCTATTCATATAAACTTTTTTTGCTTAAAATACTATAAATATTAAAGAATTGGAAATACTGCTTATCAAAGAGTAATCAATTGTGGCTTTCACGAAGGATTTCACTTCCCAATCAGTTCAAGTTATTTTGGCTTCTACTTTTAATTATTATTTTAATTATTTTATTTGTCCGGCTAATTTTGGATTTCTGAAAAACATTTTACTTTTAATATCATTTTTATTTTATAAAAAAAATAAATTGTCTTGTATTGACATTGAAATTATTACTTTGGACCAAAAGGCTATTACCCTATTAGAAACATAATTTAGTGACCTTTATTAACTTGGAAGCTCAAATGTAGAAAAATTGCAATTCTTAGTTGTAAAGGGTGAACGTTCAATAGGAGGATATGTGAAACAAAAATTATAAGCTTTTCAGCCAATGCTTAATTTTACAAATATATATATATATATATATATACACACACACATAGGAATCTATGTTTAAAAATGTTATGTTAAATTGAGATTTAATATTATAATTATTTTTAATTAAAATCAAAGTAAGATTATAAAAATTATTATTTATTCATAAGAAAATGGATTTTTGAATTTTAAAAATTATATAATTGATACTTTTTTTATAAGTTTATATGCAATTTATTAAACTTATTAATAACTTTTGTTACGGAAACATTGCTTTTTATATTTTTAAATTAATACTCCGTTGGATCTTATATATAAGAGACATTTTCAAGGCTTCATTTGGTTTCAAATATAACAGGTAATATCTAATATAATATTCCAATTCTAACCTCCATTATTATAGTTGTGCCATGAGATATCCATTTATTTTTCATATGCACATTAAATAGAATTAAATAAGGGCATTGTCTGAAAATACTTTTTATCATGGACAAAATTAATAACCTCAGCGATTTTTAACCAACTTTATTAAGTTACCTAATACTACTCAAAACCTACATAAATTTCTCATCAAATGAAAAGCTATGTTACACAAGCTTCCCATTTAATTCTATGATCTATTTCAATTGACCCAAAACTTCATCAGCTGTTTACTTGAATTATTAAACTACACAAAATGTGCTTTTTGTGACACTAGGACTGGAGTTTGATCCACACAACTTTTCTGACACTATACCTGCTATCCAAATTTTAAAAAATATGTTAAACTATTTTCTCACAACAATACCCCCATTAAACATAAATATAATTTGACCATAATCAATTATTTGGGTTTTTTTTTATTAAACATAAATATAATTTGACCATAATCAATTATTTGGGTTTTTTTTTATAAAAAAAAAGTTTAGGTGAGTTGGGTCTTGAGGGCTCACTAATACCAATGCATGCTTTCGGGATCAACAAACATTTATAGAGGTACTTATAGGCCGCCCATCAACAACATCCTCATATTAATGAAATTTAAACTCACAACTTATGGTTATCAACTAACCCCTTTTACCAAATGGACCAACATTTGTTAGCTATTTGAGTTTAGTCATTTACAATTAGAAAACAGTCATTTTAGAAAAGGCACAGGATACCGGTTGAAAGTATTAAAAAAAAACAGAATGATAGTTTCGACATTGAATCTTTGATTTTCACAAATCATTGAACACTATCGTTGACATTTGAGTTTAACATTTTTCATACTAAATTCCAATATTTAAATGTTTAAAAACTTGTTAATATATTTCTTTAAAGAAATAATCAAAATACTCAAAATTATGAATTTTCTAATTCGGTAACTTTTTTAAAGTCATCATAATGAATCTGATAAAGTTTAATAATAACTTGTTTTGAAAATATTAAAAATTTTAAAAATTTCAATATATTCTATTTATTTTCATGATATAAATTAAAGTATTAATTAAAATTTCTAATAATGGAATATTAATAATTTAACTTAAATTTTGTTACAAAAATTAAATTTACGAAAAAAATAAATGCCCATTACTTTATTTTTTTTTACGACATTAAATGATCCCAAGCTGTTAACAAAACCCAAGGCCTTATTGTATGCAAAGAAACAGAAAGTAAATAGTTTACAGTATGTCCTCATTTAACTATCATCAATCAACATCATTCCAACCGGCCCCCTAACTCCCTCACCTTTTCCTCTCTTCCCTCGATGAAAACAACAATTATTTCTCGCTTGAAATCTCCAAAGGGGTTTCAGTTTTTATTTTATTTTTTTACACTTTTCTCTTTTCCCTTTCTTTATATATACTTCCACACTAGTTTGCAGACTCCAAATGTCTGCGGAACAAAGTGGCGGTTGGCTCACCTCACTGAAATTCTTCAAAAAAGCCAACTCCTTTTTTCCCTTCTTTTTTAATCTTCCATTATTCATTTGCATAGAGTGGGTTGTTCTTTTATATTTATATATTTGCTTTCTTTTTCCGTGTGGCTTTTTCTCTCCTCTGCAAATGGTGACTCAAGGGCCTATTTATGTGTGTGCCTGAAGTCTGAATTTGAGGCGAAATATACCTTCTGTCTACAAATTTGGGTTTGGTTCTGGAGTGGCACCTCCAATGGATATGGTCATGGCAATCATTCTGGGTGGAATGATAGTTCTCTGTTTTTGCTCTGTTTTGCTGAAATGGAATGAAGTGAAGTACAGGAAGGAAGGTTTGCCTCCAGGAACAATGGGTTGGCCAATATTTGGAGAAACCACAGAGTTTCTTAAGCATGGTCCAAACTTCATGAGAAATCAGAGAGCAAGGTAAAAGAATGCTTCATCCATAAGCCCTCCCTCACCTTCTTGGTCTCATGTGTTGAACAAGGTCTTCCTCTGTTATCAACATTTTGGTCTCTGGTTTCTGTAGTTAAGCTGTTGGGGTCAATTTACAGTATGCAATAAGCCTAACTCTACACATTTTCAAAAACGAACATGATTTGGGATTTTGATCATGAAATGGTTTCGTCATAGCCCCCTTTCAGGGAGATATGGAAGTTAGTTAATGGAAAAAGATGGTGACAGAGTTTTGGTTTAACAGTAATCTCCTCATCATGTATAGTGTCAAAATCTTTTTCTAAATTTATTACTAAATTATTATTTTTTCTTCTTATCAGTTTTAACTGGTTGTGTGAGGTGAGCACTATTTATTTCATGTACTTTTACCCCAAAAGTAATGATTGTACCTTTTCTTTTCCCTTTTGACAATGGCAGGTATGGCAGTTTTTTCAAATCCCACATACTAGGGTGTCCTACTATTGTGTCCATGGATGCAGAGATTAACAGATATATCCTAATGAATGAAGCAAAAGGGCTTGTTCCTGGATACCCGCAATCCATGTTAGATATCTTAGGCAAATGCAATATTGCAGCTGTTCATGGCTCCACTCACAAGTACATGAGAGGAGCTTTGCTTTCCCTCATAAGCCCCACCATGATCAGAGATCAGCTTTTACCAAAAATTGATGAGTTCATGAGAGCCCACCTCAGCAACTGGAATAACAAAGTCATCAACATCCAAGCCAAAACCAAAGAGGTTTTTGTTTTTGTTGTTTTACTGCTGTGATTTCCATCAAATTAAAAAAAAAAAAAAATTAGTATTACTGGAATGTCTTCAGAGAAGGCTCTGTGTTTTACCTGCAACATTTTTTTGCAGATGGCTTTTCTTTCATCTCTGAAGCAAATTGCTGGTATTGAATCAGGCTCCATATCTCAACCATTCATGACAGAGTTCTTCAAGCTAGTTTTAGGAACCCTCTCACTTCCTATTGACCTTCCTGGCACAAACTATAGACGTGGTGTTAAGGTATGATGCTTTGATTCTTTTCTTAGACTAGGTTCAAATGAAAATTCTAACCAATTCTGCTAAATTATAAGTGAGCTATAGAACAAGGCTATGCCTCTTGATCCTTTCTCATTTAGTGGTTTGCTTATGAAATTTTAAACTATAATGGAGACTAGAGATGAAGATGGAAATGAAATCAATTGATGTTTTCAGTTTTATTTCCTGCTTTAACTTATTTTCGTCTCATATTCGTGGTAGACGTATTAGTTATGACAGTTTTCACCATGTCTGGCAGGCAAGGAAGAAGATTATCAGCATTCTGAGTGAGCTGCTAGAGGAAAGAAGAGCATCTCAGGAAACCCACTTAGACATGCTTGGATGCTTGATGGAAAAGGAAGATAATAGATACATACTAAGTGATGAAGAGATAATTGACCTCATAATAACAATAATGTATTCTGGTTATGAAACCGTTTCAACCACATCAATGATGGCAGTCAAGTACCTCCATGACCATCCTTATGTTCTTGAAGAACTCAGAGTGAGTGAAAAAAAGTTGAAAAGACTCCATCCCCACATGCTTTTAGAGAGAGAGAGAGAGAGAGAGAGAGAGAGAGGCATATTTTTATGTTTGTTTTCTTATGTTTTTGTTGTTCTGACTCTGTGCAGTTATGTCTTTTACAGAAGGAGCATTTGGCTATAAGGGAAAGGAAAAGGTTAGATGATCCAATTAACTGTAACGATCTCAAGTCAATGAGGTTTACTCGTGCGGTAAGAACTATATGCTTTGTTTGAGCATCACTTGTCAGTTTTTTATACTGATTCTGCAGGATTTTTTTCCCCTTTCTTCTTTTCTTTTCTTTTGTTTTTTTTTTGGGTCTGGGATTGTGCAAGAAAGTTCGATCTAAACCTTTGTGTTGTCTACTTTTCTGTTCGTTTTGCAGGTGATTTTTGAGACCTCGAGATTGGCTACAATAGTTAATGGGGTTCTCAGGAAAACCACCCAAGACATGGAATTAAATGGTGAGTTTATTGAAGTCTACTATGAATCTATTCATCTTTCCTTGTTTTATGGGCTCAAAAATATGTTTTTGACTTCTACGGCCTTTTTCATGCACCTTTTGATATAATTTACACACTCCCTCCCTCTCGTTTTTAATATAGGACTTATTTATAAATTTGATTAGATTAATGAAGTTAGTTAAATTAGTTAATATGACATAATTTTTCTAAAACACCTTAATCATCTTCTTTAATTCCCTCCTGTTCTTGCTTAGTTATTAGTAAGGGAGTATTAATAAGAATAAATTAGGAAAAGATTAACAAATATAAAAAGTAGGTCTTATTTAGACCAAGATCAATTTCCCAATTAAATCTTACGTTAAGAGCAAGAGGAATAATAAAAGAGCAGAACTGGGATCTGTGCAGCATAAACATTGTTAAATGCATCTGGTCAATAGAAAGATAAATTGACTGAACGAAACCAATTTTCAAGATTCATAAAATTTTATCAGATGCACTTTTCAACTTGACCCACTCCGAACATTATATTTTTATATAAATCACAAAGTCTCTCATATCAGCAGCATCTTCTTCAGTTGACACTGTTATTATGCATAGTGAGATGAACCTGAATGGACTTGCCTAATTGTCTGTATCATCACTATTAACTAGGCAAAAGGATATGAATAAATTATATGAGTTATATATCATAGAATCTTTAATAATAAAAACTGTAGCAATGAAAGAAAAACTCATCTTTATTGAGAGCAATAATAGACATAGGATTCCCCACAAGTCCTATATCCCCCAAATAGACAATTCCAACATGGTGGCTTTTTTTCTGAAAAAGGATTTCCTTGGGTTAAGCATTTTCACAAACACATGGTGTTCACTACTTACCATATCGTTAGGATCATCATCATAATACTGCAATTCATATAATACTCAGAAAATTATTAGGTTACTGAATCATACCTATATGATGGTATATTTTTCAGGCTACTTGATTCCCAAAGGTTGGAGAATATACGTTTATACGAGAGAGATCAATTATGATCAATTCCTCTATCCTGAACCACTAACATTCAACCCATGGAGATGGCTGGTTGGTCCCACCTGTTCACAAAATGGTTTTTCATATCAGCATATTAATTTATTAATTAAATTAACAACCATAAAACTTCAAAATGCAGGATAATAGTCAAGAATCACAAAGCTGCTTTATGATATTTGGAGGAGGAACACGGCAGTGCCCAGGGAAAGAACTCGGGATAGCAGAAATTTGCACTTTCTTACACTACTTTGTAACTAGATACAGGTGAGTGATTCAGTTTACCTGTATATGTACAAAAACTTTATATCTCAATTTTTGCAAGATTGTACTGTTTTGGTAGGCGAGAAAGAGCAAGAAATTAATCAAGATCGGTAATTTGAATTTTGATGATGCAGATGGGGAGAAGTCGGAGGAGAGAAACTGATGGAGTTTCCTAGGGTTGAAGCGCCAAATGGACTGCACATAAGAGTCTCTCGCCTTACTAAATAGTAATTATTTGTATATGTACAATCAGAAGATATTGAAAAGTGGGTGGGTTTTGATTTTTGTATGATAATTTTCTAACTGATTAGAAAAATGAAATGAAATTCAATTCTCTTACATTATTTCCTTTTTTCTCCTTGCTTGATTATGACAATAATATATAAATTTTAAAATGTAATTATATATTAAAACTCAATTAAAATAAGTAAATAAATGCTAAGAAGGTATATACATATAGAGCAAGGCTTCCTTTTAAATAAACTATAAATAATACAACCAGTTTTCCAATTTTCATGCACTACATTGGCCACTAATTTATTTAAAAGAAATTAAATAAAAATAAAATCATTTTTAAGGTATCAATGGTTTTCTTCAATTTTTTATTTGGTACCTCTGTGTATTTTTTTTATTAAATCTTTTAATTTAACTAGTTTAGTACTGTTAGCCACTATAATTTTATTATGTTAGTATTGTTTTTTTTATACACATTATGTTAGTATTGTTAACTTCCATATAAAAGCTAATTGTGCTAACATAGTGAAATCAAAAAATTTATTAGGGAAAGAAAATCTCAGATATCAAATTAAAATTTGAAAAAAAAAAATTATAAGTACTTCTTTTTTTTTATTTGATAAAAAATTATAAGTACTTCAAAAATGGTTTTCTCAAAGAAAAATGATAATAAAGTGACATGGGTCCAAGTAGAATGGATTGTGACATAAGCAGAGTCTTAAATTTAAGTAAGCATAAATGTAGGAAAAAAACACTTTTAAAGAAGTATTTTCAATTCAACTCGACATTCCTTAAATTTAACTGGGAAATATTATATATATATATATATATATATATATAATTATGAAAAAAGGAAAAAATTGTAAAAGGAGAGCAGACATGATCTGTCATGAGTGTCAAGCATACCAAAACAAGTCTAATCAAAATTGTATTCATGTTCCGGGTTGCATTAGGGACATTGTTCAATTTTTTTTTGGCACAAAAATTTTTGAAAAGGGTTTGGGCTCACTCACAATCCAAGGGCAGGGTGAAATCTCCCTTCCTCTTAAGTCATACCAATGTTGGGTAGGGCCAGACGTCAATTACCCTCAGGCGTTTACCTAGGCATTCCAGGAGTTGGGGTGCTTCCTCAAGCGCCGTGACTGAAACCACCACTAAGTGGTACTCCCAAGAATCAAACACGCTCTAAATAGTCGCATGTCTCACCCCTTCATCAGCTGAACCCACGAACGATGGGTGGCATTGTTCAAATTGATGTGCCTGAGATGCTCTTAGTTAACTTTGGAGCAAGGTAATTAAACCCGGACCGGTCAGTGAACTGGTTGGGGTACTGGCTCAAGGGTCAGTAGGTCAGACCGGAGTCAAACGAAGCTAAACCGGGACCAAACCAGTGAGAAATGAAATATTTTAGGCTTATAGTATGAAATTCTAAAGGAAAATTAAAAAAAAAGAGATTTAAAACAATTAAAAAAATTTGACCCGAACCAAGTCACCGGTTTTTGATCCGGTCCGAGTCAGATACTTGGCTCTGGAGTGTCTCAACCCACTTTTCTTATAAAGGGGGAAAAATAGTACACCTTCAAGCTGGGTGTGATAGGTTTTGGGCTCACATTCTGGCCTTATGCATGGCCTAATGCTTAAAAGTCCTATAAAAGTATTTTGCCCAAATTGACCTAAATGGCTCACTTCATCCTGAAAAGTTTTATGTCCTATAAATATGATCATATGCCGATCTAAAAGAGAATATATCTAGGGTTAAGGTTTGTCCAATACATTAAAGTATTTTTTTTTTAAAAAAATGCGTTTGGTACCATAAAATATTTTGAGGCTTATTTGGCACCATAAAGTATTTTTATGATGCAATTTAGGGTGTTGGACGCATATTTATTATGCAAAACTATTTTGTAACAATTTAGGATGTTAGATAAACCATATCCAAATATATCCATTATTAAGAAATACAGATGTACCAAACTTCTCTCAATAATCCACTCCAACTAGAGCCGGTAATATGGGCTCAACCCGCGGGTTCAACCTGTGAGCCCGCTGGTTTTGACGGGTTAGGGTTGGGAAAATCCCAACCCGCAAAAATGCGGGCTTGTGCCGCATAACCCGCGGGTTGGCGGGTTGGCCCGCAAAATTGTTTATTTACATATAATAATTTTACAAAAATTATAAGTTTTCCACTCTTATCATAGTACTTCCCAATCCAAAGTAAAAAAATCTTAGCTTCTTCCCTTCTTCTTTAAAAAAAATTATTATATTTTGGTTGCTTGAGGATGAGTTTATGTTTTGTTTATAAACTTTAACAAATTTGATAACTTTATCTCTTAAATTTTAGATTATGTTTTTAAATTTTTATAAAAGAAATGATTGATACTAGGAAGGTAAATTTAATTACTCATATATATGTGTCTCATATTTTTAATCCTCTTTAAAAAATATGATTTTTTTTTTCAAAAAAAAAATGCGAGTCCGCAGGCTGGCCTGCAACCCGCACACTGCGAGTTAGGGTTGGCATTTTGCCAGCCCGCAGAAGTGCGGGCTACACAGGCCCGCACTGTGCGGGCCGTGGGTTGGCGCGGGCTGGCCCGTATTCCCAGCTATAACTCCAACCCATCTTGAACATTGGTCCACATGGATTTAATGTTAAACCATACATCAGGCCCAGCTTTTTCTCAGGGGCTATTCGGCCTAAGGAATTTAGAAGGAAGGGGAAGGAAGAAAAAATATTTATGAGTTAAATTTTAAGAAATTAGAGAAGTGTGTGTTTTTAATTAATTTTTTTATTGTTTTATTTTTTTACATCCTTTTTTTTTAAATTTTATTGTCATTGCCCTTTCTCGATTGAGAATGAAAACCAAGAACTACTTAAGTGCTACCATATAATCTTAGATGGTAATTCAAGAACTCTGGTGGAGAAACAAAGAAAAGTGCCCCATCCGTGAGGTTCAAGGACTTCTTCGCAAGTTCGCCTACTACCCCATTTGATTCACAACTACATCATTCTATGCAGGCTGCCCAATCTCATCCCCAACATCCATGAATTTCAGCAAGGAGATCAGCTTCAGGATGCTCGTCATTCCACCCTCCAGTAACAATATAAAAAAACACCCGATTTCCAACGAAATTTTCGACGGAATCATTTCTTTGAAAAATTCTTCGGAAATTCCATCAGAAATTTTCCCAACAGAACTTTCTTTGGCAAATTTAGCCACGAACTTTCCGAGGCAAATTCTGACTTTTGATGGAATTTTCCGTGGTAATTTGCCACGAAAATTTAGTTGGAAAAATTAAAAATTATTAATTTTTTTAAAAATAATATTTATAAAATTAAAATATTAATTATTAAATATTTCTATTTAACCTTAATTATTAAAATTATATTATTATTTATTGATATTATATTTAAAATTTTCTACTAAAACAATATTTATGATATTATTATGATATTATTTATTATTTTATTTTATTTAAAAATAATATATATGTTATTAATATTATATTTATAATTTTATATTAAAAATAATATACATAATATTAAATTTATTATTTATTAAGTAATTTTAATTAAAAATTGTTTAATTAAATATATAAATATCTTTTTACGTTTTATTAAAATTTTCATTTTTTTAATAATATTATATGTAATTAATAATTAATTATATGTATATAATTAATTAATTATATGTATGTATATATATTTATGATAATATTATATATATAATAATATGTAATAATATGACACATGTTCATTTCGGCGCAATAAGCAAATACTTGTGCATGAAGGCGTCGGCAGCTTGAGGTCGCGGGTTCGAATGAGAGGAGAGGCACTTGTAGGAATTATAAGATGTGGACACATGGTAGTCAGGGGAAGAAGGACACGTGGCGCATTGAGGAGCAAACACGTGGCATTTGGAAATTTTAAAAAAATTGAATTGTTTTTTTAAAAAATTTGCGATGGAAAGCAATTCAGAATCCTTTCCATTGGAATTGAAATTCCATTGCAAATTTGTTTGTCACACACCTACTAGCGACGAAACGGATTCTATCGGAAATTCCATCGGAAAAGCTGATTCCATCGAAAATTCAATGTTTTTTTATAGTGTAACAAGCTCTGCCGCCTCCCAACTGTTCATTTCGACAACTACTTTCCTCCATTGTAGGTCTTAAGCTCTCTTAAATCCACACAGTACAACCAAAACCTCTGCATGAAAATTGTTAGCCCTTCCAATATTGAACATGAAGCCTCCCATAACAACCCTTTCATGATTTCGAGCTATCTCGCCACAAGCAGCACCTTACCCTTCTCCATAACTGGCACCGTGGATGTTGAATTTAATCCAACCAGGCACTAGCAAAAGGGCCTTTCCAAGTGCATTCACCCACTATTTCAAGGTAAGCTTTATACATGCGAGTGTCCAACTAATGAGCTTGTGCCCTTACTTGGGCTAAAATTTGTGCCGTACCTACTGCCTTATGTAACCGTTTACCTTGAAAACCGTAATTATGATTCAAAAATACGTAATTAGAATGGATTAGAGACCGGCGGGTAATCAAAATTCATTTCCAATCCCTTCCTTTTGGTAGGGTTTTCACAATCTCTTTCAAAATTTCTGCCATACCCTGGTCTCAAATTCAATATTCAGAATATAATTACCTGTGCAGTTAAATCACATTCATACATATCAGAGTGTACAACAAAAATCTTGGCAACCCCTAAGTTTCATATATATATATATATATACTAAGGGTTTACAATTTTCCATTTAGGGGATTACACAACCGTATCCAAAATAATATGCACAGAATATACAGTGATCACCAATCCAAAATATATAACCAACAACCAAAATAAAATATCCCTAAAGAGTCCTATCCGCCCTTGGTCGTCTCCTTCCCCTTGGAGCCTCTTGCCTTGTCTGAAGGTTAGTCAATGGAAAGAATGAGATTTTATACAATCCCACTAGTAACAAACCACTCATACAACATGTAATCACATAGCATGTAATGACATCATCATGCAGCACGAAACACAGCATACAACCTGTCACATGTACACATAATCACATAGTCTCATCCCCCATATTCCACCGGCCCGAAGGCACGGTCCTCCCACTATCAACACCAATAGGCCACGGGTGAAGAAATCACAATTAGCCTTTCGGATTTCACATATAGCCTTACGGCTTTCACATAGTCTCATCCCCTGTATTCCACCGCCCCAAAAGCACGGTCCTCTTACCGTCAACACTGATGGGCTACGGGTGAAGGTTTCACAAATATTGATAAATCAAACATATAATGTATCACATACAGTATAAGGGAAAGTGCCACTACCTTGTTCTTTCCTGACGTGCTCTGGCACAGGTTGATCACGAACAGGGCAAATATCAAACCCTATAAACCAAAATCAAGAACGGCGGATTAATTCTCTACTCTAATTTCTTACTTTAACAACACTTAAAGTTGGTTATCATTTGGACTCTTTAGGTGACTACTAAAAGTTTAGACCCATGCCTAAAGGGTTGGGATAAGCTTGCTCAAAGACCAACTTCGAAAGTTCAAAACGCCCATTTTGAGTAGTTGGCTGCCGCCAGCCCCTACTTAGGTCGTGGCCAACAAATGGTCAGTCAACACCTTTGGACCGCGGACAAAGATAGGTCATAAACTTTTGGGTCATGGCCAGCCATCCTGGCCTGTGGCCAGAATCAGGTCAGAAAGTTTTAGGCCGCGGCCAGTAAATGGTCAGAAGGTTTTGGGTCACGGCTAGCACTTTAGGCCACGGCTACCCGATGACCTATCCCTTGGCTGATTTTCAAACAGTCATAACTTGGTGCATAAACTTTAAATAACACAAAATTTATATCAATAGAAAGCTTGCGATGTGAGCTACAATCACATAAAATTTCATATCATTCCAACACCATTTGCTATGTCAAAATACCATGCAAAGTTGGTCCCCTGCACAACATTTTACACAGCCAAAATTCCAGAATTTCAGTTTTCACACCAATACTTTCAATGGTTTTAAACTTCCATCAAACACTATTCCTATACAAATTTGGCCAAGGAAGCCATTGGAAAAACCAAAACCACCTAATTGACATCACATTAACATGTTTCCAAATGGTCACAACATGTCACACAGTAACACAATTCAAAATTCAACATTGCAATCCTTTCCGTTCCAAAATTCCAAACCACTTCAAATGACACAAAGACACAACTTGACACCAATTCCACTACAATGCACTAATCAATTCATGCATTTCAAAATTACACTAAAATTAGGGCAAATATCACAAATCTCAAAACTTAACCAATGGCTAAACTAGTTAGGTCAAAATGTGCCAAATTCTTACCTCTTCCTCTTCCCAAAGTAAATCCCTTGATTCTTCAACTTTCAACTTTCCACAAGTTGACAAACACCACTTTTTAAAAATGGGAAACCATAGCAATGAAGCCCTCAACACCATGATCAACATTAAAGAAGGTGAGTGGAGCATTTAGAGATAAATTCTCACCTAAAACTTAAGCTATTCCTTTCTCTTTCTTGCTTTCTCTTGGACGACAATGAAGGTAAGAAGAGAGATGAGATGAAATGATGAAGATGAAGATAAAAGCAGATTTTTGGCCCTCCAAATGCACATAGGCTGACTTTATGGGAGAGATGAGAGAGGAAATGAGTTTGAATTGTTGACCTTGATCCAATGCTCCATATAGTGCCAAGTGTCAAAATCTTGTTCTCCCTTCCATGAACTCACTTAAGCACATACACACATGATTCTAACTTCTTGATCTCTTAATCTTAACCATTGATCTTCAATTACCAAGGAGTTTTCTCTTCGGTAACTGATCAAATGGTTGGTAACTTTCCTTTTTAACCGTTTTGCCCATGATTACGGCAATTCCACTAGAACCACCACCAAATGCATTTTATGATTCATATTTCTCAACCTTGCGCCCTCCTCCACATTAAGGTTCATTACAAGCTTTATCACACAATTAGCTTAAATGCAGTATTTGAGCAACAATCAAAACACATCCGAATCAAAATTCACATCATATTCTTCAAAAGTATTTAATTAACAATTATTATATCACTTTTGAAGTTATTAGCCCTTAATCTCATTTTTGGGTCATTACAATTCTCCCCCCAAAAAATAAATTTCGTCCTCAAAATTTGTCACACTACTTGAGCCATAAACCCCGGATACCGTTTACACATGTCATCTTTAGCTTCCCAGTTGCCTATCTCTAAGTCATTCCCTTCCAGATCACCTTCACATACAGAATGCTTCGGTGTCTGAGCCGTTGATCTACTCGTCAATGATCTGTTCAGGCTCTACCACATACATAAAGTTGTCTTGTAGTTCAACTTCTTCGTACTCAACAATATGAGATAGATCCGGTTGGTTCTTCTTCAGTTGGAAAACATGAAACACATTGTGGAGTCTGCTAAACTTTGGGGGTAGAGCTACTTAATACACAACAGGCCCAATCCTCGTAAGAATTTCAAAAGGACCTATATATCTCAGGCTCAGCTTCTTCTTCTTGATAGCTCTCTTGATACCAGTAATTGGAGACACCATCAAAAACACATGGTCACCAACCTTAAACTCTAGAGGCCTTCTGCTCTTGTCAGCGTAGCTTTTCTGTCGACTCTGTGCTGCAAGAAGCCTCTTTTCGGATAATTCAAATATGTGCTGAGGTTTGGTCAACAAGTTCTAGCCCACACAACTTCCTCTCAGATAACTCATTCTAATACACGGGTGATTGGCACTTCCTCCCTTATAATGCTTCATACGGTGCCATCTAGATGCTCGCATGATAGCTATTATTGTAGGTGAACTCGGCAAGTGGAAGAAAGTAATCCCAATTCCCTTTAAAGTCGAGGGCACATGCTCACAGCATATCCTCCAGCATCTGAATAGTCTTCTCTAACTGTCCATCGGTCTGAGGATGATAAGTCCTACTAAATCTCAGCTGAGTACCTAGGGCCTCATGCAAAACCCTCCAGAATCTCGAAGTGAATCGAGGATCTCGGTCGGAAATGATGTTCTTCGGTATGCCATGGAGCTTCACAATCTCTCAAATGTAAATCTCTGCCAGTTTGTCCAGAGATTAACTGTAATATCCCAATTTTTGATTCAGGGAAAATCATGATTGTTGTGGATAATTATGAATTTAAATTGAATTATTATGTGTTATATGACAATATTAATTAATATGTCATAATTATTGAAAATTGGAAGAATGGAATTATTGGTCATGAGTTGGTAATTAAGGGAGAAATTAATTACTAACTAAGAGAAAATTGTTAGATCTCATGTTTTGATGATAACAAAAGAATGGTTTGAAAAGGAAATGATTAATAAACAAGTTTGAACGAAGGAATAACAGGGATAAGCATCACTTGAGGTAAGCATTGGAGTAATGAAGAAAGGCCAAGAGAAAATGCTGAGAAACTTGATCAGAAGCAAGTTTTCTAAATCATTACTCGAGTACGTACTCGAGTAATGAGACAAAACTTGAAGTAACCAGAGGCACCTTCCAGTAACCTGCCAACGTTACTCGAGGAGGTACTCGAGTAATAGTGTAAGTATTTTCAAGTTGCTCTCGGCCTGCCAATGTTACTCGAGGAGATACTCGAGTAACTAGATAAAAACTTGGAGTTGCTCTCGGCCTGCCAACGTTACTCGAGGAACTACTCGAGTAACCATGTGAAAACCTTCCAGTTGCTCTCGGACTGCCAATGATACTCGAGTAGGTACTCGAGTAACTCTGTGTCTGAAAATGTGTTGCTCTCGGCATTTTGTACCACTGCCAATGTTACTCAAGTAGGTACTCGAGTAACGCACTGAAGTAAGTAAAAACTTGAAGGTGGTACCCGATTAACTTGATATAATTTTACCTCATTTTCCTCGAGTCATTACTCTAGTATGCAAGTATTTAATGTTCTATTTTAAGTGGATTCCTCGAGTAGGTACCCGAGTATGCAGAGATATTTTCAAGGACAACCTCAAGTCATTACCCGAGTAAGTTGTGCCCAAAGAGTAAGTTTACTCGAGTAACAAGGTAAGTGCTCTCGGCCTTGAAATCCTGCCAACATTACTGGAGTAAAGCATCGAGTAACCAAAAGTTTATTTGAAGGTTTACTCGAGTTGGTACCCGAGTAACTCATAAAGTTGTGAGTGCATTACTCGAGTAGGTACCCAAGTAAACATATATTTTCAAAGGTTTGAAAATTGGTTATTCCATGCACTACCCGAGTGATCTTAAATTTGTCTGTTGACTTGCAGTTGATCAAAGATTTCTCGATGATACTCAAGTAAGTACTCGAGTAAACTTCAAGTAATACTCGAGTAGGCAAACCCAGAAATCCAGAAATCATTCAAACGTTCATTGATTTGTTTCCTATATGATTAATCTTTCATTGTATTAGTATTCTTAGCCTATTTACAAATGAACAATAAAGAAATCATATCAAGTAATGGAAGTCAAATGAAACGTTCAAATGCCAACCACCGCCAACGGATATTTTTCAAAAAAACTGGAAAAGTCAATAGTGGCTACGCACTCTCCAACGGAAGAGAAGAAAATGTTCCAACGGTCATCACCAGCATATCTATATATATAGGAACATCCAAACGAAAAAAAAACAACAAGAACACACACAAACGTATCATCAAGTTCATTGCTCTGTTTTCACATTGTAATTATATGCTTCAGTGATTCTTATTCACTCTGTAAGAGAGATATTTCATTCAAACTCAATATTTGTTATTGAGATAACTTAAGGTTGTGGAACCTTGAGTTGGGATTGGATTACAACTTGTAAGGGGGAGCGAGTGTCCAGGTGAAGGAACTTGCTTGTACTGAGGTGCCAAGAACCCACTGAATCTTGGAAGTTATAGTGAAACTCTCAGAGAAGCTCTGAGGACTAGACGTAGGTCAAAGTGGTTGTGACCGAACCAGTATAACTCTCGGTGTATACTTCGGTGATATTTTTCCTTACTCCTTACTGTTTTAATTTCACTGTTAAAGTTTTACATTTTCGACGAAATTTAGTATCACCCAATTCACCCCCCTCTTGGGTGAAACACTTGTTCTAACAAAAATGAGATGTGTGATTAAAATGGCTAATGGAGAGATTAGGTAAGTTAATTTGTGACTTATTTGGTGAGAGCCAATGGTAGTGTGACAAGTAGCAAAGAGTGAGTATGTGAGAAAGTCAAATGGGATTTTTAAATTCTATTTTATCTCTCTTCTTCCCTCTAGATCGGTTGACAAGAGAGGGAGTAGTGTGTCATCATTTGCTTCTTCTTCCTCACTCCATCTCTCACATTTTCTCTCTCCCATTTCGTGCTGCCATTGTTGAAGGCAAGGGAAGGAAGAAAGCTTGATCTTTGAGTAGGTAAATGATCTCTATTGCTCAAACTCCCTTCATTAAAGTTGATCCTTGAGTTAAGAGCTACATTTCTATGGTTGTAGCTTGTCCATTGGTTGTGGTTTGTGATCACTCGAAATTCTAGACTTGGGTGAATCAAGAACTCTCTTTGGAGAAGTTGATAAGGTGAGTGAGACCTATCTATCTATCTATGTTTCATGCTATTTGAAATAGTTTGAATTTTCTGGAGTTTTGGGCTCATTTTTGAAAATGAGGGCCATTGGGAGTTGGTATGTGTTTGATATGGAATTTGTATGTTTGGAATGCATTTTGGATAGATAGAAATTGATTGGGTTTGAAATTGTTAAGTTTGGAGATTTTGAGAGTTTGGTGTTTAATGTCACCCACAACCAAAGCATGATAATGGAATAGGATTTTGGTGATTTTGACATTTCCATTGGATTCCTTGAGTGATTTTGGTGTGGGAATAAGCTTGGTTATGAATTTTGTATTCATTTGGATCACTTGGGAAAAGTTGGAAATCTGGTTGGTTTGAGCTCTATTTTGTGCAGTAATTTTGTATGAGCGTTTTGAATGACCAAATGGTATTGAAAAATTCTGAAAAATTCTAGTCTTAAATTTCACATCCCAAGCTTCAAAATGGACATATATTTTGTGTCATTTCGTTGAGTATTCTGTGAGATATGATTGTCCAAAGTTTGGGATGAAAACAGAACTCTGTTTTGGAGTAGTGTTTAGTTTTTGGTGATTCTATATTTGTGTAGTGATTTCCGGTGAGGGGATATATTTTTCATTGAAAGAGGACTTATATACCTTTCATTTGGCTTTGGAATCACTCCGTTTTGATTTTTCTACAATTAGTTATGTTTTTTCGAAGATCAGCCAAGAGTCAGGAAATTGCTTGGCCGCGGCCCAAACCTTTCTGGCCTGTTTCGGGCCACGGCCCATGAGTGGCTGGCCGCAGCCCACGGCCTTCTGACCATATTTGGGCTGCATCCCAAGGAAGGGCTGGCCGCGGCCCACCCCTGTATTCCAGCACTTTGTGTTTTCGAAAAGTGACCTTCAACCTTTTAGGGCTTTCTTTAGAGGCATTTGTGGCCTCTTAAGAGTCCTAAATGGTAACCAACTTAGTGTATTATGGATATAAGTAATTGGAAAAGAGATTGATCAATTGTCCCTAATTTGGTATAGGATTTGATATCTGCCGAACGCATGAGCCCACTGTGCCAAAGATTGTCAGGAAAGATACAGGTAGCGACTCCTTTCTTATACTTTATGTAAATGTATTGTATGTTTGTCCGTCATGCATTGAGTCGATGTTGCTGCTGCTGTTGCTTTGTGATTCCTTGTGCATTGAGATGATTTGAGATGCTTTGTGGTGCTTTGTACTTCGTGTTGCTGCTACATAGTGTTCACCACGAAAGTGGGCGTTGTGCATAGTGATTATAGCGAAAGCTGGCATAGTGTTCACCGCGAAAGCGGGCGTAGTTCATTGTGAATACAGCCCTGAGTGCTGTCTTATGTGGCGTGAGCCAGAGATCATTGTGAAGCTGCTGAACATGATGAACATACATGCTTTGTGTTTATATATTGTATGAGTGTCTTGTTGCTACTGGGATTCTTTAGAATCTCACTCTTTTCATATGACTAACCTTTTCAGACAGGGCAAGTGGCTCGAAGGAGAAGCGACCAACCCGGAGTGGTTAGGATCTCTTAGGGACATTCAAGATTTTGGGATTGTTGGTTATCTATTGTAGATTTGGGATTACTGTATATAAATTGTTCATAGTGAATTTTTGATTTGTAATCCCCATTTGGAAAATAGTAAACCTATTTGATATATATATATGAACCCGGGGTTTGTCGGGATTTTAGTTTCCACACTCTGATATTGTGAATGTGAATTAATTACTCAGGTAATTGTATCCGATAAGTGATTGTGGGACCAGATCTTTGCGTTTTGAACTGTTTTGTGAAAACCCCATCTACAAGATGAGGGATTATAAATAATGTTATCTTGTCTTATTGGTCTCTATTTCACTTAAATTTCGTAATCCGGATGTGATTACCGTGAGGGGGTTACATTAACCATCATTGATTGGTATGAAGTGCGCTAACTTCGTTAACCGGTCCACAATCACCTAGCTCGCATCATAGTTCCTGATTCTGGGTAATCCCACAACAAGGTCCATTGTCACACTTTCCTATTTCCATTCTGGAATCTCAGGACTCTGCAACAACCCTGGCAGTCTCTGGTGCTCGATCTTTACCATCTGGCAAGTAAGACACCGCGTCACATACTTTGTCACATCACTCTTCAATCCCGGCCACTAATTCACATATTTCAAATTATGGTACATTTGTCATACCAGGATGAAGAGTATACCGGCCTTTATGTGCCTCATCAAGAATCTTTTGCCTCAACTCTGCCTTAAGTGGAACACAAATTCTCTTTCTGTAACGAACCAATCCACTAAGCGACAAAGCATAATCCTGAGCTTCTCCCCGTTCAATTCTAGCTCAAATTCTCTATACTCGATCATCTCGCCGTTGAGTTTCTTCAATTTCAGCTCTCAAATCACTTTTCCCTTGGGAAATAGTATAATTGGCACAGACGATCTAATTTGATAGATTCAAATCCCGAAAGTCTTCTATCAACTTCCCCTCTTGTATCATCATTGCTGCCACAAGCATCATCTTTCGACTAAGTGGATCTGCGACTACATTTGCCTTACCCGGATGGTATTTGATTTCCAGGTTGTAGTCTTTAAGCAACTCCATCCAATGACGCTATCTCATATTCAATTCTTTTTGATCATACAGATACTTGAGACTCTTATGGTCGTAGAACAGTTCTACCGTCACACCATACAAATAATGTGTCCAAATTTTCAAAGCAAACACAATTGCCACAAGCTCCAGATCATGAGTGGGATAATTCATTTCATGAGGTTTGAGCTATCGAGAAGCATAGGTCACCACACGTCCCTGCTGCATAAGGACACACCCCAATCCTTGCTTACTCCCATCATTATACACAACATAAGTCAAGCTGGGATTAGGTATAATCAACACAGGTGCCGTAGTCAACTTCTCCTTCAGCTCCACAAAGCAATTTTCACAACGCTCATCCCACACAAATGGCTGATCCTTCCTCATGAGCTTGATCATCGGCAAGGCAATATGAGAGAAATTTTGAATAAATATTCGGTAGTAACCTGTAAGACCCAGAAAACTGCGTACCTCAGTAATAGTTTTTGGCTTTTTCCAGTCTAGTACTACTTCCACCTTACTGGGATCCACAGAGACCCCTTCTTGCAAGACAACATGGCCTAAGAATTTTACTTCTGGAAGCCAAAACTTGCTTTTACTCAATTTGGCATAGAGTTGCTTCTCACATAAGATGTTTAACACAATCCTCAAATGATGCTCATGCTCCTCCCTACTCTTAGAGTATAGCAAAATGTCATCAATAAACGCAACAATAAACTAATCCAGATACTGTCAAAAGACACGGTTCATATAATCCATGAATACAATAGGTGGATTGGTTAGCCCAAATGGCATCACCAGAAACTCATAATGCCCACATCTCGTTCTGAAAGCAGTCTTTGGAATATCTTCTGCTTTCACACACAGCTGATGATAATCTGACCTTAGATCAATCTTCGAAAACACACATGAACCAGATAGTTGATCTTGAAGGTCATTGATTCTTTGGAGAGGGTACTTATTCTTGACGGTAATCTTATTCAACTCTTTATAATCAACACACAACCATAGACTTCCTTCTTTCTTTTTAACAAATAGCACAAGAGCTCCCCAAGGCGACACACTGTGTCTAATAAACCCCTTCTCAAGCAAGTCTTCAATCTGCTTCTTCAACTCCGCTATTTCATTTGGGGCCATACGGTATGAGGCCTTTGATATAGAACCAGCTTCAGGCACAATCTTGATTGGGAATTAAAGTTCCCTTTCTAAAGGCAATCTGCTAAGGTCATCGGGAAATACCTCAGGGAATTCATTTACCTGGGTATACTACTCAGAGTTTCTTCGATCTCTCCTTGGATAGAAAAGAACAACATATACCCCTGTCAACCTTTCTTTAAATATTTCTCAGCCTTGGTCGTCGAAAGGAAATTTAGACTGCCATTCACACCTTCAACACTTTGAGAAATAGGATACACTCTCCTCTTATTGCCATAATCTAATAGCACATTATTTGTCGTCAACTAATCAAAACCCAAGATGACTTCTAATTGATAGAGCGGCAGACAAATCAAATCAACAACGGATGTTGCCCCTCCACAGTTATGACACAGTTTAAACAAGCTTTAGTGGTCAAAGCCTTGACACCCATTGGCGTCGATACAACCAAATCAAATTGCAACTTATATACATGCATACCCAGGCGATTTACGCAATTATAAGAAATGAAAGAGTGACTCACACCCGAATTAAACAATGCTTGCAACACATTACCATTAAGGAGAATTTTACCTTGGATGAGATCAAGGGACTTCCGAGCTTCTTCGTGAGTCATGACAAATACTCGGCCCTGAGTCCTTGGCCTCTGCTCTGCTTGCGGTCGCCGACAATCTTTAGCAATATGCCCCAGTTGCTTACAATTGAAACAAATTACTTGTCCCTCACAATTTCTGCCATAATACGGTTTATTACATCGGGGACATACCTACTCTGACATAAATTTTGGGGGCTCATGATCTCTAGGCTGGTAGGGATTTTTACTGTAAGATCAATCGTTTCACCCAAGAGGGGGGGTGAATTGGGTGATACTGAAATTTCTTTCGAAACTATAAAACTTTGACACAATAATTAAAGCAATAATAAGGAAGGAGAAATATCACCGAAATGTACACCGGGAGTTATACTGGTTCGGTCACAACCACTTTGACCTACGTCTAGTCCTCAGAGCTTCTCTGAGAGTTTCACTATAACTTCCAAGATTCAGTGGGTTCTTGGCACCTCAGTACAAGCAAGTTCCTTACACCTGGACACTCGCTCCCCCTTACAGGTTGTAATTCAATCCCAACTCAAGGTTCCACAACCTTAAGTTATCTCAATAACAAATATTGAGTTTGAGTGAAATATCTCTCTCAAAGAGTAAATGATAATCACTGAAGCATATGAATACAATTTCAATGTGAAAACAGAGCAATGAACTTAATGAATCGTTTTTGTGTGAATGCTTGGTTCTTGTTCTCTGTTTGAAGGTTCCCATATATATATAGATATGATGGGGATGACCGTTGGAACATTTTCCTTTCGTCCGTTGGTGAGTGCGCAGCCACTGTTGACTTTTCATGTTTTTGAAAAATATCCGTTGGCGGTGGTTGGCATTTGAACGTTTGATTTGACTTTCATCTCTTGATATGATTTCTTCATTGTTTCTCTGTAAATATACTAAGAATGCTAATACAATGAAAGGTTAATCATATAGAAAACAATATAATGAAGATTTGAATGATTTCTAAAATTCTGGGTATGCTTACTCGAGTAGCTCCTCGAGTAACACATGAAGTTTACTCGAGTAGCTCCTCGAGTAACATCGTGAAATCACTGTTTGTTTGAAATTTAATGAAGACAAACAAGATTACTCGGGTAGTGCATGGAGTAAACTAAATTTCAAACCTTTGTGAACAGTTACTTACTCGGGTAGTGCCTCCAGTAATGCTTCTGCAACTTTATGGATTACTGGGGTAACACCTCGAGTAATCCTTTGGAAAACTTTTGATTACTCGATGCTCTACTCCAATAACGTTGGCAGGATTTCAAGGCCGAGAGCAATTACCTTGTTACTCGAGTAGCTCCTCGAGTAATACATTCATTTTTGCATAAGTTACTCGGGTAGCTCCTCGAGTAACTGAGACTTTTGCGTATGATTTACTCTGGTAATGCCTTGAAGTTTATCTTTAAAACATTTGCATATACTGGGGTACATACTCGAGGAAGATGATAAATAGAAATCAAGTTAATCGGGTACAAACCTCAAGTTTTCATTTACCTTAGTGCATTACTCGAGTAGCTCCTCGAGTAACATTGGCAGTAGTATAAAGTGCCGAGAGCTTCACATTTTCAAATACACAGTTACTCGAGTAGCTCCTCGAGTATCATGGAAAACTTGAAGGCTGACTGGAAGTTTCTGACCTGCTTACTCGAGTAGCTCCTCGAGTAACATTAGCAGTGGTACAAAATGCCGAGAGAGACATCTTTTAGGATACAAAGGTACTCGAGTAGCTCCTCGAGTATCATGGGGAAAACTTGAAGTCAACTGGAAGTTTTCACATGGTTACTCGAGTAGCTCCTCGAGTAACATTGGCAGGCCGAGAGCAACCTTGAAGTTTTACCTGGTTACTCGAGTAGCGCCTCGAGTAATGGTGGCAGATAACTGGAAGTTTTGCCTTGTTACCTCAAGTTTTGGGTCATTACTCGAGTAGCTCCTCGAGTAATGCCTTAGAAAATGCACTTCTGATCAAGTTCCTTAGCATTTTCTCTTGGCCAATCTTCACCACTTCCATGCTTTCCTCAAGTAAATCTTATTCCTGTCATTACTTAGTTCAACCTTGATTATTAAACATTTTCTTTTCAAACCATTCTTTTGTTATCATCAAAACATGAGATCTAACATTCTCCCCCTTTTTGATGATGACAAAACTTGGTGATTTTGAACATGGTTTTTTTTTAAATTGGATTCTTAATTAATTATTTCTTAGTAAGGTTAAATATACCTTGCATACATAACAACTTCATTAGTTCAAACATGTATCATAATCCAAAACATAAATGAAATCAAATGAAGTTATAATTTAAACACACTTGCATTAAACTTTTAAGAAATTCAAACTACAAGTTAAGATTAAAAATAAAATGCACCCTAAAGGCCCATATACAACCAAATCCCCTGAATAAGCAAGGACAAGTCCACAAAATCACTCTCAAGCTCTTCTCCCCCTTTTTGGCTTCATCAATCAAGAGTAGGGCTAGGAGGCTTCACCATAGAAATGGGCTTAACTGGAAGAACACTATCTGAACTTGATGAATCAAAGGAACTGGATGACTCAGGTTCAGGAAGATTAAGAGGTGGGATAACAATGTCATCTCTAGGCTGGAGAGGAGAAGGTTGAAAAACAACCATAGTGGTCTGAGCTTCTGGAGTTGTGTCAAATGCTGGAGTGAGATGCTCAGAAGATGAAGATGATACTACCTCTGTTTGGGTAGGAGAGGGAATAGGTTTAGGAGTGGTCTCAGGCTGTGGCTTTTGAGGTGAATCATCAAGGATAATGTGAGTGGTTTCGTGGGTATCAGGATCATCCACTGTGAATAAAACATCTTTTCCTTGGGGCTCAAGTGGATCAGAAGCCAGAGGGGTAGATGGTTCAGCCTCAGGAGTAGGAGTAGGAATAGGAATATCTGAAGGAGGGTCTACTGAAGTTGGTGGTGCAGAGGAAGAAGGACCAGCAGAAGGTCCAGGACCCAGAGAATCCAATCGTGCCAGTATCAATCTCAAGGTCTCACCCTGAGCACGTTGCTCAGCTAGAAGCTCCTCATGTCTTCGATCCATTCTTTCAACCAACTCACCCATTTTGGTGTTCATGTGAGTAATGAGTTCAGCATTGGTGTTGGCTATGTCCACATGAAAGCCTCTCAGCATATTCTCCATAAAGTGCTGGAGAGTGGCATTCAGGAAAGATGGTGAAGATGTGGTAGCAGCTAAAGCCGATGACTGAGTGTCATCCATTCTACTGGTTTTTGCCTCAGTAGCCTTTCTCTTCTTCTTGGACCCAGACTCCAGTGGGCCTTTGAGAGGAATGTCTATGTTTAGCTTACCAATTTGGTTCCTCCCCACTGGGGTCACTCTCTCAACAGGCTCCTTACTATCCAAATACCATATTTTGTTCTCTTTTAGAATAAGAGACACAATTTGAGGATATGGCATTGGAGTGGTTCCCTTTCCATCCACCTTGTACCTCTTCATCTCTGAGAATATATACTCTCCCAGATCCTTTTCTTCTTTCAAAAGGAGTGAAGCAAACAATCTATAGTCCCTATCCGAAAAGTGGGTATAGTTATTGGCTTTGTTCACTAGGGACCTAGAGTAGATGTACCATAGGACCCTGTGATGATCACACATATCACTCGGTTTAAAGTTTAAGGGGCCAACTAACTCACCGGGCTTTAGTATAGTAAAAATTTGATTGGGCTCAAGTTCAGAATAAATATCATCAGGAGGGTTTTCAATTCCCAACCACAAATTGATTTTAGAGGGAGATATCAAAATCTTTTGACCTCTAACAGTAGTGGTCATCTCTTCCTCAACAGAGGTTCGCTCAGGTTCATCTGTGATTTCTAGGTTGCAATAGAAGTGGGTGACTACCTTTGTGCAAAAAGGTAATCTAACAGATAACCAAGGCATAAAAGGATCAAGATAAGGACTAAGGTCAAACTTCACTACCTCTTGTAGAAGTTTCAGATCAACGTAGTGTGTTTTGCACACTTTCCTTCTGGAGAACTGTGTCAGATACTTGGGGGACTCCACCAATTTTCCCACATTGAATCCTTTGGGAGGGGTAGTGATCTCAGCCTCTGGAATCTTGGATTTCTTCGATGATTGACCCTTTTCCAATTGGTCAATGATCCCAGCCATTGCCTTAGCCACATTTTTGTCATATTTTGGCTTCTTGGAAGGTTTTGGAGTAAAAGAAGGTGTTGATGAGTCTGAGTGAGAAGGTGAGGGAGTTTTGACACCTTTACTCCTTCCTGTAGATGCGCTCTTTTTAGATTGAGCCCTAGTCACAATGGGCTCTTTGATAACCACACCTTTGGCTTTTGGTTGAGGTTGAGGTTTAAGAGGGGTTTTGGCTTTTGGTCTAGGAATCAACTTTCTTCTCTTTGTTGGAGGAGGAGAAAGAAGATCAGGATTTTGCTCAGAATCAGAGGAATCAGTGAAGTTGAGATTCTTGGTTCTAACCATTTTGAATCAAAGAAAATCAGAAATCTCAGAAAACAGAGCTACTGTCGCGAGAATAGGGCAGACAGATTTTGAACAAAATAGGAAGTTTTTGATCTTGAAACTAGTTGGGTTTTGACGGAAATGGGGCAAGGAATCGATTGGGAAATTTTTTTGAAAGGATGTATAGTGATTTACTCGAGGAGATTTTTTGGAAATGACCAAGTTTGCGCAAGATAAAGACCTAAATCCCGACTTTACTCGAGGCCTTACTCGAGTAACATTCAACATTACTCGAGGCCTTCCTCGGGTGTTCATACAGAAAAATTCAAAAATAATTCATTTAAATTGCGTACCTGGCATGAATAATATAGTAATTATCCATGGATGTTCCCTCGATCATTAATAGTCCATTTGATTCATATTTGAGTCATTATTGATCACTTTAAGAATCTGAGCTCCGACGTTACTCGAGGCCTTCCTCGAGTAATCTTCAAGTTTACTCGAGGTCTGCCTCGCGTAAATAGCTTCTTAATTTCTGACTCTTCATTTCTTTGAGATCTGATCCGTTACATTTGAAAATCAAGTAACTTGATCCGTTACTTCCAGTTTTGTGGGTCATTACTCGAGTACATACTCGAGTAACATGCTTCTTTACCTCAAGTTGCTCCTCGGGTATTGCTTCTGTCTTAGCCAAAACTTCAAGTTGGTACTCCAGTAAATGTGTCCTCTGATCACCTCTGTTTTTATTCCTCAAAACAGAATTTCTACCCTCCTGCAAAACACATTTCTATACACTCCGAAGCTTAAGTTAGTGATCATCAAAACATTATCAAATGACTTCATCTAATATTATGAAATGCTGAAAATACTTATAACTCATTGGGATTTACCATTCCCAATTCTCTTCTAATGAATAAAAATTGATCTTTTGCAAGGGGTTTTGTGAAGATATCAGCTAGTTGAAGATGAGTAGGGATGAATATCACTTTCACATCCTTCTTTTGAACATGATCTCTGATGAAGTGATGTCTGACATCGATATGCTTGGTTCTAGAATGCTGAACTGGATTCTTTGCCAAGCTTATAGTACTTGTATTATCACAATAAATTGGTATTTCTTTGAGGTAAATACCAAGATCTTGTAGTTGTTGTTTTAACCATATCACTTGTGCACAACAACTTGAGACTGCAACATATTCAGCTTCCGTTGACGAAAGGGACACTGTATTTTGTTTCTTGCTGAACCATGAAACAAGTGATCCACCAAGAAATTGTCCTTGTCCACTGGTGCTCTTTCTGTCTGTTTTGTATCCTCCATGATCAGAGTCCGAATATGCAATTAAATACTCACTTCTTCCTTTGGGATACCACAGACCCAATTCTGGTGTGTCAGCAAGATATCTAAAAATTCGTTTGACCGTTTCAGCATGTGACTCCTTTGGTGCTGATTGATATCTTGCACATATGCCAACACTAAATTGGATGTCTGGTCTGCTTGCCGTGAGATAGAGCAATGATCCAATCATTCCTCTATATTTTGTGATATTGTAGTCTTTCCCTTTGACATCAGCATCAAGCAACGTTGTTGAGCTAATAGGCGTATCTGAGCCATTTGCTTCATCCATTCCATACTTCTTCAATAGCTCTTTTAAATACTTTGTTTGAGATATGAAGATTCCATTCTTTCTTTGTTTGATTTGCAAACCAAGAAAGAAATTCAATTCTCCCATCATTGACATCTCAAACTCTCCCTGCATTATCTCAGAAAATTCCTTACATAGAGATTCATTAGTAGCACCGAAAACAATATCATCAACATATATTTGAACAATTAAAATATCATCATGTTTTCGATTTATAAATAACGTTGTATCAACTTTTCCCCGTACAAAACCTTGATCGATGAGAAACTTACTAAGCCTTTCATACCAGGCTCTAGGAGCTTGTTTTAAACCATACAAGGCCTTTTTAAGTTTGAAAACATGGTCTGGTTTAGTGACATCCTCAAATCCTGGAGGTTGTTCTACATACACTTCTTCCATGATGTAACCATTTAGAAAAGCACTCTTAACATCCATTTGATAGAGTTTGAATCCTTTGATGCATGCAAAGGCTAAGAGTACACGTATAGCTTCCAATCTAGCCACTGGAGCATACGTTTCCTCATAATCAATTCCTTCTTCCTGATTATAGCCTTTGGCCACCAATCTTGCCTTGTTTCTGACAATAATTGCAGATTCATCGAGTTTGTTTTTGAATACCCATTTAGTACCAATGATCGTATGATCTTTGGGTCGGGGTACCAAATCCCAAACTTGATTTCTTTCAAATTGATTTAGTTCTTCTTGCATTGCTATGACCCAATCATTGTCTGATAGGGCTTCATCAATGTTAGAAGGTTCAATCTCAGAAATGAATGCAGAAAAGCTTACTTCATTGAAAACTCTATTTCTGGTTTTGATCCCTTCATTCACATCTCCTATGACTTGATCTAAAGGATGACTTCTATTGTATTTCCAGGCTTTAGGTTGACCTAAAGATTGCTCTTCTTCCTTAGTTTCATCAACTTCTGGAATAAGAGACTTAGAAATAGATTGACCATTTTCTTGATTTAAAACAACTTCCTGTTCATCATCAATGGTTTTGTCAGAGATTTCAAATTCATCAAATACAACATGAATTGATTCTTCAACAACACAAGTTCTTTTATTGAAAATTCTATATGCTTTACTTCGGTTAGAGTATCCTAGGAAAATTCCTTCATCCGTTTTAGAATCAAATTTTCCTAAGTTATCTTTACCGTTGTTATGAATGAAACACTTACAACCAAAGATGTGTAGATGAGCAATGTTTGGCTTTCTTCCTTTGTATAGTTCATATGGTGTCTTTCCAAGTTTTGTTCTGATATATGCTCTGTTTGAAACATAGCATGGTGTACTCATAGCATCAGCCCAAAACACTTGAGACACCTTCTTTTCATTTAGCAATGATCTAGCCATCTCTGTGAGCACTCTATTCTTACGTTCCACAACTCCATTTTGTTGAGGCGTTCTTGGAGCAGAGAAATTGTGATCAATGCCATTAGTATCACAATACTCTTCAAAGGCTTGATTTTCAAATTCTCCACCATGATCGGTCCTAATACCTGCAATTGACATACCTTTCTCATTTTGCACTTTCTTGGCAAAAACAATAAATTCTTCAAAGGTTTCATCCTTTGATGATAGAAAGATAACCCATGTAAATCTAGAGAAATCATCAACAATAACCAATGAATATAAGTTACCACCAAGACTTTTTACTCTTGCTGGACCAACTAAATCCATATGCAATAGTTGTAATGGTCTATTTGTTGAGATCTCATTTTTCAATTTGAAAGATGATTTAGTTTGTTTACCCTTTTGACATGCGTCACAAATCAAATCGTTTTTGAAATTTACTTTGGGTAATCCAAGAACTAAATCCTTTTTGAGTAATTTACCTAGTTGATGCATATTGACATGAGCCAATCTCTTATGCCATAGCCAACTTTCATCGACATTACTCAGAAAACAGTTTTCAGATTCATTTCTACTAATATCTAAGGTATAGCAGTTACCTTCTCTTTTTGCTCTAAGCTTAGCCTTGATAGTCTTCTTATCAAGTAGTAAGTCTTTCTTGTTGATAATTAGACATTCCTCTGAATCAAATATTATCCAGTTGTCTTTATCAGCACTTTGACTTACGCTCAGCAAATTATGACATAAGCCTTCAACGTAATATACATCTTTGATTTGTATCCCTTTGTCATTTTTGATTTCACCAATTCCTGCTATTTTTCCGGATTGATTTCCACCAAATTTTACCTTCCCTCCTTCCTTAGGTTGCAATGTGGTAAAACTTTCGAAATCTCCGGTCATATGTCTAGAGCATCCACTGTCTATGAACCACTTGTTATTTTTGGATGCTTTAAGACATACCTGCAATCAAATGACTAAGTTTTAGGTACCCACTTCTTTTTGGGTCCTTTTGGGTTAGTATAAATGATTTTCTGAACATATGTGCCTTTAGGTACCCATTTGTAGGTTCCTATTGTTCTTTTCTTCTTATGAATGCATGAAGATGTATGATGTCCTTTTCTATTGCAGTAATTACAAAATGCAAAAGGATTTGATATATGCACAGAATGCTGAAAATAATTTAAGTAAGATTTATCTCCTGCTTTCTTTCTACCTTTCTTTTTATCCAACTTTGGATCATATCCAATTCCAGATCGATCATTTACAAATCGTTGAGCTTTCAAAATAACATTTAACATCTCACTTCCTTGTGTAAATTTTTCAAGAGTTTTTGTGAGATCAATGTTTTTCTTTTTCAAAGATACACAATTTTCACAATCCTTTTTCTTAAGATTAGTTTCAAGAACTTTGTTTTTCTTTTTAGCAACAATCAATTCTTTAACTACTTTGATGAATTCAGAATGTAAAGCATTATATTCGGAAAGTAATTCATCATAGGTAGGCTCAGAATCATTTACCTCTTCTTCTGTTTCTTCTTGAGCAACAAGACATATATTAGCTACCTCTTCCTCATCGCTTTCTTCGTCTGAGGAGCTGTCACCCCATATAGCAGATACAAAGGCTTTCTTTTTGTTGAAGAATTTACCTTTTCTCTTTTCTTTGCTCTTTTGAATCAAATCTGGACATTCTGACTTGATATGTCCTGGCTTCCCACATTCATAGCAAATGATATGATCTTTACTACTATTTCCTCCTTTCTGAAAATGTTTGAATCCTTGACCTTTCTTGTAGAACTTTCTGAATCGTTTTATGATTAGACCCATTTCGTCATCGTCGAACTCTTCATTCTCATCCTGATTCTCTTCTTTCGCTTTTAGAGCTAGACCTTTCTTTTTATTATCGCCAATGTCATCTAGTTCTCTTTTGAATTTTAACTTGCTTTCATATTCAGAAAGACTTCCAAATAGAGAAGCAACTGATCTCATTGATTCACCTTTTGCTTCTTCTATTGCAGTGACTTTTGCTTCCCATTCTTTAGAAAGAATATTCAAAATCTTTCGTACTTGGGTGTGCTGATCATAGACTTTCCCAAGAGCTGCAAGTTGATTAACAAGATGAGTATATCTAAGTTCGAATTCAGAAATTGACTCACCTGATTTCATTCGAAGTAAATCGAATTCTGTGACCAAGGTGTTGATTCGATTTTCCTTAATTCCCGAAGTTCCTTCATGAGCTATTTCCAGAGCTTCCCACATTTGTTTTGCTGTTGGGAGTGTGCAAATTCTGAAATATTCACTTTGACTCAAAGCACTTTGCAACATCAGAATTGCTTTGCTATTGAGAGTGATAAGTTTCTTGTCATTTTCATCGTATTCCGCTGGCGTCTTTGGAATTTTCTGAGAATCTACATCTTTTGTAGGTAGATAATTTCCACTCTCAATTACATCCCATAGCCCATATTCAGTAGCCATCACGAACACTCTGAACTTAGCTTTCCAGAATGAGAAGTGTTCTCCATTGAAACCAGGAGGTCTAGTGATGGATGCTCCGTCGGGAAGAATTCCTTCACCCATGCTTGCCATTGGATCCTTCTTAGGCTGTTAAACCTTAACAAGAAGACCTACGCTCTGATACCAAATGTAAGATCAAGCGTTTCACCCAAGAGGGGGGGGGGGTGAATTGGGTGATACTGAAATTTCTTTCGAAACTATAAAACTTTGACACAATAATTAAAGCAATAATAAGGAAGGAGAAATATCACCGAAATGTACACCGGGAGTTATACTGGTTCGGTCACAACCACTTTGATGAATAAACACTTTTGAAGAATGTGTGATGGGAATTTGGATATTTTAATGATTCCAATGGATTCCTTGTGAAAATTTATGTGGGAATGATGTTTGGTATGAAAATGGAACCAATGGAAGCAAAGATGCAAAATCTAAAATTCTGTCCAGTGAAATTCTATTCTGGGCAGTCCGTTTGTGTGAACGTTTTTAATGACCAAATGGTATCTAAAAATTCTGAAATTTTCCAGTCTTATAGTTCACATCTCAAGCTTCAAAATGGACATATAATTTGTTCCATTTTGTTTTGTGAACTAGGAGATATAACTGTCCAAAGTTTGGGATGGAAACTGAACTCTGTTTTGGGGCAGTGATGAGTTTTATGTAATTCTGGAATTTTGTGGTGATTTTTAGTAATGGTCCATATTTTTCCTATAAAGAGGACTTAAATACCTTTCATTTGGCTTTGGAATCACCTCATTTCAATTTTTTTAGAATTAGTTATGATTTTTCAAAGTTTGGGCAGAAAATCTGCCAGAAAATCCGAAAATGGGAATTATGACATCATCTCATTAAAAGATGATGTCAGCATGGAATTACATATGTTATCATCTTCCTCAGCTCATTTCTGTCGCACACAGCAGCTGAAGCAAGAAAAAAAACGTGGAGAGAGCTTGGAGAAAAGAGAGAAAAAGAGGAAGAAATCTCGCAAGGTAAGCCGATTTCTCCGACGATCTAGCTCCTAACGCGTATAACTCCGACTCTAAGCCACTCCTCTTTATTCTTTAAGGTTGTGAAGCTCAAAACTTGGTGTTTTAAAGAGGCTAGGGTTCAGCCAAATTTGGGAAAAGCTAGTGGGAGCTTGAGGTAACTTCCAAACTTTCGTATATTGCTTATTCTGGCTGCTGTGGGCAATTTAATCGGTGAAATTTCGCCGGATTGCCATTGGTTTTAAAGTTTGGAAATTGAGTTTCCTAGGGGTTATGCTGCCCAAATTGGGTCTTAATGTTAGTTGTAACCTAATGTAATGGTTAATAAAGTGGTTAGGAGTAGAAAGGAACGCGTTTACGGAGCCGAAATCGTAAAACCCCGATTTTCCCTGGAGAAGACCATTATTTCGGCCAGCCCTAGAAATGGGTCTTAGAGTTGGATTTTCAATGATTTGATGGTTCCATTGAGTTCAGGGGCGAAAATTAGGTGGGGTTACAGTTGGTCACTTTTTCAAAAAAGGCCGAGAAAGCATAATTACGGAAACACCCCTAAAACCCTAAAAGTAGGGCTGCCAAGGGCAATTTCGTAATTTGACATTGAATTTGATAATTCCGAGTCCGGAAATGGATTCCTTGGGCGGAAATATGTTAGGATAGCCCAGATTAGAATTTCGGGAAAAGTGCAACCGGACCGGGTACGGCGGGCCCAGGCCGGGTCCCCGGGGGTATTTTTGTAAATTTTCATTATAGACTCATATAACCCTAAGTAACACTATGGAAGTGTCTAAATAATGCATTTGGAATTGTAGGATTCGATATTTGCCGCCCTCGTGAGCCAACTACGCCAGCGAACGTCAGAAAGGAACGAGGTAGTGACTTTTCTTTTGTACCATATATGATGCATTGTATGTGTGTTATATCGTTGATGTGTAATGAATTCGTATGCTGCGACATCTGTGGATTTGTGTTAGCACTGTCATTCCAATAGTCCCTGAGTAGCTAACAACGGTTCGGGTTAGGGCGGTGTGCCTTCCCGGCGGAGAAAGGGGATGAGGATGAGGTGTGATATATGTGATTATGTGAGCCGAAAGGCTATTTGTGGAGGCCGACGGGCCATTTGTGAAAGCCGAATAGCTGTATGGGCTATAAGGCTATATGTATGCACTGCCACGCCAATAGTCCCTGAGTAGCTAACAACGGTTCGGGTTAGGCGGTGTGCCTTCCCGGCGGAGAAAGGGGATGAGGGTGGAGTGTGATTTGTGGTGCTGCTGCTGTATGATGATTTGCTTACATGCTGTGTGCTTATGTGTGGTATAAATGTTTTGTTACTACTGGGATTCTCTTGAATCTCATTCTTTCCTTTAACTAACCTTTCAGACAGGGCGAGTGGCTCTAAGGAGAAGCGTACGACCCGGAGCGGTTAGAATCCTGTAGGGACATTTATTTTGGTTATGTTGGTTAAACTTGTTGGACAGGGTGTCTGTATATTATGTTGGTTGTAAAGAATAGTTGAACGTAGTTGTGTAGTCCCCTATATGGAGGTTGTAAACCCTTTTTGTGTATGAATGGAACCCGGGGGTTGCCGGGATTGCTATTAGATATTCTGATATGAATGAATGTGAATTAACTGCACAGGTGATTATATTCGATAATTGAACTTGAGACCGGAATAGGAAAGAAGTTTTGAAAATTTTATAAAGTCCCTACTTCACAGGGAGTTCTAAATGAGTTTTGAATTATTCGACGGTCTCTAAACCAATTTAATTACGTAATATCGAATTATAATTACGCTATTTAAGGCAGGGGGTTACATTTTGGTATCAGAGCTGTAGTTCCTGGCAAGGGTAGAGGTTGCTAGGATAGCTCCCTTAGTTGGTTTTAGGGATAGAAGATTATCTGTGAACGATTGTTGTGTATGCACATGTATGTTTATTGATGTGGACATATATGGGTTTTATGACTATTGTGCATACTATTTCTGCTGAATTAATGGGGCAAGTTGTTTGTAGAATGAAGAAAACTAGAGGACGCCCCAATATTCCGCTTGTAGACCCTGAGGTGGAGGTTGTTAATGAAAACCCACCGGATGCAATGCAAGAGCTGATGGGTCTAATTCGGGATCAGAGAGATATGATCACTGAACTGAGGGAAGAGCTCAGAGCTGAGAAGGCGAAGAACCAGGAAGGTCCGGTTCAATCCACTCCGGAGGAGACTCAAGAAGAGACTCGACATGAGGACACTGCAGAAGGATCAGCACGACCTCTGGAATCCCTACCTCGTGCTACCTTGAATCAGGAATCATATGGGATGCCACCCAGGGTGGAAAAAGACCTTCAGTATTGGGTCACTCGATTCTGCAAGCATATGCCTCCGGCGTTCAGAGGAAGGTTCGACCCTCAGGCAGCCGAAGATTGGTTGTACAGACTGGAGAAGATATTTGAGGTTCTGTGTTGCCCAGAGGAGGTGAAGCCACGGTTGGCAGTGTATAAACTCGAGGGGGACGCGGATCGTTGGTGGCGGAATATCGCCCTGACATTAAAGAGCAATGAAACACCATTGACTTGGGAACTGTTTCAACAAGAGTTCAACGAGAAATACTTTCCCAAATCAGTGCGGCTCGAGAAGGAGACAGAATTTCTCAACATCAAACAAGGGGATACAGAGAGCTTTGACGACTATTTGTCCCGTTTTGTCAGGTTGGCTCGGTACTCCTCTTACCTCCGGTTTAAAGATGATGAAGAATGGAGTTCTGATATGCTCATCCGCGGTCTGAGGCGAGAATTGAGAAAGCGATTGGTTACGAACCAATTCACTAAGTTCAACAAGGCTGTGGAGCAATGTCGAATTACAGAGAATAATCTGAGGGAGTTGAATCCTACCAGAGCTACTGGCCACCGCAGTGAACCCAGTAAGGGTAATGCTTCCCAGAAGCGGAAAGGCCAAGGATCCTCTTCATACAAGGGCGGTGATAAGAAGCCCTATCAGCCCAGAGACCGTGAGCCTCAGAGGGCTGTGACTGAGTGGAAATGTCGTCGTTGCAACAAATCACATTATGGCCAAAATTGTCAGGGAGAAATGATTTGTTTTAACTGCAAGCGGCCAGGACATCTTTCTAGAGACTGTCAACAACCACGAGCGGAGCAAAGGCCGAAGACACAGGGTCGAGTGTTTACAATGACTCATGAGGAGGCTCGTAAATCTCCTGAGTTGATACAAGGTAAAATCTCTATTAATGGCCATCTGTTGCAAGCATTGTTCGACTCAGGTGCAAGTCACTCCTTCATTGCTTATGATTGCGTGAAGCGCCTGGGATTGCATGTACATAAATTACCATTTGATTTGGTAGTGTCAACCCCGATGGGTGTTAAGGCTTTAACCACAGAAGCTTACTTGAATTGTGTCGTAACTGTGGAAGGGCACCAATCTGTTGTAGATTTGATATGTTTGCCGCTTTACCAATTGGAAGTCATTTTGGGTTTTGATTGGTTAACGGCAAATAATGTTTTGCTTGATTGTGGAAACAAGAGGATAGTATATCCTGTTTCTCAGAGGGTTGAAGCTGTGAATGCCGGTATGAATTTTCTTTCTACGGCTAAAGCTGAAAAGTATATTAAAAAGGGTTGCCAGGGGTATGTAGTGTTTTTCTCAGTGCAAAGGGAAACTGGTGAAACTTTGAGTGATATACCCGTGGTAAATGAATTCCCTGAGGTATTTCCAGATGATCTAAATGGATTGCCTCCTGAGAGGGAAGTTCAATTTCCAATTGACATTATTCCTGGAGCTGGTTCTATATCTAAGGCCCCATACCGTATGGCCCCAAACGAAATGGCGGAGTTAAAGAAACAAATAGAAGACTTGCTTGAGAAAGGGTTCATTAGACCCAGTGTGTCGCCTTGGGGAGCTCCAGTGTTGTTCGTAAAGAAGAAAGATGGGAGTCTTCGATTGTGTATTGATTACAGAGAATTGAATAAGGTTACTATTAAGAACAAGTACCCTCTTCCCCGAATCGATGACCTATTAGATCAACTCTCTGGTTCGTGTGTGTTTTCAAAGATTGATCTAAGGTCAGGGTATCATCAGCTGCGAGTGAAAGCAGAGGATGTTCCGAAGACTGCTTTTCGGACCCGGTACGGTCATTATGAGTTCTTGGTAATGCCATTTGGGCTAACCAATGCGCCTGCGGTATTCATGGATTACATGAACCGTATCTTTCGACAATACCTGGATCAGTTTGTTGTTGTGTTTATCGATGACATTCTGATATACTCCAAGAGTATGGAAGACTATGAGCATCATTTAGGAGTTGTATTGAATATATTGCGTGAGAAACAATTATATGCTAAATTGAGCAAGTGCGAGTTTTGGCTATCAGAAGTGAAATTCTTAGGCCATGTTATCTCGCAAGAAGGGGTCTCTGTGGATCCTAGTAAGGTGGAAGCAGTACTGGACTGGAAGAGGCCAGAATCTGTGGCGGACATACGCAGTTTTCTGGGTCTTGCTGGTTATTATCGGAGATTTATCCAAAATTTCTCCCGTATTGCGTTGCCGATGACCAAGCTCACGAGAAAGGATCAGCCGTTTGTGTGGGATGAGAAATGTGAAAACTGTTTTGTGGAGCTGAAGGAGAGGTTGACTACGGCACCTGTGTTGATTTTGCCCGATCCCAGTTTGACATATGTTGTGTATTCTGATGCCAGTGGGCAGGGATTAGGGTGTGTCCTTATGCAGCAGGGACGTGTGGTGGCCTACGCCTCTCGACAGCTCAGACCTCATGAATTGAACTATCCCACTCATGATCTGGAGCTTGCGGCCATTGTGTTTGCTTTGAAGATTTGGCGTCATTACCTGTATGGTGTGACTGTGGAACTGTACTGCGACCACAAGAGTCTCAAGTATCTGTACGACCAGAAAGAATTGAATATGAGACAACGCCGTTGGATGGAATTGCTTAAAGACTACGACCTGGAAATCAAATATCATCCGGGAAAAGCCAATGTAGTCGCTGATGCTCTTAGTCGGAAGACCGTGCACGTTGCAGCTATGATGATACGAGAGAAGAAATTGATAGAAGATTTTCGTGATTTGAATTTGACGAACCAGATCATTTGTGCCAACTACACTGTTTCCCAGGAGGAAAATGATCTAAGAGCGGAGATTGAGGAAGCTCAGAGGCAAGATGACTGGATACAGCGTAATCTGACTCGGATTGAACGAGAAGAAATTCCAGGCTATGATTTATCGCCTCGTGGATTAGTTCGTTATCAGAAGAGAGTCTGCGTTCCACTTAAGGCGGAGTTGCGACAAAAGATTCTAGATGAGGCGCATAAGAGCCGATATACTCTTCATCCTGGTATGACCAAGATGTACCATAACTTGAAATCTGTGTACTGGTGGCCGGGTTTGAAGAGTGATGTGACTAAATATGTGGCGAGATGCCTCACTTGTCAGAAAGTGAAGATTGAGCACCAAAGACCACCTGGTTTACTCCAGAGTCCTGAGATTCCGGAATGGAAATGGGAAAGCGTAACCATGGACCTTGTGACGGGATTGCCCAAGATCAGGAATTATGATGCGATCTGGGTAATTGTGGACCGATTAACAAAGTCAGCCCACTTCATACCAATCGATGCTGGTTACTCTCCGGATAAGCTAGCAGAGATTTATATCCGAGAAATTGTGAAACTCCATGGTGTACCGAAGAATATCATTTCCGATCGAGATCCCCGATTCACTTCGAGATTCTGGAAAGCATTGCATGAAGCCTTAGGTACTCAACTGAGATTCAGTACGGCTTATCATCCTCAAACGGATGGACAATCTGAAAGAACAATTCAGACGCTGGAAGATATGTTGCGAGCTTGTGTTCTCGACTTTAAAGGAAGTTGGGATCGTTTCCTTCCACTGGCTGAGTTCGCTTACAACAATAGCTATCATGCGAGCATCCAAATGGCTCCGTATGAAGCGTTGTATGGAAGACGGTGTCAATCACCTTTATGCTGGAATGAATTATCCGAAAGGAAGCTTTATGGGCCAGATTTGGTTGATCAAACCTCAGCACAGATTCAGATCATTCGTAAGAGGCTCCTTGCAGCGCAGAGTCGACAGAAAAGTTACGCTGACAAGAGGAGAAGGCCTCTAGAATTTGAGGTTGGTGATCACATATTTCTGAGAGTATCACCAGTCACTGGCATTGGGAGAGCTATCAAGCGAAAGAAGCTGAGCCCAAGGTACATAGGTCCTTTTGAAATCCTTGAAAGGATTGGGCCTGTTGCTTATCGAGTAGCCCTACCCCCAAACTTGAGCAGACTCCACGATGTGTTTCATGTTTCCCAACTGAAGAAGTATCAACCGGATCCATCTCATATTGTTGAATATGAAGAAGTTGAGTTACAAGACAACTTCACATATGCGATAGAGCCAGAACAGATCATTGATAGAGAAGAACGACGGCTCAGACACCGAAGCATTCCCTTTGTGAAGGTGATCTGGAAGGGAATGACTCAGAGGGAAGCAACTTGGGAAGCAGAAGTAGATATGCGAAGACGTTATCCAGATTTTATGGCTCAAGTTGTGTGACAAATTTCGAGGACGAAATTTATTTTACGGGGGGAGAAATGTAATATCCCAAAAAGTGATTAAGGGCTAATGACTTCAAAAGTGGATGTAATTATTGTTGAATAAACACTTTTGAAGAATGTGTGATGGGAATTTGGATATTTTAATGATTCCAATGGATTCCTTGTGAAAATTTATGTGGGAATGATGTTTGGTATGAAAATGGAACCAATGGAAGCAAAGATGCAAAATCTAAAATTCTGTCCAGTGAAATTCTATTCTGGGCAGTCCGTTTGTGTGAACGTTTTTAATGACCAAATGGTATCTAAAAATTCTGAAATTTTCCAGTCTTATAGTTCACATCTCAAGCTTCAAAATGGACATATAATTTGTTCCATTTTGTTTTGTGAACTAGGAGATATAACTGTCCAAAGTTTGGGATGGAAACTGAACTCTGTTTTGGGGCAGTGATGAGTTTTATGTAATTCTGGAATTTTGTGGTGATTTTTAGTAATGGTCCATATTTTTCCTATAAAGAGGACTTAAATACCTTTCATTTGGCTTTGGAATCACCTCATTTCAATTTTTTTAGAATTAGTTATGATTTTTCAAAGTTTGGGCAGAAAATCTGCCAGAAAATCCGAAAATGGGAATTATGACATCATCTCATTAAAAGATGATGTCAGCATGGAATTACATATGTTATCATCTTCCTCAGCTCATTTCTGTCGCACACAGCAGCTGAAGCAAGAAAAAAAACGTGGAGAGAGCTTGGAGAAAAGAGAGAAAAAGAGGAAGAAATCTCGCAAGGTAAGCCGATTTCTCCGACGATCTAGCTCCTAACGCGTATAACTCCGACTCTAAGCCACTCCTCTTTATTCTTTAAGGTTGTGAAGCTCAAAACTTGGTGTTTTAAAGAGGCTAGGGTTCAGCCAAATTTGGGAAAAGCTAGTGGGAGCTTGAGGTAACTTCCAAACTTTCGTATATTGCTTATTCTGGCTGCTGTGGGCAATTTAATCGGTGAAATTTCGCCGGATTGCCATTGGTTTTAAAGTTTGGAAATTGAGTTTCCTAGGGGTTATGCTGCCCAAATTGGGTCTTAATGTTAGTTGTAACCTAATGTAATGGTTAATAAAGTGGTTAGGAGTAGAAAGGAACGCGTTTACGGAGCCGAAATCGTAAAACCCCGATTTTCCCTGGAGAAGACCATTATTTCGGCCAGCCCTAGAAATGGGTCTTAGAGTTGGATTTTCAATGATTTGATGGTTCCATTGAGTTCAGGGGCGAAAATTAGGTGGGGTTACAGTTGGTCACTTTTTCAAAAAAGGCCGAGAAAGCATAATTACGGAAACACCCCTAAAACCCTAAAAGTAGGGCTGCCAAGGGCAATTTCGTAATTTGACATTGAATTTGATAATTCCGAGTCCGGAAATGGATTCCTTGGGCGGAAATATGTTAGGATAGCCCAGATTAGAATTTCGGGAAAAGTGCAACCGGACCGGGTACGGCGGGCCCAGGCCGGGTCCCCGGGGGTATTTTTGTAAATTTTCATTATAGACTCATATAACCCTAAGTAACACTATGGAAGTGTCTAAATAATGCATTTGGAATTGTAGGATTCGATATTTGCCGCCCTCGTGAGCCAACTACGCCAGCGAACGTCAGAAAGGAACGAGGTAGTGACTTTTCTTTTGTACCATATATGATGCATTGTATGTGTGTTATATCGTTGATGTGTAATGAATTCGTATGCTGCGACATCTGTGGATTTGTGTTAGCACTGTCATTCCAATAGTCCCTGAGTAGCTAACAACGGTTCGGGTTAGGGCGGTGTGCCTTCCCGGCGGAGAAAGGGGATGAGGATGAGGTGTGATATATGTGATTATGTGAGCCGAAAGGCTATTTGTGGAGGCCGACGGGCCATTTGTGAAAGCCGAATAGCTGTATGGGCTATAAGGCTATATGTATGCACTGCCACGCCAATAGTCCCTGAGTAGCTAACAACGGTTCGGGTTAGGCGGTGTGCCTTCCCGGCGGAGAAAGGGGATGAGGGTGGAGTGTGATTTGTGGTGCTGCTGCTGTATGATGATTTGCTTACATGCTGTGTGCTTATGTGTGGTATAAATGTTTTGTTACTACTGGGATTCTCTTGAATCTCATTCTTTCCTTTAACTAACCTTTCAGACAGGGCGAGTGGCTCTAAGGAGAAGCGTACGACCCGGAGCGGTTAGAATCCTGTAGGGACATTTATTTTGGTTATGTTGGTTAAACTTGTTGGACAGGGTGTCTGTATATTATGTTGGTTGTAAAGAATAGTTGAACGTAGTTGTGTAGTCCCCTATATGGAGGTTGTAAACCCTTTTTGTGTATGAATGGAACCCGGGGGTTGCCGGGATTGCTATTAGATATTCTGATATGAATGAATGTGAATTAACTGCACAGGTGATTATATTCGATAATTGAACTTGAGACCGGAATAGGAAAGAAGTTTTGAAAATTTTATAAAGTCCCTACTTCACAGGGAGTTCTAAATGAGTTTTGAATTATTCGACGGTCTCTAAACCAATTTAATTACGTAATATCGAATTATAATTACGCTATTTAAGGCAGGGGGTTACAAGCAGTGGTACAAAATGCCGAGAGAGACATCTTTTAGGATACAAAGGTACTCGAGTAGCTCCTCGAGTATCATGGGGAAAACTTGAAGTCAACTGGAAGTTTTCACATGGTTACTCGAGTAGCTCCTCGAGTAACATTGGCAGGCCGAGAGCAACCTTGAAGTTTTACCTGGTTACTCGAGTAGCGCCTCGAGTAATGGTGGCAGATAACTGGAAGTTTTGCCTTGTTACCTCAAGTTTTGGGTCATTACTCGAGTAGCTCCTCGAGTAATGCCTTAGAAAATGCACTTCTGATCAAGTTCCTTAGCATTTTCTCTTGGCCAATCTTCACCACTTCCATGCTTTCCTCAAGTAAATCTTATTCCTGTCATTACTTAGTTCAACCTTGATTATTAAACATTTTCTTTTCAAACCATTCTTTTGTTATCATCAAAACATGAGATCTAACATTTACCACTACCCTTAGTCAAAGAGGATCCCTAACCCTTCCGCTTATGGGAAGTATTACCCTTATTGGGTTCACTGCGACTACCAGTACCCTTGGCCATATACAGATCTCTCAGATCGTTCTCAGTAATCCTACATTCCTTGACTGCCTTGTTGAACTCAGTGAACTAGTGGGTGGCCAACCGCTTTCTCAATTCTCGCCTTAACCCACGAATAAGCAGTCTATACTCTATTCCTCATCATCTATTTTCCATAGATAAAAGGAATATCTAGATAGCCGGATGAAACGAGACAGATAATCGTCAAAAGACTCTAAGTTACCCCTATTTAATGGAGAGGAATTCAATTTCTTTCTCCAACCGCACCAACTTGGGAAAATAGTTTTCATTTAATTGCTGTTGAAACAACTTCCAGGTCAGTGGCACATTATGAATCCGCAGCGGTAGGGTGATATTCCGCTACCAATGATCCGCATCCCTCTCTAGCTTATAGATAGCCAGCCGGGCCTTCACCTCAGACGAGCATCAAGAACTTCAAAGAATTTCTCCAGCCTATTCAACCAGTCTTCAGCTGCTTGGGGATCGAATCTCCCTCTGAACACCAGAGGCAAGTGTTTACAAAACTGAGACCCAGTATTGCATATCTCTTTCTTCTCTAACTGGAACCCCATACAATTCTTAGTTTGGTCCAGCATGAGGAGGTCACTCAAGTGGTTGTGCTGATCTTTCTGCAGTTTCTTCCCTATGAGTCCCCTCCTGGGTCTCCTCTTGTGTGGACTGACCCCAGCCCTCATTTCGTTTAGCCTTCTTTTCTCTGAGCTCTTCTCTCGACTAAGTAATCATATCCCTCTGATCTTTGATCAAACCTATTAGTTCCTGCATAAGGTCCGGTAGATTGTCATTAACTACCTCCACCTCAGGGTCTACTTGCTATACGATCTTTTGTTTTCTTCATTCTATAAATAACTCACCCTATCAATATCACACATAAGGTATACACAACATCCATTCACCAATCATCTTTTATTACTAAGGCCAATTAAGGAAACTATCCTAGCAACTTTACCCTTGCCAGGAACTACAACCTTGATACCAAAAATATAACCCCCTGCCTTGAAAACCGTAATTATGATTCAAAATGCGTAATTAGAATGGATTGGAGACTGGCGGGTAATCAAAATTCATTTCCAATCCCTTCCTTTTGGTAGGGTTTTCACAATCTCTTTTAAAATTTCTGCCTTACCCTGGTCTCAAATTCAATATTCAGAATATAATTACATGTGCAATTAAATCACATTTATACATATCAGAGTGTACAATAAAAATCCTAACAACCCCCGAGTTTCATATATATATATATATACACTAAGGGTTTAGAATTTCCCATTTAGGGGATTACATAACTGTATCCAAAATAATATGCAAAGAATATACAGTGATCCCTAATCCAAAATAGATAACCAACAACCAAAATAAAATCTCCCTAAGGAGTTCTACTTAGTCGTCTCCTTCCCCTTGGAGCCGTTTGCCCTGTCTGAAGGTTAGTCAAGGGAAAGAATGAGATTCTATACAATCCCACTAGTAACAAACCACTCATACAACATGTAATCACATAGCATGTAATGACATCATCATGCAGCACGAAACACAGCATACAACCTGTCACATGTACACATAATCACATAATCTCATCCCCTATATTCCATCGGCCCGAAGGCACGGTCCTCCCATTATCAACACCAATGGGCCACGGGTGAAGAAATCACAATTAGCCTTTCGAATTTCACATATAGCCTTACGGCTTTCACATAGTCTCATCCCCCGTATTCCACCGCCCCAAAGGCATGGTCCTCCCACCGTCAACACTAATGGGCAGCGGGTGAAGGTTTCACAAATAATGATAATTCAAACATATAATATATCACATACAGTATAAGGGAAAGCGTCACTACCTTGTTCTTTCATGACGCGCTCTGTCACAGGTTGATCACGAACAGGGCAAATATCAAACCCTATAAACCAAAATCAAGAACGGCGAATTAATACTCTACTCTAATTTCTTACTTTAACAATACTTAAAGTTAGTTATCATTTGGACTCTTTAGATGGCTACTAGAAGTTTAGCCATGCCTCAAGGGTTAGGTAAAGCTTTCTTAAAGACCATCTTCAAAAGTTCAAAATGCCAATTTTGAGCAGTTGGCCATGGTTAGCCGTTACTTCGGCCGCGGCCAACAGATGGTCAGAAACATTTGGGTCACAGGCAATATCTTTGGACTGCGGCCAGAGATAGGTCCGAAACTTTTGGGTCGCGGCCAGCCATCTTGGCCTGTAGGTAGAATCAGGTCAGAAAGTTTTGGGCCACGACTAGCAATTAGTCAAAAGGTTTTGGGTCGCGGCTAGCACTTTGAGCCGCGGCCACCCGATGACCTATCCCTTGGCTTATTTTCAAACAATCATAACTTGGTGCGTAAAACTCATAATGACACAAAACTTATATCAATAGAAAGCTTGCAATGTGAACTACAATCTTGGAAAATTTCATATCATTCCAACACCATTTGCTATATAAAAATGCTATGCAAAGTTGGTCACCTACACAGCATTTTACACTTGGCCAAAATTCCAGAATTTCAGTTTTCACACCAATGCTTCCAATGGTTCCAAATTTCCATCAAACACCATTCCTATACAAATTTGCACAAGGAAGCCATTGGAAAAACCAAAACCACCTAATTGACATCACATTAACATGTTTCCCAGTGGTCACAACATGTCACACATTAACACAATTCAAAATTTAACATTGCAATCCTTTCCATCCCAAAATTCCAAACCACTTCCAATGACACAAAGGCACAACCTAACACCAATTCCACTACAATGCACTAATTAATTCATGCATTTCAAAATTACACTAAAATCAGGGCAAAAATCACAAATATCAAAACTGAACCAATAGCAAAACTTGTTAGGTTAAAATGTGCCAAATTCTTACCTTTTCCTCTTCCTAAAGTGAATCCCTTGATTCTTCAACTTTTAACTTTTCACAAGTTGACAAACACCACTTTTCAAAAATATAAAACCATAGCCATGAAGCCCTAAACACCATGATCAACATTAAAGAAGGTGAGTGGAGCATTTAGAGACAAATTCTCACCTAAAAGTTGAGCTATTCCTTTCCCTTTCTTGCTTGCTCTTGGACGACAATGAAGGTGAGAAGATAGATGAGATGAAATGATGAAGATGAAGAAAAAAAGCAGATTTTTGGCCCTCCAAATGCAAATATGCCGACTTTGAGGGAGAGAGGAGAGAGGAAATGAGTTTGAATTGTTGACCTTGATCCAATGCTCCATATAGTGCCAAGTGTCGAAATCTTGTTCTCCCTTCCATGAACTCACTTAAGTACATACACACATGATTCTAACTTCTTGATCTCTTAATCTTAACGATTGATCTTCAATTACCAAGGAGTTTTCTCTTCGGTAACTGACCAAATGGTTGGTAACTTTCCTTTTTACCCGTTTTGCCCTTGATTATGGCAATTCCACTAGAACCACCACCAAATGCATTTTATAATTCATATTACTCTACCATGCGCCCTCCTCCATATTAAGGTTCATTACAAGCTTTATCACCCAATTAGCTTAAATGCAGGATTTGAGCACCAATCATAACACATCCGAATCAAAATTCATATCATATTCTTCAAAAGTATTTAATTAACAATAATTATATCACTTTTGAAGTCATTAGACCTTAATCCCATTTTTGGGTCATTACACCTTATCCTGGAACACTGGAGCATTATGATTTAACCACAGTTGATGACATAATAAAGCAAAACATATGACCCATCAAATAGGCCTGAGCAAGGAGCCTGTTACATGTGTAAATGGTCTATTAAATAGTGCAAGTGTACACTGTCGTAATCAAGTAATATAGAAGTGAGTAGAGTATCGTTCCCACGAGGATTGATCTCTAAGTACCAAAATAGGTAATTTTAATTCTATTTAGTCAATCGATTCGTTGGTGATTAAGAGTACGAAATAAAAGATGAGCAAATATGAATGCAAATGATATGAAACAATAATGAGAAAAAGTCCTAGGGATTAGATTTCACTTAACAAATTCCGGATTGAATCACTTATCTAATCTAGCCCAATTTATTCCACATGATTGATAGTCGAGTTTCCCTAATTTAATTACTAGCCTCTTCCAAGGTCAAGCAAATCTATGATTAATTGCTAATCCAATATATTCCTATATGAATTTAAGCAATTAATTATGCATTAAAATTTATGAAACTCTATAAGACTACACAACTCATATGAATATATTCCTATTTTATATGCAAGTTATGGTTTTAATTATAGGGTCTACACACATGTATCTCCTTCCGGTCTCAACATATATATTGAAATCATTCAAAAGATGGCCAATCAAATGAAAGCATTAAGAATAATAATTAAAACTCAATCATAAAAGAAAAATAAAACTAGATTTAATAAGTTAAGATTCAATCCGTTATTAGTAAGCTACATCATCACCCTAGGAAAATGAAAATTTAGCTCATGATAAAATTAAAAACAAAACCAAAATAAATTGGCATTATATAAAGCTAGAATGAAATCCTTATAAATACTGCATAAAGCTTGAATATTAAATTCTCAAACATAAATATACAACAAAAAGATGCATGAAAAAATATAAAAATCTAGCCGTCCCTTTAGGAGGTAAAACCTTCCATGTAGGTGGCATACAAAGAGTAATACAATCCTAAGCCTTCCAAGATGGAGGCATGTAAGAAAATAATACAATGCATAAAATTAATTCTAAGATGATGTAGTAATTGGAGAAGAGATGAGAGTAATGAAATGGTGTGTAAGTAGATAAGAGAGGAGAGTAATGGAAATGAAATGGTATGTGTGGAGAAGAGATGAGAGTAATGGATATGAATTGGTGTGTGGAATGTGAAGGAGAGGGTGGCTATATATAGGGAAAAATGGAGTAAGGTAGATGAAGTGGTAGATGAAATGTGATAGGTGGATTAATAGATAGAATGTGGTAAATGGAGTAGTAGGTGAAATGTGATAGGTGGATTAATAGATAGAATGTGGTAGATGGAGTAGTAGGTGAAAAGGAAGATGAAGTGGTAGATGAAATGGTTGGTGGAATGGTAGATGATTCCCGTTCTCAAGTTTCAAGCAAAATTCGAAACCCTCGGAGATAGAACTGGAATTTCGTCTCAACATAAACGTTGTAGAGCTCTTTCTTAGCTTTTTATCCATATAAAGAATGTCCCGATCCGACATCTAGAGCTTCAGATATTGCCTGAAAACTGAAAGAGGGTCTAATTTAGTATTTTCCAAGAAATTCTATTTTATGCCAAAATCATTATTTATTTATAAATTACACCCAAATTTATTAAATTGAGCTCAAATATCATCCATAAAATCATCATGTAAGGGAAAATAAATATGCAAATATTTTACTTATCAGAGCCCGCAACTCGGTAAGCCCGCCCGCACCCGTAATAAATTTACCCATTTTGGGGCCGCCCAAAACAGGCCCGTAACGGGCGGGCAAATTACCCGCCCATTTAAGCATTAAACGGGCGGGCTATCGGTACCCCTTCGGGCTGCCCATACCCGCCTGTTTATTTTTTTATTAATTTTATTTAATTAACCTAATATCTAATATTAATATCAGTAATCAGTATATCACTCACAATCACATATTTCACTTATCACGCACGTCCATTATCACGCATTCAAGCACGTAAATCACATTCAAGAATCACGCTGTCGCTTCCCACGTCTCAGAATCTCAGATAATAAATCAAACCATCTCGGCTCTCTTCCTTAGTCGTCTAACCCTAGCTAGCACTCAGCACAGCAGCACGCAAACCTCGTCCTCAGTCCGCCTGTTCGCACGCACGCAAACGGACTGAACATTTTCCAGTCCTCGCCTCAGTCCGCCTGTTCGCTCTTGATCTCCAGCGAGGCTTCAAAGTTGAGAAAAACAGTGAAAAAGCATTGGCCATTGTCATCGCCTCATCGGTTCGTTCTTCTTCCTCTTTTTCTTGAGTATTTCATCGACTTGTTTTAACAGCAACATGTAGATGGAGTAGTAGGTGAAAAGGAAGATGAAGTGGTAGATGAAATGGTTGGTGGAATGGTAGATGATTCCCGTTCTCAAGTTTCAAGCAAAATTCGAAACCCTTGGAGATAGAACTGGAATTGCGTCTCAACATAAAAGTTGTAGAGCTCTTTCTTAGCTTTTTATCCATATAAAGAATGTCCCGATCCGACATCTAGAGCTCTAGATATTGCCTGAAAACTGAAAGAGGGTCTAATTTAGTATTTTCCAAGAAATTTTATTTTATGCCAAAATCATTATTTATTTATAAATTACACCCAAATTTCTTAAATTGAGCTCAAATATCATCCATAAAATCATCATATAAGGAAAAATAAATATGTAAATATTTTACTTATCAAATTCCCCCACACTTAGCTCTTGGACGTCCTCGGACAAGGAGTGACCATTAAGTGCTTCCAACAAAATTAGAAGTGTCAAGTCATAAACAAGAACACAATTGAAAAATAAAGAAATCATAGTATTCATGAATCAACGAAAATATAAACTGGTAATTTCATTTGAAAATGAATAAACTGAGTTCGTAGTTATGACTCATTCTCCCAATCTCTCAAGTGTTTAAGGGTAAGTGTTTCACTCGAATTCAACCGAAAAAATTGCACTACCATAGGCTTGCTAAAAATCTCAATCTCCACTATCTAATTCACATGCATAATTCAAATCAAAAGGACTTGTTAAGGGTTGTAATGGAGTTAAGGTAAAAGGAATGTAAAACGTGATATGAAAAACTAAATATAAAAATTAATAGAACAAAAAAAAATGGGCCAGCTTCTGAATAAATCTATTTCATCACAACAACCCACAATTCGAATACTCAAAAAAATTTTTAATTTTTTTTTCAATTTTTTTTTTCAATTCATTTTTTTTGCTTGCAACTTTAAAGTTGATGATATATACACCCCCACACTTGTCAAAAGCCCATTTCACAAAACTTTCAAATACTCTACTAATCTTCCGAAGCATTTGCTATATCATTAAAGTATATGTCAATGGGTTGTAAACAAAGAAACAGTCAATGAGGCTCAAAGGGGCTTATCAATGGTATAATTGCAAGGTTGGCTATTTGGCTCTAGCTAAACAAAATGAATGCCTTTATCATCTTTGAATGTGCATGTTAAATGTAATTTCAACCAGATTTAAAGCAAGTTGTAGAGTGACAACTTAATAGGTGAATATCACACATAAGAGAAATAATCATTATAGGCTCAAAAGCTCACGGTTAGGGGCTTTCAAACTCAGCTCATTCAATCTCAAAATTCATCACCAATTGTAACAATCAGTTGTTCATTCATGCTATGAAATCTCAAAATTCAATTGATCCATACTCAAAACTTATATTTCTTAAATAAGATGATATAAGTTGATTTTTTTTTTACTTTTACTCTTTTTTTTTAAGAATGAACAAAAACATGCAACTACTAAAATGCGTCTCAGGAGTTAAGAATAACTCCTTACTCTGCCATTTTTTTCACACCCCATGCATCTAATGGTTTTACTAACTAACAAAAGAAAAACAAAATTTTTTTTTCCTCTCCTCCCCCAACCAATCAGACATTGTCCCTAATGTCTTCTAGAGCTCAAAGAAGGTTTTTTTTTTAAACATAAATACATAATAAAGTAAAATGAAAATACTAAAAGTAAAACCAAGAGATTAAGTAAAGTTACAACCGAAGGGTGGTATCTGGGTTCTGCTTCTGACTGCTATCTGAAGATTGCCCACCTATTTGCTTGACAAGTAGATCTGGTTTGGTTCATAGGTTTGCAGTTGATCGAGCAGTTGATCAGCAGTCGGTGCAGAAATTATGGAATGGCGAGTTGCTTGGGGTATGAATCCTGTTTCCACAGCATGATCAAGAAAAGACAACAGATTATCATAAAAACCATTAACATTTAACAATCCTAATGGCTTTTTGTAATAGTTTAACTTAGCCCAATATGCAACGCTAGAAATGCCATCCAACGTCTCCAAACCACCAGGTAGAGCAATGAAAGCTTGAGCATGGTAGAACATTAGTCCCATTTGTTCAGGCAAGCTCGAAACCTGTAACTCTTGTCCTAAGGAAAAAGTGTGATCTTCCAACTCCTTCACCCTTACACTTGAACCCTTGCTTCCATTCCTGGATGCAGAAATGGCCACACTTCCCTTTAGGCCCTGAATGCCTCCCCCGTACACAAAGTTGATTCCTCTGGTAGCTAATCCAATTCCTAGTTCATTTGCTGCTGTTATAAACTCTACTTGCTTGCCCAAATCAGTTTCACTAAAGATGCAAATAGATGTAAATCTACATTTTTGTGAAATACCCTTTTTCTCTTTCTTTCTCTCGGACCATGTATGCTCACTAGTGGAAGACTGCATATTTACAAGTGGAAGTGTATATGCTACAAGTAGAAGAGTACATGCATATATAACACTAAACAGCGACAACAAAATCACACAAATCACACATTTTTCAAAGAAGTTTGAAAAAAATTTCCGACACAGATGACCGGTGGGCCATTGCATGAAGAAATTAAACAAAAAGAGGAAAGAAAGTCAAAAGATAAAGTAGAGTAGGCAAAAGCTATCGAAAAGATAAGAAAAAAATTGACAAAAGCTACAGAAAAGATAAGACGATTAGAAAAAAGAATGATTATGTACAGTAGTTGTGATTTTGGCTCACATCTTCCTCTGGTTTTACGTCCAGAAATGGCTTAAACGCTTTCTATGAATCGAGGATTTGCTTCCCATCCAGTTTTCTTATAAACTGGCAAACAGGGTCTTCTAACGTCAGATTCCCAAGACAATAACACTCTTTTTCTCTGTTGAATATGTCTGCTAAATCAAGAAGAATACGATGAACATCACCACTCGGATGCGTCTCAAGAGTTTGAATGATATCATCCAGTGACTCCTTACTCAGTCCATCCTTTATAAATTTAATTTTATCTTCTCGATTTACAGAAATCATACCTTTACTCTTGTAGCGCTGATCACATGTCCACCTTGCACATTTATAGCAGACATACATTCTTTTAGCTCTTCTCTTTTTGGAGTAAGAACTTCTTCCCATTCCTGGCAAAGGTTTAACAAATGAATTATGAATCTCACCTGCTAAACGTACCTTAGCTTCAATGATCCAACGTACATCCACAGGAAGTCCCAAACGATTGAATATCATTATCCTTTCAAGTCGACTGTTATAGATCTTCCTGAGCACATCTTTGGGAAGAGTGGGGAACCTGTTCTTAAGCTTTGCAAGAGATTCCTCTATGGTAACTTAAAATGAAATTGATGAAGACTAGAATTCTCAACCCAGTGCAGTGTTTTTCGATGAGTAGGAAAGAAAAATGAGAGAGTAGGAAAGAAGTTTTGAGAGAGTAGGAAAGGAATTTTAGGTTGCCTCCCAAATAGTTGCCCTTCTTTAACGTCTTTAGCTAGACAAATATCAAACCAAAAAAATATTTTTTTTTAAATTTTTTTTTCTTTTCTTTTTCTTTTTTAAAAAAATTAATTACTAGATTGAGGGCTTACCTGTTGGCTCCTCAAACATGATGACAGATTTCAAAGTGTTGAGTGCACCTTCATTGTATTCTTTGAGCCTTTGCCCATTTACTTTGAATTTTCGATCACCATCTTGAATCTCCACAGTTCCATATGGCCATACTTGAATCACAGTAAAAGGACCTAACCACCTTGATCTCAGCTTTCCTGGAAAGAGCTTTAATCTTGAGTTATATAAAAGCACTTTTTATCCCGGTGTAAACTCTTTCTTCAAAATTCTTCTGTCATGCCACATTTTTGTCTTCTCCTTGTATAACTTTGCATTTTCATAAGCTTGTTGTCTAAATTCTTCGAGCTCATTGAGTTGGAGAAGCCTTTTCTCACCAGCTACCTTTAAGTCAAAATTTAATGCTTTTACTGCCCAATATGCTTTGTGCTCTATTTCTACTGGAAGATTGCATGCTTTTCCATAAACCAATTGATACGGGGATGTACCAATTAGTGTCTTGAAGGCAGTTCTATAAGCCCAGAGTGCATCATCTAACTTTTGAGCCCAATCTTTCCGGTTGGAATTCACTGTCTTCTCCAAGATCCACTTCAATTCTGTGTTTGAGATTTCCACCTGCCCGCTAGTTTATGGATGATATGGAGTTGCAACCTTATGAGTTAACACAGACTGAAGCTGCTGATTGCGGAAATGCCTTCCTCTATCACTGATAATAGCTCTAGGCACCCCAAATCTTGAAAAAATATTCTTCCTTAAGAACTTCACAGCTACTCGAGAATCATTTGTAGGAAAGGCAGCTGCTTCAACCCACTTGGAGACATAATCAACAGCTACTAAAATGAACTGGTTACTATATGAAGATGGAAAAGGCCCCATAAAATCAATTCCCCATACATCAAAAAGTTCAACTTATAAAATGTTGGTTAAAGGGGCTTCATGTCTCCTTGAGATATTTCCCGTTCTTTGACATCTGTCACAGGTTGCCACAAGTCTGTGAGTGTCCTTGAAGAGTGCAGGCCAGTAAAATCCTGATTGAAGGACTTTAGTAGCTATTCTATTTGCTCCAAAATGACCACCATATGGGGATGAATGGCAGTGATTTAAGATGCTGTCCATTTCTTCTTCAGGAACACATCGCCTGATAATTCGATTTGGGCTTTGTTTGTATAAGAATGGATCCTCCCAAAAGTAATGCCTTACATCAGCCAGAAACTTCTTCTTTTGCACTTTAGAAAGTTATAAGGCATAATCCACTTGCCAAATAATTCACAAAATCAGCATACCAAGGAGTATGTTGTGACTGCATGCTAAAAAGTTGCTCATATGGGAAATTCTCCTGGATTGGTGATTCTCTCTTTCGTTCAGGTGGTTTTAACCGAGAAAGATGATCTGCAATGAGATTCTCGGTCCCTTTTTTGTCTTTGATCTCTAAGTCAAATTCTTGTAATAGAAGCACCCATCTGATCAGTCTGGGCTTTACATCTTTCTTCTCAATCAAGTATTTGATTGCTGAGTGGTCTGTCTAGACAATGACCTTTGACCCGATCAAGTATGCTCTGAATTTTTCGAATGCAAACACTACTGCTAATAGCTCCTTTTCTATTGTTGCATAATTCAGCTATGTATCTGAGAGTGTCCTACTAGCATAATAGATAGCATGAAAGACCTTTTCTTTTCTTTGGCCCAAAACAGCTCTAACTGCATAATCACTTGCATCGCACATCATCTCGAATGGAAGATTCCAATCTGGAGCTATGATAACTGGTGTAGAAGTCAAGGCACTTTTTAGAGTTTGGAAGGCTGATAAGCACTCCTTATTAAACACAAAGGGAGTATTTTTCTCCAACAGCATGCAAAGTGGCTTTGTGATTTTTGAGAAGTCCTTGATGAATATTCTATAGAAGCCAGCATGTCCCAAAAAACTCCGAATACCCTTGATTGAAGAAGGAGGTGGTAGCTTTTGAATTGTTTCAATCTTAGCTCGGTCCACTTCAATGCCTCGATCAGATACCTTGTGACCCAGCACGATTCCTTCTTTCACCATAAAATGGCGTTTCTCCCAATTTAGAACCAAATTTGTCTCCACACAACGTTGCAAGACTTTTGCCAAATTTGAAACACAATTATCAAATGATTCTCCAAAAACTGAAAAATCATCCATGAATACCTCAATGAACCTTTCCACCATGTCTGAGAAGATAGCCATCATACTTCTTTGAAATGTTGCTGGTGCATTACATAGACCAAATGGCATCTTTCTGAAGGCAAAGGTACTATATGGACATGTAAAAGTTGTTTTCTCTTAATCCTCTGGTGCAATTGTAATTTGATTATATCCTGTGTACCCGTCGAGGAAACAATAATAGGCTTTCCCTACTAATCTGTCAAGCATCTGATCTATAAATGGCAAAGGGAAGTGATCTTTTCTGGTGGCTTTATTGAGCTTTCTGTAGTCGATGCACACTCTCCACCTAGTCACCGTTCATTATGGAATTAGTTCATTTTTCTCATTGGGCACTACTGTCATTCCACCTTTCTTTGGCACAACTTGAACTGGACTTACCCATTGATTATCAGAGATTGGGTAGATTATGCCAGCATCCAGCCACTTTATTATCTCCTTTCTCACCACCTCCTCATATTTGGATTGAGTTTTCTCTGGTACTCAACTGTTGGCTTATAGTTGTCCTCCATCAAGATCTTATGCATACAGATTGAAGGACTAATCCCTTTTATATCAGCTATTGACCATCCAAATGTTGTTTTATGCTCCCTTAGAACTCTTAATAACTTTTCTTCTTCATCAGGATTAAGAGCAGCTGAGACAATTACTGGAAGTGTTAAATTTCCTCCCAGATAAGCATACTTCAAATGGGATGGCAGTACTTTTAACTCCAAAACTGGTGGTTTCTCTGTTGATGGCACCGGTTTACTCGACCTTTCCCCTAAATCTTCAAATGGTTTCTTGTTAAAAGTTGGGGAATTTGCTTCAAGATACTTTATCTGCTCCAAGATTTCTGGATTAGTAGATTTTGATACATCTACCATTCCCATTGCTAGTGGTTGATCCATGCAGATTTCATTTACCACATCTTTTGTGCAGCTGGTCAATGCATCGACTCTGTAACAGGTGTCACCTTTATTTGGAAAGGATAAAGCCTTGAAAATGTTGAAGGATACTTGATTATGTTGAACTTGTAAGGTTAACTTCCCCTGTTGCACATCTATTAACGTTCTCCCAGTTGCTAGGAATGACCTCCCAAGAATGATAGGAATTTCTTGGTCTTCTTCCATATCGAGTATTATGAAATCAGCTGGGAATATGAGTTTGTCCACCTTCACCAGAACATCTTCTAAGACACACCTCGGATGTTTTATTGATCGGTCAGCCAAAAGTAATGAAACTGTGGTTGGCTTCACCTCTCCAAGACCAAGTTTGTTGTATACAGATAGAGGCATGAGGTTTACACTTGCTCCAAGATCACAAAGTGCTCTTTCAAAATGACATTAACCTATGGTGAAAGGTATGCAGAAGCTTCCTGGATCTTTTAGCTTTGGAGGTAATTTCTTTTGGAGAATAGCGCTGCACTCCTCAGTAAATGCAACTGTTTCAAATTCCTCAAGCTTACGCTTATTTGAGAGAATGTCCTTCATGAATTTTACATAACTGGGCATTTGGGCAAGAGCGTCTGCAAAAGGAATATTGATGTGTAACTTTTTGAAAACCTCCAGAAACTTTGCAAACTGCTTGTCTAGCTTTGCCTTCGTAGGTCTCTGAGGGTATGGAACTGGTGGTACATATGGAGGAGGATTGTCTGGAAAGCTGATTCTTCCTGGTATCACATTATCCTCTTTCTGTTCTTCTCCGCTTTCTTTCTTTTCTCCGTCATCCTTCTTGATTACAGGATCTTTCAATTCTTTACCACTTCTTAGTGCAATAGCCTTCACATGTTCTTTTGGGTTTCTTTCTGTGTCACTTGGTAGAGTTCCTGGTTGCCTGGAATTCAGCATATTTGCAATTTGGCCCATCTGGATCTCTAAGTTCTTTATTGAGGCTTCTTGGTTTTTGATTGTTGCATCAGTCCTAGCCATGAATTGAGATGTATTTATGGTTAGTTGAACCAGTGCATCCTCCAAATTCAATTTCTGTTGTGGTGGATTTGGTTGTTGAAAAGCTTGCTGCTGGTAGTTCCCTTGCGGCTTGAATGCATTTTGATTATTCCTCCAACTAAAATTTGGATGATTTCGCCAACCTGGATTGTAAGTGTTTGAGAATGGATCATTCCTTTGATTTCTGATGAAATGAGCTTGCTCCGGCATGAATGAGTGTCCTTCTTGACATTGTGTGCTCACATGAGGTCCTTCACATTGATCACAAGCTTCAGTAGGAGTGATGATTGCATTTGCTTGGGTTGTCAATGGTCCTACTTGCTTGGATATAGATGCAACTTGAGAAGACAAAGTTGTAAGGACATCCAGCTCGTGTACTCCAAGTGCTTTCTTTGAATTGCTACTTTCAGAAGGCCATTGATATGCATTAGCTGCCATCTCCTCAAGTATATTGTAAGCATCATCTATATTTTTTCCCATTAAAGATCCTCCAGCTGCAGCATCTACAAGAATTCTGGATATGTGCGTCATCCTACTATAGAAAGTTTGCAGTTGCCACCAATTTGGTAACCCATGATGTGGACATCTTTGTAGCAACTCCTTGTATCTTTCCCATGCTTCATAGAGGTTTTCTTGTTCATGCTGGGTGAATGAGGCAATTTCATTCCTTAATTTAGCAATTTTTACTGAAGGAAATAATTTCTTCAAAAAATTTTGCGCCATGATCTCCCATGTAGTTATGCTTCCCACTGGTAGTGATTGTAACCAACTCTTAGCCTTATCCCTGAGTGAGAAAGGGAAAAGTCTAAGTCTAATGGCGTCATCAGTAACACTATTATGCTTGAATGTGTCACAGATTTCTAGGAAGTTGGCTATATGTGGATTAGGATCTTCTGTTGGTGAACCATCGAACTGATTTGCTTGCACCATCTGGATAATTGCCGGCTTGATTTCAAAGTTATTAGCTGCTACTGGTGGTCTCGTGATTCCAGAATTTGTCCCCATAACTGTTGGTGTTGCATAGTCACAGAGTGTTTTGGTATCTGTTGTTCCTCCCTCCAGATTTGCCATCGGATTGCTTAGGATTAAAGTAGATTGCTTTTGAACTTTTCGATTTCTTCGACAAGTTCTTTCGATCTCTGAATCAAAAGGCAACAGTTCAGTCTCCTTCGATCTGGTCATACACTAAGCAAAAGCCTGAAAAGAAACACAAGACACCAAGAAGAAAAATAAATGTAATATGAAGACCAAATTAGTATTAAAATCACTTGGTATTGATATTAGTGAGAACAATCCCCGGCAACGGCGCCAAAAACTTGTTACGTGTGTAAATGGTCTATTAAATAGTGCAAGTGTACACTGTCGTAATCAAGTAATATAGAAGTGAGTAGAGTATCGTTCCCACGAGGATTGATCTCTAAGTACCAAAATAGGTAATTTTAATTCTATTCAGTCAATCGATTCGTTGGTGATTAAGAATACAAAATAAAAGATGAGCAAATATGAATGCAAATGATATGAAACAATAATGAGAAAAAGTCCTAGGGATTAGATTTCACTTAACAAATTCCAGATTGAATCACTTATCTAATCTAGCCCAATTTATTCCACATGATTGATAGTCGAGTTTCCCTAATTTAATTACTAGCCTCTTCCAAGGTCAAGCAAATCTATGATTAATTGCTAATCCAATATATTCCTATATGAATTTAAGCAATTAATTATGCATTAAAATTTATGAAACTCTATAAGACTACACAACTCATATGAATATATTCCTATTTTATATGCAAGTTATGGTTTTAATTATAGGGTCTACACACATGTATCTCCTTCCGGTCTCAACATATATATTGAAATCATTCAAAAGATGGCCAATCAAATGAAAGCATTAAGAATAATAATTAAAACTCAATCATAAAAGAAAAATAAAACTAGATTTAATAAGTTAAGATTCAATCCGTTATTAGTAAGCTACATCATCACCCTAGGAAAATGAAAATTTAGCTCATGATAAAATTAAAAACAAAACCAAAATAAATTGGCATTATATAAAGCTAGAATGAAATCCTTATAAATACTGCATAAAGCTTGAATATTAAATTCTCAAACATAAATATACAACAAAAAGATGCATGAAAAAATATAAAAATCTAGCCGTCCCTTTAGGAGGTAAAACCTTCCATGTAGGTGGCATACAAAGAGTAATACAATCCTAAGCCTTCCAAGATGGAGGCATGTAAGAAAATAATACAATGCATAAAATTAATTCTAAGATGATGTAGTAATTGGAGAAGAGATGAGAGTAATGAAATGGTGTGTAAGTAGATAAGAGAGGAGAGTAATGGAAATGAAATGGTATGTGTGGAGAAGAGATGAGAGTAATGGATATGAATTGGTGTGTGGAATGTGAAGGAGAGGGTGGCTATATATAGGGAAAAATGGAGTAAGGTAGATGAAGTGGTAGATGAAATGTGATAGGTGGATTAATAGATAGAATGTGGTAAATGGAGTAGTAGGTGAAATGTGATAGGTGGATTAATAGATAGAATGTGGTAGATGGAGTAGTAGGTGAAAAGGAAGATGAAGTGGTAGATGAAATGGTTGGTGGAATGGTAGATGATTCCCGTTCTCAAGTTTCAAGCAAAATTCGAAACCCTCGGAGATAGAACTGGAATTTCGTCTCAACATAAACGTTGTAGAGCTCTTTCTTAGCTTTTTATCCATATAAAGAATGTCCCGATCCGACATCTAGAGCTTCAGATATTGCCTGAAAACTGAAAGAGGGTCTAATTTAGTATTTTCCAAGAAATTCTATTTTATGCCAAAATCATTATTTATTTATAAATTACACCCAAATTTATTAAATTGAGCTCAAATATCATCCATAAAATCATCATGTAAGGGAAAATAAATATGCAAATATTTTACTTATCAGAGCCCGCAACTCGGTAAGCCCGCCCGCACCCGTAATAAATTTACCCATTTTGGGGCCGCCCAAAACAGGCCCGTAACGGGCGGGCAAATTACCCGCCCATTTAAGCATTAAACGGGCGGGCTATCGGTACCCCTTCGGGCTGCCCATACCCGCCTGTTTATTTTTTTATTAATTTTATTTAATTAACCTAATATCTAATATTAATATCAGTAATCAGTATATCACTCACAATCACATATTTCACTTATCACGCACGTCCATTATCACGCATTCAAGCACGTAAATCACATTCAAGAATCACGCTGTCGCTTCCCACGTCTCAGAATCTCAGATAATAAATCAAACCATCTCGGCTCTCTTCCTTAGTCGTCTAACCCTAGCTAGCACTCAGCACAGCAGCACGCAAACCTCGTCCTCAGTCCGCCTGTTCGCACGCACGCAAACGGACTGAACATTTTCCAGTCCTCGCCTCAGTCCGCCTGTTCGCTCTTGATCTCCAGCGAGGCTTCAAAGTTGAGAAAAACAGTGAAAAAGCATTGGCCATTGTCATCGCCTCATCGGTTCGTTCTTCTTCCTCTTTTTCTTGAGTATTTCATCGACTTGTTTTAACAGCAACATGGTGCTCTATTTTATGCCTTTGTTTGTTTCATATACATGCGAGAGAGAGAGAAAGAGGGTGCTCTGTTTTCATTCCTTTGTCTGTTTCATATACATGCGAGAGAGGGGGGGAGATACAGAGAGAGATGACAGTGAGAGGGAGGGTGCTCTGTTTTCATTGCTTTGTTTGTTTACTATGCGAGAGAGAGAGAGGCGGGGGGAGATACAGAGAGAGATGACAGTGAGTATGTATCATTGTCATTTATGCTTTACTGCTTTAGCTAGTCAGATCATTAACCCTTTGCCGACATTGTTCTTCATCGTTCTTCATATACATGCGAAAGAGAGGGGGGAGATACAGAGAGAGATGACAGTGAGAGGGAGGGTGCTCTGTTTTCATTGCTTTGTTTGTTTACTATGCGAGAGAGAGAGAGAGGCGTGGGGAGATACAGAGAGAGATGACAGTGAGTATGTCTCACTGTTATTTGTGCATTACTGCTTTAGCGAGTCAGATCATTAACCCCTCACCGACATCGTTCTTCATCTTCTTCGTAACTCGCAAGTCCGAGAAGGAACAAAAAATTAGATCTGGCCAAGTTTGTTTGTTTATTTTTTTCAGCTTTTCTATGCTTGATTTTCTTGAGGGAAAAGACCGAAAAGTGACAGTATTGAGGAATAAAAATCAATATACTATTTAGACCAAGCAATCATCATTCTCATCTTCCAGTAAAAGTTGCAGAATTTCATATATATATTATATATATAATATAAGTATTTAACCGATAATCTCTTCTAAGAATTCCACACACTTGATCTTATTCATCAGAAAAATTTGTCCAGAAAGAAATTATGAATATATATGAACTGCAATCTGCAGAATATATATGAATATATATGATCTTATTCATCGGAGTTGGTCTTCCTAGCTAGAATCCTAGGAATAGATGAATAGAGGTGAACTAATGAAGAAGCTCTTGGACTAATAACAACTTCCTTAATAATTATATATTATGTGTTTGAATTTCAATAAAATTTAAATATTATGAAACCCACCTTAAGAAAGACAAAGAACATGTTTGAATATTGCCCATGAGTGAATAGTCTAGTAAGCTTCATCATCATTATTATTTCTTTATGGATTATATTCCTTCAAATGTCTTGACTTTAATTATTTTCTTCATATTCTCTATCTGATTGACTTGACCAATTTTAGTCTCATAAGTTAGAACTTAGAACATATACTTGCTGCTACTTGCTCGAACTAGTAACTATAGGTCTAAGATTTGATACATATGTAAATGTTATTTTTAATTTTCAATTGTGTGGCTATGTGCAGTTTATTGGAAAAGAAAATGAGCAGCCAAAAAATTACAACTACTGTTGATGCTATGGATATAACTGAGGTTAATCAAATTGCTACAAATCAAGTAAATGATACCACAGTTAATAAGGGAGAAGCACCTAAACCCGTGCAACCAAGAAAAAGGAAGCAAACATCTGAAGTATGGAAGCATTTCACTAGGATGCCCCTAGCTGAGATGAAAGGGAAATATCGGGCAAAATGCAACTATTGTTCTCGAGATTACGCAAGCGACCCAACTAATTGTGGGACAAAGTTTTTGTTGCGACATCTTGAAAGCTGCCCGATAAATCCAAATAAAGCAGGCAAGTCACAATCCTTGTTCTCGCTTAATTCTAATAAAAAATTGACACATGGTGTGTACAATGAAGAGCGATGCAAAAAGTCTATTGCAAGGTTCATCATAAAGGATGAGATGCCTTTTTGAATTGTTGAAGGAGAGGGTTTTAGAGAGATGTTGCAGGAGCTTGAACCAAGGTTTAAAGTCCCTTCACGATGGACAATTCCTAGGGATTGCTACCAATTATATTTGGAGGAAGCAAAACAGTGGAAAAAATATTTTAAGCAGTCTAAAATTCGCATATCCCTTACAACAGATTGTTGGACTTCAATTCAAATGCCAACTATATGTGCTTGACTACTCATTGGATTGATGATGATTGGAAACTACAAAAGCGAATTTTGAATTTCTGTGTCATTGAAAATCATAAAGGGGATACAATTGGCGATTCAATTGAGACATGCTTATTGAATTGGGGTATTGACAAAGTCTTTACGATTACAGTTGACAATGCCTCTGCTAATAATTCTGCAGTTGCATATTTGAAGAAACGCTTGAAGAGTTGGGATGGTCTAGTGCTTGATGGTGAGTTTATGCACATGCGATGTGCTGGTCACATTTTAAATCTAATTTTTTCTGAAGGATTGAAAGAGATGAATAGGTCGATTGAGCTTATTCGACATGCTATTAAATTTGTCAAATCTTCTCCATCAAGGTTGAATAAATTCAAGGCGCTTGTTGTAAAGGAGAGAATTGAATCGAAGAGTCTACTTTGCTTTGATTGTCCTACAAGGTAACTTAAATCTACATTACTCTATATTTGTTTTACTTACACATGTATGATATTGATTTCCTTTATCCTAATAAAATTGTGTTTATGTTATTAGATGGAATTCAACTTATCTTATGTTGGAGAGTGCTGTCAAGTTTATCAGAGTTTTTAATAGAATGGGGGAAGATGATGTAGATTACAAGAATTACTTTAAAAAGAAGGTTAGACTTGATTCAAGCCAAGCCCCAGATGATGACAAAGACAATTATGAGTATTATTATGATGACAATGCAGCTCAACCTTTTAGTGCTTATGATTGGGGTGTTGTAAAAGAGTTTCTCGTTTTCTTGAAGTTGTTCTACTCAATGACCTTAAAATTTTCTGGCTCCAACTATGTGACTACAAATACATGCTTTCAACATATAGTTGCAATCCAAACAAGCCTTTATGCAAGTGAAAATAATGCTCACTCTCTATTGACTGATGTGACCATTAGGATGCAATCAAAATATGATAAGTACTGGGGGGATATAGAAAGAATGAATCCATTGTTGGTTGTAGTTGTGATACTAGACCCCAGATACAAAGTCACATATGTGGAAATTGCTTTTGAAAAGATTTTTCCTGATGTCTCAAAGAGGGAGGCCACATTAAATAAGGTTATCAATGTCTTACACCATCTATATGATGAGTATGCAATTAATATTGGAATAGGCGAAACATCTAATGATGCATCTGAATCTCTGCCAGCGGAAGAGCAAGTAGATGCTAGAGTTGAAAGAAATAATGTGTTATTTCCTGAGGTTGAAACTGAGCAGGTATCCTTATCCACCATTGATCCTACCTTTCAAATGTTTTTAGCCACTGCAAAGATAGTGTGTAAGAAACTTGAGCAAGTCTCTGAGGTTGATGATTATCTTCGATCTGAATTAGTTGGATACAATGATCCAAAATTTGACCCTCTTGCTAGGTGGAAAGGTAATGCTTCGACATATAAAGTTTTACATCTCATTGCTCATGATTTGTTGGCTGTACTGGTCTCTACAGTGTCTTCAGAATCTGCTTTTAGTACCGGTGGTAGAGTACTAGATACCTTTAGAAGTTCTCTATCTCCAAAGATGGCTGAGGCACTCATATGTGCTCAAAATTGGCTACGTACAAGTCCCCCTAAATTGAATGACTTTGATATTGACAATATTGATGAGAGTACAAATGTTATTGGTAATTTCTAAATCAATTTCAATTTATATTGTTTCATCTTTGGTCGTTTTATTATCACATATTAATGAACATAATTTATCTTTGTTTTGTAGATCAAGAGTTATCAACTCCAAATTCAACCATTCCAATTGAAGGTGATATTGACGATGAAGATTCAATAGAAATGCAAGGATGATGCATGTTAAGAGGACTGATTATAGAAAGATGCTAATGCTTAATGCTTTTATTGAATGGATTTTGTTAACATTTTTGTTCCTTTAGATTCAAAGTTTGAATACTCTTTTTAGTTGTGACTTAAGGCTTATAAATTCTGAATTTCTGATTATGAATGTTACTATGTGATGTTTTAATTTAAATTAAAAGGTACATTGCAGACAGTTATATGAGTATTATGTGTTTGTTAAATGTAAAAGCGCAGTACTGTAGGACTTAAAGTATGACAATAAATTTTTTTACACTTTGCAATAGTAGGTATTTTTTAATATCATATGCTAAACGGGTTGCCTAGTACCCGCCCAAATCTGGACGGGTATGTCCAGCCCGTTTATTGCCGGGCTATCTCAGGTACTTAACGGGTATGAGCTAGCCCGTACCCATTAAGACATAAACGGGCGGGTAATGGGCTGACCTTCGGGTCAGCCTAGCCCGCCCAATACTCAGCCTTACCATCAAACCCTAATGGTACACCGGTTCTCTGCGTGGTCTAGAAGGGACCATCCAATGTGAAATGAAATGTGAAACGGAAGCTGTCGTGAAAAAGCATCCGTAGTTTGTGGATTAAGTGGTATGACAAATTTCGAGGACGAAATTTATTGAACGGGGGGAGAAATGTAATACCCCGAATTTTGAGACTCGAGGCTAGAGAATAAGCCTGAGATTAGTGGATTGCTAAGCCCCGATTTAGCAAGATCCCAAATTGATATTAGGAGTTAATGACTACAAAAGTGGACGTGGTTAGTGATTAATGAACCCTTTTAGAGAATATAAAGATGATTGTAGTCGCTTGTGTTATGAGCAACGCCAAAACCCTGTATTTGAGTTCAATTGTGGATTAACATCCAAATTGACTTAGAATAGAGGGAATAATTGAATGGGGTATTGTGATGGAAATGGTGTCATGTTGTGGTATTTAATCATTGGAATTGATTTAAATTGGATTGGACACATTGGTTGCAAAACTAGAAATGTTGTCCAGTGTGAATTCTGTCTGGGCAGTCTTCTCGTGTGGACGTTTTTACTAGGCAAATGATGTCATAAAATTATGAAACTTTTCAGTCTTATATTTCACATCTCAAGCTTCAAAATGGATATATAATTTGTGCCATTTCGTTTTTTGAACTAGGAGTTATGACTGTCCAAAGTTTGGGATGGAAACTGAACTCTGTTTTGGGGCAGTGATGAGTTTTATGTAATTCTGGAATTGTGTGGTGATTTTTAGTAATGGCCAATATTTTTTCTATGAAGAGGACTTAAATATCTTTAATTTGGCTTTGGAATCACCTCATTTCGATTTTTCTAGAATTAGTTATGATTTTTCAAAGTTTGGGCAGAAAATCTGCCAGAAAATCCGAAAATGGGAATTATGACATCATCTCAATAAAAGATGACATCATCATGGACTTAAAATATTTCCCATCTTCTTCTTTCTCTCATTTCTGTCGTGATTTGCAGCTGAAAAGAGAGAGAGACGTTTGGGAGCTCTTAGAGAGAGAAAGAGGAGAAATCTCACAAGGTAAGCCGATTTCTCTGACGATCTAGCTCCTAACGCGTATAACCTTGCTTCTAAGCTTCTCTTTCATGTTCTTTAAGGTGTTGGAAGCTCAATTTTCATGGTTTAAAAGGGGCTAGGGTTCAGCCATATTAAGTAAAAGCTATTGGGAGCTTGAGGTAACTTCCAAACTCTTGTATATTGACTATTCTGGCTGCTGTGGGCAATTTAATCGGTGAAATTTCTCCGGATTGCCATTGGTTGTAAAAATGGAAAATGGGTTTCCCTAGGGGTTATGCTGCCCAAATTGATACTAAATGGTAGTTGTAACCTAATGGAATAGTCAATAAAGTGGTTAGGAGTAGAAAGGAACGTGTTTACGGAGTCGAAACCGAAAAACCCTGATTTTCCCTAGAAAACCCATATATTTCGGTCTGGGCTATAAATGGGTCTTAGAGTTGGATTTTCAATGATTTGATGATTCCATTGAGTTCAGGAGGGAAAATTAGGTGGGGTTACAGTTGGGTACTTTTTCGGAAAAGGCCGAGAAAGCATAATTACGGAAACGCCCCTAAAACCTTAAAAGTAGGGCTGCCAAGGGTAATTTTATAATTGACATTGAATTTGATAATTCTAAGTCCGGAAATGGATTCCTTGGGCGAAAATATGTCAGAATAGCCCATGTCAAAATTTTAAGAAAAGTACAACCGGACCGGGTACGGCGAGGCCGGGCCGGGTCCCCGGGGGTATTTTAGTAAATTTTCAATATAGCCTCATATAACCCCCAGAAACACTATGGAAGTGTCTAAATAGTACATTTGACATTGTAGGATCGAATGTGAAGCCCCGAGTTGCTGGCACGCAAATCGAGGAGAAAAGACTGGAGGTAGGGAACTTATCTCTCCTGCATGCTCTGATAACTGTATTAATGTGTAGATGCATGTTGTTGCTTTGCTTGATTATGTGGAACATGTATGAATGATTTGAAGCTATGTTTCAATATATGCTATGGCCATATGTGTATCGTTCGAAGCATTGAGCTTATAGATTTGTCATTGTATGTGTGCATGAGTTATGTGATGCAAGCATGTCATGCATTAAACACTTATCTTGCCTGCATATTGATAATATTTCCCTACTGAGATTCTCTCGAATCTCACCCTCCCCTACCAACAATTTAGACAGGGCAAGTGGCTCGTGGAGGGAGCGGCTAGGACTCCTTCGAGATGAGAGTTGGTAGTTGGTTATCAATGAGCTGTGAAGACTGTATATGATTCGGTTGAATATATGGTTATGAATTTGAGATGAGATTGTGTAATCCCCATTTGAAGAATTGTAATGGGCAATTGTGCCTTGTGTATCTTTAGCGAAGGTATGGTCCCGGGATTGTCGGGATGATTATGTTGCGCACTCTGATATTTATATGAATGTGATTTATCTTCGCGTAGTAATTGTATTCGAAATGTGAATATGAGACCAAGTTTATAAATGATTTCAAAAGTTATTTTTGAAAACCCCATCATGTGATGGGTTAGTAAATGTTATTTGATTATTATTGGTCTCTATTTCATTTTAATCGCGTATTTCGGATATAATTACGGAGGGGGGGTTACAGCGTCTATTTTATGTTTTAAATTCTAATCAATCCAATATGGGACATTCACTAGCTCATAAAACTTTCTTAGGATAAATTGAGGAGTAATGTTATTCCAACATCTTGTAGCCACCTTGTAGTCCTGAAGGATATGCATAATGTTCCCCTGGCTTCCCCATAGTAGCTACTCATATCACTCTCTTGCAAACCTAGAGCCGCTCTTAAACTATTTGTCATTAGCCTACCTCTTGCACTCAACCACAGAAAAGTCTTGCAATGTTGTAGGGTGAGTAGCTTCTAATTCTTATACAATAACCCATAGTAAGGAAATCTCTAACCTTTACAAATAAGACTATAGGAAGATTTAATAGAGAAGTCACCATTATGGTGAGTTGCCATATTGGAATGTACTTACTCCCTCTTCATGATGTTGGTGGGTGCTGCTCAATTGTCTCCAATACAGATATGGGCAAGATGTCCAAAACTTCACCCAGTTCCAACACCTAGATGCAGCTACATACTCACATGCCTTTTCTTCTTTCAACTCATTTGGGAATCTAGTTATGTAGTACTTCATATGTTGGTCAGGATGGGAGAGCTACTTGTCAACCCAAAAATGAACTTGTTTACCATCATCTAGTCGCCATCCAAAAATTTCCTCTATCTTTTCCTATACATTCTTAATTCCTTTCCACGTTTGGGATCCACAAACTTGAGAGCTAACCAAAGGAAACACATTCACGCCATATTTATATTTTTCCCTTGTAAAATTCATCCATAGCGTATCATACCCCTTCACTAGACCCTATCCAAGTTTCATCATAAATGCCAAATTATTTTTTCGGGCATGACATAACCCAAACCCGCACATCCCAATGTTTTAAAAGCCAGACCAGACATTAAGCCCTAAAGGCTAGCAGGTCATGGTTCAACTAGTTAGATTGGTTTGACCGTTTGCATAATAAATAAATTAAAGGATAATATATACATATATAATTATATAAAAATAATTAGTAGCAAAAAATATGTCACAACAAAAGAATCATTGGAAAGAGTCCACTAACAAGTTAACAATCAATTTAACACCACATGACCAACAAACATATTACATAAATATATTTAAAAAAATGTTTGATAGTTAATTTTTTAAATCCTTATAATATTATATTTTTTTACCCCCAAAAATATTGATAATATTATTTATTTTTATAAAATAGTGAACATATTACTCAATCCAGTCCTAAATATAAGATATAGTTGACTTTTTCTGGAGAGATTAAGGAAACTAAATAAGTTACTTAATTATATTATATGTTGAGTGTCCTTAAATTATATATCAGTTTATAAGTTAAGCAAAATAGTTTGGATAAAAAATGACAAATATAAATATTTTAAAATAATTTAATTAGCTTTCTTAATATCTCTAAAAAAGTCAACTCTATTTTATATTTAGGACTGGATAAATATTTTTGAAAGTAACTTTTGATATTTGTGTGTTGCCTATATTTTTTCCCAAAACATTTTCAAAGAGAGAACAAATTTTGCAAAAAATCAATATGTATAATTATAATCTTAATGATGATTTCTTATGCCTATCCTACAAAATGAATAGCCCGTCAAATTAACATGTGGCAGATAGAGATTTGACTAATGAACCTTGAAATATGTAATTTGCAATGCTCTATGCATCTCTCATATTAAATGAATAGTCAATCACTCTCTCTCTCTTTTCATTTGCCTTTTATTTTCTCTCTCATATTTTCGACTTTTCATCATCCTAGTTGCCCTTCTTCACAAGTTTCTCTTTCTACTTTCCAGCATCTTTCCTTTCTGCATTCTTTTGAGCATTTTTTGAGCTATTAGAAAACGTTCGAAGATCTGAAACTAAGGTTGAGTTAAACAATCTTTGCAATGCACTTTGTTAATCCTTCATCATTTTGTTCAAAACTTGGTATTATTTTAGTAAGTAATTTCTTCCTCTATATTTCTCTTTCCTAGCCTTGTCTCCATCTTCTTCCTTTTGCTTTTTGTCTATCAAAGTTTGGCCATCTGGCTATTAAAAAGCCACTCCGGTTAGCAGCTTAACAGTGGTTCCCAGCTCAAACACCGGCTATGAGCGGTTTAAAACGGCTGAACTCTCAAAAAGGCCAAATTCATCTAAATGACTCGACAAACACTCTGACCGGTCTAACCATCCGGTCTGGTCTGGGTCTTCAAACACTGTCACATCCATCCTTCTACACACATCATCCCATGCAACAAAATGGACCCGCTTTACCTATTCCATACTTCCTCAGAGGAAACCATATCACTTTTTGTTAATCTCCTCACATGTATGATTGGTAGTCATATCGATTGCATTACATATGTTAGGATGGCTGCAACTGTAACACCATAATTACTGTGACCTTTAGATGAGTTTGAACGTATAATGACTTTAAACCTGAGACTAATATTCATTTGTAAACAGTTGAAATCCCAATTTCAATACAAGATTCAAACTTGCACTTGAATGTGTTTTTCAAAAACTTGTTAAAAATATGTTACGTTTGGTCTCAAATGGTTGTGACTTCATTATAACTCATCAGTTCTTAATTTTTCTTTTGTTACAATCAGAGCCTTCTCTATCAAAAACCCGCGTAGTGTTTGTTAACTAATGGGCTCTTTGAGTATGGTTGCATGATTCTAGTTCATTTATCACATTTTAAGTACTAATGTACGGGGTTACAGCTATCGTGTCTACTGCTACTGCTAGTACTAATTCTACTATGGTTACATATACCGAATATACAAATTTCCAAAAATTGATAACCAATGGAAACATAGATCTTTTCAGTCGTTTGCTTTACTCATCCAGGATTACCTTCTTGCCTTTTGAAATGCTTGCCCTTACTTTAGATTAGTTGTTGGAAAGGGTGAGATTCATAGGAATCTCAGTAGTAAAATATATCACTCATATGATATGTAAATCACAAAGCATGTAAAGCAAATCATCACATAACATCAATCGTAACATGTAGCAAACAAAGGACCCACTAGTCTATTACCAGAATATCATAGCACTTGGCAATCTTGGTCTTACAGCCCAGGGCTTCTGCCCCATACAAGGTGCACTCATAGGCCTTATGCCTTGAGCCTACCCAGATCAAGTTTTACAGTCTAGGGTAACTACCCATAATGCAGCCTAGGGTAACCCCCATGCAACTTGTACTTATGGGTCTTATTACCTTAGGACTAACTGTCCCTCACAATTCTATATGACAAGGATATACATGCAAGGTAAAAACATATGATATAAGAGAAAAGTTACTACCAGGAGCCTTTCCAATGTCCTGTCTTTGTTACCAGTCTCTTGGTTATCTCGGATAAAGATCAAATCCTATAAGTTAGAATTCAGGAGCGAACAAGTTATCACTTATCCCAATTCCTTGACAACTTAAAATATTTGAGTTGGTTATCATTATGACTAGTCCATTATGCCAAGTGAGTATTTAATGTGTCTACACTAGCCTCTAGTACATAACTCTACCCTTGGAAGTCAAACTTATTACAATTCACACTAAGCATCTCAATTTCGCACATCTAGCCTAAAGTGGCATAATTGTCACATCATTTTAAAAATTCATAACTTAATCTAGAAATGTCCAATAGAGGTGGTTCAAAGTCCTATGTGAAAATTTTTAAGTCTATTTTAAAGAAAAATATCTTCTACTACCCATTATGAGCACACAGTTTTAGAAATCTCAATCAATCCTTATCGCCACAGAAATCATTCCAAACTCAATGCCTAATTTTAGCAAATCATATCTCATAATGTACTAACCTAAATGACACATGTTATATATCAAATTAAACCTTAGGGTGTCTACTATAAATTGGATAAGATTTAACTATTCAAAAACACATCACAAGCAGTTTATCTCTCAGAAAACACAATTTGGTAACAACTATCCCTAAGTTCTAAAATTAGGATTTTTTTATCTAATCATCCAAAATCATAACCACACCTTAACCCCACACAATTTTACATGGAGAATCCATATTTAACCTCAAATTTACCAAAATCAAATTCATTCCTAGGGTTCTGGGCTTAGTCGAATAGAAACCCTAATTATCACAAGTTGGTTTCTTGAAATTTCAACCACAAGACTTAACAAATATCATCATTAAACCTTATTTAACATCATGTTCATTCTCTTAACATCATCAAAACCCTAAGTTACCATTTCCATAAAAAAAAGGAAGCACGATAATGTATTAAAAGCCTAACCAAATCTCATGATACTAAGCTCAAATCATAGCTTAAGCTTACATCTTTCCCTTACAATGGCTTCTTGTTTCCTTTAACTTCAACACTTTCTCAGTAGCACTAAACACCTCTCCTTAAGAAATAAAACCATAGAAATGTTACTCTTAGTGAGAGGAACAAGGTTTATGAAGACACTTTGAGCTAGAAAGGTGATTTAGAGGATGAAATTGGATTAAGAACACTCACCTTCTTTATTCTTCAAGATTGGTTCCTTTCTCTTTCCTTTTCCTTTTTCTCTTCTTTTTTCCTTGCTTTGATGACTTTTGTGTGTGTGTGGATGAGGAAGTGTAATGATTGAATATTGATCCTCATCACTTGGTGTGTTGGCTGGATATGATAGTGAGTTGGGAGAGTGAGATAATATGTCAAACTCTTATGGCTTCTTACAAAAAGGTAAGTTGGTTAATTAACTAAGGGGTTGATTGGTCAATTGGACATTCACTCTTCCTTCTTGCTTTTTAATCTTGACCTAATTGAATTAATAAAAAGGTGGAAAAAATGTTAACCAAAAGCCTAGAGGTATAAGTGTTCAAAGTTTGACCTTGGTCTTTTTGAAAAGAGGTTTGAAATTTTGACCAACTCTTTATTTCTCCCATTTTTGCCCCTTGGCCGACTTCATCATCTTAAGGGGAGGGAGTTGATTTGCTTTTTCATCTTCATCATTACCTTTGCTTTTTATTCCTAAATCTTGACCCTTCATTTTTGTTTCCCAATCTACCCTTAAGATCAATTTATAAACCTCCTTTTTTACCCTTGCTTATGGCAACATTAATTAAATTGCCATTAGGTATTTTGTTTCATTTTATTTTCTCCTTCCAAGATGTCATCCTCTCTCTTTTTGGATCCGAGTTAGGCTTTATATCATATTTGATTTTAGATAAAGGGTTTTAGCAGTTTCCTTTAGCTAATTCAAACTAAATCCCATATTTTATTCCTAAAGTAATCTCTAACACTATTTGCACTTTCATTTTGGGACATTTAACCCTTTAATAAATTTTGGGATATTACAGCAACTACCGAGGAAACTTAAGTGTGTCTAGTAGCCATAGATAATTGGTTCACTTTCCAGCCCTTTAAACGATCATCCATATTGTTTAACACACACTCATAGGTTTTCTTGGAAACCCTTTTATGATGTAAAGGAACCCCAAGTATTTGCCCAAGTCCACTATAAGAGTAAATCCAAAGAAGGAGCTGATATCTTGTCTTCTTGTATGGCAAACATTCTTTGAGAAGAAGATTCTCAATTTTTGCTCATTCACCTTTTCTCCAGAAGAAACATAGAAATCCTCAAGCAAGCTTTAATAAGCCCATCTTGGTTTAGAGACGCCTTTGCAAACTAGATTATATCATTTGCAAAGAACAAATGGGACAACACTGTAAAGGTTTTCTTAAGTCTAAATGGTAGCTGGTTACCCTGTTGCACCTTAGCTTGTATAAGATGTGTGAGTTTCCCCATAATCAAGACAAACAAATATAGCGAGAGAGGGTTACCTTGCTGTATACCATGAGATGGATTAAAACTCAAACCATTTTCCTATTTCACAATACTTGCATCTTTACTATGATGAGACAGTGAGTCATCAGCTCAATAAATTCTAGTGGTACACCATACTCCTACAAGTAAGAAATAACAAAGTTCCACCGTACTTGGTCATATGACTTCTCAAAATCAATTATTAAAGCCATGAAACCTTTTTGCTTCTTTGAATTTCTCATGGAGTGAATGATATTATTTGAATTCTATTGTCATGAGACAAAGTTGCATTGGTTAGGCGCCACCACCAATGGCATTGCCCATTTCAGTCGGCTTGTGTAAGCCTTATTTATAACAGTATGCACCATATTGCAAAGGCTTATGAGGTAGAAGTAGCAAACCATTTGTGGTGCATCCACCTTAGGAATCAAATCTATATTTGTACCATTAACCCGTTGCACCTCGTCGAGCTCCCTAAAAATTTGCTGGACTAATTTAACAAGTGGCTTCCCAACTGCTTCCCATTGACTATAGTGACAAAGAGGGTTTAGATCATCCAACAGGGGATTTGAGTAGCCCTATACTGAAAATTGTTTGCTTCACCTCATGTTCTATAATCATCAAACCTAAGGCAATTAAGAAATCTTCAGGCACCGTCAGATAACGGCCCCCAAAATTAATTATGCAGCAGTGAGTCTGATAAACCATATAAAGATTTTTAAAAAATGTAGTATATGCAACCTTAAGTTCTCTTTTGTCATATATTTATTCCCCATCGCCTCCTTTGAGGGTCTCAATGATTTTCCTCCTTCTCATGCAATTACTCACAATATAAAAATACTTGGTTCTTTTATCCATATTAACATACCAGTTGTAGCGTGACCACTGCATCCACATGATATCTTCCTGCACTAGGCACTTTTCCAATTCTTCCAACACTGTTTTTGCCTATTATCCTCTGCTTCACTTAGATGCATGGCTTTGTTGAGTCTTTCAAGTTTCCTTAACAATACTGCTTTACGGTTATTTATATTGCTGAACACAATTTTGTTCCACGCTAACACTTCATCCGTAAATCCCTCAATGTTCTCCCCTCAACTCCTGTTGTCTCTTGACGTGTTTTTTACAACCAATGCAAATCCCCCATATGTACCTCATGGCCATTTCAATGGTTAAGAGCACATGGAGCCTGTGTAGCCTCACTCAAAATCGGATTGTTTTCCTGTCCATATTTCCTTATTATCATTGCCACACTTGTATTTGTTCGCATATTTGTGTTTTCTAAACACAATTATTTTCTTATTGAAAGTAATGTTGTATGAGATACTCAAGGTGCGAAGGGCTTGTTTGAATTTGTTTTTAAAAACAGATTTTCTTAAAAAAAACAAGAAAAAAATATAAAACTTGTTTGGAAAACTATTTTCCATTAGTTGTTTTTTAAAAAAAAACAGAAATTTATTTTTAAAAACTAAAAAAGTAAATTAGTTTTTAGGTGTTTTCTTGTTTTTATTTCTTATTTTTTGAGGTTACCACCTATCCACCATCAACACAACACCATGCACTGACCATTGTCACGTCACCATATGCAAAGGTGCCGTCACACCGCTACAAAAATAATTTTTTTTTGGTAAAAAGAAATAGTTATCCAAACAGAGTTTTGTTTTTTTTTCAAAACTTGTTTTGAAGAAGAATAGAAACAAATGGGCTCTAAATGTTTTGCACTTGAACCCAAAAAAAAAGGCATCTCCACTCCAAACTGGTTTTGGACTTCAGGGGGTCTTTCCCATGCTTTCCTCTCTCCTTGGTAAATGCAAAATCCCAATTTGGGTTTCGGGTAATGTTTAAGAGCTCATAGCTATACATTATTGCCTGTTCCCTTTTTAAATAACCTTTCCAAGTTTATCGATGTCCCCCGAAGGGACTTTTAAATAACTTGTTCACTTTATATAATGAATTGTTCCGTTTGTATAAATTATGTTATTTAAAACATAAACACAAAGATTTTTCCCCCTTAAACGACCACACCACTTAAAACTAGATTTGGTTGGGATGTGCTAAGCCTCGTCAATAATGCAACGCACAGACAACACTAGCAAGCTACTAAGGTGGATCCTTCCCCTAAAAAAATAATTTAATATCACCTGAGCATATAGCCCCCTATCAAATTAACTGATAAAGATATATACTACACTTAGCGCCTATTTGAATTAATAGTAGAAGTTATTTTTTCAACATGATTTACGGTCTACAGAATAAGTATGTGAGAAAAATTTTGTTTCGACTTGTGTGAATATACTTCTTAAATGCTAATTCAAACAAGCACTTACTCTCACCACACAATGTGAAACCTTAAGACTATCTTCATTTTTTATTTCTTTGGCTATTTTATGAATTTTTTTCTCCTTTCATAACTCACATTTATTATACTTTCTATAGACGGTTCAAACTTATAAATTCAAATCTGATAAAGCCTTAAAGAAGTGTCTGATGACAGTTGTACTATTTAGTCCCAACTATCTCATTGGTACATTGGTGCTTGCCAATTAAGCTTTTTGAACAATGAAGATTTTGAACCCAATCACAAGTTATTGTCATTTGTTACTCCTTACTTAATATCTTTTGCCAGCATAAAAGATGCAGAGTCTCTGGAATTGTTAGAGGATGTGCATGAATCAATGATATCTCAGATATTCAATAATAGCACTCAAAATTATCTTTCGGAAAAATAAAAAATTATTATAACGAATTTAGCAAGTCATTAATTTAAATATCTTAGGTAAGCTGCCTCTAAATAAATTGTCCTAAATTCCAATTTATTCTACCAACGTAGAAGCATGGCAGACTTTTTGAAAGCTTAAAACACTATATGGGCCTATGCCCATTTTAAACGGCCCGCAATTAGTACCCATTATTCAATCGGCTAGATCTATTTGCTCACTTTAGCCCAGTTAACTATTGTGGCAATGGGCCTGTGAAACTATTGAGCGAGTATATTGGGCCTCAATTTTCTTTTGTTTTTTTTTGTTTTTGCTTTTTATTTCTTCATATTGAAAACCCAACCATGCATAAAATAAAAAACCCGACAAAAGGCCGGAATGATGTGCCCATTTGGCCACCATTTTTTGTACCAAAAAATAATAATAATAATAAAAAATAAAAAACCCAACCTGGATCAAGTAGTCAAAGCAATAGTCTAGCACTTGGTCAAAAGTTTTGGAAAAGTCAACCAGAATGGATTTTCTATATTGTTTCTTCCCTTGTTAAACTGAAAATAACATTGCTTTGAGTTTAAACATTAAAGAAAAAATAGCAGTCCACCGTTTTTTGTGTTTTAACAACTTTGGTTCAATCCCATTACACCCTATAGTGTAGTGTAATACGATGCAATGGTGATGCAATGCAATATTAATTACAAGGGTAGTGTTTAGTTTGATTTTTAAGTATGGTGCAATAAGTTATTATTTTAACAATTATTTAAAATTAATATATTGCACAAATTCTATTTTACCCTTAATATGATCTTTGTAGAAAAAATAGTTAAGAGCCGGTGGCGGCGAGGATGGAGGAGGAGGTAGTGGAGGCAGCAACGATAGGGGTGGTGATAGAGGAAGATGTAATGGTGGTGGTGGCGGTGGTGGCGATGGGCGGGTGATGGCGGCGGCAGCAGAGGAGGAGGTAGTGGGTGGCTGCTGTGGGCTGGCGGCAACGGCGGGGAAGGAGGTAGTGATGGTGGCTGTAGGCGACGGTGGAAGTGGAGGAGGAGGTGGTGGCAGCGGCAGGGGGTGGTGGTGGAGGCAGTAGGTGGAGGTGACAGTAGTGGAGGAGGTAATGGTGGCGACAAAGGGTGGAGGTGACTACGGTGGAGGAGGAGGAGGAGGTTGTGGCGGTAGTAATTGTGATGTGATGTGGCCAATGAAATGTGATAAGTGAAACAAAGACATGGAAAACTAAAGGGTAAATTGGACTTTTTAAACCATGCAATGAGATGGTAATGAGGATTCATAGGGGGAGGTATGAATAAGGATTACCAATTTGTTGGTAATCATCATTACCATGGTAAACCTTATTACCATGCTAAAAAGCAACCAAGCATTCTTCTCTTGGTAATGCAATCATGATTATCATCGCATGCCTGCAATGAGGTTGAAACAAACGGGCTCTTTATTTTGCTAGATTATGTGTTGTTTATCCATGAGTATTTTATTTATTTGTGGATTAACTAATATTTTATTTAAATATGATTTTAATTATGACTGATATAATCCTTAATTAACTTTGGTTTAAACCATTTATCCATGAATCATTGCCTCAATCGGTTTATTTACACTTTTGGTTTTTAATAATCCATCCAGTCCTAAATATAAGAAATAGTTGATTTTTTTTAGAAATATTAAGAAAACTAATTAAATTACTTTAAAATATTTATATTTATTTTTTTTCTCCAAACGATTTTACCTAACTTATGAACTGATATATAATATAAGGATACATAACATATGATATGATTAAATAACTTATATAACTTTCTTAATCTTTCAAGAAAAAATTAACTTTATCTTATATTTAGGACTTTAGGAAGTGCTTACTTTTTTTATGCCTTTTTTCATAATAAAAAAAAACGTCCTGACCTAGTTTACAAGAAAAGTAAATTAAAGGGGCAATGTTGCTCACACTATTTCTTTTATGCGTGTATATATATATGTAATTTTTTGGTAGATTATATAGTAGATTTATTTTATTAAATAAACTAGTAAGATTTTTTCATGCATATGTCGGAGAGTATTCATTTATTTTCAAAATGATCAAAATTTCAAAAATAATTAAAAAAATCAATGCTCATTTATTTCGTAATTTCAATAAGGGTTGTTGTAGCATTTGGGACCAAGAAATCTGAAATGCCAATGCAGACTCTAGCAACTGAAATGAGAATGAGTTAAAATGCAAAATGATAGAAATACCTTCAACTTCAAGGAGGATTTGAAAGGAAGGGAAAATTTTTTATATGAAAGGGTTGATATGAATTTTTTTTTTTGGGCCAGGTGTTGATATGAAAATTTACAAGGATTGATATTTTCATTGTAACATGTTTTGATGTACAAAATGACGAATACGGAAAGGTGAATTTACAAGTGTTTTTCAACACTACTGATAAAATCACCGATTAGTTCAATAAGCCATAATTTTTAGAAGAAGGAGAAGAAAAATAATAAGTAGGTAGGATTAATTAAATATAAGTATTAATTTTTTTTTTTCAAATTAACATATAATTATTTAAAAAATTTAAATTTAATTAAATACATAAACTTAACCGAGTTATTTGAATTTTAGAAGAGTATAGGAAAAAATTATAATGATAGAAGAAATTATACCAAAAAAATAAGTTAAATAAAGTGTTTAAAAAAAGAAAGGAAAAGAAAAAAAAGATACATTTCATATAACTCTTTTTGTTCATTACATAATACTCTTTCCTTGTTTAGAAATCACTTCTGCCTTGTCTCACTTTGTTTGGGAGTTTTTTTTTTTCTTTATGACTTTGCTTTTGATTTTAAAACTTGTAAGTTTATGGTTTTAGTTTTTGCCATAAGGTAAGGGTAATTTTTTCATTTTGTATTTAAATTTTCTAAATTTTGGGTTCCCAAACCCCCCATTTCGTTCCACGTTCACACCCTAGTTCCATGCTCACATAAGAATATAATAAAAATTTAGGGAAAACCACTCCTAGGTCCCAAAGTTAGCAAAATATTATTAGAAAAATCCCCGGGAAAAATCAAATATCAGAAAAGTCCCTAGGGACTTTTCTATTATTATTTCTCAAAGTGAAATGACAAAGTTATCCCCAAGAATTTAAAACTTTCTATTATTTCTCTCTCTCCTTCGTTCTGTGTTTTTAGCTCTCAGATATGACCTCTGTGTTTTTAGCTCCTTGTGCTCTCTTTTTGCAGGCAATGGTTTAGTGGCACATGGGGAAAGACTGCCGGCGTTGGAGGTGTGAAGAAGGGAGGTGGTGAAAGATGAGATGTGAGAGAGGAATGCCGAAGCTTGGTGTTGGAGGTTACCTGCGGAAATGGAAGCGATGGTGAAGAAGCTTTGCGGCGGTGAAAGATTTATGGGATGAGATGTAAGATAGAAGGAAGAAGAAGATGGAAGGAAGGTTGTGGGATTTTTTTGATGCTCAAGCTTCCTCCATTTTTAAAAAAGGAAGGGATGAAGGTAATAATGATGATGAATAGTCCAACCTATCCCCCTTTTCCAACCTCATTGAAACCCCATCTCATAGTGGTGGGATGCTGTGAAAATGCTGATATGGAAAAAAATTATATTGTTGTTAATTCCCGCAGTTGTAGTTGTTAATATAAATGTTGTAGTTGTTAATACAGAATGAGGTTGGGTGTCATAGTGCCTTGTTTTTGGGGAACATAACAGAGGAAGTGGTATGTTTGAAGTAGGAATGACTGATTCTCATAGTGGCGGGATGCTGTGAAAATGCTGATATGGAATAAATAAATAAATTGTTAATTTGTGCAGTAGTAGTTGTTAATATAACAGTTGTAGTTGTTAATACAGAAAATGAGGTTGGGTGTCATAGTGCTCTATTTTTGGGAAAGGTAACAGAGGAAGTGGTATGTTTGAAGTGGGAATGATTGATTCTCATAGTGGTGGGATGATGTGAAAAGGCTGATATGAAAAAAAACAAATTGTTGTTAATTCATCCAGTAGTAGTTGTTAATACAAAATATGAGGTTGGGTGTCATAGTGCTCTGTTTTTGGGCAAGGAAATAGAGGAAGTGGTATGTTTGAAGTAGGAATGGTTGATTGTCATAGTGGTGGGGTGCTGCGAAAACCCTGATATAGAAAAAAAATGTGTAGTTAATTCGTGCATCAGTAGTTGTTAATATAATTTTTGTAGTTGTTAATACAAAACTTATGCTATGTTTTTAAGCAATGTAATAGAGAAAACTACTGATATGAGCGGCCTAATGGGAACTACTGATGAATTCAAGAGAAGAGGTTGTAAAACACAATCAACATGTTGTGAATACACACTTTAAGAGATATAAACATACTATTTGCTATACTTAACATGAGAAAATAAGTTGTAAAGCAGAAATGTGCGGGAGGTTGTTAAACACACTCATCATGCTGTGAAAACACGCTTTGGGAGTTGTAAACATACCATTTGCCATACTTAACATGAGAAAATAAGTTGTAAAGCAGGATGTGTGAGAGGTTGTTAAACACACTCATCATGTTGTGAATACACGCTTTAGGAGTTGTAAACATACCATTTGTCATACTTAACATGAGAAAACAAGTTGTAAAGCAGAAACGTGTGGGAGGTTGTTAAACACACTTATCATGTTGTTAATACACGTTTTAAGTGTTGTAAAAAGGATATGAGGTGTTTTTGCTTTTGCTTCGTTGGGGCGTAGCAAAAGCGAACACGATCAGAAGGGCCTACTTTTTATGTGATTTCGCTTTTTCTTCACTGTGGCGAAGTAAAAGCAACTGGGCACACCATCAAGTTGTAAAACGCACTTAACATGTTGTTAATAAACGCTTTACGAGTTGTAAACAACACTTTTGTCATACTTATTAAGAGCAAACATCGTTTCAAGTTGAAACGTGTGGGAGGTTGTAAAACGTACTTAACATGTTGTTACTAAATGCGTTAAGAGTTGTAAATAGCACATTTGTTATACGTAATGTAAGCAAACACGTTTCAAGTTGAAAACATTGTGGGAGGTCGTAAAAGACACAAAACCTGTTGTGAATATACGCTTTAAGAGTTGTAAACAAAACATTTTCCATACTTAATGTGAGAAAGCAAGTTGCCCAGCAAAAACATGTGGGAGGTTGTTAAACATACTCATCATATTGTGAATACATGCTTTAGGAGTTGCAAAATGAATATAAGGTATTTTGGCTTTTGCTTCGCTGGGGTGTAGCAAAATCGAACGCGGTCAGAAGGGCCTCTTTTTTACGTGATTTCGCACAGCAAAAGCAACTAGGCACACCATCAAGTTGTAAAACGCACTGAACATGTTGTTAATAAATGCTTTACGAGTTGTAAACAACATATTTGTCATACTTAATGTGAGCAACGTGAGTTCTTAAGACTTGATGTTTTTGAATTCAGAGATGATTAGTTTTGTGCAGAGCAAAATATTTAATCTTTAGAACCAAATGGTGATGAGAAGGTTCGAGCTTCAACATCAGCAGAAAATGAGCAAATTTTCAACATAAAGGCAAAGATAGAGAGCAAGATATCATTTGAGACAAAGGTTGGTGCATTAAACTCTATTTTAGATACTTCAGATTGTGTTGGAACTTCATCTTCTAGTGGTCATACATCAAAATATGTTTATCCAGGGGACCAAAGATCGATCTCAAAAATCACTAGTGTGTCTAGATTTAGAGATTTTGGTATGAGAGACAGAGTATTTAAGGATTCTTCAATGATTTCAAGTGATGTTAAAGAAGAAAGAAGGAGGCAGCTATGACTACCAATCGCCAGAAGAACTGTTCAATGGTTTGTGAATAGAGAAAGATCTCAGCCATTAAATGTATAGTTTTTTCATCAATAATCTATATCACCTTCTCAAGGTAAGGTGTTATCTGTTCACCGACGGACCGCGACTGGAGGCGGACTAGCAATGACGGAGGGCAATGGCGACTTCGATCGGAGTAGCGACGGACACTCAGAGTGGAGGAGTGACGAACGCCACTGGGACCCGACCACTAGCGACGGAGAGGCAGCCGACTATGAGAGGAGCATCGAGGGATTTGGGAATTTGCTTTGAATAGAGAAGAGTTTAAATTACAAGAGGAGGATGTGTGTCATTTTACTTTGAGAAATAATATCAGAAAAGTCCCTAAGGATTTTTCTGATATTTGACTTTTTCCTGGGACTTTTCTGTGAATATGTCTATTCCTTGAGACCTGAGAGTGATTTTCCCAAAAATTTATTATGGAAAATAAAATAAATCCAACAATTAAAATTTAATCTAATGGTGAATATATTAAATAGAGAGGAAATAGAGAGGGAGATATCAATAGAGATTCCTTTTCCCAGAAGGTTACAGGGGTATTTCAAAATTTATTGGTCTTTAAATAAGGTGCTCCAATGGTTCTTTACTGAAATTTTCCTAATAACTATAACACGTTTTTAATTAATATTTATGGAATCATATATACTTGTTGTTTGAACAAATTACACTTCTTTTTTATTTTTAAAATTACGACCATTTTTTTAAACGGTATGAAAATTACACGATTTTTTTTACCTATAAGTACTATCAATGAGTTTTATTAAATTTCAAATATGTTTCTCTTTATTATTGAGATATACAAAAACGTTTGTTGAAAATAGAAAGAAGTGAGCGTATTTTTACGAAACTAGATATTTTTCAGAGAAAAAAGTTTTGAACAGAAATACTCCTTTCAGTCCAAAATATAAGACATAATTAATTTTTTTAGAGAGATTAAAAAATCTAAATAAATTACTTAATCATATAGTATGTGGTATATAATTATATTATATATTAGATTATAAATCTAACAAATTAGTTGAGAGAAAAATAGTAAATAAAAATACTTCAAAATAGTTTAATTAGTTTCCTTAATCTCTTCAAAAAAGTCAATTGGGTCTTCTATTTAGGACTTGAGGTGATAATAAAATTTTGGTAAAAAAAGATATAGAAATGTTTGAATTTTCTTACAATATTTGGAATTTGAACAAAACTTAGGTCAAATTTCTTATATATATATTTTTGGGTACTAGAGAAGGCTCAAGGCCTAGTAAAAGAAATCTAAACTACTGAGGGAATAAATCCCATCCAATCGTTATGGCAAACCCTCCTTAGCTAAGGAATCTGCAAGGTAGTTTTGGTCTCTTGAAATGTGATAGATTAGCAATTCCCATGAAAAACTGAGGAATTTTTTAAAGCAGCGAACTACAAACTGTACCCCTTTGGTTCAAGATCATACCGACAGGCTCGTTGCATCAGTTTCTAGCAGAACCTATTTGAACCCAAAATCCTACACTAACTTTAAACCCTTGTAGACGGCCCATTGTTCAGTCTCAAGCACAGTACATGATCAGAGAGTGTGTGAAAATCTAGCTATCCAAGCCCTAAAATGATCTCGAATAATTGCACTATATCCTGCCTTGTCATGAGGTATAGACAAAGCTCCATCAACATTCAACTTAATCCAATCTGCAGGACGAGGTTGCCAAACTAGCTTTGGAATTTTTAATAAATTATAGTTAGTATCATCTTGCATCACCACATAATTCTTCTAAGTTTGCAAGATAATCAAGTAAGGGTCAATGGGTTTTACAAAGTCATCATAAAAAATATTTTGATTCCTCCATTTCCATAATTTCCATATGGAAACCCCCCAAATAAGCTGCCAACTACTAGTGATTCCATTTCCCAGTTGGTTTTTTGAAATTGAAAGAAAACATTCCCCTAAATTAAGAAAAATTCAGCCAAGTACCTAGGATAGATGAACTAGACGGTGCCAAAGTTGTCTTGCATATGAACAATCCCAAATTATATGAATAATGTCCTCATCTCCATTGTTACACCATTGACATAAAGCTGAATTGGAGGACCATATACTTCTTGAAACATTAGTTGGAAGGCTATTGTTATATGCAATCCACACTCGGATACGTAGAGCTGGGAATTAACGGGCTCATCCCGTTTAGGCCTGAACCCGTCAAGGGCCGAGCCTATGATTTAGAGGCTGAAATTGGAAGCGGGCCTAAAAGGGCCAGCCCTGTAGCCTTGTAGGGCCAACCCTTTTAGGCCCGTTTAACTTTTTTTTATATAGGCAGCAAGCATTGGTCAAAGGGTAGAGTTAGCCTAACCTAACCCTCAGATCAGAAATTCTCTCACACTGACTCAGGCCTCATTTGAAGCTTCTCTTCTTTGATTTTCTTTTTTCTTTTTTTTGTATGTGTACGCCGAAATCCAAATCAGGTGTTCTATTATTACTGACATTTGAAGCCTTTAGGCTTGTTTGATTGTGGTTGTGAACTTATTTGATTGGTTATGAACATTAATTATGATTTAGACTTAAGTCTAAGTATTTATATTCTATTAAAATTTGATAATATTTATGTTCTAAATTAGGTATTTTAGTCTTTAGGAGAATAAGAAACAAAAAAGGCATGGAAAAAAAAACTCCAACAGGCCTAAAGCCACGGGCCTACCTTAAACGGGTCAAGCCGCTATGAAAGGGTACGATTTTGGACTCAGGCCTAAACGGTCTAGTCCATTTAGGCCCAAGCTCGTTATGGGTCGGCCCGTTTTCCCATATTGACGGATGCGTTCAGCTCCTCCCTAACTCCATATCTTCTTATAAATCGGATTAGAAGAGCTGCATAGTGGTGACTCTAGTAAATAATATGCACTCTTAACTGAGAACACACCATCATTAGAGCCATTCCATGCAATCATGTCTTGACCTGTATCATCAAGTGGTGGGAGTGTAGAAATCAATCTTTGTAAGACATCACTTGGGATAATATTAGCTAGTTTATGGAAATCCCAAGTTCCATGTTCCACCCACTAGTCAACGACTTTGTTGCATTCTTCGTCATCAGTGAGAAGTCTAATGCATAAATCTTTGATAGCTTTATCTGGAAAGAGCCAACAAGCCGTGAAGAAGTTAACTACTTACCCATCATGTAATGTCCTGAATTATAATTAAGGGCTAATGACCTCAAAAGTGATGTAATTAATGTTAGTTAAATACTTTTGAAATATATGAGGAGAATTGTTATGCAAATGTGTTTGATGATGGTTTAGTATATGTTATGACGATCAGGGGTAAAATGGTAAATTTACCGACCGATTGATCAGTTACCAAAGAGGAAACTCATAGGTAACTCAAGATCAATGGCTAGGATTGACTCTTGAATGACCAATGGGGTGGAATATAGTGTAGATGAGTTTATATGAACTCATGGTAGGGAGTATGAGATTTTGACAAGTGGCAAAAGATAGACCTTTGGATTAAGTCAAATGTTCAACTCAATTTTCTCTTCTCCCTCCCTCCCAAAGTCGGTTTAATCATAGGGAAAAGGGAAGGAAATCAGATCATCATTCACTAATCTTATCTCTCTCATTATCCTCCATTGCCGTCCAAAACCAAGGAAGAAAGAGAAAGAGAAAAACTTGAGTTTTGGTAAGCAAATGTCCTCATATGCTCAAGTGCTCTTTATTAATTTTGTTCATAGTGTCAAGAGATTCATTCCTATGGTTTCATATTTTTGATTAGTGGTGTTTGAGAATTGGTGAAAACTTGAAAGTTGTGAAATCAAGGGAACCACATTGGGGAAAGAAAGAGGTAAGCATTTGATGCATTTTGGTATATTTATGGTGATTTTTGGTTAATTTTTGTGAATTCTAGAATTTTTCCATGAATATAGTGTTAATTTGGAATGTAGGAATTTGATAGAGTGTTATGGTTGAATTGGTAGCTATTGGTATCTTCGAGTTATTAGGATTGGGTTGGAATTGAGAAGTAGGAGTTTTGATTATTGAGAATTTTGGGTGTAATGTAGATACCTAAAAGCAAAATTGTTGTTAGTATGTGATTTTGGTTGTTATGAGGTTACCAATAGGTTCCTTATGACATTTTGTGTAGGAATGAGTTTTGGTGTAAGTTTTGGAACCATAGGGATCGGTTTTGGTAAATCTGGAAAACTATATCAGTTGCTGCGATATGGCTTCTGATAAGCCTCACTCTAGTGAGATAGGGTCTCACTTGAGTGCAGTACAATATTTTTAGTGTTTTGGTTAAGTCTTCAGGCAGTGAGCACGAGTGTCATACGTTATCACTCGAGTGTATAGGGTATCACTCAAGTGTATGTGCATGTAGTACTATGGGCGTGCATCTTGGGTTAACACTCACAGGCAAATTGTCAGGAGTGCGCGTGGGCACTCGCGAGCATTGGGAAGTCACTCGAGTGCTAGGGCTAGTACTTGAGTGCATTTGTTGCCTTGGAGCCTTTGTTGCTCTCGGATCGTCACTTCCTGCGCCCCTCTCATTGGGACTCGGGTGACTAGGTGTCATAACTCAAGGGCCCAAGTAAATGCTTGAGTGCACTGGCCACTCTAGGAGGTGTTGGTGCTCTCGGAAACACACTTTCTGTGTCTCACTAGCTAGGACTCGAGTGCGATTGGGGCAACACTCGAGTGAGGCCTTCTTCACTCTAGTGAGTCAGCCCAAAATTAGTGTTATTCTTTTGAAAAGGGATCTTCGGGGTAGATTCTCCCAACCCTTTAGGCATATGTTTAGGCCTATAATAGCCACTTAAAGAGTTTAAATGATAACCAACTTAAAGTACTACGGAATTAAGAACTTGTAAAAGAAATTGACGGGTGTCCCTAATTGAGTTTATAGGATTTGACATTTGCCGCCCTCATGAGCCTACTGTGCCAAGGAACGTCAGGAAAGAACCAGGTAGTGACTCTTTCTCTTATACTGTGTGTGAAACATTGTATGTACGTTTGTCATACATAGTGAATACTTTGTGATACATTGTGATGCTTTGAGTTCGCAGCGAAAGCTGACGCATAGTCATACTTTGTGATACAAAGAGATCACAGCGAAAGCTGACACATAGAGTTTACAGCCATGAGTGTTGTCGCATGTAGTGTGAGCCATAATACATTGTGATGCTGCTAATATGACCTTATATGCTATGTGTTTATGCACTGTGTGAGTGATTTGTTACTACTGGGATTCTCTTGAATCTCATTCTTTTCAATGACTAACATTTCAGGCAGGGCAAGTGGTTTTAAAGAGAAGTGGGCAACCAAGAGCGATTAGGGCCCCTCTGGGGGAATATTTGATTTTGATATGTTGGTTATCTATTTTTGAATTGGGATTACTGTATATTTGGGGGTGTAAATGCTACATTTGGTTTTGGTCATATAATCCCCTAGTTGAGACTTATAAACCCTTAGTTTATATATGTGTAAATCCTGGGAGTTGCCAGGAATTTGGCTATACACTCTGATATGTATGAATGTGAATTACCTGTACAGGTAATTATATTCAAAATTTAAAATTGAGACCAAGATATGGAAAAGTTGTGAAAGTTTTTGTGAAAACACCATTGTCAGACAGGGATTAAAATGAGTTTAGAATTATCCGACGGTCTCTAAACCATTTTAACTATGCGTTACCGAATCATAATTACACTGATCAAGGCAAGGGGGTTACACATCACAAATATACCAGCACGTTCCCAATTTAATTACTTCCATTTACTGCACAATAAATTTCCACAAAGATGAATCTCCACAATGAGAAACAAGCAGGTCATCTTCATCTCTGAGCATATATTTATGGAGGAGAACTTCTACCCATAATCCCTTAGCTCAGCCAATTAATTTCTAGGCTATGTTTGCCCCACAAGCTCTATTAAAAGAGGTTACTTTCTTGAAACCAAGACTACCATTCAACTTAGGCATCACCATTTTATCCCAGCCAATCGGGTGAAAACCATGTGGATTTTGTTAGGTACCCCAAATAAAATTCCTCAATAGCCTCTCAATTTCATGACAGATAACAGTAGGAATCTTAGAAGTCTGCATTGGGTAAACAGGTATTGCACTAATGAAAGATTTTGCCAAAGTGATGCGCCTAGCCAAGGAGAGGCTATTTGATTTCTACCAGGCTAGCTTGTACTTGGCTCTATCAATACTATAATGGTAGGTTTCCTGCCTCTATGAATTGGAATTCCTAGGCACTTACCAATATCTGAAGATATTTTCATCCCAATTAATTGGAAAATCTTCTGTCTAACATCAACCTGCACCCTTAGGGAGAAAAAATTCTTCATTTACTTCTATTAATTTTCTTTGTAGATGCTGAGCAGAACATATCAAGACATTGCATCATACACCTAACCTGAGATTGGTTAGTAGCTCTAAATAGCATAAGGTCGTCTGCGAACATTAAGTGAGAAATAGTAGGGCCACCTTTACAAATCACAATCGGGTTCCACTTACTCATATTGACCGCACCATAAATAATGTTCGATAATTTTTCCATACAAAGAGCAAAAAGAAGTGGTGATATGGGGTCACCTTATCATGGACCTCTCTTTTGACAAAAGAACTCTATTTAGCATCCAGTCCTCAACATATTGTATGATATTGTTGTGACAAAATTCATAATAAGTTCAATAAAAGCTTGGTCAAATCCAATCTCAACAAGAACTTGTTTGAGAAAATCCCAACAAATTATATCGTAGGCGTTCTCTAGATCTATTTTCAAAGTCATGAAACCCGTTCTTCCTCTTGATTTGTTCATTGTAATCATTACTTCTTGTCCCACTATAATAGTATCATGAACAAGTCTCCCTTTTATAAAGCTAGACTGAAAAGGAGAGACTTGATTATCCATCACACTTCTCAAGCGCTTAACTATCACCTTTATAATACACTTAAAGTAAACAGTGCATAATAAGATTGGCTTAAAATGACCCACAATTTCTGGATTTTCTCTCTTTGGGATGAGGGAGATAAGAGTTTTGTTAGAGCTGGGTACAATTAATTTTTTCTCAAAAGCATTCTTCACAAAACTGTAAGAGAAGCACTTACTGTTTGCCAATTCTTTTGATAAAAAATAGGTGAAAACCCATCATAACTGGGTGCCTTATACACCCACATAGAAAATAGAGCTTCATTGATATCCTAATCAGAAGGGAGTTGGCTCATACTAGAAATAACAGACTTAGATATAACTGGGAACTTGGATTAAGTATGTATACTAGCAGCATTACTATCGTCAAGGTCATACAATTTTGTAAAGTAATTCATCTCCAAATTCCTCAAGGCAAGGTCATCCTCAACCCAATTGCCATTCCTTAAGGCCAAGTCATCCTCAACCCAATTACCATTGTCATCTTTCAAGGAAGAGACCATGTTCCTCCTTCGTCTCACCTGTGTTTTCAAGTAAAAATTGGGAAATTTCTATCACCCTTTGTGACCCAATTTACTCTTTCCTTCTGGAACCATTTTAACTCTTCTAATTTCAATAGAGCCTCTAATTCTTCTTGCAATTCTTTTTCCAATTTACACAAAAAATGAACTTTGAATACCTTTCAATGGAAACAAAACAATATTTTTCTTGTTCTCAACAAATCCAAATACTTCTTTATTCCAGGAATCAATATTCGAACTTAAAATTTCCAAAGTATCATCTATATTAGACATGAATTCATTAAAGTTGTCATGTTCCAACCACATAGCTTTAAAACATAATGGTCTTGTGCTACCATTATTATCAGAAATTTTAAATGGAACCACTAAGGGGTTATGATCAGAAAAGAGAGTACGAGGTAATACCTTCAGAAAACAATCTGGAATTTGTAGAAAGAACTAAGATTCCATCAATGCACAATCCAAGCATTCATAAAGGCCAACTCGACCTGCATTCTTTGGGCCTCTCCAAGTAAATTTAGGTCCTTGAAAACCCATATCTGATAAGCAACATTCATTAATTTGGTCTTGGAACCAATTTAACCTTGATAATGGATACCCAATGTAATATCCCGAATTTTGGGACTAAAAGTTTGAGAATGAGTCTGAATGAAGTAGATGATTAAGCCCAGCTTAGTAAGAATCCCAAAATATATTCAAGGGCTAAATGAGTCAAAAGCAAGTGTAAATAGGGATACAAACCATACTTAGAATAAAGTATGAATTTTGGTGCAAATTAGTTGAAGGAAAGTATCCAATTCCTTTATGTTGTGTCAGAATGATATAAAAGTTAACTTGGATCCAAAAGAAAAGGGAAATGACGTATGGAAGAGGGAAACAGATGAAATAAAAGAATTAAAGGAAAAAAAATTAATATTGCCATGATCAAAGGAAAAACAAGACAATTGCCACTTGATCTTAAGGTTAAAATTGGAAGACAAAATGAAGAGTCAAGATTTGATCTTTAAAAGCAAGAATAATCATGAGGTTGAAAAAAAAAGAAAATTAACTCCCCCTCATACATGGTTAAATTCGTTCAAGGAAGTGAAAGGGAAGAGAAAAGAGAATTGGTCAAAATTTGAACCTTCTAGCCATGTACACACACATGCTCCATGCAAGATTAAATTAATATTTCCTCTTCCCTTTACTCAAGCATTTTGCCCAAGACTAAGAGGAGAGAGGAATCAATTAATGTCCTTACCTTTTATACAAGAAAAGTTGGTCAAGCAAAAAGAAAAGAAGGGAGGAAAAGTCAACATGTGTCCAACTTATGTCAACTTGAAAAGTTGACCAAAAAAGTAAGATTGCAAGACATAGGTTGGTCAACATATTTTCTCCTTTTTGAAGGAGCATTTCAATCAAGACATGAGGAGAGAGGGAAAGAATGAGCTCAACTTAACTAAACCAAGCTATGGTTAATTAACTTGGTACCTTTTTTCAAGACATTGCAAATTATTGACACATAATCTTTTCTCACTTTCTTGGACTCTAATTTCGGCCAATCATTTAAGAAGGATGGAGATTAATATTAAAACAACATCACACACTCTCTCAGACTCGAAAAAGTCGTCCAAGCTGAAAAAACAAGAGAGAAAAAGAAGGAAAAATAGGAAAAGGAAAGAGAAAGAAAAGTGGGAAGAACAAAGGAGGTAAGCTTCCTAGCTCAATTTTCATCTTATAAATCACCTCTTGAGCTCAAATTTCCATAAAAAACATTGTTCTGCTCACTAAGACTACAATCCTATAGTTTTTGTTTTTCAAAAGGAGGTGTTTTGAGTTGTCCAAGAAGATCCCAAGTTGGAGAAATCAAGAAAAAGCTTTGGAAAGTAAAAGATGTGAGTTTGAGCTTTAATTTAAACCTAACATCTTGTTGATTGGTTAAGTTTTGTGGAATTTTTTTTGCTACCCAAAAACTCAGTTGATATCGGAATTTAGGGTTCCATGTTGTTTTGATCATATACATGATGTCATATGATGTTTAAAGAGCATATGAAACTTGTTTGATGATTAAATTCGGAACTTGGTGATTGTTAGACTGTGTTGCCATTTCTGGTCAGAATAGGGCGAGTAAAAGGAATGGGAATTTGGTAAATTTGATGTCACCAGTGGATTTTACACAAAAAAACTGTGTAGGAATAGCCTCTGGCTATAAATTCTGTATCAATGGAATAAAACACTAAAAACTGGAAGTTAACACTGTCCTGCCAGTTTAGGTTTCCTGCGAGTCAGTTAGAATGTGACATGTTTTTGAACACTCAAATGTTATCTAATGAATGTGATATTTTTTAGAACAAAAGTAGACATGTCAATATTTAATTTGATATGTCATTTGTGCCTTTTGGATTTGTACATTAGGAGTTATGAATTTTTGAAGTTAGACATTTAAAACTGGAAATGATTTTGTGGCAGTAATGGTTAATTGGAAATTCTAGGATAGTGAACGTATAAATGGTAGTGAGAGGCATTTTTCCCTTAAATTAGACTCAAAGTAGGTCACATAGGACTTTGAACTAACCCAATTGGAGATTCCTTGATAAAATTAGGAATTTCCAAAGTTGGTCAAAGAAAGCGGGTAGATTAGGGTTGACCAGCAAATTTGTAGCTTTAGAAAGGAATTGTGAGAATTGAAGACATGACTCACTTTCATGGCTCTAACAAGTCATGTGGTTATGTGTTTAGGGCCATGAGGTGATAAAGAAGAGGCAATGGAAGCAACCCTGATGGTTGGAAGAAAAGGGAACAAAAGAAGGACTTTAAGACAAAAGGTAGTTAACTTTCATGACTTGCATGTATTTGACATGTGTATGCTTGTGTATTGGTGTATGTTATTGCTTTGATGAATTGTGTAAAATATACATGAATGATTGAAGCTTTATTTTTACTTATATTGTGGCCATAGGTATAATGTGTAACACATTGAGCATGCATATGTCATTATATTAGCATAAATTTATATAAGCAAGCATGTCATACACTAAGCATTATCTTACATACATAGTTAGCATTGTTTATTGCTGAGATTCACTCGAATCTCACTCCTCCCTCACCAACCATATAGGTATATTAAACTTAGAAGTGGAATGTACTAGAGTCGCGCAGTGGGAGATATGATGGAAAACTGAAGAATGTTATTTGATGTCTTGTTATATATTAATTATTGTGCTTTGAGAATGATCGTATAATCATGAATATACATCTAAATGGATAATTGTCCTATCACTATATTGAATTAAGAATGAGCAGAGAAATAATCTGGATAAATAAATGAGCAGTAAATCACTTTGGTTGAATTAAATAAAGATAAGAATCGATGAGTAATAATTAAGTTGCGAACCACTTTATGATATATTTTTTAAAAATTTGTAAACTATTCAAAAAGACCCACTCAACTATAGATTCGAGTCTTGTCTTGTCTTGAGGTTTGGAATTAAAAGAAATTTACAAAGGAATATCACTTAGTGATTCGAATTTACTGCGTAAAACTCATCAGATCAATTACAGAAATAAGGTGTTACACCCAATGCCACACACTCTCTTAGATAGTTAAAGAAAATCATTGAAATCTCCATAAACCATCCACGGTTTGGAGATAGAATTAGAGATTTTTCAATTTTCCGATGAAACCTTCCTTAAATTTGAATACGGAATCATGTAAACTACCGTTAAAAGGAAAGGAGGGTGATTAGTGATTTGACAGTCTAGGTGTAAATAGTGTCAATCTTCTTGGAATACCAAGACTTTTATTCAACTCCCTTTCCAAGCTACAACCAGTCCTCTAGAAAATCCGATGCTACCATTAAAACGGGCCCCCTTGTATTCCAATATAAAAAACTATCCATCAGAAACTAAAATCAATAAAAAGGCCCAAGGCCATGTAGGACTCAAATTGTGTCTCGGGGACAATGGTACCCTCATCCCCTTTGTTCTCAATTCCCATATCAATCATTAGGCAAAGAGTTGCAGGCTTCATATCTGGGTCTCTCGAATCCATTTCCTTTACCCCAACACTATTAGACTTCTTTGGGTCATTTGGTTTTTAGGCCTCTAGCATCATGTCTTGGTCCAATCCTGTAACAAACCTAGTATCCTCCATCTCTTCATCATGTACACCTCTCCCATCATTATCACCTTTGTTACTCTCTCCCATCGTTAGCATGAGTATCTTGTTAGGATCGGTAGGCATAGTGGAAGAATTTTAAAAATTTTCACCAATCCTAATCGAAGATTTATCAACGGCGTTTAAACCAAGTTGGAAGGATTCATACCTTTTGATGATTCAGAGTTTTCACGATCTCTAGGAGCCAACACGTCAGGTCCGCTCCCTCTACCGGTATCCACACGAATGCTCTCCAACCGAGACTGCGTGCTAGCGCCTCTAATGTCTCCTGGGGTTTTCCCCGCGGCTCTCAACTCTCATGTGTATATCAATATATCTGCTCTATCAAGTTTATAACCTATGAGGGCTATTTTCAAATTTCAAAATTAATCATCATTAATTTCGAAATTAATTAACAATTAATTATCTTGATGAGCTAATTAAATAAATTCAGTTTAAATTAAATCTGTCCAACAGTTTTAATTTAACCTATTTATTTAATCCAAATAAAGAGCCATTAGATTTAATTTATCTTCAGAAATTAAATCTGAGATACTATATCTCTATCATGTTAGTTATTAAATTTAATATATCTTAATAAATTAAATTTAAAACTAACACAATATAATAATATCATATAATATATATATATATACATATATATATATAAGATATATATTTCGAAAAAATATATATCTATATAATATTATTAATGAATTTTATATTATATATATATATATAATTCATCCACCCTAAATTAAACATTATCTAGTGTTGGGCCATTTTTGTGTGCGACCCTGTAGGCCCATATGAAGTTGGCAGTGGGCCAATAACCATACTAACCCAAAAGTCGCAAGCGGCCTCTAGCAAGACATTACGACTACCCAATTCATATGAGGATCGTTATCACGATGCAACCTGTCATAAAACCATGTCACGTCCCTTTTGTCACACGATATATCGATCAAGGATAAGGCATGGATAATGTCATCCTCTTGTTCCTGACTATTACTTTCTCGATTCTTGAGTAGCCTGATAACAGAAACAGAAACTCCTTTCATCATAGTATGGCCATACATTTCTCAGACTCACTCATCGAGGGGCCCAGTAATATCTCTCTACTAATGTGAGGGACAAATTCCATCTTGATCATTCATATTTCTCTACATGAAAAACCACCAAGCCCGATCGTAGCATTTATCATCACCCGGTCAAAAGTGACTTTTGACTAGTTCAAAGCTTAGCAACTCTCATGTAGGAATCCATGATGACCTCAGGTCTAAGGGCATTGTGACGTGGTTATACATGAGAAAAGCTTATGACTTGATCCATGTAGCTTTCTCATAGTGGGTCAGTCCAGCACCTTGTACTCTTACAAGTGCCTAAGACTTTGATTCGTATCTCCATATCTTATCAAAGTCATACTGATCTTGTTTCATCTATGCTCCCGCATAGATGACCGACTAGGGACATTTTAGGACAATCTTTATGAATTATCCAAAGATACAATTATCACAGTTAACATGCAAATAATATGATAACAGAATAGAGAAATTTCATTAAAATAATAATGTTCAAAGTACAATGATTGGCCCTTAGGGCACAATTTCCAACATATCTCACCACTTTTCATTCCACCTTGTAACTCCTCTCTTGTTCTTTTCTTAATCCTCCTCTATACTATCTGACCCTCTAATTGATTCTCCAATATATATCACCCACTACTTCATCTATACCTTCCGCTACCACACTTTACTTTTTCATACCCTTTTTATTTCTCCCTTTTGTTGATCATACATTGGAAATACGTTTAGGCAAATGGCACTGTGCAGCAACCTCAAATACGACAAGAATATGGGCATTCTCAATTTTATCACTATTCATAGCATGATCCTCCATATCAACCAAAATGCCAAACCGAGATCCACGATTCTGGGACGAGTAGACTAACTTTACTTTCCCTGGGCTTACACTATCGTCACATCTTCTAAACACGCCACTGTTCTTCAAAATTGTAGTTTCCAGTGGTATTCAACTTCCCTTGCTTTTTTGGAGCCTGATCATCTTCCTCTATGTGTTCATGGTTCCCATTTGGTGATGCCCTATTTGGTTATGTTTTTGCACGATGACCATATATATTATAGTTAGAGCACAAATTATGGAGTCCTTCATACTCTAGGTAATAGTGACTATCTAGAGAAAAATTAGACATGTGTTGCTTTCCCAGATCAACCAGAACACAAATTCTAGCATAATGACCCCTTAATTGACAAGAGGTATTCATCTTGACTTTGAGAGTCTCTCCTATTCTTCCTAATGATTGTGAGTGCTTCCACAATCTAATACTCTTAGTGTCACTCTAAGTAATCTTACCTATACAACAACTTTGTTAACGGTATCTTTTTCTAGTAAAAAATTAGGTTCTCATTGTCTCATGGTTAAGTAACGATCATAAATCATCCATGGGCCACCTATTAAAGCATTAAAATAGTTTTCTCTATTAGACATTTTAACCACAAAAAAGCCATGACCAATATTGATCAAATTAATAACTCCTTTCCTTGTCCACACACTACAAAAAAACACCCAATTTCTGATGGAATTTCTAACGGAATTTGCCACGGAATCAGCTTTTTCAACGAAATTTTCGATGGAATCAATTTTGTCGCTAATGGGTGCATTTCAAACAAATTTGCGACGAAATTTCAATTTCGTTCGAAATTTTGCGACGGAATCAATTCCACGTGTTTGCTCTTCAGAAATTTGTTGAAATTTTTTTTTTTAAAAAATCAAAATTATTTTTAAAATTTTTTTCAATTTACAAATGCCACGTGTTTGCTCTTCAGAGCTCTACGTGTCCCTTTCCCCTGGCTGCCACTTGTCTCCTCCTCGTGCTGCCACGTGTCGGCACCTTATAATTCCTTCAAGTGCCTCTCCTCCCATTCGAACCCGCAACCTCAGGCTATCGACGCCTTCACGCACGAGTCTTTGCCAGTTGCGCCGAAATGAACCTGTGTCATATTATTACGTATTATTATATATATATATTATATTATCATATAAATATAAACATACATACATATAATTAATTATTAATTAAATAAAGTATTATTAAAAATAATGAAAAATTTAATAAAAACGTAAAAAAAATATTTATACATTTAAATTAACAATTTTTTAATTAAAATTACTTAATAAATAAAAATTTAATATTATAAATATTATTTTAATATAAAATTATAAATATAATATTAATAATATATATATTATTTTTAAATAAAATAAAATAATAACTAATATAATAATAATATTATAAATATTAATTTATTAGAAACTTTTAAATATATTATTAATAAGTAATAATATAATTTTAACAATTAAGGGTAAATAGAATTATTTAATAATTAATATTTTAATTTTATAAATACTATTTGAATTTTATAAATATTATTTTTTTTAAAAATTAATAAATTTTAATTTTTCCGATGAAATTTCGGACGAAATTTTCTCTGACAAATTGACATGGAAATTTCATCGAAAAACTTTGAATTTCTCTTCAGAAAATTTCTGACAGAAATTCCGTTAGAATTTTCCATGAAAAAAATTCCGTCGGAAATTCCATGGCTAAATTTGCCATGGAAAATACGGAATCGGAATTTACCACGGAAAAGGTTCCATCAGAAATCAGATGTTTTTTTGTAGTGATAAAGTTTGTAGACGGGAATATCATGCTTTATAACCAATTTTTCTATCTAGCAATTTCACAATCACTGCCTTTCTCTAAGCTCTGTATAGTCTCTTCATTGTTCCAAAAAAAGTGAATGTAGGGAAGTTTCGCACTGGATCCTCTACCATCTTAAACAATGGTTCCTCTTTCTCGTGTTCCTGAGTTTGTTGAGAAGAGTCAAACATATTATCATTTGATAATGCACCATCATCTTCCTTGGTCTTATCATCAAAATCCTCGCTTTGCCCATCAACTCCTTTCAGTTTCTCTACAAACAAAGGCCTTCTATGGAAATATGCAATTCATGGTCAGCATTTCTACTTCTTGTTCTCGACCCATCATTTTTTATTTTCTTAGAGCTTCTCCAAAGTTGATTATCTTCCTCCTAAGTAGTAGGAACCACTGAAGCCATAGAACCAAAGAGCACAAGCGTCATCATGTGGCTTTGAGCAATAAAAAGCCTCCTTATACCAATTAGGTCAACCTAAGCAGGTGTGATAGGAATTAGGCCTCCCGTTTGGGGCCTATGCGTGATCTAATATTTGAAAGTCCCATAAAAGTATTTAGCCTAAATTGGCCTAAACGGCCCAATTCATCCTAAACTTTTCCATCCCATAAATTTGACCATATGCTGATCTAATAGAGAATATACCTAGGGTTCCTAACTTGCCTAAACTTTTGTTTATAAAAAAAGAGAGAGAGAATAAACCTAGGGTTAGGGTTTTTTCAACATTTTGAAGTAGTTTTTGTAGATAGGTCTAGCACCATAAAATATTTTATGGTTTATATCCAGCACCATATAGTATTTTTATGGTGCAATTTAGGGCGTTAGTCACACCCTTAGTTGCAAAAGTGTTTTTAAATTGAGCCAATAGTGTCCTACTAAATATTAAACTGATAAAAATATGTAACACACTTATTATTAGCTATTTTATGAGTATCTTTCTTTTGTCATAACTTACACTCTTATTATACTTTCTATAGATGGCTCAAACTCATAACTTTACCTTGATAAAGCCTTATGTTAGTGCAAGTGTTTCACCCAAGAGGGGGTGAATTGGGTGATACGACAAATTTCGTTGCGTATATAAAAATTGACTGGAAATTTAAAGCAATTAAGAGCTAGAAGAAATATCACTGAAGTATACACAAGGAGTTATACTGGTTCGGCCACAACCACTTTGACCTACATTCAGTCCTTAGAGCTTCTCTGAGAGTTTAACTATATCTTCTAAGATTCAATGGGTTCTTGGCACCTCAGTACACAGCAAGTTCCTTCACTGGACACTTGCCCCCCTTACCGTTGTAATCAAATCCCCAACTCAAGATTCCACAACCTTAAGTTTTCTCAATAACAAATATTGAATTTGTAATGAAAATTTCTCTCACAGAGAAAATATGTGATCACTGAAGTACAAAGAGTGAGTATAAGAAAATAGAGCACTAAGAATATAATGATCGATGTAAGTTTATGCATTCTCAGTTGTTTTGTCATGCTCTTTGAATACTCAATATATATAGATTATTTATGGTGTCCGTTGGAAGCATTTCAAGACATGTTCGTTAGAATCGTGCAGCATTATTTGACCGTTCTTTGAATTTGAAAACTAACCATTTGGGGTAGGTAGGCGTTTCGGATGTTGCGGACGATATATTTGACTTTTCTCTAAATACATGATCTCTTCATTATTTTTCTACAAGTATACTCAGGAAACTAATACAATGAAATGTTAATCATATAGATAACAAATCAATGAACGTTGGATTAAAATCATACTTTCTATACTACATTACTCGAGTGGCTACTCGAGTAATCTGTTAGATCTCATGTTTTGATGATAACAAAAGTATGGTTTGAAAAGGAAATAATTAATATACAAGTTTGAACTAAGTAATGACAGGAACAAGCATCACTTGGAGTAAGCATTGGAGTAATGAAGAAAGGCCAAGAGAAAATGCTGAGGAACTTGATCAGAAGCAAATTTTCTAAGGCATTACTCGAGGAGCTACTTGAGTAATGAGACAAAACTTGAAGTAACCAAAGACAACTTCCAGTAACCTGCCAACGTTACTCGAGGAGCTACTCGAGTAATAGTGTAAAAATTTTCAATGTGCTCTCGGCCTGCTAATGTTACTCGAGGAGATACTCGAGTAACCATGTGAAAACTTCCAGTTGCCTTCAAGTTTTTTCCAATGATACTCGAGGAGCTACTCGAGTAACTGTGTCTCTGAAAATGTGGACCTCTCGGCATTTTGTACTATTGCGAATGTTACTCGAGGAGATACTCGAGTAACCATGTGAAAACTTCCAGTTGCCTTCAAGTTTTCCCAATGATACTCGAGGAGCTACTCGAGTAACTCTGTTTCTGAAAATATGTAACTCTCGTCACTTTGTACTACTGCCAATGTTACTCGAGGAGCTACTCGAGTAACATACTAAAGTAAGTGGAAACTTGAGGTTGGTACCCGAGTAACCTATGCAAAAATTAGTTCATTACTCGAGTCCCTACCCGAGTAACAAGGTAATTGCTCTCGGCCTTGAAATCCTGCCAACATTACTGGAGTAGAGCATCGAGTAATCTAAAGTTATTTGAAAATTTACTCGAGGTGTTACCCCAATAATCAATGAAGTTGCTAAAGCATTACTGGAGTAGGTACCTGAGTAAATAACTATTGCCAAAGGTTTGAAATTTAGTTTAATCCATGCACTACCCGAGTAATCTTGTATTTATTCATTGACTTGCAGTTGAACAATGATTTCTCGATGTTACTTGAGTAGGTACTCGAGTAAACTTCAAGGGATACTCGAGTAGCTACTCGAGTAAGCATACCCAGAAATTTAGAAATCATTCAAACCTTCATTATATTGTTTCCTATATAATTAACCTTTCATTGTATTAGTATTCTTAGTCTATTAACAGATAAACAATAAAGAAATCACTTCAAGAGATGGAAGTCAAATGAAATGTTCAAATGCCAACCACCGCCAACGGATATTTTTCAAAAACTTGAAAAGTCAACAGTGGCTGCGCAACTCTCCAACGGACGAAAGGAAACATTCCAACGGTCATCACCAACATATCTATATATATGGAACCTCCAAACAGAGAAAAAAAATAACAAGTACACATACATACGAATTACTAAGTTCATTGCTCTGTTTTTACGTTGAAATTGTATTTCTATGCTTCAGTGATTCTCATTCACTCTGTAAGAGAGATATTTCATTTAAACTCAATATTTGTTATTGAGATAACTTAAGGTTGTGGAACCTTGAGTTGGGATTGGATTACAACTTGTAAGGGGGAGCGAGTGTCCAGGTGTAGGAACTTGCTTGTACTGAGGTGCCAAGAACCCACTGAATCTTGGAAGTTGTAGTGAAACTCTCAGAGAAGCTCTGAGGACTGGACATAGGTCAAAGTGGTTGTGACCGAACCAGTATAACTCCTGGTGTACACTTCGGTGATATTTCTCCTTACTCATTACTATTTTTAATTCCACTGTTAAAGTTTTATATTTTCGAAGAAATTTTAGTATCACCCAATTCACCCCCCTCTTGGGTGAAACGCTTGATCTAACATTTGGTATCAAAGCGTAGGTCTTCTTGTTAAGGTTTAACAGCTTAAGAAGGATCCAATGGCAAGCATGGGTGAAGGAATTCTTCCCGACGGAGCATCCATCACTAGACCCCCTGGTTTCAACGGAGAACACTTCTCCTTCTGGAAAGCTAAGTTCAGAGTGTTCGTGATGGCTACTGAATATGGGCTATGGGATGTAATTGAGAGTAGAAACTATCAACCTACAAAGATTGAAGATTCTCAGAAAATTCCAAAAATGCCAGCGGAATATGATGAGAATGACAAGAAACTTATCACTCTCAACAGCAAGGCAATTCTGATGTTACAAAGCGCTTTGAGTCAAAGTGAATATTTTAGAATTTGCTCACTCCCAACAGCAAAGCAAATGTGGGAAGCGCTGGAAATAGCTCGTGAGGGAACTTCGGGAATAAAGGAGAATTGGATCAACACTTTGGTCACCGAATTCGATTTGCTTCGAATGAAATCAGGTGAGTCAATTTCTGAATTCGAACTTAGATATACTCATCTTGTTAATCAACTTGCAGCTCTTGGAAAAGTCTATGATCAGCACACTCAAGTACGAAAGATTTTGAATATTCTTTCTAAAGAGTGGGAAGCAAAAGTTACTGCAATAGAAGAAGCAAAAGGAGAATCAATGAGATCAGTTGCTTCTCTATTTGGAAGTCTTTCTGAATATGAAAGCAAACTAAAATTCAAAAGAGAACTAGATGACATTGGCGACAAGAAAAAGAAAGGTCTAGCTCTAAAAGTGAAAGAAGAAAATCAGGATGAGGATGAAGAGTTCGACGATGACGAGATGGGTCTAATCATAAAACGATTCAGAAAATTCTACAAGAAAGGTCAAGGATTCAAACATTTTCAGAAAGGAGGAAATAGTAGCAAATATCATATCATTTGCTATGAATGTGGGAAACCAGGACATATCAAGTCAGAATGTCCAAATTTGAACCAAAAGAGCAAAGAAAAGAGAAAAGGTAAATTCTTCAACAAAAAGAAAGCCTTTGTATATGCTATATGGGGTGACAGCTCCTCAAACGAAGAAAGTGATGAGGAAGAAGTAGCTAATATATGTCTTGTTGCTCAAGAAGAAACAGAAGAAGAGGTAAATGATTCTGAACCTACCTATGATGAATTACTTTCCGAATATAATGCTTTACATTCTGAATTCATCAAAATAGTTAAAGAACTAATTACTGTTAAAAAGAAAAACAAAGTTCTTGAAACAGAACTTAAGGGAAAGGATTGTGAAAATTGTTTATCTTTGAAAAAGAAAAATATTGATCTCACAAAAACTCTTGAAAAATTCACACAAGGAAGTGAGATGCTAAATGTTATTTTAAAAGCTCAACGATTTGTAAATGATCGATCTAGAATTGGATATGATCCAAAATCAGATAAAAGAAAAGGAAGAAAGAAAGCAGGAGGTAAGACATATATGAATTATTTCCAACATTCTGTGCATACATCAAATCCTTTTGCATTTTGTAATTACTGTAATAGAAAAGGACATCATACATCTTCATGCATTCATAAGAAGAAAGGAACCATAGGAACCTACAAATGGGTACCTAAAGGTTCATATATTCAGAAAATCATTTGTACTAACCCAAAAGGACCCAAAAAGATGTGGGTACCTAAGACTTAGTCAATTGATTGCAGGTATGTCTCAAAGCATCCAAAAATAGCAAGTGGTACATAGATAGTGTATGCTCTAGACATATGACCGGAGATTTTGAAAGTTTTACCACATTACAACCTAAGGAAGGTGGAAAGGTAAAATTTAGAGGAAATCAATCCGAAAGGATATCAGGAATTGGTGAAATCAAAAATGACAAAGGAATACAAGTCAAAGATGTATATTATGTTGAAGGTTTGTGTCACAATTTGCTGAGCGTAAGTCAAAGTGCGGATAAAAACAACTGGGTGATATTTGACTCAGAAGAATGTTTAATCATCAACAAGAGTGACTTACAGCTTGATAAGAAGAATATCAAGGCTAAGCTCAGAGCAAAAAGGGAAGGTAACTGCTATACTCTAGATATTAGTAGAAATGAATCTGAAAACTGTTTCCTGAGTAATACCGATGAAAGCTGGTTATGGCATAAGAGATTGGCTCATGTCAATATGCATCAACTAGGGAAATTACTCAAAAAGGATTTAGTGCTTGGATTACCCAAAGTTAATTTCAAAAATGACTTGATTTGTGATGCATGTCAAAAGGGTAAACAAACTAAATCATCTTTCAAATTGAAAAATGAGATTTCAACAAATAGACCTTTACAATTACTACATATGGATTTAGTTGGTCCAGCAAGAGTAAAGAGTCTTGGTGGCAACTTATATTCATTAGTCATTGTTGATGATTTCTCTAGATTTACATGGGTTATTTTTCTATCATCAAAAGATGAAACCTTTGAAGAATTTATTGTTTTTGCCAAGAAAGTGCAAAATGAGAAGGGTATGTCTATTGCAGGTATTAGGACTGATCATGGTGGAGAATTTGAAAATCAAGCCTTTAAAGAATATTGAGATACTAATGGCATTGATCACAATTTCTCTGCTCCAAGGATGTCTCAACAAAATGGAGTTGTGGAACGCAAGAATAGAGTGCTCACAGAGATGGCTAGAGCATTGCTAAATGAAAAGAATGTGTCTCAAGTGTTTTGGGCTGATGCTATGAGTACAGCATGCTATGTTTCAAACAGAGCATATATCAGAACAAAACTTGGAAAGACACCATACGAACTATACAAAGGAAGAAAGCCAAACATTGCTCATCTACACATCTTTGGTTGTAAGTGTTTCATTCATAATAATGGTAAAGATAACTTAGGAAAATTTGATTCTAAAATTGATGAAGGAATTTTCCTAGGATATTCTAACCGAAGTAAAGCATATAGAATTTTCAATAAAAGAACTTGTGTTGTTGAAGAATCAATTCATGTTGTATTTGATGAATTTGAATCCTCTAACAAAACCATTGATGAAGAACAGGAAGTTGTTTTAAATCAAGGAAATGGTCAATCTATTTCTAATTCTCTTATTCCAGAGGTTGATGAAACTAAGGAAGAAGGGCAATCCCTAGGTCAACCTAGAGCTTGGAAATACAATAAAAGTCATCCCTTAGATCAAGTCATAGGAGATGTAAATGAAGGGATCAAAACTAGAAATAGAATTTTCAATGAAGTAAGTTTTTCTGCATTCATTTCTGAGATTGAACCTTATAACATTGATGAAGCCCTATCAGACAATGATTGGGTCATAGCAATACAAGAAGAATTAAATCAATTTGAGAGGAATCAAGTTTGGGATTTGGTGCCCCGACCCAAAGATCATACGATCATTGGTACTAAATGGGTATTCAAAAACAAACTCGATGAATCTGCAATTATTGTCAGAAACAAGGCAAGATTGGTGGCCAAAGGCTATAATCAGGAATAAGGAATTGATTATGAGGAAACGTATGCTCCAGTGGCTAGATTGGAAGCTATACGTGTACTCTTAGCCTTTGCATGCATCAAAGGATTCAAACTCTATCAAATGGATGTTAAGAGTGCTTTTCTAAATGGTTACATCATGGAAGAAGTGTATGTAGAACAACCTCCAGGTTTTGAGGATGTCACTAAACCTGACCATGTTTTCAAACTTAACAAGGCTTTGTATGGTTTAAAACAAGCTCCTAGAGCCTGGTATGAAAGGCTTAGTAAGTTTCTTATCGATCAAGGTTTTATACGGGGAAAAGTTGATACAACACTCTTCATAAAACAAAAACACAACGATATTTTAATTGTTCAAATATATGTTGATGATATTATTTTCGGTGCTACTAATGAATCTCTGTGTAAAGAATTTTCTGAGATTATGCAGGGAGAATTTGAAATGTCAATGATGGGAGAATTGAATTTCTTTCTTGGTTTGCAAATCAAACAAAGAAAGAATGGAATCTTTATATCTCAAACAAAGTATTTAAAAGAGCTATTGAAGAAGTATGGAATGGATGAAGCAAATGGCACGGACACACCTATGAGCTCAACTACGTTACTTGATGCTGATGTCAAAGGAAAAGACTACAACATCACGAAATATAGAGGAATGATTGGATCATTACTCTATCTCACGGCAAGCAGACCAGACATCCGATTTAGTGTTGGCATATGTGCAAGATACCAATCAGCACCAAAGGAATCGCATGCTGAAACGGTCAAACGAATCTTTAGATATCTTGGTGACACATCTGAATTGGGTTTGTGGTATCCCAAAGGAAGAAGTGAATATCTTGTTGCATATTCAGATTCGGATCATGGAGGATACAAAACAAACAGAAAGAGCACCAGTGGACAAGGACAATTTCTTGGAGGATCTCTTGTATCATGGTTCAGCAAGAAACAAAATACAGTGTCTCTTTCGTCAACGGAAGCTGAATATGTTGCAGTCTCAAGTTATTGTGCACAAGTAATATGGTTAAAACAACAACTACAAGACCTTGGTATTTACCTCAAAGAAATACCAATCTATTGTGATAATACAAGTACGATAAGCTTGGCAAAGAATCCAGTTCAACACTCTAGAACCAAGCATATCGATGTCAGGCATCACTTCATCAGAGATCATGTTCAAAAGAAAGATGTGAAAGTGATATTCATTCCTACTCATCTTCAACTAGCAGATATCTTTACAAAACCTCTTGCAAAAGATCAATTTCTATACATTAGAAGAGAATTGGGAATGGTAAATCCCAATGAGTTATAAGAAATTTCAGCATTTCATAATATTAGATTAAGTCAATTGATAATGTTTTGATGATCACTAACTTAAGCATCGGAGTATATAGAAACTTGTTTTGCAGGAAGAAAGAAACTCTATTTTGAGAAACAAAATCAGAGATTATCAGAGGACAACTTTACTGGAGTAACAACTTGAAGTTATGGATAACAGAGAAGCATTACCCGAGGAGCAACTTGAGGTAAAGTAGCAGGTTACTCGAGTATGTACTCGAGTAATGGCCCCCAAAACTGGAAGTAACGGATCAAGTTACTTGATTTTCAAATATAATGGTTCAGTTTTCAAAGAAATGAAGAGTCAGAAGTTGAAAAGCTATTTACCCGAGGCAAGCCTCGAGTAAACTTGAAGCTTACTCGAGTAAGGCCTCAAGTAATGAATATCAAATTGATGCAAAATGACTCAAATCTGATCAAAATGGGTTATAAATGATCGAGGGAACAACCATGGATAATTACTATATTATTCATGCCAGGTACGCAATTTAAATGAATTATTTTATAATTTTCTATATGAACACTCGAGGAAGGCCTCGAGTAAACTTGAAGGTTACTCGAGTAAGGCCTCGAGTAACGTCGGGTTTTAGGTCTTTATCTTTCGCGAACTTGGTCATTTCCACAAAATCTCCTCGAGTAAATCACTATTCTCTCTCACAAAAATTTTTCACAAGTGATTCCTTGCTTCATTTCCGTCAAAACCCAACCATTTTCATCCTTAGAAATCTCCTATCTTGCTCAAAATCTCTGTGCCCTAAAAACGCGTCTGAGTTTCTGTTTTTCTGAGAATTTCAGTTTTTCTCAATCCTTCAGAAAGATGAGAACCAAAAATCTTACTCCCATAGAATCCTCTGAATCCCAACAACATTCTGATCCTCTTTCCTCTCCTCCCAAAAAGAGAAGAAAGTTAACCCCAAGACCAAAAGCTAAAATCCCTCTTCAACCTCAGTCTCAATCGAAACCCAAAGGTGTGGTAATCAAAGTGCCTATTGTGACTAGGGCTCAATCCAAAAAGAGTACATCTACCGGAAGAGGCAAGAGTGCCAAATCTCCCTCACCTCCTCACTCTAATTCCTCTACCCCCTCTTTCACTCCAAAGCCTCCCAAAAAGCCTAAATATGATAAGAATGTGGCTAAGGCTATGGCTGGGATCATTGATCAGATGGAGAAGGGTCAATCATCCAAGAAGTCCAAGGTGCTGGAAGCAGAGATTACCAATCCACCAAAGGGATTCAATGTGAGCAAATTGGTGGAGTCTCCCAAGTATCTATCTCAATTCTCCAGAAGGAAAGTGTGTAAGACACACTACGTGGATCTCAAGTTACTTCAAGAGGTAGTGAAGCACGACCTTAGTCCTTATCTAGATCCTTTTATGCCTTGGTTATCTATTCAATTGCCTTTTTGCACAAAGGTAATCACTCATTTTTACTGTAATTTAGAAATCATAGATGAGCCTAACCGAACCTCAGTCGAGGAAGAGATGACCACCACTGTGGAGGCCAAAAGATACTTATATCTCCCTCTAGGATTAATTTATGGTTAGGAATTAAGAATCCCCCAGATGATATCTATTCTGAACTTGAGCCAAACCAAATCTTTACTATTCTCAAACCCGGTGAGCTAGTTGGCCCTCTAAATTTCAAGCCAAGTGACATGTGTGATCATCATAGGGTCCTTTGGTACATTTACTCTAGGTCCCTAGTGAACAAAGCCAACAACTATACCCACTTCTCCGATAGGGACTATAGGTGGTTTGCTTCACTGCTTCTGAAGGAACAGAAGGATCTGGGAGAATATATTTTCTCAGAGATGAAAAGGTACAAGGTGGATGGAAAGGCTACCACACCAATGCCATATCCTCAAATTGTGTCTCTAATCCTGAAAGAGAACAAAATATGGTATTTGGATAGCAAGGAGCCAATTGAGAGGTTGACTCCGGTTGGGAGAAACCAGATAGGGAAATTGAATATCGACATCCCTCTCAAAGGTCCTCTGGAGTATGGGTCCAAGAAGAAGAGGAAGACCACTGAGGCAGAGACCAGTAGGTTGGATGACACTCAGTCATCGGCTCCAGCTGCTACCACATCTTCGCCATCCTTCCTCAATACCACTCTCCAGCACTTCATGGAGAACATACTCAGAGGCTTCCATGTGGACATAGCCAACACAAACGCTGAGCTAATCACCAATACAAACTTCAAGATGGGGGAGCTGGTTGAGAAAATAGACAAAAGGCATGAGGAGTTGGTTGAGAGAATAGATAGAAGGCATGAGGAGTTGCTAGCAGAGCAACGTGCCCAGGGAGAGACATTGAGACTGATTCTGGCACGATTGGACTCCTTGGGTCCTGGACCTTCTGCCGGTCCCTCCTCATCTGCACCACCACCACCTCCAGAGAACCCTCCTTCTGATACTCCTATTCCTGAGGCTGAACCATCTACCCCTCTGGTCTCTGATCCACTTGAGCCCCAAGGCAAAGATATTTTATTCATAGTGGATGATCCTGATACCCATGAGACCACACATATCATCATTGATGACTCACCTCCCAAACCTCAACCAGAAACCGCTCCTAAACCTATTCCCTCTCCTACCCGAACAGAGGAAATATCTCCCTCTTCCTCCCCTGAACAACATACACCTGAGGTTGAGATTACTCCTGAGACTCAGACCACCCCAGAAGGAGAAACCTCTACTATGGTTGTTTTCCAACCTTCTCCTCCTGGCGATGACATCCATATCCCTCCAGTTCATCTGCCTGACCCTGTGCTCTCTAGTTCATTTGATTCTTTGGATTCAGATGATTCCATGGTCTTTCCAGTGACACCCATTTCCATGGTCAAGCCTCCTAGCCCTCCACTTGATTGATGAAGCCTAAAAGGGGGAGAAGAGCTTGAGAATGATTTTGTGAAGGTGTCCTAGTTTATTTTGGGGTATTTGGGTGTACATGGGATTTTAGGAAGCATTTTGATTTTATTTTGAACTTTATCTTGTAATTTGAAAGTTTTAAGTTTAATGCAAGTGTGTTTATGATTTCATTTTAAGTTCATTAAAGTTTTGAATTATGATACATGCTTGGACTAATGAAGTTGTTATGTATGCAAGGTATATTCAAACTTAATAAGACATATTTAATTAAGAATTCAATTTGAAAAACAATGTACAAAATCACCAAGTTTTGTCATCATCAAAAGGGGGAGAATGTTAGATCTCATGTTTTGATGATAACAAAAGTATGGTTTGAAAAGGAAATAATTAATATACAAGTTTAAACTAAGTAATGACAGGAACAAGCATCACTTGGAGTAAGCATTGGAGTAATGAAGAAAGGCCAAGAGAAAATGCTGAGGAACTTGATCAGAAGCAAATTTTCTAAGGCATTACTCGAGGAGCTACTCGAGTAATGAGACAAAACTTGAAGTAACCAAAGACAACTTCCAGTAACCTGCCAACGTTACTCGAGGAGCTACTCGAGTAATAGTGTAAAAATTTTCAATGTGCTCTCGGCCTGCTAATGTTACTCGAGGAGATACTCGAGTAACCATGTGAAAACTTCCAGTTGCCTTCAAGTTTTTTCCAATGATACTCGAGGAGCTACTCGAGTAACTGTGTCTCTGAAAATGTGGACCTCTCGGCATTTTGTACTACTGCGAATGTTACTCGAGGAGATACTCGAGTAACCATGTGAAAACTTCCAGTTGCCTTCAAGTTTTCCCAATAATACTCTAGGAGCTACTCGAGTAACTCTGTTTCTGAAAATATGTAACTCTTGGCACTTTGTACTACTGCCAATGTTACTCGAGGAGCTACTCGAGTAACATACTAAAGTAAGTGGAAACTTGAGGTTGGTACCCGAGTAACCTATGCAAAAATTAGTTCATTACTCGAGTCCCTACCCGAGTAACAAGGTAATTGCTCTCGGCCTTGAAATCCTGCCAACATTACTGGAGTAGAGCATCGAGTAATCTAAAGTTATTTGAAAATTTACTCGAGGTGTTACCCCAATAATCAATGAAGTTGCTAAAGCATTACTGGAGTAGGTACCCGAGTAAATAACTATTGCCAAAGGTTTGAAATTTAGTTTACTCCATGCACTACCCGAGTAATCTTGTATTTATTCATTGACTTGCAGTTGAACAATGATTTCTCGATGTTACTCGAGTAGGTACTCGAGTAAACTTCAAGGGATACTCGAGTAGCTACTCGAGTAAGCATACCCAGAAATTTAGAAATCATTCAAACCTTCATTATATTGTTTCCTATATGATTAACCTTTCATTGTATTAGTATTCTTATTCTTTTTACAGATAAACAATGAAGAAATCACTTCAAGAGATGGAAGTCAAATGAAATGTTCAAATGCCAACCACCGCCAACGGATATTTTTCAAAAACTTGAAAAGTCAACAGTGACTGCGCAACTCTCCAACGGACGAAAGGAAACGTTCCAACGGTCATCACCAACATATCTATATATATGGAACCTCCAAACAGAGAAAAAAAACAACAAGTACACACACATACGAATTACTAAGTTCATTGCTCTGTTTTTACGTTGAAATTGTATTGCTATGCTTCAGTGATTCTCATTCACTCTGTGTAATATCCCAAAAAGTGATTAAGGGCTAATGACTTTAAAAGTGGATATAATTATTGTTGAATAAACACTTTTGGAGAATGTGTGATGGGAATTTGGATATTTTAATGATTCCAATGGCTTCCTTGTGAAAATTCATGTGGGGAGAGTGTTTATTGTGAAATTGGAACCATTGGGAACAATCGTGCAAAAGGTGAAAACTCTGTCCATTGAAACTCTGTACAGGGCAGCCAATTTGTATGGACGTTTTAAATAGGCAAATGGTGTCTAAAAATTCTGAAATTTTCCAGTATTAAATTTCCCATGTCAAGCTTCAAAATGAACATATAATTTGTATCATTTTGATTTGTGACCTAAGAGTTTTGGATTTTTGAAGTTTGCCCAGCGAAATTAATTATTTTCTGGAACAGTATGCAAAGATTGAAATTCTGGGAATTTTGTGGTGATTTTCAGTAATGGCCAATATTTTTCCTATGAAGAGGACTTAAATATCTTTCATTTGGCTTTGGAATCACCTCATTTCGATTTTTCTAGAATTAGTTATGATTTTTCAAAGTTTGGGCAGAAAATCTGCCAGAAAATCCGAAAATGGGAATTATGACATCATCTCATTAAAAGATGATGTCAGCATGGATTATTAATCAAATTGCTCATCTTCTTCAGCCATTTCACGCCATTTCCAGCTGAAACTAGTGAGAGAAAGTTGAGAGCTCTTAGAGAGAGAAAGAGGAGAAATCTCGCAAGGTAAGCCGATTTCTCCGACGATCTAGCTCCTAACGTGTATAACTTTGTTCCTAAGCTTCTCTTCTATGTTATTTAAGGTGTTTGAGAAGAAAATTTGGTGTTCAAGGGGCTAGGGTTTTCAGCCACTCTTGAGAAAAGCTAGAAGGAGCTTGAGGTAACTTCCAAACTTTCGTATATTGCTTATTCTGGCTGCTGTGGGCAATTTAATCGGTGAAATTTTGCCGGATTGCCATTGGTTTTAAAGTTTGGAAATGATGTGGCCTAGGGGTTATGCTGCCCAAATTGGGTCTTAATGTTAGTTGTAACCTAATGTAATGGTTAATAAAGTGGTTAGGAGTAGAAAGGAACGCGTTTACGGAGCCGAAATCGTAAAACCCCGATTTTCCCTGGAGAACTCATAAATTTCGGCCAGCCCTAGAAATGGGTCTTAGAGTTGGATTTTCAATGATTTGATGGTTCCATTGAGTTCAGGGGCGAAAATTAGGTGGGGTTACAGTTGGTCACTTTTTCAAACAAGGCCGAGAAAGCATAATTACGGAAACACCCCTAAAACCCTAAAAGTAGGGCTGCCAAGGGCAATTTCGTAATTTGACATTGAATTTGATAATTCTGAGTACGGAAATGGATTCCTTGGGCGGAAATATGTTAGGATAGCCCAGATTAGAATTTCGAGAAAAGTGCAACCGGTCCGGGTATGGCGGGCCCAGGCCGGGTCCCCGGGGGTATTTTTGTAAATTTTCATTATAGACTCATATGGAACCTATTCTAAGTGTTTGAAAGTAGGAATTAGGGGTAGGAAATTAATCCACCATTCTTGATTTTGTTTATAGGCTTTGATATTTGCCGCCCTCATGAGCCAACTGCGCTGAAGGACGTCAGGAAAGGATCAGGTAGTGACTCTCTCTCTCTCTTATACTGTGTGTAATGCTTTGTATGTGTGTGTTATCATGGTTCTGTGATGATTTCTTTGATGCTGCTGCGGTTACAGCTGGTGATAGCTGTCGTTTACAGCGCATGTTGTCGTTATTGTGATTACAGCGTAAGCTGTCGTGATAAAGATTACAGCGAGAGCTGTCGTATTGTGTATACAGCCGTGAGTGCTGTCGTTTGTGGTGAAAACCATGTTTCTTTGAGATTGATGTTGCTGTTGTTGCTGGTTGTGATTTATATACATGCTTGGTATTTATACATTGTATGAGTGGTTTGTTACTACTGAGATTCTCTCGAATCTCATTCCTTCCTATGACTAACCTTTCAGACAGGGCATGTGGCTCAAAGGAGAAGAGGCCGACCCGGAGCACTTAGGACCCTTAGGGGTATAGTTGATTTTGGAAATGTTGGTTATTTGTTTTGAATTCAGGATTACTGTATAATCTGAAATATGAATAGTATATTCGATTTTGGATGTAATCCCCTAGTGGATACTTAAACCTCAGGTTATATATGTATAGAATCCGGGAGTTGCCGGGGAATTAGTTTTACACTCTGTCATACGTGAATGTAGATAAACTGCATAGGTGATTATATTCGAATTTTGAAATGGAGACCAGGAACAGGAAAGAGATTTTGAATGATTTTGTGAAGACCCTACCACAAAGTAGGAGATTGAAACGAGTTTAAGTTATCCGAAGGTCTCTAATCTACTTTAATTATTTAATATCGAATTATAATTACATGATTAAAGGCAGGGTGTTACACTCTGTAAGAGAGATATTTCATTCAAACTCAATATTTGTTATTGAGATAACTTAAGGTTGTGGAACCTTGAGTTGGGATTGGATTACAACTTGTAAGGGGGAGCGAGTGTCCAGGTGTAGGAACTTGCTTGTACTGAGGTGCCAAGAACCCACTGAATCTTGGAAGTTGTAGTGAAACTCTCAGAGAAGCTCTGAGGACTGGACGTAGGTCAAAGTGGTTGTGACCGAACCAGTATAACTCCTGGTGTACACTTCGGTGATATTTCTCCTTACTCATTTCTATTTTTAATTCCACTGTTAAATTTTTATATTTCTGAAGAAATTTTAGTATCACCCAATTCACCCCCCTCTTGGGTGAAACGCTTGATCTAACATAATCATGCTTCATTACTCGAGTAGTCCCTTGAGTAAATTCATTAAAAATGAGTCAGAGAGTAAGTCAACATAGTCTGACCAGATGGCAGCCTTACTTACTCGAGTAATCCCTCGAGTAAGTGTTCCTTTCTACTGATTACTTGAGTGGTCCCTCGAGTAATGGTTCAAATAACTTTGGAGATTATTCGAGTGATCCCTTTAGTAATGACATTAAAATTTTGGTCAAGAGCAACTTCTATTTTGCTTACTTAATTACTCGAGTAATCCCTCAAGTAATTCAATCTTTTCATTTCATGTTACTCAAGTAATTACTCGAGTAATGTTACTTTTCAAATGTTGTTACTCGAGTAACTACTCGAGTAATGTTTGTCATTTCTTGGCCGAGAGCTACTGGATGTTTTTTTCTCTGGTTACTCGAGTAATCCCTCGAGTAAGCTTTTCAAATAACTTTGTAGATTACTCAAGTAAACCCTTCGAGTAATCCTATGCAATTTTTGACAGAGAGCAATTCTTCTCATATTATTCTAGTTATCCCTCGAGTAATGAAGATTATTACCTGAGGCCTTACTCAAGAAATGCCTTCAGAATTCAGCTTGTGATGTTTTTTCCTGATCTCTATCTTATATTTCTTCTTCGTTACTTGAGTAACTACTTGAGTAATGCTTTTCCCTGTCACCAAGAACTTAGTTACTTTGTTCAAATCATTTTGTTTATTATTAAAACCTTTTTGTATGATTAATCCAATCTTTGTTATCATCAAAACATATGAGATCTAACATTCTCCCCCTTTTTGATGATGACAAAACTTGGTGATTTTGAACAAAGCTTTTGAAATTGAGTTTTCAATCATATGCTTTTTCATATGGAATCTTTTGTTCAATTCAAGTTTGAAAACTCTTTGAAAATGACTTTGGGAAGATTATCTTGAATCCAAATTTAATGATTTTGAGAAATTTAGTACTTGAAACCTTTTTTAATCCAATTTTGATGATTTTAAAATAAAAAACTCATAATTTTGTATACGTTCTAATTTGTTCATCTTGCATATAACAAAAAAAACTCATTAGTCCACAATGTAATATAACTTAAATTGAAATTGTAGACAGAGTTCATTACATAATCAAAAACTAATAAAGATTCCCTTAAACCATATACACCCATATCTATATGCATTTTTACAAAATCACATCATCATCATTAATTCAGAAAATCACCCCAAGTTCTTCTCCCCCTTTTTATCTTCATCACAAGGGATAGAATCAATCAAGAGAAGAAGTAGGACCAGATGGTTTGACTACTGAGATGGGTTTAATAGGAAGAGGTGTGAAGCTAAAGCTATATAAGTAATCTGAACTTGAAGAATCTGAAGTGGAGCTAGAAGGTTCAATGTCAGGAAGTACCAAAGGAGGAGCCACAATAAGATCCTTTGAAGGACTTTGTGTGACTTTGACTTGAGAAGAAATCTCCTCTTCCACTATTCTTTTAGGTGATTAACGATCACTAGAAGAGACAACTACCTCCTCAGTGCCTGTGAGGGATACAATACGTATGGACCTGGCTCAGGCTGAACAGGCTGGGCTGGAGGAACTGAGTCATTAATAGTGATGTGAATGGGTTTGGATGTTAGTGGGTTTAGATCAGGATAGAGAATAGAATTTTTTGGGAGGTATGATAGGAGGAGGGATAAAAGAAGGTCTAGGCTCAGAGGCTGTTGTAGGCATAGATAGACCAGATAAACTAGATGCCATAGCATCAAGTCTAGCATGGAGTGGTCTTAGAAGCTCACCTTAAACCTGTTGTTCTACCAACATCTCTTCATGTCTCTTATCCATTCTCTCCACAAGTTCTCCCATCTTCACATTCATATGGGTTACCAACTCAGCATTTGTATTGACAATGTTGATATGGAAACCCTCAAGAATATTCTCCATAAAAGTTTGTAATGTGGCACCAAAGAAGGAAGGAGAAGATGTGGATGCTAGAGAAGAAGACTGTGTCTTATCCAAACGGCTTGTTGCAGTCTCAGTCTTCTTCTTCTTCTTGGGACTCTCTTAAGTGGGTTCTTCAGGGGTAGTGCAATATGTAACTTTCCAATTGGGTTTCTTCCCACTGGAACCAGCCTTTCAATTGGCTCACCCTTCTCTAAATACCAGATCTTGTTCTTTTTGAGAAACAAGGATATAAGATGAGGATAAGGCACTGGAGTAGAGGATTTTCTTTCAATTCTATATCTTTTTGTTTTAACGAAGATATATTCTCCCAAGTCCTTTTTCTCTTTTAGAATCAATGAGGCAAATTTCCTGTAATCCCTTCCTATGAAATGTATGTAATTATGCTCTTTGTTCACTATGGCTCTAGAATAGATATACCATAGGACTATGTGAAGATCACATATATCACTTGGATTAAAAATGAGGGGTCCTATTATCTTACCAGTCCTTAGGATAGAAAATAGTTGGTTTGAATCAAGATTAGGATAATTATCTTTAAGAGGGTCTTCTATTCCTAGCCATGTGTTGATTTTTGAGGGTGAGATTAGGATTTCTTGTCCTCTAACCTTAGAGAACATTTCTTCTTCCAGAGAGTCTCTAAGTGGATCATTGACAGGTTTTAAATTACAATAGAAATATCTCACAATCTTAGAGCAAAATGGAAATTTAACTGAAGGCAAAGGCATATAGGACTCAAGATACGAATTGAGGTTGAGTTTCAATACCTCTTGAAGAACATTGAGGTCAATGAAGTGTATCTTGCACACTTTTCTCCTTGAAAAGTGATCTTTGAATTTTTGTGATTCCTCAATTTTCTTCACATTGAATTTGGTTAGAGGGAATGTAATTTCTTCTTCCTCTGGTTCCTTTGAAGTTTGGTTATGATTCTTTCCTCTAGATTTGTGAACCTCATCCAGTATGTTTGCCATGGCTTGAGCAAGTTTTTTTTGTCAAACTTAGCCTTTTTAGATGGTTTCTTAGAAAAAATTAGTGTGTCAGAGGAATCAGAAGAAGTTGAAGATGATGCCTTAGCGTCTTTGCCTCTACCAGGAGGAACATCCTTCTTAGATTGAGCTCTTGTGGTCGATGCTTCCTTGATCACAACCCCCTTCACTTTGGGTTTGGCCTGCAACTTAGATTTAGCTTTTGAACGGGGAGTAAGTTTTTGTCTTTTGGCAAAGGAGATGGAATAGATTCATGCGATTGCTGAGGATTAGAAGATTTAGAAGGAGTATTGGGAAGGTTGGTTTTGGTTCTAACCATTTTGACAAGACTTTCTAAAATTTTCTCTTGCATAAGTCGACGGTTAAGGTAGAGGATTTTCAGCAATTTGAGGAGGTTTTTCTCAAAAAATTTCAATGGGTTTTGACGAAAATGAAGTGAAGAAGAGTTTGTGAAAAGATTTTCTGAGAGGTTACTTGAAGTAATTTTGTGAAAATGACGTGATGAGCAGTGATATAATCCAGATGCCTGACATTACTCGAGGGCTCCCTCGAGTGATCTTGGGCATTATTCGAGGGCTACCGCGAGTGAAGCATTTTGAAAAAAATTTAAATCAGAGCAATTTAAATGTGTACCTGTCATGAGCAATATTGTAATTACTTATGTATATTCCCTAGATCATTTGACGGCACTTTAACATTGATTCGAATATAGATTGAATTGTTTTTTGATTTCCACTCATGATTACTCGAGGCCTTACTCGAGGAACATTGATGGTTTACTCGAGGCCTCCCTTCATTTTCTGTCTGTTTATTTCCAACCGTTGCCATTTCCTTTTAAATTCCTTTTGAATTAATACATCATTGTTACATTTTTCAGGACATTACTCAAGTGGTTATTCAAGTAATATTTATAATTACTTCAAGGTATTACTGGGGTAATGAATTTTACTTGAAGTTATCTCTCTAGTAATATTGTCCTCTATTAGCCTAAGCTTTTCATACTATAAAACATAATATCAAGAGCCTGCAAAACATATTACTAGAAACTCTTATGCTTAAGTTAGTAATCATCAAAACATCAATAAATAATATCATCTAACATTTTGTAAATACTAAATAACTTACAATTCATTGGGATTTAAAATTCCCAATTCTCTTCTAATATATAAGCATTGATCTTTTGCAAGAGGTTTTGTGAAGATAAGGGCTAGTTGAAGATGAGTTGAAATGAATTTCACTTTGACATCTTTCTTTTGGACATGATCTCTGATAATGTGATGTCTAACATCAATATGTTTGGTTATGGAATGTTGAACTGGATTCTTTGCCAAGCTTATCGTGCTAGTGTTGTCACAATATATTGGTATCTCCTTTAGATAAATACCAAGATCTTGGGGTTGTTTCTTAAGTTATAACACTTGTACACAACAACTTGATGCTGCAACATACTCGGCTTCTGTTGATGAAAGAGACACTGTATTTTGTTTCTTGCTAAACCATGTCATAAGTGAACCTCTAAGAAACTGGCTTTGTCTACTGGTACTCTTTCTGTCTGTCTTGTATCCTTCATGATCAGGGTCTGAGTATGTAAATAGATATTCACTTCTTTCTTTAGGATACCAGAGACCTAATTATACCATGTCAGTAAGGTATCTAAAGATTCGTTTTATGATTTCATTATGTGATTCCTTTGGTATTGATTGATATCTTGCACACATACCACCACTAAATTGGATGTCAGGTTAGCTTGCAGTGAGTTAGAGTAATGATCCAATCGTTCCTCTATATCTTGTGATATTGTAATCTTTTCCCTTAACATCAGCATCAAGCAACGTAGTTGGGCTCATAGGCGTGTCCATTTCATTTGCTTTATCCATTCCATACTTTTCAATATCTCTTTCAAATACTTCATTTGATATATGAAAATTCCATTCTTTCTTTATTTGATTTACCAACTAAGAAAGAAATTCAATTCTCCTATCATTGACATCTCAAACTCCCCCTGCATTATCTCATAAAATTCCTTACACAAGGTTTCGTTAGTAGCACCGAAAACTATATCATTAGCATATATTTGTACAATTAAAATATCATCTCGTTTTTGTTTTGTAAAAAGTATTGCATCAACTTTTCCTCATTCAAAACCATGATCGCTGAGAAATTTACTGAGCCTTTTGTACCATGCTCTAGGAGCTTATTTTAAACCGCATAAAGCTTTTCTCAATTTAAAAACATGATCATGTTTAGTTACATCTTCAAAACCTGGAGGTTGATCTACATACACTTCTTCCATGATGTAGCCATTTAAGAATGCACTCTTTACATCCATTTGATAGAGTTTGAATCCCTTGATGCAAGCAAAGGCTAAGAGTACTCATATAGCTTCCAATCTAGTTACTGGAGCATACATTTTCTCATAATCAATTCCTTCTTCCTGATTATAGCCTTTGGCCACCAATCTTGCCTTATTTCTCACAATGATTGCGGATTCATCAAGTTTGTTCTTGAATACCCATTTAGTGCCAATGATCGGATGATCCTTAGGTCGGGGTAGCAAATCCCAAACTTGATTTCTTTCAAATCGGTTTAGCTCTTCTTGCATTGCTATTACCCAATCATTGTTTGATAAGGCTTCATCAATGTTAGAAGGTTCAATCTCATAAATAAAAGTAGAGAAACTAACTTCATTGAAAATTCTATTTCTAGTTTTGACTCCTTCATTCACATCTCCTATGACTTGCTCTAGGGGATGACTTTTGTTGTATTTTCAGGCTCTAAGTTGTCCTAGTGATTGATCTTCTTCCTTGGTTTGATCAACTTCTGGGATAGAAGATTTAGAATTAGGTTGACCATTCTCTTGATTTGAAACCATCGTCAATAGTTTTGTCAGAAGATTCAAATTCATTGAATACAATATGAATCGATTCTTCAATAACACATGTTCGTTTATTTAAAACTCTGTATGCTTTCCTTCAAGTTAGAATAGCCTAGGAAAATTCCTTCATCTATTTTAGAATCAAATTTGCCTAAGTTATCTTTACCATTATTATGAATGAAAACACTTACAAGCAAAGATGTGCAGATGAGCAAGGTTTAGTTTCCTTCCTTTGTATAGTTTGTTTGGTGTCTTTCCAAGTTTTGTTCTGATGTAGGCTCTGTCTAAAATGTATCATGCTGTGCTCATTGCATTGGCCTAGAAAACTTGAGACGCGTTCTTTTCATTCAGCATTGTTCTAACCATTTCAGTGAGCACTCTGTTCTTTCATTCCACTACTCCATTTTGTTAAGTTGTCCTTAGAACGGAGAAATTGTGATCAATGCCATTAGTATCACAATATTCTTCAAAGGCTTGATTTTCAAATTCTCCACCATGATCTGTCCTGATACCTGTAATGGACATACCTTTCTCATTTTGCACTTTCTTGGCAAAAACAATATATTCTGTGAAGGTTTCATCCTTTGATGATAGAAAAATAGTCTATGTAAATCTAGAGAAATCATCAACAATAACCAATGAATATAAGTTGCCACCAAGACTTTTAACTCTTACTGGTCTAACTAAATCCATGTGTAATAATTGAAGTGGTCTGTTAGTTGTGATCTCATTTTTCAATTTGAAAGATGATTTAGTTTGTTTACCCTTTTGACATGCGTTACAAATGAAATTGTTTTTGAAATTTACTTTAGGCAATCCAATCACTAAATCCTTTTTAAGTAACTTGCCTAGTTGGTGCATATTGACATGAGCTAGTCTCTTATGCCATAGCCAACTTTCATTGGTATTACTTAGAAAACAGTTTTCAGAAATATTTCTGCTTATATCAAGAGTACAATAATTACCTTCCCTTTTTGCTTTAAGCTTTTCTTTAAGATTTTTCTTATCTAATTGTAAATCTTTCTTGTTTACAATTAGACATTCCTCTGAGTCAAATATTACTCAGTTGTCTTTATCTGCACTTTGACTCATGCTCAGCAAGTTGTGACACAATCCTTCAATGTAATATACGTCTTGGACTTGTATGCCTTTATCGTTTATGATTTCACCAACTCCTGATATCTTTCTGGATTGATTTCTTCCAAATTTTACCTTTCCACCTTCTTTAGGTTATATCGTGGTACAATTTTTGAAATCACCGGTCATATGTCTCGAGCATTCACTGTCAATGTATCACTTGTTGTTTTTGGATACTTTAAGATATATTGCAATCAAATACGATTAAGTCTTATGTACCTACATCTTTTTGGGTCCTTTTGGGTTAGTACAGAATATTTTCTGAATATATGAACCTTTAGGTAACCATTTGTAGGTTCCTATTTTTCCTTTCTTTTTATGAATGCATGATGAAGTATAATGACCTTTACTATTGCAGTAATTGTAGTATGCAAAAGGATTTGATGTATGTACAGAATTCTGAAAATAACTCAAGTATGTCTTACCCCTTCTGTTTGTTAATGCAAGCATTTCACCCAAGAGGAGGGGTGAATTGGGTGATACCAGAAATTTCGTTGCGTATAAGAAAATTAACAAAATATTTAAAGCAGTTGAGAGCAAAGAGAAATATCACCGAAGTGTACAATGGGAGTTATACTGGTTCGGCTACAACCACTTTGACCTACGTCCAGTCTTCAGAGCGTCTCTGAGAGATTCACTATATTCTCCAAGATTCAGTGGGTTCTTGGCACCTTAGTACATAGCAAGTTCCTTCACCTGGACACTCGCTCCCCCTTACACATTGTAATCAAATCACCAACTCAAGGTTCCACAACCTTAAGTTGTCTCAATAACAAATATTGAGTTTGTAATGAAAAACTCTCTCACAGAGCAAATATATAATCACTGAAGTACAATGAATGAGTATAATAAAATAGAGCACAAAGAGTATATTGATTGATGTGTGATTGCTTGTTCTCAATTGTTGTGTTTTGCTATTTGAATCCTCCATATATATAGATGATTTGTAGTGTCCATTGAAAGCAATTCAAACATGTTCGCTAGAGTCGCGCAGCAATGGTTGACCGTTTCTTAAATTTGAAAACTATCCGTTTGCGGTAGGTAGCGGTAGGTGAGATCTCAGACATTTTATTTTGACTTTTCTCTTATGTCATGATTTCTTCATTGTCTCTCTGTAAATATACTTAGAATACTAGCGCAATGAAGATTTAATCATATATATAACAAATCAATAAACATTCGATTAAAAATATGATTTCTGGACTGCCTTACTCGAGTGATCATTCTTATTATTCGAGTAGTCCCTCAAGTAAACCTATCAAAAATATGGCAGAGAGTAATTCAATATTTTTCATAAAATATTACTCGTGTAAGACATTGAGTAAGATACATCACAAACCTTGGAAATACCTGATTACTCGAGTGCTTACTCGAGTAAGCTTGCCTTTTCTTCACAAGTTACTCGAGTGAGGCCTCGAGTAAATTTCAAATAAGTTTGCAGATTACTCGATTACTCCCTCAAGTAATAGCATCAAATTCTTGGCTGAGAGTACTTGTTCTTTACTGACCTGATTACTCAAGTGACCCATCGAGTAATACTTCAAATAACTCTGCAGATTACTTGAGTGCTCCCTCGAGTAATGCCTTTTTCTTATCTAGTTACTTGAGTAAATTGTTGCATTTCTTGGCTGAGAGCTATTGGAAGATATTTGCCCTGGTTACTCGAGTGGCTACTCGAGTGGCTACTCGAGTAATGCCTTATGCTCAAATTGTTACTCAAGCAGCTACTCGAGTAATGGTTCATATAACTTTACATATTACTCGAGTGGCCCCTAGAGTAACTTCTTCCAAATTTTGGCAGTACCTCTCTGAAACATTTTCTCCAACATTACTCGAGTGCTCACTCGAGTAACACTGTTCCTTACTCGAGTGCTCACTCAAGTAAACCTTTAAAGAATCTGCCAGTGATGTTCTTCCTTTGCTCTGTCTCTCAGATCTTCTTCATTTCTCCAGTGTTTACTTCAAGTAATGCTTTGTCTGCCATTTATTTACTTTGTTCAAATTCATTTGTTTGTTATCATATCCTCTTTTATCATTAGTCCAATCTTTGATATCATCAAAACATATGGGATCTAACATTGTTTTCTTTCTTCCTTTCCTTTTATCTGATATTGGATCATATCCAATACCAGATCGGTGATTTACAAATCGTTGGGCTTTTAAAATTACATTTAACATCTCACTTCCTTTGGTGAATTTTTCAAGAGTTTTAGTGAGATAAGTGTTTTTCTTTTTCAAAGAAGAATAGCTTTCACAATCCATTTCTAAATTCTCTTCAAGTTCTACTTTGAGAACTTTGTTTTTCTTTTTGAGACAAACTAGTTCTTTAACTACTTTGATGAATTCAGAATGTAATTCATCATAGGTAGGATCAGAATTAGTTACCTCTTCTTCTATTTCTTTTTGAGTGACTAGACAGATATTGGCTACCTCGTCATTATCACTATCTTCGTCAGATGAACTGTCTCCCCATATGGTAGATACAAAGGTTTTCTTCTTATTATAGAACTTACCTTTTCTCTTTTCTTTATTCTTTTGAGCCAGTTTTTGACCTTCCGATTTGATATGTCTTGGCTTTCCACATTCATAACAGATGATGTGTTCTTTACTGCTTGTTCCTCCTTTCTGAAAGTTTTTGAATACTTGGCCTTTCTTGTAAAACTTTCTAAATCGTTTTATCATTAGGCCCATTACGTAATCGTCAAACTCTTCATCTTCATCTTGATCTTCTTCTTTTGCTTTCAGTGCTAGACCTATCTTCTTCTTGTCACCAATATCATCTAGCTCCCGTTTGAACTTTAAGTTACTTTCATATTTAGAAAGACTTTCGAATAAAGAAGCAACTGATCGCATTGATTCACCTTTTGCTTCCTCAATCGTGGTGACTTTGGCCTCCCAGTCTTTAGAAAGAAATTCAGAATCTTTCGTACTTGGGTATGTTGATCATAGAATTTCCTAAGTGCTGTAAGTTAATTAACAAGATGAGTATATTTAAGCTCGAATTTAGCTATCAACTCACCTAATTTCATTCGAAATAAATCAAACTCAGTAACTAGAGTATCGATTAGGTTTTCTTTTATTCCCAAAGTTTCTTCGTGTGCTATTTCCAGGGCTTCCCACATTTCTTTAGCCGTTGGAAGTGTGCAGATCCTGAAGTACTCATTTTGACTTAAGGCACTTTGAATCATTAGAATTGCCATGCTATTGAGTGTGATGAGCTTCTTGTCATTCTCATCATATTCTGTTGGTGTCTTAGGAACCCTCTTTGAATCTACAATTTTTTCATGTTTGTAGTTTCCACTCTCAATCACGTCCCATAGTCTGTATTCTGTAGCCATTATGAATACTCGAAACCTGCTTTCCAGAAAGAGAAGTGTTTGCCATTGAAACCTAGTGGTCTAGTGATAGAAGCTCCATCTGCAAGAATTCCTTCACCTATGCTTGCTATTGGATCCTTCTTAGGTTGTTATACCTGAACAAGAAGACCTACTCTATGATACTAAATGTTAGTGCAAGTGTTTCATCCAAGAGAGGGGGTGAATTGGGTGATACCAGAAATTTCATTGTGTATATAAATATTGACTGGAAATTTAAAGCAATTAAGAGCTAGAAGAAATATCACCGAAGTGTACACCGGGAGTTCTACTGGTTTGGCCACAACCACTTTGATCTACGTCCAGTCCTTAGAGCTTCTCTGAGAGTTTAACTATATCTTCCAAGATTCAATGGGTTCTTGGCACCTTAGTATATAGCAAGTTCCTTCAATGGACACTCGCTCCCCCTTACACGTTGTAATCAAATCCCCAACTCAAAGTTTCACAACCTTAATTTATCTCAAAAACAAATATTGGGTTTGTAATGAAAATCTCTCTCACAAAGAAAATATATAATCACTACAAAGAGTGAGTATAAGAAAACATAGCGCTAAGAATATAATGGTTGATGTAAGTTTGTGTGTTCTCAGTTGTTATGTTCTGTTTTTTTTAATACTCTATATATATAGATTATTTGTGGTGTTCATTGGAAGCATTTCAAGACATTTCCGTTAGAGTCGCGCAGCTTCATTTAATCGTTCTTCGAATTTGAAAACTAGTCATTTGTAGTAGGTAGGTGTTTCAGATGTTGCGGACGATATATTTGACTTCCTTCTCAATGCATGATCTCTTCATTATTTTTCTGTAAGTATACTCAGGAAACTAATACAATAAAAGGTTAATCATATAGATAACAAATCAATGAACATTTGATTAAACTCATGCTTTCTGTACTATATTACTCGAGTGGCTACTCGAGTGATCATGCTTTATTACTCGTGTAGTCCCTCAAGTAACTTCATTAAAAATAAGTCAGAGAGTAAGTCAAGGTAGTCTGACCAGATGGCAACCTTACTTACTTGAATAATGCCTCAAGCAAGTGTTCCTTTTCTTTTGATTACTTGAGTAGTCCCTCGAGTAAGGGTTCAAATAACTTTAGAGATTACTCAAGTGATCCCTCAAGTAATGACATTAAAATCTTGGCCGAGAGCAACTTCTATTTTGCTTACTTGATTACTCGAGTAATCCCTCAAGTAATTCAATCTTTTCATTTCCTGTTACTCGAGTAATTACTTGAGTAATGTTACTTTTCAAATGTTGTTACTCGAGTAACTACTCGAGTAATGTCTGCCATTTTTTGGCCGAGAGCTACTAGATGTTTTTTGCTCTGGTTACTCAAGTAATCCCTCGAGTAAGCTTTTTAAATAACTTTGTAGATTACTCGAATAAACCCTTCTAGTAATCCTATACAATTTTTGACAGAGAGCAATTCTTCTCATATTACTCGAGTGATCCATCGAGTAATGAAGATCATTACCTGAGGCCTTACTCGAGTAATGCCTTCAGAATTTAGTTGATGTTTTCTTTTGATCTCTGTCTTGCATTTCTTCTTCATTACTTGAGTAATTACTCAAGTAATGCTTTTCCCTGTCACCAATAACTTAGTTACTTTGTTCAAATCATTTTTTTTATTATCAAAACCTTTTGTATGATTAATCCAATATTTGTTATCATCAAAATATTTAAGATCTAACACCTTAAGGCTATGTTTGGTACGTGGTATTGAATTTTGATGGATTGGGATAGGGATTGGGATTAGGATTGGGATAGGGATTGGGATTGGGATAGGGATTAGGATTGGGTTTGATACTTTAAAAATATGTTTGGTATGAGGTGGTAATTGGAGGGAATGATTTTACTAATATTATTTAATAAATATATATTAATTATAAAATGACACCAATACCCTACCCAAAATCCCAAACAGTCGATCGAAGAAATTATGACACCAATACGACCGGACCCTCCACTTACGACGGTTTCCGGATCCTCCGTCCATCGTTTATCTTCGCCGGCGGATCGGCATTGAATGGTTCCTGAAGAATACAGCAGATCGAACTTGAGTCGCAATACAGATGATAGAAACAAACCATATACTTGAAGACGCACAGTGCACACTCAAACCAAATAGGCCACATTCAGTTAAATACTATAGAAATCGATTGTATGGTTCAGATTGATGGTTTCGCGGCTGGTGAGGAAAAATCGAAGAGGGAGTGATTGTGAGAGAGATTGATTAGGTTAAAATCAGGGTATTTTTGTCTGACAAAATTTAAATCAAGGGTAATTTTGTCTCTACAATTTTGGAATCCAGGGATTGAAAACACAAAACCAGGGGGGAGGTGGCTTTGTAGCAATCCCTCTTTCGTGGCATTCCCAATCCTTGATTATTCATAATCCCTGGTACCAAACGATATATTTTGACTTAATCCCTCATCCAATCCCTATCCCTACCCCCTGTTACTTCGTACCAAACATAACCTAAAAGTAGTGTTTGATGACAGTTGTGCTATTATAGCTCCAACTATCTCATGGGTACATTGGTGCTTTCCAATTTAAACTTTTTGAATAATGAATATTTTGAATCCAAACACAAGTTATTGTCATTTGTTATTCTTTACTTAGTATCGTTTGCTAGCATAAAAGATGCATTCTTTGGAATTTCAAGAGAAGGTTCATGAATCAATAATATCTTAGCTATTCAATAACTACACTTAAAATTATCTTTTCAAAAAATAAAATTTATTAAAATGAATTTAGCAAGTCATTAATTTAAATATTTTATGTAAGCTACCTATAGAATTGATAAAAAGGGTAGGCCCTTCTCATGCCAGGGCCTAAACAGGCTGGCTTTTTTATGCATGATTAAAGAAAAACAATCTTTTTTTTAGGCTAGCCTTGCAGGGTCCGAAGTCCTTTTAATAACATTTTACTATTTTTTCAGCTTTTATAGAGAAATAAAATTACAATAATAAAAGTTCTAATTTAACATATAAGCGTTGTCAAAATTAAGGTGTAAACAGTATGCATCATGTAATAAACAAACATAGTTACTAAGTCATAATCAAAGGTAAATTATTATCTACAGGCGACAAGTACAAATAATTAATGAGAAGACTTAACAAAATAAAAAAAAGCATTTCTTATAAATATGTTTTGAAAAGTGTAAGTAGTTAAAAAAATAAACAACACAAGATATAAACAAAACAATCATTAGAAAATAAATCCAAAAAAAAAAAAAAAATTAGTAAAAATACTTATGAAATAAGAAATATCTTTTATAAGTTTTTAATTTTTAGGGTACTTAATACAAAATGTTCTTTTAAAACTTAATTCTAAAAAGGATAATAACAACTAAATATCAGCAATATCATCAACAAAGCATAAAAAAACAATAATATTATTACCATATAAATAATATTAAAAATAAAAAAGCATACAGGCCTAAACGGGCCGCAGTTTAGATCCTTAGACGTATAGGTCTTGCCCTTTTAGACCTGTTTTCACTTTTGAGACAAAAATCTTAAGCTCGACTTTTACAAATTTAGGACTTAAAAGGTCCGGTTCAATGGGCTTAACCCATTCCCCCCCTATAAATTGTTCCAAATTCCAATCCCTGCCGTAGAAGCAAGGCAGATTTTGTGAAAGCTTAAAATGCTGTATGGGCCGATGCTCGTTTTAAGCAACCCTAAATTTGCACCGAATATTATATCGGCTAGGTCCATTTGCATGATTGAGCCCAGTTTAACTATTGTGGTAACGGGTTTGTGAAACTCATAGTGCGTTATTGGGCTTCAAGTTTCTTTTTTCCCAATTACTTAACCGAACCTGGATGAATTGGTCAGACTGGTGGACCAGCCCGATAGTTAGTTCAGTCAAAAGTTTGTGGCTTTTAACAACTATTTTTTATTGTATTCAAAAAAAAAAAAAACCTATATTTTATTAGATAATGTGTTGTTTATCCATGAGCATTTTATGTATTTGTGGATTAACAAATTTTTTTTATTTAAATGTGATTTTAATTATGACTGACCGACCTCTAATTAACTTTGGTGTGAACCACTGACCCATGAATTATTATCTCAATTGGTTTATCAAAGGGTTTTTAATACTCAACCTTTTGCCCTTTTTTTCATATAAAAAGGGTCATGAACTAGTTTACAAGAAAAGTAAAGGTGCAATGTTTCTCACACTATATATATATATATATGTATAATGTTTCTCTCCCTATTTCTTATATTCATTTGTTTTGGAATGATGAAAATTCCGAAAATAGTAAAAAAATATCAATGCTCATTTTGGTAATTTCAGTAAAACATTGTTGTAGCATCTTATTTAAAATGTAGGGCCACTTACACTTAAAAAACTGTCAATCGATGGAATTCCACCGCTAGATTGACTTTGCGATGAGATTCCATCATTAATTAATTAGTGATAGTCTATATAATGACGAAATCATTCAATTCAATCGCTAATCCACTATTCTTTTTGGGTAGTTATGCAAGAAATTCTGAAATGCCACTGTGGATTCTAATCCACTATTCTTTTTTAAAATGTTTATCAACAATGGTAATTAAATTCAGGGTTTAGTACAATAAGTCATATTTTTAAGAAGAAGTAAAAGAAAAATAATAAGCTTAGCTAGGATTAAATAAAATTATTAAATATATATTTTTTAAATTAACATATAATTATTTAAAGACTTTAAAACTTGATTTAATTCATAAACTTATCCGAGCCATTTGATTTTTAGAAGAGTCTAGAAAAAATTATGAGGATAGAATAACCTATATATAAAAAAAAGTTAGAAAAGAAAGGAAAAGAAAAAAAAAAGATACATTTAATATAATTTTTTTTTCATCACAAATACTTCTTCCTTGTTTAGCATCACTTCTGCCTTGTCTCACCTTGATTGGGAGTTTTTTTTTTCGGATTATCCTGACTCTCCTTTTGATTTTATGTTAAGGTATTATTATTATTATTATTATTTGCTGAAAGTTGAGGGCATGTTCATCATTTCGTATTTAAATTTATTTTTATCTCTATCTCTAAATTTTGGGTTCCATCCCCAATTTCACTTCCTACACCAGTTCCAAGCTACCAACTGGGCATAAGGTTACAGTGTATTTCAAAATTTGATTACAGGGGTTCTTTACTAAAAATTTCCCCAATATCTACAACACAATTTTAATTAATATTTAGGAAATAATATACACTTCTTTTTTTTTAATTTTAAAATTACGACCATTCTTTTTTAACTAAATGAAACTTCCACACTTTTTACCTACAAGCACTATCAATGAGTTTTATTAAAATTTCAAATAGGTTTCTCTTTATTATTGAGATATACAAAAAAATTGCTAAAAATAGAAAGAAGTGAGCGTAAATTTACAAAACTATATATTTTTTCAAAGAAATAAGTTTTAAAGAGATATAATAAAATATTTGAATTTTATTGAAATATTTGGAATAAGGACAAAACCTATGTCGAATTGTTTATACCCATTAGGCCTATTTCTCCGATTACCTTATTATTTTACTATTGTTAATTATTAAAATACGCATATGTAGTTGTAAATTCATCTATAAACACTCACTACTATAGAATTGTCGATATATAACAGTTATTTTCGACAATAAATTACAGTTCCTAACTGTCATATATGCAAGCGCTATATATACTCGTCATAGATACATTACAGTTTCAAACCGTTGTTTATTCTGGACCTATTAAAACAGTTTTAATATAATACCTGTAACCCCCTCCATAATCATATCCGAAATACAACATTAGAGTGAAATAAAGACCAATAATAATCAAATTCATTTACATTCCCATGTTTAAGATAGGATTTTCACAAATACATTTCGAAATCAAACACTTTAACCTGGTTTCACATTCACATTTCGAATACAATTACATTGCGAAGATAATTAACATTCATAATATATCAGAGTGCACAATAACAATCCCGACAATTCCGGGTTCATATCTTCACTAAAGGTTCATGGGCACATATGCCCTTTACAATTTCTCAAATGGGGATTACACAAATTTCATTCCAAATACATATCCAAATACACCTCCACCACATATACAACCATATATCCGTCCTAACATATACAACTCTAAATACATCCAAATCCACTACCATTATCCCAAATAGTAATGATAACCAACTACCAAGTCCAAATGCCCATAAGGGATTCTCGCCGCCCCTAGTTGCTTGCTCCTTCCTCGAGCTACTTGTCCTGTCTAAAATGTTGGTAGGGGAGGGTGAGATTCTAGAGAATCCCAGTAGGAAACAGATACCAATATGCATGCAAGATAAGTGTTTAATGCATGACATGCTTGCATCACAATAACTCGTGCTCACATAATGATATATCCGCATGCTCAATGTTTCAACAACATACTCATGGCCATAGCATAATAGAAACAGAGCTTCAATCATTCATATATGTTTCACATAATCAAGCAAAGCAATAACATGCTTCAATACACAAACACAAATGTCAATACATGCAGGAGAGGTAAGTTCCCTACCCTTATTCTTTCCACGTATGCTCCAGCACCGGCTACTCGCGATCCGAGCGGATGTCAAACCATGATCAAGGCGAATATCAAACCCTATAACCAAATCAAGGACATAGGATCATTCTCTTTTCCAAATTCTCATTTGCATAGCACTTAAATTTGGTTATCATAATTGACCCTTAAGAGGCCACAAATGCCTCTAATAAAAGCCCTAAAAGATCAGGAAACAATAGGTTAGAGATCTCCTTTCGAAAACTCAAAGTGCTGGAACACATGGGTTGGCCGCGGCCAGCCCTTCCATTGGCCGCGACCAAAATATGGTCAGCAGGTCACTGACCGCGGCCAGCCACCCATGGGCCGCGGCCAGAATCAGGCCAGAAAGGTTTGAGTCGCGGCCATCCACCTTGGGTCGCGGCCAAGAAATTCCTTGATTCTTGGCTGAACTTCCAAAATTCATAACTAATTTTAGAAAAATCAAAACGAGGTGTTTCCAAAGCCAAATGAAAGGTACTTAAGTCCTCTTTATAGAAAAAATATGTACCATTATTGGAAATTACCACAAAATTCCAGAATTACACAAAACTCCACACAGCCCCAAAACAGAGTTCTGTTTCAATCTCAAACTTTGGACAACCATATCTCACAGAATACTAAACCAAAATGACACAAAATATATGTCCATTTTGAAGCTTGGGATGTGAAATTTAAGACTGGAAAGTTTCACAATTTTATGAAATCATTTGGTCATTCAAAACGTCCACACAAATAAACTGCCTAGAATAGAGTTCCAAGGGATTTTCCAATTTTCTACCAAAGTGTCCCATGGCTCCAAAATTAACAATCAAGCCTATTCCCACATAAATTTTCACAAGGAACACAATGGTAACCTCAAAATGACAAAAATCACAACCTATCAACATGCCCTATTTTGACCAAAGCACAAAATCAACACAAAAGGTGCCAAACTTCACATTTAAGCTTCAATGCAATTCTATCAATTCAAAACACTAAACAAGGCACCATTTCCATAACAATAACATACTATACTCCCCAAGACCCTAAATCACGAAAATTAGGGCTAAAATTCCATAAATTCAAGGCCTAACCAATGGCCACAAAACTTATATGAAAATGAAGCTTTCACTCACCTCAACAACTTTCCCAAAGGCACTTCATGATTCTCCAACTTGTACATTTTTGTGATTCCTCAAATCACCACCAATGGAGAAACTACAACCATCAAATTGAAGCTCTCACTCCAAGAAACAACTTTATAGCAAGAAGTTTTGTTATTAGAGGTCAAGATCTTACCTTTTTTACAAGCTTTTCCTTCTTCCTCTTTGGTCTCCAATGGCGAAAATAGAGAGAGAAGGGAGATAGAAATGTTTGATGATGATGATAAAGGTAAGGAGCAGAAATTTCAGTCCCCCCTGCCATGTCAATTCGCATAAGAGAGAGGGAGAGGGAGAGGAAACAATAAAATATGGTCATTTGACCTTTCCAACCATTCTCTCACCATACCCACTTGTCAAGTGTCCCAATATCATTGGTTCTCATAAAGCAAGTAACCAAATTAGTTACTCTAATCCCTCTATTAGCCATTTTAATTTCACATCTCATACCCTCTTAATTAGTAATTAATCTCTTCCATTAATCACTAATTTAGAGCCATTCTTTCAATATTTCCAACAATTATGGCATATTAATTAAAATTGCCATATAACACATAATTATTCCACTTTAATTCGATAATTATCCTTAATAATTACCATTAGCCCTTAATCGAAAATTGGGGTGTTACAATTCTCCCCGCGTTCAATAAATTTCGTCCTCGAAATTTGATACACCACTTAGGACATAAACTCCGGACGCCTCTTCATGACGGCTTCCATTCCTCAAATTGTTTCTCATTGAACAATCCCTTCAAGACCACTTATACAATAACACGCTACAGGTCTGATTCTCACAAGAATCTCAACGGACCAATGCGTCGTGGCTCAATTTTTTTTCTCTTAATCACTTTACCAATTCACATGCCCGGAGACACTCTCATGAGTGTGTGATCTCCATTTTCAAACTCTAGAGGTCTTCACCTCGTTCGATCATATTTCTGATAGACTGCACTCATGCATCCTGACTTTGAGTCACTCTAATCACTGACATCAAGTCACCTTCCCCTTTTGGGTACAATTCAAACCACCACAGATTCACTGCGTATAATCGACAGCTTCTGCTGTATTCACATATACCCCAGCTTCCGCTGTTTTCAACAATACTTCAACTTACGCTGTATCCACTTCCATAATATTGACCTCACCCGTACACCCACCAGTTACTCCGCTAGTGGTAACCGGGACTTTTAGGCATTCACAATCACATTAGGCCACTCCGGAATCTCAATCTCTTTTATCCGAAGCACCCTACCGTAACGGCCCACCTAGAATCTCAGTCTCTTCTATCCAGGCGATCGGTTGAGAGTCTCAATCTCACAACACCACCTTCATCCTCTTTTACCTATACAAAGCAACTACAACGGCAGTTCAACGGCCAACCTAGAGATCACCAGCGTCAATCCCTATACGGCTCACACTGACCTGCACACGCTGCATTGCACCTTAACACAATTCACACAATATACTTCACTACAGCTGGGGTTCATATAAAGCATTTCATTCACAAGCCACATTGGCAAGATGTACAACACAGCCTACGGTTGGATTCACAACACACCGCCCCACGGGTCGGATTCACAAAGATCCATATTGATTACAACGGTAGTTCAACGGCCGACCTAGAGATGACCAACGTCAATCCCTATACGGCTCACGCTAACCTGCACACGCTGTAATTCACCATAACGCAATTCACACAATATACTTCACCACAGCTGGGATTCATATAAAGCATTTCATACACAAGCAACACTGGCAAGATGTACAACACACAGCCCACGGCTGGATTCACAACACACCGCCCCGCGGGTCGGATTCACAAAGATACATGTTGATTACAACGGCAGTTCAACGGCCGACCTAAAGATGACCAGCGTCAATCCCTATACGTCTCACACTGATCTGCTCACGCTGTAATTTGTCACATCCCCCGCTGGTGCTGTCGGGGACGCCTACTTCGGCACAACCGGCTACAGCACTGACCGTAGTTTCACCCGTACTACCATTCGGGCGTGGCAAGTAGCTGGGCATCAACCCAGGACTCACTAGAATTCGGCGCATTTCTGTCTTTATTGTCACACCCACCCCGCTACTCACATTTCACGGTGGCTGGATGCCCACCCAGGTACTCACATTTCCCGGCGGCTGGTACCCTCCGTATGGGCTTAGGCACTCCCGCCTTACCCTCCCAAATAGGCCTCAACCCCTTGGGCCATGAGGGAGACTTACAATACGCATTCACATTAAGCTAGAAATGGGTATTTATTCATCACCGATGCCTTTAACAACATCACCTTCGGCACCTTAAACTCTTTTCATCATACTGGGATCCTCGAAGACCCCCTCTCACAATATCACTTGGCCCCAAAGTTTTACCTCTAGAAGCCATGCTCACACATTGCCCTTATTGCCTCGAGCTTCAGTTCTTCTCTAATCTACGATTCAAAATCACGGTGGTTGCACTCCATGGTTCGTCATCAAGGTGGCTGCACTCTATGGTTCGTCATCACGGCGGCTCCACACTAGGGTTCCTCATCACAGTGGCTCCACGCTAGGGTTCATCATCATGGTGGCTCCACACTACGCTACTGCACCCGATGCTTCACTCAGTCACCTGACTGGTCAGCCCCTTCGGTCATAATTCTCCGTAGGTAGCCCTTTCCAATCAGATCTCACCGTAGGTAGCCCTTTCCGATCGGATCTCACTGTAGGTAGCCCTTTCTGATCAGTACTCTCATAGGTAGCCCTATCCTATCTGAACTCTTCGCAGGTAGCCCTTTCCGATCTGTATCCTCCGTAGATGACTCTTTCCCCGTGCTAGGTTAACAACCAGCAACCTCGGAATACATTAAACACATCACGTTCACACGCTTCCACTGCACACTCTGAGCTTTACCTCCTCATATGTGCTTTTACAATGTCAGGATGATTTAATAGGAGTCCCACAGGAATCTCCCACTACACCTGACCATATGCAGAATCTGTGCCAGGCCTTAACCCGATTTACCTTAAATCTATTAGAGCCATAACTAGAACATCATTGAGAGCCCATACTCCCAACGTTCCCATAACTCTTCTTTACACTTCAACTCTTGAAACCTCAACATTAATTGAATTGGGAAACCACTTCCCTTAATTCCATAGAGTATCATCCACTCCAATATCAATCTAAATATTTCTGCCAGCCTAAGGTACACTGATGTGATAATAATTAACGGGCACAAGTAAATAACTATCATAATATATTGTAATTCTTGCATAACATATAACGGTCTCTTTTGAAAAATCATTATTTATTTAGTAACATACATAACAACTTCACTACTACAAAATACGTTTTTAATGTCCCTTTTTTAGGCCTTTAACATTTGAAAACAAGGGGATATATATGTGAGTGATGTAGTAAAAAATGGTAATAACGCCCGTAGATAAAAGGATGTATAAGGCCTGGAATTTAGATGTCCCCATTTTAAAAAGGGACATCTAAAGTGCTACATTGACACTTTAGACGTCCCCACTTTAGAATGGGGACGTCTAAAGTGAGGACATCTAAAGTGTCAGTGTAGCACTTTAGATGTCCCCAATTTAAATTGGGACGTCTAAAGTGTTTTTTAAAAAAAATCGTTTATATTACATATCTGGACTAAATAGTATTTAAAACCAAAAATCACAGATCATCGTCAATAAAATTACAGATCTAGTATATGAAATCCAAATCCAAAATCTACACAATAATAACTCTAAAGCTGAAATCTCATCGACAGAAGATGAAAACAATAAGAGGAATTAGTTACAAAAAACTTATCTCCTTCTATTATTAAAATTCACTTTCTCATAATAATGAATAGAGAAGAGCGATAAGGAGAGATGAACCTCATTTTCACAGTGGGAACGTGGCCATGAAGCATGTTTTATGGTCTCGATCTACAAGCCATAACAACACGAGTTAGAAGATAAAATAGAAGGGAAACCAAAAGAAAAAAGAAAAAGAAGATAAAATAATAAAAAATGGTAAGAAAGCATAACAGATCTGGATCGAGGTGAAAAAAAGAGAGAGAAAAGAAGAAGAAAGCATATAAAGAAGAAGAAGCAAGAGATAAAAGGCGTGGCAGCAATGGCTCTCCTTGTGTTTGCAGCGATGGGAAGAGAAATATGAGTGTAAGAGTAATATAAAACTGACAGTAAAACTGACAAATAAAGAAATGGGAATGAAGAGAGGGAGACAGCTGCATTGACAGACTTGGAGAGCTGACTGAGATGAAGAAATGGGATAGGAGAGGCGTGAATGATCAGTTGGACCAAAGGGATTTTGAAGAGAATTGAAGAGTGACGTTGCTGCTGCATTTCATGGCCAATTATCCCTTCTTTTCATCAAGCTTCATCTTCCTCTTTTTCCATGAGTAGCTAAAGTGTTGGTGATTTCCTTGAGTTGGGTAATGGTTTGAGCTTCTAAACTTCAATGGAATTCCTTAAGCTCTCTTTCTATTTCATAATTGTATGGCTTGGTAAAGTATATGGTTGTGATCTAGATTGTTTTATGCCAAGTGATTAAACTTGGTGGTTGATCTAGGAGTTGATTAATTAATCTTTGTATGATTCAAAATAGGAGTAGGTTGAGTTCTTTATTCCAACTTGGTTAAGTGGATTGTAAATGACTAAACTGAATGCTTTGAACTTTTGTAATAGTAATTACAAGCTATAATTGGAAGTTGAATATTCATCTCCTTGAGTCTGAATTGTTTGGTGATATTCATTTAATTGCTTCGGTAGAATGAATTAAATGATTATTGCAAGTATGGAGCTAGTGGTATCTTAGTTCCATCTTCTTGGCTCATTATGGAATTCATATCATTAGCAAGCAAGGAAGACTAAAACCTCAACTCAAGGAAATCCCATTTCATCATTATATTAGTTAATTGAATTTATCTTGTTGTTAGTGTTAATTTCAATTCCTTTTGCTTCTTTGTTTTAAAGACCAAAAAAATACAAAAATATTGCTTTAGCTTAGATTACTTCATTAGTTTAAAAGTCAAATTCTCAAAATGATTTCTCACAACTTTAAAGTTTTTTATCACTTTACTACTTAGGAACTTGGGAATTAATCTCCTCACAAGAACGACTTAGGTTGAGCTACTACGCTTCATTTTCAAACCTAGTTTTATTTTGTGAACTCACACTACATGGGTCCATCACTAGTTTACTCAAGAAGAGACCTAAGAGGAGACACGTCATGAAGAAACCACAGAAGGATCAATTCAAGCTCAGGAGTCCCCGTCTCATACTTCACCGAACCAGGAGTCGCATGGGGTACTAGCCCGAGATAAGAGAGATCTGTAGTACTAGGTCTCTAAGTTTTGCAAACATCTACCTCTGGTGTTCAGAGGGAGGTTTGAACCCTAAGCAGCTAAAGATTGGTTGAACTAGTTAGAGAAAATATTTAACAGGCTAGACTACCTAATCGAGGTGAAAGCATGCTTAGCCGTGTACAAGCTAGAAGGGGATGACGACCGGTGGTGGCGGAATATTGCCTTAATATTGCGGAATCGGAATGTGCCACTGACTTGGGAATTGTTTTAAGAATAGTTTAATGAGAAATATTTCCCCAAATCAGTGAGGTTCAAGAAGGAATCTGAGTTCCTATCCATCAAGCAAGGGGATTTAAAGACATTCGACGACTACCTTTCTCGCTTCATCTGGCAGGCTTGATAACCTTCCTACCTTCGGCATTTGGATGATGAGGAGTGGAGCTTCAACATACTGATTCATGGGTTGAGACATGAGTTGAGGAAGAGATTAGCCACCCATCAGTTTACTGAATTCAACAAAGCAGTGGAGGAGTGCAGAATCATTGAAAACAATTTAATGGATTTGTACCCAGCCAAGGGTCGTAGTAGCTGTAGTGAACCTAGCAAGGGGAATACTTCCTAGAAGCGGAAGGGACAAGGCTTCTTAAATAAGGGCAGTGGTAAGAAGCCCTATCAGCTTGAAGGTCATGATAATTGGAAACCCCTAACAGTATTGATATGCACTCGTTGTGGGAGGTCACATCCTGGCAGAACTTGTACGGGGCAAATGGTTTTCTTTAATTGTAAATAGTTTGGACGTATTTCTGCTGAATGCCGACAATCATTGATAGAGCCAAGACCCATCAGGGTAGGGTGTTCATGATGACACATGAGGAAGCCCATAAATCTCCCGACCTGATCCAAGGTAAAATTCTTCTCAATGGTAGTTTGCTACAAGTATTTTTTGAGTCTGGTGCAAGTCATTCCTTCATTGCTTATAGTTGTGTAAAGCGCCTAGGATTGCATGTTCATAAACCGCTGTTTGGTTTGGTTGTGTTGACACCAATGGGTGTCAAGGCTATGACAGCTGAGGCTTGTTTGAATTGTGTAGTAACTGTTGAGGGGTATGAGTTTACTGTTGATTTGATTTGTTTGTCGCTCCACCAATTAGAGATCATTTTAGGTTTTGATTGGTTGATGGTGAATAATGTACTACTTGATTATGGGAATAAGAAAATATTGTACCTTACTTCTCAGAATGATGATAATGCGAATTCTATTTTGAAACTTCCTCTCGGTGGTTAAAGCTAAGAAATACTTAGAGAAGTGGTGCCAGAGGTATATGGTATTCTTTTTCATGTAGGCAGAGACAGAAGAAACTTTAAAAAGTATACTCGTGGTAAAAGAGCTCCCTGAGGTGTTTCTGGATGATCTTAACGGATTAGCTTCAAAAAGGGAAGTGCAGTTTCCAATTGAAATTGTGCTTGGAGCTGGTTCTATATCTAAAGTCTAATACCGAATGGCCCCAAATGAAATGGCGGAGCTAAAGAAATAGATTGAAGACATACTTGGAAATGGGTTCATTTGACCCAGTGTTTCACCATGGGGAGCTTCAGTATTATTTGTCAAGAAGAAAGACTGGAGTCTGAGACTATGTATAGACTACAGAGAATTGAATAAGATAACTGTAAAGAAGAAGTATCCACTTCTGATAATCAATGACCTTTTAAATCAATTGTCTAGCTCTTGTGTATTTTTAAAGATTGATCTAAGGTCGTGTTATCATCAGCTGCGAGTGAAAGCAGAAGATGTACCGAAGATTGCCTTCAGAACTAGGTATGGGCACTATGAGTTTCTGGTAATGCCCTTTGGCTTAACAAATGCACTTGCTGTATTCATGGATTACATGAATCATGTCTTTCAACAATACTTAGACCAATTTGTAGTGGTGTTTATCGATGATATTTTGATATACTTCAGGAGCAATGAAGAGCATGAGCGTCATTTGAAAATAGTGCTGGAGATATTGCGTGTAAAGAAACTCTATGCCAAGTTGAGTAAGTGTGAGTTCTGACTTTCAGAAGTAACATTCTTAGGCCATGTTATATCTTGAGAAGGGGTCTCAGTGGATCCCAGTAAAGTGGAAGTAGTACTGGACTGGAAGAGGCTAGAAACTGTTGCTGAGATACGTAGTTTTTTAGGCATTGCTGGTTACTTCTACCAGAGATTTATTCAGAATTTCTCTTGAATTGCCTTAGTGATGACCAAGCTCAAATAAAAAGATCAACCCTTTAAGTGGGATGAACGTTGTGAAAATAGTTTTGTTGGGCTGAAGGAGAGGTTAACCACGGCACTGGTATTGATTATACCCGATCTTAGTTTGACTTATGCTGTATACAGTGATGTGAGTAAATAGGGGTTAGGGTGTGTCCTTATGCGACAGGGATGAGTAGTGGCTTACGCTTCCCGATTGCTGGAGCCTCATGAAATGAACTATCCCACTCATGATCTGGAGCTTATGGCGATTATGTTTGTATTGAAAATATGGCAACATTATCTGTATGGTGTGATGGTAAAACTGTACTGTGACCATAAGAGTCTCAAGTATTTGTACAATCAGAAAGAGTTGAATATGAGACAGCATCGGTGGATGGAGTTATTGAAAGATTACAACTTGGAGATCAAATATCATTCGAGTAAAGCTACTGTTGTCGCAGATGCTCTTAGTTGAAAGACGGTGCTAGTGGCAGCAATGATTATCCAGGAGGGAAAATTGATAGAAGATTTTCATGATTTGAATTTATCAAACCGGATCTTATATGCTATTACAATGTTTCCCAAGGTGATAGTGATCTGAGAGATGAGATTGAAGAGGCTTAGAGGTAAGATGATCAAGTACAGTCCATTCAAACCATGTTCGAGTAAGGAGAAACTCGGGACTATGATTTGTTACTTAGTGGATTGGTTCAATACAAAAAGAGAATCTGTGTTCCACTAAAGGCTAAGCTGAGGTAGAAAATCCTGGATGAGGCACACAAGAGTCAATATACTCTTCACGTCGGAATGACCAAAATGTACCTTGGTTTGAAATCTATGTATTGGTGGTCTGGATTAAAGAGTGATATGACCAAGTATGTGGCACGGTATCTTACTTTCCAGAAGGTAAAGATTGAACACCAAAGGCCACCAGGATTACTGTAAAAGTCTTGAGATTCTAGAATGGAAGGGGAAAAGTGTGACCATGGATCTTGTTGTGGGATTGCCCAGGATCAGGAACTATGATGCGATCTGGGTGATTATTGACCGGTTCACAAAGTCAGTGTATTTCATTCCAATCAGTGCTAGTTACTCTCTAGACAAACTGGCAAAGATTTATATATGACAGATAGTGAGACTTCATGGCACACCGAAGAACATCATTTCTGATAGAGATCGCCGTTTCACTTTAAGATTTTGGAGGGCTCTACATGAAGCTCTGGGTACTAAATTGAGACTCTACATGGCCTATCATCTACAGACAGATGGATAGTCAGAAAGGACCATTCAGATGCTAGAAGATATGGTAAGAGCATGTATCCAAGAATTTAAAGGGAATTGGGACTACTTTTTTCCACTTGTTGAGTTCGCCTACAACAATAGCTATCATGTGAGCATTCAGATGGCTCCATATGAAGCGTTGTATGGGAAGAAGTACCAATTACCTTTGTCCTGGAAAGAGCTGTCTGAGAGAAGGTTGTATGGGCCGGATCTTGTTGATCTGACCACTGAGCAAATTAGAATCATCAGGAAGAGGCTCCTTACAGCATAAAGTCGATAGAAAAGCTACACTGATAAGATGAGAAGACCTCTAGAGTTTGAAGTGGGAGATGATGTCTTTTTGAGTGTGTCTCTGGTCACCGGCATTGGGAGAGCAATCAAGCAGAAGAAATTGAGTCTGCGGTATATAAGTCCTTTTGAGATTCTTGCGAGAATCGGGCCTGTAGCCTATCAAGTAGCCCTACCCTCGAACTTGAGCAGACTCTATGACGTGTTTCATGTTTCGCAACTGAAGAAGTACCAACTAGATCCCATGCACATTATTGAGTATGAAGATGTCGATATGCAAGACAACTTCACTGATGCGGTAGAGCCAGAACAAATTCTTGATAAGCAAGAAAGATAGCTCAGACACTGAAGCATACCATTTGTAAAGGTGGTCTGGAAGGGACTGTTGAAAGAGGAGCAACCTGGGAAGCATAAGCGGACATGTAGAGGCATTATCCCGAGTTAATGGCTCAAGTTGTGTAACAAATTTTGAGGACCAAATTTATTATACAGGGGGAGAATTGTAATGCCCTAAAATGTGTACAAGGGCTCATGACTTTGAATGAGAATGTAATGATGAAGAGGATTATTTTAATTTCCCTTTATTCTCCCTTGATAAAAAATGTTCAAGACCATGGGAAGAAGGAAAGAGAATTTAAATGATATAGTTCTTCATCTTTTCTATTTGAAAAGTCAACAATTGTGGCTAGGTATAAAGAGAGCAAGAACCAAGAGATCAATGGATCAATATATCTTTCTCCTTTCCTCTTAATTAATTTTGTTCAAGATCCCAAAGAAAGAGAAAGAGAACATGAAATTAAACCATAACCAATGACAAGTCAAAAAGAAAGAAAGAAGAGAAGAAAATTCAACCAGACTTGCTATTTGTTACAAGTTGGAAATTTTGACCAAGTTATTAATTTTTTTTGGGACATATATTTTGGTCAAATGAAGAGAGAGGAGGGGCTGAAAATTGAATTAATTAGGACACTTCTTGGGTAGCCATTTCAGTCTAAAAGGGAAGAGGAAGGAAAAGGGAAAAACTCAAGTTAAATGGTTATAATTAGTTGACCAAAGTAAATCAATTGTGACCACAATTTTTTTTCACCTCCTTTGTCCAACTTTTCGGCCAACTCTTAAGGGATAAGGGAAGCCAAAAAAATTTGATTATTCATCACTCTTATTCTCTCTCTTCAAGTCAATTTGGAGCTGCCAAAAACATAGGGCAAGAAGATCAAGGTTGAAAGAATTTCAAGAGGAGGTTTTTTGAGCCATCATTTAAGAATAAAAGCTGAAAAACCAAATAAAGGAGCTAAAGAGAAACAAAAGAATTTGACATTTACCCTGGACATGATAAACTACTAGAGCACAAGCGAAAAGAACAAGGTAGTGACCCTTTCTCTTATATTGTGTATGATACATTGTATGTATGTCTTAGCATTGAGTTGTGAAACATGCCGTGTGAAACCCGCCGTTGAGAAACATGCCAGTGTGGATATGCTATTGTGAATATGCCATTATGGAATATGCCATTGTGAAACATGTAGTGAAATATGCCGTTGTGAACACTGTGAAAGCTATCACAAAAATTCCGTTGATGTGTTGTTGCTTGTGATTTGCTTACATGCTTTGTGATTGTACATGTTATAAGTGAACCATTACTACTAGGATTCTTTTGAATCTTATTCTTTCCATTGACTATCATACAGCCAGGGCAAGCGGTTTAAAGGAAAAGCAAGTGACGAAGCGCAGTTAGAGCTCCTAGATAGGAGTTTTAATTTTGGTAGTTGGTTGTCATACTTTGTTGGGAATTAGTTGTATATATTGAATGGTGTAGTGTAATCCCTTATATGAGAAACTGTAAATAGGCAATGTGCCCTGCAAACCCTTCATTAAGTAAATGAAACTTGAGCATTGTCAGGAATTTTTTGTTTGCACTCTGATATGTTGAATGAAATCGAACTGCATAGGCCAATTATATTCTAAATGTGAATAGAGACTGCACTAAACAGGTTTTGGAAAAGTTTTAAATTAATCACTAGTCTTTATTTTAATTTAATGACGCATTTTCGAACTATAAATTTGGCTATTAAGGTAGGGGTTATACCGAATATTTCTCTTCTCTACTCAACCTCTTTTTTGGGCTCGAGCAATCGTCGAATCTCAGTAAATGTCAATTCCTATAATGTACGGAGATGGGTCATTACTTGATCCAATACTATTGGTATAATGACAATTGTCTTACTCTTGATCTATCCCTATCTTTGTCCTTAACTTTGTCTCTTGTTGGTTATCTTTAACTCTTCTATGCTCTATTTCTAGCACTTAATTAACTTAAGATATGAGCTATGACACCCATCCTTTAAGACACCCAATGACCACAACAATCTTTTAATAATGTTTCTAATCCTCAATCATCTCTTAACCATGTTTTCCTCAAAATTGGAAATTCTAGAATAAATCCTAAATTTACCAGCATTCCTTAAGCAACTTTGAAAATTCATAACTTATTCTAAAAATATTCATTTGAGGTAGTTAAAATTCCTAAGTGTATCCCTTTAAGTTATTTATAAAGGAAAAATACTAACCACTATCAATTACAGGGGTTACATTCCTGGATTCTCAACTAATCCTAACTATCTTAGAGTTCATTCTAGTTTTGTCACCTAAATTTGACAAACCATAACTCTTTATATAGGCATCTAATTAAGGCATTCTATGACTCATTTTAACACTTAGGATGCATACTAATAACCTATAATATTTCACAACCATTGGACTATCACAATCATTCCTATAGGCTAATCCTATACAATTTTACATGTAGAATCCATTTCTAATACCAAATTCATCAAAAATTAGTTCCTTCCCTATGAACACATCATGGTCGAAACTAGGGTTCCTTGGGCAAAAAATTTATTTTCAATTCTAATACTTCCAAGATCACTTCCTCACCATTACCCTACACAAATCTTCATTCTACACTCAATGGAAACCTTAAAATTGGCAAAATCACATTCCTAATCGGCTATAGTACTTTGCTTGGAGCTCTTCCAGCTTACTGCTCCACCATTCAGGAGGAATACATATCCAGATTGCGATTTAGGGTCGTCTTGGTCAAATTGGAAACTTGCATCTGTGTAACCGCTTACACAGAGCTCATCATCCAATCCACCATAGACCAAAAATAAGTCCTTAGTCCTTCTTAAGTACTTTAGGATATTCTTAACGGCAGTCCAATGACCCTCACCAGGATCTTGTTGGTATCTGCTGGTCATACTTAAGGAAAACGAGACATCCGGTCGAGTACATAACATGGCATATGGAACCTTACTCATGCGATCTCGCTAATCAGGTGTACTAGGACACAGATCCTTGCTAAGATGGATACCATGAGACATAGGCATGTAACCCCTTTTTGAATCATGCATATTGAACCTATGCAGTATCTTATCTATGTATGTGCTCTGACTTAGGCCTATTAGTCTTTTGGATCTATCCCTATAGATCCTAATCCCTAGGATATAGGTGGCTTCACCTAAGTTTTTCATTGAAAAGGACTTTCCTAACCAAGACTTGACACTCTGCAAGGTAGGAATATCATTCCTAATGAGTAGGATGTCATCTATATAAAGCACTAGAAATACAACTATGCTCCCACTAACCTTCTTGTAAACACAAGGTTCATCGATGTTTTGAATGAATCCAAACTCTTTGACTACTTCATCAAAATGAAGATTCCAGCTCCAAGATGCTTGCTTCAATCCATAAATGGATCTTTGAAGCTTGCAAATTTTACCAGAGTCCTCTGGATGCACAAAACCTTCAGGTTGTGTCATGTACACATCCTCAAGCAGCTTTCCATTAAGGAAGGCTGTTTTGACATCCATCTGCCATATTTCATAGTCATAATATGCTGCAATGGCAAGAAGGATTCTGATTGATTTGGCTATTGCAACTAGGGAAAAGGTTTCATCATAGTCTACACCATGAGTTTGAGTGAATCCTTTTGCAACCAGTCGTGCCTTGAATACATTTACATTGCCATCCATGTCAGTTTTCTCCTTGAAAACCCATTTGCACCCAATGGTTTTTACACCTTCAGGTGGATCGACTAAGGTCCATACCTGATTGTTGTACATGGATTGCATTTCAGACTTTATGGCATTTAGCCATTTCTCAGAGTTTGGTCCCATTGTGGCTTCTCGATAGGTTATGGGCTCATTTTGCTCAATGAGCAACACATCACGGCCTTCAGTAATCAGAAATCCATATCTCTAAGGCTGATGCCATGTCCTATCAGATCTTCATGGACCTTGTGTTACTTGAGGAGGCTCAGCAACTTGTTGTGAGTCTTCTCTAATTTCCATCTGTGGTTCTGTACCATCTTGCGGATCTCAAATTTCTTCGAGATGTACGTCCCTCCCACTGGTTGTTTTAGAGACAAACTCTCTTTCTAGAAACTTGCCATTTCAAATAACAAACACTTTGTTATCGGAGGGATTGTAGACATAGTATCCTTTCGTTTCTTTAGGATACCTTACGAAAAGGCACTTTATGGATCTGGGCACTAATTTATCAGAGGCTTGTTGCTTAACATATACCTCACATCCCCAGATCTTAAGAAAAGATAAACTTGGTTTCTTTCCAGTCCATATCTCATATGGTGTCTTTTCAATTGCTTTAGATGGAACACGATTTAGTGTGAACGCAGCTGTCTCTAGGGCATGTCCCTAAAAGGACGGTAGAAGAGCTGTTTGACTCATCATAGATCGAACCATATCTAATAGTGCTCGATTCCTCCGTTCAGAAATGCCATTCCATTGTGGTGTTCCTGGAGGAGTCAATTGTGAGATTATCCCACAACTCCTAAGATGGTCACTGAATTCTTGTCTCAAATATTCACCACCTCGATCAGATCTAAGTGCTTTAATTGTTTTACCAAGTTGGTTTTGTACTTCATTTTGGAATATTTTGAACATTTCAAAAGATCCAGATTTATGTTTCATTAGATAGATATAGCCATATCTACTAAAGTTATCTATAAATGTAATGAAGTAGACATAACCTCCTCTGGCAGCTATATTTAATGGTCCACATACATCTGTATGTATGAGGCCCAATAATTCAGTAGCCCTCTCACTGTGCCCAGTGAAAGGTGCCTTAGTCATCTTTCCTAATAAACAAGATTTGCATGTATCATATGATTCAAAATCAAATGAGTTTAGAAATCCATCTTGATAGAGTTTAGAAATGTGTTTCTCATTTATGTAGCCTAGACGACAATGCCATAGGTAGGTCGGATTCAAATCGTTTGATTTTATCCTCTTAGTAGTTACGTTATAGATATTCCCATTATTAGGATATTCCAAATTTAATATATAATGACCAACATGCAAATCACCATCAGCATAGAAAATGTCATTACGATAAATAGAACATTTACCATTCCTAGTAATGGAAGTATAACCTTCCTTATCCAAATAAAAAAGAGAAACAATGTTACTACTCAAAGCAGGAACATAATAGCAATTGTTCAAAACTAACAAAAGCCCACTAGGTAGAACTAATTCATAAGTGCCTACAGCTAAAGTAGCAACTCTTGCTCTGTTTCCAACTCGTAGGTCCACCTCGCCCTTCTTCAACTTTCTACTGTCCTTTAGACCCTGCACATTTGAACAAATGTGAGAACCACATACAGTATCTAATACCCATGTAGAGGAAGTAGAAAAATGAATGTCCATAACATAAATACCTGAAGCGATAGCCCCGCTATCCTTCTTGTCCTTTTTCAGATCTTCGAGGTAGAGTTTGCAATTCCTCTTCCAATGACCGGGTTCATTGCAGAAGTAACAGACTCCTTCCTTTGGAGGCTTTGCCTTCCTGGGTGCATGCTTGGTTTCGGGCTTGTTTGACTCTTTGGTCTTACCACCTGAGCCATTACCCTTCCATTTGCCCTTCCCTTTCTTTTTCATGCCCTGTCCTTTCTGAACCATTAAAACTATGCTAGGCTTTTTCTTAATGCTTTGCTCAGCAGTTTTGAGCATCCCATGCAGCTCAGAAATTGATTTCTCCATGTTGTTCATGTTGTAGTTCATAACAAACTGGTCAGAATTCTCCGGGAGTGAGTTGAGGATCAAGTCCGTAGCTAACTCCTGGCTCATGGGAAATCCAAGCCTCTCAAGGTGATCAATATAGCCTTTTATCTTTAACACATGAGTACTAACTGATGCACCTTCAGCCATTTTGCATGGATGTAAGGCCTTTATGGTCTCATACCTTTCTTGCCTTGCCTGTTGCTGGAACATTTCCTTGAGATGTACTATCATCTCATGAGCCTCCATGAGTTCCAGATCTTTTTGGAGCTCTGGAACCATAGTGGCAAGCATCAAGCAACCTACATCCACAGAGTCATCCTTATGCTTTGTGTAAGCATCTCTCTGAGCTCTTGGAGCATTGGCTGCAGGCTCTTCAGGAATGGGTTGATCTAGGACATAAGCCTTTCTTTCCTGCTTGAGAACAATTCTCAAGTTCCTGAACCAGTCAAGAAAGTTTGTCCCATTGAGTTTGTCCTTCTCAAGGACCGATCGCAATGATAGTGTAGCAGTATTACTAGTCGACATGATTCTACAATTAAAATATGCAAAGTTAGTTAGTAATCTCCCACTAAATTAACAACCCTCAATATAATAATTAGTGGGCTAAGATCCATATTTGGCTTAAACTTAAGTCTGCTTTGGCAAGACGCTTAAATTCAAGTTATTTAGGTAGGTAACCTGTTTACCAATTACATCACATGTAACTCTTAGATCTTTATGGGATTTAATCATCATATGATCTGGCATGTTTAACCCCATCTAATGCCTTGAGATTCAAAACCATTTTGTTAATCTCAATTAAGTCAAAACAATAATGAATATTATGAGCAGCACAATTACTCAAGCTTGTCTCATCAAGATAACTCAAGTGCATCCACTTTGGTGGTTTCCACAATTGAGCGATCTAGGTTTTGACAAGTATTCATTAATTGATGGCATTATGACTTAAGATTTAATTTAGAGGGCTTAATTAATTAGTTTTGTTTATATGGATGCAATCGTGGTCGTATCTCATACAGATAAATACATATAAACGTAAAAGTAATCATGCAATGATCTTATCAAAAGCATAATTTAAACGTGACACAACATGGCTTACCTAATCTAAAATCCTCCCAAGCCAATGAGAGGACTTCTCCAAAAAAAAAAAGAAATACATTCAGAGAAACCTCGTTTAAACATTCGAGGGGAGTGAGATGAGAAGAGAATGTACATCGAGAGTATTTAGAGAAAGGCACGGCACGCAGGCCGTATTTAAATATTACAACCTTTGTAAAATTCTAAAGCCATGTTGTTCACCATACCCAAACAAGGATAAATAATAAACCACAACAAGAATTCATACAATATGAAAAGCAATAAATGTCATGATCAGATTATATTGTGCTACGCAGAGGTGGTCACGACGGTCCAGCCAGCCGGTTAGCGGGCGGGGTGAAGGGGGGCCGCCGAATAGATATCCGAACCTAGACCCAATTTGATTGCCGCCAACTACGATCTCAGGTACCCTACCCAATTTCATGCTTGTTCAAAACGAAAATCACATACATGTTTCAAGATATACATGTTCGAAATCGATTTCACGCTTGTTCCAAAACGAGAATCACATACATATTCGAGTGTTTCTTATAAACATACGTACACATCCCATATATATCACATGTATAAGAATCATAAACTCAATTTAAACGCACAATTGATCTGGCTCTGATGCCACTGTAGGATCGGTGAAATTTTTTTTTTGAATTCTTCCGCTGTGCTTACCGATCCTACAGTCTTTGCTTAAGTCTCATTATGTGTTCATTAATTAATGTTTCTTCATTAATTAAAAGCATTATCCATATATATAAAATCACCATTCGTTTACCATGCTATTGATACCATTGGCTCCACCACTATACTATTGTTAGATTTACATGGTTATGTACATCATATATAGTCCAAAAACATCCAAAATATCCAAAAGCAGACAAACAATAGTAAACTATAGTCTTACCGCTTCATTCTCTAGCTGTCCATATTTATCTTCTTGCCCTTTGAGCTGTCACCTTGTACTGTGAATTAGTTTATAAAAAAAAGAGTGAGATTTAAAGGAATTTTAGTAGTAATAGATAGCCAATCATACAGATATAACATCACAAAGCATGCTACACAGTCATCATACAGTAGAATCATCACAACAGTATTCAATGAATAACATGTAGCTCATATATCACCATAGCGTAAGGTATATCACATGGGCCTAAGTGTAACCGTGCAATAGGACCCAGGCACCCCTCATGCATAACCGAATATTACATTGGTTTGAGCGTCCACCCATATAATAGGCCATTGGCGACTACCCCGTAGAATCAGAATGTGTCAAACAATTCATGATGAATCCACAATAGATGCAATATATCTTATAAACATATAAAAGACAAGTTACTACTTGGTCACTTTCCTAGAGCAATATCCAACTGTTTCATGGAGCTCGAGAAGGTCTTGGATTCCAGACAGCTAACCTTTCCTATAATCATAATTTACGAGTGACGTGTCATTACTTAGTCCAATGCTTTTGGCATAATGTAAACTAAGTTATTCTTAACCTATCCTTATGTTTATCCTCTATTTTAACTTTTTGGTTATCATTTGAGCTACTAAGGTAGCCATTAGAAGCTCAAACAAGTGCCTATGGGGTTGGAAAAGGCTAGAACAATCAATATGGTTCAAAAAGTTCAAAGTGCTAAAAAAAGGTTTTGGTTTTGGCTAAGGAATCCTTTGGCTACAGCTAAAGGTGTCCAAAAATATTTGTGTTATGGGCAAGAAATCTTCTGGCTATGACCAAGAAAAGGTCAGAAACATTTTGATTATGGGCAATAATCCTCTGGTTACGGTAAGAAACTATTATGTTTTTTGACTGAAATTCCAAATATCATAACTTAATCTGCAAAAAATCGAAATGGAGTTGTTGAAAGTCTTACTTGAAGCTATTTAAGTCATCTATATAGAAAAAATATTAACCACTACCATATACAACCACAAAAATACAGAAATCCATGAATTGTCCCACTATTCCAAGACCAATTCAAGTTTCAGTTCTCAAACTTTAAGAATGCATAACTCTTAGCGCACATCAAAATTCACTCAACTTATGTATCAATTTAAATTTTGACATGTCTACTATTATACTGGAAAGTTTCACAATTTTTGGACCTCATTTACATATTTAAAAATGTAGTGCAAACTGACTGCCCTACACAGAACGCTTACTGGCAGCATTTTCAGTTTTGTAATATATATTTCCAATGCTCCAAAAATACAACCATGAGTTATTCCTACAAAATTTTACATTCTAAACACAATGTCAATGTCAAAATCATAAAGCATCAGCCCCTTAAACCTTGACCAAATAGACCCCTTGCAAACCAAAATTGCCAAAATAGAATTTTGTCCTACAACTTGGGTCAATATCTTCATAAATCATCATCTAACCACTAATACACAATTAAACCATTATTAAACTTCCAAAAACACCCCAAGCTGAAATTATGAGTAGTATCCACCCTCAAGAATACTCATCTAAATAACAATCCAATCTGTTCAAAATGAAGCCTACGCTTACCTTTACGTGTTTCTGCAACCGACTCGGAAATCTGGCAATACTTTGTTTGGCAAGAGGTCATCAAACAACTCCAAAAAAAATTTTGAAACCGTAAAAGTGAAGGTTAGGATAAGTAGAAGAAGGTTATATAAGGGTATTTTAGGAGAAAACGCCAATTCGGTAGTGATTTTTGAGGTTGAACTCAAAAACCAATACTACTCATGTTCTCTCTCTCTTCTAGTATTTTTTTTATTTGTCTCTTGTGTTTGGGCAGCTAGACGAAATATTAAGAGGAAAGAGGGGGTATTAGAAGTTTATCTTGATCTAACTTCAATTAGCTGGGCTCACAATGTGCTACTTGTCACAAGCTCATGGTTCCTCACAAAGTAAGTAACTAATTTAGTTACAACAACTAGTTTAGTTAGCCATTTTGTCCTCCTTGACCTTCCTTTGATTATTGACGAATTTCTTATTCTAAGAAGAGAGGAAACTGGTGACTAATTGGTCAGTAATGCTTTTCTTCCCCTTTTTGCCCTTGGCTATGGCAATTTTATTTAAATTGTCATTGGTATTTTTTTAATTCCCTTTTCCCTTTTATGTTCCATTCCCTCTTTCTTTTAATTCCAAATTAGACTTTGTATCATAATATAATTTAGATAGTGGGTTTGGGAAATTTTCACAACTAATTCGGGTCATAATTCACACTTTATTCCCAAAAGTGTTCTTCTAACATTATTTGCATTTCCTTTTGAGTCATTGAGCCCTTGTACGTATTTTGGGATATTATAATTCTCCCATCGTACAACAAATTTTGTCCCCAATGTTATGAATGTCAAGAATTGTCAAGGTGACGAATGTTATGAATGTCAAGAATGAGTAGCTGCTGTAAATGTTGTTATGCTATGAGACACCTTAAGACCTAGTGGCCAATATGTCCTTAGGTAGGCAGTGTTATGTTGTGAGATGCCTTAAGACCTAGTGGAAAGTATGTCCTTAAGCAGGTTGTGTTATGTTGTGAGACGCCTTAAGACCTAGTGAGCAGTATGCCCTTAGGCTAGTAATTGTTAAGTTATGAGATGGTTTGTTTAGCATGCTTCATGAACATTACATAAGTATATGAAGGGTTTGAGTAGCAAGGGGTAGAGCTTGGAATGAATTTAGAATACCTTATGGGTTGTGCGCCCTGAGGTCGTTAGTCTCGATATGTACTCAGTAAAGATGATAGACAGAATGTTTTAGAGGCCATAAGACCTAGGGGACATGTATGTCCTTAGGCCGACATAATGTTATGTATTTAAGAATGGTGATGATCAGAGGCTTAAGGCTGTAAGTCCCAAAGTGTTTGTAAGCATAGGGGGATTCCTTAGGCACTATGACCCGATGTGCAAGATTGCATGGGGTAGTATCCCTAGGCTGTAAGATCCTACATGCCCCTTATGTTGCAATAGATCGATGTGCCCAAAGGCCTTAAGACCTATTCGACCAGTGTGTCCTTAGGCTGGCAGATGTATTCAGAATTGTGTTGTGTAGTGACTCAAGGAATAAGGGCTGAAACCCTCAGCTGTATGATCTTATATGCTAGTTATTTATGTTGCATACTAATTGTTGAATGACATTGTGATGGATGCGAATGATGAATACTATCTGAGATTTGTGTTAAGAATATAATGATGGTTGTATTGCATGGTTTGTGAGCCTGCACATGAAAGAGATAGATTGAGTAATAAAAGTGTTCCCCCAAGGTGCAGATGATTCTATACGATGTTTAAATTTTGAGGATGAAATTTACTGAACCGGGGGAAAATTGTAATATCCTAAATTTTGGGATTAGATGCTTGAAAATAAGCCTGAATCAAGTGGACTACTAAGCCTCGGTTTAGCAAGAGTCCTAGGAATGAGGATTTGCTGTCAGTGCATTTTTCTTGCATGGCAGTCTAGTTATGTGATATGTTTGAATATGTAAATGATGTTCAATGCCTATGATATTTTGGAGTATGAAAGTAGACTTATCAAGCTTTAATTTGATAGATCATATAGGTCATTTTGATCTGTACACAAAGAGTTATGAATTTTTTAAGTTAGCCCAGTGAAACTGGCCAGCTTTTATGACAACGTCCAAAAATAGAAATTTTGGGAATTGTAACCTTTTAGTTGGTTAGAGGTTATATTTGTTCTTGAAAATAGACTTAATAAGGATCACATAGCATATGGAATCCTACCAATTGAATCTCTATAGATAAATATATGAATTTTCAAAGTTTGATGAAAATTCTGCCCAATTTTCCAGCTAGTGCGAAAATGGAAATAAATTTAAGGGTAAAATGGTCATTTGACCAGTAAAGTAAGTAGCCATTTATTTTTCCCTTTAATTGGGATGAATGTTGGCTGAAGTGGGGAGTAAGAAAGTTTAACCCTAGTAAACCAATCATAATTGAGTAATTAACCACTTGCTTTTCAAGGAGTCACAAGATTGTGACAAGTGGCACATTGTGGGCCAAGCTAATTGAAGTTGGATGAAGATGAAAAACTCCCCTTACTCTTCATAATTTTGTGCAACCCATGGAAGGGAGAGAGAAATAGCTAGAAAAAAAAAGAAAGAAGAAAGAAGGAGAGTGAATAGTGAAAATTCCTGAGTTTCGGAGCCAATTTCACATCCGATTCGGTGTTTCCAGCTTCCGTAGTCTTCTCTAACATTGTTCCACTCAACAAGAGCTTTCTTTCTATTGTTTTGGATTCTTTATCAAAGTTATTTAAAGCCTTCTACCTTGGGGAATTGCTACCAAAATCAAGAACTAGTTATGGAATCGAGTGGAGGTGCGTATAAGCTTCGATTTGAACCAAGTATTGTGTTGTTTGGTGGAGTTTTATGGATTTTGTGATGATGCCCTATGATTTCATCTAAGACATGTGTTTAGGGCTATTTGTTATTTTAAGTATGAAAATGATGTGGATATCCTGGGCTTTAATTTGATAAGTATTATAAGCAATTTGGACTAGTGGATTGAAAGTTATGGATTTTTCAAGTTGTGCCCTGTTCCTGGACTTGATTCTAGAATAGTCTAGGGATTTATGAAATTCTATAATTTTGAGGTTGTAGATGGTGGTGGTTCATATTTTCCTGTATGGAGGATTTAAAGAGCTTTCCATAAAACATTGAACTACTCCATTTCGACTTTTGCAGATTTAGTTATATTATTTAAAATTTGAGCCAAGAACAGGGGATTTCTTGCCACAGCCCAAAAGTTTCTGACCTCTCTTGGCTGGTGCCAAGAATTTTTTACCGGGGCCAAGACCCCTATTTCTACTTTTTAACATTTTTGATTGGTTTAACTTTTCTAACCCCATAGGCACTTGATTGGACTTCCAATGGCTACCTAAGTGGCTCAAAAGATAACCAATATAATGTGTTAAGCCTTCCTAACTTCGTGGACACTAATATACACTTCCAATGACTCTCTATCATGCCTCTAATGATGTGATTGGGTATATAGGGTTATGAAAGGTCAAGGAAGAGAGAACGAAAGAATTTCCAAGAAGCATTTTCAATGGTTGGAAAAGAAAAGGTACAAGGAGGGAACTCAAAGACAAGAGGTAGGGAACTTTCCTAACTTGTATAACTAGATATGTGTGCTTGTGTATTGATGTGTTAATTGTAAGCCTCTTCGTAATTATGATTCAAAATACATAATTAAAATGGATTAGAGACTAACAGATAATCAAAACTCATTCTATAATCCCATCCTTGAGATAGGGTTTTCTCAAGTGACTTTCAAAATCCAATTCATCTAATCTCATATTCACATTTCAAATAACATTACCTCACTCAGCTAAATCTCATTCACACACACACACACACACACACACACACACATATATATCAGAGTGTAAAGCAAAAATCCCTGCAGCCCTCGGGTTTTACATTGTAAACTAAAGAGTTTACAGGCATATTTACCCCTTACAATTTCCCATTCAGGGGATTACATATCCATATCCAAAATAACATTTACAAATGTGCAGTAATCCCAACCCAGATATGACAACCAACTAACAACTAAAATAAAGAACTATCCGCCCTTGGTTTCCTGCTTCTCCTTTGAGCCCTTTGCCCTGTTTGTTGGTTAGTTAATGAAAAGAATGAGATTCAAAAGAATCTCAGTAGTAACAAATCACTCATACAACATGTAATCACATAGCATGCAAGTAAATCATCAAGCATCACAGCAGCACGAATACAGCATACACAAGCTGTCACATACACACATTGCCTTCCTAGCATTCACATTTGCAACATACATATTGCCTTCACGGCATTCATATTTACAATGGTATATCAATACCTAGGGTAGAAATGACCAGCATCCCTCCCTACAATGGCTCATGCTGACATGCGCACGCTATAATTCACGTAGCCTCATGGCTCACAAATAGCCTTTCGGCTTTCACAAAGCCTTATGGCTTCCACATACGCAACGAATTCATTTCCACACCCCACCCTCATCCTCTTTCACAGTCAAGAATGCACACTGTGATCACTGGAACCATTGTTAGCTTCCAGAGGACTATTGGCATGGCGATGCAGCTCAACGCAACATACACAAACATCACAAACTGTAATGCCCCAACTTGTGATTAAGGGCTAATTATGATCTTGATGATGTAATTATTATTAATATTGTTGTAAATATGTTGTAAGCAATGTTTAAGCTTATATTGGAGTCTAATGGTGATTTGGCAAAGGTTATGATAATCAGGGGCGAAATTGAAAATTTACTTACCAATTGGTCGGTTACCAAAGAGGAAACTCATTGGTAACTTGAAGATCAATGGTTGAGATTAAAAGTCAAAGGAATCAATGGCTAGGATTTAACTATGGCGTGGAATCCTATTTAAATAAAATCATGGGAAATCAAGGGGAAGGAATAAGATGGTGCCAAGTGTTATTATGAGGACCCTTAGATTAAAGTCAATATTTCAAACTCATTTTCTCTTCCCTCTTTCCTCCAAATCGGTTAAGTGTGTGTGGCTAAGAGAAAATTTGTGTTTTATCTTCTTTCTCTCCATTCTCTCCATTCGGAGCAGCTGAACCAAGAAAGAGAAAGAGAAAAGTTTAATTTTGGGTAAGTGATTGCTTTCATATGCTCAAATGTTCTTCATTAATGTTGTTTATGAGGTTGGGAGTTTTCTTTCTATGGTTGTAGAATTTTGAAAAGTGGTGAATTGGTGCTCGAGCACATTTGAAAGTTGAAGAAATAGAGATTTGGTTGTGACAAGTAAAAGAGGTAATGTTTTGATGCATTTTGATGGTTATGTTTTGAATGTTGACTAAGTTTTGGAAATTCTAGAATTTTTCCCTGAATTTGGTGTTAAATGAAAGAAGGAATTGGAGAGAGTGTCACTATTGAAGTGGTAGTTTATGGTATTTTGAGTTGATTGGGATTGATTTAGAAGTAGGCAATGAAAGTGTTGATGATTGAGTTGTTGAGTGGAATGTGGAGATCTAAGGAAAAATTGTATTTGGAGTGTGATTTTGGGTATTTTGAGGTTATCAATAGGTTCCTTATGGAATTTTAGGTGAGAATAAGCTTTGGTACAAGTTTAGGACCTATTGGGATCAGTTTTGGTCACTTTGGAAAACCTTATCAGTTTCTGCGATTCTGGCTTCTGATGCTCATCACTTAGTGGAGGATGAGCTCACTCTAGTGCTACAGTAAATTTCTGTTTTCCGTGGTTTTCTCAATGGTGTTTTCAAGTGGAAATGCAAGAGTGCACTTCCTGACCTGCGAGTGAGATATGATCCCACTCGAGTGAGTATGGGCATGTTCGAGTGAGGTTTTCCCTTGGAAGTGGTCTATGCTCTCGGGCAAACACTCTTAGTGTTGCACTTCCTGGTGCTCGAGTGCAACGAGCACTTCTTAGTCAAAGATGTTGCTCTTGGTCCAACACTCGCGAGTGAGGATGCTTCTCACTTGGGCACGAGTGCTCCATCACTCGAGTGAGGCCATATTCACTCGAGTGAAGCGACTGAGATTCAACATTTTTCTTTTCAAAAGAGGGAACTTTGGGGTAGTGTCACCCAACCTTTTAGGTATATGTTAGGTTTCTAGTAAGCACTTAAAGAAGTTTAAATGATAACCAATATCAAGTAAGATGAAATTAAGAACTTGGAAAAGGATTAATCCAATGTCCTTACTCTTGGTTTTAGGCTTTGATATTGGCCGTACCTGTGAGCCGACTGTGCCAGAAGGCGTTAGGAAAGTACAAGGTAGTGACTTTTTCTTTATACCATATTTGATGCATTGTATGTGTGTTATATCATCGATTTGCGATAGAATTCGTATGCTGCAACGTTTGTGGATATGTGTAAGCACCGTCATACCAATAGTCCCTGAGTAGCTAACAACGGATCGGGTAATGGTTGTGTGCCTTCCCGGCGAAGAAAGGGGATGAGGATGAGGAGTGACTTTGTGATTAGGTGAAAGCCTAATTGTGAAGGCCGACGAGCCAATTGTGAAAGCCGAGTAGCTATGTGAGTTATAAGGCTATGTGTATGTACTGCCACGCCAACAGTCACTGAGTAACTAACAGCGGTTCGGGTAGAGCGGTGTGCCTTCCCGTCGGAGAAAGGGAATGAGGGTGGAGTGTGATTTGTGTTCCTGATGTATGATGATTTGCTTACATGATATGTGTTTATGTGTGGTATGAATTATTTGTTACTACTGGGATTCTTTTGAATCTCACTCTTTCCTATGACTAACCTTTCAGACAGGGCAAGAGGCTCTATAGAGAAGTGGATAACCAAGAGCATATAAGACTTCTTAGACATATTTGATCAAGACCGTTGGTTATCTATTTTTGGAACATGATTACTGTATATATTTGGGGTCGTAAATATTGTCTTGATTTTGTAATCCCTATTTTTGTGAAATGTTACACCCTATATATATATATATGTGTGTGTGTGTGTGTGTGTGTGTGTGTGTAACCCAGGAGTTGCCGGGATTTCTATTTCTGCACCCTGATACGTATGAATGTGATTGAACTGCTCAGGTAATTTTATTCGAATGTGACTGAGAGACCAGGTTACCTGTGTTTTTAACTATTTTTGCAAACACCCTATCTCTAGGATAGGTGATTCTAAATGATAATCGATTATTATTGGTCTCTATTTCATTTTCATTTCATATTTCGGATGTAATTACGGTGAGGGGGTTACACAAACATACAATGTATTACATATAGTATAAAGGAAAAAGTCACTACCTTATGCTTTCCAAGTGTGCTTCGGCACAGGTTGCTCACGTTTAGGGCAAATATCGAATCCTACAATTCCAAATGCACCATTTAGACACTTTCATAATTTTTTTGGTGATTATATGAGTCTATCTTGATAAATGACCAAAATGCCCCTGGGACCAGCCCGGCCTTGCTGCCGTACCCAGTCTGACCACACTTTTCCCGAAATTTTGACTAGGGCTATTTTGACTTATTTCGCTCAAGGAATCCATTTCTGGACTTAGAATTATCAAATTCATTGTCAAATTACAAAAATAGTCTTGACAGCCCCGCTTTAAGGGTTTCAGGGGCGTTTTCGTAATTATGCTTTTTCGGGCTTTACCGAAAAAGTAACCAATGGTAACCCTACCTAATTTTCCATCCTGAACTCAATGGAACCACATCAAATCATTGAAAATCCAACTCTAAGGCCCATTTCTAGAGCTGGCCGAAATTATCACATTCCTCGGGAAAATTAGGGTTTTCGAAATCCGACTCCGTAGACGTATTCCTTTATACTCCTAAGCACTTTATTAATTATTACATTAGGTTATAACTACCATTTATACCCAATTTTGGAATTATAACCCCTAGGCCAATTCAATTTCCGAATTTCAAATCCAAGACAATCTAACAAAATTTCACCGATTAAATTGTCCACAACAACCAGAACAGTCAAAGATTGAAGTTTCAGAAGTTACCTCAATCTCCCTCTGGCTTTTCTCCTTTAGGCCGAAACCCTAGCTCTTCATAACAATGAAATTTTAGCCTCCAACACCTTAATTCATATAAAAGAACAACTTAGAGGAAGGATTACGCAAGATAGGAGCTAATTCACTAAAGAAATCAAGCTTACCTGGCAAATTTTCTCCTCCTCTCTAGAAATGCTCTCAACTCTTCCTCACTCATTTTGCTAACTTCACGTTGGTTTGGATGGAGGAAGAAGATAGGAAATGTTTTAAAAGTCCATGCTCATGTCATTGTCTCTTTTGCTTATGTCATAATTTCCTAAAATACCAAATTCCAACTTTCATGTACAAATTATAACATAACTTAATGTTATAAGCCCAATAGTATGTACATAATATTTCCCTCTACTTGGCCCATGCAAAAACACATCCTAGGGTCCTTTAGATCAGCCCAATTGAATTTTCCATGTATCTCATAATTTCAAAATTATTTTCTTGCATTTTTGGATTTTATGTCAATTATGGCAAATGTTCTGCCTAAACTTTGAAAAATCATAACTAATTCTAAAAAAATTGAAATGGAATGATGCCAAAGCCAATGGAAATCTATTTAAGTCCTCTTTACTGGAAAAATATGGATCAATGCAGTTTATAACCACAAAAATAAAGAATTGCACAAAAGTCCATACTGCACCAAAACAGATTCCAATTTCAATCCCAAACTTGGGAAAATCATAACTCTTAGCTCACAAATCAAAATGACACAAATTATATGTCCATTTTGAAGCTTGGCATGTGAAATTTAAGACTAGAAAGTTTTACAATTTTAGATACCATTTTCCTATTCAAAACATCCATATAAACCGATTGACTTATACATAGTTTCAATGGACATCATTTCCAACTTTTGCACAATTGTTCCCAATGGTTCCAATTTCACAACAAACACTCTCCCCGCACAAATATTCACAAGAAAGCCATTTGAATCACTAAAACAACCAAATTCTCATCACACTACTTTTGAAGTCATTAACCCTTAATCATTTTTTTGGGATATTATATTAATTGCTTTGATGAATTGTATGAAGCATATGTGAATGAGTGAGGCTTTGTTTTATTTATACTATGGCCATTAGTGTAATGTGTTAAACATTGAGCATGCATATATGTTATTATGTTGGCTTGAATTTATGTAAGCAAGCATGTCATGCATAAATCATTTCTTGTATCTATTTGTTAGTATTGTTTTCTACTGTGATTCTCTTGAATCTCACTCCCCCTACCCAAGCATATAAGTATGATGAGTACAAGAGAAGTATGCATTAAGACATTGAATGGGGAATTACGAAGGTTTAATTGTAAGGCACTATTTCTGTACTTTGATTAGATTTATGTATTCTTGAACATGAATGTATTTAAGAATGAGCGGTGAATCACTCTGATTGAATGAAATAAATATGAGAATCGATGAGTAACAATGAAGTTGCGAACCGCTATAAGACGCTCCCACAAGATTTTGAAATATTTTGAAAACCCACTCAACTACAGGTTCAAATCCTGAATTAAGATTAGGAATTTAAAACGATTTTACGAAAATGGTTCGGACTTATTATGTACAAGCTCATCCGATTGATTATGAGAATAAGGTGTTACAATATAGAAAATCATTCTTTCACACTTCATTTCACTGCTTTATGTTATAGATATTTTTTTCAAAATAATGATTCAAACATGTTTTTTTATTTTTTATTTTTTATTTTCAAAACTTATTCTAAAATGTTGTTCTACGAAGTTGTTATGGGAACAAGGCCTATGTTTTCCTAAATTAATTTTTTGCTGATTTTGAATTTTGTAATTTCAAAGTTCTTTTTCTGTCTTTTCCCTAAGTAAAATGCAAAAATTATCCATTTATATGGATTTAGAAAAGAAATGGAACAAGTGCATTTGCAATAATTTGAAGTTGGACCTTACGATTGGACCGTTTGATCGAAGGCTTCAATGGTTCGTTCTGTATGGTTGAATTGTATGCATAGGTTAGCCTTGAATAGCTTTGAACAGATATTTGGGCCACGAACTAAAATCGGACTTCAAATCGAAGCAATTTTTCTGAAACGATGGATTAGTTGGCCCATTTAACACTGTTTTTTCCCCTATACAAAAATCCAATTTGACTTATTCTTACGTTGTTTTTTTTGATACAATATTCTTACGTTGTTTTTACCCTAAAATATGGGGAACTAAAACATTGGATGATAAGGGATAAATTTTTCAATAAAGGTTTTTTTTTTGTTTTTTTTCTAAGATATACAAGCTCAAACTGAGAAATTTGATTAATAACTTTACTTGTTTTACTTGCATCTGTAAAAAAATTTAACTTTATGATATCAAAATATTATTGAAATTTAATTATTTTGTCAATTATCTGACCGTTGATCAAACTGGTTGCTCTATAAGAATTTGGGAGAATTACAATGAGGTCCCAAGGAAGGAAGAAAATGAAGAAATGGTCTCTGTAGATTGCAAAATGAAAAAATAGTCTAATTAACAACTCTAGGAGCCTGTATTGGCAACTCGTTAACAACTCCATGAGCATATATTAACAACTCCATGAGACCATTTTTTCATTTTGCAATCTATTGGGACCATTTTTTCATTTCTCTTCTTCCTTGGGATCTTAGTGTAATTCTCCCTAAAAATTTTAATCCACTGATTTTTCTGGTTTGATTTTTAAAACATTGTATTATGCATTTTCTTTTTAGAAAATGCTTTTTGCATACTAAATTTTACCTAAGGCAAATCCACTTCCAAAGCTATTGCTTCCATTATGGAAGATAGCCAAAATCATTTATTGAGAGACGCCCCTAACCCTATCTGACGCTATCCTTTCTAAAAATATAGAAAACTACTGGGATGGTCAATGACTGAAATGTCAAAGGATGGAAAAGTGATGTGTGGATGAACCTAAAGGCCAAGAGGCGTGCCTAACACAATAAGAGACTATATAGGAAGCTACAAGCCAAAACGTGTGAAGGCTGATAATAAGGAAGAATTAGTGGAGAGCTAAGTAGGTAGTCAGTTAGTTATATTTGTTGCGGGACGTGACCAAACTAATATGTTTATGTTAAAACTGCTAATTTAAAAAATAAAACTAAAAAAGTGGCCTAGCCTATCGCAGCCTGCAAGCATGGTGGTGTGAGTGGGAACAACTTGCACTTTGTTTGTTGGGAAAATACTCATTTAATACACGATAATGCCTCGTAATGTGACGAATTAATATTTAAATTTTTATTAGAAAAAATGAGTATCAAACTTGATAATATCTCAAACAAGATTGTTTTCAACATGATGAGGAGATATGCACTTAATTTTTTAGACCCCTCATATCTCAATGTATTTTTGCCTTTGGTAGTTTATGAATCATAAAGATTGTGGGATTTAAATTAGAAAGTAGTAGGGCTTTTGAAGAGGACTATTGGGTTATTTGCAAGGTATTAAAATCCGGACCGGGTATTGAACCGGTCGGGGTACTGGGTTAAGGGTCAGTGGGTCAGACTAGGGCCAAACCGGAGCTAAACCGGGACCAAACAGGTGAGAAATTGAAAATTTTAGACTTATAGTATGAAATTCTAAAGGAAAAATAAAAAAAATTTTTTTTTAAAAATAGGTAACCCGGACCGGACCGGTTTACCGGCCGGTTCGCCGGTTTCCGGGCTGGACCGGCCGGTTCGGTTCGAGTTTCATTACCCTGGTTATTTGGCAAACCGGTTCATAAAGATTGGACGAAAATCAAATATACCCTTTCTTATAATAAGACAAATTTATTAAAGCATAAGTAGAATGATAACACAACTAAATGGCTTATTTACATTAATAAATAAAAGCAAAACACCAAGAAGCCAAAAGTGAATAAAAAAACTACTAACAAGGGTTAAAAAAAAAAAACCTACCCTAACAAGCAGGAAAAAGCAAAACCAAGCACGTGAAACCAAAATTTGATGCACCTCCAGAGTGTTAATGCTGCCATGAAGGACAACACAATAACACAAGCACAGACTAACGCGACCACGTACATTTCTTCTTCTTCTTCTTCTTCTTCTTTATTTCTCTACCAGTATTCCCACTACCGACTAGTTTGATTTACGGGAATGTAAGTTAATGGGAAGAACCTTATTACCTTCAAATAATTGTTGCAACTGCATGTTCAGGGCTTACCATGTACATTTTCAACATTTTTCAGCACAAGTGCTAAACACATAGACCTCTTTAAAAGGCCATAAAGGGCCAGTAAATATGCAAGGAAGAACTCCCAATTGCCACGCCACATCCCCGCCGGCCAGTGGACATCAAAGAGCAACATAGAACTTATAAACAACAATTAATAAAAACCAAACATAAATTTTTTTGAAAAAAACGAACACTAAAGGATCAAACCAGTAGAGCACCCAAAAAACCATCGAACGAAACATATCAGTGTTATATTGATGATGATTTAATAATTTTTATTTGTCTGCTACACTTTACTCCAGAATTTATTATTAGATTAAAATGTAAATTTTGCCTCTAGAAGTTTTCATTTAGAGTGCCGGATATGTGAAGATTTTTATAGTTCAATGTTTTCTCGAACAGTCAAAACTTTTCAAATCATAACAATTTCGCAATATTAATTCTATGCTTGTTTTACTAGAGATCCGACACTTATGACTTATCTGCCCCTGTCTGCAACTTCATACAGCGTGTTGCGGGGATTCTAACAGCTGAATTCACAATAAATCAGAATTTTTTTTTTATATTTTTTTGTTGGAAAATAGCCTAGTCCACCCTTGGTGGATTGGGCCCAAGCCCAATAGGATTGGGGTCAAAGTATAAATAATATAAATGCTTGGGTTGATATATGTAATATTTCCTAAAACATTATGAGTCATGTTGTTTAACCGATAGATTATGACTCTACAAGTGATATTGTTTCACCGAAACTATATGTCTCTCAATCGAAAGGATATCTTGTCTCTCTGATGGAAGGATATGTTAGTAGAAGAGGAAGGCGTGCATAAAACCCTATAAATAGACATAGGGGATTCAGTTATAAGAGACTGGATATAACATACAGAATCTGTCAAACTGACTCCTCATTACCTCTACTATATTACTCTCTTCTTCTTCTTGTCGGTGGTGTATTTGCTATGCATCATAATCGCTTCCACAACTGTGATCCGATTAGCATGGGTACAAGAGATAAATGGTCGCACTCCAGGTACGCCCAATAATTCTTACATGGTATCAGAGCTAGGTTGTCCTGTATGAAATTATGATCTCCATATTATGATAATATGATGTGCATATTATTATTTTCAAAGATCTATATATATTATCAAATTGCTTGCGCCATGTATGAAAGTATGTTCAGGGATAAAGGCATTAACGTGTTGGGACTTGTTGTGTGAGTGTATATATATATATATATATTTTCTGTTCTCTGTGATTTGTGAGGGATCGAAAATTTTCTCTACGGATATAATATACACATCCTTATACATGGTTAGAGAATATTGAAGTTCTTCATTTTTGGTTGAATCTCAATCTATGAGTATTAAGCATGTCTTAAATTCTGTCCTTATTTATTATGTCTTATTATTGGAATATGATTCTAGACATAGAATGAGTATAATAGAAGCCTAGAACCCAAAACAAAAGAACTTAGAGAGAGTAAGCATGAAAAACGAAATTTTTTTAGCATTGGGTCATTTTAAAATCAGAGAATTAGGATTTGAAATTAGTCCCATTGCGTAGATCTTGAAAAAACGATCGAAAACAACACCAAGAAAGCCCAAAACGGACGTCAGACGGAGGAGAGAAGGTTCCGGGTCAACAGACCCAACCCACGCCTGTAACCGGGTCCGAGTCGACTCGGCTGGAGGTTGAAGACAACCTCCAACCTCCAAAACGATGTTGTTTGGTGATTATTAAAAAAAAACGTTTCTCGTTTTAAAAGGTGTCTAGGCAGAAAAAAAAACCAAAGGGTGAGTATTATTTTTTTTTCTCTGGCCCAATCTGGTAAGCCTAATAAGCGAGGCAAAAAAAAATCTGAACCAGAAACAAAACAAAAAAAAATTGGGCTGAAAAGCCATGTGGCACATGAGGCCACGTGGCATCTTAGTTTGACATGTGGTAGAAACATTCCGATAGTGCTCGGCGCGTGTAGTCTGATGATCCGGCGCGTGTCGCTGGATTACCTCTGGAAGGTGGTGAGTGGTGTACACACGCCACTATGTGCGTGTGTCTTTTCTGTTTTTTTATTTTTTAGTTTTTCTGACTTCTTTCGGCACGTGGGGGGTGTGTGCCTGAGCTGAATGATACCCGGTTTGCTCCTAAAAATTCCTAAATTCATGATCTTTAATGTGATATGCTATTTGAGTAGTTTAGATGCCAATTATTATATGTTTATGATATTCTAAGTGCGTTTATGAATGTTTTAAACCATTTCGAAACTTCTAAAATTCATTTGTTGATTTCAATATTTTTCTGTTATATTTAAATATGTTATAAATGTTAGATCTCATGTTTTGATGATAACAAAGAATTATATGAAAAAGATTTTATTAATAAATAAGTTTGAACAAAGTAATAACAGGGAAAAGCATCACTTGAAGTAAGCATTGGAGTAATGAAGAAAGGCCAAGAGAAAAAGCTAAGAAACTTGATCAGAAGCAAATTTTCTAAGGCATTACTTGAGTATGTACTCGAGTAATGAGATAAAACTTGAAGTAACCAGAGACACCTTCGAGTAAACTGCCAACGTTACTCGAGTAAGTACTCGAGTAATAGTGTAAATGTTTTCAAGTTGCTCTCGGCCTGCCAATGTTACTCGAGTAACCAGGTTAATACTTGGAGTTGCTCTCGGCCTGCCAACGTTACTCGAGTAACCATGTAAAAGTCTTCCAGTTGCTCTTGGCTTGCCAATGATACTCGAGTTACTCTGTTTCAGAAAATGTGTTGCTCTCGGCATTTTGTACCCTGCCAATGTTACTCGAGTAACGCACTGTGGTAAGCAAAAATCTGAAGGTAGTACTCGAATAACTTAATCTATTTTTATCATATTTCACTCGAGGTGCTACTCAAGTTTGCAGGTAGTTAATGATTCATTTTAAGTGGATTACTCGAGTATGTACTCGAGTATGCTGGGCTATTTTTGAAGAAAAACTTCAAGTCATTACCCGAGTAAGCCATACAGAAAAATTATGTTTACTCGAGTATGTACTCGAGTAACAAGGTAATCAAACTTGAAGTTCTCTCGACCTTGAAATCCTGCCAACATTACTGGAGTAAAGCATAGAGTAACCAAAAGTTTATTTGAAGGTTTACTCGAGTTGGTACCCGAGTAACCTATGAAGAAAAGAGAACATTACTCGAGTAGGTACCTGAGTAATCATACATTTCCAAAGGTTTGATATTTTGTTTATTCCATGTACTACCCAAGTAATCTCATATTTGTTTGTTGACTTGCAGTTCATCAAAGCTTTCTCGATGATACTTGAGTAAGTACTCGAGTAAACTTTAATGGATACTCGAGTAATTACTTGAGTAGGGAAACCCAGAAATTTAGAAATCATTCAAACGTTCATTAATTTGTTTACTATATGATTAACCTTTCATTGTATTAGTATATCTAGCATATTTACAGATAAACAATGAAGGAATCTTATCAAATAAGGAAAGTCAAATGAGAAGTTCAAATGCTACCTACCGCCAACGGATATATTTCAAATACTGGAAAAGTCAATAGTGGTTGCGCACTCTCCAACGGACGAGAAGAAAATGTTCCAACGGTCTTCACCAACATATCTATATAAATGGGAACATCCAAATAGAGAAACAACAACAAGAACACATACGAACATATCATCAAGTTCATTACTCAGTTGTAGTATTTCTGTACTTCAGTGATTCTTATTCACTCTGAGAGAGAGATATTTCATTCAAACTCAATATTTGTTATTGAGATAACTTAAGGTTGTGGAACCTTGAGTTGGGATTGGATTACACCTTGTAAGGGGAAGCGAGTGTCTAGGTAAAGGAACTTGCTTGTATTGAGGTGCCAAGAACCCACTGAATCTTGGAAGTTATAGTGAAACTCTCAGAGAAGCTCTGAGGACTGGACGTAGGTCAAAGTGGTTGTTACCGAACCAGTATAACTCCCAGTGTATACTTCGGTGATATTTCTCCTTACTCCTTACTGTTTTAATTTCACGGTCAAATTTTATATTTGCAATGAAATTTTTAGTATTACCCAATTCACCCCCTCTTGGGTGAAACATTTGCTCTAACAATAAACATGTTTTCATATATTATAGAGAGAATATTGTTTTATTTATATTATAATGAAGCATGATTTTGTTGATAATTCATTATATTATTATATGCTTTTAACAAGTGGGAGCTTTTAGGAGTTGTTAGTCCTAAAAGTTAGAGTTGTAAAAGTACCTATATATAATTCTTGCAGAATTTTAGTGATGTTGCTAATATTTATGTGATGGGGGATACAAACGTATACTCATGATCATGAATTTAGTAGTATTACTATTTTTTCTGGTTAAGAATAATATAAGTACGTGACATTATATACTGTGTTGTGCTATATATATTGTAGATGATATGTTCAATAGTTTAATCCCTTAGAGAGACATGTTGAATGTGGAATAGATTTGTTTCAGAATTGAAAATGGCAACTAAGAACATCATCGTTGAGTTAAATAAAGGGGAAAATTAAATGGTGATAACTGGGATATCTGGCAACGAAAAGTCCAATATATTTTGGAGGAACAAGAGGCAATGGAACCTCTAACAATAGTTGTAGCATAGCCTACTGCTAGGAATACGGCCCAATACAGGAGAGACCAAGAGGTCTATGAGGCTTGGAAAAAAAATAGCATTGCAAGAATTACATTGCTGAGTATAATGGCAGATGACCTCATGTGTGAATATGAGAAAAATGAAACAGCACAAGCCGTATTGGCAGCGTTGAAAGACAGGTTTGGTGGTACATCCACCTATAAGCTTAGACGATTAACTATTAAGTTTGATACGTATAAGCTTAGGCCAAATATTTCCATGAAACAACATCTGAGAGAGAAGGCAAATATGATTAGAGAATTGAAGGAAGTTGGGCATACTGTGTCTGCTGAACAACAAGTTCAGGCAGTGATAAGATCATTGCCATCTAGTTGGGAGCACATGAAGGTTAATCTAATCCATAATGAAGGCATTAAAAATTTTAGTGATGTGGCTAAACACTTGGAACTTGAGGATGAGCGCTTGGAGGCATACAATTCCTCTGGCCATGCCTACTACACAGAGGATGCAGGTCCTTCTAATGCAAAACCCGATTCCAAGAAGGGGAATAAATTCCAAAAGAATGGAAAGAAGGACAAGAATAAATTTCTAAAAGGCAAAAAGGAATTCAAGAAGAAAGGAAAAAAGGGTGGGAAGAAGAAGAAAAATGACTTAAAGAAGGTCAAATGTTTTGCCTGCCAAAAGATGGGTCATTTCACACGGGATTGCACTGAGCAAAATGAGAGTGAAAAGGTACTAGTAGATTATGTAAATTCACATATTTCCTATGTTTCTAGCACTGTTTTCCTAACAGAGAATATCTATTCTTCTTGGATTTTGGACTTAGGTTCAATAGACCACGTGACGAGGGATCGAGGATCCTATGTAGAATACTGTCGGTTGCCTGACAAATGTAAGTGGCTTTATGTAGGCAATAATGCAAAGATTGAAGTTAAAGGCATTGGAACTTGCAAATTAACTTTGCGTAGTGGAAAGCCTTTGATCCTTCATGATGTGCTTCATGCTCCTAACATTCGTCAGAATTTAGTTTCTGTAAAATGTCTTGTAAACTATGGGTTTAATGTAAACTTTCATGATAAAGTTGCAGACATATTTTATAATTTTGTATTTTATGATTTATCTTTCCTTTCAACGAAGTTCTTTGTAATAGATACTATTGATAATTATAATATACATGATTGCTTTGCTACTTCTTCTGATTCAACTGTTGATATAGTTATTTGGCATGCTAGACTAGGGCATATTAATCAAAATAAAATGATTAAACTAGCAAAAGAATGTTTTCTAGGATCCATATCCAATATGGAAATGTCCTTGTGTGAAAGTTGTTTAGTAGGTAAGGCAATTAGAAAACCTTTTGGTAAGGGAACCAGATCAGAATAACCATTGTAAATAATTCATTCTGATATTTACGGTCCTATGAGTGTGAGAGCAAGGCATGGAGCTTGGTATTTTATCACTTTTATTTATGACTATTCACGATACGGTCATGTCTTTTTGATCACATATAAGTCTGAGGCTCTTGAGTGCTTTAGACGATACGTAAATGAAGTTGAAAATCAAATGGACAACAAAGTTAAAGTATTACATACTGATCGAGGACGTGAATATTTGTCTGATCAATTTAAAGAGCTCTGTGAAGAAAAAGGGATAATTAGGCAGCTAACTATCCCTGGTACTCCACAACAGAATGGAGTTGCTGAAAGAAGAAATATAACGCTTCTAGACATGGTTAGGTCAATGATGGCATAGGAAAATCTACCAATTTCATATTGGGGTGATGCTTTAATGACTGCTACTTTCATACTTAATCGTGTGCCTTCAAAATCGTTTACTTCAACACCTTATGAGTTATGGACAAAACGCAAGCCGGATCTTAGTATCCTTAGACCATGGGGGTCAACTGTATACATTCATGATAATTCTCATAAGAATGGAAAGTTAGGTCCTAGAGGAAAGAAATGAATATTTATAAGGTACTCTGAACAATCCAAAGGATATGTCTTCATAGGTGAAAATGAAGATGAACAGTAACTGAAATTGAATCTAGAGATGTTACATTTCTAGAAAATGAATTCCCTAAAAGGGGAGACAATGACCACATTATATCTTTTTATGAGACATAGGAACAAACAAGTATAGAACATGTTGGTATGCCTGAATCATCCCAAAATATCGATCTAAGTGGGAGCTTAGAAAGGTCAACACAAAGACCTAGACAAAAGAAAAGACAAAGACAAGAGGCTCCTACAAGAAAGAGTAACAGGGAAAGTGTACCTAAAAGACACTTCCAAATAGAAAGTGAAGCACTTATTGTTACTCCTTATGGGGATGATGAACCGCGTTCGGTACTAGAAGCCTTATCGAGTCCTGCTAAAGATGAATGGAAAAAAGGCAATGGATGAAGAAATGAATTCAATGAGAAATAATAAAGTTTGGGAATTGGTTGACCTACCAAAAGGGCAAAAAGCCATTAGGAACAAGTGGGTTCTCAAAATTAAAAGAAAGGTGGATGGGTCAATTGATAAGTATAAGGTACGGTTAGTTGCAAAGGGGTATACACAGCAAGAAGGTATAGATTATGAAGATACCTTCTCACTTGTGGTACGATTTAATTCTATAAGAATTATTCTAGCAATAGTAAACAGTTTAGACTTGGAATTACATCAAATGGATGTTAAAATTGCATTTCTAAATGGTGATCTCGATGAGAAAATCTATATGGAACAACCATTAGGTTTCATTGAAAAAGGAAAAGAAAACAAAGTTTGTAAACTTAAAAGGTCTATTTATGGACTCATGCAATCATCTAGACAGTGGTATTTGAGGTTTCATAAAGCAATAACCTCTTATGATTTCTAAATGATTGAAGAGGACCACTGTGTCTACATCAAACTATTTGAGGGTAATTTTGTTATATTATCTTTATATGTAGATAGTATACTATTGGCTAGAAATAATCTGAATTCGGTTATAGCTATTAAAGAATGGCTTTCATCGAATTTTGAAATGAAAGACATGGGTGAAGCAAAGTATATACTTGGAGTTAAGATCCAAAGATATCGTTCAAAAAGAATCCTATATCTTTCACAAGAAAATTAGATTAAAAAGATTCTCGAACAATTCAACATGAGCAACTACAATTCCTTGGATACCCTAGTGGCTTCTGGTGTAACCTTAAGCCATGAGATGTGTCCCAAAATTGAGTCAGATCAAAATAAAATGATGAAAGTTCCCTATGCTAGTGCTGTTGGTAGTTTAATATACGCAACGATGTGTATAAGGCCAAATATCTACTTTGCGGTAGGATTGATAAGTAGGTTCCAGTCCAACCCAGGTGAGTATCGCTGGAAAGTGGTAAAAAGGATCATGAGATACTTAAAAGGCACAACTGACTATGCACTATGCTACAAAGGAAGCAATCTATGCCTGGTTGGATACTCCGATGCTGATTTAGGTGGAGATGAGGAAGAGCGAAGATCAACTTCAGGTTATACTTTCTTACTGAATAATGGTGCCATATGTTGGAGTAGTAAGAAGTAGACATGTATTGCTTTACATTCTATGGAAGCCGAGTTCGTAGCATGTACTGCAACCGCACAAGAGGCATTATGGTTGAAGAGGTTCATTGAACATCTTGGATTTGGCAATGAGAGTACCAATCCTGTATTAATGCATTGTGATAACATTGCAGCCATAGCCTATACTAAAGATCCCAAGTATCATAGTAAGACCAAACATATAGACATTAAGTACAATTTTGTAAGAGATTATATAGCACAGAAAATTATTGCTGTACAACATATTTCGACCAAGTGTATGGTCGCTGATCCCCTGACCAAACCAATTGCTAAGGAAACATTTGAAAAACATGTAAGGGCATTTGGTGTACGTAAAATATAAAATTTCAGACTTTTTGTATTACATTTATGATTAATTGAAGTACTTGACATTATTAGTATATATGTCTGTGTGAAAGTATATAATGTCTAGTATGTTGTATAGGCTTATGATTTTGTCTCTCTCACACGAGCAACCTCTTTTGACACTCAGGAGGGGTGTGCAAAGATGAGACAATTGTGTTCACCAGTAAAGCAACTAGAATGGTGATATGGTAGAGAAGAAACACAAACTATGTCGCCTTGACAATAGTGTAGCATGTCAAGATGAGATCCATAAACATGAACATAAGTATGTATCAAATCATGGATATCCACTTCCATGATGCCTGTAGCTAGATAACAAATTCTTCAATATTGACGTCTAAGTAGATAGGAAGAATTTGGGTTTAGATGCTGGGAGTGTCTAGACTTAACTCTGTATAGTGTTAACAACAAAATGTAAAACGACGTGCGCTCTTATGGTGTAAGAGTAATACCGTAGCATGTGATTCATACCACATGTGCTAAAGAACCGCAAACGGGAAACAACTGTGAAGATCCTTGCTTAATTGTTGTGTGAGTCCCAGGAAGTTTCTAATTCTTCCAATGATATCCTTTGACTTTGACAATATCATAGAGGTGTGCTTCAGCGTCTGCTACTTTAGCATATGTCCTATGATCATGATAGATGCGATCTATGGTATTATGTTAGGAAAGCGGTTGATGTATATTGAAGTGATATCTGGGTGAAAGGAAGATTACTTGAAATATACACAAATATGTTAGTGTCTGAGACATGTCCTTTATGATATTATTTTTTTTTATAATTTCATAAGTGTGGATACTATGCATACTAGAAAGGCAATCTGAGTTTTATACTGACTCAAAAGGAATTAGATTAGCCATGTGAAAGTATATATAAGTGAATCTAGGATATTTAAGGCACAATATTAAAATCAAGCTACACAATGAAGGTTGTCTTATGCTGGTCGCTGTAAAAGAGATTTCTAGTACATACACCTATATGCAGATGTCATGCCTACGCGGTCACGACAAAGCACCTAGTATGAAAGAAGGAAGAAAAAGAGACATATCTAATCCACCAAGTGTAAGTGGGAGATGTTGGAAAATAGCCTAGTCCACTATTGGTAAATTGGGCCCAAGCCCAATAGGATTGGGGTCAAAGTATAAATAATATAAATGCTTGGGTGGATATATGTAATATTTCCTAAAACATTATGAGTCATGTTGTTTAATCGATAGATTATGACTCTATAAGTGGAATTGTTTCACTAAAACTATATGTCTCTCAATCGAAAGGATATCTTATCTCTTTGATAGAAGGACATGTTAGTAGAAGAGGAAGGGGTGCATAGAACCTTATAAATAGACATAGCGGATTCAGTTATAAAACACTAGATATAACATACAGAAACTTTGTCAAAATGACTCCTCATTCTCTCTACTATATTACTCTCTTCTTCTTCTTGTCGGTGGTGTATTTGCTGTGCGTCATAATTGCTTCCGTAACTGTAATCCAATTAACGAGGGTACAAGAGATAAATGGTCGCACTCCAGGTATGCCCAATAATTCTTACATTTTTAAACCTCAAGTGAGAGTTGACAACGGAAAATGCAAATTAAAATTCGACTAGCCACCAATTCTAGCGGTAAATGCGACAGTGGCATGGGAGAAAACCAAGAAGCACTCCCTTCCCGTGAAACAGACCAAAATTCATGAAATGATTCAGAATAATTGTTTCCACGATTAGTAGCATTATAAGGTCAATGAAGCGAAATAATAATAATCAATCACTGAAGAAATGATGCATTGTTTAATTATTAATTTTTGTCGCAGGAAACGGGGAAAACAAACCAGCAAAGTTGACCATCCTATTATATGGAAACAATTATAATTTTTTTAAAGGAAAAAAACTCATATACCATTCATATATAGAGCAGCAAAGCAATCCTCATTATATGGCACTGATAGCATGCATCAGAGGCAGCATTTTGCTGTATACACAAAAAGAATATAAAGGTGGCAATCGTCCTGAACGCATCATGGTAGCTGATAATTGTGGGTCAACCTAACTCCGTGGTGGTGGTGGTGCAAAGGGGGAGTCAACGATGAGGAAGGAGGGAGGGAGGAAGGAATGGAAGCCCGGAAGAAGGTAACATTTGGGCCCAGAAAAACTTGTGAATATACATAAAAAGAATATAAAGGTGGCAATCGTCCTGAACGCATCATGGTAGCTGATAATTGTGGGTCAACCTAACTCCGTGGTGGTCGTGGTGCAAAGGGGGAGTCAACGATGAGGAAGGAGGGAGGGAGGAAGGAATAGAAGCCCGGAAGAAGGTAACATTTAGGCCCAGAAAAACTTGTGAATACCTAGCGGCCCATGCTGTTAATGAAAACTTCTAAGATAAATTTATACATTAATCTTTATTATTCTTACATTATGTGTTATGTGAATTGTAAGTTATTGTAATAACAATTTATTATTTTCTTACCATTTTATAATTTTTTATTACATAGGAAAAAAATCAATAGGGTATTATAATAATACTACCTCCGGTACTTATATACAAGATCCAGTTGACTAATTTAGAGAGATTAATTAAGCTAAATAAATTATTTAATTATAGCATATGTTACTTAATCTCTCTGAAATATTTTATATATCATTAGATTATATATTAGTTTATAAGTCAGACAAAGTAGTTTAGAGAAAAATAATAATTATAAAAGATAAATTGAATAAAAGGTTTTATATTTAAGACACTTCTAACCTAGCTCTTATATTTATGACCGGGAGTAATATAATATAATTTTTTTAAAAGGCTTGAAGAGTTTTATTCATATGATCAGATTCAATAAATTGAAAGGATATCCTTCTCTATCACTAATTTCAGTCATAAAATCCTTTCCGTGAAACTATGAAGTGCCCATCGAGAAGATATGAAATACTTGTTCATGTTGCCTCTGCTGTCTGATTTGGCTCAAATTTGGGTTTAAAAATTCATCACTCTTGTTTCTTGCCTGCTTGATTGGTTTAAAGGCATTTAAATGAAAAAAGTGAAAATGGTTGAAAATTTATCTAAATTTTTTAGTGGGATCTTTTCTTTGATACACCAAAATAAAGACAAACTAAATAGCAAAAAATTTAACAACCAGTATCATAAGTTAAAAGATCCATCAGCAACTTTGAATTGAGAATTTACCGTCCAATATCTTTATCCACTGCCTTTTTTGCAAGAACATGTGCTATAACATGTACAACACATCTTTATCTATATACAAATGTCATCATTTTTGCATATTATTAAGATAGATTCCACATAATTAAATAAGAGTTGTACACACTAAAAATGCATTGCACCTCAGTCCTTAAATAAATTTTGGTATTTTTTGTCACACCCTTATCATATTTTCACCTTTTCCAGAGCATTTACGGAAAACGATACGCAGTCCGGTGGGCAACACAGGAATAACACTAATATACTGATAAAAAGTGCTTGATTATAGAAATTCCCCATAGGGGTTCATACATGATAATTACCAATAATGTAGCCGCACAGGGTTACTAGGGTGTCTAAACCCGTCCCAGCAAAATAGAGACATCTTCCTGTCTTTATTCCACCACCGCAATCCTTTAGTGAAGTTCTCATCTCTAATCTCTGTATACCTTATGTATTCACCTGTCTAAATTGTTGGTAGGGGAGGGTGAGATTTGAGAGAATCTCAGCAGAAAATAGATATAATAATGCATGTATGATAGATGCTATGTGTATGACATGTTAGCTTTAATTAGCTGTATGCCCCATAATAACATTCCTGCATGCTCAATGTTTCATGCAACATGGCTATGGCCACAATGAAAACAGAAATAGAGCTTCATTTATTCAAATATGCTCTACACAATCAAGTAAAGCAATCACATACATCACTACACAAGCAAATATATCAAATATATGCAAGTAAAGTAAGTCCCCTACCTTGTATCTCTTTTGCTAAATAGAAATAGTTCCTCGATCTACGTGCAAATAGCTCGGGCTCCATATTCAATCTTACAATTCCAAATGTACCATATAGACACTTCCATAGTGTTTCTAAGGGTTGTATGAGTCTATATTGAAAAATTACTAAAATGCCCCCAGGGACCGGGCCCGGCCTCGCTGTCGTACCTGGTCAACTGTACTGTTCCTGAAATTTTGACATGGGCTATTCTGACATATTTTTGTCCATGGAATCCATTTCCTAATTTGGAATTACCAAATTCACTGCCAAAAAACGAAATTGCTCTTGGTAGCCCTGCTTTAAGGGTTTCATGGGCGTTTTCGTAATTATGTTTTTTCAGACTTTTCTGAAAAAGCGACCAAGTGTAACCCCACCTAATTTTCCCCCTGAATGCAATGGAATCACCCAATCATTAAAAATTCAACTCTAAGACCCCTAACTAGAGCTGGATGAAACTTATGGATTCGCCGAGGAAAATCAGGGTTTTGTGATTTCGGCTCCGTAAACGTGTACCTTTCTACTCCTAACCACTTTATTGACTATTCCTTTAGGTTAAAACAACCATTTAGTACCAATTTGGGCAGCATAACCCCAACCATTTTCAAAAACTAAAACCATTGACAATCCGATGAAATTTCACTGATTAAATTATCCACAGCAGCCAGAATACACAATATACGAAGGTTTGGAAGTTACCTTTCGTTTCCCTCTGGTTTTACTCAACAAGGATGAAACCCGAAGTCCTTCATATTAGATATGATTAGTTTTGATGATGTCAAATATAGATATGAAATGATAAGAGCAAAAAGTTTATATAATGTATTTCTTTGACTAACTACTATATTTAATGTTACATATCTTGTAGATTAGTCAAGCAAAGAATGAAGATGATTGAATTAATGAGAATGAACAAGAGGGAGAAGAAGAAAGAAATTGAAGATAGTTAAGGAGATGCTTACTTGGGTTATGGAGAATGATTATCAAGAGGAAAATCAAGAAGAAAGATATGGAAGAAAGAAGAACTTATAAGATCTAATGAAAATATCAAGATTCAAGTTATTAGAAGTAATTCTGGAGATTTCAGAAAATTGAGGCACTGTTTGGCATTGTAGCAGTTGGCATTGTTTGGCACTATAGCGGCGGTACTGTAGCAATTACTCGAGTGAGGCACCGTAGCGCTCGAGTGAGGCACGGTAGCATGCAGGTATTGTAGCATGCAAATCACTGTAGTGCTCGAGGTGTAGAATGAAAGTGCAAAATCACTGTAGTAAGTGTGGCACTGTAGCACTCGAGTGAAGCAAGAACATACTCGAGTGTTGGGCTACCCTGTCCAGCTCTGTTTTACGTTCAGCCTGATAGAGGTTCGGTATTTTGACCATATCTCTCAAACCACACATCGGATTGACCCGAAACTAGTGGTATATGAAATAAGACTCACAACACGAAAAATGTAGACCAAGATCACATTGGAAAAATCTCAAATGAAGGAGATATGATCCGTGGAAGATGACACGGAAATCAGCGTCACTTTTCAAGACAGGTTCGGTATTTTGAACATAACTCACAAACCACACATCAGATTGAGACAAGACCAGTACCATATGAAAGTAGACTCAAAGGACTTTCCATGGATAGGTCATTTTCCTAATTTGAACTTATATTCTAGGAACTATGCCTTCTGGAAGTTGACGCTTGTGCAGTCTAGTGGGATAGACACTCTTTCGATCATAACTTACAGAATACAAGGAGTTTGGAGCTGATTCTTTTTGCATTGGAATGCATATGGCAAGAGCTTTCTTATGATACATCATTACAATCAAATAAATAAATTTTGTCTAATGTGGTGGCACATCACTCATGAGTGCAAAAACGCACTCTTGAAAAATGTCATATGAGTGTTGTCCAGAAGCGGCTGAAGTGTGGAGAAATTTAGCACTAGGATCCACACTCGAGCATCAAGTTGCTTTGCACTCGAGAACATGCAAGTGTTGACATGAAAGTGTTAACCCGAGAAGAAGCATGTACGTGAAAACTGTTAGATCTCATGTTTTGATGATAACAAAAGAATGGTTTGAAAAGGAAATGTTTAATAATCAAGCTTAAACTAACTAATGACAGAAATAAGCTTTACTTGAAGTAAGCATGGAAGTAGTGAAGATTGGGCAAGAGAAAATGCTGAGGAACTTGATCAGAAGCACATATTCTAAGGCATTACTCGAGGAGCTACTCGAGTAATGAGACAAAACTTGAAGTAACAGAGGAGAATTTCCAGTAAACTGCCAACATTACTCGAGGAACTACTCGAGTAACCAGGTAAAATTTTAAGGTTGCTCTCGGCCTGCTAATGTTACTCGAGGAGCTACTCGAGTAACCATGTGAAAACTTCCAGTTGCCTTCAAGTTTTCCAATGATACTCGAGGAGCTACTCGAGTACCTTTATATCAGAAAATATGGAGCTCTCGGCAGTTTGTACCACTGCTAATGTTACTCGAGGCGCTACTCGAGTAACCCTGTGAAAACTTCCAGTTGGCTTCAAGTTTTCCCCATAATACTCAAGGCGCTACTCGAGTAACTGTGTATTTGAAAGTGTCAAGCTCTCGGCACTTTGAACCACTGCCAATGTTACTCGAGGAGCTACTCGAGTAACAGACTAAGGTGAATGAAAACTTGAGGTTAGTACCTGATTAACTTGAACTTTCTTTGTTTTATCTTCCTCAAGTTCTTATGGCTTATTTTAAACGGATTCATCTAGTATGTACCCCAGTATATGCAAAAGATTTCAAAGTAAAACTTCAAGTCATTACCAGAGTAAATCATGTTCAGAAGTCTCAGTTACTCGAGGAGCTACCCGAGTAACCTATGCAAAAATGAATGCATTACTCGAGTCCCTACTCGAATAACAAGGTAATTGCTCTCGGCCTTGAAATCCTGCCAACATTATGGGAGTAGAGCATCGAGTAATCAAAGGATTTTAAGTGGATTACTCGAGGTATTACCCCAATAAGCTATGAAGTTTCAAAAGCATTACTGGAGTAGCTACCCGAGTAAATAACTTTTCCAAAGGTTTGAAATTTAGTTTATTCCATGCACTACCCGAGTAATCATGTTTATCTTCATGGAATTTCAAATAAACAATGATTTCACGATGTTACTCGAGGAGCTACTCGAGTAAACTTCAAGGGTTACTCGAGGAGTTACTCGAGTAAGCATACCCAGAAATTTAGAAATAATTCAAATCTTCATTATATTGTTTCCTATATGATTAACCTTTCATTGTATTAGCATTCTTAGTATATTTACAGAGAAACAATGAAGAAATCTTATCAAGAGATGAAAGTCAAAAGAAACGTTCAAATGCCAACCACCGCCAACGGATATTTTTCAAAAACTTGAAAAGTCAATAGTGGCTGCGCACTCACCAACGGACGAAAGGAAGTGTTCCAACGGTCATCAACAACATACCTATATATATGGGAACCTTCAAACAGAGAAGCACAACCAAGCATCCATACGAACGTATCATTAAGTTCATTGCTCTGTTTTCACGTTGAAATTGTATTTATATGCTTTAGTGATTATCATTTACTCTTTGAGAGAGATATTTCATTCAAACTCAATATTTGTTATTGAGATAACTTAAGGTTGTGGAACCTTGAGTTAGGATTGAATTACAACCTGTAAGGGGGAGCGAGTGTCCAGGTGAAGGAACTTGCTTGTACTGAGGTGCCGAGAACCCACTGAATCTTGGAAGTTATAGTGAAACTCTCAGAGAAGCTCTGAGGACTGGATGTAGGTCAAAGTGGTTGTGACCGAACCAGTATAACTCCCGGTGTACATTTCGGTGATATTTCTCCTTACTCATTACTGTTTTAATTCTTTTGTCAAAGTTTTATATTTTCGAAAGAAATTTCAGTATCACCCAATTCACCCCCCCTCTTGGGTGAAACGCTTGATCTAACATTTGGTATCAGAGCGTAGGTCTTCTTGTTAAGGTATAACAACCTAAGAAAGATCCATTGGCAAGCATGGGTGAAGGAATTCTTCCCGATGGAGCATCCATCACTAGACCTCCCGGTTTCAATGGAGAACATTTTTCTTTCTGGAAAGCAAAATTCAGAGTGTTCGTGATGGCTACTGAATATGGGCTATGGGATGTGATTAAAAGTGGAAACTATCAACCTACAAAGGTTGTAGACTCTCAGAAAATTCCCAAGACGCCAGCAGAATATGATGAGAATGACAAGAAGCTTATCACTCTCAACAGCAAGGCAATTCTAATGTTATAAAGTTCCTTGAGTCAAAATGAATACTTCAGAATTTGCACACTTCCAACAGCAAAGGAAATGTGGGAAGCTCTGGAAATAGCTCATGAAGGAACTTCGGGAATAAAGGAGAATCGAATCAACACCTTGGTCACTGAATTCGATCTACTTCGAATGAAATCAGGTGAGTCGATTTCTGAATTTGAACTTAGATATACTCATCTTGTTAATCAACTTGCAGCACTTGGGAAAGTCTATGATCAACATACCCAAGTACGAAAGATTTTAAATATTCTTTCTAAAGAGTGGGAGGCCAAAGTCACTGCGATAGAAAAGGCAAAAGGAGAATCAATGAAATCAGTTGCTTCTCTATTTGGAAGCCTTTCTGAGTATGAAAGCAAACTAAAGTTCAAACGGGAACTAGATGACATTGGTGACAAAAGAAAGAAAGGTCTAGCACTAAAGGCAAAAGAAGAAAATCAAGATGAGGATGATGAGTTTGATGATGATGAAATGGGCTTGATCATAAAACGATTCAGAAAGTTCTACAAGAAAGGTCAAGGCTTCAAACACTTTCAAAAAGGAGGAACTAGCAGCAAAGACCATATCATTTGCTACGAATGTGGAAAACCAGGACATATCAAATCAGAATGTCCAGAACTGAATCAAAAGAGCAAAGAAAAGAGAAAAGGCAAATTCTTTAACAAAAAGAAGGCCTTTGTATCTGCTATATGGGGAGACAGTTCCTCTGATGAAGAAAGTGATGAAGAAGAAGTAGCTAATATATGTCTTGTTGCTCAAGAAGAGACAGAAGAAGAGGTAAATGATTCTGAACCTACCTATGATGAATTACTCTCTGAATATAATGCTTTACATTCTGAATTCATCAAAGTAGTTAAAGAATTAATTGTTTTCAAAAATAAAAACAAAGCTCTTGAAATTGAACTTAAAGAAATTTCAGAAAAGAATTGTGAAAATTGTTCTTCGTTGAAAAAGAAAAACGTTGATCTCACAAAAACTCTTGAAAAGTTTACCAAAGGAAGTGAGATGCTAAGTGTAATTTTAAAAGAACAACGATTTGTAAATGATCGATCTAGTATTGGATATGATCCAAAAACAGATAGAAGAAAAGGTAAAAAGAAAGTAGGAGGTAAGTCATATTTGAATTATTTCCAGCATTCTGTGCATATATCAAATCCTTTTGCATTTTGTAATTACTGTAATAGAAAAGGTCATTATACCTCTTCATGCATTCATAAGAAGAAAGGAAACATAGGAACCTACAAATGGGTACCTAAAGGTTCATATGTTCAGAAAATTATTTATACTAACCCAAAAGGACCCAAAAAGAAGTGGGTACCTAAGACTTAGTCATTTGATTGCAGGTATGTCTCAAAGCATCCAAAAATAGTAAATGGTACATAGATAGTGGATGCTCTAGACATATGACCGGAGATTTCGAAAGTTTTACCACATTGCAACCTAAGGAAGGTGGAAAGGTAAAGTTTAGAGGAAATCAATCCGGAAAGATAGCAGGAATTGGTGAAATCAAAAATGACAAAGGAATACAAGTCAAAGATGTATATTATGTTGAAGGCTTGTGTCATAATTTGCTGAGCGTAAGTCAAAGTGCAGATAAAGACAACTGGATAATATTTGATTCAGAAGAATGTCTGATTGTCAACAAGAAATACTTACTACTTGATAAGAAGAATATCAAGGCTAAGCTCAGAGCAAAAAGGGAAGGTAACTGCTATACCTTAGATATTAGTAGAAATGAATCTGAAAACTATTTTCTGAGTAATGCCGATGAAAGTTGGCTATGGCATAAAAGATTGGCTCATGTCAACATGCATCAACTAGGCAAATTACTCAAAAAGGATTTAGTCCTTGGATTACCCAAAGTAAATTTCAAAAACGATTTGATTTGTGACGCATGTCAAAAGGGTAAACAAACTAAATCATCTTTCAAATTGAAAAATGAAATTTCAACAAATAGACCATTACAACTATTGCATATGGATTTAGTTGGCCCAGCAAGAGTAAAGAGTCTTGGTGGCAATCTATATACATTGGTCATTGTTGATGACTTCTCTAGATTCACATGGGTTATTTTTCTATCATCAAAGGATGAAACCTTTGAAGAATTTATCGTCTTTGCCAAGAAAGTGCAAAATGAGAAAGGTATGTCCATTGCAGGTATTAGGACTGATCATGGTGGAGAATTTGAGAATCAAGCTTTTGAAGAATATTGTGATACTAATGGTATTGATCACAATTTCTCTGCTCCAATGACACCTCAATAAAATGGAGTCGTGGAACGAAAGAATAGAGTGCTCACTGAAATGGCCAGAGCAATGTTAAATGAAAAGAATGTGTCTCAAGTATTCTGGGCTGATGCTATGAGTACAGCATGCTATATTTCAAATAGAGCCTATATCAGAACCAAACTTGGAAAGACACCATACGAGCTGTACAAAGGAAGAAAGCCAAATATTGCTCATCTACATATCTTCGGTTGTAAGTGTTTCATTCATAATAATGGTAAAGATAACTTAGGAAAATTTGATTCTAAGACTGATGAAGGAATTTTCCTAGGATATTCTAACCGAAGCAAAGCATATAGAGTTTTCAATAAAAGAACATGTGTTATTGAAGAATCAATTCATACTGTGTTTGATGAATTTGAATCCTCTGACAAAACCATTGATGAAGAACAGGAAGTTGTTTTAAATCAAGAAAATGGTCAATCTATTTCTAAGTCTCTTATTCCAGAGGTTGATGAAACTAAGGAAGAAGAGCAATCTCTAGGTCAACCTAAAGCCTGAAAATACAATAGAAGTCATCCCTTAGATCAAGTCATAGGAGATGTGAATGAAGGAATCAAAACCAGAAATAGAGTTTTCAATGAAGTAAGCTTTTCTGCATTTATTTCTGAGATTGAACCTTCTAACATTGATGAAGCCCTATCAGACAATGATTGGGTCATAGCAATGCAAGAAGAACTAAATCAATTCGAAAGGAATCAAGTTTGGGACTTGGTGCCCCGACCCAAAGATCATACGATCATTGGTACTAAATGGGTATTCAAAAACAAACTTGATGAATCTGCAATTATTGTCACAAACAAGGCAAGATTGGTGGCCAAAGGCTATAATCAGGAAGAAGGAATTGATTATGAGGAAACGTATGCTCCAGTGGCTAGATTGGAAGCTATACGTGTACTTTTAGCCTTTGCATGCATCAAAGGATTCAAACTCTATCAAATGGATGTTAAGAGTGCCTTTCTAAATGGTTACATCATGGAAGAAGTGTATGTAGAACAACCTCCAGGTTTTGAGGATGTTACTAAACCTGACCATGTTTTCAAACTTAAAAAGGCCTTATATGGTTTAAAACAAGCTCCTAGAGCCTGGTATGAAAGGCTTAGTAAGTTTCTCATCAATCAAGGTTTTGTACGAGGAAAAGTTGATACAACATTATTTATAAATCGAAAACGTGAAGATATTTTAATTGTTCAAATATATGTTGATGATATTGTTTTTGGTGCTACTAATGAATCTCTGTGTAAAGAATTTTCTGAGATAATGCAGGGAGAGTTTGAGATGTCAATGATGGGAGAATTGAATTTCTTTCTTGGTTTGCAAATCAAACAAAGAAAGAATGGAATCTTCATATCTCAAACAAAGTATTTAAAAGAGCTATTGAAAAAGTATGGAATGGATGAAGCAAATGGCTCAGACACGCCTATGAGTTCAACAACGTTGCTTGATGCTGATGTCAAAGGGAAAAACTACAATATCACAAAATATAGAGGAATGATTGGATCATTACTCTATCTCACGGCAAGCAGACCAGACATCCAATTTAGTGTTGGCATATGTGCAAGATATCAATCGGCGCCAAAGGAATCACATGCTGAAACGGTCAAACGAATCTTTAGATACCTTGCTGACACACCAGAATTGGGTCTGTGGTATCCCAAAGGAAGAAGTGAATATTTAATTGCTTATTCTGATTCTGATCATGGAGGATACAAGACAGACAGAAAGAGCACCAGTGGACAAGGACAATTTCTTGGAGGATCTCTTGTTTCGTGGTTCAGCAAGAAACAAAATACAGTGTCTCTTTCGTCAACTGAAGCCGAATATGTTGCAGTCTCAAGTTGTTGTGCACAAGTGATATGGTTAAAACAACAACTACAAGACCTTGGTATTTATCTCAAAGAAATACCAATCTATTGTGATAATACAAGTACGATAAGCTTGGCAAAGAATCCAGTTCAACACTCTAGAACCAAGCATATCGATGTCAGGCATCACTTCATTAGAGATCATGTTCAAAAGAAGGATGTGAAAGTGATATTCATTCCTACTCATCTTCAACTAGCTGATATCTTCACAAAACCCCTTGCAAAAGATCAATTTCTATTTATTAGAAGAGAATTGGGAATGGTAAATCCCAATGAGTTATAAGAAATTTATGTATTTCATAATATTAGATGAAGTCATTTGATAATGTTTTGATGATCACTAACTTAAGCATCAGAGTATATAGAAACATGTTTTGCAGGAAGAAAGAAACTCTGTTTTGAGAAACAAAAACAGAGGTGATCAGAGGACACATTTACTGGAGTACCAACTTGAAGTAATGAGTAACAGAAAAGCAATATCCGAGGAGCAACTTGAAGTAAAGAAGCACTTTACTCGAGTATGTACTCGAGTAATGGCCCCCAAAACTGGAAGTAAAGGATCAAGTTACTTGATTTTCAAATATAACAGTTCAGATTTCAAGGAAATGAAGAGTCAGAAATTGAGAAGCTATTTACTCGAGGCACGCCTCGAGTAAACTTGAAGCTTACTCGAGGAAGGCCTCGAGTAACGTCGGAGCTCAGATTCTTAAAATGATGAATAATGACTTAAAACTGACCCAAATGGATTATAAATGATCGAGGGAACATCCATGGGTAATTACTATATTATTCATGCCAGGTACGCAATTTAAATGAATTATTTTTGAATTTTTCTGTATGAACACTCGAGGAAGGCCTCGAGTAAACTTGAAAGTTACTCGAGTAAGGCCTCGAGTAAAGTCGGGATTTAGGTCTTTATCTTGCGCAAACTTGGTCATTTCCACAAAATCTCCTCGAGTAAATCACTATACACCCTTTCAAAAACTTTTTCCAATCGATTCCTTGCCTCATTTCCGTCAAAACCTAACTGGTTTCAAGACCAAAAACTTCCTATTTTGTTCAAAATCCTTCTGCCCTAAACTCGCGATAGTTACCCTGTTTCACTGTGATTCTTGATTTTCTGGGTTTCAAGATGGTTAGAACCAAGAATCTCACCTTCACAGATTCCTCTGATTCACAACAAAACCCTGATCTACTTTCTTCTCCTCCCAAAAAGAGAAGAAAGTTAATCCCAAGACCAAAAGCCAAAATTCCTCTTCAACCTCAATCTAAACCTAAAGCCAAAGGAGTAGTGATCAAAGAGCCTATTGTGACTAGGGCTCAGTCTAAAAAGAGCACATCTACTGGAAGAAGCAAAGGTGTCAAAACTCCCTCACCTTCTCATTCTGATTCCTCTACCCCCTCTTTCACTCCAAAATCTACCAAAAAGCCTAAATATGATAGGAATGTGGCTACAGCTATGGCAAACATCATTGACCAAATGGAGAAGGGTCAATCATCCAAGAAATCCAAGATTCCAGAGGCAGAGATCACTACCCCTCCCAAAGGATTCAATGTGGGGAAACTGGTGGAGTCTCCCAAGTACCTGACACAATTCTCCAGAAGAAAAGTGTGTAAGACACACTGTGGATCTCAGGCTACTTCAAGAGGTAGTGAAGTATGACCTTAGCCCAAACCAAATTTTCACTATCCTTAAGCCCGGTGAGTTAGTTGGCCCCCTCAATTTTAAACCGAGTGATATGTGTGATCATCACAGGGTCCTATGGTACATCTACTCTAGGTCCCTAGTGAACAAAGCCAACAACTATACCCACTTCTCGGATAGGGACTATAGGTGGTTTGCTTCACTCCTCTTGAAAGAGCAAAAGGATCTAAGAGAGTATATATTCTCAGAGATGAAAAGGTATAAGGTGGATGGAAAAGGTACTACTCCAATGCCATATCCCCAAATTGTTTCTCTTATTCTGAAAGAGAACAAAATATGGTACTTGGATAGTAAGGAGCCAATTGAGAGGATGACCCCAGTGGGGAGGAACCAGATTAGTAAACTAAACATCGACATCCCTCTTAAAGGCCCACTGGAGTCTGGGTCCAAGAAAAAGCGAAAGGCTACTGAGGCAGAGACCAGTAGAATGGATGACACTCAGTCATCGGCTCCAGCTGCTACCACATCTTCACCATCCTTCCTGAATGCCACTCCACAGCACTTTATGGAGAATATGCTCAGAGGCTTTCATGTGGACATAGCCAACACCAATGCAGAACTCATAACCCACATGAATACAAAAATGGGAGAGTTGGTTGAAAGAATGGATCGAAGGCACGAGGAGCTACTAGCAGAGCAACGTGCCCAGGGAGAGACTTTGAGACTGATACTGGCACGTTTGGATTCCCTGGGTCCTGGACCTTCTGCCGGTCCTTCCTCATTTGCACCACCACCACCACCACCTTCAGTAGACCCTCCTTCAGACATTCCCATTCCCGAGGCTGAACCATCTACCCCTCTGGTTTCTGATCCACTTGAGCCCCAAGGAAAAGATATCTTATTCACAGTGGATGATCATGATACCCACGAAACCACTCATATTATCATCGACGATTCACCTCAAAAGCCACAGCCTGAAACCACCTCTAAACCAATTCCCTCTCCTACTCACACTGAGGAGATATCTCCCTCTTCATCACCTGAAAAGCATACACCTGAGGTTGAGATTTCACCTGAGACACAGATCACCCCGGAAGGAGACACCTCCACTATGATTGTCTTCCAACCTTCTCATCCCGGAGATAACATCCATATCCCTCCACTTAATCTGCCTGATCCAGTACCCTCTAGCTCATTTGATTCTTTAGAGTCAAATGATTCTATGGTTCTTCCAGTAACACCAATTTCCATGGTCAAGCCTCCTAGCCCTCCACTTGTTTGATGAAGCCAAAAAGGGGGAGAAGAGCTTGAGAGTGATTTTGTGGATGTGTCCTTGTGTCCTTGCTTATTTTGCTTATTTTGGGAGTTTGGTTGTATATGGGCTCTAGGGTGCATTTTCTTATTAGTTTTCTTGAACTTATCTTGTAATTTTGAAATTCTTAAAGTTTAATGCATGTGTGTTTAAATTATGACTTCATTTGATATCATTCAAAGTGTTTTGGATTATGATACATGTTTGGACTAATGAAGTTGTTATGTATGCAAGGTATAATAAGAAATAATTAATTAAGAATCCAATTTGAAAAACCATGTTCAAAATCACCAAGTTTTGTCATCATCAAAAAGGGGGAGAATGTTAGATCTCATGTTTTGATGATAACAAAAGAATGGTTTAAAAAGGAAATGTTTAATAATCAAGCTTAAACTAACTAATGACAGAAATAAGCTTTACTTGAAGTAAGCATGGAAGTAGTGAAGATTGGGCAAGAGAAAATGCTGAGGAACTTGATCAGAAGCACATATTCTAAGGCATTACTCGAGGAGCTACTCGAGTAATGAGACAAAACTTGAAGTAACAGAGGAGAATTTCCAGTAAACTGCCAACATTACTCGAGGAACTACTCGAGTAACCAGGTAAAATTTTAAGGTTGCTCTCGGCCTGCTAATGTTACTCGAGGAGCTACTCGAATAACCATGTGAAAACTTCCAGTTGCCTTCAAGTTTTCCAATGATACTCGAGGAGCTACTCGAGTACCTTTATATCAGAAAATATGGAGCTCTCGGCAGTTTGTACCACTGCTAATGTTACTCGAGGCGCTACTCAAGTAACCCTGTGAAAACTTCCAGTTGGCTTCAAGTTTTCCCCATAATACTCAAGGCGCTACTCGAGTAACTGTGTATTTGAAAGTGTCAAGCTCTCGGCACTTTGAACCACTGCCAATGTTACTCGAGGAGCTACTCGAGTAACAGACTAAGGTGAATGAAAACTTGAGGTTAGTACCTGATTAACTTGAACTTTCTTTGTTTTATCTTCCTCAAGTTCTTATGGCTTATTTTAAACGGATTCATCTAGTATGTACCCCAGTATATGCAAAAGATTTCAAAGTAAAACTTCAAGTCATTACCAGAGTAAATCATGTTCAGAAGTCTCAGTTACTCGAGGAGCTACCCGAGTAACCTATGCAAAAATGAATGCATTACTCGAGTCCCTACTCGAATAACAAGGTAATTGCTCTCGGCCTTGAAATCCTGCCAACATTATGGGAGTAGAGCATCGAGTAATCAAAGGATTTTAAGTGGATTACTCGAGGTATTACCCCAATAAGCTATGAAGTTTCAAAAGCATTACTGGAGTAGCTACCCGAGTAAATAACTTTTCCAAAGGTTTGAAATTTAGTTTATTCCATGCACTACCCGAGTAATCATGTTTATCTTCATGGAATTTCAAATAAACAATGATTTCACGATGTTACTCGAGGAGCTACTCGAGTAAACTTCAAGGGTTACTCGAGGAGTTACTCGAGTAAGCATACCCAGAAATTTAGAAATAATTCAAATCTTCATTATATTGTTTCCTATATGATTAACCTTTCATTGTATTAGCATTCTTAGTATATTTACAGAGAAACAATGAAGAAATCTTATCAAGAGATGAAAGTCAAAAGAAACGTTCAAATGCCAACCACCGCCAACGGATATTTTTCAAAAACTTGAAAAGTCAATAGTGGCTGCGCACTCACCAACGGACGAAAGGAAGTGTTCCAACGGTCATCAACAACATACCTATATATATGGGAACCTTCAAACAGAGAAGCACAACCAAGCATCCATACGAACGTATCATTAAGTTCATTGCTCTGTTTTCACGTTGAAATTGTATTTATATGCTTCAGTGATTATCATTTACTCTTTGAGAGAGATATTTCATTCAAACTCAATATTTGTTATTGAGATAACTTAAGGTTGTGGAACCTTGAGTTGGGATTGAATTACAACCTGTAAGGGGGAGCGAGTGTCCAGGTGAAGGAACTTGCTTGTACTGAGGTGCCAAGAACCCACTGAATCTTGGAAGTTATAGTGAAACTCTTAGAGAAGCTCTGAGGACTGGATGTAGGTCAAAGTGGTTGTGACCAAACCAGTATAACTCCCGGTGTACATTTCGGTGATATTTCTCCTTACTTATTACTGTTTTAATTCTTTTGTCAAAGTTTTATATTTTCGAAAGAAATTTCAGTATCACCCAATTCACCCCCCCTCTTGGGTGAAACGCTTGATCTAACAAAAACAAGAAGTGCACTCGAGTGAGAGATGTTGCACTCGAGTGATGTCCAGAATTGCACTCGAGTCCGTGTGAGTGAAGAGCAGCAAGTGTTTGCCCGAGAGCAAGCTAGAACGTGAAATTGTACATGCACTTAAGTGAGGCTTCTTTGCACTCGAGTGAAGTAGTAAAAGAACCAAAATGTAGAAGTTCAGACTCTCATAGCCATCAATCCAAACGTGGTTAAATGTAATACATTCATTATGTTTTCACTTGTTATTTTTGCTAAACGTTAACTAATATATATTTCAAGTGTAAAACAGGAGATTAAACATTTGGATTGCATCTTCAAGTATGGATGGCAAAAGTCTTCACTCAACGTGATGAGTCCGAGAAGTCAGAAATTCAGCTTTTGACCAATGATCCAACATACCCATGACTAACTCTTTACCATATTAATCATTAAGTATTTTGCAGTGTGAAACAAGAAATTTAACGTTGAGATTACATATTCAAATAAAAGAGACAATTGTGGCGAGCGGCATCATTACACACTGAGTATCGGCTACCTACCACGACAAAAGATTGACCCACCATGAAAGATTGTTTGGAAACTCAAACGTATTCATCCCGCTCCACAATGTGATGTACAGCTCATAATGAGACATACCACTCCTTAACGGGACGCTCTGCTTTGCAACGGAAATCTCATGGTAGCTAGTTTTTCAAATATGCTCAATGGTCAAAATGACTCCAATGGACGAATGCTCACAACGGTCATCATCTTCATCAACTATAAATGAGAGAGCATTCAAAGTAGATGGGGAACAGAGACAACGAGCAACTATGAGAAAAATGATAGAAATATGAATCCTCTGCTTCTACCCAAACACTCTCTGTTTTCCAGTTTCTATATTACTTATCATTGAGAGAGTGATTATTTGTATTGTACTTCAGTGAGTATTATATCTACTCTGTGAGAGAGTCTGTAAACACTTCCAACTATATTTTTGAATTGATCTCAAGGTAGAGGGACCTTGAGAGGGTTGATTTCCTTACGGGGGAAGTTGTAGAGAGAATTGCCAGTAAGACATTTTGCTCGTAAGACTTACAAGGTGCAAGCCGTAGAGAACGTTGCTGCTCATAAGACTTACAGGGGTGTAAGCAGGAGAGAACGTTGCTGCTCATAAGATTTGCACGAGTAAGCAGGAGAGGAAGATCTTCGGTATTGCTCTGCTCGTAAGACTTGCCGTAAGGGAGAGTATTTCAGTGAGAGATTTGTAAAAGGTTTCACAAGTACTCGGCTAAACTTGTGAGATTGTAAAGGCTTTTCTTGTGCCCGGATTAAACAAGAAGATAGTGGATTTGAAAATCTCAGGAGCAGCCTGGGGATTGGACGTAGGCCATCACAGATTGGACCGAACCAGGATAAATCACAGTTTGCAAATTCTCTTCCCTAAGCTCTTATATTTCCAGCATATATTATTTAATCTAATTGTTGATTTATGATTCATTACCTTCATACTTATTGCTTTTACTAAGATGCGAAAAGATTTTCAAAGTTCTTAAGTTTTTATCTTACACCTAATTCACCCCCTCTTGGGTGTCAGTCGATTCTAACACTCCAACACCAAATTTGAGCCTCCAAATCTTAAATCACATGATTAGGAAGCTTAGGATTGAAGTTATACGCATTAGGAACCGAGTTACTGTAGAAAATACCTATCTTTGTAAGCTTTTCTTCCTCTTTCTCTCTCTCTAGAATTTTTCTCTTCCTCTCTCTAGTTTCAGCTGGTTCACGTAAGTTTAGAGGGAGTATGAAGAAGATGAAGCTTTTTATCTTATTATTATATGTTATTTTAATTACTTATAAAATTTCCAAAATTTCAAAATCAATTTTATGTACAATAACTCTATGTACATGTAACCTTATTCATTAAGCCAAACCAATATTTCCTTCTTTATGCCATATGTAGGAGGCACCTAATGTTAGATATGATTAGTTTTGATGATGTCAAATATAGATGTGGAATGATAAGAGCAAAAAGTTTATATAATGTATTTCTTTGACTAACTACTATATTTAATGTTACATATTTTGTAGATTAGTCAAGCAAAGAATGAAAAAGATTGAATTAATGAAAATGAACAAGAGGAAGAAGAAGAAAGAAATTGAAGATAATCAAGGAGATGCTTACTTTGGTTATGGAGAATGATTATCAAGAGGAAAATCAAAAAGAAAGATATTTAATAATGAAGAACTTGGAAGATCTATCAAGAAGATCAAGATTCAAGTTGTTAGAAGTGATTCTGGAGGTTTCTATGATGATACCGGAGGTTTCTATGATCAAATAACGATTGGAATAGGTTAATACGAAGCTAAGATGACTTATATATGAGTTTTGGCACTTCTAGGGGAGTTATGCTCGAGCACGAGGTGTTTCACTCGAGCACAGGAAGAACTCACTCGAGCACAGATGAATTCACTCGAGCACGGGGTGAATACTCTGTTCTACTCTGTTTTACGTTCAGTCTGACAGAGGTCCGGTATTTTGATCATAACTCTCAAACCACACGTCAGATTGACCAGAAACTGGTGGTATATGAAAGAAGACTCCCAACACGTAAAATGGGCACCAGGATGACATTGAAAGAAGATTAAATGAAGGAGATATGAATCGTGGAAAATAAAACTGAAATCACCGTCACTTTTTGACACAGGTTCGGTATTTTGAGCATAACTTACAAACTACACATCGGATTGAGACGAGACCAGTGCCAAATGAAATTAGACTCAAAGAGCTTTCTATGGATAGGTGATTTTCCTAATTTAAACATATATTCTAGGAGCTATGCCTTCTGGAAGTTGACGCTTGTGCAGACTAGCGAAATAGACACTCTTTCGATCATAACTTGCAGTATACAAGGAGTTTGGAGCTGATTCTTTTTGCATTGGAATGCATATGGCAAGAGCATTCTTATGATACATCATTTGAATCAAATAAACAAATTTTTTCTAAAGTGGCCCCACATCACCCACGAGTGCAAAAACTTTCTCTCTGAAAATATTGTGCGAGTGATGTCCAGAAGCAGCTGAAACGTGAAGAAAATTGCATCACTCGAGCACTAGGATCCATGCTCGAGCATTGGATGATTTCTCACTCGAGCACATGCAAGTTTTGACATGGAAGTGATAACCCGAGAAGAAGCTTGTACGTGAAAGCATGAAACGCACTCGAAGCATGAATGGTTGTGCTCTAGTGATTCGAGAATTCACTCGAGCAGATGCCGGTGAAGTGCAGCGAGTGCTTGCCCGAGAGGAAGTCAAAACGTGAAATTATCAACTGTACTCGAGTGAGCCATATTGCACTCGAGTGAGGTCCTAACAGAAACGAAACAGACTCCCACGGCCATCAATCCAAACGTGGTTAAATGTTATACAATCATTATGTTTTCACTTGTTATTGTTCCTAAACATTAACTAACATATATTTCAAGTGTAAAACAGGAGATTAAATATTTCGGTTGCATCTTCAAGAATGGAGGTCACGTATGAAAAATCTTCACTCAACGTGATGAGTCCCAGAAGCCAGAAATTCAGTTTTTGACCAATGATCCAACATACCAATGACTAATACTTCATCATATTAGTGATTAAGTATTTTGCAGTGTGAACAAGAAATTTAACGTTGAGATTACATATTCAAATGAAAGAGTCAACTGTGGCGGGCGGCATCATTACACACCGAGTATCAACTACCTACCACGACAAAAGTTTGACCCACCATGAGAGATTGTCTGGAAACTCAAACGTATTCATCTCGCTCCACAACGTTACTACAGCTCAAAATGAATCTTCCTGCTGTTCAACAAAACGCTCCACTTTGCAACGAACAGTAGCTTGTTTTCAAATATGCTCAACGGTCAACATGACTCCAACGGATGAATGCTCACAACGGTCATCATATTCATTAACTATAAATGAGAGAGCATTCAACGTCGATGGGTAACTGAGAAAAATGGAAAAAACAGAGACAGCGAGCAACTACGAGAAAAATGATAGAAATGTGAATCCTCTACTTCTACCCAAACACTCTCTGTTTTCCAGCTTCTGTATTACTTATTAATGAGAGAGTGATCATTTGTATTGTACTTCAGTGAGTATTATATCCACTCTGTGAGAGAGTCTGTAAACACTTTCATCTATATTTCTGAGTTGATCTCAAGGTAGAGGGACCTTGAGAGGGTTGATTTTCTTACGGAGAAGCTGTAGAGAGAATTGCCAGTAAGACATTCTACTCGTAAGACTTACAAGGTGCAAGCAGTAGAGAACGTTGCTGCTCATAAGACTTACAGGGGTGTAAGCAGGAGAGAACGTTGCTGCTCGTAAGACTTGCATGAGTAAGCAGGAGAGGAAGATCTTCGGGATTGCTCTGCTCGTAAGACTTGCCGTAAGGGGGAGTATTTCAGTAAGAGATTTGTAAAAGGTTTCACATGTACCCGGCTAAACTTGTGGGATTGTAAAGGCTTTTCTTGTGCCCGGATTAAATAAGAAGATAGTGGATTTGAAAATCTCAGGAGGAGCCTGGGGACTGGACGTAGGCCATCACAGATTGGACCAAACCAGGATAAATCACAGTTTGCATATTCTCTTCCCTAAACTCTTATATTTCCAGCATATATTATTTAATCTAATTGTTGATTTATAAACCTTCATACTTACTGCTTTCGTTAAGATACGAAAAGATTTCTAAAGTTCTTAAGTTTTTATTATACACCCAATTCACCCCCCTCTTGAGTGATAGCCGGTTCTAACACCTAAGGGTCCCTCCCTTTGGCCTCAGTTGGCTTCACAGCTTGTTCCAATTACGTATACACGTAAAGTCTCAATTTTGGTCAAAATTGCATTTTTGCTCAAATGTTTCATAAATTCATATTAAATTGATCAAAATATTATAAATTTATTTTTTCCCTTTATTTTCCTTAATTAATTGAAATTAACTTCAATTAATTGAAAAATAATTAATTTAGCACTTGTTTGACAAAATTACAAGTTTGCCATTACATTTTTCTCTATTTTCGGATTTTCTGGCAAATTTTCTACCTAAACTTTAAAAAATCATAACTAATTCTAAGAAAATCGAATTGGAGTGATTCCAAAGAATATAGAACCCTTATTGAGTCTAGTTTTAAGGAAAAATATAGAATTTAGCTAACTGGAAGTACAAATATCCCAGAATTTATTTCTTTGAATACTGTTCTAGGAACTTTTCAGTTTTTCTGGGCTAACTTCAAAAATTCATAAATTTTTTATATAGCTCTAATTAAGTTATATGACCTATCAAATTAAATTTTTGGATATCTACTTTCATCCTATAAAATCTCATAATTTTTACTCATCATTTGATCATACAAAATCATATGATAAGCTTACTATCTCATAGGCGATTTCACCGAAAACATAATTATATTTTCCAAAATTCACCATTTCATTTTATTGACTATTTCCAATAATTACAATATTTTTTGTGAATAAAATTTGGGGTGTTATATTTTTGGCAATAAATCCTGCAATGATTTTTTTTTTTTTCAGGTTAAAGGGCCAAAATGTTCATTAGCTTTTTTCAAACGAGCACAAGGCACTATAAACAGTTTTTGAGTGTGAAAGTGCCCATGAACCATTGAGAATGAAGCAAAAATGTTACATCTTTTAAAGAAGGGAAATGGCTATTAACTTTTAGTTTTAATAGCTCCACGTATTTTTTAAATGGTTATTTTCTTAAAAGAAATACTTTTCACCCTCTATCCCTCTTCCCCACCACGGTCAGACTCTCTCTCCCTCCCCCTCCAAACCTGACGTTATTTGCCTAGCCCCGCATTCTCTCACTCGCGATGACTCTCTCCGGCCACCCCACACGTGGCCTACATGATTCAAATATTTGCTGACAACCAGAGCCGTTATCACCCATTTCTTTGGAAGTAGCCAAACACAGTTCATATCTTAATCCATCTTCCCCATATATATCAATTTAATACTCAACACTGGTTAATTTTCCTCAACATCGAAAATTGTGACGATGCAGCGGTTGTCGTGTTCTCCAAAAACGATGCAGCGACAAGTGCATGCTCTGCGCTCAAGCCCAAGCCCACGCCGTCGTCTTAGTTGTGAAGTTCTTCGGCTGTGCCTGCCGTCTCCGCCATTCCTCCCTCCCAAAGACCCCTTGAGCTCTCTCTCTCTCTCTCTCTCTCAATTTATTTGGAATTTATCTATAGAGATGATAGAGCTATTACTAATTCACTGTGGTATAAACGATATATGTTTAGGACAAGAGTTAGTCTCTTGCATCACATCATTTCCTGTGGAGTGGCCGGAGAGAGTGATCACCGGTGAGAGAATGTGGACGTCAGGTTTGGACGAGGGATGAAGAGAGGGTCTGTCAGTGTTAGAGCTGGAAAACGGGCCGGCTCGACCCTACAGGGCCGGGCCTTCACGTGCTCAGGCCTAAACGGACCGGCCTGTTTAGGCCCGTTTCCTAAAAAGTACCATATTTTTAAAGCCCGCGGCCCTACAGGACTGGCCCTTTACGGGCTCGGGCCTAAACGGGCTTAAACTCATTTTAATTCAAATTTTTTTTTTTAAATTTTTACAATTTATTTATTATTTTGCTTTAAATTGGTATACATTATTTTTAAAACTCATAAATTTTTAGTTAAAATAATCATCTAATGTCCAAATTAGCCTTTTTTTTAAGTTTAAATGAATAAAATATTGTAGAAAATAAAATAAATCAAACCAATTAATAAGTGTTTGCCTGTTATTAATACTCTATTAGGAACTTAGGTGTCTCTCATATTAATAATTTGATATAATGATATTATATTTATTAATTTATTTTAAAAAAATATTAAATTGGCCTAAAAGGGCCGGCCCGCAGGGCTTCAGGGCTGGCCCTACAGGGCCGGCCCTTTTAGGCCCGCTTCCATTTTCAGCCTCTAAATCATAGGCCCAGCTCTTGACGGGCTCGGGCCTAAACGGGCCAGCCCGACGGGCTCGGCCCGAATTCCCGGCTCTAGTCAGTGGTGGGAAGAGAGAGAGAGGGTGAAAAGTTTTTTGTTGTTTTTCAAAGAAAAAAACCATTTAAAAAATATGTGAGGCACATGAAACTAAAAGTTAACAAATGCTTCTCTCATTTAATCAGGGTTAATGAACCCGGATCAGACCAACCGGTTCAGCTCGGAAGCCGGAGAATCGGCTAGTAGATCAATCCAGTCTGGGTTCCTATTTTTTTAAAAAAAATTTAAATTTTCTTTAGAATTTCATATTAATAAATCTAAAATTTTCAATTTCTCACCAGTTTGGTTCCGATATGACCCAGTGACTCTTAACCCAGTGCCCCGACCGATTCAATATCCAGTCTGGGTTCATGAACCATGCATTTAACATAGAAGAAGCATTTTTGTCCCATTTTCACTAGTTCATTGGCATTTTTTACCTAAAAGAATGTTTCCAGTGTCTGGTGTTATTTTAAAAAAAGTATATAGGTATTTTTATTCCTTAACCTTATTTTTCCTCTTTATCAATTTTTCCTTTAAAAAATGGTGACCAACAAATAATGAACCAGATTTTTCTTATGGTTCGATAGAAATGAAATAATGTTTAAAGCAGATTAGATCAGCTAGCTCAATCCTATATTGGTATTATCTCCAGTCCTAAATATAAGATAAAATTGACTTTTTTTTGGAGAGGTTAAGGAAACTAAATAAATTACTTAATCATATCATATGTTATTTATCCTTAGATTATATATTAATTTATTAGTTAAACTAATTAGTTTGAAGAAAAAATAAAAATAAAAATATTCTAAACTAATTTAATTAACTTCCTTAATTTCTCCATAAAAGCTAACTTTATTTTATAATTAGGACTGGAGGAATTATTTTCCAAATTCAAATATCTGACAACTTTGTATGCAAATTATTGGTCTTATCATCAACAAATGTCTTTAAGGAAGAAGGTTCATCTTCAAGTGACAGTTATGAGTGATTATTTGCTTAATACTAGTAACTCGTATGTGAGATCATCAACTTTTTTTATAGCTCTTTGTTTTGGTCCTGTAATTAGTTATGCAAGATATACTGATAATTATAGTCAACCTTATCCCTTTATTATGATAGATGTGGGGTAAATACTTTCAATGTACCTGCATCTGTTATTACTAATATAACTCTTATTTGTTTTTAATATAATATATATTTACTAATTTGATTAGATTTAAAAAATTAATTAATATAACATGTACTTTTTAAAATATCTTGATTATTTTCTTTAATTCCCTCACTTTCTCTTAAATTTCTTAATTAAAGACCGGAAGGAGTAATATATAATGGTCAAAAAAATTAAAATGAAATAAAGTAATACAATATATGCGATTTTTTGGTTGGGTTCAGCCTATTTACACCCAGCTTATCTCTTTAAATCTTTTTTAGGAGAAAGATTGTGAGGTCCATCGTTTATTAATATAATAGGCGTATGAGTTATAACATATGTATAATATATATATATATATATATATAGTGTGTGTGTGTTTGGGATAGCGGTAGGAAAAATGATTTATTATGATTCTGACTTATTAAAAATGACTTAATAAAATATTAAATTTTTGTAATGTGATTTATGTTTGGATGAGCGATTTATTTTTGGACAATAAATGTAAATAAATCATAATTTACTGTATACGAGGTAAGTATGTGAGAGAAGTTTTATCTCGACTTACGTAATAAGTGGCTTAATAGAAAAGCTGCAGCGAGAAGCTTATTTAATAAGTAACTTATTTTATCCGTGATGTAATTAAAAAATGTGATACCAAACACTGTTAAAACACAACCTATTTTTATTTAAATTTATTACTCAAAAACAGACTTATTTCTATCCAAAAACTCTATGAAAAAGTAAGCTGACGATGCGGGAGGTAGAAGCGATAATTTATTAATTTCACATTTGGGAGTCGAGATTGAAGTCAACACACTCAACAGATTCATTGAAAGTCTAAAAATGCAAAAGCGTGACTTTTTTTTTTCACCTGAAGCAAAAGCCTAACTTACTTGAAGACCCGTCAAATCATATAAATTAATTCATTTAAAGTGGCCACCTAAGTTCTGACTTTTAATTATTTGAAGGTTCTATACGTGGCTGGTGAGGAATCCATGGACGCTTAACTGATCGCTCCTTGAGGTATGGATTGTAGATTCCTCGATCGGCCTACTTTTCTCCTTAGAGCGAGCATTAATGGGAGCCGTTTGAGATCATGCTAATTCAAAGACTGTTACGGTAAGAACTCACTAATAACTGCTCGAATAATAACTATCAAAATAATGTGGTTTAAAATATTAGTTAAAAATAATAAATATATAATATATACATTTTTCTTTTTATTTATTCACTTGTTTATAAAAAAGTGCATATGCGAGATAATTAGTCAAAATTTAGTGTAAGGAGATAATGAGTGTCATATATTTAAAAGTTAGGGTAGTTTGTCCAGAAATTTTCACTCAAACGCACTAGGTATTTAACAGTTTTTAAAGGGGCAATATTGCCTTGGAAGTATAAAAGATACAACATTTTTGCTCTTCTCGTTAATAAGTTAATTTTGATTGTTAGTTGACTCATTTTAGCTAAGGTGGCTTTGCACATAGGATATAATGCCACATATTACTCCACCTTATTATGCCATATCATCATAGGCCTCATCCATCCATTCACTTCGTCCTTGTACTCAATAGAATCTCACCTCCCACCACCACCGCCTTCTTCTGGAATCTTATCTTCAGCCCTTCATCCATCCCCCCTCCTTTCAAGCCCGAGTGCCTCCTTCTCCCTCACCATGAACACTGGCATTGTTACTAATCCCAATCCCACTGCCCTCTCCTCTTCTGCTCCTTCAACGGTAACTACTTCTTCTCCTTAGTTGCTGCCATCTATATGTAGATATGAGTTATGGGGATGAATGTGGAAGAAGAAATCACAATAGAAAGGAGGAGGATATGAGATTTCAATTAAATTTTTGGCTTGACTTCTTCCTCTCTCCTGCCTACGCCGTTGCCACCTCCTCCTTCGAAGACCCATAGACTCATAAAAATCAATTTGACCCACAGATTCTGGTTAAATTTCTGGTTTGCCTCTAGTACCAACACTACTACAGAATATAGATTTTACGTTCCTAAAAGACGTCCCTTTTTAAAAAAGGGACGTAAAAAATAAAGACGATGGCATTTTTGTAATTATGGGTGAGAACTGAATAGCTTTAGACGTCCCCAATTCAAATAGAGACGTCTAAAGTGTGACTTTACAGACTTTAGACGTCCCTACTTGAATTGGGTACGTCTAAAATTATTATTTTTTACTTTAGATGTCCCCAATTCAATTAGGAACGTCTAAAGTCTGTAAAGTTGCACTTTAGACATCCCTATAAATATTGGGGACGTCTAAATTTTTTTTTAAACGAGGGACACCCTTTGGCGTCCCTCCAAAACAATATATGTTAGGGACGCCAAAATGGCGTCCCCATATATATATATATATATGAGGGACGCCAAATGGTGTCCCTCTTTAAATTTTTTTTTTTAAAAACAACTTTAGAAATCCCCAATATATATAAGGATGTCTAAAGTGTAACTTTTCAGACTTTAGATGTCCTTATTTGAATTGGGGACGTCTAAAGTCACGTCTAAAGTAAAAAAAATGGACAACTTTAGGCGTCTCTAAATTAAATTGGAGATGTAAAAAACAATTCAAATTTTTACTGATAGTCTTTATTTGTCAGCTTTATACTAGTTTTACATTCATCTTTCTCTTCCCATCGCCGTAAATATAAGAAGAGCCACTATCACCACGCATTTTAACTCTTGCTTCTTCTTCTTTATATGCCCTTTTTACTCTTGCTTTTTCCTTTCTCTCTCTTTTTTTCACCACCAGATTTGCTATGTTTTCTTACCATCTTTTGTATTTTATCCTCTTTCTCTTTTTTCTTTAAGTTTCCCTTCTATTTTATCTTCTAACTCGTGTTGTTATGGCTTGTAGATCAGAACTCTGAAACATGCTTCATGACCACGTTCCCGCTTAGAAAACGAGGTTCATCTCTCCCTGTCGCTCTTCTCTATTCATTATTACGAGAAAATAAATTTCAATAATAGAAGGAGATAATTTTTTGTAACTAATTCCTCTTATTATTTTCATCTTCTGCCTATAAGATTTCAGCTTTTGAGTTATTATTGTGTAGATTTTGGATTTCAGATACTAGATCTGCAATTTTATTGACAATGATCTATGATTTCGGGTTTTAAATACTGTTTAGTCCAGATCTGTAATATAAACAATTTTTTTTTTAAAAAAAGCACTTTAGACGTCCCCATTTTAAATTGGGGACGTCTAAAGTGGGACTTTAGAAGTCCCCACTTTAAAGTGGGGACGTCTAAAGTGCTACAGTGACACTTTTGACGTCCCCACTTTAAAGTGAGGACGTCTAAAGTGTCAACGTAACACTTTAGACATCCCTTTTTAAAGTGGGGACGTCTAAAGTCCAGACCTTAGACGTCCTTTTATCTACAGACGTTATTGCCATTTTTTACTACATTGCTCACATATACGTCCCCTTGTTTTCAGACTTTAAAAACGTTTTTTTGTAGTAGTACAAATGCATTCTATCCTTTTTTATTCTGGGTCTTGAGATTGATTTTTTATTCTTTCTTTGGATATATTGCTTGTATCAGATTTTGATTGCAAAACATTATGATCTTGGACATTGTGAGATTTGAAAAGTTGATGCCTGATGTAACACCTTATTTCCGTAATTGATCTGATGAGTTTTACGTAGCAAATTTGAACCATTAAACAATAGTTCTTTGTAAAGTTCTTTCAATTATCAACCTCAAGATAGGATTCGAACCTGTAGTTGAGTGAATTTTTCTGAATAATTTAAAACTTTTTAAAAAACATCGTAAAGTGGTTCGTAACTTCTTAATGACTCATCATTTCTTAATTCCTTTTATAATTACCAGAGTATTTCTTTGCTTGTTCTTAATTCATTCATTTAGCCTTGCGAATTGTAGTATCTAGTAAACTCACAAATTCATACTCTTTCCTTCTTTGTGTATATATATATATTCATACATGCCATAGATGACCATAAATAACAATAACATTATTCAACTCGGCATGTTTATAAGATTTGTCTAGGTTTTTGAGATTTTATCATGCTGCCCTGTTTTATGGAAATAGTAATCTTAGGGATTTGATGATGTTAAGAGCATAAGCATGATGATTAGTAAGGCTTAATAATGATTTATGATGAGTCTTATGGTTAAAATGACAAGAAATCAACTTGTGGTGATTAGGGTTGAGTTTCGGCTAGCCCTAGAACCCGAGGAAGGAATTGGATTTTGATAAATTTGAGGTTAATTATTGATTCTCTATGAAAATTTGTGTGGGATTAAGGTGTGCATATGATTTTTGGATGATTGGATGAAAATCCTAATTTTGGAACTTAAGTGGCTATCAGAATGTATTTTCTAGGAGATTGATTGTTTGTGATGTGTCTTTGAATAGTCAAAATTTATCCAATGGTTATTAAATTGTTCATATTGATGTAGACATCCTAATCTTTAAAATGATATATAGAATGCATTGATTGGATGTCTAGAAAGTGAGTTATGAATTTTTAAAGTTTACGTATTGAATTTGGAATGAATTCTGGACCAATGAGGTTGGTCAAGGATTTCTGGAATGTAACCCCTATAATTGGCAGTGGATGATATTTTTTCCATACAGAGAACTTAAAGAGCTTCAAATAGGGATTTGAACCACCTCATTTAGAGTTCTAGGGATTAAGTAGTGAATTTTAGAATTTGACCAACGAAAACTGGCAGGCTAGAGTGATACCTGAACTTTAAAAAGTTCTTAAAGAGAACAAGTCAAGTGCAATGTCTTGAATTCATGGCTCTAATGAGTTAACACATAATGTGGTTATTTATCTAGGGCCATGGATGTCAAGGAAGAAGAAATGGAAGGCTTTGCAAAAAGCTATAATGATTGGAAGAAAAGGGAACAAGAGAATGACTCAAAGACAAAAGGTAGCAAAACTTTCCTGACTTACATTTACTTAATAAGCATGCTTATGTATTGATGTCTTTAATTGCTTTGATGAATGGTATGAAACATATATGAATGATTGAAGCTTTATTTTTGCTTATGCTATGGCTATAGGTATAATGTGTAAAGCATTGTGCATACAAGTGTGTCATTATCCTAGCATGAATTTATGTAAGCAAGAATGTCATGCATTAAGCTTCTATCTTGTGTGCATAGTTAGCAATGTTTGCTACTGAAATTCTCTCGAATATCACTCTCCCTCACCCAACCATATAGGTACAATGAGCATTGAAGAGGAATACATGAGGTCATACAAGAGGAAGATGCATGGTCTCAAATCATATCTTGAGCTTACCTCTTTCCCTTGCTATGGTTCTTTCTTGGTTTCTCTAACTTCAACACTTTCTTTGTAGTTCAAAACACCTCTCCTTGAGAAAAAAACCATAAAAATGTAGCTCTTAGTGAGAGGAACAATGTTTGTGAAGGCACTTAGAGCTAGAAAGGTGATTTGAAAGGTGGAAATGGGTCAAGAACCCTTACCTTGCTTCTTGTTCTTCAACTTTACACCTTTCTCTTTCCTTTTAGAGTGTGAATGAGAGAGTAAAATGGTTAAATCATTAATCCTCACCACCTTTAAAAACTTGGCCAAAAAATTGAGAAAGTTGGGAGAAAATAATGAGGTGTCACATAATTGTGGTGTCTGGAAAAAGCAAGCTTGGTTAATTAACCAAGAGTTGGTTTGGTCAATTGAAATGGTCTTCCCTCTTTTGTCCTTGCTTTTTGACCGAATTGCTTCAACAAAATGGAAGGAAGAATGTTGACCAATTGATCTTATGTGTATGCGCTAGTGGAAAAATGACTTTTAGACTGGTTAAAATTGACTTTTTAGACCTATTTTGGATCAGGTCTTGATACAGTCGGTCTAAAAAAATGTCACTTTTAAGACCGATTTAGTAACTTGTCTTAAAAGTCTTACTTTTAAGACCGGTTGTATTCATAACCGGTCTTAAAATAAACCATTTTAAGACTGGTTGTCATGAGCACCGGTCTTAAAAGACCTCTTTTGTAGGGAATAAAGAAACATTTTTAAGATTGGTTTTCCATATAACCAGTCTTAAAAGTTTGACTTTTAAGACCCGTTGTACATAAAACCGGTCTTAAAACTTGATTTTTAAGATCGATTTCGTGGTAAACCGGTCTTAAAATAACTTTTAAGACCGGTTATATTTATAACCGATCTGAAAACTATTTTAATTTTTTTATTGTCTATGATTAGGTTAGTTACCAGAACGCATTCTAGAATTGCTACTTCCAATGCCATACTTATTAAGTGCCATAAGGTGTTCATTTTGCTTCCACTTACCATTTCCTTTTCCTTTAACCTTCTCATTGGGAACTTGTAACATAACATGCGCCTTATATCCTCATGTAATGTGTTGTTTAAAGCCATCATATATATATATATATCCATAATTGTTTAAAACACATGTAGGCCAATGACATGGCTCAAACAGATTCACATGTATAAATGCATGGTTGCACATAATCACAAAAACAACAAGCATGTTAAATCATGCAACCAACAAGTTTTGCAACCAACCAACATGTCAATTGTAACCCCTTACCTTGATTAGCATAATTATGATTTGATAACACATAATTAAAATGGATTAGAGACCGTCGGATAATTTAAACTCATTTCAACTTCCTACCTTATAGTAGGGTTTTAACAAAATCTTTCAAAACTCTTTATCTTGGCCTCAATTTCAAATTTTTGAATATAACTACCTGTGCAGTTAACTCACATTTCTACAATTAGAGCGTATAACCAAATCCTCAGCAACTCCCAGGTTTTATACATATATAAACTAAGGGGTTACAAGTCTCAACTAGGGGATTATATAACCAAAATCAAATGTAATATTTACATCTCAAAATATATAGTAATCCCAAGTTCAACAGTAGATAACCAACATTCCAAAATCAAATATACCCCAGAAGGGTCCTAATGTTAGTCATTGGAAAGAATGAGATTCAAGAGAATCCCAGTAGTAACAATTCACTCACACAGTGCATAAACACATAGCATATATGATCATGTTAAGCAGCATCACAATGTATCATGGCTCACGCCACAAACGATAACACTCATGGCTGTAAACTCTATGCGTCAGCTTTTGCTGCGATCTCTATCTATCACAACGTATCATTAAGCGTCAGCTTTCGCTGTGATCTCGAAGCATCACAATGTATTCACAAAGTATTCTCAATGCATGACAAACATACATATAATGTTTCACACACAGTATAAGAGAAAGATGTTAGATCCCAAGTTTTGATGATAACAAAAGGCAATTGTGTGCAAATCATAGTTTTATAAGTCTAAGGAATGATTACAAAGTTACCAAATGCATATGGCAAAGTTCTGTGAAGTCTGCTGTCAGATTTAACTGATGTACTCGAGCACAAGAATTAGCACTCGAGCATGGAGCTCTTCTATGCTCGAGCAGATACGAGTGATAGCCAGAAAGTGCTTGCCCTAGAGCATGCTACTGTCATTTTTACTGATTCACTCGAGCACTGGAGATAGCACTCGAGCAGAAGACTCTTTCTCACTCGAACACATGCGAGTGCTTGGCAGAGAGCAATTCCTGTCATCCTTATTGATGCACTCGAGCATTGTAATCAATACTCGAGTATGAAGCAGGTTTGTACTCGAGCACTAGTGAGTGGGGGAGTGCAAGTGTTTGGCCGAGAGTCACAAAGGTCAGAGAAGTACAAGTATGCCCGAGTGAGGCTTCATATGCCCGAGTGACACATCAGCACTCGCGAGTGAGAAATCTAACTCTCTCAAATTCTGATGCAAGTGCTGATCACAAGAGTATATTACATGAGAATATCCTTCTCACTCGAGCAGGAGTATGTGTGCTCGAGTGAGGGCCCACATCAGCTGCGAGTGCAAAATCTCACCCTTGCTAAAATGGTATGCGAGTGCTGTCCAGAGATGAGTCTCCTAGTATAATAAGCAAGGTCACTCAAGCAGAAGGAGTTGTGCTCGAGTGAGGCCCCACATCACTCACGAGTGAGAAAATTATATCTCTGAAATCCTAAGCGAGTGCAAGAAGAAAACTAAAGAGCAAGTAGAAAAATGGTGAAGTTCATTCGAGTGAGCCTATCCATGCACGAGTGATACTCTGCCAGAAGACAAAATGCACCAGCTTTTACAGCGTTCAATCCGAATATGGTTTAATGATATTTATTTATCTTATTATCACTTATTATTATTATTTAACATAATTTTGAATGTATTATAAGTGTGATACAGGAGGATGAACGTTTGAAATAAACAGACGCGAAGGAAGTCAAACAACGGTAGACAATATCATGACAAGCATGTACCTATCGCATTCAAAGTTTTCAAACGTGCGCATGCTGTTCTACAGTAACATGCCCCGCTCCACAATGATCGATATTCAAATGGGCAAAAATGAACGTCTATAAATACAGAGTCCCAGATATCATCAACATTATCTAAGCACAAGAATTCACAAGCAAAATACGAGTCTCTGTTATTCATATTTTCTCTGTATTCATATTGATCTTTAGTGTTTATCATACTTGCTATGTAAGAGAGTCCATATACACTTCAAATTCTATTTTCATTTGATCTCAAGGTATTGGGACCTTGAGAGGGTAGATTTCCTTACGAGAGAAGCAGTTGAGAGAATTCCTAGTTATACCTTCCACTCATAAGACTTATAAGATACAAGCAGTAGAGAACGTTGCTGCTCGTAAGACTTACAGTGGTGTAAGCGGGAGAGAATGTTACTGCTCATAAGACTTGTATACGTAAGCAAGTAGGAAAGGTGATAGGTTGTTTTTCTGCACGTAAGACTTGTCGTAAGGGGGAGAGAAATTTCTTAGTGTGAGAATATTTTTGCTCGTAGTCCGTTCGAGGACAATTATTGTTTTGTGGCATTCTGAGAGCTCATTGAATCTTGGAAGAATAGTGAAAATCTCAGTCGGTCTTGATCTCTAAGGACTAACGTAGGCCTGGTTTTTAGGCCGAAACAGTATAATTCTTTTTCCTAATCTTCTCTACTCTACTCTGTCTTCATCTATTTTTATATCACCACATTAAACGAAAAATTTATCACATCACCCAATTCACCCCCTCTTGGGTGAAGCTTGCCTCTTTCAAAAGAGTCACTACCTTGTTCTTTCCTGACGTTCTTTGGCGTCATGGGCTCTTGAGGGCGGAAATGTCAAATCCTATAAATCAAGTTAGGGACAACCCGTCAATCTCTTTTCCAAGTTCTTAATTTTGAAGTACTTTAAGTTAGTTATCATTTAGACTCTTTAGGTGACCATTATAGGCCTAAACATATACCTAAAGGATTGGGAAGAACTACCCCGAAGATCAATTTTTAGGAGAAAAATACTAATTTTGGGCTGACTCACTTGAGTGGAGAAGGCCTCACTCGAGTGTTGCCCCACAATTGCACTCGAGTCCCAGCAAGTGAGACACAGAAAGTGTGTACCCGAGAGTACCAATACCTCCCAGATGACCAATGCACTCGAGCACTCACCCGGGCACTCGAGTGATGACACCTAGTCACCCGAGTCCTATCGAGTGGGGTACAGGAAGTGACTACCTGAGAGCAACTAAGACTCCAAGGCGACAAGTGCACTCGAGTACTAGCCCTGGTACTCAAGTGACTTCCCAATACTCACGAGTGCCTACGCACACTCTTGACACCAAGCCTGCGAGTGCTAACCCAAAACACACACTCATAGTACTACATACATATGCACTCGAGTGATACATATGCACTCGAGTGATAATGTATGTCACCCAATGATGAAGAAGGTTACTCGTGATCTCTGCCTGAGGACTTAACCCAGAACAAGGGAAATATCATACTGCACTCGAGTGAGACCCTTCCTCACTCGAGTGAGGCTTATCAGAAGCTAGATCGTAGCAACTGATATAATTTTCTAGATTTACTAAAACTGATCCCAATGACTCCAAAACCTACACCGAAGCTCATTCCCACATAAATTGTCATAAGGAACCTATTGGTAACCTCATAACCACCAAAATCACATACTAACAACAATTTTGCTTTTGGGTCTTTACATTACACCCAAAACTCTCAATCATCATAACTCCCACTTCTCAATTCTAACCCAATCCTGATAACTCAAAGATACCAATAGCTACCAATTCAACCATAACACTCTATCAACTTCTTACATTCCAAATTAATACTATATTCAGGGAAAAATTCTAGAATTTACAAAACTTAACCATAAGTCATCACAAATGTACCAAAACGCATCAACTGTTTTCACTTTGCTAAGATCAAAACCTTGATTCTCCAACTTTCAAATTTGTTCAAAAACCAAAACACCCCTTCTCAAAATTCTGAAACCATGGCAAGGAAGCCCTCAACACTATGAACAACTTTAATGAAGAGCATTTGAGCATTTGAGAACTAGAATATCATCAAAATCTTACCTTTATGCTTCTTCTTTCCTTCCTTGATCAACGAAAAATGGAGAAATGGAGAGAGAGAATGATGAAGAAGATTAGATTTTTCCCTTCCCCATGCATGTCTAGGCGAATAGGAGGAAGAGAGGAGAGAGGAAATGAAGGTTGAACATTTGACTATCATCTATGGTCCAAAGCATGCCACTTGTCAACATCTTAGATCTTATCACATAGGAACACATGAATTCAAGGTACATGATTCCACCCTATTAATTACTCAATCCTAGACATTGATTCTTAAATTACCAAGGAGTTTCCTCTTCGGTAATTGACCATTCGGTCCGTAATTTACCATTTTGCCCCTGATTATGACAATGCTTACTAAACCATCACCAAACACATTTTACATCACAATTCACATCATATACTTCAAAAGTTCTTAATTAACATTTATTACATCACTTTGAAGTTATTAGCCCTTAATTATGATTTAGGATATTACATCAATTCATCAATATATACAAAAAATTCCTTAGTTTTACAAGAACTCATTGTTGTAAAAGTTCATAAATAAATTCAGCACAACAATTGTGAATGTGATCAATATGTTCTTTTGGAAAGGGGTCAGCAAAATCAAACATCTGAAACACCAAAGCCGGGCAAAACATTAACTTCACATAAAAAAAATAAAAATAATACAAAATTTTTAAAATATATATACATTTACCTCTTGAGTAAATCTGTCGTGGCTAGGGTAATAATATTATAAATGTGCCTCAGAACATACAACCCACACAAGTTGGACCCCGGTGGTTGCCTACGGGTCTGAAAAATAATATGATATCATTAAAACAAGTATAAAATTAAAGCATGACTTATTATTGAATACATTCTTAAAACAAACCAATATGTAACTAAACTTTGGCAAGATCCATGTAGAGTCTTTTAGGTCACGAATAGGCCTACCACAAGTAGTGTGTAGGAATGTCCACATAGCCCTATATTATCAAAATCATAAAAGGTTACTTATTTTACACAAATTCCATAAATTTTGCACACGAAAGGTAATTAATAATGCAAGAAAACTTACGAGTTCAAGGTCTTCTTCAATTCACTAGTTGGCTTGCTGAGGTGAAGAGAGCATAAGAGGATGACAGAATAACTCTTCTTGCACAAAATAGCCAATTGCCAATGATCACTGAAAAAAGGGAAAACTTTTAAGCAAATATAAAACATTATGTATATTATGAAATATAAATTTGTCTCTTACCCATACAAATATGGATCCAAGAAATACTCAATTGGGGTTTCACTAAGCCTGTGCGATAAGTAGGTGTGTCTGATAGCAGCAGTGGTCCCTTTGTCGTAGAGTTGAACGGGGTATAGGAGTCCAAATTTATTGGTTTTGCCATAGTCAACAAACCTATGATTCATGTACCTACATTAATGCAAGCACACAAATCAATGTTTAATGGCATAATTTGTAAAAGATTAACTTCCAATTTGAGAAGATACTTACATTAAAAAGAGTTAGACAATCGAAATCGTAAGCCGTTGTAGAGGAGCTACCAGGGACAATAAATCATCTCTCTCAAGATAGCATTGCACCCCTGAATTGCCAACAGCTGACTCAGTAGGCCAATCTCTTGTTTGAAAGGACGTATCATATGCCATCAGAATCACTTGCTGCATGACATTCAATGGAGGCTGTGAAACATCTTGAGTAAGGGTAGAGGTATAGGTGGCAGGGATTCCTTAGCTCGATCTGAAACAAGGTTCTTTGATTACAAGATGAAAGAGTTGAGGACATCGCCCACAATCTTGAAGTCATCAAAAGGGATAGGGAGAGGTGCATCTGCAACAATCACCTTTTCAACTGCCACTCTGTGTAACCCCCTCACCGTAATTACATCCGAAATATGAAATTAAAGTGAAATAGAGACAAATAATTACCGATAATCTAAGGGCCCTCATAATAACACTTGGCATCGTCTTGTTCCTTCCCCTTGATTTCACATGATTTTATTTATATAGGATTCCACCCCATGGTTAAATCCTAGCCATGGATTCCTTTGACTTTTAATCTCAACCGTTGATCTTCAAGTTACCAATGAGTTTCCTCTTCGGTAATCGACCAATTGGTAAGTAAATTTCCAATTACTCCGCTGAATATCATAACCTTTGCCAACTCATCATTAGACTCCAATATAAGCTTAAACATTACTTACAACATATTTACAACAATATTAACAATAATTACATTATTAAGATCATAATTAGCCCTTAATCACAAGTTGGGGCATTACAATTCTCCCCCCAAAAAATAAATTTCATCCTTGAATTTTGATCACACAACTTGAGCCATAAACTCCGGATATCTTCTTTGCATATCATCTTCCGCTTCCCAAGTTGCTTCTCTTTGCATCATTCCCTTCCAGATCACCCTTACATATGGAATACTTCAGTGTCTGAGCCGTCATTCTTCACGGTCAATGATATGCTCTGGCTCCGCCGCATAGGTGAAATTGTCTTGTAACTCCACTTTCTCATGTTCAATGATGTGAGACGGATCCGGTTGGTATTTCTTCAATTGGGAAACATGAAACACGTCATAGAGTCTGCTCAAACTCGGAGGTAAGGCTACTCGGTATGCAACATGCCTAATCGTTTCAAAGATCTCAAAAGGACCTATATACTTCGGGCTTAGTTTCTTCCTCTTGATAGCTCGCCCAATCCCTGTAACTGGAGATACTCTCAGGAACACGTAATCACCAACCTCAAATTCTAGAGGTCGTCTCCTCTTGTCAATATAGCTTTTCTGTCGACTCTGTTCTGCAAGAAGCCCTTTATGAATAGTTTGAATATGTGCCGAGGTCTGATCAATCAACTCTGGCCCATATAACTTCCTTTCGGATAACTCATTCCAACATAAGGGTGATTGGCACTTCCTTCCATACAATGCTTCATACGGTACCATCTAAATGCTGGCATGATAACTATTGTTATAGGTGAACTCTGTGAGTGGAAGGAAACGATCCCAACTCCCTTTGAAGTCGAGGACATAGGCTCCCAACATATCTTCCAATGTCTGGATTGTCCTCTCTGATTGGCCATCCGTCTGAGGATGATATGCCATACTGAACCTCAATTGAGTTCCTAGGGCTTCATACAATGCCTTCCAGAATCTAGAAGTAAAGCGGGGATCTCGGTCAGAAATGATATTCTTCGGTATGCCATGGAGTTTTACAATCTCTAGAATATAGATCTCTGCTAGCTTGTCTGGAGAGTAACTAGCATTTATCGGTAAGAAGTGCACCGTCTTCATTAACCGATACACAATTACCCAGATAGCATCAAAATTCTTCAACCTGGGCAATCCCATAACAAGGTCTATGGTGACACTTTCCCATTTTCATTCTAGAATCTTAGGACTCTGCAACAAACCGGGCGGTCTCTGGTGCTCAATCTTCACCCTCTAACATGTGAGACACCGCGCCACATACTTCATCACATCACTCTTCATTCCCGGCCACCAATACACAGATTTTAAGTTATGATACATTTTAGTCATATCGGGATGAAGGGTATACTAGCTCTTGTGAGCTTCATCTAATATCTTTTGCCTCAACTCCGCCTTAAGTGGCATATATATCCTCTTCTGATAACGAACTAGTCCACTAGGCGACAAATCATAGCCCTGAGCTTCTCCCCATTCAATTATAGTCTGGTTTTGTTGTATCCAGCTATTTTGCCTTTGAGCTTTTTCAATCTCAGCCCTCAAGTCACTTTCTCCTTGGGAAACAGTGTAGTTGGCACAGATGATTTGGTTTGACAAGTTCAAATCACAAAAATCTTCAATCAATTTCCCCTCTTGTTTCATCATAGCTGCTACTAGTACCGTCTTTCGACTAGGAGCATCAGCGACTACATTTACTTTACCCGGATGATATTTGATTTCTAGGTTGTAGTCCTTAAGCAACTCCATCTACCGGCGTTGTCTCATATTCAATTCCTTCTGGTCATACATATATTTGAGACTCTTGTGGTCGCAGTACAGTTCTACCGTCACACCATACAAATAATGTCGTCAAATTTTTAAAGCAAACATAATGGCCGCAAGCTCCAGATCATGGGTGGGATAATTCATTTCATAAGGTTTGAGCTGTCGAGAGGCATAGGCTACTACACGTCCCTGCTGTATAAGGACACACCCTAATCCCTACTTACTCGCATAACTATAACAATATAGGTCAAGTTGGGATCAAGTATGATCAACATAGGTGCCGTAGTCAACCTCTCCTTCAACTCCACAAAGCAGTTTTCACATTTCTCATCCTACACAAACGGCTGATCCTTTCTCATGAGCTTGGTCATTGGCAAAGCCATACGGGAGAAATTCTGAATGAATCTCCAGTAGTAACCAGCAAGACCCAGAAAACTGCGTACCTCAATAACAGTTTCTAGCCTCTTCCAGTCCAGTACTGCTTCCATCTTACTAGGATCCATGAGACCCCTTCTCACGAGATAACATGGCCTAAGAACTTTACTTCTGTAAGCCAAAACTCGCACTTACTCAATTTAGCATTGAGTTGCTTCTCACGTAACGTATTCAACACAATCCTGGAATAATGATCATGCTCTTCTTGACTTCTAGAGTATATCAGAATGTCATCAATAAACACAACAACAAACTGATCTGGATACTGTCAAAACATACGGTTCATGTAATCCATAAAAACCACATGTGTATTGATCAATCCAAATGGCAGCACCAAGAACTTATAATGCCCGTACCTTGTCCGAAAAGCAGTCTTCAGAATATCTTCTGCTTTCACTTGCAGCTGATAATACCCCGACCTTAGATCAATCTTTGAAAATACACATGCACCAGATAACTGATCCACAAGGTCATCAATTTGGGGAAGAGGGTACTTATTCTTAACATTAATCTTATTCAGCTCTCTATAGTCGATATACAAACGAAGACTTCCATCTTTCTTTTTTACAAATAAAACTGGAGCTCCCCAAGTCGACACACTGGGTCTAATAAACTTTTTTCGAGTAGATCTTCAATTTGTTTCTTTAACTCTTCCATTTCATTTGGGGCCATACGATATGGGGCTTTAGATATCGAACCAACTTCAGGCACAATCTCAATCAGAAACTGAACTTCCCTTTCAGGAGGCAATCCACTTAAATCATCTGGAAACACCTCAGGAAATTCATTCACCACGGGTATACTACTCAAAGCTTCTGTAGTCTCTCCCTACACAGAAAAGAACACCATATACCCTTGGCAACCTTTCTTCAAATATTTCTCAGCTTTAGCTATAGAAAGAAAATTCATACTCATATTCACATCTTCAACCCTCTGGGAAACAGGATATAATATTTTCATGTTCCCACAATCTAACAACACATTATCTGCTCTTAACCAATCAAAACCCAAAACAACTTCTAATTGGTTGAGCGGCAAACATATTAAATCCACAACCAATTCATGACCTTCTATAGATAGGACACAGTTTAGGCAGACTTCAGTAGTCATAGCCTTAACACCCATCGGTGTAGACACCACTAGAACGAAGGGTAATTTATGCTTAGGCATACCCAAACGCTTTACACAATCATAAGCAATGAAAGAGTGACTGGCACCTGAGTCAAATAATGCTCCTAACACTTGACCATTAAGAAGGACAATACCTTGGATGAGATCAGGAGACTTCTAGGCTTCCTCGTGAGTTATGGAAAATACTCTGCCCTGAGCCCTCGGTTTCTGCTCTGCCTGTGGTCGCTAACAATCTCTAGAAAGATGTCCCGGTTGCTTGCAATTGAAGCAAATCATCTCACCCTGGCAATTTTTCCTATAATATGATTTATTGCACTGGGGACATTTCCTCTCGGTCACAAACTTCTGAGACTCATGGTCTTTAGGCTGATAGAGCTTCTTTCCGCTGCCCCTATATGAACTCTGGCCCTTCCTCTTTTATGAGGTGCTACTCCTACCTTGCTCATCATGGCTGCCAGCACCTTTAGCTGGGTATAATTCTCTCAGATTACTTTTTGTAATACGGCACTCTTCCACTGCTTTATTAAACTCAGTGAACTGATGAGTGGCCAGTCTCTTCCTCATATCTCACCTCAGGCCTCGGATGAATATATCCAAACTCAGCTATTCATCATCCATCTTTCACAAGTAAGAGGAATAAAGAGCTAAATGAATAAAATGGGACAAATACTTATCAAAGGTCTCAGTGTCCCCTTGCTTGATGTTGAGAAATTATGTCTCTTTCTCCAACCGAACCGACTTAGGAAAATATTTTTCATTAAAGTGTTGTTGGAACACTTCCCAAGTTAGTGGTATATTCTTGCTTCACAAAGAAAGGGTAATATTCTTCCACCACCAATCCGAATCACCCTCTAGCTTATAAATTGCCAACCGAGCTTTTATCTCCGAAGGGCACTCTAGAACCTCGAAGATCTTCTCAAGCCAGTTCACCCAATCTTCAGCCGCTTGCAGATCAAACTTGCCTTTAAACACAGGAGGTAGGTGCTTGCAGAACTTGGCAACCCAGTACTACATATCTCGTTCTTCTCAAACTGGAATCCCATATGATTTTTGATTCGGGGCTGTATGAGGTGGAGATCTATGTGATCCCTCTGCAGTTTCCTCTTGTGTCTCCTCTCGAATTTCTTCCCGAGTTGACTGAACCCGGTTCTCGTTATTCTTGGCTCGCTCTTCTTTGAGCTCTTCTCTTAACTTAGTGATCATATCCCTCTGATCTCTAATCACACCCATCAATTCTTGCATAGGATCCGGTGGATTGTCATTGACCACCTCTACCTCTGGGTCTGCTTGTTGTACTTTGGGGCGACCTTTTGTTGTTCTCTTCATTCTACAAATAGTTCACCCTATTAGAACAACATTAAATGTATACACATATGCCCATAAATTCAATATCTATATTCACCACATCAAAGCATACAAGTGTATACACAACAATTACACACAATCTGTCTTATCCCTAAGGCTAAGCTAAGGGAAACTATCCTAGCAATTCTACCATTTGCCAGGAACTGCAACTCTGATACCAAAATGTAACCCCCTCACCGTAATTACATTCGAAATATGAAATTAAAGTGAAATAGAGACCAATAATTACCGATTATCATTTAGAATCACCTATCCTGGAGATAGGGTGTTTACAAAAATAGTTAAAAACACAGGTAACCTGGTCTCTTAGTCATATTCGAATAAAATTACATGAGTAGTTCAATTGCATTCATACGTATCAGGGTGTAGAAATTAAAATCCCTACAACTTCCGGGTTACATATATATAGGGTGTAACTTTTCACAAAATTGGGAATTACAAAATCAAAACAATATTTACGACCCCAAATATATATACAGTAATCCTGTACCAAAAATAGATAACCAACAGTCTTGATCAAATATGTCTAAGAAGCCCTATCCGCTTCTCCCTGGAGCCTCTTGCCCTGTCTGAAAGGTTAGTCATAGGAAAGAGTGAGATTCAAAAGAATCCCAGTAGTAACAAATCATTCATATCACACATAAACACATAGCATGTAAGCAAATCATCATACATCAGCAGCACAAATCACACTCCACCCTCATCCCCTTTCTCCGTCGGGAAGGCACACTACCCTACCCGAACCGATGTTAGCTACTCAGGGACTGTTGGAGTGGCAGTGCATACACATAGCCTTATAGCTCACATAGCTACCTGACTTTCACAATTGGCCCGTCGGTCTTCACAATTAGGTTTTCACCTAATCATAAAGTCACACCTCATCCTCATCCCCTTTCTCCACCGGGAAGGAACACAACCATTACCTGATCCGTTGTTAGCTACTCAGGGACTATTGGTATGACGGTGCTTACGCATATCCACAAGTGTTGCATCATATGAATTCTATCGCAAATCGATGATATAACACACATACAATGCATCACATATGGTATAAAGAAAAGTCACTACCTTGTACTTTCCTGACGTCCTTTGGCACAATCGGTTCACGGGTATGGCCAATATCAAAGCCTAAAACTAGAGTAAGGACATTGGATTAATTCCTTTTCCAAGTTCTTAATTTCATCTTACTTGATGTTGGTTATCATTTAAACTTCTTTAGGTGCTTATTAGAAACCTAACATTTACCTAAAAGGTTGTGTGACACTACCTTAAAGTTCCCCCTTTTGAAAAGAAAAATGCTGAATCTTAATTGATTCACTCGAGTAAAGATGGCCTCACTCGAGTAATGGGGCACTCGTGCCCGAGTGAGAAGCGTCCTCACTCGGGAGTGTTTAGCCGAGAGCAACATCGTTGACTAAGGAGTGCTCGTTGCACTCGAGCACCAGGAAGTGCAACAACAAGAGTATTTGCCTGAGAGGACAAACCACTTCCAAGGGAAAACCTCACTCGAGCATGCCCATTCTCACTCGAGTGGGATCATATCTCACCCACAAGTAAGGAAGTACACTCTCGCATTTCCACTCGAAAGCACCATTAAGAAAACAACAGAAAATAGAAATTTACTGTAGCACTCGAGTGAGCTCATCCTCTACTCGAGTGATGCGCATCAGAAGCCAGAATCGTAACAACTGATAAGGTTTTCCAAAGTGACCAAAGTTGATCCCAATAGGTCCTAAACTTGTACCAAAGCTTATTCTCACCTAAAATTCCATAAGGAACCTTTGATAACCTTAAAATACCCAAAATCATACCCCAAATACAAATTGTCCTTAGATCTCCATATTCCACTCAACAACTCAATCATCAACACTTTCATTTCCCACTTTTAAGTCAATCCCAATCAACTCAAAATATCATAAGCTACCAATTCAACAGTGACACTCTCTCCAATTCCTACTTTCATTTAACACCAAATTTAGGGCACAATTCTAGTATTTCCAAAACTTAGCCAACATTCAAAACATAACCATCAAAATACATCAAATTATTATCTCTTTCACTTGCCACAACCAAATCTCTATTTCTTCAACTTTCAAATGTACTTAAGCACCAATTCACCACCTTTCAAAATTCCACAACCATAGAAAGAAAGCTCCCAACCTCATAAACAACATTAATGAAGAACATTTGAGCATATGAAAGCAATCACTTACCCAAAATTAAGCTTTTCTCGTTCCCTTTCTTGGTTCAGCTGCACCGAATGGAGAGAATGGAGAGAGAGAGAAGATAAAACTCAGATTTTCTCTCCACACACACTTAACCGACTTGGAAGAAAAAGGGAAGAGAAAATGAGTTTGAAACATTGACTTTAATCTAAGGGCCCTCATAATAACACTTGGCATCATCTTGTTCCTTCCCCTTTATTTCACATGATTTCATTTACATAGGATTCCAACCCATGGTTAAATCCTAGCCATGGATTCCTTTGACTTTTAATCTCAACCGTTCATCTTCAAGTTACCAATGAGTTTCCTCTTCCGTAACCGACCAATTGGTAAGTAAATTTCCAATTTCGCCCCTGGTTATCATAACCTTTGCCAAATCATCATTAGACTCCAATATAATCTTAAACATTACTTACAACATATTTACAACAATATTAACAATAATTACATCATTAAGATCATAATTAGCCTTTAATCACAAGTTGGGGTATTACACTCTGACTTGATCATCCTTTATTTCATGGTGGTGGACAGTTGATTCCAAGTTGTGCATGCTCCCCCTACAACTAATCATCTCAGAGGATCCTCCATAAAAAAGTCACAAGGCTCACCAATTTCTTTTTCAGGACCTTCTGATGACTGACCAATACAACTCGCTTTAGTGCTCTTTTAGGGTTTAGGGAATGAGCCTGGGGAGTACTGGTATTTGCTTATCTTATGCTCGTCATGATCATCCATTCGTCCTTCATCTTGCTGAACCTTTCTTTAAATCATGTATCAAATGATGCTTTTGCCTCAGCCTTAGCTTCCACCCTCACTGTGGTCAATATATGCTCCATCTCCTCCCTAGTCACCATACTACTTGAGGAACGACGTGGGGGTGCTCCAGAGTAATCCCTTATGCCTACCCCTCCTTCAATTTGATCTAAACATTTTCCTGTAGCTATGGTTAGGATATCATTCCTCCCATCTAACCTAAACAATCCCTCGGATTGGTTTTTTTGAAGCTCCTCCTATAAGACACAGAATAAGACACAGATAACAAACGTTAGTAATGAAATTTGTTTACAAAATAATTAATAACAGCAAATCAACAACAATACTTACAATTTTCTCACCAACTATACGAGATTGTTCACTTGTATAAGACCCACTTCTCTTTTGGTGAGCGAACAACCACTTCTCTTTGTGACGTATCAGAGATGGTGGAGAAAGAAGAACGGAACGATCAGATTGAGCTGCTTCTTCTAACCCTCATGAGACATTGTATGAGGGAAATCATTCTTTCAACCACTCTCTTAGGCCTTTTGCCTTTTTTCCTGCAAATAAGAAATCAAAATTAAGGTTACAATCAATAAAGATAATTCACAATTTATAAGTAAATCAAATACAAAATAAGTCAACTCACTAATACTTATGGAGTAGTCCAAAGTCATCTAAATTCATGCCAAGTGTATTTGTCAATATAAGCATACTGGTCGCACGAATTAGGATAAGGCTGACCTTCTTCCACCTTGATATGCACGTAATTATTGGCTAGACTTGTCTTAAACTTCCTCTAGCATTCATCACAATACGTCATTGTTTTGTTATACAGAGCTCCATTCTCAGGAATGTTGTAAGTGAGCTGGATAGTTTCCTAAATATGTCGCTTTACATTTTTATCCACATTTCTCTTCTGCTCTATCAAGATGCTAGGCTTGTTACGTGCTAGGAGGCCGACAAAACTCCTATACTGTTAGGCATTAGGCCCGATTGGTTTCTAATATCTATCAAACTCAATAGGAATCTTTTCCCTAGTATTTCGACTAAGGGGAATGTCTCTCAATCGGGTGCCTCTTCTACCCCTTTGTCTGGGTTGGTTACCACTTTGATTCTTGCTTGAAGCATTGCTAGGAGTACCCTCACTTTGATTAACATTAGTTGGCTCCAGAGTACCCTTCAGACACTTTAAATTTTAGCCTCCAATTTTCATTTCAAGCACTGTATTAACATTCTAGACTATGTTATATCCTTGTTGGCACTTAAGTATCATACAGGGCATCAAAATGCACAATACGATTCCACTTTAGAATCTGGAATTTTCCAGCAACTAACTTATAACAATTTCTTTCTTATAGTTTCCCTATACAATTCCACCTCCTAAACTCATTGGAGCTATAAAAACGAATAGAATCTAACTCTGTCTAACCCATTACTAGGATCCACAGAGTTCCAGAATAAAATCTAATAGATTATAATTGAACAATATAGAGTTACAAAATCAAGGTTTAGAGACATTATTCACATTATAATCCAATAATATAGAGTTACAGAATAGAAAACCTCATATTATAATTCTACAAAATAGAGTTAATAAAGGCTGAGAGACATAGAAGTAGCTCTAAGAAAGGAAAGATAGGCTTTTTATCCACATATAATATTCACAAGTTTAGATAATTCAAAAGGCAGAACAATACCTTAAAGCAAGCAACGGAAAAAGGAAAATTTATCACATAAAAACCTAGAGTTGGAGCTTGAGGAACAAACCCAGGGGAGGTAAGCAACGAAAACGAGGGAATGCAATCCACCATAAACTTACGTCAACCGGCAGTATTGGTAGGAGAGACGTGGGAAAGACAAGGTTAAAGACAAAAACCCAGGGGAGGTAGAAACCCCACTTGAAGAAGAAAACAATTAGAGGAAACAAATGCCCAGGCTTACAGTAATGTTTCAACCAAACCTCTGCGTCGATGACGACAAAGGTTAAGGATGGAAGAGCGACGTGGGAAGGAGGAGCTGCTGCGTGTAATACCCCGAATTTTGAGACTTGAGGCTAGAGAATAAGCCTGAGATTAGTGGATTGCTAAGCCCTGGTTTAGCAAGATCCCAAATTGTGATTAAGGGTTAATGACTCCAAAAGTAGATGTGGTTAGTGATAAATAACCCTTTTGGAGAATATGAAGTAATTTGACACTCGAATGTGATTCGTGTGTGGTTTGAGCAACGCCGAAACCCTATATTTGAGTTCAATTGTGGATTAACATCCAAATTGACTTAGAATAGAGGGAATAATTGAATGGGGTATTGTGATGGAAATGGTGTCACGTTGTGGTATTTAATCATTGGAATTGATTTAAATTGGATTGGACACATTGGTTGCAAAACTGGAAATGTTGTCCAGTGTGAATTCTGTCTGGGCAGTCTTCTCGTGTGGACGTTTTTAATAGGCAAATGATGTCAAAAAATTATGACACTTTCCAGTCTTAAATTTCACATCCAAAGTTTCAGAATGGATATATAATTTGTGCCATTTCATGTTGGGAACTAGGAGATATGACTGTCCAAAGTTTGAGGTCGAAAATGGACTCTGTTTTGGGGCAGTGATGACATTTGTGTAATTCTGGAATATTGTGGTGATTTCTAGTATTGGTAAATATTTTTCCTATAAAGAGGACTCAAATACCTTTCATTTGGCTTTGGAATCACCTCATTTCGATGTTTCTAGAATTAGTTATGATTTTTCAAAGTTTGGGCAGAAAATCTGCCAGAAAATCCGAAAATGGTAATTATGACATCATCTCAATAAAAGATGACATCATCATAGGATATGTTATTAAACGGTTTTTTCCTTCTTCCTCCTCATTTCTGACGCTGAGAACAACTGAAATAGAGAGAGAGCATATGGGATCTTTAGAGAGAGAAAGAGGAAGAAATCTCATAAGGTAAGCCGATTTCTCCGACGATCTAGCTCCTAACGCGTATAACTCCGATCCTAAGCTACTCCTTTATGTTCTTTAAGGTTTGGAAGCTCCTCTTTTGGTGTTTTGAAGTTAGGGTTTTCAGCCACAAGAAGGAAAAGCTAGTGGGAGCTTGAGGTAACTTCCAAACTCTTGTGTATTGACTATTCTGGCTGCTGTGGACAATTTAATCGGTGAAATTTCGCCGGATTGTCATTGGTTTCAAAAATGGAAAATGGGTGTGTGGGGCTGTTATGCTGCCCAAATTTGTACTAAATTATAGTTGTCACCTAATGTAATAGTCAATAAAGTGGTTAGAAGTAGAAATGAACGCGTTTATGGAGCCGAAATCGCAAAACCCCGATTTTCCCCAGAAAACCCATATATTTTGGTCTGGGGTATAAATGGGTCTTAGAGTTGGATTTTCAATGATTTGATGATTCCATTGAGTTCAGGAACGAAAATTAGGTGGGGTTACAGTTGGTCACTTTTTCAAAAAAGGCCGAAAAAACATAATTACGAAAACGCCCTTGAAACCCTTAAAGTGGGGCTGTCAAGGGTAATTTTGTAATTTACATTGAATTTGATAATTTCAAGTTCGGAAATGGATTCCTTAGGCGAAAATATGTCAGAATAGCCCATGTCAAAATTTCAGGAAAAGTACAGTCGGACCGGGTACGGTGGGGTCGGGCCGGGCCGGGTCCCCGGGGGCATTTTAGTAAATTTTCAATATAGCCTCATATAACCCCCAGAAACATTATGGAAGTGTCTAAATAGTACATTTGACATTGTAGGACCGAATGTGAAGCCCTGAGTTGCTGGCACGCAAATCGAGGAGAAAAGACTGGAGGTAGGGGACTTACCTTACTTGCATGTATTTGATATCTTTGCTTGTGAAGTGATGTATGTGATTGCTTTACTTGATTGTGTAGAGCATATTTGAATAAATGAAGCTCTGTTTCTGTTTTATTGTGGCCATAGTTTTGTTACATGAAACATTGAGTATGCAAAAATGTCATTATGGGGCATGCATCTAGATAAAGCTAACATGTCATACACATAGCATCTATCATGCATGCATTATGGTATCTGTTTCCTACTGAGATTCTCTCGAATCTCACTCTCCCCTACCAACAATTTAGACAGGGCAAGTGGCTCGTGGAGGGAGCGGCTAGGACTCCTCCGAGATGAGATTGTGTAATCCCCATTTGAAGAATTGTAATGGGCAATTGTACCCTATGTATCTTTGGTGAAGGTATGTACCCGAGATTGCCGGGATGATTATGTTGTGCACTCTGATATTTATATGAATGTGATTTATCTTCGCGTAGTAATTGTATTCGAAATATGAATATGAGACCAAGTTTATAAATGATTTCGAAAAGTATTTGTGAAAACCCCGTCATGTGATGGGTTAGTAAATGTTATTTGATTATTATTGGTCTCTATTTCATTTTAATCGCGTATTTCGGATATAATAACGGAGGGGGTTACACTGGGAAAGGAGGGAGGGGTTTGGAAGAAGCTTGAAATGACGGAGTTGAAATATTTCAGAGTAGAAATTAAGTGCGATGGATTTTTAGTACATTTTAAGACATGTTTTATAAAACAACTGGTCTTGAAAGTTATAATATAGACCGGTTATTTAGTATAACTGGTCTTAAAAATATTTTAGACTGGTTACTAACAACAACCGGTCTTAAAAGTTCAAAATTTAAGACTTGTTATTTTTTAGAACCGGTCTTAAAAAGTATTTTTAATTTTCTTTTTTTCAGAAAATATATTAGACCTGTTACATTTAGAACCGGTCTAGAAAATACATACATATATTAATATTTTTTAATGATTAATTTTTCAAGACTGGTTGTTTATAAAACCGGTCTAAATAATATATTTAAGACCGATTTTTAGTATAACCGGTCTTAGAAGTTAGTCTAATCACAAAAATGCCAGCGGTCACTTTTTTAAGACCTTATCCGCTATAACCGGTCTAAATACGCCGGTCTTAAACACAATTTGTGTACTAGTGATGGTTCAAGTGTGACCTTGGTCCTCCTTAACATTCGTTTGACACTTTGACTAACTCTTCCTTTCTTCCCTTTTTGCCCTTGGTCATCCCTTATCATCTTAAGGAGAGAAAGTTAATTTGCCTTTTAGTTCTTCATTATTAATTTCGCTTTTCAAGAGGAAATCCTAAGCCTTCATCTTGGTTTCCTATTCTAACCTTAAGATTAAGTGGTAAATGTCTCTTTTACCCTTGATTATGGAAATATTAATTAAATTGCTATTAGCTCTTTTATTCCATTTTTAATTTCCTCTTGTAAGACACCATTTCCCCTCTTTTTGGATCCAAGTTAAGCTTTATATCATATTTGAATTTAGATAGAGGGTTTGGGCATTTCCTAGAACTAATTTGAACAATAACTCATACTTTATTCCCATAGTGGTTTCTTTCACTAGTTACATGTGCTTTTAGGTCTTTTAGCCCAAGTAACTTTGGGATATTACAATTCATACACTCATGTGGACCAACCAAATAGCACCATATACATGTCTTGTACACATCTACATCAACATATCAATCTTACTACTTACACATATTGAGCCCTCTGCCCGAAAGGGCTAATCAGAGAGTCCCTGCAAAGCATTATATTTCTCATTCATCGTTAGGACTCTTACTAACTGGGCTCACTAGTATGCTTGATTCAGGTTTCTTCTCAAGCTTCTAGTCCCAAAATTCGACATATTGCACTTGATAATATAAAACATTCCATGAAGTAACTTGATTTGGGTTCAAAGAAAGAGGAGGGGGTATTAGAGTGTACTCTAGAGATTATGGTGGGCTTGTGCAAAGGATGAATCTCTACATAAATTGAAGTTTTAGGGTGGAGTGTGCTTTTAGTGATTAACACACTTGACAATAATTTTTTTTTAAAAAATTATGTATATGGTTTCTTTAATTTTTGATCTGATTCCATTAATTTGTATAGATGATTTCACAAAATGAGGTCTAGGAAACATAGTGGTTTCATTTTTTTAAGTAATATGGATCTGATTTATAGATTTTGATATGTTTCTAGTTCCCCTACTAGATTTGTTTTGTTTTTTCTTTGGACTTTGACATCTTTTTCTTCTTCTTAAGACCCCCTCTTCTTTACTATCGATCGCTTCACTATGGATGGTAAAGAGATCCCCATATGTTTGATCTTTGATTTGTCATCTGTGTTTGCGTGGTGGTTGTCGATGACAGTGATGCCAATGGTGATTCTTGTCATTTTATGTTTATTTTTTTCAATTTGTGTTTTGACCATATGGATTTGATGAGGTTGATGTAGAGTATTATGTGGGATTATATCTTATGTGGCAAAGCCACCATAGCCAAAATAAGTCAACTAACGGTCTAATTAACTTTGTTAATGTAACATCCCAAAAATTAGATCCACTATATTAAGGAAACTTGCATTGGCGACTAGGGCACTTGCTGAGGCAAGTTGATAAAAAAAATAGGGAGTGGCTTTCTGCATCACTCGCCTCGTCAATTAAATATGTTGCTGAGGCAAATGACACAGTATCAATTGCCTTGACAACCAATGTAGTCATCGAGGTGAGTCATCGATTTTTATAAATAAGGAGTAGGTAATAGTTTAATATTGTCTAGAAATTTGGATATAGAGAGGCAGAGCTCTGCTAGGGCTTCGTAAAGAGGACTCCTAGGGTCTTTAATTCATCGGTAACCTTCCCTAATCCTCCTTCATCCTTCTCCTTATCTAATTATGGGATTCTAAGGGATTTAGACTAGGGCTTGAGAATCCCAATTTAGGGATTTTTCATATAACTAAGTTTTAAAGGTTTAAAACCTAAATTGAAGATACAGAGTTGTTAAATAGAATAGTATAACACTTTGTTGAGGGCAATTCTTAGTTCTAGCCTGAATCTTTATTATTGGTAAAGCTCACAAGAATTTATAAGTAACCATATGAGATAGATTATGGAGTAGCTAGATCTTAATGATTTGATTTAATGGCCCTTGCTTTGTAGTTTGAATGTGTGTATTAGGGAAAGATCATTCTTGTTTGTAGTTAAGGGAAATAGCCGGTTATTTTGTCCTATCTATCTTACTTATAGTGCTACTCGTGGGTTTTTCTGAAACCCCAAAGAGCCTAAATGAGTAGAATTGGTATGAACCCTATTGTTTTATGACCCCAAAACTGCCTTGTAAGACCACAGTATGAACCTTAGAATTGGATAAGTTGATTTGTCAAACAATTAGAGACAATTATAGGTCTGTATGGATAAATATGTCTAAATTCATATAGGTACAAAGGCATGCTTCACCTTAGTACCATATTGGTTGTCAAGGTGACTTTGACGCGGTTTGCCCTGGGGACCATATTGGTCGCTGTGGTGAATTGCCCATAAGGGCAAGTATTGTTTTTCTTATTATCATTCATATAATATTATTTTATGATTGCTTATGTATTGTTGAATATACAAGCATGCAATTATTAATGTAATGCAATTGTAAGGATTATATATACATTTGGGACGTGGTAGACTTTTTGTCAACACCTGTTTCTATTTTGATATATGTAGGGCAATCATGAACAAGTTCCAAAGGCAACCAAAAAAGTACAGTTATACTGGTAATAAGTATTTGTTTACAATAGTCACTAACAGAGCAAAATTCACTAATAATTACAAATATGTACAGAATATCCCAAAATATTCCAAGTACAGGCTGAATATAACCACCGGCTGTGTCTCAAGAAACAGGCCTGTCAGTTTTCCGTAACTGTGTCCTTGCCTTTTGAACCGCTGGCACCCGCTGAGACATTTTGATTTAGAAAAAGGGGTAACATTCCAAGGAATCTCAGTAGAATCATATTATCGTTCACATAACATGCGATAAGTAAATATGATATGCACCATAAATGCACCAATTAATAAACAATATAACATATTGTCATGTATACATGAGTAGGGCTCCAGCCCCACTATTCGTACACCAGTTGGATTCTTATCCAATCTCTCAGGTGTAAGTGCACTTCTGGCACTAACTGCCCTCTCTAGGCATACCATGTTAATTAATAAAAGCACAAACCATGGCAACCACACATTCATATAGACTAAGGTATGAATTATGAAGGATAATGTCCCTACCTCAAGTCACTTTTATCCCATTTGGTGTTCCTTGAAAAGTGTGCCAACTTCAGGGTCCTAACTCGTTCCTAAAACATAAAATATACAGCAATTAGGTTATAACCTCTTCATGTATCATTTTAAACACTTTCATAGTGTTTATTATGGTTATATTAGTCTATGGTGAAAATTTACCAAAATACCCTCGGCCCCGCTATACCCGATCTGGCCGTACTTTTTTTGAAATTTTGAGATGGGCTATTCTGATATATTTTTATCCAAAGAATCCATTTTTGGACTCATAATTAGCAAATTAATTGTCAAATTATGAAAATACCCTTAACAGCCCCTAGTTTAGGGTTTCAGGGGCTTTTTGTAAGTATGCTTTTTCAACCTTTTCCGAAAAAGTGACCAACTGTAACCCCACCTAATTTTCCCTCCTAAATGCATTGAAACCATAAAATCATTTAAAATCCAACTCCTACCCCAAGATCTAGCCCTGACTGAAATTATGGGATCATCTGGGAAAAATTGGAGTTTTGCAATTTTGGCTCCGTAAACGCGTTCCTTTCCACTCCTACCTACTTTATTAACCATCTAATTGAGTTATAACTACCATTTGAACTAAAATTGGGTAGCATAACCTTAGGCACACACATTTCCAAAATTTAAAACCAATGGTAATCCAGAAAAATTTCACTGATTAAATTGCCCACAACAGCCAGAATAGTTAATTTACGAAGGTTTGGAAGTTACCTTTCGCTTTCTTCTGGCTTTCCAAGTATGGATAAAAAATCTAGCCTTCACACACCCAAAGATGAGCTTCCAAACCTTAAAGAACATAGAAGAATAGCTTAGGAGCTAAATCATTGAAGAAATCGACTTACCTTTTGAGATTTCTTCCCTTTCTCTCTCTAAATGCTCTCAAAATCTCTCTCTTGTTTCAGGTTTGTTTGGACATGATATGCTGAAGAAAGAAGGAAGATGATGATATTTATCATATATTTTAACTTATTTTATACATTTGTTCATTTTCCAAAATTCTAAAAATTAACTTATGTACATAAATCCTTATATGTACATGTAACCATGCTTATTAAGCCCAACCAATATTTCCTTCTTTATGCCACATGTAGGAGACTCTTAGGGAGTCCTATCCTTTAGTCTCAATTGACTTTACAACTTGTTCCAGTTACGTATACACGTAAAGTCTCAATTTTGGTCAAAATGCATTTTTGCTCAAATTTTCCATAAATTCATATTAAATTGACCAAAATATTTCAAATATATTTTCCCCCTTTATTTTCATTAATTAATTGAAATTAACTTCAATTAATTAGTAAATAATTAATTTTGTGCTAAAATGGCAAAATTACGATTTTACCATTACCTTTTCTTTCCAATTTCTTTTCTTATTTTTGTTTGACCATTTTCCATCTATTTTTAGACCAAATATTTTCTCTAATATTCCTTCATTTTCGGACCTTAATATTAGGCTTTTAAATTACCCAAATTAATTCCATAATTATTTTGCCCATTTTCTCATGAAAATGAACATTTATAAAATTCATAAATTCCAAATTCATGAATATTCACCATTTTATTGAATTTCTCAAACAATTACAATATATTTGGTGAATATAAAATTTGGGGTGTTATAGTTCTCCCCACTTAAATAAATTTTGTCCCTAAAATTTGCTACACCTGTATAGCCATAAATTCTGGGTAACGTTTCTTTACACTTTCCTCCGTTTTCCATGTAGTCTCTTTGGCCGGTAACCTTTTCCAAAAAATTTTGACTAATGGAATGCTCTCCTATCGATCGATGGTTCGGTTAGGTGTGACTTTGTAAGTCAAATCGCCGCGCATTTTCATGTCTTCATACTTTATTACATGTTCTGGATCAGGTTGATACTTTTTCAACTGAGAAACATGGAAAACATCATGTAGCTTGCTCATGTTCAATGGCAAAGTGATACGATATGCTACGGGCCAAATCTTTGCCAAGATTTCAAATAGACCAATATACCTTGGTTGCAGCTTCCTTACTTTCAATGCTCTGCCAATACCCGTAATAGGTGATACTTTCATAAACACGTGGTCACTGACTTCAAATTCGAGAGATTTTCGCCTCTTATCTGCATAACTTTTCTGTCAGTTCTGAGCAGCTAGCAACCTCTTCTTAATCAATTTTATCTGCTTCATTGTCTGGTCAACAAGATCTAGCCCCAACAATTGTCTCTCAAACAACTCAGTTCAGCATAAGGGCGATTGACATTTCCTTCTATAGAGTGCCTCATATGGAGCCATCTATATGCCCGAATGGTAACTGTTATTGTAGGCAAACTCTGCCAATGGAAAGAATCTGTCGCAACTGCCTTTGTAATCAAGTGCGCTTGCCCTTAGCATATCCTTAAGGGTTTAAATCGTTCGTTTTGTTTGTCTATTAGTTTGAGGATGATATGCCGTACTGAATCAGAGCTTGGTAACTAAAGCTTCATGAACTACCTTCCAAAACTTGGAAGTAAACCATGGATCTCTATTTGAGATGATGCTCTTCAGAATACCATGTAGTCGCACAATCTCCTTAATGTATATTTTTTCCAGTTTGTCGGGAGAATAGTGGTGTACACTGATAGGCAAGAAGTTAAATCTTTCAACTATCACCCATATAGTGTTATGGTTTCTGACCTTGGGCAATCCCATCACAAAATCCACTTAGAAATTTCAAGATTCGTCAAAAGCTTTGATGGTCGCTGATGTTCAACTTTCACTTTTTGGCATGTTAGGCAATGAGCAACAAACTCAGTTACCTATCTTTTCATTGCTAGCCACTAGTATTGAGCTTTCATGTCATGGTATATCTTTCTGTTCCTGGATACGGAGTATACTTGCTCTTAAGTTCCTCCTCCAAGATTTGTTGTCTCAGTTTTAGTTGCGGTCGAACATAAATCCATTTTTGGTACATGACTAGTTCGCTGGGTGACAACTCATATTCTTGAGTTTTAGCCTTATCAATCATATCTCTGATAGATAGTGATTGGTGATCCTGCAGTTGGGCTTCTTCAATTGCTGCTCTCAGATTATTGTATATCTGACTAGCACCACTTTTCAATAGAATCTGACTGGACAGAGTTAAATCCATGAAATTCTCGATCAATTTGTGCTTATAGATCATAATAGCTGCCACCTGTATTGATTTCTGGCTTAATGCATCAGCAAGGACATTAGCTTTTCTAGGATGGTACTTGATTTCAAGATTATAGTCTTTCAGCAACTCCATCCACCTGTGCTATCTCATGTTGAGATCTTTCTGATCATACAAATACTTCAAGCTCTTTGATCGCAGTACAACTCTATGGTTTCACTATAAAGATAATGTCTCCAGATTTTCAGAGCAAACACAATTGTTGCCAACTCAAGATCGTGAGTGGGATAGTTCAATTCATGAGGTTTCAGTTGACGAGATGCGTATGCCACAACTTTGCCATACCGCATTAAAACACATCCCAATCCATGCCCATTGGCATATGTATACACAACATACGTAAACTATGGATTTGGGATCATTAGCACTGGTGCTATAGTCAACCTCTGCTTCAACTCTAGGAAGCTCTGTTTGTAACCCCCTGCCTTAAATAGCGTAATTATAATTCGATATTACGTAATTAAATTGGTTTAGAGACCGTCGAATAATTCAAAACTCATTTAGAACTCCCTGTGAAGTAGGGACTTTATAAAATTTTCAAAACTTCTTTCCTATTCCGGTCTCAAGTTCAATTATCGAATATAATCACCTGTGCAGTTAATTCACATTCATTCATATCAGAATATCTAATAGCAATCCCGGCAACCCCCGGGTTCCATTCATACACAAAAAGGGTTTACAACCTCCATATAGGGTACTACACAACTACGTTCAACTATTCTTTACAACCAACATAATATACAGACACCCTGTCCAACAAGTTTAACCAACATAACCAAAATAAATGTCCCTACAGGATTCTAACCGCTCCGGGTCGTACGCTTCTCCTTAGAGCCACTCGCCCTGTCTGAAAGGTTAGTTAAAGGAAAGAATGAGATTCAAGAGAATCCCAGTAGTAACAAAACATTTATACCACACATAAGCACACAGCATGTAAGCAAATCATCATACAGCAGCAGCACCACAAATCACACTCCACCCTCATCCCCTTTCTCCGCCGGGAAGGCACACCGCCTAACCCGAACCGTTGTTAGCTACTCAGGGACTATTGGCGTGACAGTGCATACATATAGCCTTATAGCCCATACAGCTATTCGGCTTTCACAAATGGCCCGTCGGCCTCCACAAATAGCCTTTCGGCTCACATAATCACATATATCACACCTCATCCTCATCCCCTTTCTCCGCCGGGAAGGCACACCGCCCTAACCCGAACCGTTGTTAGCTACTCAGGGACTATTGGAATGACAGTGCTAACACAAATCCACAGATGTCGCAGCATACGAATTCATTACACATCAACGATATAACACACATACAATGCATCATATATGGTACAAAAGAAAAGTTACTACCTCGTTCCTTTCTGACGTTCGCTGGCGTAGTTGGCTCACGAGGGCGGCAAATATCGAATCCTACAATTCCAAATGCATTATTTAGACACTTCCATAGTGTTACTTAGGGTTATATGAGTCTATAATGAAAATTTACAAAAATACCCCCGGGGACCCGGCCTGGGCCCGCCGTACCCGGTCCGGTTGCACTTTTCCCGAAATTCTAATCTGGGCTATCCTGACATATTTCCGCCCAAGGAATCCATTTCCGGACTCGGAATTATCAAATTCAATGTCAAATTACGAAATTGCCCTTGGCAGCCCTACTTTTAGGGTTTTAGGGGTGTTTCCGTAATTATGCTTTCTCGGCCTTTTTTGAAAAAGTGACCAACTGTAACCCCACCTAATTTTCGCCCCTGAACTCAATGGAACCATCAAATCATTGAAAATCCAACTCTAAGACCCATTTCTAGGGCTGGCCGAAATAATGGTCTTCTCCAGGGAAAATCGGGGTTTTACGATTTCGGCTCCGTAAACGCGTTCCTTTCTACTCCTAACCACTTTATTAACCATTACATTAGGTTACAACTAACATTAAGACCCAATTTGGGCAGCATAACCCCTAGGAAACTCAATTTCCAAACTTTAAAACCAATGGCAATCCGGCGAAATTTCACCGATTAAATTGCCCACAGCAGCCAGAATAAGCAATATACGAAAGTTTGGAAGTTACCTCAAGCTCCCACTAGCTTTTCCCAAATTTGGCTGAACCCTAGCCTCTTTAAAACACCAAGTTTTGAGCTTCACAACCTTAAAGAATAAAGAGGAGTGGCTTAGAGTCGGAGTTATACGCGTTAGGAGCTAGATCGTCGGAGAAATCGGCTTACCTTGCGAGATTTCTTCCTCTTTTTCTCTCTTTTCTCCAAGCTCTCTCCACGTTTTTTTTCTTGCTTCAGCTGCTGTGTGCGACAGAAATGAGCTGAGGAAGATGATAACATATGTAATTCCATGCTGACATCATCTTTTAATGAGATGATGTCATAATTCCCATTTTCGGATTTTCTGGCAGATTTTCTGCCCAAACTTTGAAAAATCATAACTAATTCTAGAAAAATTGAAATGAGGTGATTCCAAAGCCAAATGAAAGGTATTTAAGTCCTCTTTATAGGAAAAATATGGACCATTACTAAAAATCACCACACAATTCCAGAATTACATAAAACTCATCACTGCCCCAAAACAGAGTTCAGTTTCCATCCCAAACTTTGGACAGTTATATCTCCTAGTTCACAAAACAAAATGGAACAAATTATATGTCCATTTTGAAGCTTGAGATGTGAACTATAAGACTGGAAAATTTCAGAATTTTTAGATACCATTTGGTCATTAAAAACGTTCACACAAACGGACTGCCCAGAATAGAATTTCACTGGACAGAATTTTAGATTTTGCATCTTTGCTTCCATTGGTTCCATTTTCATACCAAACATCATTCCCACATAAATTTTCACAAGGAATCCATTGGAATCATTAAAATATCCAAATTCCCATCACACATTCTTCAAAAGTGTTTATTCAACAATAATTACATCCACTTTTGAAGTCATTAGCCCTTAATCACTTTTTGGGATATTACACTGTTCATAATTCTAGTCCACATAAAATGTTGACCTTTCCACGTCAATTTTGTCAATAGTAATGCAATTCTGGAGAAATTCTATATAAATCTTCTGTAATAGCCAGCTAGACCCAAAAAGCTGTGGACTTCAAATACAGTCTCTGGCCTATTCCAGCTCAGTACTGCTTCCACCTTGCTAGGATACACAGAGACTCCTTGCTATGAGACAACATGGTCCAGAAACTTTACTTCTGAAGCCAAAATTCATACTTGCTCAACTTGGCATAGAGTCGCTTATCTTGCAATAAGTTCAACACGGTTCTCAAGTGTTGCTCGTGCTCGGCTTTACTCTTCGAACACACTAATATATCTTCAATAAATACTACTACAATATGGTCAAGTACGAATGAAAGATTCAATTTATGTAGTCCATAAACACCGCAGGTGCATTGGTCAACCCAAATCACATTACAAGAAACTTGTAATGGCTATATCTGGTCCTGAAAGTAGTCTTCGATACATCTTTTGCTTTTACCTTTAATTGGTGGTATCCAGATTGTAAGTCAATCTTCAACAATATACAAGAACTAGATAACTAATCGAGTAGATCATTAATTCTAGAAAGTGGATACTTGTTCTTAATGGCCACCTTGTTCATCATTAACAGGAACCAGATAATCAATACAGAGACACAGGCTTTTGTCTTTCTTTCTAACAAAAAGCATTAGAGCGCCCCAAGGTGAAACACTAAGTCGTATAAACCCCTTTTTGAGTAACTCCTCAATTTGCTTCTTTAACTCCACTATTTCACTCGAAGCCATACGGTTTGGGGTTTTAGAAATTGGACCTACTTCAAGCCTCAAATCAATTGAGAACTTCACTTCCTTATCTGGAGGTAATCCACTGACATCCTCCAGAAACACATCAGAGAAATCATTCACTACAAGGATACTTTCCAAGTCTACACCGGCCTTTAACTACATTGATCAGAACACCACATACCCTTGACACCCTTTCTGCAAACATCTCTCAACCTTGGAAGCAAAGAGAAGTTTAAGAGTGATTTCTGTGTCAGCTCACGGTTGTGGATTTAGATATATAACTCTCTTTTGTTTGCAATCTAGTAACACACCATTCGCTGTCAACTAGTCAATTCCTAGAATCACCTCCAATCCTTTCAGTGGTAAACATATCAAATCTACAATCTATTCATGGCCCTCAGTGTTTACCACGTAATTCAAACAAATGTTAGCCGTAACAATTTGAGTACCATAGACGTAGAGACAACCAAATCATATAGTGATTTATACACATGTAAATTTAACTGTCTCACGCAGTCATATACAATGAATAAATGGCTGGCACCTGAATCATACATAACATGCACTTGAATCGTTGAGAGAAATCATACCTTGAATCAGCTCTGGAGACTTCCTAGCCTCTTCCTACGTCAATGTGTAGACCCTGCCTGCAACCCTAAGTTTAGTCTCCTCCGGTTGCTGCTTTTGTGGACAATCCCTGGCAAGATATGCTGGCTTATTATAATTAAAGTAAGTGAATGGCTTGTTTGGATATGATCTAAATGGAATCCCACCACATGGTCTACCAGGGTGAAGTGGCTTTTTACAGTGCCAACAATTCTTGCTTCCTGAGGAACCTTGGCCTTTTCAGCCCCCAAACTTTTTCGGTCTTTTGGTGTCTCCCCCAGAAGGTCCACCCTTTTCTTTTTGCTACTGTACCGAACAACCACTCCTAGAAGCACCCTTGTTACTAGTTTAGGTCACCAAACTCAACGTACACTTCTCAATGTAGCGACATTCTTCTACTACTTTACTGAACTCAATGAAGTACTGTGTAGCCAAGTTTTCTTTCATATCCGGTCTCAACCCCTCAATCATCATATCAAAACTCTACTCTTCATTATCATGAAGTTTGAGATAGGCTGAATACTGTGACAGTCAGATGTATTGGGATAAATAATCATCGAAGCTTTCTCGATCTTGTTGTCTGATACTCAAAATCTTTTTCTCTTTCTCACACCTGATAGATGGGGGGAAATATTTCTCATTGAATTTATCCTGGAATAATTCACAAGTGATAGGAACATTCCTCCCCCTCAAGGTGAGCTTTGTGTTCTTCCACCATCGGTTTATGTCACCCTCCAATTTATAGATGGCTAGTAGAGATTTCATCTCATTTGGTCATCACAACATGTTGAAAATCTTATCCAGACGTGTTAGCCAATTCTCAGTCAATTGTGGGTCAAACTTTCCCTAAAAGATAGGTGGCTACTGTTTACTGACTCCAGTCAACTAATTATGGACTTCTGCCTCAGGATTTGGTACGATATCCTCTGGTTTAGGTTCCTCCAGTGGTATGTCTTCACTATTCATCTAGGAAATCCTCCAGGTGATCTTGCCTTTGTTATGCTCTCTGAAGTTCCCCTCTTATCTCATTCATTGTATTTTACTGCTGTTCCAGCATATCTAGTATTCGCTGCTGAAATAGATCTGGTCCAATAAGCGGTATTGCCTCATGATTACTATGTCTTCCTCTTCCCCTACCTCAGTGTCGACCTCTACCTCAGCCTCAACCACCTTCTACTGGTTGAATCTTTCTATAGTTCACTCTACATGAAAATAGAGAAGAATTACTTTTCATATAAGAGCAAGGGCATTTTTTTTCATTTCATAAAAGTCAGGGTATACAGATATGTCATAATAGCATACAACAACTATTTATAGTAGTTGCAGAGAAACAAAAACATCAGATATCCTATAAACTACTATACATGACATATTAGTCTTTTTACATTTTTCAACATTCATGTACCCTCCCAAAATACCAACTCCAGCTAATTCTTCTTTTATCTATTGGTTTCTCCTAACTACCCCTGTCTCAAAATATGTGCTGGTCAGCTCCAGTCTCCTAAATATACCACCTAGTTGTTTCACGTCAGTTAGCATACATAAATATACCAACCAGGTCATCCATATGCCTCAGAAACGTGTACATGTTCCCATTTGGACACCGTTCAATAATATCATTCTTCTGCCAATTCAAAAAAGTGGAGTCTATGAAGAAATCTAGCGTAGTATGAACCCATAAATCAACTAGCACCCTAGGCCATAATTTCTCCCGAATGGCATACAGAGACTGAACTCCGGACAAAAACTCATAGTAATGTCCCACAAGTGTTGGCTGATCTCACTGTGCCCCGTAATATCTGTCAAAGGCATAGTACCATAACTCGGGATCTGGCCGTAAGTTATGTCATACCTCCACCAACTTTGTTTAGGACTCATGGTCACCCATTTAATCATTTGAGTACTCCTCCAGATCCTCCTCTGGGTCTTCCTTAGGATCCTCGTTGGGGTCCTCATCTGGATAATCTACAGTTTCCCCGACTGGTGACTATCCTGGTTACACTGGCCTTGGCTCCAGACCGTACATAGGCAGCTGTGGCATACTCTTCCATGTCATCCGCAACATACAAATACCTCCAGTTTCATAGTATTCTATAAAAGGTTGCCCATCCTAAAGACGCTACTCTGGGGGGCTCTGGTTTACTAATGTCTCACCCTCGGATGATAAACTTGAACTACTGCTCATGATCTTGTCGTGATGAAAACAAAACCAATATCAGCATACAATTCTGATAATGTCAGAATCATTTATTAACTCTACCAGAACCGTTTATGGGCTCTGATACCAAAAATGTCAACGCCCATTTCCATTTTGATGTGCAGGGCAATCATGAACAAGTTCTATTGGCAACCAAAAAGTACAGTTATACTGATAATAAGTATTTGTTTACAGACAGTTTTAACAAAGCAAAATTCACTAATAATTACAAATATGTATAGAATATCCCAAAATATTCCAAGTACAGGCTAAATATAACCATCGGCTGTGTCTTGAGAAACATGCGTGTCAATTTTCCATAACCGTGTCCTTGCCTTTTGAACCGCTGGCACCCACTGAGACATTTTGATTTAGAAAAAGGGGTGATATTCCGAGGAATTTCAGTAGAAACATATTATCATCTACATAACATTCGATAAGTAAATATGATATGCACCATGAATGCACCAATTAATAAACAATATAACACATCGTCATGTATACATGAGTAAGGCTCCAGCCCCACTACTCGTACACTAGTTGGATTCTTATCCAATCCCTCAGGTGTAAGTGCACTTCTAGCACTAACTACACTCTCTAGGCGTACCATGTTAATTAATAAAAGAATAAACCATGGCAACTACACATTCATATAGACTAAGGCATGAAGTATGAAGGATAATGTCCCTACCTCAAGTCAGTTTTACCCTATTTGGTGTGCCTTGAAAAGCATGCCAACTTCAAGGTCCTAACTCGGTCTTAAAACATAAAATATATAGGAATTAGGTTATAACCTTTCTATGTATCATTTTGGACACTTCCATAGTGTTTATTGTGGTTATATTAGCCTATTGTGAAAATTCACCAAAATGCCCCCGCCCCCTACCCGTCCGGCTATGCTTTTCCCGAAATTTTAATATGGGCTATTCTGATATATTTTCATTCAAGGAATCCATTTCCTGACTCAAAATTACCAAATTAATTGTCAAGTTATGAAAATACCCTTGATAGCCCCTAGTTTAGGGTTTCAGGGGCATTTTCGTAAGTATGTTTTTTCGGCCTTTTTCGAAAAAGTGACCAAGTGTAACCCACATGGTATTATAAAAATTGATGGGTTTTACATACTAACCGCTACTTATTTATTTATTTTTAATAATTTGGAAGTTGATTATTTAACCCCATACAAACAAAAAATTAAGAAAAAGAAAACGAGAGTGTGAATAAACAGAAAATAAAAAATAAAAAGCTATGAGCATGAAGGATTTTTCGTATCATCATATTCATCCTTCTCTAGTAATTTGTCCACTTTCTCAATCTAGAGAGTGAACGAGAGATGTCAGTTCCTTCAAACTCGGCTATGCGTCCTTGCCAAAAGCGTCCTTTAGAGATCTTTTTTATTAATTAAATAGACGTAGAATGGTAAGGCTTTTGTGGGTTACCAAGTAGAACGTGTCCATTAAAATTGAAAGGGTTATGTTATATAGTCAAATGTGTCCTTATAAATTGCCATATTTAACATAAGTAACGATTATTTGATTATAACTGTAAACGTGTCTCCTAAATTAGGAACGGTTTTTCACTAACTACCATAAAGTGACAATTGTTTTTTTTTTAATATTTTTGAGCTAATTGCTCTAATGATTTTTTTTAATATTATAAAAAAAGTAGTGGTTTTCATTCATAAGCATTATTGTTGTCCTCCTCCTTCTGCTCTGCCCTATCGCTTGGCACATTATCAACGTTTGAGGAAGGAGATGAAGGTTCTGCTTAGAAGTGATCATATACAACCTAATTGTGATGAAGCTCTCTAGTACTTGACCATAATGAGAGAGAGAAAGATGAAGTTATGAAAAGATGCCTTTTAGAAAAGTACTAAGAACAAAAAGAATAGGTCAATATAAATTGAGTTGAATACTTCACTCTAAATTATTTAACTTGGGACAACTTGTTCTTGGTGTGGACTGAATGAGTTTTTTAAAAGGTGCTTTTTATATTTATTCTTTACATGACGATTATTTATTATGATTACATGACGATTATTTATTATGAAATGTCATTTTTGTCATTCATATTTTATGGTTAATAAATATAACAGTTATTTTTGTGTTTGTGCTGATGTAAGGTTCAAAGACAAATTTTAATGACAGTTGTGTTTTAAAAACCATCATTTTTCGAATCAAATAAATGACTTTTATTAACTATAACCACTATTTTTGTATTTTTGCAAATTTTGCCTCGCAATACATGATGTGCCATGAATAACTATTACTTTTAATTGTTATATATCCTTGTGTGACCTCTCCCTTGATGTAATATCTTGGATTTTGGGATTAGAGGCTTGAGAATAAGTCTGAATCAAGTGGACTGCTAAGCCCCAGTTTAACAAGAGTCCCAAGAATGATGATTTGCTGCCAATGTATTTTTCTAGCATGGTAGTCTTCTTATAGCGTATTTCTAGATAGGAAAATGATGTCCAAAAATTATAAAATTTTATAGGTTGAAAGTAAACATCCTAAGCTTTAATTTGATGGGTAATATGTGATTTTTCGACTTGAGGATTGATAGACATGGTTTTTTAAAATTAGACACTGTTTTTGAAACCAATTCTGGAACAGGTAAGGTTTAGCGAATTTTTGGGAATTTTGATCCTCTAGTTGGCTAAAGCTATATTTTTTTGTGAAACTAGACTCAATAAGGTTTTCATAGCATTTGGAATCACTCCAATTAGATTTCTAAAAATAAAGTTATGATTTTTCAAAGTTGGGTCAGAAAATCTGCCAAAACTGCCAACTATTACGAATTTGGAAAAGAGATGTATAATGGCAATTGTACAAATTTTGGAATAAAGTAAGTCATACCATTATCTTATTTTCACCTTTTTTAGAGTATTTACAGAAAACTATACGCGGTTCAGTGGACAAGACAGGAATAGCATAAATATATTGATAATATGTATATGATTACAGAAATTCCCTATAGGGGTTTGTACATGATAATTACAATCAATGTAGCCATACAGGGCTACTAGGGTGTCCAAACCTATCCCAGTGAAATGCAGATATCTTTCCTTCTTCATTCCACCACTGTAATCCTCTCGAGTAGTTCTCTTCCCTGATCTCCGCATACCTTATGTATTCACCTGTCTAAATTATTGGTAAGGGAAGGTGAAATTCGAGAGAATCTCAGGAGGAAATAGATACCATAATGCATGCATTATAGATGCTATGTGTATGATATGTTAGCTTTAACTAGATGCATGACCCATAATGTCATTTCTACATGCTCAATATTTCATGCACCTTAACTATGGCCACAATATAAACAGAAACAGATCCTCAGTATTCCAATATGCTCTACACAATCAAGTAAAGCAATCACATACACCACTACACAAGTAGAGATATCAAATACATGCAAATAAGGTAAGTTCCCTACCTAGATCACCCTTCCCTTAATTGACTGTTGGTCTGATACTCTGTATCTGGCTCATGTTACTGTCCGATCCTAAAATCCCAAATGTACAAGAATTAGGTTAAAACCCATTCATGTACCATTTTAGACACTTCTATAGTGTTTCTGGTGGTTATATTAATCTATGTTGAAAAGTTACCAAAATGCCCCTGGGGACTTGGCCCGGCCGACTTATCCGGTCCGACTGTATTTTTCCTAAAATTTTGACCCAAGTTATTCTTACATATTTCCACATAAGGAATCCATTTTCAGACTTAGAATTATCAAATTCACTACCAAAAGACTAGAATGCCCTTGGTAGCCCTTATTTCAAGGTTTTAGGGGCGTTTTGGTTATTATGCTTTTTAGGGCTTTTCTGGAAAAGTGTTCAACAGTAACCCCACCTAATTTTCCCCTTGAACACAATGGGATATTCAAATTATCAAAAATCCAACCCTAACATCTCCAAATAGCACTGGCCGAAATCTAAAATTCAACGAGAAAAATTGGGGTTTTTCACTTCTAACTCCATAGACTTGCTCCTTTCTACTTCTAATCACTTTATTAACTATTTAATTACATTTCTAACATGATTTAGACTCAATTTGGCTAGCATAACATTTAGGGTTCATCCTTTCCCAAATTTACAATCCACCACAAATCAATCAGAAAACCACCGATTAAACCGATCACAGCAACAACAACAACTAAAGATTAAAGTTTAGGAAGTTACTTTTGCATCCTTTTTGATGTTCTCTCCTAGGATGAATACTCTACTCCAAAAACCCTGGTTTTGTGCTTCCAAAATACCTTAGATCATTTAGAAGAGAGGCTTAGAGGAAGGATTACGCAAGTTATGAGCTAATTATTGAAGAAATCAAGCTTATTTAGCCAAATTGCTCCTTCTTCTCTCTAGAATTCTCAAAATCACTCTTTCTCTCTTGGAAGCTCAAAACTAACAATTTTGGCTTAGGGAATGAGAAGGAAATGTTTTTATAATATATTATAATTATTCCATAATTTTCCTTCATTTTCGGATTATTGGAAATTTTGGTAGATTTTCTGCACAAACTCTGAAAAATCATAACTAAATTTGTAGACATCGTATTGGAGTGATTCCAAAGTCTATATAACCCTTATTAAATCTATTTTCAAGAAAAAATTTATCCCTTTACCAATTGGAAGCACAAGATTCCCAAAATTAAATTCTTTGAATATTGTTCCAGAAAATCAACAGTTTTTCTAGCCTAACTTCAAAAATTTGTAACGTTTTGTATATAGCTCTAGAAATTACCTATTACCTATTAAATTAAAGCTTAGGATGTCTACTTTTATCCTATAAAATTTCATAATTTTTGCTCACTATTTGGTCATCCAAAACCACATAACAAACTCACTATCTCACCGAAAATTTCACTTGCAGCATAATCACATTCTCCAAAATTCACCCTTTTATTTCATTAAATGCTATAAATGTTTACAAGGAACGTTGGGGAATAAAATTTGGGGTGTTGTAGTTCTCCCTCTCTTAAATAAATTTCGTCTGTGAGATTTGCTATATTGTATAATATCATATATATACCTTAGGGAATCTTCTTTTTATTTTTCACTTAGTCTATCTCTTAAATTTGCAGGCTCACAAGCCATTCAAGACAACCATAATTATGAGCATAACACAAATCATGAATACCATCCAGTATTCACATTCAAAAATCAAAGTACAATGTAAAAAATTAACATATAAGATCGTACAGCTAAGGATCTCTACCCCCAAATCCTCCGGCCACTGCTCAGCACAATTCTAAATAAATCTTCCAGCCTTAGAGACACACTAGTCCATAAGGTCTTAGGGCCTATGGACACACTTTTCTGCTACAACATTACTGGCATATAGGATCTTACAGCCTCGAGCCACTCCTCATACCATCTTGCACACAGGGTCATAGTGCCTTTGTCACTTTTCCATTCACCATTATGATGCCCTGATACACTAGGGCTCATTTTAAATCTTTGTATGCGTAATGTACTATTAACCACCAAACCCACTTACTGACTACACAAGTGCTGCAAGTGATTACCAAGTCGGTCATGGCACATTACTTATCCTCAGGTAGTATGTTTGATCCCTCAGGGAGGCGGAATAAATCCCCAAGCACTTGTGTGGTGCGGAGGAGGGGACAATTCTTATTGAGGGCCTGTGTGGCCACCTGTGTAGGCCAGGCTGGCTGCCTGTGTAGGACCATTACAAAACCCTATATTTTCCCATTATTGGTGGATATTTACTGCTAAAATATTGAAGGAGAAGGAAAAATAATTACACGGACAATAAATATGCCAAGTGTCATTATCTTGAGCCAATGGATTAAAGAAGAATTTATTAAAATATGAGCACATGTTCAAATTAGCATAAAATATAACATCTTCGGCAATTGGATGAAGTAATTAAAGGAACCAAATCGGTTCATTTATGACACCAAGGTGGCGTCTTTTTGGGCCAAAGAGGAGGGAAAAGAATTAGTCAAGAAGTAAGGCAATTAATTATGACAAGTTGGGAAGATATAAGCCTAAGTACCAACACATGTCATAAATCCAATATAATTTTATATCCTAAAATAGAGGTAGGAGATATTATTAAAACACTTCATCATCTCTTCCCTCTTCATTTCACGCCTAGCACAACTAAAATAGAGAGAGAAAGAGTCATAGAAGAGAGCTTGAAGAACGAGGGTTCAAGAGGAAAATCAAAGGTAAGTTTTGTGATTTCAAGAACTTATGCCTTCTATCTTGTATAGATACTCCTCTAAGCTCTTGTTCCTCATGAAAATCATGTGTGGCCAAGCAAAATCTTCAAAGGTAACTTCAAGAACCTCAATCCTTTTGGTAGTATGATGTTGTTGTGGTTCTTGGCTTGATTTGTGGTTTGTTGGTGATTTTGTAAGTTTGGGATGTTGAAACCCTAAGGGGTTATGCTGCACAAATTTCCTAAAATCATGTATAATAAGTGTTTAAAAGGTTAAACAAGTGGTTAGGAGGGAAAAGGAGCAAGCTTTATGGGTTAGATCACAAAATCATATTTTCCCTTTTTAATACCTAAGTTTTGGCCAGCTCAAGAAATTGGGGTAGGAGCTAGAATTTCACTAAATGATAGTTCCATTGTGTTCATGAGGGAAAATTGTGTAGGGTTGATGTTGATCATATATTGAAAAAGGTCCTAGAAAGTGAAATGACAAAAACACCCCTAAAACCCTAAGTAGGGGTTGTCAAGGGAAAAACTGTAATGTGGCAGTGATTTTTAGAAAATCAAGGTACAAAATGGATTCTACTCATAAAACTGAGTAAGAATAGCCTGGGTCAAAATTTTTGGAAAAGTACAGTCGGACCTGGTTAAAAGGGGTTGGACTGGGACCCTAGGGGCATTTTAGTAATTTTACTATTTTAGACTAATATAAATAACAAAACTAATTTTAAGACTGGGCAATTGTGGCCTAGCCGGATCAATATAGTTAAACGATTAGGCGGGAAAGGGCTATTTCAGGTAGTAACTCTTTCTTTCATATACTATGTAATTGTTTATATGCTTTGTTTATGCTATGTTCCATAATATGAACACTATTTTTCCTGGAGGGGCAATTTTGTGTAGAGGCACACTTAACCGGTGTTGAGCAAGAACCCAACCAAGGTGTTTATGGGTAGTAGGGAAGTAGCCACGACTCATGTGCATATGCCGTGTTATTTGTATTATGTTGCATTACATGGTGTAGGGCATATTTAATTCTTGCATTTTATATGACTAACTGTATGTTACTACTGAGATTCTCTCTAATCTCACCTTTTCCATAAATGCATAAAGTTTACAACAGCAGAAAATGGCTCTGAAGGCATGAGTGTATTTACCGGCAATTAAAGGTTCCGGTCAAGATCGAGTAAAGATGTTGGTTATCTGAGGACCATTTTTTTTATTTTAAGGTTTGTAATCACTATAAACACACCCTGTAGGGGATTCCTATAAAATACTCATGTACATTTTATCAGTGTATCTATACTACTATTCTTGTGTATCCGCTAAACAGCGCATTACTACTCTGATTAATATCAATGATAAGTTGTATGTAAGACAGGGGTCTTACATTTTTAGTATCAGAGATAAAAGTGGTTCTAAACAGAACAGAGCTAAAAGTGGTTTTGGCAATAAGATAGTATATTGGTATGGTCTTGATTATATCATGAAAGGAAATATGTGCAAAATAGTGCACTAGGGAAGTGAATCACCCCATCTGTGAACTAGCCATGAGGAACGATAGATTACTGAAGGGCAGCATGTAATGCCCCAACTTGTAATTAAGGGCTAATTATGATCTTAATGATGTAATTATTGTTAATCTTGTTGCAAATATGTTGTAAGCAATGTTTAAGTTTATATTGGAGTATAATGATGATTTGGCAAAAGTTATGATAATCAGGGGCGAAATTGGAAATTCACTTACCGATTGGTCGGTTACCAAAGAGGAAACTTATCGGTAACTTGAAGATCAACAGTTGAGATTAAAAGTCAAAGGAATCAATGGCTAGGATTTAACCATGGGGCGGAATCCTAGGTAAATGAAATCATGTGAAATCAAGAGGAAGGAACAAGATTGTGCAGAGTGTCATTATAAGGACCCTTAGATTAAAGCCAATATTTCAAACTCATTTTCTCTTCCCTCTCTCCTCCAAGTCGGTTAAGTGTGTGTGGGTAAGAGGAAATATGAGTTTTTATCTTCTCTCTCCATTCTCTCCATTCGGTGCAGCTGAACCAAGAAAGAGAAAGAGAAAAGCTTAATTTTGAGTAAGTGATTGCTTTCATATGCTCAAGTGTTCTTTATTAATATTGTTTATGAGGTTAGGAGCTTTCTTTCTATGGTTGTAGAACTTTGAAAGGTGGTGAATTGGTGTTTGCCCAAATCTAAAAGTTGGAGAAACAGAGATTTGGGTGTGGCAAGTGAAAGAATAAATTATTTGATGCATTTTTATGGTTGTATTTTGAATGTTGACTAAGTTTTGTAAATTCTAGAATTTTGCCTTGAATTTGGTGTTAAATGCAAGTAAGAATTGGAGAAAGTGTCACTGTTGAATTAGTAGCTTATGGTATTTTGAGTTGGTTGGGATTGATTTAGAAGTAGGAAATGAAAGTATTGATGATTGAGTTTTTGAGTGGAATGTGGAGATCTAAGGTCAAATTGTATCTGGGGTGTGATTTTGGGTATTTTGAGGTTAACAATAGGTTCCTTATGGAATTTTAGGTGAGAATGAGCTTTGGTACAAGTTTAGGACCTATTGGGATCATTTTTTGTCACTTTGGAAAACCTTATCAGTTGCTGCGATTTTGGCTTCTAATGTATATCACTCGAGTGGGGGATAAGCTCACTCGAGTGCAGCAGTAGGTTTCTATTTTCTTTGGTTTTCTCAAGGTGTTTTTGAGTAGAAATGTAAGAGTGCACTTCTTGACTTACGAGTGAGATATAATCCCACTCGAGTGAGCATGGGCATGCTCGAGTGCAAGAGGGTTGGAGCTATAGGGTTACGTCTCGGATAGTCACTTGCAGGTGGGTGTCCAAGAGTGTGTCCTAGCACTCATAAGTGCTGGACCCTCACTTGGGTGCATTTGGCTGTGCTAGAGTGATATTTTCCCTTGGAAGTGGTCTGTGCTCTCGGGCAAACACTCTTGGTGTTGCACTTCCTGGTGCTTAAGTGCAACGAGCACCTCTTAGCCAAAGATGTTGCTCTCGGCCAAACACTCATGAGTGAGTACGCTTCTTACTCGAGTACGAGTGCCCCATCACTTAAGTGAGGCCATCTTCACTCGAGAGAGGCCATCTTCACTCGAGAGAGGTGACCAAGATTCAGCATTTTGCTTTCAAAGAGGGAACTTTGGGGTAGTGTCTCCCCCAACGCTTTAGGTATATGTTTAGGTTTCTAATAAGCACATAAAGAGTTTAAATGATAACTAACATCAAGTAATATGAAATTAAGAACTTGGAAAAGGAATTAATCCAAAGTTCTTACTCTTAGTTTTAGGCTTTGATATTGGCCGTACCCATGAGCCAACTGTGCCAGAGGACGTCAGGAAAGTACAAGGTAGTGACTCTCTCTTTATACCATATGTGATGCATTGTATGTGTGTTATATCATTGATTTGTGATAAAGTTCATATGCTGCAATATTTGTGGATATGCGTAAGCACCGTCATACCAATAGTCCCTGAGTGGCTAACAACGAATTGGGTAAGGGTTGTGTGCCTTCCTGATGAAGAAAGGGGATGAAGATGAGGTGTGACTTTATGATTAGGCCAACGGGCCAATTGTGAAGGCCAACGGGCCAATTGTGAAAGCCGGGTAGCTGTGTGAGCTATAAGGCTATATGTATGCACTCCCACGCCAACAGTCCCTGAGTAGCTAACAACGGTTCGAGTTAGAACAGTGTGCCTTCCCGACGGAGAAAGGGGATGAGGGTGGAGTATGATCTGTGTTGCTGATGTATGATGATTTGCTTACATGCTATGTGTTTATGTGTGGTATGAATGATTTGTTACTACTGGGACTCTTTTGAATCTCACTCTTTCCTATGACTAATCTTTCATACAGGGCAAGTGGCTTTAGGGAGAAACGAATAACCAAGAGCGGATAGAACTTCTTAGACACATTTGATCAAGACTGTGGTTATCTATTTTTGGAATAGGATTACTGTATATATTTGGGGTTGTAAATATTGTATTGATTTTGTAATCCCTATTTTTGTGAAATGTTACACCCTATATATATATATGTAACCTAGGAGTTGCCGGGATTTTAATTTATGCACCCTGATATATATGAATGTGATTGAACTACTTAGGTAATTATATTCGAATGTGACTGAGAGACCAGGTTACCTGTGTTTTAAACTATTTTTGTGAACACCCTATCTCCAAGATAGGTGATTCTAAATTATAATCGATAATTATTGGTGAGGGGGTTACATAGCAAGCGGTGCAATGCCAGTCTGAGGTTGGCTGAGGATATTATGAAACCCAAGGAAGTAGGTATAGCCAAGGCCAGTGTTCAGACCACACATAGTATTTAGTCAGCCGAAGGCAGCTAGCACGATGTTGGAGACAAGAGTAGTCTTAAGGTATCGGTGGTCAGAAGCAAATAGAGCTGGTATCTGTGTTTTGGCACGGGCACACAAAAGTTAAGCGTGTTTAACCCAGGAAAATCTTAGGATGGTTGACTCCTTAGGAAGTTAGTTTGGCAAGGTCAAAGAGACTTGAGGAATAGTTATTGTCTTAAGGTTTCTCCATGACTAATGATCATCTTGATTAGATGCTTTAAATGATGTTTTGAAGCATGGAAATGATGACGATGTAAGTGTTAATCTTAATTTGAACTATTTCTATTACAGTAATTATTGCGCAGAAAAGTTCATTTGATAAGGTGATTGGAAACTTGAGGTATTGTTAATGTTTGAGGTTTCTCCATGCTAAGTAATGATCCTTAGTAATGTTATGATTTTAAAGGAATATAGACATGATATATGGTGCTATATGATGAATGGTGATTATACTGTGTATTGATCCTAGAGGATCTGATATGATGATACTGAAGGTTGAGGATATACTTGAATTTAATCTAAGCTGAAATAATACTTAGGTCAGATTGTGAATTTATTGCACTATGGTTATGTTCTATTATGGAAGTTTAAACCTTGTGAATAGTATTGAACTTCAGTAATGTTTTGAGGATAATACCTAAATACCGTGAAGTTTATAATAGGTGCTATTGATCCTAATTCTTAGCGAACCCATTGGGTATACTTAAGGAAAATAATTTCCAATCTGTGTGATGTTGAGATTCTAGTTTTTTTATGAACCTAAAATTTGGGTTAGAGACCCTAAGCTGTAAACTTATACATGCCAGATATATTGTAATGGACCAGTATATCCAGAAGCCTAAGACCTAGTGGACCAGTGTGTCCTTAGGCTGGTAGATGTATTCAAAATTGTGTTGGGCTAGTGATGCTTCATGGAATCAAAGAACAAGATTTTTATGGATACTAATCCTTGCAGAAAGGGACCTTGAAAAGATTATGATCATAAAATATTCCCTTAAAGGATTGATTGAGGTGATAGCTCTTTGATGAAATGAGAAACAGAATTAATCTGCCTGCTATTCCACTAACTTGAGGCTATACTAGGAGTCGATTGGTGGATGGCAAATGATATAATGAAAGGTATGAGTAGAAGGGTTACCAAGTAAATCGTAACCCAGGAATCAATTATTAAGTTTTGATTCCACGAAAATTTGAAATGGCACAGAATGATTTAAGTTGAAATAGGCCAGGAACTGGCATAAAGAAACACATATTTCTTGTGCAGTCAGGTGTTATAGGAGGTTCCACTGGGACTCCTACTAAATCACCTGGACGTTATTAAAGCTCATATGAGGAGATAAACATGAGAGTAGACAGCAGAAGCATAGTAAATTTATGTATAATGGTTGAGGAAAATAGGGGAGGATGCTATTCATACCAATATTGATAATCCCAAGTCATGATTAGACCCACGTGGTCTACAGTGACATAGCCTGTATGTCATACAGTGATTTGTCCTAGGTTGTTAGACTTGATATATATTCAGTAATGATGATGAACTGTATGTGCTTAAGCCATAAGACCTGATAGACTAGTAAGTCCTTAGACTGGTAAAATGTGATGTGTTTAAGAATTGTGTCGAGAAGAGGCTCAAGGCGGTAAGACCTGACAAGCTAGTTTTTATAGGGTGGTGTCCCTGGGCTGTAAGACCTATGTGCTTAGTACTGTGGTTGATGCTTAGCATGATGATGTTGGACCAGTATATCCAGGGTATGTCTTAAGGCTGATAGAATATTCAGACTGTATTAGGTTGTAGCCAAGGCAGTAAGTCCCTAGATACCGATGGCATGGGGTGATTCCCTGGGTAGTGAGACCAGTGTGACCAAGTGCTTTGGTGTGACCTAGGCGAGTGAGGTCCAGTGCTTGTTATGAATATTGCCTGGGCGAGCAAGGTCTAGAGCTTATTATGATTGTTGTTGGGCGAGTGAGGTCCAGTGCCTATTATGATTGTTGGATGAGTTAGGCCCAGTGTTTGATGTGATTATGTTATCTGGGCAGAGTCCTGAAGAGGTTGTGAGGCTTAAGGAACAAAGCGTTATGGGAATAGACCATTGGGTCCTATGTTTGATTGCACGCTACATACAGTATACTGAATGAATGATGATTGCTAAATACTATCTGAGATCTTTGATGAGAATAAAATAATGGTGTTGCATGCATGAGGAGCTTGCATATGAAAGAGATAGATTGACTACGATCATTATGTTGCACGGCTTGTGAGCCTGCATATGATAAAGGGATGCATTGAGTGATAAGGAGTGATCCCCAAGTCATATACGTTCAAATTTTTAGGACGAAATTTATTAAATGGTGGGAGAAATGTAATATCCCGGATTTTTGGATTAGAGGCTTGAGACTAAGCCTAAATCAAGTGGACTACTAAGCCTCGGTTTAGTAAGAGCCTCAGGAATGAGGATTTGATGCCAATGTATTTTTTCAATGTAGCAGTCTTCTTATAGCGTATTTTAATACAGGCAAAAGATGTCCAAAATTTGTGAAATTTTATAGGATGAAAGTAGACATCATAAGTTTTAATTTGATGGATAATATATGATTTTTGGAGTTGAGGATTGAGAGCTATGGTTTTTCACAATTAGACCATGTTTCTGGAACCAATTATGGAACAGGTAATGTTTAACAAATTTCTGGGAATTTTGAGGTTTCGGTTGGCTAAAAGATATATTTTTCCATCAAACTAGACTTAATAAGGGTTTCATAGTATTTAGAATCACTCCAATTCAATTTCTATAAATAAAGTTATGATTTTTAAAAGTTGGGTCAAAAAATTTGTCAGAATTGGTAGCTATTGCAAATTAGGAAAAAAGATGTGTAATGGCAATTGTGTAAATTATGAAAGAGAGTAAAAGCCCATATTTTTCCTTTATTGGTGGATATTTGCTACAAAAATATTGAAGGAGAAGGAAAAATAATTACACAAACAATAAATATGCCAAGTGTCACTATCTTGAGCCAAGGGATTAAACAAGAATTTATTAAAATATGAGCACATGATCAAATTAGTATAAAATATATTATCTTGGGCAATTGGATGAAGTAATTAAAGGAACCAAATCGGTTCATTTAGGACACCAAGGTGGCGTCTTTTTAGGCCAAAGAGGAGCGAAAAGAATTAGTCAAGAAGCAAGGCAATTAATTATGACAAGTTGGGAAGATATAAGCCTAAGTACTGACACATGTCATAAATCCAATATAATATTATATCCTAAAATAGAGGTAGGAGATATTATTAAAACACTGCATCATCTCTTCTCTCTTTATTTAATGCCTAGCACAACCAAAATAGAGAGAAAAGGAGGGAGTCATAAAAGAGAGCTTGAAGAACGAGGGTTCAAGCGGAAAATTAAAGGTAAGTCTTGTGATTTCAAGAACTTATGCCCTCTATCTTGTATAGAAACTCCTCTAAGCTCTTATTCCTTATGAAAATCATGTGTAGCCAAGCAAAATCTTCAAGGAAGAGAGAGAGAGGATGGACGCCTAGAGAGAGAAAGTTTGGGAAATCAAAGTTAACTTCAAGAACCTCAATCCTTTTGGTAGTATGATGTTGTTGTTGTGGTTCTTGACTTGATTTGTCATTTGATTGGTGATTTTGTAAGTTTGGGATGTTGAGACTTTAGGGGTTATGAAACCCAAATTTCCTCAAATCATGTGTAATAAGTGTTTAAAAGGTTAAACAAGTGGTTAAGATGGAAAAGGAGAAAGCTTTAAGGGTTATATCACAAAATCACATTTTCCCTTTTTAGTACCTAAGTTTCGCCAGCTCAAGAAATAGGGGTAGGAGTTAGAATTTCACTAATCTAATGGTTCCATTTTGTTCAAGAGGGAAAATTGTGTAAGGTTAATGTTGATCATGTTGTGAGAAAAGCCATAAAAAGTGAAATGACAAACACACCCCTAAAACTCTAAGTAGGGCCTGTCAAGGGCAAAACTGTCATTTGACAGTGACTTTGAGAAATGCGAGGTCAAAAATGGATTCTACACACAAAACTATATAAGAGTAGTTAGGGTCAAAATTTCTGAAAAAGTATAGTCGTACCGGGTAAAAAGGGGTTGGATTGGGTCCCTAACGGTATTTTGGTAATTTTATAGTTTTAGAATAATATTACCAACAAAAGTAATTTGGAAGAGTCTATAGTGATACATGAATAAGTATTAACCTAATTCTTGTAAGCTTAGAATTTTAGGACCGGACAATTGTGGCCAAGCCAGATCAAGACAGTTAAACGATTAGGCGGGAAAGGGCTTTTTCAGGTAATAACTTTTTCTTTCATATACTATGTAATTATCTATATGCTTTGTTTATGCCATCTTCTATGATATGAATACTATTTTTCCTGGAGGGGCAATTGTGTGTGGGGCACACTTACTCGGTTGTGAGCAAGAACGCAACTGAGGTGGTTACGGGTAGTGGGGAACCAACCCCGACTCATATGCACATACCGTGTTATTTGTGTTATGTTGTATTACATGGTGTAAGACATATTTATTTCTTGCATTTTATATGACTGACTGCATGTTACTACTGAGATTCTCTTGGATCTCACCCTTTCCATAAATGTATAAAGTTTGCAGCAACAGAAAACGGCTCTAAAGGCATGATTATATTTATCGGCAATTGAAGGTTCTAGACAAGATTGAGTAAAGACGTTGGTTATCTGAGGACCATTTTATTATTTTTAGGTCTGCAATCACTATAAACACACCCTGTGGGGGATTCCTATAAAATATTCATGTATATTTTATCAGTATATCTATGCTATTCCTATGTACCCGCTAAACCGTACATTGCTACTCTGATTAATATCAATGATAAGTAGTATATAAGACGGGGGTCTTACACTCGACATACATAACATTTTTTTACTGTAACCATTATTTATTAAGTCTTATACATATGCACGAATTTGTAGTAGTGTTTGAACATACACCAGTAGAAAAATGACTTTTAAGACCGGTTAAAAATGACTTTTTAGACCGGTTTTGTATTAGGTCTTGATACAGCCGGTCTAAAAAGTCTGTTATTTTTTAGACCGGTTGTTAGAACCGGTCTTAAAAGTCAAACTTTTAAGACTGGTTGTACCCACAACCAGTCTAAAAACTCCACATTTAAGACCGGTTGCTCCCACAACCGGTCTTAAATGTATCACCTTTAAGACCGGTTGTACCACAACCGGTCTTAAAGTACTTTTTAAGACCGGTTGTGACTACAACCTGTCTGAAAGCTTCATTTTTTTTTAAAAAACGTCCCTTTTATTATATGTACACGCACAGAATGCTCCAATTTTAAACAGCAATACATAACAATCACTCATTTCAATTTCAAAATTCAAAATCACCAGGCAGTACAGTCATATATTGATGATTCATTTGCAATTAGACAGTAAGGATGACCAAATGACAACAGTAAAACAAAACCTGATTCATTCATACCATAACTAGAACAACATCAGACCAGCGTTATCATAAATTACAACATTACTATTAAACTACTGTACTTTAACATAACGCTACAACTGCAATATTATATCCCAAAATGCGAATCAGTCCAGCTCTCTTGTCATGCTCCTCGCATCCTTTTCTAGCAGATTTAGTAGCTGCACCGGTGGCCACTCAACCCAATCCGATGGGTAAGACCCTCCCAAAGAAACTCTAGTAACCTAGTCAGCTATTAATTAGGTTCGCTTTCCTGAAAATCCATACACAAGAATGGTTCCCTATTAGATTCCTTAAATTTTGAATGTTCTCAAGGATAAGCAGGCTTCTCCAATCATTTAGACTTGACTTCTTGACCAGGCAATTTATCAGCACCTGATTGTCAGACTCAAATTGGACATCTTCTAGTTGGTTATCCTGGACATACTGCCCCACATCTAGGAATGTTAAACATTCTGCCATTAAGACTGAAAACTAGCATATACAATTCGTGCTCTTCTGCCTAATAACCAACCATTAGAGTCCCTTACCACAAAGGCAATGGCAGCTCTATTCTCCATATCCACAAAGGCACAATCTGAATTAATTTTAATGCTATTACCTTCTGGTGGTTTCCATGTATGTTGCTCGTTAATCTCTGCCACCCTTGGAATAGTTGGCTGAACCTCCACATTACTCCATCCCTTAGCCTCCCAAAATTCACCTAGTAACCTGCAAGCTTGAGAGAAAATGAATATAGGGTACATTTTTACAATAATGTACAATGAACTTTGGATTCAAAAACTCACTATTTTTGTAATAGCTCATGGATGAATTAAAACAAATATAAAGGCATGTCTTATTACATTCTTTAAACAAATCCATATGTACTAACCTTTGGCATGATCCATGTAGGGTCCTTTAAGTCACGAACATGCTTACCACAAGCACTGTGTAGGAATGTCCGCATAGCCCTATAATCATCACAATGACAAAGGTTATTGGTTTTACACAAATTCCATAAACTTTGCATACAAAAGGTAAGAATGCAAGAAAACTAACGAATTAATGGTCTTTTTCAAATCATTCCCTGGTTTGAAGTGGAGGGAACATAAGAGGATGACAGTGTAACTACTCTTGCATAGAAGAAGCAACTGCCAATGATCACTGAAAAAAACAGAAGAATATTAATAAGCAAACATAAAACATTATATAAATTATAAAATATCAATTTGTTTCTTACCTATGCACATATGGAGCCAAGAAACACTCGGTTCCAGTTTCACTAAGCCTCTGTGACAAGTATGTATGTCTAGTAGCAGCAGTGGTCCCTTTCTCTTGGATGTGATGGGGGCATAAGAATCTAAATTTTTCGCTTTTGCCAGAGGAGACCAACCTACGATGCATGTACCTACAATAACGCAAGCACATAAATAAAAGGTAAACGGTGAAACTTTTAAACTATTTACTTTGAATTGCAGAAGCTACTTACATTAAGAACAGTTGGACAATCCCAATCGTAAGATTTTGTCCAGGAGCTACCAGGGACATCAAATCATCCCTCTCAAGATAACATGTCACTCCTGACTGTCCAACAACTGAATCCGTAGGCCACTCTCTTGTTTTAAAGGATGTATCATATGCCATCAGAATCACTTGCTGCATGATATTCAATGGAGGCTGTGAAACTTCTTGCTGAGTGAAGGGAGCTGGACTTGGTGGGGCTTTGATCGGACTTGGTGGTGGGCCTTTGATCAGACTATCCTCGGCTCGACCAGAAACAAGGTTCGTTGGCCACAAGATGAATGTGCCCAAGACATCGCTAACGACCTTGAATTCATCAGAAGGGATAGGGACATGTGCATCCACAATAATCACCTCGTCAACTGACACCCGGACTTGATCACCTTCCATTTGTCGGTGGTGGACAGTTGATCCCAGGTTATGCACACTACCCCGTGCAACTAACCGTCTCAGAGGATCCTCCACAAAAAGATCACAAAGCCCAGTAATTTACGGGTTAGGACCCTCTGATGACTGCCCGATGTTGCAACAACTACCTTTAGTGCTCTGCTTATTAGGATCAATCGATTGTGGCTGGGGAGCACTGGTATCTTGTCTTGAGCTCATAAACACTATCATTTCCTCTTTCATCTTGCTCAACCGGGTCTCTAAAAGTGCATCAAAAGATGCTTCAGCCTCGGCCTTTGCTTCTGCTCTTGCAATGGCCAACATAGTCTCCAATTCCTCCCTAGTCACGATGTTTGAGGAATGGTGTACGGGGGCTCCAAAGTAATCCCGTATCCCTACCCCTCCTCCAACTCCCCTGACACGGCCTGGATGCTCGTGTTTGCCAGTAGCAACTGTGAGGATGTCATTCCTGCCCTCCGACTTAAAAGAGCCCTCAGCTTGTTGTTTTCTAAGTTCATCCTGTAACATAATACAAAATAACAAACGTAAGTAATAATGTACGTTTCTTATGTAATTAATTACAATAACGATATATACTTACAATTCTTTCACCAACTATACGAGATTGTTCACTCGTATAAGTCCCACTCCTCTTTTGGTGGGCAAATTGCCATTTTTCTTCTCGACGAATCGGAGATGGCGGAGAAAGAAGAACAGAAGGATCGGATTGAAATGCTTCTTCTAATCTCTTCCGTTTGGCCGCTAACAAGTCTCTTTCAGCCTTTGCATAACCCCCACGAGACATTGTATGAGGGCAATCATTCTTTCTACCACTCTCTTGTGCTTTTTGCCTTTTTGCCTGCGAATAAGAAATGATACAAAAGGAAAGTGTTATAATCAATTAAGATAATTGCTAAGTAAATAAAATAAAAAATAAGTCAACTAACCAAAGATTCAGGAGTAGTCCGAAGCCTAACAAATTCTTGCCAAGTCGCTTGATCAAGAAATGTATACGTGCTGCACGGATTAGGACGAGGCTGACCATCTTGCACCTTAATATGAATGTAATTGTTGGTCAGACTTGTCTTAAACTTGCTCCAGCACTCATAACAATACGTCATCGTCTTGTTGTACAAGATCTCACTCTGAGGAACGTCATAGGTGAGCTGAAATGCATGCATTGAAGGAGTAAGTGACAAATGAAGTGACATTTGATAATAATTAATTACATACAGAAGAGAATTGTATACCTGAATAGTGTCCCAAATATGCTGCTTCACCTTTGTATCGACATTTCTCCACTCCTCTATCAAGATGCTCGGCTTGTTACGTGCAAGGAGGCTGACGAAACTCCTATATCGTTGTGCATTAGGCCCGATTGGTTTCCAATGTCTATCAAACTCAATCGGTATCTTTTGGCCTACACTCCGACTGAGGGAAACATCTGTCAACCGTGTGGCACATCTACCCCTCCGTACAGACTGGCTACTGCGCTCACTAAAACCCTGGCTCGGAGCATTGCTAGGCTCACCCTGGTTAACACTAGCTGGCTGACTCTGTTGAGCACTAGGTGGCTGACTCTCCTGAGCACTAGATGGCTGACTCAGAGGTGGAGGAGGTGGCTGATCCTCTGCACTAGGACGCTGGGGATCCGTCATTTGCCTGTAACGACAATAAAGAAAGATAAATCCTAAGCTATGACATGTGAAGACTATATCGATAAAATAACTAAACATATTCTTCAGATAATAATCATAATCATAATTACTTTAGTTAGTTAAGGTCAAAGTAGTATCATAAAGAGATATCCTCCCATATTCCCTCGTGATGATCATTTCTTATGCCGTGCGCATTATCTGCTTCATCTTCTTCGTTCAGTTCTGGTAGACCCCTGGAAAAAGAAGGAGTCTCAAGAAGATCATAATTTGAGTGACTTTTCTCGTCAATATCAACGACCCTTTTTCCTTGGAGAGCTACAGACCACATTTTATTTGCCTGATCAGTGATATAGAACACTTGTTGTGCCTGATCTGCCATAATGAAAGGTTCATCTCCAAAACTTCTACTATTCAGATCTACTAAATGTAAATCCTAACCTATCGATCTTCACACCATTATTGACATCAACCCACTTGCATTTGAAAATGGGAAATCTAATTTTAACATAGTCAACCACCCAAATCTCTTCAATCACCCCATAATAAGGTATGGCAGCCAACGTAGGGTTCTTATCTTTCGAACTAGAGAAGTGCATAGATTCAGCCACTAATACAATACCACTGTTCTGGACGGTGCTCTTATCATCTACGGACTTCGTGTAAAAGGTATAACCATTGATCACAAATGAAGTCCAACTTATGACATCAACTTCAGGACCACGTGCTAACCAATTTATTGTATCAGAAACACATTCTTCTCCATCAACCTTTTGTTTGAACCAATGTGCGAAAGTTCTATTATGCTCCCTGATTAACCTTTGTTCGCTCATTCGACTATTTTGTTTCCGTACAATTTCTTTATGGGCATTCATGTAATATTGAACTTCATCAACATTGTTCAAGATGTACAGGTGGACTTGTTGCAATTCATCAGCATCTATGCTCTTTATTGTTGCCCCGCGTCTACCCTCTTCTTGATCATGATGCTTAGGAAGGCCAATATGTCGTACATTTGACAAATACTGTTGACAAAATTCCATAGCTTCTTCAGAAACATATTTTTGAACAATAGATGCTTCATGCCGATTGGGGTTATTCACATACCCTTTTAGTATTTTCATAGTTCTTTCGATTGGGTACATCCACCGGAAATAGATAGGGCCACACAACTTTATCTCCCTCACTAGATAAACAACCAAGTGTACCATGATATCAAAAAAGGACGGAAGAAAAAGCTTCTCAAGCTGGCATAAGATAATGTATCCTTCATTTTCCAATTCCTCCAATCTTTCCGTGTCAATGACTTTACAACAAATTGCATTGAAGAAGAAACAAAGTCTAGTCAATATGTGTTGAAGATCATATTCGGCAATGCCTCGAATAGCTACTCGGAGTAGTTGTTGCATTAAGACATGACAATCATGAGACTTTAGCCCTATTAACTTCAAGTCTTTCATCGATACAAGCTTCTTAAAATTTGAACAATACCCTGAGGGAACTTTAGCGCCATGTAAACACTCACAAAAGCTTCTTTTCTCAACCTTAGACAAAGTATAAGCAGCTGGAGGACAAAAAGTTCTATTACCGTATGGCCTTGGATGTAAATCTTCTCGTATTCCCATTTCTTGCAAGTCTAATCTTGCCTTCACGCCATCCTTAGAACTTCCCTATATGTTGAGCAGTGTCCCAACAATACTATCACATACGTTCTTCTCCACATGCATGAAATCAATACAGTGTCTGACATCAAGATTGCGCCAATATGGAAGATCGAAGAAGACGGACCTTTTTTTCCATATATTTTTCTCATTTCTACTCTTTGATGACTTACCAAACATAGTATTGATATTTTTCACCTTTTCATAAATTTTCTCCCCAGTCAATGCCTCTGGAGCATCTTCAAACTCTTGGCCACCGAAAAAAGCTTTTTTTAATCTACGATAAGGGTGGCTTCTTCTTAGAAATCGCCTATGCCCAAGGTAAACCGTCTTTCTTCCATGTTGAAGTTGATGGTAGCATGTGCCTTCTTCACATATCGGACAAGCTTTGTGGCCTTTAACGCTATATCCTGATAAGTTCCCATATGCAGGGAAGTCATTTATAGTACAAAAGATCATTGCTCGCATATTAAAAGTCTCCTTCTTGTTCGCATCAAAAACATCGACACCTTTATCCCACAACTCTTTCAAGTCTTCGATCAAGGGTTCTAGGTAAACATCTATGTCATTTCCGGGTTGCTTTGGTCCCGAAATCAACATAGACAACATAATGTACTTTCGTTTCATACATAACAAAGGAGATAAGTTGTAAATTACCAACAGAACAGGCCATGAACTATGTATACTGCTTAGGCTACCATAAGGATTCATACCATCTGTGTTAAGCCCAAGCCTAAGATTCCTAGGTTCTTCACCGAAGGTAGGAAATAATTGATCGATTTTTTTCCATTGAGAAGAATCAGCTGGATGTCGCAGCTTTCCATCAGAAATCCGCTCATCTGCATGCCATCTCAAATTTTTGGCATCAATTTCATTAGCAAATAGGCGCTTGAACCTTGGAATGATTGGAAGATACCACAACACTTTTGCAGGGCCCTTATTTGATTTATACCTCGGAGTTTCACATATCGGATATTGCTCCTTCTCTTCATGATCTTTTCTATACAATATGCAATCATTAGGGCAAGCATGGATCTTTTTATACTTCATCCCTAGTGGACACAGTATTTTCTTAGCATCATAGTATCGACAAGGCAACACATTATCATCAGGAAGCATATCTTTAAAGGCCTCAAGCGTTTCTGAAAAACTCTTGTCGCTCCATCCATGCCGTGCTTTCAAGCTTACCAATTTCAATACAGCATTCAGCAATTGGTATTTTTTACACCTCGGGTACAACGGTTTCTCAGCATCACTGCACATATTACCATATGCATGTGATTGTTCAAAAGCCTCTTCTCCTACATCACGAATAATGTCCTCTATCCGATCATCCCTATCCGTGTCATTATCATCACAAGTCACTTCCCCCTGTTGAGATGCACTTGGCATTTCTAATTGTTCACCATGCCATACCCATACTACATACGTCTTACAAAACCCTTCACAAATTAAATGTGTATATATATTTGCAGCACTTAATCGCTTCTCATTCAAACATTTTACACAAGGGCAATAAAACATCCCACTATCATCATCGGCATTTCTTTTTGCAAAGTTTAAAAAACCCTTGACCCCAACATCATATTCAACACTCGTCTGTTTAGCTTGTATCCAACTACGATCCATATATTCCAACACCTTTTTTTTGTACTTTTTCCCTGGAAAAGGTAGGAGAATGATGAGAGCATGCAATCATTACACCCAAGTACATAGTGTAACTAGAAGTAAACAAATAATATCGTGATTTAGAGTAGCGTGTGAGGAAAAAATGGAATGAGGGAGTGGTAGGCGGTGAGAGAGAGAAAAGGCATGCATTAGTATGGACCATGGTGGGGCTTATGAAGAGTTTGGCTTTTTCCTATATATTTATTTATTTAATTTAATTGATAAATTAAGAGCAGAGATTTGATGAATGTGGAGAAAGAGATAAAAGATGCTATGGATTCGGTGACCACAAAGTCCCCTCCGGCTACTTGACTTTATTCACGTAGATGCTATGGATACATGTAGATGCAATTTGATGATGGGATGATAACTCCATTTGGAGCGAGGAAGAGTTTCCTGAGACACACAACTTGGAGTCACTGCTTTGGAGTGTTGGAAAAGAAAGGAGAATTAAGGATCCAATATAAGGCATCTTCGAAGCACCTAAGGCCAAACTAATTTGCTATTGTTGATTTCGTCCATTTGATAGCAATCAACAATTGTCCCTAATATCCGATAATACCTTACAAAAGTTCTGGCCCTTTTCTTTGAATTTTTCCAGAAAAACAATACACCATAGCCATGAAAGAGCGTTAATATGATAGTTTGCTTCACAAACAAAATTCTAAGGTCTTGGGCTTTCATTATCAGAAGGAAAGGCCAAAGAAACAAAGGCAATTGCATGGTCACCGTCCTTGATTAGATTAGAGATAAAGTGCGTACCAAGCCCCCTTAAGGAACTGGCTTATTTCTCTGATCTTTGACAATATAATGCCAGCAAGCATCAAATAATTGTAATCTTGATGTAGTTGAATCAAGGCCTCTTTTAACTAATTTTGGGAAGCAATGAAAGCGGCAAATTGGGGCCTAATATTTAGACCTCCAAGCCAAACTGCCTTAGCCACAGGACAAGTAATGAATAAATAGTCTAAAATCTCAGGAACATTGCAACCAAAGACACAATCACCATTGACATCGATATGATGACGCCTCAAGATATCAATCAAGATATTAATAATCCTAGTTGTTAAATATTATATGTGATATATACAGAAGACACAACATATACATATGGTTGTCTCGTTCGTCCGGAATCAACCATAGGGGGTCAATAAAACAGGTGTACAGTGGCAAGTATTTTTGAGGGGTAAATGTAGATCGAGGACGAGGAAGCATACCTCAAACAAGACGATGAAGAAGAAGACCTCCTTCAGTCGCAGCAGTGAATGACGGACGGAGCTCGAAAACCAGGAGCAAATGAAGACGGCGACCCAACAGCGACAACAATCGGCGACCCAACAGCGACAACAATCGGCGACCCAATAGCGACAACAATTAGCAGCGACCGGCCGGATTCGATTGTTCCAATTAGATCAGGTAAGGGGGGGAGTTGAGCACTGAGAAGAGAAATGATTGGGATGAAAAATTTCAGAAATGGAGAGGGCGCGCGGGAGCTGGTTAAAATTGGGGGAGGTTTTTAAGACCGGTTAAGTCTTAACCGGTCTTAAAACTCCACTTTTAAGACCGGTTGTATCACAACCGGTCTTAAACTCAACTTTTAAGACCGGTTGTGATACAACCGGTCTTAAAACTCCACTTTTAAGACCGGTTGTTAACAACCGGTCTTAAAATATTACTTTTTAAGACCGGTTATTATAATAACCGGTCTAAAAAAGTAATATTTTAAGACCGGTTAGTGTACAACCGGTCTAAATTGTATTTTTAAGACCGGTTATTATTATAACCGGTCTCCCAAACTCTTTATAATTATGTAAATGCCACCGCGCATTTCTTTTAGACCTCATTTACTACAACCGGTTTAAATGTGCCGGTATAAATCACCTTTTTTGTACTAGTGATATATATTCTCTTATAACTTGGATTAGTGACAAGAAGTTATCATTTTTTTTATCTTATTGATACTTTTAATTACCAATGACCCTAGTTCACTTTCTCTATTTAAACTACCTATCTTGAATTATATTATTTAACATCACCATCAAGTTCATCATCTTTTGGTAAAATTGATTTCAAATATTTGAAGTTTGCCACTTGAAGAATAATTTGATTTCCTATTTTAACTACCATGTCCTCCAAATCACTTATAATTTTCTCTTATTAAAATAGTAATGCATAAAAATAAATATTCTTATTAATTAATTAGTTCTAATACACACAATTATTAGTAAATTTAAAAATTTTAATCTACTATCATCTTCAAATTAGAGGATCTAAGGCACTAGGAAAAGTTGAAAAATGTTACGCCTTTATTTTAATTTCACCTTTACCGGAGTATAAGCCGAAAATGATATGCAGTTCAGTGAGCAACATAGGAATAACGTAAATATATTGATAAAAAGTGCTTAATTACAAAAATTTCCCATAAAGGTTCTGATAAGTAAAATATTTGCATATTTATTTTCCCTTACATGATGATTTTATAGACGATATTTGCGTTTAATATAATAAATTTGGGTGTGATTGATAAATAAATATTGTTTTTGGAATAAAAAGCATTTTAAAAAAATAATAAGATAAATAAAATAAAATAAAAGTATTGTAGCAGCCACCGAGCACTGTAGCAGTCAACGGGCACTGTAGCACCCGCCAGATCACTGTTGCAGTACTGTAGCACACGTTTTTCCCCTATAAATAGAGATCAATGCTAAGCTCAAAGGGGGAAGAGAGGAAGAGAATCAGAGGTCCTTTTCTGACAATTAGAGGCCCTTCTCTGACAAGGAGAGATTCTTTCTCTGACAGTTCTGAAAAAAAGTGTGTTACTTTCTAGATTTAATTTCATACATTGTATCAATTTTTGCATGCCTCCATCTTGGAAGGTTTAGGATTTTATTACTTTTTGCATGCCTCTATCTTGGAAGGCTTAGGATTGTATTACATTTTGTATGCCGCCTACATGGAAGGTTTTACCTCCTAAATGGACGGCTTGATTTCTTCATTTTTCATGCATCTTTTGGTTGTATATTTATGTTTGAGAATTTAATATTCAAATTTATACAGTATTTCTGAGGATTTCATTCTAGCTTTATATAATGTCAATTTATTTTGGTTTTGTTTTTAATTTTATCATGAGCTAAATTTTTTTTTCCTAGGGTGATAACGTAACTTACTAATGACAGATTGAATCCTAACTTATTAAATCTAGTTTGAATTTCTCCTTCATGATTGAGTTTTAATTATTATTCTTAATGCTTTTGATTGACTGGCCATCTTTTGAATGATTTCAATATGCATGTTGAGACCGGAAGGAGATACATGTGTGTAGACCCTATAATTAAAACCATGACTTGCATATGAAATAGGAATATATTCATATGAGTTGTATAGTCTTACTGAGTTCCATAAATCTTAATGCATAATTAATTGCTTAAATTCATATAGGAATATATTGGATTAGCAATTGATTATAGAATTCCTTGACCTTGGAAGAGGCGAGTAATTAAATTAGGGAAACTCGACTATCAATCATGTGGAATAAATTGGGCTAGAATAGATAAGTGATTCAATCCGGAATTTGTTAAGTGAAATCTGACCCTTAGGGCTTTTTCTCATATTTGCTTTCATAACATCTGCATTCATATTTAATTGTCTTTATTTTATTTTGTACTCTCAAACACCAACTAATCAATCGACTGAATAGAGTTAAAATTACTCATTTTGGTACTTAGTGATCAATCCTCGCGGGAACGATACTCTACTCACTTCTATATTACTTGATTACGACAGTGTACACTTGCACTATTTAATTGATTATCTGCACACGTATCAGGTTCATCCATAATACTTACTATTTATGTAGCCGCATAGGGCTACTATGGCGTTTAAACCCGTCCCAGTGAATCCGAGACATCTTCCCGTCTTCGTTTCGCCACTGCATTCCTCCCATGTAGTTCTCTTCTCTGCTTTCAGTATACCTCTTGTTTTCACCTGCCTAATTTTGTTGGTAGGGGAGGGTGAGATTCAAGAGAATCTCAGTAGGAAAATAGTACCAATATGTATGCAAGATAAGTGCTTAATGCATAACATGCTTGTATTACATAGACTTATGCTCACACAATTACATTATCTACATGCTCAATGTTTCAAACAACATACTTATGGCCATAGCATAAATAGAAACAGAGCTTCAATCAATCATATATGTTTCACATAACCAAGCAAAGTAATAACATGCATCAATACACCAGCACAAATATCAAATACATGCAGGAGAGGTAAGTTCCCTACCTTAACCCTTTTTTGCCTCGAAATGTGTGCCTTATAAAACGTGTCGCATCTCAGCTTTCCACTTGGTCCTATAACTCTAAATGTACTATTTAGACACTTTCATAGTGTTTTTGGGGGTTATATGAGTCTATATTAAAAAATTACTAAAATGCCCCTAAGGACCCGGCCCGACCTCGTCGTACTTAGCCCGACTATACTTTTTACAATATTTTGACATGGGCTATTATAACATATTTTTGCCCAAGGAATCCATTTCTAGACCCGGAATTATCAAATTCAATGTCAGATTATAAATTTACCCTTGGCAGCCCCACTTTAAGGGTTTTTGGGGCATTTTTGTAATTATGTTTTTTTGGCCTTTTCCAAAAAAATGACCAACTGTAACCCCACCTAATTTTCCCTCCTAAACACAATGGAATCATCAAATCATTGAAAATCCAACTCTTAGCCCCCTAATTAGGAACTCCGGGGAAAATTGGGTTTTTTTCAAAATTTGACTTCGCAAACGTGTTCCTTTATACTCCTAACCACTTTATTAAGTATTTAATTACATTATAACTACCATTTAGACTCAATTTTGGCAGCATAACGCTTAGGCCAACTCCTTTACCAAATTTGAAATTAAAGCAAATTAATCAAAATTTCATCTATTAGACTACTCACAGTAGTCATAACAATCAAAGATTGAAGTTTCGGAGGTTACCTTAAGCTCCATCTGGCCTTTCCTCAATATGGCTAAAAACCCTACCTCCTCCACACCAAAATATTAGCTTCACAACCTTCAAGAATACAGAATAGAAGCTTAGCAGCGGAGTTATACGTGTTAGGAACCAATTTACCGAAGAAATCACCTACCTTTGTAAGCTTTTTCCTCCTTTCTCTCTCTAGAATTTCTCACGCCCTCTCTCTCTCTCTCTATTTTCAGCTGAATGGCGTCAGTTTGGCTAGAGGAGGAAGATGGAAAAATGATTTTATAATACTTTATATCTTACTTTAATTATTCATTAAAGTAAAATTCCAAAAATCACACTTTATGTACATAACTTAATGTTCGAAGCCAAAATAACATGTACATAATATTTCTTTCCTCATACTACATGTAGGAGACACCTAGGGGTCTCTCCCTATGGTCTTAATCAGCTTCACAACTTGTTCCGGTTACGTATACACGTAAAGTCTCAATTTTGGTCAAAATTGCATTTTTGCTCAAATTTTCCATAAATTCATATTAAATTGTCCAAAATATTCTAAATATATTTTTCCATTTTATTTTCCTTAATTAATTTAAATTAACTACAATTAATCAGAAAATAATTAATTTTGTGATAATTTGGTAAAATAACGATTTTGCCATTACCTTTTTTATCCAATTTATTTTCTCATTTTTCTTTGGCCAATTCCCATATATTTTTAGAACAAATATTTTCTCTAATATTTCTCCACTTTTGGACCTGAATATTGGGATTTTTAAATTACCTAGATTAATTCCATAATTATTTTGCCCATTTTCTCATGAATATGAACATTTATAAAATTTATAAATTCTAAATTCATGAATATTCACCATTTTATTGAATTTCTCAATCAATTACAATATATTTGGTGAATATAAAATTTGGGGCATTACAAAAAATATTTGATTAGGGTTGAATCCAAAGTTTCAAATTTATAACTAAATTCTAGAGATCTGAAATTGGTATTAAATGGATTCAAATGTGAATCATACCCTCGGTATATTCATGACAATTAATAAGATCTAATCAAATAATTAATGTCGAGAGCTCAGAAAGTTTCATACTTTCATTTGACCCAAAAACTAACACATAATATATGCAAACAAGTATAGTTACTCATGCATTGCTCGAGAAAGTTTATATATAGCATTTTGAACTCCCAAAACTTCTACAAGTATAGAAGGAGAGTTTGTGGTTCTAAAGTATTGGTTTATGAGGTGTGCAATATTTATTATATAATTTAGTCTTTATGATTGGGCAATTTTTTAAAAAAATTTTATGTACAATACAGAATATTTATTTGTAATATTAATAAATCATATAATTATTTTATAGTCATCTATTTGAAGTGACCTGTATATGTACTGAAAGTCCCAAATGCATTGCTTGTCTAAAAGGCAGATATCATGCTATAGGAGTATAGCATAATATAACGTGAAAATGCCAAACAAAATTAAAAATAAAGTAGATTTGAAACCTAGACTATATTCAAAAACTCAAAACAACACATGGAAACTCATTTTTCTATTTTTATCTTTATGATTGTTTTGTTCACCCAGAAGGTAGGCATGGACATATAAGACAATCCCACTTCTCAATTATCAACCAATGGAGTGTCATATCTCTTCTTTCTCTTTGAATGAATGGTTGAAGATCTTGACGACTGCACTATTAAAAGGCCATTATCATTTTGAACTTTTTATGCTTACATCAATGTTGTCAAGGAGCTTGAGGCATGTGTTTCTATTTCAAAGGGCTGAAAAAAAAACCCAAGGAATAAATGAAACAGTAAATAGATGAATATATAATCAAGTACTCAATCACAATATGTGTCACTATCAACTAAATCCTTTTCTTACCATTAATTCTAAGGATGTAAACTATTGCAAAATATCTCCCTCCTTAAAAAATTGCAAAACAACCAAACTACTAGATGGGTATTTGATGTTGCTCCAATTGACTCTAAGCCTAGTAATAATTTCTTTTCCAACATAACGCTCTAATTGTTTTGAGAAAGTTCCAAGTTCTCCTTTTTGTAGTTAAAGATGAATCTTAAAAAAGTTATGTATATGGATGAATATAGAAAAAATAAATTTAAAATAAAAAATTAATACACTACAAGGTACAAAAGATCAAACAAAAGGAGGAAAAGGAAGGATTGAGGTAAGTGCAGCTAGGGGTGGACATGAGTTGGGCTAGGCAGAGCGAGACCCTTGCCCGATGCCTAGCTCGAAGGATGAATGGGTTGTATTTTGTAGCCTGATGATCGACCCTGCCCGGTAAAAGGCCTAACCACTTCGAGTTGGGCAAGGGTAGGCTGGGTAGGGTGGGATTCTCTGCCCAAGTGATGACGCCTTGCTTTGTCCACATGTGAAAAATATAATTCCATGTAAATTTCATGAATATTCCTGTAATTACCAATGCCATATGTCTTAACCTCACCCTAAATAATACAAACTTTAAATACATTCGATGATTCCACATCTTGGGATATTTCAAAATAAGTCTACAACTTGAGTCTTGAAATTTAAAAGCTACCTTATGTCGTAACAAATATCCATACTTCAAGAATTAAATAACATCCATAAATCATTTTAAATAAGGAAACAAAACGATTATAATTAAAGACGTGAAGTCCAAATAGTTTGCATCAATTCAATGTCCCAAAAGTTGATCAAATGATGAAGCATATGGAAGAAAATAAAAAGCAACTATAATTTAATACATCACAAAGTAAAGAAGAAAGGAAGAAATCTACTTGTAAATATCATTTAGCAACTAGGACAAAAAAGAAAGAACCAGAAGAGCATTATACAATAGATAATATATATTTTGAATAAAAAAAATATATGGAATAATGTTTAATTGATATGAAATTATATATTTTAAATAAATGAAAATAATTTTTTGGAGAGGGCCAAATGGACTGGGCAGCACCCCCTACCCAATGCCCGGCCATGCCCAAAATTTTTTCAAGCCACTTTTTTAGAACTGGGTTGAGCAATTTATTGGTAAACTCGGGTGGGCGTACCAAGCAACGGGGCATCATGCTCACCCCTAAGTGCAGCCACTAACTTTTCATCAAAAAGTGAAGTCTTTTTAGTTATTGTCCACTTCTTGATTATGCGAGCAACAATATCCTAGGTATTCTTGTAGTCACCAATATACCTCATGAGTTTATAAGGCTGACTTGTCATGATATTGGGGATGAAGAATTGAGTCACTAACAGTGAAGAACAGATAATACAAAACAAAACACATTCACGATGACAATATATATAAACATTACTATAGTTATGGGGCCAACTATATTTCTTAGAAATCAAGCTTTTTGCAGATTTAGTTTAAATTATGATTATGATAACTCCTTGATTTATGAGTAAATTATTATTAGAATAACTCCTTAATCATGGGGATCAACTTATAATTTATGGATATAAAATATAAAATATTGATATTGAATTATAAAAGAGAGCAATAAATAATGGGAAAATCCCTCATAAAGAACTCTGAATATACCAAAAGACAGAAAGATGTGAGAACATTTGGTGGGGGTGGGGGATCGAATCCCCCACCTGGTGGTCATGCACTTGACCAAGTGCATGACCACTGAGCTAAGCTTGCCCTTTAAAATATATAGTGCAGAAAAAATATATATAGTAAACTTTTATCTTTTACTAAACCAACTAATAAATTCAGATAAGGATTTGGTAGATTGATAAAATAAATTAACAACTTCATATAAGAATTTCACAACTTTCGTTTTTTAAGCAAAAAATGCATCTACTATATCAGACCATTCACTAGTTTAGATAAGGAATTTCCAAGTTCATATGACAAATTAACAAATTAAGATAAAGATTTCGCAATTTTTATTTAGTAAAAAAATTTTAAATTAAATTTTATTAATAAGCTCCTTTTTGTTAGTAAAAAAATTTAGTCAAAAATTCGTACAAACGGACAAACTCTCAGAATTCTAAATCACTCGCGGGTAACCCGCTATGATCGCCAGTGACGATCACCAAAGGGTAACCCTTTGGTGACGGGGTCAGGGGGTCACCAAAGGGTAACCCTTTGGTGATGATCACCAAAGGGTTACCCTTTGGTGACGGGGTCAGGGGGTCACCAAAGGGTTACCCTTTGGTGATCGTCACTGGCGATCATGGCGGGTTACCCGCGAGTGATTTAGAATTCCGAGAGTTTGTCCGTTTGTACGAATTTTTGACTAAATTTTTTTACTAATAAAAAGGAGCTTATTAATAAAATTTAATTTAAAATTTTTTTACTAAATAAAAGTTGCGAAATCCTTATCTTAATTTGTTAATTCGTCATATGAACTTGAAAATTTCTTATCTAAACTAGTGAATGGTCTGATATAGTAGATGAATTTTTTGCTTAAAAAACGAAAGTTGTGAAATTCTTATATGAAGTTGTTAATTTATTTTATCAATCTGTCAAATCCTTATCTGAATTTGTTAGTTGGTTTAGTAAAAAATAAAATTTTACTATATATATTTTTTCTGCACTATATATTTTAAAGAGCAAGCTTAGCCCAGTGGTCATGCACTTGGTTGGTGCATGACCACCAGGTGGGGGGTTCGATCCCCCACCCCCACCAAACTTTGGGAATTTTTTCCCAAAGCTTGGGGAATATTCCGTCAGGTCCTGATGGAATATTCCCCGGCCGGGGCCCTGTCGCCGGCGTCTGCTTGCCGCCGAGGCCGGGGGTCGGCCGCGGGCTGCCACTGCCGGCGGCCGGCCGGCGGAGGTTTTTTTATTATTTTAATAAAAATATATATGCAAGGGTAAAATGGTAATTTGCCCCTGAAATTATAAAACCCTGACAGGTGCTAGCACCTTTGTGGTATTTCCAAATGTTCTCACATCTTTCTGTCTTTTGGTATATTCAGAGTTCTTTATGAGGGATTTTCCCATAAATAATTATGATAGCCAAAAGAGGGAAACTAATATTTATTGGTGTCAGAGTAACTGGGAAAAAAACTCATTAACTATTCAAACAACTCGTATCAAACTTATAAAAAGGACCAAGGCAATTTAAATATTAGGCTCTTGTAGAAAGTATGCGAGAGAGTAGCTTTTAAGTAATTGAAAGTTATTGTGTGAATCAGTTCTTCATTTTGAACATATATATTCTCTTATAAATTGGATTAGTGACTAGAAGTTACTGTTTTTTTTATCTTATTGATACTTTTTATTAACATCTCTATCAATTTCATCATCTTTTCGTAAAATTGATTTCAAACATTTGAAGTTTGCCACTTGAAGAATAATGTGATCTCCCATTTTAACTACCATATCCTCCAAATCACTTATAATTTTCTCTTATTAAAATAGCAATGCATAAAAATAAATATTCTTATTAATTAATTAGTTCTAAAACACACAATTATTAGTAAATTTAACAAATTTAATCTAATATCGTCTTCAAATTAGAGGATCTAAGGCACTAGGAAAAGTTGAAAAATGTTTGATTAGGATTGAATCCATAGTTTCAAATTTATAACTAAATTCTAGAGATTTTAAATTGTTATTAAATCGAATCAAATGTTAATCATACTCCACGGTATATTCATGACAATTAATCAGATCTAATCGTATAATTAATGTCGAAAGCTGAGAAAGTTTTATACTTTCATTTGACTCATAAACTAACACAATATACGCAAATTCTTGCGCCATTGATCTCTCCGCTTTACGACACTATCAATGAAAAAGCCACCTGCCAACCTTGATTTCAGAATTTTGTGAGTCCTATACATCATTCTCTTGCGTATTCTAGAAACTATATTTTTCAATCATCTCAAATGATAGTGTTTTCTGTTAATCACTGTTATTTTAAAAAAATTAAAGGAAGAATCCTAAAAAGAACTTGAAAATTGGGAAATGACAGATCAGATATTTCTCAAGAAAAAAGTTAGGAATTGTTTATCACATTTCGACATTTTCTACTTAACTCTTGGTAAAAAAAAATTGATCTGTCATTTCCCAATTTCCTAATACATTTTCAGGAATTCTCCCAAAATTAAATTATTCACTCCAGTCCTAAATAATAGCTACAAATAATCGAATTATGCATATAAAAATTAAAGTTGTCAAAATTGGATATATGAAAAACAATTTTTGCTTACTTACAAAAATAAAAATTGAAGTACATGTTGAAATGGCTACCACATATTTCAAATCACGCTAATAATAGCAACTTTTACAAAAACAAAGAAGTGTAATTTCATAAAATGTTTAAATAACAATAGTAGTGTTATTTTATAATTTTTTAAATAATAATAATATTATATTTTGTGTTAGTACGAATTAAAAGTGACATCATATATCTCTTAGTGGGCAAAAGCCAAAATTTATTGGCCATTGTTGACCAGTGATGGTGATTTGTGATGGCCAACCACTTTTCTGGATGACTCGCTCCTTTTTTGCACAGTGACTCCATCACAACAAACACGGGCTGAAAATTCTTTTTCTTTTCCTGAACACAAGTTGAAAATTCTTTGACACCATCTTTGAATTTTATTTTGCACTTTTTATATATACTAAATTATATATTCATGACAATTTATAGAACATATCAAACTTTATTTTGCTCCCCTTTTTTAACACTTTTGAATAACAATGGCTAAAAACATTATGGATACCAACTAATTATTCGCAAATACTTTCACTACAATCTTTAACCTAAAAAAAGTATGGTCTTGCCCTCATAGAACTATATGTGTCATAAGATCTAAGTGACTGAAGTCCGTTTCGATTGTCATTCAATTAGGGTGACATTGTTATTGTTGTAATACTTTGAGGGGATATAAAAAAAAATTCTTTTACATACCTAAATCTCATTCAAAAGATGTTTCTGATAATGTTTTAAAAGCCCGACCGAATGTTGAACCGGAAAGGTCAACGGGTCATGGTTCAAATAGTTGGAACGATTAAGCCATTCAGTTGGACTGGTGACGTAATAATTAAATTTTAAAATATTATATTTTATATATATATATATATATATATTACAATTAGTCTTTAGTGTAATTTCATAGGAAGTTAACAAGGTCACAAAATACTATTTAAAGAAGAACATTAATTAAGTCAACCATCAACCTAGCAAAATGCAATAACAATAATGATTTCATAATTTGTCAAATATTGGTGGCCCTTGATTGATCTAAGTATGAGTTTTTTTAAAAGGCATTTGGATCATAAATGTTATCATTTTCTTGAGGAAATGACTCAAAATCAAGATCCTCAACTCTAATATCAGAGCTTCCAATTCCATCCTTAGCTTGAGGATAAGCCTTATTGCCTTGTTCTTCAAAAGCATCTTTAATAGTGTACAACAAACCAAATTATAAAAATTAGTAACATACAATATAAATAAAAAAAGTAACTTGTCTAAAATTTAAAATATCTAACCTTTATCATTAATGTTAGTTTTTGGTATTGGTAGTGTGGTATAATCATAAATGATATCTTCTTCTATCTCTTCAGCAGAAAGTGTTGAAAATGGAGGATAATCAACTTCTTCCATTATCCAATATTCAATCTTATCAATACTTTCATAATCAATGGGATCAAAATCTTTTTTCTTTTTAAGAACCCTAAAAAACATATGAAAAAAAAATATTAGTATAATTATTAGAAGTCATTTAAGTAATTTTTTTACCAATATAAAATTAAGTAAAGTGTAAATTGTAAAGTGAAAAGCTTAGAAAAACATACCTATTCCTCAAATGAAAATTGTAATAAATAAACAAGATCATTGAGCCTTTTATGTTCCAATCTATTTCTTTTCTTGGAGCACATCCTTTCAAATACACTCCAATTCCTTTCGAAACTGGAAGAAAAATCAGTTTGGCTCAACAATTGAATAGCCAATTTTTTAACATTGGGACAACTACCTCCAAAATACCACCACCTCATCTATCATGTTAAAATGAAAATCATCAAATAGAAAAAATCAATTAAAGTCAGGTTTGTATGGTATAATATAACTGTATAAGAATGAAGAAGTAAGGAATTTTACTAGGTCGTATTGATTTTGCAGATTCAAGAGCCATGGGACTATTGAAGGTGCCACTTTTATCTTGGTATAATATGACTTCTTGTAAAAGCTTGGTCCTATTAGATGTGATTTTCCTATTGATGTCTGTCTTTTGAGGGAAGTTAACCTTATGATAAAGAAAAGAAAGATTTAAGATATAAGTTGCTGTATGAAGATCTTAGTGAAGCTGAGAATCCCACCTACTCTTAATAATACTCATGAATGGTTTGTATAGTTTTTTTGTGCGATTGAAAGTACGTTTGATAGCTTTCCTTACCCTATGCATCCCTTCATAAATATATCCAAGTGAAGGCCTACCATCAAAATCTACATTTCCTAAAAAGTCTTATAAGAGGATTAAATACTTCAACAAATGGCCAGACAATCATTCCAAAATTCATTGTCCAATACAACCACAATTACATCTCTTGCATTATCGTCTCTTGAGTATCTAGAGTCAATAAATGTCTTGCTGGTGACCAAGGCTTGTAAATTATGCTTGTATTCAAGAATACTTTGTAAGGCAATAAAAGTAGTAGCAAATCGTTTTGCTTCTAGTCAGATGATTTCTGTCCACCCTCTTCTTTTTCTCAGCCAATCTAATAAAAATCCATGGTTGTAAATGAATTTTGAAATCAAAGATGCACATGTAGATAAACATATGACAATCTTCATTTTGCCAATGTATGACAAAATCAGGTTTAACCAATGTGCAACACATGGATACCAATAAATAGATGGATACTTTTCAGCTAATAATTTCCCAGTAGCTTTATAATTAGATGCATTATTAGTAACAAGGTAAATGACATTATCCACTCCAAGAAACAAAACCATGTCTACGAACAGGTTGCACAAAGTTTGGGCACATTTGACAATTCTGATGCATCTACAAATTTGATAATGACAATTCCTTTAGGACAATAAACCAGTAAATTAATCAATTGCCGATTTTGTTGATCTTGTCAACCATCTACCATTATTGTGCAACTAGTTTTTGCCCAAAAATTGTTGTACTCATCAACTAATAATTGAACTTCCTTTTTCATATCTTGTAATAATTTTGTTTTGAAGGCATGGTAAGACGACGCTTTATAACCAAGGCCAATAGTTGCAATAGCATCTATCACATGTTGGAATTGAAGTAAATTGAATTAACAATATTAATTGGAATGAAACAATCATACAACTACCTATCCATAGCCATGTCTGCTCTATGCACAACTTTTTTACCTGCAAAGGCACTTCTTATTCCTAGCTCTGGACCCAGGGTTGTTCTTGGGGCAAAGAAGGATTTTGTAGTTGCAAGTGCCTTTCTTTTCAAAACTTTAGATGATCTTGAAAAAGGATTTTAAGTATGTGAAGGAGGAACTTCTTCCAATTTTAAAGCACCTCCTTCTAATGGTGTGACATTAGGGCCATATAGATTGTCTTGGTCAAATGCATCTTGTTTCTTTCCTTTTTTTCTCTTTAATTTTTTCAAATTTTTGTTCAACCTAAAGTAAACATCTCTTGGAACCTTTTTAAAACTTATGATGTCCCCTTTTACTCTAGTAAGATGTTGTTTCATTATGTGTATTCCTCCCACAGTAAATTCCTTTCCACAACACATGCATTTCAAGTGAGGTTTGCCACCTGGGGTTTTGTTTGGCACTTGAACACAATGCTCCAATACTAGATTGGCCTTTGATCTAATAGATTAGGTGGGGGAGCAATAGTAGATACTTGTTCTGCTTGGGATGACATTTTCTAGTTCCTATAATACACTAAAATCAATTATTACATTTTAGGATAGAAATATCTTTAAAGTCAAACATTGTAGAACTAGAAATCAAGAATTATTGTTGCAGAAATAAAGCACCCAATGTGTTGCACAAAATTCAGTAAATGCTAGTCAATTAATATGAGATTGGGTATAATAATCAGTGGACTTGAGAACCATTTATAGAAATTGTTTCTAAAGAGGTTTGTTAAAAATAAAACTTGAAACCAAAAATTTTTTTGGAAGCAACAAATAGATTAGATATCTGAGAAGGAACGATCCACTTTCATCATAAGTATGCACATATTACCCAGTCTTCATGCAAGTCTTTAAGGCACATAAGAATCATGTAACTTGAAAATGCATAGCAAATTGCATTTTCAAGAGAAATTATATTTGATATGTTTAATATAAAATCAGGTTGCAAACAAGGAGAACAACTAGATAAATGGCTTCCTTTAATCCTAAAAATTACTCAAGAGACAAAAAGGCAAGAGGAGCTTTGTCTTTAATCCTAAATAGCTTGTAAAATTAGTTTTCCTAATCTCTTGCCTTACTTAGAGGTTTGTTGGAACTAGATAAATATAAGCACCAATCTACTTAGGTTTGGTTTAATGCCAAGGAGAACAAGTTCAAACAGTCACATGGTTTAATACTTTAATGCACATGACACATATATTAGGAAACTGGGATGTCATTGTTAGAAAACAAGAACTAAATGGGAAAACGAAAAAGGTTTAGAACCTCCCTACATATTACTTTCCCTCCCATCATGTTTGAACCTCCATAACCCAATTTAGCTAAAAACCAGACCTGACAAGATGTATATAGACTCTGGAGGGTTTATTTTAGGCATATAAATGCTAAAATTTTCAAATATAGGGATAGTGCAATATGACATTCTAAAAACTAGGAACTATAGAAAATTTACATTGCCAGAATATTGCTATTTGCCAATATCAAATATATCTAAAAACTAGGAACTATAGAAAATTTGTGGTGCCAAAACTTCATCAGTTTCATACTTTCAGTATACTCTGTCTAAGTTGAAAAATAGAGCATTAAAAAGATATACAATTTAGAAGAGTTAGCCACAAGTATAACTTCATTAGTTTCAACTTTCAAACAAGCCTCAAGTTGATACCCACATTAAGCTAAGAAGAAGAGGAAAAAACTTTATATTCTAATTTAAACAATCTACACATTAAGCTAATTGAGGAAAGCACAAGAATAGAGCAAAGAGGTAGGGTAGACCATACAGAAGCTTCATTGGTGATACTATGAGGGAGGAGTTTTGGGGGATTGGATGTGAAGGAGAGAGGTAGAATTACAACACCACACACATTAGCCATGCACAGTGGAAGACAATGGGGCAAATAGTGTAAGACGACAGCGCACAAAGCTTCTGGTTGACAATGACATGGCGCATATAGGTTAAGGGAGACGAACCGACAGTAGCAACACCAAGATGCAATGGTGATAGAAGACGATGACCAAGATGCCAGACAATGACCGGTACACATGGCAGAAGATGACGAGCAGCCAGAGCATTCCCAATTGATGGTGGATATTGAACTTTGGGCATAATGTCGGGGCTCGGGGGTTGGCTTTGGTGTTAGATATTTATTTGGGTTTTTTTTTTTACTTTTTCAGTTTTTCCTTATATGCCATTTTAGCAACTATAATGCCCCAATTTTTAATTAAGGGCTAATGAGGATTATTGTGGATATTTATGAATTTAAATTGAATTATTACATATTTTGTGGCAATTTTAAATAATATGCATTAAGTGGTAGAAAATTGAAAGAATGGAATTATTGGCCTTAACTTAGTGATTAAGGGAAAATTAATTGCTAGCTAAGAGAAAAATTAGATATGTAACAAAATGACTAATGGAGGGATTAAGTGACTAATTGGGTGTTTGCTTTATGAGAACCAATGAGGTTGTGACACTTGGCAAGCTCACATGTAGAGAGAGTAAAGGGAAAAGTCAAATTAAATTTTTAATTATTTCTCTCTCCTCTCTGTAATACCCCGAATTCTAAGACTTGAGGCTAGAGAATAAGCCTGAGATTAGTGGACTGCTAAGCCCGGTTTAGCAGGATCCTAAATTGTGATTAAGAGATAATGACTCCAAAAGTGGATGTGGTTAGTGATAAATAACCCTTTTGGAGAATATGATGTGATTTGAGATTCGAATGTGATTCGAATATGTTGTGATTCATACCCAGACCCTGTATTTGAGTTCAATTATGGATTAACATCTAAATTGAATGAAAATAAGGGGAAGGGCATATGTATGGTGTAAATGAATGAGAAAAAGAATTTGGTGGTGATTCAGTGTGAATTGCCATAATCAAGGGCAAAACGGTAAAGTTACCGACCAATTGGTCAGTTACCGAAGAGGAAACTCATTGGTAACTTCAAGATCAATGGTTGAGATTGATTTGTGTAATAGATCAAAGGGTGGAATCTCATGTGGTGTGCTCATGTGAGCTCATGGGAGGTATGTTGAGATGTTGACACTTGGCAAGTTTTGGACCTTTGGATTGGGTCAAGATGTCAAACTCTCTCCTCTCTCCTCTCCTCTCTATTTGGACGTTTTTGGGGGCCAAAATCTGCATTCACTTCATCATCTTCATCTCATCCTCTCTCTCCAAAACCTCCATGTTCGTCCAAATAGAGAAGGAAAGAGAAAGAAACAAGGTGAGCTTTGGCTTGTGTAATGGCCTCTTATGCTTAAATCCTCTTCACTAATCTTGATCATGTTGATGAGAGCTTCATCTCTATGATTTTAGATTTTTGAAAGGAGGTGCTTTAGAGCTTGTGGAAATTGGGAAAGATGAAGAATCAAGGAATTTTTTGGGAAAGAGGAAGATGTGAGTGTTTGCTTCCTTTTGATCTATTGATTGTGGTTTTTAGTGGAGTTTTGAGAATTGTGATATTTGCCCTGATTTTATGGTATTTTCGTGTGGAATGTGAATGGTGGAATTGGATGTTGTTTTATGTTGAAAATGGTGTCATGTTGTGGTATTTAATCATTGGAATTGATTTGAATTGGATTGGATACATTGTGTGCAAAACTGGAAATTCTGTCCAGTGTAAATTCTGTCTGGACAGTCTTGTTGTGTGGACGTTTTGACTGGGCAAATGATGTCAAAAAATTATGAACCTTTCCAGTCTTAACGTTCACATCCCAAGCTTCAAAATGGACATATAATTTGTGCCATTTTGTTTTGGGAACTGGGAGTTATAGCTGTCCAAAGTTTGAGGTCGAAAATGGATTCTGTTTTGGGACAGTCTTGAATGTTTGGGAATTCTGTATTTATGTGATGATTTCCAGTATTGGCCAATATTTTTCCTGTGTAGAGGACTTGAATAGCTTTCATTTGGCTTTGGGATCACCTCATTTCAATTTTTATGGAATTAGTTATGATTTTTGGAAGTTCAGCCAAGAAACTGGATTTTCTTGGCCGCGGCCAGCGGATTCTGGGCCGCAGCCCAAATGTTTCTGAGCAGTTTTGGGCCGCAGCCCAAATGTTTTTGAGCGTTTCTGGGCAGTTTTGGGCCGCATCCAGTGGATTTTTGGGCCACGGCCCACCCCCAAAAATCAGTATTTTACACTTTTAAAGGTGGTTTTTGGTATAGCCTTTCCCAAGCCTTTAGGCATATGTTTAGGCTTTGATTAGCCACCTAAAGGTCATGAATGATAACCAACTTAAGTGTTTGAGAGTTAAGGAATCGGAAAAAGGGATTAACCCTATATCCTTGTTTGGTTATAGGATTTGGTGTTCGCCTTGATCGTGAGCAGCCGGAGCTGGAGCTTACGTGGAAAGAGTGTAGGGAACATATCTCTTCTGCTTGTATTTGATATATGTGTTAGTGTGTTGGTGCATGTCTTAGCTTTGCATAATTATGTGTAATTTGAAGCTATGTTTCAATTTATGCTATGGCTATAGGTATATTGTTCGAAGCATTGAGCTTGCAAATTGTCATTGTGTTATCATGAGTTGTGTGATGCAAGTATGTCATGCATTAAACATCTATCATACATGCATATTGATATTGTTTTCCTACTGAGATTCTCTAGAATCTCACCCTCCCCTACTAACCTTTCAGACAGGGTAGTATATCGGTGATGGAGTAAGCAGACAAGGGTGATGAGGACTCCTTCGGGTTGTCATTCTGATAGTTGGTTATCATAGTTGGGGGTATTGTGTATTGGATATTTGTATGTGTGGATGAGAATTTAATTATATGTATTTGAGATGAGATTTGTGTAATCCCCGTTTGAGGAATTGTAAAGGGCAAATAGGCCCTATGAATCCTATGTAAAGGTATGAACCCAGGAGTTGCCGGGAAGTTATTGTTGTACACTCTAATATTTGTATAAATGTGATATTCCGCGTAATGTAATTGTATTCGAATTTGAATATGAGACCAGGTATATTATATTTTGAAAGGTATTTGTGAAAACCCTATCGTAAAGATGGGATTTTGAAATAGTTTTGTTTCTTATTGGTCTCTATTTCACTTTAAATGGAGTATTTCGGATATAATTACGGCAGGGGGTTACACTCTCTCTCCCTCATTTTCGGCTGATGTGCAAGGCTAGAGGGAGTATCATCATTTGCATTATCTTCTTCACTCTCTCTCTCTCTCTCTCGCCATTATTGAAGGAGAAAGGAAGAAGGAAAGCTTGCATTTAAGTTAAGCAAATGGCCTCTATTACTTAAACTCACTTCATTAATGTTGATCCTGGGAGTGAGAGCTTCATTTTGATGTTTATAGTGTGCCTATTGGTGTTGATTTGTGCCCACACGAATTTTTAGAGGTTGGTGAATCAAGAAATCTCTTTGGCAAAGTAAAAGAGGTAAGTGAGACTAATCTATCTATATAAGTTTTATATCAAATGATTTAGTTTGAAATTTTTGGAAATTTTGGCTTTTAATCCGAAAATGATGACCACTGGGCTTTTGGCATGTTTTTGGCATAGTAATGGTATGTTGGGAATGTATATGGATAGAGAGGATTGATTGGGAATTGAATGATTGAGTTTAGTGATTTTGGAAAATCGGAGATTTGTGTTGCCCAAAACCAAAGTATGATAATGGGGTAGGATTTGGATAATTCTGATGATTCCATTGAATTCCTTGGATTTTTTTTGTATGGGGTAGCTTTGGTAGAAGTTTTAGGTCTATTGGGATCAATTAGGCAAGTGTTAGAAAATGTGGTCAGTTTTGCTGCATTTTATGGTTTCTGATAAAATCACTCGAGTGAGAGTGAGTTCACTAGAGTGAGGGGTGAACATCACTCGGGTGAGGGTGAGTTCACTCGAGTGCATTAGTGTGTTTTCCCTTTCTGCTTCTAGTTTCTGTTGCACTTCCGTGGTTAAAGGCAAGAGTGTACCTTAACACTTGCGAGTGTTAAGCCATCACTCGAGTGCTTGGTGCTCTACTCAAGTGCTCCTGATCCTTGAGAACGTTTGTGCTCTCGGGTCTTTACTTTCTATGCTTCACTTTCTAGTGCTCAAGTGAGTATTTGGCTATCACTTGAGTGTTGCTTTCTGTGCTGAAGTATTATTGTCTCTGAAAAGTTTCTTGTGCTCTCAGGTATTCACCCGTTGTTGTTCACTCTCTAGTGCCCGAGTGTAGACCGTACCATCACTCGAGTGAGGCCATCTTCACTCAAGTGTCTTAGTGGAAAATTTCAGTTGTGTGCTTTTAAAAAGGGGGATCTTTGGGGATAGTCTTCCAACCCTTAGAGCTATTGATTGTGTTATTTATGAGTACTAAAAGAGCAATAATGATAACCAAATTAAGTGTTAAGAAGTCATTGAGAGTTGGAATAGAGAATTAACTCTTCGTCCCTAATTGTGAATCATAGGATACGATATTTTCCCTACTCGGGAGATACCGGCGCCACGACACTCATGGAAGGATCAAGGTAGTGACTCTTCTCTCATGTTGTGTATGATGTTTTGGTATGCATGACTTGTCATTGAGCTTTGTGAACTGTATGTGTCATGGTCCATTACAGCGTGAGCACTTCAGTGTGAGCCGTTTAGGGATTGACGTTGGTTATCTCTAGCTCGGCCATTGAACTGTCATTGTAATTGACATGGATCTTTGTCAATCCGACCCGTGGGGCGGCATGTTATGAATCCAGACATGGGCTATGTGTTATATATCTTTCCTATATGGCTTGAGTATGAAATGCTTTATATGAATCCCATCTGTAGTGAAATATATTGTGTAAACTATTATGGTGCAATATAGCGTGAGCAATTCAGCGTGAGCAAACGTAAAGGTGACATGAGTCATACCTGCCCTTGCCACCATAATTGTCGTTGTAGTTGCGATGTGTGTGTGATGATTTGCTTTCATACCTTATTGTTGTGCATACTATGAGTGATTTCTTACTACGAGGATTCTTTAAAATCTCACTCTCCTAAAAACATAAATTTTAGATAGGGCTGAAGGATCCAAGGGAAAGTGGGTGACGAAGAGTGGATAGAGCTCCTGGCTAGGAGTTTTATTTTGGAAAATTGGTTATCATTTTGTAAATCATTTGGATAAATTTAGTTGGGAATTACATGTATATATTGGTTAGTATTTGTGTAATCCCCTTGTTATGGGAAACTCTATGGGCATTGTGCCTTGTAAACCCTTTATTAATTAATGGAACCCGAGTGTGTCGTGAATTTATGCTGTACTCTGATAAATGTACGAATGAAATCAACATGTACATGCCATTTATGTATTTAAATGTGAATATGAGACCGTTGTGAACAGGTTTTGTAAATTTTTTTGTAAACCCTGATTTTGGGAAGTTTAATTTCGAATAAGTCCCAAATCATCTTACGGTCTCTAATTCCACATAATTACGTATTTATGAACTAATCCTGGCCTTGATCATGGAGGGGGTTATAGCAACAATTAAAACAAATCAATACTTTTTTTGTTAACAGGTTTTATGGGCTAGATAGTTATTGATAACCCATTTTGGGTTTCAGCCTATACCCAGTTGGCAGCCCAAAAGCTGATAAAAGATGGCCCAAAACAGCCCTTCAGAAAAGGGGCCTAATTCACTAATCTGGCCTGCCTCAGGGACTAGCTGACAATCCAACCGATTAGATCATCTGATCTGGTCCAATTCTTAAAAGCTTCGTTTCTGGGCTAAAATAAGCTTCTTTTGTTTTTATGGGATAAATAAGGAAGGGAAAACCCCTTAAAAGTACACTACCCCGCTAGTATGCGCAAAATAAAAGTCCTGCTAAACCAAAGCATTCAAGGAAAAAGACACAAATAAAACAAGTTATAACCTAGGCATAATTTACAAAGTCTCTTTAGCCATATAATCCACAACCTTATTAGCATTTTATGGAATATATCGTATCTCCCCTGTCCATTCTCATTCAAGAAACATTTTGATCTCTGCAATAATCTAAGAGTTAGGCTGGTGAGTAGTTATTGTAACACATTACATTTATGCCCCTTTCATACTGTTGGAAGCATTACTATTCAATTCTTTAAGGGTTTATTTCTCATTTTTGGCTATTGAGCCGTTATTCTTACCATGTTCATATATCAGAGTTAGTTCTATTTCTCCGCTCTTACTTTTAGTTTCAGTGATCTTGATTACCATTCAATTCAAAGTCGCGTATTCATACTGGTGCATATTCATACATATACGTCAAGTGTAAATATTTTACATATGTAAATATAAATACACTTGGCTCTTCAGTTCTTCATCTTCTTTCTTTCTGGTTCATCTTCAGCATTCTTTTCTTTCATACTCCCTTGCCCATTTGGTTGGTAAGGAAGGGTGAGATTCAGGGGAATCTTAGTAGCAAACATACAGACAATGCATGTAAGATAAATGCTAGTGCATGATATGCTTGCCTTACATAGGCTTATATTCACAGAATGATATTCTATAAGCTCAATGTTTCATGCAATATACTTATTGTAATACCACGAATTCTAAGACTTAAGGATAGAGAATAAGCCTGAGATAAGTGAACTGCTAAGCCCCGGTTTAGCAAGATCCTAAATTGTGATTAAGAGATAATGACTCCAAAAGCGGAAGTGATTAGTGATAAATAAACCCTTTTGGAGAATATGGTGTGATTTGGCACCCGATGTGATTCGTATGTGTTGTGAGTAGCGCCGAAACCCTATATTTAAGTTCAATTATGGATTAACATCTAAATTGACTTAGAATAGAGGGAAGGCATGTTTTGGTGATAAATGAAACGATATGAAGTGTTTGATGGTGATTCCAAGGGAATTGCCAGAAATAGGGGCAAAACGGTAAAGTTACCGACCAATTGGCCAGTTACCGAAGAGGAAACTCATTGGTAACTTCAAGATCAATGGTTGAGATTGATTTGTGCAAGAGATCAAGGGGTGGAATCATGTGTAGATGTGCCTATGTGAGCTCATGGTTGATGGATCAAGATCATGACAAGTGGCAAGATTTGGACCCTTGGATCTTGGTTAATTTGTCAACTCTTCCCTCTCTCCTCTCCTCCCTTATTTGAACGGTTTTTGAGTCCAAAAATCTGATTCATCTCTCTCTCCTCTCATCTCCATGGACGTGCAACCTTGGAGGAAGAAAGAGAAAGCTTAAGGTGAGATTTTAGCTTGTTTGGTGACCTCTTTAGCTCTAATCACCTTCTATAAAGTTGTTTATAGTGATGAGAGCTTCATCGCTATGGTTTTAGATTCTTGATTGGAGGTGTTTGAGAGCTTGAGCAAAAGTGGAAAGATGGAGAATCAAGAAATTGGTTTAGGAAAGAGGAAGAGGTGAGCATTTGCTTCCTTTTGATCTAAGTTTTGTGATTTGTGGATGAGTTTAGTGAATTTCGAATTTTTCCCTGATTTTCTTGTGATTTTGGATTGGATGAATTGGGTTGTTTTTTATGTTGAAAATGGTGACATGTTGTGGTATTTGGTCATTGGAATTGATTTGGGAACTTGAATTGGAAGAGTTGTGATGTTGTGGTTTGAATTGTGATTTGTGTGACATGTTGTGGTAACATGTCAATATGATTTGAATTTGATTGATTTGGTGTTTCCAATGGATTCCTTGTGCAAATTTATGTGGAAATGGTATTTGGTTTGAATTTGGTAACCATTGGAATCATTGGTGCAAAACTGAAAATCTGTCCCTTGAAGTTCTGTTCTGGACAGTCTGCTTGTGTGGACGTTTTGACTGAGCAAATGATGTCTGAAAATTATGAAACTTTCTAGTCTTAAATTTCACATCTTAAAATTCAAAATGGACATATAATTTGTGTCATTTCGTTTTGTGAACTGAGATTTATGTTTGCCCAAAGTTTGATGTCGAAACTGGGTGCAAATCTGGAACAGCAAGGCAATTTCGTGGAATTCTGTATTTTTGTGGTGATTTCCAGTAATGGCCCATATTTTTCCTAGAAAGAGGACTTAAATATATTTCATTTGGCTTTGGGATCACCTCGTTTCGATTTTTCTGGAATGAATTGTGAATTTTTGAAGTTGCCTTGGCTGCAGCAGAAAATCTTGGCTGCAGCGCAAAAGTTTCTATGCACGTTTTGGCCGCAGCCAGAAATTCTTGGCTGCAGCCAAAAACCTTCTGTGCGTGTTCTGGCTGCAGCCAGAGGATTCTTGGCTACAGCCAACCCCCATTTTCAGCATTTTGAGATTTTGAAAGGTGATTTCCAACCTAGTACGTCCCAATCCTTTAAGCTTTCGTTGAGCTTATTTTAGCCACCTAAAGGGCGTGAATGGTAACCAACTTTAAGTGTAATGAAAGTAAAGATTTGGAATAGAGATTTGATTATAGGGTTGATGTTCGCCCTGAACGTGGTTTGATATTCGTTCTGATCGTGAGTAAGCGGGGCTGGAGCATACGTGGAAAAAGTGTAGGGAACATATCTCTTCTGCATGTATTTGATATTTGTGTTAGTGTGTTGGTGCATGTCTTAGCTTTGCATGATTATGTGTAATTTGAAGCTATGTTTCAATTTATGCTATGGCCATATGTATGTTGTTCGAAGAATTGAGCTTACAAATTGTCATTGTGTTATCATGAGTTGTGTGATGCAAGCATGTCATGCATTAAACATTTATCGTACGTGCATATTGATATTGTTTACCTACTGAGATTCTCTATAATCTCACCCTCCCCTACTAACCTTTCAGACAGGGTAGTAGATCGATGATGGAGTAAGCAGACAAGGGCGATGAGGACTCCCTTCGAGTTAAAGATTCGGTAGTTGGTTATCATTATAGTAGGGGTGTGTATTTGTACAAATGGATGTGTTTACATGTGTGTTGATGAGGATTTGTTATGTTTATGAGAAAGGTTTGTGTAATCCCCATATGAGGGCTTGTAGGGGCGAATATGCCCAATAAGGCTTTGAGTTAATGTATGGAACCCGGGATTGCCGGGATTATTTTTGTGTACTCTGATTTGTTATGAATGTGATATTCCGCGTAGTAATTGTATTCGAAAAGTGATTATGAGACCAAGGTTATAAATGATTTCGAAAGGTAATTGTGAAAACCCCGTCATGTGATGGGTTAGTAAATGTTATTTGTTTATTATTGGTCTCTATTTCACTTTAATCGCGTATTTCAGATATAATTACGGTAGGGGGTTACACTTATGGCCATAGTAAAAATAGAAACAAAGCTTCATTCATTCATATGTGCTTCACATAATCAAACAAAATAATACAACAAATCAATACACAACATAAACATCACATACATATAAGTAAGTTTACTACATTTTGCCTTCGAGTCCTCTTTTGTACCTTTTCCTCCAACCATTGAAATTTTTTGGAAATTATTTAATTTTTCTTCTTTCTTGACTTCTCATGACCCTAGACATATAATCATATCATTAGGGTTAATACACTAAGTCAAAAGCAAAGTCAAAGTGGTCTAACTATCCCAAGTTAGTTAACTTCACTCTTAAAGTTCCACTTAATTACCTAGTACCATTACATTTTTTCATTTTCACTCTTGTTCTCAATTCTGTCGGCTTTTCAATTAACTTCAAAAATTCACCACTAATTCTCCAAAACTCCAAATTGATTGGTTCCAAATTCTATGCAAAGCTCTTTCAGATACTTTCACATAAAATACTCAATTCTGGCCATTATAGCCATAGAACTCCCAGAATTATACCTAACCCAACCTGTTCCAGAAATAGGACCCTACTTTGAAAAATTACATTGAATTGTACAAATGTCCAATTATAATGATTCCAAAGACTATATGACCCCTAATCAGTCTAGTTTTAGGAAAAAATATGGCCATTACACTTATAGATGCACATCAATATAGTATCTCACTTAATTGATCACCGCCCCCAGAATTCGCCAGTTTTCCACACCAAAATTTGAAAATTCATAATTAATTCTACAAAAATCAAATGGGTTGTTTCCAAGTTCTATAAAAATCTATTTTAGTCCTTTTTCAATGAAAAATATTATAAAGTCCCAATTATAACCACACAGTTCCCAGAAATTTGTCAAACTCCGATTGTTATAGATTTCCTTCCAGATTCAGGGTCAAACTTTGAAAAATCATAACTTTCAATCCACTAGTTTAAATGACTTATAATACCTATCAAATTAAACCTCTAATTGTCTACTTTTTAATCATATACAATTTCATAGCATTTGGACCAAGTTTGACTGATAAAAAACACATTGCAAGTTCACTACTTCCAGAAAATGAATTCAGACAGCTTTAAACATAAACTTCCAAAATCATCATAAATCATTATTTAATTATAAACACATGATTAAACCGTGATTAAACCTTAAAAATACCCCTTGGATGAAAAATGAACAGTACCTCATGCTCATAAAAACTCATCTAAACAACAAACCAATAGATTCAAAATGAAGCTCACACTTACCTCTACGCTTTTCCACAATCGGTTCAGAAATCCAGTAGTACTTCGGCCGGTGAGATGGCACCAAACACCTGTAAATGAAAATCTAAAGCCATAGAAATGAAGCTTAGGATGAGTAGAAGAAGGTTTGTGAAGGGTGCTTTGAAAGAAAACGCCGATTCGGAGGTGAAATCGGCTCTAGAGCTCAAGAACAGTTACTATTCGCACTTTCTCTTTCCTCTACCCTTTTCTCATTTTTCATGATTTTCCCCCTTTTTATCAGAGCTGGACAGAATTAAAAGCCAAGAGGGAGTCTTGGAAAATTATGCCATATGTCATATTCCTATGGTGCCATTTGTCTAGTGATCTAATGGTTTAGTGACATGTGTCACTTGTTCTAATAAAGTGGGTCCCATCTCTTTTCTTGGGCCTTTATCATTCTAACTTGTCAAGGAAAGTAAGGGTCTGATGATTTTCCCCGGCTCCCAGGCTTGGTGTTCAAGAAAGTCAATCCGGTGTCCGAATGGGAGACAGGTGGAGTCCCTAGGTTCAACGCTAGGTAGCGCTTCCTGAGAATGCCAACACAAAAGTCACTTTATGACTCACATTATGAAAGGATATGTGTCCTCCCATCATTTATCCAACACAAAAGTGGAATGTACATTGTCATGATGAGATGACACTTGTTACTCTCTTATTTATCCAACACAAAAGTTAAGTCATCATTACTTACTTTATTAAATTTACTTTAATAAATTTACTTTATCGATGTCTACTTGAGTGTGCTCGATACTTACTCGGTATTGCTTTATGTATACCGAGGCTTGCCAAATGATGCCGATCAGAGTATATGTGTGTAGGCCCCCACATGGCACTACACACCAGTATCTATTCCCAAAAATGTAACGTACACATGTCTGCCCTGGTAATACCTGTGCACTTACATACTAGTATACTTTACTCGATTAACTTGTCCCATACCTTATTACATAGCTGGGTTGTATCTTTCAACCAACCCAATGGCACTATATATGTGTCCTCTGCACATTTACACCAATACTTTGATCCTCATCCTACGCAGACTCAGCCCTCTTCCCGGTAAGGCCGGATAACATATTCCCCAAGATTTTTTTTATCTCTCGACATTCTTGGGACTCTTCCCGAACTAGGCTTAGTCATATGCCTGATCAGGCTTATCCTTAAGTCTCTAGGCCTATAATTCAGGATATTATAGTTATCCCCTTATTTACTTGTCTAGGCACCTTAGATGCATCTGCACTACTATAAAGATCGTGATATATGATGGTTATTAACTATCATACATCACAGTTTTTAATTGTCATATAAATGGGCGCTATAAAAAGCTCGACACAAATACATTACGGTTTCAAATCGTTATTTATTCTAAACCTATTATGACGGTTATAACCCCTGGTTCTTTTCTGATAGGGATATTTTTTTCCCCATCTTCCTTTTCTTTCCAGGCTTAATTACTTAAAATCCATAAGGTATAGGTGAACACTTACATTATTATATATACAGATCAAAAGTGTGATTGATTCTAGCCACAAAACCTAGAAAATCTTGATCCATTCAAATTGCATTGCTACTTGATGTGGGACGTACTACTTTATTTTATATAAGAGTGATTAATTTAATTAGTAATTAGTAATTTTTGGAGCTGTATGTAAAAAGTTATGAGTTTTTTAAGTTAGCCCAGAAAAATTGTTGATTTTCTAGAACAACATCAAAAGAATTTTATTCTGGGAATTTTGTACTTCCAATTGGCAAGAGGATATATTTTTTCTTGAAACTAGACTCAATAAGGGGTTTTATAGCCTTTGGAATCACTCCAATACAATGTTTACAAATTTAGTTATGATTTTTCAAATTTTGGGCAGAAAATCTACCAGAATTCTCAATTAATCTGAAAATTAAAGGGAATAAAGGGATAATTGCAAATATTATAAAATAACACTTTCCTTCTTCCTCTATGCCATTTTTGACGTGAAGTAGTAGCCATGAGAGAGAGAAAGACAAAGAGTTGAGAGAATTTTAGAGAGACAAGGAGGAAATTCTCACAAAGTAGGTTGATTTCTTCAGTGCATTTGTACCTAACATGTATAATCCTTCTCTTAAGCTTCTCTTCTATGTTATTTAAGGTATTTGAAGTATAAATTTCAATGGTTTGGAGGTTAGGGTTTCAGCCACCTAAAGGAAAAGAAAAAATGAGCTAAGGTAACTTCTGAAACTTCAAATACTGATTATCCTAGCTGCTGTGATAGTTTAATCAGTAAATTTCTGTTGAATTTGCTCTGAATGTAAAATTTAGGAATGTAGTGTCATAAACGTTATGCTATCCAAATTGAGTCTAAATAGTAGTTTTAACATAATTAAATAGTTAATAAAGTGGTTAGGAGCAGAAAGGAGCAAGTATGAAGAGTCAGATTTCGAAAACCCCAATTTTCCCAGAAGAAGTTTAGATTTCAGAAAAAACCAATTGGAGGGGTTAGGGCTGGATTTTTGATGTTCTGATGATTTCATTGCGTTCAGGAGGGAAAATTAGGTGGGGTTAAAATTGATTATTTTTTCATAAAAGCCCGAAAAGGCAGAATTATAAAAACGCCCCTCAAAACCTTCAAATCGGTGCTGCCAAGGGCATTCTTTAATTTTGGCAGTGAATTTGGTAATTCTGAGTCCGGAAATGGATTCCTTGGGTGAAAATAAGTCAGAATAGCCTAGGTCAAAATTTTGAGAAAAGTACGGTCGGACTGGGTATGGTGGGACGGGTCGGGTCCCTGGAGGTATTTTTGTAATTTTTCAATATAGACTCATATAACCACTAAAACACTATAGAAGTGTCTAAATTGTACATTTAACATGTTATGACAGAGTAGAGAGCCTGAGGGGTTGGCACGCAAGTCGAGGAACATGTTTCGAGGAGAAAAAAGGCTTAAAATAGGGGACTTACCTTATTTGCATGTATTTGATATCTCTGCTTATATAATGATATATGTGATTACTTTACTTGATTGTATATAGCATATTTGAATAATGAAGTTCTGTTTGAGTTTATACTATGACTATAGTTTTGTTGCATGAAACATTGAGAATGCAGAAATGTTATTATGGGGCATGTATCTAGTTAATGCTAACATGTCATGCACATATCATATATCTTGCATGCATTCTGGTAACTATTTCCTACTGAGATTCTCTTGAATCTCACCCTCCCCTACCAACAATTTAGACAGTTGAATATGGAAGGTACGTAGAGATTAGAGAAGAGAACTGTAACCCCCCTGCCGTAATTATATCCGAAATACGCAATTAAAGTGAAATAGAGACCAATAATAAACAAATAACAAATTGCAAACCCATCTACCAGACGGGGTTTTCATAAATGCCTTTCAAAATCATTGATAACTTGGTCTCACAGTCACATTCCGAATACAATTACTACGTGGAATATCACATTCATGGGAAATCAGAGTACACAATATAATCCCGGCAATCCCGGGTTCCATACATTAACTCAAAGCCTTATAGGGCACATTCGCCCCTACAAGCCCTCATATGGGGATTACACAAATTCTCATATCAAATACATACTCGAATATACATTCCAACCTACACAATTATATATCCAAATTCCCATCACACATTCTCCAAAAGTGTTTATTCAACAATAATTATATCCACTTTTAAAGTCATTAGCCCTTAATCACTTTTTGGGATATTACAAGAACTATACAAGAGGATTGCAGTGATGGAACAAAGACAGGAGGTTGTCTCCATTTCACTGAGATAGGTTTAGACACCCAAGAAACCCTATTCGCTACATTGATGGTAATAATCATGTACAAACCCCTTTGGGGAATATCTATAATCATGCACATATTATTAGTAAAATTATGATATTCTTGTGTTGCCCACTGAACCACGCATTAATATTCCGCTATAAGTCAAAACAAGATAAGGGTGTGACATTTTGGTATCAGAGTCCAAGTAGTTCTAGAGGAGCCCAAAGTGGTTCTGGAAGAGCGGCAGTTCTGGCAACATGATAGTATATTGATTAGTCTTGATTATGTAATGACTGGACATATGCACGGATGGGGGTATCAAAGGAGTAAAACACCCTAGTCGATGAACTATCCTCTAAGGATCAGTGAATATTTGAAGGGCAGCAAATGGTGCAATACTGGACGGATAATGGTCCAAGGACATTGCGGAACCCGAGGAAGTGGGTACGGCCAAGCTAGTATGCAGATCACACACAGTATTTAGTCAGCCAGAGGCAGCTGGCTCCATGTGTGAGTTAAGGGTAGTCTCAGGGTACTGGTGGTCCAAAGCGGATAGAGCCAGTATTTACGCTTTGACACGGGTACATGAATGTTAAGTATGCTCAACCCAAGGACATGCCATATGGGTGACCCCTTGGAAGTTGTTGCGCATGTTATACTATGTCTGAAAAATGAGTAAGAACATGTTGTACAGTAGTTCAGTGGCTGTATGTCGTTACAGGCTTTCCCTGGCTACTGTAAACATCTGTGAGATGTTGTTTCTGGGATACCTATATACCCAAAACTTTGTGAAATGACAGATATGCCCTTGTGTTTATCAGGAATGTACCTCTTTCTTGTTTCCAAGTAATGAAATATAAAGATGATAAGATTAAGAGGTACAGGTGCTGGGCAAGGTCAAGAAGCTAGAACTTGACCAAATATAGTAAATGTTCGGCATGTTAATAGAACATGAAACAAGGATCAATGATTACGGATCATAGAAAGGAACTGAGAGAAGTGTAGAAAAACATAGACCAGAGGAAGATTTGAAATCCAATGCTAACTAGGAAATGCCAATGTAGTAACTTTATCCTTCATACACTATGTGATTGTTTATATACTTTATATATGACATCTTCTGTAATATGTATGATACATAGTGCCTTCGAGTACATTGATGAATAGTGCCTTTGGGCAGTGCCTCCAGGTACACTGATGAATAATGCCTACGAGTAATGCCTATGGGTACACTAATGAATAATGCCTATGGGTAGTGCCTTCGGGTACACTGATAATAGTGCCTATGAATACACTGATATGCCTAGGCAAGGACTAAGGTACGTAATGTATAGGGGTTGCAACAATAGTTGGCTCTGAATACATTTCTAAATGTAATACCCCAAATTTTATTCCCCAATATGCCTTGTAAACATTTGTGGTATTTAATGAAATGGAAGGGGAAATTTTGGAGAATGTGATTATGTTGCCAATGAGATTTCTAGCGATGTAGTGAGTTTATCATGTGATTTTGAAAAATCAAATGATCTTCAAAAGTTATGAAATTTTACAAGGAAAGAGTAGATAACCTAACCTTTAAGTTGATATGTAATGGATAATTTTTGGAATTGTATGTAAAAAGTTATGAATTTTTGAAATTAACCCAGAAAAACTATTGATTTTCTAGAACAACATCTAAATAATTTAATTCTGGAAATTTTTTGCTTCCAATGGGTAAAATACTATATTTTTCCTTGAAACTAAACTCAATAAGGGTTTTATAGTCTTTATAATCATTTTAATATGATGTCTACAAATTTAATTATAATTTTTCAAAATTTGGGCAGAAAATCTGCCAGAATTTTCATTTAATCTAAAAATTAAAAGGATAATTGTAAATATTATAAAATAACACTTTCCTTCTTCCTCTATGCCATTTTTGACGTGAAGCAGCAGCCATAAGAGAGAAAAAGACAGTTGAGAGAATTTTAGAGAGAGAAGGAGGAAAATCTCACAAGGTAGGTTGATTTCTTCGGTGAATTCATACCTAATGTATATAATCCTTCCCTAAGCTTCTCTTCTATGTTATTTAAGGTATTTGAAGTATAAATTTCAGTAGTTTAGAGGTTAGGGTTTCAGCCACCTAAAGGAAAAGCAAGAAGGAGCTTAAGTTAGCTTTCGAAACTTCAAATATTGATTATTCTAGTTGCTGCGAGTAGTTTAATTGGTAAATTTCTACTAAATTTGCTCTAAATGTAAAATTTGGGAATGTGGTGTCCTAAATGTTATGCTACCCAAATTGAGTCTACATGGTGGTTTTAATGCAATTAAATAATTAATAAGGTAGTTAGGAGTAGAAAGGAGCAAGTTTACAGAGTCGGATTTCAAAAACCCCAATTTTCCTAGGAGAATTTTAGATTTCAACCAGGACCAATTGGAGGGGTTAGGGCTATATTTTTTATGTTATGATGATTCCATTACGTTTAGGAGGGACAATTAGATGGGGTTACAGTTGATCACTTTTTCATAAAAGCCCGAAAAGGCATAATTACCAAAGCGCCCCTGAAACCATGAAATCGAGGCTACCAAGGGCATTCTGCCCTTTTGCAGTAAATTTGGTAATTCCGGTTCCGAAATGGATTCCTTGTGCGAAAATAAGTCAAAATAGCCTAGGTTAAAATTTTGGAAAAAGTACTATCAGACTGGGTACGGTAGCCTAGTCCCCAGGGGCATTTTGGTAATTTTTCAATATATACTCATATAACCACCAAAAATACTATGGAAGTTTCTAAATTGTACATTTAAGATTTTATGACCAAGTAGAGAGCCTAAGGGGTTGGCACGTAAGTCGAGGCACATGTTTCGAGGAGAAAAAGGCTTAAGGTAGAGGACTTACCTTATTTGGATGTGTTTGATATCTCTGCTTGTGTAGTGATATATGTGATTGGTTTACTTGATTGTGTTAAGCATATTTGAATATTGAAGCTCTGTTTTTGTTTATACTATGGTTATAGCTTTGTTGCATGAAACATTGAGCATGCATAAATGTCATTATGATGTATACATCTAGTTAAAGCTAACATGTCATGCATATAGTATATATCTTACATGCATTATGGTAACTTTTTCCTACTGAGATTCTCTCAAATCTCACTCTCCCCTACCAATAATTTAGATAGGTGAATACGGAAGGTACATAGAGATCAGAGAAGAGAACTACATGAGAGGATTGCAGTGGTGGAACGAAGATAGGAGATTGTATTTGTTTCACTGGGACGAGTTCAGACACCCAAGTAGCCCTGTGCAGCTATATTGATGGAAATTGTAATATCCTGAATCATAACTTAGGGCTAATGACTCCTCAAGTGGTGTAATTATTGTTAATCCAATGTTCATAAGGTATATGATGTAAATTGTGATGTAAATGTGTTTGATGATGGTTTAATGCATATTGTGATAATCAGGGACAAAATGGGAAATTACCGATCAATTGGTCAGTTACCAAAGAGGGAACTCATAGGTAACTTGAGATCAATGGTTAAGATTTGTTAACAAAAGATCAAATAGGGTGGAATCTTGTGTAAATAGGTTTATGTGAGTTCATAGAGGAAAGCACAAGATTAAGACATGTGGCAAAATGTGAACCATTAGATGAGGTCAGAGTTTCAAACTCATTTTTCTCTTCCCTCTCTTCCTCCAAATCGGTTTGTGTGCATGGGAAAAGGGAAAAATCTGCATCTTCATCCTTCTCATCTTCTCTCTCATCTAACCTCCATTTCGTTAAGCAAGGGAAGGAAAGAGAAAGTGTAAAGGTGAGATTTTGACTCGTTAGATGCCTTATAATGCTCAAGTGTTCTTCTTTAATTTTGTTCATGGTAACAAGAGCTTCATTACCATGATTTCAGATTTTTGAAAGGAGGTATTTTGGTGTTAGAAAGAATTTGAAAGTTGAGAAATCAAGGAACTTCCTTTGGAAAGAAGAAAGAGGTAAGAATGAGCTCTCTACTAATCTAAGTTTTATGATCATAGGTTGAGTTTTGAGAACTTATGATTTTGCCTTGATTTCAGACATTTTTGAATGGATGAATAGTCTAGTGTTTGGTAGTGGAATTAGTGTTAAATTGTGTCTTGATGTCAATGGATTTAGTTTTGATTTGAATTAGGAAATATGGCAATTTTGGTAGTTGTGGTGCAATGTGGGTCAAATTTGAATATGTGTGGATTGGAAGGGATTTTGGATGTTTTAGTATTACCAATAGTTTCCTTAGGAGATTTTGTATGGGAATGAGTTTTGGTATAAGGTTTGGAACTATTGGGATCAATTTTGGTAAATCTGGAAAACTCTGTCAGTTGCTGTGTTTCTGGGTTCTGATGAATGTCACTCGAGTGAGTGAGGGTCTCACTCGAGTATAGCAATATAAATTCCCTTTTCTTTCTGCATTTTGCTTGGGGTTTTTTTGGTGGGAAGAGTGAGTGCACTTCCCAATCCGTGAGTGATATAGTTCATCACTCGAGTGAGCATGAGGTCACTCGAGTGCAGGTGTATGTTCATGTTAAGGGTTGCTCTCGGTCAAGCACTCGCAAGCTAAATTCCAAGAGTGTGATCTAACACTCGCAAGTGTTATGTTCTCACTCGAGTGGTAGGGGTAGTACTTGAGTAAGCTTTATCTTCTAAGTTGGGTGTGCTCTCAGGCAAACACTTTTGGTGTTTCATTTTGGGAACTCAAGTGAATTTGGGGTCATCACTCGAGTGCAGGCCCTCACGCTCGAGTGTTATGAGCACTTTTAAATCATTGGTAGTGCTCTCTGTCAAACACTCACGAGTGAGAGCCACCTTCACCTGAGTACAAGTCCATCATCACTTGAGTAAGGCCATCTTCACTCTAGCAAGCCATTTAAAAATCAATGTTTTACTTCTTAAAAAGGCATCTTTGGGGTAGTTTCTCCCAACCCTTTAGGTATATGTTTAGGCATTAAATAGCCACCTAAAGAGTTTACATGAATACCAACTTAAAGTACTATGGAATTAAGAATTTGGAAAAGAGATTTATCTGTTGTCCCTAATTTGGTTTATAGGATTTGACGTTTGCTGCCTTTGTGAGTCCACTGTGCCAGCGAACGTCAGGAAGGAACAAGGTATTGACTCTTTCTCTTATACCATATGTGATGCATTGTATGATTGTTATATCATTGATTTGTGACGAATTCGAATACTGCAATATCTGTGAAACTGTGTTTGCGCTACCATGACAATAGTCCCTGAGTCGCTAACAATGGTTCGGGTTAGGATGGTGTGCCTTCTTGGCGGTAAAAGGGGATGAGAATGGGGTGTGATATTTGTGATTATGTGGGCTAAAAGGCTATTTGTGGGCTGAAAGGCTATATATGAGCCGTAAGGCTATTTGTATACACTATCATACCAACAGTCCCTGAGTCGCTAACAATGGTTCAGGTTAGGACAGTGTGCCTTCCCGGCGGTAAAAGGGGATGAGGGTGGAGTGTGATTTGTATTACTGCTGCTGAGTGGTGATTTGCTTATATGCTATGTGATTACGTGTGGTATGAATGGTTTGTTACTACTGGGATTCTCTTGAATCTCATTCTTTCTATTGACTAATATTTCAGACAGGGCAAGTGTCTTAAAGGGAAAGCAAACAACTAGGAGCAGTTAGGACCCTGTAGGGACATTTGATTTGGGTTATGTTGGTTATTCATTTTGGATAAGGATAACTGTATGATATTTTTGGGTTGTAAATGGTTTTTAAATACATGGTGGTGTAATCCCTTAATTGGGAACTGAAACCCTATAGATCTATACATGGATGAAACCCGGGGGTGACCGAGAATTAAGTTGTACACTCTGATATCTTTAAATGTGATATAACTGCATAGGTAAGTTTATTCGATGTTTGAACTTGAGACTAGGATAGAAAAGAAGTTTTGAAAATTTCGTGAAATTCCTACTACAAGGAGGGAGTTTTAAATGATTTTTAAATTATCCGGCGGTCTCTAATCTATTTTATTATGCATTATTGAATCTTAAATATGCTAATTAAGGCAGGGGGTTACAGTAATTATCATGTACGAACCTTATGGGGAATTTCTGTAATCATGCACATATTATCAGTAAAATTATGCTATATATTCCTGTGTTGCCCACCGAACCACGCATTAATATTTCGCTACAAGTCAAAATAAGATAAGGGTATGACATGGTGGAGGAAGAGGCAACATCGGAGGTGGAGGAGTTCTCTGGGAACTTATAACATAATGAAAGAGAAGAGGAGGAGACCAATAAAGAAAAGTAATTATAATTGTAAGGAATGGTTGAATTTAAATAAAGGTCTAACAGATTGCAAAGGGTTATAAGTTATGACTTATGATGGCCTAACGTGGTTACAAAGGATTATGATGACTTATGGCGTTGAAGGTCCGAATGTTATGAAGGGTTATAAAAGAGTTAGATGACAGTTGTTTCTGAAGATCGTTATGTTTTATATCAGCTAATATAAGAGATTGGAAGTTGATTCGTTAAGCACAGCGGAAGAATTTAAAAAATTTTTCACCGATCCTAATCGAGGATCTATCAACGGCGTTTAAACCAAGTTGGAAGGATTCATACCTTTTTGATGATTCAGAGTTTTCACGATCTCTAGGAGCCAACACGTCAGGTCCGCTCCCTCTACCGGTATCCACACGAATGCTCTCCAACCGAGACTGCGTGCTAGCGCCTCTAATGTCTCCAAGGGTTTAACTTGCGGCTCTCAATTCTGATATACCCTGAGTCTATCAGCTCTATCAAGTTTATAACCCATGAGGGTTATTTTCAATTTTCAAAATTAATCATCATTAATTTCGAAATTAATTAACAATTAATTATCTTAATGAGTTAATTAAATAAATTCAGTTTAAATTAAATCTGTCCAACAGTTTAAATTTAACCTATTTATTTAATCTAAATAAAGAGCCATTAGATTTAATTTATCTTCATAAATTAAATCTGAGATACTATATCTCTATCATGTTAGTTATTAAATTTAATATATCTTAATAAATTAAATTTAAAACCAACACAATATAATAATATTATATAATATATATACACATATATATATATATATATAATATATTTCGAAAATATATATATATATCTATATAATATTATTAAATATAATAATATAATATAATATATATATAGATATATATATAATTTTGTATATATAAGATATATTTCAAAATTATATATATATCTATATAATATTATTAATGAATTTTATATTATATATATATATATAAATATAAAATTCATCCACCCTAAATCAAACATTATCTCGTGTTGGGCCATTCTTGTGTGCGACCCTGTAGGCCCATATGAAGTTGGCAGTGGGCCAATAACTACACTAACCCAAAAGTTGCAAGTGGCCTCTAGCAAGACATTACGACTACCCAATTCATATGAGGATCGTTATCATGATGCAACCTGTTATACAACCATGTCACGTCCCTTTTGTCACACGATATATTGATCAAGGATAAGGCATGGAAAATGTCATCCTCTTGTTCCTGACCATTACTTTCTCGATTCCTGAGTAGCCTGATAACAGAGATAAAAACTCCTTTCATCATAGTGCTCATTTGGAATAGCTTATTTTTGGGCAATAAGTGTTTATAAATCGTGATTCACAATATACGAGGTAAGTATGTGAGAGAAGTTTTATCTCGGCTTACGTAATAAGGACTTATTGTCCAAAAATAAGCTCAACCAAACACACACTATAGTATGGCCATACATTTCTCAGACTCACTCATCGAGGGGCCCAGTAATATCTCTCTACTAATGTGAGGGACAAATTCCATCTTGATCATTCATATTCCTCTACATGAAAAACCACCAAGCCCGATCGTAGCCTTTATCATCACCCGGTCAAAAGTGACTTTTGACTAGTTCAAAGCTTAGCAACTCTCATGTAGGAATCCATGATGACCTCAGGTCTAAGGGCATTGTGATGTGGTTATACATGAGAAAAGCTTATGACTTGATCCATGTAGTTTTCTCATAGTGGGTCGGTCTAACACCTTGTACTCTTACAAGTGCCTAAGACTTTGATTCGTATCTCCATATCTTATCAAAGTTATACTGGTCTTGTTTCATCTCTGTTCCCGCATAGATGACCGACCAGGGACATTTTAGGACAATCTTTATGAATTATCCAAGGATACAATTATCACAGTTAACATGCAAATAATATGATAACAGAATGGAGAAATTTTATTAAAATAATAATGTTTAAAGTACAATGATTGGCCCTTAGGGCACAATTTCCAACACTTATAACATAATCAAAGAGAAGAGGAGGAGACCAATAGAGAAAAGTAATTATAATTGTAAGGAATGGTTGAATTTAAATAAAGGTCTAACAGATTACAAAGGGTTATGAGTTATGACTTATGATGGCCTAACGTGGTTACAAAGGATTATGATGACTTATGGCGTTGAAGGTCCGAATGTTATGAAGGGTTATAAAAGAGTTAGATGACAATTGTTTCTGAAGATCGTTATGTTTTATCTCAGCTAATATAAGAGATTGGAAGTTGATTCGTTTGTAAGTGTTATATGGCAGTTGTTTCAAAAGAACCATAACTTTTTTCACTAAATAAACGATGGTTATTAACTACAACTGTTATTTGTACGTTTTCGTGAATTCCGCCTCTTAATACATAATGGTGGGCATAATTAACCATTACATTTAAGCGTTATATATCATTGCATGACCTCTGCCTCGACATACATGACATTTATTAGCTATAACCATTATGTATTAGGCGTTATAAAAGCCAAAATATGTAGTAATGCCTTTTTTTCAACTTAGATCTACAAGGTGGAAAAAATATTAAATAAAAAAATTATCCCTCCTTCCTTGGATAGTGATCACTCTAACCCAACTCTCAAACAAAAACCCACCGCCTCCAACGCCGACAATCCCTCAGACCTCTCCCATATTGTGTGGGACTCAATGATCACTTAGGCTTAAGTACAGTCACATTGCTTCTAACATCGATGATTTCTCTGGGTTTTTGTTCAAGAATGAGGTTTTAGCGATCGTGAGCACAAGATGGCAGCAACGGCTATGGGCATCGCTTGAAGGACCCAATGAAGATGGTTCTAGGGTTCTCAATTAAGGAAAAGGATGTGATGCTCTTGAAGGTAAAGATGAGCGTGAAAGACCAAATTTTGGGGGATAATGAGGGGAAGAATCTCAAGGGGAGGTTTCAAAGTAGAGAGTTTATACTCAATGTAGGCGTTTAAACTAGAATAGGAATGGATGTGTAGAGATTAAAGATAAGAACTGTGGGGATCATTAGGTTGAGGTGGTACTGGTTGTCATTAGTGAAGTTGAATCGATGAAGCTGTTGTTGCTACTACTTCTTGATCTTCTTCAACCTCACTATCTCTCCAATCTTCAATCACTATATTTGTTTTGTTAATGCCTTGAAGGAATGAATCTCATTATTTGGTTGTGTTAGTGTTATTTCCCTTTCCTCTATTGTTTAATATGTTTTGGTTGATTTGAGTAAATTTTTTATCTAAGTCAAAGTGTGTATGCTTTTTAGGCTTCATCTACAATTTGTTTTGGTTGATTTGTTTTTTGCGTGAGGATGATGAGAATGACGTGGCATAATTGTTAGATCCTATATGTTTTGATGATAACAAAGATTGGATCAATGATATAAAAGGATTTGACAACAAACAAATGAATTTGAATAAAGTGGCAAAGCATTACTTAAAGTAAACACTGGAGTAAAGAACAAATTTTGTGATGGCTTACTCGAGTGACTACTCGAGTAAGTGAAGTTGTTACTCGAGTAAGCACTCGAGTAATCAAAGAGAATTTCATCCAGAGAAGCACCGCCAAAATTTGGAAGAAGTTGCTCAAGGGACCACTCGAGTAATCTACAAAGTTATATAGACCATTACTCGAGTAACCACTCGAGTAACATAATTTGTAAAGGCATCACTCAAGTAGCCACTCGAGTAATCAGGTAAAAAAATCTTCCAGTAGTTCTCGGCCAAGAAAAGCAACATTTTACTAAAGTAGCCACTCGAGTAACCTTGTGAGAAAAAGGCATTACTCGAGGAAGAACTCTAGTAATCTGCGGAGTTATTTGATCCATTTCTCGAGGGATCACTCGAGTAACCAGGTAACTAAACTCTCGACCAAGATTTGAATGACATTCTTTTCTCGAGGGAATAATCGAGTAATTTGCAAATTTATTTGAAATCTACTCGAGGGAGCACTCGAGTAACTTTTGAAGAAAACATATGGCCACTCGAGTAACCACTCGAGTAATCAGATTATCGGAGTCAGCACCCGAGTAACTTGTGAAGGAAAGACATGGCCACTCGAGTAGCCACTCAAGTAATAAGGTATTTCCAAGGTTTGTAATGTATTGCACTCCATATCTTACCTGAGTAATATCTTATGAAAAATGTTGAATCCATATTTTTTTATAGGTTTACTCAAGGGACCACTCGAGTAACAAACATGATCACTCGAGTAATGAAGTCCAGAAATCATGTTTTTAATCGAATGATTATTAAATTGTTTTCTATATAATTAACTCTTCATTGCACTAGTATTCTAAGTACATTTGCAGAGAAACAATGAAGAGATCATGCAAGAAAAGTAAAGTCAAATAAAGTGTCCGAGATCTCACCTACCGCTACCTACTGCAAACGGATAGTTTTCAAAATTGAAGAATGGTTAACCATTACTGCGCGACTCTAACGGACATGTTTGAATTGCTTCCAACGGACACTACAAATCATGACATGTTTGAATTGCTTCCAACGGACACTACAAATCATCTATATATATGAAGCATTCAAAGAGAAGAAAACAACACACAAGAACTGAGAACACACGAACATACACTGATCAACACACTCTTAGTGCTTTATTTTCTTATACTCATTCATTGTACTTCAATGATTATATATTTGCTCTGTGAGAGAGTTTTTCATTACAAACTCAATATTTGTTATTGAGACAACTTAAGGTTGTAGAACCTTGAGTTGGGGATTTGATTACAACGTGTAAGGGGGAGTGAGTGTCCAGGAGAAGGAACTTGCGTGTACTGAGGTACCAAGAACCCACTGAATCTTGGATAATATAGTGAAACTCTCAGAGATGCTCTGAAGACTGGACGTAGGTCAAAGTGGTTGTGGCTGAACCAGTATAACTCCTGGTGTACACTTCGATGATATTTCTCTTTGCTTCCAACTGCTTTAAATATTCAATTAATTTACTTATACGCAACGAAATTTCTAGTATCACCCAATTCATCCTCTCTTAGGTAAAACGTTTGCACTAACAATAATATGTGGCAAAAAAAATCCCATATGGCAGTGCCAACTCAACATATATTGAGGCAACATCCATTAACTGTTTAGGTCTTTAACGAAGGGGCAAAATTGCCCCTTTCCTTTTTATTCCGGAGTGTATTTGGCCTGTTGAAAACTTTCAGGTTCCCAATGCCCAAATGCAAAAAATTTTAAGGCATTTAAGCCCTTTAACCCTTTAATAAATAATAATTTAAAGTTATTATTAAATAATATTAACAATTTTAGAACTAGTAATTAACAACTTTAATATCAAATGACAACAACAATAAAGACTATTAAACTCATGAGCTGAAGCAAACTCGTGATAGGAATGCATATTCGGATTGTAAACTAAAATTGTAAAGCCACAAGAGTTTACTTTTATTAATAAATATATATTAAAATTATTTGATTAAATAAATAAAATATAAAAAATGACAATAATTTGATTAATCAAAATAATTGAAATTAAATTCATCAACATTAATTGTTTATTATCCTTCATAAAGAAATTCCCATGAAGTTCATATATGAAGTCACAAAATATGATCAATAATAAAAATCTAACATGAGTTTAAGAACAAATTGAAATGAGATTATGTAAGTTATAAACGCAAAAACAGTAATTTCGATAAAATGAACTTATTAGTTCAACTAATTTTGAAGCTAAGATGCATTTTGAAAATGAGTTGACATCATTTTGTAAGTTAAAGATGTGATACCAATGATAACAATTAGGGTTGTAACAACTAATTTCATTGGGGGCACTTATATCCATTTCAAGGAAAAAAAAAACTTAATTACATAATATCTTATGAACTTCATAATAATTCAGTTATTTTGAGGTATCATTTTGAAATTCCTTTATTTCATGTCCTTATTTTAAAGGCTCAACTTTTAGCCCTTTAAGGTTGATATGAGGTATGTTTTTAGTCCCTTAACTTTATAAAGTATATTTTTTGTTCTATATTTCTAATACTGTTAATGTTGGTAACAGAAAATATTGACAAAATAAATTCAAGTGATGACTGCACAACTGTTAAAATATATTTAATTTTTAATTTTTTGATATAATATATTTAGATAATTAAATTAAAATAAACTAATAAATTGTTGCAAATGAAATTGAGGTTTTGATATTTAGATTATTAAACAAAAAATTTAGATTATTAAATTAAAATTTTTTAATACAATCAAGGTTTTGATATTGATTGCTTCGTTAGGTCTGTATATATTTTTCAATTTACCCATATTTTAAATTAAAGATTAATGTCATTTAATTACATGGTCATCCCTTAATTTTGTTACGTCGGCATTTTCCGTTAGAAACATCAATGGTGTTAAAATTATATGATAAAAAATATACTTTATAAAGTTGAAGGTCTAAAAGTATACCTTATGTAAATTTAAAGAACTAAAAATATACTTTAGCCTATTCTAAGAGTGTTCCAAACATAAATTTAGTCTTTCTTCCTATATTATAAGAATATTATTTTGGTCTATTTTGGCCAAGTTTTACTTTATGGCTTGACTTACCTCAACTAGAGTATCCAAGTGGAATTGAGATCCTTTGGACCGATGGAACTTCTAACACACCCCCCTGGTGGCATTTTAATATAAGGAAAAGTTTGTGTAACTCAATTTTTATTTTAATTAAATTCGTACATGTGCTTGAAATTGAAACAGCTATATTTCACTTTGAGAATAAAGAGGAAGCCTGTATAATCGCAGCACATTTTTTCCAAAAAAATTATTATTATTTTAATATAAAAAAGAATCAGACAAGAACAAAAATGCAAATCAAATTCCATTAATATCCCATCCCATTATAAATATATATATATAAATCCAAAGCCTTCTACAAATTAAATCCCAAACACCACGGGCCAACGCTTTTTTGACGGAGTCAGCGTTGCCTTCTTCGTTCCTACACGTTTCTGTATTAACCCATCAGTCGTGCCGATAGCGTCGCACCGCACGTGACTTCCTCCTCCCTCGCACGTGACTCCCGCCCCTGTCCTTCCCTTCTTATATCCCTTTCCAAGCTCGGCTTCTTCTTCCTCCTCCAAGCCCCCTCTCACATTCTGCTTCCCTCTCACTTCTCTCTCTCTCTCTATATTCTGCAACTATGGCTGATGCTTCAATAGCGCCGACTCCACTTCTCAAGGATGAGCTCGACATCGTGATTCCAACGATTAGGAATCTCGACTTTCTTGAGATGTGGAGGCCTTTCTTCCAGCCATACCATCTCATCATCGTTCAGGATGGTGACCCTACCAAGACCATTAACGTCCCCGATGGCTTCGATTACGAGCTCTACAATCGCAATGACATCAATCGGATTCTTGGTCCTAGGGCTTCCTGCATCTCCTTCAAGGACTCCGCTTGCCGCTGCTTCGGTTATATGGTCTCTAAGAAGAAGTATATCTACACTATCGACGATGACTGCTTTGTGAGTTTTCTTTTTTCGTTTCTCTGATCATGATTTTTGACGCCTTTGATTCTGGATCTCCTTGTTGTTATGATTATGAATTATTGTTCTTCTTGTTTTGTGATTGGTTCTGATCGTAGAAGTAATCCGTTCGCACTGCTCAATCTATATGATAAAATTTAAAATTACTGTGTGTGCAGCAGTGAAATCTGTGTGACGATTTTGTTTTTATCTTTGTTTTTTGGTTTTTGAAAATTGGCTCTGTATTGACAGGCTGTCTGTGAATTTGTCTTCATTACAAAGACCTGCAATTTTTTCTGTACTGTTGCGAATATTGTTCAGATGTCTTTCTACTCGAATTAATTTAAATTAGTTGATTTCATTTGAATCAGAGAGATACAGTGTATGTAAGAGACAGTGGGATCCACGTCCACCTTCCGTTAGGACCCACCGCTCTTTGTATCATTGTCTTTTTAAAAAATACAGAGATGTTCAAGCTATTCATTTTCTTGTCTTTCATCGGTCTGCATTTCTACATTCATTTTGGAATTGCCTCTTCTGTTTTCTTCATGTATTGGTAAATAATGGGTTGGGGTTCTCTGCATCTGATAGAATTTTGAGATCCCAGAGCCGGATCTGCGATTGACATGAATTGTAATTGTAACATTTGTGTAGCATATCTTGATAAGTTTTGAAGATTTCATTAATTTAATGAAGGATTTATAATTCTAAAAGTCTTCTAATGTATGTTGCTATTGCTTTTATGGCTTAGGTTGCTAGCGATCCTTCTGGAAAGAAGATCAATGCACTGGAACAGCATATCAAGAACCTTCTTTGTCCATCCACTCCCTTGTTTTTCAACACCCTCTACGATCCTTACCGTGAGGGTGCAGATTTTGTTCGTGGCTACCCTTTCAGTCTCCGTGAAGGTGTTCCAACTGCTGTTTCTCACGGCCTCTGGCTTAACATCCCTGATTATGATGCTCCTACCCAGCTTGTGAAGCCTCTTGAGAGAAACACTAGGTATGTACGAAAATTTAGACACCTGAAAATTGAAAATTGGCTTTACGATATAATATATTACTTGAGTTTGAGTATTATTGTTTTGGTTGTAAGGTATGTCGATGCAGTTCTGACCATACCAAAGGGAACGCTGTTCCCCATGTGTGGAATGAACTTGGCGTTTGATCGTGATCTTATTGGAGCAGCCATGTACTTTGGTCTCATGGGTGATGGTCAGCCTATTGGACGCTACGATGACATGTGGGCTGGCTGGTGCGTCAAGGTTAGTTTTTGTATCTTTTCTTTTCAATTAGTCTCCAGTTTACTTTTTGTTTCTGTGGTTCCATATTCTGTTTTGCATTTCCACTCAATCTTTTACTGTATGCTTCATGACATGGTGAGAAACTCAATCTTATGAGTGTGAACAAAAAGCTGAAATTACTAAGAATCTAAGAATGCAAATTATGATTGTTTGTTTGTTTTTTGGCTCAGGTGATCTGTGATCATTTGGGACTAGGAGTGAAAACGGGTCTGCCATATATATATCACAGCAAGGCTAGCAACCCATTTGTAAACCTGAGGAAAGAGTACAAAGGCATATTCTGGCAGGAAGAGATCATCCCATTCTTCCAAAATGCTATTCTCCCAAAAGAGGCCACCACTGTGCAAAAGTGCTACATTGAACTTGCCAAGCAGGTCAAGGACAAGCTCTCCAAGGTAGATCCTTACTTTGACAAGCTTGCTGATGCCATGGTCACTTGGATTGAAGCTTGGGATGAGCTTAACCCTCCTTCCAAAGGGTCTGTTCCCAACGGCAAAGCATAAATCAGTTTGGATTAGCTTTCAACTACAGCCTCGGAACTTATAATTTATAATACATTTATGTAGTGTTTACTGTTCCGTTTAAACTTGCTTTGGATATCACTTACAATATGCAGCATTGTTGGCTGCAATTTTATTTAATTTTTTTTTTAAATTTCTGCTTTGATTGAGTAGAGAAGCAAATAAAATTCAGTGGTCTAGGGTATTGTTGCTTTCTTTTGATTTTTGTTCGGTGGAGGTACAGAACACAGGAAGGTCATTTCAATCTGAGGTTATAGAGAACACATGTATGCCTTATTATTGCCGAGTATAGATCAATATTTGATCAAATTTAAAATTTTACAAATTGATTCGTGTTGCTTTTGCACTCATTTGCTCCAGACATTACCTAGCCAATAAGATGATAGATTGGATTAAAGAAATTGAAAAGTCCACTTGATTAGGATATTGCCTTTTGAACGGGATGACTATTAAATATGTGCAAATAAATAAAAATACAAAGTGTTCAGTTTTTAAATGGGAAAATTTCAAAAAAAAGACATTAGAAATTGTAAAAGAACGATTCAATATATCGAAATTCGAAAAGGATAGATGTGTCAAACGGGATGAGGAATATGAGATTTTAAAATCTCAACCAAATAACGAAAATGCCCTTTAGCTCTCCATTCCTCCACTTCAGAATAACAACATAATCCTCATAATTAACAAATTCAATATCTTCTTTTACAATTAACAAGTTTCAGGGCCAATAATAACACATATATCTTAATTAACAATTCCGTATTTAACATTAATAACTCCAATTTTTTCTTTTACAGTTAACAAGTTTCAGGGCCAATAACAACTTTTTTCTCTTTATTAACAACACCGTATTCTACATTAACAACTCCACTTTTTTCCTCCACTTCGGAATAACAATGCGATTCTCTTAATTAACAATTTCGGATTCGACATGAACAACTCCAATTTCTTCTTTCACACTTAACAAGTTTCAGGACCAATAACAACACTTATCTCTTAATTAACAACTCTGGATTCAACATTAACAACTCTAATTTCATCTTTTATAGTTGATAAGAACGGACTCTTTGGGGGGATTTTGGTGTTATTAATATCAAAGACTGAGTTGTTAATTAAGAGGCACATATTGTTATTTTGACTGAGCGTTGAAGGGTATTTTCATCATTTGGCCGATATATCAAAATCACAGATTTCTCATCCCATTTGACACAGTACTAATTTGTCCTTTTCAAATTTCGGTGTACTGAATTGTCCTTTTGTAATTTTCAATATATTTTTTTAGAATTTTCCCTTTTTAAATCTGAGGTTATAGAGAACACATATATATGCCTTATTATTGCTGAGTACTGATAAATATTTGATCAAATTTAAAATTTTACAAATTGATTCGTGTTGCTTTTGCACTCATTTGCTCCAGACATTGCTCAACCAATAAGAAGATTGTAGCGCCCGGAATTTGGAAAAATATGGAGCCGCCACCAAAATTTTAGAAAAAGGATAATTTTGGAAACCTTTTTAAAAATGGAAACTGGTCTACAAAAAACCATTTAAGGTTCGGGAGTCGATTGTGTGTGGGGAAGGTGTTAGGCACCCCACAACACCCATTCATAAGAATGGTTACCCTAAGTTAATTATTTAAAAATAAAAATGGCCTTTAACATTATTATAATTACCCAAATAAAAAAAGAATATTTATGAAACTAAACGAAATGAAAGAAATAGAAAAAAAAAAGAACACTTATTTACAATAAGGAAAAATATACTTATTTAAAAAAAATATTTATTTATAATAAAAAAATAAGAAAAAATATATTTACTTACAAAATTGGACTTGACCTAGGATGAAAACCTAGGGCCTACGTACCCTTTAGAGGGATCAAAGCCCACGTAGTTCGGGGGTAGAAATGCGTGTCACTTTGTTTGTATTTTTTAGAAAAAAATGTTTATTTAATTTATTTGAGAAAAATATCTTTTTTTTTTGTTGGGTTTGTGTTTTTTACTTTTTTTTTAAAAAACGTTTTTTTTTTTATTTTCTTGTAAAAGAGAGTTTTTCCATTTTATTTTCATTTATCAAAATGTGTCAATATTATTTTTTCTTTTTTCTTTTTGAAAGAGGACCTAAGAAAGGGATTAAGAAAAAGAAGAAGAAAAGTAACACAAGTTAAACAAAAAAGAAGTCAAAAGTAAGAAGATTCATGCGTACCTTTTATTCTTTGAACCCGCTACAATAAGAGATAAGGTGATAGAACCACATAATAAACAAGAAGCAAGTACAATTATATTATCTATATTTATTAAGCATAACACCTAGTATCATAAGAAAATAAAACAGCACATACCTCTTGCCTATGTATGAGATAATTCAGTTGGATAATAAAATGCAAATCCACAAGACCACAATGAGCTAAAACATGTCCAGCAACATCAGAGTACAAAGTAAAGCAATGTAATGCATATTGGATAAAGTCATAGTGCATGAATGCTGAGGTAAGCATGAGGCATGATGAGGCAAGCATGAGCCAAGGGATATTAGATGAGAGAAAAAAACGAGATGTCAAAGTGAAATAAAAGAAAAGGATAAAAACTCAGTCACAGACCTTATCTCCTTGCTCTCCCAAAATTCTTGTCCAAAATTTTTGTCCCCTTTGCTTCAACCCTTACACTCCTATTTATAGTCTTAAGGTAGAGTTTTCTTCATAAATGCTCCCTTTTTTCTTTTTTCTTTTTTAATTTTCGTTTTTTTAATTTTCTTTTTTTGTATTTTATGTTAAGAACTACCTAACTTGACCAAATCACTATCAATAGAGATTTTTTTTTAATTTTCGTTTTTTTTGTATTTTCTATTGATAAAACTTCCTAACTTGACCTAATTACCATTAGTGGAGATTTTTTCGTTTTTAATTTTTTTCATTATTCTCTCCACAAGTAACTTCCTAATTTAAACCTATCAACATAAATAAGATTTTTTTATTTTTTATTTTTTGTTTTTTTTATTTATTATTTTCCCTTAATGAATGACAATGTCAATCATATCAATTAGGGGATTTATTTTAATTTTCGTTTTTTTTAATTTTTCCCTTTCAATGATTGCCTATTTAGACACCGATCATCATCAATAGGAGGATTTCCTTATTTTCGTTTATTTATTTATTTTTTTCTTTCAATGATGATTGCCAATTTGGACACCAATCATTATCAATTATTTTTGTATTTTTTAGTGGGGCCCTGACAAAATAGGGTGTTCACAGTTGCCCCTCTTTACTTGTTTCGTAGCTGAGAAAAGTGAGATTCTCGTCTATGAAACAAGTGAAGATAAGAACACGTATTTTGTCCGGCCAGAGAACAAGGTGCCCCCTTAGAACGAAAGAGGGTTTGGACAAAATACAGTGTCTATGCCCCTCTTTACTTGGTTCATAAGGGAGAAGAATGCAAGTGGAGATAGATGATTACCTGGAATGGAAGTGAAGCGCCTAGTAGCATAGGACTTTGGTGGGGCGTAAAAGAATTGTGCCACCGGTACTGGGCTCTGAGAGTACCTGCTGATACAGGGCTTTGAAAGAATAGTGCCTGCTGTTACAGGGCTTTAAAAGAATTGTGCCAGCCGTTACTGGGCTTTGAGGGTGCCTGTTGGTACAGGACGTTGAAAGAATAGTGCCTGCCAGTACAGGGCTTTAAAAGAATTATGCCAGCCGTTACTGGGCTTTGAGAGTGCCTGCTGATACAGGGCTTTGAAAGAATAGTGCCTGCCGTTACAGGGCTTTAAAAGAATTGTGCCAGCCGTTATTGGGCTTTGAGGGTGCCTGTTGGTACAGGACTTTGAAAGAATAGTGCCTACCGGTACATGGCTTTAAAAGAATTGTGCCAGCCGTTACTGGGCTTTGAGGGTGCCTGTTGGTACAGGACTTTGAAAGAATAGTGTCTGCCGGTACAGGGCTTTAAAAGAATTATGCCAGCCGTTACTGGGCTTTGAGGGTGCCTACCGGTACAGGGCTTTGAAAGGGTGCCAGCCGTTACTGGGCTTTGAGGGTGCCTGCCGTTACAGGGCTTTGAAAAGGGTGTCAGCCGTTACTTTGAAAGGGTGTCAGCCGTTGCTAGGCTTTGAGGGTGCCTGCCGTTACAGGGCTTTGAAAAGGGTGCCAACCGTTACCGGGCTTTGAGGGTGCCTGCCTGTACAAGGCATTGAAAGGGTGCCAGCCGTTACTGGGCTTTGAGGCTGCCTGCCGGTACAGGGCTTTGAAAGGGTGCCAGCCGTTACTGGGCTTTGAGGGTGCCTGCCGGTATAGGGCTTTGAAAGGGTGCCAGCCGTTACTGGGCTTTGAGGGTGCCTGCTGATATAGGGCTTTGAAAGGGTGCCAGCCGTTACTGGGCTTTGAAAAGGGTGCTATGAACATGTGATGCCCCTTGGAGTAATGCTTATGAAGATGATGACATTGATAATAATGATGACAATGATGATGATGAAGAGGATGATAATGACCATGATGATGAAGGGAATATCAGAATAGTGATGTCATGATGGGGGTGAGGACACTAATAATGATGATGACAGTGATTATGGAATCCTAATAAGGATGATGAATACAATGATAATGCTAATGATGATGATGATGATAGTAGTGATGATGATGATGTTAATAGTGATGTTGATAATGGAGATGATGACATGCTAATGAGAATAAGTGCAATAATTGTAGTGTTAAAGAATAGCCTGGCAGGTGATATTGCTCCTTCTTCGTCCAGGTGCCTAACCAGTACCCCGTTACTTGCGCAGTCTTGTCGGAGGTATGAGGATGTGTATAATGAGATTCACATAGATGCCACAGCCTAGAACCCTCAGTTTAGATTGTGTCCCTTTGTCAACTGATTAACCCCAAAACAAAAATTCCAGTTGGGACCTTCGCTAATGATCCTGAAATTACACAAGTTAAATGGGAGTAGAGGACACCATGTATATCAACGTGAGTGTTTATCCAGACAAAAGTTGTGCTTTCATTAAAAAGAGTTACCCTTATACAAATCATGACACAAAGTTTGACATGCGATTTAATAGAAGGGAAAGATATACTAAGGATGAAGATTCATTTAAAAGAAATGATCTTCCAATATTCAAGTGGATGCATGATGATGATCATATATTGGTGTAGACATGATGTTATTAGGAGGTCCTTCGCTTTTAGTTCTGTGTTCTCCCCTTGATGGTGCCTTGCTTAATTGCCAGAGGCATGCACTTTTCGATGAATGATTACGGAGTCTTCCAAATAGACAAAGTAAAGAGAGTCATGGGGCTAGGACTGATAACCTTCTTCGATATTTGTTTAACCCGCCCTTTCAGGTTTTTGACTTAACAGCTCCCAATTTTTTGCTCTAAATTTTGCCTAAGTTGCCCTTTCGGGTTTTCAACTTAGTGAGTTTTTTTTTCTTGCTCTAACTTTTGCCTAAGCCGCCCTTTCGGGTTTTCAACTTAGCGAGCCTTTTTTTTCCTTGCTCTAACTTTTGCCTAAGCCGCCCATTCGTGTTTTCAACTTAGCGAGCTCTTTTTTTTTTTCTTGCTCTAACTGTTGCCTAAGCCGCCCTTTCGGGTTTTCAACTTAGCGAGCTTTTTTTTTGCTCTAACTTTTGCCTAAACCGCCCTTTCGGGTTTTCAACTTAGCGAGCCTTTTTTTCCTTGCTCTAACTTTTGCCTAAGCCGCCCTTTCGGGTTTTCAACTTAGCGAGCTCTTTTTTTTCTTGCTCTAACTGTTGCCTAAGCCGCCCTTTCGGGTTTTAAACTTAGCGAGCTTTTTTTTTTGCTCTAATTTCTGCCTAAGCCGCCCTTTCGGGTTTTCAACTTAGCGAGCTTTTTTTTCTTTACAGCATCTGAATTGATTGGCCTTGGTAGATCTTGGCCATTCATGTTTGTCAATATCAATGCCCCACTAGAGAAAGCTTTCTTAACAACATATGGGCCTTCATAATTCGGAGCCCATTTACCTCTATCATCTTCTTGATTTGGTAGGATCTTCTTGAGGACTAGGTCTCCTATTTTAAACCACCTGGGTTGTAGTTTCTTATTACAGGCCCTTGCCACTCGTGACTGATATAACTGCCCAGGACATATTGCTGTGAGCCTCTTTTCTTCAATCATATTTAATTGTTCAAATCGAGAACGTATCCATTCGCTCTCATCTAGGTCTGATTCAGCCAAGATTCTCAGGGATGGTATTTCCACCTCAATTGGAGTAACAGCCTCCATGCCATAAACTAAAGAGTAAGGGGTTGCCCCAGTTGATGTACGTATTGTGGTACAGTATCCGTGTAATGCATATGGAAGCATTTCATGCCAGTCCTTATAGGTCACTGTCATTTTCCTGATGATCTTCTTAATGTTTTTATTGGCTGCCTCAACTGCACCATTCATCTGTGGCCTATATGGTGCAGAATTATGATGTTTGATCTTGAACTGATCATATAATTCTTTAACTGCTGCCCCGTTGAGGTTTGGTGCATTGTCAGTTATGATCCTCTCCGGTAACGCATATCTACAGATGATATTGGCCTTTAAGAACTTGATGAAGGCCTTCTGAGTAATACCAGCAAAGGAATTGGCCTCTACCCACTTAGTAAAATAGTCAATAGCAACGAGGATAAAACGATGACCATTCAAAGCTTTTGGGTTAATCAGCCCAATAACATCTATTCCCCACATGGAGAATGGCCATGGAGATACGAGACTATCATTATAGTCGGAGGGGCATTAGCTTTGTTGGCATATATTTGGCACTTATGACACTTTCTAACATAATTGATACAATCCTTCTCTATAGTTATCCAGTAGTAACAAGATCTTTGAGCTTGTTTAGTTAATGAGTGGCCATTTGCATGTGTACCGCATACGCCTTCATGGATCTCTGTCATAATCTTGTGCGCCTCCCTCATGTTTACACAGCGTAGCAATGTCCCATCAAAGCTTCTCTTATATAGGACGTTATTACTAATAAAAAAGCCCATGGCCAATCGACGGATGGTCTTTTCATTATGTGTCGCGTCTGGAGGGTAAGTACCATACTCCATATACATCTTAATACTATGGTACCAAGGTTGCTCGTCGTGCTCTCTTCCAATATTGAAGCAAAATGCTAGCGATCTTCTAGTCTCAATCTGTATTGGTTGAACTTAGACCCCACAATCAAGTTGGATCATAGCTGCTAAAGTAGCTAACGCATCAGCGAAGCGATTCTTTTCTCTAGCCATGTGATGAAAATTGATTACTTCAAAGTTTTTGATCAACTCTATCAAATACTCTTGATAAGGGATCAACTTTGGGTCTTTAGTATGCCATTCACCAGTCACCTGATAAATTATGAGAGCTGAGTCACCATAGACTTTTAGGTTTTTTATCCCAAGACCTATGGCAGCCTGGAGACCATTAATACAAGCTTCATATTCTGTCATGTCATTGGTGCAGTCAAATCCTAACTTTATAGCAATCGGAAATTGCTTTCCATCTGGGGATATGATTACTGCCCCTACACCATTGCCATGCATGTTTGCTGCCCCATCAAAATACATCTCCCACTCTTTCGATTTGGTTTCCTCAATCGGATCCTCTGTAGCACATATGTCTTCATCTGGGAATTTGAAATCTAGTGGCTGACATTCATCTATGGGATTTTCCGCTAAGTGATCTGCTATCCTACCACCCTTGGCGGATTTTTGAATGACTATCTTATATCATATTCAGACAATATTACTTGCCATTTAGAGACTCTTATGGCTACATGTGGGCTTTCGAAGATGTACTTAAGTGGGTATACTCTAGAAATTAACCAAGTGGTGTAGTAAAGCATGTATTGCCTCAACCTCCTTGTAGCCCAGACTAAACCACAACAAGTTTGCTCGATCATCTGGTAACATGACTCACAATCATTAAACTTCTTGCTCAAGTAATAGATCGCTTGTTCTCTTCGCTTAGATGCATCTTGTTGCCCTAGCATGGCTCCCATGGAATTTGGTCGTATTGTTAAATACAAAATTAAAGGTCGTCCTGGTACAGGAGGAACCAAAATTGGGGGATTTAGCAAATAATCCTTGATTCTATCAAATGCCTGTTGGCAATCTTCATCCCACTTCCTGGTGCAGTTCTTCTTTAAAAGCTTGAATATCGTCTCACAAGTTGCAGTCAGGTTGGCAATGAATCGTGCAATGTAATTCAGCCGCCCCAAAAAGCTTTGAACTTCCATTTCTGTTTGAAGAGGGGGCATTTCCCGTATTGCTTTTACTTTGTCTGAATCTACTGTAATCCCTTTTTGGCTTACAATGAAGCCCAACAATTTTCCAGATAAAGCTCCAAAGACGCATTTGTTAGGATTTAGTCGTAGCTTATACTTGCGTAGCCTTTCAAACAGCTTTCTTAACACCACAACATGGCTTTCTCCCTCAGAAGATTTAGCTACCATATCATCCATGTATACTTCAAGTTCTTTATGCATCATATCATGGAAGAGTGCCACCATGGCACGCTGATAAGTTGCCCCAGCATTCTTTAGCCCGAATGGCATGACGCAGTAACAATAAGTACCCCATTGTGTAATAAATATGGTTTTTTCTTTATCCTCCCTATCCATAGGGATTTGGTTATATCCTGAGTACCCATCCATGAACGAGTACCTATAGCTACGGGCTGTATTATCAACCAGGACATCAATATGAGGCAATGGAAAATCATCTTTTGGGCTAGCTTTGTTTAGATCTCAATAATCCACACACATTCGAATTCTCCCGTCCTTCTTTGGGACAAGAACGACATTTTCTATCCATTGTGGGTATTTAGCTACTTCTAGGAAACCCGCTTCTAATTGCTTCATCACCTCCTCTCAAACAACTAAGGACACATCGGAAGTGAGCCTCCTCAATTTCTGCGTTTTAGCCTTAGTGTCTGGGAATAAGGGGATCTTGTGAGAAGCAATCCCTAGATCAAGGCCTGGCATGTCTTGATAAGACCATGCGAACACATCTATGAATTCTTTGAAGAGTTCAACCATTTGCTCTCTTTCGAGGTTATCTACTATCTTTAGTTCTCTCTTTTCTTCCTCTGTGCCCATATTTATTACTTCAATCACATCTTCATGTGGGCACATTCTATTGTCGTGAGATTCGAGGATTTTTTTGTATACTTGAATGATCTCATCATCATCATACTCGTAATCGTGCATATCAATGGCAACAAGCGAATCATCATTCAGGGACTCAGGAACCTCTGCGTTGGACAAGAGTTCCGAGGAAATCAATTTCCTGGAGGGCGAAAAATGAACAACGAATGAATAGAAGGAAAAAGAAAAAAAAGGAATGGATATAAATAAGTGAATTTTATTTGCATATCATTCTTTATTCATGGTTCATATAAGAGCTTGCCTAAAGGCGCATACAAAGCATAAAAAGACAACTTTCAGCTAGGCATGTTACTCTAAAATGATAGAATTGAAGGTATCCTCAAACTCCCAATTTTCCAAAGCCCTTCCAAAATCATCAGCTGAAATCCACGTGCAGGTCTTTTTGCTTATTATTGAAATCATTGCAACAGTTGACTTGTTTAGCACTTCAGAGGATGTCGGGAATGTCTTCCTTATGTGGGGGATTTCAAAGTACTAATCTTCCCTCCCTATCCAATGATTCATATTAGATTCGTCTTCATTTTTACTGCTGGCTGCCATCTGACGACTACGTGAGTGCATGTTGTATGAATGCTTAGAGGGTAGCTAGTTAGGACATTTAGATGGAGCAATATTGTATTACTGGCCTATATAGGAACAAAATATCATTAGTTTATTTGAACTCAAAATTTCAAGTGGGCATAGCGAGTTATCCATGGTGTACAAGCATCCTCTAGCTTCCTCAGGGAATCTATTATTCCACAGGGAGAACTAGAGTTGATCATTAGATAAGAGGGACCCAGAGTCCCATCCTAGCCAAGATCTTATCATTGACCATAGTGATAAGCATGCAATACACCTTTCCTATAGGAACTTGATTTAAACCTGGTTCTTTTTGTAACAGCCCAATTTTTGGATTAAAGGCTAATGGTAATTATTGAGGATAATTATCGAATTAAAGAGGAATAATTATGTGTTGTATGGCAATTTTAATTAATATGCCATAGTTGTTGGAAAATTAAATGAATGGCTCTAAATTAGTGATTAATGGAAGAGATTAATTACTAATTAAGAGGGCATAAGATGTGAAATTAAATGGCTAATGAAGTGGTTAGAGTAACTAAATTGGTTACTTGCTTTATGAGAGCCAATGAGGTGGAGACATGTGGCAAATGGTTAGGATGAGAGAGGGTGTTGGAAAAGTCAAAGCACCATTTATTTTATGCATTTTCCCTCTTTCCTCTCTCTCTCATGCGCATGTGAAGGGGGTGGGGCAGATTTTTCTGCATTCATCATCATCTTCACCTCTCCTCCATCTCTCTCTCTCGTTTTCTCTCCCCTTCTCTCCATTTTCGCCATTGTTGCTCAAGAAAGAGAAAGGAAAAGCTGGATTTTGAGGTAAGCAAATGGCCTCAAATGCCAAAATGTACTTCATTAACATTGTTCCTTGAGCTAAGAGCTTTCATCCTATGGTTTTAGATTCTCCATTGGTGGTGATTTGAGGAATCACGAAAATGTACAAGTTGGAGAATCATGAAGTGCCTTTGGAAAAGTTGTTAAGGTAAGTGAAAGCTTTAATTTCATATAAGTTTTGTGGCCATTGGTTGGGCCTTAAATTTCTGGAATTTTAGCCCTAATTTCGTGATTTAGGGTCTTGTGGTGTTTGAATTGTTGTTGTGATGGAAATGGTGCCTTGTTTAGTGTTTTGAATTGATAGAATTGCATTGAAGCTTAAATGTGAAGTTTGGCACTTTTTGTGTTGGTTTTGTGCTTTGGTCAAAACAGGGCATATAAATGGGTTGTGATTTTGGTCATTTTGAGGTTACCATTGTGTTCCTTGAGTGATTTTGTGCGGGAATAAGCTTGGTTATTAATTTTGGAGTTATTGAACACTTTGGTAGAAAATTGGAAATCTGTTTGGTTTAAGCTCTGTTTTGCGCAGTAATTTGGTATGAGCGTTTTGAGTGACCAAATGGTATTGGAAAATTATGAAACTTTCCAGTCTTAAATTTCACATCCCAAGCTTCAAAATGGAGATATATTTTATGTCATTTCGTTGAGTATTCTGTGAGATATGGTTGTCCAAAGTTTGGGATTGAAACAGAACTCTGTTTTGGGAGTAGTGGTTAGTTTTTGGTGATTCTGTATTTGTGTAGTAATTTCCAGTGATGGGCTATATTTATCCTTGAAAGAGGACTCATATACCTTTCATTTGGCTTTGGAATCACCTTGTTTCGATTTTTCTAGAATTAGTTATGGTTTTTCGAAGTTCAGCCCAGAATCAGGAAATTTCTGAGCCTCGGCCTATGAGTGGCTGGCCGGGGCCCAAACCTTTCTGGCCTGATTCGGGCCGCGGCCCATGAGTGGTGGGCCACAGCCCACGGCCTTCTGACCATATTTGGGCTGCAGCCCAAGGAAGGGCGGGCCACAGCCCGACCCTGTGTTCCAGCACTTAGTGTTTTCGAAAAGTGACCTTCAACTTTTTGTTTCCCAACCTTTTAGGGCTTTTATTAGAGGCATTTGTGGTCTCTTAAGAGTCCTAAATGATAACCATTTAAGTGATAAGAAGTCATTGAGAATTTGGAAAAGAGAATGATCCTATGTCCTTGATTTGGTTATAGGGTTTGATATTCGCCTTGATCATGGTTTGACATCCGCTCGGATCGCGAGTAGCCGGTGCTGGAGCATACGTGGAAAGAATAAGTGTAGGGAACTTACCTCTCCTGCATGTATTGATATTTGTGTTTGTGTATTGATGCATGTTATTGCTTTGCTAGATTATGTGAAACATATATGAATGATTGAAGCTCTGTTTCTATTTATGCTATGGCCATGAGTATGTTGTTGAAACATTGAGCATGCGGATATATCATTATGTGAACATGAGTTATTGTGATGCAAGCATGTCATGCATTAAATACTTATCTTACATGCATAGTGGTATCTGTTTCCTACTGGGATTCTCTAGAATCTAACCCTCCCCTACCAACATTTTAGACAGGACAAGTGGCTCGAGGAAGGAGCAAACGACTAGGGGCGGCGAGAATCCCTTATGGGCATTTGGACTTGGTAGTGGTTATCATGCTATTTGGGATAATCGTAGTGGATTTTGATGTATTTAGAATTGTATATGTTGTGGAAGTGTATTTGGAATGGAATTTGTGTAATCCCCATTGAGGAATTGTAAAGGGCGTATGTGCCCATGAACCTTTAGTGAAGATATGAACCCGGAATTGCCGGGATTGTTATTGTGCACTCTGATATATTATGAATGTTAATTATCTTCGCAATGTAATTGTATTCGAAATGTGAATGTGAGACCAGGTTAAAGTGTTTGATTTTGAAATGTATTTGTGAAAACCCTATCTTAAGGATGGGGAATGTAAATGTATTTTGATTATTATTGGTTTCTATTTCACTCTAATGTTGTATTTCGGATATAATTACGGAGGGGGTTACACTTTTGCCATTTAACCTTTGTGCCAAATTTTTAGTTGTTAGATAACTTGCTTGTCCTTTATTAAAGGAAATAGAAGGAAGAGTCAGAAAGTATTTCCGAATACACGCTATGCAGATGATTACATGTGCTTTCTAGCCTTGATTTGGGTGATAGACATTGAGAAAAAGAATTTCACCTCCTCAAGAGATCCAATACCCCATAGGGAGGATGAAGTGCCCATTAACCTTTAAATGACCCAAGCTCACGAGACATGAAAGAGTGATGACTTATACTCCAAGTTTTGATATGGGTGATGGACATTAAGAAAAAGAACTTCACCTTCTCAAGAGATCCAATACCCCATAGGGAGGATGAAGTGCCCATTAACCTGCGAATAGCCTAAGCTATTACGCGGTTAAGGGTTTTAAAAATGATGATTATGTCCAAGGCCCATATTAAATGAAGCTAAATGCTAATGAATGATGCAAGGATATCTCATGAGACATAAAAGAGTGATGACTTATACTTCAAGTTTTGATATGGGTGATGGACATTAAGAAAAAGAACTTCACCTCCTCAAGAGATCTATTACCTCATAGGGAGGATGAAGTGCCCATTAACCTGCGAACGGCCCAAGCTATTACGCGGCTAAGGGTTTTGTTAAATGTTTATTATGTCTAAGGCCCATATCAAATGAAGCTAGGATATCTCATAAGATATGAAAGAGTGATGACTTATACTTCAAGTTTTGATATGGGTGATGGACATTAAGAAAAAGAACTTCACCTCCTCAAGAGATCTATTACCTCATAGGGAGAATGAAGTAACTCATAGGGAGAATGAAGTACCCATAACCTGCGAATGGCCCAAGCCATCACGCGGCTAAGGGTTTTAAAAAAATGATGATTATGTCTAAGGCCTATATCAAATGAAGCTAAAAATGCTAATGAATGATATAATGATACCTCATGAGTCCTAAAGGATTATCTCTCATTAAGATGGTTTCTAATATGATTGATGGTCTTTTAGGGTCACAGACCCTTAGACTAAGGTTGGCTATCTAATGCATACACCGTCCTTGTGATGTATCTTTATGTGAAGTGATGCTAGATACATACTCAGGTGAAGCGACAGTTAATCACTTGATCCTAGGGGTTCCATTGATTATGCATGGATGGCAATAAAGATTATCAACAATAAATAAATATATACCCTCCAGTGTCCTATTTTAGGAATAACCCTAGGTTAGTAGTATCTATCCTAAGAAAGGCAGGTACTAATTAATTGGGTAGGTCTATAATTTCTACTAATAGGTGGAATGGTTTCAAGGTGGCTCTAATTCTCACAGATAAAGGTCTCCTAACTGCCCCCATCGTAAAGATGAAGACCCCATTTGATGAAGTTGACCTTCAGGGGGTTCTGAAAACCCCATAGGGATCAACCTCACCAAATGAGTAACAGCTAGGATGAAGTCTTCACATAACCTCAGGGGGTTCTTAAAACCCCACAGGGAGACCGCTAGAAACATCCACTCACCTAAGGAACTCATAGACCCGGGTATAGGGCCCAAAATGTGTGTGAGGAGAATAGTGTATGTGTTCAGTGTGTGTGGAGAGCATACCAACCTATGGGCCTAGGTTCTACCCAACCCTTATCTGCTAAGCAGATCACAATATAGATAGAAAAAAGGAGAAAAAAAATAGATGAATAAGGAATTTAATAAATAAAAACAAATATTCACAAAAAATATATAATAAGAAAAGGGTAATTAAAATAAAATTAAGGCCAAATTATTTTTAAACATTTAACTTAAATGGGCTTGACTCTTAAACTATCCCCAGTGGAGTCGCTAAGCTGTAGCGCCCGGAATTTGGAAAAACATGGAGCCGCAACCAAAATTTTAGAAAAAGGATAATTTTGGAAACCTTTTTAAAAATGGAAACTGGTCTACAAAAAACCATTTAGGGTTCGGGAGTCGATTGTGTGTGGGGAATGTGTTAGGCACCCCACAACACCCATTCATAAGAATGGTTACCCTAAGTTAATTATTAAAAAATAAAAATGGCCTTTAACATTATTATAATTACCCAAATAAAAAAAGAATATTTATGAAACTAAACGAAATGAAAGAAATAGAAAAAAAAAACACTTATTTACAATAAGGAAAAATATACTTATTTAAAAAAATATTTATTTATAATAAAAAAATAAGAAAAAATATATTTACTTACAAAATTGGACTTGACCTAGGATGAAAACCTAGGGCCTACGTACCCTTCAGAGGGATCAAAGCCCACGTAGTTCGGGGGTAGAAATGCATGTCACATTGTTTGTGTTTTTTAGAAAAAAATGTTTATTTAATTTATTTGAGAAAAATATCTTTTTTTTTTGTTGGGTTTGTGTTTTTTACTTTTTTTAAAAAAAACGTTTTTTTTATTTTCTTGTAAAAGAGAGTTTTTCCATTTTATTTTCATTTATCAAAATGTGTCAAAATATTATTTTTTTTCTTTTTTATTTTTGAAAGAGGACCTAAGAAAGGGATTAAGAAAAAAAAAAGAAAAGTAACACAAGTTAAACACAAAAGAAGTCAAAAGTAAGGAGATTCATGCGTACCTTTTATTCTTTGAACCCGTTACAATAAGAGATAGGGTGATAGAACCACATAATAAACAAGAGGCAAGTACAATCATATTATCTATATTTATTAAGCATAACACCTAGTATCATAAGAAAATAAAACAGCACATACCTCTTGCCTATGTATGAGATAATTCAGTTGGATAATAAAATACAAATCCACAAGACCACAATGAGCTAAAACATGTCCAGCAACATCAGAGCACAAAGTAAAGTAATGTAATGCATATTGGATAAAGTCATAGTGCATGAATGATGAGGTAAGCATGAGCCAAGGGATATTAGATGAGAGAAAAAAACGAGATGTCAAAGTGAAATAAAAGAAAAGGATAAAAACTCAGTCACAGACCTTATCTCCTTGCTCTCCCAAAATTCTTGTCCAAAATTTTTGTCCCCTTTGCTTCAACCCTTACACTCCTATTTATAGTCTTAAGGTAGAGTTTTCTTCATAAATGCTCCCTTTTTTCTTTTTTCTTTTTTAATTTTCGTTTTTTTAATTTTTTTTTTTTGTATTTTATGTTAAGAACTACCTAACTTGACCAAATCACTATCAATGGAGATTTTTTTTTTAATTTTCGTTTTTTTTTGTATTTTCTATTGATAAAACTTCCTAACTTGACCTAATTACCATTAGTGGAGATTTTTTCGTTTTTAATTTTTTTCATTATTCTCTCCACAAGTAACTTCCTAATTTAAACCTATCAACATAAATAAGATTTTTTTATTTTTTATTTTTTGTTTTTTTATTTGTTATTTTCCCTTAATGAATGACAATGTCAATCATATCAATTAGGGGATTTATTTTAATTTTCGTTTTTTTTTAATTTTCCCTTTCAATGATGATTGCCTATTTAGACACCGATCATCATCAATAGGAGGATTTCCTTATTTTTTCTTATTTTCGTTTTTTTATCTATTTTTTTCTTTCAATGATGATTGCCAATTTGGACACCAATCATTATCAATTATTTTTGTATTTTTTAGTGGGGCCCGGACAAAATAGGGTGTTCTCAAAGATAGATTGGATTAAGAAATTGAAAATTCGACTTGATTACGATATTGCCTTTTGCGCGGGATGACTTTTAAATATGTTCAAATAAATAAAAATACAAATTGTCCATTGCGGGAAGAATCAGCAACATGCAGTGAAAATGTGTGATGAAAGATTTGGTTAAGCTTCACTCCAAAAAAAGAAAAAAAGGATTTCGTTAAGCATGCCCCATAGAAGAACCTTATGGGTCTTCAATTTGTTTTCAATTATAGAACTGGTATATGATTGTTCCACTGTGGCACTTTTTTGAAGTACTTATTTAATTATTTAATAATTATGGTTTTGGATTTTTGTCATCTTTCATATCTTTCTTTATAATAATCCTCCCGTGAACGATGGACTACGGGCAATGTCTTTGTGATCAAATTAATCTGTTTTTCATGTTTAGATATGAGTCATAGCTCGTTTGAGATAGCTTATTTTTAGGCAATTAGTGCTTATAAATCGTGATTTACGGTATACGAGTTAAGTATATGAAAGGAGTTTTATTTCGACTTATGTAATAAGTGCTTATTGACCCCCAATAAACAATACCAAACACACACTCAAATGATTTGGATAAAGCATATTTTCAAATCACTTAATGTAATATCCTAAATTTTGAGATTAGAAACTTGAGAATAAGTTTGAATTAGACAAACTACTAGCCTTATGTTTAGTAAGAGTCTTAAGAATATTCGGGAAGTAGAATGATTTCCGGGGACTATGTCCAGGTAGACAATGATTTTCTCAGTTATATGAGGGCTCTGAGATTGTAGTTAGTTAGAGAAATAGACCAACGCATGTATTTAAGTATATGTGGCACCCTTAGGGGGCAAAAGGCCACTTGGCGCCATTTTGAATGGCGAACACAAGTATTAGTGGGCCATGTGGGGCCCTAGACTATGTGATTCAGCTCCTCATGGTAGAAAATAAGTCTTCAGATTATATGAGGGCTCAGTGTGTGCAATTAGATGGATAAAATATATTAGTAGAGGTGTGCATATTGCATTTTTAGGGTAGGTACATATACCCTGCGTTTTTTAAAAGGAAGAAGAGACATAGGCTATGTGGGTCCCACATGTAGACACACTGACATACGCACTAGGCAATCCCTTAAGGCAGCACATGTGGTGCAGTCCCGAGTAAAACCCGTGTAGGATTCCTAATAAACACTGATAAAGTAACTCTATTAAAGTAATTTCATTAAAGTGCTTTAATAAAAATAAGTAATAATGACATTTACTTTGGTATTGGACAAATGAGACGAGGACACATGTCCCTCATCATTACTTCTACTTTATGACTTTTGTGTTGGCTCTTTGTTGGGACGCCACCTAGCACAATAGTCAGGGGAATTAATTGGTCTCCGATTTGGTCATGTACTTGACTTTCCCAAACACCGAATATGGGAGTCAAGGGAATTCATCAGACTCTCCCTTCCCTTAACAATAAAGTCAGCCAAGTCATGAGAGAGGAAAGAGAAAACTGAAATTTTGGGACACTTGGCACCCCATGATTTAATCTTAGACACATGGCACCTTAGGATTTAAATGTAACCCCCCTCACGGTAATTATATCCGGATTATAAAATTTAAGTGAAATAGAGACCAGTAATACAAAAAAAAATCACATTTAGGATCACTCATCTCCAAGAGATAGGGTGTCCAAACAAAACGTTCGAAACAGAATTCATCTGGTCTCACATTCACTTTCGAATACAATTACCTATACCAATAAATCACATAATAAATATCAGAGTGCGTAATCAAAATCCCGGCAACCCCGGGTTACTTATATATATAGAATGGGTTTAAAGGTTTCCCAAAATGGAGATTACATATCCAAAATTTACTATATACATCTTATATACATATAGTAATCCCAAAATACAACTAGATAACCAACATCCAAATACAAAATGTCCCTAAAGCTCTAACCACTCCTGGTTGGCCACTTCCCTTTCGAGCCACATGCCCTGTCTAAAATGTTAGTCATTTGGAAAGAGTGAGATTCAAAAGAATCCTAGTAGTAACAAATCACTCATACAATATATAAACACAAGGCATGTAATGTATAATGTTTACCAGGATCATCTACAACACAATGATCCATGGCTTGCGCCACAGACAACAGCACTCACGGCTGTATCACAATGCACTATGCCCGCTTTCACGGTAATCACAATGACAGCTTTCCCTGCAAACACTATGCCCACTCACGCAGTAATTACTATGCCAGCAGCATCACAAAGCATAAGGTATCTCAATGCACAACGTATCACAAGGCACAATGCTCCATAATGCACAAAGCTCCACAAGGCACAATGTATCTCAATGCATCTCAAAGCAGCAACAGCACACAATGCATGATAAGCAAACATACAATACATTTACATAAAGTATAAGAGAGGAGTCATTACTTGAATCTTTCCTGACGTTCTTTGGCACAGTGGGCTCACGCGTTTGACAGATGTCAAATCCTATACCAATTTAGGGACAATTGATTAATCTCTTTTTCAAACACTTGTTCCATAATACTCTAAGTTGGTTATCATTTAGGACTCCTTAGGTAGCTAATAGAGGCATAAAAATATGCCTAAAGGGTTAGGAGAAACTACCCTGAAGACCCATTTTTCGAAAGGTAAAATAGTGATTTTAGATTGGCTCACTCGAGTGAAGATGACCTCACTCGAGTAATGAGACACTCATGCCCGAGTGAGAACGGCTCTCACTTGCGAGTGTTTGATAGTGAGCAACCATCATGGCCAGAAAGTGCTCACTGCACTCGAGCACATAACTTTACACTCGGGTAATGACTCCAAACTCACTCGAGTCACCGAAAGTGCAACACAACGAGTGACAACCTGAGAGAACAAGCTACCTTAAAGGGACAAGCTCACTCGAGCATACCCCATGGTGCTCGGGTGAAACAGCCGTGCTTGCGAGTGTTAGAGCACACTTTTGACAAATGACCAGCGAGTGACAACCCGAGAGCAGCCCTAACTCTGGACTCACACCAACACTCGAGTAGTCCCTTACTCACTCGAGCAAGCACCAACATCACTCGCGGACAAGAATCCCAATGGTTCCCTTACTCGAGCATGATCTTCCCTCACTCGAGTTTTGTGCATCAGAGGCCAGAAACATAGCAAATGACAGAAAAATACTAGATGGTCAAATACAATCCCAATGGTTCCCAAACTTCTTACAAAGCTCAACCACACTTAACCATGCCTAAGGAACACATTGGCAACTTTTAAAACACCCTAAAAACATTTTGACCACAATCAAACACTTAGGTCTCTATGATACACACCATGTTCCAATTCCTCTTAACACATTTCCAACATTCCAAACTAAATTCAATACTTAAATATCTTCACAATAAACCAATTCCCACATTAATCACAATGAGATTCCTATATTCAAAATTTACACAAACTCAAGGCTAATTTCCAGATTTTCCCAAACTTATCCAAAATCACAAATAATATATACCTCTTCACTTTGCTAAATCCAGAATCTTGATCTCAAACTTTCAAAATTCTTCAACACATAAACCACCACCTTTCAAGATTCTGAAACCATCACAATGGAGCTCTCAATGGGATACACAACATTAGAGAAGAGGATTTGAGCTTAAGAAGATCATTGCTTACCCAAAATCAAAGCTTTCCTTTCTCTTTCTTTGCTTGGTCGACGAAAATGGAAAGAAGAAGAGAGAGAAGATAATGAGATGAAGTAAATGATGATGAAGTGCAATTCTTCCCTCCTTGCCCATACCCAACAGAATAGGAGAGAGAGAATGAGAGAAAAAGTAGAATTTTGTCCTCTTATGCCACATCTAATGGTTCACACTATGCCACATGTCACCATCTTGTCACTTACACAATGAGATCGCACAAGCTTAATGCACAGGATCCCGACCCATGTGCAACAAATCTCAACCATTGATCTCTAATCACCACACACACATATATCAAATTTACATCATATTTCTCTAAAAGTGTTTAATTACACTAATTATAGTTAATCTCAGAGTCATTAGCCCTTAATCCTAAATTGGGATATTACATTAAACACTTGGACAAGTGTGGAATTAAATCCAAGACTCTTTAGCCTCCTTATTAAATGCAGCCAGCAGCCCATAATACAAGAGAAAATGGAGAGCAAAAGAAAGTAGAGAAAAAGAGGAGTATTCTTGAGTGCCTAAGGTGTTCTTGCCAGATTTCGACCCCGAATCGGCATTTCTATCTCTCAAAGCCTTCACGAATATTATCCTTCTTAGTGAGGGCTGCATTTCTATGGTTTCAAATTTTTGATCAAAGGTGTTTGGTGCTATCTACAAGGTAGAGGTATTGCCAAAATCAAGAACCAAATATGGAATCGAGTAGATGTACGTATAAACTCTGATTTGAACTCAATATCTTAAGGTTTTGATAAGTCTTCATACTGCCCTAATTTTTGATCATACCCAGAACCTAGGGAAATAATATAATTTTGGTGTTTTTCAGGTTAGAAATGGATTCTACACATGAAATTGTGTGGGAATATGTTACGAACATGATTTTAGAAGGGTTGGATTGAAAACCCAAAGATTGAAGTTAAAGTAGTAGTATTGTCAGATTTCATTTTCTAGACACAGTCTTCTTTTAACGAGTTTTTGAATGAACAAATCTTGTCCAATAGCCATGAAAATTTTCAAAATAAAAGTAGACATGTTAAGCTTAATTTGATAGGTAATATTTGTCATTTGGATTAGTATACTAAGATATATTAATTTTTGAAGTTAAACATTGAATCTGGAATGATTTTTGGGGCAGTGAGGATTGATTAAGGTTTTAGGAAATGATTGCGTGGAACTGACAATAGGAAGTATTTTTCTCTTAAAATAGACTTAATGAGGGTCACATAGGAATTTGAACCACATCATTTGGAGTTTTAGAGATTAAGTTATGATTTTTCAAATTTAAGTATCAAATCTGGCAGTTTAGGTAGACCTACGAATTTATGGCATTTTAGGTAATTTGAGATAAGTACGGGTCCAAAGATAAGGGACATGTCCTAAAGGCTAATGAAGTCACATAGAATATTCATTTGTCATGGCTCTAATGATATGGCTATATATCTAGGGCCATGAGATAACAAAGAAGAGGAGTGGAAGAATCTTCAAGCAACTTCAATGGTTAGAAGAAAATATACAAGAGGAGGATTCAGAGTCAAGAGGTAGTATAACTTACCAAATCTGCATGTACTTGATATGTATGCTTGTGCATTGATCTATGCTATTGCTTTGTCTAATTGTGTTGAGCATGATTGAATGATTGAAGCTCAGTTTACATTTATGCTATGACCATAAATATGTTATAATATTGATCATGCAAATATGTCAATATGTTGGCATGTAGTTATGTAAAGCAAGCATGTTATGTATTAAGTATATATCTTGCATACATAGTTGTATTGTTTGCTACTGAGATTTCCCTAAATCTCCCCTCCCTCAACCAACCATATAGGTAGTTGAGCATAGAAGGGGAGTACAGGACGCTATGCTAGAGGAAGAAGTTGCAATGAAGAAGAGAAGAATTATTTACGCGTTGTACCGTTGTGTAATTGACATTTGAGTGATTAATTGTATCCAATTGACATTTGAGTGATTAATTGTATATCATTGTATGACGGATAAATTGAATTTTCTAAGCACTATAATTGAATTAAAAATGGGTAATCACACAGTACGAGCTCATTAGTTGAGTAAGCAGAATGATTAATAAAAAGTAATACCTCGATAATAATAAAAGGAATTAAGAAAGTTATGAAAGTTACGAACCACCTTATGATAGTTTTAAAAAGTTTTAAATTATTCAGAAAAACCCACTGAACTATAGGTTTGAGCCTATCTTGAGATTGGGAATTGACAAAGCTTTACCAAGGAATACCAATTAGTGGTTTGAACTCACTGTATAAAACTCCACGGAAAGAAGGGTGTTACACATGACACTCAAAAATCTAATGCGTGAGAAGATTTGTTTTTCAACCTTAAAGGAATACCACTTAGTTATTCGAATTCACTGTGTAAAACTCATCGAAAAAAAAGGGTGTTACATTTGATACTCGAAAATCTGATGCGTGTGAAGATTTGTTTTTCAACCTTAAAGGATATTTTTTAGAAAAATAATAGTGAAAGACCAAAATCTATTATCTCTGTATCCAATTTATTATGCACCAATTTAATATTCCATCGAGTCTTAAATATAAAATCATCTTAATCAATTTGTAGAATCTAACAAAATATGGGTGAGTTGGTTATCTGAAATTAATATGTGGGGAATTTATGACATTTTTTTAAAAATAATCATATCATGTGATGATTAAAATTTAATAAGCACAAATAAAAAATTTAATGTGAGTATTGGAAAACAAGAGGAAAAAAAGACTTATTATATATCAAAAAGAGAAAACAAAATCTAGCAAAAAAAGAGGGAGGGATAAGCAGCAATTCTAAATTCTTTTTCTTGCCGAAGTCCATTTCAAAGTTCAGACCATTCCTTCCCTTCCTCCCTTAAATTCAGCCATTAATTGCTTGACCCAATACCCAATATTTACTCATATATGTATATATATGGAAGCTAAGGAGAAGTTGATCATATCTAAAATTCATGCCCTTAAGAGGTAATCTGTTATTTATTTCTTAGCTTTGAGTCAACTAAAAACAGGGATAAAAAGAATAAAACAACTAACAAGAATGTTAGTTTGAAAGGTAAAGAGATAATATTTAAATGGAGAATTGGCAATGACTAACTCTTTGTGTGGCCCATTCTAGTAGAAAGATCACCTCGTAGCTACATCTTCTTCTTTTGTAACACCTTTATCTTATTTTCACCTTTCTTAGAGCACTTGCGTGCAGTTCAGTGGGCACATAGAAATAGGATCAAAATACTGATAAAAAATGCTCGATTACAGAAATTCCCTGTAGGGATTATATATAACAATTACAAATAATATTGCTGCATAGGGGCTACTAGGGTGTCAAACCCATTACTGTGAAACTCAAACATCCTTCCATCTTCATTCTACTATAGCATTTCTCTACGTGCAATCCTCTTTTCTGTTCTTAGCATGCCTCCTGTGATCACCTGCCTAAATGGTTAGTTAGGGAAGGGTGAGATTTGGGAGAATCTCAGTAGCAAACAATACCAATATGCATATAAGATAAATGCTTAATGCATGACAAACTTGCATTATATAAACTCATACTAACATAATGACACATATCTGCGTGCTCAATGTTTCAAACAATATACTCATGACCATAGTATAAATAGAAATAGAGTTTCTATCATTTATATATTATTCACACAATCAAGTTAAGCAATCACATGCCTCAGTACATAAGCACAAATATCAAATACATGTATGAGATGTAAGTTTACTACCTTGTGTCTTGAGTCCTCCTCTTGTACCTTTTTTTCCCCAACAATTGAAGATGCTTCTTCTTGACTTCTCATGGCCCTGAATAAATACCCATATTATTAGAGCCATGAGATTGAATGTCCAATGGGCTTTAGGACATGTCTCTCATTGTTGGCCCAATACTTATGACAATTTTAACACAATTGCCATAAATTATAGGTTAGCCCAATCTGCCAGTTTTGTTGACTAGATTTTGGAAATTCATAATTAATTCTAAAAATATCAAAATGGGTTGGTTTCAGGTTCTATAAAAATCTATTTAAGTCCTCTTTCAATGAAAAATATTACAGAGCCCAATTATAACCACATAGTTCTCAAAAATTCATCAAACTCAGATTGTTATATTTCATTTCAAATTCAAGGTCAAACTTTGAAAAAGTATAACTTTCAATCCAGTTGTCCAAATGGCTTATAATACCTATCAAATTAAATCCCAAAATGTCTCCTTTAATCTTGTAAAATTTCATAGCATTTGGACCAAGTTTGATTGATAAAAAACACATTGCAAGTTCACTTCCTCTAGAAAACGAATTCAGGTAGCTTAAACATAAACTTCTAAAATCATCATAAAACCTCTTTTAACCTCATAATCACCATCTTAATCATGATTAATAAAAATTTTGGCAGTACCTCTTCTTAGGTTTGGTATTCCTAAAATTTATAAAACCAAACAAAACCAACCACAACAACCTTGAATCGAACAAGAAAACAAGATTTTAGATATTACCTTTGATTTCTCCTCTTTCTCTCTCTAAAATGCCATCTCTCTCCTCTTCTTGCTCTTGATTTTGCTTTGCTACATTTGTATTCCAAGATTGCATAGAGATTAGAGAGAGTTTCCCATGAATTTAGAGACATGAATACATGAATTTTGCAGCCAAACTCACCTTGATTGCTTTTTGAACCCTTGCTCTTTCTCTTTGTTCTTGCTCTTGTTCACAACTCTCTCTCTCTCTCTCTCTCTCTCTTTTCTTGCTTTTGTTGGTCGAAAGTGAGAGTCAAAATGGGCTGAAATATGCCTCTAAAATATCTCCTTCTACCTCTTCAATTTTTATTATTTTATTGTATTTTGCACATGTTCATTTAATTACGGCTTTATCCCTTTTGTTTGACCATAAATGCCATGCTTTTCCCTCTCCCAACATGACGTATTTGGGGCTGCTAAAGGGACCAAGAAGCTTCTTAAATTATCTTCATACCTCTCTTTGCAAATAATATGCAATGGCCATTTAACTTTTGCTTTGCTTGATTGACTTTTTAACCACAATTTGCTTAACTAAAAATGCACCATTTATTACCAACATTTACTTTCTCTTTCCTTCCTAATGTTGGACAAAATTGATAGTCTTTGGAAAGGAATAATGATCTCAACATATCATAATTTATCTCCTCCCCAAATATATTACTCTAATGGAAATTGTTGACTTTTCAACTTATTTTACTTGGCCAATATTGCCCCCTCTTGATTAAATTTGAGCCAAGAATTCATTTTCCTTTGCCTTCCCATGTTTGGACGTCTAAGAGCATATGAAAAAGGGACAATATGGGCTTTCAATTTTTTTTTTGTAGCCCAAAGACTATTTTGCTCATACATTTTTTCCATTTTCGCACTTTGCTGGAAATCTGGCAAAATTTTCATCCAATTTTGAAAATTGATATCTAATTGTACAAATGTCTAATTGGTATGGTTCTAAAGGCTATGTGACCCTTATTAAATCTATTTTTAGGAAAAAATATAGCCTTTAGCCAACTGGAAAATCATAATTCCCATAATTTTTATTTTTGGACAGTGTCACAGAAACTTGCCAGTGTCACTGGGCTAACTTCAAAAATACATAACTCTTTGTATACAACTCCAAATGCAAATATGACCTATTAAATTAAAGCTTGATAAGTCTACTTTTATTCTAGAAAATATCATAGGCATTGGACATCATTTGTCTATAAAAAAAATGCATGAGAATCTCATTGCCATGCAAGAAAACACACTAGCGGCAAAGTTTACATTCCTAGGACTCTTGCTAAACCAGGGCTTAGTAGTCCACTTGATTCTGGCTTAATCTTAAGCCTCTAATCCCAAAATTTAGGATATTACATCTTTGCTCCTTAATTTTCCAAGTATTGATCCATCTCTTTTCTAATTAGTGTGGCTCATTCTAGCAGAAAGATCACCCCATAGTTGCATATGCTTCTTTGGTTTATGATTTTCAAACTCTTTGTCCAATTCCTTTTTATAAGAAGACAATTTTGAAAGTGTGGCATTGGGATGTTACATGTGGTATCAAACACAAGTCCCATATCAATTGGGGTTAGGAACAAAGGTTTCCTTATAACTTCCTACTTGAAAAGTTTCAAAGGTGAGACGCTAGGAGTTATAGTTTTATCAGAGCCAAGCTAGATGGTATTAGAGGTGGATCCACGTATAAGGATGGTTACATCAAGTACTCATCATCACATGTAATTTCTCATAACAAATTTTTTCGCTCTCTGTGTCCCTTTCTAGTAGAAAGATCATCTATAGTTGCATTTGCTTCGTTGGTCTTTGATTTTTAAATTCGTTGTCTATCTCCTTTCTACTAGCCTATTATAGTAGAAATATCACCCAAAAATTGCATCTACTTCATTGGTCTATAATCTTCAAACTCTTTGTCCCTTTCGTTTCTTATACCTTTAAATAGACAATTTTGAAAGTGACATGTTCAAATGTCATAAGTGGTATCAGACCTAAGTGCCATATAGATTGGGAAAGGAAACAAAAGACACCTTATAATAGTTTGAATATATCCCGTCTTGGTCAATTTTGAAAGTGAGACACTAGGAAAGGTATAAATAGCTCTTGGCTCGAAAAATTTTGAGAGTAAGATGAAAGGAAGTCAAAGGTGGTATAGAGTAAGGGTCAAGAGTATTAAAAATGGTATTAAAGCCACATCCTAATTATTAGGAAGGCTACAACAAGTTCTTGTCATCACATACAATTTCTCATTGTAACTTTTTCACTCTGTGTAGCCCATTCTAGTAGAAAAATCACCATGCAGCTGCATATGCTTCTTTGTTCCTTAATACTTAAAGTCTTGGTACTTCTCTTTTCTAATTAGTGCGGCTCATTTTAAGAAAGAGATCACAACATAGCTTCATATGCTTCTTTAGTCTATGATTTTCAAACCCTTTGTCTAATTCCCTTTTAATATCAATAAGAAGACAATTGTGAAAGCATGACATTGGATGTTATATATGGTATAAGACCCTAGTCCCATTTCTATTGGGGTTGAGAACAAAGGATGCTAGGATGTTAATGTGGTATCAGAGCTAGGCTCAATGGTATTAGAGGTGGTATTAGAGACAGGTACACATATAAGGATGGTTACATTAAGTACTCGTCATCGTATGAAATTTCTTATAACAACTTTTTTCACTCTTTGTGTTTCCCTTTCTAGTAGAAAGATCACCTATAGCTGGATTTGCTTCTTTTGATTTTCAAATTTGTTGTCCATCTTGTTTTTACTAGCCCATTCTTATAGAAAGATTACCCAAAAATTGCATCTGCTTTATTGGTCCATGATTTTCAAACTCTTTATCCCTTTCATTTCTAATATCTATAAGTAGACAATTTTGAAAGTAACATGTTGGAATGTTACAAGTGGTATCTGTATCGCCCTACTTCTGTAATTGATCTGATGATTTTTACATAGTGAATTCAAACCACAAAGTGATATTCATTTATAAAGATCTTTTAATTTCCAACCTTAGGATAGGATTCGAACCTGTAGTTAAATGGGTTTTTCAGAAAATTTTGAACATTTTAAAAACTATCATAAGTGGTTCGTAACTTCTATATAACTCATTGTTTCTTTATTCTCTTTATTATCTTAATCAGAGTGATTCTCATTTTTATGTGTAGAAGGTTTCTTAACTAATGGGCTTGTACTATGTGATTACCTATTTCTAATTCAATTATTGTGCTTAGGAAATTCAACTTGTCTGTCTGCAATGATATAAAATTAATCATTCAATGTTTATTACATACTAGTTTAGCGCATAAATAATTCTTCTCCTTTGTTGCAACTTTTTCTCCTGGCACAAGGTCCTGCACTTCTCTTTAGTGCTCCGCTGCCTATAAGGTTGGTGAGGGAGAGTGAGATTCAAGAGAATCCTAGTAGCAAACAGTGCTAACAAATGCATACAAGAAATGCTTTATGCATGACATGTTTGCTTATATAAATTCATGTCAACATAATGACATATATGCATGATCAATATTTAACACATTACACCAATGGCCATGGTATAAGTAAAACAGAGGTTCACTCGTTCATATATGCTTCATACAATTCATTAAAGCAACTAACAGATCAATACACAAGCACACATATCCAGTTAGGAAAGTTCCCTACCTTTTGTCCTCAAGTTCCCTCCTTGTACTTTTTCTTCCAACTATTGAAGCTTCTTGAAAATTCTTTCACTTTTTTTCTTTCTTGACTTCTCATGACCTTAGATAAATGGCCATATTATTAGAGCCATAACAAATAAATGTCTAATGGGCCACTTATTAAGTCTATTTTAAGGGAAAATGCTTCCTACTGCCACCTATCCACGCATCATTCCCGGTTTCCAATTTTACTTTATTGCCAGAAAATCTTTCCAACTTTAATGGCCTGACTTCTAAAATTCATAACTTAATTTCTAGAATTCCAAATGGGGTGGTTCAAGTCCTATGTGACCATATTTAAGTCTATTTTGAGGAAAAAATATTAACCACTGCCAATTATAGGGCTAAATTTCCCAGAATCTATTAAAAACCTTAAAAGACATCTCTTGGCCAAAATTTTAGGCCTTCTAAGAATCCACAAAAACTTGACAAAACTAAAGCATATACAGTTCAAAAAAATGTCGAGGCTTACCTTTTCGCGTTTCTACAATCGGTTCAGAATTCTGACAGCACTCTAGCTAGCTAGATGACATAAACATCTCAGATTTGAAAATGGAAACTGTAGAAATAAAGCTCTCAGTAAGTAGAAGAAGTTTACGGATGGGCTTACCGACTAGAAATGGTGATTTGGGGTCGGAATTAGCTCCGGAACTCCGGGGATTTTACAATTCACCTTCCTTCTCTCCTCTTCCATTTTCCTTTCATTTTACTCAGTTTTCTCTCCCTTTCTATGTGCTAGACGAAAATTTAATAAAGGAAGAATGAGCTGTTGGATTGATGACATGTGTCATCTTCTTTGATCTAAGGGTACCATTGAGTGACAAGTGTCCTTCTAGCCTTTTCTTTTCTCTTTTCACTCTCGCTTGACTGTCCTTTTTGTGTTAGGGGAAAGGAGGACTAATGAATTCCCCTGACTCTCATGTTCAATGTTCGAGAGAGTTAATCGAGGGACCGGACTGGGGACTAGTGAATTCTCCTGACTTCGGCACCATGCGTCACCATCTTAAAATGCCAACCAACAAGGCAAGAAGGACACCTCATGATGAAGGGACAAGTTTCACCTTCCAATTGTGCCAATCAAAAAGTATGAATAATGTTTGTCATGATGATGTATACTTTGATGACAAGTGTCATTTTCTTATTTATCCAACACAAAAGCTGAGTGATAATTACTCATCATGATTGAGTTTATTAAAGTTACTTTAGAAAATTATTTTATCGGTGCCTACTTGGGTTTAACTCTGGACTTACTCAAGATAGCTTCACGTATACTGAGGCCCACCAAATAATGCTAGGTTAGAGTATATGTGTAGGCCCCACATGGCTCCAATATTGGTGTCTTCTTTAAAAAACGCAGGGTGTAACCCCCTTCCTTGACAACTATTAATATGGTTTGAAGACGATCATACAATAAAAAGGAGACCAACATTTAATTCAAAACTTATTATAAGTCCTGACTTCAAGACCGGATTTGGACCTGTACTAAAGTGAATTTTCAAAAAATTTTCAAAACATGATTACTATGGTCTCACTTTAACTTTTCGAATCTATTAGGCATGTTCGGTTCTGTTCCATTCATAATATCAGAGTGCATAATAAAATTTCTTGGTAGATTCTCAGGTTTCATTCATTCACTAACAGAGGTCTACAGGGCATGATCACCTATTCTCAGTTCTTCATACTGGGGATTACATGAACATTCACAAGTCTATGGTAGATACATCTACCTTCACTACACTAATCTAGTATTTACACCATGTATAATTTATACATTTATCTAAAAGATGATAAACAACGTAAAACTAATCTCCTAGCCTTGAAAACTAGCCGCCCTTGTATACTTGCTTCTCCTTTGCTTCGCTTGCCTTAGCTGTAGGTTAGTCATTGAAAAGAATGAGATTCATAGGAATCTCAGTAGTAACGTTTTCACTCATATGATATATAATTTAACAAAGCATGTTAGCAATTATCATAAAGCAACATCCACAACAATAATCATAGTAGCATACACAACAACATTTACATCCATGACTTTTGTCACATTAACGACAACTCTCACGGCTATATTCATAATAATGACAACTTTCATAGCTGTATACACATTCGCCACACCACGTGGCCTTCACGATAGCTTTTGTTGTATTCATAATAATGACATCTTTCACGACTATATACATATTCATCACACCACGTGGCCTTTACAACCGCTTTCATAGCAATATATGACAGCTTGCACAGCTATATATGACAACTTTCTCATCCATATACATAGCTTTCACATCTGTAAATGACAGCTTGCACATTTATATACACAATCGTCATGTTCATGATAGCTTTCGTTGTATTCACATTTGTCATAATTCAATGATAAGCACAAATACACAAAGCATTATACATGATATAAGAGAAAGAGTCACTACTTTATTCTTTCCATTTGTGCTCAGGCATAGGTTTCTCATGTTCAAGGTAGATGTCAACTCCTATCAATCAAAATTAGGGACGACGAGTTATTCCCTATTCCAATTCTTAAATAACTATACAACACTTGGGGTTAGTTATCATTTGAGTCCCTTAGGTGGCTATGATAAGCTCAAACAAAAGCCCAAACGGGTTAGGGAGAGCTAGATCAGAAACTACCTTTCAAAAGTTCAAAATGCTAAAATTTGGGGTTGGCTGTGATCAAAAATCCCCTGACCGCAGTCAAAAATAGGTGAGAAACTTTTGGGCCCCACTCAAGACTATTCTAGCCGCCGTTAAAAAAATTCCTGTTTCTTGGCTGAACTTCCAAAAATCATAACTAAATCTACAAATATCAAAATGGAGTGATTTCAAGTCCTACTTGAAGTTTTTTAAGTCCTCTATATACAAAAAATATGAATAACTACCATCGACTACCACAAAAATACAGACTTCAAAAAATTTCCAAACTGTTCTAGAATAACTTCCAGTTTCAACCTCAAACTTTGGAAATATATAACTTCTAGCACATAAATCAGAATGACACCTATCTTATGTCATTTTAAAGCTAGCATGTTCACTGTTGTACTAGAAAGTTTTAGAATTTTTAGACACCATTTACTCTTTCAAAACTGCTATGCAAACAAGCTGCCTTGTATAGAATTTTCACTTGACAAAACTTCCAATTTTTCAAATATGTTTCCAATGGTTAGAATTCACAATCGGGGCTACTATCGACATATTCTTTTTGCATAGAACCCAACGGAAACATCAAAACAAGAAAATTCACATTCCTTTCACATGTTCTATTTTGGGCACAACTTAACACAAAATCCAAAAATTTCCAAACTTCACATTCAAGTCTCAAATCAATTCCATTTATTCAAACCACAACACAATACACCATTTCAACAATCAAAACATCCCAAACTCTCTAAACCCTAATATACACAAAAATTATGGAAATTTCCACAAGCCAAAATACTCAACCCATAACCACAACATATATGTCAAAAGGTTACTCTTACTTACCTCTACCTCTTTCTCTAGCTTGTTCTTTGATTCTCCAACCACTAGTTTTCCTTGAGAACTCAAAACACCTCCTCTTGAAAATCTAAAACCATAGGAATGAATCTATCATCAAGATGTACACGATTAAAGAAGAGGTTTTTAACACTTGAGGTCATCTTCATGGTTAAAAATGTAAGAAATGGAACTCACCTTGCCAAACTTTTCTTTCTCTTTCATCCTACACCATGGACGTCCAAGATAGCTTAGAGACAGAGTATGAGATGATGAGATAAGATTTTTCATCCCCTCAAGACTTTGTAGCTGACTTGAAAGGAGAGGAGAGAGGCAAGACAATTTAAAATCAATTATTGGACTTTTCAACTTCCTTGCTTCATCTAAATGGTGCCAAGTGTCCACACCTTATGGCTCCATCCAAAAAGCATGTAACCATATGATTATTCTAACTAATTCCATTGGCCATTTAATCACACCACTTACTCTTTTAGTTGATGGTGAATTTCCTCTTCGGTAGTTGATTAATTGGCTGATAATTGTCTTTTTTCCCGTTTTCCCCTTACTTTGGCAATTTCTATTGGATTCCCACTTAACACATTATTTGACACTTCTATTCACCCTTACCTTCACTTTTAATTCAACTTAAGCTTTGTCACCATGATTGAGCTTAAATATAGGGTTTGGGTATTTTCTGCTGCTAATTACGGTTATAATTTACACTTTATTCTCCGAAAGTGTTTGTCTAACGTTCATTACATTAACTTTCGGAGTCATAAGCCCTTATGCACATTTTGGGGCATTACATAGGGTACACAAGTCTGCCCTAAAAATGCCGTGTGCATACCTACACTGGCATATTTTGCTCGACCAATCAGTCCTATACCTCTTGACAAAGCTTGGTGGCAAATTTCTACCAACCCAATGGCACCGTATATGGGTCATGTGCATATTTTTACTGACACTTTAATCCTACTACCTACACATACTGGGCCTTCTGTCAGTAGGGCCAAATTACATAGTCCCCAAGAGTCTTTCTATTTCTCATCATTCTTGGGACTCTTCCCAAACTAGGCTTAGTAGTCTGCCTAATATAGGTTTATCCTCAAAGTCCTAAGCCAAAAATTCAGGATATTCCCATACCTCTTGACATAGCTAGGTGGCATATTTCTACCTACATGATGGCACTGTATATGTGTCTTGTATACATTTACACCAACACTTTAATCCTACTGCCTGCGCATACTGGGTCCTCTGCCCATAAGGCCGAATCACATAGTCCCCAATAGTCTTTCTATTTCTCACCATTCTTGGGACTCTTCCCAGATTGGGCTTAGTAGTTTGCCTAATATAGGCTTATCCTCAAAGTCCTAGGCCCAAAATTCAGGATATTCCATACCTCATGACATAGCTGGGTGGCATCTTTCTACCTACCCAATGGCACCATATGTGTCCTATGCACATTTACACTGAAATTTTAATCCTACTGTTTGCACATACTAGGCCTTCTGTTCGATGGGGCCGAATCACTTAGTCCTTGAGAGTTTTTCTATTTCTCATCATTCTTAGGACTCTTCCCCAACTGGGCTTAGTAGTCTACCTAATATAGGCTTATTCTCAAAGTCTTAGGCCAAAAATTTGAGATATTACAGTGTCAAACCCAATTCCAATATCGGTTGGAAAGAAAAATGAAAGATGCCTTATAACAATTTGGATACATCCCCTCTTGGTCAATTTCAAATACACGATGCTAGGAAAGGTCTGTGTACCTGTCTTTTTAAAATGTTTTGATAGTAAGATGCTAGTATGCAAATGTGGTATCAAATCCAAGCTCAATGGTATTGAAAGTGGTATCAAGCCAGCTCCCACATATTAGGATGGTTCCGAAAAATACTTGTCATGGCATATAATTTCTCATAAAGCTTTTTTTTCACTTTTTGGGTAGCCTATTCTAGTAGAAACATCTCCTCGTAGTTGCATATGCTTATTTGGTCCATGACTTTTAAACTCTCTGTCCATTTTGTTTCTAATACCTATAGGTAGACAATTTTAAAAGTAAGGTGTTGGAATGTTCAAGTAGTATCAAACTCAAGCCTCACATCAGTTAAGGAGGGGAATGCATGATGCCTTAAAATGATCTAGGTACATCCCCTATTGCACAATTTTAAAAGGGAGATGCTAGGAATGTTCTGGATATCTCTACACTTGAAAAATATTGAGAACGAGATGCTAGGAAGTTAAAGGTTTTATCAGATCTAGGATCAATAGTATTAGAGATGGTATCTGAGCCAGGTCTCACATGTTAGGATGGTTCCAATAAGTAATTGTCATTGTATGTAATTTCTCATAGCACTCTTTTCATATTGTGTGGCACATTTTTGTAGACAGATTACCCCATAACTACATCTACTTCTTTGGTCCTTCATTTTCAAACTCATGGTCCATCTCTTTTCAAATTAATATGGCCTATTTTAGGAGAACCCAGAGCTGAATTTGCTTCTTTGGTCCATGATTTTTAAACTCTTTCTCCAATTTCTTTCTTATATCTGTAAGCAAACAATTTTGAAAGTGTGGAATTGGGATGTTACATGTGGTATCAAACCCAAGTCCCATATCAGTTAGGGAGGGGAATAATATATGGCTTTTAAAGATTTGTACACCTCACCTCTTAGGCAATTTGTAAAGTGAGACATTTGGAAAGGTCTTGATAAGTACCACTCTAATCCTCTTTATAAGTCCAAATGGGGAAAAATTTTGGTTCTCATTATAAGTCCACTTTCAGAGTAATAACTGAGAGTGTTATAATTTTGGTCCTATTAAAAGTAGGAGAGAAGAAAGATGTGAAAAATACCCATTCATAAATGATGGCAAATTTGGAAATTTTATCAATTTAATCCATATTTATTGAGTTAACTAACTTTTATTATGATGTGATAATTAGGTAATTTGGACTTATATATAGAACTTGAGTGGTACTTGTCATGGCATATCATTTCTTATAGCACTTTGTGCACTCTTTTAGTCATGCAACTTCATGGATAATCTAACTCCTCTTAGTGCTATGCAAATTCTATCGGCATTAGCACATACAAATAATATAGTTGATTTGAGTTGTGCCTGAGGATATTGTCCTTAAGAGTAATTCTATAACATCCTAGATTTTAATCACCGAAATTCCTTACACCTTTGTGGCATCAAAAGGGAATTATATGGTGAATTAAAGAGCACATGAAATGGCAAAACAATGCAATTGGTGGTCACACACAACATGATTAAGTTTGGGACACAAGAGTGCAATTTGGTTCCCTTAAAGGCCTAATCTTGTAGCCCAAATTGGATAATGGAAGAACACAGTATTTGGCCCAATTAAATATCAAAATTTTAGCCAAAATGGGAGGAGAAGAGCAAGACACAAGTTGGCCTAATTTAATACAAAAATGTATAAGCAAAATGGTCATTTGACTAATAAATAAAAAAACACTTTATTTACCCAAATTAAGGAGATATTTTCGGCCAACATAGAATAAAGCAGGGGAAAATAAATCTTTGGTATTAAATATGCCATATGGATGCATTTTTATCCAAGTATAAAAGATGGCACAAAAGTCAAATTAGCATATGTTAATTTGCACTTAAATATTAATATTTGAAAGGAGGTGGAAGGAGATATTATAAGAAATTATTTATCCTTCCAAAAGCCTCATACACTACTACAAAAAATGTTTTTAACGTCCCATTTTTTAGGCCTTTTAACGTCTGAAAACAAGGGGACGTATATGTGAGTGACGCAGTAAAAAATTTCAATAACGTTCGTAGATAAAGGACGTCTAAAGTGCTACACTGACACTTTAGACGTCCCCACTTTAAATGGGGACATCTAAAGTCCCCACTTTAGATGTCCTTATTTTAAAGTGGGGACGTCTAAAGTGTCAGTGTAGCACTTTAGACGTCCTCAATTTAAATTGGGGATGTCTAAAGTGCTTTTTTTCTTAAAAAATTGTTTATATTACAGATCTGGACTAAACAATATTTAAAACCATAAATCACAAATTTTTGTCAATAAAATTACAGATCTAGTATATGAAATTCAAATCCAAAATCTACACAATAATAACTCCAAAGCTGGAATCTCATAAGCAGAAGATGAAAACAATAAGAGGAATTAGTTTTAAAAAACTTATCTCCTACTATTATTGAAATTCATTTTCTCATAATAATGAATAAAGAAGAGCGACAAGGAGAGATGAACCTCATTTTCTCGCCATGAAGCATGTTTCAGAGTCTTGATCTACAAGTCATAACAACACGAGTTAGAAGATAACATAGAAGGGAAACCCAAAGAAAAAAGATGATAAAATAATAAAAAATGGTAAGAAAGCATAACAGATCTGGAGGTGAAAAAAAGAGAGAGAAAGGAAAAAATAAGAGTAAAAAGAGCATATAAAGAAGAAGCAAGAGTTAAAAGGCGTGTTGGTACTGGCTCTTTTTATGTTTGCAGCGATGAAAAGAAAAAGATGAGTATAAAAGTAATATAAAATTGACAAATAAAGACTGTCAGTAAAGATTTGAATTGTTTTTGGCATCCCCAATTTAATTTAGGGACACCTAAAGTTGTCCAGTTATTTTTTGTATTTTTTATTTACTTTAGATGTGACTTTAGACGTCCCTAATTTAAATTGGGGACGTCTAAAGTCAATTTTTTTAATGAGGGACACCGGATATCCTTTGGCATCCCTCATATAAATAGGGACGCCAAAGGTGTCCCTCATTAAAAAAAAATTTAAAAACTTTAGACGTCCCCAATGTATATAGGGACGTCTAAAGTGACTTTACAGACTTTAGACGTCTCTATTTAAATTGGGGACATCTAAAGTAACTTTTTTTTTTAACTTTAGACGTCCCCAATTCAAATGAGGACGTCTAAAGTCTGTAAAGTCACATTTTAGATGTCCCTATTTAAATTGGGGATGTTTGAAACTATTCAGTTCTCACCCATAATTACAAAAATGTCACCGTCTTTGTTTTTTACTTCCTTTTTTTAAAAAGGGACGTCCTTTTGGGACGTAAAATCTATATTCTTTAGTAGTGATAATTCGTCCAACATGAGAAGGAAAAGAGAAAATATTCACTAGGACATAAATAGTAACATTTGGAAGTATTTTGAGCTAAGTGGAAAAAGATGAAGGAAAAGTCAAATTTCAGATACTTAATTAGCAATTAAATATTATTATCTTAAGGAGTTGGAAAACGGGATATTTTAAAGCTTATTATCCTATCTTCAAGAGGCCATTTTTTGCTAGAATTATATAGAGAGAGAGAGATAGAGAGAGAGAGAGAGAGAGTGTATGTGTGTGTGTGTTGGACGAAATACAAAAGCCAAAGAGAAGAGCAAAATTCAAGAAGCAAAGACAAGGTGAGTTGGTGGTAATTTCCACTTGTTCTTGCCTATTAATTCATGAAAACTCTCTCTAATCTCTATGCCTTCATGAAACACACATGTAGCAAGCACAAAATCAAGAGGAACAGAGAGGAGGTGCCATAATTTAGAGAGATAAAGAAGGGAAAAAAAGGTAAACCATAAAACCTTGTTATCTTATGAGATTCAAGGTTGTTGTGGTTGGTTTATTGGCTTTGTTTGGTTGATTGTATAATTTGGGAATGCCAAACCCTAAGGGGAGGTGCTAACCAATTTTTGATTAATCATCTTTAAGAGGGTGTTTAAGTAGTTGAACAAGTAATTAGAGGTGAAAGGGAGGTATATGGTTGAATGGAATCAAGAAAATCTATTTTCCCTAATATTTGTTTAGATTTCAGGTAGGGTCATTTTTGCCATGTTAGAGCTGGAATTTGGTTGATTTGATGATTTCATTGTGTTTAAAATGGAAAATTGTGTAGGGGACATGTATAATATGAAATGTGAAGGCTTTAGGGTGTGAAATGACAATTTTACCCCTAAAACCTTATTATAGTGTCTGCCAAGAGTAATTATGTAATTTGAGCATGAATTTGACAAATCTGAAGTCAAAAATGGATTCTACATGTAAAATTGTGTAGGATTAGCCTGGGTCATAATTTTTATAAACTACAGTTGAACCAGGTATAAAGGGGTTTAGACCGAGTCCCTAGGTGCATTTTGGTCATTTTGTAATATGAGTCAAAATAACCAACAATATGAGTTTATAATGAGTTATGAATGATTAATAACTCATTTATTATAAATTTGAAATTTTAGGATATATAAATAGCCTAAGCCGGATCAAAGGTATTGAACAGACAGTAGAGTAGGAAAGGGCAGTTCCAGGTAGTGACTCTATCTTTTGTACACTATATGATTGTTTATATGCTTTGTGTATGTCATATATGTGATATGAATAATGAACACACACTATATCTAATTGTGGTGTGGGAAAAGCACAAGTACAGTGCGGTGGGAAAAGCACAAGTACCAACTGGCCTAGTGTGAACCTAGCTATGATATACATAGTGCCTAGGGCACATTACCTAACTGTGGTCTGGGACCCAGTTGAGGTACATGGACAAGTAGGGGTCCAAACAGTCATTTGGCCCTAAACAGTGTGCACACACAAGTTTACAGTGTTTTTGTTATGTTACACTATGTGATTCATTGTATATTTAATGATCTCATTTTATATGATTGATAGCCTTTTACTACTGAGATTCTTTTGAATCTCATGCCTTTCCACAATGTATAGTATATCCAGTAGTAGGAAGCAACTTTATGGGAAAAGTGGTAATTACTGGTAATAGAAGGTTCCTATCCAGATCAAGCACTAACATTGGTTATATGCAAGCTTTTATTATATTTTAAGTTTGTGATTATTATGTACAATCCTTATGGGAAATTCCTATAATATAATCAAGTATTTATTATCAGTATTTTTATACTATTTTTGTGTGTCTACTGAATTGCATGCAAACCTTATGATGAATAATGTTGAAATAAATAAGAGGTTTTACAAATTCTGTGACTATCGACATATAAGAAGTAGTACTCCTTAGGATTAAATGAACTCTTCTTGCAAAATAGGATGAGCAAAATTACGAAAGATAATAAAACACAGCAGATAAATGAATAAGCAAAAGGAGGAAGAGAGGCGCTAGAAAACTCAAAAAGTAGTGTGTGGACTTCTTGTAAACATCTCCTTATATAGGCAAAAGAATGATAGACTTTGGGAAGCTAAATAAAGAGTGCAATTGCTCATTAAACCTTCATAAATCCGTTTAATAGCCATTACACAAATGTGTCTAGATGAAGGGATGCAGTACAGGTTTTTTTAAAAGATTTTGTTCCATACGTTATGGAATAAACGTATTGCACAACCATTAACCCATGATAATGAAATATTAATGAATCAGTTTCCAAATTCAAGACCTTGCAATATCCAGCATATTTCTCAAAAAACACAAACAATGAATGGCATTAAAACAATTTATGAATTCAGTTTATCAAATGTAAATAGCTGCAAGGTATTTAATGTCCATATTTTATAAATAATGCTAGTAAAAAGACATATTCCAGTAAATCTTTTATCTCAAAAATAAACCTAAATTTTTTGCAAGTCTTTGATAAAAACACACAGTCCACGTTTAACTCTTACATAGGGGAAACTGCCAAATTTCCATGTGGCCCATCATCATATGTGAGCTCACTCCTCCTCTTGGCCTATTTAGATATCCAAAATCACTTATCACTTCGACCCCATAATCCCAAGCAAATTAAGTAGGGCTTGTTTCTTATGGCACACTCACTCATTATTTCCAACACTCTTTGTTTGGCCCATTTAGCAGAAAGATCACCCCACAATTGCATTTGCTTCTTTGGTCCTTGATTTTCAAGCTCTTTGTCCATTTCCTTTCTAATTTTTGTGGCCCATTCAAGTAGAAAGATCATCCCATAGCTGCATTTGCCTCTTTGTTCCTTGATTATCAAACTCTTTATCCATTTCCATTCTAATATCTACATAGAGATTAATTTCTCTTTAGGGGATGATTGTGAAGCTTATTGGGGGCCAATAAAGCAGTTGTCAATTCATCCTCCAACACGAAATCTATTTTCTCTAAAACCTTTTCTCGTTCACTACAAAATGGTATTGATTTGTAGTAGTTTTTTTGTGTGGCTTTATAGTAGTTTTGACAGTTACAAATGCATGCAGAAGCAGTTTATCAAACCGCTATAAAACACACCATGGAAAATGGTTTTATAATGGTTCACATCAACCGCTACCCAGGGCAACAAATTGCTAGCACATTGTTAGCAGTTTAGATCGACCACTAAAAGATTTGGTTGATGATGAGTGGTTCAAGGAGGAGGTTGTAATAGTTCCACAACCACTACAAATGTGAGACAAAATTTTATGGAAAGAATTCTAAGAATAATTGTTGCTTGAAGTGGTTACATAATGGCTACAAATATGGCTTCAGAAAATTGTCAAAATTTAGGTTTGGCTGGAGATGAAATTTGAATTTTTGGCACCAAACATTGTAGCAGTTCATTAACCGCTAATAATATTTAATGGAATTTGAAATTATTGTGCCAATACTTTGTAGAGATTTAAGTGCCACAACTAATTTAAATTTGAATAATTTTTAATCTTTTAAAATTAGATATGCTTTTGTAGCAATTTGAATAACTACCACTAATTATTGCACAAAAATTAGAAAAATATCCATGATTTATTTTTACAATAAATTTCAACATTATTATTTTAAAAGGTTGTATAAATTATAATAATTATTAATTGATGAAAATTATTAAAATAAGTTAAACAAGTATGGACATTTATTTTTATGATTGAGAAATGAAATGTAAAGGTTAAAAAAAAAGTTCACTTTATGAAAGTAAACTTAAACATGAAGAGAAGATGAAGTGATATATTTGTTTGTGGAGATTTTAAAAATATGGAGATAGGAAGGGTGACATCCTTGAATTTCCGCAAGATGAAAGAAATAACTAGTACATGAAAAACGAAGAAAATGAATACCAAATAAGAAATAATAAAATAAACTTACCTTGAAATAAAAAATATTTCCTCAGAATGTTTGAAGATGGTAATGAAAGATGAGAAGGAAGGGACGTTTGAAGGGGAGGAAGAAGTAATGAATGGTGTTAGGTGGGGGTATTTATAGGAATTTAGGGAAATGTTTGTAGCAGTTAATATTTTGTAATGGTTTCGTTTTGCTTTGTAGTAGTTTTAAACGGCTACTAATATTAATTAAATTTTTTTAAAAAAATAATAAATTAATTAAGTTACAAGAATTAATTACATGTGAGATGTCAATGCTTCATGATATCATTTGTCACTGCCATTCCTAAAGGAAAATATGAAGACAATGTTAGTGTTAAGTCTATAATTTTTCATATTATTATATTAAATGCAAGTGAGATCAGAGTAAAGTGTTATTTATAAAAACACACCTAACTAGAGGTAAATTACCATCACCTTCAAAGAAGGTTTCAAAATTAGTAGGCTAGGAGGGCTCCCTCTCATGGTAATGCTATCACCATCACCTATGTCATAAAAGTCTCAAGGCTTTAAATGAATCACCATATTCCAATATCTATGGTTCTTATCCTCTATACAATAAATCTAGTGTGCCTTTAAGGCTAGTATATACGGCTCACCACCTCTAGATTGAGCAATGTGAAAAATCCTAGAGAAATTTACTAATATGATGCCTAATTCATCAGCAGTGAGTTCTTACAAAGTTATCATATTTACCCAAAAACGATTGAGAGTGTTACAGTGAACGTTCCACCTCAAAAATGGAGAATGACCTACATTGCCATTATATTGCATTAATAATTTGTCCTAGTTTAATTGATTGCTTTGCCATAAGAGCGACATCAGTGGCTCTGTAAGATAGTGAATTAGAATTTCAAGATCTTATTTGATCAACAAGAGGAGAATGCTCCACCTCAAAAATGGACTACCATAGAGTACTATTCAACTATCTTGAGGTCTTTTGAAGTATAAGACTTTTGAAGTCTTCATCTTATGGGAGAATACTGCTAGTGCCTGAAACAATGAATTCAAAGTTTGAATGTATGCGAATGATGCAGTGGATAAGCAAAGGCAATTCTCTAAGTACTTAAGGTAATCGTATAAAATGGTAAAACCTCATACATGATTATCTTTAACATTTATTGAGGTTTATATATTGTGACCTTAGGAATGAACATTGTATCATATTTTTGGAATCTATTGCCAAAAAAAGTACAATGTTCATTAGTTGAGTTCTTTATACATACATAATGATTTGAAAAAAAAATATTTCATTTAGGCATAAAGTCATAGTTAATTCACTGTGCTCAATTATTCTAATTTGATCCTAAGAGCATGTGAATTATGTTATGATTCCTACAAACTAATCATTAGTGGATCCAAGCAAAGTTTGATACCAAGGAAGAAACAAAATTATATTGTTTTATGGGAATAAGGGAGAAAGATTCATATCAAGACTATGACTACATTGAGAATAATCTTAATCTTGATGGAGCTTGAATTTTGGTGTTGAATGTGCAAAGAAGGAAAATCAACATTATTCCACTAAAACCAAGTAAGCTTTCACAAGGACAAGAGGAATTATAGTGTTATCTACTCCTACCCTATCATGTGCTGAAATACATATTTGGGGTAATGAATACTTGTTCATTATTGCATTCCATTAACAATCAATCATTTATTGTCTTCAAAATGTTTTCAAAGTAATAAAGGGAACAAAAGTGAAATTTTCCATAACCTTTCTATTTGTTTGAGTTTTGAAATGCACAATCCAAAATTTCTTTTGATTTCAATTCATCTTGTTCAATAAAAGTGCAAAGACATTATTTGAAAAATATTCATTCTTTGATTTCATTTAAAATATTTTCAAGATTAGAAGTTAATATTTTTATAAAAGTCAGAAATGCTTCAAATCTATTTAGTAGAATTTTCCTCATCCTTAACATCTTAATCATTGGTCTTAAATGTGTTATCTTGTGCTTGAACTATTAAGTCTTTATTCTCTAACAAGTTAGACCTTATGTCTAACAAGTTGGTTATCTATATGACTTTTAAGTCTATTTTCTAGGAAAGAATTCAAGGTATGAGAGCCTTATGCTTGAAAACTTTATCCTTATTGGCCGAGTTATTCCAAGTATTATGAATGTTTATTAATGTATTAAATGTTAATGATTAAGCATTTTAGCGGAATAACTTACATATCATCTAAAGTTCTTATGCACTAGTCATTTGGACTAATGAGATTGTGCTTCAAAATTCATAAATCCATGTTCTCATATTGCTCGAATACATTAAACAATTGATCTCACCTATCTTCAAGTAACTATAGTCTTGTCTTTGAATCTTTGTCTTGAATGTTCCTATCTTTTAAAATGCAATTCTAAGAGTCAAAATAATCTTTGGATTAGTAGCAAAGTCATTGTACTCATATCTTTCTATCATGCTTAGCTTTTTCAACTAATTCATTATCCATATGACTTTTGCTCTTGGGAAAGTTCTTCAACATGTTAACTTCGATGTTTAACTTGTTATCTTAGTTATTCTCCTAAGTGAAGCTTTGTATATATATTGTAACTGTTGACATCCACCATTTTAGCATGAGCATCATTTTTACAAACTTCATCAATGAGTTATCATATGTTCAAAATCTTAATTTCATATTGCATAATCATGATTCAAAAGAACATTTGATATTTTGAAACAATCTGTATACTTTATTATCATGATTCTTGGTATTATTGGTTTGTTTACCCTTTATGTACAGTGACTTGAATTAATTGGGTAACATTATATTTTTTGTTTTTGTTGATTTAATATACTCTTTACTCAAATATCATATGGTGTAATTGTATAAGAGTATTAGAGTTATTATGACTAATATTGTGTGGATCCAAGAGAAATTGGGCATCGAAGAGCTACTTATGTTTTATGGGAGTTGGCTAAATCTCTCTATTCTCATATACAAAATAGATGTTAAAATAGAATGGTTCACTGGCACATCACTTGAGTAATGACCAAACTCATTTGAGTAACCAGTCAAGTGGTGGGAGAAGCAATATAGAATAATGGCAGCACTTTGGAGATCACTTGGAGTACCTAGCTAGTGATGTGGAAAGAGAAGATACACACTGATTCATTACTCAAGTGACTACTCGAGTGATCATCATCACTATCTAGTAACTGGGAGTGACTGTGTAACATCCTGGATTTTAATTAAGGGATAATAACTTCAAATGATGTAATTAATGTTAATTAAGCATATTTGAAGTATATGTGGTGTGTTATGATATAAGGATGATTATTGATGATTTAATGTGTATGGTACTAATCAGGGGTAAAACGGTAAATTTACCAACTGTCCGGTTAGCTACTGATGAGAAAACCCCTTAGTAATCAAGATCAATGGTTGAGATTGAAAGATCTAAGGGTGGGATCTTGTGTAAGGGAGAATAGGTGAGATCAAGGTAAGAGCAAGGAGATGATGCCAAGTGGCTAGATAAGAGCCATTGGATGAGTCAAAATATTCAAACACTCTTCTCTCTCCCTCCCTAGTCGGTTTATGGGGGTGTGTGAGGAAAGAATGATCATCTTCACCAACCCATTTTCTCTCTCCATTTCTTCCATTTCCGGCGAGTAAACGAGAAAGAGAAGGAAAGGGCTTGAATTATAGGTGAGTATTTAATTCTAAATGCTCATTCCACATTCATTGATTTTATGCAAGTGGTCAAGAGCTCTCTTTCCATGTTTTCAGACTTGTGATTGGTGGTGTGTGGCAAATTGAAGGAATTTGAAAGTGGAGGAATCCAAGTTCTGATTTCAGCAAGTTGAAGAGGTAGGTTTGTAATGCATTTTGATATATATGTCAAGGTGTTTGCATGATCAACGAAAATTCTAGAAATTTGACCTAATTATGATATTAAGTGAAGGGTAGATTTTGATGAGAATGTCATTGTTCATTTGGTCAGTTTTGACACTTGAGAGTGATTAGAAATTGGTTAGAAGTTGAATAACGGAATTTGTTAGAATGGGTTTTTGAGTGGTTTGAGGATTTAGAGAGAGAATGTGTTGATTGAGTTGAATTTGGGTTGTTTTTGGTTGCCAATGGGTTCCTTATGTTGAAATAAGTGAGAATGAGCTTTGACACAAGTTATGGAACCATTGGAATTCATTTGGTGAATTCTGGTAAATCAACTCAGTTGCTGCGTTTTAGGTATCTGGTGTGCTTTCTCGAGTGAAGGAAGAACTCACTCGAGCACAGGATGAACGTGCTCGGGTGAGCATGTTTGTGCTCGAGTGAGAGTGCCTTTTGGTGCTGCGGGTGAGTGAATCTGTTGCCTGGGAGTTGGGTTGCTCTCGGGCAGACACTCGCTACCTTGTGCTCGCAAGCACTGAGAGTCAGTGCTCGAGCACAGGCGTTTGTGCTCGGGTGAAGGTGGAAGAAGATGTTGAGAGATGCTCTCGGGTTGTCACTCGCAGGGTCTCACTTCCGTGGTGCTCGGGGTCTCTGCTCGAGCACAGCCTTTGTGCTCGAGTGAGAGTGTAGGTTGGTCGCGGGAGTTGCTCTCGGGCAAGCACTTCCTGCGTCTCACTCGCGGGTGCTCGTAGTGAAAATTGGAGTCGTGCTCGAGCACGGCCTTCTGTGCTCGAGTGAGGAGTGGGAGTGAGGGGTCCAAAAATCAGAGGGTAGCTTTCCAAAGAGGGATCTTTGGGGATAGTTATCCCAACCCTTTAGGCATATGTATAGGCATTTAATGACCATCTAAAGAGTCCAAATGAATACCAACTTAGAGTGTTATTGAAGTAAGAACTTGGAAAAGGAAATTAACCAAATGTCCCTATTTTGATTATAGGATTTGACATCTGCTATCCTCGTGAGCCCACTGTGCCCAGAGACATCAGGAAGGGATCAGGTAGTGACTTTTCTTTCGTACCATATATGATGCATTGTATGTGTGTTTTATCATTGATTTGTAATAAGTTCGTGTGTTGCGACTTATGTGGATATGTGATAGCACCGTCAGTCCAATAGTCCCTGAGTAGCTAACAACGGTTCGGGTTAGGACGGTGTGCCTTCCCGGCGGAGAAAGGGGATGAGGATGAGGTGTGATTATGTGGGCCAAAAGTCTGATTGTGAGCCGAAAGGCTGATTGTGAGCCGAAAGGCGATTTGTAAGGCCGACGGGCCATTTGTGAAGCTGGATAGCTATGTGCTATAAGGCTATGTGAATGCACTGCCACGCCAATAGTCCCTGAGTAGCTAACAACGGTTCGGGTTAGGCAGTGTGCCTTCCCGGCGGAGAAAGGGGATGAGGGTGGAGTGTGATATATGCTGCTGCTGCATGATGATTTGCTTACATGCTATGTGCTTATGTGTGGTATAAATGCTTAGTTACTACTGGGATTCTTTTGAATCTCATTCTTTCCTTTGAACTAACCTTTCAGACAGGGCGAGTGGCTCTAAGGAGAAGCGAGCGACCCGGAGCGGTTAGAGTTTCCTAGGGACATAGTATGGAATTTTGGTTGGTCATTCATTTTGGATAGGGATTACTGTATAATATTTTGAGATGTAGTTAGTTTTGAAATACTTGGTTTTGTAATCCCCTAATCAGGATTTGGAACTTTATGTATATGCATAGATGAACCCGGGGGTTGCCGGGGTTTAAATTACGAACTCTGATATTTATGGATGTAAGTTAACTGCACAGGTGATTATACTCGATAATTGAAAACATGACCAGGATAGAAAAGAAGTTTTGAAAATTTTATAAGTTCCTACTATTTAGTGGGTAATTTAACAAGTTTTGAACTATCCGGCGGTCTCAAACCTCTTTTATTACGTTTTATCGAATCATAATTACGCTAATTAAGGCAGGGGGTTACATTTTGGTATCAGAGCAGTAGTTCCTGGCAAGGGTAGAGTTTGCTAGGATAAATCCCTTAGTTGGCTTTAGGGATAGAAGGTTATCTGCGAATTAATGTTGTGTATACACATATATGTTTACTGATATGGATATACAAGACTTGTGAGCATATGTGTGTACTATTTCTGCTGAGTTAATGGGGTTGAGTTTTTTGTAGAATGAAGAAAACTAGAGGACGCCCCAGTATTCCGCGTGCAGACCCTGTGGTGGAGATTGATAATGAAAATCCACCAGATCCAATGCAAGAATTAATGGGTCTGATAAAGGACCAGCGGGATATGATTACTGAGCTGAGAGACGAACTCAGAGCGGAGAAGGCGAAGAACAGGGTGAATCCGGTTCAGTCTACACCGGAGGAGACTCAAGAAGGAACCCAACATGAGGACACTGCGGAGGGATCAGCGCGGTCATCAGAATCCCCATCTCGTGCTATTCCGAATCAAGAGTCTCATGGGGGACCAGCCAGAGAGGATAGAGATCTCAGTTCTGGGTTACAAGATTCTGCAAATATCTGCCTCCGGCGTTCAGAGGGAGGTTTGATCCACAAGTGGCAGAAGATTGGCTGAATCGTTTGGAGAAGATATTTGAGGTTCTCGGGTGTCCGGATGAAGTGAAGCCACGGTTGGCAGTTTATAAACTTGAGGGTGATGCGGATCGTTGGTGGCGGAATATCGCCCTAGCGTTGAAGAACGGAAATGTGCCACTGACTTGGGAGTTGTTCTTGCAAGAATTCAACGAGAAGTACTTCCCGAAGTCAGTCCAGCTTGAAAAGGAGACAGAATTCCTTAACATCAGGCAAGGGGACACGGAGAGCTTTGATGACTACTTGTCCCGATTCATCCGCTTGTCCCGGTATTCCTCCTATCTCCGGTACAAGGATGACGGAGAATGGAGCTCAGACATGCTCATTCGTGGTCTGAGGCGAGAGTTGAGGAAGCGGTTGGTTACTCACCGATTCAAGAAGTTTAATAAGGCTGTGGAGCAATGTCGAATCACGGAAAACAACCTAAGAGAAGTGTATCCTGGCAGAGCCACTGGTCACCGTAGTGAACCCAGTAAGGGTAATGCCTCTCAGAAGCGGAAAGGCCAAGGATTTTCTTCGTATCGGGGCGGTGATAAGAAGCCCAATCAGCCTGGAGGTCGTGAACCTCAGAGATTTGCAACCGAGTGGAAATGTCGTCGCTGCAACAAATCACATTATGGCCAGAATTGTCAGGGAGAAATGATTTGTTTTAACTGCAAGCGGCCAGGACATCTTTCCAGAGATTGTCAACAACCACGAGCGGAGCAAAGGCCGAAGACACAAGGTCGAGTGTTTGCAATGACCCATGAGGAGGCTCGTAGATCTCCTGAGTTGATACAAGGTAAAATCTCTCTTAATGGCTATCTATTACAAGCATTGTTAGACTCGGGTGCCAGTCATTCCTTTATTGCGTATGAATGTGTGAGACGCCTGGGTATGCATGTGCATAAGTTACCATTTGATTTGGTAGTGTCGACTCCGATGGGTGTTAAGGCCTTGACTACAGAAGTTTGTCTAAATTGTGTTATAACTGTGGAAGGGCACCAGTCTGTTATAGACCTGATTTGTCTGCCGCTTTATCAATTGGAAGTCATTTTGGGTCTTAATTGGTTAACGGCAAATAACGTATTGCTTGATTGCGGGAACAAGAGGATAGTATATCCTGTTTCTCAGAGGGCTGAAGCTGTAGGTGCTAGTATGAATTTCCTTTCTACGGCTAAAGCTGAGAAATACATTGAGAAGGGTTGTCAAGGGTATATGGTGTTTTTCTCTATACAAAGGGAAACTGAGGAAACATTGAGTAACATACCTGTGGTAAGTGAATTCCCGGAGGTGTTTCCGGATGACCTTAGCGGATTGCCTCCTGAGAGGGAAGTCCAGTTCCCAATTGATATTGTACCTGGAGCAGGTTCTATTTCAAAGGCCCCATACCGTATGGCCCCAAACGAGATGACGGAGTTAAAGAAACAGATAGAAGACTTGCTGGAGAAAGGGTTCATTAGACCCAGTGTGTCGCCTTGGGGAGCTCCAGTGCTATTTGTTAAGAAGAAGGATGGGAGTCTTCGACTATGCATTGACTATAGAGAGTTGAATAAAGTTACTATTAAGAACAAGTACCCACTTCCTCGAATTGATGACCTTTTAGATCAGTTAACTGGATCGTGTGTATTCTCAAAGATTGATCTAAGGTCAGGGTATCATCAGCTGCGAGTGAAAGCAGAAGATGTTCCAAAAACTGCTTTCAGGACCCGGTATGGTCATTATGAGTTTCTGGTGATGCCATTTGGGCTAACCAATGCACCTACGGTTTTCATGGACTACATGAACCGTATCTTCCGACAATACCTGGATCAGTTTGTTGTTGTGTTTATCGATGACATTCTGATATATTCCAAGAGTATGGAGGAGCATGAGCATCATCTGAGAGTTGTATTGAATATTTTGCGTGAGAAGCAACTATATGCTAAGTTGAGCAAGTGCGAGTTTTGGCTATCGGAAGTGAGATTCCTAGGCCATGTTATCTCGCAAGAAGGGGTCTCTGTGGATCCCAGTAAAGTGGAAGCAGTACTAGACTGGAAGAGGCCGGAATCTGTGGCGGAGGTACGCAGTTTTCTGGGTCTTGCCGGGTACTATCGGAGATTCATCCAGAATTTCTCCCGTATTTTGTTACCAATGACCAAGCTCACGAGAAAGGATCAGCCGTTTGTGTGGGATGAGAAATGTGAAAAGTGTTTTGTGGAGCTGAAGGAGAGGTTGACTACGGCGCCTGTGTTGATTTTGCCTGATCCCAGTACGACATATGTTGTGTACTCTGATGCCAGTGGGCAGGGATTAGGGTGTGTCCTTATGCAGCAGGGACGTGTGGTGGCCTACGTCTCTCGACAGCTCAGACCTCATGAATTGAACTATCCCACCCATAATCTGGAGCTTGCGGCCATTGTGTTTGCTTTGAAGATTTGGCGTCATTACCTGTATGGTGTGACTGTGGAACTGTACTGCGACCATAAGAGTCTCAAGTATCTGTATGATCAAAAAGAACTGAATATGAGACAGCGTCGTTGGATGGAATTGCTTAAGGACTACGATCTGGAGATTAAATATCACCCGGGTAAAGCCAACGTAGTCGCTGATGCTCTTAGTCGGAAGACTGTACTCGTTGCAGCTATGATGATACGAGAGAAGAGATTGATTGAAGATTTTCGTGATTTGAATCTGACGAACCAGATCATCTGTGCCAACTACACTGTTTCCCAGGAGGAAAGTGATCTAATAGCTGAGATTGAAGAAGCTCAGAGGCAAGATGACTGGATACAGCGCAATCTGACTCGGATTGAACGGGGAGAAGTCCCAGATTATGATTTGTCGCCTAGAGGATGGGTTCGCTATCAAAATAGAGTCTGCGTTCCACTTAAGGCGGAGTTGCGACAAAAGATTCTAGATGAGGCGCACAAGAGCCGATATACTCTTCATCCTGGTATGACCAAGATGTACCATAACTTGAAATCTGTGTACTGGTGGCCGGGTTTGAAGAGTGATGTGACAAAATACGTGGCGAGATGCCTCACTTGTCAGAAAGTGAAGATTGAGCACCAGAGACCACCTGGTTTACTCCAGAGTCCTGAGATTCTGGAATGGAAATGGGAAAGTGTAACCATGGACCTTGTGACAGGATTGCCCAAGATCAGGAATTATGATGCAATCTGGGTTATTGTAGATCGGCTAACGAAGTCGGCGCACTTCATACCAATCAATGCTGGTTATTCTCCTGATAAACTAGCAGAGATTTATATCAGTGAGATTGTGAAACTCCATGGTACACCAAAGAATATTATTTCTGATCGAGATCCTTGATTTACTTCGAGATTTTGGAAAGCGTTGCATAAAGCCTTGGGAACTCAATTGAGGTTCAGTACGGCTTATCATCCACAGACGGATGGACAGTCGGAGAGGACAATCCAGACCCCGGAAGATATGCTACGGGCTTGTGTTATTGACTTTAAAGGAAGTTGGGATCGCTTTCTTCCACTTGCGGAATTTTCCTACAACAATAGCTATCATGCGAGCATTCAGATGGCTCCGTATGAAGCGTTGTATGGAAGGAGGTGTCAATCGCCCTTGTGCTGGAACGAGCTATCCGAAAGAAAGCTTTACGGACCAGATCTTGTTGACCAAACCTCAGCACAGATTCAGATTATTCGAAAGAGATTACTTGCAGCGCAGAGCCGACAGAAAAGCTACGCTGACAAGAGGAGACGGCCTCTAGAGTTTGAGGTCGGAGATCATATTTTTCTGAGAGTATCCCCTGTTACGGGCGTTGGACGGGCTATCAAAAGAAAGAAGCTGAGCCCGAGGTATATAGGTCCTTTTGAAATCCTTGAGAGGATTGGACCTGTCGCGTATCGAGTAGCACTACCTCCAAGCTTGAGTAGACTCTACGACGTGTTTCACGTTTCCCAACTGAAGAAGTACCAACCAGATCCATCTCATATAGTTGAATATGAGGAAGTTGAGCTACAAGATAACTTTACATATGCGGTGGAGCCAGAGCAGATAATTGACCGAGAGGAGCGACGGCTCAGACACCGAAGTATTCCATATGTGAAGGTGGTCTGGAAGGGAATGACTCCAAGAGAAGCAACTTGGGAAGCGGAGGAAGATATACGAAGAAGATATCCGGAATTTTTGACTCAAGTAGTATGACAATTTCGAGGACGAAATTAAATTTTCGGGGGGAGAATTGTAACATCCTGGATTTTAATTAAGGGATAATAACTTCAAATGATGTAATTAATGTTAATTAAGCATATTTGAAGTATATGTGGTGTGTTATGATATAAGGATGATTATTGATGATTTAATGTGTATGGTACTAATCAGGGGTAAAACGATAAATTTACCAACCGTCCGGTTAGCTACTGATGAGAAAACCCCTTAGTAATCAAGATCAATGGTTGAGATTGAAAGATCTAAGGGTGGGATCTTGTGTAAGGGAGAATAGGTGAGATCAAGGTAAGAGCAAGGAGATGATGCCAAGTGGCTAGATAAGAGCCATTGGATGAGTCAAAATATTCAAACACTCTTCTCTCTCCCTCCCTAGTCGGTTTATGGGGGTGTGTGAGGAAAGAATGATCATCTTCACCAACCCATTTTCTCTCTCCATTTCTTCCATTTCCGGCGAGTAAACGAGAAAGAGAAGGAAAGGGCTTGAATTATAGGTGAGTATTTAATTCTAAATGCTCATTCCACATTCATTGATTTTATGCAAGTGGTCAAGAGCTCTCTTTCCATGTTTTCAGACTTGTGATTGGTGGTGTGTGGCAAATTGAAGGAATTTGAAAGTGGAGGAATCCAAGTTCTGATTTCAGCAAGTTAAAGAGGTAGGTTTGTAATGCATTTTGATATATATGTCAAGGTGTTTGCATGATCAACGAAAATTCTGGAAATTTGACCTAATTATGATATTAAGTGAAGGGTAGATTTTGATGAGAATGTCACTGTTCATTTGGTCAGTTTTGACACTTGAGAGTGATTAGAAATTGGTTGGAAGTTGAATAAGGGAATTTGTTAGAATGGGTTTTTGAGTGGTTTGAGGATTTAGAGAGAGAATGTGTTGATTGAGTTGAATTTGGGTTGTTTTTGGTTGCCAATGGGTTCCTTGTGTTGAAATAAGTGAGAATGAGCTTTGACACAAGTTATGGAACCATTGGAATTCATTTGGTGAATTCTGGTAAATCAACTCAGTTGCTGCGTTTTGGGTATCTGGTGTGCTTTCTCGAGTGAAGGAAGAACTCACTCGAGCACAGGATGAACGTGCTCGGGTGAGCATGTTTGTGCTCGAGTGAGAGTGCCTTTTGGTGCTGCGGGTGAGTGAATCTGTTGCCTGGGAGTTGGGTTGCTCTCGGGCAGACACTCGCTACCTTGTGCTCGCAAGCACTGAGAGTCAGTGCTCGAGCACAGGCGTTTGTGCTCGGGTGAAGGTAGAAGAAGATGTTGAGAGATGCTCTCGGGTTGTCACTCGCAGGGTCTCACTTCCGTGGTGCTCGGGGTCTCTGCTCGAGCACAGCCTTTGTGCTCGAGTGAGAGTGTAGGTTGGTCGCGGGAGTTGCTCTCGGGCAAGCACTTCCTGCGTCTCACTCGCGGGTGCTCGTAGTGAAAATTGGAGTCGTGCTCGAGCACGGCCTTCTGTGCTCGAGTGAGGAGTGGGAGTGAGGGGTCCAAAAATCAGAGGGTAGCTTTCCAAAGAGGGATCTTTGGGGATAGTTATCCCAACCCTTTAGGCATATGTATAGGCATTTAATGACCATCTAAAGAGTCCAAATGAATACCAACTTAGAGTGTTATTGAAGTAAGAACTTGGAAAAGGAAATTAACCAAATGTCCCTATTTTGATTATAGGATTTGACATCTGCTATCCTCGTGAGCCCACTGTGCCCAGAGACATCAGGAAGGGATCAGGTAGTGACTTTTCTTTCGTACCATATATGATGCATTGTATGTGTGTTTTATCATTGATTTGTAATAAGTTCGTGTGTTGCGACTTATGTGGATATGTGATAGCACCGTCAGTCCAATAGTCCCTGAGTAGCTAACAACGGTTCGGGTTAGGACGGTGTGCCTTCCCGGCGGAGAAAGGGGATGAGGATGAGGTGTGATTATGTGGGCCGAAAGGCTGATTTCGAGCCGAAAGGCTGATTGTGAGCCGAAAGGCGATTTGTGAGGCCGACGGGCAATTTGTGAAGCTGGATAGCTATGTGCTATAAGGCTATGTGAATGCACTGCCACGCCAATAGTCCCTGAGTAGCTAACAACGGTTCGGGTTAGGCAGTGTGCCTTCCCGGCGGAGAAAGGGGATGAGGGTGGAGTGTGATATATGCTGCTGCTGCATGATGATTTGCTTACATGCTATGTGCTTATGTGTGGTATAAATGCTTAGTTACTACTGGGATTCTTTTGAATCTCATTCTTTCCTTTGAACTAACCTTTCAGACAGGGCGAGTGGCTCTAAGGAGAAGCGAGCGACCCGGAGCGGTTAGAGTTTCCTAGGGACATAGTATGGAATTTTGGTTGGTCATTCATTTTGGATAGGGATTACTGTATAATATTTTGAGATGTAGTTAGTTTTGAAATACTTGGTTTTGTAATCCCCTAATCAGGATTTGGAACTTTATGTATATGCATAGATGAACCCGGGGGTTGCCGGGGTTTAAATTACGAACTCTGATATTTATGGATGTAAGTTAACTGCACAGGTGATTATACTCGATAATTGAAAACATGACCGGGATAGAAAAGAAGTTTTGAAAATTTTATAAGTTCCTACTATTTAGTGGGTAATTTAACAAGTTTTGAACTATCCGGCGGTCTCAAACCTCTTTTATTACGTTTTATCGAATCATAATTACGCTAATTAAGGCAGGGGGTTACAGACTGTCCAGGTGTTGAAGAGCTAGAAGGTAGGCTCACTTGAGTGCTTACTCGAGTGACCTAGAAGTGCCACCTAGTACTGATACAAAGAGATCCATAATGATACATTATAATCATCATCACTGCCAGTAATGAATGCTAATGATCATACCAAGAGGCAAAAATCAAGGGAAAATTCTTGACTGCGGTCCAAAGGAAAAACTATTGAGTAATTACAAGATTACTTGAATGAGGTATTGTATTCTGAATCATTTAAATAATTTGCATATTTCTTGATCATGTTAGGCTAACTAGGTTTCATTCATTCTTTTTCATTTCACAAATTTTAGCCTGAGTAAACTTAATTATCAAACGCTCCTTCCTTATACTTTTAAAATAGTCTTTTTAAGATACAAACCATAAATTACTCCTTTAAGCCAATTTCAAGTTATCTATCTTATCTTGAGCATTTCTTTTTATCAAACATACTAATGTTTTTCAAGACAAGCTTGTGTTGAGTATGTGCTAGCAAATTTTGAAGGCTGTTAAAACTTGAGCAAATGAGGGAAATAAATCATCCCTTGATCAGGACAACAATTAGAAGGCACTTAAAGTCTTTTATATGAGCCAAGAAAATCAGCTACTCTAAGAAGAACTAGAAAGAATGTTTATCCAAGGATGCTTTGTTCTATCAATGAAAACCAAAGACAAACAGAGGAAGGTTCACTTGCAAGGTCCACTCCAGCGAACTGCAAGTAATGGTTAAAGCTTCATGGATAAAGAGTCACATCACTCAAGTAATCATTCGAGTGAAGGACTGTGGAAAAATCACTTGCAAACTAGCATTGAGTGCAAGAAAAGAAGACAAATAGTGAGAGCCATTTGCAACTTACAAAACCTTGAGCAAAACTCAAGTCCTCTTAAAGTCTTTTGATTCTCATACTTATTCGCTCTATAAAGCTTTCAATGTTTTTTTCATTTTAGGGAGAGCTATTAACTATATTTTTCATAATATTTTTTAACTCATCTGTCAATTAATGGGGAGATTTGTATTCACATGTGAGCTCATCACCTTTATTTGAAGAAAATCCTTTTAGCGCACTCATTTTCATTCATTATCAATTGATTAGTTTTGATGACAAGTTACCCATATTTTCCTTTCATGATCCTAATTTTCAAAATTCCATCATGAAAGGATTCCTTAGATATTGATATTTGATGGTACTAATTTTCTTTGCAAGAAAGATTTGAATTTGTGGTTGAAGAATTTGTTATGTGTAAGTGCATTCCTCAACACACTACAAGGAGAAACTACCAAATTTGAGGAAAGATGCTATGATGCTCAATCTTAAAAATTTCTTGGAGGCAATCTTCAAAGCAACGACATATACAAAGGAAGAAGAAGACCTCTTGGTAGCTTCAGCTTACTACAACTCCAAGAAGCTTAAGCCAAGAAAATGTCTAGACACTATAAGCCGTGGTTATCTATTCATCTTCCCTACTGTCCTAAGGTAGTGAGACATTTCTAATATGATTTGGAGCCAGCTGAGATATGTTTTGAGGAAAAGCTCTATGAGGAGGAGGCAAAGGATGGAACCTGGGACTTCGAGGATAGATGCGGCATAGTCTTAAGCTAAGTTGGATCCCCTGGTCCAACATTCTTTGGTCCATCTATCCAGGGATATCTGAAAGAGGAGCGTTAGAGATTTCACACATAGATTTCCACCAACAATACTGAGTTCATCACTTCTATCAATTATAAGATGAGGCAAGTATTTGACATGGTTAATCAGAATGTCAAAGTTCTATTTGAGTAGCAAGAGGCTCAAACCAGGATTATGTTTGAGTTTGGAAGCATGTTGAGAAGTTATGAGCATAGATTGAATTCATTCAAAGATGATATGGGTATTCCTACTCTTAAGGCACCTACTGAGACCATGCCTTTAAAGACTTAGCTTTATGAGGTCTTAGTTGATTGTTCACCAACCCTTATCTACCTCAAAGCCTATTAGGAGATTACTTTTCAAGGAAATATTCTCTTTTCTATGGATGATCCTACATCATCACTACTACAGAGTTGTCTATATATAATGATTTTTTTATGGATATTTAATGGTTTTAAACTCTTAAATATCTAAGCGTCAAATATGTATATATAACAGTTTTTAACCATTAAATATTACATACCATATTTTATAGTTTTTCAAACACGAACATTATGTATAGGGGATTATATTTAACGGTTGTTAGACTATGACTATTAAATATATTGACATATATTTAACAGATTTTTAGTAAAAATTGTAATGTATTTGGTACAATACTTAATGGTTAAATGATAAAAGGTAAAGTATTTGTGACCAAAGGAAGGTTTTTATTTGGTGGTTATATGTAAAAAACCATTATATATTAGGAATATATAATGATTATTGGCGAATAACCGTTAAGTATATTTTACAAATATTTTTTAAAAAGTTGGGGTCTCAATTCCAATCATCCCTGATAAATAAAATATTTGCATATTTATTTTCCCTTATATGATTATTTTTTGATGATATTTGAGCTTAATTTAATAAATTTGGGTGTAATTGATAAATAAATAAAGACTTTGGCATAAAATAGAAGTTATCAAAAAATACTAAATTTTAAACTTGTTTAAGTTTTCAGGCAATATCTGGACTCTAGATGTCAGATTGAGATGTTCTTTATGGATGAAAAGCTAAAAAAAATCCCTACAACTTTTATATTAAAGCCAAAACCCAATTTTTTCTTCAAGAGTTTCGAATTTTGTTTGGAAGTTGAGAACATGAATTTGCTCAAGTTAGACCTTTACCCACTAATTTGACTATAACTTAAGCTGCAAAATGTGAAATAAGGAGCTCTCATATGCATTTTCAAGCTAAGATCTAGATCTACAACTTTCATGAAGACAAATATGTGAAAATCCATCATTTTGACTATCAAAATTTGGCTGCAATCAAGAAGTATGGTTGCCACAAGGTCAACATGGTGGCTTAAACTCAAGATTCATGCCTAACAAGTGAAAATTTTTGCACCCTATTTATTTATAAATAGAGGAGTGGAAGACACAAGGAGACACACCATCTTAGAGTTTAATTTCATGCATTGTATTGTTTCTTGCATGCCTCCTTCTTGAAAGGTTTAAGTAGACCTCCTTCATGGATGGTATAGGTTGTCACCTGTAACCCCCTGCCTTTAAACACGTAATTATAATTCGATATTACTTAATTAAATTGATTTAGAGACCGTCGAATAGTTCAAAACTCATTTAAAACTTCCTTTTATAGTATGTACTTTATAAAATTTTCAAAACTTCTTTCCTATTCCGGTCTCAAGTTCAATTATCGAATAAATCACCTGTGCAGTTAATTTACATTCATTCATATCAGAATATCTAATAGCAATCCCGGCAACCCCCGGGTTCCATTCATTCACTAGAAGGTTTAAAATTTCCATATAGGGGATTACACAACTATATTCAAATACCAATCACAACCCAAACATAATTTACAGATTCCCTGTCCAACAGGTTTAACCAACACATCCAAAAATAAATGTCCCTACAGGGTTCTAGCCGCTCCGGGTCGTACGCTTCTCCTTAGAGCCACTTGCCCTGTCTGAAAGGTTAGTTAAAGGAAAGAATGAGATTCGAGAGAATCTCAATAGTAACAAAACATTTATACCACACATAAGCACACAGCATATAAGCAAATCATCATACAGCAGCAGCAGCACAAATCACACTCCACCCTCATCCCCTTTCTCCGCCGGGAAAGCACACTGTCCTAACCCGAACCGTTGTTAGCTACTTAGGGACTATTGGCGTGGCAGTGCATACACATAGCCTTATAGCTCATATAGCTACCTGGCTTTCACAAATGGCCCGTCGGCCTTCACAAATAGCCTTTCGGCACACATAATCACATATATCACACCTCATCCTCATCCCCTTTCTCCGCCGGGAAGGCACACCGTCCTAACCCGAACCGTTGTTAGCTACTCAGGGACTATTGGCATCACGGTGTTTACACATATTCTCAATGTCGTAACATATGAATTTATCACAAATCAATGATAATACACACATACAATGCATCACATATGGTACGAAAGAAAATTTACTACCTCATTCCTTCCTGACGTTTGCTGGCTCAGTGGGCTCACGAGGACGCCAAATGTCAAATCCTATAAACCAAATTAGGGACAATAAATCAATCTCTTTTCCAAGTTCTTAATAGTACTTAAGTTGGTTATCATTTAGACTCTTTAGGTGGCTATTAAAGGCCTAAACATATACCCAAAGGGTTGGGAAAAGCTATACCAAAAACCACCTTTAAAAAATGCAAAACATTGATTTTTGGGGGTTGGCCGCGGCCCAGAAAATCCAGTTTCTTGGCTGAACTTCCAAAAATCATAACTAATTCTGGAAAAATCTAAATAAGGTGATTCTAAAGCCAAATGAAATATATTTAAGTCCTCTTTCTAGGACAAATATTGGACATTACTAGAAATCACCACAAAAGTCCAGATTTACCAAAAACCTAACGTTGTGCCAAAACAGGGTCCAGTTTGGATACCAAACTTTGTTGAGTTCAAACTCCCAGATCAAAAAGCGAAATGACACAAACTTTATGTCCATTTTGAAGCTTGAGATGTGAAATTTAAGACTGGAAAGTTTCATAATTTTCCAACATCATTTGCCCAGTCAAAACGTCCACACCATCTGACTGTCCAGAACAGACTTACACTGGACAGATTTTCCAGATTTTTACATTTGATCCCAAATGATTCCCAAATCAATTCCAATGGCCAAAATGTTCAACAGAAGACCAAATTCTACACAACACATAAGCCAATTCATACCATTCAAAAATTGCACAAAATCAGGAGAAATTCATAAATTCCCAATACTCAACCAATGATTACAACAACTATACCAAAATGCTTCTAATTCTTACCTCTTCTTCTTCCTAAAACCAATTCTTCAACTATCCAACTTCCCAATTTCCACAAGTTCTCAAACTTCACCAATCAAAATTCTGAAACCATAGGAATATAACCCTCAACCTCATGTACAACATTAATGAAAGACACTTGAGCATATGAAGGCTTTAACTTACCAATAACTCAAGCTTTTCTCTTGCTCTTTCCTTAGCTTTTTCAGCGAAAAATGGAGGAGGATGAGAGAGAAATGAAATAATGAAGAAGCATCAGATTTTTGGGCTCCTAATACCCTCTTGGCCGACACTTAGAAGTGGAGAGAAGAGAAAAAAATGATTAGAAAGCTTAACTTTAATCCAAGGGTCCTTGTTTTGCCACTTGGCACCATCCTATACTTCCTACTATGATTTCATATAAACTTGCATGCATAGGATTCCACCTCTTGTTCCTTCAATCCTAGCCATTGATCTTGATTACTAAGGAGTGTTCTCATCGGTAACTAACCAGTCAGTCAGTAAATTTACCGTTTTACCCCTGATTATCACAATGTAGAATATATACTTCAAAAGTGCTCAATTAAGATTAATTACATCACTTTGAAATTATAAATCCTTGGTTACATTTCAGGATATTACATCACCTACATGGAAGGTTTTACCTCCAATAAGGAAGGCAAAATCTAGTTTTAATCTTTCCTTAAAAATTGATTTTTGATTATTGTTCTTAATGCTTTCAATTGATTGGTCATCTTTTGAATGATTTCAATATGTTTGTTGCAACTAGAAGGAGATGCATGTGTGTAGACCCTATAATTGAAACCATAATTTGCATATGAAATAGGAATATATTCATATAAGTTGTCTAGTCTTAATGAGTTCCATAAATCTTAATGCATGATTAATTACTTAATTCATATAAGGATATATTGGATTAACAATTAATTATGGAATTGCTTGACCTTGAAAGAGGTTAGAAATTAAATTAGGGAAACTCGACTATCAATCATGTGGAATAAATTGGACTAGTATAGATAGATAGGTGATTCAATCCAAAATTTGCTAAGTGAAATTTGATCCCTAGGGCTTTTTCTCATAGTTGTTTTAATATTAATTGTATTCATATTTAATCATTTTTGTTTTGTAATATCAAATCACTAACTAATCGATCGACTAAATAGAATTAAGATTACCAATTTTGGTATTTAGTGATCAATCCTTATAGGAATGATACTCTACTCACCTTTATATTACTTGTTTACAATAGTGTACGCTTGCACTTTTTAATAAACCATTTATACGTGTAACATGTCCCCTATAAAATAACCTACATAAACAACATATACATATACCAAACACCCAAACAGATCTAATTCTGGCCGGAAGTATCCACACACACACACACATAGTAAATAACTAATTCTGGCCAACAAGTGCCAACAAATTAAAACAATCATTGAATTCTATCTATACAATAATTATGAATACATCAAAGCTAAGGTAATGGAATATACAAATGATGAAGTGTCTCTTTGTCTTTTCCTAGTCATAGTAATTTTAATGCTCTTTTTAGTTACAATTGTTTGCTTTAATTTGTGAAGCGACTTTCCCCTCTTTGATATCCAAATTCCTTCATTGTGGTCATGCCTAAAGTACAAAGTATTGTCCTCATTGAATAGTGTTTCAAGTGATAACCATTGGAAAGGACTATCCTCATTGAATTCACCTCCTGCATCGTCATTTATTTTGTTTGATAACAAAACAATAGATCATTCTTTATTAGCAGGATTAGGAACATAGAACACTTATTTAGCTTGAAAAGCCAAAGTAAAATTGTCTTCTTTATACCCTTACTTATTCAAATTCAAGTATATCAACCCTAACTCATACACTTTCAAAGCATTATTATTGTCAACCCACTTGTACCCAAAAATTGGAACATGAAATCCTACGTAATCCAACTCCCAAATGTGATCAACCATGCCAAAGTATGACATATTGGCATAGATATGTTAGATATGATTAGTTTTGATGATGTCAAATATAGATATCAAGTATTAAGAGCCAAAAGTTTGCATAATATACTTATCTTCTACATTGACTAACTACTATATTTAATGTTGAATATCTTGTTGATTAGTCAAGCAAAGAAAGGAGAAGATTGAAGATATTCAAGAAGATATCTAGTTGGGTTATGAAGAATGATCATCAATTAAAGAAGATATCTAGTTGATAGAAAGTCAAGCAAAGAAAGAAGAAGATTGAAGATATTCAAGAAGATATCTAGTTGGGTTATGAAGAATGATCATCAAGAGAAAAAATAAGAAGAAAGAGATTGAAGAAAGAAGAACTTGCAAGATCAAATGAGAATATCAAGATTTAAGCTCTTAGAAGTGATACCGGAGGTTAGAATAGGTTAATACGAAGCTAAAATGATATATATGGAAGTTATGGAACTTCACCAAGGTGTTTCCTTGAGTTTTGGCTCTCTGCTAAGTTTTGGAGGGCATCACTCCAGTGATCACTCGAGTGATGAGTACTCTATTTTCGCACAGCATAACAGAGCTTTAGTACTTTGGCCATGATCACTCGAGTGATGAGTGGCGCCTCTAGAGATAAATTTTTTATGGATCACTCGAGTGCCTATTCAAGTGATGTTCAATCTCAATTGCTCTGTTTTGCTCTATTTTTGTTCAACAAGATAGAGGTTTAGTAATGTAGAAATATCCATCAAACCATAACTTTGATTGAGGTGAAACTTGTTGCATATGAAACTAGACTCAAAATTTAGTTAGAAGACATCACGAACAAACTCAAAGTCATTCTGATAAAGGAGATATGAATTTTGGAAGATGACACTCAAATTTCAAACATTGTTCTAGAACAAACTCTTTGGACTTAACCTTGTTGCATATGAAACTAGACTCAGGTGGCGTTTTAGAAAGACCAAGGCCAAGCTCAAATAAATTTAGATGAAAGAGATATGATGTTCTTAATTTTTTGCTTAAATATACACCTTGTTCCAAACTAGCAGCAATGGATTTGATCATAACTTTTGGAATACAACAAAGTTTGAAATGGTTCTATTTGTATTGGAAATTAGACTTAAAGAGCTTTATAAGGATATTTCATTTGTGAAATTTAGAGTTAAAATTGGCAGATCAATTGAGCAAGTGCTCAAGTGATAAAGTTTTGTTAAGTGCTCAAGTGATAAAGTTCTATTATGACATCACTTTCATAGCACTCAAGTGATAAACCAAATTGTCATCACTTCCATATCACTCAAGTGATCCTTAGAGTGATACACTGTAAACTTTTGAATACCAAAAAAGATTAATCAAGTGAGCACTTAAGTGATGACATATCACTGGCAGAATTACTTTAGGGATATGAAAGTGATGCACATCACTTCTAGTGCCACTTCTAAGGATAAGTCTTCAAAGTTTTAATCACCATATAGGAAATTTTTTATACCCTTCCAAATCCATATAAACCTTGATTATATTGTTCCTAATAATCACTAATCAAGTTTACATGAAGATTATAGGTGATTAAACTTAGATTAGAGCTCAACGGCCAAAAGCAACTTTTTGTCAGAGTCTTCAACAGTTATATTATACAATGCTTAACAGTCAAATGCACATGATCAATTATAAATAGAAGAACATTCAAAACAAAAGAGATAGAGCCCATGCCTACAATGTCGATATGCCAATACTCTAAATCTTACATGATCGAAGCTCTATAATCATACTCCCACCTTGTACTTTAATATTAATCATTATCTACTTCATAAAGAGAAAAGTGTGCTTTCATTGTAATCAGTTTATCTTTGTGAGAGTTATTCAAGATTGGGATTTTGAATAAGAAACAGATTATAACCTTATAAGTAGTAAGGGGTGTAACCCCCGCCTTATAAACAGTGATTATAATTCAAAAGTGCATAATTAAATTAAATTAGAGACCAATGATTATTTCAAAACCTGTTAAGTCCCAAATTTCACATCAAGGAATCGATATGAGATGAAGTAGGTTTTCAAAATTTCTTTCAAACCTATTCAATTTGGTCTCTTATATACATTTCGAATATAATTCACTTATATAGATAAGCTGCATTCAAACTATCAAAGTGTAAACCAAAATTCCCAACAACCCCGGGTTTGATATCATAACTAAAAGGGTTTATGGGACATATTTGTCCCTTACAAGTTCTTATTCAGAAGATTACAAACAAAAAACAACATAATGTTTACAGAATATACAATAATTCCCAAACGAAATATGACAACCAATCAACCCCTAAGTATGATCTATCCGCCCTAGGTTGCCTGCTTCCCTTGTGAACCGCTTGCCCTGGCTGTAGGTTGTCAATGGAAAGAATAAGATTCAAGAGAATCCCAGTAGTAACAAATCACACATACAATATATAAACACATAGCATGCAAGAAAATCATTAACAGCAACATCAGCAGCAATAACATAATGCATAATGATTTATGGCTTTCACCATAAACAATAGCACTCACAATTGTAAACATAATACGACAGCTTTCGTTGTAATAACGACAACACTCATGGCTGTAGACACAATGCAATAGCTTTTGCTGTAATCACAATAACGACAGCCCTCCCAGCTATATTCGCAGCAGCATCCGAAATCATCACAAAGGACGATAAACATACATACAATGTTTTACACATGGTATAAGAGAAAGAGTCACAACCTTGCTCTTTCGAACGATTCTCTAGTATAGGCTGTTCATGCACAGGGAAAATATCAAAACCTATAACCAAAACCAAGGATGATGGATTAATCTCCATTCCTAGCTTTTATTTTCAAAACACTTAATATTGGTTGTCATGTAAGTCCTTTAGGTACATACTAGAAGCTTAGACAAATGCCAAAAGGGTTGGAAGAACTATACCAAAGACTCCCCTTTTGGAAGCAAAAATGTTGATTTTAAGCGATTTACTGGAGTGATAGATGACGCACTCAAGTGATGGGGTGATTTGCACTCGAGCATAAAGGCACCCTCATGCGAGTGCTTGACAGAGAGCAACAAAGAGAACAGAAAGTGATCATAGCACTCGAGTTCTGAACCCAGCACTCGAGTGATAGCCTCATATTCACCCGAGTCCTATTAAGTGAGGCACAGAAAGTGACGACCCGGGAGCAAAAGAAACTCTAGGGTGGGAAGTGCACTAGAGTGATGTCCCTAGTACTTGAGTAACAGCTAAATGCTTGTAAGTGCTAGATCACGCTCTTGAAAAATAGACTATGAGTGTTACCCCGAGAAGAGGCCTCAAGGTGCTAAATACACCCATACTCGAGTGAGGCAGGGTGTGCTCTAGCGAGGACCCCTGTCACTAGCAAGTGAGGAAATACACTCTTGCTTTTTGGCATGGAAGTGCAACATAAAATTGAAGGAAAGGAGGAAACATGCTGCAGCACTCGAGTGAGGCTCTATTAGAAGCTAAAACGCAGTAACTTACAAAAGTTTCCAATTTTTACCAAATGTTTTCCAATGGTCTTAAAACTCCTGTATAAGCCTAATCCCACATAATTTCACACAAAGTACCCATTGGAAACCTCAAAACACCGAAAATCCCACTCTAACTACAAGTTTTGGTTTTTGGTCAACATTTTACACCCATTACCTCATTTAACCAAACTTGCTTCCAAAGTTCCAAACCAATTCCAATATTCAAATTGCTCCACATAATACCAATTCTACCATAAATCATCATACAACTCATGTATTCCAAAAGCACTCTTAAAAAAGGGCAAATTCCATAAATATCAAAACTTAACCAAAAATCAAAATATATATGACAAAATGCTACAAATGCTCACCTCTTAAACTTGCCAAGGTTAGATCCTTGATTCCTCAACTCTCAAATTTGTTCAAGCTCTAAAACACCTTCTTTAAAAAATCTAAAACCATCAAGATGAAGCTCTCATCAAGGTAGACAACATTAAAGAAGAGGTCTAGAGCATTAGAGGCCAACTACCATGTAAAAAAAATCTCACCTTTGCTTTTTCTTTCTACCTTGAACTCAACGACAATGGAGGATGAAGAGAGAGAATGAGATGATGATGCAAATGCATATTTTTCCCTTGCCCATGCTACTTAATCGACTTTGAGAGAGAGAGAGAGGGAAAAGAAAAAGCAATTTTGAAATTTTGACTTCATCCATGGCCTCCATAATGACACTTGTCATGATCTTGGCCTCCTCCTAACTCCCTCCATGTACATGCATACATATGATCATTCTAACATAATCTCTTAAGCAACTAAGCATTCCACAATAGTTCCTACCAATTAGCAAACTCCCTCTTCAGTAGCTGACTATTTGGTAAGTGAATTTCCCATTTTGCCCCTGATTATCACAATACTACTAAATCATCACCAAACACATTTATATCATTCTATTCCTCATTTATGCGCCCTCCCTTATCTTTAGGGTTCATTTTAATCTTTATCACACAACTAAGCTTAAATACAAGATTTGGGCACTGGTTATAACACATTTAGATCACAATTCAAATCACATTCTCCAAAAGTGTTTGTTTAGCATTAATTACATCCACTTTGGAGGTCATTAGCCCTTAATCACAAATTGGGTCATTACAAGGGGTGATTCTCAAGACTAAGATTATATTAAGGTTAAGGTTGTTAAGGTTCTCAATTCCTTGTGAAACTTGAGGGATTGTAGTGGTTCTCAAGTACCCAGTTTGAACTTGAGGGATATAGTGGATTGAAATCTTAAGAGGAGCCTGAGGACTAGATGTAGGTTATCAAAGATTGGACTGAACTAGTATAAATCATAGTTTGCATATTCTCTTGCATTATCTCTTATATTTCCAGCATATTTGATTTGAACAATTCATTTTAATTTAAGTTTCATTATCTTCATACTTATTGTTTTCACTAAGATGTGAAAAGAGTTTCAAAGTTCTTAAGTTTTTTCCTTACACCCAATTCACTCCCTCTTAGGTGTTAACTAGTTATAATAAGATGAACATTTGTAGGATTGGATTTGAAGGTTAAAATGTTTCTGTCAAACACTTTCCAAGCTTTTTGCATTGTGTGGATGTCCTAACTTACCATTTGGATTCTTATAAACTTGATGCTACCTCATATGCTTAGCTGTTTTAGACAACATAAACAATCTTTACAACCACGACTTCAAAGGAAAGTATCTTCTTCTACTTTTTCCCCTTCCGAATTGTCTTGTACCTTGATGTATTACATCACTTACAAGTTTCCCTATTTGTATTATCTCCCCAACGTTAGGGCATACAGTGATTTTTTGGTGATGCAAGCCCAAATGTTAATAATCTTCATTGCTTTATAGAACATGTAAAATTTGTTCCTTAAAACTCAATTATCCATACACTCAATCAAATTTTCGAATAAACAATACGATAGCATAAATGAGGAAACTTAAACCCGAAGGTCCATCATAGTAAAAAAATTAAAACTCATCTTTCAAAAGTTAACTATGATAGAAAAAGAATTCAACTAATCATTTGAAAACACAACCATAGTTATAAAAGGATTTAAATCACCGCAAATATATATCCATGATGAAAAAGAATAGACTAGTCATTTAAAATTTATCATGGATAATAAAAACTTTCTAAGTAGTTGTACACTGAGCCATTTTAAATCAACACATTTATAAAGTCATTCTAATTAACAGTTGGGCATTAAGCTTCTCGAAGCTTAGAAAATAGTATTCAACCACAAGTCGAGGGATAAACTCATTTTGAAATAATATTCTTTCACAAACATTTAAAAAATGTCATAAGCCAACTATCCAACAGTTAAACATTTAAAACCTAACATGGATAATGGAACTCTTCTCATCATTTCACAAACTAAACCATAATTGATTAACACAATTAAGCCTTGGACTTCTCAAAGTTCAGAATATCATCATTTGACCACAAGCCTAATATCAAACTCAATTATTAAAATACTTAGACAACAAAAAGTTTCTCAAATATCCACTTAAGTTACTTATCTGTGATAGAAAATAGTAAATCCGAAACATACTATTGCATCAAAATATGCAACATGAGCCCTACAATGGAAATACTTAACAATTGAATACATAAATAAAAAGGATGAGGCTGTACAAAGATTATTACAATAATCAAGCCTTCAGAGCCTTTCCTAAGTAACCATCACAATAACTATTACCTAAAAAATATAAAGAGCAACAGGATGAGACCAAAGTTTCAATAACAAGCTATCTAATTCATCACACATGCTTATATGTGACCGTAAGGTGTCAAGTGGAATAATTTATATAACAAAGTATTAGAGATATAATTCACAAACTTCTAAATCACAAATTTCATTCACAATTTATGTATCACAAATTGTGTATAACAGTTCCCATATTACAAATTCCCAAGTTGCATCTCATCAATCCAACCAAACTACCTTCTTTTTACTGACTAGACCCATGGACAAAGTTACTATCGATGTTACTAGCCACTCAAAAGCTCATTGGTCATGTGATGAGGACCAACTAAAATCCACAGAGCACATGCTCAGACCATGGGTCTTTTCCCCTCTTGAAGTTGAACCAGTGGGGCAGTCTCTCCTTAAACCAGTAGGATAGTCACTTATTGAACTAGTGGGACAATAGAAATCCAACCTTTGTGCCCCAATAGAGGCTATAATAGGAATTCTTGGAGCGCAAAGATACGTGATCTATGGATAATCTACAACAAAGGCATTAGAGAATATTATGAAATTTTTTATTAATTGATTTTCTTTTAGAATTTGAAACATTATAAGATAATGTTTTATTAAGAGAGTATTTAAGTTATTAATTTCTTTTAAATTGTATGATGTTTATCTATAATGTATTGAATTTTGAATACTATAAAAGAATAAATATAAGTCTTTTATTTAATATTAATATCTTGTTAGTATCAATGATTATATTGTGTCTTATATAATAAATATTAATAGCAAAAATAAATAAATAATAATAATAAAAATAACTATATATAATTAAAAAAAATAAAAGTCAATATATTGCGGGTATTAACAAAGAACCGTTATATATGACCTTAATATAGTACAGTTCAGAACTATTACTTATTTACTCTGAGCATATATAGCGCCTGCATATATGATCGTAACTATAATAAAAAGACCTTTTCTGTAGTAATGTTCACGGTATAAAATACTAATTTTGGGAAGAGTTCGAGGCACTCCTACTATTAAGGATGTCTTGAACCAGATCACCAACTGTAGCAATTGGCACTTTGATGCATGCCTTATTATTGCCGAGTATAAATCAAAATTTGATCAAATTTAAAATTTTACAAATTGAGCTAATAAAGGATGGTCCAGTTGATAAGATGTTTGGTTTATAATCATAAGGTTGAGTTTGAATTCTACCGATGTGAAGACCTTATTGATAGGTGATCTGTAAGTATCTTTGTAAGCATTTTTTAAGCCCAGAGGCATGCCTGACCCTAGTGAGCCCTAAGACCCAACTTACATAAACTTTCTGTATGAAAAAAAATTACAAATTGATTCGTGTTGCCTTTGCACTTTTTTATTCTCGACCTTATATCCTTACCTCACAAAAGGATGCTAAATTGGATTAAAAAAAAATTAAAAAGTCTACTTGATTAGGATTTTGCCTTTTGACCAAATTGATGACTAACAAATATGTTCAAATAAATAAGAATACAAATTGTTCAGTGCATGAAGAATCGGCAGCATGCAGTGAAAATATGTAATGAAAGATTTGGTTAAACTAACATGCCCATAGAAGAATCTTCTGGGTCTTCAACAACTTTCTTTAATTATAGAACTGTTAAATGATTTTTCGAAGTCCTTGTTTATAGAAGAATATTCTATTGAACTATTTAATTATGGTTTTGGATTTTTCTGCTCTTCATATCTTTCTTTATAATAATCCTACTATGAACAATTGAACTAATAGCAATGTGTCTTTGCGATAACATTTTTTTAAATGTTTATATCTGAGTCCAAATAATTTGGATCAGGCATTTTCAAGTTACTTAGACGCTTTTAACCTCGGAAATCTTATGTGTGCGAATATTTATTTTTCATACTAGGTGACATCATATCAAGTCATACGTCAACTCAAAACTGAAACAAATAATATTTTATAAAAGTCTGCAGACCTCACGCCAACAAACAAATTTTAAAGCAAGATGCCAGAAAAGGTCTAAATGTATACTACATCTCTCAGTCATATCAGCATATCAGCAAAGGCTTTCAAAACGCTCTGGCGTGACTTCAATCGAATAATCATATTTTTATCATTAAAAAATCTAATAAAAATTAGGGAAAATTGTGACACAATACCTCATTGACAAGTCAATTATCAAATGGGACTATGGTGTGCAGACGATCCTTCGGGTGTATACAAGATCTTCTCTTGTGTGCAAACGATCTTCCCTGTGTGCAATATTCTTTCCTGTGTGTGTGTAAAACATCTCCGCATGCATGTGTGCACAAATCTTTCCCCATGTACACAATATTCTCAAGTCTCATTTGGTAAATAAGTTTCCAATAAGGTATTTTTTCACAATTCTCCCTAAAAATTCACTACTACAAAAATGATTTTTTTGTAGCGTCCTCTTTGTAGCACTTGTTCTACTAAGTGCTACAATTGTATAGAAGCAAACATATTGTAGCACTTAGTAACTCAAGTGCTACAATAGGCTATAATTTGTATATTGTAGTGCTTTATTAGATAAAGGCTACAATATATTTGATTATTTTTTTAAGAAAATAAATTATTTTTTAAAATGAAATCATGTATTTTAAGAGAGATCTTGGACGAACACTACAATATGTTTTTAATATTTTTAAATAATTAAAATAAAATGATCTAATATAGCACTTGTTTAAAATAGAGATACAATATCTTTTTTTAATATTTAAAATTATCTATTGTTGCTTTTTTTAGGAAAGCGCTTCAATAGGTTCAATTATCTTTTTAAGAAAATCCATTATTTTTTTTAAAAAAGAAGCCTGTATTTAAAAAAAAATCGTATGCAAGCACTACCATTTATTTTTAATATTTTTTAAAAAATTAAAATAAAATAATCTAACGTAGCACTTGTTTAGAAATGAGCTACAACACTTTTTTTTAATATGTAAAATGATCTATTGTAGCTTTTTCTTATGAAAGAGCTACAATAGCATTTTATTTTTAATATTTCATTAACCATAATGTCATCCCACTAACCCCACTTGATCAAACTGTTGAAACATTCGCTCTTATTCACAAAAACTCTATTCTTCTTCCTTGACCTTGGCAACGCAATATCCTCTTTTACATTTATCTTCTACTTCTTGGACAAGTATTTGTCGAAGTTCTGCATCTAATTCAAGTAAGTTTTTTTTCAATGATATGCTCCTGCGATATATTACTCTGAAATTCAGAATCACTTTGGTCACCTGTCATAAGTGTTAGTGCAAGAGTTTCACCCAAGAGGGGGTGAATTGGGTGAAAATAAAAATTTTAAGAAACTAAATAAAACTAGAAACCGATAAGAAGAAAGTTAAAGAGTTAGGAAGATTTCACTGAGGTGTACGCCAGGAGTTATACTGGTTTGGCCTAATTCACAATGACCTATGTCTAGTCCTCAGATAGAATCTAAGCCTTCACTATACCTTCCAAGATTCAGTGGGTTCTTGGCACCTCGATACACAGCGATCTATTCCTCACTTTGAATACTCACTCCCCCTTACACAACTTAAATAGATACCCACCTTAAGGTCCCATAACCTTAAGATATCTCTTAAACAAGTGTATTGAATCAATAATTTTTCTCTCTCACAGAGTTGGTAATATAAACACTGAAGCATATTAATACAAAAAGGGTAGTAAGAGCTCAGAAATGAATATTCGTCAGTTTGGTAGTTCAGCGTTTTAACTCCCACTTTGAATGCCTTTGCTATTTGTAGTTAGAGAGATTTTAATGACCGTTGGAGACATTCTATTTTTCTGTTACTCACTGAGCACTACTCAGAACATTATTTATGTTATTTGGATATAGACGTTGTGATGAAGTGAATGTATTGGTAAAAGCTCGGTTTAGCATTTAATGTTTCTGACACAGTATCTGCTTTTCTTGGAAATCAAATATCTAAAGTGTAAATCTCCTGTAACTTGCTTGAACATGTTAATCATGAAGAAATAATAATAATGAACTAGATTAATGGAAATACTCAATGATTCTGTGAAATCATAGACTTAGATTTCATGCTCTGTTTTTCATGAAGAGCAAGTATTCGAATACTCTCATAGTTATTAGGATAAATTGAGTCTTTTTATATAACATACTATTCGAATACCTTATTCACTATTCGGATAATATTTACAATTTTACACTGAGACTATTCGAATAATTGAGACTCCTATTTGAATAGTGATATCTTTAATTTCAAGATGGTTATCTTGATACTCTGTTTGCTATTCAAATACATGCTTCAACTTTGGACAGAGAATACTTTCCTTCCAGCTTTCAATATTATTCGAATAGTCTCCTTGTTATTCGAATAATTTCTCATATCAATCCAAAAGTTTTGATATTGGTTTTGAAAGATTATTCGAATATTAACTACACTATTCGAATAGTGGCTTCACTATTCGAATAGTCTTCTTATTATTTGAATAGTACAATTTGAAATTCTTTTGAACATACAAAGATTATTCCAATAGAGGTTATGCTATTCGAATAGTGACCATACTTATTCGAATAGTCATACTATTATTCGGATAATGCATTTGAAATTTACTTTGGAAAATATTAGTACTATTCGGATAATGTACAGGCTATTCGAATACTTTTAGTTTAGAAAAACTTTCAAATGTTATATTAGTTTATACTAATCGAATAGTCAAAGACTATTCAAATAATACAACTATGTATCAGTGTATCTCTATTTGAATAGTCTGAGAATTATCAAAATATAAGCTAATAAAAACTGAGTGTCAGTATTCGAATAGTAAGTATATTATTCGAATACTCTCTTAGCAAAAATCTTGTGAATAAGAATGCAGAGACAAATTAAACTAGACTTAGGTTTGTTATCATCAAAATTATGAATCTAACAATAAGAATATAGAATTTCATTTATGGTATCTTTTACCTAGTTACCCACCCTATACAAGTTCCTCACAATGTCTGATGCTACGAATTGAAGTATGCATTTTTTAGAAATCTGCACAATCAAAATCTTCCTTTGTTAGGTATTATCATAATAATCCTTTAACATTGTGTTTGCTTTCTATCTGCTCCATTTTTTGTATCCTAATATATATATGGTTTTAATTTCCAGTGAGATTTGATTCAGCCATAATGGGTTGCCTCTTTAGTCATCAATTTTTTGCTTTCTTTTCTTTTCAATATTATTCATCTATTTTTTAGTTTGATATATATATATATATATATTTCTCTCAAAGAAGTAGAAGTATATGGTGACAATCATATTTTTAATTTTCAATCATGCCAATGTCAGGATAAATTCATTGTTCTAATTTACCTTATAATCATACCAACTTTTGTTATTTTAGCTTATATTCAAATAGACCCAAAATATCTGAAGGTTTTTTTCTGAAAACATTAGTGATACATTTATTATTATATAATCATTTAACTCTTCATCAAGAGGTAAGAGCTTCTGGACATTAATTTTTTTTCCCTATTTTATTTCATTGTTGTACCTCACTATGATGCTCTTTTCACCTGTGACCCCCCAAACACTAAATGACAAGAACGTAAATGTTATGAGCTCATTGTAATTATTTAAAGTTATCTATTACAGCTATCATATAACTTTTCTAAATCTTGTTTTTATTTTTTGGGTTTTTCAGTATAATCATTTAAAGCTTATCACTTGTTGGAGATTCATCGTGCTTTTGTTGTGTTTGAGGTAAGCCTGAAACACCCATTCTCAATTTTAGTGTAGCATTTGTTTTGCCAAACCTTGTGAGTTCCTTTCCCTTGCATTTTGGGGTTTAGCAAATTTGGGTTTTGTTTTCAATGCGTCCCTGGTAAATGAGTCTCAATTTCTGAGTCTAGGGTTTGTTCTTTCGTCTGCTAGCTTGAAAAAGGGTAGGGAATGCTTAGATCCGCAAAATTGAGCAAAAAACACTATTTTTAAGTGGTGGGTTTCAATTTAGGCATATATAAAATCATTTTTTCCTGGTTCCACAAAGTGATTTGGCTAATTTACTTAGTTGTCAGCTATGAAAATTTATAGACCAACAGATAAAGTAATTGATCCATTCATCAGGGTTACCTGCCATTGGCAATTAGACTGGATAGGTTTAAGTGGTTTAGAATTTGTGAAATATCGAATTTGGGATTTATCTGTTCAGAGACTAACCATCATTTAAGACCAATATATATACTCCTATAATTTTCAAAAGCATTCATTCTTGAAATGTCTTTTATATGTATTATTGTGTTTTGATATTGCTAGGTTTTAAGGGGTTGTCTAGTGGTAATGAGAAAATAGAAAGAAGATTTGATTAAGAACTTTGAGGATGAAAGCATAATGAGAATTGGATCTCTTAAAAAGAAAGCAATTAATGCATCTGCCAAATTTAGGCATTCACTCAAGAAAAAGAGTAGGAGAAAAAGTAAGGGTCGTGTCAGCTCTGTCTATTGAGGATTTTCGGGATATTGAGGAGTTGGAGGCTATTGATGAGTTTCGGCAATCACTAATTATGGACAAATTGCTTCCTAAGAGGCATGATGATTACCACATGATGTTAAGGTGCTTGTTTTAGGATGGTGTTAAATTAATTCCCTGATCTTAGTTCAACCAATAGGCTTATATTTGTCTTGACTTTGTGTTTTATAGATTTTGGAAAGCGAGGAAATTTGATACCGATAAAGCAAAGCAAGTAATTGATGCCAGGTAAGAATTTTTTTTCCCTATCTTCATGTATGTTATAATTTTCATGTGTTAGTATATATAATTTTCCTTTTTCTAATTGACTAATGCAATGTGTTTAGGCTAAGGTTGTTGCAATTTTTAAACGTTCTAACTTTCCTTGAGTCCATGTGTGTGCATGGAATCAACATAGGTAGATATGAGATTTTCTTTGGGTAAGGAGAGCACAATAGTTAGCTCAAAAATTACTATCCTACCTCACATTGAAGGTAAGAGCATGGTGGTTCTTTATCATGTTTAGTAGAAGCATATGCATTATTATTATTATCTAAGTAATTTAGGAGTATTTGTGTTTAAGATTTCCATTTTGTCCTTATTAACTATATCAAATTTATTAAAAAATTTCATCAAAGCTTCTGATCAACTACTAAGTTGTTGCATAATCACCAACCAAATAGTTCAACTACAGGCGAGTCTGAGGATGTAAAGCCCGAGAGAGAGACAATTGCAAAGATGCTTCACAAATCAAACAAATTAGGGGAATTTCAAAGAAAGAAGACAAGTTTGATAGGGAATGCATTATATGTAGGAAAGATGAAGTGTCTATTAAGTTCTTACCATGTGCACATCAAGTGATGCATAGTAGGCGTAGTGATGAGTATGGGAAAAGTGGCAATTGTAACCCTCTTCCAACCAAGGCTGAGATTAAGTTCATAATAATGGGATTATGCTGAATTAGAGACCATAAAAAAATTTGGGACTTAACAAAATAACCTTTTGCTCAAAACAGGATTTTCAAAAACTTTTACAAAACCTGTTCAACAATGGTCACATATTCACTTTACTAATACATAAACGGCCTGTATAGGTTGATTCCATTTATAAATATCAGAGTACAAAGTAAATTCCCCATACACTTGGGTTACATTAAACAAATAAGGGTTTTACAAGGCACAAATGATCATAATTCATTTCCCTTAACTAGGGGATTACGCAAAACCATTCCATAATTCCAATATATACACAATTCCCAACAAAATATCCAACTATGATAACCAATATCCAAAATAAACACCTAGCTTGGAGCCTCAGCCACCCTTCGTCACCTGCTTGTCTTTTAAACTATCAGCCCTGTCTAAAATTTGTTTTGGGAGAGTGAGATTCTAAGGAATCCTCGTAGTAACAAATCACTCATAGTATGCACAACCTCAAAGCATGAAAGCAAATCATCACACAACACATAGCAACTACAATGGCAGGGGCACGTATGACTTTTATCACCCTTACATCTGCTCACGCTGTATTGCACCACCACATAGTTCACAACCATATAATTCACCACAGCTGGGTATCATATAAAGCTGTTCACAGCACACAACCATACTGGTCGGATACTCAAACAAGAATCCACGATTCCACAATGTAGCCTCAGCAATTACAACGACAGGGATAGGTGTGATAATCATCACCCCCTACGACTGCCCACGCTAACTGCTCACGCTGTAATACCCTACGGCTGATAACACATTCACATTTCCACAATGGCCTCATACCTACAATTTTCACAACACACAATGATAAGTCATGCATAACAAGCATCATACACAACATGAGAGAAAAGTCACTACCTTGGTCTTTCCGCACGTGCTCTGGCACTGTTCTCTCCCGAGTAGGGCAAATGTCGAATCCTATAATTCATAATTAGGGACGAAGTGTCATTATCTATTCCAATATTTAATTAACTTCACAACACTTAGATTGGTTAACATTAATGTCCTTTAGGAAGCTACAATTGCTTCTAACAAAAGCCCTAAATGGTTGGAAGAACTATCCTAAAGATTCCCTTTTGGAAGAACAAATACTGACTTTTTACTGTTTTACTTAAGTGAATAAGGCCTTACTTGAGTGATAAGGAACATTGCACTCGAGCATGAAAGCTTACTCACGCGAGTGCTTGACAGAAAGCACAGACTAAGATAAGAAGTGCTCGCAGCACTCGAGTCATGGAAACAATACTCAAGTGATAGCCAAATGCTCACTCGAGTCATACCAAGTGAGGTACAGCGAGTACTCTCCCGAGAGCATAAAGGAATGAAATACCTAGAAATGCTTACTGCACTCGAGCACAAACTCAATCACTCAAGTGATAGCCTAATGCTCACCTAAGTACCCCCAAAGTGAGGTTCAGGAAGTGCTTACCCGAGAGCACAAGAAACTTTCAGAAGAGGACATCACTCGAGCAGGGACCTTGGTACTCGAGTGATGGCTTAGCACCCGCAAGTGTTAAGACATACTCTTGAAAAATGGCCATGAGTGACAACCCGAGACGCGAGTTCATAGTATCTCATAAACCTTCACTCGAGTGGAATGAGACTCACTCGAGTGGGAACTCACAATACTTGCAAGTGAGGTAACACTCTTGCCTTTTTAAAAGGAAGTGCATCAGAAATACTGAAGGAAACAAGGAAAACACATCGCAGCACTTGAGTGAGATCCCATATCACTCGAGTGAGCCATATCAGAACCCAAATCGTAGTAAAACTAACATCACTTTCCAATTTTTACGCAAGTGTTTCCAATGATCCCAAATACCAAACCAAAGCTACTCCCACTTAAAATTATACAAGGATTGCAATAGAAACATCAAAATTACCAAATTCCTATTCCATTATCATGCTTTGGTTTTTGGCAACATTCAATACAAAACTCCCAAAATTACCAAACTTAACATTTCAACCTCAAACCAATTTTATCTATCCAAAACACACCTCAAGGCACCATATCCATTACCATTTCATGCCATACTCTCTAAGACCCTAATTTTCAAAAATAAGGCCATAATTCCTAGAAATTCCAAGTTTAATCAAATGGCACAAAACATAGATAGAATGGTTTATCTCACTCACCTCAACAACTCTCTCAAAGGAATCCCTTGGTTCTCCAACTTCTAGATTTTCTTGATGACACAAACCACCACCAATGGACAATCTAGAATCATGAAAATGAAGCTCTCAACCTAAGGAATAACTTTAGAGAAGAGAGTTTGAGCATTTGAGACCATCTCCTTACCTTAATCACAAGCTTTTCTTCCTCCTTCTAAAGCTCCAATGGCTGCCAAAAATATGGAGAGAGAAATGAGAGAGATGAGAGGGAAGAGTGAGGAAGAAGATGAAGCAATGATCATCTTTCCCATGCCTATACCCATTCCAGTGAATTGTGGGGAGGGAAGAGAGATAAAATTAATAAAATAATGGGGTATTTGACTTTCTCCTACCCTCTCTATGTATTTATAGTCAGTTGATTTTGTCCGTTGAATAATAGTCATTGTGGAGCAGAACATTTCATTATGGAATGGCATGCATACATTTGAAATCTCTGAACAAGATATTGTAGTAGGTACTTGCTTAGTTAGTCGTAATGATTTTGTCTGCCGTTGTTTCACTTTCTCTGTGCATCTCTGATTCAAATGATCAAACTTCTGTTTCACACTTGAAGTATATGTTAAATGATGTTAAATAATAATAACAAGTGAAAATAAAATAAATAAATAACATTAAACCATATTCAGACAGATCACTATAAGTCTGTTGTGTTTTGGCTTCTGACAAAGCATCACTTGAGTACGCTGTGGTCTCACTCGTGTGCACCTTCAATTCTTCACTACTTCCCTTGCTTCTGTGTAACACTTCCTAGTGATCTAGAGAGAGTGCATTTTCTCACTTGCAGGTGTTGAGATGATCACTCAGGTGACAAATTCTCACCTTGAGGACAAGACTCGCATCAAAATGTCAAGAGTATGATTTTGCACTTGCAGGTGATGTGGGCCCTCACTTAAGTACACTGATACTTACTCAAGTGCATCAGTATATTCTTGCATCAGGTACCCTTTTCCTTCAGCACTTGCATTATCTCTAGAGGAAGTGAGTTTTCTCACTCACGGGTGTTGAGCTATCACACGGGTGCAAATGTTCTTCACTCGGGTGTACTTCCTCTTTCATGCTTTGGCTAACTCTTGAGCAAGCACTTTCTATGCTTTACTTGTTGGACTCGGGTGCATTTTTTATTATCACTTAGGTGCCAACTTGGTACTCAAGTGCAAGAGTAATTCCTATCTCTGACTTGTCTCTTTGCCAAACACTTCCACGAGTATTCCTTCATTTTGAGTGTAAATTAGATCATCACTTGAGTGTTAAGTCCATGACTTGAGTTGTCCTATTATTTTTAGCTGGAAGACTGCTTCTATTAAACCTTTCAATCCAACACTCATTGTACACGAGTGCAAAACTGCTTCTCACTCGAGTGTAAGCTTCCATCACTCTAGTGTATCAGTTAAAATATCACAATAACCTCTCAACTTTGTGGGATGCATTTGGTAACATTTTCAACCATTGTTTAAATTTACTAAACATGAGTTTCTTACCATAACACATAATCATCTTTTTTTATAATCAAAACTTGGAATCTAACAACATTATCACTCTGATGAGTCTTTCGTAGTGAATCTGAACTATCAAGTATATTTCTTGGTAAACAATTTCAAATCCCAACTCCAATACAGGATTCAACTTCAACTTGAAAGGGGTTTTCTGAATAACTTAAAAATTTTCAAAGATTATTCACTGTGGTTCCCTACTCATTGTGACTTATCTTTCCTTAATTCTCTTTATTATGTACACAGAAGCATTTCTACATGATTCTTATTGGGGATTATCATTCATTTCCAGCTGTTGAGTCATTATTCTTACCAGATATTCTTAACTAATGGCCTCGTACCAAGCGATTACCCACTTAAGATTCAATTATCGCGCTTGGATAATTAATTCATTCGTCACACAAGTTATGCAATTATCAATTGCAAATATATTAATTTACATAATGGACTAGTGTATGAATAATTCTTCTCTTCTTTATTGCAACTTCTTTCTTAGAATAGCTTCCTACACTCATTTTCTATGCTCAGCTGCCATATGGTTGGTGGGGGAGGGTGAGATTTGGGGGAACCTTAGTAGCAAACATTACAAACAATGCATGTAAGATGAATGCTAGTGGATGATGTGCTTGCCTCACATAGGCTTATGTTCACATAATGATATTCTGCATGCTTAATGTTTCATGCAACATACTTATGGCCACTGCAATAATAGAACAAAGCTTCATTCATTCATACATGCTTCACACAATCAAGTAAAGCAATGCAGCAAATCAATACATAGCATAAACATCACATACATGCAAGTAAGTAAGTTCACTACATTTTGTCTTTGAGTCCCCTTTTTGTACCTTTTCTTCCACCACTGAAGTTGCTTCCACTGCCTCTTCTTTGTTATCTCATGGTACTAGATAAATGGCTATATTATTAGAGCAATGACAAATAAATGTCTAATGGGCTACTTTAGCCCATAGGACTTGTCTTTATTCTTTAGGCCCATACATGTCCCAATTTTAATAACCCAAGACACTTTGGTTGATTAACCTTAAAGTTAATACATTAGGCCTAATGGATATTTAATGGGCCCATACTAACTTTTTGGGCTTTATTTAACCATTAAAGTTCAAATTAATTTCCAAGTACCCTTACTTTCTTATTTTTTGCACTATTCCTAAAAGTTGGCAAATTTTTCCCTTAACTTTGAAAAATCATAACTAATTCTAGCAAAATCCAAATGGGTTGGTTCTAGTGGCTATTAAAGCTCTTTAAGTCCTTTTTAAGTTTCACAAAGCATCAATTATAGACACAAATTTTGGAGAAATTCATCAAACTCAAACTGTCACAGATTTCATTCCATAATTGTGGTCAAACTTTGAAAAATCTTAACTTTCAATCCACTAGTCCAAATGGCTTATATTACCTATCAAATTAAAGCCCATGATGTCTACTTTAATTCTATAAATTTAATAGCATTTCAACCACATTTGTCCGATCAAAAATACATTGCAATTTCATTGCCTCAAAAAAATGAATTTAGGCAGCTTTAAACATAAACCTCCAAAATCATCATAAATCATCATTTAACCATAAACACATGATTAAACCTCAAAAATACCCCTTGACTAAAATATGAACAGTACCCCACACCTATCAGTTTGATGAACCCATGTTGCGTGAGTTCTCAAAATAAAACTAGGTTTGAAAATGTAGCTAGTAGCTCAACCTAGGTCATTCTTGTGAGGAGATTAAATTTCAAATTCCTAAATAGTAAGTGATAAATACCTTAAAGTTGCGAGAAATTATTTTGAGAAATTGTTTATAAAAGTAATGAAGTAATGTAATCTAATTCAATATTTTTATGTTTTTGGTTTTCAAGACAAAGAAGCAAACGGAATTGAAATTTGTACTAACAATAAAATAAATTCAATTAACTAGTATAATGATGAAATGGGGTTCCCTTGAGTTGAGGTTTTTGTCTTCCTTGCTTGCTACTGATATGAATTCAATAATATGAGTCAAGAGGATGGACCTAAGCTACTACTAGATCTATACTTGCAATACTTATTTAATTCATTCTACCGAAGCAATTAAATGAATACCACCAAATAATTCAAACTCAAGGAGATGAATAATTAACTTCCAATTCAAACTTGTAATTACCATTATAAAAATTCAAAGCATTCAGTTTAATCATTTATAATCCACTCAACCTATTCCTAATTTGAATCATACAAAGCTTAATTAATCAACTCCTAGCTCAACCACCAAGTTTATTCACTTGGCATAGAACAATCTAAATCATAACCACACACTTAACCAAGTCCTATAATTATGAACTAGAAAGAGAGCTTAAAGGAATTCCATTGAAGTTTTAAAGCTCAAACCATTACCCAACTCAAGGAAATCACTAACACTTGGCTACTCATGGAAGAGGAAGGTGAAGCGTGGTGAATGATGAAGATATGAGCCATGGAAAATGCAGCAACATGTCTTGCAAGTTGCTCCTATCTTCCTTTTTCTTTTTTTCAAACATCCGCTACTCCTCCTCCTTTTTCATACTCAGTGCTTGCCTTCTTTCTTCAGACCTACAATACTCATCTCTCTCGTCCCTTATTCCCTCTCGGTTTAGCCTTTTTAATTGGTCAGCTCCTTTTCTCTTAAGTCAATTCGGTCTAGTAGCTCATTTATCTTCAATTCGTGCTTGCTTCTTCCAAACCTCTTGGGTCAACAATTTTGCCCCTTTCCTTTTCTTGTAACACCCCAAATTTTATATTCACCAAAAATGTATTGTAAGTATTTGAGTAATTCAATAGAATGGTGAATATTCATGGAAATTAGATCTTGTGAATTTTGAAATATTCATATTCATAAGGAAAGGGGCAAATAAATTCAAGAATTGAATTAAATTACAAAGGTGATAGCAAAATCATAATTTTTCCAATATAGCCCAAGATTAATTATTTTCCAAGTAATTGGAGTTAATTTCAATTAATTAAGGAAAATAAAGGAAAATGCATAAATTGAATATTCTTGGTGGAATAAATTAAGATTTGTGGAATAAAGTAAAAGTCCATATTTTTCTTTTATTGGTGGATATTTAGGAGAAGGGAAATATTTACTTGGAAGATAAATATGCCAAGTGGCATCATCTAAAGCGAAGAGATTAAATTATAATTGCAAAAGTTGGAGCACATGTTTAAATTGCAATAAAATATATTATGTTGACCAAAGGAATGAGATAATTGTAGAAAACTCAATTGTTAATTGAAGGGATTGATTCAATTTCAATGGGACTTATGACACAAGTTTGAAGTAGATAAGCACAAGTTGGAAGTGGATAAGATCAAGTGCACATGTTATGTCATAATTCATTATGCCGCCATTTATTAAATAGAGGTTATGAAGGATATTTTGTTAAAATCCCTTCCTTCATCTTTTCCCTCATTCTCACATCCAAACAACAAAGATAGAGAGAGGGGGAGAGCTTGGGAAATCTAGAGAGAAAGAGGAGAAATCTTAAAGTAAGACCTTGTGGATCCAAGTTTTAAGGCTTCCAATTTGCATAATCTCCTCTCTAATCTCTTCTTCTTCATGAAACCCTATGTTTAGCAAGAAATCTCAAGGGAGAGAGAAAGTGGGTGGTAGGCTTTAAAGAGAGAAAGTGAAGAAAACCAAGGTAACTTTAAGAACATCAACTCTTGTGGTTTATTGTTGTTGCTATTGTTGTTCTTGGCTTGGTTTGGTATTGGTTGGTCGATTTTGTAAATTTGGAAAGTCCTAACCCTAAGGGGTTATGCTGCCCAAATTTCTTTGAACCATGATTAAGAAGTGTTTAAATGAGTTAATAAAGGATTAGAAGTGGAAAAGTACAAGTTTTGGAAGCTAGAACACAAAACTATATTTTTCCAATTTTCTTGAATATTTCGGCTAGCACTTTTTCAAGGGGTTGGAGTAGGATTTTCATGAAATAAATGGTTCCATTGGATTCAGTGGACAAAAATACGTGGAGTTATAGTTGGGCATTTTTTCGGTAGAGGCCGAAAAAGTATAATTACGAAAACTCCATTTAAATCCCTAAATAGGGGCTGTCAAGGGTATTTTTGTAATTTGACAATGAATTTGGTAATTTCGAGCCTAGAAATGGATTCCTTGGGTGAAAATACATTATAATAGCCCTAGTCAAAATTTAAAAAAAAACGTGCCATCGGGCTGGGTACGGCGGGGCCGAGCCGGGTCCCGGGGCATTTTGGTAAAATTTCACCATAGATTAATATAACCATCAGAAACACATGGTAGTGTCTAAATTGTTCATTTGATGTTCTATGACCGAGTAGGGAGCCTGAGGGATTGGCATGCAAATCGAGGCATGTTATTCGAAGATCAAGGAAGGGCAATTAAGGTAGGGAACTTACCTCTTCTACATGTATGTGATATTTGTGCTGGTGTATTGATGCATGTTATTGCTTTGCTTGATTATGTGAAACATATATGAATAATTGAAGCTCTGTTCCTGTTTATGCTATGGCCATACATATGATGTTGAAACATCGAGCACGCAGATATGTCATTGTGTGAGCATGAGTTATGTAATGCAAGCATGTCATGCATTAAGTACTTATCCTGCATGCATATTGGTATTGCTTTCCTACTGAGATTCCCCAGAATCTCACCCTCCCCTATCAACAATTTAAGCAGGAGAAGACATAATGTATGCTAAGAACAAAGAAGAGAACCGTACGAGGGGATTGCAGTGGTGGAACGAAGATGGGAAGATGTCTCTATTTCACTGGGATGGATTTAGACACCCATGTAGAGCTGCGAGGCTACATTAATTGTAATTATCAAGTATGAACCCCTATGGGAATTTTCGTAATCGTGCACATAATATCGGTATGTTTATGCTATTCTTGTATTGCCCACTGAACTGTGTATCATTTTTCGAAAATACTCTGAAATAGATGAAAATAAAATGAGGGTGTGACAAGTCTCATTCATTTCAACTGCCTCCAATGCCCCTTTCTCCTCAATTTTCTCTAGGTTAAATAAGGAAGTTGTGCCATGTTTGGATGAGAGGTAAAAATCCATTTTGACACTAGGCACAAAATTGCAACCACCAACAAGGCCCTTACTCATTTAACCTCCTCTTAGAAAAAATGTAAAAATAAATTCTGCACTTATGAGGTTCCATTCTTGTCCTTCATTAAGCTCCAAAATAACATCTTTGACCTTGACCACTCAAGTTGTGCCATATCATCACCTACAAAATTAGATTCACAAAGGTAATATATTTTGCTCACAATTAAACAATAATGATAATAACAAATATTAATTAAAAATATAACAATTTAACCACTATAATTCCAAAATTATTCTTTGACTAAGATATCACATTAATACTTCATTATGCCCAAAATATTCAATTAAGTCCCATAAAAGCCTAAGATTAATTAATAAAAATATATAAATATTGAGTTCTATCAATTCCCCCACACTTAAGCTTTTGAAATCCTAAGCAAAACATTAGACTCAACACTAGGCAAAGAGGGATGAGAGTTGAAAGAATAGGCAAGATTAAGCTTCAATAATAACGCTTAGTCAAATAATAAGGTATCCACCAATCCAAATTCAATGAACGTACAAAAAATTGAAGTAGCTAAAGTGATACAATGTTTAATTACAATGAACTTAATTGGAAATCTTAACTAGGATAAGTGTTTACACTCTTTTCTCATATAAGGTAATTTTTCACTCACATCCACTTTGATCACTCTCTACTATAAACTTGTAATATTTCTAGGCTCTCCACTACTTGTAACAATGGTATAAATAAATCTAAAGGACTTTGTAGGGTTGTAATGTTGAATAGGCCAAATGATGAAAAATTAGAACAAGCTACCATGCATGCATCAAATTCGATTAGAATAACCAATAGTACTAATCACAATAGTGTAACTTTCTTTTGCCAAAATTTTCCATTTCAACTCATCAATGCATTTTTTTAATATGAAATACCTTTTATATATATATATATATATTTTTTTTCTTTTCTTTTTTATTTTTTTCTTCTTCTTGTTTTTTTTTTGTTTTTTGTTTTTTGAATATTCACATGGCACTTATCATCTTATTTATAAGAGCAACATTTATATTTCTTCATCATAGTGCTAACGGCACTTGATAGAAAGTGCAAGCATAGCATTTGTGTAATGAAAATGAAAATGGAAATGAATGGCTCAAAGGGGTAAACAAAGGTGAACAATGATTGGTTTGTGTTTAGGTTAAAAGGTTTAGAAATGAATGCCAATGTCATCTCCATCCATACCATTACAAAATGTAGCCTTAAGCAAGAAACAAAACAAGTTCTAGAAAGCAATAATCTAAGTGAGTAAATCACACAATGAAATGAACAATTAGGCCCAAAACACCTTCCAACTAGGCTTTTTGTTTTCTAACAAACTCATCAAAATTAAGCCATGCATCATTAAAACACTTGAATTTTATGGCAATTCACTAATTTAAAGCAAGTTTCAACTATGAATTTAACCAAGAGTAATTGAGATACTTGATCATGACTATATACCTCAAAAATCTCAGCGAGTTAGACCAAAAACAATAGAGGACAAAAGCAATAGACAAAAGCATATGATGTCATAGTCAATTCCATCATGAGAATAAACACACTCCCCTACACTCAATCCTTACATTGCCCTCAATGCAATTTATAAAAACAAAGAACCTAGACGCACTTTTCTCTTGGGTAAAGTAAATGTTGTGAAGTCCAATTCAAGATTGAAGCACAACACATCATCGTCACAAGGAGAGAGAGAAGGACAAGACATAAGTGGAAATAGTTCTTAAAAATTAGGCATAAGGATATGGAGAAAAGTGTAGTGGTGGATAAGCCTAAACACAAGAGTATGATTCAAAATGGAGTTTATTCAATTGGAAAAATGCAAACAAACTACTTTTGACTACTGATAAGTCCCTACCCCACACTTGTTCACTAGCATATATCATCAAATAAATCAAGAAACAAGGTAAGGAAAGAGACTACTATGTGCATTATAGAGGTTGATGACTGGTATGGTAATGCTTCAACAAATGACCATTCACTTGAAACTTTCCACCACTTGCAAGATCTTCGAGCTTTATTAACCCAAAGCTATGCACCTTGACCACTTTGTAGGGACCTTGCCATTTGGTTTTAAGCTTCCCATTTCTTAGCTTGAATCTTGCCTTGAACATAAGTACTTGCTTTCCTTCATGAAACTGCTTTCATAAGATGCCTTGATCATGAATCAATTTGGATTTTTCCTTATAGATGCGGGAACTTTCATATGCATCTAGCCACAACTCTTCTAGCTCTTGTATCTCAAGTATCCTTTCCTCAGCATAACCTTGAAGATCCATATTACAAGTCGTCACAGCTTAGTAAGCTCTATGTTCTAGCTCAACAAGTAGATGGCAACCCTTACCAAAGACTAACCGGAAAGGAGACATGCCAATGGAAGTTTTAAAAGCTATACGATATGCTCAAAGAGCATCATCCAACTAGAGATTCCAATATTTCATACTTGGCTTGACAATCCAAGATATACTTGATTTCCCTATTAGACACCTCAGCTTGCCCATTTGTCTGTGGATGGTATGGGATAAAAGTCTTGTGTAGAACACCATATTTGGATAGCAAGTTGTCCATCAATTGTTGCAAAAATGCGAGCCACGATTGTAACCCCCTACTTTAATAACAAAAATTATAATTCAAAAATGCTTCATTAAGTTAAATTAGAGACCAACAGGTAATTCAAAACTTATTGAAATTTCCAACTTCAAGACAGGATTCGGTCCTGTGACAAAGTGGGTTTTCAAAAACCTTTTCCGAAACCAGTTCAATACAGTCTCACATTCAACTTTCGAATATATTTGGACTGTTCAGTTTGGTTCCATTCAAAAATATCAAAGTGTATAGCAAAATTCCTGGGGACTCTCAGGATTCATCTACTTACCGCAAGGGTTTATAGGGCATATTTGCCCATTTTAGTTTCCCATATCGGGGATTACATCACGCTATCCAAATTTACAACATTATAATATGTACAATAATTCTAAAAATATGATAACTAACTATCAAAAATAAAAATCCTAGCTAGGAGCTCTAGCTGTCCTTCATCACATGCTTCTCCTTTAACTGCTTGCCCTGATTATAATGGAAAGAATAAGATTCAAAAGAATCCCAGTAGTAACAATTCACTTATAACATATACAATCACAAAGCATGCAAGCAAATCACACAGCCTTGTTTGACGAATAACATAACTAAAACATTATGGATTACCCAAACCCTTTTTTGACCAAAATCAGGGTAGATTTACACATGCCAAAATACTCATTCAACCAACACAACCAATAGCTCAAATCGAAGCTAACACTCACCTCTTGCTTCTCCTTAATTTCTTTCTTTGATTCTACAACTTTTGTTCTTGATGATGACTCAAAACACCTCCTCTTGAAATTCTAAAATCATATAAATGAAGTTCTCATCAAGAGAAACAATGTTTATGAAGGATACTTGAGCTATAGATGAGGTTAAGAAGGTGAAAAATCAAGATAAAACTCACCTTTCAACCTCCAAACTGACTTGAAGAGAGAGAATAAGAGTGATGAATGATCATATTTTTGGCTTCCCTTATCCCTTAAAGAGTTGACCAAAATTGTGGTCTAAAGATGGTAAAAAGTTGTGGTTATAATTGATTCACCTTGGTTAAATACTTGTAACAATTCAACTTGAATTTTTTCCCCTTTGATCAAGTCTTCTCTTTGCTCTTGTATTAGACGTCCAAAATGTGCCAAGAGTGAGAAAGTATATTGGTTATATTCTCTCTTCTTTTCTCTTTTATGGCTAGCCACAATTATTGACCAAAAGTGAAAACATGTTGACTTGTTCTTCTTCTTTTCCTTCCTTTTTCTTTTTGACTTATTCAATGGATTTGCCATCACTTAAATTTCCTATCCTCTTCCTCTTTTCTTTGGGTCCTAGACAAAATTGAAGAGGAAATGTGTTGAACATGTGATCTCATGTCTATAGGTTCAAGCTTGACCTTGTTTTTCCTTAATGTAGTTAGACATTTTGACCAACTTTTCCCTTCTTCCTATTTTATATTTTTGGACCTTTTACAAGGTGAGAGGAAGAGTAAATTTTTGTTTTTCATTTGCTTTTCAAGATCAATCTTGACCCTTCATTTTGGTTTCCAATTTTGACATCAAGATCAAGTAGCAATGTCTCTTTTGTCCTTGATTATAGCAATATTAATTTAGAGTGCCATTAATCTTTTTATTTCATTTCTTAATTCTTTCTAGACACTACTTCCCTTAGTTTTCTCCCAAATGATGCTGCTTTCTTTCTTTTATTGAAATTATATTTTTGGTTATTTTTTACTTTAGGCAAAAACTAGGTAATTACTTCTAACTCATTTAAACTAAAGTCATAGCAAATTTTCAGGGGTAATTTTGTCAATAATCCCACTATCTATTCTGTACATTTAGCCCTGGAGTACATTTTGGGGTATTACAATGATTACTCACAATTGGTCTTGGCACACCAAACCTACAAAAGATATGAGTACGTAGGAATTTAATAATAGTAGAGGCATCATCCTTCCTCATAGGAATGTTCTCAATCCACCTTGAAAGGTAATCAATAGCCAACAAAATGTACAAATATCCATGAGATACATGAAATGGACTAATAAAATCAATGCCCCAATCATCAAAAACTTGGCAAAACAATATGGGTTGCTATGGCATTTCATCCTTTCTAGATAACCCCCCAAAACGCTGGCATACATCACAAGTTTTACTAAAAGCATAACAATCCTTAAAGAGGGTAGGCCAATATAAACCACAATCTAATATTTTCCTAGTAGCTCTCTTTTACCCAAAGTGACCACTACACAACAAAGAATGACAAGAGGTTATAACAAAGGAAAATTCATCATCTGGTACACATCTCCTAATAACTTGGTCACTACAATGCTACCACAAGTAAAAGGGATCCTATAAATAGTATTGAGCTTCATGTTTTAGCATCTATTTTGGAAAATGAGACAGGATCAAGTAAGACTCCAACAGCAAGATAATTCACAATATGAGCAAACCATAGGTCATAAAGTGTAATAGCAAGGAGATGGGCATCAGGGAACTATCACAAGTAACTTTAGATGATCGGCAACAAATTTTCTACGCTTGCCTTGTCCCTAAACTCTATGTTAAATTCTTGAAGTGGAAGCATCCACCTTAGTAATCAAGGCTTAGTATGAGTCTTCCTAGATAAGAACTTGACAGTAGAATGATCAGAATAGATAATCACTTTAGATTTCACTAGATAAGACCTAAACTTCTCAAGTGCAAAAACAATAGAAAAGAGCTCTTTCTCAATGCTAGTATAGTTAATTTGAGCCTTATCCAATGTTTTAGAACCATAAGCAACAACATAAGAGGTCTTAACAATTTTCTGACCTAGAACTGCACCAACAACACTATTTAAAGCATCAAAATCAAGATCCCAATTAAGAGCAATGATTATAGGTGGAGAAATGAGTCTAGACTTAATTTCATTAAAAGCCAATTTCATGCATCATCAAAGATGAAATCCATATCTTTTTGGAGAAGTATTCCTTGATCCACCATGAAATGGCATTTTTCACCATTCAGCATAAGGTTCTTTTGCACACACTTTTCTAATGCTCTCTCCAAATTAAGCAAACATTCTTCAAAAGAATTCTCATTATAGAAAAATCATCCATGAATACCTCAATACCTTGTTCAAGTAAGTCACTAAAGATGGAAAACATGTATCTTTGAAATGTCCCAGGAGCGTCGCATAACCCAAAAGGCATCCTTTGGTATGCAAACATCCTAAATGGACAAGTAAATGTTGTCTTTTCCTGATCCTCCGGTGCAATAGAAACCTAAAAATAACCAGAAAAACCATTAAGGAAACAATAATGTGATTTGCATACCAATCTTTCTAACATCTGACCTATAAAGGGGAGGGGAAAGTGGTCCTTTCTAGTCACTTCATTCAACTTCCTAAAGTATATACAAACTCTCTAAGAGTTTTGGACTCTCTTTGGAATGAGTTCGTTCCTCTTATTTTGCACAACTGTGATTCCGCTCTTTTTTGGAACAACTTAAACCAGACTGACCCACTCGCTATCTGAAATAGGATAAAAGATCCCTGTACTCAAGAGTTTGGTGACCTCTTTCTTAACTTCATCTAAGATGAGAAGGTTGAGTCTATGTTGGGGCTCTCTAATAGGTCTAGAACCCTTATACAAAAGTATTTTGTGGGTACATACAGTTGGGTTAATACTTGGAATATCACCTAAAGTCCACCCTATTGCCCTTTTGTGTTTTTTCAACACATAGAGTAAACTCAGCTCCTTAGATGTACTTAAGGAACTAGAGATAATGACAGGTAATTAACCATGTTCAGCAAGAAAGCCATACTTCAAGTTAAGGGAAGGGGTTTTAAATTAAGTTCAGGGGGTGGCATAATTAAAGGTAAAGGCTCCTTCAATTCAAGTGCACCAAGAAACTTACCTTTCTTGTGAGAATTCCCAATGATTTTTGGATTGAAGGTATATCCCCCTTATTCAGATATGGATCAAGATTGTGGCTCATTCACAAAGCAACCTTGACTTCCACCTACATCATTCAAAGAGTGAAATATATGAAAGGTAGAATCATGAAATGATATGCAATAGTTTAGTAATTGATTAGAACTAAAATTCTCCCCTGTTACAGTCTTGGCATGTGGTTGACCATTGTTTCCAGAATTTTCAGCAAATAAATTTATAGCTTTTGACATGCTAAGTTCATCACCAATAGGAAATGTAAGTATTTCAATATTGGAAAGAAGTAAGGTTACCCACACAATCATCCTTAAGGTTAGAAGAAGTCTGAAACTTGTAAGAAGGAGGAATGTAAAGCTTAAACCCATGAATTGCAGTTGTACATTAGTTGCACATTAATTTCATTCCTCATGTTCAACAATGACTCTATTTGTTTCCATTAGAGCAGATTCAGTGATAACGGATGTTGCTTCACTTCCAAAAGTGGAATCCACTTCACTAATATTCCCAAATTCTGTAAAACTACACAATAACTCTTTCCCAACACCATGATGACTATCAAATAAAGATAAAGTACTACCAAGGTTAGAAAAATCAAAAATAAAAGGATTAGAAGTGGAAAGTAAGCTATCAATTGGCATACAATCAATACTACATACATCATCATCACAATCAACAGAGGGAGAAGAATTTGAATCAGTAGTAGTACATACATCATCATGACAATTATTTTTCACACACAATGAGAAAGAAAACTCATCAATTTCCACTTCCAAGGCCAAATCAATCAAATTCAAGTCAAGAAGGGAGTAGTTCTCAAATGGATGATTCATAGCTTCATAAATATTGAACCAAATCACATGATCACCAACTTCCATAGTTAAGTACCTATCCTTCATGATAATGATAGTCTTAGCTGTGCGTATGAAAGGCTTACCCAAAATCAAAGGTTCCTCAACTAAAACCTCAATGGACATGTCTAGGACATAAAAATCATCAAGAAACACTAAGTCTTTGACCTTAACTAAGATGTTTTCCAATAAGCCAGAAGGCTTCCTAGTGGTGCGATTAGCTAGTTGTAGGATGACACTAATGGATTTGATGTTTGTGAGGCCAAGAAAGGTGTAAACAAAGTAGGGCATGACATTTATAGCGACTCCTAAATCAAAGAGAGCATTACCAAAAGGCATGGTACCTATAGTGCATGGAACAGTGAATGAACCAGGGTATATACACTTAATTGGAAGATAGGGTTTAAACCTAGCAGACACACTAGGACTCAACGAAACACACTCATTGGGTTTGCACCTACGCTTTTGGGTACACAAATCTTTCAAGAATTTAGCACAAGCAGGAATTCCTTTCAACACATCAAGAAAAGGTAAATTAACTTCAATCTTACTAAAAATATCCATTATATCAAGAAATTTCTTTTCATTTGAAATCTTCTTTCTAAGCACATATGAATTAGGAAATGGAATTTCAGAGAGATTTACCTTTTCACTTTCCCCTTTGCTTGAAGAAAAAGAAGTTGAAGGGTCAAGTACCTTGGTATTTATTAGAGTTGACACTCCTTGTTTGCTATCCATATTTGAATTTAGACAAGAATGCCTTTGTAGAAGTTTCTGTTCAGCCACACTCTCAGATTTTCTAGTAGCAAGATGAGTACTTGGATCAGAATCATCACTACCATCAATGTCTTCTACTTGTGGTTGCAATGAAACCTCAACCTCTTCATTATGCCTATCATTAGAATGCATTCCAGATTTAAAACTCTCAAGAGTTTCTTCAAATCTGACTTGTCTACCTACTTGTTTACCAGTTCTTACTGAGATAGCATGTACATCCTTAGGATTGATCACACTGTTGGAAGGTAACCCTTGTCTACTTTTAGCTTGCTGCTCATTGAGGCTATCAGACATTTGAGTGACAAATGAAGTAAGATTAGAATTCTTAGAGTCCAATATCTCTAACTTATTGAAGATTATGTCAAACTTAGTCCTAATGTTAGAAAATTTAGAATTGGCTTGAGCTCTCTTTTCATCAAATCTTAAGGCTAAGTTACCTATAGAAGATGACACATTGTTCATACACTTAAGTAGTTAAGAGATGTCATCTTTAGTAGCATAGGATTCAAGTGTAGCAACCACTATTTATTGGAGATTAGATTGGTTTGAAAGTCCTTGATTTAGAGCTTGATTTGAAGAACTCCCTTGGAATTGATTTTGGTTCCTTCAACCAAAGTTGGGATAGGATTCAAAACCTCATTGTATGTGTTAGAGTAGGGATTCCAAGGCCTTTGATTCTACCCTTATCTCCCTTGAAAAACAGCCAAGACCTCTCTAAGTTGATGTGGACAATTAGGAGTAATATGCATGTGAGAACTACATATGTCATAGCTAGGAGCCACTAAATCCTGAGAATGTGACCCATGAATGTTCACATTGTTTAGGTGAGCCATGAGCTTATTTAGGTCAGTTCTTATCTCTATCATTTGGGATGACAAATTATCATACTCTCTTAAAGATCTTGAAGCATATGAGACCTCATAGATTTGTCTAGCATCCAACCCTTCAAATTATTGATAATTACCAGCTACCTTCTAAATTAAAGCCCATGCTTCTTTAGGTGTAAGCAATTGAATAGTACCTCTAGAAGCAGAATCCAAACTCTTCCTATCTTGAGGAATTAATGAAAGAGGCAAGATTCACCCAAGAGGGGGGTAAATTGGGTGATGTTATAAATTTTTCGCTTGATGTGGTGATATGAAAAAATATAGTAGATAGAGTAGAGTTAAGAAGATTTGAACACAGAGAGTTATACTAGTTCGGCCTAACAACCAGGCCTACGTCCAGTCCTCAGAGATCAAGACCTACTGAGATTTTTACTATCCCTCCAAGATTCAATGGGCTCTCAGAATGCCATAAAACAACAGCTGTCCTTGAAAGGACTACGAGCAGAAATATTCTCACACTATGAAATTTCTCTCCCCCTTACGACAAGTCTTACGTACAGAAAAACAACCTATGACCTTTCTCACTTGCTTATGTATACAAGACTTATGAGCAGCAACGTTCTCTCCTGCATACACCATTGTAAGTCTTACGAGCAGCAACGTTCTCTTCTGCTTGTATTTTATAAGTCTTATAAGTGGAAGGTTTAACAAGGAATTCTCTCAACTGCTTCTCTCGTAAGGAAATCTACCCTCTCAAGGTCCCAATACCTTGAGATCAAATGAAATAGAATTTATGTGAAGACTCTCTTACAAAGCAGATAAATGAACACTGAAGATTAATGTGTATACAGAGAAAATGGTGAATAGCAGAGACTCGTGTATATGCTTGTGAATTCTTGTGCTTCCTTGTTCTTAACTATCTCTGAATCTCTGTATATATATAGTTATTTAGTTTTTGCCCGTTTGAGTAATTATCGTTTGAGGAGCGGGGCTTTGCAACTCTGGAAAGACACGCACATGTTTGAATATTATGAATGCAGTAGGTACATGCGTGCTTGTAATGATGTTGTCTGCCGTTATTTGACTTTCTTCGTGTCAGCTTTTTTCAAACGTTCATCTTCCTGTATCACACTTATAATACATTCAAAATGATGTTAAATAATGATAATAAGTAATGATGACATAAATAAATAACATTAAACCATATTCGGATTGAACGTTGTGAGACTTAGTGTTTTTGGTGATCTGGCAGAGCATCACTCGAGCATGAATGGGCTCACTCGAGTGATATCGAGATTTTACTCCTTGGACTTCAGTTTTAGGTCTGTGCTCGCATAAGATTTCAGAGAGACAGAATTCTCACTCGCGAGTGATGTGGGGTCTCACTCGAGCACAACGCCTTCTGCTCGAGTGACCTTGCATTTTCCACTGGGAGTTTCTTCTCGGGTCAACACTCGCATATCATTTTAGCAAGAGTGAGATTTTGTACTCGCGGGTGATGTGGTCCCTCACTCGAGCACACATACCCTTGCTCGAGTGAAACGAATATTCTCAAGAATTATACCCTTAATACCAACACTCGCATCAGGATTTGAGAGGGATAGATTTATCACTCGCAGGTGATGTGGGCCCTCACTCGAGCACACAGACTCCTGCTCGAGTGAGAAGAATATTCTCAAGTAATATACCGTTTATACAAGCACTCGCATCAGATTTGGAGAGGGATAGATTTTTCACTCCCAAGTGCTGATGTGTCACTCGAGCATGTGAAGCTATGCTCGAGCATACTTGCGTTTCTCTGAACTTCTTGACTCTGGGCCAAACACTCACAATCCCTTGCTCGAGTACAGAATACTCATGCTCGAGCATTGATCTCTCTGCTCGAGTGCACCATGTCGCAGACCTTCACTCGCATGTGCTCGAGTGAGAAAGACTTCTCTGCTCGAGTGCTGTCTCCAGTGCTTGATTAAATCAATGAAAATGACAATGGCATGCCTCTCGGGTAAACACTTTTTGGCTATCACTCGCACCTGCTCGAGTACAAAAGGGATCCATGCTCGAGTGCTAGACTAATGCTCGAGCACACCAGTTCATTTTGAAAGCAGACACCATAGAACATTGTTATATGCATTTGGTAACTTTATACATATTTCTTAAACTTATAAAAACATGATTTGTACACACTTGACTTTTGTTATCATCAAAACTTGGGATCTAACATTCTCCCCCTTTTTGATGATGACAAAACCTTTGTGATGGAAGTTAAGAAAGCAAATTGATTAAGATGGAAAATTTTTGAAATACTTCAATGTTTCCAAATGCATATCCAGTTTTAGGTTCAAGTTCATGTTTCCCTGCAATGTTTCCTCTGGACACTTAATCAACCAAGATAAGCATAGTATAAACCAAAAAACTTAAATCATAGATATAGTCAATAATAATAAACTTGATTAATAACTCTGATAATCTTGATAACATAATAACAAATAACCCCAAATACAATCAAAATAATAGAAAATCTTACCCTATACAGAAAATCTACCCAAACACCTAATACATCCCATAAAAGCTCAGCTCAAAATCATCACACATCCTTCTCCCCCGTTTTGTCAACATTAGAAGGGGGTTGAGGAAAAGTGATACTAGATGGAACAAAGGGCGGTCAATAGGTGGAGATGATGCCTGTGGTACAGAGGTTGAAGGAGGTAGTGAAGGTGACCGATCATAGGTAATATCGACATTAGAATCTGGATCGGTGAAGAGAACATGTGTCTGTGGATGAGGAGGTGAGGTATGAGTGGTCTCAGGAGGCACCTCTGAAGATGAAGATGGGAAATGAGAGCGCAAGAAGGTCTCCATATAAGTAATCCTCTGTGACATCTCATCCTGAGTCTTGAACATCAAGTCAAAGTTGATATTGGCCTTGTCTACCAACTTGATGACTTGTGACTCCATCTTTTCCACAAGCTTCTCATACTCAATCACTAATTCCTTCTTCAGACTGGATACTGCTTGATTGATTGACTCAGTCAAGTGATTGGAAAGAGAAGCATTAAGGAAGGAAGGAGGAGGAATAGGACCTTGAGCAGATGATTGGGCCTCATCCCCTCTGGATGGAGTGGCTTCCTTCTGAGATGTGGCTTTGGTCCGACTTACTGGAAGACTGATACCCATATGAGTTAACTGAGTCTTACCAAACCTCGAAATAAGCACCCTTTCAGTTCCTTCCAAATACCATACCTTGTTTTTCATTAAGATGAAGGATATAATCTGAGGATATGGGATGGTTGCGGATTTTGATGAAGAAAATCGAAATCTTCTTATCTCATTAAAGATAATCTCCCCAACATTCCTTTGTTGCCCGGCTAGGAAAGAGGCCAACATATAATAGTCCTTTTGAGCAAAATGGGTAAAGTTTTTAGACTTATTGACTATGCTCCGGGAACATATATAGTGAAGGATTCTGTGGGAGTCAGGCATATCAATAGGTTTAAAATTGAGAGGACCTATAGGGTCTTTTGGTCTCAAAATCTGGAAGGCTTCATTGGCAGAAAAAGAAGGTGGATCAGGGGGAGGTGCAACATATCCAAGTAGGTCATTTATGATCTTAGCAGATATCATAATAAATTTTCCTCTAACAATAGTAGATACTGCTTCCTCAATTAATTCACCAGACCTAGACACAAAGTTATGGGACTTCATGTTGCAATAAAAATTTTTCACAACAGTGGGTGAATATGGCATATGGATATTTAACCAGGGAGCATAGTATTGAAGATAAGGATATAAGTCCAAATGTCAATTCTTCTTCAAATAATCTAAATCCATATACACAACTGGACAGAAATGCCTATGAATATATTCACCATCAAATACCTTCTGAGACAATGCCTTTAGCTCTTCAACAATGAAGCCCTCAGGAGGACTGGTAATGTGATCATCCACTGGTGCTTGTGAGGTAGAAGGTGCTTCAGAAGCAGTGGCACTGGTTGCCCAATATGATGTGAACTTAAAACACCGGCTTGTGAAGCAATCTTTCCAACTATCTTATCAAGTTTGGATTTCTCCATTGCTTCCCGGAGTTGTCTGTTGAATGAATCATCAGAGGAAGAAGATGATTGTTCAGTCTCCTTTTTCTTCCCTTTTCCTTGAACTTCTTTGGATTGAGACCGGGTAACTATAGGTTCCTTGAACACTACACCCTTTGGTTTCTTTTGAGGTGGTTGGACTTTCTTTGCAATTTGAGGCTTTGGGTGAGGTTTCTTAGCCGAAGTCCTCTTTTTGGTCTTGGGCTTAGGAGGAGGTGAAGGTGAGGAAGAAATTTGAGGAGATGGTGGTGTTGGTTCTGGGGTTGCAGAGGCACCAGCAGTGGAATGAGTAGGAGAGGGAGAGTGGGATCTTTGAGAAATGGAAGGCATTTTGGTTCTTTCCATTGATGAATAAGAGAAAGAGAAGCAAAAACTCACAGAACTTTTGAGAGTGAAGAGAAGAGCAAACAAAGATTAAGGCACCGAATGAAAAATGCAGTAAGCACAAATCATGTTTTATAGAGACTTGAAAAGTTGTAACGGTGATTTGAAGCAAATAGATGCGATTGATTGAAGAGAAATGGTTGGAGGTGAAGAGTTGTGACCTTCGAGTGACGAGACACCTCGAGTGAGAGCAGGAAGTGCGACGTTCTGAGCTTCCGCGTAACTGATATAAGTGACAGTGCTCTAGCATAAACCCTAGTGCTCAAGTGATGTTCATACTGTGCTCGAGTGTGTTCTATCTGTGCTCGAGTGAAAATCTGGAAATTTTAATAAAACATGCAAAAGCGTACCTGGATTATGAATTTCTTGCCATATTTTGTATCTTTGTACTCAAATCCTCCAAAATCATTTGAGTAACCATGATTTGAATAGCTTCTGGACAAAAATTCTTTCTTTCTACTCGAGAATACACTCTTCACTTCAAGCATCTCCATATCATGCTCGAGTGAGAGTCCTTTATGCTCGAGTGAGCTCAACTCTCACTGTTGCTTTTGAGATTGACTCTTGGTATTCTAATTTCCTCTGTTAACCTCTATTTTACACATCAAGAAGCAGAGTATTTTTAACAGTGCTGTGCTCGAGCAGAGCTAATCGTGCTCGAGTGAAGTAGCTTATCACTCGAGTGACACCTTCTGTGCTCGAGTGACAGACCTGCAAAATGAATTTTGATACTCCGATGCCAAAGTTAGTATAGTTATCATCAAAAAGAACATTTAATTAACATAATTTAACAAGAAAACTTACAACTCATTGAGATTAACCATTTCCAATTCTCTTCGAATATATAGGAATTGATCTTTTGCTATTGGTTTTGTGAAAATATCCGCAAGTTGAAGATGAGTTGGTATGAATTCCACTTTGACATCCTTCTTTTGGACATGATCCTGAATGAAGTGGTGTCGAATGTCTATGTGTTTGGTCCTTGAATGTTGTACACGATTCTTTGCCAAGCTTATCGTGCTAGTGTTATCACAATAAATTGGAATCTCTTTTAAGTAAATTCCCAAATCTTGAAGTTGTTGTTTCAACCATAACACTTGAGAACAGCAACTTGCCACAGCTATATATTCAGCTTCAGTCGAGGATAATGAAACTGTGTTGTACTTCTTGCTGAACCATGATACTAGAGAGCCTCCTAGAAATTGACATTGACCACTGGTACTCTTTCTGTCAGTTTTATATCCTCCGTGATCTGAATCTGAATATGCCATTAAATACTCATTCCCTCTTTTCGGATACCAAAGACCAAGCTCTGAAGTATCTCCTAGATATTTGAAGATTCTTTTTACTGTCTCTGCATGTGATACCTTAGGAGCGGATTGATACCTTGCACACATTCCCACACTGAACTGAATATCTGGCCTGCTTGCTGTGAGATAGAGTAATGAGCCAATTATTCCTCTATACTTAGTGATGTTGAAGCTAGGACCTTTTACATCAGCATCCAACAATGTTGTAAAACTCATTAGAGTATCAGCTCCATTAGCATTATCTAATCCATATTTCTTCAATAATTCCTTTAAATACTTCGTCTGAGATACAAATATACCATTTTTCTTTTGTTTGATTTGAAGTCCAAGAAAGAAATTTAATTCTCCCATCATGGACATTTCAAATTCTCCCTGCATAATCTTAGAGAATTCTTGACACAGAGATTCATTAGTAGCACCGAAAATAATATCATCAACATAAATTTGAACAATTAGAATATCATTTTTGTTATGTTTGATGAATAAAGTTGTATCAACCTTACCTTTGACAAAACTTTTATCAAGAAGAAATTTGCTTAGTCTTTCATACCAAGCTCTAGGTGCTTGTTTCAAATCATATAGTGCTTTCTTAAGTTTGAAGACATGATCAGGTTTTGTTTCATCTTCAAAACCAGGAGGCTGTTCTACATATACTTCCTCCATAATATAACTATTTAGAAAAGCACTTTTCACATCTATCTGATAGAGTTTAAAACCTTTAATGCAAGCAAAGGCTAGGAGTACTCGTATTGCTTCCAATCTTGCTACTGGAACATATGTTTCCTCATAATCAATACCTTCTTCTTGATTATAGCCTTTGGCAACCAATCTTGCTTTATTTCTCACAATGATAGCTGATTCATCAAGTTTGTTTTTGAAAACCCATTTGGTCCCTATAACCGTATGGTCTTTAGGTCGAGGAACCAAATCCCAAACTTGATTTCTTTGAAACTGATTTAGTTCTTCTTGCATAGCAATCACCCAATCATTGTCAGACAAAGCTTCTTCTATATTAGAAGGTTCAATTTCAGGAATAAAAGCAGAGAAAGTTACCTCATTGAGGATTCTATTTCTGGTTTTGACACCTTCATGAATATCTCCTATAACTTGATCAATTGGATGATCCTTCATATGTCTCCATGCTTTTGGTTGAGCATGATCATCGACATCTTCTAAATTTTGAAAATCATTTGTTTCAAAATCATCTTGTTTTGAAATAGATTTGTTTTTCTTGATTGAATCCATTTCTTCTTCATCAATATGTTTTGTCTGAGATTCAATTTCATCAAACACAACATGAATAGATTCTTCAACAGTACATGTTCTTTTATTGAAAACTCTATAAGCCTTACTTCTATTAGAATATCCTAGAAATATACCTTCATCAGACTTTGAATCAAATTTACCTAAGTTTTCTTTACCGTTGTTGTGAATGAAACACTTACATTCGAAGATATGTAGATGAGCAAGAATTGGCTTTCTTCCTTTGTAAAGTTCATATGGTGTCTTTCCAAGTGATTTGCGAATATATGCTCGGTTTGAGATGTAGCATGCAGTACTCATTGCATCAGCCCAGAACACTTGTGACATTTCCTTTTCATTAAGTAATGCTCTCGCCATTTCTGTAAGAACTCTGTTCTTTCTTGCCACTACTCCATTTTGTTGAGGTGTTCTAGGAGCAGAGAAGTTATTATCTATTCCTTCGTTATTGCAGTAGTTTTCAAATAGTTGATTATCAAATTCTCCTCCATGATCTGTTCTAATAGAAACAATAGAAATACCTTTCTCATTTTGAACCTTTTTGGCAAACATAATAAATTCAGCAAAAGTTTCATCTTTTGATGCAATAAATATAGTCTATGCAAATCTTGTAAAATCATCGACAATTACTAACGTATATAAATTTCCTCCAAAGCTTTTTACTCTTGCAGGTCCTACCAAATCCATATGAAGTAATTGTAAAGGTTTTGAAAGTAGAAATCTCATACTTTGTCTTAAAAGAGGATTTAGTTTGTTTGCCTTTCTGACATGCTTCACAAATCATATTATCTTTGAATTTGAGTTTGGGAAGACCAACAACTAAATCTTTTCTAATCAATTTGTCAAGTTGATTCATATTGACATGAGCCAGACGCTTATGCCATAACTAAATTTCCTCTGATCGACTGAGAAAACAATTTTTAGAGGAATTTGAATTTAAATCAATAGTATAACAATTACCGTCCCTTTGAGCTTGGATCTTTGCTTTGATAGATTCTTTGTTTAGTGGCAGATCTTTCTTGTTCACTATCAAGCATTCTTTTGAGTCAAAAATCACCCAGTTATCTTTGTCAGTGCTTTGACTTACACTCAGGAGATTGTGGCATAATCCCTCGACATAATATACTCCGCTGATTTGAACACCATCGGATTTTCCCACTTCACCAATTCCAGCAATACATCCAGATTGATTACCTCCAAACGTCACCTTTCCTCCTTCTCTGGTTTCCAGCATGGTGAACTTATTTTTGTCACCAGTCATGTGTCTCGAACATCCACTATCAATATACCATTTGTTTGCTCGAGATGCTTTGAGACATACCTAGAAGAAGGTGATCAAGTTTTAGGTACCCACTCTTTCTTGGGTCCTTTGTGATTAGTATGTGATGTATGTGTCCCTTTCGGAACCCATTTATATGTTCCAATAACTTGTCCCTTTTTGAAATAACATGATGAAGTATAATGTCCTTTCCTGTTACAATAACTACATGATACAAAGGGATTTGATGTATGCACAGAATTCCTGAAATATTTAAGATACATTCTACTACTATTCTTCTTATATCCTTTATTCCTATTATGAGCAGAATTATATCCAATTCCAGATTTATCAAATGAAACTTTTTGAGAATTTAAAATAACTTTAAGAGTGTCACTTCCCTTAGTGAATTTTTCAACAATTATTGTTAAATCACTTATTTTCTTATCTTTCTTTTTACACATTTCACATGATGATATAACAGTACCTTCTAATTCTTTTACTTTCTTCTTATAGCTAACCATTTCTTTAGCAACTTTGATGAACTCTATATGCAATGCATTATATTCATATAACAATTTATCATAAGTAAGTTCAGAATCACTTACCTCAGAGTCTGATTCTTCTTCCTTGGCTACTAAGCATAGATTTGCTACTTCGTCATTGTCACTTTCTTCGTCTGACGAACTATCACCCCATATAGATGATATATATGCTTTCTTTTTCTGCTTCTTTTTGTCTTTGTTTTTCAAACATTCAAATTTGATGTGTCCAGGTTTCCCACATTCATAGCATACTATCTGTTGTTCTTTATTTTCTCTCTTGCTTGGTCCACCTTGATAATTTTTGAAGTTCTTTTGACCTCTTCTGTAGAATCTCTTGAATTTTCTCACGAACATTCCCATTTCATCATCATTAGGGACATCTTCATTCTCGGAAGACTCTTCTTCCTCTTTGATAGCTTTAAGTGCAACTCCCTTTTTCTTCTTATCATCGAACTCTTCAAGTTCCTTTTTGAACTTCAACTTTCCCTCATACTCGGAAAGACTCCCAAAGAGGGCAGCTACGGATATCATAGATTCTCCATTAGCTTCTTCAATAGCTGTCACCTTCGCTTCCCATTCTTTCGTAAGAATATTAAAAATCTTTCTTACCTGGGAATTTTGAATAAATGATTTTCCAAGAGCAGATAATTGATTAACAAGATGAGTATACCTGAGTTTTGAATTCTGATATACCTTCTCCAGGTTTCATACGAAATAGGTCATATTCTGTAATTAGAGTATTGACTCTATTTTCTTTGATTCCGAATGTACCTTCGTGAGCAATTTCAAGAGCATCCCACATATCTTTGGCAGTTGGTAGAGTACATATTCAAAAATATTCTTTTTGACTAAGAGCACTCTGTATCATTAAAATAGCTTTACTATTTAATGTTACTAACCTTTTATCATTCTCGTCAAACTCATCTGGGCTCTTTTTAACTGCTCTATCTTCGATTTTCTTCATTGGAACATAGTCACCATCTTGTATAACATTCCACAATCTATACTCGTTAGCCATCACGAACACTCTGAATTTAGCTTTCCAGAACGAAAAATGTTCTCCAGGAAAACCAGTAGGTCTAGTGATTAAAGCTCCGTCTGGAAGAATGTTTTCACCCATTGTTGCCATTTATCGGATCCTTCTCAAGCTGTTAGGCTCTTCGGAGAAGACCTCGCTCTGATACCAAATGAAAGAGGCAAGCTTCACCCAAGAGGGGGTGAATTGGGTGATGTTATAAATTTTTCTCTTGATGTGGTGATATGAGAAAATATAGTAGATAGAGTAGAGTTGAGAAGATTTGAACACAGAGAGTTATACTGGTTCGGCCTAACAACCAGGCCTACGTCCAGTCCTCAGAGATCAAGACCTACTGAGATTTTTATTATCCCTACAAGATTCAATGGGCTCTCAGAACGCCACAAAACAACAGCTATCCTTGAAAGGACTACGAGCAGAAATATTCTCACACTAAGAAATTTCTCTCCCCCTTACGACAAGTCTTACGTGCAAAAAAACAACCTATGACCTTTCTCACTTACTTATGTATACAAGACTTATGAGCAGCAATGTTCTCTCCTGCTTACACCACTGTAAGTCTTACGAGCAGCAACGTTCTCTTCTGCTTGTATTTTATAAGTCTTATGAGTGGAAGGTTTAACAAGCAATTCTCTCAACTGCTTCTTTCGTAAGGAAATCTACCCTCTCAAGGTCCCAATACCTTGAGGTCAAATGAAACAGAATTTAAGTGAAGACTCTCTTACAGAGCAGATAAATGAACACTGAAGATTAATGTGTATACAGAGAAAATGGTGAATAGCAAGACTCGTGTATATGCTTGTGAATTCTTGTGCTTCCTTGTTCTTAACTATCTCTGAATCTCTGTGTATATATAGTTGTTTAGTTTTTGCCCGTTTGAGTAATTATCGTTTGAGGAGCGGGGCTTTGCAACTGTGGAAAGACACGCGCATGTTTGAATATTCTGAATGCGGTAGGTACGTGCTTGCTTGTAATGATGTTGTCTGCCGTTATTTGACTTTCTTCGTGTCAGCTTTTTTCAAACGTTCATCTTCCTGTATCACACTTATAATACATTCAAAATGATGTTAAATAATGATAATAAGTAATGATGACATAAATAAATAACATTAAACCATATTCGGATTGAACGTTGTGAGACTTAGTGTTTTTGGTGATCTGGCAGAGCATCACTCGAGCATGAATGGGCTCACTCGAGTGATATCGAGATTTTACTCCTTGGACTTCAGTTTTAGGTCTGTGCTCGCATAAGATTTCAGAGAGACAGAATTCTCACTCGCGAGTGATGTGGGGTCTCACTCGAGCACAACGCCTTCTGCTCGAGTGACCTTGCATTTTCCACTGGGAGTTTCTTCTCGGGTCAACACTCGCATATCATTTTAGCAAGAGTGAGATTTTGTACTCGCGGGTGATGTGGTCCCTCACTCGAGCACACATACCCTTGCTCGAGTGAAACGAATATTCTCAAGAATTATACCCTTAATACCAACACTCGCATCAGGATTTGAGAGGGATAGATTTATCACTCGCAGGTGATGTGGGCCCTCACTCGAGCACACAGACTCCTGCTCGAGTGAGAAGAATATTCTCAAGTAATATACCGTTTATACAAGCACTCGCATCAGATTTGGAGAGGGATAGATTTTTCACTCCCAAGTGCTGATGTGTCACTCGAGCATGTGAAGCTATGCTCGAGCATACTTGCGTTTCTCTGAACTTCTTGACTCTCGGCCAAACACTCACAGTCCCTTGCTTGAGTACAGAATACTCATGCTCGAGCAATGATCTCTCTGCTCGAGTGCACCATGAGAGAATTCCAATCTTGCTCTCAGCCAAGCACTTGCAGACCTTCATTCGCATGTGCTCGAGTGAGAAAGACTTCTCTGCTCGAGTGCTGTCTCCAATGCTTGAGTGAATCAATGAAAATGACAATGGCAAGCCTCTTGGGTAAACACTTTCTGGCTATCACCCGCACCTGCTCGAGTACAGAAGGGATCCATGCTCGAGTACTAGACTTATGCTTAAGCACACCAGTTTATTTTGATAGCAGACACCATAGAACATTGTTATATGTATTTGGTAACTTTGTAAACATTCCTTAAACTTATAAAAACATAATTTGTACACACTTGACTTTTGTTATCATCAAAACTTGGGATCTAACAATTAACTCACTATGAAAATATTGCACCAATCGAGCTTCTGGAATTTGATGATGTGGGTACTTAGCTAGGAGTTCTTGAAATCAACACCAATACTCATAAAAAGATTCATGGAGGCCTTACTTAGCACTAAAGATTTCCTTGATGAGAGAGATTATCTTTGAAGAAGGAAAGTACCTTTCCAAAAAGGCACTCTTTAAGGTTTCCCAAGAGACTAAGGTATTAGGTTTATGGTGAAGTAGCATCATGAACCACTCCTTAGCTTTGTTTTCCAGTGTAAAATGAAAAACTTTCCTACACATCTCATCTAGATCAACCCCCATTGGTTTCATGGAGTTGTACATAATATACATATTCCTTAAGTGCCTGCTAGGGTCTTCTGCAGGTAAACCATTAAATTTTGGTAAGTGACTCAACAAAGGACCTTTCAACTCAAAATTAATATTAAATTCAGGACAAGAGAGGAAAGGATCAATAATATCAGTAGTAGAGGTAAGATCTTTGATAGTTCGATGCTCCCCATTGTTCCTATCAATATTGTTGTAAAACCCTACAAGTGGAGGATCAATGGGTGGAAGGACTTGATCCATGGCAAGATGGAGATCTACAGTAGAAGAAGAGCCAATATAAGAAGAATTATCATAAGTATATGTAACAACTTCAGTGTCAATGACTTGTCCAAGTCCTACACTAGATGATTCAGCTTTCTTACCTTTCTTAACCAACCTAACTGTCTTGTTAATATCTTGATTTAGAGGCATAAGTTTAGTTTTCTTATATCTTGTCATGTACAGTAAAGAGACTCATATAGACACACAGATTACAACAAAGTAATTGGTCAAATAGTGTATTGGAGAAGGGTTGTTGTAATATCCCAATTTTTAATTATGGGCTAATTATGATTATTGTGGATAATTATGAATTAAATTGGAATAATTATGTGTTTTATGGCAATATTAATTAATATGTCATAATTAGTGAAAAATTGAAAGAATGGAATTATTGGCCATGAGTTGGTAATTAAGGGAGGAATTAAATGGCTAATTGAATGTTTACCTTTATGAGAGCCAATGGTAGTGTGACATGTGGCAAGGGTTGGTGTGAAAGAAGAGGGAGAAAAGTCAAATTGAGTTTTATAATACTTCTCTCTCCTCCCTCTCCTCTCTTGGTCAGCTAGCAACAAGGAGGGAGTAGCATTATCATTGTTTTTCCATCCTTCAACACACTCCATCTCCCTCTCATTTTCTCTCTCTTATCCAGCGCCATTGTTACAGAAAAGGGGGAAGAAAAGCTTGTGATTTGGGTAAGTAAATGGCCTTCATTGCTCAAGTTCTCTTCTTTAATGTTGTTCCTTAAGTTGAGAGCTATATTTTGGTGTTTTTAGTTTAGCCATTTGGTGTTGTTTTATGTCACACAAAAATCTGGTTGTTGGAGAATCAAAGAGTGTTTTTAGAGAAGTTGAAGAGGTATGTGAAATCAATCTTTCTATCTAAGTTTCATGCTATTTGAAGTAGTTTGTAATTTCTGGAAATTTTGGCTTGAATCCAAAAATGAGTGCCACTGTTCATTTGGTATGTTTTTGGCATGAGAATGGTAACTTGGAATGAGTTTAGGATAGATAGATTGATTGGTGATTGAAATGTGATGTTTGGATGAGATTGGTATTTTGTTGCCCAAAACCCAAAGCATGATAATGGAGTAGGATTTTGATGATTCTGATGATCCTATTGAGTTTATTAGGTGTTTTTCTGTGGGAGTGGCTTTGGGTAAAGTTTTGTTTCCATTGGGATCAATTGGGCAAGTGTTAGGGAAAATGCCTCTGTTTTCTGCATTTTCTAGTTTTCTCTACATCACTCGAGTGCATGATGAATGACCCTCAAGTGGTGATGGGTTCCACTCAAGTGCAAAGGTGCAAATTGCTTTATAGGGTTTGTGTTCTTGTTGCACTTACAGGGTCAAAGGCAAGTGTTGCCTCACTTGCGAGTGAGGGATGAGCATCACTCGAGTGAGCCTCCTCATGCTCGAGTGACTGGTGTATTTGACACCAAGGCTTGCCACTCGGGTTGTCACTCGCGGTTATGGTGCAAGAGTGTGCCTTCTCACTCGGGGGTATAGGGTATTCACTCGAGTGAGCTGTGTTATGCTCGAGTACAGTGAGCCATCTGGGCTACTGCCATTTCTCTTGTACTCTCGGGTTCTCACTTTCTAGACTTCACTCTCAGGTGCTTGAGTGAGGCATTTGGCCTTCACTCGAGTGAGGTCCAGTATGCTCGAGTGTTGTAGTCTCTGAAAAGTCCTTGTGCTCTCAGGTGTTCACTCTCTAGTACCCAAGAGCAAACCTTACCATCACTCGAGTGAGGTCTCCTTCACTTGAGTATCCATACAATTTCACTCGAGTGAGGCCATCTTCACTCAAGTGCCTCAGTAGAAAATGTCAGTTTGTGTTTTCAAAAGGGGATCTTTTGGGATAGTCTTCTAACCCCTTAGGGCATTGTTAGAGGTATTCTTGAGTACTAAAATAGAGATAATGATAACCAATTAAGTGTTAAGAAGTCATTGAGAATTGGAATAGAGAATTGACTCTTCGTCACATTTTATGATTCTAGGATACGATATTTGTCCTACTCGGGAGAGACCGGCACTAGGACACGCACGGAAGGACTCAAGTAGTGACTCTTCTCTCATATTGTGTATAATGTTTTGGTATGCATAACTTATCATTGAACTTTGTGAACTGTGTGCCATGTCCATTACGGCATGAGCACTTCAGCGTGAGCCGTATAGGGATTGACGCTGGTCATCTTTAGGTCACCATTGAACTACCGTCGTAATCGACATGGATCTTTATGAATCCGACCCGTGGGGCAGCGTATATGAATCCAGCCGTAGGTTGTGTGTGTATCTTGCCAGTGTGGCATGCGTGTTGAAATGCTTTATATGAATCCCAACTGTGGTGAAATATATTGTGTGGATTGTTGTGATGCAATTTAGCGTGAGCAATCATAAAGGATGACATGTGTCATACTAACCATTACCGTTGTAACTACCGTTATAGTTGCTTTATGTGGATAATGATTTGATTTCATGCCTTATTGCTGTATATACTATGATTGATTTGACACTACGAGGATTCCTTAGAATCTCACTCTCCCAAAAACCATGTTTTAGACAGGGCAAAAGGATCGAAGGGAAAGCGGGTGATGAAGAGTAGTTAGAACTCTGGTTTAGGAGTATACTTTGGTTATCTATTATCATGTAAATCATTTGGATATTTTTGGATCAATTGTATTTGTATTGGGATATATGGTATAGTTTTGTGTAATCCCCAAGATAAGGAAAAAGTATGTGGGCTTTGTGCCTTTGTATAAACCCTTATTCAATGAATGGAACCCGAGTGAGTTGGAATTTACTTTGCACTCTCATATATTTGTAAATGGAATCCACCTGTACAGGCCATTATTGTTTTGTATTGTGAATATGAGACCATTGTGAATAAGTTTTTCCAAATCTGATTTTGGGCAAACGATTACCTTAATAAGTCCCAATTTGAAATATGGTCTCTAATTCTAACTTAATTATGTGTTTAAGAACTTAATCTCGGCCTAAGGTGGGAAGGGGGTTACAATTGTATACAGCAAAAATTAGCTACTTACAGGAAACCAAGTTAAATAATCTTTGACAACTAAGAGAGTTAACCAAAACCAACAAAATTCAAGTGTCTAAAGAGTAAAGTCAGTCTCAGCAATATCAAGACAAGTGCAACTCAATGGCATAAGAGGCAAATAGGAGTTGCAAGGTAAGAAGTCACCTTTTAGTAGAACAAGTTGTTATACCAATGAAGTAGTACCTCAAACTACAACTATGTAAGTAGAGTCACTGGAATCACAACTTACAGAATGTGATAGCTACTTGAATTCTCAAGTTCAACCAACAGCTTCCCAAGGATGAAGAATGCAAAGTTGCTCACCACAAAACCATGGTAAACCCACAATGGTCAATAAGAATATAATAGCAAAGCAACGAAATACAAATTTCTTTTTTTATATATGCAAAAGGAATGCAAAACAACTATGAACATGAAAAATTACCTAAACCACTATCAAATACTCCAACAATGAACAATTACCTAAAACAAACTTAAAAACACACTAACAACCAAGAAAATCAAAGAAAACCCAAAAAACAAACTTAATAAAAAAATCCTAGAAAAATACCAAAAAGAAAGAAAATTCATAAAAGCATAGCAAACCTTCAAATTTGGCTAAAATCCAGTAGAAAGTTGGAATAAACAACTCAACCTACTCCTAATTTGAATCCTACAAAGCTGAATTAATCAACTCCTAGCTCAACCACCAAGTTTATTCACTTAGCATAGAACAATCTAGATCATAACCACACACTTAACCTAGTCCTATAATTATGAACTAGAAAGAAAGCTTAAAGGAATTCCATTGAAATTTAGAAGCTCAAACCATTACCCAACTCAAGGAAATCACCAACACTTAGCTACTCATGGAAGAGGAAGATGAAGCTGGGTGAATGATGAAGATATGAGCCATGGAAAATGCAGCACTACGTCTTGCAAGTTGCGTCTATCTTTTTCTTTTTTTCAAACAGCCGCCACTCCTCCTCCTTTTTCATACTCGATGGTTCCCTTCTTTCTTCATACCCATAATACTCATCTTTCTCATCCCTTATTCCCTCTTGGTTCAGCCTTTTTAATTGGTCAACTCCTTTTCTCTTAAGTCAATTTGGTCCAGTAGCTTCTTTATCTTCAATTCAAGCTTGCTTCTTCCAAACCTCTTGGGTCAACAATTTTAGCTCCTCTAATTCGGTTCAGCATCTTCAATTCAATCAACTCCTTTTTCCTCTATTCAACCATTTCGACTCCTTCTTTTTCTTTCATTTCAATCAAGCAACTTTTAATAATATGTCCTTCTTCAATTTAATCAATTCATCTGACCCCTTCTTTTCTTTATTCAATTATTCAGTCCAGCTGCCCTTTTCTCATTCATTTCAGCTGACCCAATGCTCCTTTCTCCTCAATTATCTCTAGGTTAAATAAGTAAGTTGTGTCATATTTGGATGAGAGGTAAAAATCTATTTTGACATTAGGCACAAAATTGCAACCACCAAACAAGGCCTTACTCATTTAACCTCCTCTTAGAAAAAATATGAAAATAAATTATGCACTTGTGATGTTCCACTCTTATCCTTTATTAAGTTCCAAAATAACATCTTTGACCTTGACCACTCAAGTTGCACATCATTACCTACAAAATTAGATTCACAAAGGTAATATCTTTTGCTCACAATTAAAGAATAATGGGAATAACAAATATTAATTAAAAATATAACAATTTAACCACTATAATTCCCAAATTATTCTTCCATTAAGATCTTACATTAACACTTAATTATGCCTAAAATATTCAATTAAGTCACACAAAAGCCTAAGATTAATTAATAAAAATATATAAATATTGAGCTCTATCACTCATCCAAATAACAAATCAATTGGTTCAAAATGAAGCCTACGCTTACCTCTACGTATTTCCATAATTGGTTCAGAAATTCGGCAGTAGTCCGGCAAGCAAGATGGCACCAAACAGCTCCAAATGAAAATCTGAAACCATAGATATAAAGCTTGAGATGAGTGGACCAAGGTTTGTGAAAGGTATTTTCAGAGAAAATGCTAATTTGAAGGTGAAATCAGCTCCGAAGCTCAAGAACGGTTACTATTCATGCTTTATCTCTCTTCTAACTTTTTTCCAATCTTTCCTTCCATTTTCTCCACTTTTTTTGGGAACTTTTCCTGAATTTTGGTGATGTTTGGTCAAAAATATATGGCCCTTAATGAGTCTTGAAAAGTTATGCCAAGTGTCAAGCTCTCATGGTGCCATTAGTCCTGGTAATCCACTGGTTTGGTGACACGTGTCACTTGCTTTAATAAAGTGGTCCTGCCTCCTTTCTCGGGTTTTATCCATCCTTTTTGGTCAGGGGAAGGAGAGGCCTGACAATTTCCCTAGACTCCTGGGTTTAGTGTACAAGAAGTCAAATACACCATTGGACCGGAGACCAGTAGATTCCCCGGACTCAGGCACTAGGTGGCGCTCTCTGGAGATGCCAACACAAAAGGCATAAAGCAAGTGTCATCATGAGGGATACGTGTCACCTTCCTAACAAGCCAACTCAAAAGTGACACAATACTTTGTCATAAAAAGAGGACACTTGTCACTCTCTTATTCATCTAACACAAAAATTGCGTCATCATTTACTATAATGACTTACTTTATAAAGCTACTTTAATAAAGTTACTTTATTAGTGCCCACTTGAGACTCTACTCGGGTTTTGCTCGAGAATGCGACACATATATCGAGGTTCGCCAAATGATGTCAAGTCAAAGTATATATGTGTAGGCCCCACATACCAGTGTCAACTTAAAAAATGTAGGGTACATATGTTTGCCCTAAAAATATCATGTGCACACCTACACCAGCCCTACTAATCCATCCCTTACCTTATGACATAGCTGGGCGGTGTCTTCTACCAACCCAATGGCACCATATATCTATCTTGTGCACATCCGTACCGACACTTTGATTCTATTACCTACACATACTGAGCCCTCTTCCTGGTAAGGCTAGATCACATAGTCCCCTAAAGTCTTTATATCCCTATACATTTTAGGACTCTTCCGGAATTGGGCTTAGTCGTCTGCTTGATATAGGCATATCCTCAAGTCTCTATGCCCAAAATTTGGGATATTATAAATAAATTGAGGATGCCTGTGTGTTCATCCCATTGTTGGGACTCCATACACAATCATTCTATTATGATTTTACCAAGATTTAGAAAGTTGTATTGTTGGGTGGTGTGGATGACATATGATTTTTATTGTTTTTTATTTGTGTTTAAGCTAGATCCATTCATTTTTTATGAGTAAATAAGTGTAAATACCTATATGTTCAATTTATAGTAGATTGATTATGGATATGATCGTCTATCATAGAGGTTATCATCTACCATTGTCAAATGGTGTTAACCTTGATGCGACAACGAAAGTGAAGAAACATCTCAAATTTAGGAAATTCAAACAAAATGGATAGACAAAAGCAACTAACTAGAAGTCCAAAAACTAGAGTTTTTTATGCATAATGAGTAATCAAAGAAAAAATATCTAATATTGAAATAATAAATACCTACTTAGTAATAAAAAAAATATCTACCATAAAGTTAACTAAATAATAAATCTTAGAAATTAGAGTATCTACGCTATCATCCGATGAAGTACACGAGCTTTTCCCTCTTAAGGCGTGCCATAGAATGCAGTTCAATTTCTCATAGGACATCAACTTGATATAAGTTGAATCTTGGTGTTGGTATTAAACTCCTTCAACCTGCATAATATTAGTAAAAAGAGAGTCCGTCATGTAATCCAAACACTTCTCGCATTCTTCCATACACTTCTCACATTCATCTTTGTTCATGTACATGGCTAATTGCTCGCTTGCCTCTTTAAGGCCTTAAGCCAACTATAAGCAATTCTCTCCATGCCTTCGAGTATAAAGTCTTCACTATCAGTGTGATATCCCAAATTTTAGGACCAGAAGCTTGAGATTAAGCCTAACTCAAGCTGACTGCTAAGCCCCAATTTGCAAGAATGTCCAAGAGATATAATGTCTTTTAGAGACCAATTTGGGAAAATAAAGTATAGGATTTGGTTCCAAATAGCTAAAGGAAAATATCCAATTCCTTTATCTAAAGGAAAAAATGATATAAAGCCTAACTTGGATCCAAAAAGAAGAAGAAAATGAGAAGGAATTAGAATGGAAGAAAAGCTAATGGCAGTTGCCATGATCAAGGGCAAAAGAGACAATTGTCATTTGATCTTGACTTTAGAATTGGAAACAAGAATGAAGGGTCAAGATTTGTTCTTAAAAAAGTAAGAGTAATTATAAGGAATGAAAATAGAAGACAAAAGAATTCATTAAGAAAACCAATGGATAAAAGAAAGGAGAGAAGAAGAAAAGTCAAAGTGTCTTCAAATTTTTCCAACTTAGAAAGTTTGACCCAAAAAGCAAGAATCAAGAGGAACTTGGTCAACAATTCCACTCCTTTTTGAGTGGTAATTTCGGTTGGGATAGGACCAAGAAGGGAGAAAAAATATCATCTAATTAACTAAACCATCCCTTGATTAATTAATTCACTTTTTACAAGAAGCCACCATCATTTGAGTAGTTGTGCCATATATAGGGGCTATAAAGAGAAGACAGAGGAGTACGCCAACCCTAACAATTAACAAGCCTGTGAAAGAAGGGGGTAGAGCCATATATAGAGAAAGAAACAAAGCATCGATGGTGTATACCCAGTGGAAAAGGGTATGAGCTCTGGTGTATCTAATGCCAAATTAGCACATGACCCGAATTCCCTTAAAATTCCATGATTTAACGTACTTAGGCATGAGTAATCCTGGGATGGGTGACCCCCCTGGGAAGTTAAGTTAGTAGGGTTATGGAGACTTGAGAAATAGTGATTGTCTTAAGATTTCTCTATAAGTACATATTATCTTAGTTAGATAAATTATATTTAAAGGCATATAGAATGAGAATTTGTACCTTAGGATTAAGGTTGAATCTTCAGTGAAGCTTGAAGTTAATACTTAAATATTGTAAAGGATAGAATTAAAGCTATGAATCATGATGATTTTTAGCAGCATATTGGGTATGATTGAGGACTCAATTAACATTGAGGTTATAGATCCAGTATGAAGTTAAGAATTGGATTGTGATCCAAGAATCTATTTTGAGCCTTAGGTTCTTAAGAACATTGAAATGGCTCAGAGTTGTTTGATGCATAGAATATAGTTAAGGATGCTCAATTGATGATTGGGCATGACCTTGTGATTAAGAAGCAATGAAAGAATGTTATATTTTTCTTCTTTACCTAGAATGATGTTTTAGTAATCTGACCAATGACTCGAGGTATTAAGAGAATCATTTAAAGAATATGCTAGATCTAGAAGCCTTTATAAGACAAATTGAATTTGAGGCAGAAGAATGTGATAGATGCTTGACCATATACCCCAGTGAATTGTATACTAAGAATCAAATGATAGTTTAATTGATTCCCTAGGCAATTGAATTGAATTGAATGAATTAAGGTCCATAATGAATTAAAGTACTATAATGATTTGAATAAATTGAGGTACTATAATGACTTGAATGAATTAAGGTTTCTGGAGGTTGCTAGTTGCTAATCCAGCATAGGGAAATATTGTGATTACAAATATTCCCATAGAAAGAATAAAAGAGAGTGTGTTCTCTGATTGAACATAGTAATAGAAAGATTGAGAAAAACCACAAGATATGGTCTCATGATTGAGACAATTAAGAAAGAGATATTAGTGGCTAACAAAACTCTATTACGAATTGTGAAAGAATGAACACCAGTTATATTCTGAGATAATATTATCAGGTTATACCTCGATAGAATTTGAATGAATTCAATAAATGTGATATGGAGTATAATTGTGAGACTGGATACCATGGGAATGAAAATCCTTATATACATTTAGTCTAGATGTTGGACTTTGTGTCCATAAGCCCTAAGACCTATTGAACGTTGCGTCTTTGATTGGCAGAGGCATTCAGAATATGAAGGGCATAAGCCCAAGGCTGTAAAGCCAGAAAACCAAGCGCTATGGGAATGGACCAGTGGGTCCAATGAAATTGTAAATACCTAGGGCTGTAGGAAAGGACTAGCATGTCCTATGTATTGTTGAATCGAGCGTTGAGGGAATGGACCAGCGTGTTCAGTGAATTGTGAATTTCCTAATGCTATAGTAATGGACCAGTGGGTTCCATGAATGTGAATGCTAAATGTTGTGAATGTGGAACTGTTGAATGCTTATCGGATTATTAATGGTGCTTGCTTTGCGAGCCTGCACTTGAAAGAAACAGATTGAGCAGAAAGATAGGAGCTTAAAACTATGTATTGCCTATAAAGAGCTAAATGAGGTGACCTTCGACACAAATATCGACTCTTCCAAAATGATGGCCTTCTAGATTAGTTGTCCAATTCCTATGTATTCTTGAAAATCAAACTTTGTACTGGCTAATACACCTGTAGTATTTGTGAATTTTGTGAACTGAATTTTTCAGCCTTTAGACCAATTTGTAATGGTCATTTCTGGGCTATGTTGTCTCATAGGAAAGGGTCCTCAATGGATCCTATAACACCTTTACTTTTTATGGTCATCTAATAACTTTTATGTAATAAATTCATACCATGAAGTGATATTCATTTCTAAGTTTTTTCAATTCTTAACCTCAGGACAGGATTCGAACCTGTAGTTGAGTAGGTTTTTCAGAAAATTTCAAAATCTTACAGAAGCGTTATTCCGTGGTTCACAACTTCATTACTACTCATCGATTCTCATATTTATTTAATTCAATCAAAGTATTCATTACTCATTTATTTAGACAAATCATTCCTTTGCTCATTCTTAGTTCTTTCATTTACATATATATATATACAGACAGTGTAGCTATAGGGCTACCAAAGTGTCTAAACCCATTACAAGTATTGTAAACATATCCTCATCTTCATTCCACTATTGCAATCGTCTCATACAGAACTCTTTTATGTTCCCAGCACACCTCTTGTGTTCACCTATCTAAATGGTTGGCTAGAAGAGGGTGAGATTTGGGGAGAATCTCAGTAGTAAACAAATACCAAACAATGCATGCAATCTAAATTCAAGTGCATGGCATGCTTGCCTTACATAGGCTCATGTTCACATAATGACCTATCTGCATACTCCATGTTTCATGCAATGTACTTATGGCAACAGTGTAACATAAACAGAGCTACAATCATCCATACAAGCTTCATATAATCAAACAAAGCAATAAGCCACATCAATGCACAGCATAAATATCAAGTACATGTAAGTAAGGTAAGTTCACTACCTTTTGTCTTCATGTCATCCTCTTATACCTTTCCTTCTAACCATTGTAACTTCTTGAAAATTCTTCTATTTCTTCTTCCTTAACCTCTCATGGCCCTAGATACCCAATCATATCATTAGAGACATGATAGAGAGTCAATGGAAGTGCATATTAATGTCCAAGAAGTTAGGTAGGCTTAATACATCATATTGGTTATCTTTTGAGCCACTTAGGAGCCATTGAAAGTCCAAACAAGTGCCTATGGGGTTAGGAAAGTTAAACCAATAAAAAATGTGAAAAACTAAAATAGGGGTCTTGGCCGGGGCCAAAAATCCTTAGCCGCGGCCAAGAGAGGTAAGAAACTTTTAGGCCGTGGCCAAGAAATTCTCTATTCTTATCTCAACTTCTAAAACTCATAACTAAATATACAAAAATCGAAATGGTGTGGTTCAAAGTTTTATGAAAAACTCTTTAAGTCCTCTATACAGAAAAAATATGAACCACTACCATCTACAACCACAAAATTACATAATTTCATAAAGTCCCACACTGTTCCAGAATCAAGTCCAGAAATAGGGTACAACTTCAAAAATCCATAACTTTTAATCTACTCGTCAAAATTGCATATAATACCTATCAAATTAAAGCCTAGGATTTAAAATTTAATCCTGGAAATTTTCATAACATTTGGACTGGTTGGCCAATCAAAATTTCACCACAAATAGACTACCTCCCAGAAACCTCAATGTAAGACCCCCATCTTACATTCCACTCATCATTGATATTAATCAGAGTAGCAATGCGTGGTTTAGTGGGTACACAGGAATAGCAAGATATACTGATAAAATGTATATGAGTATTTTTCAGGAATCTTCTACAGGGTGTGTTTATAGTGATTACTGACCTTAAAATAATAAAAATGGTTATTAGATAACCAACGTCTTTACTCGATCTTGACCGGGTCAATTGTCGGTAAATACAACCATGCCTTCAGAGCCATTTTCTATTGCTGCAAACTTTATATATTTGTGGAAAGGGTGAGATTCGAGAGAATCTGTGTAGTAACATGCAGTCAATCATATAAAATGCAAGAATTAATATGTCCTACACCATGTAATACAACATAATATAAACAACACGACATGTGCACATGAGTCGAGGCTAGTTCCCCATTACCTGTAACACCTCGGTTGGGTTCTTGCTCACAACCAAGCACAATTGCCCCTCTAGGAAAAATAGTGTTCATATCATAGAAGATGGCAGAAACAAAGCATATAATCAATTACATAATATATGAAAGAAAGTTTTACTACCTAAAATAGCCATTTCCCGCCTAATCATTTAACTGTCTTGATCCGACTCGGCCACAACTGTCCGGTCCTAAAATTCCAAGTTTATAAGAATTAGGTTAATACACATTCATATACTACTCTCAAATCTTTTAAACTCGTTTTGTTGGTTATCTTTGCTCAATACTACAAAATTACCAAAATGCCCTTGGGTACCCGGTCTAATTGTGCTTTTCCAAAAATTTTAACCCGGGCTATTCCTACATAATTTCACCCAAGGAATCCATTTTTGACCTCAGAATTACCAAATTCACTGCTAAAAGAAGAAAATGCCCTTGGCACCCCCTATTTAGGGTTTTAGGGGTAATTTTGTCATTTCACATTCCAAGGCTTTTTACACTTCATGATCAACATGAACCTTACACAATTTTCCCTTCTAAACATAATGGAATCATCAAAATTGTAAAATTCCAGCTCTAACCCCCATTTTAGCTGCTAGCCAAAAATTACTCAGGAAAAAAGGGAATTATGTTTTATTGATTTAACCTTTAAAACTCCTTCCTTTTCACTCCTAATCACATGATTGATCATTTAAATACCATTTGAACATGATTTGTAGAAATTTGGGCAGCATAACCCCTTAGGGTTTCATCATCCTAAATTTATAAAAACAACCAAACAATCCATAGATCAAGCCAATAACTACTACCACAACAACATAACATCAAGAGAATCAAGGTTTGTGTTCTCTCTCTAGGATGTCTTCCTCTTTCTCTCTCTTCCCTTGGAGTTTTGCTTGCTAACCATGATATTCAAGGAGGAGAAGAGATTAAAAGAGGTTTTACACAAGTTAGATGGCAAGAACACTTGAAATCACAAGTACTTACCTTGGATTTTGTCTCTTGAACCCTAGTTCCTTTGCTCTTGCTCTTTTTATGAATCTTTCTCTCTCTAGTTTGGTGGTGATAGATGAAAATGAACTAAAGAGAAGGGATATGAAAACTTTAAAAATATCCTCTTCATCTTTCTTCAAAATATAATATTTTAAGGGAATTAGCGCATGCCAAAATCTTAAGCTTTATCCCTTTCCTACTAAGTCATAATTGCCTCCTCTCCCTTTAATTGAGATGACGAAAATGAGGCCCCAAAGTAACCAAATGGCCTTCCTCTAATTATCTCCACCAATTGCCCAAAATTTATAATATTTTATGCCAATTGAACATGTGCTCATATCTTTAATCAATTCTTATTTAATCCCTTGCTTAAGATGATGACACTTGGCACAATTTGTATCCAAGTAAATATTTTCCTTCTCCTTTAATATTTTGGTAGCAATATCCACCAATAAAGGGAAAATATGGGCTTTTACATTCTTCCATAATTTACATAATAGCCATTACGTTTTTTTTTCTAAATTTGCAAGAGTTGGCAATTCTGGCAAATTTTCTGACCAAACTTTGAAAAATCATAACTTTATTTGTAAAAATTCAATTGGAGTGATTCTGAAGCCTATGAAACCCTTATTGAGTCCAGGTTTAAGAAAAAATATAGCCTTTAGCCAACTAGAAGTTCACAATTCCCAAAAAAATTTTAAACCTTACTTGTTCCAAAATTGATGCCAGAAACAGGGTCTAACTTTAAAAAGTCATATCTCTCAATCCTCAAGTCCAAAAATCACAAATTACCTATCAAATTAAAGCTTAAGATGTCTACTTTCAGCCTATAAAATTTCACAACTTTTAGACATCATTTTCCTACTTAAAAATATGCTACAAGAAAACTGCCACACTGGAAAAATACATTGGCAGCAAATCCTTATTTCTATGACTCTTGCTAAACTGGGGTTTAGCAGTCTACTTGATTCAGGCTTATTCTCAAGCCTCTAATCCCAAAATATGGGATATTACATTCAATCTAACAATCAACAGTTTTGCAATTTTACTATCAAACTAGTCTAATATCATCACTAATCCTCATAGATCATCATTTTCATGGTTAAAACAACATATAGCCCTAAATCATAGCTTGGATGAAATAATAGGGCAGCCCAAGAAATGCTCAAAGCTCAACAAAACTGCAAATCAATAGGTTTAAATCGAAGCTTGTACATACCTCTACTCAATTCTACAATCGGTTCTTGATTTTGGCATCACTTCCCCTAGGTAGATGGCTTCAAACACCTTTGATCAAGAATCTGAAACCATAGAAAGAAAGCTCTTGTCTAGTAAAGCAATGTTAGAGAAGACTTTGACAACTGGAAACATCGAATCGAAGGTGAAATTGGCTCCGGAACTTAGGAATTTTCACTATTCACCTTCCTTCTCTCCTATTTCTTTTTCTAATGTTTTTCCATATTTTCCATCTAATTTCAGGGCAGCTGGATGAAAATATGATGAGGGAGGGAGTTTTAATCTTATCTAACTCAAACACTCTAAATTGTGCCAGGTGTCACATTCTTGTGGTTCCTCAAAAAGGTAAGTAACTAATTAGTTACAATAATTGGTTTGGCTAACCATTTTAGTCTCCTTACTTCAGCCAACATTTATCCTAATTAAGGGGAAAAATAAATAGATGCTTGCTTTATTGGTCAAATGACCATTTTACCCTTACATTTACATCCATTTTTGCACAAGTTGAAAAACTAGGCAAAATTTTCATCTAACTTTGAAAATTCATATCTTTATTTATAGAGATCCAATTGGTATGATTCCAAAGGCTATATGACCCTTATTAAGTTTATTTTCAAAAAAAATATAGCCTTTAGCTAACTGAAAGCTCATAATTCCCAGAATTATTATTTTTGGTCGTTGCCACTAATAATCGCCAGTATCACTGGGCTAACTTCAAAAATACATAACTCTTTGTGTATAGCTCTAAATGACCTATATGACATATCAAATTAAAGCTTCATAAGTCTACTTTCATTTTCAAAAATATCATAGGCATTAGACATCATTTACCTATTTAAAATATCACACAACAAGACTACTACAGAGGAAAACTCACTGGCAGCAAATTCAAATGTTTACAATTTATGTTCTAAACATACTCATATTATGTGTGACCACCAATTGCCTTGTTTTATCATTTTATTCCCTCAAATTCCATAAAGATATATGGAATATTAGTAAATATCATTATAGTCTCTTAGGACACTTGCTTAATTTCTTGTGGTGTCAACCAAAAAGTTGTGTCATGATTGCTTACTTTATTAAAGTTACTTTAATAAAGTTACTTTATTGGTGTCTAATTGGGTTTCACTCGGGACTTACTCGGGATTGCTTCACGTATACTGAGGTCCACCAAATGATGTCAGGTCAGAGTATATGTGTGTGGGCCCCACATGGCACCACACACAAGTATCTATTCCCAAAAACGCAGGGTACACATGTTTGCCCTAGAAATGCCTTGTACACTCACATACTAGCATACTTTACTCGATTAACTTGTTTCATACCTTATGACATAGCTGGGTGGCATCTTTTAACCAAACCAATGGCATTGTATATATGTCCTATACACATTTGCACCGATACTTTAATCCTCCAACCTATGCATACTAGGCCCTCTGCTCGATAAGGTTAGCTCATATAGTCCCCAAGAGTCTTTTTATCTCTCAATATTCTTAGGAACCTTCCCAAACTGAGCTTAGTAGTTTACTTGACATAGGCGTATCCTCAAGTTTCTAGACCCAAAATTTGGGATATTATAGATCCTAGAACGATAGAAGCAATACTAAACTGGGATAGGCCATAAACTATTGTAGAAATACTCAGTTTTCTAGGTCTTACCAAATTTACTCAGAATTTTCTTGAATCGCCTTGCCATTGGGAAACGTTTATCTAAAAGAATGAACTATTTAAGTGGAATGATATTGGTGAGAAGAACTTTACAGAACTAAAGGAAAGGTTGAAACTCACACCAATGTTGATAATCCCATATCCTAGTATGACCATTGTGTGGTCTGCAAATTAGCGACTTGAGTAGTCTGCAAAGAAATAGCCTGCATGGTTGATAGAGCTCAATATTTATATATTTTTAATAATTAATCTTAGGCTTTTGTGGGACTTAATTAAATATTTTGGCCATAATCAAGTGTTAAAATAAGATTTTAGTGAAAGGATAATTTGGGAATTATTATGGTCAAATTGTTATATTTTTAATTAATATTTGTTATTCCCATTATTCTTTAATTATGAGCAAAAGATATTACCTTGTAAATCTAATTTCGTAGGAGATGACAAGGCACAATTTATTAAAGCAGCTATTGGACCGAATTGATTTGAGAAAGGCAGCTGAACTAAATGGAACTAAAAAGGCATGAATGGACCGATTGGAGAGAGTGGGCTAAACTGAATTGAGTGAAGAAAAGGACCTTGGATCGAATAGAAATGAAAGAAGAGGATGATGGGAAGCAGCAAGACCAATTTGTGAAGTGGGCCAAAACATTTGAATGAGAATTGACTAAGGGAGCTGGAGTGAATTGAAGAAAGGATAAGAGGGGACCACGTGTAAGATGAGGAAGGAGGGGCGTAGATCATAGCTGGGCTGAAGGAAGGAAAAAGAAGGAAATAAAGGGTTTGAGGGCTGTTGACCAAAGGGAGAGCGCGACACACACGACATAAAGAAATAAAGAAGGAAGTGCAGCGGCTGGGAGTGAAATGGAGAATGGAATGAAGAATAAAAGATGAGAGCCGACATTGTTGACCGAGGGGGCACAAAAGGGAATTGAGAACAAAAGTACACAATGGAATAGAGAAGTGAGGAGCGGCATTATGTGTGAGGAGGTAGCGAATGAAACAAAGAAAAAGAGGAGGCGCTGCACTTGAAGGAAGCTGTTTTGGTCCTTTGATCTCCATGGCTAATTCCTTCTTCAATCATCAATCTTCATCCTCTTCCTCCATGTGTAGCTTTGGTGATTTCCTTGAGTTGGGTAATGGTTTGAGCTTCTAAACTTCAATAGAATTCCTTTAAGCTCTCTTTTTAGATCATGATTATGTAGCTTGGTTAAATATATAATTGTGATGTAGATTGTTCTATGCCAAGTGAATAAACTTGGTGGTTGAGCTAGGAGTTGATTAATTAAGGTTTATATGATTCATATTAGTAGTAGGTTGAATTGTTTATCTCAACTTGGTTAAGTGGATTTAAATGATTAAACTAAATATTTTGAATTGTTGTAATGGTAATTACAATTTAGAATTGGAAGTTGATTATTCATCTCCTTGAGTCACTATTAATTGGTGGTATTCATTTAATTGCTTTGGTTGAATGAATTAAATGATTATTGCAAGTATGGAGCTAGTAGTAGCTTAGTTCCATCCTCTTGGCTCATTATGGAATTCAAATCATTAGCAAGCAAGGAAGACTAAAACCCCAACTCAAGGAAATCCCATTTCATCATTATATTAGTTAGTTGAATTTATCTTGTTGTTAGTGTTAATTTCAATTCCATTTGCTTCTTTGTTTTAAAAACAAAAAAAAATACAAAAATATTGTTTTAGCTTAGTTTATTTCACTAGTTTTAAAATCAAATTCTTAAAATGATTTCTCACGACTTTAAGGCTTTTTATCACTTTATTACTTAGAAAATTGGAAATTAATCTCCTCACAAGAACGACCTAGGTTGAGCTACTATGCTACATTTTCAAACCTAGTTTTATTTTGTGAACTCACACGACATAGGTTCATCAAAGTGGCGCCGTTGCCGGGGAGGATGATTGCCAAGGTTTTAAATAGTTAGGTGTTCTTTTCTATTGTCTTAGTGTGTCTTAGTTTAGTAGGAAGTGTGTAGCACTCATTTGAATTTTGGCGAAATTCTGATTTTCGATTAGCACTGTCTTGCTGGAACTAAAATATTTGTGCCCAAAAAATTTTGAAATTTGACAGGTTAAAGTTTTCCAGCATTCTAAGAAAGACTAATAGCTTCTGCTATTAGGTCTGCTGGATTTTAGACAAATTCGAAGGTTTGCTATACTTTTCTGAATTTTCGTTCTTTTTTGGTATTTTTCTAAGTTTCTGATTTAGTTTGTTCTTAGGGTTTTCTTTGATTTTTCTTGGTTGTTAGTATGTTTTTGAGTTTGTTTTAGGTATTTGTTCATTGTTGGAGTGTTTGATAGTGGTTTAGTAATTTTTTATATTCATAGTTGTTTTGTATTCCATTTGCATTTAGAAAAAAAATACAAAAAGAAATTTGCATTTTATTGCTTTGCTATCATGTTCTTAGTGGCCATTATGTGGTTCATTATTGTTTTGTGGTGAGCAACTTTGCATTCTTCATCCTTGGAAATTTGTTGGTTGCAACTTGAGATTTCAGGTAGCTATCACATTCTGTAAGTTGTGCTTCCAGTGACTCTACTTATATACTTGCGGTTTGAGGTACTACTCATTGCTATACCAACTTGTTCCCCTAAAAGGTGAAGTTTTACCTTGCAACTCCTATTTGCCTCTTGTCACATTATGTTGCACTTGTCTTGTTATTGCTGAAACTGGTCTTACTCTTTAGACACTTGAATTTTGTTGGTTGTGGTTAACTCTTTTGGTTGTCAAAGATTAGTCATTTTGGTTTCCTACAAGTTGCTAATTTTTACTGTATACAACCCTTCTTCAATTGACCATTTGACCAATTACTTTGTTGTAATTTATGTGTCTATATGAGTCTTCTTACTGTGCATGACTAAATCTCAGAAAACTGAACTTGTGCCTTTAGATAAAGATATTAACAAGACAATTAGGTTACTTAAGGTAGGTAAGAAAGCTGAATCATCTAGTGTAGGGCTTGGACAAGTCATTGACACTGAAGTTGTTGCACATACTTGTGATAATTCTTCTCATATTGGCTCTTCGTTCATTGTAGATCACCATCTTGCCATGGATCTAGTTCCTCCTCCATAAGACGTACCTTTACCCATTGGGGAGCGTAGAACTATTAAAGATCTTACCTCTTCTACTGATATTATTGATCCTTTTCTCTCTTGTCCTGAATTTAATATTAATTTTAAGTTGAAAGGTCCTTTGTTGAGTCACTTACCAAAATTTCATGGTTTACCTGCAGAAGACCCTAACAGGCACTTGAGGAATATGTACATTGTGGGCACCTCCATGAAACCAATGGGAGTTGATCTAGATGAGATGTGCTGGAAAGTCTTTCATTTTACATTGGAAAACAAAGCTAAGGAGTGGTTCTTAATGCTACCTCACCACAATCCTAATGCTTTAGCATCCTGGGACAACTTGAAGAGTGCCTTTTTGGAAAAATACTTCCCTTCTTCAAAGATAACATCTCTCACTAAGGAAATCTTCGGTGCTAAACAAGGCCTCCATGAATCTTTTTATGAGTATTGGTGTCGTTTTCAAGAACTTCTAGCCAAGTGTCCACATCACCAAATCCCAGAAGCTCAATTGGTGCAATATTTTCATAGTGGGTTTCTTCCTCAAGATAGGAAGAGTTTGGATTCATCTTCTGGAGGCACTATTCAATTGCTTACACCTGAAGAAGCTTGGGCTTTAAATGAGAAGATAGCTAGTAATGATCAATAATTTGAAGGGTTGGATGCTAGACAAGTCCATGAGGTCTCACATGCTTCAAGATCTTCAAGGGAGTATGATAATTTGTCATCCCAAATGACAGATATGAGAACTGACCTCAATAAGCTCATGGCCCATCTAAACAATTTGAACATTCATGGGTCACATTCTCAAGCTCTAGTAGCTCCTAGCTGACATATGTAGCTCTCACATGCATATTGCTCCTAATTGCCCACACCAACTTGGGGAGGTCTCAGCTGTTTTTCAAGGGAGACAAGGACATAATCAAAGGCCTTAGAATCCCTACTCTAATACATACAATGAGGGTTTGAGGTCCTATCCCAACTTTGGTTGGAGGAACCAGAATCAATTTCAAGGGAGTTCTTCAAATCAAGCTCTAACTCAAGGACCTTCACACCAATCTAATCCCCAACAAACAATAGTTGCTACACCTAAATCCCATGCTACTAAAGATGACATCTCTCAACTTCTCAAGTGTATGAACAATGTGTCATCTTCAATGGGTAACTTAGCCTTGAGATTTGATGAAGAGAGAGCTCAAACCAATTCTAAATTTTCTGACATTGGGACTAAGTTTGATACAATCTTTAACAAGTTGGAGTTGTTGGATTCTAAGAATTCTAACCTTACTTCATTTGTCACTCAATTGTCTGATAGCCTCAATGAGCAACAAGCTAAAAGTGGATAAGGTATGCCTTCTAACACTGTGATCAATCCTAAGGATGTACATGCTATCTCCTTGAGGAGTGGTAAACAAGTGGGTAAACAAGTCTAATTTGAAGAAAATGTTGAGAGTTTCAAATCTGGAATGCATTCTAGTAATAGGCACAATGAAGAGGTTGAGGTTCCATTGCAACCACAAGTGGAAGATATTGATGGTAGTGATGATTCTGATCAAAGCACTCACCTTGCTATTGGAAAATCTGAGAGTATGGTTGAACAGAAGCTTCTACAAAGTCATTCTTCTCCAAATTCAAATATGGATAGCAATCAAGGAGTGTCAACTTCAACAAATACTAAGGTACTTGACCCTTCAACTTCTTCTTCTTCAAGTAAAGGGGAAGGTAAAAAGGTAAATCTCTCTGAAATTCCATTTCCTAATTCATATGTGCTTAGTAAAAAGGTTTCAAATGAAAAGAAATTTCTTGATATGATAGATATTTTCAGTAAGATTGAAGTTAATTTGCCTATGCTTGATGTGTTGAAAGGAATGCCTGCTTGTGCTAAATTCTTGAAAGATTTGTGTACCCAAAAGCGTAGGTGTAAACCCAATGAGTGTGTTCAGTTGAGTCCTAGTGTGTCTGCTATGTTTAAACCCCATCTCCCAATTAAGTGTAAATACCTTGGCTCATTCACTGTTCCATGCACTATAGGTACCATGCCTTTTAGTAATGCTCTTCTTGATCTAGGAGCCGCTATAAATGTCATGCCCTACTCTGTTTACACCTCCCTTGGCCTCACAAACATCAAATCCACTAGTGTCATCCTACAACTAGCTGATCGCACCACTAGGAAACCTTATGGCTTATTAGAAGACATCTTAGTCAAGGTCAAAGACTTAGTGTTTCCTACTGATTTTTATGTCCTAGACATGTCTATTGAGGTCTCAGTTGAGAAACCATTGATTTTGGGTAGGCCTTTCATGCACACAGCTAATACTATCATTAGCTTGAAGGATGGGTACATAACTATAGAAGTAGGTGATCATGTCATTTGGTTCAATATTTATGAAGCTATGAATCACCCATTTGAGGACTACTCCCTTCTTGGCTTGAATGAGATTGATTTGGCCTTGGAAGAGGCAATTGATGAGTCTGCTTTCTCATTATGTGTGAAAAATGATTGTCATGATGATGTATGTGCTACCATTGGTTCAAATTCTTCTCCCTCTATTTATTGTGATGATTATGTGTGTAGTATTGATTGCATGTCAATTGATAGCTCACTTTCCACTTCCAATCCTTTTATTTTTTATTTTTCTAACCTTGGTAGTACTATATCTTTATTTGATAGTTATCATGGTGTTGGGAAAGAATTATTGTGTAGCTTTGCAGAATTTGAGAATGTTAGTGAAGTGGATTCCACTTTTGGAAGTGAAGCAACATCCGTTATCACTGAATCTGCTCCTATGGACACAAGTGGAGTCATTGTTGAAGATAAGGAAAGAAATCAATGTGCTACTGATGGCACGACTGTAATTCATGGGTTTAAGCTTCACATTCCTCCATCTTACAAGTTTAAGACTTCTCCTAACCTCAAGGATGATTGTGTAGGTAACCTCACTTCTTTCCAATTATTGAAATACTTATATTCTCCTTTTGGTGATGAACTTAGTAGGTCAAAAGTCATAAATTTGTTTGCTGAAAATTTTGGAAATAATGGACAACCACATGTCAAGACTGCAACAGGGGAGAAACTCAGTTCTCATCAATTACTATAATGTTGCATACCATTTCATGATGCTACTTCTCATATATTTCACTCTTTGAATGATGTAGGTGGTAGTCCAGGTTGCTTTGTGAATGAGCCACACTCTCAATCCACATCTGAATAAGGGGGACATATTTCCAATCCAACAATTATTGGGGATTCTCATAAGAATGGGAAGTTTCTTGGTGCACTTGAGTTGAAAGAACTTTTACCTTCAATTGTGCAACCCCCTGAACTTGATTTGAAACCCCTTCCCTGTAATATCCCAAAAAGTGATTAAGGGCTAATGATTTCAAAAGTAGATGTAATTATTGTTGAATAAACACTTTTGGAGAATGTGTGATGAGAATTTGGATATTTTAATGATTCCAATGGCTTCCTTGTGAAAATTCGTGTAGGGAGAGTGTTTATTGTGAAATTGGAACCATTGGGAACAATTGTGCAAAAGTTGAAAACTCTGCCCATTGATTCTCTGTACAGGGCAGCCGATTTGTGTGGACGTTTTAAATAGGCAAATGGTGTCTAAAAATTATGAAACTTTCCAGTCCTAAATTTCACATCCCAAGCTTCAAAATGGACATATAATTTGTACAATTTCGTTTTGGGAACTTGGAGATATGTCTGTCCAAATTTTGGGATCAAAACTGGACTCTGTTTTGGAGCAGTGTTGCGTTTTGTGTAATTCTGTATTTTGGTGGTGATTTCTAATAATGGTACATATTTTTCCTATGAAGAAAACTTAAATACCTTTTATTTGGCTTTGGGATCACCTCATTTCGATTTTTCTAGAATTAGTTATGATTTTTCAAAGTTTGGACAGAAAATCTGCCAGAAAATCCGAAAATGGGAATTATGACATCATCTCAATAAAAGATGACATCAGCATGGAATTAAATATATTCTCATCTTCTTCAGCTTTCATTTCCTGTCGTGATGAACCAGCTAAAACTAGTGAGAGAAAGTTGAGAGCTCTTAGAGAGAGAAAGAGGAGAAATCTCGCAAGGTAAGCCGATTTCTCCGACGATCTAGCTCCTAACGCGTATAACCTTGTTCCTAAGCTTCTCTTCTATGTTATTTAAGGTGTTTGAGAAGAAAATTTGGTGTTTAAGGGGCTAGGGTTTTCAGCCACTCTTGCGAAAAGCTAGAAGGAGCTTGAGGTAACTTCCAAACTTTCGTATATTGCTTATTCTGGCTGCTGTGGGCAATTTAATCGGTGAAATTTCGCCGGATTGCCATTGGTTTTAAAGTTTGGAAATGATGTGGCCTAGGGGTTATGCTGCCCAAATTGGGTCTTAATGTTAGTTTTAACCTAATGTAATGGTTAATAAAGTGGTCAGGAGTAGAAAGGAACGCGTTTACGGAGCCGAAATCGTAAAACCCCGATTTTCCCCGGAGAACTCATAAATTTTGGCCAGCCTTAGAAATGGGTCTTAGAGTTGGATTTTCAATGATTTGATGGTTCCATTGAGTTCAGGGGCGAAAATTAGTTGGGGTTACAGTTGGTCACTTTTTCGGAAAAGGCCGAAAAAGCATAATTACGAAAACGCCCCTAAAACCCTTAAAGTGGGGCTGCCAAGGGTAAATTTGTAATTTTACATTGAATTTGATAATTTTGAGTCCGGAAATGGATTCCTTGCGCGGAAATATGTTAGGATAGCCTAGATTAGAATTTTGGGAAAAGTGCAACCGGGCTGGGTACGGCGGGCCTGGGCCGGGTCTCCGGGGGCATTTTTGTAAATTTTCATTATAGACTCATATAACCTCAAGAAACACTATGGAAGTGTCTAAATGGTGCATTTGGAATTGTAGGATTCGATATTTGCCCTGTTCGTGAACGACCCGTGCCAGAGCACGTTTGGAAAGAACCAGGTAGTGACTCCTCTCTTATACTTTGTGTGAAACATTGTATGTATGTTTGTCTTGCATTGAGAATACATTGTGACATTATGACATTGTGATGCTTTGTGATCGCAGTGAAAGCTGACGCCTAGTGAATACATTGAGATCGCAGCGAAAGCTGACGCTTAGAGTTTACAGCCTTGAGTGCTGTTGTTTGTGGCGAAAGCCATGATACATTGTGATGCTGCTTAACATGATCATATATGCTATGTGTTTATACACTGTATGAGTGGTTTGTTACTACAGAGATTCTTTTGAATCTCATTCTTTCCATTGACTAACATTTCAGACAGGGCAAGTGGCTCCAAGGAGAAGCGAACCACCAGGAGCGGCTAGGATCTTGTAGAGTGTGTTGTTAGGCTGTTGGTTAACTATTTTGGACTTGGGATTACTGTTTATTTTTGGAGATGTAAATATTACTGTTGATTTTGGTTATGTAATCCCCTAGTGGAGACTTTTAAACCCTCAGATTATATATGTATAGAACCCGGGAGTTGTCGGGGATTTGGTTATACACTCTGATGTGTGTGAATGTAAATTAACTGCACAGGTAATTATATTCTAATTTTGAAATTGAGACCAGGATAGAGATGAGTTTTTGAAAGTTTTTGGTGAAAACCCTACTATAGTGTAGGAACTTGAAATGAGTTTAAGCTATCCGACGGTCTCTAAACCAATTTAATTATGTGATATCGAATTATAATTACGTGGTTAAAGGCAGGGGGTTACATTTTGGTATCAGAGCTGTAGTTCCTGGCAAGGGTAGAGGTAGCTAGGATAGATCCCTTAGATAGTAGTAGGGATATCTGTGAATGATTGTTGTGTATGCACATGTATGTTTTATTGACATGGATATATATATGAGTTTTGTGACTATATGTGCATACTATCTCTACTAAATTAATGGGGCAAGTTGTTTGTAGAATGAAGAAAAGTAGAGGATGCCCCAATATTCCGCGTGTAGACCCAGAGGTGGAGGTCGTCAATGATAATCCACCAGATCCTATGCAAGAGCTTATGGGTCTAATCCGGGATCAAAGAGATATGATAACTGAGCTGAGAGAAGAGCTCAGAGCAGAGAAAGCGAAGAACAAGGAAGGTCCAGTTCAGTCCACTCCGGAGGAAACTCAAGAAGAAACTCGACATGAGGACACTGCTGAAGGGTCAGCACGACCGCTGGAGTCCCCACCTCACACTATTCCAAACCAAGAGTCTTATGGAGTACCTGTAAGAGAAGGTAAGGATCTTCAGTTTTGGGTTACCAGATTTTGCAAACATCTGCCTCCAGTGTTCAAAGGGAGGTTTGATCCACAAGTGGCGGAAGATTGGTTGAACCGTCTCGAGAAGATATTTAAGGTCCTTGGATGTCCGGATGAGGTGAAGCCACGCTTGGCAGTCTACAAGCTCGAGGGTGATACGGACCGTTAGTGGAGAAATATCTCTCTCACACTGAGCAGCAGAAACATGCCATTGACTTGGGAATTGTTCCAGCAAGAATTCAATGAGAAATACTTTCCCAAATCAGTACGGCTCGAGAAGGAGACAGAATTCCTTAACATTAGACAAGGGGATACTGAGAGCTTTGATGATTATTTGTCCCATTTCATCCGTTTGTCCCGATATTCCTCCTATCTCCGATACAAGGATGACGAAGAATGGAGTTCAGATATGCTCATTCGTGGCCTGAGGCTAGAGTTGAGGAAACGGTTGGTCACTCACCAGTTCACCAAGTTCAACAAAGCGGTGGAACAATGCAGGATTACAGAGAACAACTTAAGAGAAGTATATCCTACTAAAGCTACTGGGCACCGCAGTGAACCCAGTAAGAGTGGTACTTTACATAAGCGAAAGGGACAGGGACCTTCATCTGGGAGTGGTAAAAAGCCCTACCAGTCTGGGAGCCGTGATCAGCAGAGAACTCCTTTTACACCTTGGATCTGTCCTCGTTGTAATCAGTCACATCATGGTAAGACTTGTGAGGGTCGAATAATATGCTTTAATTGTAAACGTGTGGGGCATACTGCTGTCGAATGCAAAGAGCCACTACCAGACCAGAGGCCGAAAACTCAAGGCCGAGTATTCGCTATGACCCACGAGGAGGCCCATAAATCTCCTAAGTTGATACAAGGTAAAATTCTTCTTAGTGGCTATTTATTGCAAGTTCTGTTTGACTCGGGTGCAAGTCACTCCTTCATTGCCTATGATTGCGTGAAGCGCCTGGGATTGCATGTGCATAAATTACCATTTGATCTAATAGTGTCAACTCCGATGGGTGTTAAGGCCTTGACTACAGAAGCTTGTCTAAATTGTGTCATAAATGTAGAAGGGCACCAATCTACTGTGGATTTGATTTATCTGCCGCTTTACCAATTGGAAGTCATTTTGGGTTTTGATTGGTTAACGGCGAATAATGTGATGCTTGATTGTGGGAACAGGAGGATAGTATATCCTGCTTCTCAGAGGGTCGAAGTTGTAAATGGTAATATGAATTTCCTTTCTACGGCTAAAGCTGAAAAATATCTTGAAAAGGGTTGCCAGGGGTATATGGTATTCTTCTCTGTGCAAGGGGAGATTAGTGAACCTGTGAGTAGTATACCCGTGGTAAATGAATTCCCTGAGGTATTTCCGGATGATCTTAGTGGATTACCTCCAGAAAGGGAAGTTCAATTTCCCATTGACATTGTGCCTGGAGCTGGTTCTATATCTAAGGCCCCATACCATATGGCCCCAAATGAAATGGTGGAGTTAAAGAAACAAATAGAAGACTTGCTTGAAAAAGGGTTTATTAGACCCTGTGTGTCGCCTTGGGGAGCTCCAGTGTTGTTTGTAAAGAAGAAAGATGGAAGCCTTCGGTTGTGTATCGATTATAGAGAATTGAACAAGGTTACTATTAAGAACAAGTACCCTCTTCCCCGAATCGATGACCTTTTAGATCAACTATCCGGTTCGTGTGTATTTTCGAAGATTGATCTAAGGTCAGGGTATCATCAGCTACGAGTGAAAGCAGAAGATGTTCTGTAGACTGCTTTTCGGACCAGGTACGGTCACTATGAGTTCTTGGTGATGCCATTTGGGCTAACCAATGCGCTTACGGTTTTCATGGATTACATGAACCGTATCTTTCGACAATATCTGGATCAGTTTGTTGTTGTGTTTATCGATAACATTCTGATATATTCCAAGAGTATGGAGGAGCATGAGCATCATTTGAGAGTTGTATTGAATACCTTGCGTGAGAAGCAACTATATGCCAAATTAAGTAAGTGCGAGTTCTGGCTATCTTAAGTAAAATTCCTAGGCCATGTTATCTCGCGAGAAGGGGTCTCTGTGGATCCCAGTAAAGTAGAAGCAGTACTGGACTGGAAGAGACCAGAATCTGTGGCGGAAGTACGCAGTTTTCTGGGTCTTGCTGGTTATTATAGGAGATTCATCCAGAATTTCTCCCGTATAGCATTGCCGATGACCAAGCTCACGAGAAAGGATTAGCCGTTTGTGTGTGATGAGAAATGTGAAAACTGTTTTGTGGAGCTGAAGGAGAGGTTGACTACGGCACCTGTGTTGATTTTACCCGATCCCAGTTTGACATATGTTGTGTATTCTGATGCCAGTGGGCAGGGATTAGGGTGTGTCCTTATGCAGCAAGGACGTGTGGTGGCCTACGCCTCTCGACAGCTCAAACCTCATGAATTGAACTATCCCACTCATGATCTGGAGCTTGCGGCCATTATATTTGCTTTGAAGATTTGGCGTTATTACCTGTATGGTGTGACTGTGGAATTGTACTGCGACCACAAGAGTCTCAAATATCTGTATGATCAAAAAGAACTGAATATGAGACAGCGCCGCTGGATGGAATTGCTTAAGGACTACGACCTGGAAATAAAATATCATCCGGGTAAGGCAAATGTAGTCGCTGATGCTCTTAGCCGAAAGACTGTGTTCGTTGCAGCTATGATGATACAAGAAAGGAAATTGATTGAAGATTTCCGTGATTTAAATTTGACAAACCAGATCATCTGTGCCAATTACACTGTTTCTCAAGAGGAGAGTGATCTAAGGGCGGAAATTGAAGAAGCTCAGAGTCAAGATGACTGGATACAGCGCAATCTGACTCAAATCGAACAGGGAGAAGTTTCAGGCTACGACATATCGCCTCGTGGATTGGTTCGTTACCAGAAAAGAGTCTGCGTTCCACTTAAGGCAGAGTTGAGGCAGAAGATTTTGGATGAGGCACACAAGAGCCGATATACTCTTCATCCTGGTATGACCAAGATGTATCAGAATCTGAAATCGGTGTATTGGTGGCCGAGTTTGAAGAGTGACGTGACCAAATATGTTGCAAGGTGTCTCACTTGTCAGAAAGTGAAAATCGAGCACCAGAGACCGCCTGGTTTACTTCAGAGTCCTGAGATTCCGGAATGGAAATGGGAAAGAGTGACTATGGATTTGGTCATGGGATTACGCAGGATCAGAAACTATGATGCGATCTGGGTAATTGTGGATCGGTTAACGAAGTCAGCCCACTTCATACCAATCAATGCTGGTTATTCTCCTGATAAACTAGCGGAGATTTATATCCGAGAGATTATCAAACTTCATGGTGTTCCGAAAAACATCATTTCCGATCGAGATCCACGATTTACTTCGATGTTTTGGAAAGCATTGCATGAAGCCTTAGGTACCCAACTGAGATTCAGTACGGCTTATCATCCTCAAACTGATGGACAATCTGAGAGAACAATTCAGACGCTGGAAGATATGTTGCGAGCTTGTGTTCTCGACTTTAAAGGAAGTTGGGATCGTTTCCTTCAACTGGCTGAGTTTGCTTACAACAATAGCTATCATGCGAGCATCCAAATGGCTCCGTTTGAAGCGTTGTATGGAAGACAGTGTCAATCACCTTTATGATGGAATGAATTATCCGAAAGGAAGCTTTATGAGCCAGATTTGGTTGATCAAACCTCAGCACAGATTCGGATCATTCGTAAGAGGCTCCTTGCAGCGCAGAGTTGACAGAAAAGTTACGCTGACAAGAGGAGAAGGCCTCTAGAATTTGAGGTTGGTGATCACATATTTCTGAGAGTATCACCAGTCACTGGCATCGGGAGAGCTATCAAGCGAAAGAAGCTGGGCCCAAGGTACATAGGTCCTTTTGAAATCCTTGAGAGGATTGGGCCTGTTGCTTATCGAGTAGCCCTACCCCCAAACTTGAGCAGGCTCCACGATGTGTTTCATGTTTCCCAACTGAAGAAGTATCAACCGGATCCATCTCATATTGTTGAATATGAAGAAGTTGAGTTACAAGACAACTTCACATATGCGATAGAGCCAGAACATATCATTGATAGAGAAGAACGACGGCTCAGACACCGAAGCATTCCATTTGTGAAGGTGATCTGGAAGGGAATGACTCAGAGGGAAGCAACTTGGGAAGCAGAAGCAGATATGCGAAGACGTTATCCAGAGTTTATGGCTCAAGTTGTGTGACAAATTTCGAGGACGAAATTTATTTTATGGGGGGAGAAATGTAATATCCCAAAAAGTGATTAAGGGCTAATGATTTCAAAAGTAGATGTAATTATTGTTGAATAAACACTTTTGGAGAATGTGTGATGAGAATTTGGATATTTTAATGATTCCAATGGCTTCCTTGTGAAAATTCGTGTGGGGAGAGTGTTTATTGTGAAATTGGAACCATTGGGAACAATTGTGCAAAAGTTGAAAACTCTGCCCATTGATTCTCTGTACAGGGCAGCCGATTTGTGTGGACGTTTTAAATAGGCAAATGGTATCTAAAAATTATGAAACTTTCTAGTCCTAAATTTCACATCCCAAGCTTCAAAATGGACATATAATTTGTACCATTTCGTTTTGGGAACTTGGAGATATGTCTGTCCAAAGTTTGGGATCAAAACTGGACTCTGTTTTGGAGCAGTGTTGAGTTTTGTATAATTCTGTATTTTGGTGGTGATTTCTAATAATGGTACATATTTTTCCTATGAAGAGGACTTAAATATCTTTTATTTGGCTTTGGGATCACCTCATTTCGATTTTTCTAGAATTAGTTATGATTTTTCAAAGTTTGGACAGAAAATCTGCCAGAAAATCCGAAAATGGGAATTATGACATCATCTCAATAAAAGATGACATCAGCATGGAATTAAATATATTCTCATCTTCTTCAGCTTTCATTTCCTGTCGTGATGAACCAGCTAAAACTAGTGAGAGAAAGTTGAGAGCTCTTAGAGAGAGAAAGAGGAGAAATCTCGCAAGGTAAGCCGATTTCTCCGACGATCTAGCTCCTAACGCGTATAACCTTGTTCCTAAGCTTCTCTTCTATGTTATTTAAGGTGTTTGAGAAGAAAATTTGGTGTTCAAGGGGCTAGGGTTTTCAGCCACTCTTGGGAAAAGCTAGAAGGAGCTTGAGGTAACTTCCAAACTTTCGTATATTGCTTATTCTGGCTGCTGTGGGCAATTTAATCGGTGAAATTTCGCCGGATTGCCATTGGTTTTAAAGTTTGGAAATGATATGGCCTAGGGGTTATGCTGCCCAAATTGGGTCTTAATGTTAGTTTTAACCTAATGTAATGGTTAATAAAGTGGTTAGGAGTAGAAAGGAACGTGTTTACGGAGCCGAAATCGTAAAACCCCGATTTTCCCCGGAGAACTCATAAATTTCAGCCAGCCCTATAAATGGGTCTTAGAATTTTGGGTAGTGACTCCTCTCTTATACTTTGTGTGAAACATTGTATGTATGTTTGTCTTGCATTGAGAATACATTGTGACATTATGACATTGTGATGCTTTGTGATCGCAGCGAAAGCTGACGCCTAGTGAATACATTGAGATCGCAGCGAAAGCTGACGCTTAGAGTTTACAGCCATGAGTGCTGTTGTTTGTGGCGAAAGCCATGATACATTGTGATGCTGCTTAACATGATCATATATGCTATGTGTTTATACACTGTATGAGTGGTTGTTTACTACAGAGATTCTTTTGAATCTCATTCTTTCCATTGACTAACATTTCAGACAGGGCAAGTGGCTCCAAGGAGAAGCGAACCACCAGGAGCGGCTAGGATCTTGTAGAGTGTGTTGTTAGGCTGTTGGTTAACTATTTTGGACTTGGGATTACTGTTTATTTTTGGAGATGTAAATATTACTGTTGATTTTGGTTATGTAATCCCCTAGTGGAGACTTTTAAACCCTCAGATTATATATGTATAGAACCCGGGAGTTGTCGGGGATTTGGTTATACACTCTGATGTGTGTGAATGTAAATTAACTGCACAGGTAATTATATTCTAATTTTGAAATTGAGACCAGGATAGAGATGAGTTTTTGAAAGTTTTTGGTGAAAACCCTACTATAGTGTAGGAACTTGAAATGAGTTTAAGCTATCCGACGGTCTCTAAACCAATTTAATTATGTGATATCGAATTATAATTACGTGGTTAAAGGCAGGGGGTTACATTCCCCCTAACTTGAAGTATGCTTTTCTTGCTGAACATAATCAATTACCTATCATTATCTCTAGTTCTTTAAGTACATCTGAGGAGTTGAGTTTACTCTATGTGTTGAAGAAACACAAGAGGGTAATAAGATGGACTTTAGGTGACATTCCAGGTATTAACCCAACTGTATACACCCACAAAATACTTTTGAATGAGGGTTCTAAACCTGTGAGACAGCCCCAACGTAGACTCAACATTCTCATCTTAGATGTAGTTAATAAGGAGGTCACCAAACTCTTGAGTGCAGGGATCATATATCCTATTTCAGATAGTGAGTGGGTCAATCCGGTCCAAGTTGTTCCAAAAAAGAGTGGAATAACTGTTGTGCGAAATGAGAAGAACGAACTCATTCCAACAAGAGTCCAAAACTCTTGGAGAGTTTTTATATAGACATTAGAAAGTTGAATGAAGCAACTAGAAAGGACCACTTTCCCCTCCCCTTTATAGATCAGATGCTAGAAAGATTGGCATGTAAATCACATTATTGTTTCCTTGATGGTTTTTTTGGTTATTTTCAGGTTCCTATTGCACCAAAGGATCAGGAAAGACAACATTTACATGTCCATTTGGGACGTTTGCATACCGAAGGATGCCTTTTGGGTTATGCAACGCTCCAGGGACATTTCAAAGATGTATTCTCTCCATCTTTAGTTACTTACTTGAACAAGGTATTGAGGTATTCATGGATGATTTTTCTATATATGGGAATTCTTTTGAGGAATGTTTGCTGAATTTGGAGAGAGCATTAGAAAAATGTGTGCAAAAGAACCTTGTGCTAAATTTTGAGAAATGCCACTTCATGGTAGATCAAGGAATAGTCTTAAGCCACTTGATAAGTAAAAGGGGTATAGAAGTTGACAAATCTAAAATTGAAGTAATTTCATCTCTTCCTTATCCCTCTAACTTAAGAGAACTTAGGTCTTTCTTGGGGCATACTGGGTTTTATAGAAGATTCATTAAGGATTTTAGTAAAATAGCTTGTCCCCTATCTAAGCTTCTTCAAAAGGATGTGGATTTCATCTTTGATGATGCATGCAAATTAGCTTTTGATGAAATTAAGTCTAGGCACATTTCTCCACCTATACTCATTGCTCCTAATTGGGATCTTGATTTTGAGCTTTGTTGTGATGCTTCCAATAGTGCTGTTGGTGCAGTTCTAGGTCAGAAAATTGGTAAGACCTCTCGTGTTATTGCTTATGCTTCGAAAACATTGGATAAGGCTCAAATTAATTACACTACCACTGAGAAAGAGCTCTTTTCCATTGTTTTTGCACTTGAAAAGTTTAGGTCTTATCTAGTGAATTCTAAAGTGATTATTTATTCTTATCATTCTGCTATCAAGTTCTTATATAGGAAGACTCATACTAAGCCTCGGTTACTAAGGTGGATGCTACTACTTCAAGAATTTAACACAGAGTTTAGGGACAAGGCAGGTGTAAAAAATCTTGTTGATGACCATCTAAGCCTCTTGCCCCTTACTACACAGGGAGTAGTTGATGCTGAAGTTACTTGTGATGGTTTTCCTGATGCCCATCTCCTTGCTATTACACTTCATGACCCATGGTTTGCTCATATTGTGAATTATCTTGCTGCTGGAGTGTTACCTGATTCTTTATCTCATTTTCAAAAACAGAAGCTGAAACATGAATCTTAATACTATTTGTGGGATCCCCCTTACTTGTGGCGGCATTGTAGTGATCAAGTCATTAGGAGATGTGTGCCGAATGATGAAATTTCTTCTGTTATAACATCTTGTCATTCATTGTTGTGTGGTGGTCACTTTGGGGCAAAGAGAACTGCTAGAAAAATCTTAGATTGTGGTTTATATTGGCCTAGCCTCTTTAAGGATTGTTATGCTTTTTGTAAAACTTGTAATGCATGCCAGCGTTTTAGGGGTTTATCTAGAAAGCATGAAATGTCGCAACAACCCATGTTGTTTTATCAAGTTTTTGATGTTTGGGGCATTGATTTTATGGGTCCATTTCCTGTATCTCATAGATATTTGTACATTTTATTGGCTGTTGATTACCTTACAAGGTGGATTGAGGCCATTCCTACAAGGAAGGATGATGCCTCTACTGTTATAAAATTCCTACGTACTCATATCTTTTGTAGGTTTGGTGTGCCAAGAGCAATTGTGACTGATCGTGGCTCACATTTTTGCAACAAATTGATGGACAACTTGCTATCCAAATATGGTGTTATCCACAAAACTTCTACCCCATACCATCCATAGACAAATGGGCAAGCTGAGGTGTCTAATAGGGAAGTCAAGTATATCTTAGAGCGAATTGTCAAGCCAAGTAGGAAAGATTGGAGTTTCTGGTTGGATGATGCTCTTTGGGCATATCGTACAACTTTTAAAACTCCCATTGGCATGTCTCCTTTTCGGTTACTCTTTGGTAAAGGTTGACATCTACCTGTTGAGCTAGAGCATAGAGCTTACTAAGCTGTGAAGACTTGTAATATGGATCTTCAAGGTTCTGCTGAGGAAAGGATGCTTGAGATACTAGAGCTAGAAGAGTTGAGGTTGGATTCATATGAAAGTTCTCGTATCTATAAGGAAAAATCCAAATTGATTCATGATCAAGGCATCTTACAGAAGTAGTTTCATGAAGGAGAGCAAGTGCTTATGTTCAAGGCAAGATTCAAGCTCAAAAATGGGAAGCTTAAAACCAAATGGCAAGGTCCCTACAAAGTGGTCAAGGTGCATAGCTTTGGATTAATAGAGCTTGAAGATCTTGCAAGTGGTGCAAAGTTTCAAGTGAATGGTCACTTGTTGAAGCACTACCATGCTAGTCATCAACCACCATAATGCATACGGTAGTCTCTTTCCTTACCTTGTTTCTTGTTTTATTTGATGATATATGCTATCGAACAAGTGTGGGGGAAGGACTTACCAGTAGTAAAAAGTAGTCTGTTTGTTTTGCATTTTCCAATTGAATAAACTCCATTGTGAATCATACTCTTGTGCTTAACCTTATCCACCACTACCCTTTTCTCTTATCCTTATGCCTAATTTCTGAGAACTATTTCCACTTATGTCTTGTCCTCTCTCTCTCCTTGTGACAATGATGTGTTGTGCTTCAATCTTGAATTGGACTTCACAACATTCACTTCACCCAAGAGATAAGTGCATCTAGGTTCTTTGTTTTTGTGCATTACATTGAGGGCAATGTAAGGATTGAGGGTGGGGGAGTGTGTGTTTATTCTCATGATGGGTTTCACTGTGATATCATATGCCTCTGTCTCCTGCTTGTGTTCTCTGTTGTTTTTGGTCCAATTTACTGAGATTTTTGAAGCCTTTAGTCATGATCAAGTATCTTGATTACTCTTAGTTGGATTCATGGTTGAGACTTGCTTTGAATTAGTGAATTGCCATAAAATTCAAGTGTTTTTAATGATGCATGGTTTAATTTTGATGAATTTTTTAGGAAACAAAAAGCCTAGTTGGAAGGTATATTTTGGGCCTAATTGTTCATTTCATTGTGTGATTCATCTACTTAGATTATTGCTCTCTAGAACTTGTTTTGTTTCTTGCTTGAGGCTACATTTTGCAATGGTATAGATAGAGATGACATTGGCATTCATTTCATCACCCATTTACCCAAACACAAACCATTCATCATTTACCTTTGTTTAACCCCTTGAGCCCTTCACTTTCAGTTCCATTTCATTATACAAATGCTATGTTTGCATCCTTTATCAAGTTCTTATTAGAACTATTGAAAAAAAGAGAGTACTATTATATATTAGAAAAGGAAAAGAAAAAAAATATACCATGTGAATAGTCAAAAGAAAGAAAATCAAAAAGAAGAAAAAGAAGAGAAAAAGTGTGAATAAAAAAAAATTCAAAGAAAGAAATAAAGTTATATTGGTGAAATATGTGAATTAAGTTTAGTTTTATAGTGTTAAGAGATCTAGAAAATTATTTGGTGCAAGCATAGTGTTTGTTACATTTTCCATCATTTGACCTATTCAACATTACAACCCTACAAAGTCCTTTAGATTTATTTATGCCATTGTTGCAAGTAGTGGAGAGCCTAGAAATACTACAAGCCTATGGTAGAGTGTGGTAAAGTGGATGTGAGTGAAACACTACCTTACATAAGAGAAGAGTGTAAACACTTATCCTAGTTAAGATTTCCAATTAAGCTCATTATAATTAAACGTTGTATTGCTTTAACTACTTCAATTTTTGGTATGTTCATTGAATTTGAATTGGAAGATACCTTGTTATTTGGCTAAGTGTGATTCTTGAAACTTGGTCTTGTCTATCCTTTCAAATTCCATCCCTCTTTGCCTAGTGTTGAGTTTAATGTTTTGCTCAGGAGTGCAAAAGCTTAAGTGTGGGGAAATTGATAGAGCTCAACAGATGTAGTTTGCTCATCAGGAGTCCGCTCAAATGGTAGGTGCTCATTTGGAGTCTATTAAGGTTGTAAATTGTTCTCGTGGGATATATGTATGTCCCCATCATTGTGCTCATCCAAATAGGTTGATTATTTATCTCTTTAATGGCATCATTATATTGTTCAGACTCATTGCCTTGTGCACAATCCTTATTAGCTATAAGGCTGAAATCCTAATAATAAGGGAAAGACATATGCCTGAACTTAGCAACACCCTTGTGAGCCTGTAAACACGTTACATAAAATTGACACCAAGACTAACTAAATTTGATTAACAATAAACTATATATATAGATATAATTGATCAAATTTACCTTTATATATTTATCCCAAACTATCTTAGGAGTTATTACACATTATATTTCAGAGTTCCAACCAAAACCAAATAACTTGAGAAGGTCAGTCACCACACTATAGTGAGCTTTTAACTTCTTTTATCTGGATTGGATATAAGGATGGGCTTGCATATGGCATCCAAGTATCATCTCATGAAATTTGTCCTTCAATGTGTTCAAGACACCAGACCTAAGACCATTGTCACTAACAAGATCACCCTTATCATGCAATTCTAGCATGAAACATATTAAAAACTCATCCTCTGCACATGTCCATTTGTGAATATCTGACTTTCTAGATTTTTCTGGCATGTTGGTCAACTGTAAGACATATTAGAACCTAACATAAAATATGCATAAAAGGAGAACATTTATAGCATAAATAAAAAAAGAGCAATTATGGCATAAATAAAAATTGCACAAAATACACATCTCCTTTAATTCAATGCTCTAGTAGAAGTAAAAGCAATAAGCATTTCATTAGAAAGATTGTTCCTAAAGGTGGCCCATTGATTAGAGCTGTCCATGTTTTGAATTAGGGGGTTGTACATCCTATCCACACCAACTTCCACGTCGTCTACTATCTCCTTCAACTCAATGTTCTAGTAGAAGTAAAAGCAGTAAACATTTTATTAGAAAGATTGTTCCTAAAGGTGGCCCATTGATTAGAGCTGTCCATGCTTTGAATTGGGGGGTTGTACATCCTATCCATATCAACTTTCACATCATCTACTTCATTTTCAAGTGGATATATGGCGTCTTAACAAATTAAGTTGTGCAAAAGACAACAAGCAATTATTATTCGGTTGCATTTCTTAATGGGATAAAATGATGGGCTCCTTATAATAGCCCACCATAACTTCAAAACACCAAAGCACCTCTCAATGACATTTCGTACTGGTGAATGTCTCATAATAAAGCCCTCTTGTGTACTTCTAGGATATCGCCCTTCTTTTCATTCACTTAAGTGGCATCTTTGTCCTTGATATAGTGCAAAAAATCCCTCATAATTGGCATACCTAGCATTAACTAAGTAATATTAACCTTGTGGAACTCTTAAGCCATTCCTCCTACTAATGGCATCACAAAGAACCCTTCCATCTACTACAAACCCTTTCCAACCAAGCAACACATATATAAAGTAGCCATCTTGTGAGCAAACACCTAGCACATTTATGGTTATGTCTCATTTCCTATTTTGGTATCTTGCCTTGTCCAAAGCAGAAACTCTCAACTTAATATGAGTTCCACCCAACGCTCCTAAACAATGCTATAGAAAAGGAAAAAATTTCAAATTATCCATTTGTTTATACAAATTGTAATGCATATATAACATGTATATCTACCTTGAACTATTTCCACCTATTATCATTGGAGTCTTCTGCACAAGCTCTGCTTTCTTGAATAACATATGTCCAACTCTCATCATACTATATAGCACAAAATTGAAATACCTACTAATGATTTCTCTAGATCTATTAAAGTTATATTGTATTACTCTATTCTTCACATGATGTGCTAGTATGTGAAGAAAAATGGCAACCTGCTCATCTATAAGCATATTCTTACTAGGTTGGAGACCTCACATATCCGTTAGCATAGAGCATAGCTTATCAAATGTTGACCTACACATTCTAATTAAGTTGTAACATGCTACATCAGTACTACACACTAATCTATTTAAATAAGATCTCTTTATGATAAAGTCTATTTTGTAAGGTATATGAATGGTTTATCGCCTACTTAACATGATCATCATATTTACACATAGATAAAACCAATGAATTGCCTCAGCCATGCTCTGCCACCAAAGTAACAAGCATACTGGACTCTCTTTTCTTCAGATATTGTCATAACTATGTAAACAACATAAAAGTTTATAAGGAAAAATGTCATTGATTGGTTTTTTCACTTTATGTAATATGTCTAATTGGTTCTCTAAGTTGGAGGATAACAAATCCTCATACAAAGAAAACTAGTGTCAAATTAAATCAAACATAAGTCCTAAATCAAAACTAAGCAGCAAAGCAAAGCTCTCCAGCTACTTTTTTAACAACTTTTTGTGCCTATTTTGACAACTTCATGAGCCTACTTTCACAACTAAATATCATATTATATACAAATATCATATAATATCCAAATATTAAGTTGTTTAAGTAAGTGGTTATTTCCACCTACACATTTAACTTAATATCATATCATTTCCATATATGAAATATAGTTTCATGTCCTTGTCTATGTTGTAATTACACCAACTTTTGGACCCATAAAAAAACCAAAAGGCGTCACAAGAAGTCACTAATTCTAAGTGTATATAGACATAATCACAAAAAGTAACTATCAAAAGCATGTACATGCATGTACAAATTGTTTTCAATTTAGATTTGTATTTTTGCAAGTCTTCACTGTGTGTCTAGCCCCATGGCACTCCCACAATAATAAAGCTAGCCATCTTTCATGACAATTTACAACATACACTTTGTATTAACAACTACAACAGGCATATTAACAACTACAATTGCACGTATTAACAATACTTTTTTATCTCATATTAGCATTTTATAAGCAAACAAACCTTCATCACATTCAACCATTCCCACTTAAAACAAAGCAATCCCTCTATTACTTTGTCAAAAAATAGAGCATGATTTTGTTAACCCTACCTAACAACTGTGAAACCCTAAATAAGTTCAATGGTGAAGATCATATCTTTAGTAAAATCTTAGCATTACTTACCTATATCCTAGCAGATAGTCCACTAATGAGCCCAAGATCCAACCTTTGACCAACCCTTCAATCTAAATGCAGCGAACATACACAGCAAAAAAACAAAACAACTAAAATCAATGTTTATGCTCTAAAAGAGTAGATGAAAGCTACAAAGTCTAAGCTTTGCCAAGGACATGAACATGACACTTTCTTGCCTTGAACATTGGACCTGCAACCTTGATCTAGCTTTCTTTGTTTTTTAATTCTTATCAATGAGAATAAACGTGTGAAGATTCTTTCAGTTGTGTCGTTCATTTTAATTCATTAGGGCCAATATAGTCATTTCACATTCCTAATTAATCACAATGCAGTCCCTAAGGACTTTTTTTATGGGTGAATTTGGTTTGGCACTTTTTTGTAGTTTGTTTTGTCCTTGGGACCTAACAATGATTTTCCCAAAAATCTTTATGAGTTGAATTTAAGAAAATTTGAAAAGTGGGGTTACAAAGTTTCAATACAGAGTATATGTAAGATAAAAGAGTAAGAAAACTTAATAAAAAACTTTATACCCCACTTCTCTCTTTTTTTTAATCTAATTCAAAAAAAATTTCCCTCCACCTACTTTCCCTCCATTCCCCTCATACCAAACAAGCCCTTAAAGAACCATCAAGGATCAAAAGGTAGAAATTTTTATAATTCTAGTTCTTATCATCAGCCTGATTTCTTTTTGTTGTGCCTTGCTCTTTCATCTTTATTGCAGGTAGTGATTAATACAATTCATTATATAAGATGATTGATCTTTAATATAAGACATATTTACCTTTGGATAGAAATTCCCTTAATGTGTGCAATAAATAGGAATACTATGAGAAAAAATTTATAAATTTGGGAGACAATGTAGATTGATGTTTTATATTTAGAACAAAATCCAATCTCTAAATAGCTCTTATATTAAGGACAGTGATAATTTAGATGATTTGGTTTAATTATCATTTCTTTGACATAACGAATGGTCAAGGTACTATGAAAGAACAACTATAACATGTAAAGACACCTTAATTAAGTGACTTTTGTCACCCCATTAGACAAATTTGGCGTAATTATAGTGATTAGTGTTCAAATCTACTTCCAATTTGGGGACAAAATTAGGGCTTTCGGCATCTATATCTTGAAGTTCCACAATCTGCTTGTTTAGATCTCATTTATTTTGCTAGTGAAGTTTGATGACTCTAGATTATTCAATTGTATCTTCCTTCTTGCTTTTCAAATTCCTGCTATTTGGGACCTGTGTTGTGTTGATAAAATGAGTGTCCTTTTGTGGGAGAGCTTTTCAATCTTACTAATTTTTCTTCTGGAGTTTGACGGTTATGGGCCCTTCATGTGATGGGCTTCTCTTCATTTATCCCTTAGTGCTTCAAGACCTTCTTGCTCATCATTTACTTTATTTTCTCTTGCTCCCTCATATTTATAATTCCTCTGGATTTTCCTATTCTATTTCTCTAGGAATCTACATTTACAAGTAGTTTGTTTTTGGGATTTCAAAATGAGGTTAGTAGATTGTATCGAAGATCATAGGGAATATTGTCAGCAACACTATCTGTTTCTGAAAGTGGTAGATACCAAACATGTTCATTTTTCTAAGATTCAGTCGTTGATTCCGTTGCATTGGGAGCTTAAAAGTGAGGTTCATATTATTCAATAGTTCCAAAATCACTTTGTTGTTTTCTTTAAAGATTGTTGAGATTGCTCTTAAGTTCTATCTCAAGGTACTTGGATTCTTCAAGGCCTTATACTTGCAATTTTTCCTTGGGAACCTCATAAGCGAATCAATAAGGTGTCCTTTTAGTATATCCATGTTTAGGTTCAATTGTTTGGGATGCCATTAGATTTTTATACAAAGAAAGTTGCTCATGAGATTGGAAACAAGATTGGGACCTTTTTGGATGATGACTGGTCAAGCTCCACAAGGCCAGGTGGTTTTAGAATTAAAGTTACAATACTTAGGAGGGTTTATCTCTCTAATTTGTTGAAGATTTCAATTCATCCTGGAGAAAAATTAGATTTATCTTTCATGTATGAGCATGTTGGATATATATGTAGTCAGTGTGCACAGTTTGGACATTCACATCAAAATTGCACTATAGTTGTGGATCATCATTTTGATTCTTTCAATATTAGTTGTGTGGGACCTAAGCCAGCTCATATTTCTTTTATGAGACATGGGTACTCTTTCAACAAGAACTATAGATTTTTATTTGAAGCAAAGCATCCCTCTTATAACCCATCACCAAATAATGTCCAACAGAAACAAGAGTGTTTTTTTCCTTATTCATCTTTGCTGCCAAATAATTTCCTACATCCAAATGATAAGATTTCAAGAACAATGATTGACTTGAAGAAAAGGTAAATGGCTGCTAATGACTCAATATATCCAAAAGCTAAAAAGCTTAAACTTGGCTATCATAACACTGCATATAGGCATAACCATGATTTTTTTTCATTTTATGTCACCAGAGTCCTCTCTTTTCGATGGTAAGGCTAGGAAATTATCTAGACATTCATCTTATATAGTATTTTCTTATTTTTAGAGTTCTCGCTGTAATATCCAAAATTTCAAAATTGGAGACTTGAAAATAAGCTTGAATCAAGTGGACTACAGAGCCCAGTTTAGCAACAGTCCCAGGAATGTAAACTTTGCTGCCAGTGTGTTTTCCAACGTGGTAGTTTGGTTGTATGATGGTTTTGGATAACCAAATGATGTCCAATGACTATGAAATTTTTCAAAATAAAAGTAGATTTATCAAGCCTTAATTTGATACGTCATATAAGTTATTTGGAGCTGTACACAAATAGATATGTATTTTTTAAGTTAGCACAATAAAACAGGAGAGTTTCTATAGCAGTGTCCAAAAACAATAATTATGGGAATTATGAGTTTTCAATTGGTTAAAGGCTATATTTTTCCCCTAAAAATAGACTTAATAAGGGTTACACAGCCTTTAGAACCACACCAACTAGATCTCTATAAATAAATATATGAATTTTCAAAGTTTGATGGAAAATCCTGCCAAATTTCCAGTAAAGTGTGAAAATGGCAAAAAGGTATGAGCAAAATTGTCATTTGACTAAATTAAATCCACAACCCATATATTTTCCATTTTTCATATGTGTGGACATCCAAAATGAGTCAACAAGAAGGAAATGACCATTAGGTGATAAATATGCCACAAGTTGAAGCAATATGGACCAAGCAAATTGAGGTTTGAAAAATCAAAAAGCAAGTTTGAATAAATTGGCCATTACATATTAGTTTCAAGAAATGGATGAAGCGAAGTGAAGAAGCATACTTGGTTATTTCAATAGGCCTTCGTTTAGTCACTTTGGCAAGAAGAAAGAGAAACAATTATGCCAAGTAAAAAGGGAAGTCAAAAGGCCAACAATTTCAACTAGAGTGCTTTATAATCAAGAAGGCAAATTGTGATAAACCAAGAGGTATTAATTATTCCCCTTTTCATGTGACTTTCGGTCAAGAGGGAAACAAAAGAGGAGAAAATGTTTACTTGGTAGCTAAAGGTGCCATGTGGAATAATCTCAAGCCAAGTAAAGAGATGTAGTCATAAAAGCAAAAATTCACATGGAAATTAGTATTAAAATATAATATGCTGAAGAGGTGTAAGAGGTGATATTTTAAGTGATCATTATCCTCTTCAATGACCATAATTTTGTCCAACAATAGAAAATAGAGAGAAAGTAGGAGTTGGACAAAAGGGAGCTCAAGAACAAGGAAGAGCTAGGGTTCAAGCAAAAATCCAAGGTAAGAGGTTGTAATCTTGGTGTTAAAGCCTCCTAGTTCCTGTAATACCTCTTCTAACCTCTATATCTTCATGAATAATATGTGTAGCAAGCAAAATAAAGAAGTTAGAGAGAGAGATAGAGAGAGAGAGGTAGTCATGGTTTTCGAGAGAGAGAGAGAGCAATCAAGAGGTAATCTCTAAAACTTTGATCTACTTGTGTTATATGATGTTGTTGTGGAATTTACCTTAGTTTTGCTTGGTTTTGTGAAATTTAGATGATGAAACCCTAAAATATTATGCTTCAAAAATCTGGAATAATCATATGGGAAGTGTGCTTAGGTGATTAGACAAGTGATTAGGAGTGTAAACAAGGTGTTTAATGGATTAAAATCAAGAGAACTCAATTTTCCTTAAATTTTCCATAGTTTCAGTCACAATTGGAACACAAGGTTAAAGTTGGAATTCATCAATTTGATGATTCCATTGTGTTTAGAAGGGAAAATTGTGTGTAAATACTTGTATTCATGATTTTTGAATAATTGTATGAAATCTGGAAATTAAAGAAGTTAAAAGGAAGTGTTGTTTGATTAATTTCACTGGAGGCAGTTTTGTTGTGCAATGTATTTTGTTAGTCAAACAAAGTCCAAATATTATGAAATTTGGTATGATTAAAGTAGACATGTAGAGTTTTAATTTGATAGGTGGCTCATAATTTCTTGACTTGTATACTAAAAGATATGGATTTGTGAAGTTGTGCCCTGTTTCTAAAATGCAATTTGGAATAGGGGAAGTTTGGCGATATTCTGGGAAACATTTGATAATAGTAACCAGCCTTAGGTATTTTTCCATGAAAATACATTTAAGAAGCTTCACATAGGCTTTGGATCAGTCAAATTGGATTTTCCTAGAATTAATTATGATTTTCCAAAGTCAATTGAAAATTTGCCAGTTTTCTAGAAAACTATGAAACTGCACTGTGCAAAGTTGTACTGTGCAAAAATTGTTGAAACATGGATAGATAACCAACAAATTGTGATTAAAGGTAGTAATAGTTCAAATAATAACTAGTTACTTGTAACTTTAATTTATAGGATGTGCAATAGCCCGAGCCGGTTTGGAAGTACCAAATCAATAGTAGCGCAGGAAAGAGTAATTCCAGGTAGTAACTCTATTTTTCATACACTATGTGAGTATTTATATGCTTTATGTTATACTTATATTGCATTACATGGTGTATGGTATATTTATTTTTCGTATGTTATATGACTGATTGCATGTTACTACTGAGATTCTTTCAAATCTCACCTTTTCCATAAAACATTTAAAGTTTTTAGCTTAAGTAAGCAGCTCAGAGGGAAAAATTGTGATTACCAGCAATAGAAGGTTCTGGTGCAGATTAATCAAGACAATTGGTTATCTGAAGACCTTTTATTTATTTTAAGGTCTGTAAGTATTATGTATCAAATCCTACGGGGGAAAACCTGTAATGTAATCAAGTACCTTGTATCAATATATCAGTATATTTATGTTATTTTTGTGTGCCCACTGAACTGTGCTCAAGCACCTTATCAAATGCAGAAATAAGATAAGGGGGTTACATTTTGGTATCAGAGGAGTGGTTTTGGCCATAGTGCATGTAGTTCTGGCTACAGGTAGTGTACTGATATGCTTAGTTATATAATGACAGGAACAATGAAGTAAATTACTTCAGCTAGTTCACAATTAAGCCCCTGAATGGAATAGATAAGCCCGAAGAAATAGTAAAATACCCAGAGGCCAGCTAGTATCATAATACCGGTTCGACGGAGGTATAAGGATGTCATTAACACTAAGGGAGTGGGTCTAAATGACAGCTTGGTGGACTTCATGAAGCATATCATAAAGTGCATGACCGAGTACATGTATCGGCACTGATATGCATTCCACGCATAGTATTTTGATGCCCAGAGACAATAGGTATAATTTTAGAGACAAGGGTAGTCTCAGGGTACTAGTGATCAGGAGCAAATAGAGCCGGTATTTGTCTTTTGGCACGGGTACACAAAATTAAGCGTGCTCAACCCAAGAAAATCTTAGGATAGATGACCCCTTGGGAAGTTAGTTGATAAGGTCATAAAGACTTGAGGAATAGTTATTGTCTTAAGGTTTCTCCATGACTAATGATTATCTTAGTTAGATGATTTAAAGAATGCTTAGAAGCATAGAGATGATGATGATGTAAGAATTGATTTTAATTTGGAACATTTCTACTGCAACAAGTACTGCCCAGAAAGGTTCATTTGATAGGGTGATGGGAAAGTTGAGGCATAGTGACACCGAGGTGTTAAGGGTTCTCCATGCTGCTGATGATCCTTAGTAACACCGTGGTATTAAAGGAATGTAGATATAATATATGGTGCTATATGATGAGTGGTGATTATACTGTATATTGATCCTTGGGATTCGATCTAATGATACTGAAGGTTAAGGATATGTTTGAATCAGATCTAATCTGAAATAGTACTTAGGTCAAAATGTGAATTAGTTGCACTACGGTTCTGTTCCATAATGGAAATTTGAACCTTGTGAACTTTATGGATGAAGTTGAACCTTCAGTAATGCTTTGAGGATATTACTCGAATATCATGAAGTTAGAATATACACTATTAATCCTGATTCTTAGCATACCTACTGGGTAGAATTGAGGAAAATGATTTCTGATTTGTGTAATGTCGAGGTTATAGATTTCCTGATGAACCTAGAAGTTGGGTAGAGACAGAATACTCCCACTCATATATCATGCCTACCAGTACACTGATAGACTGTGCCTATGGGTACACTGAGACACCGTGCCTATGGGTACACACATACATAGTGCCTATAAGTACACTGATATATAGTGCCTACAAGTACACTGATATGCCCAGTCAAAAGACTGAGGTAGAGAATAAGTAGGGGTTGTAATAGTAGTTCGCCTTAAATACATTTCCAACTAAACTAAATTGTGTGTTATTACGGAGGTCAACTGGGATCCAACTGAGGAACTAAGAAAGTGTGAGTAGATAGTGCAACCATACATATATTGTATTTAACTGTGTAAAGCACTTAGGGTTGAACATAGATGAATTGCCTTATAATTTGATTGTGATCACACCTATGGGTGTGATAACTACCCTAAGAAAATTTGTTGAATTATATGATATGTGTAAGAGATAAAACCTTGTGATAGATTTACTCTATGAATGAACGGTTCCATAAACTCAAAGATGTAATAGGAGCTGATTGGTTAACGTCAAAGTATGTGTTGTTACATAGTGGAAATAGGAGAATGATATATCCTACTACACAAAGTGATTTGAGTTTTCTTTTAGTGGCTTAAGCTAAGAGGTGTTACATTAAGGTGCTTTGTTTTCTTCAGTGTCGACAAAACCTGAAATGGCAACTTAAAATATAACTATGATTAGTGAATTTCCTATTGTCTTAGTATTGATATTCTGATCTACTCGAGGAGTAGAGAATAACATGATAATCATCTATGAGTGGTGCTAGGAGTCATATATAAGCATTGGCTTTTAGAAATTAACTTACTAAGTGGTGATTCCTCACAGAATTGAACCCAGCAAATCTTAGTAAAGTAGAACCAGTACTAAGCTAAAAGAGGCCAGGAACTATCACTAAGGTACACAGTTTTGTAGTCCAGTCAGGTGTTATGAGAGGTTCTTATGGATCTCCTTTTGAATCATCTTGATATTGTTGAACCTCTTATAAGAGAACAAATCATCCAAGTGGGATAGTTAATCTAAGTGTAACTTTCAAGGGTTACAAGAGAGGTTGTTAGTCACACCAGTGTTGATCATCCCATATCACGATGTGACCGGTGTGGTCTGCTGTGTTGTGACTTATATAGTCTTCTGTGTGGTGACTTATATGGTCTTCTGTGTGGTGAACTGTGTGGTCTATTATGTGTTGAACTATATAGTTTGCTGTGTGATTTGCAATGAGGCAAACTGAGTGGTCTGTAATGTAGTTATCTGTGTGGTTGCGTGGTTTATAATGACGCAACCTATGAGGTTTACAGTAACACGAATTATGTGGTCAGTAGTGTAATATACAGGCAGAGATTAGAATGAGCCCTAATGTAGCAGGGCATCATAATGGTGAATACCTCTCAACAACTAAGCCTTATGGAATGAGTTATTTCATTTATATTATAGAGTTGATAGTGATTGACTTGATTTAGAAATATGATGATTTAGAACCTGCCTTTATAGTACTGAGGATTAAGGTTCTAGATGTAGAAGTTTAAAGAGGCAGCAAAGCCTAAGATATGCAGTGAGTCCCTGTGTGTATGTTTGTACAGGACAATAAGGTTTGTAGGAATCAGCAGATAGTTAATATTGAATGCCGACAAACAATATAATTTATGATGCCTACTTTATGAGCTTGCATATGAAAGAGATAGATTGAATATGATCATTGTGTTACATGACTTGTGAGCCTGCACATGAAAAAGGGATGGACTAAGGGATAAGAAGCGATCCAAGTTGTAGGTGTTCAAATTTTGATGACAAAATTTATTGAACAGGGGGAGAAATGTAATATCCCAAATTTTGAGATTAGAGCCTTGAGAATAAGCCTAAATCAAGTGGACTGTAAAGCCCGGTTTAGCAAGAGTCCCAGGAATGTAAACTTTGCTGCCAGTGTGTTTTACAGCATGGCAGTCTGGTTGTGTGATGGTTTTGGATAACTAAATGATGTCCAATGACTATGAAATTTTTCAGAATAAAAGTAGACTTATCAAGCTTTAATTGATACGTCATATAAGTTATTTGGAGTTATACATAAAAAGTTATGTATTTTTGAAATTAGCACAGTAAAACTAGAGAGTTTCTATGGCAGCGTCCAAAAATAATAATTCTGGGAATTATAAGCTTCCAATTAGCTAAAGGCTATATTTTTCCCCTAAAAATAGACTTAATAAGAGTCACATAGCCTTTAGAACCACACCAATTAGATCTTTATAAATAAATATATGAATTTTTAAAGTTTGATAAAAAATTCTGCCAGATTTCCAGCAAAGTGTGAAAATGGCAAGAAGGTATGGGCAAAATAGTCACTTGACTAAATTAAATCTACAGCCCATATTTTTTCCATTTTTCATGTGTGGACATCCAAAATGAGTCAACAAGAAGGAAATGATCATTAGGTGATAAATATGCCACAAGTTGAAGCAATATGGACCAAGCAAATTGAGGTTTGAAAAGTCAAAAAGCAAGTTTGTAATAAATTGGCCATTGCACTTTAGTTTCAAGAGAATGATGAAGCAAAGTGAAGAAGCAGACTTGGTTATTTCAATAGGCCTTCGTTTAGTCGATTTGGCAAGAAGAAAGAGAAACAATTATGCTAAGTAAAAGGGAAAGTCAAAATGTCAACAATTTCAACTAGAAGTGTTTTATTATCAAAAAGGCAAATTGTGATAAAGCAAGAGCTATTAATTATTCCCCTTTTTCATGTGACTTTTGGTTAAGAGGGAAACAAAAGAGGAGAAAATGTTTACTTGGTAGCAAAAGGTGCCATGTGGAATAATCTCAAGCCAAATAAAAGAGATGTAGTCATAAAAGCAAAAATGCACATGGAAATTAGTATTGAAATATATTATGTTGAGGAGGTGTAAGAGGTGATATTTTAAGTGATCATCATCCTCTTCAATGACCATAATTTCGTCCAACAATAGAAAATAGAGAGAGGGAGGGAGGGAGTTGGACGAAAGGGAGCTCAAAAACAAGGAAGAGCTAGGGTTCAAGCAAAAATCCAAGGCAAGAGGTTGTAATCTTGGTCTTAAAGCCTCCTAGTTCTTGTAATACCTCTACTAACCTCTATATCTTCATGAATAATATGTGTAGCAAGAAAAATCAATAAGTTAGAGAGAGAGGTAGTCAAGGTTTTAGAGAGAGAAAGTGAGCAATAAAGAGGTAATCTCCAAAACTTTGATCCTCTTGTGTTATATAATGTTGTTGTGGAATTTGGCTTGGTTTTGTGAAATTTGGATGATGAAACCCTAAAATTTTATGCTACCCAAATCTGGAATAATCATGTGGGAAGTGTGTTTAGATGATTAAACAAGTGATTATGAGTGTAAATAAGGTGTTTAATGGATTGAAATCAAGAGAACTCAATTTCCCTTAAATTTTCCATAGTTTCGGTCACAGCTGGAACACAGGTTTAGAGTTGGAATTTCATCAATTTGATGATTCCATTGAGTTTAGAAAGGAAAATTGTGTGGGCATACTTGTATTTATGATTTTTGGATAATTGTATGAAATCTGGAAATTATGAAAGTTAAGAGGAAGTGTTGTTTGATTAATTTCATTGGAGGCAGTTTTGTTGTGCAATGCATTTTGTTAGTCAAACCAAGTCCAAATATTATGAAATTTGGTAGGATTACACTAGACATGTAGAGCACTAATTTGATAGGTGGCTCATAATTTCTAGACTTGTATACTAAAAGATACGGATTTGTGAAGTTGTGCCCTGTTTCTGGAATGCAATATGGAACAGGGGAAGTTTGGCGAATTTCTGGGAAACATTTGATAAAAGCGACCATCCTTGGGTATTTTTCCATGAAAATACATTTAAGAAGCTTCACATAGTCTTTGGAATCAGTGAAATTGGATTTTTCTAGAATTTATTATAATTTTCCAAAGTCAACTGAAAATTTGCCAGTTTTCTAGAAAACTATGAAACTACACTGTGTAGAGTTGTACTCTGCATAAATTGTTCAAACTATAATAGATAACCAACAAATTGTGATTATAGGAAGTAATAGTTCAAGTAATAACCAGTTACTTGTAACTTTAATTTATAGGAATTTTCAATAGCTCTAGCACGATTGAAAGTACTGAATCAATAGTAGAGTAGGAAAGGGCAATTCCAAGTAGTAACTCTATCTTTCATACACTATGTGAGTATTTATATACTTTGTTTTATTGTTATGTTGCATTACATGGTGTATGATATATTTATTTGTCGCATTTTATATGATTGATTGCATGTTACTACTGAGATTCTTTTAAATCTCACCCTTTCCATAAAACATTTAAAGTTTTCAGTTTAAGTAAGCGACTCAGAGGACAGAATCATGATTACTGGCAATGGAAGGTTCTAATGCAGATCAATCAAGACAGTTGGTTATTTGAAAACCTTTTATTTATTTTAAGGTCTGTAAGTATTATGTATCAGACCCTATGTGGGAAAACATGTAATGTAGCAAGTACCCTGTATCAATATATCAGTATATTTATCTCTTTCTGTGTGCCCACTAAACTGCGCTCAAGCACTCTATCAAATGTGGAAATTAGATAAGGGGGTGACAAGCACCAATCAATGAAGCAAGAATCACATCATGTAGAAGGCTTGAATTTGTGAATCCAACTTCCAATAAAGCGATCTTGGGATTCTTCTGTCATTGTTGTTTTACAAGGTAAGGTTCAATATTTCTCTAAGATGAGTGAAGATGTTCATTCTTATAGGATCAAGAAACTCAAAAGAACTTTCACCAAGACAAGAAAGAGAAAGAGAATTTCTTCATGTGAAGTATTTGCTGAATTCTTTACTCCATCTAAGAAGGCTAGGAAAAAACAAATGGAACCTTTCAGGCTTTCAACTTCTTTAGATGAGGTTACTCTTTCTTAGGCTTTTTATCACCTGGAACCAGAAAAGCAGCAGGATTGTCAAGATGAAATGGTTGATGCTGCTCATGCTCTTGCAAACAGGACTGATCTAACTGTAGAACTGGGAAATGAATGTATTGTGAATTATCAAATTCAAAAGATGATAAGAAGAGGAAGTCATATGCAATCTTGTCATGGGAACCTGCTACCGAAAAGATCAAGGTAAGCTCTGGAGCTGAGTATTGTAAGGGCTGAAGAAGCTACCCTAAAGTTTCCTCCTCAGCTATGAAGCTCTTGAGCTGGAACTGCCATGGTTTCAGGAAAACCATGGCAGTGCAAAGATGTAGGCACCTGATAACTATAAATTGCCCTGACTTTATCTTTTTGTCTGAAACCAAAATTCCAGTTCAGGATGCCTACACTCCTCTTTTTAATTTAGGATATTTAAATTATTGTGGTACTAGTGCAATTAGGATTGGTGGGGGCACTTTAGTTACTTGGAAATATAACTTTGACGTTGAAGTTCTTGAGATCAATCCTTTTATATGTCATTGCAAGATTAAGGAAGTAAATGCCTCTTTTGTTTACTATGTTTCATTCATTTATGCTCCACCTGAACAAGCCATGCGATCACTCTTATGGGACTAGATACAAAATAGGGCTCAATCTATAGATTTACCTTGGTTATTGATAGGGGATTTTCACCAAATTTTATCCATAGATGATAAATTGAATTGTGTTGGTACAAGCAGTGGTATGTTTGAGTTTAACAAATGTCTTGATGATGGTAACTTACTGCCATTTTCTCAAAAAGGCCCTCAAGGTCTAACAATAGAAAGGGTGATGCTCTTAATCTAGAAAAAATTGGCAGGGCATTTGTTAATCTTCATTGGTTATCTGCTTCCCCGAGTTCCTTTGCTAATGCCCTCACAATTGCAGCATCTGATCATAGACCAATCTTGTTTTTACAACAAGAGGATTTGAAGAAGGCTAAATTTCGAATGTTTGAAGAATTTTGGTTCCAATTTAAAGAATGTGATTCTATCATCCGATCATGTGGGAATGACTCTTATAATGGCTCTGCCTCTTTCAAACTTCATTGTAAGCTTCACAGAACTTTATCTGACTTAGTTGCTTGGAATAATGCATCTATTGGTAATCTCTCTAGAAGAATTCAAATAGCTAAGCAAGATTTGCAAAGAATCTCTTCTTCAATATCTCTTTAAGATAGCATCTCTAGAGCTCAGCAAGTTAAGCTTCATTCTGCCAAACACCATTTGGAATTTTTGTTTGATTGTGTAAATAGCTTCTGGTCACAAAGAGCCAAGTTAAAATGGATGTCTGATGGTTAGAGAAATACCAAATACTTTCACGCTGCAACATCTAGAAGAAACGCAAAAAACAAAGTCACCAGTATTAAGAGAAATAATGATACATGGTTAAGTAATTTTGAGGAAATAAATGGGATTGCAATTGCTCATTTTCAAGAAGTGTATCAATCAGGTGAGGATCTTTCTGTGCACGATATTCTTTCATCACTACAACATCTGTCGGTGCCTGCCCTTTCTCATGAAGATTTCCAAGGCCTGCTTAAACCTTTCAGTATGATAGAGGTAAGAGATGCTGTATTTTCTCTACCAAAAAAATAGCTAGGCGGTATACATGCTCATTTCTTTCAGAAGTATTGGGATCATGTGAAATCAGACCTGTTGAACATGGTGCATTCATTTTGGGAATCTGAATTCTTGTTTAAGTATTTTAATAAGACCAATATAATTTTGATTCCGAAGTCTGATTCAGTACAAACCTTTAAGGATCCTCAACCAATTAGTCTTTGCAATGTAGTCTATAGGATAGTCTCTAAGGTATTATGTCTGAGAATGAAGAAAATTCTCAATGATTACATTGCACCATTTCAGCGTGCTTTTCTGAACGGCAGAATTATCTCTGATAATATCCTCCTTGTAGCAGACCTTATGCATCAAATTCATAACTCATCTCGATGACGAAAGAAATTAACGTTAATGAAAGTGGATTTTTCAAAGGCTTTTGATACCCTTACCATGCAATGCATCACCTCTATACAGTATCAGATTCTCTTGAATGGCCAAATTGTAGGCTCAATTTCTCCTACTAGGGGTATTTGTCACCTGCCCTTTTACTAGAGCAGTATGGTTTGGACGCATTTCTGTTCGAATTCCTTTTTCATCTTTCTCGTCATTTAAAACTCAGTTAAAATCAAGACTGGTTGCTCTACACAGGGATGGGAATATGGAAATGGTGACCCTTATTATTAAGCTTCTTTTAACCATTTGGTTCAAAAGAAACTTAATTTTACACAAGGATTTGAAAGTAACACCTGATTCGGTCATAAAGGATATTAGCTATGCATCCTCATTGTGTTCTCTAGCTTTTAAAACGGAACCTTGCATGACAAAATCAAGAATTGTTCAGGAAATACCAATGGTGCTACTGTTAGAGCATATTGATATGGAAGGCTGGAGTATCTTTATTGAAAAATATAAGGCAGGAAGGAATGGATTTATTCTGTCTTAGATTTACTTCGAAGGTAATTCTCTTCAGTCTTTCATTTGAAGGAAACAGCCCCATCAATCCCATCTTGCACTACAATGCTTTAGAGCATGCATCTTTACTCTGGATCAAGAATTGCTCCATCTATCCGCAATCTAACTACAAAACTCTCAGAGTTTTCTGCATCAAGCAGAATTTGCTGCCTAAGAAGGGTTATAGTGAACACTCATCCCATGCAATTCACTCGGATATAGGTTGCTATCTAAACTGTTTTGATTTCTCAAATGTTGTTTGTGTTAAATTTCTTCATTGTAATGTTTTTAATACTCTACAATCATGCCCACACATGGTTGTAAAAACCTGATGTCTTACTTTTAATCATTTATGGATTTTGATCTTTTACCCAAAAAAAAGATCAATCATTCTAATTACAAAAGAACAAACATTTGTTTTCCAAAAGGAAAAAGATTCACAATCTCACTTAGCTTTATCTTACTAAGCCTAGGGGGCATATACTTCATTCAGTTTTGTCTGGCACTGCACTGATACGTTTTAAGGCACCTTTCTTTCTTTCTTTTTTAATTTTTATACAAAAGGCACCTTTCAATCATAAATACTTTTTGACCTTTTTGTCTCAAATTATGATACTGTATTTTTATTAATTATTCCCAAATGGAGAAAAAAAAAAATTTTTTTGGCCAAAACATTGAGCCGCCTAAAATGTCCATACTTTTATAAAAAGACAAGGAATATAACTCCTATACATGGATTCCAAGTTCATAAAATTTATAAGACTCCAAATGGTAAGAAACAGCCTATACATGGATTCCAAGTTCATAAAATTTATAAGACTCCAAATGGTAAGAATCCAGGGCGTAATAATAATGGCGGCATTCATTTATTCTTTTTTTTTATATATAAATGAGAAAATGCATAAAAATGGTAAATGGTTGCATCAGCCCAGTCCATACAATAGATGGATAAATAAAGACATGAAGGACATGACTTTAATTAAAATATGAGAAATTCTATGGTCTATGAAATCAAGAACCATAATATCCCAAAAAAAGAAAACCCTTAAGAAAAGCACTATATCTTGGTTGTAACATTTGACGAATCCTTGTTCACTTGACAAGAATTGCTTCTTAAGACAAAAATATTTAAACTTTCCTTTGCTGAAGCTGAGAAACACGCCTATAGGCAGATGAGACCAAAATGAGATATTGTTGCCGAGTTTTTCTTCCACACCAAAAGTTGCACTGATTGTCCTTGATAACAAATCCAATATTTACAATGTCTCCTTTGTTTGTATTTATGATGATGGTGGACCGCGAACTATGGAGAATATCAACTGACGCAAAAGTATAGTTAGAAGAAGAGGATGCATTTGAAACAGTCAAAGCCAAATCAGTTTGAAAAGCAAGGGAAACAAAGGAAGTTGCATACTAAATGTCCTTGATAACCACTTGAGGTGATGACGAAGGAGTGCCATGATGCAAGAAAAAAAAAAGGCTGCATTTCTTTTCCTCCAAATTGTCACTATGAGCTTAATAATTGAATGCAATAGATGCAATAATTCATCGTTATGCAACGTCAGCAAAGTTTGTTTAAGCCAATGATTGAAATTTTGAAATGAAGAAAAGTCAAATTTAATAGACAATTAGCATGAGTAGCCAAAACCATATCGCATTGCTTTCTTGATCACCCACCGGCTTCTTTTGAGGAGAGGTGGTAGTGGATAATGATTCTTAGCTTGCTGTAACTATGAATGTAAGACTCTTGTGAGTTAATGAATTCCAGTATTTTACTCAAAAAAAAAAAATACCATATCGCATGAGAAAAAGGACACGTAACAAAAAGGTTATCCAAAGTTTCTAACTCATAACATCCAAAAAGGCAATCACCTGTAATGTTAAAATGGTGATGTTCAAGAATGTAAGAAGGGAGTGCTCTATTTAATAATTTCGATGAGCAACAATTCTTTCATTAGTAAGGAAATTGACCATAGAAATTTTCAAACTAAGTCTAGAGGAGAAGGTGTGGAAATCTGTCTATTTAGGTACCGGAAGCAACTTTATTCCAAACAAATGAGATCTTATATCAAAAATTAGAGGTTGTATTTTTTTTTTTTAAATAAAACTGTGCAATTTAGGCAAGTCTGCAAAATTTGTTGGAGTCCATGGCATCTATTGGCAAGCATGAGCTGAATTTTGTGGAACTGGAATTTTGTGTGTTATTTATTTTTTAATCACAACGATCTGCATTGTTGAATATATAAATACAATGTTTGTTTATTTTCAATTCTTTTCTTCTTGATAAATTTCCTTGTAAGTTTTCCCCTGATTATGGCATTTTTCTCTTGGGTATAACTGTTAACTGTTAGCTGTGACAAAGTATTTTGACATTAATTGGATTCATTTTTAATTAAATAGAAACAACTAAAAGGAAATGGGAGAATTACACTGTAGTCCCATGGAAGACAAAATACGAAGAAATGGTCCCAGGAAATTCTGAAATTACCGTCAAGTCCCATGGGACCATTTTGTAATAAATTCCAAATGAGAAAAGTCACAAATATCCTTAGGTATTTCCTCTCTCCCCTTCATGATAGACCCAATTTCTTTGTGGAGACTTGATAACCACAGTTCGCCGACCAACTTTGGCAGTCTCGCAGCCATTGTGTTCGGTCGCCGTTGCTGTCGCACTTTGTTTCCAGTCATTGTCGCGAGTCATTGCCTCCCAAATTTGCCGGTGTTTGTCTGAATGCAAATGATTCCTCATCTGCTGGTTCAATTTATTTACTCGAAAAAAGGCCCTAAGTTTCGACTTAGGTGGTCTTCAAAAGAGCAGAAGCCACGACTCTGTTGCAACCATGGTATGTTTGTTGTTTGATTCTTCAAGTGTTTGTGAGTGTCTCTACGATCTAGTATGTTTGATTCCCAAGTGTTAATAACCCATGTTAAGATACTCATTAATAGTTGCTTGATGAGTTCATAACTGGCTATGATGGACATACCCATGTTCCTGCAATATCAGAGGTAAGGAATGAAGATGAGGGTGAAAGGTTTGGGGTTACATGACTTGATTTTCGTAGGAAAAAAAAGAGTTGTTAATGGAAGCAGCGATAGTTGTCAATGGAGGCTCCTTAACTTGTTAATGATAACTAGATGTCATATTTAAATGTTTTTTGTGACAACCAAAGGTTTTTTTTATTGATATTTGTTTTGGTCATGATAAATTGAAAGAGACTGTCTAATTTATGTGGGCATTGTTCTCAATATGCTTGCAAACTATAAAGGAAAGCCTAGTAAATACAATGAATATGCTTTGGCTAAGGTTCAATGTGTTTGGGTATGGTTTTGTATGCTCTATTTTTGCTGTCATTATGCTCTGTTTTTTGGTTCATGGTGGTGTGTTTCTGCAATAGAAGAGGTAAGGAATGAAGATGAGGGTGAAAGGTTTGGGGCTACATAACCTGATTTGCGTAGGGAAAAAAGAGTTGTTAATGAGAGCAGCGATAGTTGTCAATGGAGGCTCCTTAACTTGTTAATAACAACTAGAGGTAATATTTAAATGTTTTGCTTGTGGTGTAATGGTGTTTGGAATGGGTTTGAAAAGTTTGCCATGTTTTTTTTGTTATTTTGTGTTGTTTTGGAAGGTCCATAAATGCTTTTATTATCTGTAACAATTATTTAAGTACGTTTTTCTCCTTTTATGTCTTCTTCTCTCTTTATCTCCATGAGGCAATGATTAAAGGAGATTTCACACAATTGGAGCAGAATACTCATGACTTCAGTTACCTGAAGCAATGTATGAGTAAAATTGAAGTGCATATGGCAAAAAGGAATTATAAGGACTTTTCCTCTGTGTTTTGAAGCACCAAGGGTCTTTCTTATTAACACATGTAGCTAGAACATACATGAAAATAAAACTAATTACAGGACTGCCTTTTTGACTCGTGTATACTTTAAAACTCTTGACCATTTATTCATAGAGTTTATGATACAGCGTCAAGTGATTTCAAGCCACTATGATTTCAAGCGCCAAGGGTCTTTCCTATTTGTGTGTTGCTTTTCCATGAGCTTGAAAGAGATAGAAAAGCCTAAAGAAATCCAAAAGTTTTGTTTTGAGACTTGTAAAATGCTAAGCAAGTGATTCAAGTACTACAGTTTGATTTAGGATGCTAAAATAATCAATAGACATGTTTGGAGACATTATAATGAGGAATTAAGGACTTTCACCTTTATATTTCACCTAGACAACACATAACATGTTATTGGTGTCACACCCCACCGGCCCACACACACGGCTCCACCGTGGCCCTCACCGATGGCGGCGGACTCACAAGAGTCCCTCGCTCCCCAAGCGAGGCTTTTCGCCTCCGTGGGGATCGAAGCCACTACCTGGGGGTAAGTAGCGCCTCAATGCATCCCCACTACCACTTTTCCTCAATGCATCCCCACTACCACTTGAAAGTGGTAGTGGGGATGCATTGAGGCGCTACTTACCCCCAGGTAGTGGCTTCGATCCCCACGGAGGCGAAAAGCCTCGCTTGGGGAGCGAGGGACTCTTGTGAGTCCGCCGCCATCGGTGAGGGCCACGGTGGAGCCGTGTGTGTGGGCCGGTGGGGTGTGACAATTGGTACTTATTTCTTTTATCACTCAAACCAAAGGTGTTGTGCAGCTTAGTAAGTACTTGAGTTAATGTTTTGTCATTGTTTGATAAGCCTTGAATTTATTTTCAGGTAAAAAAGATGGAGAAGGAAAATGGTTATATAAAAAAGTAAGGGGGGAAAAAAGCAAACCTAGACCAAGGGAGCCAATGGCGAGTCTCTGCTTGATGTTGCAAATAGTGGAATTCCTATATTTTTACATATCTGATTGTATGTATTAAATTTAATTTCAAAAGGCACGAATGCATTTGCCTACTTCTGGATGACTGATTCTTGTCCTCTCACTGTGAAAGAAATAGCAAAGAAAGCTCCATTTGAAGTGCTAAGTCTGGCCCGGTCCATTGTAGATGCCCTGTAAATTTGAAGCCAAAAAAGCTGGAATATGTGACTTTTAAACAAGACACCCCTTGTGGAGGAGTTAGCAGTCAACTCTCTCAAGAATATGTCTTGTTATCTAGAGCTACAATCCTTAACATTAAAATTTGTAGTCTTATTGATTTTCCAATTTATGCACTGAAGAAGCTACTTGTTTATTCAGTGAAAGGAAAAAGAAGCTTTGTAATGTTTTTCTCTGTAATGTTCGCGTCCTAGTATGTTGTTAAAACTTTGTGGCCTTGTTGAATTTCTAGTTTATGCAATGAAGAAGAAGGTGCTACTTTATTCGGTCAAAGAAAAGAGATGCTTGTAGTTTATTCATATAAGAATGCCCTGGTGCCGAGGCAATTGGCCCAAGTTCCGTCACACCAGAGAATTCAATGCTGCACACACTTTTCAGGTGCCATGGCACTTGGGCCAATTGCAGTGGCACGAGTGTGATAACAATTTGCTTATGTACGTTTTTCGTTGTCTCATCTTTTATTCAATTAGTACCATATCGTAGTGCATTACTTGCCATCGAACCAACCCATTAAGTAAGTGTTTCAGAATTTCCTAAACCTAGGTTTCACCTCGTAAATCATAAAAGCTAAACCAAACACACATTGAGACTCACTTGACAATTCATAACAGCATAAGTGTGTTAACAACTCGAGGGGCCTCCAGTAACAACTGAAGGGGCCTCCACTGACAACTGAAGGGGCCTCCACTGACAACTCTAGGGGCGTTCATTAACAACTCAAGGGGCTCCACTGACAACTCTAGGGGTGTTCATTAACAAGTCTAGGGGCCTGCACTGACAACTCAAGGAGCGTTCATTAACAACTCAAGGGGCTTCCACTGACAACTCAAGGGGCGTTCATTAACAACTCTAGGGGTCTTCACTGACAATTCAAGGGGCGTTCATTAACAACTCAAGGGGCCTCCACTGACAACTCAAAGGGGCGTTCATTAACAACTCTAGGGGCCTCCACTGACAACTCAAGGGGCGTTCATTAACAACTCAAGGGGCCTCCACTCACAACTCAAGGGGCCTCCACTCACAACTCAAAGGGTGTTCACTGACAACTCTAGGGGCCTTCACTGATAACTCAAGAAGCGTTCATTAACAACTCCATGAGCCTCCACTGACAACTCCATGGGCCTACAATGACAACTTGACGTCCATTCGTTGACAACAAAATTTACATCATCTTGAAACATTCAAAACATGACAATGGTTTACACAAATGTCAACATTACTGCATAAATATATATTAACAACTCCATAGGCATGTTCACTGACAACTCCATAGGCTTACAATGACAACTTGACGTCCATTCGTTGACAACATAATTTACATCAACTTGAAACATTCAAAACATGACAGTGGTTTACACAAATGTCAACATTACTGCATAAATATATATTAACAACTCCATGGGCGTTCACTGACAACTCCATGGGCCTACAATGACAACTTGAAGTCCATTCCTTGACAACATAATTTACATCAGCTTCAAACTTACAAAACATGAAAGCGCGTAACGCAAATGTCAACACTATTGCATAAATATATATTAACAACTCCATGGGCATACACTGATAACTTTAGGTCCATACATTGACAACATAATTTACAACTCATTACAACTTTCCATAAATGAAAGTGGGATACCAAGCCATATTATATCCAACCTTCATTTACAGCTGAAAATGCATGCACAAGTAAGACAAAAGTCACATACCATTGCTATAGAACTAGTATGGATTTGTATCTATTCATATTTACACAAATACTATGACATGCACTTTCCAAAATTAAAAAAAACCAAAACGACCATGATTTATCAGCTTGGATTAGGATTCTTGCAGTTCTTCACAGTGTGGCCAGCTTCATTGCACCTACCACAATGATAAACCCTTTTGTTCCTTCCTTAATGGTTCTAGATCTGACACTTCCACCAATATATGTTAAATCACCATCTCTACTGACTTCAAACCTTCCCCTTATATGAAAGAAACATAATAGATTCTTGCCAGACGTCGTAGCCATCTCTGCTATCTACTGCACAAAAAAGTTGTCATTAATAATGTCAGCAGCCTTATTAACAAATGCCACAGCCTTTATTAACAACACTTTCTTACTACATAATCAACACCGCCAACCACACATATTTCACACCTTATTCATTAAATCCCACTTATAATGACTGAAAATGGCACAAAATACCGAAAAACATAGCAAACTTTTCAGCCCCATTCCAAACACCATTACTGTAACCCCCTCCGTAATTATATCCGAAATACGCGATTAAAGTGAAATAAAGACCAATAATAATCAAAACTCATTTAAAATCCCATCCTTGAGATAGGGTTTTCACAAATACCTTTAGAAATCTAATTAACTTGGTCTCATATTCACATTTCGAATACAATTACTACGCGAAGATAAATCACATTCATATAAATATCAGAGTGCACAACATAATCATCCCGGCAATCCCGGGTACATACCTTCGCTAAAGATACATGGGGCACAATTGCCCATTACAATTCTTCAAATGGGGATTACACAATCTCATCTCAAATTTATAACCCTATATTCAACTGAATCATATATAGTCTTCACAACTCATTGATAACCAACTACCAACTCTCATCTAGGAGGAGTCCTAGCCGCTCCCTCCATGAGCCACTTGCCCTGTCTAACTTGTTGGTAGAGGAGGGTGAGATTCAAGAGAATCTCAGTAGGGAAACATTATCAATATCCAAGCAAGATAAGTGTTTAATGCATGACATGCTTGCATCACATAACTCATGCACACATACAATAACAAATCTATAAGCTCAATGATTCGAACGATACACATATGGCCATAGCATATATTGAAACATAGCTTTAAATCATTCATACATGTTCCACATAATCAAGCAAAGCAATAACATGCATCAACACATTAATATAGTTATCAGAGCATGCAGGAGAGATAAGTTCCCTACCTCTAGTCTTTTCTCCTCGATTTGTGTGCCAGAAACTCAGGGCTTCACATTCGATCCTACAATGTCAAATGTACTATTTAGAAACTTCCATAGTGTTTCTGGGGGTTATATGAGGCTATATTGAAAATTTACAAAAATGCCCCGGGGACCCGGCCTGGCCCCGCCGTACCCGATCCGGCTGTACTTTTCTTGAAATTTTGACATGGGCTATTCTGACATATTTTTGCCCAAGGAATCCATTTTCGGACTTGGAATTATCAAATTCAATATCAATTTACAAATTTACCCGTGGCAGCCCCACTTTAAGGGTTTCAGGGGCGTTTTCGTAATTATGCTTTTTCGGCCTTTTCCAAAAAAGTGACCAACTGTAACCCCACCTAATTTTCGCTCCTGAACTCAATGGAATCATCAAATCATTGAAAATCCATCTCTAACCCCTCCAAACTAGCCTTGGCCGAAATTCTCAATTCCCCGGGAAAAATTGGGGTTTTTCGGTTTCGGCTCCGTAAATGCGTTCCTTTCTACTCCTAACCACTTTATTGACTATTCCATTAGGTTACAACTACCATTTAGTGCAAATTTTGGCAGCATAACACTAATAACACAACATTTCCAAATTTTACAAACAAAGACAATCCGGCGAAATTTCACCGATTAAATTGTCCACAGCAGCCAGAATAGTCAATATACGAAAGTTTGGAAGTTACCTCAAGCTCCTAATAGCTTCTCCTTGACTTGGCTAAAAACCCTAGCCTCTTGAACACCAAATTTGCTTCTCAAGCACCTTAAATAACATAGAAGAGAAGCTTAGGAACAAGGTTATATGCATTAAGTACGAATTCACCGAAGAAATCAACCTACCTTGTAAGTTCTCTTCTCTTTCTCTCTCTAAAAGCTCTCAAACTTTCTCTCTCTCTTGGCTTCTGGTTCAGCACGAAAATGAGAGCTGAAGATGATGAGAAAATGTTTTAATTTCCATGCTGATGTCATCTTTTATTTTGATGATGTCATAATTCCCATTTTTGGATTTTCTGGCAGATTTTCTGCCCAAACTTTGAAACATCATAACTAATTCTAGAAAACTCAAAATGAGGTGATTCCAAAGCCAAATGAAAGATATTTAAGTCATCTTCATAGGAAAAATATTGGCCATTACTAAAAATCACCACACAATTCCAGAATTACATAAAACTAATCACTGCCCCAAAACAAAGTTCAGTTTCCATCCCAAACTTTGGACAATCATATCTCCTAGTTCACAAAACGAAATGGCACAAATTATATGTCCATTTTGAAGCTTGAGATGTGAACTATAAGACTAGAAAGTTTCAGAATTTTTAGACACCATTTGGTTATTCAAAACGTTCACACAAAATGACTGCCCAGAATAGAGTTTCACTGGACAGAATTTCAGATTTTGCATCTTTGCTTCAATTGGTTCCATTTTCATACCAAACATCATTCCCACATAAATTTTCACAAGGAATCCATTGGAAACACCAAATTAATCAAATTCACATCACATTGACATGTTTTCACAACAATCTCAACATGTCAACACAATTCACATTCAATTCTTCCCTCTATTCTAAGTCAATTTGGATGTTAATCCACAATTGAACTCAAATACAGGGTTTCGGCATTGTTCACAACACACATGAATCACATTCGAGTTCCAAATCACATCATATTCTCCAAAAGGGTTATTTATCACTAACCACATCCACTTTTGAAGTCATTAACCATTAATCACAATTTGGGATCTTGCTAAACCGGGGCTTAGCAATCCAATAATCTCAGGCTTATTCTCTAGCCTCGAGTCTCAAAAGCTGGGGTATTACAATTACACCACAAGGAAGGAACATTTAAATATGACCTCTAGTTGTTATTAACAAGTTATGGAGCTCCATTGACAACTATCGCTGCTGCCATTAACAACTCTTTTTTCCTTACGCAAATCAGGTTATGTAGCCCCTAACCTTTGACCCTTATCTTCATTCCTTACCTCTTCTATTGCAGAAACACACCACTATGAACCAGAAAACAGAGCATAATGACTAAAAAATAGAGCATACAAAATCATACCAAAACACATTGAAACCTTAGCCAAAACATATCCGTTGCATTTACAAGACCTTCCTTTATAGCTTGCAAGCATATAGAAGACAATGCCCACAAAAATCTTGACCAAAACAAATATCAATAAAAAATATTTTAGTTGTCACAAAAAACATTTAAATATGACCTCTAGTTGTCATTAACAACTTAAGGCGCCTCCATTGACAACTATAGCTGCTTCCATTAACAACTCTTTTTTTCCTACGCAAATCATGTCATGTAGCCCCAAACCTTTGACCCACATCTTCATTCCTTACCTCTTATATTGCAGAAACACAGCACCATAAATCAGAAAATAGAGCATAATAACACCAAAAACAAAGCATACAAAACCATATCCAAATACAATGCAAACTTTGTCAAACCATATCCATTGCATTTAATAGATCTTCCTTTATAATTTGCAAGCATACACAGGACAATACCCATCAAAAGTAGATAAATTTTTCCATTTTCATGATCAAAACGAACATGACTCTACAAAACCTAAAGCTATGTTTTCCAACTAAACAAAATATATGAGTCAGATGCAATAATCAAGACAAGACAGTGGATGACACGAATTCCCTACCTTAATATTCAACCATGGCTGCTGATCTCTATTGAGTTTTTCCCGCCTTCTCCAGACTTCTTCAGGACGTAATGTGTGTGATTCACAGCATTTAATCACCTATTTTACTGTTTGTCTGACAGGGGGCAATTGTGACATTTCTCACCTGGATTTTATTACAAAATGGTCCCTTGGAACTTGAGGGTAATTTCAGATTTTCCTGGGACCATTTCTTCGTATTTTAGCTTTCATGTCTCTCTACGAAGTAGATACTCCTGTTGGATTGTATGCGACACTCTGACATATGACCACACATTGAATGGCATCTAAACATTATATGATTATAACACATCTTTGTGTCTTCATTGTAACATGTTTAGTATATGTTGCTTTTTAGATAGTTTCTCTGCAAGTAAAAGTTATATCAAGGCTAAATTCAGACCTAACTTTGATAGTTTCATTGCAAATTTTGACTTGTGCAGATAAAGTTGGAGTCTTTAGATTAATCTAACCAAGAGCACTAGAGTCTAGAGCAGTTGCTTCTTTTAGGTTGAGATATAAGATTGACATCTTTATGATGTAAAGATGGTTCAACTATAGTTACTGGTTATTTGTTCATTCACATATCCCAAGCCTGAACAGTGGTACATATGCTAGCTTTGTCCAGTTAACTCACGTTATCGAACTTGGTGGCAGGTAATGACATTAATAAACCATTAACTTGTCTGATTTGCATTGGTGTTCATAAATGGATATAGCTCAATATGCAGAAGGAGATGGTACAGAGTGACTTGGATTCAGAAATAGAAGATTTTAAAAAAAGAATCAACAACAAAGACAGCGGAAGCCCTTTTTTTAGAGCTTTTATTTTCAGGTCTGTGTGATGATGGAATTGTCAATGTCAATTAGCAGTTTGATAATGCGGATGGGATAGAAGAATATTCAAATTTTGAATACATTTTCTTTGAAAGGAATGAGCCTCAAAGTAAACCTTTAAAGGAAGAGAGACTCTTTGCATAAAGAGATTATGCATATGAATGGTACAGGCAACATATGGATAATGAATCTGTTTATTTAAGGGCTACTGGAACTGAGAAACATGTGCCTTTTGCATCGAAAATGGGACTGGAAGGGATACAATTGGTGTTGGCTCCCTCATTTCTGTGAATTCTCATGGATCATCGGAAAAAATCTCCAGGAATTCATTTTCTGTTTAAAGACATTATTTTTCATACAGTTATGGTACTCTTGCAGCCTACTTTTGAACTTGTAAGTTCCTTCTAATAGATGCCCTGCTTATAGTTATACCCAATGCAAACTCTTCTTCCTGTATTTCTTATTCTAAAATGGTTTGAGTAGGTATAATAAAACTCCACTGGGAAATGATTTGGCGAAGTTCCCAGCTTCATTATTGATGAATACTGTTCACTGTGCAATACAAGTTGTGGTATTGAAATTTATCACTTGCTTTTGTCTCATAAATTCCCAACTAGCGTTCTCATGTCTTGGAGGGATTACTTTTTGAGAGGTAAACTTTCAATTGTCCTGTAATTCTTATTCTGAATGTTGATAACTTGTCCTATTTTAAAGTGGGATCAACAAAACATAGGGGAGATGATTGACCTAGGAATCTGTTAGTGTCAGATCAGGTTACACAGCCTCTTCTGGTTTATACCAAAAAGAAACATGTGGCAACTAATCAAAGAGTAGTAGAAAACTACTTAAATTTAGTTATTAATAGGTGTCGGTTATTATGTTTGTGTTGGTTATCTTTTAGGTTTAATAGGATAAAGTATTTATGTTTCAGTCAGTTATTGTATTTGGCAATATAAGCCTATTTATAAGACAATTGAGGGGGCCTTGAATATTACAAATAAATTACGTTGTCTCTCCTATCTAGGATTTCAAATTTTGATACTGAATAACTTTCTAACTTGAATGTTCTATAGAAATCCAAATCCTAACAATTTGGTATTAGAGCATTATATTCAGACTTGTGAGGTATCATGGGTAGCTCACACAAGAAGCAGCAATTGAATGATTCTGCTATGTCTAACCAAGATGTTGAAATGTCCAAACCCAACCAATTGGATGTCTCATCAACGTCAGATGTAATGTCTCAACAATTGTCTTTTATTGTGGACAAACTTCAAAGTCTTGATGCCAAGATGAAGAAACTAAAACAGCCTACCATTGTGATTGATCCAGCCTTATAGGAGTCTATAAAGATAGAGGAGGAGTTTGAGAATTATGATGCTGATAGTCCATGATGGAGTAGAAATCCGAACAAAAGGCCTAATACTAAAGTTGATTTTCCCAAGTTTGAGGGTGGTGATCCTAGGGGTTGGGTGATGAAGGTAGAGAAGTATTTATAATACTACCAAACTCCAGAAGATTTGAAAGTTGAAGTTGTTGTCATGAATTTAGAGGAAGATGCTTTAGGTGTTTTTACTTGGGTCTCCTCTAGTTGAACTATATGCTATTGGGAGGATCTAATTCAAGTTTTCCAATAACACTTTGGTCCGGCTGAATTTCCAAGTCCTAATATTTTTCTTTGTGAAATCAAGAAAACTGGTTCGGTGGAAGAACATAGGAAGGAATTCGTGAGACGATCATCTCGAGTCAAACAATAGCCAGAGCATTGCCTGTTAGCAATTTTTATAAATGGGTTCAAAGATGAATTGAAGTCTGATGTAAAGATACAAAAGCCGAGAACTGTCTATAAGGCTGCGAGTTTAGCCTTGGAATTTGAGGCAAAGATTTTGTTGTAACTACCCTAACATTTTCAATCACAATCTGTGGCTAACTGAGTCATAGAAAATAATTCATCTTGGCACTATAATAAAGGACCAGTGACACATCAACCTTGGGGATCAAATCAAATCTCATATATGATGGTTACTAATTATTCAAAACCAATGATATCTTCAACCAATATTTCCTCAACTTCACGATCTGCCAATATGTCTAATTCTGAGCATCAAAATCGCCTGAACAAGGGACTTTGCTTTCGTTGTGGAGAGAAATTTTCTCCTAGACATCGTTGTAATTCTTCAACTTTGAAATTGATGGAGATTTTTGAGGAATCCGAAGAAGTGATCATTGAAGAGGATTCACATTTGTCTGAGAATTTTGCCTAGAGTTCACTCCATGTGATTCTTGGTAACTCGTCAACCACAACTATGATGGTCTGTGGGAAAGTTGGTGAAAGGTCAATCTTGATTCTTATTGATTCGGGTCCTACACACAACTTTGTTTCTTCTCAAGTTTTCGATGAGATAGGAATTCCCAAGTGCAATCTTCCTCCTTTTGGTGTTCAGATTGGTGATGGTTCTTTAATTGCTTATTAAGCAATCCGCCTACAATTAGAGGTGACAATATAGAATTTAACTATCAAAGATGATTTTTTTCCTTCACTTTTGGTAGTGTAGACATGGTATTAGACATTAAGTGGCTGGCTTCTTTGAATACTATGGAGGCTAATTGGTAAAAGTTATTCATGATATTCTAAGTTAATAGCAAGAGGTACAAATTGCAAGGGGTTCAACAACCTAAAACGACAACTTCATTAAAGAGTTATCACTGTGACCACATTATTGCAGAGTTTGAACTTCTGCAAGACTTATTGATGACTTATTCTAAGCTTTTTTTAGAAACCTTCTTCTTTACCACCCTTAAGGGATAATCATCATGCAATTCCATTGTATTTTGGAGCTGTGCCTCCAAAAATACGCCCTTATTGTTATCCTCATGCCCAAAAGGATGAAATTGAGTGCCAAGTAGAAGATTTGCTACAGAAAAACTTTATTCACTCAAGTATTATTCCATTTGCTAGTCTAGTGTTGTTGGTTCAAAAGAAAGACTCAACTTAGCACCTTAGCATAGATTATCATGAGCTCACCCAAATTACTGTCCCTGATAAGTATCCAATCCCTACTATTGATGAGTTAATTGATGAATTGTATAGGGCTTCTTACTTTTCCAAGATTGACTTGTGCTCTCAGTATCATCAGATACAATTTTTGCCTGAAGATGTACACAAGGACTCATTTTGAGCATTATGAGTTTCTTGTTAGGCCCTTTGGACTTATTAATGCTCCATCTACTTTTCAGATTGTTATAGATGATCTATTATGTCCTTACCTGAGAAAATTCATATTAGTCATTTTTGATGATATTCTAATTTACAGTAAGTCTTTTCAGGAGCACATGCATCACTTGCAACTGATTCTACAACTTTTCCAGCACCATGAGTTTTATGTTAATCCTAAAAGTGTGAATTCTTGCAAAAAGACATCTTATTGTTGGGCCATGTGATTTTTAAGGATAGGGTGGCAGTTGATTCTGATAAGATTGATGCTACTGTCAAGAAGCCACTACCTAAGGATATTTCTTAATTATGAGGATTCCTTGGTCTTACAGGTTACTATAGGAGCTTTGTAAGAAATTATAGACAGATTGCTAAGCCCTTAACGAATATGACTAAAAAGGATGGATTTTATTGGTCTAGACAATCTTTATAGGCATTTCAGGAACTTCAAGATGCTTTAACTACTATTCCAGTGTTATGACTTCCTAATTTTTCCAAACCTTTTGTGGTCAAATGTGATGCTTCTTTATCAGGTGTTGGGGCGGTATTGCAGCAAGAAGGGCACTCAATTGCATTTTATAGGAAAGCGTTCTCCCAATTCAAAAGGCAACAATTGTTTATAATAGGGAATTGCTAGCTCTGGTTTCTTCATTGGAGAAATGACCCCATTACCTACTTGGGAGAAGGTTTGAGGTACACACTAACTATTTTAGCCTGAAATACCTTCAAGAGCAACGGATAACTACTTCTGAACAACAGAGACTCCTCTTAAAGTTGTTGCCTTTGATTTTACTATTGTTTACACTCCGAGAACTACTAATAAAGCAATTGATGCATTATCCAAAGTGCCCCATTATATGGCTTTATTTTCTGTTATCATCCCACTCTTTAATGATCTCTCATTTCAGTTGCAACATGATCCATTTATTACTTCCATTGTGACTTCCTTGCAATCTAATCCTATGTCTATTCCACATTTTATGCTTAATTCAGGGCAATTTTTCTATAAAGGATAGTTGGTCATACCTGCCAATTCACATATCACTAAGACCTTGATGGCTGAAACCTACTCTTCCTTTATTGGAGGTCATGGCAGGGTTTTCAAAACTCTTAAACGCCTTCAGCAATTTTATTACTGGAAGGACATGAAATCTAATATGATACCATTTATGCAATCTTGCATCGCATGTCAATGGGAGAAATATGTTCCACAAGCACCAGCTGGACTCTTGCAGCCAATTCCTACTCCAAGCCATATTTGGGAAGATATCTCATTGGATTTCATCTATGGGTTGACTAAATCTCATGGTTATGAGGTTATTTTGGTGGTGGTAGACAAATTCAGTAAATATGCTCACTTTGTAGGACTTACTCACCCATTTTCTACCAAGTCCATTGCTACTATTTTTTGTAAAGAGATTGTGAGACTACATGATATGCCTACTTCTATTATTTGTTAGCATGACCCCATTTTTCTTAGTGCCTTTTGGCAAGAATTATTTAAATTGATTGGTACCAAACTCCATATGAGCACAGCCTATCATCCACAAAGTGATAGGCAAACTGAGGTTGGCAACCGTTGTTTGGAGACTTATCTTCGGTGTTTTTGTCAAGATCATCCTAAGACTTGGTACCATTTCCTTCAGTGGGCTGAACTGTCATATAATACTAGATTTCACACATCTTCCGATCATACGCCTTTTAAAGTGGTTTATGGGAAAGATCCTCCATCTTTTGTTCCTTTTAAAGGTACTACAAATGTGGCTGAGGTGGAAGACTTGTCAATTTAAAAGGATGGATCAGAATAAACAGAACTTACAATCTGCATAGCATAGAATGAAGGCACAATCTGATCTTCATCGTAGGGATTTGGAATTTGCAGTTGGTGACATGGATTTCCTTAAGATTCAACCATATTGCCAAAGGTCCTTAGCCAAGCACAAGTTTGAGAAACTTTCTCCTCATTTTTATGGTCCTTATCCAATTGTAAGGAGAGTGGGGGCAGTTGCTTATGAACTTCAATTACCATCTAATTCTCGAGTGCACCCGATTTTCCATGTTTCTTTATTGAAACCTGCATATGACTGTGATTTTCATACTCCACTTCCTCCTTTGCCCTGACTGATGATTGGGAACTGCCATTAACTTCACTTAAGGTGAAAGGTTCTCATTTGATTGCTACTAATGGAGTTATGGATGTTGAACTCTTAATCCAATGGAAAGATCATCCAGATGAGGATTCAAGCTGGGAATTTTATGACGTTGAACAATTTCCCACTTTTGGCCTTGAGGACAAGGCCTCTTTCCTGGGGGAGTATTATTGGAGTGCCAGATCAAGTTACACAGCCTCTTCTGGTTCATACTAGAAAGAAAAGTGTGGCAACTAATTAAGGAGTAGTAGAGAACTGTTTAAATTTCGTTATTAGTAGGTGTGGGTTATTATGTTGTTGGTTATTATGTTTGTGTTAGTTATCTTTTAGGTTTAATATGATAAAGTAGTTATGTTTCAGTCAGTTATTATAGTTGGCAATATAAGCCTATCTGTAAGACAATTGAGGGGGACTTGAATATTACAAATAGATTACATTGTCTCTCCTATCTAGGATTTTAAATTCTGATTCTAGATAACTTTCTAACCTGAATGTTTTGTAGAAATCCAAATCCTAACCGAATCAACCAACCATATCATAAACCAAGGAGGAAAGTAATAAAATAAACACGATAAAGATAACATGATATATAGAAGTAAGTTAACTATGATGCTAAAATTCTATATGATAAACAGAGGACAATCAGGAAATGAAGGAGCCCATAATTATGAGATTTTGACATATTACTTTCTTTTCTCTTTTCTCTCTGTTGGACTTTGGGTCCAAGTCCGCCATTGATGGGCTGGACTATTTGATTAGGAAATAAGTAGCCTAATCAAATAAGAATAAAATCAGCATTAATTGTAGTTTAGGGAATAATTCAGCAATAATTATGGATTTGTTAAAAAAGGAACAAATCACCATAATTAGGGAATTAATTGAGAGACAATTAATTGCTGTCTTGGAGGGCAAGAAGGAGTGAACACGTCCTAATTAGTGGCCTCCATAAACCACTATAAATAAGGTGTGCTTCCTCAATTGCAATTCACCCCGCCATTGAGTTTTCTGGCAATTCTCTTCTCTCCTACCATCTTTCTGGTTCTAGTGATCTGCTGTGCAAATCACAATTAGGCTCTAGTAGTCTAATAATTGTGTGGGCACAAGTATGGAGTATTGGAGTTTTGACCCGGATCCGAACATGGATTCGTCCAGGTACGCCTAATATCCTTTTAGTTATATTTTTCTTACATTGGCATCAGAGTCATTTGATCTTTGAGGCTGTGATTATTCTATGTGAATAATAATGTGATATAATTTGTTTATATCTCTCCATCATATTTTCCGCTATGCTACTGTATTTTTTTTCAAGCTTTATATCCGTAGCCTCTATTGCTTGAAATTTTCATTGGATATGCTTATTCTCTTGTTCATATGTGAATACTTTTGGGAATCTGGGCGTATGTTTTCCAAAACGTGAACATGTATATATATATATATGTATATATGTTGCTTCTGCCTTTGCTGTGTTATATGCGTGTCTGTGTGTGCATCGGATTCTAGCTTCCCAGATTTGTTATTCGACTTGAGCTCAATGTGCACACATATCAAATGCTAGGTTCTTGATTGTTTCCTCCTCTGGTTGTTTTATATATATACATATAATAAGTGTGTATATATATCTCATGCCACAATTCCTTCATCCTCTTCCTCATATCTTCGATTTCTTAAAGTTGTGTTTTTTGGAACCTATGTAGAACTAAAAATGGAAAAGACTTGACCCCTCAAAGGTTAGAAGAGCCTTTGAAACACAGAGACACACATCCGGTCGAATTACGTCGCGCCGGCAACGTCGAGAAAAATTGGGTGTTTGAAACTCGGTGTTTTTGCCCAAAGTAACGACATGGATGTGTAGAGCTCAAAGAGACGATTCCAATGATGCTAGAACGCGTCAAACAGAGTTCGGATGAGGGAGAAACAAAGAAAAGAAGTTGGCAGGTTAGTCATCGCCGCCACTTCACTCAAGATTTGATTAATGAAATTGAGGTTTTCAGATCAAATAAATGCCATGGATTTGTAGTTCGCTGAACTACAATTCTAACGACACCAAGAACGCAAAAAATGGAGCTAAAACGAGGGAGATATGGCCTCCCGAAGTTTGCGGTCGAGATGACCCGCCGGAGCTCCAACCGGGTCAGGGTTGACCCGGCTGGAGGTTGAAGATGATGACGTGGCAGTCAACGCCACATCATCGGTCAACCAATGCCACGTGGCACCAATAAGCAGTCACCACGTAAGCGCCAATCGCCACGTCAGCATTGGTCAATAAGGCCACGTCATCCATTGACCAGCCATATTGACCGAGACATGTCAGCGCCACGTCATCGACATGTCAGCAGTGACGGGTCAAGTTTGACCAGTCAACGTTGACTGGTCAACGGTCAAACAGTCATTCGTTGACTGTTGACCAAAAAAATGGGACACATAGCGCGTGGGGCCTACTGGGACATCCGTTTGACACATAGCAAGCACCATCGGAGAGAGGACGGCGCGTGGAGTCGTTTGGGCCGGCGCGTGTCGCCAGCAGGTGGCCATAAGGCGGCGCGTGTACATCACGTGCCACCGCCAAGAGTGGGCAACCCTGGAATTTTCCAATTTTTCAGGATTTTTTGATCCAGAGACCATCTAGGGGCGCATGATGGCGCATGGGACCTCCGATTGAGACGTGGTTAGTTCCTAAAAATCCCTAAATTCTAGAGCTTCAATTTGATATATAATTTGCATATATTTAAAGCACGTTTGGATCTATTTTGAGTCAAAAAGGTGCTTGTATGCACCTAGAGATTCCCAAAAAATGTTGAAATTGAGTCAATATTGATTCTATTTTTTTTGGGACAGGTAGGCTTAATTATTAAGAGTATTTTAGCTATAACATAAGGTTAATGCTGAAAGATTCTTTAAAAGTGAGGGGTTATTCAAATGAGTTCTTAAATATAAAATCCTATCCAACCTTGATTCAAACTTTTAGAGATAAAACCTGAAAAATTGCAGCAACTTGAAATTATTCAATAATTATTGAATAATGATAAGTCTTCCCATGCTTCTAACCACATTGATTCAATTGGGATTGAAGCAATGACTTCCAAGAGTTAACCTTTTATCACATATGTTGAGACAAAGGACAAGAGTCACAAGACAGATAGAGATGTTAGAATCATCTCATCAAGTGGGAGGTATGCTACAAATACATCCAAATGAGTGGATGTAAACATGGCAAAGAGGAGCCGGACATTGTAGCTAGAAGCTACATGAGTTAATATGGTCAGAAGGGCCTATGAGAAGGAGAATCTATTAAGAGACAATAATATGATGCTTAAATTTTTTAAATGTTCTTGTTTTTCCATTGAATTTAAGATTAAATTCTCTGTTTGTTTTTAGAATTGAATTCAGTATATTCTCTTCTTGTTTTCTTGAACATTCATGCTAGTTAGATGATATTGTGTTATTATCTTGTTAATATAATTGCTCTTTGATTGAGTGGGAGTTATTTCTAGAATGCGTCTAGAAATCTAAAGGGGAAAGTGTTCAAATGAAGACTGTGGATAAAAGGGTGATGAGCTAACTAGTATGATTGGGATGGGAGTCAACATAGTTGTCTCCTGAACATGAAACTAGTGAACTTATTATCTAATTATCCTTTGTCTTATTTGAACAAATAAGATTTGTATACCATAATCGTCTGAGTGACCAATTATAACCAAGTCTATTTGACTGAGCTTATGAAGACAAGCCCAAATAGAGATATCTGTGGCGTTATAAACTCTCAAATCTCTTTCATTCAAGAAGAATGAGATGTCAGGGACATCCTACCAACTAGTCTTCAGCATTTAAAGGTTGAAGCAACCGAAGGATACAAAAGATTTATGCTATCAAGTATAGAAAGAACAACATTGCTTAAACTTATGTTGGTTTGAGCAATGTAACCTTATCCAAGTAGTGTGGATAGTGTTGGAAGATAGTGAAATAGGTGATCTTCTTCCATAAAGTTAAAACTAAGTTAAGTTTTAACATAGTGTACTAAGTCCTAACATGTTGTTTAGGCAACACGTGAGGCAGATGTCAAACTAAGAAGTTGAGACAAGCTAAATGCCAAGTTCTTTCTAACAAACAACAAGTGTATGTTGTGATAAGACATCTCCCAGTGAGTGGGAGTGAGCCATGTCTTCCATTGAGTGGGCGTATATGAAAGTAAAGATTGCCTCTGATATGCATATTGTAACCTTCAGCAATGTAATTCACCACATTGAACTTGAATGTGAAAGACTGAAGGATTCAAGATCCATCAGTCAGACGAACTTAGCTAAAGAGTAGGAGGATTCATCTTCCATGCCTAAGGGCAAGGAACCTATGAGGAAAACTTGATCTAGAAGAGGTCAATGGTTTCTACAAAAGATGAAATGCTACATTGATAAACCTTTAAGGGTTGTAAAAGTAGCAATCCACATGATTTGTGGATGTTTCACAGAAGCATATGGCTTCATGTCAAATGCAAAGCAATAAAGAAATAGAATCAAGGGATTGGAACTTGCACGTTAACCCTGCATAGATAAACCACCCTGATTCACTCCATGCAATTGCAAATGACAGAATCAAATCTTTGCTATCTCTTTAGTTAAGGATCAATGGGATTATGATTCTCAAATCCTTTGTTGGATTTTGATGTTTCTTTTCTAGGGATAAAAGATTTTATTTCTTGCCACATGTACACCTTGATCAAAGGGAATGATCAAACTAGCAAAAGAGTATTTGCTAAACAACATGTGCTAAAGGGTTAATACCCTTATGAATAAGTTAAAAACTTATTCTACCTAGCAAGAAAGACAAAGAAACATTTTTTGAGAATATCCACTGCAATTGGCAATTTATGACGTTAGTGAACCAATGAACATGAAGGCAAGACACAAAGCTTGGTGTTTCATTAATGTTGTGGACGTTTACTCGAAATACAGTAATGTTTACTTGATTTTTGGCAAGTGTGAAGCTGTTATATGATGGCTAAACTAGTCAGGAATCAGTAAACTAAAAGAATAAGACCTTTCGAACTAACAAGGGTTTACGACACCCATGTGATTAGTTCAAACAGTTTTATGTACAAGAAAGGCATTGTTAGGAAACTATTAATACCTAGAACCCTTCAACATAATAGAGTTGTTGAAATGGAGAGATAGACCTCTCCTTGATTTGGTTGTGAACATAATAGCATCAATAAGGCAATCAGCCATATGTTGGTAGGTAGACTTGCAGCTATTATATTCACACTTAACCAAATGCCCTCTATGTCAGTCACGACCTTACCCTATGAATCATGGATGTGCCTTAGACCAGGGCCAAGCTGGTTAAGACCATAAGGGTCATCAACTTTATATTCATAATTCTTCCTATGAGTAAGGAAGATTGGGGTCAAGGTATACAAAGTATCTCTTTGTGAGATGACATGAGAATTTGACATGACACGTCTTCATTAGTGAAAATGATGGTAGTTCAGTGACTGAGAGAAAATCGTGGGACACAACGTTCATAAAACCCAGATTTCCTAGCAGGAAATGAGCATTAATCACAATAAACATTTTTAAGAGGTTCACAAGTGACAAGGAATAACCAAGTGTTCCTAAGTTCACTGATCCGAGTGGGAGAATTGAGACCATTTTCACAATGAAAGAGGTAAGAGGTAAGTTACGAGAGAATTACCTCACTCATACATGGGAAAAGAATCCTATGAAATCCACCTCGGAGAAAATTGTCATCTAGCGAATGACTATAAGGGGTAGATTCCCTAATGGATTGAATGCTCCCTTCATCATTTAAAAGGTGATGATAAGTACCTATAAGTGTCTGAAAGACACTAGAAGGACCTGCTAAGATGAATTACAAAGTGTCATGCAGGAGGATTTGGATTCTTTTTAAGCCAAATACGTGTTTGGGTAATTTGTCACCTAGCCAAGAGGCGATAGGGAACAAGTAGGTTCTCAAATCTATTGGGGGCATGTAGAACCTAAAACACTTAGTGGCTAGGGGTAATACAATGGAAGGTTGTCCGTTGTGTGTTTTTAACTCTGAACTTCGGCTATGACAACAAACATCAAGATGATGTAAAGACCACCTTTCCAATTTGGGTTTTTGGAAATTAGGTGATGAACTCTACATGAAGCAGCTTAAGGGCTTTGTAGAAACAATCACCCAAATAGTAGTATATGAGGTTTTCACAAGGTGAAAGCCTCACCAACTTTGAAATAATCGAAGAACACTACATAAGTTCCAAATGGTCTAGTGATGATTCTTTGTGAAGTTATCCTTTGTCAAGTGACATATGAAACAAGTGTCAAGGGAGTCAAAGGAATAAAGGATCAGAGAATCCTTAAATTCTAAGTTGAGAAAGTCATGGGTTGAACAAATATCTTGAATGACAAGATAAATGGAGATTGCACAAGAAAGATACAGTCTTTTCCACCTAAGACATGTATAAGTGTAATCCTTAGACACCCCTGAAGTCAAACTGCAAACCCATAGACACCCCTGAAGTCAAAGGCATAAACCTAAAGAGGTTACATGTCTTATGAGGAATCCAACATAAGAAAGGTGGATAGAGTCCCATGTGAGACTATAGTTGGTAATATGAATGTGCACATTGATGTACATAAGACCGAATGTTTTTTGTCAGACTTGGAAGTTGTTTTTGGTCCTGCTGTGAAATGGGTTATGAGAATAACCATGGATTAAGTTGTCAAAACAACAGCTTTCCTTTTTGAAAGGATACTCCAATACAAGACCTAGGCAAATGGTGATGGAGTAAGGAAATATACAAAGTATTTTTTCCTGTTATCTATGGAAATAGAACACAGGGCATGTTCTGCCATCATTCAAAGTGCCATGAGAGATTGGGAATGAATGGTGGATAGAAGGATCCAAGCGATAACATCTTATGATGAGGATCCTAAGTATCACAGCAAGGCGAGACATACTTTTTGATATATCTCTATAAGAGATATGCTTTCAACGAGGGAAAGAGACAGTTCAATGACCTTCTACTGACAGAATGTTGGTAGATCCCCTTAATGAGCCCATAGCTTGATTTTCATTGAGTTAGTGAAAATCTTGGGGCGCAAATAAAATATAAGGTCGTGAACTTCGTTTATATAAAGATAAAAGAAATGGTATGTATGTTATGAGTAAATACATAAAGGTATACAGTTTTGTATGTCGTACAAGTTAAAAGAGGTTGGTTCACTCACACAAACAACTGTCTTCCCATGTTTTTACAGGGGCATGGGAAGGTAAGACGAGTAAATGATCACCATGAGATGGTTGAGAAGAATCTTTGCGTTTGAGTCGCCTCAGTTAGACTGAGATGAGATCCACATGTGTGCATATACACAGAAAATGGATCGAAGCATGAATATAGACCTGTAGCCAGGCAAAGAACTCTTTTTCACAAACGAGATTGTAAAAGAGATATTGTGAAAAAGAAAGTTCTTGTTCGAATATTGAGTACATTTTGGAACTAATATCTGTACAGTGAAAGAAAAGAAATCGACGTACACCTCAAACCATTCACCGTAGCATGCAATTCATATTGCATGTGCTTGAGAGTTAAATTGCAACACGGGATGTGGGTGAAAGATCCCTAGTTCACCACAGTGTGAGTCCCAGGAAGGAAGAATCCTTCCACAATGCCCTTAAGACTTAGGCGACATCATAAAAGCTTGGTTTGGTGACAGCTACTTTAGCTGAAGCTCCATGATCACACTCGATTAGGTCAGACGAGTGAAAACTAGGAAAGCGACCAAGTTAAGATGGACTGATGATTAGTCAAAAAGGAAGATTTACTCCTAGATACATAAGATGTGCTAGTATTTGTGGTTGACCCCTTACTAGCTCTGTGTGTAGCTAGTAAGTGCAGATACTATGTGCTTGGAAGACAATCTGAGTTAATCAACATATTAACTCGAGAGGGATTAGATATGCCATGAGTAATATGTATTGGAGAATCTGGGGCATATGAGGCAATGAACATATAGCTTACAGTTATATATAAAAGGTGTCCTTGGATGCTGATCCAATATGAGGGATTTCTAGTATCACAAGCACCAAATCTTAAAAACGTTTTTGCCCACGCAGTCACGGCAGACGCCAAGTATGAAACAAGAAAGAGTAACGCACGCACGATGGGAGGCCCATCAAGTGCGAGTAGGAGATGTTGGACTTTGGGTCCAAGTTCGCCCTTGATGGGCCGGACTATTTGATTAGGAAATAAGTAGCCTAATCAAATAAGAATAAAATCAGCATTAATTGCAGTTTGGGGAATAATTCAGCAATAATTATGGATTTGTTAAAAGAGGAACAAATCACCATAATTAGGGAATTAATTGAGAGACAATTAATTGCTGTCTTGGAGGGCAAGAAGGAGTGCACACGTTTCCTAATTAGTGGCCTCCATAAACCACTATAAATAGGGTATGCCTCCTCAATTGCAATTCACCCCGCCATTGAGTTTTCTGGCAATTCTCTTCTCTCCTACCATCTTTCTGGTTCTGGTGATTTGCTGTGCAAATCACAATTAGGCTCTAGTAGTCTAATATTGTGTGGACACAAGTATGGAGTATTGGAGCTTTGACCCGGATCCGAACATGGATTCGTCCAGGTACGCCTAATATCCTTTTAGTTATATTTTTCTTACACTCTCTTTATAGTTTGTTATGCTGGTTGGCCAAAGGCTAAATCATTTTTAAACACATTTCCTACTTATGTAGTATTTGCGACTCTTGTTTTTTAATATGCTTGGTATCTCAGAATAATGTGTATCTTTTAGTTGGAAGTGGTGATGGCTCCTGTGAGTCAGGCATTTTTTTCCTTTTCTTTACCTCAAGATTCTAGTGGCATGTTTTTTAAAATATGTAATATCTATAATGGTTTATAATACAGAGACATTTTGTGCTAATTTGGTTTTTTCTTTATGTGGAGAAATGGTTTTGAGTTTTGCAAGAAAAGAACACATGGATAAACGAAAAATTTTAGAGAGACTTGTATTAAAAGATTTCATTGGCAATTTATTTGTCAAATAGGACGTGAGACGATATCTGCACACAAAAGAAAGATATCTATACGTAGAGGGAAGATTTCTGCACACGTAGAGAAGATTTATGCACACGTATAGCGAAGAATTTTGTAAACAGGGAAGATTATCTGCATACTAAAAAAGATATTCTACATACATGGAAGATAATCTGCACACAAAAGTCCCTGATAAATAAGTTGCCAATGAAATTTTTTCACAATTTTCCCAAAATTGTAACCAAAAATTTCGGCTTGTTCCGTAAAACTCGAAAATTTTCCCACAAAAAGTTCTAACAAAAAAACCAGTTCTTGAGACTTGAGCCATATTTATCTATATCTTTCAGAACGTTTGCAAATGATCAAAACTCTTGATTGTTCCGGATGGAGCCATTGGACATGCAGCATTTTTTTGTTAAATTTTATTTTTCGCCTATCATGCTGTTCTTCCCCACTTGCAATTTTCTGATAAAATTTTAACTTTTCTATCAGCTAATGCCACAGATGAACTTTACCTTTCACAGTTGTACCGACTGCTCTCGTTTCCATCTCCGTCACATTTGCTACAATGGTTGGTGATATTTCTTTTCATTTCAAGTAGCATGAGAGGAGGAAGGTCAATTCGTTATTTACTCTTTGAAAAGTTACTAAATTCTCATCATTTTTATTCAATCGTTGTGGACGTAATTTCATATACATTTGCCTTTTATTTGTTCTTGCAGTGAAAATATGGTGCTCCAATTTTTCTCCTTCTGTTTGCTTTTGCTTTCAGGTATTTTTTCCTTGTTCCATTTTATCTTTATAGCCGATCTGATTGAGGAATAAGACCAGAAAAGTACTTTTCATTGATTGATTTTGGAATACAAGCTTCAGGTATACAAAAAGGTCCTGAAGTCAAAGGCAAACTTACTGCGATACGAAAATAATTAAAATCTGTACACTCATACAACTCAGCTGAGTCAATAAAATAAAATATTCTCGTTAATGATAAAGTGTGCACATGGCCGCACTAATTATGTAATTGAATGATTAAAATAGAAGTTGAACATTCTAAAATGTGAGGTGTTGAATTACTAAGACTGAGGAGGGAAGGACTGTGTAACTGTTGATAGGATGATAAATTTTGACAATGAAGTCTTGTCCCGCATAGAAGATAAAATTCGTTATGTGGTGTCATATTGTATGCCAAAGGTTAGTGATTTCATAAGCATGGTAAAATTGTGTCATTGAAAGCACATGGTTAACAAGACCCACAAGTATATACTCTAAATTACTTCTAGGAATGGAAGCTTTCAAGACCGTGGTTGCTTATTATCTCAAAACCCTGTGAAACTTAAGATTGTTGGAACCTTCAACTTTCAGGAATTCTGTTATGGAAATATTATAAGATTTTGAATGTTAGTTACTTCCGTTAAGCTGTTATTAGTCTGTTAGTTAGTTAATGGCTTATTAGCCGTTGGGGTTAGGTGAGTATGTTAGGATATAAATAGGCTCTCTCTACTGTATCGGTTCAGACTATGTTCATTATGGAATAGAATCCAGTTTCTCAGTTGCTCTTCTTTCATTCTCTCTCTGTTTCTTTCCTGTTTCCCTCTTCTCTCTCATTACAGAATTATGATTCTGTAACAAATTCCACCTTCTTTGTCATTCTTGGATTGTCATAAGTTCTTGCAAACTCTCAATTCTCAAGTAATATGTTTAATCAATTTTTCATATTTTCTTAGGCTCTTGTACATTGTTCTGGAGTCACTTTTATTTGTTAAAAGTTGTTTCGAGTATTTGGTAGATCTCGTTTGTGTGGTTTGAGTTTTGGGAAGTTCTTGTTAATTAACTTACGAAAATGTTGAAAGATTGAGGAGACAACTTACTTTTGCTGTTCTTTTCTTCATTTATTTGGGTGTTTCCTAATGCTCTTATTTTCTGGGTGCTTCGTTGCCCTTACTACTGCTAAGGCAAAGTATACTTTCAAGGACTTATTTTGCTTCTATGCCCGTGCTTTCTTAAAAGGAACTTCTACCAAATCTGCAGAGGATTAAGGAGTGCATTTTGCAATGATAAGTTTGTTTGATTTGTAGTACTGTTTTTATTGTCCTTTATAAGATGGATATATTATTTTTCTTTTTACCAGTATGATGGTTTAATGAACTCAAATAATTGATCGATGATATACCCAAAGGTGAAAAAGACACTGCTTCATCCCAATGCCATAGCAATAATCTCACCCAATGTCATGTGATGACATGAAATTCAAGTTAGTTTTACAATGGCATCTTGTGTTCTATGGTGGCTTTTGACAATTCTAATGTTCTAATATGTTTTCTCCAATATTCCTGAACAAATTGGTTTGCTCGATATTGCTATACTCTACAAGATTTCTATTATGTTTTATAGTTTCATAAAATATAAATTGTTCTCCTTTCTTTTTGTTGCAAGTGGAAAGGACATTCTAATTCATTTTTAATAATATTAAAAAAAATTCCTTCTGCTGCTTGGTATAGATTATAGAACATGTCATGCTTCTTGTTTCAACTTTCCCATATGCTCTTTTACATTTATTGGATGAACGTTTCTATTACTGTCTGTCACCTGATTTCTGCCATTTAATTGAAAATGTTTATAATTATATCTGTTGGGATACTAATGACAGGTATAGAATTACCCCCTCACTTTCACTCTTACTTTAGCACTTCAATAGGCATTGAGTTTCAAAGAAAAACTCAGAGCTTCAGTTCAGTTATGGCTGCATACAAGTTCATTTGGTTAGGAAAAGGGAGAGGTTTCCCAGTTCAGTATTAAATTGTTCAAATGTCATCCAGACAGAAGATTTATTTATTTATTTATTTTTTAAATAGGGGTAACCACACTAAATTTGTACTCACACCCAGAGGATTGAACTCAACCTTCTACTAGAAGGATTTTCATGCTGCTATGGCAGAGTTGAGAATAGATCGGTTTTCCATTCACAGAATTTTTTTGCTACAATATTGTTCAACGTTTATCAGAATCAAACATGTCATATAATTTCTTCCTCATCCCAAGCAGATTTTGTAATACCCCAAATTTTTAATTAAGGGCTACTGATGATTATTGTGGATAATTTGTGAATTAATTGAAATTATTATGTATTTTGTGGCAATTTTAATAAATATGCCATAATTTTTGAGAGATTGAAAGAATGACCATAAGTTAGTGATTAATGGAAGAAACTAATTACTAACTAAGAGGAAAATGAGATGTGTAATTAGAATGGCTAATTGAGGGATTAAAGTGATTAATAGGGTGATTACTTTATGAGAACAAATCAAAAACTGACAAGTGTCAAGATGAGATGAAGCAAGAAATTGGAGAAAGTCAAAATTTACATATTTTATTGCTTTTCTCTCTCCTCTCTTCCCTCCACTTTCGGCTGACAAGCATGGGGGAGTGAGAAGCCATCATTCCATTGTCTTCAAGCTTCTTTCTCTCACTCTTTCTCTCTCATTTGTCCTCCATTTCTGTAGAAAAAGGAAGAAGAAGCTTAGTGAAATAGGTAAGCTTTTGACCCTCTAAATGGCTTCTAATGGAAAAATGATCTTCTTTAAATTTGTTCCTTGTGTTAAGAGCTTCAATTTCATGGTTTTAATTTATCCATTTTGTGGTGTTTGAGCTCTCAATAAATTTTGGAATTTGGAGAACCAAGAAATCCCTTTGAGAAAGTTGTTGAGGTGAGTGAAAGCTTCATTTTCATATAAGTTTTGTGGCCATTGGTTAGGCCTTGAATTTCTGAAAATTTTGCCCTAATTTTCGTGATTTAGGATCATGGGGGAGTATGGTATGTTATTGTTATGGAAATTGTGCCTTGTTTAGTGTTTTGAATTGATAGAGTTGTATTCAAACTTAAATGTGAAGTTTGGCCACTTTGTGTTGGTTTTTGTGGGTTATGATTTTGGTCATTTTAAGGTTTCCATTGTGTTCCTTGTGGAAAATTGTATGGGAATAAGTTTGGTTATTGATTTTGGAGTCATTGAACACTTTGGTAGAAAATTGGAAATCTGTCTTGTGTGAACTCTGTTCTGGGCAGTTAGTTTGCACGAAATTTTTGAATGACCAAACAGTGTCAAAAAATTATGAAACTTTCTAGTCTTAAAGTTCACATCCCAAGCTTCAAAATGGACATATAATTTGTGTCATTTCGTTTTGTTAACTGAGAGTTATGCTTTGCCAAAGATTGGGACAAAAATTGGACTCTATTTTGGAACAGTGTTGAGTTTTGTATAATTCTGAAATTTTGTGGTGATTGAATTTCTAGTTATAGTTCATATTTTTCCAGTAAAGAGGACTTAAATACCTTTCATTTGGCTTTGGAATCAACTCATTTCGATTTTTCTAGAATTAGTTATAATTTTTGTAAGTTCAGCTAAGAATCAGAGAATTTCTTGGCCACGGCCCATAGTGGCTGGCCGCGGCCAGTGACCTTCTGGCCATATTTTGGCCACGGCCCAAGGGTGGGCTGGCCGTGGCCAACCCCTGTGTTCCAACACTTTGAGTTTTTGAAAAGTGATCTCTAATCTATTGTTCCCAACCCTTTAGGGCTTTTATTAGAGGCATTTGTGGCCTCTTAAGGGTCAATTATGATAACCAAATGAAAGTGTTATGAAGTGAATTAAGTCTTGGAATAGAGTATAACTCTTCGTCATTAATTATGATTCTAGGATTTGACATTTGCCCTACTCGGAAGAGACCGGTGCCAGAATACGCCCGGAAGGACCAAGGTAGTGACTCTTCTCTCATGTTGTGTATGATACTTGGTATGCATGTTTATCATTGTGAATGTGTTATCGATCATAGGGCATTACAGCACGAGCAGTTCAGCGTGAGCCGTCGTAGGGGGGACAATGCTCATGATACCTACCCCGGCCGTTGTATCTGCTGTTGTAAGTGCCAAGGCTGCGTTATGGAATCATGGATTTCTGTTTGAGTATCCAGCTCGTGGGGCTGCATGTTATGAAATGTTTTATATAGATCCTAGCTGTGGTGATATATGTGATATGTTCATATGGATGTGCAATACTGTTGTTGTGATTGATGTGTGTTGTATAGATGATTTACTTTCAAGTTTTGATGTTGTGCATATTATGAGTAATTTGTTACTACGGGGATTCCTTAGAATCTCACTCTCCCAAAAACAAATTTTTAGACAGGGCTAAAGGATCTAAGGGAAAGAGGGCGACGAAGAGCAGATAGAGCTCCAGTGTAGGAAATTATTTTGGATATTGGTTATCATGTAAAATTATTTGAATGTTTTTGGAAAACAATTGTATATATTGGGATTCATAGTATAGTTTTGTGTAACCCCCAAGTAAAAAGGAAAAATTTTATGGGCTTTGTGCCTTTGTAGAACCCTTATTTATTGAATGGAATTAGAGTGTATCGGGAATTTGCGTTATACTCTGATATATATGAATGGAATCAACGCGTACAGGCTATTTATGTTTGAAATGTGAGTATGAGACCATGGTGGAACAAGTATTATAAAAGTTTTTGAAAACCCTAATTTTGGAAAATTTTATTTTGTCTTAGTCCCTAAATCATACATGGTCTGTAATTCAAACTTAATTATGTTTTTACGAACTAATCTCGGCCTTGATCATGATGGGGGGGTTACAGATTTCAAGTTGGTGATAAACAATGGTTTTCCTTTCAAAATTATTCACAAAAATTATAGAATTGTGATAAGAAGTTAAAACACTAAAAAATTATGGATCCATATTGGTTGTGAACTTTTATTTTTTATAATGTTAATTATACCCTTATAAAACCACCACAATGCCCTGCCCTCTTGATTCTTCATTTTCAAATGAAATTTACCAATTGAAAATTTGTAGCTTCAATCTTGAGCTTTGTTTTGGTGCGCTGTAGTTGCCAAAGATACAGAATTCGAAATTTGGGGATTCATACTAGTTATGCTTGCTGCTGTTATGTCTGGTTTTCTCTGGTGCATGACGCAGATCCTTTTGCAAGTATGATATCTGAGCTCTTATTTCTCTTTTAAGTTTGCATTTCTTTATGTATTTACACATATACACAAATGTTATTGTTTCTTTCTATTTCCTCCTTTAATAACTAAGCATTTTCACTCCATGTTTCTGGGTTGGAGCCTGATTTCATTATCTTCGTGCATATTGTCATAAAATATTTATATGAAAGAAAGAAGCATATGGTAAGTGTAACATCCCAAATTTTCGATTAAGGCCTAATGATAATTATTGAGGATAATTATCGGATTAAAGTGAAATTAATGTATATTGGTGACAATATTAATTTATATGTCATAATTGATGGAAAATTTAAAGGATGGAATTATTGGCTCTAAGTTGGTGATTAATGGGGAAATTAATTACTAACTAAAAGAAAAGTGACAAGTGTGATCAAATGGCTAATGGAAGGATTAGAGAGTTTAATTGGTGACTAAGTGTGTGAGAGCTAATAGGAAAATGACATGTGGCAAAGTGGGTGTGAGAGGAAGATAAAGAAAAGTCAAATGGGATTAAAGAATGAATTTCTCTCTCCTCTCTTCCCTCTTGTGCGCTGCAGAAGTATGGAGGGAGTATTGTCATCATTTGTTCCTCTTCTTCACTACTCCTCACTCCATCTCTCATCTCTCTCTTCTCTCTCCATTTCCTGGCGCCATTTTTGCACCAAAGGGAAGGAAGAAAAGCTTTGAAAAGGTAAGGAAAATGGCTTCCATTGCTTAAACTTCCTTCTCTAATATTGATCCTTGAATGAAGAGCTTCATTTTGATGGTTGTAATGTGTTCATTGGTGTTAGTTTGTGACCTCAAGAGATTGTGAAAGTTGAAGAATCAAGAAATCTCTTTGGCAAAGTGAAAGAGGTAAGTGTTAACTCCCTTTTGATATATATATTGTGGTTGTTGGTTGAGCATTGATTTTCTGGAATTTTCTGCCCTATTTTCGAAAATTAGGGTCTTAGTGAGTTTGGCATGTTGTGATCATGGAAATGGTATATTGTGAAGTCTTTTGGACAAATGGATTGGTTTGAATCATTAAAAGTAAAGTTTGGGAACTTTGTGTTGGTTTTGGTGTATTGGTCAAAACAGGGCATGTGGTTAGATTGTGAATTTGGTCATTTTGAGGTTACCATTGTGTTCATTGTGGAAAATTGTATGGGAATATGTTTGGTTAATGATTTTGAAGTCATTGGACACTTTGGTAGAAAAGTTGGAAAATGCTACAATGTGAACTCTGTCTGGGCAGTTTATTTGTGGGGATGTTTTGAATAACCAAATGATTTCAGAAAATTGTGAAACTTTTCAGTCTTAAAGTTCACATCCCAAGCTTCAAAATGGTCATATATTTTGTGTCATTTCGTTTAGTATTCTGGGAGATATGGTTGTCCAAAGTTTGGGGATGGAAACAGAACTCTGTTCTGGAGTAGTGTTGGGATTTGGGTGATTCTGTATTTTTGTGATAATTTGAAGTTATGAGCCATATTTTTCCTAGAAAAAGGACTTAACTACCTTTCTTTTGGCTTTAGAATCACTTCGTTTCGATTTTTCTACAATTAGATATGATTTTTCGAAGTTCAGCCAAGAATCAGGAAATTTCTTGGCCGCGGCCCAAACCTTTCTGGCCTGATTCTGGCCGCGGCCCATGAGTGGCTGGCCGTGGCCAGTGGCCTTCTAACCATATTTTGGCCGCGGCCAACCCCTATGTTCCTGCACTTTGAGTTTTTGAAAAGAGATCTTCAACCTATTGTTTCCCAACCTTTTAGGGGTTTTATTAGAGGCATTTATAGCTTCTTAAGGGTCATTATTGATAACCAAATCTAAGTGTTGAAGAGTCAATTGAGTATTGGAATAGAGAATAATGTTTTGTCCTTAATTATGACTTTAGGATTTGATATTTGCCCGGAGCGTAGAAGGCCTGTGACTGCTCAAGGAAGGAAAGACAAAGGTAGTGACACTTTATCCTATATCATGTGTATTGCATTGCATGTTTGCATTAGTCATTGAATACAGTGAAAGTGAAGAGGACGTGGCGAAAGCCCGGACTCGATTACAGTGAAAGTGAAGGGGACGTGGCGAAAGCCCGGACTCGATTACAGTAAAAGTGAAGAGGACATGGCGAAAGCCCGGACTCGATTACAGTGAAAGTGAAGGGGACGTGGCGAAAGCCCGGACTCGAATACAGATAAAGTGAAGGGGACGTGGCGAAAGCCCGACCTCGTATATAGTAAAGGGAACGTGGCGAAAGCCCGGTCTCGAATATTGATTGCTGCATTGTGATATATGTGACTTGCTTTGTATATATGCATCATATAAATAAAATGTTGCTACTGGGTTTCTCTAGAATCTCATTCTTTCCAAATAACATTTTTAGACAGGGCAAGTGGATCGAAAAGCAAGCAAGTGGCAAAGGACGATTAGAACTGCCAGCGGTAGTCTTAGCTATATATTTTGGTTTTATATTGAATTGGTTATCATTTTGAATAAATGTATACATATTGAATAGAATTGTAGTGGTATAGTTTTGTGTAATCCCCGGTATGGATACTGAGATGGGCAATGATGCCCTATATAAACCTTTGGATTACTGTTATTATCCCGGGTGAACGTCGGGAATCGTGCTTACTCTGATGTTGTATATGTAACAGACCAAACAGGCCATTTGTTTTAATGAATGAAATGAATGGAGGTCCATTTATACAGGTGTTTTAAAATGTTTTTAATTGTTCCGGATTTCTCATTCGATTATTAAACGCCCTTAAACACTAATCTCGGCCTGATTATCGAAGGGGGTTACAGTAAGTTCTTTTCATAACTACATTCCTATGATTTTATGTCAGATATTGTCATACAGTATTTTTATAATATTTCAAATTCACATTCTCACTTAAGACCATCATTATTCTATTCATTTATAGACAATGTTCAATTTATAAAATTTCGTCTTTTATTTGAAAAGAAAATGACTTGTTTGATTCTGATCAAATTTTAGGCATTTCAACTATCTTTTTCATGACAACGTAGTTTTACTTTGCCCTTCTGTAAAGAAAGAAGTAACTTCTCGAAGCTTGATGATGATGTAGAATTGTTGATACAGAAGATGACAGTTTTATGCATGTAGTTGCAATAGTAGAGAAAACTATTTTTTTTGGCATAACTATTTTTCTTAACTGTACCACAATGTTAGTCCAGCATGTTAGCCCGAAGAGTTTAGCAAACTAATTTCCACTTCATTAGCGGTTAATGACACTCTGTCAAGAATCTATCGTCTTTAAAGATTAAGCTTTCAATTATAGGCCCACATATGATTAGTATTAATATCTCTGACATGCCAGCTCTCGCAAAAGCCATTTGATCATGAAATCTTGACCATTTGGTCAGGTAGTTCCCAATAACTATCAAATAAAATGAAATGATAAAGCAATTGAACCGTTTTTTATTTGCAATTATGTTTTGGCAGAGTAATCCCACTTACCAATTGTGTAAATACTTTTGAAGCCTATCTTTCTTAAAATTTTGTATACCTGAGTTAATATGCTTGAAAAGCTGAACCAAATACAGGAAATGAGAAATGGCAGGTGCAGATCAATGAAAGGAGTATGCCATTATAGGAATTTTACATTTAAGAATAGATTCTTGATCATTTAGTTCTAGCAGAAGTTTGTTTATGAGAACTACAATACAGTATATAGGATAAATTTTGGGTTTGCGTTTGAATAGATGAATTGATATACTGGTGGCCTTAGGTTGTAGGAACTTTTTTTGTTTTTTTACCAAATAGGTTGTAGGAACTAGGAATACCATATTTTCAGGTTTTCTAGATGATTCTTGGGATTGGAACTCATAAAACCTTAAACCTTAGGAATACCATATTTTTTTACCAATGCATGTTAATATTTAGACAAGGATAAGATTGAACTTATTCTATTTTGGAAAACTTGGAGAGACAGAATTCTCAGTGAATTGTCATTTTCCAATCTTCTATTGTTTGAACGCTCTTCCCTTCATTTTCTTCTTAATCAATGTTTAATTTCCAGTTAGAACTTATTAGTGCTGTTACTTATTGCCAAAAATTTGACATAATTTTTTTAAAAATAAATTTAGGACTGAAAAATCCACTTACCTTGATAATCTATGTATCGCCAGTAATGGCATTGGCAACAGCTCTTCTTTCTCTTGCCATGGATCCATAGGATGAGTTCCAACATAACAATTACTTTAATAATCCATGGAGAATTAGTCGAAGTTTCTTGCTCATGATTTTTTGTGGAGCACTTGCCTTTCTGATGGTAGGATTTTGTTCTTTATTATACTCATATGCTTAATTTACTTTGTAGTATTTGATCTGTCATTAACAAGCTCTCTTGTTTATTTTAAATGTTTATTAGTAAAATTTGGTCTGTTTCCTTAAACATATGAATCTTGTTCTTGCTGCAGGTATTGATTGAATACATTCTTGTCTCTGTAACTAGTGCAGTCACAGTCACAGTAGCAGAAGTGGTCAAGGAGGCTGTCACCGTTTTGGTATTTGACTAATGTAAAATGATTTCCATTTGTTGATGTGAATCTTAATAATTGTTTATTGGTAGTTTATAGCATGTTATATATATACTAACTGTACTAAGTAAAACATGATTGTTCGTCAAATAGTTATGGCATGATATTTACTACGCGTAAAACAGACTGCCTGCAAATGATTTTTAACCTGTGAGCAGGCTAAGTGAAGTGTCATAGAATGCAGCAACAAAAAAAATGCCTGTCAAATGGAAACTTTTTCTATTAGGAAATCCTTAAGAAACTGAAAATTTGGATTTGCTAGAAAGCATTTCAGTAGAAAGGTAAAGATGTATTACTTATCATGCCAAACGGCTTTCATGGTTGATTAAATTCACATTAGAATTTTTCTTGCAAGCCGCTTCATGAAGTGGTATGCCATGTGATTGTTTTACTCTTGCCTATTGGACAAGATTATTGAAAATAGGTATTTTATCTATCACAAAAATATGAACAAGGTTACTTTATGCTGTCAAATGTCAACGAAAATAAACAAAAAATGGAGTCTTAAATTGGTATTTTAACCATTATGTGCCTTAAAGATATTTATCATGAGTGAGATTGATAATGTAATTAACACAGAAGCCAGGGGGTATTTGGGCCATGTGCTTAAAAAAAGCTGCCAATCTCTTTGTTACTCTTCCTGAAAAAACAGTGATTTTTCTGAAAATAAAAACCCAGTATAAATTATTTACCTAGTTTGATGAAAATTTGATAATGATGCTGACAATGATTGTAAAGAAGAATCAAACGTGTTAAAGACTTTTGATAGCTAGGTGCTTCAACATAATGTCTTCTTATTTTAATATTCTCTTAGTGTTTCTTAAGAGATCAATATGCTCTTCAGATTGCAATTCCATTAAAATACAGACCAGTTCGTTCCACCGTAGTTGTGTAATCAAGTATTATGATTTCTATAAGTGTGTTATATTGCTTATTTCTTTTACTTAAATATTTCTCGTACTGTGATCTCTGGTCAGATATTTACTTGCGCTTGACTTACTGGTTTCATGCTGTTTGTATGTAGGTTGCTGTCTTGTATTTTCATGATGAATTTACTTGGTTAAAAGGATATGGTCTCATCACTATTATGATTGGGGTCAGTTTATTCATTTGGTACAAGTAAGTCATCAGCATCTATACATTTGAAGCAACAAGTTACATCGCCCAAGTACTTGTTTCTTCCCTTTGATTTTAAATACCGATACTTTGGGGCAAAATTTTATCTTCTTAATACTGGTCTTATGAAATCTTTTGGTTTTTCAAAATGCATGGCAATCTGCTGTGCCAAGAATGGGACAACTGAATCCTCTTTTTTGTTTTCCATTTTCATTTTTTCTTATCAAACTCTATCTGGAAAATGAATAAATCCATGAATTACACAATAGTTCATATCACGTACAATAATGCAACTGAACTTTCAGATACTTTCACAAATTAAGACAATTGACTAGTTTTCCCAAGTCATTTTAGTGTACCTCAGTTACAACACTTCTTTGAATGTTTAAATTTCAGATACTGGAAGCTTAAAAAAGGCCATGCAGTTGAAGATCTCACGGGAGGGTTACCAAGAGATTCTGTGGCAAATTATGTCATTCTTGAGGAGAAGAAGGAGGAACATGATAGGTAGTAGTTGCAACCTTTACAATTCTATATGATGCAAAATTGCAAATCACAGTATGATGGCTTATAGTCTTGGTCTTTTAGATAATCACGTACTGATGCATAGACTTTGGGTTTTTTGTCGATTATCCATGCAACATGTTAGAAATACACACAATTAATCAATTTACAACTTGTTCCTCTGTTAGTGGTCGCCATTCACAAAAGTGCTTACAACTTCAAACAACCGCCTGTATCTGCATTTGCTGGAAGTTTTAGCTTTTTCCAAAGGATTTACTTTGAGTCATTGATTTAATAACAATCTCAGTCAATTGTCCATATATCAGTTAAGCTAATTCTGGGACCACGGAGGATAAAATTCAGTTCCTAAATCCACTGATTCATCTCCATTTAAGCATCATAATTGTTATCACCAGAATAAAAGTTGATGGTTTAGTGGATGAAATTCCAGCTGTATGCTCATCTGATGCATTTTAGCCTTTCTAGTGTTGGATCTTCTTTTATTTGGATACCAGAGTATAGTTTATGTACTCCAAAAGATGGCTTTGCATCTTTTCTGGTTTCATTTAAACGACAAGCCTCAAAAAATTTTATTGGAGCATATGATATATCATGAATGTTTGCATAGGAACATATAGGATTAGATGTAGTTTTAATTCTCTCGATTGTAAGTGGAATAATAATTTATATTGAACCCTCAAGATTAATTGAATGGTCAAATTTTGTTCAAAATAATTGTCACTTTCTTACAATGGAGAGAATGAGATATAGCTTAACTTAGTTTGACTTTGACTTGTTTGTAGCTTGGAATGAGTACTTGGTGGGTCAGCTTCAATCATATGCTTGCAGTCCCGTGATAAGGATCCTTCCTGTTATATTTGGGGAAGCAAATTTTCAGATATGCTGAGCTATTACCAGCATTAACACTGATATTGGTTTTCTGTGATTAGAATGTGTGGTTCTCTTTAAGAATGTGCAAAATCTGAAACAAATTTGGCATTCTTTTTTCGAGGTGATAATAAATACAGCTTGTAATAGATCAAGTGTTTTCTTTACTTCTTTTTGGCCATCTTGGATGATTTTCTCTCTCTCACTCTTTTTTTTTTTTTTTTTGCTGATATTTTTGTAATCACTCTGCTACATAGTAAGTGCACTTCAACATGTTATTGCAAAAATAGTGCCAGGAATTGTTTATATTGCATAGGCTTGATTTTTTTTTTTGGACCAAAATTGAATTGAATTCAGCATTGACGGCCTAATGGGTTTGGCTGAATAGCAGATGTATAACTTGAGCTTTGGTCAGTGTGGTTCAGCTTTCTGGCTTGGTTAAATGTTAATGCGCTGTTTTTAAAAGTAAATTTTTTTTGGAAATTTATTTTTCTTACCATGTTAGTTGGATTTTTATACTAATATAGGGCATTAAAAAAATCAATCTCAAGAATATTATATATATACACACACACACATATATAATGTGCAGCAAACAAATTGAATCCCTAAAAATAGAAAAAAAAAATACTATTGAATATACCAAAAATTACAATATAAACCATAACAAAATACATTAAGAATAAAATGTCCTTAAGTTACAAGCAGAGACAAACAACAGAACAAATGTGAGAGGATCAAACAACAGAGTTCGTGTTCGAGTGTCATATGGGTTGAGATGAACAGTTACCTCACCACATAACTCGGGTTCAAACGACACTGAGAAAAGTTAGAGAATCAAACACTAGAATAAATACAAGAATTTTCAATACAAATTAATCTTCACCTCCAATATTATTCAAATTAATCTACGATCTTGTCATCAAGAAATAAGTTCGCCGCTTTGCTTGTAGTATGAAGAATGTTTGAAATTTCTTATACATCTTGATCCTCTCCATTAAATAAAACATAGAATAAGTGCCCTGTCTTTCTTTCACAAGGAGATTATGAGCTTGGTTGACCAAAAAAAAGAAAAAAGCTTCATTGCAATTCATTGAAAAATAAGAGTGAAATAACTTTAGGACTTCACGTTCACGCAAGTCGAAACAAAACTCCTCTCATATTACCTTGTATACCGTAAATCACATTATAAAAACAGTTTCTACTGTTAATCCAAACAACCACTTAATTTGTTGCTTTATATTCCACCCATGTTGAGAAGCATTCAATTGTCACTCGTCACCAATTTGAGAAGATAGTAGTATTCATATCTTGCCAAGGCCAAGGAAGTTAAAAAAGTAAAAATGGTCATGAAAACCACCCTATTGAAACTAAAAATTACAAATCAATAGAAGACTAGACTAGCCACGGAGAAAAAATTACAAGTATATTTCACGCAAAGCACATGTTGCCTTACAAGATAATGAACATCCATCCCTTGCTATTAAACTCACTGGGCCAATTTGCAAAGATCCTCGTATTCCGTTGCCTTGAGGACTCTGCCATCGTAAGGACCTTTCTCAATCTGCACTTTGGCACAAAAATGATCAGTATCAACCCCTAACAATCTCGCTGTAGATCCGCGATAAGCTCCATTTACGATCTTAACAAGACCACCAACTTGAGGGATGACAGTTTCAAGCTCTGCTTGATCAACTCTAAGCACATGCTTGCTTTCAATCATTTCTATTTCCCCAACATATTTGTCAATCACCTTTCTCACAACACCTTTTTGCTTGTAATACCCTTTATCAGCCAAAACTTTGCTCATGACCTTAACAACAATTCCCTCGTGCAACCAGTAATCCTTTCTATTAATCTTCTCCCTTTTTCTCTCATCTTCTCGCATCAATTCATCCAATGTTGATTTTCCACTACCACTTTCTTTCCTCTTCAAAGAGCCTCCAGGTTTCCTTTCTTCCTTTTTGGCATCCTCAACCTCATCGAACAATACCTTCGGTCCCTCCCTTTTATCCTTGGTTACAGGTTTTGCAGATGAACCAAGAGAAAAGCCAATCTTAACTCCATCTTCCACTTTTAACTCTCTAGGAAGTTCAGCCTGGGAAGGTTGATCAGATCCAGAGGCTGATGGCGGCATCAACTGCTCAGCCTTTTCTATTTGTTTCTGTATCTCCTTCTCTTGCTTCTCTTCTTCAGCCATGTCAGACTTTATTCTCTTATTCTTCATCCTCTCTTTGAAAAGAGTCTCAGAATCCCTATCAATATAGGTGATAAACCAACCCTTGGGTGTTTCTTCGACCTTACACTTTCCAGTCCGACCCAAATACTTGACAAACTCAGTTAGTGTAAGCCATTGAGTGGAATTCATATGAATGTGATGTCTATCACTAATGTACTCGTTGTAAACTACTGTAGCTGCTATACGACTGAACCGGTGGCTGCGCTTCATGTGCTCAAGAAAGGTGTTCTCAAACTCTTCAGAATATCCCTCAATTATCCGATTTGTGTTTTGTCCAAATATTTGCATTTGACGCTGGTGACTTTCACTCATGCAATGACACTTGAACCCATTCTCATCTCGACATTGTTTCTGACACATCTGGCAGTACCACCGAAGCTTCTGCAGCCCCTTTGCTTTGATTCGATTAGCTATTGCCTTTGGTGTAAGAAACTCGTTCTTCCCCATTGTCAATCTGCATAAAATGTTTTTAGAAACTTAACGACCCGTTTGATTCAGGAATGTAATGGTATGTAATGTAATGATGTTTGCATTATTTTGTTTGGTACAAAGATGATACATAGGTATATTTGATTGAATCGGAGAGAGATGAGAATGGGCAGAAATAATAAATCAAGAGACAAAATTACCCCAATCCACACATTCATATAGTGACTACCTACATTTTACTTCATCAGTACTTGAACCTTTATGTGAGTTCCATTAGGTGGGAGAATATACACAAATAGTGGTGATAAATTCAATATCTGAAACTCCCAGATAACAAATTCAAGCCATACTATACTAATTTAGCATACTAATATTGATCGCGGCAATCTTACATGAATCTGCTACAAAGCCGCAATAGAATTTAAAATGAATCTGCTAGCATCCAAAGACTTTGATGATAGAACCCCCTCGAAGTAAAAATCCCAGCCTAGGTTACAATTTTTGACGGAGAAAGAAAACAGAAACAACTCGTTCTAGGAAGGATAACATGTGGAATCGCGGATGATTGGAGATATGGACACAAAAAGTTAGAAGCAAGAAAAACGGAGATTTTGAATCACGATAATCCCTTATTGCGGAACAAATCAGATTAGTTAAAAGGATTATCAAAACAAATACTGACCAACAGATCAGGCATAGGTGATGAGCATAACCATTTTCTCGCATAAGAAAAGACAAGAGCTCAGTGATGATATGGTCAGGGAAATGTGAAAGGGCAGATCGTGAGGAAGGGGAAAAAACAGCAGCAAGGTAAGAAAACAATACCCAAAAAGAACAAATTACATACCAATTAACACTCTTTCAAATTTTTCGATCTCCCTTGTACCAAGATGCACAAAGAACGAAGGCGGCGACGACTAACGGCGATCGGAGGACGGCGAGCTGCCAGGAGTTTCAGGATAGATCGGGAAAGCAATAAGAAACAGCAGCAATGAAACAATATCCTATATAATAATTAAAAGAAAAAGAAATTTATTTTTCTGGGCGATGCTTGAATAACCGGCCAAAAAATTTTATACTCTTAGTGATTATGCCAGGCCCGATAGCACCGAACAGAATTGGATCTTGATTATTTGATCAGTTTTGAAATAAATTTAACGTATACCGTTTTATATACACTTTTAGATAATGATCTGTGATAATCTTTTTATAAAATAATTTTAGTGATATCTTAATAGTTTAATTCCTAACTTCATTATCCGGCCAAAAAAGTCCTAACTTCATTATATTTATTATTTTTTATATAATCTTTTTATTTGAAAGTGGGTTAAAATAATTTTTTGTGAGACAAACTTGAGTGCCCGATCCCAAAAACTTTTCAAGAACAAAACAAGCTAGTCTAACAATTCTAAAAACACTAGAAAAGAGAAAATTACCAATACAGGTACTCCCTCCATTACTTTTTATAAGATAGGATTATTAGATATGTCATATTCCTTTTAATAAAATCGGATTAGGGGATGTCTCAAAATTTTTTTTTTTTTGTAAACTCCTTATTTTACTCTTATTTAATGATAAAAATTACTCATACCACGATCGAGTAACACTAGTATAAAGTATAAAACAACTCTTTAGTCTTCATCTAGACCCATGTTTGTTAATTATTTCAAAATAAAATTAAAGATTTAATTTGTCTCATAAAAGCTATTATTTGGTAAATAAAATTCATTGATGACTTGATGATTTAGTGTATATTTAGATTAGCTTTTGAAAATATTTTTTACGATTTACGAGGTAAGTATGTGAGAAAAGTTTTGTCTCGACTTACGGAAAATAGCTTCTGAAATCACGGTTTAGGTATTTCCCAAATACTCAATTAGACTCCTTTAACATTAAAATCCCAGGTATTAATTAATATCCTGTACGCAAAGAACCCTCCATTTAGCTTACAATCTCTTTTATACAATGCTGCATTCAATTCAATTTTAGTTGAAAATAAAACCATTAGTACCCGGGGGTCAAGTTGAATCACATAATGATCATTCATATTGCATATGGGAAAGCAAGTTTTAAAATATGTTAAGCTATTACCAGCATTAACGCTCATGATATACATACACACATATATATTGCAGAAGGTTACTTCCTCTAGCTTCTTCATAATAATGTGTAGTTCTCGTTAAGAATGTGCTGAATCTGAAACAGATTTTGGCATTCCTTTTTCGAGGAGATAATTAATACAATGTAAATTATTCCATGTCCTATGAAGTGTTTTCTGCTTGAAACAAATTTTAAAGGAAATATTACACTAAAGATTTACTTTGGAGTGCTGAGTTTATTTTAGAGTGTTGAATTCATCTTATATTAAATCACTTTTGAAAATTAACGTTTTGAATAAACTTGAGCATGAAAGAATACTTTAAACGCAAAATCACACCTAAAAATACTTTAAAGGTAAAATTGTATCACAAATAAGATCAAAGTGCATGATACTTCAGAGTCTTAGATGCTGTTTTACCCTCTAAATAATTATACATGTGATTAATTTTTATGACATGATTTGTTCAGGCAATTTTTATAGATTATTGTTGCCGGTTTTTATAGATTTTAGATTTTAGTATGTTAAAAAAGTTCTTAATTTTTTTTAATAATATCTATGTTTTTTAAGTTTGTATGTTTTTATATTAATACTTTTGTATTAATTTTTTATTAAAATAGTTTAATTATTGTAATTGTCTAAAAGTAATATTTATTAAATGTAAGTCTTTATATTACTTTGTGCAAGAATTTAATCTGAATAAGAAAATGATACAGTATTTCTAGTAATTTTTTAACTACTTATTATCTCCTCTAAATATTAGAGGGAAAAAACTTATGTACAGAAAGATATATAAAAGATATATGCATGAGCTGTGTCCGAGGGATGGGTTCATACATATATTGTTCACATCCTTGACAATATATGCATGAACAATAATGCATACTCATCCAATTTATATGTTTCCTGACAAAATAATATATTTATTATAAAAATTCATGATGAACCAATCATGGTGCCGTGACAAAAGAAAATGAAAGAAATATGTTTTTAGTTATTTAAAAGAATACTAAATAAATAACTTTCAATAAATATGATAAAAATTTAAAATTTTATAATATAGCAAAACTTAATAATTTTTATAATGTATTGAAAATTTTGAACATATGTATTAGAATTATTTTGTTTGGATAAAATTTATTTTTAGGCAAATGTTTATTCATTTGTTGAAAGAGGGGTATTTTGGTCAAACAAAACTTTTAATAGTCAAACTTAACAGCCAACTAACGGTTAGGTAGATGGAAATTGAATCTCAAATATGTAAGAGAGATTCTTATAATATGTATTTTAATTTTAAAAGGAGGTCTATATGCGTTTTCAAAATAAAATGAAGATTTATATAGTTTAGATAAAATAGAAAGATAGTCAATATATTTTACACTAATTCAAAATGAATCATACCAACCTAATATCCGTGCCAACCAGGACACCAATCCAAGTTGACCCTCTTCCCGCCAAGAACTTCCTATTTAACTACGCTCTTACTTCACTCACCTTCCGCATCCACCCCTCTCTAATATCCACAACATCGTCTGCATATCAGGTGATGCCCAAGAATATTTCAATTCAAATTCGAAAAAGTCATATAGATAATGCAAACAGCAGTTTTGAAGATCTTTACAACACCAAATTTCTTAATTCAATTAAATGTTCGGGGATATCTCATCATAAACTTGTATTGAAAGTTGGTGTACTAGTTATGCTAATAAGAAATATTGACCACGCTGCAAGTATATGCAATGGGACAAGGTTGTAAATAACAAATTTGGGAAAAAATGTCAGAGGCAAAAGCGTTCAATGGCATAAGTGTTAGTGAAAAGATTTTAATTCATCATATGAACATGAATCCTTCTAAATTTAAACTACCTTACAACATGACAAGGAGGCAGTTTCCAAATATCATATCATTTGCACCGACGATCAACAAAAGTCAAAAACAATCCATGACCAATGTTAGCCTATACCTTCTAAACCTGGTTTTTTTTAATGGACAATTATATGTTGCACTATTGAGGATTAAGAGTTTCAATGGATTGAAATTACTTACATTAAATTAGCATAATAATTGTACAAATAGGACTACAAATGTCGTCTACACAGAGAAGTGTTTGAGAACCTTTTGTAGTCGAATATGTGTTTTGTCTTTTCAAGTGATATGAAAAGAAAACAGGTCTCTTCTAATAGAAGTTGCGAACATTTTTCCAACAAGAAAACACTATTCTGTGCAATGTACGAGGTAATTTGTCTTGTTTTTTGTCAAAATGTTGTTAGATTTTGGTATAGTTTTTTCGTTCTTTAATGCTAATATGAATTTATATGTGTGTGTGTGGGTGTGCAGCATTTAAATTAGGGGAGGATAAAGATGTTTTTTATTTAACCTAGTATAAGGCTGATCTAGAGGATATGAGCATATATGGTGGTTCTAAATTTTTGACCTTGTTTTGTTCAATGTATTATAGTTACAATTAGCGAATTATTATTATTATTATGACAATATTATGACATTTTTTGTTTAGCATGGGCTATTTGGTCGTATACATAACACTCATTTTTTTTTTCCTTTTGGCCAGAAATTACTAATTTATTTTCACAATCGTTACTTTTTCCCTCTGACTATTTAGACCAAACGAACAAGTAGTTTCTTTCAAGGATAAAACCACTATTCAATCACTCATAATTATAAAAGAGTAAGTGTGTGTTTGGAATGGCTTATTTTTGTCCAAAACGTGCTTATAATTCGTGATTCACGGTATACGATGCAAGTATGTGAGAGGAGTTTTTTCTCGGCTTACGTAATAAGTACGTTTTTCCTGTACAAAACGCTGAAACAAACGAAGGCTAACAGTTTCCCTGCACATATGAAGTTGGTACGGAGAATATATGCCCAACAGGACTGGGCATATGGAAAAGAGTGACAGGAAGTCGCTTGTTTTTACCAATAACCTCACAATTTGTCATGTACTTAATATAAGACTCAATTAATTTTTATAGAGATATTTAAAAAATTAAATAAATTATTTTAAATTATTTATCTTTATCATTTTTCTCTAAAATAATTTATCTCACTTACAAACCGATACATCATCTAATACCGTATAGGCTATAGTTAAGTAATTCATTTAGTATCATTAATCTCTTCAAAATGTCAACTTGATCTTATATTGAGGATCATGAGAAGTAGCTTAATAATATGAAAGTTTTCCAATAATAAATGGAAGGTTGAGAGTTCAAACCTGTTTAGAATTTCAGGTTGTTAGGGTCGGTCCCTTTTAATAAAAAGTGGTTTGGGTTCGAAGTCAACATGAAGAAATTTTGAAGGAAAAAACATTACTCCCTCCGGTCCTAAATATAGGACAAAGTTTGTAGTGCAAATTACACTACAAACTTTGTCCTATATTTAGGACCGGAGGTAGTATTAGATTTGAATAAAGACAGTGATGGAGATTGGGTGTATCAATAACTAAAGAACCAAATTAATCAGATGGTCTAACCGGTTGGATTGTGGATCGAATTCACTAACACTCAATTTGTAGACCAAAAAAACTGTTTCTGTGGTTTAGCCGTGTTGGATAGGAGTTGAGCCTCTATTGAGTCGGAAGCCAGAATTAGATTAAGTGTGTTTTTGGTAACATCCCAAATTATGGTTTGCGCAACCTGAGATAAAACTTCTCTCACACACTTACCTCATAAGTCATAAAAACTATTAAAAAAAGCTAATCCAAACACACACTAAGAAGTTTTCTTAGCTTATGAGAAAAATGCTGAAAAAAATATAAAAAATAACCCTATAAAAAAAATTCAATATATTTTTAGACTCTTTGTTTCCATATGGTGTTAGTTAATTTAAAATTTCATTTATTTATATTGTTATCATGGTGACAATTATATTATATTTATTACGGATTTAGTTCTTGATATACACACACACACACACAATTATTATTTTTATTAAACTATTTTGTCATCGGTTCGATGGCTAATCCAACATTTGGACTATGAGAACTGTAAACCATTTGCCCATTGGGCTCTTTAGTTGGACGATTGTCCTGAATTTTAAAACATTGGGCTTGCATGTAAGATATAGGATGGGTCATCTGGATAATGAGTGTTTGTGTACTAGGTGGAGGTAAGCCCATCACTTGTGATCCAAAAAGTTAATAATTTTTTTTTTAAAAAAATGTGGGTTTAAGTTTTAAAAATAGGTGAAACATTTATAAAATTTGAATAAAAGTATGCATAACTTAATTAATTTTTGTTTGAACAGTGTGATAGTCAACATATTCAGATAATTTTTTTAAAAATTTTTTGTGCAACTATTTTGAGTGTCAAAAAGATTGGGAGCAAAACAATTTAATATAAGAGAAATTTTAATTTTGATCGTTGAAGTTTAACTACTGTTACTAAATCTCTCTCTTCATCTAATCCCCAGTCCCCACCACACACATCCTTGCATGGCTTGATTCTTGCATTCTCTAGAATTTGAGGATTCCAGTGAGAGTTTTGATCTGATTGGAACATGCGAGGACTTTCAGAGAGATGCAATTTGCAGATGAAAATCAAACAAGGGACGACGGGGAAAGGAAGGAGAAGGAGGAGATTTGACGGCGTGCGTTGTGCGGAGCTTATCTTTCTTCATTTTTATGGGCCAACGGTGTTGGACGGAGTTAAATGCTTACGTGTAAAACAATGGATGTTGCAGCATTTTTTTTTCCTAGTGCATCCGGTATCTGACGCTTTTTCTAAGATTGGTCTTCTTTAAGACAGGTAAACCCGAATAATCGATTAGTCCGAATTCAAGTATATATCAAACCCTTCTTTAGATATTCAGCTCTCCCTTTGACAATAACTTCTTCCACAAGACTCGAATACGAGACCTTGTGAAAGAAACCCAAGTATCAAACCACTTGAGCCAATTACCTTCGGTGATGTTGTAGCATCTTATTGGTTCACTAAATGTACTAGACCTAAGTTTTGTCCAAAAAGGAAAAAACACTTTTCTAACAAAACCATGGTTTTTATGAATGATGATCACTTACCAGGCACCTCTATAATTATCACATTAACTTATTTTTGTCTAGCAATTTACACATAAAAAAGTGATTCTAATCGATTTCAATTATTAATATCAAATTTTCACAAATATTAACTTATTTTTGTCTAGCAATTTACACATAAAAAAGTGATTCTAATCGATTTCAATTATTAATATCAAATTTTCACAAATATTTTTTTTTTTGAAATATATTCTCCAAAAATAAAAGGATTTATATAAAAGAGGGAAGAACTTACCAAAAGGTATAAAGAACATAAAATCAGATTGGTGATTGAAGCGGTAGAAATATTGATTTAATGGTTAGTGGTTGAATTGGGTTAGATCAAACCAGTTATGATTAAAATAATATGCTCCCCCAGTATTTAATAGAGGATATATTTTGAAGTTGATCTTGTTCTACATATAAGACATAGTTATCATATTTGTCAATATTTATCTAATTTAAAAAATATAAAAATCTTTGTAACAAAAAAAAAAGATATAAAAGTTTTCAAATATATAACAGTTAAAAAAAGCAATATTTAAATAAAAGAGTATTAGTCCACAAGTAAATAGAATATTAATACATAAATAGTACATGATCCAACGAAACATAGTTAATTACTAAAGTAAAAATACGATAGACTGTTATTTTTTCAAATTCAAAACGACATTCAATAAAGAAAAAAGTACTACTTCCGGTCCTAAATAAAAGACAAAGTTAACTTTTTTCGGAGAGACTAAGGAAGCTAAATAACTTACTTAATCATATCATATGTTATGTATCCTTAGATTATATATATATATATATATATATATATTAATTTATTAGTTAAACTAATTAGTTTGAAAAAAAAATATAAATATAAAAACTCTAAAGCAATTTAATTAGCTTCCTTAATTTCTCCAAAAAAATCAACTTTATTTTATAATTAGAACCGAAGGGAGTATAAAACATCTAACTTGGCTGATCTATTCAACATGTTGGGCTGCATCGGGTCAACTAGCTAGGTTGATATCAAGTCGCCTATTCCTCGGTCTAGTTGATTGACAGAACGGGTCCATTAATAACAAGGTTTTAAAATCCGGACCGGTCATTGAACCGGTCAGAGTATTGGATCAAGGGTCAGTGGGTTAAATAGGAGTCAAATCGGGGCTAAACCTGGGCTAGACCAGTGAGGAAGGGAAGATTTTAGAATTATTTATATGAAATTTTGAATAAAATATTAAAAAAATTAAAAAAAAACAGGTCAAACTGTGAGAGAATCAATCAAACCGTGTGAAAACCAGTTGAATCGGAATTCGTTATGAGATCAGACCGGTCTGGCAGTTTTATGGTCAGACCGGCCAGTCCAGTCCGAGCTTGATAATACTAATTAATAAGTTTACCAGTCTCACTAGCCAGTCCAGCCGGTCCAAATTTTAATACTATGCATACGCTACCATGTGTGATTAGCTTGCTTCAAACTCATCCCTTTCCTTCCTGAAAATCATAATGAGGTTACCACCATTGATTGGGAAACTCTAGTAAAGTGAAAGGTCGTAATTCTTATTATTCACGTAGCTATATATATAAGTCACTAGAATGGTCTGTTATGTTTAGTAAGGCTAACCCATGACAGGCCACCATACTCTAGTAATGTTGAATTCACTCTACAGCTGCCGCCTATTCTGGTGCGATGGTGAGGCCTTTACTTCAAAATATGGCAATTTTATAACTCAGACATAAATATCTATAACACACTCACTCACTGAACCAAATTAAAAATCTCCAGCTAAGTTATGTAACAACCATTAGGTAAGCCTAAGCCATCTCTACGCATTATTCGCTTCAACCTCAACCTTCTTCTTCTTTACTACACACAAACACGTACACACTCATCCTAGAAGGCCATATTAATATTAATCTCTCTCTCTCTCTCTCTCTCTGCGCAGAAACAGCTCATGATACTAAAACACAACTCATCTCTGCAATAATAATGAGGCTTCTTCTTATTCTCTCAGTTCTGTCGTCTCTTCTTGTTCTCTTCTCTTATCATGCAGGTAATAAGTTGCTGGGTTGTTTCGTTTTGCTCTGATGCTTATTTATGTGTTTGACGATTCATAAATTGATTTGTTTGTTTATGGTTTTGTGGCTCTATTTTTAGGGGCTTATGATCCTTTGGATCCAGATGGAAATATAACGATCAAATGGGATGTTATGTCTTGGACCGCTGATGGTTATGTGGTAAGTATACTTCAAAATTTATATCATTTAGATAGACAAAGTCATGAACTGATATATAGATTCAACGTCAATATTATTTGTCTGAAATTTATTGAAGAGTCAGTTGTAGGTAGCCAACCAATTGGATTTTCCTTTCATTTTTTCCTCTAGATGGAAACTTTCACTATATGTGTCTATTCAGTAAAACGAAATAAAATTAGCAAAAAGGAAAAAAAGAAAAAAAAGAGTTTTTATGCATAGGCCTATCTTCATTCTATATATATATATGTATATGTCATATCATTTAAAACCAAATATTTAAAGTTACATACACAAAATTGAACAGCTGAAAGGTTCTCTGGATGTTCTTTTCTTGTTTACTTTTTCTGTTGTATATCTTCCTTTCTTGAGAGAGATAGTTTTATCAAACAAAATCACACTGTGTATTTACAAAGTGGTGCTGTGATTGTGATTCAGTAGAGCATCAATCGCTTTGTCTGATTTGCAGCCTCAACCGTTCAATAAAAACGACTACAAAATCTCAGTGACCCTCCAAGTAAAAGTCATACTAAATATATTTCATCCCATGCTTAGATGGGCCCCACACGTTAGATGGGCCCATCATATCCCTTTCCTTCTCTCTTCACCTGTACCGAAAACGTTGAGCCCATGTCACACACACTTGATATATGTGGTATTCTACACAGACACACACACACATTAGAAAAAACTTTAGGAAAATTTTAGAAAAATACCACTTGAACTTTAAAATTTTAAACTAATGATTTAACAAGAACTTGAATTGTCAATCTCATTACACTTCTTATCAACGAGATTTTAAAGTTCAAATACTAGTATTTTTTTGGAATTCTCTAAAAAACTAATAACTTAGTCCCTATATAGTCTTGTAGCAATTAATTCAGTCCACCAACTTTAACTCAATGCAACTTACTTCCTTGGTTTATTGGTAAAAAAAACTTGCTCCCTTAGTTTTAACTTAATTAAAACTTAGTGCTTATAGTTTTAACCTTTTAAAACATTAGATCCTAAATTAACTTTAATCTTTATAGTTTTATTTTCTAAAATGTAGGAAACTTTAAATGATTAAAACTATAATAATTGAGTTACACTAAGCCAAAGTTTAGAAACTGAATTTCATTTGAGTCAAGATTATGTGTATCGAATTGTATTGGATTAAAGTTCAGGAATCGAGCTGTAACTAATTCAAAATTACAAAAGACCAAGTGATTAATTTTACCTTCTTTTTAGAGAAAAAGACAAAAAAATACAAGTTAAACTTTAAAATCCTAAATCAGTTTTGTTGCTTACAAGAATATAGGTATTAACTATACTTGTGAAGCAATTAACGACTCATTTTGGTAGGAAATCACTTATTTGAGATTTTTCAAAATGTTGTCCTTTTCCCTTTTTGTTTTTTTTTTTGGGTACTGATATATGATGAAGTTATTGTTCAACAAAGATATGTATGATGAAGTTGCAAAATGACAATGAAACAGGCAACAGTAATAATGCACAACTTCCAAATGTACCGTCACATAATGAACCCAGGATGGACCTTAGGGTGGTCATGGGCAAAGAAGGACGTGATATGGTCCATGGTTGGAGCTCAAACCACAGAGCAAGGAGACTGTTCCAAGTTCAAAGGCAATGTCCCACATTGCTGCAAGAAGACTCCTACAGTGGTTGACCTTCTTCCTGGTGTACCCTACAACCAGCAATTCACTAACTGCTGTAAAGGTGGGGTCGTCCCTGCGTGGGGCCAGGACCCTAATGGGGCCCTCTCTTCCTTCCAGGTCAGCGTTGGCCAAGCTGGTACATCAAATAAGACTGTTAAGTTGCCTAAGAACTTCACCCTCCTTGCTCCTGGTCCTGGTTATACTTGTGGCCCCGCTAAGATTGTTCCTTCTACTGTGTTTCTTACTCCTGATAAGCGCCGGAAGACTCAAGCTCTCAGTAAGTTCCTTTGTTACTTACCCTATTCTTATTATTAAAAAAATTAGTTAAATTAGTTAATTATAAAAAAATTTTCAGTAATGCTTCGAGGTCAGGTGTGGATCACCTAGCTCCTTTACTTTAGGATAAATTATTTAATTATTGGCATCGGTTAATATACTCAAGTCATATGTTGATTTGCCCAAGATACATTTTCTAAATAATTTGTAATATTATGGATCCCTAATTAATAGGAATAATTTGAGAAAATGTTTTAAACTTGGGAGACAAAGTAGATTGAGATTTTTTTATTTATGAAAAAAGTAAATCATTCAGCTAACTTATACATTTAGGACCTAAGACATGTGATGGGAGGATAGTGCAGATCATAGACATGTGATGGGAGCGTGGCTAATATAATTGCCTTTTTGTGATAATATAATTGCTATTTGCAACCGTACAAAAATAGCCCATATATAGAAAATATCAATGATGATTTTTTTTAAAAAAAAAAAAATCTTTGAGAGTGGTTTGTTTTTTTTGTTAATCTTTACATATAACCATTACCCCAAAAGAAAAGATACAGAAGCAAGGTTAGCTACATAAGACATAATATCAGACATAACTGTCTGAAAGGTGAAACAGGCACCGAAACCTGTCCTCCTATGATCTCCAAGCTAGTGATATCTAAGCTGTATAGGCTCCACCACATAATGCTGCTCCAGCATGCCTAACTGCCTACATAAGCCACCCGGTAGTATTAAATTGTTGACCAATGCACCGAAGCCTTTAGAGTGGTTTTAGTTTCTAAGGTCCTTTATACTATGAGTCCCGGAAGCTGAAGTGTCATTTTCTCATGTGCTAAAGTCTGACCTCTCTCTCTCTCTATCTCTTGCAGTGACATGGAACGTAACCTGCACTTACTCGCAATTCCTTGCGAGGAAGAACCCAAGTTGTTGTGTGTCTCTGTCATCATTTTACAACGAAACAATCACGCCATGTCCAGCTTGTGCCTGTGGCTGCCAGAACAAGAAGAACTGTGTCAAGTAATTAACTCAACTTATCCTCTCCCATAACTAAACAACTTGAAAAAGGATTTGGGTTGTCTAGTGCCTCTCCCCTAATGCCCTTCAAATTTTCCACCTTCCTAACTTTTTTTCTTGTTTTTTTTAATCATTAGATTCTATATAAAATGAGTGAAAGTTTGATATACTTTAGCAAAAAAGGTGTAACTTTCATTTTTTTACTATTTTTCCCAAAACAAAAATCTGAATTAAAAAGAGACATCCCAAATCCCTTGAATAATATCAACATCTACTTATTCTTCGCTTGGGTTTAATTTTTTGTGTTTTGTAACATAGGAGTGACTCCAAATTTCGCAACGATAAACGGCTTCACAATACTAAGAAAGAGAATGACCAGTTGTTACAGTGTACTCATCACATGTGCCCTATCAGAGTACATTGGCATGTGAAGATCAATTATAAAGACTATTGGCGAATCAAGATTGCTATAACAAATTTCAATTACAAGATGAATTACTCTCTTTGGACTCTTGCTGTTCAACACCCAAATCTCAACAATGTCACACAAGTTTTCAGCTTTGATTATAAGCCTCTTGTTCCCTACCAGTCTGTCAGTAAGTATATATACACATGTCAGCTTTATCATTCTGCAATTCTTTCTTCTTCTAGGAACTTCAAATGGGTTATTTTTGGAAATATTGAAGCGTTATTATAGTTGGTTAACCTCTCACAGGCTCTATATATATGAAAGTCTTATCATGTGACTTAATAGTATAGTTGGTAATACAGGCTAATCCGCTAGAGTTGGGCTGACTTATCGCAGGTTGATAGCCTACCAGGTCGGCCTGAAAATACCCTCATCAAAATGAGCTGACATTTAATCAACCCAACCCATAACATGTGCATTGGGTGGGTTAGTTTTCCATCCCATAACCTGTGCATTGGGTGGGCTAGTTTTCCATCATCATCATCATCATTATTATTATACTTTTTTTCATAATAAGAGAGGTAGTGTGAGTAACACTAAAAATTTCAATCTTTTATAATATAACCTAATATATATATATATATATATATATTTATATTCTTTGTCTTAAATTTCATATAAATGATAAGCTCATAATTCAGTTTATATTAGAAGTACAGGTTTGTTTTGATACAACTATTTTTTATGTACCATAAGGGTTTGATACCATAGTTATTAAAACCGGACCGGATCAGCTGGTTTAATTAGAAAATCGGAAACCAGTCCTGCCTAGCCTGTTTGACCAGTTCACTATTCATTCAGAATTTCATGACTTCATAAATTCCTATCTAATTCTATATATTTTCAAAAATTATAAATTAGGACTCTTTAGAAAGCTTGAAATGTTTGCTTTCTCATGCAAAAAGAATCACTCAAAAATATTATCATTTGATCCTCAAAACTTCTCAAATTCCAAAACTATTTGAAAAGCCTAGAGATATAATTTCCAATCATGGTCCTTGGTGTTTCCAAGTCTCAAACATTCAAATTCCACCTCCTGATACCACAAATCTCATCAATAATTAAATCTTACTTAACTCTAAACCTCAATATTAAAATTTGGAATGTTACAATTAAGAACTTGAATATTACAATTAGCAACTACCTCATTTTAGCGTCATTTAGGTTCGCTTCCTCACCAATCTAGCCCATGGGTTAGCTCCGGTGTGACTCTAATATGACCTACTACCCCGACCAGTTTAGCAGCTAATCCAGATTTAATAACCTTGTTTGATACATCTCCTAGTCTAAAACATTAAGAGGGACTCAAGTGCAATATAATTTTAATATAAGGACATTTTAGTTAAATATTATTACAGCAAAAGTATATTTTTTATTATGTAAATTTGAGTTTCATCCCTTAATATTTGCTTATTTTTAGAATTTTGTAAATTATATATAAAAAATTTGGGCTAGCCCATCACAAATACAGGTTAGGTGGATTCAAATAAAAAAGACCCGTATCAAAACGGCCCAACCTTTTTCAACCCAACCCACCTAATTTTTATGGGTTGTGGGTTCAACCCACGGGCTCCGATCCATATTTCTGGCTCTATTTAATAGTGTAGGGAGGTTCTGAATCCACCAAAGAGGGAAGCTAACATAGGTTATCACCTCATGTATTACCCCCAAACGTTTGGGTAGTAGTTTCTATCCTGTACTCTTCCCCTCCTCAATCTGTCCTCTATCTCCTTCATCACCATTAGAGTAAAAGTTTGATGGTACATGTTTAATGCTTTATAAGAAAATATTATTGTAATTTTATAAATAAATTTAAAATATCAAAATTTGATCTGACTGATTAACATCTGTAGACTATTAATATAAAGTAGATTTTTTCCTCACTTTTTTCACTTTAGAGTTGTGAACTGTTTAGACTATATAAGTTTTAAAAATTTAAATTTATTTATATATTTTTTTAAATAACATTATAATAATATTTTTATAAAATGTTAAAAATGCACCATTAAAATTTTAATCCGATAGTGAATCATTTCCATCATCTTTGTGTTAATATTCTCTTTCCCCTTAATCTTCTTGACAATTATTCTGATGGTAATGGTAATTTGCAGATGATACTGCTATGTTCTATGGCATGAAGTACTATAATGATCTGTTAATGCAAGCTGGGCCATCTGGGAATGTTCAATCTGAAGTGCTTATGAGGAAGAACAAGGACACTTTTACCCTCAAACAGGGTTGGGCTTTCCCTCATAAGGTTTACTTCAATGGAGATGAGTGCATGTTACCTCCACCTGATTCATACCCAATTCTCCCTAATTCTGCTTCTCTAAACGTCTTTACTTTCCCAATATTCATCTCCTCTTTCCTCTTCTTCATCTTTTTTCTTTGATTAGCTCTTGGGCAAGTTTGAGTCAAGGTTTCGAGTATTCAAGTGCACATTGCTTGAAGAGAAGAGAGGCATATATAAAAAACGGGCCTCACTTTTAACTGTGAGACTCATAGAAGTGAAGTGAGGCCTGCCTTTTTTGTTTCTATCTGTCTATCTCTCTATACTTCAGGTAAAATGCACTTTAGAGGATCTAAATTCTTCTGAGTATTCATCTTTCTCATTGCTCTTACTGTTATCTGATTCATGAATTTGAACATGTTCTGTAAAAAGAGTGCTTATTAGATGTATAGCAAATGAAGATAATGGCAATAACAGGTAGAAAGATTTGAGTTCTTTGGGAAGGATTGAACCAGAATCATGCTTATGTATTTGGTGATGTATAAAAGCATTAAAAAAAATGTTGTGTACATAAATATATGGCACACATGATAATTGATTTTGTGCCTCATGACTTGTTGTTTTTGCAATGAATTAATAAATTCAATCGCCCTTTTTTTTTATAATTTTATGAAACCTGTTTTGTATGTTTAAATGGCATTGGTAGATTTAATATAGACATATCTATGAGCAAAGTTTTAAAAGAGTTCAAACATTTGAGAAATGTATACTGCAAACCATATCTCTTGAGAAGAAACGCAGGGCTAAACATTTGCAAAAACACTTCAAATGTTCAAGTGGAATAAAGGAGAAAAAACAGGGAAAATCACACCAAAGATCGAACCAAGAAAATAATATATGAAAAATATTATAATTTGCCAATAACAAGTTAAAATAATACTATTAACAAGAGAAATTAAAGTGGCACAATCGATAAGTTATGGGACTTTTTAGATATTATTTATTGTCCAAATAGAGATGTTGACTAAATAACTCGAATATTATGAAGAGATAAACTACTTTAGAACATCAGCTGATCAAGGATAATACTAGTGATTATCAAATATAATTAGAAAATTGGATCATATATATTCTCAAAATTAATTTAATTAATTGATCAGAAGTACTGTGTACTATTAGTAGTTCTAGTAGTTGTTTGTACAATAGCAAGAAGAATTCCTTTAAACAAGAGATGTAACAAATCAACAAAAATGATGTCACTGATTCACCAACCCAAAATTTAAAAAAAAAAAAGAAGAAGAAGAAGATTTAATCGACATAAAAATTGATAGTCATCCATGTCACAAATGATATGGTAACCGGAGGTAATAATATAACTTAGAGTAAAATACCTAAACTCCCCCTCTATTTACTCCAAATTACAGAGACATCTCTATTTTAAAAACCTATAAAAACTTCCCTTAAAATCAAAATATCTATAGCATAAACCTTCCATCTAATTTTGATATTTAATTTCCATCCATCATTAGTTGACTGTTAAATCACAGCTATTGGAACCACTGCAATTGGACATCTAAAAATCACATAGCTGTTGAAACCACTGCAATTGGACATCTATAAATAAAGATATGAATTTTCAAAGTTTGATGAAAATTCTGTTAGCTTTTAGGCAAAATGTGAAATTAATAAGGCAATGGCAAAAATGTATGGGCAAAATAGTCATTTGGCTAAATTAAATCCACAGCCCATATTTTTCCCTTTTTCATGATGTGGAACGTCCAAACAAGGAAGGGAGCAAGGAAATTAAACACTTGGTGTCATACCCTTATCTAATTTTCCATGTTATCAAAGTGCTTGTGCGTTGTTCGGTGAGCAACACAGGAATAGTGTAAAAATACCGATATATAGTACATGATTACATTGAGGAATTCTCTTCAGGGTTAGGTAATATATACAATTTCTCAAAATATTCAAAAGTAAAGACCATATATAACCACTGTCTTAATCTCAGGAAATGTGCCCTTTAGTTCCTCGTGTCTACATCCTTGCCTTTCGAGCCGCTGGCACCCGCTGAGACATTTTTTTTTTATAAAAAGGGGTGAGATTCCAGGGAATCTCAGTAGAAACATACTATCAACATATAAAATGCAAGAATTAAATATGCAATGCACCGTATTAAGTAAAATGAAAATTCATATCAATCCGTGTGTGTACACAAAGTTCAGGGCCAACCATCTAGTTGAAACCCCTACCTATACCTCAGCCGAGTCACCGACTATAGCTACACAATACTAGTGTACCTTGGATGGGCACCGAGCCACAACCAGGTTATGTGCCTCCCGCATGTGTTCAAATCACAAAATACAGTAACACACATTATACAAATAGTCACTTAGTGTATGAGAGATAGTAGTCCATACCCAAACCCTTTTCTAGTTTTGAACGGTCCGCTTCATGAAACGTGCCAACTACAAGTGTCCAACTCGATCCTAAAATATCAAATGGACAAGAATTAGGTTATAGCCTATCCATGTACCATTTTAGACACTTCCATAGAGTTTATTGTGGTTATATTAGCCTATGGTGAAAATTTACCAAAATGCCCCCGAGACCCCGACCCGGCCCCGCTGTATTCGGTCCGGCTACACTTTTTCTGAAATTTTGACATGGGCTATTCTGACATATTTTCGCCCAAGGAATTCATTTATGGATTCAAAATTATTAAATTCATTGCCAAAAAAATAAAATTGCCCTTGGTAGCCCTACTTTAAGGGTTTCATGGGCATTTTCATAATTATACTTTTTCGGGCTATTCCGAAAAAGTGATCTACCGTAACCTAACCTAATTTTCCCTCTTGAAATCAATAGAATGATCAAATTATTGAAAATCCAACTCTAACCCCTAGATCTCATCATGGCCGAAATATGGGTATGCTCCGGGAAAAATCGAGGTTTTTCGATTCTAACTCCGCAAATGTGTTCTTTTCTACTCCTAATCACTTTATTAGCTATTACATTAGGTTACATCAACCATTTAGTCCAAATTTTGGTAGTATAACACTTCTAAGGCCACTTTTCTAAATTTTACAAAGAAAGACAATCCAGCGAAATTTCACTAATTAAATTTTCCATAACAGCCAGAACAACTAATATTTGAAGTTTAAGAAGCTACATCTTCTTCCTTCTAGCTTTTTCCTTCCTTGGATGAATACTCCTCTTCCTCAAACCCCAAGATTTTTCTTCCTAAACACCATAAACCATGTAGAAGAGAAGTTTAGAGGAAGGATTACGCAAGTTAGAAGCTAAATCACCAAAGAAATCAACCTATCTTGTGAGATTTCTTCTCTTCTCTCTCTAAAACTCTCAAGTTTTCTCTCTTCTATGTCAGCTGAAAATAGCGTCAAGAATGGCTGAAGAAGAAGAGTGAAATGTTGTTTTATAATATCATGCTGATGTCATCCAATTGCTTGCTTATGTCATAATGCCCATTTTCGGATTTTCTAGTGTAATTTCTGCCCAAAATTTGAAAAATCATAACTAATTTTGTAGACATTGTATCGGAGTTATTCCAAAGGCTATAGAACCCTTATTGAGTCTAGTTTCAAGAAAAAATATAGACCTTTGCCAGTTGGAAGTAAAAAATTCTCAGAATTTTAATCTTTGTATGGTGTTCTAGAAAATAATCAATTTCGCTGGGTAAATTTCAAAAATTCATAACTCTTTGTATATAGCTTTAAATGATTCATATGACACATCGCATTAAAGCTTAGGATGTCTACATTTACCTTGTAAAATTTCATAATTTTTGAACATCATTTGATCAATGAAATGCGTTGCACAACAACACTGCCTCACTGGAAGCAATGAAACGGCATGCACTTACAACTCCATCAAATTCCATTTTTTTATACAAATTTCTCATACTCTTTAATTCACCATTTTATTCCCTTTAATACCTCAAGATATAAGAAATTTTAGGGAATAGATTTGGGACATCTGCTAAACCAGGGCTTAGCAGTTCTCTTAATTTAGACTTATTCCCAAGCCTCCAATCCCAAAATTCAGGATATTACACTTGGTCCAAATTCATCAAGGAAAAAGCAATATTGGCTAAGTAAATAAAGTGGGAAAAGTCAAAAGTTTAACATATGTTGAAATGGCAATTAAATATAATATTTCAAGGAAATGTATGATGATATTTTTAATGAACATTATTCCCTTCCTAAAGGCATATTTTGGTCAATTATTAAGAGTGGAGAAAAGAGAAAAGGAACTGGATGGTTGAAATCCAACCGCATAGCAACATAGTAATTTTTACGCAAACCAAGAGCAAATTGGGAAATTGACCAATTAACTCTCCTTCTCCTCTATTAATTAGTTCAGTAGCCATAAAAATAAGGGGAAAATCATGAAAAAAAATGAGAAAAAAGTTTGAAGAAAGAGAAAGGATGAATAATGAAAGCTCTTGAGCTCCGGAGCTGATTTCACCTCCGATTCGGCGTTTCCGGCTTTTGGAGTTTTCTCTAACATTGTTCCTCTCATGGAAAGAAACATTTCTATGGTTTTGGATTTTCAATAGGAGGTGTTTGATTCTATCTACTCAGAAGAGGTGCTGCCAGAATCAAGAACAAATCACATATTCGAGTTCTAATAAGTATAAGCTCTGATTTGAACCGAATATTCTGTGCTTTCATTGAGTAATTCTTGAGATACTCAAACCTTAAATTTTGGCCAGAGGGAGTCTTTTAGGGTTTGATGATCATATGATGATGATTATAATGTTAAAAGAGGTTTTATGATGATCTATGATGATTTTGGAAGCTTGTGTTTAAATCTGCCTTAATTTATTTTCTGGAGGCAGAGAACTTGCAACATGTTTTTGATTAGTCAAACTTGGTCCAAATGCTATGAAATTTTCAGGATTAAAGTAGACATCCTGGGCTTGATTCTGGAATGAAATCTGTAACAGTTTGAGTTTGATGAATTTCTGGGAAATATGTGGCTGTAATTAGGGCTCTGTGATATTTTTCATTGAAAGAAGACTTAAAGAGCTTTTATAGAACCTGGAACCAACCTATTTGGAATTTTGTAAAATTAATTATGAATTTTCAAAGTTTGGTCATCAAAACTGTCAGATTGGGTTATCTTGAGAATTTATAGTAATTGTGTTGAATTGCCATAAGTATTAGGCCAAATATAAGAGACATGTTCTAAAGGCCCATGTAGTCCCATTGGACACTCATTTATCATTGCTTTAATGATATGATTATATATCGAAGGTCATGAGGTGACAAAGAAGAAGCATCCTTAATGGTTGGAGAAAAGGTATAAGAGGAGGACTTAAGACAAAAGGTAGTGAACTTACTTAACTTGCATGTATTTGTTGTGTTTTTTTTGTATTGATTTACAGTATTGCTTTACTTGCTTATGTGAAGCATGTATGAATGAATGAAGCTCTGTTTATGTTTATACTATGGCCATAATTATTTTGTATGAAACATTGAGCATGAAGAAATGTCATTATGTGAACATAAGCCTATGTAAGTCAAGCATATCATGCACTAGCATTCATCTTGCATGCATTGTTAGTATTGTTTTCTACTAAGATTCCCGCGAATCACACCCTCCCCAACCAACCATTTAGATAGGTGAAAGCAGAGAAAAGAACTGCATGACAGGAATGTAGTGGTGGAATAAAGACGGGAAGATGTCTGCATTTCATTATAACGGGTTTAGACACCTAGTAGCCCTATGTAGCTATATTATTTGTAATTGTTATGTACAATCCCTGAGGGAAATTTATGTAATCAAGCACTTATTATTAGTATATCTATGACATTCCTGTGTGCCTACTGAAAAATGTGGGAATAAGATAAGGTTTCTTCCATTTTTTGTATCAGAGCCCAAGCAGTTTTGGCAAAGCAAGTGATTCTGGCAACAAGATAGTATACTCATAAGGTCTTGATTATATGGTAAAAGGAAATACGTACAAAATGAGGCACTAGGGAAGTGAATTACCCATCTTTTGTGAATCAGCCCCTGAAGGATTTAAATACTTGAAGGGCAGGTAAGATCATAATACCAATCTGAGGGTGGTATAAGATGTCACGGACACCAAGGGAGCGGGTCCGAGTAAGGCCAGAGTGTGGGCCTCATTCTAGAACTTTATACAGGGTACTCTGATGGTATAATCCCAGTATAGTATGAGTAGGGTCTTCTGGATTTAAGGACCCGGATGGCATTTGGATCCGCACAGTGATGTATGCTCCCCATATACTACATTTTGGGGTATGAGGGAAAAATGAGATTATAGAGTGGGATTCGAATGACAACCTAGTGGACTGCAGGGAGCATATCCCAAAGCACGTGTTTGAGTGCATGTACTGGCACTGTTATGCAGTCTATACACATTATTTTGATGCCCAGAGACAGTGGGCTCGATCTTTGAGACAAGGGCACTCACGGGGTACCGGTGGTTGGAAGCAATTAGAGCCGATATCTACATTTTGGTATGGGTGCACAAAAGTTAAGCTTGCTCAACCCAGGAAAATATCATGATAGGTGACCCCTTGGGAAGTCACATATATATGTTGTGATATGTTATGAAAAAAGGCAGGCACATGTTGTACAGTAGTTCAAAGGCTGTATGAGCTTTCTCTGACAGCTATAAACGTCTGTGATATATTATTTTAGGCGTATCTGTGTACCTAAAACTTTGTGAAATGATATATATGCCCTTGTGTTTATGTGGTATTTACCTCTTCCTTATTTCCAAATAGTGAAACACAATGATGGTAAGTCTAAGAGGTACAGATGCTGGGCTAGGTCAAAAAGCTAGACTTAACCCAATGCAGCAAATCATGGGCATGTTAACAGAACATCAAATAATGATCAATGATTATAGCAATCAGCTGCGAGGGGTGTAGCAAAAGTAGAACACAGACAAGGGGAAGATTAGAAATCCAATATCATCCAAGAAAGGCCAATGTAGTAACTCTTTCTTTCATACACTATGCGATTATTTATATACTTTGTATACACCATATTTTGTAATATGCATGATACACAGTGCATATGGGTATACTGATATACCGTGCCTATAGGTACACTGATATACAATATCATGAGGGTTCACCGATATGCCCAGTCAGAGTACTGAGGTACAGAATGAGTAGGGGTTGTAACAGTGATTGGCTTTGAAAACATTTCTGACCGAACTGAATTATGTGTTATTATAATGTTGCATTATATGGTGCATTGTATATGTATTATTGCATTATCTATGAATGATTGTGTATTACTACGGAGGTCCATTGGGATCCAACTAAGGAAGTAAGACAAGTGTGGGTAGACAGTGCAGCCCTACCTATATTGTATTTGTTAATGTGAAATATCAGAGTAGGTAGCGGAAGCATACTGAATTTATGTGTAACATTTGAGGACGAATGGAGAGGTTAACATTTGCATCAGTATTGATCATCCCAAATCATGATTAGACCTATGTGGTCTACAGTAACATAGTCTGTATGGCATACAATGATTTGCCTTGAGTAGTGAGGCAGCCCATCAAAGCATGTTAAAGATGCGACTAATCTGTCTATGATTAGGTGGCTCTTACCTTGACATGGCCAAGCGGGTTACACCGTACTGGTTGCTTACAGTCGAGAGGCTGAGCATAAAACATGTGTACTAAGATGGTGTGGCCAACAGTATTACACCCTGTGTGGTGTATAGTGACATAAACTAGTATGGTTTATAGGGTACAACCTATATGGTTGAGATAGTCACACAACCTATATAGTTTGTGATAACACCTATAAACAGAGATTAGGATGAGCCTTAGTGTAGTAAGGTAAAATGGTGGTGAATACTCTCCATATTGTAGCCTCCCATAATCAAATACCCACTCATGTTAGTGTAAGAACAAGCGTTTCACACAAGAGGGGGGGTGAATTGGGTGATACTAAATTTTCGTTGCAATTATAAGAATTTGACGGTGAATATAAAGCAGTAAAGAGTAAGGAGAAATATCACCGAAGTGTACACCGAGAGTTATACTGGTTCGGCCACAACCACTTTGACCTACGTCCAGTCCTCAGAGCTTCTCTGAGAGTTTCACTATAACTTCCAAGATTCAGTGGGTTCTTGGCACCACAGTACAAGCAAGTTCCTTCACCTGGACACTCGCTCCCCCTTGCAGGTTGTAATTCAATCCCAACTCAAGGTTCCACAACCTTAAATTATCTCAATAACAAATATTGAGTTTGAATGAAATATCTCTCTTACAGAGTGAATGATAATCACTGAAGCATAGAAATACAATTTCAACGTGAAAACAGAGCAATGAACTTAATGATACGTTCGTATGTGTGCTTGGTTGTTCTTTCTCTGTTTGAAGGTTCCCATATATATAGGTATGTTGTTGATGACCGTTGGAACATTTCCTTTCGTCCGTTGGTGAGTGCACAGCCACTATTGACTTTTCAAGTTTTTGAAAAATATCCGTTGGCGGTGGTTGGCATTTGAACGTTTCTTTTGACTTCCATCTCTTGAAATGATTTCTTCATTGTATCTCTGTAAATAGACTAAGAATACTAATACAATGAAAGGTTAATCATATAGGAAACAATATAATGAGAGTTTGAATGATTTCTAAATTTCTGGGTATGCTTACTCGAGTATCACTTGAAGTTTACTCGAGTAGCTCCTCGAGTAACATCGAGAAATCTTTGTTTAATTGAAAGTCAATGAATAAAAACGAGATTACTCGGGTAGTGCATGGAGTAAACTAAATTTCAAACCTTTGGGAATAGTTATTACTCGGGTAGCTACTCCAGTAATGCTTTAGCAACTTCATAGATTACTGGGGTAACACCTCGAGTAATCCTTTAAAAAAACTTTTGATTACTCGATGCTCTACTCCAATAATGTTAGCAGGATTTCAAGGCCGAGAGCAATTACCTTGTTACTCGAGTAGGTACTCGAGTAATGCATTCATTTTTGCATTGGTTACTCGGGTAGAACATCGAGTAACTAAAATTTTTTAGCATGACTTACTCTGGTAATAACTTGAGGTTTGCTTTGAGAATATTTCAGCATACTCGGGTACTTACTCGAGGAATCCACTTAAAACACACCATTAGATACTTGTATACTAGAGTAAGGACTCGAGGAACATGAAATAAAAAGAAATCAAGTTAATCAGGTACTAACCTCAAGTTTCCACTTACTTTAGTATGTTACTCGAGTAGCTCCTCGAGTAACATTGGCAGTAGTACAAAGTGCCGAGAGTTACATTTTTTCAGAAACAGAGTTACTCGAGTAGCTCCTCGAGTAACATTGGCAACCTGAAGGCAACTGGAAGTTTTTCATATGGTTACTCGAGTAGCTCCTCGAGTAACATTAGCAGTAGTACAAAATGCCGAGAGGTCCACATTTTAAGAAACACAAGTACTCGAGTAGCTCCTCGAGTATCATTGGGAAAACTCAAAGGCAACTGGAAGTTTTCACTTGCTTACTCGAGTACCTCCTCGAGTAACATTAGCAGGCCGAGAGCAACTCCAAGTTTTTACCTAGTTACTCGAGTAGCTCCTCGAGTAATGGTGGCAGGTTACTGGAAGTTTTCCTTGGTTACTTCAAGTTTTGTCTCATTACTCGAGTAGCTCCTCGAGTAATGCCTTAGAAACTGTACTTCTGATCAAGTTCCTCAGCATCTTTTCTTGGCCAATCTTTAATACTTCCATGCTTACTTCAAGTAAAGCTTGTTCCTGTCATTACTTAGTTTAAGCTTGATTATTAATCATTTTCTTTTCAAACCATTCTTTTGTTATCATCAAAACATGAGATCTAACAGTTAGCAGTAAGCCCCAATGTACATGTTTGTATAGGGCAGTAATACCTAATGGGCTGTATGTCTTGAGGTTGTTAGTCTCAATATGTATTTAGCAAAGATGATGAACTGTATGTGCTTAGGCCATAAGACCTGATGGACATGTATGTCCTTAGGCTGGCAGAATGTTATGTTTTTAAGAATAGTGACGAGCAAGGCTCGAGGCAGTATGTCTTGAGGTGCTTGTAGGCATAGGGGTTATTCCTTGGACTATAAGACTCAGTTTGCAAGATTGAATGGGGTAGTGTCCTTATGCTATATGATATGCCAGTTATGTTTTAATGGATTAGTGTGTCCAGAGGCCCTAAGACCTAGTGAATTAGTGTGTCCTTAGGCTGGCAGATGAATTCAGAAAAGTAACGGGTAGTGACCCGAGGATTGGGGGAAGAGATCCTCAGCTGTACAATCTTATTTGCTAGTTGTTTATATTGCACATTCATTGTTGAATGGGAATGATGAATAAGAAATGGCGAATACTATTAGAGATCTAAGAATATGATGATTGTGTTGCATGCTTGGTGAGCTTGCATAAGAAATAAATAAATTGAATAATGATTTGTGTTGCATGCTTATTGAGCTTGCACACGAGAGGGATATACTAAGTGTCTAGAATGATCCCCAAGTTATAGACATTCACATTTTGAGGACAAAATTTATTGAGCGAGGAAAGAAATGTAACATCTCAAATTTTATTCACCCAAATTCTTTATATTAAAGGGAATAAAATAGTGAATTATGAATCACATGAAATGACAAAATAATGCAATTAGTGGTCACACATAACATGATTAAGTTTAGAACACATTGTAAAATGTGGATTTGCTGGTAGTGTGTTTTCCTGCATGGCAATCTGGTTGTGTGATGATTTTGGATAATCAAATGATATCCAATAAATGTAAACTTTTCCAGGATAAAGATATGAAACTTTTCCAATTGGACATCTTTAAACAAGGATATGAATTTTCAAAGTTTGATGAAAATTCTATCATCTTTTAGACAAGGTGTGAAATTAACAAGGCAATAGCAAAAATGTATGGGCAAAATAGTCATTTGGCTAAGTTAAATCCACAACCCATATTTTTCCCTTTTTCATGATGTGGGACTTCCAAACAAAGATGGGAGCAAGGGAATTAAACACTTGGTCCAAATTCATCAAGGAAGAAGCAATATTGACCAAGTAAATAGAGTTGGAAAAGTCAAAAGTTTAACATATGTTGAAATGGCAATTAAATATAATATTTCAAGGAAATGGATGATGATATTTTTAATGATCATTATTCCCTTCCCAAAAGCATATTTTGGTCAATTATTAAGAGTGGAGGAAAGAGAAAACAAACTAGACAATTGAAATCCAATCGAATGGCAACTTAGTAATTTTTATACAAACTAAGGGCAAATTAGGAAATTGCCCAATTAACTCTCCTCCTTCTCTATTAATTCATGCATCAGCCATAAAAGTAAGGGAAAAATCATGAAAAAATGAGAGAAAATTTAGAGGAAATAGAAAGGATGAATAGTGAAAGCTCTTGAGCTTTGAGCCGATGTCACTTCCAATTCGGTATTTCCAGCTTCAGGAGTCTTCTCTAACGTTTTTCCTCTCTTGGAGAGAAACGTTTCTATGGTTTTGGATTTTCGATCAAAGGTGTTTGATTCTCTTTACTTAGAGGAGGTGCTGCCAGAATCAAGAATAGATCACATATTCGAGTTCTAGCAAGTATAAGCTCTAATTTGAACTGAATATTTTGTGATTTTGTTGAGTAATTCTTGAGATACTCAAACCTTAAATTTTGGATAGAGGGAGTCTTTTGGGGTTTGATGCTCATATGATGATGATTATGATGTTAAAAGAGGTTTTATGACTATCTATGACGATTTTGGAAGCATGTGTTTAAACCTGCCTGAATTCATTTTTTGGAGGTAGAGAAATTGCAACATATTTTTTATCAGTCAAACTTGGTCCAAATGCTATGAAATTTTATAGGATTAAAGTAGACATCCTAGACTTTAACTTGATTGCTAATATAAGTCATTTGGACTAGTGGACTAAAAGTTATGATTTTTCAAAATTTGACCTTGATTCTGTAACGAAATTTGTAACAGTCTGAGCTTGACGAATTTTTGAGAAATGTGTGACTGTAATTAGGGCTTTGTGATATTTTTCGTTGAAAGAGGGCTTAAAGAGCTTTTTATAGAACCTGGAACCAACCCATTTAGAATTTTGTAGAATTAATTATGAATTGTTAAAATTTGGTCAACAAAACTATCTGATTGGGTTAACCTACAAATATATGGCAATTGTGTTGAATTGCTACAAGTCTTGGGCCAAATATAAGAGACATGTCCTAAAGGGACATGTAGCCCCATTGGACACTCATTTATCATGACTTTAATGATATGATTATATATCAAAGGTCAAGAGGTGACAAAGAAGAAGCATCCTCAATGGTTGGAGAAAAGGTACAAGAGGAGAACCCAAAACAAGAGGTAGTGAACTTACTTAACTTGCATGTATTTGATGTGTTTGCTTTGTATTGATTTACAATATTGCTTTACTTGATTATGTGAAGCATGTATGAATGAATGAAGCTCTGTTTCTGTTTATACTGTGGCAATAATTATATTGGATGAAACATTGAGCATGCAAAAATGTCATTATGTGAACATGAGCCTATGTAAGGCAAGCATATCATACACTAGCTTTCATCTTGCATGCATTGTTAGTATTGTTTGCTACTGAGATTCTCGCGAATCTCACCCTCCCCAACCAACCATTTAGACAGGTAAAAGCAAAGAAGAGAACTGCACGAGAGGAATGCAGTGGTGGAACAAAGACGGGAAGATGTCTGCATTTCATTATAACAGGTTTAGACCCCCTAATAGCCTTGTGCTGCTACATTATTTGTAATTGTTATGTACAATCCCTGAGGAAAATTTCTGTAATCAAACACTTATTATCAGTATATTTATGTTATTCCTATGTACCCACCGAACTACGTGCAAACACTTTGAAACATGTGGAAATAAGATAAGGGCACTTGCACCCCTCATTAACATATATAATAATAATCATTTGATTATACATCTTCCTCCAAAATTAAAAAAAAAATTATTTAATATATATTTAGGAAAATGACAGCAAAATACTGTCAAAATATGTAAAAGACAAACAAGGGTGGTGAATTTCAATAATTCCAAATTGAATGATTTGGAATTTTGAAATATTGACTAATGTATGAAATTACATAAGTGCCCTTACTTTTTATTTTTTTTAAAAAAAATTCCTAAAACCCCTTACTAGCCGCTAGAGCTCTAGTGGTGGCTCGTCCTTGGAGCTTTGGTGTCCTTGCCGGCGATCGGCCCCGATGTTGACAAATGGTAATCGAAGCTTCAGCGACCTAATATTTTTTTTTTAATTTCTCGAACACAAGTTGTTAATATAGATACTTGAGTTGTTAATAGTGATATTAAAGTTGTAAACAACCGCCTAATTTTTTTTTTTGAATAAACAACAAATGTCGCATTTACAACTTTGGTATCGCTATTAACAACTTAGGTATCCATATTGACAAATTTTGCTTGAGAAATTAAAAAAAAAATATTAGACAATCAGAGCTTTGATGAAAGTTATTAGGAAATATTTAACAAATACCCTATCTGCAACTTTAGTATCGCTATTAACAACTCAAGTATCAATATTGACGCTTTTTGCTTCAGAAATGCAAAAATAATTTTTAAACGCCAGAGCTCTAGTGAAAATTATTAGGAAATATTCAACAAAAACTCTGTTTGTAACTTTAGTATCGCTATTAACAACTCAAGGATCAATATTGATGACTTTTGCTTGAGAGATCACCAAAGCTTCTGTGAAAGTTATTAGGAAATATTCAATAAATACCCTATTTACAACTTTAGTATCTCTATTAATAACTCAAGTATCAGTATTGACAACTTTTTGCTTGAGAAATGCAAAAAAAATATTATACCACCGAAGCTCCAGTGAAAGTTGTTAGAAAATATTCAACAAATATCCTATTTACAACTCAAGTATCAATATTGACAACTTTTCCTTGAGAAATGAAAAAAGAAAAAAGAAAAAAGAAAAAAATATTAGACCGTTGAAGCTCCGGTGAAAATTTTTAGAAAATATTCAATAAATACCCCATTTACAACTTGAGTAACATTATTAACAAGGGTTAAGGTGCAAAAATACCCATGAACTTTTCTCAAAAGTGCATCCAACACCATAAATTTTTTTTAGGTGCAAAAATACCCATGAACTTCTCAAAATGGGGCAAAAATGTCAAACCGTTAATTAGTACAAACGTCCGTTTTGTGGGACCCACAATTTTATTTTTTGAGGTGCAAAAATACCCATGAACTTTTCTAAAAAGTGCACCCAACACCATAAACTTTTGAAAAGTTCATGGGCATTTTTGCACCCAGAAAAAATTGTATGGTGTTGGGTGCACTTTTTAGAAAAGTTCATGGGTATTTTTGCACCTTAAAAAATAAAATTGTGGGTCCCACAAAACGGAAGTTTGTACTAATTAACGGTTTGACATTTTTGCCCCATTTTGAGAAGTTCATGGGTATTTTTGCACCTAAAAAAAGTTTATGGTGTTGGATGCACTTTTGAGAAAAGTTCATGGGTATTTTTGCACCTTAACCCTATTAACAATTCAAGTATCCATATTGTCAATTCTTACTTAAGAAATTCAAAAAAAAAATAATATGTCACCATTTACAATTTTAGTATCGTTATTAACAACTCAAGTATCTATATTATCAACTTTTATTTGAGAAATTCAAGAAAAATATATTAGGCCGCCAAAAGTCCAGTGACTAGTCGTCAATAAGGATACCGACGCTTCGGTGATGGGCCGCCATTGCAAGGGGCTTTAGGATTTTTTTTTCCTTAAAAAAGTAAGGGCATTTATGCAATTTCACACATTTATCAACATTTCAAAATTCTAAATCAGTCAATTTGAAATTATTGAAATTCACTACCCTTATTTGTCTTTTACATAATATGACAGTATTTTTTTTGGTCATTTTTCCTTTATATTTCTAATTTTTCACATAAAATCTACTTAAATTTTTTATAAATTTAGTAAAAATATTAAATAGATAATTAATAAATATTAATATTAAAAGATAAATTTTTGCATAATACCGGGTAAATTAGTAAATAAGATTTATTTTAATCTAGTTTTTAATTAAAAAATAAACTTTAAAAATATTTTTAGAATATCCTTTAAGAGTGTTAATGATTTGGATTAATATGTATGTTTTTAAAATAAAAAGAGATATGTGTAATTAAGGCAAAACATAAAGGTGGCCGGCGATAATATTTTGCTCTATAACTTAAATTCTTCTCTAATATAAAGAAAATACTAGATGTCTCCCCCGAATGTTGTGTGTGTGTGTGTGTGTAAAACAACCTATGAAAATAAAATAGATTACACAATGTGGCAACATTGGAAAATTTTGGGGGCAGGGGGGAAGAAATTATTGATGCTACCAAACCAATTTATCTGATTTTTTTAATTAAAAAAATAGGAGTTATTGATTACGCCCAAAAAAAGTGTATGTTTGTTTTAATTTTTTAAAAGTGTTTTTAAGGCGTTGAGGTAAATATGTGCGATGAGTTTTATCTCAACTTGATAAACAATACTTAAAAATTATCTTTTTAAGATTGCCAAAAGAGCACTAAATAACTCTCAAATTTCTCTATATTTCATTTCTAATTTTACAATTCAGTTAAAGTATAAAAATACCCACAAACTTATATTAGATGTGCTCAATTGCTTATGAAACCTTAAACTTTACTTCAATGTTATTAAAACAGACCGGACCGGCTGGTTCAAGCTGAAAACCAGTGAATCGGTCACATAACCGATTTAACTAGTTCAATATTTTTTATTAAAAAAATTTAATTCGATTTTTTTTATTTTCTTCAAAATTTTATATTAATAATCTTGAAATCTTTATTTTCTTACTGGTTTGACTCCAGGTTAGCTCGGATTTGACTTTGATATGATCTACTAACCCTTAATCCAATACCCCAACTGATTCAGCATCCAGTCCAAATTTAATAACATTGCTTCACTTGAATATAAAAGTGCGTATAAAATTTTCTAAATGCCCCAAAAGTACCCACCCTTGAGTGAGTTAACTCTCCCTACTTTTTGATTCATGGGCCCCATATTATGTTCTTAAATGATTCTTTAAAAAAAAATTCCTCACCCACTCTCTAGAGTCCATGTGGAGAACATTTTCTACTCATCAAAGGCTCATCACTTTGATAAGCATAAACGTGCTCATCACCCATCTCTATGTTAGATTTATTTTGGATGGTTCATATTTAATTCAATTTAATTTTTATATATTATTTATTTTGGATGGTTCATATTTAATTCAATTTAATTTTTATATATTAAATTAATTTTTATTTAAATATATGTAAAATTAAAAATAAAGATAATCTTATAATTATTACTTCTTATGAAAATAAATTTATCATTTAAAAAATCATAAATTAAAAATTTTTAATTTAAACCGTTCAAATTAAATTTAAACGGTTGAGATCTCATCACAATGGTATGAAATTAGATGTTTATCATGCTCATCACTGTGATGAGCACCGAATACAGACCCCATTCTCTCCCTCTCCCAATCTTGTTTTTTTTTTATAGTAAAAGAGAAGGTATAGCCCTACAGGTTCTATTCTACTAACTCAGTACAAATATAATGATTTGCAACTTCTTCCATGATCAGTCGTCTGACTTCATCAGGTTCTCTGTCAACCACAAGAAAATCCATCGTCATATTCCATGCTCTGTTTGCCAAGTAATCCGCCACCCTATTCGCCTCCCTACAACAATGTAGAATATCCACCTCCCAGTCACGTTTCAGCATCGATTGGATTTCCAAGATTAAAGTAGCATCATGATGTTCATCAGGTACCATTCCTTGAATAAGATCCAGTACTTCGCTGCAATCACTCTCAACAATAATATGCCTAAATCCTCCGTCCCAAGCTAATTTCATACCCCACAAAATTCCCCAGGCCTCTGCTGTGATTACCGACCCGCTTCCAATCCTAAACATAAACCCTTGAATAAATCCGTTTTGTTCATCCCTTATCACCCCACCACAGGTACAGCATCTCGTCGCTTCATTCCTAGATCCATCTGTATTAATTTTAACCATCCCAGGAGGTGGAGGTCGCCAACCCATTCTTGTTGCGGTATAAGACTTGGGTTGCATGTGGGTAGACATACCCCAAGACAACACTGAACTAGTACGTGCCAATAACTCCTGTTTATTCCATTGTTTATTGTTGAAGATACGGTCATTCCTTGCCAACCAAATATGCCTGCATAGTACTGTAAACCAATGTTGAAACTCATAGCCATACACATGATCACGACGGCGTAAACACCATGTTAACCAAGTGTTTCTATCATTTGAGCCAAAGAAATGCCGATGCCATGGACTAGGTAATGTCTCACTCCATATATCTTTAACCATCACACAATCTTGAAGTACATGCATAATTGATTTAGTCTTGTCTTGACAAGTAGGGCACATCCCATTTGTGTGGATTCCCCGTTGAGCTCTTGCCAAATTAGTAAGTAAACGACCATGAGCGCATAACCAAAAAAACATTCTGTAACGTTGAGGGACCTTCAGCTTCCATATAAGCCTCCATCCGAAACAAGAATTGTTTTCACCTTGCCCAGCTAACCTCTTGTACGCATCCTTTAGTGCAAATTTACCATCAGATGTCCATCTCCAAATAGGAAAATCACCACTAGTATTGCGGTTAATATTCACTCTTTGGATTGCAGCGATGACATGTTTTGGTAATAAATGCCCAAACTTATCCAGATCCCATTGACCCGATGGAGTAATACAGTCGGCCGTCTTCCATTCTCTTATTTCATCTGCTAATGGTTGAAATGTCAAACTCTCCAATCTGTCAAAATGGGGGACCCATAGATCATGCCAAAAAGACACCGAGGTTCCATCAGTAATCTTCCAGGCAATACTCTCAGTTACACTTTCCCAATTTTGTCTAATCCCCTTCCATGTGCTTGATTCTGACCGTCTTTTTTCTACTTGTGGCACCAAATCACTTCCCGTCTTGTACTTCTCCCGAAGAAAACGAACCCACAGTGCATCTCGTTTGTGTATCAAGCTCCACCCCAATTTCGTCATGTAAGCCTTATTCTGAAGCCTTGCCTGTCTTAAGCCTAGTCCACCATCATTTTTCCGAGAGCACACACGACCCCAAGCCACCATATGTGGCTTACGACTCGTGGATGTACTTCCCCAAAGAAATTGCCTGCACTTTTTATCTATCTCATCACAGGTACCCAGTGGGAGGGGTATAGTTTGCATTGCATAGGATGGCATAGCTGACATGACTGATAATACTAGAGTATGTCTAGCTGCCATCGATAACATGTTTGGTTTCCAGCTTGCCAAGCGAACATTCATCTTATCAAGAATAAATCTGTATGAGGACTTAGTACTTCGCTCATGCAAGATTGGCATTCCTAAATATTTTCCCAAGTTGGAAGACAGGGAAAAATTCAAGAACTCACTAATGTCCTTTCTTCTCGTATTACCCACGTTCTTGGAGAAGTAAATGTGCGATTTTGCATTATTTACTTTCTGACCAGAAATATCACAGAAATCATCCAGTATGGCTTTCACCACCCCGGCTTGGTCCATATTTGCTTCTGCAAACAGAATAAGGTCATCAGCGAAAAAAACATGAGAAATAGACGTACCTTGCCTGGACAACTTAAAAGGTTTCCAATCTCCATCTTCTACTGCAGTTTGGATTAAATGCCCCAACCTCTCCATCATAATAACAAAGAGATATGGTGAAATAGGATCTCCTTGACGAACTCCTCTGGAAGGATAAAAAGATTTTGCAGCACAACCATTCCAAAGTAACTGCATTTGCAGAGTAGTTACACAAGCTTGAATGACGTCACAGAGGTACTTAGGAATCCTCAATTCATTCAAGCATTCAAAAAGAAAACTCCATCTGACTCGGTCGTATGCTTTCTCCAAGTCAATCTTTATTGCCATAAATCCCTGCTTCTTCTTCATGCTCCGCATAGAGTGAATGATTTCCTGCACTAGAATAATATTGTCAGTACTTTGGCGCCCCTTCACAAAACTACATTGGTTCGGGGCCACAACCAATGGCATAATAGATTTTAATCTATTTGAAATAACTTTTGTAACAATCTTATACACTACATTACAGAGGCTTATTGGCCGAAAATCACGGAAAGATTGTGGATGATCAATTTTTGGAATAAGAATAATTTGAGTATCATTAATATTATGTACCCAATCCGGATTAGAAAATACCCTTTTAACCAAAGATGTCACTGAAAGACCAACCGTATCCCATTGGCTCTGATAAAAAAGAGGATTTAACCCATCTGGACCCGGAGCTTTTAGAGAACCCATATCAAACAAAGCTCGTTTAATTTCCATTTCATCAACCTGTCTTCCCAAAGCACATCTATCAGTTGTGTCAATCTCAGGATAAGTGCACCCAAACACCAAGGACCCCTGGTACGTACTCATGTTTGTATATAGATCTTCAAAAAAATTACTGCCAAATTCTCGTATTTCTTGCTCATCATAAGACCATTCTTGAGAATCAAGTTTAAGGGCTAAGATCCGATTCCTCCTTCTTCGACCATTTTCCTTTGAATGAAAATATCTTGTATTTCTGTCACCCTGAATATACCAAGTAACATGAGAGTATTGGATCCACATAATTTCCTCCTGTGCCAAGATTTTCTCAAGTTCCTTCCATAATTCACATTGCAAATTCTCTAATCTCACTGATGGCCCAACTCTAGCAATTGTGTTATTAATCCCATCAAGACGTCTATATAGCTTGTTCTTCATATAAATTAAATTCCCAAATACCTCTTTGTTCCAAATTTTCAGTTGCTCAGTAAAATTCTCTAAAGATCCACACCAATCTTCCTTAACATTCTATTGTTGCTTAAAAAAATCTGAGAATTCATCATGCATAACCCAAGGGGCGAAGAAACAGAAAGGCCTTTGTTTATTCTCACCATGCGCTACCTTGTCAGTATTAACCAGAATGGGGCAATGATCTGATTTGTATTTTGGTAGATGAAGCACCGAAGCATTTGGAAACTGCGTATGCCATCTGCCATCCACCAATGCTCTATCAATTCTGCTTTGACTAGACGACGTCCCCCATGTAAATCGAGGACCACTAAAGCCAATATCAATTAATCCAGTATCAGTAATCCACTCTCGAAAAAATCTGTCAACTCCACTGGTTTCCCGAATTTTCATGCTCCATCTATCCTCAGGACACGATACAGCATTGAAATCCCCGACTACCAACCATCCCCCACGAACAACCCGGCTAATGTCTCTTAATGAAGACCATAGTAGGCGCCTCGGGTAAATATTAGGATGTCTATAAACAATTGTAAGGGACCATTCATTATCCTTACCTGCATTAACAATTCCATGAACAAATTGCTCACCCGCCGAAAGAATCGAAAAGTTGCAACTTGAATCCCAAAATAACCAAATGCCCCCACTAAATCCCCGTGCATCAACCACATGCATATTAGACCATCCAATCTTCCGAGCCAATAACTTTGCTTTTATTCCCGCCTGTCTAGGTTCCAAAAGAGCGAAAAGATTAACTCCTTGTTTATCAATAATGTCACTGATTAAACGATGAGAAGAGGCACCACCGGCACCCCGAGTATTCCATGTCATAACTATCATTAAACAAAAATAAAAGATAAAGGTTTCCCAAATATTCAGGAAAACACTACTGGGACTTAGGCCCGTATGCTCCCTCACCTGACTCCTTCATAACAACATCACCCACCTCACTTGGGAGATTAATACTAGTTGAATAGATAATCTTCCTACCTGCACCTGGATCAATAGGGTCAGAAGCACTATTTGTATTAGATTTTGGTTGTTGAATTTTCACACCTTTAAATTTTAAAGGCGTCCCCGAATAGGCCTTAATTGGTTGCAATTTAGACGAACCCGCGACACTCTTCCTTCCTTCATTAATACCTTTTGCCAAGATCATAGCACTATGGACTTTTCCACTTTCTGAGGTCAAACTAGAATTATCTTGGTCTACCATTTTATTCTTCACTTGTTGATAATGTTCCATTGGGTTCACCAAACCCGTCTTACGTTCCACCACACTTTCTTTAGTCCCAGGATTAGTCACCACAAGCTTCTTCTTACTAGGCAAGGACCCACATGATTTAATAATTCAGACTTGTGAAGATTCTGTAGCATCATGTGCCGAATTATTGGGTGCCCTTAAAGTGATTTCATTTCCTTTCTCTTCCTTATTCTCATCTGTCAATGCTGCAAATCTTGATCCTCCACCATTAATGTTTCTATGCAAATCACGAACCCCTCCCCGTCTAATATTCAATTCTCCTCCAGTACCACGCTGCATCCTTCGACGTCTAGGTGACACCATCCATTCACCATAGGTTATGGCTTCTTGGTTATGGTTAGTCGACATCGAATCCGCCGATCTTCCATCATTCTCAGTCTCCGAACTTTGAACTCCTGAAGGTCCAGATTCTTTCTTTCGTGAGCAATGTTCGGATCCATGCCCATACCTCCCACATGAAAAACATATCAGGTGTAGACCCTCGTATACTATTTCTTTTTCCTTGCCATTAATCATAATTGATGGGAGTAACGGGGAATTCAGGTCTATTTCAACACATAATCAAGCAAAACGGCATTTTGTTTGTTCAAAGTATTATTGTCCACCTTAAGCACCCTTCCAATCTGACTACCCACCACGTATAAAATACCCTTATCATAAAAATCTACTGGAAATTTTGGAATACGTACCCATGCTGCGATCTTTGGCACCTCCCCAGCATCAGGATCGAACTCAGGTTTCCATGGCTGTACAGCTAGGTAATGTTCCATGTATAACCATGGGCCACCAGTCAAAGCAAATTCATAATCCTCCTCGCTTGTTAGACGAACCAAGAAATATCCAGACCCAATTTCTATTGTAGTTACCTCACCCCTTCGACCCCATAGTTGTTGCAACTTTCTACCAAGTTGTTCTTCATGAACCATACGTCCCAGAAGCCTCACAATCAAAGAAGTCCTCCATTTCTTTGCTAGTTTTTGACGAAATTCCAGTGAGACAACAATATTTGGACCTTTCTGAGTGATCTCAACCTCAATTCTTGATTTCCATCCATCCCCACACCACCATTCTTCCTCCTCATCAGACATATCTCCCGCCATCGGTATATCGACACAAGCTTCCTTGTAAGATTTCTTCGGTTGTGAAGAAACCTCCTCCACCACCTCTTCATCAGTCATCCAATCCTCCACCCTTGGTACAAGGGATTGGTGTTCAGAGAACTCATCTTTCCCATCTCTAACTTTCTTTCGACTTCGTACCATATCATCTTGTTCTTCCGACGACGGCACCGGAGATACTCTCTCACAACTTCTATCCCGTTCACGTATATTACTTCCCATACTGTTCTCAGGTTACACACAAATCTCTGAAAACTTTGGAAAGCCAGAAGAAACGTCTCATCCCACAGATCGCCGATGACTAAAACTGAAACTAGAGCCAAAGATCAGCGTTCTTCCAAAACAGCAAAGAAAACAGTGACGACGACAGATTTTTGCTGAGACAGAAACTTCCGAGTTAAAACCAAAACTGAAGCAAGATGAAAAACAGACTCCTTTGTAGAGATCTTCACGATGGCGTACATGCGGAGCTCAGCAAAAGAAGTTCAGTTCGCCGGAAAAAACAGAGTGTCACAGAAACAGAGCCTAATGTCGAATGAGAGAAATCTCCTCAATGCTAGACGATGATGTTGCGAGACTCCCAGCGTTGCAGATGTAAACAGCAGCTCCGACAGTGCAGATCCAGCCGGCGATCGTCGACGCTGAAGGTTACCGTTGCACTGCAACGGTAATCACGACAGAGGAAAAGTTCTTACTGTTCACTCAGAGAAAAGCAGTCAACAACCATTTCACATACTCAAATAACATGTTAAAATAAAACTTTTCAACTAGTTATATAAACCAATAATAATATTTCCCTATCTTGTTTTTAATTTCTCAAATCTCAACACACTTTAGCCTTGTTTGATTCTATTATCTATTTTTTTGTTCTCAAAACAGTTTTTGGAAACAAATTTTGAAACAAAAATAAAAAAGGGAGAATCCTGTATAAATCCAATTGAAATACCAAAATCCAAATTTAGGCCTATACTTTTAATAAATTATTAATGAGGCCAAGAGGCCTAATTAAGAATTTTTGAATGTTATTAAAAAACTAGAATGCCCTTCTATAATTAAAAAGGAAAATTGAAAGTAGCTAGATGTAGCTCATTACTCATAAATTTTTTATGTGAAAAATATTTACAACTTATCATGTTTTTAATAAACATATGTTCAATGAAATATTAACAACTTATCATGTTCATGCTGATTTCCTGGCTTTATCCTCAACTCTGTTACCTTGGGTGGTTTCTTGATCTTGTTTTCTGCAGTTTCATTCTCTTCTGGCTTATTTCTATGGCGTTCTCTCGTTCTTGGAGACTTCCTGCTTGCGCTGCCTCCCGTGTGCAATACTGTCACTCCCACTATTTATTTGCCAAAGTTCTATCTGCCCGGGGTATCCATGTGTGTAAGCTTCAATCTTTGATATCTCTTCATTGGGAGCTTCTCGGACAGGTCTTTATCACTCAACAACATCGTCCATATTTTGTCCTTCATTTTTCTCATTCTGATGATCGTAGTTTTATTCTGGATCATGGTTTATGGCTTCTCCAAGGCTTTTCCTTGGCAGTTTATCCTTGGAATCTAGATATCTCAATTTGTGATCTTTCTTTTTCCTACTTTACGGCATGGATCCAAATCTTTGGTCTCCCAATGGAATTTTATAATTTGGATGTGGCTCATTTTCCTGCTCCGTGGTTTGGCACCCTTCTACAAACTGATTTTTCATCATCAACGGTTTTTGGTGGTTTTCGTTTTAAAGTTAGGTGCCCTCTCATGTCCTTCCATCCGGATCTTTCCAAAGTCCTCCTTCCCTCTGGTAAGCCGCTTCATTTCTCTTTCTCCCAGAGCATGCTTCTTCGTTATGCTTTGGTTGTGGTGAGGTTGGTTTGTCTGCAGTGCACTGTTCTACGTCGGTCTATCCGGGGATGCCACGTCAACAAAATGTGGGGCCACGCTCCCCTCACATTTGCCGCCATAGACATTCTAATGCATTCAGGAAGGATATGGGCCTCCGGATATCTTTTGGGCCTTCTAATCCCACCAACTTGGATCATCTCAATTCTCACAAAGGTCTCCGCTTTGGTCACATCTAGACCCAGTTGTTCTGGTTTTAACGAGGCCTCGGCTCCTTTCTTTTCTTACCTATTCTCTAAAACGGAAAAGGTCCAACTTACTCTCTTATCCAGTTAAACGAACGAGACTGGTTACCACGACTTTTAAGGCATTAATTGTGTGTCATTTAAACGATTTGATGGGGGTTCATCTTCATAAAATAACCTCTTCATTGCTTAGTGTTTCTATTTCCTCTTCATTACTTCAAAATGATGTCGTTTTGATTATATATGATCTCAGCCATTAATTATCCACTTGATCCTAGCCATCCTTTTGCAAAACTTTTTCTCAAAAAGTTATGTGGAGTGAAAAATAAAAATATAAAGACAGAATTAGTTTTCCCTTCATCTAAATGAGCATCTCAAACAAGAAAAACTTATTTACTCTGCTAGGAAAAAGCACAAGCAGCATTTTACCTTTGGAACTTTATTATTTTCATAGCTTTTTAAATTTCAAATAGGTTATATGGATACCTGGTATAAAAAAAAAGGCGGACAGCTCCCAAGATGTTTTGTCAAGCACACTCATGATTAGCTCTAAGATTAGGTTTGCAAATGAATGGTTAGAATGAATTGGAGAATCAATGGCTGAGATTGCACATAATTAAAACGACATCGTTTTGAAGCAATGGAGAAGTAATGGGCCACTAAACAATGAAAGGTTCTTTTTTGGTTCATCTTATGATGACACTCTTTGGTTTCCTTTGCGTATGTGTCGTCCGGTGCCATCTCCCACCTTACTTCCTATGCTATTTCCTCACACCATTTTTTGCCACGAGTCTTTCCCTACAGGGGTTGGTGTTGCTCTTTTTTTCCTCTATCCACTGGCAAGCATCGAGTTCTTTTAAATTGTTCCATGCTCTCCTCTGTGTATTCTCAATCTTCTTTGGCGCTCGGTTTCGGTGATGCTTGGAGCTTCTCTGTTCTACTAAATCCATCAGCTCCCAAGTCATGAATCATAGGCATATTTCTCTTTCTTTTCTGAGGATGTCTTTCACTCATTCCTTCATCGTTGGAGGATTGTTGGATGGATGATTCTCTGGATCACTGCTGGTGATATCTTTTTCTTCCTCAATCCATCTCTTGGTGAACATATTCATCATCTTGCTGTAGAATGATCCTTGACGGGAATTACTTATGCGAGATGGTTACTTTATGGTGTTTCTGCCTGTCTACTTCATTGAGCATTTCAGGGAGCTTATCCCTCACTTGCGTATCTCTTACCCTACTGAGCTTGATAAGTCTCTGTTAATTCATAATCGTGCTAATTCTACCTGTGTGAGAATCAAAGCTATGACTAAGGAAGAAGCTTTGGACTTTGCTCCTGAACTCTCCACTTTTGGTGTCTTGGGCTCGCTCAATCATCGCAGTCGTAATTTTGTGGAGCTTGCTTATGCGGTTCGTGGTAGTCGTCGCCGTAGCCGTGGGTCTTCTCTTCCAAATGGCCATAGTCCCCGATGTATGTCCCCTACTTCCTTCAATCTGGGTTCGTGAGAAACTTCTGCCGAAAAGTTTAACCTTGAATCTGCATGAGCATAGACTTCATACCCTCCCATGGAATAGGCAGTGTCGTTCGAGGGTTGTGCTTCTGCAGGCTGCCTTGTTTTTCTTCTCCCCTGGCAATATGGCTTTTGGCCTGGTTTCCTTACATCATGCATAGTTTCGGATTTCCTCAAGTTTCTCTCCTGCCTCCGGTGTTTGACGAACCCTCTGCTTTCTGTGATCGATGAAGTTTTTCATCTTTCAGCTCTCTCTTCCTACGAGAAGCTTTGAACCTTGTTGGTACATCTGGGTGGCCCAAGTCCTTTGGGAGACGTGTTGCAACACCTGCTTACTGGTCCTCTGGGTTCATCTTCCTCCGACTGTGGACTTGGAGCTGCTTGACGTCCGCCTTTTGTTTGATGCATGGTTCATGCCTACCGTGTTTGTTTTTTTATTTCTAGTTGTAGTCTTTTTATTTCACGTGCTTTTCTTTTACTGTTCCTACATGTGTGTTTCTTGTTATGTTGTTTGTGTTTTTTCCTTTTTCTTGGGCTGGTCTATGCTGAGGCTCTTTTGTAAGCTGGCCCAGGTTATGTTGTAACCTTTTATCTTGTTTGTTAATGGACTTGTCTTTTATCAAAAAAAAAAAAAACTATACACGTTTTTAACTTATCAAATTTAAAATAAGTAACGTGGTTCATACTTCCTAGTTTATTAACAATATGATTTATTAAGAACTTTATATTAAATACAATTACTTTTATTAGATTCCTTACAAGTTACAACTTTGTTTTTTATTTCTTGACGAATTTAATGTGATTTAGAAAGATTAGGATAGTTATTTTAAGAAAAATAAGTTAAATTTTTTTACATGCATTGATTGGATAAGATAAAGATATCTAGCTATATTACTTGTTAAGAGATTCACATTAATAAATTATAAAAAGGTTAGTATACAAAAATACCCACAAACTTTTTTAGATCTGTACTTGACACCTTATATCTTAATGGGTGCAAAAATACTTGTAAACTTTTTTAAAAAAAAGCAAAAAGAAAAAAATAAACTCTTTCATTATCTAAGGTAACTTTAGTTACATTTTGGTTCAAGGACTCCACATTATTTTTTTAAAAAAATTTATCTCACACACTCTCTCTCTTCCTCCTCCCTCTTCTTCCCTCCCTTCCTCCCATCTCCCTTTTTTTTTTTGGAATATAACCTAAATACATTCAATGTCAACTATATACAAAAGAAACTAATATACCTAATTTCCTTCATCATCCGCCACCTATTGAATAAACAGGTGGGGGTTGATCAAGGATACAACAGTACTCTGGCATGCTATGCACATATAGCTAGGTAGCTTGCAATAATAAGGTCTTCCTTATACCTATGATGAATTTCTAAATGCCAATCTTTGTTAACAAAGCATCTAGCCGCATCAATTAATCAAAAAAGGTTATGGTCATTGCCTTGGAGTAATAGATTAATAGCTTCCATATAGTCCAAGTAAATGATAACATCCCTGCAACCTCAAGCCAACATAAGTGAAGTCTGGTCAAGATGCTAATGAGCTAAACTATTGCTAGTGGAACTCAGACTAGCTTACTGCTAAACCCGCATATCCAACGATCTTCATGGTCTCTGAGAACTCCGCCACAACCTCTATCTATGTTGCTTAGCACTGAGCCATGCACTTCGAACTGAATACTTCCCTCCCGATAGCTACCCCTTCCATTTATGCTTTGAGGGAGTATAGTGTAGAAGGAGAAGTGCCTTGACAAGTCTTGATCCCAATTGTCTCTATAAAAGTTGTCTCAAGTTGTAGTATGACCTATGAAAAATTCAAAGCAAATAGCTTACCACATCGAGCTGCCCATATATCCCAACGGAAATACCCAACGAGAGTGCCCCACTCAATCTTCTTGCGAAAGCATGTCCTACTTCATGCTGTAGGTTCCATTTCACCCACTCCACTCCTTCAAGTGGGGAGAAGGTGTCTAGACCAACTGCAGAAACCCATCTACTGTGTGCATTTGAGCAGTCCCTGATTACATGCATGATTGTCTCATCCTCCTAGCATCTGAATGGGCAGCAGGCTGTCTCTACTATTCTTCTTCTCCTCCTGAGCTGTCCTATATTCAATCTTCCACGTGTAAACAACCACATGAAAGATTTGATTTTCTCTGGTATTGTCCATAACCACAATTGTTTCTAAATGTTGTCCTCTTGCTACTGGGTACTTGCAAAGAGAAAGTGATATGCAAATTTAATAGAGAAGGGATCATCCATGGATGGTTTCCAAAAGTGTTTATCCTCTCTTTTCTCCTCACGAGATGGGTGTACACTCAAGATAACTTCAATCGTCCTCTAAGGGAACCATATCAACAGCCTGTCTTTGTCTCATTCCCCTTCCGGGGTAACATAATTAGCTACCTTCTCATCCTTATCCACAAAACCCTCTAGGCCCGGAACCATATCATTCAATGGAGCATTCATCATAGATCAATTTTCAAGCCAAAAATAATTACTTCTACCATTTCCAATTTTCTTCTCCATTCCTTCCTAAAACTTCCCCTACACCGTGTAGATACCCCTCCAGGTGAGTAAGGAGTTGCTTCGCTTCTTAACTTCAAAGACAGGGTTCACATGACATTTATATTTAGATCGCAAGATTTTAACCCAAACAACCTCTTCATTAGTTACAAGCTTCCAGCATAGTTTCATCATGAAGGCTTTGTTTCGTTGTTGTAAGTTCTTGATCCCCAATCCTCCTCTTTGGTCACTTGATCCCAACCTATAAGATGAATTCCCCTATTCTCTTCATTATTTCCCTACAAAAAACCCCAACTCTGCCTTTCCACCTCATTAAACTAATTAATGAGGTGGAAAGGTAGAGCTGTGGTTTTTTGATTCACCTTGCAGGGGGCACAACTTTCTCTCCAATTTTATTTTATTTAGTAATTTAGTAATTAGTAATTGCTTACCTCAAGGGGCTTTGCGCAATGTAAAAGGTTGAGTACTTGAGCTGCATGAAGGGAAGGAATGTTGAGTACAGCCAAAACTCAAAGGAGGACGGAAAGAAATGGCTTGTTTTATTTTTTTTAAAAAAATTTTTTTCTTTTTTTTTTTTAAAAAAACTTATTTGGAAAACTGCTTTCTAACCAACAAGTTATTGGTTAATATGGTAAGCAATCTCACTCTCATAAGAGGAATAATATAAGTTTGAATCTCGAGAAGTGCACTTATTAGGAGAGGTGAAAACCCTTTACGCTGCAAACCTTGAAAAGGGAAACCGTTCGTCAAATAAAAAAAAAGCTTTCTATAAGTTATTTTTAAAAACAAAAAAAAAGTTTGTTTTTAAAAACTAAAAATATTTGTTTTTTTATTTTTTGAAGCCGCCACCTATTAACTATCAACATCACGCTACTGGTGACGACTACCTTCATATCACCACTGGTGACAGCTGCCGCCATGTCACTACAAAAACATATCTTTTAAAACAATTATCTAAATACATTTCTTTTATTGGAAGAATTCTATATAAATCCAATTGAAATACTAAAATCCAAATTTAAGTCTCTACTTTTAACAAATTTTTGATCATTATAACTGTATTTTCCCCTAATTAATTCTATTACCTATCAAAATCTTTTTATTATATTACATTCTCTTTAATATTTTCTCTTATTATTACTCTATTTTTTTTCCTTTTATCTATCTCATAAATACAGTCATATTCAGAAAAAAAAAGTTTATTTCTAACATATTTATTATTTTAAACTAATTTTTTAATTAAATGGCGTGATTTGGCTATCAACCTCTTTAAAAAAAAAGAGTAGAGAGTATTATTTTTATTTTTTCTAATGAAAGGAATCTAAATATAATAAGAATTCTAGTTATTATCCTAGTTATGTAATAATATTTCAATGGAAGCGGTAATAATCTGATCTAAATAAATTGAAGCGGTGATAAAATAGAGCTTTTTTTTTTGTTTGGCTAAATTATAATGAATCAAATAAATTTTGGATGAGATAACTTTCCTAACTTTTAAAACTTTATCAGTTTGAGGAATCATATACTTATATTTATAAAAAGATAAAGTTTAGGAAGGTACTCTATAATTGATAGATGAAGATGGACTGTACATAGCTAAAAACTCAAGGAGGTTTATTATTACATTTTAAATGTTAAAAAGTTATTTATACATGATCAAAAGTTTTGTACAATTTAACCTTTCATTTTTTATTTTTTGTTAAGTTATCAAAGTGTACTCCCATTTTTAATAGATGATATCTTATAATAGATTTCTATTTCTCAAATATAAGCCACTTTGTGAAAAAAACATTAAAAAAATATAATTGATTTTGTAACAAGTTAATAATATTAATTTTTGTCCACAAATACCTTGTTAATTGTATTGTAGAGAGATTATGAAAGATAAGAAATAAAAAATAATTAAGACACATCAATTTTTGATTGGAGGTATTGGTTAAAAATACTACTCCCCCAAGTCATTTTTGTAGGGACCATTCTTTTGACAGGGGATGTTCTTAATATTATGAATAGATTTTATTTGTTTGAAATTTTAAACTAGTTTTTCTATTTTTACCCTCATTAGATATATGCTACTCACTAATTATTATCTCTCTGCAATAAATTTTCAGCTTTTTATCTCACATGTATACTCTTTCTAAACATAATTGAAAAGAAAGATATATAAGTTACATATTTATTATTTTTAATAAATATTTTAAATCGCTGTGATTTGGATTCTTATTTCTTATAAATAGGATTGGGGGAGTGATTTGGAAGCTTATTCCTTACAAAAAGGATTGGGGGAGTAATAGTCTTTTACTCCCTCCGATTCTAAATACTTCATCTGATCCTAAATATAAGATAAAATTGATTTCTTTTGAAAAAATTAAGGAAGTTAAATAAGTTACTTAATCATATCATATGTTATATGTCTTTAGATTATATATCAGTTTATTAGTTACATTAATTAGTTTGCGAACAAAACAAAAAATATAAATATTCTAAAGTAATTTAATTAGTTTTCTTAGTGCTCGTTTGAGATAGCTTATTTTTAGCAAATAAATGCTTATAAATCGTGATTTATGGAATACGAGATAAGTATATGAGAGGAGTTTTATCTTGACTTACGTAATAAGTGCTTATTCTTGAAAAATAAGCTAATCCAAACATGCTATTAATCTCTCCAAAAAAATCAAATTTATCTTATATTTAGGTCCGGAGGAAGTATAAGACAGAGTTGACTTTTTTTTGAGAGATTAAGGAAATTAAATAAATTATTTAATTATATTATATGTTGTGTATCCTTATATTATATATTAGTTTATTAGTCAAACCAAATAGTTTTAAGAAAAAAAATAAAAATATTCTAAAATAATTTAATTAGTTTCTTTAATCTTTTTAAAAATGTTAACTTTATCTTATATTTAAAACCGGAACGAAGAAATATCATTTTAACTATTTTCCTCACTAAATTGAATTGGCGGAGTTTAATATCCTGCAATAAAATGGCCTTAAAAAAATCATTCAAATCTCTCACAACTCAGGTTATCTAACCCGGATCAGGCCAGTTTTATAGGACCAGAAACTGGCGACCCGGCTACTAAACCGGTCCGGTCCGGGTCAAATTTTTTTATTTTTTTAAAAATTTTTCCCTTAGAATTTCATACTATAAACCTAAAATATTATATTTTTCACCGGTTTGGTTCCGGTTTAGTTTTGATTTGACTCCAGTCTGATCCACTTACCCTTATCCCAATACCCAAACGATCCACTAACTAATCCGGACTTAATTTCCTTGCTCACAACTCACAAGCTTCATCTTTGCAAGAATGTCTGTGTGTACGTGGCAAGTCAATGTTCCACGTTGGCGGCTTCACTAATGAGTCCTGCCTGTTCTTTAGATTTTACTTAAAACGCCGCGAAACCATCTTTTCTTGTTCCCCAAACCAACATTTAAAAGATTCTTCTTCGGGTCATCTTTGTTTTCGGCTTTTCGCTCCGAGAAATTGGGATTTCAGCTCTTTTTCTCTCATTTGCATCTGACAAGTCTTCTACGGATTTCCTTCAGTTTGCTTCCTCAGAATTCAAAAACGGAGAGAGGAATGATTTTGTCTTGCATTTGCTCACTTTGATATCTTGAATCGGAAGGGTAAAATGGCTGCACCCGATACGAGGCCCAATTCTTTTGGTCAGGCCGAGGTTAACTGGGATAAGTAAGTTTACTTTCTTGTTGTTTTGCAATTTTCAAAAGTTTACTTTCTTGTTGTTTTGCAATTTTCTCTGTCTATTCTAGTACATTTTCTTGATTTTGGTTTGTACCTTGGGTTTCTATTGATGAAGTTTTAATCGATGAACGTTGATGAGATTGGGAAGTTTAGTCAATTTGCGCCGCATTTTGTAGCATTAAATTGTTGGAAATGATTTATATTCGGTATTTTCTTTCCATTTTCTAATTCAATGGATAATTATTGGTATGCTTTCGTAAGCAGTATCCGAACGAACATTTTTCTTGAACTGGTAATAAGAACTGCTGAAATTCTGTTTATGATGCTTACAAGCTGGAATCTCTATGTACAGTGAGTCATTCGACTATATTCGTCCTTCACAAGAAGAGTTTTATTTTGTCTTGTTTCATTTGACTCAAATGCAAATTTTATTTGATTTTTTTCTGGTTGAAGATTTAATGCATCCTGCTGTCTCAATTATTGCTTTTCGTATCCTGAGAACTCTAAATACAATGGACTTCAATTTAATTACATTATTATGTGATTTTTATTTACTGAATCTTCACTCTGTGGATGTCAGTTCTTAATTAAGCTCAACAAGTCCCTGCTTATTTTTAACTTATTAATATATCTAATTTAGTGGGATTGATGACTGCTTTTCGCTCATAGTGATATAAGAATTTTGCTTCTTAAAGCTTTGTATCCTAATTTAGATGACTCAATTTGCAGGCTAGACAAAACTAAATTTTATGTTCTAGGAACTGGACTCTATACAAGCATTACAGTGGCCCTCTACCCATTTACTCTTGTGAAAACACGACTGCAGGTTCCTTCAAAGGATTCTGTAGAGAGAAATGCATTTTCTGTTATAAAAGGATTGCTTAAATCAGATGGCTTTCCTGGTCTTTATAGAGGCATTGGCACATTCATCATTGGGGCAATTCCTGGCAGGATCATATTTGCGACTGTCCTAGAGACAACAAAGGTGTCTGCCTTTAGAGTCACTGAACCATTTAAACTATCCGAAACCACACAGGCAGCTTTAACAAATGGAGTTGCAGGCATGATATCATCGTTTGTGTCTCAAGCAGTGTTTGTTCCCTTTGATTTGGTATGATGATCTACTTTATGAGAAGTTTGCATGAATGATTAGGTTTTGCGTCTCAAAATCACACTCAGGGACACAAGCACACACAATGATTATAGTGTTTCTTTCAAGTACATATGCCGTCAAACATGGCATACCTATACAGCTCAACAATCGTGATACAACAACAACAACAACAAAGCCTTTATCCCACTAGATGAGTTCGGCTATATAGATCGCACGACGGCATTGTGCTTTGTTGAAAACCACCTCAAACGGCTTTCTACCATTTTTCCTTCAATAGATGTCACTCCAACTCGCTCGCGTATATGATTATTACGAATCTTTTCTTTTCTTGTATGACCACACATCCACTTCAACATCCTCATCTCAGCTACCCCCATTTTATGTTCATGTTATCCCTTTAAAGTTCAACACTCACTACCATATAGCATTGTTGATTTTATAGTAGTGCGATAAAACTTCTCCTTTACCTTATTAGGTACTTTCCGATCACAAATAACTCCAGTAACTTTTCTCCATTTATACCATACAGCTTGAATTTTGTGATTAACATCTTCAATTTCATTATCTTATTGTATAATTAATCCCAGATATCTAAATTTTGTCACTAGTGGAATAACTTGCCCCTCCAATTTAACTTCCACTTCACTTCTACCTTGTCTCTTATCAAAATTGCAATACATATATTCAATTTTTCTCCTACTCAAATAAAAGCCCTTCAATTTGAGAGTCTATCGCCATATCTCAAGTTTAAAATTAATTTCCTCCCTGGATTCAGCTCAACAATCATGATACGCTTATTTCTTTACAATGATAAAAATTTGAAACATATTCACTGGCTTTCTATTTGTTAACTAAGAGATTTTACAACTGTTCATTGTAATTATTATTAATATCATCATTATTTTACTTATAGTATAAAAGTTTTATCATTTTCTTTTATTAAATATTCTTCTGAACCCTTAATTTCTAATCTGACCCTAATATTGTTTTTAGTGCTTCTTGATTCTTTTTAGCTTAGATTACATAATTGAGATCAATGGTTGGTTTTACAAATTGCAAATGTCATAAGGTGCTATTTGGGAGAAGGACTAAAACGAGGTTTTTCTGTGATAACTAATGTGTTCATGCATGTCCTTGCGCAAAGAAAATATGTATTTTGATTTATTTGGGATATTAATATCTGTATCTTCATTATGGTGCTCTGCTGATGCTTCCATAAGAGAGATGGAGCGTCAATGATAGATTTTCAGATAAAAGAGAACATTATACTTTGTATGAATGGTTTTATTGGCTTCCATAACTTTTTCTTGTCAATGTCTAGACTCCAGAATGTATCAAAGTTTGAAGTATGGATTACACATTCCGAATTCTGATGCTTCAAGTATACATAGTTCATTGTATCAACTTAATACTGAACTATATGTTTCTAGGAATTTTCCTGCTCATTAAGCTCTTTCTTTTCCTCCTAGAAGATATTATTTTAACATATGCATAGTTCTAGTATGTGAAGTACCTTAATGTTATACAGGTTAGTCAAAAGATGATGGTTCAAGGATGCTCAGGCCACGCTCAGTATAGTGGAGGTTTGGATGTTGCTCGAAAGGTTTTAAGATCTGATGGCATTCGGGGATTGTTTAGAGGGTTTGGCCTATCTGTTATGACTCATTCACCATCAAACGCTGTATGGTGGGCAAGTTATGGTTCAAGCCAACAGTTCATTTGGAGGTAAGACATCGAAATATATGTTATTAACATTGAATTATTGTTATCTGTACTGATTTCTGGTTCCATAGTAATTGCTATTGTTCTTAGGAATAACAGTAAACACATTATCTTTCACACTTTAAAGACACTTTACATGTATCATACTTGAAATGTATGTTTGTAAAGGATAGAGAAAACTAAATACCTCTATAATAGACCCATTGAACCCTCTTATTCAAAATCCCCTTCAACTCTACTGGGGCACCAGTAGCAAAGCCATGTTGTCTTGTACAATCCCTAGTCCAGCTTCCATTCTCATACTCCACGTAAAGGTTTCAGACATAGGTCATTTGTCTTTCATATAAGTCACAATTGGGGGCACTTATTTGTTTTCCACTTTTGAGGTGATAAAAGAACTGCTTAAACAATTGTTTGAGTGCATTTTGGCCAGAAGATCAATATCCTTAAATATTAGTGTTCATCTTGGCCATAAAAGTGCTAATGGAGCTTCTTAAAATATGTGCTGATGTAATTGCGTGCATGGCTGCAGGAAGTAAATTATTTAGTCCAAGTCATTATGTTTTGTTTTTATGTTTTTACCAAGTGAGTATTCAATACACATGCCATTTCAAAAAAAGATTACTTACAAAATTCTTAAAATGGGTTATGATGATGGATTTTAGCCAATTAACTTAAAGAAAATCACCATGACGACAAAGACGACAATGACAACAATAAGAAGTCATATCCCAGTAGGTGGGGTAGGCTATATAGATTGCACGATGCTATTATACTATATCAAGAAACAAATATTTAGATATATTGTTAACCAACAGGTCACGTTCAATAGCTTTTATGAAGGTTCTTTTTGGCCATCCTCTACCCCTCTTCACCCAACTCAAAATTGTTTGCTCCACCCTCATTATTGGCGCCTCCAACAATCTTGTTTATGCATGCCCGAACCACCTTAAACAATTTTCTATCATTTGCTCCTCAATAGATGCCACACCCACTCTTCCTATATATTTTAATTACGAATCATATCTTTCTTGGATGTCCACACATCCATCTCAGTATCTTTTTCCCCACTACCCCAAATTTATGTTCTTGTAAAGGACATAACATGCATGCCAATGCTTTTATGACCCCATTTTTGTGCATTGTCTGGGTACCTGATAAACTAAAGATTTGACTCCTGATCATATCTCATGGTTGCTTTTCCAGATTTGTTGGACATGAAACTGAACATGAAGAAGGCACTCCTAGTCTGCACAAATCAATGTTGGTTCAAGGTGCTGGGGGGATTACTGCTGCTGCAACTGCATCCTGCATTACAAACCCATTGGATACTATTAAGACACGATTACAGGTATTCATAACTATGATGGTCATGTCTCTTATATCATCTAAGTTCACTGCTATTTGTGGAGATAAATCTAGATGCATTGCCTTGTTTTTCGTTTCATACACTTATGATTTAGTTATGAAACAGGTGCCTTTAGTTATGCCTTTTCAAAGTAGAAGTTTTAGGTGTTTGTTAAAATCATAAGCTGCTTTCTATTTACTTATATCAGCTATACTTTTCTCGCAATGCTCTCTATTGTTTGATAATCGTAAAATATTTACCAGAAGGTCTCTGAAGGTGTCTTTTTATGCAAATGACCAAACTTTACTTTTACAATCTTCTATAGAATTGTTCCAGGTTGTAGTCAAAAATCAATAAGAATATCAAAACTTGCTATTTTTATGAAATTTTAACAGCTGTTATTCAACAAAGCAGCTTAACAGGCTTAATTTCTGTAAACAAAATGACAGAACAATTTTTTGGATCTCTCTGCATGAATTATCAGTAAGCCGAGCCCATAAGGATGCTCCTTAGTTATCAAATCTTTTATGATAAGGTCCCCTGAAGCATAAAAATGACATCCCTCTAAGATGTAGTAAAACTATTTGAAAGAGTTAATTGTCAAACATTGCAATGACAACATAACCTTTGGCATTGTTTTTTCTCAATATTCTATCATATTAAGGAATTCTACAATCATATGTAAAGAGAACATACTTTTGACAATCTTCTGTTTACCGCCTTTCCTCTCAGCATGTTCTTATGATAAATTTTCCACTATAATATGCTTGTATACTCATTTATGCGTCATGCTTCTCATCCACATGCTTCATTGCTGATGAACTTGTAAAATATGTGCTGGTCCGTATTTTAGTCTCTCTATCTCAATCTCTTAGCCCCTCATATACTCTGTTTGTTGGAATTTGGCTGGAAGGCCTAAATGCTGTAGTACAACAACAATTCTTATCCCACTTAAGGATTGGCTACATGAATCACACAACACTGTTGTACTCTATAAACGACCAACACTTCAAATATATCATTTACTAAGAGATTATGTTTGATAACTTTCTTGAGTGTTCTTCTCGGTCTTCCTCTACCTATCTTCATAGGGTTAGAAACCATTTGCTCAACTTTCCTCACTAGTGCCTCTACTGGCCTTTTTTGTATATATTCAAACCATCTTAAATGATTCTCTACCATTTTCTCCTTTATACATGCCAATACTTTGTAGTAAATTAGATAAACTTATTTCACTATGTGGATCAAAGTCTTGTGTGATTTTTTCCCTGTGTTGGATGGATATTTTTCTTTCTTGGGGAAAACAATAGTGCCATTTTCCTTGCTGGCCTTCCTGCACTTGGCTGGACTGTTGTGTTTCTTTTCTATGGTGCTTAAGCTTTGTAAATTATTTTGCCGTTCCTACCTTCTCTCTCCTTTTCTTTGCCAGGCCTTGCCCTTCGTAAGAATCTAGACCTTAGTTGCATTTGGTGTACACGTATCTTAATTTCCTCAGGACTGTTAAACCAATGTATTATGTATAAATGTAACACTTAAAAAAATTCAACAGTCCTATATTATTTAGGACATATCCAGCAGATAAATTTTATAGCATTTCATATATGATATACACTTAAACATGTTAAAAATGGGTTTTCAGTAGCTTGGAATCTATTCTTTACATGCCAAACATGACTGAAGATTACTTGCGGGATTGCAGCTTGCTTGTTGCTCAATTGAGTGGTTATGGTTATGATAGGTCATCCTATCCTCTGAAAGAAGTTTGCAATGGAAAGAAAATGGGGAATTTATGAATATGATGTAATTGGTATTTGGTTCCTTAAACATTTGTCATTTAATTTGGTCACCGCCTTCTTAGTTGTTATGACTAAACCAGTTTTACACTTCAGGTCGGACATGACAACAAAAGCAGTATGAAAAAAGTAGTTAAGTATTTAATCAAAGAGGAGGGCTGGAAGGGCTTTTATAGAGGATTAGGTCCAAGATTTATCAGCTCGTCGGCATCGGGTACATCAATGGTCTTGGCTTATGAATATTTGAGTAAGAAACTTTATTTTCTGACCATACCTCAAATAAATTATGTGCATTGCTGGATCTGGGTGTGCTTAAAATCTTGTAGATCATTCTGGTCTGGTATATTCAAACGCTGGAAATAACTATCTAACTTAGCATTGAGTTGTTTCAGTTATTTCTTGTCATCACATGCCATCACCAAAGTTCTCTCATATAGGAGCTTCATTGAGTTATAAGCAGTTCCTCTTTTCATTAAATTCTTCCTTTCGATTATATTACTTCAGCAAGCCCTTGGTTGTTAATAAATAGTGGCATCATTCTAATAGAAAAATTATGTGCGGAAGAAATATACAGTTGTGACCAACAAAATGCTTTTATTTTTAACTAGATATGCCATTTGTCATTCAACTAAACATTAATCATCTTGCTTGTAGATAAGTTTTTCTTTTAAGCTACATTATTCATTTGTCTGTTCAGTTCAAGTTGCTGTTTTATTTGGCCAAGATTTTTTCTAAATATTTCCTTTTCTATGATGGTATTTGCTGATGGATTTTGAGTTAACCTAACTACCTTTTGAATTAGTGTGCAATGGAGACATTTTTCATTATGTATCTATCTCATCCTAAAACTATTTCAATATTTCTTTACACAGAGCGCTTGTGTGTTAAGGATGAATAGATGTAAGGGGCTGGCGACCTTTTGTCTTAGGGTCTGTTTGGTAGGAGGGAAACGGAGGGACAGGAAAATTTGTATGAGTTGGTTATGAAAAAAAATTAGAGAAGTGGGGTTATAAAATTTTAATAAAGATAAGATACAAAATATTAGAGTAAAAATAATTAATTAAAAACTTTCAGCCCTACTCTAATTTTTTTAAACACAAGTCATAGAAATTTTCCCTTCCCTCCCCTCCCCCTCCAAATCATTCATACCAAACAACCCCTAGTCAAGATTTGGATCCCAATCAATGTGGGGATATAGAGATCATTTTTGTTGCGCTCTAGATGATGTTGCAATCTTTTGAGATTTGCCTTTGGGGTTAAAAACCCCTGGCAGTAAAGCTATACTATCACTGATTTTCCGAGGAAAACTATTGGATAGAAGGACGGGGGAAATTTTTCCTTGTAGATTTGTTTTGGTTACATTCTTTCCAGTGATTGAACTGGATTAGCAGGTATTCTTTTTAGCATTGCAATGGATATCATGAGAAGAAAGTTATATAGTTAGATGTAGTTCTTGTACCTTCTTACATTTTCCATGTAAATTTAGAATGGTGAAAATAATATTCTTGCAAAATATTATATATGGATACTTTAATCTATTAAAGAAATTGTTGTTTCTGATTTCATTTAAGGAAAGAAAATTAGTTTCGAATGTTAAAAAATGTGAGTGTACGGTAAGGTGGGTCAAATGTTATTTGTAATAAAAATAAAATAGTTGGGTCTAGTATGAAGGACTCAATTCTTACAAAAAGTGGAATTTTTAAATTGTGGCTGGAAAAAGTCATATTGAAAGAGTTATCATCAATTAAATTCAATAATGCACTAATTTCATCTAATTGTATTTTCTGAAAGAAAATAAAATTCCAAAAATGGTGATCCTGAACAATTTTCCTGCCAGGATGAAATAAAAAAAAAGGTCAAATCAAGTTAATCAGGGTTTTTGTCAACAAGTAATTGTGCGGGTCAACAAGTAATTGTGCGGGCTTTACTTAACATTTGCTGCTTTCTGAACACGAGCAAGGGACCCAAAAAAAAAAAACAGACGAGCCAGGAACAAAAAGTGGCACTAGGCTTGTTTTGACAGGAAGATGATAAACTCACCAAAACGCTGGCTCCAATTAGTTTCTCACCTTATCCAAGCGATTAATGATTGGCAGGATTTTAAGAAAAATTTGTAAATATATATATATATATATATATATGTATATATGTATGTATACATTTTTTGATAAGGCAATCATATTTGAGATACTGTCGGGCTCCTCTCTCAGAAAAGATTCGAACATTGATTCGCCACATTATAAGAGACTTATCCTTTTAGCTAGACCTAACCTTGTTGATATTTGTAAAAATAATTGCTTCTTCCATAGCTATACCAATGAAGTTGGTCAATGTTTCTCAATTTCTAGCTCTCACTAGAAAAAGTTTGTTTGAGTTGGTGCTGTAAAAGTACGTTTACACATATTGAAACAAAACTTTTATCACATACTTACCTTGTATAACATAAATCACGATGAAAAAGTAGTTTCTGCCATTAATCCATACATACACTGAGATTTCCTTGTTCTCATCTAAGGTGGTCTAGTAGAGAAAATGCTCCAATCCCCAATATGCACATAAATGTTGCCTGTGCATCAGAAAAATATTTATTTGGGCCCTCAGGGAATAAAATCAGGCCACAGACAAACCTGGGGGTAATCATCTAGTATTTGTTTGGGCCTAGAGATCCAATGGGCTAGTCCCAACAAATACGAGAAATCCACAAGCCTTCTAATGAGCCATGGTAGGCCTTAGTTGATGCTGTTAAGGTTTGATCCAAACGTGCTTAAGCGAAATGGGATGAAGGAGATACGTACTCGCATTATCTCTTTGAATGAACCCTAATAAGGATGTCCTCTTTGAACAAGTCAACGAGATTACAGTTTTTATGTAAGTTACTTCGTTATAACTTACTAACTTGTGTAAAAAATGTATGGCAAAATAATAATAATAAATAAAATAAAAAGATAAAAACCTGATATACAAAATGCCACCTACGCAGGGTTTGCTTGTTGCTCAATGGAGGGGTTATGGTTATGATAGGTCATCCCATCCTCCGAAAGAAGTTTGAAATGGAAAGAAAAGGGGGAAATTATGAATATGATGTAATTGGTATTTGGTTCCTTAAACATTTGTCGTTTAATTTGGTGGCCGCCTTCTTAATTGTTATGGCTAAACCAGTTTTACACTTCAGGTCGGACATGGAAACAAAAGCAGTATGAAAAAAGTTGTTAAGGATTTAGTGTGTGTTTGAATTAGCTTTTTTTAATAGCTTCTTGAGAAAAAGTGAAGAATAGCTTTTAGAAAATTGATTATGAGCAGAATAGATTATGAGAAAAAAATGATTTTGATAAAGTGAGAGTGTTTGGATGTTATGGTCAGAATAGCTTTTTTTCATGGTCAAATTACTAAAAAGGACATTAGTTTTTGTGATAATTACATGTAAGGGATAAATTTATATTTTAAGCATTATTAAACATTAATTGTATAATAAATACAAAAAAATTCGAAATAAATTTTAAAAAAATTATAATTATAAAATTAGTCAAATATATAATATCAAAAAATATATAAAATTTTTTTATAAATTATATTATTAGTCTATTATGTGGTTAAAAATTTGGTTCAAACATACATACATATGTGTGTGTGTGTGTGTGTATGTATAGTAATAACTTGTGTAACAAAAAATCATTTATAAGTAGTTAGGATATAAAATAATCTACTACAAAATACCAAAGTACAAGTTCAGAGTAGGGATACGCATGCATTTCATTGCTTGTCAAAAATAGAAAACGTCAAAATATAAATACAATAACATTTAACAGATTGTCAATAAAAGCGTACGTAAAAAGAAGGAAACAATACATGACTAAGCTTCGTGCACATAATAAATGATTTGATCTCTTATAGAATCATGAACAGAAGCCATGTCAGATGAAGATGCAATTGATGAATGTATTGTTGAAGATTCTATATCGTCATCTGCATCGGCATCACACAAAATACCCTCTCGATCATGGCGCCGGAAGTCAGGATCAGAAATAGATGTTCTTCTAATGAAGTTGTGTATAGCCATTGTAGCACAAACTATTCTAACCTGTGTGGGGAAGCTATAGTTACGCATGTTCTGTAATATTTCAAACTTGTTCTTCCAAATGCCAAATGTTCTTTCTATTGTGTATCTAAGATTGGAATGTAAGTAATTGAAGGTCTCATTGTGGTTTTCAAACGTAGATGACCTCTGAAAGTCTGGGAGATGGTAACGCTCGAATCTGTATGGACCAAGGTATCCAATTGGGGTGGGATAGCCAGCATCCACCAAATAATATTTATCTTTACAAAATAATTAGGTTAATTTCAATAAATATATATATAATTAATAATAATTAAAGTGTAGGAGTTATAAGCATACCTTTTGGGGGATGTGGAAAATTCATCGATGGCGTTGTCAGAGCATGATCAAATATGCGCGCATCATGGGCTGTTCCTTCCCATCCAGCCAATATAAAGGTAAACCACATGTCCCAATCACAAACCACCATTATATTTTGTGATGTAAATCCTTTTCTACCAATATATTTTATTCTTTCCTTTGCTTTGACCTTGCATGGAATGTGCGTGCCATCAATTGCTCCAATAGCATTTTTAAAGAAAGGCCAGTATCTATTGCTGAGTCGTATCTTTGAGTGAATGTTCTCAAACTTAGAATCCTGTGGTTTGATGTTATTCATTGCAAGACGACAACATGCGTCTAAGACAGCATGCATAGCCTTATGAATTGTCTCTCATGAGTGCTAAAACCTTTCCTGTTGCAGCCTACTCAAGTTTGCAAATGCAACTGTGTTAAAAAAAATTGCAACCATTTCATGTACACCCACATTTCGACTCTCCATCAAACCATGTCGTTGTAATTCAAAGCAAAACTCATGAAAGACATGAAGTTGCATTCTAAACATATCATAACAACGGTTCAAATTACCGCTTAAGACTTCATGCACCCATTTAGCACCTGTAAAGTCACTTGTGTGCTGTGGTTCTTTACATAAATATAGCTGAGCATATGCACCAACATATGCGGCCACTTTTCGGACTCTTTGTTTGCGCCGTTCCCTATACTTTACCATAATTTTCAATGTGTTGTCCATATCTACCCCTACTGTTGACATATATATATTAAATGTTATAAACGGTAACGACAACAATTATATAGTCATAATATGCACACACATAACATTCAACTATGAATCAACAATGTTAACAGACAAGTGAGATAACATCCAATTGTAAATTAACAAAGTTAAGAGACAAGTGAGCAATGTCGTAATCAAACATAATTCCTACTGAAAAGGTAAATATAGCAATACATTTCACAAACTTCCATAACATTCATGTTTAAGAAAAACAAGAAGTTGGTGTGGAATATCCTTCATTGCTGCATACATTTCCCTTGCAGGTGGATCCCTCATAAGGAGGTGTACACAGCGTGCATAAAAGTTATCAACCTGTCTAAGGTGGTTCATTACTCCCGGAATTGAGATCTCGTAAGCACGTGCCTCTACTGCCAACCTTTCTGCACATGCCTCTGCAGCCATCCTCTCAGCCCGTGCCTCTGCTACAATCCTTTCTGCGCGTGTACCTTCAGCATCAACGTCATTTGCATCAGCAATCCTGTATAGGGCATCGACTATTTTAGCTAAGGCATGCCCTTTCTTTTTTATTGCCGCACCCCTCTTCCTGACCCCCAACGAGCTAGCTCCTCTGCCACCGCTGCTTGTTCTCTCCCCACCACTGATTCCCTTCCCTTTGTCATTGTTGGCACCACTACCTCCACTGTTGGTATTGACATTGAATGAATTCATCTCCCCTCTCAACCCAGTAGGTGTCCCTAACACTTTATCACTATCTCCTGATCCCTCTTGCAAATCATATTCTGGGATTGCCTCAGTAGAGAGTGCGACAGGAAGCGACATGGATGAAGAAGCCCAAGTTTGTGATCCCGTGGCCACAACACTTGAAAACAATTGGGTCAATTCTTCTTGAAATTGAAGTCCTTTAGTCCTGAATTTATCATATCCTGAAACTTCATGTACATTCATCATCAAAGTTTGTTACACAAGTACGTACAAGCACGATGTCAGGGAAATAAATATGTTCGCTCGCATAAATTAATTACTAACCGCAATTTTCTTCTCCCACCAATCATTGTCAGCAACAACAATATTCTTCTCACTATCCCATCCAACACCCGTCTCGTGTAACAACCTATCCCATAGCTGCCAATCCTTTCTAAGGGCATCATATTTGTTTTTAAATTGACCCTTATCATATATTCTGCCCGTCTTTGCAGTGAAGGATTCTAAGATCTCTTTCTACCCAATTTTGTTAAAGCTAGTGCTTTTGCGTGTTCCCTTCGCAACTTGGTTTATGCATAGGTCAATAAAGACTTTTGTGCTCTTCACATCCCAAGATGCTTTTTCCTTACCCTTACTCATTATGGTTTCACCTTAAACAAACAGAAATATAGATTTGACGATCATTCACAGTCCAGTCATTGCGTTCTAACCAAACAAAATTCTAAAGCAAATGATGACAGACATTGCATTATAACTAAACAGAAATATATTACAAGGATTTCCAGTCATTGCATTCTAACCAAACACAAATCTATGCTTGACGATCATTCTCAGTCCAGTCATTGCATTCTAACCAAACATAATTCTAAAGCAAATAAAGATAGGCATTAGATTTTAACCAAACTGAAATCTATTACTGTCATTGACTCATCAAAGCCAAATGACAGATTCTAAACCAATATTCGTGTATTTTTCCAGTACAGAATAACAAAAATGAAATCAATGTCTCCACAATCACAAATCTTAATAGCTCAGTAAGTTTTATATACCAACCAGCATTTTCAAAATACTCAACGGACAGAGGTTCTTTGCAACGTCATTAACCAATATCAATGGCATTAACCAATATTTTTTTGCACCAGAGGTTCTTTGCAACGTCATTAACCAATAAACATGTCATTAACCAATATCAATGTCATTAATCAATATCAATATCAACAGAGGTTCTTTCTAGGATAGAGGTTCTTTGCACCAGATTTTCAAACTAATATCAATGTCATTAACCAATATTTGTTTGCAAAGAACCTATCTCCCTCAACAGAACAAGCAAATCTGAAAAAAAAAACAGAACAAGCTGAATCAAAACACTCACTGGACAAAGCGAGTTTAGAGTTTTTGAACACTAAGAGCGTCACCGGCACCGACTGCAAACCGTTCGACTTTCTCTGACCGCCGAAAAAGCTCCTCCAGCCACCAGCGCCTCAGATCGGACCAGATTTTTAGCAGATAAATGGGGACAAAAGGGGGGCCGTACCCACCAGAAACACTGCCACCATCCACCACCAGCCACCCATGGACTCGAAATAGGCCAAATCAGTAACCCAGAATGCCGAATATGGGGAACTTCGACGGGATCTGGAAGAGAAGGAGACGGATGAAGCTTGACGGGATCTGGGAATAGAAGGAAGACTAACAAAGAAAAAGGGAAGGAGCCACGGAATCAGGGAACGAGCGACGGGAATCAGGGAAGGAGCGACAGGAGCAGAGGACGAAATCAAAGCACAAACACGAGAACTGGAAGGAACGAGCGATGGAGAGAAGAGAAAAGGGAAAGTAAAGAGAGAGAGAGAGAGATAATAATGACTCCCAATGGTAAAAAAATTGGTGCAGAAGAGAGAAAAAAATGGATTGTGGCCAAACCAAGGTTTTGCACTTCAAAACCAAGGTTTGGGCTGAAACGAGACTATTCAAAATTTTTAGGTGTTTGGATGTTTTTAAGGGAAACCATGGTTTGGGCTGAGAATTGATTAATTTAATTGAATCCAAACACCCTCTTAATCAAAGAGGAGGCCTGGAAGGGCTTTTATAGAGGATTAGGTCCAAAATTTATCAGCTTGTCAGCATCGGGTACATCAATGGTCTTGGCTTATGAATATTTGAGTAAGAAACTTTATTGGGAGAATAGCAAAAAAAGATCTCATTGACAACTTAATTATCAAATGGGACATGAGAAGATATCTGCATAAGGAGGGAAGATTTTGTACATACAGGGGAAGATTTTTGCATATGTATGGTGAATAATTTTGCACACAGGGAAGATCATTTGCACATTAGGGAAGATATTTTACACACGCGGAAGATAATCTACACGTGAAGGTCCCATTTGACAAATAAGTTGCTAATGTGGGATTTTTCAAAATTTTCCCAACTTTATTTTCTGCCTATACCCCAAATAAATTATGTGCACTAGTGGATCTAGGTGTGCTTGAAATCTTGTTTGATCATTCTGGTATGGTATATTCAAATATTGGAAATAAGTATCTAATTTAAACATTATTCTGAGCATTGAGTTGTTTCAATTATTTTTTGTCATCACATGCCATCTACAACACCTTACTCTAAGGTCATTTATCATAGTTATTTAGTCATCACAAACCATATATGACTTAATAGGCACTCTTGGAAACACTAGGTGTCTGTTTGGTTTGAGAGGAGGGGAGATTATGGATTTTGCTCCTTTCTTCTTGTTTGGCAACATAAAAAATTTAGGGGCTGTGTAATGTCCCAATTTTTGATTAAGGGCTAATGATTATTAATGAGAATAATTTGTGAATTTAAATTTGGAATTATTATGTGTTTTGTAGCAATTTTAATTAATATGCCATAATTAGTGGGAAATTGGAGGAATAGCCATAAATTAGTGATTAATGGAAGAAATTAGTTTCTAACTAAGAGGAAAATGAGATGTGAAATTAAAATGGCTAATGGAGGGATTAAGGTGATTAATTGGTTGTTTACTTCATGAGAACAAACCAAATTCAAATAAGTGTCTCAATGAGATGAAGGGAGAGTTGTTGTAAAAGTCAAATTTCAATAAAATAAGTATTTTCTCTCTCTCTTTTTCCCTCCCATTTGGCTGACAAGAGAGGCATGGGGGAGAGGCTATCATTGCATCTTCTTTTTCAAGCTTCACTCTCTCATTTTCTCTCTCTCTTGTTCGACTCCATGGCTGCCTAAAGGAAGAAGAAAAGCTTTGATAAATGGTGAGTTTTGACCCTCTTAATGACCTCTAATGAAAAAACACTCTTCTATAAACTTGTTCCTTGTGTTGGGAGCTTCAATTTCATGGTTTTAGTTTGTCTATTTGATGGTGTTTGAGCTCTCAAGAAATTTCGGAGTTTGGAGAACCAAGAAATCCCTTTGAGAAAGCTGTTGAGGTGAGTGAAAGCTTCATTTTCATATAAGTTTTGTGCCATTGGTTTAGCCTTGAATTTTTGGAAATTTTGCCCTAATTTTCATGATTTAGGGTCATGGGGGAGTATGATATGTTTTTGTTATGAAAATGGTGCCTTGTTTAGTGTTTTGAATTGATAGAATTGCATTGAAGCTTAAATGTGAAGTTTGACCACTTTGTGTTGGTTTTTGAGCATTGGACAAAACAGGGCATGTCAATGGGTTGTGATTTTGGTCATTTTAAGGTTGCCATTGTGTTCTTTGTGAAAAATTGTATGGGAATAAGTTTGGTTATTGATTTTGGAGTCATTGGACACTTTGGTAAAAAATTGGAAATCTGTCTTGTGTGAACTCTATTCTGGGCAGTTAGTTTGTATGAAAGTTTTGAATGACCAAATGGTATTGAAAAATTATGAAACTTTCTAATCTTAAATTTCACATTCCAAGCTTAAAATGGATATATAATTCATGTCATTTCGTTTTTTGAACTGAAAGTTATGCTTTGCCAAAGTTTGGGACAAAAACTAGACTCTGTTTTGGAGTTTTGTGTAATTCTGGAATTTTGTGGAGATTTCTAGTTATGGTCCATATTTTTCTAGTAAAGAGGACTTAAATACCTTTCATTTGGATTTGGAATCACCTTGTTTCGATTTTTCCAGAATTAGTTATGATTTTTGGAAGTTTAGCCAAGAATCAGGGTATTTCTTGGCCACAGCCTAAGGTGGCTGGCCGCGGCCAATGACCTTCTGACCATATTTTGGCCGTGGCCCAAGGGTGGGCTGGCAGTGGCCAACCCCTGTGTTCCAGCACTTTGAGTTTTTGAAAAGTGATCTTCAACCTATTATTTCCCAACCTTTTAGGGCTTTTATTATAGGCATTTGTGGCCTCTTAATGGTCAATTATGATAACCAAATTTAAGTGTTATGAAGTAAATTAAGTCTTGGAATAGAGTATAACTCTTCATCCTTAATTATGATTCTAGGATTTGACATTTTCCCTACTCGGGAGAGACCGGTGCCAGAATACGCCCGAAAGAATCAAGATAGTAACTCTTCTCTCATGTTGTGTATGATATTTTGGTATGCATGACTTGTCATTGAGTTTTGTGAATTGTATGTGCCATGATCCATTACAGCGTGAGTAATACAGCGTGAGCCGTTTAAGGATTGACACTGGTCATCTCTAGCTTGGCTGTTGTAGTGCCGTTGTAATCGACATGGACCTTTGTAAATCTGACCCATGGGGCAGCATATTGTGAATCCAGCCGTGGGCTGTGTGTTATGTATCTTGCCTGTATGGCTTGCATATGAAATTCTTTATATGAATCACAGCTGAAGTAAAATATATTGTGTGAATTGTTGTGATTCAATACAGCATGAGCAATTTAGCGTAAGCAAACGTAAGGTTGACATGAGTCATACTTGCCCTTGCCGCTGTAACTGCCGTTGTAGTTGCCATGTGTGTATATGATTTGCTTTCATGCCTTATTGTTGTGCATACTATGAGTGATTTGTTACTATGGGGATTCTTTAGAATCTCACTCTCCTAAAACAACTTTTAGACAGGGCTGAAGGATCTAAGGGAAAGCGGGCGACGAAGAGCCGATAGAGCTCTGGTTTAGGAATATATTTTGGTTATTGGTTATCATGTAAATTATTTGAATGTTTTTGGGAAACAATTGTATATATTGGGATTTGTAGTATAGTTTTGTGTAATCCCCAAGTAAAAGGGAAAAGTTTATGGGCTTTGTGCCTCTGTAGAACCTTTATTTATTGAATGGAACCCGAATGTGTTAGGAATTTGCATTATACTCTGATATGTATGAATGGAATCAACCTGTACAGGCCAATTGTGTAATTGTACTGTGAATATGAGACCATTGTGAATAGGTGCTGTAAAAGTTTTTGAGAACCCTGATTTTGGAAAATTTTACTTTGTCTAAGTCCCAAATCATACATGGTCTCTAATTCAAACTTAATTACGTTTTTACGAACTAATCTCGGCCTATGGTGGAAGGGGGTTACAAGGGGGTTTTGAAATTTCCCCTCCAAAATAGGAGGATTTAGAGGTACGAGGTGATATTTTGGCATGGTGTGATTATTATGCATATGAAAGTCTTTAATATTCCTATGATACGCTTTTGACTTTCTTCCTCATCCCCATCCTCACTTTAATAGTTTGGCATGATGTGATTAGTATGCCCTTGAAAGTTATATTTATTCAATTTAATAATTATAAAACTATAATTTTATATAATTGTTATTAAATATTCTACAAAATTCAAAAAATGACTTAAATAAAATAAGGATAAAGTTGTCAATATGAAATTATTTTACCTCTCCTCCCCTTATCAGCCAAATAAGCTAACATTAAAATCACTTCCTTCCCCTCCCTTCTCATCAATCCAAACGAAGTAATATTAAAATCCCCCCTTCCCTCCTTTTCTTTCCCCTCCATTAAAATCTCTCCCTTTTCCTCACCTCCATTGAACCAAAAAGACCTTAAAAAGCTTAAATCCTTTTTTCAAAGCTCAGATACCATGCAATAAAAAAAAATTCCTGAAACTTAGAAAATTCATAACTAAACCCATTTAGCTCCAAATTTAGTACTTCAAAGCTCCATTTTTATCTCTTGAAACGCTATCTAAAATAAAAATAAGACCCAATTTTATTTATGTTCCATTTATTACAGAAAAATTCATTTATAAAATATATAGAAAACATTTTTATAACATATTTCTTGCCTTCTGGGTTATATTAGAAAAATCATAACTATTAAACTGCAGATCCAAAAGTTACAATATTAAAGCTCAAGATGTGTACTACAATGCCACAACGTTTGATAGTCTAATTCATACATTTGCTTTGTCAAATGTTACTCCCAAAAGCACACCTCAAAATAAAACATCAACTAGCTAGCTTACCTACTTCATGCATTCTTTCTATGCTTATGGCATGACTCTTGCCTTGGGCATTGATAACCCCTTCTACCTCCGTGTGAAGTGGTATTTAAATCCCAATACACACACACACACACACACACACACACACACACACACATACTATCCATAATATCAAAAGTACTAATAGCTAAACACAAAGTAAGAAACTTAAACAAAACACTATTATCAAGGTCCTTCAGCTCCAACCTCCTTCAATCATCACCAACCACTAAGCCATTTCCTTTAGCAGTACTTGCCTTTATTGTAAATCATGGAAGAGAAGAGTGAGGTTCGAGGGAATCTCAATAGCAACTACTTTTTATCATGTTAATCATACAAGGTTAATAGCTATGCATGTGAAAATAAGACATAGAGAATAAAACCTTGCGAATAACTGAGATGAATAGCTAATTGGTACCCATATATCTTACTGATAATTGAAATGAATAACTAACTAGGGTGCAATCACTGGCAGATAGATAAACTGAATAAATAATTGATGCACATTCATTTTACAAATAGATAAAATGAATAAATAAGTGGTGCACATATACTGGACAGATAATTGCTTTGTCGATCTATCTGCTGCACATGACTATGGCAAATATCTATACAAGTGTAATTTACATATTCTCATGCTTAACTATAACAAAATGGTATAAACAAACATGTTGTAACCAATACACAATAACATGAGAGGAAAAGAGTTACTGCCTCTTGTGTTTTCTTTCAATTTACCTTCTACCTACTTCTGTCCTTGATAATTCCTTGGTGGGCATGGGCTTATATCAAAACCTAACATTTATGTGTGTAAGGTAAGGTTAAAACTTGTATTATTCACAACTTATACCAACTCTTCTCAAATTAGTGCTATAACCTTCTATAAACAGGATGGTCTTAGACAAAAGCATATGTGTGTCTACATATTGTAATATCCCGATTTGTGATTAGGGCTAATGACTCTGATAATTATTGTAATTAGTGTAATTAGCACTTTTGGAATTAATGTAATATGAACTTGCTGTACATATATGTGGTATTTAAGATCAAGGGTTGAGATTCCTTGGCTATGGGTAGGAATCCAGTGTATTAAGCTTATGTGAGCTCTTTGTGAGAGTGTGTAGATTTGGACAAGTGGCATGTGGCGAGCCATTGGATGAGGCACATGAGACAAAATATCACTTTTTCTCTCTTCTCTCTCCCCTATTCGGTGGATGGGTGTATGGGAAAGGAAGAGGAAGGCTTGTTCATCATCTTTGCTTCATCTCATCTCTCTCTTCTCTCCATAGTTCCAGTGATCAAGGGGAAAAGGAAGAAGAAAAGGTGAGATTTTGATGCTTTGTTTGATCTCTAATGCCTTAAATCTCTTCTCTAATGTTGTTCATCTCATTGAGAGCTTCAACTTGGTAATTTCAGAATCTTGAAATAGTGTTGATTTGTGAGTTGGTCGAAATTGAAAGTTGGAGAATCAAGATTCTGGATTGAGCAAAGTGAAGAGGTAGGCATTTAGTGCATTTTGCTATATTGCTTGTGATTTTTGGACAAGTTTGGTAAAATCTGGAATTTTGCCCTAATTTATGCCTATTTTTGGATATATGAATTTCATTGTGATTGATGTTGGAAATGGTCTATTGTGAGGCCATTTGAGTAGTTAATATGGTTTTGAAGTTTGGATTTAAGTTGAATGAAATTTGGATATTGTGTATCATGGAGACCTTACTGTTTGATTGTGGTCAAAATGGTTTTTGGGAGTATTTTTGGAGTTGTCAATGTGTTTCCTAGTTAGTACTAAGAGTGTATGAGCTTTGGGAGGAGTTTGGGAACTATTGGGTATGATTTTGACCATCTGGGATTTTCTGGTTTTGCTGCGTTTTTTGTCTCTGATGCACAACACTCAAGCAGAGGAAGATCATGCTCGAGTGCTGCGTGAGTTTTTCCCTTTATGCTTTGAGTTTGGCTTGGACTCTTTGAATGAGACTCGAGTGCACTTCTTTGTTCTCGAGTAAGGGAAGAACATGCTCGAGTGAGCTTGGGCTTGCTCGCGTGATAGTGTGAGTCCAGTGTTGAGGTTGCTCTCGGGTCCTCACTCGTTGGTTGATGCCAAGAGTGTGCTCTGACACTCGCAAGCACGGCCGTCTCACCCGAGCACTGAGGTTATGCTCGAGTGAGCTATTGCCTCTGGTGTGGGTGGTGCTCTCGGGTTGTCACTCGTGGGGTAGCACTTTCAGGGACTCGAGCATAATTTGGGTCATCACTTGAGTGCAGAGCTTGGTGTTCGAGTGATGTGAGCACTTCTTGGCTGTGAAGGTCGCTCTCAGTCAAGCACTCGCGGGTGAGAGTTGTCCTCACCCGAGCATAAATCTCTCATCACTCGAGTGAGGTCGTCTTCACTCAAGTGAGGTTGTCAAAAATCAGTGTTGTGCCTTCGAAAAAGGGGTCTTTGGGGTAGTGTCTTCCAACCCTTTAGGCATATGTTTAGGCCTCTAGTAGTCACCTAAGAGTCCTAAATGATAACCAACTAAGTGTATTATGAAATTAAGAACTTGGAAAAGAGATTGATCGGTTGTCCCTAATTTGGTATAGGATTTGATATCTGTCGCCCTCGTGAGGCCGCGGTGCCAGAGCCAGGCAGGAAAGATACAGGTAGTGACTCTTTCTTTATACCTTATGTGTTACATTGTATGTGTGCTATATCATTGTGATGAGATGGATTTCGTATGCTGCAAGTTTTGTGAGAATTGTGGAAGCACCGCTATACCAATAGTCCCTGAGTCGCTAACAACGGTTCGGGTAAGGGCTGTGTGCCTTCCCAGCGGTAAAAGGGGATGAGGTTAGGGTGTGTTATATGAGATTATGTGTGTCGAAAGGCTAATTGTGAGCCGAAAGGCTATTTGTGAAGGCCAACGGGCCAATTGTGAAAGCCGAAAGGTTATATGTGAGCCGTAAGGCTATTCGTATGCACTGCCATGCCAATAGTCCCTGAGTCGCTAACAACGGTTCGGGTTAGGACGGTGTGCCTTCCCGGCAGTAAAAGGGGATGAGGGTGGAGTATGATTTGTGTTGCTGATATGAGATGAGTTGTTTACATATTATGTGATTACATGTGGTGTAATATCCCGATTTGTAATTAGGGCTGATAACTCTGATAATCATTAAGATTAGTGTAATTAAGCACTTTTGGGATTAATGTAATGTGATTTTGAGAATTTATGTGTGTGGTATTTAAGATCAAGGGTTGTGATTCATTGATAATGGGTCGGGATCCTACGCTTTGCGATTGTGTGAGTTCATGAAGGAGTGCTTAAGATCATGACATGTGGCATTGTGGAAGTGGTTGGATGAGGCCACAAGAAGACAAAACCTCACTTTTCTCTCATTTTCTCTCTCCTATTCGGCTAGTATGGGCAAGGAAAGAGGAGGAAGTGTTCACCATCATCATCATCCTACCATCTCTCACTTTCTCTCTCTTCTCTCTCTCCATTTCGCTGAAGCAAGCAAGTAGAGGAAGAAGAAAAGCTTTGATTTTGGTGAGTTGTGATTCTCCTTTGCTCCAATCCCCTTCTCTAACATTGTTCATCTCAATGAGAGCTTTATGGTGGTGATTGTAGAATCTTGAGAAGTGGTGATTCTTGTGTGGGCCGAAATTGGAAGTTGAGGAATCAAGGTTCTGAGTTGGGCAAAGAGAAGAGGTAGGCATTTAGAGCATTTTGGTATATTGTTTGTGATATTTGGTTAAGTTTAGTCAAATCTGGAAATTTTGCCCTAAGTATGCCAAATGTTGAAAATGTGGATTTTATGGTGTTTGATAGTGAAAATGGGTTAATGTTGAGTTATTTGATTATTGGATAAGATTTGGAATGTGGGAAACGTGTTAAGGGAAATCTGGAAAATGTGTATCATAGAGACCTTAGTGGTTGATTGTGGTCAAAGTGGTTTTTGGGGTGTTTGTGGAGTTGCCATTGTGTTCCCTAGTTAGTGCTTAGAGTGTATGAGCATTGTGGGGAGTTTGGGAACCTTTGGGCATGATTTTGACCATCTGGCGTTTTCTGGTTTTTGCTGCATTTTGGGTCTCTGATGAACATCACTCGAGCAGAGGAAGAACGTGCTCGAGTGATGGGAGAGTTTTCCCTGTTCTGCTTCGAGTGCTCTTGGGTTTTATGAGCAGTGCTCGAGCACATCGCTTTGTGCTCGAGTGAGGGAAGAACATGCTCGAGAGAGAGCATGGCCTGCTCGAGTGATAGTGGGAGTCCAGAGTGAAGGGTTGCTTTCTGGTCTTCACTCGCAGGTAAGGTGCGCGAGCATGCCTTCTCACTCGCGGGTGTGAGGTGTGTGCTCGAGTGATCCAGTGTTGGGAGAGCGTTGTGTGCTCTCGGGTCCTCACTTCCTGAACTTCTCTCGCGGGTGCTCGAGTGAGGCATTTGGCCTTGTGCTCGAGTGAGGTTCAGCGTGCTCGAGTGAGCCAGTTTCTGCAAGTGTCTTTGTGCTCTCGGGTGCTCACTCGCAGTCTCACTCGCTCTTGTGCTCGAGTGATGTCCGTACTTGTGCTCGAGTGAGAGCATCTGTGCTCGAGTGAGATGACCAAAAATCTATGTTTTGCCTTCGAATAAGGGGTCTTTTGGGTAGGTTCTTCCAACCCTTTAGGCATATGTTTAGGCTTGTTTTAGTCACCTAAAGAGTCCTAAACGATAACCAACTTAGTGTATTATTGAAATATGAGTATGGAAAAGAGATTGATCAAATGTCCCTAATTTATATAGGATTTGATATCTGTCGAACGCGTGGGCCTACTGTGCCAAAGATTGTCAGGAAAGCTTCAGGTAGCGACTTCTCTCTTATACTTTGTGTAAATGTATTGTATGTTTGTCTGTCATTCATTGTGTGGATGCTGCTGCTACTGCTTTGTGATACCTTGTGCATTGAGATACTTTGTGGAGCATAGTGATACATCATGCTTTGAGATGCGTTGTGATGCTTTGTGCTTTGTGTTGCTGCTACATAGTGTTCACCGCGAAAGCGGGCGTTGTGCATAGTGATTACAGCGAAAGCTGGCATAGTGTTCACCACGAAAGTGGGCGTAGTGCATTGTGATTACAGCCTTGAGTGCTGTCGTATGTGGCGTGAGCCCGAGATCATTGTGAAGCTGCTGTATATGATGAACATACATGCTCTATGTTTATATATTGTATGAGTGAGTTGTTGCTCTGGGATTCTCAAGAATCTCACTCTTTCCATATGACTAACCTTTTCAGACAGGGCAAGTGGCTCGAAGGAGAAGCGACCAACCCGGAGTGGTTAGGGTCTCATAGGGACGTTCATGTTTTGGGATAGTTGGTTATATTCGTTTTGGGATTTGGGATTGCCAAAGTGTAAATTGATGTAAATGATTATTTTGAATCGTGTAATCCCCTTTATGGGAAAACTTCTAAACCCAAGTTATATATGTAAGTAACCCGGGGTTTGCCGGGATTTTGGTTTCCGCACTTTGATATTTATTATGTACTCTGATTTCTCAAGTAGTTATATCCGCACGTGAATGTGAGACCAAGAATATATATACGTTTTGAAAAGGATTTTGAAATACCCCATCTCTTGGATGTGGAATTATAAATTGTGATTTTGTTTTATTGGTCTCTATTTCACTTAAATTTCGTAATCCGGATGTAATTACGGTGAGGGGGTTACATGTGGTATGAATAATTTGTTACTACTGGGATTCTTTAGAATCTCACTCTTTCCAAATGACTAACCTTTTTAGACAGGGCGAGTGGTTCGAAAGGGAAGCGGACAACCAGGAGTAGTTAGGGTTACTCTGAGACTTAGTGGTAGTTGGTTATCTTCATTTTGGCTTTGGGATTACCAAGTGTATATGAGATGTAAATGAATATTTTGGATATGTAATCCCCATTGTTGGAAAACCTTAAACCCATTATATTTATGAAGTAGCCCGAGGTTTTGCTGGGTTTTTAGTTTCCGCACTCTGATATTTTTTATGTGATTTGATTTCTCAAGTAGTTATATCCGCACGTGAATGTGAGACCAAGATTAATTACATTTTGAAATACCCCATCTTCAGATGAGGGATTAATAATTGTTGATTTCATTTTATTGGTCTCTATTTTACTTAAATTTTGAAATCCGAATGTAATTACTGTGAGGGGGTTACAAGGGTTACAATGTGAATGAGCACCTTTTCTGTTTTAAACCTTATTGTATGAAAATAAATAGAGACAAGGTGGTCATGGTGTGTGATACTTATGATTATGTGCTTGTTTTGCAAAGTCTAGCTGAAGACTATAAACTTAGCGCTTCTTGTGAGGCAACCCAAGGTTTTGGTAATTTAATTTTTTTTTCTTTTTTTAGATTTGGTTTGATGTTTGTATTGTAGCCCTTGATGATGTGTGCCACCTGGACAACAATTATAAGGAGAAATTGAGAGTGCAAATCAATAACAAATGGGGGAGTATTTTTCTACTTTACTCTGAATTGTTGTTGAATTTGCATGTGTTGGAAATTGATCATGATTGTTATCTAGCATGTAGCACTTATTATTGAATTGATGCAAATATGAACCCTTAGGAACTCATATCAACCCTACATCTCAATATGATTAAATAGTCTCATTCTTCCTCACTCTTACTATTTCATGTTGCATGTTCACATTGAAATTTAAGCATGGGGAGGTGTTGTTGATTTTTGCACAACTTGTTCTTAAGTTTTTAATTGTTATTGAGCATAAATAGACAATTTTCTTTGAAATTTGTGAACAACAAATTTATTTTTTTAATTTGTGAACAACAATGTTTTTTTTTACTCTTGAAAGTTGAGATTTTGATTACGAACATTGTTAAAGTTGGTTTGATTTAAACTTAAAATGATTGAATATGATTAGAACTTGGTTTTGTGTTCTTGCGTGTTAGTAAATAAGCAAAGATTTGGCTGGGGTGATTTACTTTAGGACATCAAATAACCTGTGAGGAATTTGAGCCTATATATTTATTATTTCCAAGAGAGAGTACACTTATTGTGATTTCATCTCTAGAACTTGTATTGAATTCCCTTTGTATATATAAAGATAATTTAGGCATTCGTTTTCATTCTTTACTTTAGTTAGTTAACTAAAAAAAATAAGGGGGATTGAAGGGGAAAAAACAAAAAGAAAAGAAAGAAAAGAAAAGGAATAACAGCAACAATAACTCCGCTGATTTCTCTAGATTTGACTTAGTAACCAGCGGCACTTATCACCAATGTTGGCACTTGCGTCAAATGGTTAATTCAAAGAGGGTCATGAGTTAATTAAAAGCCTCTTAAGGTGTCTGTTGGAGTAACTGAGTAATCGGTGCTACATCACCCATGTGCAGGGTCGCATCAAACGAGGACCTCCAATGGCTCAAGATAAAAAAAATGTTGTTGGAGTAACTGAGTAACCGATGCTATATCACCCATATATGCAGGGTCAAGTCAAAAGGGGACCTCCAATGGCTAAAAAAATTTAAATAAAATGTTCATTGCTCATAAAATTTCCCTTCATTCTTCCTGTCTTTTATTGAACTGCTTGACACTAACTGAAGTTTTATCCATTACCAAGTCTTTTAGATTTATGTATGCATTGGGATAATAAAGTGGATATTGAGATGATAAACAAGCCTACGGTAGATGAGTTGCTATAAGTAGAATTGAGTGAAACACAAGCCCTTAATTATATTAAGAGATGAGTATAAACACTTGCCTTGTGAGGGACATTCTGTAGGATCGGTAAGCACAGCGGAAGAATTTAAAAAAATTTCACCGATCCTAATTGAGGATCTATCAACGGCGTTTAAACCAAGTTGGAAGGATTCATACCTTTTTTTTATTCAGAGTTTTCACGATCTCTAGGAGCCAACACGTCAGGTCCGCTCCCTCTACTGGTATCCACACGAATGCTCTCCAACCGAGACTGCGTGCTAGCGCCTCTAATGTCTCCAATGGTTTAACTTGCGGCTCTCAATTATGATGTACCCTGAGTCTATCAGCTCTATCAAGTTTATAACCCATGAGGGTTATTTTCAAATTTCAAAATTAATCATCATTAATTTCGAAATTAATTAACAATTAATTATCTTGATGAGCTAATTAAATAAATTCAGTTTAAATTAAATCTGTCCAACAGTTTTAATTTAACCTATTTATTTAATCTAAATAAAGAGCCATTAGATTTAATTTATCTTCATAAATTAAATCTGAGATACTATATCTCTATCATGTTAGTTATTAAATTTAATATATCTTAATAAATTAAATTTAAAACCAACACAATATAATAATATCATATAATATATATATATACATATATATATATATATAATATTTCAAAAATATATATATCTATATAATATTATTAAATATAATAATATAATATATATATATATATATAAGATATATATTTCAAAAATATATATATATCTATATAATATTATTAATGAATTTTATATTATATATATATAAATATAAAATTCATCCACCCTAAATCAAACATTATCTCGTGTTGGGCCATTCTTGTGTGCGACCCTGTAGGCCCATATGAAGTTGGCAGTGGGCCAATAACTACACTAACCTAAAAGTCGCAAGCAGCCTCTAGCAAGACATTACGACTACCCAATTCATATGAGGATCGTTATCACGATGCAACCTGTCATACAACCATGTCACGTCCCTTTTGTCACACGATATATCGATCAAGGATAAGGCATAGAAAATGTCATCCTCTTGTTCCTGACCATTACTTTCTCGATTCCTGAGTAGCCTGATAACAGAGACAGAAACTCCTTTCATCATAGTATGGCCATACATTTCTCAGACTCACTCATCGAGGGGCCCAGTAATATCTCTCTACTAATGTGAGGGACAAATTCCATCTTGATCATTCATATTCCTCTACATGAAAAACCACCAAGCCCGATCGTAGCCTTTATCATCACCCGGTCAAAAGTGACTTTTGACTAGTTCAAAGCTTAGCAACTCTCATGTAGGAATCCATGATAACCTCAGGTCTAAGGGCATTGTGATGTGGTTATACATGAGAAAAGCTTATGACTTGATCCATGTAGCTTTCTCATAGGGGGTCGATCCAGCACCTTGTACTCTTACAAGTGCCTAAGACTTTGATTCGTATCTCCATATCTTATCAAAGTCATACTGGTCTTGTTTCATCTCTGCTCCCGCATAGATGACCGATCAGGGACATTTTAGGACAATCTTTATCCAAGGATACAATTATCACAGTTAACATGCAAATAATTTGATAACAGAATGGAGAAATTTCATTAAAATAATAATGTTTATAGTACAATGATTGGCCCTTGGGGCACAATTTTCAACATCCTCCTACTTGCCCTAAGTGCAATCATTAATTTGCCTAATTCCCATTACCCTAACATGACGCTCATGCTTTGCCTGTGCAAGTGGCTTAGTAAGAGGATCAGCAACATTATCTTCTCCTGCTACTTTGCATATCTTTATATCACCTCTATCATTGATTTCTCTAATAAGATGAAATCGCCTGAGTATGTGTTTGGTCCTTTGATGTGACCTAGGCTCCTTGGCCTGTGCAATAGCACCGCTATTGTCACAGAACAAATCTATTGGATTTGAGATGGTAGGCACTACCCCTAGTTCAATAATGAACTTTCTGATCCAAACGGCTTCTTTAGCTACATCTGATGCTGCTATATACTCAGCTTCTGTTGCAGAATCGGCTATAGTGCTTTGCTTGGAGCTCTTCCAGCTTACTGCTCCACCATTCAGGAGGAATACATATCCAAATTGCGATTTAAGGTCGTCTTGGTCAGTTTGGAAACTTGCATCTGTGTAACCGGTTACACAGAGCTCATCATCCAATCCACCATAGACCAAAAATAAGTCCTTAGTCCTTCTTAAGTACTTTAGGATATTCTTAAAGGTAGTCCAATGACCCTCACCAGGATCTTGTTGGTATCTGCTGGTCATACTTAAGGCAAACGAGACATCCGGTCGAGTACATAACATGGACATAACATGGCATACATGATGGATCCAATGGCCGAGGCATATGGAACCTTACTCATGCGATCTCGCTGATCAGGTGTACTAGGACACAGATCCTTGCTAAGATGGATGCCATGAGACATAGGCATGTAACCCCTTTTTGAATCATGTATATTGAACCTATGCAGTATCTTATCTATGTATGTGCTCTGACTTAAGCCTATTAGTCTTTTGGATCTATCCCTATAGATCCTAATCCCTAGGATATAGGTGGCTTCACCCAAGTCTTTCATTGAAAAGGACTTTCCTAACCAAGACTTGACACTCTTCAAGGTAGGAATATTATTCCCAATGAGTAGGATGTCATCTACATAAAGCACTAGAAATACAACTATGCTCCCACTAACCTTCTTGTAAACACAAGGTTCATCGATGTTTTGAATGAATCCAAACTCTTTGACTACTTCATCAAAACGATGATTCCAGCTCCGAGATGCTTGCTTCAATCCATAAATGGATCTTTGAAGCTTGCAAATTTTACCAGAGTCCTCTGGATGCACAAAACCTTCAGGTTGTGTCATGTACACATCCTCAAGCAGCTTTCCATTAAGGAAGGCTGTTTTGACATCCATCTGCCATATTTCATAGTCATAATATGCTGCAATGGCAAGAAGGATTCTGATTGATTTGGCCATTGCAACTGGGGAAAAGGTTTCATCATAGTCTACACCATGAGTTTGAGTGAATCCTTTTGCAACCAGTCGTGCCTTGAAGATATTTACATTGCCATCCATGTCAGTTTTCCCCTTGAAAACCCATTTGCACCCAATGGTTTTTACACCTTCAGGTGGATCGACTAAGGTCCATACCTGATTGTCGTACATGGATTGCATTTCAGACTTCATGGCATTTAGCCATTTCTCAGAGTTTGGTCCCACTGTGGCTTCTCGATAGGTGGTGGGCTCATTTTGCTCAATGAGTAACACATCACGGCCTTCAGTAATCAGAAATCCATATCTCTGAGGCTGATGCCGTGTCCTATCAGATCTTTGTAGACCTTGTGTTACTTGAGGAGGTTCAGCAACTTGTTGTGAGTCTTCTCTAATTTCCATCTGTGGTTCTGTACCATCTTGTGGATCTCGAATTTCTTCGAGATGTACGTCGCTCCCACTGGTTGTTTTAGAGACAAACTCTCTTTCTAGAAACTTGCCATTTCGAATAACAAACACTTTGTTATCGGTGGGATTGTAGACATAATATCCTTTCGTTTCTTTAGGATACCCTACGAAAAGGCACTTTATGGATCTGGGCACTAATTTATCAGAGGCTTGTTGCTTAACATATACCTCACATCCCCAGATCTTAAGAAAAGAAAAACTTGGTTTCTTTCCAGTCCATATCTCATATGGTGTCTTTTCAATTGCCTTAGATGGAACACGATTTAGTGTGAACGCAGCTGTCTCTAGGGCATGTCCCCAAAAGGACGGTGGAAGATCTGTTTGACTCATCATAGATCGAACCATATCTAATAGTGTTCGATTCCTCCGTTCAGAAACGCCATTCCATTATGGTGTTCCTGGAGGAGTCAATTGTGAGATTATCCCACAACTCCTAAGATGGTCGTGAATTCTTGGCTCAAATATTCACCACCTCGATCAGATCTAAGTGCTTTAATTGTTTTACCAAGTGGTTTTGTACTTCATTTTGGAATATTTTGAACATTTCAAAAGATTCAAATTTATGTTTCATTAGATAGATATAGCCATATCTACTAAAGTCATCTATAAATGTAATGAAGTAGACATAACCTCCTCTGGCAGCTATATTTAATGGTCCACATACATCTGTATGTATGAGGCCCAATAATTCAGTAGCCCTCTCACTGTGCCCAGTGAAAGGTGCCTTAGTCATCTTTCCTAATAAGCAAGATTTGCATGTATCATATGATTCAAAATCAAATTAGTTTAGAAATCCATCTTGATGGAGTTTAGAAATGTGTTTCTCATTTATGTGGCCTAGACAACAATGCCATAGGTAGGTCGGATTCAAATCGTTTGATTTTATCCTCTTAGTAGTTACGTTATAGATATTCCCCTTATTAGGATGTTCCAAATTTAATATATAATGACCAACATGCAAATCACCATCAGCATAGAAAATGTCATTACGATAAATAGAACATTTATCATTCCTAGTAATGGAAGTATAACCTTCCTTATCCAAATAAGAAAGAGAAACAATGTTACTACTCAAAGCAGGAACATAATAGCAATTGTTCAAAACTAACAAAAGCCCACTGGGCAGAACTAATTCATAAGTGCCTACAGCTAAAGCAGCAACTCTTGCTCTATTTCCAACTCATAGGTCCACCTCGCCCTTCTTCAGCTTTCTACTGTCCTTTAGACCCTGCACATTTGTACAAATATGAGAACCACATGCAGTATCTAATACCCATGTAGAGGAAGTAGAAAAATGAATATCTATAACATAAATACCGGAAGCGATAGCCCCGCTATCCTTCTTGTCCTTTTTCAGATCTTCCAGGTAGAGTTTGCAATTCCTCTTCCAATGACTGGGTTCATTGCAGAAGTAGCAGACTCCTTCCTTTGGAGGCTTTGCCTTCCTGGGTGCAGGCTTGGTTTCGGGCTTGTTTGATTCTTTGGTCTTACCACCTGAGCCATTACCCTTCTATTTGCCCTTCCCTTTCTTTTTCATACCCTTTCCTTTCTGAACCATTAAAACTGTGCTAGGCTTTTTCTTAATGCTTTGCTCAGCAGTTTTGAGCATCCCATACAGCTCAGAAATTGATTTCTCCATGTTGTAGTTCATAACAAACTGGTCATAACTCTCCGGGAGTGAGTTGAGGATCAAGTCCGTAGCTAACTCCTGGCTCATGGGAAATCCAAGCCTCTCAAGGTGATCAATATAGCCTTTCATCTTTAACACATGAGTACTAACTGATGCACCTTCAGCCATTTTGCAGGAATGTAAGGCCTTTATGGTCTCATATCTTTCTTGCCTTGCCTGTTGCTGGAACATTTCCTTGAGATGTACTATCATCTCATGAGCCTCCATGAGTTCCAGATCTTTTTGGAGCTCTGGAACCATAGTGGCAAGCATCAGGCAACCTACATTCACAGAGTCATCCTTATGCTTTGTGTAAGCATCTCTCTGAGCTCTTGGAGCATTAGCTGTAGGCTCCTCAGGAATGGGTTGATCTAGGACATAAGCCTTTCTTTCCTGCTTGAGAACAATTCTCAAGTTCCTGAACCAGTCAAGAAAGTTTGTCCCATTGAGTTTGTCCTTCTCAAGGATCGATCGTAATGATAGTGTAGTAGTATTACTAGTCGACATGATTCTACAATTAAAATATGCAAAGTTAGTTAGTAATCTCCCACTAAATTAACAACCCTCAATATAATAATTAGTGGGCTAAGATCCATATTTGGCTTAAACTTAAGTCCGCTTTGGCAAGACGCTTAAATTCAAGTTATTTAAGTAGGTAACCTATTTACCAATTACATCACATGTAACTCTTAGATCTTTATAGAATTTAATCATCATATGATCTGGCATATTTAACCCCGTCTAATGCCTTGAGATTCAAAACCGTTTTGTTAATCTCAATTAAGTCAAAAAATAATGAATATTATGAGCAGCACAATTACTCAAGCTTGTCTCATCAAGATAACTCAAGTGCATCCACTTTGGTGGTTTCCACAATTGAGCGATCTAGGTTTTGACAAGTATTCATTAATTGATGGCATTATGACTTAAGATTTAATTTAGAGGGCTTAATTAATTAGTTTTGTTTATATGGATGCAATCGTGGTCGTATCTCATACAGATAAATACATATAAACGTAAAAGTAATCATGCAATGATCTTATCAAAAGCATAATTTAAACATGACACAACATGGCTTACCTAACATAAAATCCTCCCAAGCCAATGAGAGGACTTCTCTAAAAAAAAAAGAGAAATACATTGAGAGAAACCTCGTTTAAACATTCGAGGGGAGTGAGATGAGAAGAAAATGTATATCGAGAGTATTTAGAGAAAGGCACGACACGCAGGCCGTATTTAAATATTACAACCTTTGTAAAATTCTAAAGCCATGTTGTTCACCATACCCAAACAAGGATAAATAATAAACCACAATAAGAATTCATACAATATGAAAAGCAATAAATGTCATGATCAAATTATATTGTGCTACACAGAGGTGGTCACGGCGGTCCCGCTAGCTGGTTACCTGGCGGGGTCAAGGGGGGCTGCCCTTGCGGGGTTGCAAGGGGCAGCGCCCCTGAAGCTTTTGAAAAAGGCACATTCCTTTTAAAAGAAATATTTGAAAATTTTAAATTTTTAAATTTCGGACCTAATTTTTCAAAACAAAAAAACAACAATGACCCAGAACGCTTCTGATCCAATTTGTCTTCCCCATAGTTCAGATCCCTATTACTTGAATAGATATCCGAACCTAGACCCAATTTGATTGCCGCCAACTACGATCTCAGGTACCCTACCCAATTTCATGCTTGTTCAAAACGAAAATCACATACATGTTTCAAGATATACATGTTCAGAATCGATTTCACGCTTGTTCCAAAGCGAGAATCACATACATATTCGAGTGTTTCTTATAAACATACGTACACATCCCATATATATCACATGTATAAGAATCATAAACTCAATTTAAACGCACAATTGATCTGGCTCTGATGCCACTGAAGGATCGGTAAGCATTAGCGGAAGAATTTAAAAAATTTTCACCGATCCTAATTGAGGATCTATCAACGGCGTTTAAACCAAGTTGGAAGGATTCATACCTTTTTTTTTTATTCAGAGTTTTCACGATCTCTAGGAGCCAACACGTCAGGTCCGCTCCCTCTACTGGTATCCACACGAATGCTCTCCAACCGAGACTGCGTGCTAGCGCCTCTAATGTCTCCAATGGTTTAACTTGCGGCTCTCAATTATGATATACCCTGAGTCTATCAGCTCTATCAAGTTTATAACCCATGAGGGTTATTTTCAAATTTCAAAATTAATCATCATTAATTTCGAAATTAATTAACAATTAATTATCTTGATGAGCTAATTAAATAAATTCAGTTTAAATTAAATCTGTCCAACAGTTTTAATTTAACCTATTTATTTAATCTAAATAAAGAGCCATTAGATTTAATTTATCTTCATAAATTAAATCTGAGATACTATATCTCTATCATGTTAGTTATTAAATTTAATATATCTTAATAAATTAAATTTAAAACCAACACAATATAATAATATCATATAATATATATATATATATACACATATATATATATATACACATATATATATATACATATATATATATAATATTTCGAAAATATATATATCTATATAATATTATTAAATATAATAATATAATATTATATATATATATATAAGATATATATTTCAAAAATATATATATATCTATATAATATTATTAATGAATTTTATATTATATATATATAAATATAAAATTCATCCACCCTAAATCAAACATTATCTCGTGTTGGGCCATTCTTGTGTGCGACCCTGTAGGCCCATATGAAGTTGGCAGTGGGCCAATAACTACACTAACCTAAAAGTCGCAAGCAGCCTCTAGCAAGACATTACGACTACCCAATTCATATGAGGATCGTTATCACGATGCAACCTGTCATACAACCATGTCACGTCCCTTCTGTCACACGATATATCGATCAAGGATAAGGCATAGAAAATGTCATCCTCTTGTTCCTGACCATTACTTTCTCAATTCCTGAGTAGCCTGATAACAGAGACAGAAACTCCTTTCATCATAGTATGGCCATACATTTCTCAGACTCACTCATCGAGGGGCCCAGTAATATCTCTCTACTAATGTGAGGGACAAATTCCATCTTGATCATTCATATTCCTCTAAATGAAAAACCACCAAGCCCGATCGTAGCCTTTATCATCACCCGGTCAAAAGTGACTTTTGACTAGTTCAAAGCTTAGCAACTCTCATGTAGGAATCCATGATAACCTCAGGTCTAAGGGCATTGTGATGTGGTTATACATGAGAAAAGCTTATGACTTGATCCATGTAGCTTTCTCATAGTGGGTCGATCCAGCACCTTGTACTCTTACAAGTGCCTAAGACTTTGACTCGTATCTCCATATCTTATCAAAGTCATACTGGTCTTGTTTCATCTCTGCTCCCGCATAGATGACCGACCAGGGACATTTTAGGACAATCTTTATGAATTATCCAAGGATACAATTATCACAGTTAACATGCAAATAATATGATAACAGAATGGAGAAATTTCATTAAAATAATAATGTTTATAGTACAATGATTGGCCCTTAGGGCACAATTTCCAACACATTCTATTGTGTTTTATCTTTTGCCAAGTTATTTTCCTTGCTATTTGCATTTTTAGAATATGGAAAATAATACTATGAAGGTCTAATTTTGAGAATCTAAATTGGTTCTGCATTTATAATGTTTTCTTTAAAATCTTACTTCCAATATTTTCTTTGGTGGTTTACAAATTAAAATCTTGAGGACAAGATTTAATGTAAGTGTGGAGGTGTGATGACTCCCTATTTTTTGATAATTTTAAGACATATTTTAATATATTTGGGAGTCATCTATAATAAATTAAAGAGATTTTAATCAGATTTTGATAAGATATCAATTTAAAAGGTTTTCATTATAAATATCAAAGTTTAGAATAAAAATAATAATTTAAGACAAAAAGGAAAAGATATTTCAATTATTATTATTGTTGTTGTTGTTGTTGTTATCATCATTATCATTATTTATTATTATCATTGTCTATTTTTTTATCTTTTTGTTTGATTTTATTTTGCTAGAGAGATATTGCATGAGGATCTAGGAACCTGACCTATATATAAGGGGTTATACTTCTTCAGGAAGAGAGGAGGAGACCACACGTTCGGGTACGGATGGAAGGAGAGGTGTTCGGGTTTGTTCATCATCTTCACGGGAGGATGAGAGGACTGTGGAGGTGACTAATTTGAAGACCGGCAGCGCTATTGGATCAGAGGACGCTATGGAGAATTGGGGGCAATTGAAGCCAAGGAATTGAAGCTTAGAAGAAGAGATTTGATGTTCAATCTTTTAGTTTTATTAATTTCTTCTCTTTCCTTTCAATTAACTCTTATTTTGCTGTGGATTATTGTTGCTTTGATTTGGTTTTGGTTATGATTGTGAGTAGCTAAATTTCTTATTCTCGGATTGCTTTGAACTATTAGATGGATTAAGACTTTTTTTTAAATTTATTTCTTTTATTTATTAATGAAATTTATGTGTTGATTTTATCTCGTGCTTAATGCTTTTGGGTGATTAGCCACCACTTAGATTGTTGGGTTCAATTGAGTGATACTTGAGAAAGTTAATTTAATTGTAGTACTTAGATAAAATTCTGCTAGACTTGCAGTTTAGGGGGTTAAATGGATGGTTTGTTAATAGAATAAAGATATATCTATTAGCCTACCATTGTCTAATTGAGGATAGAGCTTAATGAGTATTTTTGTTAACTGTGACAAGAGATTGCACATGTTAATTGAAAATATAAAATTGGTTTTGACTTGAGAAAGCTTTATTAATTAATTTTGAACCTCTGACAAACACATATTTTTATTAATAATTTAAGAAGGATTTAAGTTAGTTTTATGAAGTATAATAGGAATAAATAATGCTAGGTTCCTCCTGTCTTGAAGTTCTCGAAGACATTCTCTTTTGATCAATTAATTTTAAAATTCTTTCATTTCTCTCACTCAACCTAATTAAGAACATAAATGTGATAATTAACTTGTTGTTGCCTTAATCCTCACGAGAACGATATTATTATACTACTTGTGACGATCCGTGCGCTTACAGTTAAGCTAGACGGCTAACAATACTCCGCTAAAAGAGGCGTATAGAGGAGTGAATCATGTGGTGGCCTTAATTAGCCCATTCCCCAGAATGACTTTAAACCAGCAAAATTGGTGTGTTCAACGAAGTTATAAAATTTTCGGCCAAAGCCAGTACTAAGCGGGTTCACCTTAATGGCCAAAGAAAAAAAAAATCACTGCAATTTAAAATTTGATGCCAAAGCTAGTACTAAGCTTAGCAAGGCTCTTTTGAAATATGGGTTTATCCTTAAGTTAAAATTTTCGGGACTTTAAGGGGCACGGTTATGGTGGCTATGGATGGCGGGCTGGATAGAGGGGGAACCCGTTTGGATAGGCACCGGAAACTCATCTCATCTAGATCATATAGATGAGATCTAGATAGTCTAGATTTGATTTTTTTAAACAGTTTATTTTTTAATAAAAAAACATTTTTTGAGAAAATGCCAGTTAAAAAATTATCTCTATTTTAGATTGTGTACCACTAAAATATTTTTTTTTTCAAAAAAACAAAAAGTAAAAAAAATAGAATGTGGACCGTCCAGATCTCATCTAGACGGCCCAGATGGTACAAGCTAGGGAGGCTCGTTCCGGACGGAGGGAGGTAGGAAAGAAAGGACTGACGCTTTTTTCTAAAAAATAATCCTTTTGGGTGAGGTTCATCTTTTTTTAATATACTAGTGGCAAAATTATAATATATAAAATATTTTAGGATACTCGATACATATCAAAAAGTATTTTATGGTGTTGAGATGTGCCTTAACTCTTTTAAATAACTTAGGGTTATAGAAGTAATTTGACCCAAATTCTAAATTCCACTGTGCTCCATATGACCTATTTAATAATTTGTCAAGTTTACTGACCCAAATTATGATTCAGGTATTTCGAATGGCTTTTAAAGGAATTTTCCCTTAAAATTATTTAGAAGTTTTTGGGAAATTAAACCTCTTATAAATTTTTCTAACTCCCCAAATTCCCAAAACAATATTTCATAATGTTTCCTCAATTTTTTTAGGCCCTTAAATAATTATAATAATTATTTTAAACATTTTTCTTATAACATGCTCAAGACATTCGCTACAATTGGGCTTAGTTGTTGACTTAATTAAAATTTATTTTTCAACTTTTATGCTCAAAATTTGGAGTATTATACCAAATAACTAATTTCCCTCATATTTTAGGTCGAAAGCCCATCTGATCTTAATCAATGTACACAACTCAACTCACTTAAGCTAGACAGGAAGGAAAAGGGGAAAAAACAATGAAGGGAAAATTTCATTGAGCCTCTAAAGATGTAAAATAATTTCAATCAATCCTTAAAATTTTTTGAAACTTCACTACATCCCCAATGGTCAAAATTAAATTCAGTTTTAATTTGTGGGTGGAAAGACAATGATGCCCTTCTTTTCTTTTTTCTAGAAGAGTATTTATAAGATAAATAAGGGCATTTGCAAGACAAATAAGAAAATTTACAAGACAAATAAAAACACTTACAAGACAAATGAAATGATTCGAAAAAACTTATATAATTAAAAACATTTTGGTCATTCACAAGACAAATATGAGCATTTACAAAACAAATAAAAACATTTATAAGACAAATAAAGGGATTCAAAAAAAATTAAAAACATTTTATCCATTGAAAAGATAAATATGGAAATTCACAAGATAAATATGAGCATTTACAAGATAAAAAAGACAATTTACAAAATAAATAAAGTAAATAAAGTAAGAGGATCGTTGTCTTTTCTTCCCAAAACTTACTTTCATTTTGACCCAAGAGTTGCATTGAAGTTTCATAAAGTTTTGAAGTTGATCGAAATTATGTCACATCCTTAAGGGCTAATTGAAATTCTCCCAAAAATAAAATGAAAAATGGAGAAGGAGGGCTCCAAAAGGAGAAAAAAGTCTTTCCACTAACTTCCTTCTCTACTTAATGTCTCAATCATTGAATCACGTTTAAATGAGTGAGATTTAATGTCATATAATAATATTATATTTATAGATTTTTATTATAGTTAATATTATAATATTATTTAATACATAACATTAAATCTTACCCATTAAAACGTAATCCGAGACATTGAATAAAAAAGTAGAGAGAAGGGTGAGTGGAGATATGCCTCTCCCCTCAAGAACAGTGTAATGTCGGCAAAGCAATTGTTGCTCTTTGCACACGCGAACCAACTAGTATCTTGGAACGGTATTGCCTGAAATAAACCAATAAGCAGACAAAAATCGCCCAAGAGGATATGAAAATTAAACTCTAGACTGTAGGCAAACATCAACATAGGACGAAATGGAAATATTAGTCATGACACAGACAGAAAAGAAAAGAAAGACTCAGCCGTAGGAAAAAGCGACCACAAAATTCTTCGCTGCGTCCCACCACTCTCTTCTCCCAGAATAGGCTTTGGTCCTTTTCTTAAAAAGAAAAGGGGATCCTTTTCTTGATCTGGGTTATTGGATCAAGATCTCAATGATCTAGATTTAATATATTATAAAAATATAATAATAATAATAATAATCCTTTTTTTTTCAGTAATATAAGACATATTTACCTAATTTGATTATATTAAAAAAATTGGTTATGTTAGTTAACATGACATATATTTTCTAAAATATCTTAGTCATCTTCTTTAAATTCCTCCTCCCTTTTCTCCTTTATTATTATTGAGGGAGCATCAATACAAATGGAAATGAAACCCAGATAGTTTTTCTATTAAATCCATCTATTGCATTACCCTCCCCTTCAAAATTGACCTTGTCCTCAAGGTCAAAGGATTATATAGCAACAAGATATTGCCTAATACTTTTTTCAGTCCTTAATATAAAACTTATTTATCTAATTTAATTAGATTAAGAAGGTTTGCCAATAAAACATATTTTTTTCCTAAAACATCATAATCATCTTCCTTAATTCCCTCCATGGGTCTAATTTACCTCTCTTAATATTCCTTCAACAATAATAACGGAGAAGAAGGAAGGGGACATTAAGAAATGTAACTAAAGTGTTCTAGAAAATATATGTTATATTAACTAATTTAACTAACTTCCTAAATATAATAAAATTAGGTAACTATGTATTATATTAAGAATCGAGAGAATAAGTAACCCACCCAACCCTTGTTAGGACTTGCATGAATAAACCTTGTCATGAATGAAGTTTCCAATTGTCAAAATTTCAATCAACCCCCAAAATTTTCTGAAACTTCATTACACCCCCAATGGTCAAAATTAAATTCAGTTTTAATTTGTGGGTGGAAAGACAATGATGCCCTTCTTTTCTTTTTTCTAGAAGAGTATTTACAAGATAAATAAGAATATTTACAAGACAAATAAAGGAATTTACACGATAAATAAAGAAATTTACAAGAAAAATGAAATGATACGAAAAAACTTATAGAATTAAAAACATTTTGGTCATTCACAAGACAAATTTGAGCATTTATAAAACAAATAAAGACATTTACAAGATAAATAAAGAGATTCAAAAGAACCTAGAGAATTAAAAAAAATTTGACCATTTAAAAAATAAATATTAAAATTCACAGGATAAATATAAGTATTTACAAGATAAAAAAGATAATTTACAAAACAAATAAAGTAAAGGGAATCATTGTTTTTCCACCCCAAAACTTAATTTCATATTGACCCAAGAGTTGCATTAAAGTTTCAAAAAGTTTTAAGGGTTGACAGAAATTATGTAACATCCTTAGGGGCTAATTGAAATTCTCCCAAAAATAAAATGATAGATGGAGAAGGAGGGCTCAAAAAGGAGAAAGGAATCTCTCCACTAACTTTCCTCTCCACTTAATATCTCAACCATTGAATCCTGTTTTAATGGATGAGATTTAATATTATGTAATAATATTATAATTGTAGATTTTTATTATATTTAATATTATAATACTATTTAATACACAACATTAAATCTGATTTATTAAAACATGATTCAATAATTGTGACATTAAATGAAAAAAAGTTGAGCGAAGGATCTCTCCCCTCAAGAACAATGTAATGTCGGCAAAGCAATTGTTGCTCTTTGCACACGCGAACAACTAGTATCTTGTAACGGTGTTGCCTGAAATAAACCAATAAGCAGACCAAAATCGCACAAGAGGATTTGAAAATTAAACTGGCAAACATTAACATAGTACAAGCATGAAATGGGAAATATCAGTCATGATACAAATATAGCAATTACAAAAAGTTCATAGAGAGGGAAGACGATTGAAGACAGAAAAGAAAGACTCACAGCCAGAGGGAAAAGCGACCACAAAATTCTTCACTGCCTCCCCCCCAGCGTCTATACCCATATTATTTTTAGTAATATAAGATTTATTTATTTAATTTGATTATATTAAAAAAAATTAATTATATTAGTTAATGTGACATATATTTTCTATATTTTAACCATCTTCTTTAAATTCCTTCTCCATCTTCTTCTTTATTATTATTGAGGAAGCATTAATAGAAATAGGAAATAAGACCCAAGTAGTTTTCCTATTAAATCATCTATTACATTACCCTCCCCTTCAAAATTGACCTTGTCCTCAAGGTCAAAGGATTGTATAGCAACAAAATATTGCCTGATACTTCCCTCAGTCCTTAATGTAAAACCTATTTATCTAATTTGATTAGATTAAGAAGGTTAGTCAATATAACATATTTTTTTTTTCTAAAATATCCTAATTATCTTCCTTAATTCCCTCCATGGGTCTAATTTATCTCTCTTAATATTCCTTCAACAATAATAAAGGAAAAGAGGGAAAGGGACATTAAGAAATGTGACTAGAGTGTTTTGGAAAATACATATCATATTAACTAATTTAACTAACTTCCTTAATATAATAAAATTAGGTGACTATGTCTTATATCAAGGATCGAAAGAATAAATAACCCCCCAACCCTTGTTAGGACTTGCATGAATAAACCCTGTCATGAATGAAGTTTCCAATGGTAATGAAAAATAAGGTTGTGATGTCCAGAATGGTCATTGCGTTAATGTCGTGCCTTCCTCTGTCATCCTTGGGCATACCTCAAAATCCTTTATACTGTTATATTGAACCATGGAAAGCATATGCAAAGCCTCAAAATAATCGTTAAGTATGGACTTTCATGTAGTAATAGTGTGTGCATATAAACAGCAAGTAAGACCAGAGAACAACAGAAGAAGAAAATATACAGATATAAGAAAATCTAAAGCCACAGTAAGTCAGTGACAACGGCTCCAGGGGAGAAGAGCGAAGGCAAAAATAGGAAGAAACTTCACAAAATGCTTCACATTCACAGCCTGGAAAATTCTGTTCACCTTTATTTATCCTCACATCATCCATAACCCACTCTTTTTTTTCACCCAGGCCAATTTGGCCATTCATGTAATTAACTGGCTCATTAACCTCTTTATCTTGACCTATCTCTATAATAATACTAAGCCAATTCACTGCATCCCACTAGTTTTAATTTTAATAAATGGGGAAAATGTGATTAAATTATTACTATATTGTGGACTAACTCAACAGACACCACAGGAGGGACATGTTCGCCTAGATACTGACGATTCAGTGGATATTCACTGCAATGCAGCTTGTGGGGGCCTTATTCGGGATCATAGAGGACATTGGGTCCTTGGCTTTCAGTGTCGGCTTGGCTTTCTCCCGCCAACTTCTGCTAAGCTTATGGCCTTACACCAAGGCCTTCAACTGTGTAGACAATATGGGTTCCAGAAAGTGGTGACTTACACAGATTCACTTGAAGCATACCACTTGCTTATGCAGGATAGTGGTCTATATCACCCACTTAGATAGGAAATTAACGCAGTTAGGGAATTACTTTACTCTGAATGGGACATTGAGCTCCACTATACACCGAGAGATACAATCCGGTGTGCTGATTTTTTGGCAAGAGATGCCCATAATTTAGTCCAGTGCTTAGTTATTTTACCAGTTCCTCACCCTGGGTGTATTCTCATCATGAGGGAGGACTCATTATATGCTTTTGATATTTAGATTGTTTTGGTGTATGTACTCTCCAAGCTAGCTTGGTCATATTATGAATTTAAAAAAAAAAAAAACTCAACAGACAGTCAACGTCAACTCATAGAAATGATGGTTGAAAGGGGAAGGAGTTATGTCTCCTCCCTCGAAGTGGCATTGCCATTTTTTTTTTCAGCTGAACAACACCTTTAACTTTGCCGGAAGACGTTGATTCTTTCAATTCGCCATTCGCCAAGGAAATCCAAATCTTCAAGTTGGTGCATCCCTTCAGGCTTGTAAGAAAAAGGTGTGGTGTTGCTTCTGCTAAATATATCTCCCATAATTTTTGCTTTGATCAGTGCTATTGTTTCAACTTCCTGATAATTAATGATCAATAACCGTTGAAATCTCTTTTAGATTTGATAAAATAGTAATTTATTACTATCCTACAGGCAAGTCTGAGCTGATCTAGTCATGATGAACTCGTTTTCTCTTACTAGTCTTGATATGGTAATACATGGGTTAGTTCATACGATTTAAAACTCTGTTTTGATGGGTCTCCACTGTCTCTATTCTGGGTTTTACTTGGAACAGAGATCCAGCGTACAAATTCTTGCACGGTGTCCTTCAATATGCAAGTCAATACCCATTTAGTGTACGGTGCTCCTGGTAAATCTGAGAGTTTAGGGATTTATTTGGGAAATGAAGTATTATGGGAATTGTTATTATAAGGAGTCTCAAATTTCCATTTGTCTCCGTAACTGTATTGTTTTTGTGTCTATTATAGGTGCGCGAAGTTAAATCCGTGTGTTCAAGATTCCAGTCCCCAAATTCAGCCTCCCCTTTAACTCTACTATTGCCTGCTTTGACGGATGTGAAGAAATCCTTCTTTAATTGCCAAACTGGCTTGTTAAGTTGAACTGATCTTATGCATAATTTCTTGAGACAAGGATCTTGTGTCGTAGTTTGCTAAGGATTTCAATATGTTATAATAAATTCAAAAGCTGCTCTAATATGTATGGCTACTACCTGTTGTCAAAGTCAAATCTTTGTTATTTAGAACTTATTCATCATCACTCTCTTGAAGATTCTGTAGAAGAAGAGCATCATTTTTCCATACAGAGATTACAGAACAAAGTATCCTACCACCATTTTGTTAGCTACAAATTGATGAAGTTGGAGAATTAAATTAAAACCAATATGAATGGAAGTGAACCACATCTATTGTGCATAGTTATATTATAAGTAAGATTATCAACTTAGATGTACAATTCTGCTGAAATGAAGTTTTCTGCAGGTTTTCTCTTGCTATTGATTTCAGAAGGAAACAAAAGAATCAGAATGGTTGAGGCAGTTGTGTCCTTTGCAGTAGAGAGACTTGGTGATCTTCTGATTGATGAGGCCAGATTGTTAATTGGAGTAGACGATAATGTCAAACAGATGCAAGTGGAACTGAGGCGGATGCAATGTTTCCTCAGAGATGCTGAGGAAAGGAAACATGAAGATGAGAGTATACGGAATTGGATATCAGAGATAAAAAATATAGCCTATAAAGCTGAGGATGTGGTCGAAAATTATGCCCTTTATAAATCTCTGGATAGAGTCAAACATCTTCACCATGTTGGTTCTGAGATTGAATCCATCAAATCTGAGATATCTGAGCTCACAAGGAGCTTGCAAACTTATGGTTTAAATGCAACAAGAGAGAGAGAATTGGATTCTGTTAGTAAGCGGCAAAGGGAACTGAGATTTTCATATTCTCATATTGTTGAAGAGTACATAGTTGGATTAGATGAGGACATAAACCAAGTTGTGGGGTGGCTGGTGAGTAATGATAGGCATTGTCGAGTTGTGTATATATGTGGGATGGGTGGTCTTGGCAAAACAACCCTTGCAAGGAAAGTTTACCATCACGACTCCATTAGGCGCCACTTTGATGGTTTTGCTTGGGCCTACATATCTCAACAATGTAAGAGGAGAGATGTTTGGGAGGGAATTCTAATTAAATTGACTTCCCCATCGAAAGAGGAGAAGGATGAGATACTGAACATGAGAGACGATGAGTTAGCAAGAAAGCTGTATAAAGTTCAGCAGGAGAAGCAATGTCTGATAATCTTGGATGATATCTGGACAAATGATGCATGGGACCTTCTACATGCTGCCTTCCCATCAGAAAATAGCCGCAGTAAGATTGTATTCACATCTCGCAGAAAAGACGTAGCATCATATGTGAATACCGATGGCTTGCTTCACAACTTGGGGTTTTTAAATGAAGCAGAAAGCTGGGATTTGTTTCAGAGAAAAGCTTTTCCAAGAAGAGATACAGGTAGTTGAAAGTATTCATTAATAAGCAAGCTCATTTTGCAATGAAGAATTGGTGGTTATGCTGATTATATTGTATGTTAAGTTGACCATTTTTGTCTTTAAATAATAGCAAGATCCACTGAAATTGATTCCATTGAAAGATTATCCTGTAACTAAAAATGCTTGTTAACTATGAACATCGATAGCACTAAATATCTACTTCTAAGACCTGCGTATCATTGAAAGTTTTGGTTTACTATCAATATTGATAACACTAAATTTTTACTTATAACGTTTACTATGTTCTTCAAATGATAAAGTGTCAAAAGTTTCTACTGATTATGGATTAAAATAGCGGTTGAACTGAAGGAATTGGAGGCAAAATTAAACTATTCATATGCAAAAAAACTAAAACTCCCTAGAAACATCCCTATAAGATCTCCTAGCAACATATATGGATAAGATGAACTTAATCTTCACATATGCATAAATCATTTATGAAATAATGTTCTCTCAAATGGGGATATCAAATCGTTGCTTTTTTCTTTGTTTGGTTCATTGGAGGCTAGCTGGCTTATTGGATCCAGGACAAGACCATAGAAAAGTTGTGTGCATCTGAAATTGCATTTGTCATATTTGAATGATTGACTTATGACTCTGCTAAAGTATATTTGAATAATGAATCACTGGTAGTTATTATGGTTATGTAATCTCATAGCAGTTTAATGCAAGTCTCCGAATATGTAAAGAATGATGAAATAATATAAAAGCTCGGTTTTCTGTAATATCGTTATATGCATTATCTAGCTAGGAGAATTTCTTCACATCCTATAGTGCTCCTGGAAATTTGTTATTGAGTACCTTTATCTGATATTTGCAGAGTTCAGAGTTGATGAAGACTTTGAAAAATTAGGCAGAGAAATGGCTGGAAAATGTGCTGGTTTGCCTCTGGCCATAATTGTGCTTGGAGGTCTCTTGGCCTCAAGAGAAACATTGGGGGAGTGGGAAATGGTACATAAATATATAACTTCTTACCTAATAAGGGGAGAGGTACTTGAAAAACAGTCAAGGTTAGCCGAGGTGTTGGATCTGAGTTACGATGACTTGCCTTATCATTTAAAACCTTGTTTCCTCTATTTGAGCCAGTTTCCTGAAGACTATGAAATACCAATGAAAAAGTTAATTCGGTTATTGGTTGCAGAAGGTGTAGTTCCTTCCGATTATGAGATTGAAAGAGAGGAGACAATGGAACGTGTCGCAGAACACTATCTAAATAACTTGATAAGCAGGTGCATGGTTGAAGTTGGTCAGATGGGGTCAAGTGGAAGGATTAAAACCTGCCGGCTTCATGACTTAATGCGTGAGTTGTGTATGCGAAAAGCAAGACAAGAAGGTTTTCTCCATATTATTGGTGGTTCGCAACAAAATGGGACCAATAATGGTTCTTCTTCAACTAATACGTTGGATGCAAAATCATCAGGTGTTGTTCGCCGACTTGCTGTCTTCTTGGATCAGCAGGTCAATCATTTGATTCCAAGTGAACAGAAAGAAAACAAAGGGCTTCGATCTCTGTTGTATTTCCATGAAAAGAAATGTAGATTGGGGGACTTGAAGTTACTCAAAAATGTTTTTGAGGATTACAGATTGCTAAGAGTTTTAGATCTTGAAGGAATCAAGGGAAAAGAGGGAGATTGCTTGCCAAAAGAAGTGGGGAATCTGTTAATGTTGAAGTTTCTAAGCCTAAAGAGAACTTATCTACAAATATTGCCGTCTACCCTGGGCAATTTGAAGAATTTGCAGACCCTAAATTTGCAAACTATAACCAAGGTAACTTGGGATTCAACTGTACAAATTCCAAATGTCATATGGAAGTTGAAACGGTTGAGACATCTATATCTTCCCAATTGGTGTGGGAATGTAACTGACATCCTTCAGTTGAAAGATCTGGTCAATTTGCAGACACTAGTAAATTTTCCAGCCAACAAATGTGATGTGAAGGATTTGCTGAAATTGAGCAAGCTGAGAAAATTGGTGTTGAATGACCCGAGGCATTTTCAAGACTTTAGTGAAATTTTCAGCACTCCAGACAAGAAGTTGAACTACCTTCAATCTTTGTCCTTAAGGACGGATAAGTTTTCTTTCCCAGACAAGCTAGTGGATCTTGAAAAACTGGTGTCAGGCTGTCCTTCTCTCCAGAAACTACAAATCGAAGGGCGGACCGAAAAGCTTCCGGAAATCAGTTTTTTCCCTCGAAATATTTCCAAGTTAACATTGTGGGGTTCTAGATTAGTGGATGATCCCATGGTGACATTGGAGAAACTGCCTAACTTGAAATTCTTAAGTGGCTGGGAAATGTTCGTTGGAAAGAAAATGGTATGCTCTCAAAATGGGTTTCCACAGCTGAAATTTCTATTTCTTCGCGGCCTGCCTAATCTAGAGGAGTGGACAATAGAGGACGGTGCCTTTCCTAATCTTTATCGATTAGCCGTAGTTGATTGCAACAAGCTGAAGACAGTTCCAGATGGACTGAAGTTTGCTACTGCTCTTCGTGAGATTGAGATCAGATGGATGCCTAAATCTTTCAAGAGCAGGATAGTAAGTGGTGGAGAGGATTATGATAAAGTCCAACATGTGCCATACATCGCTTTTCTTAACTAAGCTGATAATATCAATGGTTGAATTGCCAGGTACTATTCACTTTCTTTAAGTCAATCTTTTTTTTAAAAATTTTGTTGTTGCCTTTATAATTGTTAGCTTGACAGCATCAACTTCCTGATTCATTCTTTTTTCATTTTTTGTTAGCTGATTAATAAAATCTTTTTCGAGGAAAGGAAAATTTACTATCAGGGAATCACAGATTAATTGCAGAAAAGACCTTAAATTTGAAAGTCCCCACAAAGATCTAAATACCTAAAGATTTACTACTTACGCTTTCATTAGTTAAAAATCAACCTTCTAAATATTATAGTGTGAACTACCAGCTGATTATAAACAATGTTTTCGGGAATTATCACTTAATCTCCTGTTAATTATAATGCACTCGTCTGATTCTGGTCAATTCTTTTATGACCTACTAGTACCCAAAGTTGCAGTATTAGGAATGTTCAATTGTAATTAATGGAAGAATAAGTGATAACTTTGAAACTGTCAAGTATTTGTAAGGTTTTCCCGAATTCAAGGGTTTCTGATTGTCATTGTTCAAAAAAAAATTAAAAATCCAATATGCCTTGAACATGCAGATTCATTTTACTTTTAAATAAATGATTGTCACCTATCTCTCACAACTCTGTTCGTTTGACAATTGCAGGCAGTAGATTATAAAGGTAATTTATATTCCTTTTGCTGTCAAACCATAGAAGCAATGTTTTGTACTGGGGAAACTGAAGTTGTGGACAAGAAATGAGTCATACCCCATCTTTGTTCATTTTCAACTTTCAAGTTCATGTAATTCTGTACGAGTGTATGATTTGTAAGTCTCTATGGATTGCTAGGGACATGGAGCAAGATTTACATTGTGGATTTTGAATTTGACATTCATGTTATTTGTTTGATAACTGTAATAAGAGTAGAGCCGGGAATCAGAGCTGGCCCGGCCCTATAGGGCCGGCCCTAAAGGGCTCGAGGTCAAGAAAATTGCAGTTTTTCAAGGCCTGGCCCGAGAACATCAGGGCTAGGGCCAGTCCGCAGGGCCGGGAGGTCCTTTTCACAATATTTAACTATTTTTCCTACGTATTTTCCCCAGTGAGATATAATTAGCAAATAACAACGATTAAAGTTCTAATTTAATACATAAATGTTGTCAACATTAATGTTTAAATAACACGTCTCTTGCAACAAACAAACACAATTACTAATGTATAATTAAAAATAAATACGACTATCATTTTCACATTCTTGGCCACTATCATCAATTTTAAGGATATTTGATTGTGTTTCACTTTGAGTAGTAGGTTCAAGTAGTTAAATAATCACAACATCCATCAAAAATCATACTCTATCAGGCAGAATAGTATATAATATGATTTTATTCTAAATAGGCAGAATAATATACTTAAAAATCACAATATAATTCAATTAGACAAAACAATATACTCAAAAATTATACTCTATACAATATGAGGACAGAGTGACATATAGATTCAATAAAGCAATTCAAAAATATAACATGATTCCTTTCCAAACAAAAATAAAATAAAAAATAAATGAGGCCCTTCAGGGCCGGCCTTTTTAGGCCCGACTTCCTTTTGAGGCTACAATTTGCAAGCCCGGCTTTTGAAGGGCTATGGCCTAAAAGGGCCGGCCCGACTGACTCGGTCCGTTTTCCCGGCTCCAATTAAGAGTACTACTACTTAGATATTGATGGCCTTCGCTCCGCACTACTTTCGGTGCAATGAAGGCTTGTGGTCATCTTGTTTCGCAGCAGCGGCTTGCATGGTGGTAACATCATGACTAGTGCAAAGCACTGGTGCTCTATTTCGAGTTTGGACTTTAGGTTTTAGTTTGAGTTTATTTTATGGATTGGCTTATTTCTAGGTTTTTTATTTTGGTTTTAGTCTATTTATTGGTTGTTTGTATTCTTTCCTTTGGATTGGGCTTACGTGTTTTGTATTGGTTATGTGTGTGTTTGGTTATGCGATCTATTGGCCCAATCATGTTATTGGAGGCCCAATCACGCAATTTAAAACATATGCTGAAATTCGGATGTTTGGTTGTGCGATTTGTTGCTTGAGCTTATTTAGGGCCCGTTTGATATGTTGGAATTGATTTTGATGGAAATGGATATGGGGATTAAAAGTGTGTTTGGTATGTCATGGAAATGAGATCTAATTTTGTATAAAAATACCAAAATGCCTTTCAATTTTTTTAAAAAAATCACGCAGAGCCAGTACTTTGTCCCCTTCCCCAAAAACTCACACAATTCCATTTTTTCAGCAAAATTTCTGATCTTTGTAGGTTAAGCAAAATTTCGATTTGGATCTGGCAAAGGAGATGGTGGGGGCTTGTCGGCGATGATGTGTGAAGCATGAGAGGGAGAAGCTGGCTGGTCGAGGATGAAGGATTCGTGCCAACGGTGGAGCATGGAGCTTGCCGGTCGAGGACGAAGGATTCGTGTCGGCAATAGAGGGACTAGAAGCTTGTGAGAAGTATGAAGGGGCAAAGACGAAATCGACCACTATGTCACCGGATTTGGGAGCACAAGCCTTGTCGGCGGTGAGCAAACGAAGTAGAGGGAGTGAAGAAGGGATGGTGGTGGTTTCTCGGTGAAGAAGACAATGGTGGAGGGAAAGAGAAGGTCGCCAGTATTGTGAAATAGAGGCTGCCGGAATCTGGAGTAGAGGCCGCCGGAGGTTGAAGGTAATAAAGGAGGGTAATATATGGAAATGATCATATGAAATTGTGAATATGAGGTATTTTGATTGAATTAATTGGATGGAATTTAGCCTATTTTGGCTTCCACATGGAATTGAAAAATTTTTCAATTCCATATCTATCACCCCTAATTCCATCATACCAAACAGTGTCTTAGTTATTTCTCAATCTCACGATTTCACTAAGAGTGTGTTTGGTTTGAGGGGAAGGGAGGGGTGGGAGGAAATGGGAGAATGGGTAAATTATCTTTTTAGGTTAAAGAAATTTAAATTTTGGGTGGGAACTCAAAATTTAAAAAGAATGAGAAAATAAATTTTGGGCGGGAACCCAAAATTAAAAAAAATAAGAGAATAAATTTTGGGTTTCTTTTATCCAAAATTATAATTTCTCCACCCTCCCCTCCCCTTCCCTCAAACCAAACAAACTCTAATAATACCAAACACACTCTAATAATACTCTCTCGCTCTACTGCCTCTATTTCTGTCTTCTCTTCTTGTCGAAGAACGAAGAGCCAGAAGCTCCATCTCGCGGCGGCGACACCACCTAATTTCAGTAGTGAAGTTTGGTTTCCGGCGTGCTTTTTAGGTGTGTCTTCTGGGCTGTCGTCCGGTGATCTGTGTTCTTTTCTTCTCCGTCTCCGTCAGCGTTGAAGTCAGACGATCTGTGTTGAAGTCCGACAGGTGCTGTTGAAGTCGGACGATGTGTTGAGGTGCGGTTTCGGAAGTGTTGAGTCAGAGAGTGGCCGATCTGTGCATGCAAGCCCGTTTTTGCGTGCATGGCTTTGAAGTTTGTCTCTACGGTTGAAACTCCTGTGGTCGTCGATCTCCTCTGTGCCGCTGATCTGTTTTGGCAGGCAAGGTTTACAGCTTCATTTAAACAAGATCTCTTATGTTCCTTCAATGTTTGGATGGATTAGAATGAAACCGTGTTTGATCTGCTATTGTCTCAGAGCTGTCATTTTTCTTCACTTCTGCTGTTCTGAAAGAGAGTAATCCACAGTTAGCCTCATGGCAATAAATGGAAAAATGCAGATGAAGAGATGTGAGACTTGTATGGGTGGGTTGGAGTGGGCACAAGTAGCGTGTAAGAGCAGTGAGAAGAGAGAGAGACAAGAAAAACAGAGGAAGACAGAGAACGTGGTCATTCTCTGTTTTTTTTTTTTTCCTCATTGCATTTGTCAAGCTTAGCGATTGAGGGGCTAAGTCCTGAAATTGAGGAGGGTTTTGGAGAAAATACAGTTGATTGGCGAATCTTTGAAGTTGGAATGTGGATATATTGTTCGGTACTGAGCTGTGATGAGGTGATGGGTATGGATATTGGGTAGAATGGATATAAAACTGATAATTCAGTCCCGAAACCTCTCTGGCTTGCCTGGTTTTTTATAATTTGAACTCAACCAATGAATGAGCATGAAAAGAAGAGGTTTTTTTTTTTTTTTTGCAAAGGTTTTGAAGGGAATTGTGCTTAATTTGGTTGTCAACCAATGAATGAGCAGAGAAAGATTTTTTTTTTTGCAGAATATGTCTTGTGCAAAAGGTTTAGAATCAGGCATTCTCGCATATACTCACAAATCAATCAGTGCTTTTGGCACAAACATAACAAACAGCTCTCTAAACAAGTCGTAATTTTTTGTTCGTTTTTAGTATAGGCTATAGGCCACGCTATAGACTGAGCCCCCACGTAAAAAAAACAAAAAACAAAAATCCTTCTTAATGGTTTTTTTGTTGCTGATTGTTGGAGTTATGTGGGGATGAGGCACGCTATAACCTAATGTTCCCTTGTGGTATGTTTTTATATACATAATCGACTGATGTTTTTTTTCTAAACTATTATGTACAAGGATGGTTTTCATCAATTGTAATTACTAAATCCAGAGTGCAACTTTTGCCCACAATTATGAAATTAATTTCTTCACTCCACACCTGTTCCCATTGTTAGTTTTGGAATTTGAATTCAAGTCACTGTCTTGGCTAACTTGAGTATGATTATGGACCACGTGTTGCATTATATAGAGATCAAATTGTATAAGACATGTGATTTAATTAGTTATGTAATATTATTTCATCAAATTATGTATTTTTTATTTATCAAATTTTCCAACTTCACTTTTTTAAGTTTTTTATAATTTTTAATTTAATTTCTCTCTTATCATCATCACAAAAGATATTTATGTAACCTTCAATCCAAACAAGTTTCTGTATCATAAAAGTCACTTATATAACCGTTAATCCAAACATAAATCACATTATACAATCTACCTTTTATCTAAAAGCACGATTGTAAAAGTAAGATTAAAAAAAAAATCATTTTTACAATCATTTTCCAAACATACACTATATCATCTTGTAAAAGCACTATGCTTGTTAGTATATTTTTAACTTTGTTTGAATAAAATTTCCTTTTTATTAAAAAAATGAAGTAGCACTTATATTGCGCATGTGGTGGAATTGGAGTGATCATTAAATCAATAGATGTATTTTTCAATGTTTATTGCTTTGATCGTAACTTAATAATGAAATATGTAATATCTAGTATATCGTTATATTATTAGCATTAGTTTCGTTTTGTAATAATTTAATAATAAGTCAAGTTATATAGTTTGGACACGTCCCCCATGTATTATCAGATACTTATTTTTTTCCTGAAATTATCAGATATTTTTTGTGGCATTATGCCCATCATGAATATGGCAATATGCCTTTTTTTTTTTTATACATAAAGTGGCCAAGCTAGTTTGAAAATAAGATACAACAAAATACACTAAACATTAAAACAGGGTAGAAGATCTTCCCGCATAATAGGAAGGCACCCGGTAACAATATGCCTTTGAATGTCTTGTCTGGTTTCTAAAAGGTTGACCACCTTTAAAATTGTTATAAAACCATGGACAATCATTTTAGAAGATAGATGAATTATCTAAATTCTAATTTTACTTTGGGTCAAAAAATTTAAAAAATCATTAAGCAAGCTATTTGAATCAAATTGAGATTTAAAAATTTTGTCAATTTACCGCAATACTCCTGATTTATTAGAAAAAGGGAAATTTAAGATAGTTTGATATCCTAAATGAGAATTTGTAAATTATAAATAGAAACTTGAGAATCTAACTTGTTAATTCCCAAGGTTTTCTAGTGCTTAAATTATTAGAGGTTTAATGCAAAAGTATTTTACTCAATAACAAGTGAGTCTTAGAAATAAACAAGTTAAATTTCTCAATTCACAAGTTCTCAGTCACAATAGTAAATTGTCTTCAACTTTCTTTTTCTAAAAACTGCGGAGCATTGAATTTTCTTTCTAATAACTCGAGCATTATTGAATTAAGTTGACAAAATTTCCAAATCTCGGTTTGGTTCATATGACCTGATTAATCCTTAAATTTGGTAATCAATATTAATTAAACTTTGAGTAATTAAATTATCTTGGGTTAAAATGCAATCAACACCCTAAAATATATTTTTTTCATGTACATCTAATATCCTAAAGTATTTTTGAGGTACGCCTATGAACCTAAAGTACGTTGTTGTGCAGTTTCAAGCTAAACAATTGAGATAATTTAGGGTGCTGGGTGCAACCAAAAAAATACTTCAGAGTGTTGAATGCACCAAAAAATAATTTATGATGTTAGACACTTCTAAAAAAATACTTTAAAGCTGTTAGGTGAGCACCTATAAAAATATTTTAGGGTGATAGATATACTTTAACCCAACTATCTTTTAAAAGGATTTTCCAGGGGCATTTATGGCCAATGATCTTGCAAAGAATGGATGAGGAGAGGATCCAAACCCCTTGCAGTCTTGTAAGTGGGAGGATATATATGGGTTTAATATTGATAGGGGTAAAATATAAAGCCTAAAACTTTATAAGTATACGGACTGTATCAAATAATAAAGTGATGAAAAAAGTATCACTCCTATGAAGACTTAGTACTAACAGCTCAGTTGAGAAATGATTTTACATTTTTGTTTAATTTGAGTCAACACAATTTAAATAAAAGATAGAAATAAAAGGTAACTAAAAAAAGAAAATCAAATCTAATTAAAGCTAAGGATAATTGTGGTTATAGATCTTAAGCGGTACTTCAATTATTATAGCCTTGATTACTTTCTAGTGTCTAATTTGTTCCCTTAATTGTATTTAAAGTTATATTTACTAGTCTAGGACTCTTAATTACCTAAAAGTGTCTTTTGATCTGCTAAAAGATATTTTAATTATGTTAATCTCTAATGTCTTAGGCGATTAGTACTTAACTAGATTAATTTAAGTGCAAGCGTAACGAGATTATGTAGACCGGTAGGTATATGTCTATCCTACAAGCAAATTAGGTCCTAAAACTTAATCCTAAATGATTTAATTGAAGGTATAGTCTTGTTGGCCATCTAGCTTTACCGCAAGCATACGGATCTCAGTTAAGTTCTCAATCAGATTGAGTAAGAATATTTTGAAATTTAATTTTTTTAAGAAAATCTTTATTTGAGAATTCTAAAGTTAAGATTTTTCTTCAAGATCGGAGGAACCTAGGATTATCTATCTCCTATTTATTTCATGAATTAATTAATTTACCCTCAATAAGCAATCAAACGAAGATATGTATTTGTCTAAGATTCAAAAGTATTTGATAATGCTCTCTCAAGTCAAAACCAAATATTTATCCTAATAAACTAATCAATATCTTGTATTAATTTATAAAGACTAACTTTAAACATCAATCTTAATTTGACAATGTTAGGTAAGTAACTATATCTCTATGATACTAACAAACCATCTATTTATATTTAATGCTTAAACTTCAAGTTTAACATGATTTTATCCAAGTTCTACACTTAAATTATCTTTTTCAAGTGTAATTTAAATGAACAAGATAACTAAATGGTGATCAAACATTTAGAGACATTAAGAGCAAAATAAAATCAATACAAAAACTTCATTTGATGCAAAACGAGAATAAATAAATAATTCAATCTATAAATAGATTCAAAAAAATCTTAAAATGAGAAAATTAGTTATTCATATTTAACAACAAATCAAAATCATAGATAATCACTCGATCCATATTAGAAACTAAGAAAAAAAGTAATAGAAAATCAAATTTAAAACTTCAAATCTCTTTAAAACTTCATGACTGGGTTCCGTAATCTCTGCTCCACATCTTCCCTTCTTCCAATTCTGTTCGTTTTCACGATTCACAAAAATAGAAGAGGACGGTGATTTTTCCCGATCTGCAAGCATCGCTGCTGACAGGATTTTACTTTCTCTGTCTCTCGTCTCCCGTCTCTGCTCAGGTCCTTTCGTGTTACTATCCATCAACCTCCTCTTTGCGTGCTGTCCTTGATGTCTCTTTTATTCAATATCCTCTATCATCTCAATATAAGATGATATATTATATTCTATTATCTTTTCAAAGGAGTATGACGTGGGGATTGATTATTATTTATTGCTTTGTTTCTTTGCTTCAAGTGGGCTCCACGTCCAATATCCTTGCCATCCAGTTAATGCTGCTACCTTCACGCCTCATGTTTCTTCGTGTAATATCCTTGCATGATAAATTGGAAAAATCACTCTTAAGTCTCAAACAAACAAGATATTATTAAAAAGGTTTTTGAAGGTTATAAAATACATTCAACAGATTATGAATACACGTTTTTTGATTGTAACCAGGGACCTTTCTGATAATATCTTGCTTGCTTAGGACCTAGGAGTGATTTTCTCTAATAAATTGGTATATCAGTGGATTTTCTATTAAAATTTTTTTGTTAGCTTATATTTGATTGAAGAGAGGAAAAATATATAAAAGATAATTAAATAGGTATAAAATATTAATAAATTCAGTGAATATATCCAAAATATATACATATTTAATTATAAAATATACTTATCAAATTCCCCCACTCAATCTTTTGCACTTCTGGGCAAAGAAAAATTGATCTTGAAAATAGATTGAAGAAATAAGAGAGATAAATTGAATTAATTAAGAAATTGCAAGAACTCAAGTAAACATACCCTCGGAACGAAGTGTACAATATGGGTTGTCAATCACATATAGAGAAACTCTTATTAAGATATGAAGTTTAACAAGATTAAATCTAGGTAAAATAGGCACACAAGGGTATAAAGTGTATCACTCAACTCACTATCATATATGATCTTTTCACTTAGTTCACTTATTCAATCACCCTACCATAGGCTTGTAGTAATTCTGATTTTTACCACTAGTCACATGTGCATTAAAAAATCAAGAGGACTTTATGGCTTGTAATGTTGGAATATAGGCTACGTGGAGTGGATGATCGATACTAAGCAATATGTATGTAAATCATGTTATACAGATAATTTAATGTAATAGTGATATGTGTGCTATTCTTCAAAATTCAAGAAGGGTATTTTCTCTCTTCCTCTCCATATATATTTTTTTCTTCTGTTTTTTTGTCATCTTGAGCTATTGTAGGTTCCTTTTTGACGCGACTCTACACATGAGTGATGCAACACCGGTTACTCAGTCACTCCAACAAGTACCTCAAAAGGCTTTTAGCCTAACTCATAACCCTCTTTGACTTTACCGTTTGGCGAGAGTGCCAACATTGGTGATGAAGTCCCCCCAGTTACTAAGTAAGCCATTGGAGTTGTGTTTATTGTTTATTGTTTTTTTTCTTTTTTTCTTTTTTATTTTTTCGTTGGAAATACCCTCCAACATAAACCACTAATAGCAACAATAACACATCTTGTGATTTGATAACATGAGCAAACTGCTGCAATAATGATTGTACATACATATTAACTTACTATAAATATGATAGATGTAAAGAAAAAAAAAATGATGGGTTCAAAGGGGTAGCAATGGATAAAATGTTTATAGCTTGTGTTTAGGATTCAAGGATATAAAAATGAATGCCTCTATCCTATTAAAGAATTGCACATGTATTAGGTAGAAATTAAAAGAAATAAGACAAGTTCTAAAGAGTAAGTATAGACAAGTGAAATATTGTAACCCCCTTCGCATCATAGGCCGAGATTAGTTCGTAAAAACGAAATTAAGTTTGAAATTAGAGACCTTAGCTGATTTAGGACTTTAACAAAATCAAATTTCCCAAATCGGGGTTTTCAAAAACTTTTACAAAACCTGTTCTCAACGGTTTCATATCCACATTTCAATTCATAAATGGCCTGTACAGGTTGATTTCATTCATACTTATCAGAGTACAGCATAAATTCCTGACACACTCAGGTTCCATTAATTAAACAAGGATTTATACAAAGGCACAAAGCCCATAATTCATACCGTTAACTTGGGGATTACACAAAACTAGTGACACATCTCAATATACATACACTTGTTCTCAAAATATCCAAATGATATTATATATGATAACCATTAACTAAAAATAAACTCCTAAGCTGGAGCTCACCCACTCTTCGTCACCCGCTTTCTTTTCGATCCTTCAGCCCTGTCTAAAACATTGTTTATGGGAGAGTGAGATTCTAAAGAATCCCCGTAGTGTCAAATCACTCATAATGTGCACAACAATAAGGCATGAAAGCAATCATATCACACTGATATTGCAACTACAATGGCAGTTACAGCGACAAAGGTAGGTGTGATGAATACCACCCTTACGTTTGCTCACGCTGTATCGCACACATCACAGTTCACAACAATAGATATATTACACCACAACTGGGTTTCATATAACAGTTCACAACAGATCCATGTCGATTGCAACGGCAGTTCAACAGCCGAACTAGAGATGACCACTGTCACTCCCTAAACAGCTCACACTGAAGTGCTCACGCTGCAAAGGACCATAGCACATTTTTCCTTCATATTTCACTAAGCACAAATTCACATTTCACAAACACTATAATAAATCATGCATACCAGATATCATACACAATATGAGAGAGAAATTACTACCTACTCGTTCCTTCCGTGCACGCTCTGGCACTGTTTTCTCCCAAGTAGGGCACACGTCGTATCCTATAATTTATAATGATGACGAAGTATCAATTCTCTATTCCAATTCTCAATGACTTCTCACGCTTAATTGGTTATCATTATTGCTCTTTAAGTACCCACGAATCACTCTATCAATAGCTCTAAAGGGTTAGAAGACTATCCCCAAATATCCTCTTTTTGAAGCTCCAAACTGACATTTTTCACTGCAACACTCGAGTAAAGATGACATCACTATAGTGAGATTGTACGGACACTCGAGTGAAGAAGGCCTCACTCGGGTGATGGTACGGTCCGTACTCGGGTACTAGAGAGTGAACAACAGAGAGTGAACACCCGAGAGCACTAGAAACTTTTCAGAAACTACAATACTCGAGCACACTGGACTTCACTCGAGTGATAGCCAAATGCCTCACCCGAGCACTAGAAAGTAAAGTCCAGAAAGTGAGAACCTAAAAGCACAAGAGTTTTCCATGAAGAGGAGTACTCGAGCACAGGACTTTGCACTCGAGTGATGGATTAACACTCGCAAGTGAGACTATACACTCTTGAGATTTTCCAGAAAGCCCAATAGAAAAACTGAAGAGAACAACGAATATACCCGCAGCACTCGAGTGAAACTAAAAAAACCCGAGTGATATTCATCTCACACTCGAGTGAATCCCCAGATCACTCGAGTGATCCTATCAGAAACCAGAAACGCAGAAAAACAGACCACTCTTTCCAACTTTTCCCAAGTGTTTCAAATGAACTCAAAACCTCTACCAAAGCTACTCTCACACAAAAACATTCAAGAAATTCAATGGAATCAACAGAATTACTAAAATCTTATTCCATTATCATGCTTTGGTTTTGGGCAACATAATCATCAAATTTCCAAAATCATCCAAACAAAACATTTCAATCCCCAAATCAATCTATCTATCCCAAACTCATCAAAAAGTACTATTTTCATGCCAATACCATACCAAATACCCAATGATACTTATTTTCGAATTTAAGGCCATAATTACCAAAAATTCCAAACTTCATACAATGGCATGAAACATAGATAGAAAGATTGGGTTCACTTACCTTAACAACTTTCTCAAAGACACTTTTTGATTCTCCAAACTTCAGATTTTCGTGATTCCTCAAATCACAACAAATGGAGAAACTACAATCATCAAATTGAAGCTCTCACTCCAAGGAACAACATTAAGGAAGAGAACTTAAGCATTAAAGGCCATTTACTTACCCAAATCACATCTTTTCTTCTTCCCTTCTTTGGTCTCCAAGGGCGCATAAGAGAGAGAAAGAAGGAGAGATGAGAGAGAGATGAAAAATGATGATGATTATACTCCCTCCATGCTGTCCAGTGAAAATGAGGGAGAGGAAGAGAGAGAAAATGGAAAAAATACTCCCCCATTTGACTTTTCTTCCCTTCACTCATCATACCCACTTTTGCCACATGTCACATTTCTATTGGCTCTCCACAAATTAAGCCACCAATTAGCCACTTTAATCCCTCAATTAGCCATTTTAATTACACTTCTCATTTTCCTCTTAGCTAGTAATTAATTTCTCCATTAATCACTAACTTATTGCCCAACAATTTCATTCTTTCAATTTCCACTAATTATGACATATTAATTAATATTGCCACCAAAACACATAATTATTCCACTTTCACTCGATAATTATCCTCAATAATTATCATTAGCCCTTAATTAAAAATTAGGGTGTTACAAATATCACATTAGAATCGAATGTTTTAGGCTCAAATTTCCTTCCAACAGGGCTATGCTATTTCACCCAATTTAATCAAGTTAAACAATATATCATCATATAAATTGCAATATATGTAATCAACTTCCCTTCATGTAACTAGTAACTAAGCTACATTTATTCAAATCCAACAATCTCAAAATTAAGACAAAGTACCTCTTTTTCCTTTATTATTATTTTTTTGAAAAAATTTGTCTTAATTCTCTCCCCTACACTTAAACCAAACATTGTCCTCAATGTTGCAAAAATTAATAAAGGAGAAAGAAAATAGTGCTCCCCTGGTTTAGGTCTCTGATTTTGATATGGAGTTATTCCTCTTATGTTTCAAATTTGAAGGAGGAAGAGTGCACGAGCTGGAACTTATAGCTACAAGAGGAGTGATCATCCTAAAGCTTGAATAACAAATGAGAGAGAGAAAATAGTAAATGAAAATCAAATCATTGGGTTGCCTCCCAACAAGCTCTAAGTTTATAGTCTTCAGCCAAACTATGGCAGCATCTCAAGAATCAACTGTTAGAGGTAATGTAATGGTTTAACGGTCCACTTCACCACCCCAATAGTGCTTCAATCTTTGCCCATTGACTTTGAATTTCTCTCGACTTTTGCCTTCCAACTTTACTGCACCATGATCAAATACTTGAACCACAGTGAATGGTCCCGACCAACAAGATTTTAGCTTTCCTTGAAACAACCTCAACCTGGAATTATATAAGAGCACATGTTGTCCTGATTCAAAGGTCTTGAGTATAATCTTCTTATCATGCCACTTCTTAGTCTTCTCTTTATACAATTTAGAGCTTTCATAGGCATGAAATTGAATCTCCTTTAGCTCATTCAATTGTAAGAGTCTCTTTTTTCCTACAGTCGTAGCATCAAAATTGAGCTTTTTAATAGCCCAATAAGCATTGTGTTCTAATTCCATCGGGAGATGACAAGCTTTCCCAAATACCAATCAATAAGGAGATATACCAATTGGTGTCTTGTAAGCAGTACGATAGGCCTATAATGCATCATCAAGTTTCATGGCCAATCTTTTCTTGTGACCCCCACTATTTTTTCAAGAATCTTCTTAATCTCCCGATTAGAAATTTCAGCTTGCTCATTAGTTTGAGGATGGTAGGATAGGGCTACCTTGTTCGTAACACCGTATTTCTTCAAGAGAGTTTTGAACTGGTTGTTACAAAAGTGAGTGCCTCCATCACTTATAATGGCTCGTGGCGAACCAAATCGAGTGAAAATATGCTTCTTCAAGAATTTGACCACAACCTTACTATCATTGGTTGGAAAAGCAGTTGCTTTAACCCATTTTGACACATAATCTACTACTACAAGAATATATTGATTATTAAAGGATTTAGGGAATGGTCTTGTTCGTAACACCATATTTCTTCAAGAGAGTTTTGAACTGGTTGTTACAAAAGTGAGTGCCTCCATCACTTATAATGGCTCGTGGCGAACCAAACCGAGTGAAAATATGCTTCTTCAAGAATTTGACCACAACCTTACTATCATTGGTTGGAAAAATAGCTGCTTTAACCCATTTTGACACATAATCTACTACCACAAGAATATATTGATTATTAAAGGATTTAGGGAATGGTCCCATTAAGTCTATTCCCCAAACATCAAACAATTCCACTTCAAGTATGTTATTAAGTGGAATCTCATTCCGTTTAGAGATGTTTCCCAATCTTTGGCACCAATCACATGTCAAGGCAAACTCATAAGAATATTTAAACAAGATAGGCCAAAAGAAGCCACATTATAAGACTTTTGCTATAGTTTTATAACTTCTAAAGTTACCTCCATACTCAGATGAATAACAACATTTTAATATTTCCTGTTGCATGTTTTATAGTACACATCTTCTTATCAATTGATTAGCACAATGATGAAACAAAAATGGTTCCTCTTAATAATATAGCTTAATATCATGCAAGAACTTTCTTCATTGATGATAATTCAAGTCAAGAGGAACAATGTCACAAACTAAATAATTAACAAGGTCAGCATACCAGGGAGCATCAAAGTGGCTCACAGCAAATAGTTGCTCATCCGAGAAGGTCTCATGAATGGCTTTGTCAGCTTCTAGTTAAGCATCAGTATTCAACCTAGATAGATGATCAGCAACTTGATTTTCTATACCCTTCTTATCTATAATATCAAGATCAAATTCCTGTAAGAGAAGCACCCATCGAATTAATCTTGCATTTGAATCTTTCTTGCTGAACAAGTATTTAAGAGCTACATGATCCATGTATACAATGACTTTGACTCCCACCAAATAAGAACGAAACTTTCCAAAAGCAAATACCACAGCAAGAAGTTCTTTCTTAGTAGTTGAATACTTTTCTTGAGCATCATCAAGTGCACGACTGGCATAATAGATTAGGTGAAAGGCTTTATCTCTTTTCTGGCCAAGAACTGCTCCCACAGCAAAGTCACTAGCATCACATATCACTATGAAGGGCAAGCTCCAATCTGGGGTTATCATTATAGGTGCAGTCACAAGTTTCTTCTTTAGTTCCTCAAATGCTTTAAGGCAGACATCATCAAACTTGAATTCTGCGTCTTTCTCAAGCAAAGCACAGAGAAGCTTGGTAATGTTGGAGAAGTTTTTAATGAAGTGACGGTAGAAACCAGCATGGCCAAGAAAGCTCCACACCCCATTAACATTCACCGGTGGAGGAAATTGTTCAATCACTGCAATTTTTGCTCTATTCACTTCTAAGCCATTCTTTAAGACTTTATGGCCCATCACAATTCCTTCTTTTACCATAAAGTGACATTTTTCCCAGTTAAGCACTAAGTTGGTTTCTTCACAACGTCTCAACATATTGGCCAAATTAAACAAGCATTCATCATAGGAATCTCTAAAAACTGTGAAGTCATCCATGAAAACTTCCATAGTTTGCTCAATCATATAAGCAAAAATGGCCATCATGCATCGTTGAAAGGTAGCTGGTGCATTGCATAACCCAAATGGCATGCGTTTAAAAGCGAAGGTCCCATATGGACAAGTAAAAGTAGTCTTTTCTTGATCTTCAGGGGCAATGGCAATCTGATTATACCCAGAATATTCATCTAGAAAAAAGAAGAATTCCTTGCTAGCAAGTTTATCCAGCATCTGATCAATGAATAGAAGAGGAAAGTGATCCTTTCGAGTTGCTACATTCAACTTAAGATAATCCATGCAAACTCTCCAATCGGTAACAGTGTGAGTAGGAATTAGCTCGTTGTGAGTGTTAGCCACTACAGTCATACCACCCTTTTTAGGGACACATTGGACTGGGCTCACCCAAAAACTATCTGAGATAAGATATAATATCTCTGTATTAAGTCATTTAAGAATTTCCTTTTTCACAACTTCCCTCATGATTGGATTCAACCTCTTTTGATGCTCAATGGATGGCTTCTGCTTGTCTTCAAAGAGGATTTTATACTACAAGTAGAGGGACTAATACCCTTGATATCAGCAATAGTCCAACCAATAGCTCTTTTATGAGCCTTTAAGACGTCAACCAGTCGCTCCTCTTGTTGAATAGTGAGATCAGAAGCAATGATAACAGGAAGAGTATTATTTGCTCCTAAGTAGACATACTGCAAGTGAGATGGCAAAGCTTTTAGCTCAAGTGAAGGTGATTCCTCTAGGGAAGGTTTTAACTTTGGTCTGTCAACAAAACCCAAATCAAGTGATTCAAACTGCATTTGTCCTTGAGGATAAGGAATTGATGCATCCATGATAGCTTTTCATTCCTCTATTATAACATTTTCTGAATCAATCCCAATGTTGCAGCTTTAAGTGGGTCATCAGTCATACCTTTTTCATATTCCTTTTGTACCACAGGACAAGCATGTCAATGGAGAAATAGTCCTCTGGAATATTAGGAGATTTATCCAACTGATTCATATTGAAGGTGACTTGTTCTTTAGCTACTCTCAGAGTTAACTCACCTTTCTCTACATCAATCAATGCTCTAGCAGTTGCCAGAAATGGTCTCCCTAACAGCAATGGTAATTCTTTATCTGCCTTAAAGTCAAGTATAATGAAGTCTGCTAGAAAGATAAACTTGTCAACTTTCACTAATACATCTTCAATGATTCCACGAGGTTGAGATATACTTCTATTAGCAAATTGAAGAGTAACTGTTGTTGGTCGAGCTTCACCTAATCCCAATTGGTTGAAGATAGACAAAGGCATGAGGTTAATACTAGCTCCAAGGTCACACATTCCTTTTCCTAAGAATTTATCTTCAATATGGCAAGGAACAGAAAATCTCCCAGGATCTTTTAATTTTGGAGGCATTTGCTTAATGATATCAGTGAAGCTCTTAGTCACAGCAACTGTATTAAACTCACTGAATCGTCTCTTCTTAGCTTGAACATCCTTCATAAATTTGGTATATTTAGGTATATGTTCCAAAGCTTCAGCAAATGGTATGTTGATGTGGAGTTGCTTGAATATATAAATGAACTTCTTGAACTGCGAATATTCTTGATGTTTTTTGAGTCACTGAGGGAATAGTGGTGGAGGAACATATTTTAAAGGAGAAGTGCAGGTTTTATCCTTATTTTCATCCATTTTCTCAAGAGCAACATATTGCTCCTTAACCACCTCATTAATATTTGCCTATATTTCAACTTCTTGCTTATTAGTAACCTTATTACTTGTACTCCTTTTCTTTCTACTTTAGCCAGGAATGTCAGCTAGTTGCTTTCCACTTCTCAAGATTACTACTTTGTAATCTTCCTTACCATCCCTTCTCGGATTAGGAACGGTATCGCTGGGGCGACTTTCTGTTGAATGTGTTCATCTGAGATGCTATTTAGCCCACTTGTATCTCAAGATTTCTAATGGCAGTATCATGAAGATTAACCTTGTTTATCATACCTTCTTGGCTCTTGAGAAGCTGTCTCAAGAGTTGGTTTGTCTCTGAATCACTTTCTCTAGATTTTTGTTGTTGCTTAAACCCTGGTGGTGCCATTGGCTTGCTAGCATAGTGATTAGGTGGATTCTCACTTGGTCCATTCTTCCAAGAGAAATTTAAATGATCCCTCTTGCTTGGTTGTAGGTGTTAGAATAGGGATTGCCACAAAGATATCTTTCATTGTTGTTCAAGTAATGGACTGTCTCCATAGTATGTGGGCAATCCTCATAAGAATGTGCTTCTCCACAAGTTTCACAGGAGAGGCCCGAGGTTTGGATAGTGTGAATACCCTTAAAAGATGTCCTCACTATCTTCATTTCAAGTTGATCAAACCTCTTGGCCATGGCTACAAGTTGAGTGGCAATATCTTTAGATACACTAGACACATTTGAAGTATTTGGCTCTTTATAAGTCATGTACCCAGATCATGCTTTATCATATTGCTGTAGAGTGCTAAAAGTAATATCATCATACAACTTTAATAATTCAGACACTTTCTTCTTGCCAATCCCACCGTTGCAAGCATTCTCAACCACAAAAACGGTGGGACCATCTAATCCAGCCCAAAAAGTTTCCAATAACACATAAGTCTTTTGCTCATGATTAGGACAGTTATGCCACATTTCTTTGAATCTCTCCCATGCCTTGTGAAAGAGTTCTCTTGGTTCTTGTGCAAAACCCAATAACTCAACTCTCTGTACTGCTCGTTTACCCCTTGGAATAAATCTTGCTTTGAATAGAGAAACTAGAGTGTCCGATGTAGAGATAGAATTGGGAAGTAGAGCTGTGAGCCAAGCTGTTGCCTTTTTATCTAATGACATGGAGAAGAGTCTCAATCTTAGTTCATCAGAAGACACTCACTGCTGTTTGACATTTTCTCACATTTGAACAAATTTTGTCAAATGCTCAATTGGATCTTTATTCTGATATCTTGTGAACGTGCCAATCAACTGGATCATCTGCAGCATAATTGGTCTCACCTCAAAATCTCTAACAGTAATAGCTGGGAATTGAATGCTAGATTGATAGGTGGTGCTCTCTTGTTTCATGTATTCATCCAAAGTACGATCCATATCCTCATCATTAGGGTGTGCCATGATCTTTGGATTAGGTGACATCGGTTCTTCTGATGATTATGATTCAAACCTAAGTTCCACTTCTTCATAATGATGCTCGTCGTATGGGTTGTTAGGATGGATTACTAATACGACACTCATATGTCGAGAGGTACCTGCAAATCCAAACAACAACCAAAGAGTATCAAACTTTAAAAAATCAAGAAAAGAAAGAAAATACTCAAACGCAATTAATCACACAATTAAGATAACTAGTTCAATGAGCTTTTTGCCAAAGTCCTCGACAACGGTGCCAAAAACTTGTTAGCCATCTAACTTTACCACAAGTGTACGGGTCGCAAGTAATATAAAATGATTGTTCCCATGAGAACTATGACAAAAAATAAATTTATTATCTCAGTTAAGTTCTCAATCAGGTTGAGTAAGAATATTTTGAAATTTAATTTGTTTAAGAAAATATTTATTTGAGAATTCTAAAGTTAAGATTTTTCTTCAAGATCGGAGGAACCTAGGATTATCTATTCCCTATTTATTTCATGAACTAATTAATTTACCCTCAATAAGCAATCAAATGAAAATATGTATTTATCTAAAATTCAAAAGTATTCGATAATGCTCTCTCAAGTCAAAACCAAATATTTATCCTAATAAACTAATCAATCTCTTGTATTAATTTATAAGGACTAGCTTTAAATACCAATCTTAATCTAACAATGCTATGTTAGTAACTATATCTCTATGATACTATTAAACCATCCGTTTAATACCTAAACTTCAAGTCTAACATGATTTTACCCAAATTCTACACTTAAATTATCCTTCTCAAGTGTAATTTAAATAAATAAGACAACTAAATGGTTATCAAGCATTTAGAGGCATTAAGAGTAAAATAAAATCAATACAAAAACTTCATTTGATGCAAAACGAGAGTAAATAAATAATTCAATCTATAAATAAGTTCAAAAAAATCCTAGAATAAGAAAATTAGCTACTCATATTCAACAACAAACCAAAATCATAGATAATAACTCGATCCATATTAGAAACTAAGAAAAAGATAGAAAAAAATTAATGAAAAATCAAATTTAAATTTCCAAATCTCTTTGAATCTTCAAACCTAAGCTCCGTAATCTCTACTCCACATCTTCCCTTCCTCCAATTCTGTTCTTTTTCACTATCCACAAAAGTAGAAGAGGATGGTGATTTTTCCCGATCTGCAAGTGTCGCTACTAACAGGATTTTACTTTCTCTGTCTCTCGTCTCCCGTCTTTGCTCAAGTCCTTTCGTGTTACTATCCACCTCCCTCCTCTTCTCACATGTATAATATATATAGCCTTTTTGGCGTGCTGTCTTTTATTGAATATCCTCTATCATCTCAATATAAGATAATATATTATATTCTATTATCTTTTCAAAGTGGCATGACGTGGGGATTGATTATTATTTATTGTTTTGTTTTTTGGAAAAATCACTCTTAGGTCCCAAAAAAGATATTATCAGAAGATTTTTTGAGGTTGTAAAACACATACAACAGATTGTGAGTACACGTTTTGAGGATTGTAATCAGGGGCCTTTCTGATAATAACTTCCTTTCTTATGACCTAAGAGTGATTCTCCCTTATTTCTTTACTTCAAGTGGGATCCGCGTCCAATATCCTTCCAATTCACTTAATGCTGCCACCTTCACACCTCATGTCTCTTTGTATGATATCCCTGCATAATAAATTGGTGTATTAGTAGATTTTCTATTAAAATTTTTTTGTTAGCTTATATTTGATTGAAGAGAGGAAAAATATATAAAAGATAATTAAATAGGTATAAAATATTAATAAATTCAGTGAATATATTTTAAATATATACCTATTTAATTATAAAATATATACTTATCAAATCTAAATTCTCTATGTCAAATCTCCCATAGAACACAAACTAGCTCCAATCTTTTTTTTTTTCAGGATAATCGAGCACACAATTAAATTAATAAATATCATATCAAAACAATTAATGATAAAAATTATCATCCTCTTATCTATAATCAAACTAAATAATCTTAAATTAAGGTTTAGCTACATAAATTGAACATTCCCATGATTAAAATAATAGTTAACCAAAAACAAAATAAAAGACAAGAGAAAGAAGAGAAAGGAAAAGAGAAACAAAAATTTAATACCGAATTTTCATCCGTGCTATAGATCTTTTACATCTCTAAATTTTAATCTCCCTCCATTAAAATTATGACCTCTTACCTTACCGTTACCAACATGAGAAAATAAAGCACACCAAATTGCTAAACACCCGTATACATAAGTGTTGATCACGTCATTCTCTACCTCTCTTATCCAAAATCATTGATTTTGATAATGTCCACTCAATTCACTAATATATAAAAGATTAAGGTGTTTAAATAACGGGTTAATATAACTTTTGGCCCCTGAAGTTTGATCTAATTTTGGTTTTGGTCCCTAAAGTTTGAAATCGGTGGTTTTGGTCCTTGAAGTTTCACCCGATTTTGATTTTGGTCCCTCAAGTTTGAAAAGGACTTGGTTTTTTTTCTGAGTCGGGTCGGGTTTTTTAATTGGGTCGCCAAGTCCTTTTCAAACTTGAGGGACTAAAACCAAAATCGGGTGAAACTTCAGGGACCAAAACCACCGATTTCAAACTTCAGGGACCAAAACCAAAATCGGGTGAAACTTCAGGGACCAAAACCACAGATTTCAAACTTGAGGGACCAAAACCAAAATTGGATCAAACTTCAAGAACCAAAAGTTATATTAACCCTTAAATAACTTTAATTTTTTTTACATGTATAAAAATAACTATAAACTATTTTTTAAAATAAAAATAATCATAAAAAATATAAAAGAGAGTAAAACACTTAACACTATTAAAAGGATAAAACGTAAATTATCTTTTGGGTTTGTTCTAGGCTAGAGTCTAAGTGCTCGTTTGGAATGGCTTATTTTTGTCCAAAACGTGCTTATAATTCGTGATTCACGGTATACGAGGTAAGTATGTGAGAGGAGTTTTTTCTCGGCTTGTGTAATACGGGCTTATTTTTTAAGCCACCGCTAAAACAAACAAGCCTTAAATGGAATTTATTACTGAGTAGACAATGAGTGACGTGGCAGGTGAGGAATGACGAACCTTCTCTCATATGATCATCTCCTTCTCCCTCTGCAGATCTGCGATCTAAGTCCAGGCTAGAGAACACGATGCTTCCCCCTCTGCACAGCGAGCCTTCCTCTTCTCCTTCTCTCTTCTCCTTCTCCCTCTGCAGATTTAAGTCCAGGCTGGAGAACACGATGCTTCAAAGAGGACAGCGAACCTTCTCTCTTCTCCTTCTCCCTCTACAAATCTACGACGGAGGATGACCCTTCGTCTTCTCCATATGGCCGTCAACGGTGGACTTAGATCTTCGATCGATTTTAGATTTGATAACCCTAACGACGTACTTCAGAGAAGCCATAGATTTTGCTTTTCGTTCGATGGTGTGGGTTTCTCCATGCCTTGTTTTTTCCCCTTATTATTTTGGTCTGTAATTGGTGGCTTCTTTTGAGTGTCTCCTCTAACGATGGTTATGCAAGTGTCATTTTGGTTACTTTCAATTGAGTGCTATAATCATCTTCCTGTTAAAATCGTTGGTTTTTGGTTTTCAACGATAGTTCTTTTTTGTTCTCCAATTCTGATTCTTGTCTATGGTTTGAATTGTTATGTTGGTATTGACTGTGATTTTTGTTTTAGATTTGGGAGAGGTTTTGACTGGGTTCCGAAGGTGGTTTCTCATGGTCCCTTTTTTATATTTCATGTCAGTCAAAATTGAAGACTGCCATGTAGGCTGTACTAATACAGGTCGGCGCCCATGTCACCATGCATGTCACCCATTTATGTCAAACCTTGCCTCACAAATAATCAACATTTTGTGTGCGTTTGGGGTGATGTAATAAGCACTTATATTCAAAAAATAAGTGTTCTTAAATATGTATTTAATTTTAAAGAATAAGTTCTTATTACGTAAATTGAAATAAAACTCCTCTCACATACTTACCTCTTATATCTTGAATTACGATTTATAAGCACTTATTACCTAAAAATAAACTATTCCAAACGAGCATTTTATGGTTTAACAGTGTTAAGTGTTTTGCTCTCTTTTAATATAGTGTTTATAGTTATTTTTACTCTAAAAATTAATTTATAGTTATTTTTACACTTTTAAGAAAAGTTAAAGATTATTTAAACATCTTAATCTATATAAAGTGTGTGTATATATATATATATATAATATCTTAATCTATATAAAATATTATGATCATTTTCATTTATACATTGCTGATTTCACTTCTTTTATATATGTGTGTGTACCTATTATATTCTTTTATGAGCGCCATCTTCTTCTTGCCTTTTCTATATTTTCTTCTATTTTAGTTTACACAATATCTAATGCAAAATAAAGTATGATATAAGTCGATTTTATATCAAAATTCCTTTTATAATGTAATTAGTTAAATGATAGAAAAATATATAAAATATTATTAAATAGATATAAAATATTGATAAATTTAATTAAATATATCCTAAACTACACCACTATTTAATTATAAAATATATACTTATCAAATATATTGACAGTGTCTATCCCTCTAATTAAAAAAAAAAATTATACACATTCAACTACCAAGATCAACTCTTCATTAAGTCATATATAACATATGAGAGTTGACCTTGGTCCTAATTACAGGATAAAGTTTTAATTTTTGTCAATTTTTTTTTTCAAAATACCCCCATTGATACTTTCTCAATAATAATGAAATACAATAATAATATTTTTTTTAAAAAAATTAAAACAAAATGATCAATCCATATTTTTTTTAAAATAAAGATTAAAAAATTCAACATCAGGAAGAGATTGCTCCATGATAATATTTTTTATGACATTTTGCACATTAGTATGCCATTTCACATTTTATTGCAGTTTCTTTTTCTTTTTCTTCTTTTTTTTTTTGTCAATATTTTATTACAGTTTCTATTATGCTTCATTGCTGATCCTCAAATCTATACGCGACTGGGAATTTTATTTTACAACGCTAGTTTTGCACATTGCCAGAGTTATATTTTTGTTCATTATGGGTGCATTGAGTATTATTAAATAAGGGCATTTTAGGAAAATAAATAAGATTAACTATTTAACTATTATTCTTAATTTCTCCAAAGTTAGGTAAATATGTCCTATAATTAGGATCGGAGGGAGTATTCTCTACATACCACAATTATAAATAATTAATGTAAAGACTTAATAAAATTAAAAATAATTTCTATATATATGTATTAAAAAGTGTAAGTAGTCAACAAAATAAACAGCAAAAGATATAAATAAAACAATCACAAAAAAATAAGTCAAAAAATACAAAATTGTTAAGAATACTTATGAAATAAGAAATATTTTTTATAATTTTTAATTTTTAGGATTCTTAATACAAGATATTCTTATGAAATTTAATTCTCAAAAAGATAATAACTAAATATTTGCAAAATCATTACAAAATATAAAAAAAATCAATAATATTATTATCATATAAATAATTTTAAAAATAAAAAAATATATATGAGCCTAAAAGGGCCGACCTGTGACTCTATAAGGCTGATCCTTTTAACCCCTCTATCTTATAAAATTGACCCTTTTATTCCTGCTTTCACTTTTAAATAAAAAATCTTAAACTCAAACCCTATAAATGTAGGCCTTGGGTCTATCCGACCAACTTGGTCCGTTTTCCTTTTCCTGGCTCTACAAAAGAGGGCCCATCAGCGTCACAGTTCCGCTATTCTTAATAAAAAGCAATATAAATTTATCAAAGCAATAATATGGCAGAATCAGCTACAGAAGCACCGAAAGCAGAGCAACAATGGCAACGAGCTTCTAAATTAAATATTCTGCTCTAATAATAGTATTAGTAGCAGATTATGCTATATATATATATATATATATATTTCTGCATAACTTTCTTGGAATGCTTTTTAGCAGTTCAGAAATATGAAACAACTTCAACTTACATTTAACCCCCATATGGTAACAAAACAAACGAAGAAACAGATTACACCTTACAATTAAAACACTATAGCCTTATTTCTACCTTCGAGCTTCAAAATTTATCTATATTCATCGTGCTTTTGGATCTCTGATCTCCGAGAACACATTCTCTGACATCAACTTATCTGTTTCTTTACTCCCAGAACTATGTCCTCCACTACTTGTCGTCATGCTCACTTCACTGTAAGTCTTGTTAAATCCCGAAAATGCCCCTACACTCGTCCCAGTGCTACTACTGAACAAATCGTCATGGCTCTCCTCAGAGCTCTTTCCTCCTCCTCCGACGAACTCTTCCCTTCCACTTTCACTCCTCTGTTCTGCATTCTCTTGCAGCTGCAACACAAACTCCAGCCCCCACACGATGTCGTTCATAGATGGCCGCTGGGCCCCATCGTCTAGCAGACAGCTCGCAGCTATCTCGCCGAATTTCCTCAAACACTCCGGTGATATGTTTCCCGCCAAAGCTGGGTCCACAATCTGAGACAACGACCCGTTTTGGTAGCAATGCTTTCCCCAATCAGCGAGTAACACCTGTTTCTTCTCCGCCGTGCGGATCAGTGCCGGCCTGGCGCATAATATCTCAAACAGCACCACGCCGAAGGAGTACACGTCGGATTTCTCAGTCAAACGTTGACGTTTGTAGTATTCCGGGTCTAAATACCCGATACTACCTTTCACCACTGTGCTGACGTGGCTCTTCATCATGCCCGTGGGTCCGGTTCTGGATAGTCCGAAGTCCGAAACCTTGGCGACCCATTTCTCGTCCAGTAAGATGTTGGTCGTCTTCACGTCACGGTGAATGATCGATTGCGTCGCACCTGCATGAAGATAATGTAATCCTCTCGCTGCTCCAATGCAAATATGGAGCCTTTGCTTCCATGAAAGTGGTGGGTTATCGGTGTTATAGAGATGGTCGCGGAGGGTCCCATGAGCCATATAATCGTAGACCAAGATCATCTCGTTGTTCTCGTTGCAGAAACCGATGAGAGAAACTAGATGGAGGTGACGAAGTTGTGAGAGCATTTCAATCTCGGTTTGGAACTCGTGGGCCCCTTGTTGTGAATCCGGTTTCAGCCGCTTGATGGCCACCGGTGTGGCGCCGTCGTCGATGTAGCCTTTGTACACGTTGCCAAATCCTCCGATGCCGATGATGAAAACTTCGTCGAAGTTGCTGGTAGCAGCTCTGATCTCGGCGATTGAAAAGAATCGACAGAGATCGGACGGTAGAGATGAGGAGGCAGTCGTGGCGGTGGATTTGGCCGTGGAATGGGAGATTGGGTCCCACTTGGAGCCTGTGTCACTGGACTTTGAATCTTTAACTCTCTTCCCTCGTCTGATGAAGAAGAAAGCACCTATAATGGAGAGTAAAACGACGCCGGCAACCACACCGACGACGGCGCCGACTATGGTTCCCGTGTTACTGCTACTTTTTGTGGATTTCTGAACTGAAGGTGGCGTCAGTGGAAGAGGTGGTAGATCAGGGTTGGGTCCGGCGAGATTATTACTTTGTGGGTCGCTGATTTTGAAAATCTCAAGTCCGTTCAAGAAAGCATCGCTGTATGTAGTTTTGCTTTCTGGGTGTGGATGCATTTGGAGAAGAAGCTTCGTCTTCTTCTGATTTCCTATAACAGAAACTGCATAATCTCTGTGAACCGGAACTCCTCTTTCCTTTGTCCATTTCAGAACATCGGCGTCATCCTCAGCCACCTGTCCGGCTATGTAGATGAAGAACGCTCTGTCACTAGGGTTATTAATGTTTGGATCAAGCTCGCAAAAGTGAAGCCTAACCAAGTAGGTAAACCCAGAATCAACAGAGAATTCCCAAGTGAGATTGTTAACCTTGTTCCAAGTAGCGTTTGTTCCCATAGACCTCGCTGTTTTGTAGACATCAACAGGTGCTGTATAATCAGGTTCCATAGTGTAAGTTAGATTCACAGGTGCAAATTGAGCAGGTAAAGAACTTGGACCCAGCACAAAACTATTATCTTGTTCCCATGGCCTGAGCATCCCTGTGTCTTGATCAGGAGGTATTTCTCTCCCTCCGACATTAAGCCGATACTCTGTTTCCATTGCAGAGTTATTTCCGACGATGAAAAAGTTTCCACCGCCCAAAAATGGAACCCCTTGACCGCCGGAATCTGTGTAGTAAAGATTAGTAGGCATGGACACGATTTCGATTCCATTGATGAAAGCATAGTAATCTGGGTTCGTCGAGTTTGGAGTGAAGGTCAAGTTTAGCCTCCCACCATCATCGACGTTGACGCAATATTCTCTAATCAAGGTGTTGCTCTGTTCAGCCAGAGCATTGAGGGAAGCGTTAAAGTCCTTAAGAAGTGTGAACCCACCGGTTTCCACCGTGAAGAAGCCATTCGAGGAATCAAAACCTGGGTATGAAGCTGGGTAGAAGAAAAGGCGAACGAATTTCTGACCAGGGGTGACAGGGAAAGCATAGGTGAAGTTAGAGCGAGAGAGACGAGCTGTTCGGAATGGGACCTGAGCATTTGAAGGAGGTTGATCGATTGATACAGCAGAAACTGATTTGTCTTGTGAAGAAGAAGAAGAAGACAAGAGCTTTGAATCGATGTCTCCCATCCATATCCTGTTTCCGAGGGAAGAATTTCCACGAGAGCCACAGCTGATGCTAAAGAGGTCAACAGGATCGTAAGAATCGACGACGAAGAGAATAGAAAGGCAAATCAGAGACAGTGAAAGGAAGAATATGGTGGTGGTGATGGTGGGGCGAATCAGGTTCATCTTTTGGTGAAGAAAAGAGAACAGAATTTCATGTAGAAACAGAGGACGATGGAATTACTGTTAAGATTTGTGATGGTTATAGGTTTGATCGTTTGCTAGTTGCTGGTATAACGTCGATATAAGATAAGAGGAAAGCTAGAAGGAGAAAGGTGCCACAAAATACTGCAACTAGCAAACCAGGTGGCCTTTCTTGTTTGTACTACTTTACGATTTAGACTTCAAAGTATTATTTATGACATGGCTTTAACATTAAAATTTGTGTGCCATTAGTCAGAGGAGGAGGCTTTAGGTGTATTGTCTCTCGGTTTCTCTGTTTTTCTTTATGTGTGTTGTTTTTTTTTTTTTGGGACTGAGTTTTTCTTTAGTTTTTAAACCAAAAAACGGAGGAAAGAAAACCTTTTTGGAATTCATGTGTAAAATTCAATATCTTGTAAAACTATAAATAAGCTTAGTGATAGTAGTTGGTACAATTAAAGGGGATTTGGTTTCATTAAACTAAGCTTGAGAGAGAATTCAAACATTGTGGAATTTTTTTTTAAAAAAATCATTAATATAATTTGACTTGACTTTGTATTAGATGATTTTATTAAATCATTATGTATATTTAGGAGGACTTGCAAGTAAAAAATCATCATTATCACCACCACCACCACCATAGATCATATAGATTTCTTCTATTTTTTTTATTGAAATTAAGTATTTTTCTTCAATTTTTTAGAAATCAATACAAACCCAATGAAAGTTTTTACTAAGGGCCCGTTTGGTTCGATCCCATTACACCCTACAATGCAGTGCAATGCGATGCAATGATAATACAATGCAATATTAATTACAAGGGTAGTGTTTGGTTTGATTTTTAAGCAACATGCAATGAGTTAATATTTTAACAATTATTTAAAATTAATATATTACACAAAGTCTATTTTACCCCTTAATATAATCTTTGTAGAAAAAATAGTTACAAGCCGGCGACGACAGGGATGGAGGAGGAGCTAGTGGTGGTGGCAATGATGGGGGTAGTGGGGGAGGAGGAGGTGATGGCGGTGGCAGTGGCGGTGGGTGGTGGGCTGGCGGCGGCGACGGCTGAAGAGGTGGTGGTGGTGGTGGCAGCAGGGGTGGATGAGGAGGTGGTGGCGGTGGCGATGGGCGGGGGTGGAGGAGGAGGTGGTGGTAGCGGTAGGCGGCGGGGGGTGAAGGAGGTGATGGTGGGTTGTGGGCCAGTGGCGGCGGCGAGGGTGAGGGTAGCGGTGGAAGAGGAGGTGTGGTGGCGGTGGGCGGCGGGGGTGAGGGTGGAGGAGGAGGAGGTGGTGGCGGCGGGGTCGGGGGTGGTGACGGTGGTGGGTGGAGGTGACAGTGGTGGAGGAGGTGGTGGTGGTGGCAAAGGGTGGAGGTGACGGTGGTGGAAGAGGAAGAGGTTGTGACGGTGGCAGTTGTGACGTGATGCGGTAAGTGAAATAAGATAAATGAAACAAAGATAAAGGAAACTAAAGGGTAAATTGGACTTTTTAGACCATACAATAGGATGGTAATGAGGATTCATAGGGGGGAGGTATGAATGAGGATTACCAATTTTTTGGTAATCATCATTACCATGGTAAACCCTATTACCATGCTAAAGAGCAATCAAACACTATTCTCTTAGTAATGCAATCGTGATTACCATTGCAGGCATGTAATGGGGTTGAACCAAACGGGCTCTAAGTTCACAATGATTTTTTATATTTTAAAAATGAAAAAATAAATTCAGAAGTGGAAAATTAAACCATTCAATAATCTTGATCCCCTTTTATTTAAAAAATATTCATAATTTTTTATGTTTAAAAAAATCGAGGACATATGTTCAATTTTTTTTTATGTGCAGTTATTAAATTAACATTTTTGTGTGATTTCCTTTTCATTTTTAAGAAAAAGATTGTATAAATTTCAAGATGAACGAAGTGTTTTTTTGACCTTGAAGACTGAAGAAAGTTCAAATAATATAAATAAAATTATAATTTATTGTTATATTTTATTAACAATTTTGTAATCAAACAAATTACTTCCTAAGAAAATCTTGCGAGCATAGCCTTTGTCTCTGACAGAATACCCTGGCCCACCATGCATGCCTCCATCCACCCAAAACTTTAAAAAATTGGATTATAATTAATTAGTATCTTATTTTGAATGAAAAAGGAATTATAGCATTTGATGGGGTGTTCGGATGACTTTTTGTCAAAAAAAAGCACTTTTTCATTATTATCCGAACACACACTTATTGACTTTGCCTCTTCCCAATTAGGTAGATTTTGTCGTTTAGTGAATATTGAAGAATATAGCTAATCTTTCCACTTTGCTTACTACATCGTTATGTAACGCGCGTGCGCCCATTTAATATAATATTTGATCTATTAAATTTATCTTTATTTTAATTTTAATCCATTAAATTTTAAATTATAGATTTTAACCTCTTAAATTTTATTTTTTTAAAACATTAATTATTATAATTTAATAAAAACATGAATCATTTTGTCCATATGTGAGCCAAACCCAATAATTTAAAACTTAGAAACCAAAACTAAAATAAGGATAAATGTAAAGAACTAAGGATGATATTAACCCCCCACACACACATATATATATATATATATTAAAGAAAGTTGGCTGATAGCTTGTTAAATGTATCATTGTTCATTTATAGGGAAAACCAAAAACAATCTTTAAATTAATTGCTGAATTGATATACCTATACTGTAAGTTAGTTATTAAACTCATGAAATTAAAGAAAATGTTTGGGATATACTCCCCTTATGGCATAATTCTTTTTCTATAAAATGATCAATTATATTTAAAATACAACAAAATTATACCGCTAAAGTTAACATAAAAGGTAAGAGGAATGGGGATTAAGAGGTACTTATTACAGAAAAGGTGAATAGAGAATAACTAGAAAAATGTAGAAGTAAGAAATTAGTATCCTTTTTTTTTTTTGATACATTAAATTAGTATCCTTTTCCAATGTGGCATTTAGATGAGTTTGAAGGTTTCCATTGAGCAGATTCTTCTTGTGACGACAATAATGTGACTCAGGGAGGCCGCAAACATTGAGGCAGCTTGAATAATATTCCAATGAAGCATTCACCTTAGACAGGAGATGCAAATAGAGAGAAGAATATAAGTGGATTGTGATTTTTTCCATTACTTCCTCATGAAAATTGTCCAAATTTAGTTGTGGTGATTTAATGCAACTTCTCCTGAAGTTGAAGATTATGTCAAACCAAGTACATTCCATTAAATTGAAAATACTATAGTATAATTTACAAAATATATCATAAAAAGAATGACAAATTCTCAAAATTTGAAAATAAAATTTAGAAACATAGTTCATAATAAGTTCAGGAGAAAAGAAACTTTGAATTGATTTTTTTTAGAATGCTGAAAATAAAAAAAAAAATTCCAATAGGAGACTCCTTTTACTTTTTAGGACCAAGATTGGTTTATATTGTTCCAAAATTCAACCCGGCCGCGGCATCACAAAATTTATGAATGGACTATAACATTTGATTTTATCAATCATATTTATAAGATAGGGAGAGAATTCTTTTTTTATCCTATTTATTAAACATATCATTAAATTTTTTACATAAATGTATAATTTTATCCTTTATTTATTATCATGTCCATATATAGTTATTTTCTTAGAGAGAGTGTAATTAAATAGGGATAAAGTTTAAAAATTGTCAAATTTCAATGTAAAATTAATAAAGTTTAAGTTTTTTTTAGGGAAAATCCCTATAAAATGCATTGGAAATAGGGAAATCCCTATTCAGTACATTTAAATTCAAAAATCCGGATCAATCTACTGTCAATACGGATGAACAGTGCCGGCGCCCTCAAAAGACGATTTTGCCATTTAGCCCTTATTCTCGCCACTTCGGAAATAACAACACCTGGTTCTTAATTAACAACTCCATATTCTTGATTAACAACTCCAGTTTCATCTTTTTATTTTCACAATAACAACACCAATTTTGTTATTAACAACACCATATTCTATATTAACAACTCTCATTTTTTGTTTCACAACTTCGTAACAAGACTGGTGTTGTTATTGTGAAAGAAAAAAGATGAAATTTGAGTTGTTAATCAAGAATATAGAGTTGTTAATTAAGAATCCGGAGTTGTTAATTAAGAATCAGGTGTTGTTATTTCCGAAGTGGCGAGAATGAGGGCTGAAGGGCAAAATCGTCTTTTGAGGGCGCCGGCACTATTAATATGTGCTGACAGTGGACTGATCCGGATTTTTGAATTTGAATGTACTGAATTAGGATTTTCCTATTTCCAATACATTTTATAGGGATTTTCCCTTTTTTTTATTGGTGTGAAAAATGTTAGAAATGCTGATTTATAAATAGTATATTGAGGGAAATAGATCATTACACCAATTAAAACTATCATCGTGATTTTTTTTTTTATAAAGATCATCGTGAGTATTCTTTTAACAGATCATGCAGAGTTATAAGCTATTTTCTCAGGAAAGATTTTAGTCGTTGACTTTTTTACCCAGCTAATCTTTCACACCGCCTTTTATTAAAAAACAAAAACATTTGAACACGTCTCTTAATTTTCGAAAGCCATATTTGACATGATTAAGACGTGATCGAGTCAATGGCAAAAAAAAAAAAAGACGTGATCGAGTCCTTTTGTGTTTTAACTTTCTATTGCGAAAGAAAAATAGTCTCTCTTGAATATTCTGAAAATTGGTTATTAAAAAATGGATCAGAAATCATGGCAAAAAACAATGGGTGAATAATGCAGGAGGGCCCGTTTAATTAAATGATTTCGTGGCTTTATCTTTTTCTTGTTCTTTGGCTTCTTGGACCTAGCTTAGCTGACTGCCCTGACTAATTCAATTACTAACATGTTGCTCGTCGAGATAAACTACTCCCTTTGTTGCTTAATAAATCTGCTTTAACTAATTTAGGTAAAGTAAAAAAATACGAACTAGTTTTTTAATAAAGAATACATTATTTAATTATAAAAAATTTAACATAATCTTCTCAAAATATCTATGTGCAACATTTGATTTTATATATGTTCCTAAGTTAATAATTAGTTTGAAAAAATTATAAATATGGGATATAAAATAAATTAAGATATTATATTTTGAACCAAATCTAACATGAGATAAGAGTTAGTATAAGAGTATATAATTTTGGACTCAGATGACTGGATTCAAAATAGATTAGTAGAATAAAATCTTAATATTTTTTGGGATTGATTTATTTATACTGCATATCTAGAGTCATCAATACACAGACTATTAGCACACAAAACTAAATTGAGTTATTAACAGTGCAATTTTTTACTTTTTAGTTCGTCTATTTAACGTTGAGAAGATATGTGGCAAAAAAACACGTTGACAATATTATATATATATATATATATATACATATAAGTAAATGGTTTGTATTATTTTTTTCTCATAAAATCTTAACATATTGATTCATATTTGTATCCATATTTTTTAGTCTGATTTTGTGATTTATGTAGTCTTGATTTAGATACAACTCTATAAATTTTTGAAATTTAAATAACTTATTGAAACTTAGTCCCCTTAATTTTTTTTTTGGGTAGAACATTCTCCTTACGTTTTGACTTACTCCTTACATTTATTTTCCTGAAAGTCTAGGGACTCATTTATTAAACAACCGAAATTTAAAACCGAGTTGAATGAGCAAACTTTAAGGGCTTGTTAGGTATGAGAAGAGGGGGAAGGAAAGTGGGTGGACGAAAATTTTTTTTGAGATGATTTAAAGAAATTAGAGAAATGAGATCACAATATTTTAATAAAGAGAAGTTGTAAGATAAATCAGTAAAAAAAATTAATTACAGTAGGCAATGTAATGGTAAGAAATGTATATAATGACATTATGTAATATAATTACAAAGTATTTGTTTTATATGCCATTAAAAAAATCATAAAATAAATTTTTTTTTATCTAAAAAATAAAAAAAAAGTGAAATAATCTTTTTAACTATATTAATAATGCCAAAAATAGAGGGTATAAAATATCTAAATGTTGATTCTAGATGCTTATATGTTGATTGATGTAAGTTGGAATTTGGATTACGTAACCAAAACTCAATAGTATAAATGATTTATTTTCTCTTTTTTTAGGAAAAAACTTTTAAGTAATTTTTGTTTTAGCCCATCATATATATGTGCTTTATGTTTGTAGCATTTGAGAGAAAAGTCACCTATCTTTGATTGCTTTATTTAAAAATCGAATGTATTATTTTTATATCCTTAAGCCATGCGATCCCACGTGAAAGGGGTTATTGCACCTTCCTTCAATTCAATATAGTTGCATTGTGCATTTACTAACAAAATAATTGAAGATGGTGGGTACGTTGTTGACATTAATATTATACCAGTACAATTTTAAACAAAAAATTCTAATCCTAAGACTATGTCATCAACATATAATTAATATATATGTCCTTTATAAACACATTCATATAAGCCACTTGACCAAGCTTCAATAATTAATATGACCTTCAAGTCACATGTGAATATATATTTGAATCCCTCGTCTTTTGAATTTTTCTTTCCAGAAACCGTGATGATTTAATTGTGAATTTTTTTTTTAATTTTGACTACTCCGTCATTTCTTAAAAGTCAATATAGTTTGAAGTATATAATAATTTTTTTCCCATAAAAGTATATAATAACAATGAAAAATAAAAATATTGCAATTTTTTATAAACAGATCATAAATCAAGTAGTAATTTTAAAAAATTTAAAACTAATTAAATTAATTGAATCATAATTGTCCAAGTCTCCAAACTCCAATCCCCCCACCTAACCAAACCACTTTCTGTCTTGTTTTCATTAACAAACAACTTTATGTCTTACCTTCCTGTTGTGTTGCGTTTTTTTTTTCAAAAAAAAATTTTTTGAAGCAGATTTCCTCCCATTGTTTATATTCATGAATAGTGGTAGTATTAATATAAAAAAATTAGGTTTGATATTAAATGATGATTAGGTTTAATTAATTCAATTTTTTTTAATTTAATTCATATAATTTAAATATTTAAATTTACTATTTATTATAATATTTCCCCACTATTCTAACATATATGTGCGTTAATTTTATTTTATTATATTCATATTATGAAAAATCAGACTCATCTAAAATAAGATAATCCATATATATATATATATATATATATTTGTTATATCAATTAATAACTAGCAAATGTTTTAAATTAAAAATTGTATTAAAAAATTAGAATTTCCTTTTTATTTAATTTAAAAGATTATTCGCAAGTAGATACAGTGTGCGTTTGGAATGGCTTATTTTTGTCCAAAACGTGCTTATAATTCGTGATTCACGGTATACGAGGTAAGTATGTGAGAGGAGTTTTTTCTCGGCTTGCGTAATAAGTGCGTTTTTACTGTGCAAAAAGCTTAAACAAACATGCACACATTTGAATAAAATATTGGCGCTGACGAAGAGGTTGGTGAGGGCTTCCCGCTTTAATAATGAAAATCAGTCATCTCTCCAGGTTCAACAAACAGCTTCTCTGACCGACGAAGCGAATCAATCACCACAATCTCCAGGAGACGCAGGTTGAACGATACAAAGAGAATCGAAGATGAACAACCTAATCTTTCCGCTATTCTTGACGATGATGATGATTATGATCGTACTGGTCCAGGCAGATCTGAGGGGAGCAACTTCAGAGAAGGTTAACGGCAGCTTCAACACCTTCTGCGGCGGCGGCGACTGCGTCATCGGAGGTGAATTTGACCTGGAGGCAGAGTTTCCTGTGGAATCGCGTGTGGTTAGAATGCTATACGATATCAGGACGTCTACAACTTCAAGAACAGGAAATCAGAATCAGGCTTCTGTGAACTGTCCTCAAAACCAAGGTTACCGGAGCTGCCTTCCGTCGTCAAACGGAGGTGCTCCAAGACAACGCTGTGGCGATTACACCCGAAGTTGCTGATGAGCAAATCACTGAGCTTTGGTTCATTTTGTTGTTCAAAGAATATTATTCGTGATGATCTATATATGATGTGAATTAATCTGGTTTCTGTATTTTGTTTTCATTGATATATGTTGTTGTTCTTGCTTGCTTTGTTTTGTTCCATATATAGTAATAATTGTAAGAATAATTATGAATTCGATGTGGAATTCAGTGATAACTTTTGCGCATATGTATTTAATTAAACTTGTATCAAAAGTTTGTCTAAGGTTTCTGATATATTGACAAGAGTCTCTTGCTTGCTTTAATTTGTGTCTTCGTCTATATTTGTATTTCACTATTATAATTCCGGGTTTGAGAGTGTCGACATCAGTAATGAAATTATTTGGAATGTGTATACGTATGTGTGTACAAGAATTTAGGCTTTATAATATATTATATAACATAAAATCATAAAATATGGGATGATTTTAACCTTAATAATTATATTATTACAATATTTTAATATCTTTACTGTTAAATTTCAATAACGTTACTGCGATGATTTTGTAAAAAAAGAAATTGTAATTTTATTTGAATTTTAATATAAATTGTTTAGCTTAATGGTATCAAATTTTATGGAACCTAATAAGCATTTTGATGCTCAGAAATTATTATAATTTTTTAAACACAAATTTAAGATTTAGGCTATTAAAATTTTAGATATAATTATTCCAAAAATTCATAGTGCGGTCCAGTTGGATAAGTATATATGTAGGAGTAAAGGACTTGGGATGCTATAGCAGCCAATCAGGCGGCCGTTCTTATCTTTATTACTAGTTCATCAATTGAAAAAATATGGATCATGTTATAATCAATTAAAGAATTAATGAGACAAATGTTAGTGTGTAAGCAAAATTCAGCTTCATTAGGTAGAATATTAGAAATGTGGCCACCAATACCGGGTCAAGCAAAATAGACATGTCGCCAACATATCTAATTTCTTATGCGAAACAATAAAAAGCATACTCCTTCCTATCCCTGTTTTCGGAAAAAAAAAAAGTAAAGAGACTTCTTAAATATAATGGTTAGATAATGGGTTAAGGAACACATTTTTCCTAGAAGTTTTTGTTGAGGAGTAATGTTACCTTGTAAATTTTTTTAGGTTTAATATTGTCTCTAAACTATTAAAATGAAGTAATGTTGCTCATTATCGTTAAAAAAGTTAATCATCAACATCAATTTTTAATGGTGAATGTTAGTTTTGTAACGATATAGGAAAATATTACTACGTTTTAAAATTTTTAGGGTGACATTGAACTTAAAAAAGTTTTGAGACAACATTAGTCCTCAGCAACAAAAACTTTCAGGATAGATTTGCACCTTAACCCATTAGATAATTAATTTATACAAATGAAGAAATTTAATTAATTAAATTAGTTATTTATAAAAATGTATGTTGCTATTTTTTCTAAAATATCTTTTTTTTTTTAAAAAAAAAACTATCTATATTGATAGCACCGATTAGTGTATATGACTTATAAAAATGACCGACTCTAATTAAAAAATTATAACTTACTATGTTTACTATTAGAGTGAGTAACAAATATGAAAACTAAAATTAATTAAGATTTTATATTTAGAATTAAAATTTACCTGTCAATTAGCTTATATATATATATATATATATATATATATATATATATATTTAGGATAGTATGCTTAACTTCAATTGGCGGGTTTGTTACATTTTTATCATAATTGTAAATTTGTAATGAACATGTTCCTGCTTCATGGTCCACATTTCCTGATGGCTTTGGCTTGTTGCAGTTTTAAAAATTAGATTTTTTAAAGCTAGATAATAAATAATAACTCAAAACCTCTTAAATTATATTTATTTTCTTAATATCGAAACATTTACTGAAATATTAAATAAATGAGTAGTAAATTTTTTACTAAAAAAGAAACATTAAATATTAAATTAAACGGACATGAATCCCAATTACGTAACATATGCGTCAGAAAATAGTCACACGGAGAAAAAAATTTAAAGAAAGTTTATTCGAGTTTTAGAAACAGAAAGAATGGTTTTATATATAATTGAAATAAAATATTTAAAAAAAAAATTAATCTTTTAGTTCTCCAACTTTTAACTCACTTATAATTGAGACTCTTAATTATATAACTCGTTACAAGTACAACTCAGTTCTGAATGTTTAAGCATGTTTGTTTGAGCTTATAAAAACTTATAAGTTGCTTTTTACGTAAATCGAGACACAACTCCTCTCACATACTTACTTCGTATACCGTAAATCACTATTAAAAAGCAACTTATAAGCAATCGAATCGCTCAAACAAACATACCCTTTATCTCCATCATGACTTCTCGTCTATTCATTTTTTAATATTATTATCCATCTGGTTTACATCGTATACTGAGTCATGCGATGTAGCACCAAGTCAGCTCCACGTAGGCAAAGACGGGTAAATGAATCATCATCTCCATATGATAATCATGACTGGACCAGAGTACTTGGGGTAGATCAAGCTGAACGGAAACGATCATCATCTTCTTCAACCTTGTGCGTGTTTCGACACATCCGCCTGCCGAGTTTTGTTCCCGGAAGAAGAAGAAGAAACTAGAACTTAGAAATAGAGAAGAGATTATTGGGTAAGAGTAGATGAAAGATTAGAAGATAAAGAGCAACCAGTAGTGAACTAAACGAAAACAACTTTTCTGGTAGTGAAATCAGTTTCAGATGATACTGCAACTCTCTTCAAACCCATCATCACCGACAAACATGAATGCTTCGGCTGAGGAAAAAGAAAGAAATCTCACACAGCAATCCGCTGTCGTTTTAAGGAGGAAATGTGGAAGAGGTTTCTAAGGTTGAGACGCACCCAGAAAGAAAGAGACAGAATAAAAAGAGAGGGAAATCCACGCGCCACAGCCTCAATAGTATTTACAAATTAAAACGGCCACACACTCAGTGCCACTAATAAAATCCTAAACATCACTCAGTGCCACGGTCGAATTGTAACTTGTCATTACTGTGTTTAGGTTCTTCTGACGATGAGCGAGAGACTTTTCCTGAGTCACTCATGCAAAACTTGATCCAAAGCTACAGTAAAAGCTTCAATGGCTTCGCTGCAAAACTCTCCAGAGATCAAAAGAGACAAGATGGCTAAGATGGAAGAGGTGGCTGGAGTGTGGCCAGAGTCTGAGAGTTTCAGCGATGAAGGTTGAAGATAATGATGATCTTTTCCGTTCAGCTCTCCCACACGTCCTCTGGTCCAGTCGCCATTATCAGATGGAGAAGATAATGATGATTCATTCATCCTTCTTTGCTTACGTGGAGCTGACTTGTTGCCACATAGGAAGACTCAATATGAGTTGTAAATAAGAAGGTTAATAATATTAAAAAATGACAAGATGAGGGACTAACTCATAATCGAGTCAAAAGTTCCGGGATTCACACCGGATCATAATTGAAGGATTGAGTCATATATAAGTGAGTTAAAAGTTAAATGACTAAAAGATTAATGTTTACTTAAAAATATCATATATATTGTATTAAGTTAATTCTCACACCAAATCATAATTAAGGGATTGAGTTATAAGTAAGTTAAAAATTAAAGGACTAAAAGATTAATTTTTCCTTAAAAATATTATATATATTATATTAAGCTTATTTGCCCTTGCTGGCCACCATGCCCAGCTGGGCAAATATATATATATATATATATATATATGGCAAATTATTATAAGGTCAGAAAGAAATAACTTAATTATCAAGAAGCCCCGGTGAATATGAACAAATTTTAATATAAAAAATGACAACATTTTATATTTTACTGAGACTTCTTAATAATTAAATTATGATCTTACAATAATTCCTCCAATACACACACATTACCTTGATTTTAAATATAAGACTTATTTAACTTCTTTTAGAGATATTAAAGAAATTAAATAGGTTACTTAATTATATCATATGTTATGTATGATTAAACAATAAATCATTTTATGAGTTAGATAAATTAATTTGGAGGAAAAACAAAAAATATAAATACTTTAAAATAATTTAATTAGTTTCTTTAATCTTCTAAGTCAACTGGATCTTATATTTAAGATCGGAATTAATACTATGAATTAATGGAAGCAGGAAGACTAGTGAAACATGATCCAAAAGAAAAAAGTTTTCATAAAATTATATATAATCTCAAAGAAAATTGCCAAGGATTCTGATAGAGCCATTCAATTCAGGTCGCTACACAGTCAATTACTGCTACTGACTATTGGAAAATGAAAAAAGGTAAACGAAAGAAAGCTCCACAAGGTATTGTAGGGAATGAAAATGATGTTGCAGAAGGGGACTATTGCTGAAAATAGTGGAGAGGATTTTTTTTCTAAGTGCAGAAGGGTTAATGTGACGAGAGAAAAAGAAAAATGATTGTGGCTTGGGTCTCTAACATAAGAACTATTTGGTAATTATGTTTATTCCTAAATATAAAACCTTCATCCATTTTGTTTTACATATTTATCATTTTTCCCTAGATTATTCCTATTAATTACACATGTGTTAGGGGAGTTTGCATAGGGGCAATTAATTATTATTACATTTATATTTCTATTTTTGGTACTTTTGAGTAATAACAATTTTTAAGGTCCTCCTCAATAAATATTATTCCCTTTGGTCCTAATTATAAGACAAAGTTAGCTTTTTTTGGAGAAATTAAGGAAGCTAATTAAATTGCTTTAGAGTATTTATATTTTTTATTAAAAAAAAAAGAGTATTTTTATTTTTATTTTTTTCTCCAAACTAATTAATTTGACTAATAAAATAATATATAATCTAAAGATACTAAAAATATAAACACTCTAAAATAATTTAATTGGCTTCCTTAATTTCTCCAAAAAAAAATCAACTTTATCTTATAATTAGTACCGGATGGAGCATTCTATATAAGTCATTCCTTCTAATTTTTCCTCTAAAAAATTGGAAAAGTATGATTAAAAGTTTTAAATTAACTTTTTAATCTTTAATCTTACATTTTCTCTTTATTAAAATTTTTTAACCCCACTTATCAATTTCTTTTAAGTTGAACTCATTAAAATTTTTCTTTATCACCCTCTCCTCACCCCCATTTCCCTGGGCCAAACAGGGCATGATAGTAGTGATGCTGAATCTACGCAAGCCATCTCTTGTCATTTTATGACTGGCTTTTCTCAGAGTCACGCAGACAAACTGACCACGGTATTATTATTATATATATATATATATATATATATATATATATAAATCTACTCAAATGCTACAAAGTAAAATTTATTTCTTTTTATCCTTAATATAAGACATATTTACTTAATTTAATTAAATTAAGGAAGTTAGTTAAATTAGTTAATATAACATGTATTTTATAAAATACCTTAGTCATTATCCTTAATTGTCTCATTTTCTCTTTTCCTTGATTATTTTTGTTTAGGGATCATTAATAGGGATAAATTAGAAAAAAATTGTTAAATATGAAAAATATGCTTTATATTTAGGACCAAGATCAACTCTCTAAATATTTCTTATATTAAACACTGGATGGAGTATTTACAAATGTAGTATAAAAATTTGAACTTGGTATATAAGAAACCAAGTTCCAAATTTCTTCTACAAACATGTACTGAACTGGGTTTGACGCTTACCATGCAAGTTCTTGACTATAGAATGGGTCAGAGGCAGAGGAAATGGTTAATTAGTACAGGCAGGTTTATGTCTGCATCGAATAATAATATTTATTTGTCTTTTGTTTCAAAGCAAGGGACCCAACCCAGCTGCAAATTAATGTCCCCAGGAGGATGCATGTGGTAAACTGGGTGGACATGCAGATGCCATAAATTCCCTGTTATGACTACTCTGTCTCAGATAGATCTGGTTTTATTGGTTTGCTTTTGGCAAAGGAAATGGTTATTTAGATATTTTGTTGTAGTTAGTTGTTAAAATATATATGTGTGTGTACTTGTAAATGCATTTGTAAATTCACTTATGAACTTCAACTAATGGATATAAACAACTTGACCTAAATTTTATCCTTATAAAATTTTTATCAAAGGTGATATATAGTAATAGACTACTCCAACAAATTCTTGAAAATCTCTTATCACTTTCAAAAGGCTTTACTTAAATTAGCAATACCTTCTATTCTCAATATAATATCTAGTTTGTAGCACAATTTGTACTACAAACTAGATGTTATATTAAGGATCGGACTACTAATTTTGAGACAATATCTTAATCACTATAGCTATTGAGTTGTAGGAAAAAATGAAAAACATGAGGAAGCAAAAGAGCAATAAAGTATTATCCCACTAAGTTGGGTTGGTTCCATGGATTAATCGCATGATGCCTTTATACTATATCAACAATCAAATAGTTAGATAACTTATTAATTAAAATATCTTACTCAATAATTTTTTTGAATGTTTTCATTAGTCTTCATCTACACTTCAAGACCCAACGTTACTGAGGCCTAACAAATAGTTGTATCACAATTTTGTTTAGTTCATTTTGAAAATGATGAATTTTCCTCATTGTTTGGATCGAATTGACTAAGGGCTTGTTTGGGTTAGAGTTGAAGAAGCACATTTACGCAAATCGAGATAAAACTCTTTTCACATACTTATCTTATACATTATAAATTATGTCAGGAAAACAGTTTTTACCACCAACCCAAACAAACATTAAATATGTAGAGCGTGTACAATTAGTAACCATGAAGTTCTAGCCAAATGGCTCCCCTTTAGGAGCATTTTCCCTCCTCATATAAGACAAAGCGACCCAACTACCTCACCAACTATTTGTTGGGGAATTAGTAGTAGCTCTAAATTGATGGGTCCATTTGCCAGAAACTGTCAAATATGATAAATGTGGAGCGAGGAAATGCAGGTGGCGCACAAATACCTTTCCCGTAAGAAAGGTCTATTATTCATTTGAATCTATGATATCCTCATAGGACTATGTATGCCATTAGAGCTGGTATTACGAGTCGGGGCTCGTGGGGTGAACCCACAACCTATAAAATTAGGTGGGTTGAGTTGTAAAAAATTAGACTTATTTTGATGTAGTTCTTTTTAGCCCAAACTCATCAAACCTGAACTTATGACAGGCTAACCCATATTATTTTTTAATTATTTCGTGTTTAGAGCAGTTTTAAAAATTGGGGGTTTCACTTGGCAATTAGTAGAGTGTTCCCGGGAAGACAAATCATTTTCATGATAAAGCAAATCAAAGGAGCAAATAGATACATGGGCTGGAATCTTCTGATGGGGCCATGGATTAATGGGCTTAATCAGATAGGACCAAAGAGAACCGACCATGGCAGTATGGCCTCAAACTGAACTTTTAACAAAACCGAAGCGGTTGGTTCGGTCAATTCTGGGTCTACGGTGTTGGGTTAGAAAAATAAGGCCTAATTTCTAGAAAAATAAGGCCTAATTTCTAGAAAAATAAGGCCTAATTTCTTGAACCTGTATGAAATTTACAAAATTGAACCAAAAACTCCACAATAACATAATAAAAATACCTACAAAAAAAAATAAATTTTCTGAAATGCCTCAAACTGACATTTTAAGTTAAAACTTAAGAGTTGAATGTTTATGTTAAAATATTCGACTTGACTTAGATACATACAATATACTAATATCCAGAATGGTTTTTTTTTTTTAAAAAAAAATTAGGCTCGTTAACTACAAAAATAAAAGACATTGTTACTTGTCCAACATTTGGATTTATGGCATATTCAAAAACTACATGGCTAGAATATCACTTCTCCTGAATTCTATTGTTTTATGATAATTACAAAATAATCAAGGCCATAGCAAAAAAAATTTAAAACCTTCTAATTAATAAGCACACTTGAATTTTCACTTTTTAGAATGCAAAGACTCAAATAATGAACATAATATTTACCCATTGCTGAATCAATAGGCACCAATATATAAACATCCAATTTTCAATCCTGCAAAAAGTGCAAATAAACTTACAAAATTTCAAGAGATGAGCTAAAGATAAATAAGTTACAACAAAGCATAAAATAAATCCTACTGTCAAAAATCACAAGTTCAAATTCAAGAACAAACAACCAACAAATAATAAAATCATCACCAACACCATTTCATCACGTCACAATGTTTCTATTAGAAATTAGAAGACAGAAATTTTATTTTAAAGAAAATGGTCTTCATTTCTCCAATATCAACCAGTATTTGGGCTGGGAGTCGAAGCAGATGCCGTTGGGACATTGACATTGGCTGTGTATAAGAATTGAATGCATATGCTCCTAAAAGGTGAGGAAAATATCACAGTTTCAGCATTCTAACAAATTAATATTGTCTATGTACAACGGTACTGAAAATAGAAATATTGATGTAATAAAATATTAACAATTGTGAGATGAAATAAAATATCACATTTTATTTCCTTCACAACTGTGATAAGAAAAAAATATATTAACAACTAGGATTCAATGTATAAAAGGAAAAAGCTACAAATCAGTAATGATTAATGAATATCAACAAGTTTATCTATGAGATTCTAAACAGCCCTTTTCGGGCGATTTTCAAAAATTATTTATATAAAATAATTATTTAAAATATATTTAATGTGTTATTTCATGTTTTCTACATTTGAAGTGTGTTCCACAAATGTGCGCACCCATTTACAAGTAACCACAACAATTCAATAATAAACAACACTTTAGGCCTTAACATAGAACTTTAATTAAAAAAAAATAGTTTAAGTAAATGTAAATGGCTCAGATACTCATAAGATTGATATAAGATGTTTTATTGTGAAATAGTGATATCATAAGCTTATAAAATACTGCACTCAATCTTTTGTTTCACCCATGAACCCTTTGGGGAAACTAGGAACTATTCCCATTATAACTATTTTAAAATTTTCAATACATTCAACCAATAACTCATTTTAATTTATCCTTAAGTTTTTAAGAAAATTAAAACTCTAGATTTATAAACTCATTTAATTAAATATATATTTATCAAAAGAATTAGCAAATTGAACATTTATAAACTCTATGTTAATTTAATTACTTAAATTTTGTGATAAAAAATTTAAAAAATAAGTATTTTAAACATTAAAATTAAAATTATTGAAAATAAAAAAGAGAGGTTAATATGAAATGTTTTTTTTTCCTAAAACACCATCTATTTTGCATTAATTAAGTTAGTTAATATTGTATTTTTCTTTTAAGATACCCTAACATTTCCCTTAATTTTCTCTATCTTTTTTTTATTTGATTATAGTTGAGGGAGCATTAATAGGGATAATTTTAGAAAACATTGACAAATATAAGAAATAGGTTTCACAAGCAAGATATACTCTTCAATTAGGTTCTACATTAAGGACAGGAGGGAGTACTTTTAATTGTTTCTACGCCATCTCTAGCATTTCATAGAGTAGACTATAATTTTAGGGATGATAAACCATATTCAATATTGATCATGAATTTTGCTCGAAAAAAAATATTGATCACGAATTCCGGGTAAAAAACGAAGGAGATTGATAATTACATTGAATAAATACTTGAGGTCTTTTTAATATGTTGGGATTATAGTTGTACTCTAAAGTCTTATATATTGTTGGATTATAGTTGACAAACCCGTGAGAGCACCCTCCTAAGGACATGCAATGTAAAAGGCTCTGATACTAAATATACCAATAACAGACATTATTTGATGTTTTTTAATATAAATTAGGGATGTAAATAGATCAGGTTCTACTAGGTGACCTACGGCCTAACTTGGCTAGTTTATTTAAAAGGCTAGGCCAAGGCCTATTCACTACTACATATTCGCACATATATAACACTTAATAAATAATTGTTATATTGAATACACATAATGTATGTTGAGGTGGAGGTCGCGTAAGGATATATGATACTAAAACCTAATGGTTAAATATGTGCACCGTCATGTATTGAAAGGTAGAATCCGTGAAAACATAAAAATAACGGTTGTAATTAATAACCGTCATTTATATAGTGAGAAATATGACGGTTCTTATGCAACAACCTTCATGTAATACTTACAAATGATTCATTTTCCAACCTCTTATATCAACCAAGACAAACCATAACAGTCTTCAAAACCAACTGTCATTTAACACTTCTATAACCCTTAGTGTAACCCCCTGCACTGAAGACTGTAATTATTATTCGAAATACGTGATTAAAATGAAATAGAGACCAATAATAATCAAACTCATTTAGTATCCCTTTCTTACGGTAGAGTTTTATAAAATTCTTTCAAATTTTTTTGCCTTATCCTGGTTTCAAAGTTTCATAATTCGAATATAATTACCTTGTGTAGTTAAATCACATTAATATATCAGAGTGTACAACAAAAATCTCGGCAACTCCCGAGTTTCATACATAAACCAAAGGTTAATAAATTCCCATCAAGGGATTACACAACTGTCTCCAAAACAATATTTACAAAATATACAATGATCTCCCAATAAAATATGATAACCAACACTAAAATATAAATCTCCCTAAGGAGTCTTATCTGCCCTTGGTCATCTCCTTCTCCTTGGAGCCACTTGCCATGTCTGAAGGTTAATCAAAGGAAAGAATGAGATTCAAAAGAATCTCAATAGTAACAAATCACTCATACCATACATAATCACAAAGCATGCAAGTCAATCATCAAGTAGCATCACAGCATAAAACACAGCACACAGGCTGCCATATATGCACACAATCACATAGTCTCATCCCCCGGATTCCACTGCCCCGAAGACACAATCCTCCCATCGTCAACACCGATGGGCCACAGGTGATAGACTCACAAATAATGATCAAACAAATATATCATGTATCACATATAGTATAAGGAGAAGAGTCACTACCTTGTTCTCTCCTGACGTGTTTCGGCACAGATGGCTCACGAGCAGGGCAAATATCAAAGCCTATAAACTAAAATCAAGGACAATAGGTTATTCTCTATTCCAAATTCTTATCTTCATTACACTTAAGGTGGGCTATCATTTGAACTCTTTAGGTGGCTACTAGAAGCCTAAACATATGCCTAAAAGGTTAGAAGAAATTACCCCGAAGATCCCTTTTCAGAAGTGAACATACTGATTTTTGATTCAGACACTCGAGTGAAGAAGACCTCACTCGAGTGATGGAGCGACTTGTACTCGAGCACTGAAGATCACTCGTGCGAGTGTTTGGCCGAGAGCACATACTGAGACAGAAAGTTATCACAGCACTCGAGTTTTGACCTTAGCACTTGAGTGATAACCTTGTACTCACTCGAGTCCCACCGAGTGAGGCATAAGAAGTGACTACTTGAGACCAACTAAGAACCTTGAAGTTACAAGTGAACTCGAGCACAAGCTCTGGTACTCAAGTGACCACCCAACACCCACAAGTGCTGAGGCACACTCTTGAAAAATGGCCTGCGAGTGTTAAACCAAGATGCATCCTTATAATCTAAAACACCCTTGCACTTGAGTGAGACAGGTTCACTTGAGTAATGGCCCATATCACTCGTAAGTGAAGAGGTGCACTCGTATTTTCTGCTTGAGAGCTCTATTGATATGCTGAAGAAAAAGAAGAAATATACTGCTGCACTCGAGTGAGACCCTACCCACTTGAGTGAGGCTTATTAGAAGCCAAAAACGCAGCAATTGATGTAATTTTCCAGACTTGCCCAATTTGTTTCCAATGGTCTCAAAATCCTCATTCAACACTACTCCTACACAATTTTACACAAGAAACTCATTGAAAACACTTAAACAACCAAAATCTCCCTACAATGACTCATTCCACACTTCCAACCACATTGTAAACCAAATCCACCTAATGACCCAAATTCTTCCATTTCAATTTCCAATCTAACTCCTATGATCCAAGACATAACCTAATACTGTAATATCCCAATTTTTGATTATGAGTTAATCATGATTATTGTGGATAATTATGCATTTAATTGGGATTATTATGTGTTTTATGGCAATATAAATTAATATGTCATAATTGGTGGAAAAATTGGAAGAATGGAATTTTTTGCCATGAGTTGGTAATTAAGGGAGAAATTAATTACCAGCTAAGAGAAAATGAGATGTGTAATTAAAATAGCTAATTGGTGACTTATTTGGTGAGAACCAATAAGGTGTGGACATGTGGCAAAGAGGGTATGAGAAAGTGTATGTGTGAGAAAGTCAACAATTGATAAAATAATCACTTTTCTCTCTCCTTCCTCTCCCTCCAATCGGCTGACATGAGTATGGGAGTGTGTGTGTGATCATTGCTTCTTCCTCTACACCCTTCCTCCCTCTCGTTCTCTCTCTCTTCTCTTCTGTATTTCCGCCGACCTTGTGGGTAAGAGAGAGGAAGAAAAGCTGGTGATTAAGGTGAGAAATTGGACTCCATTGCTCAAACATCATTCATTAAAGTTGTTCTATGAGTGATAAGCTTTATTTTGATGGTTGTAGCTTGTCTATTGGCTGTGGTTTGTGATCACACAAAAATCTGGTTATTGGAGAATCAAAGAGTGTTTTTGGAGAAGTTGAAGAGGTATGTGAAACCAATCTATCTATCTATGTTTCATGCCATTTGAAGTAGTTTGTAATTTCTGGAAATTTTGGCTTGAATCCGAAAATGAGTGCCACTGTTCATTTGGTATGTTTTTGGCATGAGAATGGTATTTTGGAATGATTTTAGGATAGATAGATTGATTGGTGATTGAAATGTGATGTTTGGATGAGATTGGTATTTTATTGATTTTGTTGTCCAAAACCTAAAGCATGATAATGGAGTAGGATTTTGATGATTCTGATGATCCCATTGATTTTATTGGGTGTTTTATTGAGGGAGTGGCTTGGGGTAAAGTATTGTACCCATTGGGATCATTTGGGCAAGTGTTGGAAAAATGCCTCTGTTTTGCTGCGTTATCTGGTTTTGATGGAATCACTCGAGTGATTTGGGATTCACTCGAGTGTGGGATGAAGGTCACTCGGGTGAGGTTGAGTATCACTCAAGTGCTGTGCGTATATTCTGTTTTCTCTTCAGTTTTTCTGTTGTGCTTTCTGGAAAATTCAAGAGTGTATAGTCTCACTTGCGAGTGTTGATCTATCACTCGAGTGCAATGTCCTGGGCTCGAATGCTCCTCTTCATGGTAAACTCTTGTGCTCACGGGTTCTTACTTTCTGGACATCACTCTCAGGTGCTCGAGTGAGGCATTTGGCCTTCACTTGGGTGAGGTCCAATGTGCTTGAGTGTTGTAATCTCTAAAAAGTCCTTGTGCTCTCGGGTGTTCACTCGCTATCCTTCACTCTCTGGTACCCGAGTGCAGACCGTACCATCACTCGAGTGAGGCTATCTTCATTCGAGTGTCTTTGTGAGAAATGTCAGTCTTGTATTTCCAAAAGGGGATCTTTGGGGATAGTCTTCCAACCCCTTAGGGCTATTGTTAGAGGTATTTTGGAGTACTAAAAGAGCAATAATGATAACCAATTAATTGTTAAGAAGCTATTGATAATTGGAATAGAGAAATAACTCTTTGTCCCTAATTATGATTCTAGGATTCGATATTTGCCCGACGCGGGAGAGACTAGTGCCAGAGAACGCCCGGAAGGATCAAGGTAGTGACTTTTCTCTTATGTTGTGTATGATGTTTTGGTATGCATAACTTATCATTGAATTGCATGTACCATGGTCCATCACAGCGTGAGCACTTCAGTGTGAGCCGTTTAGGGAGTGATAGTGGTCATCTCTAGTTCAGCCATTGAACTACCGTCGTAACTGACATGGATCTTGGTGAATCTAACCCGTGGGGCGGCGTTTGTGAATCCAGCCGTGGGCTGTGTTTGTATCTTGCCTGTATGGCTTGTGTTATGAAATGCTTTATATGAATCCCAACTGTGGTGAAATATATTGTGTGGATTGTTGTGATGCAATGCAAGGTGAGCAATTTAGCGTGAGCAATCATAAGGGATGACATGTGTCATACTAACCATTGCCGTTGTAACTGTCGTTGTAGTTGCTTTGTGTGGATGATGATTTGATTTCATGCCTTATTGTTGTGTTTACTATGATTGATTTGACACTACGGGGATACTTTAGAATCTCACTCTCCCAAAATTAAACATTTTAGGCAGGGCTGAAGGATCAAAAGGAAAGCGGGTGACGAAGAGCGGGTAGAGCTCCTTGTTCGGAGTTCCTTTTTGGTTAATGGTTATCATTGTATATCAATTGGATTTTTTTTGGTAGAAACAATTATATATATTGGATTTTGTGTAATCCCCCAAGTAAAGGGTATGAATTATGGGCTTTGTGCCTTTGTGTAAACCCTTATTTAATGAATGGAACCTAAGTAAGTCGGAAATTTATTTTGCACTTTGATATTTGTAAATGGAATCCACCTGTACAGGCCATTATTGTTTTGTATTGTGAATATGAGACCATTGTGCATAAGTTTTGAAAATTTTTTTGTAAATCCGATTTTTGGGCAAAAGATTACCTTAATAAGTCCCAATTTGAAAATGGTCTCTAATTTCAACTTAATTATGTGTTTAAGAACTTAATCTCAACCTAAGGTGGGAAGGGGGTTACAAATACCATCTTTCATGTACTACAACATCCTATTCATCCATTTCCAATTCTCATTAAATCAGGGCAAAAACCAAAGTTCTCAAAACTTGGCCAATAACCACAACAATTGCATCAAAATGCTAATAATTCTTACCTCTTCCTTTTCCCAAGGTGAATTCCTTGATTCCTCAACTTTCAAATTTATTCAACCTCTAAAACACCTTCTTTCAAAATACTACAATTATCAAGATGAAGCTCTTATTAAGGTGGACAATATTAAAGAAGAGCATTGGAGTATTTAAGAACCATAATAACATCAAAATCTTACCTTTCACTTTCTCTTTCCACCGTAATCTTGCACGAAAATGGAGTTTAGGAGAGAGAAGATGAGATGATGATGATGTTTCAGATTTTTCCCTTATTCCCATGCTAATAGCCGACTTGGAGGGAGAGAGGAGAGAGAAAAGAGGAAAATGATTTGAAAAGTTGACCTCCATCCCATGGTCTTCATTTGGACACTTGGCATGATCTCATCTCCACATCCATAGGCACACATAAACTCACATACATAGGATTCTACTCTCTTGCTCAATGAATCTCAACCATTGATCTTTAGATAACCGAGGGGTTTTCTCTTCAGTAAATGACCAATTGGTCGGTAACTTTACGTTTTCCCATTTTACCCCAAATTATGGTAATTCCACTTGAATCACCACTAAACACCTTTATATCATTCCATATCACCTTAATATGCGCCCTCCCTCTTAATTAATTCAATTTAGATGTTAATTCACAATTGAACTTAAATACAGGGTTTAGGCACTGATTAGAACAGTTCCAGATCATAATTCATATCATATACTTCAAAAGTGTTTATTTAACAATAATTACATCCACCTTTGAAGTCATTAGCCCTTAAGCCAAGATGGGGCATTACAATTCTCCCCCCAAAAAAATAAATTTTATTTTCAAAATTTGTCACACGACTTGAGCCATAAACTCCGGATACCGTCTACGCATGTCAGCTTCCGCTTCCTAAGTTGCCTCTCTCTGCATCATTCCCTTCCAGATCACCTTCACATACGGAATGTTCCGGTGTCTGAGCCAACGCTCCTCTCGATCAATGATCTGCTCTGGCTCTACTGCATAGGTAAAGTTATCTTGTAATTCAACTTCCTTATACTCAACAATGTGAGATGGATTCGGTTAGTCTTTATTTAGTTGGGAAACGTGAAATACATTATGGAACCTGCTTAAGTTTGGGGGTAGGGCTACTCGATAACCAACAGGCCCAATTCTTGTAAGAATCTCAAAAGGACCTATATACCTCAGGCTCTGCTTCTTTCTCTTGATAGCTCTCCCGATACCAGTAACTGGGGATATCCTCATAAATACATGATCACCAACCTGAAACTCTAGAGGTCTTCTCCTCCTGTCAACGTAGCTTTTCTGTCTACTCTGCACTGCAAGAAGCCTCTTCTGAATGATTCGAATCATTGCTGAGGTTTGATCAACAAGTTCAGGCCCATAAAGCTTCCTCTTAGATAACTCATTCCAACACAAGGGTGATTGGCACTTCCTCTCGTACAACGCTTTATATGGCGCCATCTGGATGCTCGCATGATAGCTATTGTTGTAGGCGAACTCGGCAAGTGGAAGGAAGCAGTCCCAACTCCCTTTAAAGTTGAGGACACATGTATGCAACATAATAAACACTAAATTCATAATAAAGTCAACAAAAAAACAACAACTTATTAATTCAAGGCTATTAATTAAAAATCATAAAATATTCTTGCAAATAAGCTTAACTGTTCTAAGTTAATAAATGCTAATTAAATCTTTCGAAACCTTTCCTTTTTCCCGTGCTGACTTTGTGTGCCCCCTCGTTATCTGATGATCATCAAGAGAACATAGGTACCTTTTCATTATGCCCTATTCAACTTTCAACGCATGCAATGATGGTTTTTTAACGTCCCTTTCAGATGTCTATTACGGTATTTAAAATCCACATTTTCATTTACTTTTCTTACATTTTCTTCATCGTCCTCCTCTTTGTTCTCTAGCTCAATCGCCAAGATGAAACAATGTGCGGAAGGCATGCTAGAAAACTCTCGATGTCATCCTCCATTGCCTCCTCCTCCTTCTCAACCTCCACCTCCTGTTTCACCTCCCCAACATTCACCTCTGCCACCCCCTCCTTTGCCTTCACATCTTATGCTTTCTCAACTGGAGGCTATGTTGTGGCATGCACAAAATATTGACCATATCATGAGGAGGCTTTCTGGATACTTCTCCAATATGAAAACGAAGGCCAATCTCACACTTGATGCGTATGGGATTGCCTATGATCCTAAGCATGATCCTGACTAATCCTCTAGTGATGAGCAGCCTGGTGATCATATCAATTCATCAGGTTACTCGCCATTGTTCTTTTTTTTTTGTTTTATCATTTTTTCTTCTTAAATATTTTGAAAAATAATAATATATTCAACAATTCTTACAGAAAAACCATCATGAAATAAAATAAATAACATTTTTATTAAAACAACCATCACCATTTATAAAATATAATGATTTGGTAAATCTAAAGGACGCAAGGGCTAGATAATCCATGAAACACTCTATATAAATGTCCAAAAACTGAACTCTACTTCTCTACTTCCATTTCAAATTTTCATAGTCAGCTACAATCTTTTGTTCTTTACCAAAATTATGGACAAACGGAAGATAACTTCTGCTTCATCATCCGAGAACAAACTGAAAGATGAACTTCCTTCACCAACAAGCATTGAAGGGCTTGTCCACGTGACCTACGAGCTCCATCATATGGTCTAGGTTTACCTATGAGAGCAATAACGCATGGACCAGTGCTTGAAGGAACTTACCACTCTCGTTTGCTCTTTGAATTAGAATGTAGACAAGTTACTGGAGAAGGAAGAATATAATGCATTAGATTCTTAAAACATCTCTATAACTTGTTATTTTTAGATTTTTTTACATACTTTGTCTTTTTTTTATTTTTTTGTAAAATGGTGGTTGCATAATCAACCATCAAAATTTTTTAAAAAAAGTGAAATGCATAACAGTTATTAAGTAAACCCATCATTTATTAGAATACCACGTGAAAAAAAAAGTGAAATACATAATGGTTATTAATAAAGAACCGTGATAAATGCAAACAAATAAATAATAGTTCTTACAGATGAACCGTGATGTAAAGTCTTAGGCACGATAACCCAAAAAACTCTACCATTCCTCTTCTATTTAAACATTTGAAATAGAATACACTTAACATTTAGTCTATTTGAACGAAACCCACTAACATTATAACCCTATGACTCCTGTTGTCTTTTCCTGCCATTGGGAGTCATTTTCAGTGGAATCCCACCATAAAAACCTTTATCCGACTTCTCAATAACAACCACGCTAGTGAATACACTTGACTCTTGTCTCAGCGACTGTTGCATGAGTTGTTTTTGTTCATGAGCCCTAGCTAGGTATAGTTATGATTTCCCTTATTCATTTCACAATATCCTTCCTACATTCACTTCTAACGATTCCTCTCTTGTTTCTTGTAGTGTTCAGCCCAGTCGATTGGGCTGCCTTTATGAAGTCATGATGCAATAAAGCATCTAAGGTGACATTAAATTACTTTTGTGAAGTTATGTTTTTTAGAAAAATTAATATTGCTCTGATTGATGGTTCCTTAAATTGATTTTGTGAAATTATGTTTTTTTTGGAAAATCTAGTATTACTCTGATAAAAGGTTCCTTTCTTGTTACAAGAAGTTATCAACTCATTGCTTTGATTCATAGTTCCTACTCTATTGATCTTTTTTAAAGTGATTTTGGGAGATATGGATCCCTAAGCAAATACTTTTTCTTTTTTGGAAGTAACCATATCTCTGAAAGTTACTTCGAAAAGATATATAGGGATGTGATGAATAAACTAGTTCAGTTGTACCGAGATTCATACATGAACAAGCGATTACTTGCAACATTTGTGAAGTCACAATGCGATAAAGTATTCAAGGTGACATGTTAAATTGCTTTTGTGAAATTATTTATTTTTTAGAAAACCCATTATTACTCTAATCGAAGGTTCCTCTCCTATTTTTGTATTGAGCAGGTGGCACCAAGTTAAAAGCTCTAAAATTTAACATTATGATCAGTCCTAGACTTTTCAATGTGAGATTTTCTGAGCTACTTAGTGTATGTTTGGATTACTTTTGGAGAATGGCTTTTATGATTTATGAGGTAAGTATGTGAGAGGAGTTTTGTTGAGGCTTACAGAAAAGGGCTTTTGAAACCGTGGTTTAGGTACTTCCCAAACATGCACTTAGTCTTGACTCTATCTAATAAAATAGTACTTCTTACACCGAGTAGCCATGCAATTTGGGACGAACTAAGATTTTCTAGGCTTTGTGGCATAAATCAATTGCACTCCTAACCCATATATCTCATAGTGGTAGGAAAACAGGCCGGCCGGTGACTGGCTCGGGCCTAAATGGACCGGCCGGTTCAGGCCTGAGTCCAAAAAAGGTACCAAAATTGGCGTCCCGGCCCATTTAAGTGAAGTCCACAGGCTTCAGTCCTGTTTATCTTTTTTTTTCCTTGACTTTTTTGTTTCTTATTCTCCTAAAGACTAAAATACCTAATTTAAAATATAAATATCATCAAAACTAATTTAAAACATAAATATTATCGAATTTTAATAAAACACAAACACTAAGACTTAAGTCCAAACCATAATTAATGTCCACAACCAATCAAACAAGTCCACAGCTACAATCAAACAAGTCTACAAGCTTCAAATGTCAGTAATAATAGAACACTTGATTTGGATTTTGGCGTACACATACAAAAAAAAAAGAAAAAAGAAAAGCAAAGAATAGAAGCTTTAAATGATGTCTAAGTTAGTGTGAAAGCATCTTTGATATGAGGGTTAGGTTATGTTAACTTTGCCCCTTAACCAATGCTTGTTGCCCATTGCCCTGTGCCCAGTTTAAAAAAACAAGTTAAACGGGCCTAAAAGGGCCCTCCCTTTTAGGCTCGCCTTCTTTCGGAGGCTCTAAATTATAAGCCATGCTCGTGATGGGTAAGGGCCTAAATAGGCTCGACCTGATTTCTTGGCTCTAATATCTCATAATGTAAGTGTTCATCACCTATACCTTGTATCTCTTCAGCAATTAAACCATGAAATCAACATCTGGGTGAAAAAACGTGAATATCCGTATAGGAAAGGCTGCAAGGGGTAATTAAACCCTTGAGCAACTCAAGGGTTTGCATATCCCTTGCTTTGCTCAAAGGTTTGAATACCCAAAGCATCCTTTTCTATACGCATATTCGTTCATTTTTTCTCTTCAGCCTTAGCTTTTTGGGGTTAATTCTTGTATAGAGACACAATTTTTAGGTCAACAGTTACATTATCATAGATATAGGTCAATAGTTGCCATTGGTTCTCCCCCATAAATCCTATAATGTCTTGGTCCATCTTGAATTGCATAACCACTAGGTGTGGGAGCTATTATTCATATTTAAATGTCTTGGACAAGTCCAACTAGCTCAAAAAATTTCACTTGAAGAGTCTCACATTCATACATCACGGTTATTATATAATAACCATAATTTATTATAAAAGTTCATAGTTCATATTTAGAAACTGTTAATATAGTACTAAATACATAACGGTTGTTTACGTGACACCATTATTTGTTTTTATTAAAAGTAACGGTTCTTATATAACAACTGTTATATATGTTACTGAATAAATAATGATTATCAATGTGAGATCGTTATGTATCTTGCAAGTATTATCATATATTATGATACTTGTTCACGTGTGCTCGTTAATTATTATCACAGTAATGCACATGTCATAGCCTCACTGAGACTCAATCCATAATGGATGTTGTATTAGAACCGTTATAATATATCTAGAATAAATAACAGTTTGGAACTGTAATTTATTTGTGCAGAGCATATATAGCGCCTACATATATGATGATTTAGAACCATGATGTATGGCAAATAATAACCAAAATGTATCGTGATTTATGTAGTAGTGATTTAAAGGCCTAAATGTACACCTATTTTATTAAGGCCTGGGCTATAAGCCTTCAGGCTAGGCCTATTTGTACATTAAAAAATGTAATTTTATTTATATCATATATGTATGCACACACTATTCATATAATTTTCATTCTCATATTTTAATATTTTTGCCGATAATTCTTATATTCTAATTTCTAATTTAAAGTTATAATAGTTAATTACTATATGCCCAATATTTTCCATTTTTTTGAATTTTTCTTCCTCTATTAATATCTTTTTGATAGCAACTTTTATACTAGCATTCACTTTATAAAGAGTATTGTTTAACACCTCGGTGTTGCTACTATCCACCAGTCTTTAACTTTGTTGAAGCCAGCAGCTGCAAGACACGCTCCCTTCACTTCTGGAGCTCTTTGAGCTCAGTTGTATAAATTTCTTTCTCGTTCTTAATTACTGCCATGAGATTGAATCTTATTTCACTTTGAAAATATCTATCAATATGCTCCTACATCATTGGTTGCACCAACTTCAACTAATCCACATCTTCTTGATGTTGATGTTTGTCACGCCCTTATCTTAATTTCAACCTTCTTCAGAGTATTTGCGAAAAATGATATGCGGTTCGGTAGGCAACATAGGAATAGCATAACTGTACTGATAATATGTGCATGATTACATAAATTCCCCATAGGGGTTTGTACATGATACTTACGATTAAGGTAGCTGTATAAGGGTACTAGGGTGTCTAAACACATCCCAGTGAAACGAAGACTTCTTCCCATCTTCGTTCCACTACTGTAATCCCCTCGTACGGTACTCTGCATTGTTGTTTACATATCTTCTGTCGTCTCCTGTCTAAATTGTTGGTAGGGGAGGGTGAGATTTGAGAGAATCTCAATAGGAAATAGATACCATAATGCATGCATGATTGATGCTATATGTATGACATGTTAGCTTTATCTAGATGTATGCCCCATAATGACATTTTTGCATGCTCAATGTTTCATACAATAAGACTATGGCCATAGCGAAAACAGAAACAAAGCTTCATTTGTTCAAATATGCTCTACACAATCAAGTAAAGCAATCACATACATCATTACACAAGCAAAGATATCAAATACATACAAGGTAAGTCCCCTACCTCCAATCTTTCTCCTCGATTTGCGTGCCAACAGCTCTGGGCTCCATATTTAATCCTACAATGTCAAATGTACTATTTAGACACTTCCATAGTGTTTCTGGGGGTTATATGAGTCTATCTTGAAAAATTACTAAAATACCCCCGGGGACCCGGCCCCATCATACTCGGTCTGACTGTACTTTTTTTGAAATTCTAACATGGGCTATGGGCTATCCTGACATATTTTTGCCCAAGGAGTCCATTTCAGGACTCGAAATTACCAAATTCACTGCCAAAAGAAGAAATTGCCCTTGGCAGCCCTTATTTCAGTGTTTTAGGGGCATTTTCGTAATTATGCTTTCTCGGCCTTTTCCGAAAAAGTGCTCAATTGTAACCCCACCTAATTTTCCCTCCTAAACTCAATGGAATAATCAAATCATAGAAAATACAACTCTAAGACCCATTTCTATAGCTGGCTGAAACTTATAAGAACTCCGGGGAAAATCGGGGTTTTTCGGTTTCGGCTCCGTAAACACGTTTCTTTCTACTCCTAACCACTTTATTGACTATTCTATTAGGTTACAACTACCATTTAGTACCAATTTGGGCAGCATAACCCTTAGGAAAACCCATTTTCCATTTTTACAACCAAGGACAATCCGGCGAAATTTCATCGATTAAATTGTCCATAATAGCCAGAATAGTCAATATACAAAGGTTTAGAATTTACCTCAAGCTCCCACTGGCTCTCCCTTGATATGGCTGAACCCTAGGTTCTCAACATTCAAATTTGAGCTTCCAAACCTTAAATCATATGAAAAGGAAGCTTAGAAATGGAGTTATATGCATTAAGAACCGATTTACCGAAGAAATCACTTATCTTTACAAGCTTTGTCCTCTCCTCTCTCTAAAAATCTCAACTCTTCTCTCTCTCTAAAACTGAAAATGGCGTCAGTTATGGCTGCTGGAAGGAGGAGGAAATGTTTTATATCATATATTATATGATATGGAATTATTTATTCAATTTCCAAAATTTTCGGGTTAATTAGAAATTCTGGCAGATTTTCTGCCCAAACTTTGAAAAATCATAACTAATTCTAGAAAAATTGAATTAGAGTGATTCTAAAGCCTATAGAACCCTTATTGAGTCTAGTGTCATGGAAAAATATAGACTTTTGCTAGATGGAATCACAAAATTCCCAGAATTTTAATCTTTACCTGTTGTTCCAGAAACTTTACAGTTTTCTGTGCTGACTTCAAAAAATCATATCTTTTTGTATATAGCTCTAATTGAGTCATATGACTTATCAAATTAAATCTTAGGATGTCTACTTTCATCTTGTAAAATTTCATAATTTTTTCTCATCATTTGGTCATTAAAAATCACATGACAAGTTCATTACCTCATAGGCGATTTCACCGTAAGTATAATCACTTTCTTCAAAATTAACAATTTTATTTTTTTTAATGCCCCAAAGATATAAGAAATATTAGAGAATATATTTGGGACACCTGCGGGGCTTAGCAGTCCGCTTAATTTAGGCTTATTTTAAAGCCTCCAATCCCAAAATTCAGGGTATTACACTGTTATTGTATTGTTTAATTTTTTTGATTCGATTTATTGTTCACTCTTCATTTCATAGTGATATTATCATTTTATGATATTTTAATATATTGCATTGACAATGTCAAATTCTTGTGTTTATCTCTATATTGATATATTGATGAGTGTATTGAGTGTTGAATTATAATGGAACGATTTTTCTACTACTAATAATAAGGTTTTATTTTAATTTTATGTAGAATTTGTGAATATGTAGGCTTTTGTGATTATAGTTAATTCTGAATAATACACATTATTATTCATAATATATAGTATTCCAAGACTTATGAGCCCCACAGCTTCATATATATATATATATATATATATATATATGTGCCTGTAGCTCAACGTCATTACAAAAGATAATGGAAAATATCTACTAACTAACTATTTATCTAAACATTCTATTTACAACTTTGAAGCCTACAAAGAGCTTACATTTATGTAGGTTAGGGTATGCTCAAAACTTACTTATGCCTTCAAAGCCTATAACAAGAAGCCTTTTTAAAGACCTACATGGTAAGTAGACTTGTAAAAAGGCTTTACGTTCAACCAAGCCTTATGAAGGCTCATGTCTGAGCTTAAATAAAGCCTGCATGACCTAAGCTCAGGCTTTAGATTCCAATTATAGGCTTTGGCCTATTTAGCTAAAGTTTGACTGGCTACTTCCATGCATAATACCAATATACTAGAGTTTGATACTAAGTATACTAGTATCAAACATATTTTATTGCTATTTATTAATCATATTAGATATGTTCCATAAATGGCTTTAATGCCAAGTAGATTGATATCAAACACTTTTTGAAGCAAAACCAAACGATCATTAGTGAAGTTTGATTTGAAGAAATTGTTCATATTATTAATACAACAGTTTCTTAATGAATCATTTATTTGTCATCTCTCATTATATTCTTGTGATGCTTTTTCCTCTCTTATAGTGTAATTTTGAAATTCATAGTATTTATCAATTATAATTGATATGCATTGTAAATAGATCTGATACCAAGTATATTGGTATCATATGTATTTCTTAAGGTTGGTCACTCTTTGCCACGCATACCAATATGGGTTTAGTTTACTATTTGAAATTTGAAATATTTTAAATTCAAATTATTTCAAAGTTCAATCATCTCATTTTTAAAACTCCATATTTATTACAATAATCCATAATTGGTCCATCTGTCATTTATTGCTGCAACTCCATGTTATTTCAAAAAAAAAAATATATATATATACACTTTTCAAAATATCCAATATTATTTTAACCTTTTTCATTCAAAATATGCATTTACCATTTTTGTTGTAACTATGCCCACTGATTATAGTTTTCATTGATTGCCTTCCCAATTTTGTTGTTTCTCAATGTCATTGCCCTCAATCTCTTGCTTCATTTATATGTTTCTCACTGTGAATCTTGCCTGGGTATTTTATAATTGAGTTGAGGTGCAAATATACCTATGAATTTTTTATAAAAGCGTACTTGGCACCATATTTATTTAGGTGTAAGAATATATATGAACTTTTCTAAAGAGGGCAAAAACACCATCATGTCAATTGCCCCAAACATCGAGACATTCTTGCATGGACCCAATGCACCAACACAGCCAGTGAGATTGTGATAGCTCATAGTATTTGGACTATTTTCATCCTAAATGTCAACCTAATTGTCATTCATCTCACTCTCCATTATTTCAATATTTTTCAGTAATTCTACCTTTTTTAAGGGAAAATTAATTTTTGATCCTCACGGTTGTCCCTATACTTTTCTCCATTATCTCCATCTATCCTTATTTTTATGAAAATAATTGAGTCCATTAGAACATATCCTATATGGCATTGACGGTGATTAACAACATTAAATATGCTTAGCTGGTCGCCAAATCAATGCCACATCTAATTAAATAAAGTAACTGATTTTTTTTTTAAAAGAAGAGATCTAAGCATCAAACCCATTCGCGCTTCTCACCGGCATTCTTCATCAGCTTTCTTCTCCCCTACTCACCTTCATCTTGGCATCTCCAACCAACCTCTATTAGCGACGCTCGTCAATAGACGAACTTTCTCTGGCTATGTCATTACTCCCTGCATTGTTTGTGTCCTCACTGATGAACCTCCTTCTTTTTTTGACCCCTTTCCTTTGTGTTTCTATAAAATGAGGTGAAATATTGGAGAATAGGTGTGCGCTACTGCATTTGGAATCTGCAAGATGATTTTTTAAACTCGATGCATTGAAAATTTGTATTCCTACCTAAATTTGTTGTTTTTGTTTTTCAACTACAATTTAATAGGAATGAACAATAGGTGAAATAGTTGAAGCATTAATGGTATTAGATAATGAATATTGAAAGGCGTTAATGGAAATTGCACATTATTTTGGGAACCTAGAGAATCAAAGAGGATAGGATTATCACGATAGAGGGAGAAGCATCGCGACAGAGGGATTCAGTGGTGGAGGAGCATTGCTGTGGTGGAGGTCACCATCAAAGGAGGTTCGCCTATGGAGGAGCGTCACTTGTGTGGGGGGGTCGTCAATGGAGGTTGGTCGGAGATGCCGAAAATGAAGACGATGGGTAGAAGATAGCTGATGAAGAAAGCGACACTCAGATCACCTCTTTTTTCAAAAACATAATTAGGTGCGGTAGCCAACTAAGCATATTTAGCCCCGTTAATCGCCGTCAATGCCACATAGGGTAAGTTCTAATAGACTCAGTTAATTTTAATAAAATAAGGATGGATGGAGATAACGGAAAAAAGTATAGGGACTAAGTAGCGACGAGTTAAAGAATAGGGACCAATTTACAAACTTAGTGAAACTATAAGAATCAAATAATTAATTTTCCCCTTTTTAAATTTCTTATAGTCTCTTATCTGCAACACTTTTTAAAAAGTTTTCCTTCCTTTTCCTTTGTTACGACACTACTCCTCCTATCCCAACTCTCTTTCCTCTCAATGCCTCTTTCTCCCTCCTCCCTAACCCTCTTGATACTTCTCATTTTGCCATAGAACTTTGTAAATCACTCAAGTAGCTAGGTTCCTTATTTTCTTTGCTTTTCTTCCACTTGAAGAAATGTTCTTGAACATCTCTCACACATCACTTTCTTCCTTTCTCATATTCTCCAAAGAATCAGACATCACATTCTCTTCTAGTTTTACCATAACAAATCTTGAACAACCTTTAACAGGTAAAAGCTGCCAATAACTTGCTGCCACCCGTGGAGGTCCTCTCAAGAGTTGACGTGGCTAATGGAGACGTTTAGGACTCAGCAAAAAAATCAACAAAATGTATTTGCAAAAAAGAAGAGTTGTTAAGGTTGGCAAAAATAAAAAGAACGAGTTGTTGAGACAAAAAAATTTTCTCAGAACAGATGCAGGAGGGGATAGTGGAAAATGAAGCATATGAAAATATATCAAGAAAAAGGAGAAGAGAGAGAGAGAGAGAAAATGGCATTGAAGTTGGGGGAAAGAGAGATGGGATGGGAAGTTCGAAGAGAGATGCTTGAAGAGAGAGTAAGACTTTTTTAAAAAGTGTTGCAAATAGAAAAAGCATGTTATGAATATACTAATTATGTGGATATCCATTGACTTTTGACCTTCCACATTCTAGTCACCATTTATAAATATCAATTGGGAAACTAAAAGGCAATTCAATGAACATTTATATGCATTTATTATATCATGTATTGTAACTTAGTGGTGACCCTTAGAGGCTAATAAATAGATGTCTTGTGCAAGCATTGTAATCATACACAAGTGAATGAGAATTACTCCCCTCTTTCTCTCTTGAATTTCTCTCTCCTTGTATCCTTTGCTCTCTTATCCCAGATATCTTTTATTTTCATAACATGCTATCACCACGAAAGCTCTAATGAAGGTATGATTCTTTCATCGTTTCTTTAATGATTTCCTCTACCTTCTTTAATCATATGTTTGTTTTATCTATTTGGGATAATTGGAGCCACTGTATGGAATTAAAGAGATACTTTTACCGATTGTTTTAAACATAAGTTCCATGGCTAAGATTGGAGATTATTACTATTTTTATATCTTATTTTGATCTCCTTTACGAGTTTTTTTATATTATTGATATTGTTATTTTAGTATGACCAAAAGTTATACACTTTGATTTCATATTATGAAATTATATGACCAGAAGTCATATCACTTTAATTTCTTATTTTGATATAATATGGCCAAACGCCATATTTCTTTGATTCACTATTATATGGCCAGAAGCCGTGCTAGAAGCCATATTGCTTTAATTTTATGTTCTGAATTATATAGCCAGAAGCCATATTTCTTTGACTCTTATTTTGAAATTACATGGCCAGAAGTCATATAACTTTCATCTTCTATCTTATTGTATGGTTGGAAGCAATATTAAACTCTTATTTATCTTGAAGATAAATGACCAGAAGCCATATAGATTTAATTTCTCATCATGAGAGTAATTAGGTTGGAGCCATGAGACTAATTGGCCTGAAGCCATGGGAACTAATGGCCTGAACGCATAGAGTTTTAATTGTTTTTGTAATATCTTACTTTATGAATTGTTTATTGTCTTTATGAATTTCCAGTTATTATCATTTGTGTTATTATATTGAGTTTTTATATTTTATGAATTCCTTTTTATTGCATTAGTCTGTACCATTTTAAATATTATGAAATTTAAATTTGTGGATCTTATCATTATCGAAAAGAACTATTTATCTTGAATGCCTGATCCATGATTCTTCTATACCATCATTTGCATGAAGGTCTCAAAATTGAATATTTGGCCATAAAAGATTCACTTATTCTTTGGAACAAATTAAAGGAATTGTATGACCACTAGAAGATGGTTATTATTCCAAAAGTTTGTTATAAATGGATGCATCCAATTTGCTCATATAGTAGCAATATTGTGAAAGAGTTTTTAAGAAATATGTTGAATTAATTTCTTGCCTCTATGTGACCAAACAAAAAAAATGACCTTTTGTTGCAAAAACCATGAATCCTATCCAACTGGCTTGACTTTATTCCCAAAAGTGAATGAAGTAACGAATGAATCTAATTATGGCCGTGGACGTGGGTGTACATATGGTTACAGCCTTGGGCGTGGCCATGGTCATAATCGTGGTAGTTTAAGTTCCGACCTGAAGTAGAGAAAGATTGATAAGAACCATAAAAAGGAAATTAGTGGGCATAATAAGTTTGCTGAAAATCCATGTTATTACTATGGTGGCAAAGTTCATTGGTCACGTACCTGTCATATGTCAAGACACTCAGTTGACCTTTACAAAGAAATGCTTAAAATAATGGTAGAGTTAAAGATTGAGATAAATCATATTGATCAGGCTAGCAATTCTGAGTATGGTGCCATGGATATTACCCATTTGGATATTGCTAATTTCTTTGCATAAATTATCTTTGTCTATTTGAATTGTTATGATTTAGTGTGTTTAAAGTTGCTACTAGCTATTGAAATATCTCAGCGCCTCGCTCTTGATATTGTCCACTTTATGGCCTTATCACCGCTCACGGCTTTAAAATGCATCGAGAGGGAGAGGTATCTAGACCCTTATAAGGCATCTTTCATTCCCCTCCACTACCGATGTGAGGCATAACACTTCACCCACCATGCTAGGCCCTCGCTAGCCCATTGGCCCATATTACCTGAGCTTGGCTCTAATACCATTTGTAACATCATAACACCTCACTCTCGATATTGTTCGCTTTAGGGCTCTGTTACCCCTCATGGCTTTAAAATACGTCGAAAGGGGAGGTATCCAGACCCTTATAAGGCATCTTTTGTTTTCCTCCCTAGCTGATATGGGACATAACACTAACATCCTAGCACCTCACTCTTGATATTGTCCACTTTAAGGCCCTGTCACCCCTCACGGCTTTAAAACACGTCGAGTGGGGGAGGTATTCAGACCCTTATAATGCATCTTTCGTTCCCCTCCCTAGGCGATATGTGATATAACAGCTATCATATTTATTTCATACTTAACTATGCTTTTCTTTATTTTCATGTTTCTTTTAACAACGAATGAGTCTTGTTGACACAAGTCCTGAAGATTTATGTCTTATTGAGAATACCACTACTACAGAATTAGGATATAACCACCCCAAAAGATGTCCTAAATTTAAATTGGGTGGTTAAAAAGGCAGGTGGTGTCAATTTCATAATTATATGTATGTAGGGAAACCTTTAGACGTCCCAAATTTGAATTAGGGATGCCTAAAGTTCTTCCCCCGCACAATATAAACTTTGGAAAACTTTTTTTAGCACCAAGAGCTAGGTTTAGATGTCCCAAAATAATTTTGGGACGTTTAAACCCATACTTTAGATGTCCCAAATATTTTTGGGACGCCTAAAGGTGTCCCTGCTCATGTCAGACACTTGTCTGACATGCGTCTTCTTCATTCTCCACCCACCATCCCTCCTTTTTGACCAAACGACTCCCTCTTTCATTTATTATTCACTGTCGATGCACACCCTTCCCTTCTTCAACTTTATTCTTCCTCCTCCCTTCTTCTTTCATTGTAGGCCATTGACCCACCTCCTCCACACCTTCTTGGTTTTTTACTCTACCTCCTTTCCATTGAAGACGACGCACGCACCACCCCCTCATCCACAGTATCTTGGTTTTTGCTCTCCTACACCTCCTTCCTTCCATTGTTGTCCACACCTCTTCCACACACCATGGTCTTCTTTGCTTTCTCCACCCTCCGGTGTTCCTCCTCCACCGTACATACACCGTACATAGCGTCGGCGCCCCCTTCATCAAGTTAGTTTATTTTCTTTCTTTCTTTTAACAGAATAGTTTATTTTCTTTTTGAAATATAAATTTAGTTGAAGAAATTAAATTAAAACTTGCAATGTGAAAAAGGACGTTAAATTTCTTGTTGAAATATAAATTCTAGCTCACATAGAAATGAGTTTGTTAATTGTGCTTATATATTGGCTGAACAGGACGTTTAATTTTTTTAGTGAAAATAATTGAAAACCTAGCCAATAGGAAATATCACGTTAATATATTGTTTGTTTGATATGTTTGGAGCTTGGAAATGTTTGTTTTATATGTTTGGAGTTTGGGAATTGAGAGGGAAAATATGTATATATATATTATTATAAATAAATGGAGCTTTTGAATGATTTTGATGAAATTAACAACAATTAAACAAAGTAATTTTTGTTTCTTTAATATGATTGATTTTATTTTTGTTAGATTAGATTAGTAAGATTATTAATGTAGTTTCCTTAATATAATATAGTAAGTAGTATGATTATTATTCGTGTAGTAGAGAGATAGGGTTACTTGAAATTTTGGGATGTCTTACTTTTAACGGGAAATGTTGTCGAAGTTTTTATTGAAAAAAGTGAAAAAAGGCAATTCCATCATATATCGTTGATAATTGTACTGAACGTGTGAGTGTTATTGGGAATGGCTTAGGTAGTAACAAAATGGATCATAGTTGGATGAATGCTTTGAGAACTAGTAAAGAATATGAGAAAGGGGTGGAAGAATTTATTGAATTCGCTAGAAAGAATGCTCCAGTAAAAAATGGGAAGTATTTTTGTCCTTGTGTCAATTGTTTGAATGAGAGTTGATAGGATGTTGATGTCATAAAGGATCATCTCCTTTGTGATGGAATAAATCTGTGATACACAAGGTGGATATGGCATGGTGAGGAAGTAACGGATTGTCCGTCACACAAGAAGGAAGATGTGGATGTTATAGATGAAGATATAATGGAGAAAATGATTCACGATGTTGAGGTACAATCCTTTGTGCAGTTGCAGGAGTATGACAGCCTGCGGAGTGATTCAGAGACACCACTGTACCCTGGGAGTAAGTTCACGCAGCTGACAGGAACATTGCATTTGGTTAACTTAAAGGCAACTTATGGGTGGACCGATAGTAGTTTCATATTGCTGCTTGAACTATTATGTGATATGTTTCCAGAGGATAATGTACTTCCAAATCGTATGTATGAGGCCAAGAAAATCTTGTCTACGATGGGTATGGAGTATAAAAGGATACATGCTTGCCCTAATGACTGCGTACTGTACAGAAATGAGTATGGAGGTCTTAGTGAGTGTCCTAAGTGTAAAACTACACGATACAAAGTGAAAAAAGATGGTAGTTGTGGCGATGTGATAACTAAAAGGCAACCTTTAAAGGTTATGTGGTATCTTCCAATAATACCATGTTTTAAACGTTTGTTTGTGACAGCAACAAAAGCGAAGAAGTTGAGATGGCACTCTGATGAGAGAATATATGATGGGAAATATCTTCGGCACCCAGCTGACTCTCTATAATGGCAAAAAATAGATTAAATGTTCCCTCAAATTGGCAGCGAGCCGAGAAACCTTTGGCTTGGGCTTTGTACAGACAGCATCAATTCGTATGGAACTCTTACTAGTACACATAGTGCGTGGCCGGTTCTCCTTGTAATATACAACTTGCCTCCCTGGCTATGTATGAAACGCAAGTATATGATACTATTTATGATGATTTCTAGACCAAAACAGCCAGGGAATAATATTGATGTCTACTTGGTGCCTTTGATTGAGGACTTGAAGAAGTTATGGGAGGAAGGCGTAGATGTGTTTGATGCTTATAAGAAGGAGTCCTTCAAGCTACGTGCAATGATTTTCACAACGATAAACGACTTTCCTGTGAACGAAAACTTGTCAGTGTACAACGTGAAGGGTTATAAAACATGCCCAATATGTGAAGCAGATAGACACTTCCATCAACTAAAGCATGGAAGAAAAACTATCTACCTTGGCCACAGGAGGTTTCTTCATCGGTTTTACCCGTATCGTAGGCTAAGAAAGCATTTTAATGGTTTACCGGAGCATGGAATGGCTCCAAAGTCAGTAACCGGAGAGGAAGTTTACAGTTGAGTGAAACATATCAATGTCACTTTTGGTAAGAATCAAAGGACTACAGGTGAGAAGAACATATGGAATAAGAGATCCATTTTCTTTGATCTTCCATATTGGCGTTCGCTTGACGTGAGACACAGTATTGATGTGATGCATGTGGAGAAGAACGTTTGTGATAGCCTTATCAGTATGCTTTTGCACATGCCAGGGAAGACTAAGGATGAGATTAGTGTGAGATTAGACCATGTTGATATGGGAATAAGAGAATGGTTACATCCACAACTAAGAGATGATGGTAGGAGGGCATATATGGAGCCAACAGCGCATACACTATCAAAAGCAGAGAAAAGAAGTTTGTGTGGGTGTTTGTATGAAATTAAGGTGCCGCAAGGGTATGCCTCGAATGTGAGAAGATGTGTCTCAATGGACGATTTGAAGTTAGTGGGAATGAAGTCCCATGATTATCATGTGTTGATGTAATAACTATTACTGGTAGCTATTAGAGGCATAATGAAAGATGAAGTATGAACCACTGTAACAAGATTGTGCATTTTCTTCAATGCTATCTGTAATAAAGTCATTGACACTGAAAATTTGGATGAACTGGAAAATGAGGGTTACATTATTTTGTCACAACTAGAGATGCATTTTCCTCCTTTATTTTTTGATATAATGGTGCATTTCGTAGTTCATTTGGTAAGGGAGGTAAGGCTCTGGGTCTAGTTTACCTGAGGTGGATGTACCCTTTTGAGCGATACATGAAGATCTTTAAAGGGTATTCTAAAAATCCTTATAGACCAGAGGCCTCAATTGTAGAAAGATATGTAGTTGAGGAGGCTATAGAGTTTTGTGAAGATTATATGTCAGGGAAGAAGGAACAATCTCGGCATGAAGAGGGGAGAAGTAAGGGAACATGAGGACTGAAAGTGAAGAATGTTCCTCATGAAGAGGTATTACAAGCCCACTTGTATATCCTGAATAATATGGAAGAAGTTCAACCTTACATAGATGAACACAGAAAGACTTTGAAGAACAAGAATCCAAGGAAGAATGACATGCAGATTCCTATTGAGCAAAACAAGACATTCATGCAGTGGTTCGAGGAAAAGGTTTCGCACGAGACCGGTGTTTCTAAGATAATCGAGTGGCTAGCTTGGGGGCCTACGATTCAGGTCATTACTTAGACTAGTTATGATATAAACAGCTATTCTTTTTATACAAAAGAGCAAGATGACAAAGTACCATGCAAAATAGTGGGGTTATGGTAGAAGCTGAAGCCATGCACTTTTCCAGTTTGAGAGATAAAAACCCCATATTAGCATCTATGGTCTATTATGGAGTTATAGAAGAAATATGGGAGATTACATACAACAAGTTCAAAGTTGCTTTATTTAAATATAAGTGGGTTGGCAATAATGCTGTGGTAATAGATAAATAATTTGGATTTGTCTCAGTCGATCTTCGAAGAGTTGGCTATAGAGATGAGCCCTTCATTCTAGCAAGCCAGGCGAAACAAGTGTTTTATATCACAGATCCTGCGTGCAAAAACATGTCCATTGTCCTTAAAAGTAAAAAAACAGAAGTATGGTGAGCTGACCTTCAACCTTGATGACACACCACCTTTCACAACAACTCTACCTCGAATAAATGAAGTAGAATTGGTAGATGATGACGAATATGCTGTAAGAAATTACCATGGTGAAGGAAAATTTGAAACAATATAGAGTAAGACCTTAATTTATAGAAGAGAACTGTGTGTTTTTTTGTTTTACTCCTGCTTAGTTTATTTTATTTTTATTGCAATTTAGTTACGTATCTAACAATGCTTTTTGTGTTAACAGGAATATGGACAACTTTAGTAACTCAAATCAAAGTGCTGGGGATGACGAAAGGTGTAGAGATGATGAAAGCCCTAGCAATGACGAAAAGCCTAGAGATGAACCCGTTGTAAGAAGGAGGGTTAGAGGTTGTACAAAGATGGGATCATTGGTTGCACATCATGAACATCAACAAGAGAGGCTGCATATAGGCTTCAATGCCAATATGAATCCATTTGGTTCTGAGGAAAACCATTTCATTAGCTACATAGGGTTTTTGGGTTGAAGCAAAGTGCGCATTACCTACGATAATTGGAGATTGGTTCCCCCAAAAATAAAAGACATGATTTGGCAGCAACTTTTAGTATATAAGTTTTCATACATCTATGATAATTTTAGCTTTATTCCTATTGTTTCAAATATAATTATCTTATGTTTTACCTTGCATCAAACATACAATGTCCCAGACACTAGGGAGATGTACATGCACTGGATGGATGAGGTTCGAATATGATGGAAAGGTTTCAAGAACAAGCTAACAGCAAGGTACATTCGAGGGGCCCAGAGGGGTGAGGATCCATGTGCACATTATTTGTATTTGTCTCCAGAGGACTAAGGTTGTTTGCGGCATCATGGGCAGATCCTGAGTTTTTGGTAAGATTTCTGTCATCATGATATAGAGCTTTTAATTTTCATATACTTGATATCGTTGATTTATTTTTTGTTGTTTTTCATTCATAGAAATTAAATGCAGCAAATGCACAGAGGCAATCAAAAAATAAATATCAACATTACATGTCTCGTGGTGGATATCGGAAGCTTGAGCGGCAAATGATGCAAGAAGAGTTATAGAAAATGAAGGAAGCAGTGAAATTTGATCCTAGCGTTGTTATCCAGGCCCCGGCACCTCCTTCACGACACAAAAAATGGAAAGTAGGGAGGATTAAGGGTGGGAAGTACATAAATCCAGTTATTGCTAAGGTTGCTGTGAGGATTGTAAGTAGCTATACCATAAGTACCTAATTTTTTGCATATCTAGAGTAGTTTCGATACATTTACGATAAACTGTATGCTACAAGATAAACTGGAAGATCAGAGTAGCCAAGGTTCATTCAATCCAAGTAGACGAATGGATATCTTGTCAACGGATATTGGGAAGGCAGATGATCTTGGTTGTGTTCGAGGAGAGACACGGGGACTTAGTGCAGCGAGGTATTTTAGATGAGACTCATGTTATTCGTCACAAGCTAGACCTAGTAGGGACCTTGTGGCCAAGATTTGAGAGGACCTCAAATCAGAGCTTAAGGCCAACCTTCGCGACAAGCTCCGATAAGAGCTATTGCTAGAGCTTCAACTTGAAATGGCAAAGATGTTTGAAGCACAAAGGGCAAGGGATAAGCATAGAACTTAGGAATCCCCAGCCTTCAATATCACCAAAGAAAGTTACAACCCTCTGGAGGAACCACTTGGTGACCCTTCTCCCACTCCAGTGTTGGGAGACCCTTCTACCCTCTATTTGGATGATCCACTATTGCGTGTTGTTGCCGATGCTCTCGTTCACACACGTGCTACCACCCACCATCATCAGCAAATTCTGTAGGATTTTTGTAGGGTGAATGTGATGAGTGTTAGAAAGGGGGAAGAAGGTACAACTATCCTTGTTCCTGATCCATAGGTTAGCACGTTAGGTCAGGCGATAGGATCTTTCATCCTTTGGCCTCACAATCTTATTGGTTCAGACGTAACATCTCCAATGGTAGGAATTACCTTACTATTACTAAAAATTTGTTGGCATCCTAATAACAATTTGTTTTTTGATGTTCTAAAAGGATGACGAAGATGCGAGGAAATGGCCCTACTTAGCACGGCTGCAACAGATCTACAAGGGCATTAAACAGGTTGACTTGAAGATGCCTCAAGGGATTGTGGGCCTTACATTGGAGTATCCCTATACGATTGACAATACAGATCTCAAGTAGTTTATAAGGTTGGAGGAGATAGATGCAGGCTGGGTGAAATTTGTAATTTGGTAAGTTTTTTTTTTCAATTTTCCCATAGAATTCATTTGGTGGTTTTTTGATTTCATACATTCAATAATTCATTCCTTATTTTAATTCTATTATAGCACCTTCCACGGCCTCTGCACAAATATGGAAAGACGTGATTGGTAAGGATTCTTATGCCCTGCGAATACGACAGGGGATACCAATACTGTGGCGTATAGGACTCATTATGTCGGCTACGCAATGGGAGAGACCAAACTTCGTTGTTATCTTGCACCCATTGTTCAACGGTTCGTATTTTCATTCTGTCAATTTAAGATGTTTAATAAATAATTGCCTTATCATCTAACTTCATTTTAATCTGTACATGTTGTTATAGTTACCACTGGAGTTTGTGTGTTATATGTCCTCACCACAACGTAGTCTATTGGTTTGATCCCTTACGTAAAAGGCCAGACAAAGATACAAAATCCGTCTTTGACACGTAAGTTATTCTGTTTGTATTTCATTGACTCTTTAAAAAAATGAATAGTTCTAATTTCTGTTGATTTTGATTTTCATGACAGTGCTTGTCAAACATATAGAGTTCTAGGTGGGTCACGCAAGGGTACAGTTGTTAAATATCCAAAGTGGTTTTATTCAATAGTAAGTAGTTTTTATTCTAATTGTTTCATTGACGGTCGTTTTAGACATACCTTTATTGATTTTAACGACCAATTGGCTTTGATTTAAAGTGCCCTCGACAACCTGGCAACACTGAATATGGATATTATGTTATACTTTATATGTATAACATCACTCAAAGTGGAATTACTAGCGATTTTGAAAAGGTAATCGCTTCTTCATTCTCAAATGATAATATTTTTGGTGTTCTAATCGAAATGCTAATTAATTCATTTGCTTGATTCATTTCATCAAAGCTTATTTTCTAATTTTCATATTTTTGAGAATGAAGATGCCTACCTACGTGAAGACCTTAATTTGATCAGAGACCTTTTGGCTGGACATCTTCTTCAACATATAGAGCAGTAAACTTTTTATTTATATCAGTTTGTAGTTGTGTGATGACAGCGTTTTGACACTTTCTAGTTATTATTGTTGATATATATAGTAGTAGGTTGTATGAGTTGTTATTGTATGTATATATAGTAAAGATTGTAGTGCTGGATGTCCTTACCATTTTGTAACGGACATTGTGGTTTATGTATCCATTTTCTATTCTGTTTTTGCAGTTTGAATTTGCTCGGTAATGCAGAATGTAAATAATCATTTTTAAAAAAATCAAACCTTTTAATGTCCTAAATTAAGAATTGAGACGTCTAAAGTCCCCTTGTGGAGGACTTTAGACGTCCCAAATCACAATTTGGGACGTCTAAAGTCCTCTACAAGGTGACTTTAGACGTCCCAAATTGTGATTTAGGATGTCTAAAGTCTCACTTTAGACGTCCCATTTTTTTTGGGATGTCTTTTTTTAAAACATATTACGCCCCCCACATAGACATTCCCCCATTTTTTGACGTTAAAAGTGTCAAAATTGGGACGTTAAAACCCCTTTTTGTAGTAGTGTACAACATCCCACACCACACTTAGAATGATAAATATTTTGCTTCCTTGATAATGCGAGAGGCCACTGTTCAAACTATATCTGGTAGTACAAATTTGATTGAAGGCTTCGGAAGAGCTAATATTTTGTTACCTGAAGGGACAAAATTATACATTGATAATATATTTTATTCTACCAAGTCTAAGAGAAACTTATTGAGTTTCATAGATATCCATAGAAATGGACATCCTATAGAAACAACGACTAAAAATAATTAGAAATGTCTTGCTATCATAAATATAGTTTCTAGTAGAAAACATATATTGGAAAGTTTTCTTGCTTTTTCTTCTAGCTTGCATTATACATTTATAAGCATAATTGAAACACATGTTATTGAATTTACCAATACAGACCAAAAGTCTTCTAGTATAAACTAGTAGTTTGCCAATGTAAACTAGAAGTTTACTAATGAATTTAATGTTTGGCATGACCGGTTAAGTCCTCCTGGGTCAATCATGATGTGATAAATAATTGAGAATTCATGCGAACATACCCTGAAGTGTAAACAAATACCACAATCCCATGATTTCTCATACGTTGCATATTCTAAGGGAAAGTTAATTATTCAGCCATCATTAAGCAAAATTAAAAGTGAGTCTCTCACTTTTCTAGAACGAATACAAGGAGATATTTGTAGGCCAATACACCCACCATGCAGACCATTTAGTTACCATATGGTTTTAATTGATGCATCAACTAAATGGTAACATTCTTGCTTATTATCATCTCTCAACCTAGAGTTTGTGAGATTTCCTGCTCATTTGATTAGATTAAGAGCGTATTACCCTAATTTTCCTATCAAGAAAATACGCCTTGATAATGCTGGTGAATTTACTTCACAAGCTTTTAATGAATATTGTATGTCCCTTGGAATTGATGTTGAACATCCTGTAGCTCATGTTCATACACAAAATTTATCAACATAGACATTTACTTATGAGATCTAATCTCCTAATTTCTGCTTGGGGCAACACCATTTTGCATGCAATAACTTTAATTCGCATTAGGCCAACAAGTTACCTAAAGGTTTCCCCCCTACAAATGGTTTTTTGTCAGGAACCTAATATTTTTCACATAAGGACTTTTGGGTATGCGGCATATAAGTCAATAGCACTACCACAACGCACTAAAATGGGTCCTCAAAGAAGAATGGGAATATATGTTGGGTATGAATCTCCTTCGATCATAAAATATTTAGAACTATCTACATGAGATTTATTTACGACACGATTTGTTGATTGTCATTTTGATAAATTACTTTTCCTAACATTATGGGGAGAAAATAAGCAGTTGGGTAAATAGATTAGTCGGAATGAATCATCATTGGCTCATTTTGATCATTGTAGAAAACAATGTAAACTAAAAGCTTAAAAGATAATCCATCTACAGAATTTAGCTAATCAAATGCCAGAAGCATTTATTGACCCAAAGAAAGTGACAAAGTCACATATCCCAGCTGCTAATGCTCCTATTAGAATTGATGTCCCTCAAGGATAACTTATTATGAAAGCATTTGCAGCACGCCTAAAGCATGGCAAGCCCATTAGTTCCAAAGATAAAATCCTCGAAAGAGAAAAGGAGCTAATATAGGTGGTTAAGTCGAGGGTAATCAATAAAAATTAGTAGCTCCAGAAGATCCATCTCCAGAAGAGTTATTAGCTCTAGAAGAGACACCTCCTAAAGAGTTATTATCTCCATAAGAGATATCCAAGAAGAGAATGTAATAGTCCCAGAAGAGACTAAGGTGCCTGACATGTGTGAAAATAATAAGATCTCGATAAAGTATAGAATCCGATAGGACCAAAATGAAGTCAACAATGATGACATCTATAATATAGCATTTGATATTATGAATTGTAATGAGGATCATGAGCCAAAATTCATAAGCAAGTGTCAGAAGTACAAGTCCCTGAAGAACTCAAGCTGCCAAAAGCATCAAATACAAGTTCCTAAGAACAATACTCAATTAAGTTAAATAAGTCCATGTATGACATGAAGCAATCAAGGCACATGTGGTATAATCATCTCAGTGAATATTTGTTGAAAGAAGGATACAAAAATGATCCAATATGCCCATACATCTTTATGAAAAGATCTGGAAGTGAGTTTGCTATAATTGCTATTTATGTTAATGATATCAATATTATTAGAACTCCTGAAGAACTTCAAAAGGAAATCAATCGTTTGAAGAAAGAATTTGAAATGAAGGACCTAGGAAGAACAAAATTCTGTCTTGGATTACAGATCGAGTACCTCAAGAATGAGATCTTTGTATATCAAGAAGCTAATATAAGGAAGGTTCTAGAGCGATTTTACATGGATAAGTTACATCCATTATATACTCCAATGGTTGTAAGGTCTTTACATGTGGATATAGACCCATTTAAACCTTGGGCTATGAGCAAAGAATGTGATGAAGAACTACTTGGTCCAGAAATACTATACCTTAGTGCTATTAAATGATGATAACTTATTAGCAAGATATAGTTCTTCACCAACACGAAAGCATTAGAATGGAGTAAAACACATTCTTCGTTACCTCAGAGGCACTATGGACATGGGGTTATTCTACTCAAATGTATCCAAGCATGAATTGGTGGGTTATGCAGATGCTGGATTTTTGTCTATCCCACATGATGGTAAATCACAAATAAGCTATCTGTTTACATATGGAGGTGCAGCTAGTTCATGGTGATCTATGAAATAAACTATGTTAGCCACATCATCTAACCATACAGAAAATCTAGCAATACATAAAGCAAGTCGAGAATGTGTATAGTTAATATCAGTAATACATCACATACGAGCCACTTGTGGTTATCTTTGGGCAATTTGATCCCAATGGTTTTATATGAAGATAATGCTACATGTATTGCCCAATAAAAGGAACGGCATATCAAGGGCTATAGAACAAAGCATATTTCAACAAAATTCTTCTTCACTCGTGACCTTCAAAAGGATGATGAAATAGATATCCAATAAATTCGTTCAAGTGAAAATCTAGCAGATTATTCACCAAACCACTTTCAGGTGCAATTTTTGAAAAGCTTGTCCATGACATCGATCTTCACAAACTCAAAAATCTCAACTAATGTTGTCAATAGGGGGAGTTGATACACGTTCTACTCTTTTTCCCTTATCTGGGTTTTGTCCTACTAGATTTTCCTAGGAAGGTTTTAATGAAGTAGTACTAAACAATGTATAATGAATGATGTACTCTTTTCTTTGGCTAGGTGTTTGTCCCACTGGGTTTTTCCTAATTAAAGTTTTTAATAAGGCACAATCATAATGGATATCCAAGGGGGAGTATTATGAATATATTAATTATGTGGATGTCCATTGACTTTTGACCTTTCACATTCTAGTCACCATTCATGAATATCAATTGGGAAACTAAAAGGCAATTCAATGAACATTCATATGCATTTATTATATCATTTATTGTAACTTAGTGGTGACCTTTGGTGGTGACCCTTGGAGGCCTATAAATAGAGGTCTTGTACAAGTATTGTAAACACACACAAGTGAATGAGAATTACTCCCTTCTTTCTCTTTTGCATTTCTCTCTTATTTTATCCCTTGCTCTCTTATCCCAAATATCTTTTATTTTCATAACAAAGCAGATATTTTTCAAAAAAAAAATTAAAATAATTGGGGGGGGGAGTGACATGTAGACTAATATATAGGATGAAAATACTCTGAGTTGTTGTAATCTAATTGGCCAGTGCATAAATGTGTTGGTGCGTTGGGTGCATGCAATAATTTCTCCCAAATGTCCGTTAAGTTTTCATGGTGCGTCCCACCTATCATGTGAGTTTGAAGTGTTGTTGGGATTTTTTTGGAATGTTTGAATTAGATATTAAGAATAGGTTGGAAGCCTACTTTTATAAGTTGTTCAATGATGGAGGGGGAGGGTCGCCTTGCGATTGGGAAGATTTGACAACTTGAGAAGGTGATCTTAATTTGTCATTTTACTATAGGATTCGTGTTGGCGAGGTTAGGGAAGCTCTTAAGAAAATGGAAAATGGTAAAGCTGTTGGATTTGATGATATTCCTATTAAAGTTTGGAAATGTTTGGGTAAAGAGGGTGTGTTGTGGCTTACAAAATTATTTAATGCGATTTTACAATTCAAGAAAATGCCGGATGCGTGGAGAAAAAGTCCTTTGATTCCTATTTGTAATATCCCAAAAAGTGATTAAGGGCTAATGACTTCAAAAGTGGATGTAATTATTGTTGAATAAATACTTTTGAAGAATGTGTGATGGGAATTTGGATATTTTAATGATTCCAATGGCTTCCTTGTGAAAATTTATGTGGGAATGATGTTTGGTATGAAAATGGAACCAATGGAAGCAAAGATGCAAAATCCAAAATTCTGTCCAGTGAAATTTTATTCTGGGCAGTCCGTTTGTGTGAACGTTTTGAATAACCAAATGGTGTCTAAAAATTCTGAAACTTTCCAGTCTTATAGTTCACATCTCAAGCTTCAAAATGGACATATAATTTGTTCCATTTTGTTTTGTGAACTAGGATATATAACTGTCCAAAGTTTGGGATGGAAATTGAACTCTGTTTTGGGGCAGTGATGAGTTTTATGTAATTATGGAATTGTATGGTGATTTTTAGTAATGGCCAATATTTTTCCTATGAAGAGGACTTAAATATATTTCATTTGGCTTTGGAATCACCTCATTTTGAGTTTTCTAGAATTAGTTATGATTTTTCAAAGTTTGGGCAGAAAATCTGTCAGAAAATCCGAAAATGGGAATTATGACATCATCTCAATAAAAGATGATATCAGCATGGAATTAAATATGTTCTCATCTTCTTCAGCTCTCATTTTCTGTCGTGAGTTTCAGCTGAAAAGAGAGAGAGACGTTTGAGAGCTCTTAGAGAGAGAAAGAGGAGAAATCTCACAAGGTAAGCCGATTTCTCCGACGATCTAGCTCCTAACGTGTATAACCTTGTTTCTAAGCTTCTCTTCTATGTTATTTAAGGTGTTGAGAAGCAAATTTGGTGTTCAAGAGGCTAGGGTTTTCAGCCAAGTCAAGGAGAAGCTATTAGGAGCTTGAGGTAACTTCCAAACTTTCGTATATTGCTTATTCTGGCTGTTATGGGCAATTTAATCGGTGAAATTTCGCCGGATTGCCATTGGTTTTAAAGTTTGAAAATGTTATGGCCTGGGGGTTATGCTGCCCAAATTGGGTCTTAATGTTAGTTGTAACCTAATGTAATGGTTAATAAAGTGGTTAGGAGTAGAAAGGAACGCGTTTACGGAGCCGAAATCGTAAAACCCCGATTTTCCCCGGAGAACTCATAAATTTTGGCCAGCTCTAGAAATGGGTCTTAGAGTTGGATTTTCAATGATTTGATGGTTCCATTGAGTTCAGGGGCGAAAATTAGGTGGGGTTACAGTTGGTCACTTTTTCGGAAAAGGCCGAAAAAGCATAATTATGAAAACGCCCCTAAAACCCTTAAAGTGGGGTTGCCAAGGGTAAATTTGTAATTTAACATTGAATTTGATAATTCCGAGTCCAAAAATGGATTCCTTGGGCGGAAATATGTTAGGATAGCCCAGATTAGAATTTCGGGAAAAGTGCAACCGGACCGGGTACGGCGGGCCCAGGCCGGGTCCCCGGGGGTATTTTTGTAAATTTTCATTATAGACTGATATAACCCCAAGTAACACTATGAAAGTGTCTAAATGGTGCATTTGGAATTGTAGGATTCGATATTTGCCGCCCTCGGGAGCCAACTGCGCCGAAGGACGTCAGGAAAGGACAAGGTAGTGACTCTCTCTCTCTCTTATACTTTGTGTAATGCACTGTATGTGTGTTGTATCACTGTTTTATGATGATTTCTGATGCTGCTGCGGTTACAGCTGGTGATAGCTGTCGTTTACAGCGTAAGCTGTCGTCATTGTGATTACAGCGTAAGCTGTCGTGATGTTGATTACTGATTACAGCGTATGCTGTCGTGATGTTGATTACAGCAAGAGCTGTCGTATTGTGTATACAGCCGTGAGTGCTGTCGTTTGTGGTGAAAACCATGTATCTGTGAATTGCTGCTGTTGTTGCTGTTTGTGATTTATGTACATGCTTTGTGTTTATGCATTGTGTGAGTGGTTTGTTACTATTGGGATTCTCTCGAATCTCATTCTTTCCTATGACTAACCTTTCAGACAGGGCGTGTGGCTCAAAAGAGAAGCGGCCAACCCGGAGCACCTAGGATCTTTAGTGATACTAAGGATTTTTGAGATTTTGGTTATCTAGTTTAAACTCGGGATTACTGTATATTTTGAAGCATGAAGATCATATTCAATTTTGGATGTGTAATCCCCTAGTAAATACTTATAAACCCTCAGGTTATATATATGTATATAACCCGGGAGTTGCCGGGGATTTAGCTATCCACTCTGATATGTGAATGTAAATCAACTGCACAGGTAATTATATTCAAATGTTTAAAATGAGACCAGGATAGGGGAAAGATTTTGAAAGATTTTTGTGAAAACCCTACGGTATAGTAGGAAGTTTGAAATGAATTTAAACTATCCAACGGTCTCTAAACCGACTTAATTATGCATTATCGGAATATCATTACGTGTTAAAAGTTAGGGGGTTACACTATTTATAAGAATAAAGGGGATATTCAAAATTGTGCAAACTATAAAGGAATCAAGCTTATAAGTCATATAATGAAATTATGGGAAAAGGTGATTGAACACAGGTTGAGGTTAGAGACTGATATTGTTGAAACCCAATTTGGATTCATGCCAGGAAGATCTACAATAGATGCGATTTATTTATTAAGGGAGCTACTGAAAAAATATAGGAGCAAAGGAAGAGATTTGCATATGGTTTTCATTGATTTGGAAAAAAACATATGACCATGTGCCAAGAGAGAGATCTGGAAAGCTTTAGAAAAGAAGGGCGTGCGGTTTGCATATATCAAAGCCATTCAGGACATGTATGAGGGGGTTACAACCAATGTTAGAATGCCTGGAGGTGTAACAAAAGACTTTCCTATAAGGATTGGTTTACATCAGGGATCAGCTTTAAGCCCTTAATTGGTTAACCTAGTGGTAGATGTTCTAATTGAGCCTATAAAAGAGGAGATCCCTAAATGCATGATTTTTGCAGATGATATAGTTCTGTTGGTTGAATCCAGGGAGGAAATTAATTCTAAATTTGAGATACGGAGGCAGAATTTAGAAGTGAAGGGTTTTCGTTTGAGTAGAAGCAAAATTGAATATATGCATTGCAAGTATGATAAGAGACAAAGTCGAAGCGAAGTGGAAGTTAAATTGGGGGGGCAAGTCATTCCGCAAGTGACAAAATTTAGGTATTTGGGATCAATTATACAACAAGATGGTGAAGTTGATGGAGATGTCAATCACAGAATTCAAGCTGGATGGTATAAATGGAGAAAAGCAACTAGAGTTATTTGTAATCGAAAAGTACCTAATAAGGTAAAAGGAAAGTTCTACCACACTGCTATAAGACCAACAATGTTATATGGTAGTAAGTGTTGGGCTTTAAAGGGACAACATGAACATAAAATGTGGGTGGCTAAGATAAGGATATTGAGATGGATGTGTGGTCATACAAGAAAAGATAAGATTTATAATAATCATATACGTGAACGAGTTGGAGTGGCCTCTATTGAACGAAAAATGGTAGAAAGTCGTTTGAGGTGGTTTGAACATGTTAAACGAAGGCCATTGAATGCATCGATGAGGAGGGTTAATCAAGTAGTATGGAGTCTTGTAAAATGAGATCGCGGAAAGCCGAAGCGAACACTCAATGAGGTCATTAAGAGAGATCTTTTAATTATTAATATACCTAAAGATATGGTTCTCGACAGAGCACAATAACGTCGTGCAATCTATATAACCGACCCCATCTAATGGGATAAAGACTTTGTTGTTGTTGAATTAGATAAGGATTTTGACCAACAAAAAAAATAGATAAGGATTTTTCATTGCTAGTATAAAATGATACATTTTTTCTCCTAGAATATATTTTATAAAGAGAGCACTATTCTAAATCATTACATAGTCTCTACAACACTCCCAAGTTATCCTTTTTGTCTTATCACTTCTTCCGTAACTTCATTAGTTTCCAATTAATCCATCCGATTCATAATATAAGTCACTTCTAGAAAAATATTTTGATCCACAATACAAGTTACTTTGAGAGTAATTAATGTTTATTTGTCAGTTTTGTCGATAAAGTTCATGCTTAAATGCAACCTTTTGTATGTTCTCTCTCATATGAAACCTAATTTAATATGGGTAAAATTGGAAAAAATAAATTTCAATTAAAGGCATATTTAGTGAGTTAATTACCATTTATTGGTTTGGATGAATTAGTTGAACTGCCTTATATTATGGACTAGAGGGAGTACATATTTTATTTTTTACTATTTTAATGATTTTATTCAAAATCTACTAAAAGATATTACAACTTATATTACTAACTCTACTCTTTTATTGGTAGTGCAACCAACTGAAGTCTTCCTTTTTTTAATTTCCCTAACTCTGTTTGGATGGAAGAAAAATTGGGAGGAAAGAAAATAAGAAGAAAGAAATTGGAGAGAAGAGAAATATATAGAGAAAATATTATCACATCTCATTTGGATGAATGAGAGAAAACAGTGAGAAAAGAAAATGAGTAAATATTTGAATGACCAAAATGCCCTTATCCTATGTCAAAATATATAATACTCAAAATCAAATTAAATATCACAATAAAAAATCATATAAAAAGTAGTATAAGAATAAAAATATCTGATTAAATAAAAAGATGAGACAATTAATCTGCAAGTCCTTATAGTTTCAACCAATTTTTAATTAGGTCCCTATAGCTTTTTTTCTTTTTATTAGTTTCTTATAATGTCATTTATTTTAAATCAGTTCTGCAAATTGTTTTTCTTTTTATCAAGTTCTTATAGTTTCACATTATTTTTAATTGAGTTCCTATATTTTTTTATTTGTAAATTTAATTTAAAATTAAATAAAAATAAGATTGAAATAAAAATATCAATAATAAATTTAATTTAATAATAACATAAATAGAAAAATATATATTATAAATTCGTATATAAATTAGAATATTTAATTATAATCATATTTTTAGAAAATTATATTAATATGATTCCAAATTTATAATTATAAAAATAAATAAAAATTACAACTATAAAATAAATAATATAAATGTATGTTTGGTTAAATATTTTGAAGATTATTAAAAAATTATTATAATAACTTACTATTTATAGAGTGTTATTATTTATACAATAAGACTAAAAAATATTATAATTAATAATATTACATGTTATATTTATAGAAGAATATTATTAGAGTTTGTAAATTAAAGAATAAAAAGATATAGGGACCTAATTAAAAAAAATAAATGGAACTATAAGGACGCTGTTAAAAACAAATGAAAGGATAAGGATCTAATAAAAAAAAAGTATAAGAATTTAATTACAAATGAGTTGAAAATATAAAGATACAGATATTATTTATAATATATATAATATAGAATAACGATAATTCATGAAAACACCGAGCCCGAACCTTCCGATTCAAAAAGTTGAGTGAAAATTATTGCCTAATTATTGAAGGCAATGGTGGAATCTTAACTTGTACTTTTTAATCAGGTAATATATTAACTATTGTTATAAATTCCCTCAGATTTACAAATACTGTTTTCGGTCTTAAATATAAGATAAAATTGAATTTTTTGGAGAGATTAAAGAAGCTAATTAAATTAATTTAGAATATTTTTATTTTTATTTTTTTCTCCAAACTAATTAGTATGACTAATAAACTGATATATAATCTAAGGATATATAACATATGATATGATTAAGTAACTTATTTAACTTCATTAATTTCTCCAAAAAAAAAAATAACTTTATCTTATAATTAAGACCGGAGGTAGTATTGGAATTTGGAGAAGATTGCCTTGGTTAAAATGCTTTGCTGCAATTGTTAATTAAATACAAGGCGACGCTACTAGATTCTCCTTCTATTCGGCGAGACACTTGTGGTAAGAGCATCGGAACGAGTCTGGGTGAGTCATAGGAAGAAACCAAGAAGAAGCAATGTTCCTGAACCCGGACCGACTGGTCCGGCCCGAAAACCGGTGAACCAGCCGGTAAACTGGTTCGGTTCCCGGTCCGGTTCGGGTTCACATTTAAAAAAAAATTTAAAATTTTTCCTTTAGAATTTTATACTATAAGTCTAAAATTTTCAATTTCTCACCAGTTTGGTCTCGGTTTAGCTCCGGTTTGGCCCCGGTTTGACCCACTGACCCTTAACCCAGTACCCCGACCGGTTCAATGCCCAGTCTGAATTTTAATACCTTGAGAAGAAGAAGGAGTGGGAGCTTGGGCGTGAGGCAAGGGCAGAAGCGGAAAAAGTGTTCTCTCCTCCCAATATCTCCAGAGGTGAAGAGACAATTTAGATTTTAGAGAGAAAACCCCGCCTCATTTTCTCTGACCTTTCTTTTCTCTCATTTGTCCTTTCTGTATCCAAATAAGGGAAAACTCTTTCTCCTTTCATTTTTCTTCTTAATTTTTTTCCTCCCTCATTTTTTCTCCATCCAAATAGGGGATGGATGGTGCGAACCCACAAGGGAAGATCCCACGAACCCATAACCAATTCTGAAATATACACACCCCAAGAAAGCTAAACACAGATCGACGATCCACTTGAACCCTTGAACATGAAAGAATAAGGACCCGAAGTGTTGGAAAAACGCCACAAGGTTGATCAAGCCTTGATAAGTTTGTTAGTTCTAAAAGGAACCCTTAGAGAGAATCCACTCTCAAGAAACAAAGTGCAGAAGTGCAACTTTCATTTATGATTCAAATATGAATTGTGTGTCTTACAAATGAAGAAGCACCAAGTATTTATAGGAAAATATGACCTAATTGCAATAAGTGCAATTTTGAAAAACACCAGTACAAATTGTAAAACCATGTGCTAGGAAACCTAAAAGTCTAATACAATAAACACAAAAGTCTAATACAATCTAGAAGAAAGTTGAAAAATCAAATACAACATGCTAAAGAAAACAAAAGTCAAATCTGCCACCAACTCCTTGTTGATTTTCGCATACCTAACTTCAAGAAAATGTAGTCAGCAAATTAAGGCTCAAAATGTGCTTATTTAGGCCCAAATGAGCCTCCCATGTGTAGTACTTGGTCCAAGCTCTTTAGTTTCAAGTTTGCAAGCCCAAAACTTGATCAATATCTCCATTTGCAGCCCATATGAAGTTAGTGACATTTTCAGCATTTTTGTCCAGTTTTGATCCAATTGCTGCTTGCTTTGTCCAAGTACCTTGCACTAGCCCATTTAATGCTTCCTTGATTTGTTTGGCTCTTGCTCTTATGATTGGTCTACTTGGTATTTACAAAGGATCGTTTGAATTTGACACAACGTTCTGGATCACATCAATGGATGAATTTCTTCTTGTTTGGTACGAGAGATTTGGAAGGAAGGGGAGGGAAAAGAAAATTCTTATAACTCAAATTTAAAAATATTGAAAAAATAGGGTTAAAATTTTTTAAATAATTATTTATATTCTTTTATTTTACATATTCTCTTTATTAAAATTTTATAACCTCATTCATTTAATTTATTTAAATTCAACTCATAAAAATCTTATTTACACCAGCCTCCCCTCATACCAAACAGGTCCTTTTAAAGCCAAATCTTGCTGCATAATCCCAAATTTCTTGTACACATGCTATTACTATTGAATCATCAACATTACTATTCAAATCAACATTTTAAAACCTGAATCGGACGGCCAAACCGCCGGCCCTAAAACTTAGCAGCTTGCTTTTGGTGTTTGAACCGTTTAGGAAGTTGGGCTAGATTGGGCTGTCTTGAACCGGCTTTTTAGCCGGAAGCCGGTGTTGAGCCGCACCTCAAAGTGAGTTTTAGAGAACTGGAGGATTGAGAGTTGAGGGTGAGTTAACGACGGGAGAAAGAAAGGAGATGGCACAAGTAAGATGCAGTATGAAGGAGAAAGAGAGGTATGAAAACACTAGGAGAGAAGGAATATAAAAATGATAAGAGAAGAAAGAATCAAATAAAATGGAATCAAGAGCAGTAGAGTAATCTGAAGATCATCCGGCAAGAATATGAGCAGTCTCCGACAGTAAAGTCAAAACCAGACTGACGGACGGAAGTTTGAAAATGTAAAAGCGAATAATATCGTGGTGATGGTTTGTTTGAAAAAGTGTCAAGGGATGCAAGTAGTAGTGGTAAAACGGGCCAGCCCGCACGGACCGCAGGTTATAGTGGGGCGGGCTACACCAACCCGGCCCCTTTGTGAGCTGGCAAAGCCCGTTTAGGCAGGCTGGCCCGTCAGCTCGTCAATTTTTTTTTTTTAAGTTTTACTCTTTTTCTCTTTCACCCGTTTATATCATATTTCTTTTCTTTTATATATTTGTGTTATGAAATCACTTTCATTCTTACTTTTTTTTTTTTCATTTATTTATATCACAAAACTATATAAATACATCTCTTTTAAATTTAATAATAGTATAATAAATAAATATAATATGAAAATAAATGTCAAATAAAAAATATGAGGAATTAATTAAACACATCATCAAAGGAAACGAGATAAGGGACCAAGGATATTTGAGAAAAAAAACTAAGCAGGCCAACCCACCAGCCTGCAGGCTAAACGGGTTCAACCCGTTTTCAAACGGGCCACCGAACCCATTTAAATGCCGTCAGCCCGGCCCGATTCTATTACCCCTCATATCCCAGGAGTAATTTCCAATAGATAAAAGAGAGAGTTGTCTTGAGATATGAAAATATAGACCTTGAAAGGAAAGAGATCGCAGAGATGGGCCTTGGAAGCTAGAAGGTACAATGTAGAGCATTTATTTTTCTTTTACACATTTTATTTTTTTAATGGGTATTTTTGAGATAGTCAAGTAAATCATCGGTAACATTGAAAAGTAAAAACATTGGGAAAATTTTATATAAAGCTATTTAAAATAAGATATTTTTAAATTAGGTTGGTAAATTTAATAAATCCCTAAATGAGTCATCAACCAAATTTAAGATTTTAAAATGTGGGTAAAATAATTTTAATGTCCTCTCATCTCTCTTCTTTAAAGAGCTTCATTACTTTATGACTTATGTTTCTATATGTATATATCAACAATATTTAATAAAACAAAATATGATTTATCTATAGTTTAAATATATTAATTATCATCGTAATAATAAAAGGTTACAATATTTTTAAGAAAGAAGTTCATTTTATTAACACGAACAAATTTTTCAAAAAAAAAAAAAAAGAATATATGTCACAATAATTTTCTTAAAAAAAATAAATATATTAATTATAAATTGTACTGTATTTATTTCATATATAAAGTTTTTTTTTGGAAAGTTCTACATTTCAATAAGCATTTTATGAAATTTTAAGTGCATTTAATATTTTTATCTAAATTATCTTTAGAAGTATATCAAAGTTTTTTGCCTTTCTAAAAGAAATAAATAATTCATATTAAAAAAGTGAAATCTTAGCTAAATTATTTTTAAGAAATTCGCATTTATACATTAGGAAAAATTATTTAGAGTTTTTTTTTTATATTACTGTTGGTAAAAGTAATTTTTATTTCAATTGATTTTTACAAATTGAAGTTAGCAAGTATTATCCTTTCCTTTTTCTTTTGTATCACTTGATAAAAATAACTACATTATTTTTTTAAGAAAACTCAATTTTTTTTATTTTTAATATCAATTGAATGATTTTTATTCAAAAAAATAGATTTTTTTAATTGATTTTTAATATCAATTAAATGATTTTTAGTTTGTATGTATCATGGTTCCTTTAATTTTTTGGCTTGAATTATTTTTTATGATCCTTTTAGAGCATAAAAAATTCCTTTGATTTAAAAATTATATTTTATTTGATTATATATTAATGTTGATATATATAGAGCAATAAAGTCATATAGCAATAAAACTCTTTTAAGAGGGGAGAGAAGAAAGGGGGTATTAAAGTTCTTTTACCCATATTTTAAAATTCTAAATTGAGTTAATGACATAATTAAGGATTTTTTAAATTTACTAACCTAATTTAAATATTCCCTATTGTAAGTAGCTTTATATGAGATTTTCCTAAAAACATTTAACCTATGTAGTGTGTACGGTTTTTTTTTTTTTAAAAAAAATACAAGTTTATAAAAAAATGTAAAATTGGGCAAAAAACAAAATGTAAAAAAAAAAAAACTATCAAAAGTTTATAATATTTTTAGCATATATATTTTTTTATTTTTTACTTTAAAATTTTCTTATATTGCAGTGTTATTACATTAATAATTAGAATTAGTATAAATTTATTATATACATTATACATATAATTGTTTTTCATTAAATTTTTATTTAATTATTATGTCGTTGGCCAGACCGAACTAGCAGACCACCAACCCTTTGAACCATGACCTATTAACCTTTCTGGCTTGACATCCAGTTCAGCTTTTAAAACATTGATTCAAATATCACAATCTATAATTTATAAGAGTCATTCTTGAGCTCACACGCAATGTCCAATGAGATCATATAAGATCTTTATGAGATGTTAATTTCGTTTGTACAATTTAAGCTGAGTCATATCAGCATTGAAATTAGTATGTCTACTCCTCAAAGAATACTAAAGTTAGAGCACTTCAAACTTGACTTTAACCCGTAGGTGAGTATAGGATCATAAGATTTCTCATCTTTATTAGACCTCCATGTCATCAATTTCCATTATACTAGTCACACTAATACAGGATCTTAATTACACCATGTAGATGGATATCAGACGTTTTATTGTAAAATTATCAATATTTTAAAAGTCGGACTGGATGTTGAGCCGGAAAGACCAGTAGGTTACAATTCATCTAGTCAGATCGGTCGAAATAGTGGTTGAACCGGTAACATAATAAATAAAAAGATTATATACATATATAATAATACAAATATAAAAAATAAATGTTTCATTTTTACATAATATTAAAAATAAATATAAATAAACTCACATGTAATAAGTAATAACATGTGTCTCAAATACTAAGTCTTAGCACAATAAAATTGTTCAAAATAACCCAATAAAAAAAATACAATTCCAAGAATATTTTTTAAACTAGTTTACAGTAATAAATTTAAATAAAATTAAAATGGTTAAAAATTGTAATCATAGATAAAATATGTAAAATAAGTAAGAGAGAGAGAGAGAGAGTTAAAACAATTGAGCATTTCATGATACATTTCAGAATATAAATGAAACTAATAAATTATAAAAGAAATAGGTACGTAAGAGTTTAAAACATTGAATAATGCTACTACAGTTTAATTATGTCTCGTATGATTTTTAATAAATTTTATACATACATATATATATATAGACACACAAATTTTATTATGAATTTGTGTAAATTTAATAATATCATTATATCGCCCAAGAAATTAATTGAGAATATATTTGATGCACATAATTTTCAAGATGAAAAGAGAAATATGGAATAAGAGTGTATGTATAATTAATGTCATAATGTGGTATATAGCTAGCTATACTTTAAAAAAATAATTAAAAAAACTAATGAAAAAATATATGCCACATATAGCGTCTCCGTCTCATTTTCCCGTGCCGACAAAAATATATAATAAAGGTAAAAAAAATGCTGTTAAAATTTTTGGCCAAGAAGACTCTATTACAAATCACATTAGGACATGTTTTTCTGATGTCTGAAAAGGTATAAGATTTTAACAAAGTCAGTGTATTTTTCTTTTTTCACATCAGGACATTGTATACACGAATAAAATACTATTTCTCCTTCTTCATTGGAAACATTTTTCTTCCTCCCTTGTCACCTTCTTCTTCGACTCTGGTGAGCAAAGTTTATTTTTCTTTCATCTTCTACATGAGCCTTAGGCCGAACAGTTACTTAAAAACTGTTTCGGATCCAAGATTAATTGCAGTTTCTGATCCAACGATGGATTTATACCAGCCCAAAACGGCTAAATATGAAAGGCAGTTTCTATACCTGACTCGAACCACCTTCTTCTACGAGCGGTGGGTAGACCGGCAGGACCATTCGGACCGGTCCAATTTCAAAAACACTAAAAATTATAGAATTCCAATTATTAAACAACTAGGATGTATATACAATATTATTTAGAGAAAATTAGGGTAAAGGAGCTAGAGAAAATAATTATTATAAAGGGACCAAACATCAAAATATGTAACTGAAAATACTAAATTGCCCTCCATTCTTCTCCCTCACCTTTGCTTTTATTCTTATGATAAGCAAGCATCTTACAAACCCAGACTAGCATAAGGGATTCATATCTAACTGCAATTGGACTAAAAATTGCAATTAAATTTGTGAATGGACAATATTTTTTTATCTAAAACCCAATGAGATTGGGAAAGAATGGCAAAGTCCATCCGAATTGTTGTCCAATGAAGAATAAGAGGAACTCATTCCCTTTGGTTCCTGGCTCATCGAAATTATCCAATGCAATCTTTCCTAAATCCTAACCAAATCAAGGATATGGATACATCAATAGAGACATGTATCCATCCATCTATCCTATCCCGTTTAGGTTTTTATATCTAAAATAGCATCACTATAATTCAATGTTTATTCAAAGAATTGTGCTTAGCCCAACGCACTGGAGTGGTCCAGGAAGATCCATATGAAATACCATATGAAAGATGCATATGGCATGGAGTAAGAAAGATTCAAGGAACGTTCGGGCATATACTTTTGCCAGTAATCTCTCTCGCTTTCTTAAGGAATTTCCAAAGTCATATAATTGTGGTTTGCAGTTAGATTTATTTAGAGCCTTTAGGGCAGTTTCTGAGTTTGAAGCTATTGCTTGTCATATATATGAATGAAAGAGAAGACGAAGAAGAAGCACATGGAGGGTAAATTAGTATTTTTAATTTTATATTTTGATATTTGATCCTTTTAAATAATTACAATTTTTATGAACCTCCTTAATAAATATTATTTTCTCTAGATCTTTTATCCTAATTTTCCCTATTATTTAGAGAAAATTGATATTCTTTTCTTAACAAAAGTAGCCGATAATAATTTGAAAATCACAGCAACAACAGATATTTAGACCTCAGACAGAATTTTTGCATCATATCAATTCTCTTTTGCACTGGCTCATATTGCGACAAGTTATAAAATGATAAAATGTTCGGCTAAAATTTGAAAACAAAAGCTAAAATGATTTAACACATTTTAATTTTATTTATTATATTTTAACATATAGAAGAATAAAGGAATAACACTCGAATTTATTTGAGTGAAAGAACTAAGGGCCCGTTTGGTTCGATCCCATTATAACCTGCAGTGCAATTCAATGTGATGCTATAGTAATGCAATGCAATATGAATTACAAGGTTAGTGTTTGGTTTGATTTTTAAGTAAGGTGCAATGAATTATTTTTTTAATAATTATTTAAAATTAATATATCATACAAAATCTATTTTAACTTTAACACAATCTTTGTGGAAAAAATTGTTAAGAGTCAATGCACTGCCTCATCATAATTGTTGCACTACCTCGCTGAAGATTGTCCAATGGTGGCGGTTGTGGTGGTGAAGGTGATGGTAGCGATGGTATGGCGGCAACGACAGTGGTGGTGAAGAAGGAGGTAGTGGTGGTGGTGGTGGCAACAGTGACCATAGTTGTCATGGTAGAAGTGGCAACAATGCCAATGGTGACGATAGTTGTCAAGGTAGACGTGATTGTTGTAACCCCCTTCATAATTATGATTCGGAATACGTATTTTAGAATGAAATAGAGACCAATAATAATAAAACTCATTTTCTATCCCTTCCTTACGGTAGGGTTTTTACAAATATTTTCAAAATTTCTGCCTTACCTGGTCTCAAACTCAATAATTCGAATATAATTACCCTGTGCAGTTAAATTACATTTTTATATCAGAGTGTATAACAAAAATCCTGGCAACCCCCGGGTTTCATGTATAATCTAAAGGTTTATAAACTCCCATTTAGGGGATTACACAACCATATTCAAAATATTATTTACATCTTAGAACAATACACAATAATTCTATTCCAAAATAGATAACCAATAATCCAAATTAACATCCCCTACAAAATCCAAGCTGCTCTTGGTCGTCCGTTTCTCCTTGGAGTCGCTTTCCCTATCTGAAGGTTAGTCAAAGGAAAGAATGAGATTCAAAAGAATCCCATTAGTAACAAATCACTCATACCACATGTAATCACAAAGCATGCAAGAAAATCATCAAGCAGCATCACAACATAAAACACAGCACACAGGTTGCCACATATGCACATAATCATATAGTCTCATCCCCCGGATTCCACCGCTCTAAAGGTACGATCCTCCCACTGTCACCACCAATAGGCCGCAGGTGATAGACTCACAAATAGCCTTTCGGCTTCCACATAGTCTCATCCCCCGGATTCCACCAGCTTGAAGGTACGATCCTCCCACCGTCAACACAAATGGGCCGCAGGTGATAGACCCACAAACAACGATAAATCAAACATACAATGCATCACATATAGTATAAGAGAAAAGAGTCACTACCTTATTCTTTCCTGGCGTGCTCCGGCACGAGTTGTTCACACGTAGGGCAAATATCGAATCCTATAAACCAAAATCAAGGATGGCGGATTAATTCTCTACCCACAATTCTCACTTTCAAACACTTAAAATAGGTTGCCACATGAGTTCCTTAAGTGACTATAATAGGCTCAACGAAAATCTAGAAGGATTGGGAAGTACTAGATGGGAAATTACTTTTCAAAATCACAAAGTGTTGAAAATAGGGTTTTGGCTATAGCCAGGAATTCTCTGGCTGCGGCCAAAAATAGCACAGAAGTATTTTGGCTGCAGCCAAGAATTTTCTGGCTGTGGCCAAAACGTGCACAGAAAGTTTTGCATTGCAGCCAAGAAAACTTTGAAAAATCATAACTAATTCTAAAAAAATCGAAATGAGGTGATCCTAAAGCCTAATGAAATCTCTTCAAGTCCTTTTTATAGGAAAAAATATGAATCATTACCAGAAATCACCACAAAATTACAAAATTACACGAAATTCACCACTACTCTAAAACAGATTCCAGTTTTAATCCCAACTTTGGACGGCCATTAGTCTTAGCTCAGAAAACGAAATGACACAAAATTTATGTCCATTTTGAATCTTGGAATGTGAATTTTAAGACTGACAAATTTTAGAATTTTTAAACACCATTTGCCTATTCAAAACGTCCAGACAACTTGACGGCCTTGTACAGAGTTTTAAGAGACAGAATTTCAGTTTTTTGAGTAATTGCTTCCAGTGGTTCTAAGTTCACAACCAATACCATTCCCACACTAATTTTCCTCGAGGAATCCATTGGAAACACCAAAATGACCAAATTCAACTCACATTGACATGTTCCACAAGAAACACAACATGTCACACAATAACCCAACTCAAAACTCACAATGCAATTCTTATCCATTTCAAATTCCCAACCAATTCCAATGACACCAAAACATAATATGACACCTATTCCAATACCAAACTACCATACAATCCACAAGACCCTAATTACACGAAAAATAGGGCCAAAATCCAGAAATTCCAAGTTCAACCAATAACCACAATGAATATGTCAAAATATGCCAAATTCTTACCTCTTCCTCTTTCCAAGACTAGTTTCTTGATTTCTCTTCTTTCAAATTTCTTCAAGTGTGCAATCACCTTCTTTCAAATTCTAAAACCATCAAGATAAAGCTCTCATCTGTAGGATCGGTAAGCATAGCGGAAGAATTTAATGAAATTTTCACCGATCCTAATCGGGGATCTATCAACGGCGTTTAAACCAAGTTGGAAGGATTCATACCTTTTTGATGATTCAGAGTTTTCACGATCTCTAGGAGCCAACACGTCAGGTCCGCTCCCTCTACCGGTATCCACACGAATGCTCTCCAACCGAGACTGCGTGCTAGCGCCTCTAATGTCTCTAAGGGTTTAACTTGCGGCTCTCAATTTTGATGTACCCTGAGTCTATCAGCTCTATCAAGTTTATAACCCATGAGGGTTATTTTCAAATTTCAAAATTAATCATCATTAATTTCGAAATTAATTAACAATTAATTATCTTGATGAGCTAATTAAATAAATTCAGTTTAAATTAAATCTATCCAACAGTTTTAATTTAACCTATTTATTTAATCTAAATAAAGAGCCATTAGATTTAATTTATCTTCATAAATTAAATCTGAGATACTATATCTCTATCATGTTAGTTATTAAATTTAATATATCTTAATAAATTAAATTTAAAACCAACACAATATAATAATATCATATAATATATATATACATATATATATATATATATATAATATTTCGAAAATATATATATCTATATAATATTATTAAATATAATCATATAATATAATATAATATATATATATTTCAAATATATATATATATATATAATATTATTAATGAATTTTATATTATATATATATAAATATAAAATTCATCTACCCTAAATCAAACATTATCTCGTATTGGGCCATTCTTGTGTGCGACCCTGTAGGCCCATATGAAGTTGGCAGTGGGCTAATAACTACACTAACCCAAAAGTCGCAAGCGGCCTCTAGCAAAACATTACGACTACCCAATTCATATGAGGATCGTTATCACGATGCAACCTGTCATACAACCATGTCACATCCCTTTTATCACACGATATATCGATCAAGGATAAGGCATGGAAAATGTCATCCTCTTGTTCCTGACCATTACTTTCTCGATTCCTGAGTAGCCTAATAACAGAGACAGAAACTCCTTTCATCATAGTATGGCCATACATTTCTCAGACTCACTCATCGAGGGGCCCAGTAATATCTCTACTAATGTGAGGGACAAATTCCATCTTGATCATTCATATTCCTTTACATGAAAAACCACTAAGCCCGATCGTAGCCTTTATCATCACCCGATCAAAAGTGACTTTTGACTAGTTCAAAGCTTAGGAACTCTAATGTAGGAATCCATGATGGCCTCAGGTCTAAGGGCATTGTGACGTGGTTATACATGAGAAAAGCTTATGACTTGATCCATGTAGCTTTCTCATAGTGGGTCGGTCCAGCACCTTGTACTCTTACAAGTGCCTAAGACTTGGATTCGTATCTCCATATCTTATCAAAGTCATACTGGTCTTGTTTCATCTCTGTTCTCGCATAGATGATCGACCAGGGACATTTTAGAACAATCTTTATGAATTATCCAAGGATACAATTATCACAGTTAACATGCAAATAATATGATAACAGAATGGAGAAATTTCATTAAAATAATAATGTTTAAAGTACAATGATTGGCCCTTTAGGGCACAATTTCCAACATCATCAACATGATCAAAGTTAAATAAGAGCATTTGAGCTAAAGAGGACAATAAACAAGCTAAATCCTCACCTTTCACTTTCTCTTTCCTACTAAGCTTGGATGAAAATGGAGTGGAGAAGAGAGAGATGAGAGAATGAAGGTGGGATCATATTTTCTTGTGCATGAGACCTTTAGGCCGACCTAAATGGAAGAGAGAGGGAGAAAAAGAGGTTGAAACATTGACTTGATCTAAGGGCTCACAAATGGACACTTGGCAACATCTTATCCTTCTTTCCATAACCTCACATAACACATGCACACACACTCCCACTCTTTTAATCAAACAATCATAACCATTGGTCTCAAGTTACTTATGAGTTTCCTCTTCGGTAACTGACCAATTGGTCAATAACTTTTCAATTTTATCATTTTGCCTCTGATTATGGCAATAATACTCAAATCACTTCTAACTAATCCATATCACTCTAATTACCTAATCATGCGCCCTTTCCCTATATTTAACCCAATTAGATATTAATCCAAACTTAATCATAAATATAGGGTTTAGGCATTGATTAAGACATATTCATATTGAATTCAACCATAATTACATTGCTTCTAACATAATTAGCCCTTAATACCAAATTGGGTCATTACAGTTGTGACGGTGGAGGTGGAAGTGGAGGTGGAGGTGGAGGTGGAGGTGACAATGGGGGGCGGTAGTGGAAGAGGAGGAGGTAGTAGTGGCTACGGCGGTGGTAATGACTGGGCGATGATGGTTGCAGCAGTGGAGGAGAAGGAGGTAGTGGTGGTGGAGGTGGCAACAGTGGTAGTAGCAGTGACGATAGTTGTCTTGTAGGTGGCAATGACGGTAGCAGTGGTGGAGGAAAAGGAGGTAGTGGTGTTGGAGGTGGCAATGGTGACGACAGTTATCATAGTAGAGGTAGCGGTTGTAATATCCCAATTTTTGATTATGGACTAATCATGATTATTGAGGATAATTATGAATTTAATTGGAATTATTATGTGTTTTATGGCAATATTAATTAATATGTCATAATTAGTGAAATTTGGAAAGATGGAATTATTGGCCATGAGTTGGTAATTAAGGGAGAAATTAATTACTAACTAAGAGGAAATGATGTGTGAAATTAAAATGGCTAATGGATGGATTATATAAGTTAATTGGTGACTTATTGTGAGAGAGCCTATAGCATTATGACATGTGGCAAAGGAGAGTGTATGTGTGTGAAGGTTAAAATTGATTAAACAATTATTTCTCTCTCTTCCCTCTCCTCTCTTGTTCGGCTGACATGGAAGCATGGGGAAGCAAGATCATCATTTCATCTCTTCACTCCATCTCTCACACTCTTCTCTCTCTCTCTCTCTCTCTCTCTTTCTTCTTCCATTTTCGGCGACCAAGCTAGGTAAGAGAGAGGAAGAAAAGCTGGTGATTAAGGTGAGAAAATGGCCTCCATTGCTCAAGTTCTCTTCTTTAATGTTGTTCCTTAAGTGATGAGCTTCATTTTGGTGTTTTTAGTTTGGCCATTTGGTGTTGTTTTGTGCCACACGAAAATCTGGTTGTTGGAGAATCAAAGAGTGTTTTTGGAGAAGTTGAGGAAGTATGTGAAACCAATCTATCTATCTAAGTTTCATGCCATTAGAAGTAATTTGTAATTTCTGGAAATTTTGGCTTGAATCCGAAAATGAGTGCCACTATTCATTTGGTATGTTTTTGGCATGAGAATGGTATCTTGGAATGAGTTTAAGATAGATAGATTGATTGGTGATTGAAATGTGATGTTTGAATGAGATTGGTATTTTGTTGATTTTGTTGCCCAAAACCCAAAGCATGATAATGGAGTAGGATTTTGATGATTCTGATGATTCCATTGAGTTTATTGGGTGTTTTTTTATGGGAGTGGCTTTGGGTAAAGTTTTGAGTCTATTGGGATCATTTGGGCAAGTGTTGGGAAAATGCATCTGTTTTCTGTGTTTTCTGGTTCTAATAGAATCACTCGAGTGATATGGGATTCACTCGAGTGAGGGATGAACATCACTCGGGTGAGGATGAGTTTTGCTTGAGTGCTGTGCGTATATTTTGTTTCTCTTCAGTTTTTCTATTGTGCTTTCTGGAAAAAATCCAAGAGTGTATAGTCTCACTTGCGAGTGAGGGATGAATATCACTCGAGTGAGCCTCCTTATACTCGAGTGACTGGTGTATTTGACACAAAGGCTTTCTTCTCAGGTTGTCACTCGTGGGCATGGTGCAAGAGTGTGCCTTCTCACTCGCGGGTATAGGGTATTTACTCGAGTGAGTTGTGTTATTCTTGAGTGCAGTGAGCCATTTGGGCTACTGCCATTTCTCTTGTGCTCTCGGGTTCTCACTTTCTGGACTTCACTCTTAGGTGCTCGAGTGAGGCATTTGGCTTTCACTCGGGTGAGGTCCAGTGTGCTTGAGTGATCCTCTACCTTGAAAGTTTTTGTGCTCTCAGGCAAGCACTTCCTGTCCTCACTTTCTAGCACTTGAGGTGCTGTCCGTACAATGCTCGAGTGACCGTACCAATGCTCGAGTGAGACCATTTTCACTCGAGGTGCAGTAGTGAAAAATCAGTTTTTGTGCTTCCAAAAGGGGATCTTTGGGATAGTTCTTCCAACCCTTTAGGAGTTTTGTTAGGGGTATTTAATCACTCTAAAAGAGCAATAATGATAACCAATTAAGTATTAAGAAGTCATTGAGAATTGGAATAGAGGATTGACTCTTCGTCCCTAATTATGAATATAGGATTTGACATTTGCCCTACTCGGGAGAGACCGGCGCTAGGACACGCACGGAAGGATCAAGGTAGTGACTCTTCTCTCATGTTGTGTATGATACTTGGTATGCATGTTTATCATTGTGAATGTGTTATCGGCCATAGGGTATTACAGCGCGAGCAGTTCAGTGTGAGCTATTGTAGGGGGACAACGCTCATGATACCTACCCCGGCCGTTGTATCTGCCGTTATAAGTGCCGAGGCTGCGTGATGGAATCGTGGATTCCTGCTTGAGTATCTAGCCCGTGGGGCTGTGCGTGTGAAATGTTTTATATAGATCCCAGCTGTGGTGATATATGTGATATGTTCATGTGGATGTGCAATACAACAAGTAGTTCAGCGTGAGCCGTCGTAGGGGGCGATACACATGATACCTACCCTGGCCGTTGCAACTGTTGTTGTGATTGCTGTGTGTTGTATGGATGATTTACTTTCATGCTTTGATGTTGTGCATATTATGAGTGATTTGTTACTGCGGGGATTCTTTAGAATCTCACTCTCCCAAAAACATAAATTTTTAGACAGGGCTGAAGGATCTAAGGGAAAGCGGGTGACGAAGAGTAGTTAGAGCTCCGGGCAAGGAGTTTTACTTTTTGGATATTTGGTTATCAATTTGTAATCATTTGGATACATTTTGTTGGGAATTACTTGTACATAATGGATAGTATTTGTGTAATCCCCTAATTATGGATAACTCTTTAGGCAATTGTGCCTTGTAGACCCTTATTTGATTAATGGAACCCGAGTGTGTCGGGAAATTTTGCTGTACTCTGATATGTATGAATGAAATCAACCTATATAGGCCATTTATGTATTGAAATGGGAATATGAGACTGCTGTGAATAGGTTTTGTAAAAGTTTTTGTAAACCTTGATATTGGGAAGTTTAATTTTCTAGAAGTCCCAAATCATCTTACGGTCTCTAATTTCACATAATTACATATTTATAAACTTAAATCTCGGCCTTAATCGTGAGGGGGGTTACAGCGGTGATGGAAGAAGAGGTAATAGTGGTAGCGGCTGTGGCGTGGTAGGTGGAATAAGATAAGTGAAATAATGAAAAATGAAATGAAAGGATAAATTGAACTTTTTAACCATGCAATGTGGTGGTAATGAGTATTCATAGGGGAGGTATGAATGATGATTATCAATTTGTTGGTAATCATAATTACCATGATAAACTCTATTACCATGCTAAAGAACAACCAAACACTCTTATCTTAGTAATATAATTATGATTACTATGCAGGCATACAATGAGGTTGAATCAAACACGTTCTAAAACTTATTTCTCACCTCAAAATGAGAAGTTTTGTGTTTGGTGTACAGTATTAAACTTCTCAAACTCTTTCCGTAACTAGTTTTTTTGCCATCAATACACAATAGATAACTAATTGTACTTGCTAATTTGTGTTGGGAAATGGGCTTGATCTACCCTTGGTGGATTAGACCCAAACCCATTGGCTTAGGCAAAAATAAAATACCCAATTTTGTTGGGCATTTATTAGCAATATTTTGGGGCAATTGTTGGCAATATTCCCCAAATATTTGAAACAAATGGTGGGAACAGGTTTTCCTTAGGAATTGGTGGGAACAGCTATTTCTAACATGGCTTTATGCTCTGCAACAAAAAAAATGAGACAAAACTCTCCCAAGAACAGACATTGTGAAGAACTCATTTTTCTCTCTTTCCTCCGGTGAATTTTGATGTGTATTATAGCCACACTCCGACGTGATCTGATTCGCGTGGGTATCTTGAGAGTACGAAACTACACTCCAGGTAAGACCGAAAATCTACAATTTGAAATATTGAAAAATCAAACTGACTTATCGCATAATTTTTAATTGTAGCTAGATATATAGTTTTAACCCGCGTGTGACATGAAGTCACATATATGCACGCTTTTTCTTTTTCTTTTTTTTAATTTATTGCATACTCGTAGCTATAACAACCCCGAAGAGAAGGAAAGATTAAAGAAGAGAAAGAGAAGATGAGAGAACACAAGAGAAAGAGAATATGATTATCTATATTTTATCTTTCAAGAGATCATATATTTAAATTGCGAGGCCATAATAACAAAGACTAAGCGAAAAGACAAAATGCCCCCAACATTTTATGTAAAATCCCGCTTATATCTCTTTACTGAAAGTATCCTATTAAAACAAAAGATGGTTAATATAATGAGTTTAGAACCCGGGTTAGTTGAAACTCATATATTTAACTCAATGATTAAATAGTATAAACTGATATATAAACTCAATGATCCTGTTGCTGCTGTTTTTGTTTTGGCTCAGTGTTTTGTTCATGTTTCTTCGTGCTTTTGTCTTTCGGACTATCTTGTACTGCTACTGGTTATTATGATATTAAATATCAGTTTTCTTTGGCCAAAAAAAAACAAAGTCACTAATGCTGCTCTCTCTCTCTCCTATCTCTCTTTTTTGGATTTGGACTAATGTCTAATGCTGTCTTTCAATTCGTTTTTGTTGCTCTTTAATTATGTAAGTTATATAAGTTTGCAGCAAGCAAACCAAAATTCTCTTTTCCCCCTTTTCCATTCCTGTTATCAATTTTATCGATTATTGTATATCAATTTTGCTCATTATTATTTGATCAACCTTTACAGAATAAGTTTGTTGCATTTAAAATTCCATATCATAGTGAAACAGATAAAATCCGATTTTAAATTAGTATAACACCCCACATTTTAAGTATTGGTTTAACAAATTACGTTGGACCAAATAAAAATTGAAAATGTGGATCAGTTCAAGAGAAAAAGTATAAATAAGAGTAAATATTGAGCAAAAGTATAATTCAATTGAAAATCGTTAAAGATGCCATTTCGTCTGAAAATTTTAGGGAAATGAGAAGCTAATGGATGCCAAAAAGTTTTATAAAGAGGAGTAGATTAATTTCTAGCTAATGGATGCCAAAAGGTTTTATAAAGAGGACTAGATTAATTTCTAGAAATTATTCTGGAATTTTGGCATTGATAGGAAAAAAAAGTAAAATGGTAATTTCATTACTCCAAGTCCAAAAATTAAATTGGACCACACTTTAGCCCAAATTCGGAGCCCAAAACGTATCCATGAGTAATAGGGTGACTTCAAGATGTTTGGATTTGGATCGAATGACATGTTCAAAGAATTAAGCTTGTGGGCTACATGAATGTAGGACCAAGAAATAAAATAATCAATTCCCCTCGCTGAAAACACCTCACCCCTACAGCCTTCCCTTTCATTTTCGATCTGCAGCAGCAAAGTGTATAGAGTGAGAGAGTGAGATTAACCAGAGGAAGTTCGAGGTTGACTATGGAAGAAGAAGCAGCTTAGAATCTAAATGCTAGTTTGAGTCTAGTTGAGGTAAGTCCTCTGAACACCATCCTATCATTATTTTCTCCATCTGCAGCTCTTTAGAGAGGACATATCAGAAATTCGTTAGCCAAGCTTAGGAAACAACAAAAGAATGATGAATTATAGGTTGTGTTGATTTTTTTATAGCTTGCATGTTGAATAATGTTTTGGGCAGTATAATTTTTGAATCTGAACCTTGCTGTTTTGATAAGTTTTACTTGATTTTTCTTATGGAAATCTCAAAAAAAAAAAAAAAAAAAAAAAAGGAAGAAGAAAAGAAAAAACACTCAAAAGTTATATTAGATAAGAGTCTTTGCCACTGGGGAGGGTCTCTTCTGAAAGCCTGATCTTTCAATACGAGTCTCTCCAAGAAATTCTATTATACTCTGTACTTACCTCTTTTGAGGATCCTTTGTAACAGAAAGAATTTGACATGATATCTATTGTAATGATGTGGTTCAGTCTGGATATTTGCAAGACGAGATCCTAATATGGTTTGTGCGGCTGAGGTATACTGAGAAGTGGCCTTGACATGGTAAGTCTTACAAATAATCTGGACTGGGTCTCGGATTTTCAGGAGAGACCCTCCCCCGAAGAGAAAACTGTATATAACCCACTGTTTGATGTTACTAAATGTTAAATAAGTATTCTGAATTTTTAATGTTTAAAGACTCTAACAATATAATAAAGCTTTTTTAGGCTGGAAAATTTTCAGATTAAAAAGGAATGTTGTTCAAGAATTTTAAACAGGCTAGGGGATTCATATGTTAATAGAATATATAGCATGGTTTAAGTAACATTAAGTGTATGAAGAGGAATGCTACGGTGCTTGAAACTTTTGAAGCTCAAAATTTAATAAAATTTCACTGTTTTAATGCTTTATCATGTGCTAAAGTCACATACACATGGGAAAAAAAAAAGTGTGCTAAGCATCTAGAGTCTACGATATGCCGAATTATATCGATTATGATGAATGCCCATTAAGTTCAATTTTTTGAACAACTAATGATGGAAAATACCACTGTTTGACATGCAAAGAGCTCTAAATTATTTAATTTTATTAAGATTGTTGCCGAACTCCTGCGAATGCACAGTAATCCGAGTCACGTTCAAGGACGCTGTCCTTAAGAGCTATTCCGCAACCACTGGCTGACTGGAAGCGGCACTCCCCAGGATAAAACGGATTCTTCCTGTAGGCACAGGGTGAACAGAACAGCAGAACGAGAACAACTAAAAGGCAGAGAGAACAGAGGAATGTCAGAGAGGAAGAGAGGGCTCGATATGTCAGAGCTGGGTGCCTAAACCTCTTGCAGGCAGTGCCTTTTATAAGCCTCCATACATCTGAACGTTGGGCAACGTTTTACTCCTCATAAACACCATTAAGCCACCACTTACACAATAATAAAACTACATGATGAGGCCATTTCTGAACATTGAAGGACCAGATCCGTTTGGCAATTATAATATCCGTTTGGCAATTTAAAATCTGGCCCATGACCTCTGTAACGGAAATACTGATGCTTTAAGATTCAGATGCCTCAAAACTGGGTTTTTCCGATAAGCTATTTTCACAAAAATAAATTGTAGATTTTTTCAAAAAAACATTTGATAAAAAGTGCCCAGTCCGCATTTAATTCACGCGCAGGGGGGGAAATCGCTGGATTTCCACTACGTTTGCCTCTTGATGGCCCTTTGTTGTGCGCGCGAGCCCACTCTTCCTCTTGGCCTATTTACTAGCCCAACTTCACAAGGTGTAATATATACACTAGCATTCTCTCTTTCCCAAGCAATGTGGGACTTGTTCCATTTGACACACCCACATGTAGCTTGTATCTCCAACAATCCCCCACATGTGTCAAAAGGAACGCCTTTAGCTTAGTTCCACACACGGGTATAACCATTGTATCTAGTGGTCCTTTGAACTTAAAACTAGACTTGGACATTTAACACTTAGTACACAGAGGTGTTGGTAGTCCTATGAACTTAAAACCAACAACTCTTAGATGTATACTAGAGGTATTAAAAGTCAGGTTATACCCCCACATTTCGCTGTTAACGCGGTTTTGCACGTTAAGATGGCCATGCACGTGCCTGGTTCATAACGAATGCTCTAGAGATTTTGCCACGATCTCATAGGAGTGGCCCCACTCCACATTCGTAGAGGTGATTTCATTAAATGTACCTGCAATGAGCACACCATTCCGTAGAATTATGAAATCATTAAGAGCTTTGCTCATCCTCACCAAAATGCATTCTAGCACATTCTCGGCATCATAGGAAGGGACTAACAATTTACTTTAGTGCTAGCAGAACTAACTCACGACTTGTTCTTACCCATTGAACCTCCTTCATGGGATCACCAATCACAGAGGTTGGGTTGCCATCACTGTTAATTTCTTATCGGCTTAAGTCCCATTCCCCTCGATGAATCAAGGATTTGTTTTCTTCCTAGGGGTTTTGTAAACGGATCTGTAAGGTTCACAGCTGACCTTACATAATCGATTGAGATTACACCATCTTTGAGCAGCTGCCTTATTATATTATGTCTCAATCGAATATGTCTACTTTTACCATTAAAGGTTTTATTTTTAGCTGTAGCTATCGCAGATTGGCTATCACAATGTAAAGACACTGATGGTGTTGGTTTTTCACCTAGTGGGATATTCGCCAAGAAGTTTTTCAACCACTCAGCCTCAGTACCAGTCAACTCCATAGCTATAAACTCAGAATCCCTTGAGGAACTAGTTAAAATAGTTTGTTTGACTGACTTCCACGTTATAGCACCACCACCAAGAGTGAACACATAGCCACTAGTGGATTTGCTCTCCTCTGAATCTGAGATCCAGTTAGCATCACTGTATCCTTCCAATACATCGGGAAATCCACTATAATGAATACCATAATTCATGGTACCTCTCAAGTATCTCAATACTCTTACCAGAGCCCTCCAATGCTCATTGCTTGGACAATGAGTATACCTGCTCAATCTACACACAACATATGCTATGTCTGGCCTGGTATAGTTCATTAAATGCAACAAACTCCCAATAATCTGTGCATATTTAGATTGAGCAATTGGTTCTCCTCTATTTTTCTTTAAATGCACATTAGGATCATAAGGAGTGTTCATAGGAGACTCACCAAACAGTTCAAACTTTCTCAGGATTTTCTCAATGTAATGTTCCTGAGAAAGTATGATACCATTATCATTCCTTATGATCTTTACACCCAAAATCACTTTCGCTTCACCCAAATCTTTCATATCAAAATTAGAAGACAGAAAATGTTTTGTCTCAAGCACAACATCCATGCTAGTACCAAAGATAAGCATGTCATCCACATACAAACAAATAATCACACAATCATTATTTACAAGTTTTGTATAAACACATCTTTCTACCTCAACAGTAGAGAAACCACCACTTAACAAAACTTGATCCAGTTTTTCATGCCATTGTTTAGTCGCTTGTTTCAAACCATACAAGGATTTAACAAGTTTGCAAACTTTATTTTCTTGCCCAGGAATAATACACCCTTCAGGTTGCACCATATAAATCTCCCCTTCTAAATCACCATTTAAAAAAGCTGTTTTAACATCTATTTGATGAATGAAAAGCTTATAAATAGAAGCTAAGGCAATTAAGATTCTAACCGAAGAAATCCTAGTTTCAGGAGAAAAGGTGTCAAAATAATCAACATTTTCTTTTTGAGTATACCCTTTTGCTACTAATCTAGCTTTGTATTTTTCAATAGTTCCATCAGGAAAACACTTTTTCCTAAAAACCCATTTACAACCAATAGGCTTTGCTCCTGGAGGCAAGTCTACCAAAACCCATGTTTTGTTTTGATTTAAAGAATCAATTTCAGCTTTTATTGCTTCTTTCCAAAAAGATTTATTCGGAGAAGAAATAGCTTCATAAAAATTTTTGGGTTCATCTTGCACCAAATAAGTATAAAAATCATCTCCGAAAGGTGTTTGTTTTCTTTGTCTTTTACTTCTCCTTAAATCTTCAACCAAAACTTCATTTGAATTTTGTTCAGAAGGAGCAGAGGAATTTTCAACTCTTTTAGGAATGTGCTCAACCTTCAAAGGAAATATATTTTCAAAAAAATCTGCATCTTTTGTTTCAACAATTGTGTTATGATCTAAAACATCGCTTTTTAAAACCAGAAAACGATAAGCAGCACTTTGTTGAGCATATCCAATAAACATGCAATCAGAGGTTTTAGAACCAATTTTCCTCTTTTTAACATCAGGTAGTAAAACTTTAGCAAGACACCCCCACACTTTCAAATACTGAAGATTAGGCACAAAACCTTTCCATAACTCATAAGGTGTCTTTTTAGTTTTCCTGTTAGGTATTCTGTTTTGTAAAAAACAAGCAGATAACAAGGCTTCACCCCACAGGTTATTAGGTTCTGCAGAACTTACAAGTAAAGCATTCATCATTTCTTTTAAAGTTCTATTTTTCCTTTCTGCAACACCGTTAGATTCAGGTGAATAAGGAGGAGTTACTTCATGAATTATCCCTTCTTTTTTGCAAAAATTATTTAATAATAAATATTCTCCTCCTCTATCTGACCTGACCCTTTTAATCTTTTTGTTTAATTGATTTTCTACTTCTGCCTTGTACAAAAGAAATTTTTCAAAAGCATCATCTTTATTTCTCATTAAATATACTTTGGTATATTTTGAAAAATCGTCAATAAAGGTAATATAATACCTTTTACCACCTCTAGTCTCAGCTTGCTTTAAATCTCCCAAATCAGAATGAATTAAAGCTAGCAACTCAGTTTCTCTTTGAGTTGAAAAATGTGGTTTTTTAGCTTGTTTAGTTTCTGCACAAACTTCACACTTTTGAAAATCATCTTTAGTTTTAGAAATCAGCCCTAGATTTTGTAGCCTCTTAATATAAGATTTATGAACATGTCCTAATCTAGCATGCCACATATCTAGGAATCAATCAAGTAAGCAGAAGAAGATGCATTCTCATTCATTTCAGAAACACTAAGAACAAACAATCCCTTATTACAATAGCCCTTCCCAATAAGAACATTGTTCGTAGTCATGACAATCTTGTCAGATTCAAAACATACCCTAACCCCAGCTTTCCCAAGCAATGCTACAGAGACTAAGTTAACTCTGACCTTAGGTACATATAGCACATCACTCAATGCCAAGGTCTATCCAGATGTGAGCTTCAATACCACCCTCCCTTTTCCATGAACCTTAGCGGTTCGGGAGTCAGCTAGATAAACGTGGTCTTCCCCTTCTTCAAAGGAGGTAAACATCTCTTTGTTTGCACAGATGTGCCTGGTAGCTCTTGAGTCTACCACCCATTTCTTCACATCAGAGACAAGAAGTGTAACACCCCAATTTTCAATTAAAGGCTAATGGTAATTATTGAGGATAATTATCTAATTAAAGTGGAATAATTATGGGTTTGGTGGCTATATTAATTAATATGCCATAATTGTTGAGAAAATTGAAAGAATGGCTCTAAATTAGTGATTAATGGAAGAGATTAATTAGTAAGTAAGAGGGCATGAGATGTGAAATTAAATGGCTAATGAAAGGATTAGAGTAACTAAATTGGTTACTTGCTTTATTGAAGCCAATGAAAAGTTGACATGTGGCAAAAGGAGGTGAAGCAAGAGAGTGAGAAAAAGCCAAATGAGATATTTTAATAGTTTCTCTCTCTCTTCCCTAATTGTTTTTCGCTGAAGAGTGTGGGAGGGAGTATGATTATCATCATTTATTCATCTTCTCCATCTCTCTCTCGCCATTGTTGCAGAAAATAGGGGGAAAAGCTTGCAAAAAGGTAAGGAAAATGGCTTCTATTGCTCAAACTTCCTTCATTAAAGTTGATCCTTGAGTTAAGAGCTACATTTCTATGGTTGTAGCTTGTCCATTAGTTGTGGTTTGTGGCCACACGAAATCTTGGAAGTTGGAGAATCATGAAGTGCCTTTGGGAAAGTTGTTGAGGTAAGTGAAAGCTTCCTTCTCATATAAGATTTGTGGCCATTGGTTAGGCCTTGAATTTTTGGAATTTTAGCCCTAATTTTCGTGATTTAGGGTCTTGGGGTGTTTGAATTGTTGTTGTCATGGAATTAGTGCCATGTTAAGTGTTTTGAATGAATGGTATTGAATTGAAGCTTAAAGGTGAAGTTTGGGAACTTTATGTTGGTTTTGTGCTTTGGTCAAAACAGGGCATGTTAATGGGTTGTGATTTTGGTCATTTTGAGGTTACCATTGTGTTCCTTGAGTGATTTTGTGTGGGAATAAGCTTGGTTATTAATTTTGGAGTTATTGAACACTTTGGTAGAAAATTGGAAATCTGTTTGGTTCAAGCTCTGTTTTGCGTAGTAATTTTGTATGAGCGTTTTGAATGACCAAATGGTATTAGAAAATTCTGAAACTTTCTAGTATTAAATTTCACATCCCAAGATTCAAAATGGACATATATTTTGTGTCATTTAGTTGAGTATCCTGTGAGATATGGTTGTCCAAAGTTTGGTACAAAAACAGAACTCTGTTTTGGAGGAGTGTGTAGTTTTTGGTGATTCTGTATTTGTGTAGTGATTTCCAGTGAAGGGCTATATTTTTCCTTGAAATAGGACTCATATACCTTTCATTTGGCTTTGGAATCACTCCGTTTCGATTTTTCTACAATTAGTTGTGGTTTTTCAAAATTCAGCCCAGAGTCAGGAAATTTCTGGGCCGCGGCCTATGAGTGGCTGGCTGCGGCCCAAACCTTTCTGGCCTGTTTCGGGCCGCGGCCCATGAGCGGCGGGCCGCAGCCCATGGCCTTCTGACCATATTTGGGCCGCAGCCCAAGGAAGGGCGGGCCGCGGCCCACCCCTGTATTCCAGCACTTAGTGTTTTCGAAAAGTGACCTTCAACCTTTTGTTTCCCAACCTTTTAGGGCTTTCATTAGAGGCATTTGTAGTCTCTTAAGAGTCCTAAATGATAACCATTTAAGTGATAAGAAGTCATTGAGAATTTGGAAAAGAGAATGATCCTATGTCCTTGATTTGGTTATAGGGTTTGGTATTCGCCTTGATCATGATTTGATATCCACTTGGATCATGAGTAGCTGATGCTGGAGCATACGTGGAAAGAATAAGTGTAGGGAACTTACCTCTCCTGCATGTATTGATATTTGTGTTTGTGTATTGATGTATGTTATTGCTTTGCCACTACTACAGAATTGAGATATAAACACCCCCAAAGATGTCCCAAATTGAAAATTGGGTGGTTAAAAAGGGAGGCGGTGGCATTTTCGTAATTATATATATGTAGGGGAACCTTTAGGCGTCCCAAATTTGAATTTGGGACGTCTAAAGTGCTTCCTGGCGTGAAATATAAATTTCATAAATTTTTTTACCGCCTGGAGCTGGGTTTAGGCGTCCCAAATGACATTTGGGACGCCTAAACTAGGACTTTAGGCGTCCCAAATGCCATTAGGCGTCCCCTACCCGCATGTCAGACACTTGTCTGACATGCGGTCTTCTCATCTATCACACCCTCTCCTCACATCCTCTCAACAACAACTTTACTCTTCTTCCTCCTCTCCCCACCCACACCGTCGGCCCTCCTCTGTTTTTTTTCCTTCAACTCTTCCCTCCTCCCTTGTTCAAGCTCTCTCCTCCACCGTCGGCCCTTGTTGAACTCCTCCCTCCTCCCTTCTTCTTCTTCCTCTTTGTTTCTTCAACGGCTGCAACCGTGTCTGCTGCAACGTCACCTCCTCCACAGTGGGTAGATTTTTGCTCTCTCCTCCACCTTCGTCCTTCCATTGTTGTGCACACCACCGTGGAGCTCCAACGTCTTCTCTACCTCTCAAACATACTAGCTAGTGGGCGCCCTGATCAGGTTGGTTTATTTTCTTCGTTTTTTTTGTAACAGAATGGTTTATTTTGTTTTTGAAATATAAATTAAATGGTTGAGATTGTGCTTATTATATATTGCTTATATTGAGATAGTTGAGATTAGCCTGATGTGTTTGGTGTGGTTATATTGCTTAAATTGCATTTATTCGGGAATGGTTTATTTTCTTGTTTAAATATAAATTTACTTGTGTATAATAGAAATCCCTGTTGTTTAGTTTTAGGGAAATCTAGCTTTTATAAGGCAATGGAGATTTATCCATACACACGTAGTGGCACCACCCCATTTCATTGGTCTTGTTCCTGCACCATTAATTAGTATATATAATAAAATAAAATATGATTTATTTAACTTAAAGAAATTCTTGTATTAATTACACACAATTGTTTTGTTAATTCCAAATTCTTGAATTATGAAGAATAATTCAAGCCAAAACTTAAAAAGAAAACGATAACCCCAATATTCATTAAATGATTTTTATCTCAATATTTTCAATAAAACAATTTTATTTTTGGAAGAACTCAACTTAAAATTGTTTTGTTAATATGAAACTCGTTTTGTTTTTAATTCTTCCAAACCTCAAAAAAATTCTTTAATTTAATCTTATTGTATTTATTTTATTATACATTAATTTTATATACATATACTTATTAAAAAAATAAGTTACATAGCACTGAAACCCTTTTAATAGGAAAGAAGAGGCTAGGAGGGGGCAATAAAGTTATTAAGCCTATATTTTAAAATCCTAAATTGGGTTGATAACTTAATTAGGCAATCCCATCATATGTCGTTGAGAATTGTACTAAACGTGTGAATGTTATTGGTAATGCCTTAGGTGGTAACAAAATAGATCATAGTTGGATGAATGCTTTGAGAACTAGTGAAGAATATGAGAAAGGGGTGGACGAATTTATTGAATTCGCTAAAAAGAATGCTCCTACAAGAAATGGGAAGTATTTTTGTCCTTGTGTCAATTGTTTGAATGAGAGTAGACGGGATGTTGATGTCATAAAGGATCACCTACTTTGTGATGGAATAAATCTGTGATACACAAGGTGGATATGGCATGGTGAGGAAGTAACTGATTGTCCGTCACACAAGAAGGAAGCTGTGGATGTCATAGATGAAGATAGAATGGAGAGAATGATTAACGATGTTGAGGCAGAATCCTTTACGTAGTCGCAGGAGTATGATAGGCTGCGGAGTGATGCAGAGACACCATTGTACAGTGGTAGTAAGTACACGCGGCTGACAGGAACATTACATTTGGTTAACTTAAAGGCAACTTGTGGGTGGACCGATAGTAGTTTCACATTGCTACTTGAACTATTGTGTGATATGTTTCCAGAGGATAATGTACTTCCAAATCGTATGTATGAGGCCAAGAAAATCCTGTCTACAATGGGTATGGAGTATAAGAAGATACATGCTTGCCCTAATGACTGCGTACTGTACAAAAATGAGTACGGAGGTCTTAGTGAGTGTCCTAAGTGTAAAACTGCATGATACAAAGTGAAAAAAGATGGTGGTTGTGGTGATGTGACAAGTAAAAGGCAACCTTTAAAGGTTATGTGGTATATTCCAATTATACCACGTTTTAAACGTTTGTTTGCGAGTGCAACAAAAGCGAAGAAGTTGAGATGGCACTCTGATGAGAGAATATCTGATGGGAAATATCTTCGGCACCCAGCTGACTCTCCACAATGGCAAAAAATAGATGAAATATTCCCTCAATTTGGCAGCGAGCCGAGAAACCTACGGCTTGGGCTTTGTACAGACGGCATCAATCCGTATAGAACTCTTACTAGCACACATAGTGCGTGGCCGGTTCTCCTTGTAATATACAACTTGTCTCCCTGGCTATGTATGAAACGTAAGTATATGATGCTATCTATGATGATTTCTGGACCAAAACAGCCAGGGAACGATATTGATGTCTATTTGGCGCCTTTGATTGAGGACTTGAAGAAGTTGTGGGAGGAAGGCGTAGATGTGTTTGATGCTTATAAGAAGGAGTCTTTCAAGCTACGTGCAATGATTTTCACAACGATAAACGACTTCCCTGCGTACGGAAACTTATCAGGGTACAGCGTGAAGGGTCACAAAGCATGCCTAATATGTGAAGAAGACACACACTTCCAACAACTAAAGCATGGAAGAAAAACTGTCTACCTTAACCACAGGAGGTTTCTTCATCGGTTCCACCCGTATCGTAGGCTAAGAAAGCGGTTTAACGGCTTACCGGAGCATGGAATGGCTCCAAAGTCACTAACCGGAGAGGAAGTCTACAGTCGAGTGGAACATATTCATGTCACTTTTGGTAAGAATCAGAGGGTTGCAGCTGAGAAGAACATATGGAAGAAGAGATCCATTTTCTTTGATCTTCCATATTGGCGTTCGCTTGACGTGAGACACAGTATTGATGTGATGCATGTGGAGAAGAATGTTTGTGATAGCCTTATCAGTACGCTTTTGCACATACCAGGGAAGACTAAGGATGGGATTAATTCGAGATTAGACCTTGTCGATATAGGAATAAGAGAACGGTTATATCCACAACTAAGAGATGATGGTAGGAGGGCATACATGGAGCCAGCAACGCATACACTATCAAAAGTAGAGAAAAGAAGTTTGTGTGGGTGTTTGCATGAAATGAAGGTGCCGCAAGGGTATTCCCCGAATGTGAGAAGATGTGTCTCAATGGACGATTTGAAGTTAGTGGGAATGAAGTCCCATGATTATCATGTGTTGATGCAACAACTATTACCAGTAGCTATGAGAGGCATAATGAAAGATGAAGTACGAAACACAGTGACAAGATTGTGCATTTTCTTGAATGCTATCTGTAACAAAGTCATTGACACTGAAAAGTTGGATGAACTAGAAAATGAGGGTTATATTATTTTGTCATAACTAGAGATGCACTTTCCACCTTCATTTTTTGATATAATGGTGCATTTGGTAGTTCATTTGGTGAGGGAGGTAAGGCTATGCGGTCCAGTTTACCTGAGGTGAATGTACCCTTTCGAGCGATACATGAAGATCTTAAAAGGGTATTCTAAAAATCCTTATCGACCAGAAGCCTCAATAGTAGAAAGATATGTAGTTGAGGAGGCTATGGAGTTTTGCAAAGATTATATGTCAGGGAAGAAGGAACAATCTCGGCATGAAGAAGGGAGAAGCAAGGGAACACGAGGACTGAAAGTAAAGAATGTTCCTCGTGAAGAGGTGTTGCAAGCCCACTTGTATATCCTGAATAATATGTAAGAAGTTCAACCTTACATAAATGAACACAGAAACACTTTGAAGAACAAGAATCCAAGGAAGAATGACATGCAGATTGCTATTGAGCAAAACAAGACATTCATGCAGTGGTTCGAGGAAAAGGTTTTGCACGAGATCGGTGTGTCTGAGACAATCGAGTGGCTAGCTTGGGGGCCTTCGTTTCAGGTCATTACTTGGACCGGTTATGATATAAATGGCTATTCTTTCTATACCAAAGAGCAAGATGACAAAAGTACCATGCAAAATAGTGGGGTCATGGTAGAAGCTGAATCTATGCATTTTTCCAGTTCGAGAGACAAAAACCCCATATTAGCGTCTATGGCCTATTATGGAGTTATAGAAGAAATATGGGAGATGACGTACAACAAGTTCAAAGTTGCTTTATTTAAATGTAAGTGGGTTAGCAATAATGCCATGGTAATAGATAAACAATTTGGATTTGTCTCAGTCGATCTTCGAAGAGTTGGCTATAGAGACGAGCCCTTCATTTTAGCAAGCCAGGCGAAACAAGTGTTTTATGTCACCGATCCTGCCAGCAAAAACATGTCCATTGTCCTTAAAAGTAAAAAACAGAAGTATGGTGATCCAACCTTCAACCTTGATGACACACCACCTTTCACAACAACTACACCTCGAACAAATGAAGTAGAATTGGTAGATGATGACGAATATGCTGTAAGAAATGACCATGGTGAAGGACTATGGGAAACAATATAGAGTAAGACCTTAATTTATAAACGAGAACTATGTTTTTTCTATTTTACTTCCCGCTTAGTATATTTCGTTTTCATTGCAATTTACTTACGTTTCTGATGATGCTTTTTGTGTTAACAGGAATATGGACAACGTTAGTGATGACGAGAGGCATAGAGATGACGAAAGCTCTAGCAATGATGAAAGGCCTAGAGTTGAACCCCCTGCAAGAAGGAGGGTTAGAGGCTGTACAAAGATGGGAGCATTGGTTGCACGTCATGAACATCAACAGGAGAGGCTGCATATAGACTTCGATGACAATCTGAATCCAGTTGGTCCTGAGGAAGACCACTTCATTAGCTACGTAGGGCTTTTGGCTCGAAGCAAAGTGTGCATTACCTATGATAATTGGAGATTGGTTCCCCCAAAAATGAAAGACATGATTTGGCAGCAACTTTTGGTATGTAAGTTTTGATGCATTGTAGCTTTGTTCTTATTGTTTCAAATATAATAATCTTATGTTTTACCTTGCAGCAAACATACGATGTCCCAGACACCACGGAGATGTATAGGCACTGGATGGATGAGGTTCGTGTACGATGGAAAGGTTTCAAGAACAAGCTAACAGCGCATTACATTCGAGGGGCCCTTAGGGGTAAGGATCCATGTGCACAGTATACATATTTATCTCTAGAGGACTGGAGGTTGTTTGCGGCATCACGAGCAGATCCTAAGTTTTTGGTAAGATGTCTGTCATCATGATATAGAACTTGTAATTTTCATATACTTTATATCGTTGATTCATTTTTTGTTGTTTTTCATTCATAGAAATTAAGTGCAGCAAATGCCTAGAGGCAAGCAGAAAATAAATATCAACATTTCATGTCTCGCGGTGGATATCGGAAGCTTGAGCGGCAAATGATGGCAGAAGAGTTACAGAAAATGAAGGAAGCAGCGGAATCTGATCCTAGCATTGTTATCCAGCCACCGGCACCTCCTCCACGTCACAAAAAATGGAAAGCAGGGAGGGTTAAGGCTGGGAAGTATATAAATCCGACTGTTGCTGAGGTTGCTGCGAGGATTGTAAGTAGTTATACCATAAGTACCTAATTTTTTACATGTTGCGAGTGGTTTCGATACATTTATGATAAACTGCATGCTACAGGATGACCTGGACGAGCAGAGTAGCCAAGGTTCATTCAATCCAAGTAGACGGATGGACATCATGTCAATGGCTATTGGGAAGGCAGATGACCTTGGTCATGTTCGAGGAGAGACACGGGGAGTTAGTGCCGTGAGGTATTTTGGACGAGACCCACGTTATTCGTCACAAGCTGGACCTAGTAAGGACGTTGTAGCCAAGATTCGAGAGGAGCTCGAACGAGAGATCGAGGCCAACCTTCGCGACAAGCTCCGACAAGAGTTATTGCCAGAGCTTCAACTTGAAATGGCAAAGATGTTTGAAGCACAAAGGGCAAGGGACGAGCATAGAATTCAGGAATCCCCGGCCTTTAATAGCACCAGAGGAAGTTACAACCCTCTGGAGCAACCACTTGGCGACCCTTCTCCCACTCCAGTGTCGGGACCACTTGGCGACCCTTCTCCCACTCCAGTGTCGGCAAACCCTTGCACCCTCTATTTGGATGATCCACTGTTGCGTGTTGTTGCTGATGCTCTCGTTCACACACGTGCTACCACCCACCATAATCAGCAAATTTCGGAGGATTTTCGTAGGGTGAATGTGACGAGTGTTAGAAAGGGGGAAGAAGGTACATCCATCCCTGTTCCTGATCCAGAGGTTGGCACGTTAGGTCAAGCGATAGGATCTTTCATCCTTTGGCCTCGCAATCTTATTGGTTCAGACGCAACACCTCCAATGGTAGGAATTACCTTACTGTTACTGAAAATCTGTTGGCATCCTAATAACAATTTGTTTTTTGATGTTCTAAAAGGATGACGAAGCTGCGAGCAAATGGCCCTACTTAGCACGGCTGCAACAGATCTACAAGGGCATTAAACAGATTGACTTGAAGATGCCTCCAGGGATTGTGGGCCAAGTGGAGTATCCCTACACGATTGACAATAAAGATCTCAAGCAGTTTATCAGGTTGGAGGAGATAGATGCAGGCTGGGTCAAATTTGCAGTCCGGTAAGTCTTCTTTCAATTTTCCCATAGAATTCATTTAGTGGTTTTTTGTTTTCATACATTCAAGAATTGATTCCTTGTTTTAATTCTATTATAGCACCTTCCACGATCTCTGCACAAACATGGAAAGAAGTAATTGGTATGGATTCTTATGTCCTACGAATACGACAGGGGATACTTGTACTGTGGCGCATAGGACTCACTATGTCGGCTACGCAATGGCACAAACCAAACTTCGTTGTTATCTAGCACCTATTGTCCAACGGTTCGTATTTACATTTTGTCAATTTAAGAAGTTTAATAAATAATTGTCTTCTCACTCATCTAACTTCATTTTAATGTGTACATGTTGTTAAAGTTACCACTGGACTTTGTGTGTTATATGTCCCCGCCGCAACGTAGTCTATTGGTTTGATCCCTTGAGTAAAAAGCCAGACAGAGATACAAAATCCGTCTTCGACACGTAAGTTATTCTGTTTGTATTTCATTGACAACAAAAATAAATGAATGGTTCTAATTTCTGTTCATTTTGCTTTTCATGATAGTGCTTGTCAAACATATAGAATCCTAGGTGGGTCACGCGAGGGTACAGTTGTTAAAAAGCCAAAGTGGTTTTATCCCATAGTAAGTACATTCGATCCTACCTAATTGTTTCATTGACGGTCCTTTTAGACATACCTTTATTGATTTTAACAACCAATTGCATCCCTTTGATTAAAAGTGCCCTCGGCAACCTGGCAACACTGAATACGGATATTATGTTATACTTTATATGTATAACATAACTCAAAGTGGAATTACTAGCGATTTTGAAAAGGTAATCGCTTCTTCATTCTCAAATGATAATATTTTTGGTGTTCTAATCGAAATGCTAATTAATTCATTTGCTTGAGATTCATTTCATCAAAGCTTATTACTTTCTAATTTTCAGATTTTTGATAATGAAGATGCCTACCTACGTGAAGACCTTGATTTGATCAGAGATCTTTTGGATGGACATCTTCTTCAACATATAGAGCAGTAAACTTGTTATTTTATATCAGTTTGTACTTGTGTGATGACAGCGTTTTGACACTTTTTGGTTGTTTTTTGTTGATATATATAGTAGTAGGTTGTATGAAAGGTTATTGTATGTATATATAGTAAAGATTGTAGTGTTGGATGTCCTTACCAGTTTGTAACGGACAGTGTGGTTTATGAATCTATCTTCTATTCTGTTTCTGCAGTTTGAATTCATTGGGTAATACAGAATGTAAATTATGGTATAAAAAAAACCTAACTTTTAGACGTCCCAAATTAAGAATTGGGAAGCCTAAAATCCCCCAGGGTGGGACTTTAGACGTCCCAAATGACATTTGGGAGGTCTAAAGTCCCACCCTGGGGGACTTTAGGCGTCCCAAATTACAATTTGGGACGCCTAAAGTCCCCCCAGGGTGGGACTTTAGGCGTCCCAAATTGTAATTTGGGACGCCTAAAATCAGACTTTGGGCGTCCCTATCATTTGGGACGTCTTTTGTTTCAACTTACTACGCCCCCAGTATATACGTCCCCCCGTTTTGGGACGTTGAAGGTGCCAAATTTGGGAGGTTAAAGCCCCTTTTTGTAGTAGTGTGCTTGATTATGTGAAACATATATGAATGATTGAAGCTCTGTTTCTATTTATGCTATGGCCATGAGTATGTTATTGAAACATTGAGCATGCGGATATATCATTATGTGAACATGAGTTATTGTGATGCAAGCATGTCATGCATTAAACACTTATCTTGCATGCATAGTGGTATCTGTTGTTAGATCCAATGTTTTGATGATAACAAAGAATGGTTTGAAAAGGAAATGATTAATAATCAAGCTTGAACAAAGTAATGACAGGAACAAGCTTTACTTGAAGTAAGCATGGAAGTAATGAAGATTGGCCAAGAGAAAATGCTGAGGAACTTGATCAGAAGCAAATCTTCTAAAGCATTACTCGAGGAGCTACTCGAGTAATGAGACAAAACTTGAAGTAACCAAGAGAAAACTTCCAATAACCTGCCACCATTACTCGAGGAGCTACTCGAGTAACCAGGTAAAAACTTGGAGTTACTCTCGGCTTGCTAATGTTACTCGAGTAACCAAGTGAAAACTTCCAGTTGCCTTCAAGTTTTCCCAATGATACTCGAGGAGTTACTCGAGTAACTGTGTTTCTGAAAATGTGGACCTCTCGGCATTTTGTACTACTGCTAATGTTACTCGAGGAGCTACTCGAGTAACCCTGTGAAAACTTCCAGTTTCCTTCAAGTTTTCCCCATGATACTCGAGGAGCTACTCGAGTAACTCTGTTTCTGAAAATATGTAACTCTCGGCACTTTGTACCACTGCCAATGTTACTCGAGGAGCTACTCGAGTAACATACTAAAGTAAGTGGAAACTTGAGGTTGGTACCCGATTAACTTGATCTCTCTTTATTTCATCTTCCTCGAGTCCTTACTCTAGTATACAAGTTTTTAATGTTCTATCTTAAGTGGATTCCTCGAGTATGTACCCCAGTATGCAGAAATATTTTCAAAGTAAACTTCAAGTCATTACCCGGGTAAGTTATGCTCAAAAGTCTTAGTTACTCGAGGTGTTACCCGAGTAACCTATGCAAAAATAAGTGCATTACTCAAGTTAGTACCCGAGTAATGAGGTAAGTGCTCTCGGCATTGAAATCCTGCCAACATTACTGGAGTAGAGCATCGAGTAATCAAAATTTTTTTTGAGTTACTTGAGGTGTTACCCCAGTAATCTATGAAGATGCAAAAGCATTACTGGAGTAGCTACCCGAGTAAATAACTATTCCCAAAGGTTTGAAATTTAGTTTACTCCATGCACTACCTGAGTAATCTTGTTTTTATTCATTGACTTTCAATTAAACAAAGATTTCTCGATGTTACTCGAGGAGCTACTCGAGTAAACTTCAAGGGATACTCGAGGAGCTACTCGAGTAAGCATACCCAGAAATTTAGAAATCATTACTACTTTCATTATATTGTTTCCTATATGATTAACCTTTCATTGTATTAGTATTCTTAGTCTATTTACAGAGAAACAATGAAGAAATCATATCAAGAGATGGAAGTCAAAAGAAACGTTCAAATGCCAACCATCACCAACGGATATTTTTCAAAAACTTGAAAATTCAATAGTGGCTGCGCACTCACCAACGGACGAAAGGAAATGTTCCAACGGTCATCAACAACTTACCTATATATATGGGAACCTTCAAACAGAGAAATAACAACAAGCACACACACAGACGACTTATCAAGTTCATTGCTCTGTTTTCATGTTGAAATTATATTTCTATGCTTCAGTGATTATCATTTACTCTGTAAGAGAGATATTTTATTCAAACTCAATATTTGTTATTGAGATAACTTAAGGTTGTGGAACCTTGAGTTGGGATTGGATTACAACCTGTAAGGGGGAGCGAGTGTCCAGGTGAAAGGAACTTGCTTGTACTGAGGTGCCAAGAAACCACTGAATCTTATAAGCTATAGTGAAACTCTCAAAGAAGCTTTGAGGACTGGACGTAGGTCAAAGTGGTTGTGACCGAACCGGTATAACTCCCGGTGTACACTTCGGTGATATTTCTCCTTACTCATTACTGTTTTAATTCTTTTGTTAAAGTTTTATATTTTTGAAAGAAATTTTAGTATCACCCAATTCACCCCATCTTGGGTGAAACGCTTGATCTAACATCTGTTTCCTACTGGGATTCTCTAGAATCTCACCCTCCCCTACCAACATTTTAGACAGGACAAGTGGCTCGAGGAAGGAGCAAGCGACTAGGGGCGGCGAGAATCCCTTATGGGCATTTAGATTTGGTTTGGTTATCATTGCTATTTGGGATAATGGTAGTGGATTTGGATATATAATTGTATATGTTGGGATGATATATTGGATATGTATTGGGAATGAAATTTGTGTAATCCCCATTGAGGAATTGTAATGGGCGTATTGCCCTATGAACCTTTAGGGCCCGTTTGGTACGCAGAATTGATTTTGATGGAAATGGAAATGGATATGGATATGGAAATGGAAATGGAAATGGATATGGATATGGAAATGAGGTTTAAAAGTGTGTTTCGTATGTCATGGAAATGAGATATAATTTTTGTATGAAAATACCAAAATATCCCCTTAAATTAAAAAATAAAAGAATCTTGCATAAAATCCTATCACCACAAAAAAATGAAAGCATGGAAAGGGGCAAAATAATTTTTCTGGGTGGAATTGACAAATCCTAGCTTTTGGCATGGAAATCATTTCCATCAATCTTGATGTAATTAGCCTCCACATGGAAATGATTTCCATGTTCCTAGATTTGTACCAAACATGACAAAAGCATGGAATTGGCCTCCAATTCCATTTCCATGAGGCCAATTCCATGCTACCAAACGGGCCCTTAGTGAAGATATGAACCTGGAATTGCCGGGATTGTTATTGTGCACTCTGATATATTATAAATGTTAATTATCTTCGCAATGTAATTGTATTCGAAATGTGAATGTAAGAACAGGTTAAAGTGTTTGAGAAATGTATTTGTGAAAACCCTATCTTCAGGATGGGGAATGTAAATGAATTTTGATTATTATTGGTCTCTATTTCACTCTAATGTTGTATTTCGAATATAATTACAGAGGGGGTTACAAGAAGGGCTTGTGACACCACAGCAACAATGATTTCTTCATCACTGCTATCATTTCCTTCAACCAAATTCACATTTGGCTTAGGAGGATTTTCACCCCTTTGAGAGTTATCTCCCTTAGCCCTTTTCCTGCACTGTGCTGCATAATGACCTGGTTTTCCACAGACAAAACAATTGCCCTTCTTCTTCTTGGGGTTAGAGACTTTGGGCTTGTAGTAAGGTTTCTTATTTTTATTATTTTTGTTTTTGGGATCATACCTCTTGTTGTGCGGCTTTTCCTCAACTAGGTTTGCTTTATCAGCCAATTCCTTGCCCTTTGCAGGTTGTATTGCCTTTCTGTTGGTATCTTCAATGATGATATGAGTGATCAGATCATTCAAGGACAACTGTTTCTGTTTGTGTTTCTGTTGTTGCTTGTAGTCATTCCATGAATCTGGCAGCTTTCCGATTAGTACACCGGCCACGAACTCATCTGGCAAATTGATCTTTTTAGCCTTGAGCTCCTCATTCAGCTTATGGTACTCGTTGATCTGTAGCTTGATGTCTTTTTCATCTGTCATCTCCCACTTGTAAAAGTTTCCTATCACGAACTTCTGCTTTCCAGCATCTTCAGCAGTATACTTGAGGATAAGTGATCCCCATATCTCACTTGCTTCTTTATAGACATGGTACACATCGAACCTATCGTTAGATAAAGTAGTAATAAGAGTGTGTCTGCAAACCTTGTTGGCATAGGCCCAAACATCCTTCTGGGCTTGGTTAGCATCTGGGGATGGTGCAGACTGTGTAAGTGCATCAGCAACTCCATGCATGTCAAGAACAGTGTAGACACGTTCCTGCCAGTGTCTGAAGTTCTTCCCCTTAAACTGTTCAATCTTAGAAATGTCTAGAAACTGCCTGGGCATAGGAACCGGCATCGGAATAGGACCAGAACCAGCATTGTTGACACTGGGAGCAACAACACTGTCAGGTTGAGCACCAGCTCCGAAACCAACAGGAGGAACAGAAACAGAAGCCATACTAGCTCTTAAGATTGTTAAGATTGTTGCCGAACTCCTGCGAATGCACCGTAATCTGAGTCACGTTCAAGGACGCTGTCCTTAAGAGCTATTCCGCAACTACCGGCTGACTGGAAGCGGCACTCCCCAGGATAAAACGGATTCTTCCTGTAGGCACAGGGTGAACAGAACAGCAGAACGAGAACAACTAAAAGGCAAAGAGAACAGAGGAATGTCGGAGAGGAAGAGAGGGCTCGATATGTTAGAGCTGGGTGCCTGAACCTCTTGCAAGTAGTGCCTTTTATAGGCCTCCATGCATCTGAACGTTGAGCAACGTTTTACTCCTCATAAACACCATTAAGCCACCGCTTACACAATAATAAAACCACATGATGAGGCCATTTCTGAACATTGAAGGACCAGATCCGTTCGGCAATTATAATATCCGTTTGGCAATTTAAAACATATGTTTGGCAATTTAAAATCTGGCCCATGACCTCTGTAACAGAAATACTGATGCTTCAAGATTCAGATGCCTCAAAACTGGGTTTTTCCGGTAAGCTATTTTCACACAAATAAATTGTAGATTTTTTCAAAAAAACATTTGATAAAAAGTGCCCAGTCCACATTTAATTCACGCGCAGGGGGGAAAATCGCCGGATTTCCACTACGTTTGCCTCTTGGTGGCCCTTTGTTGTGCGCGCTAGCCCACTCTTCCTCTTGGCCCATTTACTAGCCCAACTTCACAAGGTGTAATATATACACTAGCATTCTCTCTTTCCCAAGCAATGTGGGACTTGTTCCATTTGACACACCCACATGTAGCTTGTATCTCCAACAATTTTTACCTAAGTCATGTCTAGAGGCCCTGAAGATATGATATAATGGAAGAGAATTGGAATTCATGATTGTTTCCCTATTCTCCTGTTCTAGTTGAGCAGTTTGTATATGTTAGAGATGAGTTACGATAAGTTTGAGGCATAAAGTTTTGTGTAGAATAATACCAAAAGAGTAAAGTTGGAAGCATTAGAAATGAAATGAAATTTTTGCATGTAGATATGTGTGTGTGTCGGCCTGGGCATTAAATTGGAGAAAGTGCTGAAATTTTATAATTTAAAGCCTATAAATTAATTCTTCATGCCAAGTTGTGTATGGAAATAGCGTGAGGGGAGAATTTAAAATTAAAGTAAGAAGATAATTAAGTCAATAGTTAAAAAAAAAAAACAAGTGGAGCTAAATGAGAGTTTGGGGTTGGGAGAGATTTATTATGCAATGGTTCAACATTTAGTATTAATCTGCCCCAACATACATAATTAATAGGATCGAACATTTGCTACCAAGACAAACAGGGAAGAAGCGCAACTAGAAAGAACAAGTGAATTAAGGAGTAAGCAAAAAGGGATAAGCTTCAAAAGGTAGTGAAATTATTTGACTCTTGTATAGTTTGTGTAAGGTTTTGCTTGCATGTTTATTTGCCATACATGCCGTATTTAGGCTTTTGAACATGTAATCTCCTTACTTGAGTTTGTGCCATGCATAGCTATGTGTATTTGTTTGTATGGTGTTATTCTTAGATTAGCTATTTACATACTTAATTAATTGCCATTGCACATTATATATTGAGTTGATATTTTAGTGTTGAGATTCCCCTGAATCATGCCTATTTCTCCCATGTATAGACCAAAGTATGTGCTAGTACCTTGAAAGGAAGGAGCAAGCTAGTGGAGGTTGCTCGAAGATGGAAGCACTTGTAAAGTTATTTTGACTTTGTTAATGTTGATTGAAATAAGTGATTGTTGCATATATGTTTGTTTAAGTTATTGTAAGTTGATTTATGTGATGATATGTAATTAACCTCCATAAGGAGGAGAAGGAAGGCTAGACTCAAGCTCAAGGTAAGTGCCACACTAAGGTTTAAGATCATGGCAAAAGATTCATGAGAATAAGTAGATATATAGCTAGTTTTTATGGTTGCATAAGCCATAGACTTATGAATGTCTAGAGACAAAGCAAGGGTTTAAATTTGGGGAGGAAATTTAGTATGAAAATAGCATATATCTAGAGCTTTCTAGTTTATAATTTTTGAATGTGTAGATTGAAATATATGAATTTTCATAGTAGCGTCAAATTTTCTAAAAATAGCTGCGAAATTGCTGATACTAGTTTGGGAAATTTTGGATTGAATGAGACTAAGGTGAGCCCAGGTCTCAATTTTAGTTCAAAGTATTTTTCAATAGCTTGAAATAGAATCTTGAACCACTATTTTTAGAGTTAAATTGATTTAGGTATGAATTTTAAAAAATATAAAAGAATCCATTATTTCTCCAAGCTTTAAGAAAATTTTTTAGTTTAGTCTAACTATGGGTACTTATTGGGTTATTAATAGTTCTTAAATGGCTACACAATTATAATAAGTTATCCGTGTTAAAATTGGTATCGATTCATGTATCAAAATTTTGATAAAAAAATCAAACTATTAGTGGTAAAGAGCATATTGAGTTCGATTTGGAAAACAACCATAGTACAAAAAAGGGGATTGGACTGGCCAGTTCAACCGGTTGAATTGGAATTGGTAAGTGGCTTAGTCTGGTTCAACCATCAGACTGCGAACCGGTCGTACCAATCAGGAACCGGTCAGAACCGGTGGTTTACTAGTTGAACCGGTTTCCTTTTAATTTTTTTATTTTTCTAACTATTATCTGATGCTAATTTTTTAGGAAAAAAATGAAAGATTGAAGACTAAAATGAAAAGAAAAGTAGGTAAAGAAAGAATAAATCTAAAAAAAAAGAAAATGATGATGAAAAAACCTATTTAAAAGAATATAACAATTATAGGAAAGGAGATATCATTACATAAGTATAGGCATCATAACTAATATTAATAGATTTTAAGCATTTTTTTTGTAAAGATTTTCATATTTATCTATAGAAGTTTAAACATATATATATATATATATATATATGACTGGTCCGATCACTGGTTAGACCCCGGTTGACTTATTAACCCTTGAACCTATGTTGTGATGGCATGACTAGTTCATTGCCCGGTCTAGTTTTTATTCCTTGAAAACAACAGCAAAAAAAACAGAGAGAGAGAGAGAGAGAGTTTGATTTGGAAAAAACTTACTTGTACAACAATTTGTAAATAAATTCTTTTTATGGGTTAATATAATATTTGGTCCCTCTAGTTTGCCCTCATTTTAGTTTAATCTCTAAAGTTTCAAACTAGAGGTTTTTGTCCATCAATAATGTAATACCCCGAATTTTGGGATTGGAGGCTTGGGAATAAGCCTAAATTGAGTGAACTACTAAGCCCCAATTTAGTAGATGTTCTAAATCTATTCTCTAATATTCCTTATATCTTTGGGGCATTAAAGAAAATAAAATGGTTAATTTTAAAGAAAGTGATTATGCTTATGGTGAAATCGCCTATGAGGTAGTGAGCTTGTCATATGATTTTGAATGATCAAATGACAAGAAAAAATTATGACATTTTACAGGATGAAAGTAGACATCCTAAGCTTTAATTTGATAGTTCATATGACTCAATTAGAGCTATATACAAAAAGATATGAATTTTTGAAGTCAGCACAGAAAAAACTGAAATTTCTGGACCAATATACAAAGATTGAAATTCTGGGAATTTTATGATTCAATTCAGCAAAAGTCTATATTTTTCCTTGAAACTAGACTCAATAAGGGTTCTATAGGCTTTGGAATCACCTCATTTAGAATTTTCTAGAATTAGTTATGATTTTTCAAAGTTTAAGCAGAAATCTGCCAGAATTTTGTAAAAATCCGAAAAAGGAAAAATAATTATTGGATAATTATAATATCTTATAAAATCATATTTTACAATCTTCCTCCTCCCATTTTCGTCAGTTTTGCTGCAACAAGAGAGAGGAAGTGTGAAATTTTAGAGAGAGAAAAGGGGAGGAAAAAGCTTACAAAGGTAAGTGATTTCTTCGGTAAATCGGTTCCTAATGCATATAACTCCGCTCCTAAGCAATTCTTCTATGTGGATTAAGGTTTTGAAGCTCAAACTTCACTCTTGAAAGCTTAGGGTTTTCAGCCAAGAAGAGGAAAAGATAGTGGAAGCTTGAGGTAACTTCCAAACCTTCGTATATTGACTATTCTGGCTGCTGTAGACAATTTAATCGGTGAAATTTCGTCGGATTGTCATTGGTTTCAAAAATGGAAAATGGGTATGTGGGACTGTTATGCTGCCAAAATTGGTACTAAATTGTAGTTGTCACCTAATGGAATAGTCAATAAAGTGGTTAGGAGTATAAAGGAATGCTTTTACGGAACTGAAATCACAAAATCCCGATTTTCCCCGGAAAACCCATATATTTCGGCCAGGGATGTTTGAGGCCTTTATAGTTGGGTTTTCAATGATTTTATGATTCCATTGAGTTCAGGAGGGAAAATTAGGTGGGGTTACAGTTAGGCATTTTTTCGGAAAAGGCCGAGAAGGCATAATTACGGAAACGCCCCTAAAACCATAAAAGTAGGGCTGCTAAGGGCAATTTCGTAATTTGACATTGAATTTGATAATTCTGAGTCCGGAAATGGATTCCTTGGGTGAAAATATGTTAGGATAGCCCAGGTTAGAATTTCGAGAAAAGTACAACCGGACCGGGTACGATGGGGCCGGGTCCCTAGGGGTATTTTAGTAATTTTTTAAGATAGACTCATATAATCCCCAGAAACACTATGAAAGTGTCTAAATAGTATATTTGACATTGTAGGATCGAATATGGAGCCCCGATCTGTTGGCACGCAAATTGAGGAGAAAGATTGGAGGTAGGGGACTTACCTTACTTGCATGTATTTGATATCTTTGCTTGTGTAATTATATATGTGATTGCTTTACTTGATTGTGTAAAGCATATTTGAATAAATGAAGCTCTGTTTCTGTTTTCACTGTGGTCATAGTCTTGTTGTATGAAACATTGAGCATGCAGAAATGTCATTATGGGGCATACATCTAGATAAAGCTAACATGTCATACACATAGCATCAATCATGCATGCATTATGGTATCTGTTTCCTACTGAGATTCTCTCGAACCTCACCCTCCCCTACCAACAATTCAGACAAGAGACGACAAAAGATAAGCAAACAACAATGCAGAGTACCGTATGAGGGGATTACAGTAGTGGAACGAAAACGGGAAGAAGTCTCCGTTTCACTGGAATGAATTTAGACATCCTAGTAGCCTTGTACGGCTACCTTAATCGTAAGTATCATATACAAACCCCTATAGGGAATTTATGTAATTATACACTTATTATCAGTATATTCATGTTATTCCTGTGTTGCCCACCGAACTATATATCATCTTCCGCGAATACTCTGAAAAAGGTGAAAATTAGATAAAGGCGTGACAAATAAAGACATGGATCATTTTATATCTAGAAGGACCAAAACTAGTTAATTGAAACTTGAGGGAACAACGCCATAATGTGGGTAAACTTAAGGGACTAAAGATGATATTAACCCATTATTTATTAATAATTTATCATTTCTATTTTTATGATTATTTTTGTTCCTCTTATAGAAAAATCTTATAGTTATTGTTATTCATTATTCATGAATATGTAGTATACATGGCTCTGCTCTGAAACCTCCGTAAATTGATAGCAGATTTTTTTTTTTTGTTGATAAAAAAAAGATTTTTTTTTTTTTATGTTCTTACATATTTTCTTATTTTTTTAAAATAAGAGAATATGATTTTGATTTTTGTATTCATTAAAATAGATATTCAAAATGTTTACTAATGCTAAATATTTAGAATAGTACTTACAAAGGGTTGATTGGCAGAGTAAATTAATGACTACAATATTTTAGAAGCGTACTATATAGCTGCTACATAATATTAACCATGCATATAGGATGTTTCATTATGTAGCATTGTTATTTTTGAAACGTTAACATAGAACCTCAATAAAAATTAGATTAAGTCAATGTCTCTGATATCAAGAAGATTGGTGTTACATTTTCTATATTGTGCAGGAATTAATTCATTATTGTAGTCAATCTTTTGATTAATCAATTCCCCCTATGTAGGTACCATCTTCATTATGTAGTCTTTAATTTATAAGCAATGTTATTAAACTTGGAACACACAGTTAAATTTTTTCCCCTTCAGAGGGGCGATCCAGATTCAGATTGATGAGAGGGGGGAGAGATGAACAGGAGAGGAGAGGAGGAACAGTCGGTGATGTTGCAGAGATATGAGAAGGGAAGACGAAGTTGAAGAGATTTAAGATCTGTGAAGCTCAGTCCCTGTCGGTAATGTTGGTGAGGGTCAGTAAACAGTTGGACACAGAGGTTGTGAGGCATGACACATCTTCATCAAGTCTTGTTTCATTTGGTGACACGGGCTGTGACGTCAAGCAAGAGAGGAGATGAAAGCTTGAGGTGAGATTAAAACGGCGCTGCACAAGGGAATAAAGAGGGATAATTAAGGTAAATGGGCTTGGGCCCATTCCTTCTAAGCAAAATTAAGGCTCCCAAGATTTTTAAAAGGGAAAATTTTATTAAAAGACAGTTAAATTAATCAAACATTAATTTAGGTCACTGAACTTAATAAATTATAAATTAGGTTATGTGACACATTAGGGATTTAGATATTGGACTAAATTACATTCATGCCTTTTAGTTAATATATCATATATCTAGACAACTCAAATAAATTGATCAAGAAGCAAAAAAATTACTGAAAAGCTTTCTTACACTTTCTAAAATCATAGAAGCAAGAAATGGGTAGAATTTATCATATATGATTATTAGTGTGATTCACATGGTTGAGATTATTTTGTGGGTTTTGCGAACATCTCATTTGGGTGTTTTCTTGTTAGTTCTGATATCATTGTTCTGTTATTTTAGTTTCTTATTTTCTGATAATTAGGGCAATACGTGTGATATGATGGCAATACGTGTGATATGATTTATATTAAGGTTGAATGGTTAATAGTTAAAAGAGCTTCCTTGCAGCCGAAATGGTGTCACCAGACAAATGGGTTCAAGATTGGAGGACGATAAATCGCCTAGATATATCTTTCTTTTTTTTTTTTTTTGCTTTTATGATTTCAGAAATTGTGAGAAATTTTTTTTTTTGTATTTTTATTCTATTTTTTTGCTTCTTGGTCAATTTATTTAAGTCGCTTGGATATATGATATATCAATTAAGGGCCATGGATGCAATTTGACCCAATTTCTAAATCCTTAATTGTGTTATGTAACCTAATTTATAATTTATTAAATTTAGTGACCCAAATTAGAATTTGATCAATTCAACTATTTTTAAATATGATTTTTCATTTTTAAAAAATTTAAGAGAATAGTTGTGTTTTGAATAGTAAAAAAAAGTTTGCATAATAATATGATTTTTTATAACAATTCAAGATATTGAATTGATATTTAGTATTTGGAGTAAAAAATTAGTTACTTCTAATGTGTTCCTTTTCCAGTTATCTCTAATGTCCAACTAATTTCATTTTAATATGTATAAAATTTTCATTTTATCCAAAAAAAAAAAAGTATTTGGACGGTATTTAAATTATTTTTAAATTTTTTATTCTTCACTGGTCTAACCCCGGGTTAACTCCGATCTAACCACTAACCCTTAACCTACTGCTTCAACAAGTTCAAAGGCCATTCCACGTTTTATTTTATAAGTTTCACATTGAACATTTTTTTTCATAAATCCAATACTCAAAATTGGAATGATTTTTCTAATAAAAAATAAAGAAACGTATAGAAAAAATGCGATCAAGTGTAGAATTCAAGGTTTAAAAACAAATTATAAAAAATTTATCATATATTTCAAATTAAAGGCTACCTTTGTTTATTGGGAGAACCCAATTAAATCCTGCCAAAATAGCAATATCCAAATTTAAGCTTATATTTTCAACAAATTTTAAATAAGGCTAAGAGGCTGGTTAAGAATTTATGAATATTGTTAAAAGAGCATAATGCCCATCTATAGCAATGTTTTAAAAAGTTAGACCGGACATCCAGAAGGAAAAGGCAGCAAGCATAGTTCAAATAGTCGATCGGTCAGATCGTTTAGTTAGACCGGCTATGTGATGATTAAATTAAAAGTAATATTATATACCCATATAATATGTCACTCTACACCTAAATGTAAGTTACTTGTAAAAAAAAAATATTTAAGATATAAGTCACTTATTGGGTGATTAATGAATTTTCTCAATTTTATCCATATTTAATTCTATTAGAAAGAGATCAAGAAAAGATAGAGGTGTGAACAACTGAAAATCATTTATAAAATAAAGTGGGACAAAAATATTAATAAAGCCAAATGTAGAAAGTTTTATCAATTTAATAGTATGTATACACACACACACAAATATTTAACTTTATAGTAATAATATTTTTTGCCAGCTATATTATTACTCATTTTGAATTTTGGTAAAACAATCATTTTATATAAAAATATATAAAGAAATTTGTATAACAAAATTAAAATAAAAATAAAAATAACATAAAAACGAAGATGTCAAGATAGCCAAAAGTTTCAAATTTGTCCGGTTCTTTTGAAACTACTCCAGTTCTGGCTTGACACCAGATTTTTGGCTTAAATGCTGGTTTAAGACAGGTCAACCCTTTAGACGATTCAAACATGAGAAACGAGCTAGTAAAAAGAACAGGTGACGGTCCCGTCCAACTTTCAAAACCTTAATCTATAATTAAAAAGAAAAATTGAAGATATTTTTGAGCAAAATTTAAATTCAGACATGCACTTGTAACAATTTTCTAATTATTTTATTTATTTAAATGATATCTAATCGTTTCATTTCGTTTTATTTATTTAAATGACAATTTAAACTCTTTATTTTGTTCTGCTGTTTACCGGATCTTAAATTCACAAAATCCTTAAGCGGTTAAAAAATCTTAATTTACATTTTACTAAATGTCATTTTTTTCTCGGAAAAATTGCTTTGCCACCCACACTATACTACATTTAAATCAAATGAAATGAATTAGTAATAATGGGAACTCCGTGAAAATTACAAGTTAGATTGAAGGATGAGAAATTTCGTCATTACTACTACTACATTAATTAAAAAAATCTTGGATTCTTTTTCTATATTCTTGTATATAAAGAAATACTATGCTATGCTATCTCAAAAAATTCAAAATTCCGCTTTACCTTTTATATAGAGCTAGAAAATGTACTTAAAGGGAGAAAATCGATTTATTTTCAAAGCGAAACAAAATAAAAAGATTAAATTGTTGTTTTAATAAATAAACGGAAATAAAAGAATTAAAGAAAAAAGATAAATAAATATCACTTGAACTTTAAAATCTCAAATTAGTGATTTTTCAAAAACCTAAATTGTTAATTGTTATACTCTTTTTATCAATTCCATTACTCTTATTATCAACAAAACCAATTTAAGATTTTGAAATTCAAGTGGTATTTAAGTATCTTTTTCCCTAGAATTAAACTATCGTTCAAATAAATCAAATGATTAGGAAAATGTTAGAAATACATGTCTCAATTTGAATTTTGGCCAAAGTTGCTTTTAAATTTTCTTTTTAGCTGTCACTAGAATAAAATTGCCTTTTTAGATCGCAATATTTATACCGGTTATAAGGGATTAGGTCTAAAAAAGATGATCGGTGATAGTTTTGTAATTATAAAAAACTTATAAGACCGGTTCTTAAAATATGCGGTATAAAATAAATTATTTAGACCGGTTATTAAAACAACCTATCTAAAAAGATTAAAAACATAATAAAATTTTTGATAGTTTTTATATCAGTTATTCAAACAACCGGTCTAAACAGATAAAAAAATTTAAAATAAAAATTTCTGAAGGTTTTTAGATCAATTTTCACTAATAACCGTTCTTAATGATGAAATCTTTTAGACCAATTGTTTTTTAAATCTGTCTAAAAGATACTATTTAGACCTTATTTCCCTTTACTCGGTCTAAAAGTGATATTTTTCAGTATTAAAAATAATAAAAATAATAAAATATTTGATTTTTAGAGCGGATCTTCAGGATACCTGGTCTAAAAGCTAATTTCTAAGTGTGTGTTTGTTTGACCGTTTGAACACCCAATTGACTGATTGAGTGTGCCAATCGGCCTTACACAGTGATTTTGCATAAAGTGGGTGTTTGTTTCGGTGATAGACTAGCAGAAAAAAGTTAGAAAAAGCTCAGATGGAAATAAGCTAGGAATTGAAGCTTATGAGAGCGTTGGTTTTTGTTTTGAGGAGTATTTTCATATTTTTGGGATCAATGAGGTATTCAAAATCACTTCTAATTATAAAGTTTCTTTTATAAAAAATGTTCTAAATAATTTTATCTTTCTTTATATATTAATATTTTGCTAATTAGAGAATACTTTGGGATAAAAGTTTAGACAAGTTTTGAGTTTTGTCAATATATGACTATAGAAATGTAGAGAATAATTAATAATTAATTTTAATGAGTTTAGATTTATTATTTAGTTGTTTTATGATTTTATAATCTTTTTTTTATAAACATTTCATAAATTAGTTTCTATATGATATTTTTACCCATTAAATTTAGTTTAAATAATTTATTTAGATTATTGGAGGTATTATTGAGGTTTTAATCGGTTTATTTTATTAGATTTTGAGCTATGTGAAAATATGAGTTAGGATTTAATATTTAAATTAAAGTTTGATATAATTTATAAAATTTAAGCCTGAAATGCACAATAAAAAAGACTTTTGGAGTGTACCAATTTAAATTAGAGTTTGATATAATTTTATTTAAAATTGTACCATTGCCAAATTTTCAAAGTTAATTTTTGAGAAAATTGTGAAAAAATCCCTCTATGTGTAGATATCTCCCAGATCCCATTTGGCAATTAAGTTACCAATTGGGTTTTTTTTCACAATTATCTTTTTCATTTTTTCATAATTTTTACAATTTTTTTTCTTAAATAATACAAAATTCACTTATGCAAAAATCAAACCAAATATTATCACTTTTACATAAATTACTTATCCAATAATCTAAACACTCATTATTTTATCTAATCTAACTTTTTTTCTAATTTTAAGATGCTATAAATTTAAATAAAAATAAATTAGTTATTTTATACCCTAAATCTGTATCGTCTACACTTATGCTTACTCGCTCAATCGCTCTGTCTCTTTCACCGTTGCCGCCGCGACCTAGCTCTATGTATCATCTTTGTTGCCGTCGGAGGAATCTGCATAACGCTCCTAAGAAGACCCGGAGGAAGAAATCTAAAAAACCGTCCAGTGATATTGGCAGCATATCAACAAAATCTAGATCGAGGTCTCAAAACTCATATTCGAATGTTCGATCGCCGTCATGCTCTGATTAGGGTTTTTTCGTTGTCATCGTGAGGTATCTTCTTCTTCCGGTTATTCCCATCTAATTTATTTTCTTCAATTTTAAATATATGTTCACGGCTTTACATAGAATTTGCAATATGAGGTTTTGTGTATTTGTAATATGAGGTTTTATTTCTTTGACACTTTATTTCTTTTGATTAGGATTACAACACATGAAGTCTAAGACTCCAAATTAGACCGAAGTGCAGCAACTAAATAACCAGGAGGTGTGCAAATCGACTCATTCAATTGTTACTTCGCATTCTCTAGGCAAATACCCACGGATTTCCTCCAATAAACCACGCTTTCTTTCTTTGTTCTTGTTTTTTTAATTTTCTTTTAGGCTAGCAAGAGATCAAATTGCAGTTTGTGTCCGGTATATATCCTCTTTATGGTTATTGCTTTAGATTACATTTTTGTTCCAGGCTAAAAAGCATTCGTAGTAAATCTCACATGTTGGGGCTACAAAAGGTTTCTTAACATAATTTTATTTTACCTGCAACATCATATATTAGTTCCCATACAAGTTTAACTATTTGAATGCTTGGTTAAGTGACAAGACAAGAAATGGTCATTTTGTTTATCTTTCGTTTTTATCTTGTTCCAGGCTAAAAAACTTTCCCTTCCCTCTTTATCTTCCTTTGCCCTCTGTATACTGTCAATTTTGCTCAACATTGTAATCTGAATGTATTTTCATGACCGATGGAATACAACTTGGAGGGCTTGGCTTCATCTTCTGTGAGTCATGTTGGCATAAGTCAAGGGCCACCAATAGGAACCAAACCAACCACATCCTTTGAATGTTTGACTACCATTGCAAGATTTGTAGGCTGGTAAGGTTCTCTTTGAGCTTTGTTATCGGACTATCTATCACACTGTCAATTCATTTAGTGCTTGAGTTTCAGTATGCATCTTTTCTGGTTAAGTTACATAACTGGTGTTTCTTTAACTTGTGATTCTGCTATAGGCTTTATTTTTTCCTTTGTCCTTTCCCTCCTGTCTTTTGGATAAATTAATTGCAGTAGATTTGCAGAAACTCCTCAAGGCCTTTGTGTATTTAAATAATGTTCTCTTCCTCCATTTCAATGGATGACATATTTTTATATGTATATGGATTTTAAAAATCCAACCATGAGGTTCAAATCTGCCCTCAAAGTTGTTTACATAGTCCAGAACAAACCTAGGCTTGAAAAGTCAAATGTAAGATGCTATATGGTGTGTTTGTTCCGATCTTTTAGGTGCTCTCTCTCTCTCTCTCTCTCTCTCTCTCTCTTATAGGAAGACTATTGAATCTACAAAAGCCAAGAGGATGCATCATTCATCTGCCATGATAAAATGATAGTCCCGATGTAAACATTGGTTGCAAACATATTCAGTTTTAAGTTTTGGTAGAATTTTAACAGAGTACTCTTAGATATCAGTTTTAAGTTTTGGTTGGAAATGTGTTCTTTCACAAATTTTGCCAATTCTCAGAAATGTGTAGTAGTTGTTAAGATACAGATGCTATTTATTTCATTTTCATTTACATGTATTTTGGCTCACGTGAGTTCATGTATATAGTTCATGAACCTTTGTATGATGAATAGTTATTTTATTAAATTTGTTCACACTTTAATTGCAAGATTGAGATATTTTTTATTAATTATTATCAAGTTTTTATCTTATGAGTTGTTGTTTTTCATTATTTAGTTACGGTTATTATAGCTTACTTAAAATTATATGATAGTAAAAAAAAGTGCCTTATTTTTTTTGGATTGGGGTGATTTTAAAATCCTTCCAATCCAAAAAAAAAAGCCCTATTTATTTTTTTTTTTAAAAATGTCACTTTTTAAACCGGTTGTGGGGGAGATCAGGTCTAAAAAAAGACTTTTTAGACCTGTTTTTAGAATAACCGGTTTTAAAAAATCATACTTTTAAGACCGGTTATTAAAACATGAGGTCTAAAAAAAAAATTTAGACCAGTTTTTAGAACAACCGATCTAAAAAGTCTAGACTTTTTAGACCTGATCTTTGAGCAACCGATCTAAAAAGTGATTTCTAGACTTTTTAGACCTGATCTTTGAGCAACCGATCTAAAAAGTGATTTTTAAGACCGGTTTTTTAACCGATATAAAAAGTAACAGACTTTTTAAATCTGTTGTCTCAAGACCTCATCCAGAACCGATCTAAAAAGCTATTTTTAATCGGCCTAAAAAGCCATTTTTCCATCGGTGTATAGATGGGCATTCTGGTTTTTTTAATAACATTCATAAATCTTTAATAAGGCCTCTTGGTTTTATTAGCAGTTTGTTAAAAATGTGTAGACTTAAATTTAGAATTTGGTATTTCCGAAGGATTTAATTGGATTCTCCACAGAAACTTTTCCTAAATACGTCCATGTTGTTTAAATAATGTTATTCCAGTATTGAATCATCAAATCCTAAATTTTAACTTAAATCTAAATGTGGTCAAGTTTTAGTATATTTCTTTAGTCATATATCTTAAATATTTTTATTGTTATTTTTAGACATGAAATTCTCTATTTAAGAGCGTTTTCTATGATTTTACATATTTTCTTCATTTTCTTAGAAAACAGAATTCAATTTCAAATTTTGAATTTGAAAAATGAGGGGATTTAAAAAATAAAGCAATGGGAGCTTTGTCTTTTCACCCACAAAAATTTTATTTCATTTTGACCCTAAGGAGAGAATGGTGAAGTTTTACAATCTTTTGGAAGTTGACTAAAATAAAATCTCTTCCATGGGGGTTGATTGAAATTTCTCCTAAAAAGGGCTGATTGAAATTTCCCCTAAAAAAAGTTAACATATATGACCAACGAATAAACTTGAATGCCATTAAATTTAGATTTAAGACTTTTACCTTACATAAAACAATGGTAGAATTGCAAGTTCTTATATAAATCGAATGCATATACAATTCTAGATCAACAAAGTTGTTAGTAGCTTTAATTAAATTTGAAAATGACAACATTAAAGGATAATTTGACTTTAAACATGATCTTTTTCTAATGACAGTCCGTTTGCTCTCGTTAATACCAATTAGGTGCAAGTTCAATCCCCACAAACTATCACTTTTTTTTTTTTTTTTTCAAGGTTCTCTTAACGTAACAAATGACATTTTTAAAGTAAAACTCAGGCGGGATGTGGTGGGTCCTAAAGTGCGTAGTTTGATTCAGGAAATATTCAGAACTCATTTCAAAGTTTAAGGATGGAAATAGACCAGACCCTTACGGCCTAACTTACATAAAGTTTAGTCTAGCCTATTTAGTAAATAGGCTAGACTCAGGCTCAAACCTATTGCCAAGTCTATTTAGATAAACAGGCAAGACCTATTTTCATAAGGCCTAGCCTACAAGCCTATGAACATGACCTATTTAACTTTTTTAATTCATACTATAATATAAGAATATATAATGTCATCTAAATAATTGTATAAATTATTTATAAATTTACTAACTTAATCTTAATTCTAAGTTTCACATTTTATCGTTATTACTCTCAACTCTTATTTTTACGTCAATCATTAACCCCCACATTTCTTCTCTTCGATTACTCGAGATGGCAATGCTAACTCACTCCCTCTCCCTTGATTTGCGCCGTCCACTAAAATATAATAATTTATATGAGTTTATTTTAGTGTCAAATGAAATAGTATAATTTTAGTAGAAGGAGCTTGTCCCAATTTATGTGGGAATAGTAAAGGAAATAAAATCTAGTTTTACATGTTACTTGTTATACTTGGACAATTTTAAAAAATATATCTTATTAGTCAGCAGACATTAGTTTTTCTTACTCCTTTTTGCTCGAACAATTGTTGTCACTAGAGATTCTTTTCATTTCCTTACTAATCATTTATATTACAACGAGAATGGATGTTAAGCTTTTAAAACATAATATAATATTTTAAATAAGCTTGAAGGCGATTATATATGAATTTAGATGTATAGGTTTTAAAGGTTATTTAAAGGCCTATAATTTAGGGAAAATTCCAAAAAACTACACTCAAAATATACAAAGGACAAATCAGTACAACGAAATTCAGAAAAGACAAATCAGGCGGGTGTCAGAAAAAAGAGGAATCTGTCCTTTTGAAATTTCGGCCAAATTACGAAAATGCCCTTCAGCCCTCAGTCGCAATAACAACATCGGAGTTGTTAATGGCGAATCATGAGGTGTTAATGGCGAGGAGAGTGTTGTTATTGGCCCTGAAACTTGTTAAGTGTTGAAAGAAGAAATTGGAGTTGTTAATATCGAATCCAGAGTTGTTAATGGCGAGATATGTGTTGTTATTGGTCCGAAAATTTGTTAATTGTAAAAGAAGAATTGAAGTTGTTAATACCGAATCCGAAGGTGTTAATTCCGATGATCATGTTGTTATTCTGAAGTGTGCATGAAGGGCATTTTCATAATTTGGCCGAAATTTCAAAAGGACAGATTCCTTTTTTTCTGACACCCGCCTGATTTGTCTTTTCTGAATTTCGTTGTACTGATTTGTCCTTTGTATATTTTGAGTGTAGTTTTTTGGAATTTTCCCTATAATTTAAGTAGGCTTTTAAATAGACTTCAGGCCTTATCAGGCCTTTTGAAGGCCTAAGCTCAGGCTTAAAAAATAGCCTACATACAGGCTCAGGATCAGGCCCACGCTTAGGCTTTAAATTTTTGTTGCAGGCCCAGGCCTATTTAGGTAAAGCCTAGCCTAGCCTATTTCCACCCTACCAAAGTTAACGAGATTAACCAGACAAGCATTACTCGGATTCCTAAGGTGGATAATCCTTCCTTTATCAAAGATTTTCGGCCAATCTCGCCATGTAATGTTAGTTTCAAAATTCTCAACAAGGTATTAGCTAACCGGCTTAGGGGAGTGATGTATTACTTAATCAATCCAACTCAGTGTAGCTTCATTAAGGGCCACCAGAGTTGTGATAACATTATCTTGACTTAAGAGGCAATCCATACCATAAGGACAAAGAGAGGTCAAAAGGGGTATGTAGCTATGAAAGTTGATATGGAAAAGGTTTATGAGCATTTAAATTAGAACTTTCTGAAGTTTAATCTGTCAAGCTTGGGTCGTGGTGAACACTTTGTGAATATTGTGATGGAGTGTGTCTCATCTGCTTTCTTTCCAACTAGGGGTGTTGGACAAGGTGACTGATTGAGTCCCTACCTATTCATCATTTGCATGGAGAGGTTGGGACAATTGATTTTAGGGAAATTGATTAATCAAGAAGTAGAGAAAGGAAGATGGAAGCTGTTGCATTGAGTACTAGACGATCGGCTCTCTCTTATCTCTTTTTGGCCGATGACTTGATACTGTTTGCACAAGCATTGACGGGTCAAGTGAGGAAGATTAAAGATCTAATGACTTTCTTCTATAGGGTCTCAGGACATAACATGAGTCTACTAAAATTAAGAGTTTTTGTGTCTAAGAATGTTCATTTCAATCGAGCGCAAGAGTATAGCCAGTTATTAGGGATTAGTATTACATCATATTTGGGAAAATACCTAGGAGTACCTTTGTTGCATAAAAGAGCAGTCAAAATGATATTTGCCCCATTAATCTCTGAAGTGCAGAAGAGACATGCAAGCTGGAAGGGTCACTTTTTGAGCATAGCTAGGAAGGCTGTGTTGATCAAATCAGTCTTAAATTCCTTGCCCTTCTACTAAATGCAATTGTTGCTTATTCCTAACGGCATTTTGCATGAGATTGAAAAAATTAGCAAAGATTTCTTTTAGAACTAAGGAACAACATGGAAAAAATGCATCTTTTCTCTTTGGATATGATAAAGAACAACAAGTGTGAGGGAGGGATTGGTGTTAAAGATGTAGTTTGCCAGAATGAAGCATTTATCATGAAACTATGCTAGGGCTTCCTTGCTAATCCGAGGGCTCTTTGGGTTCAAGCTCTATACAGAAAGTATGATTGTGTGAATGGAAAATTTTCAAAAGTTGAAAGGAAAAAGCAACAATTTGCATTGTGGAGTGCCATTGTCTCAGTTCGGGACACATTTCAAAAAGGTGTGGGTAGCAAGATTGGAAGTGGTGGAAATACAAAAGCCTAGTGAGAACTTTGGATGCCACTTGACTATCCTCTCATGCAATATGTGGACAAGAATCAACAATGGTTAGACCCAGAAGCAAATGTGAATCAGTTTCTTAGTCCTAGTAGAGACTGCAACTTGATGAGATGGAATCTCTTTCTCCCGAATTGGGTGGTGGAGAAGATCAAGCAAGTAAAGAAGCTATTGCAAGAAGGGGATGAAATATTTTGGTGGAGGAAATCAAATGATGGTAACTTTACCATAAAATCTGCCTATAACATGGTGTTCAAGAAGAAAGAAAAATCACTTGAATTAGATTGGAAAAGCATCTGGCATTGGCATATTTCAGAGAAAACCAAATTCTTCATGTGCAAGTGTTTCATGAGAAATTTCCTACGAACACTCTCAAAGCTAAATGTGGTCTTAGTAAAATAGCTGAGTGTTCTTTTTAAGTGTCAGTGTGAGGAATAAGTTATACACATTTTGAGAGGTTGTGAGATTGCAAACAATGTGGATGTCTATTCTTAACTTGATTTATTATTCTGCTTTATTTGTGGTAAGTTGCAGGTTTGGCTTGAATGGAATTATAAGCATGAACCAGGGGCACATAAGTTCAAAAGGTGGCCCTGAACAAGACTATTTGGTCTGATGTGTTGGCTTCTATGGAAAAATAGGTGTAAGAAGATATTCAAAGGTTGGGGTGATGCTCCCAATCATGTTATTTACATATGTTTACACCTACTTCATGAAGGAGTTGAAAATGGGAGATTCAATCACAAGATATTCCAAGTCCCCGTTAGAGCTATGGTTAAATGGTGTGCCCTAGAACTTGGATATGTTCGAGTGGATGTTGATGGCTCCGTGACTACCCAGTTTCAAGCGGCTTGTGGTGGGATCATCAGAGACAATTTAGGCACACAAAAAAATGTTGTTTTGTAGCGATTTTTTAAAACCACTACTCATTTAATAGAACCACTAGTGTATTGGTAGCAGTTTCATCACATAGCTACAAGATGTGTATGTAGATAACACATTATCTGAGAATTACAAATGTTGGCGTAAAATTTTGATAGAATTATGGCATAGTGGGAAATGAAAATTGTAAATTTGGCACCAACTAGTAGTGGTTTTGAAACTACTACTAAGTATATACAAGAATTTGAAAAAATTGGCACTATAATATTTGTAGTGGTTTCGTAATCTTGGATTAAATTTCAAAAGTTGAGCTAAAAATTTAATCTGAATTTGAATTTAAATTTGTAGCGGTTTGAAAACCTCTGCAAAATATTGCAAAAAAAAAGAAAAAGCAAGACTATAATTTGAGTCCATTGTTACAATATTATGTTAAATGTTTTATTATTTAAGTAACAATTTAAATGATAGTAGTTAATATTTGAGAAGAATGATTATTATGTTACAATATTATTTATATAGGTTTAATATTGAGAATGTGTAGGTAATAAGGACTTATTATGTTGTCCACTATATGTTATTTGATTATGGAAGGAATGTTGAAAATGTTGGGAAAAAGTCCTTAAATTTCTGGAGAAGAAGAAGTAGTTACTATAAGTATTATAAGAAGGGAAAAAAATAAAATGTTGAAATCAAATATTTAAACTTTTTTTTACTATATTTGATCAGCTTGTTCAGCTTTTCAACTTTTTGAGAAAACTTCACAGATGAGAGAAAACGAGAGAGAAGTAAGGTGGGAAGAAATGGAGGAGGGTTTGAAATGAGGTGTGGTGGGGGTATTTATAGGGATTTGTGTAATGCTTGTAGCAGTTAAATTGACGGATTTTGTAGCGGCTGAGGTGACAGTGTTTGTAGCGGTTTCTCGTTTGTAGTGGTTTTTGTTTATTTTGTTGCAATGTTAAAACCGTTACAAATATTGGTTGGAATTTTTAAAAAAATAAAATATACAAATTGAGGTTTACATGAAAAAAATTATAATCTATTTAATCATTCTCTATTGCCATCCCTACAAAAAATGTGTGGAGAAACTATTAATGGTTTATTATTTTGTACAAAAATTAAATTTAAATTAAGTGATAATAAAGCGTAACTTCTAAAAACTCACCAAGCTATAGGTAAATTGTCATTGCCTTCAGGAAAGAAATTTTTGAAATTGGTGGTGTAATGACCCAAAATGTGAATACGGGCTCATGACTCCAAAAGTGGATATAATTAACATTAGTCAAACACTTTTGGAGAATACATTGTGAGTATTAACCTGAGTGACCCGAATTAGCAGCAGAAAGTGCCCAAACCTAGTATTTAAGCTTAATTATGGTGACAAAGCTTAAGTTGAATTAAAATGAGGGGGAGGGCGCATGACATGTGAAATGGAATCAAATAATTTATTAAGTGATAATCCAATAGAAATTGTTGTAGTTAGGGGTAAAACTGGAATAAAGAAATTGTATCGGCCAATTAGTCAGTAACCGAAGAGGAAGTTGACTAATAGCTAAAAGAAATGAGAAGTATGACTAAATGGCTAATGGAATTGGTGAGAATAATCCTATGGTTGCATGCCCTTGAGTGGAGTTGCAAGATCATGACACATGGCACATTTGACATCATAGGATGAGTCAAAGTTTCAAACTCTCTTCAATCTCTCCTCTCCTCTCAAAGTCGGCTAAAGGGGAGTGAAAAACTGAAGTTGTTGCATTTATTTCATTATCATTTCTCTCTCTTTAAGCGGCCATAGTTGTCCATGTGAAATAAGACAGAGGAAGAAGAAGCTTAAGGTGAAGGTGAGATTTTGACCTAGTAGATGACTCCTATTGCTCAAAACCTCTTCTCTAATCTTGTTCCTCTTGATGTAAGCTTCATTTTTATGGTTTTATATTTTCAAGAGGAGGTGTTTTTGTGAACTCAAGAAGAGCTAGTGGTTGGAAAATCAAAGAACAAGTTAGTGGAAGTGATAAAGGTGAACAAAGGCAACTTTTTTATGTGTATATTGTGATCATTAGTTGTGTATGTTGGCTTGTGGAATTTTCCCTAATTTTTGTGTAATTAGGGGTCTAGTGAGTTTATGGTGTTATGTTGGTGGTCATGGTGTCTTGAGGTGTCCATTGGCTAAATGGAATTGATTTGGGAATTGAATGTGAAGTTTGGTAACTTATGAGTTTGGTGTTGAATTTCTGCCCCAAAACAAAACATGTGGAAGGAATGTGAATTTGATCATTTTAATGTTTCCATTGGATTTCATGTGAAAAATTGTATGGGAGTGGTCTTAGTTGTGAATTTTGGACCTTTGGAAACATTTGTTGAAAAATTGGAAATCTTGTCGGTGAAAACTCTGTGCTGGGCAGCTAGCTTGCATTGTAGTTTTGAATAAGTAAATGGTGTCTAAAATTTTTGAAACTTTCTAGCCTAATAATGCACATGCTAAGCTTTAAATGGATATATTATAGGGGTCATTTCGATGTGTGTGCTAAAAGTTGTATATTTCCAAAGTTTAAGGTTGAAACTGGAAGCTATTCTGGAACAGTATGGGAATTCATTGGATTCTATATTTTTGTGATTGTAAATGGCAGTGGTTCGTATTTTTCTTGTATAGAGAGCTTAAATAGCTTTCCATAGAACTTGGAATCACCTCATTTCAATTTTTTTAGAATTAGTTATGATTTTTGAAAGTTCAGCCAAGAAACAGGATTTTTCTTGGCTGCGGCCCATATGTTTCTACCTGTTCTTGGCCGCAGCCAAAATGTTTCTGACCATTTCTTGGTCGTGGCCAACCCCCAATTTCAGCATTTTGGACTTTTGAAATGTGGTTTCTGATCTAACTTTTCCCAACCCTTTTGGGTTTTTGTTTGAGCTTATCATAGCCATCTTAGGAACCCAAATGTTTTGTAGTAAATAGCTCTACAAAGTGGGAATAGTGTTTTGTAGTTGTTTGAAAAGTGGGAATAGTGAATAGCTTGTCATCCTTGCTTATGATGTATAGGACTTGACATCTGCCCTGAGCATATGAAACTAGTGTCGAGCATGAATGGAAAGAACAAGGTAGTAACTCTTTCTCTTATATCATGTATAATGCATTGTATGTTTGTGCTTATCATTGAATGTAACAATTGAGTCATGAAAAATGTCACGGCTTTGAATGTGACGAATGTCACGGAAGCATAGGTAACGACTGTCATGAATTGCTGTGAACTTCACTAATGCTATACATTGTGATGTTTGTGACGACCGTTATGATTGTCATGCATATCACGTATGTGATTATTGTCATGATTGAATGCTGCTGTGAAAGCTGTACCAAATGCTGTGATGATTGTCATGCTTATCACGTTTGTGATTAGAGATATGACTGAATGCTGCTGGTTATGCCGATGTGAATACAGCAAAAGCTTTCGTTATTGTGGGAAACAATTCCTGCCTATGCCAAAAGTCCCGGTAGAATGTACAGGTAAGGCCGTTACATAAAAAGGTGTCATTTGTGACGCAAGTCACGTATAACTGTGATTGTTGCTTCTGTTGCTGCTTTATGATAATTGCTTACATGCTTTATTTAATTATGCATCATATACGTGAAATGTTGATATTGAGTTCGTATGAATCTCACTCTTTCCAATGACTAACTTACAGCCAGGGCAAGCTGATTCAAGGAGAAGCAGAGGAACAAAGGCAACTAGTGCTCCCGACCAGGAGATTTGAGTTTTATTAGTTGGTTATCATTTTTTTGAGATATTTGTATATATTGTTAGTAAAGTAAGTTCAAGTGCATTGTAGTGAAAGTGGTTGTGTCCACTATAGAGTTGTATAAATTTATGTAATCCCAAGTACGGGACTGAGAAGGGGCGATCGGGCCTTGTAAACCCTTGTAGTAGTTGAATAGAACCTGAGAGTTGTCGGGAAATTTTGTTATACACTCTGATATTAATAAATGAAACTGAAGTGAACAGGCCAAATAGATTCAAAAAGTGGAAGTGAGACCATATTAAACAGGCTTTGAAAAGTTTTAGAAAACCCACCTTATCACAGAACTAAACCCTATCTTGAGGTAGGGACTTTTAATGAGTTTTGAATTAACAATTGGTCTCCAATTCAACTTAATAACATGTTTTCGAACTATGTAAACGGCTATTTAAGGTTGGGGGTTACAGTGGGCTGGAATGACTCACTCTTGTAGGCGATGTTATCACCATAACCCATGTTGTAAAGGTCTTGAGGCTTCAAGTTAACCATTATATTCCAATCCCTGTGCCTCTCATCCTCAAAATAATAAACCCGGTGTGCCTCTGAGGCAAGAATATATGGCTCATTATCTTCAGATTGACCAATGTGAATTGCCTAGGAGAAATTTATTAATCTGATGCCTAAGTTGTTAGTTGTGAGTCCCTGGGAAGTTGTCGTTTTTGCCCAAAAATACTTGAACAACGTCACGGTGAAATGGCCTTAGTAATTTAGTTCGACGACATTAAGAAGCTTTCTATAATAAGGGACACCTCTGAACTTCATGTTACCGTCACTGCTGCTCGCATAACTCCTTGTCCTACAGGTTCTGTAAATACCTGAGTTTTGAGTTAGCAATCCTTGATCTTGTGAAACCGTGCAAAACTTGAAGCTATTGACATTGTATGCTGTAAACCTTTTTGCATGGTCAAGAGAGCCGATTGCGAGAGCTTTGAAATCTAGTTAGTGTGGGTTGTGGTTATTTAGTATTATGCGTGCAAACCAACTTGGGAATTCTTGTGGACCTTTTTATCATTTTTGGAGGATGTTTGTGTATGGATCTTGAATTGACGCTTTACAAGACTTTTGAATTCCCTGCAATTAATCATGAGATGGTGATCATGAAATGTAAGTAAAAAAATGTAAGGAAATATATAGAATAACATGTGAGTGCACAATTCTTATTGAAGGAAGGGTTCAACTTGAGTGCAGTTAATCAAAACATATCTATGTGTTTGGAACTTCACAGTTGCTGTTAGTTTGAAGTTCTGATTTCCTGCAACTGGTTTACTAACATGAGGGATTAACAACTCTCTTGATGATGACTCAGGTTCAGGACAATCGTCTACACAAGGCAGTTAGTTGAAAGACGTCTTGATGTCATCAAAGTACTTTGAACAGAAATACAGGACCTCATCTCCTATAGAACCTTTTGGCCATGCCTTATTCTTTACATAAGATTTCAATTTCCCAAGAAACCTAGAAAGTAAAGAAGGAAATATGTTAATAAATACTGAAATGTGCGACTAACAAATTTAGAAATTAATGATGATGCACATATGTAAAATGAGTACCTCTTAATATGATACATCCATCGATATTGAACAAGGCCAATGAGCTTTGTTAATTAACAAAGTAGATTGTCAGGTGAACCATCACAATAAAAAAGGAGGAGGAAAGATCATCTCCAAATGACAAAGCTTAAGAATGATTTTGTGTTGCAGTTGATCGAGCTCCTCAATGATCAAAACCTTAGAACACAACTTTTGAAAGAAAGAACACATCTCTACCACAATGATGGACACATCGATAGACATTGTATTTTTTATTACCAATAGAAGCAACTGTTGCATAAGAATATGTGATTCATGACTTTTTAACCTAGAAACCTTTTGAGCCTGTATGTCAATACATGGTAAAATGTTGCTTGAAATAAAGATAGCTAAGATAACTAACTATTCGATGACTGATCATCAAGTATTCTTTCAGGGGGCAGGATCATGGGGCTAACTAGAGTTAATAGCACCATCATTATCGGCAGGAGGAGGAGACGATTGGATGACGAACCTAGGGATAGGCGAGACCTCTATATGCTCCTCATCAGGAAACAACCGAACCCACGACCTTGTCAACATCGTGTTCATGTTATCCTGCCATTGGGTCTGCTGATCATAGAAGAAATTGGCCACACCTAAACAATCTCCTCCCTCGGCCTTCTGACGCTAAAGGTCTCTACTCGAGAGGTGTCAGCCTCAGAGCTGTTGCTCCTGCAGTGGACCATACTAGGTCTAGCACCTACCCCCACACCCCTACAGCATCCAGGGTGCTCAATGTAACCCCCTACTTTTAAACACGTAATTATAATTCGATAATGTATAATTAAATCAGATCAGAGACCATTGGATGATTTAATCTCATTTTAACTTCCTACCTTACAGTAGGATTTTCACAAGAATCTTTCAAAACCTTTTTCCTATCCTGGTCTCAATTTCAATGTTCGAATATAATTACCTGTGCAGTTAATATACATTCATTCATATCAGAGTGTGTAATCAAATTTCCGGCAACTCCCGGGTTCCATACATACATCAACTAAGTGTTTGTAAGTCTCTCTAGGGGATTACACAACCAAGCTCCATTACAATAATATTTACATCTCAGAATATACAGTAATCCCAAGTTCTAAATAGATAACCAACATCTCCAAAATCAAATATACCCCTAAAGGGTCCTAATCGCTCTGAGTTGCCCGCTTCTCTTTTGAGTCACTTGCCCTGTCTGAAATGTTAGTCATTGGAAAGAATGAGATTCAAGAGAATCCCAGTAGTAACAAATCGCTCACACAATGCATAAACACAAAGCATGTACGTAAATCACAAGCAGCAACACAAGATGCATGGATTTTTACCACAAACGACAGCACTCACGGCTGTATACACAATGCGACAGCTCTCGCTGTAATTCACAATAACGACAGCTTACGCTGTAATCTCAATCACGACAGCTTACGCTATAAACGACAGCTTTCGCTGTAAATGACAGCTATCACCAGCTATAACCGTAGCAGCATTAGAGATCATCACAAAATAGTGATACAACGCACATACAGTGCACTACACATAGTATAAGAGAGAGAGTCACTACCTGGTCCTTTCCTGACATTTTTCGGTACTGTGGGCTCTCGAGGACGGCAAATATCAAATCCTGTAAACCAAGTTAGGGACAACCCGTCAATCTCTTTTCCAAGTTCTTAATTCTATAATACTTTAAGTTGGTTATCATTTAAACTCTTTGGGTGACTATTATAGGTCTAAACATATGCCTAAAGGGTTGGGAGAAACTACCCTGAAGACCCTCCTTCTTGGAAGAATTTCTGATTTTGGGCTGGCTCACTCGAGTGATGGAAGTCTCACTCGAGTGACACCCCCAATTGCACTCGAGCACCAGCGAGTGAAACACAGAAAGTGTTTGCCCGAGAGCAAACCTTGAAATATTTCTCACACTCACTCGAGCACTAGAAGTTGTACTCGAGCAATGACCTCAAGTGCACTCGAGCACCAAGAAGTGAGACCCAACGAGTGACTACCCGAGAGCAACCATAAACTCCCAGGTCTTAAGCCGACTCCCTCACTCGAGCATGCCCATGCTCACTCGAGTGGGATCATATCGCACTCGCAAGTCAGGAAGTGTGCTCACGATTTCTGCCTAAAGACTTAACCAAAATTCCTAGAAGTTCATATCGTGCTCGAGTGAGATCCTCCCTCACTCGAGTGATGCCTATCAGATGCCAAATCATAGCAACTGATATGGTTTTCCAGAATTGACCAATTGGCTACCAATGGTCCTAAGACTTGTTCTAAAACTCATTCTCACTCATTTTAACACAAGGAACCCATTGGTAAACCCAAAACAACCAAACTCCCACTCAAGCAACACATTCCCATCTCTAGGTCATTAGATCACCCAAAACCACAATTTGCCAACTTCCTCTTTTCAAATCCAAACCAAAACCATTGACTCCCATACACTATTTGGCATCTATTTCACCACATTACATCACTTAATTCTTATCTTCTAAAATCACAAGAAATTAGGGCAAAAATCCAGAAGTTACAAAACCAAACCAATGGCCAAAACAATTATACCAAAATGCATTAAATGTTTACCTCTCTCTTTCCCAAATGTGATTTCCTTGATTCCTTAATTTCTCAAACTTCACAATCTCTTAAACATCACCAATGAAAATTCTGAAACCATAGAAGTCAAGCTCTCAACCTCTTGAACAATATTAATGAAGAGTGTTTGAGCATATTAGGGCATTTGCTTACTAAAACTTAAGCTTTTCTCTTTCTCTTTCTTGGCTGGTTCAGCGAAAATGGAGGATGATGAAAGAGAAAATGAGATAAGAGAATGATGATCACATTTTCCCTTCTTCCCAAGCTTCTTCACCGACTTGAGAGAGAGAGGGAAGATAAAATTTGAGTTTGAAAATTTGACCTTGATCCAAAGGTCCATATCTTGCCACATGTCAAGATTTTGTGTTTCTTTCTATGATTCCACATGGACTTGCATGCATAGGATTCCACCTATTAATTACTCAATCTTAGCCATTGATCTCAATTACCAAGGAGTTTCCTCTTGGGTAACTGACCATTCGATTGGTAAATTTACCATTTTACCCCTGATTATCACAATGCTTACTAAACCATCACTAAGCGCCTTTACATCACATTGCACAACATATACTTCAAAAGTGCTTAATTGTCATTAATTACATCACTTTGAAGTTATTAATCCTTAATTACAATTCAGGATATTACACTCAACTAGGCCCAGAGCAGATTTTTGAGGCGTAGTGGGATCCACAAACCCCTATGACTCCTGGGTCTGGGTCTCTAGCAGCTTAGCCTGCGACTGTTGAATTTGCTCATGCTGTACGCATTTTATGAAACAATTATTAAAAAATTTAATATAATTAAAATAAATAACAAATATTAAGAGAAACACTATCTATATCTTACAATGGCATCCTTTACTTGTTGAGAGGTCGCAATCCTGTCCCAATGTCTATGGATGACAATGATAACTCCCTATAGTCCATCCGGCGGTTGTCTTGTTGAGCCTTCCTCTCCTAAAAGAATTTAAACAATAAATAATTATTATAAGAAATAAAAAATAAATTTATGATCTAAAGCTAAAATTAATTTAATTGTAAAAAAAATACTAGTTCATTATAAGTGACAGCAAATGTCTTCGATCATACCGTGTGATATATCTTTTGATGCCCTTGGCTCTTGGTATTTCTCTAAAAAAGAGCTTGCAGAAACAAAAAAACATTAAAATTATTAAAAATTTATTGAAAAACTAATAATTATTAAAAAAAATTACTTGTCCCTTTGGGCTCTTCCTGTACTAGACAAAACTCGCTCAGTTATTAGGTGGGACACTATCAAGCACATTCTCCATTAGCTGCTGCAGAGGTATTGTCCTATCCTTATTCATGATATGGTAGAGATGATTCCTTCTCTTATTCCAGCCATCCCCCATCTTTATCATCGTGTACCTCTTATTGTTGTCACGCTCGGTAAACCTATCCAATATCACAATTGAATAAATAATAATTAAATATAATTAATTAATTAAAAATGACATAAATTATAACTATTTACATTTATAATATAATTAAATATAATTAATTACCTTCACTATCTTGTTTCACGCTATATTCTTTGGCGTCCGGGGAACCTTCTTCCATGTCTCAAAGTGGATGGGGAACCGTATCCAATTTGAGCTTATCTCATTAATATAGTGGTTGAATAGGTGACCATCATTCTCAATTAGCTGGTCTGTGGCCTCATTCCATGGAACTATGACACGTAGTTCCCGATCTACTTTGTTGATACCGACCACGTCCAACCTCCTGGTGGTTATGTTTCCTTGCTCATCTGCACAATTTACCATATAGTTTAGTTAAATTTAAATCCACATTTTAACCTATGGAATTTAAATATTAACTTTAATAAAGAAAATAATTAAATTTACCTTGAACTTGTACCTCAAACTTTGTCGACCGCAAAGACGACCATCGTGTGTTATTTTGGTGCTGGGCCTTCTCCTTATCCAAGAACCACTCCATGTCACTGAGAATGGAAATATTGAAACTCCTCATTCTCATCTTAATCATTATGACTGATGTCAGTCCCCTCTATTTGAACACGCAACTTTATTGGGGTCCCCTCCTATGGGGTCATTTGATGTGGCTACTCTAGGGTAAGCTGCTGTGGTAGGGTTGCCTTTTGAAATGGCACGGGGACATGTCTACCTCCGTGCTACCTACCCCTAAAATTGCCCTATCTACTATTGATCCCCTACAGAATAGGTTTGAGGGGAAGCTTAGCCTTCTTCCCCTTGCCCTTTTCTCTCTCGGAAGTCATAATAATTGCAACTATTATTAAATAATTAAGAAATTATCATTATTTATAACAAAATTAGAACAATAGGGGGAAAAAAATAAAAGAGTTAACTTTACTAACCTCAAGTGCCTAACTCTTTAAATGCATGAGCAAAACCTCATATCTGAAGCAAAACCTTTTCAAAGGGCATGCATATAACGAATTTTCCAAAAGCAGTAAAATGAGGGGTGACAACTATCAACTCCCGTTTCCATTTACAGAGTAATAGAGACCACGTTTCACAGGCATACAAAAAAGAGAACAACTATACTAATAATAGTATTTGTTTACAGTCTGGAATCAACCGTACAGAATTGGACAATAGTTACAAATATTACAAAATATCCCAAAAGTATTCCAGATATAGAGTATATTTAACCATGAACTTTGTCTTGAGAAATGTGTTCATCAGTCCCCGTAGCTACGTCCTTGCCTTTTTAGCCACAGACACCCGCTGAGATGTTTTTTGTTAGAAAACAGGGTGAGATTCTAAGGAATCCCAGTAACAATATACTATCAAACATATATAATGCAAGAATAAAATATGTAATGCAACGTATAATGTAAAATGAAAATTCACATCAACCGTGTGTGTACACAAAACTCAGGGCCAGCTGTCCAGTTGAAACCCCTCATGTACCTTAGTCGAGTCCTCGATTATAGCTAGGTAATACCAGTGTACCTCAGCTAGGTCCTATACCACAGCTAGGTAATATGCCCCAGACATGTGTTCATATCACAAAATATAGTAACACACAACATATCAATAGTCACATAGTGTATGAGAGATAGTAGTCCCTACCTTAACCCTTTTCTTGCCTCATATCATCCGCCTCATAGAATGTGCCAAGCTTAGGCTCCCAACTCAGTCCTAAAATATGAAATGTACAAGAATGAGGTTAAAACCTATTCATGTATCATTTTAGGCACTACCGTAGTGTTTATTGTGGTTATAATAGCCTGTAGTGAAAATTTACCAAAATGCCCTAGGGACCCTGGCCCGGCCCGTACCAGATCCGACCATACTTTTCTCAAAATTTTGACTAGGGCTATTCTAACATATTTTCAGCCAAGGAATCCATTTCTAAACACTGAATTACCAAATTCACTGCCAAAAGATAGATATGCCCTTGGCAACCCCGCTTTCCGGGTTTAAGGGGTGTTTTCGTAATTATGTTTTTTCAGGCTTTTCCCAAAAAGTAACCAACTGTAACCCCACCTAATTTTTCCTCCTGAACTCAATGGAATTATCAAATCATTGAAAATACAAATTCTAGGCCCCCTAATTGGGCTAGCTGAAACTTATAGGAACTCTGGGGAAAATTGGGTTTTTTTAATTTCGACTCTGCAGACGTGTTCCTTTCTACTCCTAACCACTTTATTAACTATTTAATTAGATTACAACTACCATTTGGACCAAATTTTAGCAGCATAACCCCTAGGCCTATACATTTCCAAATTTTCAAATCAAAGACAATATGGCAAAATTTCACCGATTATATTGTCCATAGCAACCAGAACGTTCAACATACAAAGGTTTGGAAGTTACCTCAAGCTCCCTCTGGCTTTTCTCAAAGTGGCCAAAAACCTAGCTCCTCCAACAAGAGATTTTGAGCTTCAAAAAGCTTAAAATACATAGAAGAGAAGCTTAGGAATGGAGTTATACGCGTTAGGTACGAATTCACCGAAGAAATCGACCTATATTGCGAGTTATCTTCCCTTTTTCTCTCTAGAATTTCTCAAAATTTCTCTCTCTATTTTTCTGAAATGGGACGTCGGTTTTGAGCATATGAGGAAGAAGATGATGTTGTATTAGGCTTATGTCATATTTCCCTTATTTATTGAATTTCCAAAATTCACAAATTGCAATTTTTATGACATAAATTCCTATGCACATGTAACTTGACATTTTAAGCCCAAGTAATATGCAGCTAATATTTCACCCTCTTGTTGCATGAAATAGCATCCCAAGGATCCCTCCTTTAGGTCTAAATTGGCTTCACAACTTGTTCAAGTTACGTATACACGTAAAGTTCCAATTTTGGTGAAATTTGCATTTTTGCTCAAATTTTCCATAAATTCATATTTATTTGACCAAAATATTCCAAATTTATTTTTCCCCTTTATTTTCCTTAATTAATTGAAATTAAATTCAATTAATAAAAAATAATTAATTTTATGGTAAATTGGAAAAATTACAAGTTTGCCATTACATTTTTCCTTCATTTTCGGATTTTTGGTAGATTTTCTGCCCAAACATTGAAAAATCATAACTAAATGTGTAGACATCATAACAGAGTGATTCCAAAGGCTATAGAACCGTTATTGAGTCTATTTTCAAAGAAAAATATAGCCTCTCATAAGTTGGAAGTAAAAAAATTCCTTGAATTAATTCTTGCCTACTGCCCTGAATTACATTTACATTCCAGGTCTTAATCTTCCAACAACTCTATCCACTTACATTGCATTATATTTCGCTCTTTTTGATCATATACATATTTCAACATTTGTGGTCGCAGTACAACTACATAGTTACGCTATAAAAGCAACGTTTCCAGATTCAGTACAAGCATTATTACTATCAACTTAAGATTATAGATAGGATAGTTCAATTTTTGAAGCTTCAGCTGACGAGCTGAATATGCCCTCACTCGGCTCGCATCAATTCACATCTCAATCCTTGCCTACTTGCATATGGGATTCAATACCCTTCCCAATCCATGCCGACTGGCATTAGTAAAGACAACAAAGGTCTACTGTGGATATAGGATTATCAGTGTTGGTACTTTAATAAATTTTAGTCATTAGCTTTCTGAAGCTCCTCTCATAGTCATCATCTCATGCATAATGTTGAGTTCCAGGGAATTTCGGTATAGGCCTTTCAAACTAATAAACAAGATTCAAAATACTGCATATCATAACCATAGTTTCTGGCCTTCCTAGTTTAGTATTGCTTCCACTTTACCCGGATCCCTTGCTATAAGACTATATGGCCCAGAAATGTTACCTCAGAAAGCCATAACTCTCATTTATTCAAGATGGCATAGAGTTGATTTTCCCCTTACCGGGTTCAACATCGTTCACCAACATGTTATCAATAGAGATTGCCACAAATTGGACTATGTGCAGATGAAAAGTTTGATTCATATGGTCCATAAACATAGCAGGTGCATTTGACATCAACCATGAAAACAGTAGACAATCAAGTCCACCAATGATTTATGTCCCTCAGCATTCATTATACCATTCATACATACATCAACTCTGACAACCTGACACCCATGGGTGTAAGCACAGTCTATTCGTATGGGAATCTATGCATACTTACTAATTCTATTACCCTTTCTAGGGTAGCCCATTCATATCCTCCGAAACAAATTCCAGAAAATTCGTCAGCCTACCAAGTTGTCAAAACACGATTCCCTACTATCCTTTATTCATACATTTCAACACACTATCCGCCATCCACCAATCGACTCCTAGTAAAGCCTCAAATTAGTAGAATAGCAGGCAAATCAATTCTTTCTTTCATTAGGATACTCTACCGTCATTATACAGGGAAACCAAAAGCCACTCATACATTTTATTCTCTGTCTCAACCTTGAGAGCCTATCTCGTGCTACTTTTGTTCTATCAAGAACTATTCTCATTCAATAAGGGAAGATTCTATTATCAAGATCTTTCCCTATGCTAGATTAGAAACTAGCAACCTCAAAAAACCTCATACACATTTTGATTCATTTTAGTACCTCAGACCATCTAGGTCAATTCAAATTCCTAAGAAATCAGTTCAATGATTGTGTCTGATTCTTGGATCATAATTCCACAACTAAAATCTCAGTATTAGTTGAGCTGGGAAATCACTTTCCTCAACCCCACAGATTATCACTATTACAACACGATTCTAAATAAATTCGCCACCTAAGGACATACTAGTCCACTAGGTCTTAGGGCCTCTGGACACGCAGGTCCACTACAATATCCGGTATGTAAGATTTTACAGCCTAGGGTCCCTAACCGAACTTTAAGGTCCATCATGAAGTCTAGGACCTTAATATCACATACATTGGAAATCATTTTCCTCAATTATACCATATAGATTCGCTAAGATTCACGATCAATAGCACCTATTCTAACCTTCACGGCATTTAGGTATTATCCTCAAAATAGTACTAAAGGTTTAATCCTATCCACAAGGTTCACAAGGTTCAACCTTCCATCATGGAATATAACCATAGTGCAACCAATTCACATTTCAATTCTAGCATTATCTCAGCTTAGATCAAATTCAAGCCTATCCTCAACCATAAATATCATAAGATCATATCTTCTAGGATCAACTTACTGCAAAATAATCCCACATAGTGTATCACATTCTAATACCTTGAGCAATTTAGGCCATATCAGATGCCTAAGGAGTCAACTCAATTACTAAGTTTGATTCTCATATTACAATTCTCTCAATCACAACTCAAACCTCAATTTTATCGGGGCTTAGAATTATTCTACCTCAATTATCCCTATCGTCCCCTCCTATCTTTCAGAAGGATTTAGGGAATTTTTCGACCATTAACTTATCCTCTATTCTCTCTATTTTGTTCTTATCAAGGACTAGATTCCAAATTTAATCAAGTATCAAGCATCACTAGGGAGCATATATAGTGAATAAATAATTAAACTCGAATCATACATTACTCCCATTAAATCCCTATTAAAAGAAGTTGTACCTTTAATAAGTTCAGGAGATTTTCTGGCCTCCTCCTGATTTATCACATGTACCTCACGAGCTCCTGGTCTAGTCTCCTCTAGTTGTTGCCTCTGTGGGCAATTCTTAGCAAGATGCCCTGGTTCTCGACACCAAAATAGATTCGGATAGCTGGATCCCATCCAATTGAACTGTATCTTCCTGATGCATCTCTACATGATTTACCAGGATGATATGGCTAGTGACACCACTAGCAATTTCTACCCTTAGCGGGATTCTGACCTCCTCGGCCTTCAGCTTGCTTCAACCTTTTATAGTTCCCTCTAGACAATTCATCCTGATTTTTGTGTTTTTGTGAGGAACTCCCATTACCAGACACATCCCGATAGTAATCATTTTTGTCACGGTGCAAGCTTGACAAGTCATTTTCGGCAAATTGACTCTCTGTAATCGCCTTGTCAAATGCTGTAAAGTGTTTAGAAATCAATCTCTTTCTTAGTTCTAGATTTAACCCTTGTATCAATATATTGGAGCTCTACTCCTCGCCATCCCGATGTCTTAGGTATGATGAATATCGACACAATCAGACATAATGTGCCAAGACTCATCGAAGCTCTCTTCATTATCCTATCGTATGTTGAGGAATTCCTTTTCTTTTGCTAACCCGTCTGGTTGAGAGAAATATCTTTCGTTAAATTTTCCTTGGAACATTTCCCATGTTATTGGAATATTAAATACCTATAGAATCAACTCTATATTCCTCTACTAAATATCTACATGTCCCTCTAATTTACGAATGGCTAGCTGAACCTTCATATCATTGGAGTACATCAGTCTTGTGAAAATTTGCTCCAATGCGGATAACCATTCTTCTGCTTGCAGGGGATCGAATCTCCCTCGGAAAGTAGGAGGTTGTTGTTTCTCAAATCGTTTCACCCATGTTTGAAAAATGTTTGCTTCATACACAAGCATGGGTGGTGGCTCCTAATGAGGTTGCTCAGATGAATTATATTCACCCTCTTGCCTTTCAAGATACTCTAATATTCCTTGTCTCTATCGTAACTCATGCAGTTCATCTCTAAGATCACTTATCATAAGTTGTTGTCATGCCATCCTGCTCCAAATTTGGAGTATAGAGTCAGGGCTATCTTCCCAATTTGGGTCATAATCTCCTTCCCTTGTACGCATCATCTTGGTACCTTGCTAAACGAAAATAAGGAAAAATAAATTTTCATATAGATGCAAGGGTATTTTTGTAATTTTATAATAATTTGGGTACACATATATGTCATTTATAACATACATAAGCTATTTACAGTAGTTATAGAAAACTAGAAACATGATACAACCTTATAAACTATTGTACATAACATATTTGTTCTTTTTATATCACAACTTAATATACATATGGCTTCCCAGGGGGGTTGCCCATCCTATGACTACTCTGGGGTGAGCACGCTTAACTTTCTATGTACCCTCCCAAAACACCGACTCAGGCTCCATCTTCTTTCGTCAACTAGTTCCACCTGACTACCCTTACCTCAAAATACGCGTCAGTCTCCTCTGGTCACCAAGATATACTACTTGGGTCCCACATCACCTGATGTACATGTAATCCACTATATACTGATTCATATGATCCCTTAACTCAACAAAATGATCATTTGGGCCCCGGTTGACTATATCATTCTTTTGCCTGGCCCAAAATGCTGTATCTAGGAAAAAGTACATGATCGTACTCATCCAAATCTAGTCTGGATACTCTAACAGTAGTGGAACTTGATCCAAATAAAATGTATCCATAATATACATATTTTTAAGTTACTGAGCTATAGGATTACAAGACTCCTTGAAGGCCCGCAAGTACCCACGCCGAGCAAACTTCCACAACCTCAGATTTGGCCGCAGATCGTATTTCACACGCATTGGTCTAGCTCTAGATACAATAGCAACGTAGAACTCAGAATCTGACTTATCAGAAAGCAGCTGCTCTAAATCTCCCATCCACTCTTGAGGTACTGGTTTAGGTCTCAGTTGAGGTCCATATACCGCTCTAACCTGGACTTTTTCCTTGGGTATCCTCGTCTGGACAGATTGCTACTCCTCAAAGATACTCTAGCCCGGTGTGATTCACCGACGAGAGTGATCCCTTGTGTTCCTCGCTCGAACCCTCAAACTCCAACTGCTCATGGTTCCTTAAACCATGCAAACAAAACCATATCAATATATCATTCTGATAATGTCAGAACCACTTATTAGCTCTGCTAGAACCGCTTAGGCTCTAATACAAAAAATGTCAACACCCATTTCCATTTCGATATATACAGAGTAATAGAGACCATATTTCACAGCCATATAGAAAAGAGAACTATACTGATAAGAGTATTTGTTTACAATCTGGAATCAACCGTACAGAATTCGACAATATTTACAAATATTACAGAATATACCAAAAGTATTCCAGATATAGACTATATATAACCACTAACTTCGTCTCGGGAAACATGTCCGTCAGTTCCCTTTAGCTATGTTATTGCCTTTTTAGCCGCTGGCACCCGCTGGGATGTTTTTGTTTAGAAAAAAGGGTGAGATTCCAAGGAATCCTAATAGCAATAGACTATCAAACATATAGAATGCGAGAATTAAATATGCAATGCAACATATAATGTAAAATGAAAATTCACATCAACCGTGTGGTACACAAAACTCCAGGCCAACTGTCTAGTTGAAACCCCTATGTGTACCTCAGCCGAGTCCCCGACTATAGCTAGGTAATACCAGTGTACCTCAGCTAGGTCACAGACCACAACTAGGTAATGTGCCAAAGGCACGTGTTCATATCGAAGAATACAGTAAAACACAACATAACAAGAGTCACATAGTGTATGAGAGATATTAGTCCCTACCTTAACCCTTTTCTTGCCTCAGATCATCCGCCTCGTAGAACATGCCAAGCTTAGGCTTCCAACTCGGTCCTAAAATATCAAATATACAAGAACGAGGTTAAAATGTATTCATGTATCATTTTAGGCACTACCATGGTGTTTATTGTTGTTATAATAGCCTATGGTCAAAATTTACCAAAATGCCAACAAGACGTCGGCCCAGCCCTGTCGTACACAGTCCTATCATACTTTTTCTGAAATTTTGACTGGGGTATTCTAACAAATTTTTGCCCAAGGAATCTATTTTCAAACTCAGATTACCAAATTCACTGTCAAAAGACATATATGCCCTTGGCAGCCCCACTTTCAGGGTTTCAGGGGTGTTTCGTAATTATGCTTTTTCAAGCTTTTTCCAAAAAGTGACCAACTGTAACCCCACCTAATTTTCCCTCCTGAACTCAATGGAATTATCAAATCATTGAAAATACAACTTCTAGGCCCCCTAATTGGGCTAGCTGAAACTTATAGGAACTGCGGGGAAAATTGGGGTTTTTTTATTTCGACTCCGCAGACGTGTTCTTTTCTACTCCTAACCACTTTATTAACTATTTAATTAGGTTACAACTACCATTTGGACGAAATGTCAGCAACATAACCCCTAGGCCTATACATTTCCAAATTTTCAAATCAAAGACAATCCGGCAAAATTTCACCGATTAAATTGTCCATAGCAGCCAGAATGGTCAACATACAAAGGTTTGGAATTTACCTCAAGCTCCCTCCGGCTTTTCTCAAAGTGGCCAAAAACCTAGCTCCTCCAACAAGAGATTTTGAGCTTCAACAACCTTAAAATACATGGAAGAGAAGCTTAGGAACGGAGTTATACGCGTTAGGTACAAATTCACTGAAGAAATCGACCTACATTGCGAGTTTTCTTCCCTTTCTCTCTCTAGACTTTCTCAAACTTTCTCTCTCTATTTTTCTGAAATGGGACGTCGGTTTTGAGCATATGAGGAAGAAGATGATGTTGTATTAGGCTTATGTCATATTTCCCTTATTTATTAAATTTCCAAAATTCACAAATTGCAATTTTTATGACATAAATTCCCATGTACATGTAACTTGACATTTTAAGCCCAAGTAATATGCAGCTAATATTTCACCCTCTTGTTGCATGAAATAGCATCCCAAGGATCCCTCCTTTAGGTCTAAATAGACTTCACAACTTGTTCAAGTTACGTATACACGTAAAGTTCCAATTTTGGTGAAATTTGCATTTTTGCTCAAATTTTCCATAAATTCATATTTATTTGACCAAAATATTCCAAATTTATTTTTCCCCTTTATTTTCCTTAATTAATTGAAATTAAATTAAATTAATAAAAAATAATTAATTTTGTGCTAAATTGGCAAAATTACAAGTTTGCCATTACATTTTTCCTTCATTTTCGGATTTCTGGCAGATTTTCTGCCCAAACTTTGAAAAATCATAACTAAATGTGTAGACATCGTATTAGAGTGATTCCAAAGGCTAAAGAAATTTTGTTGAATCTAGTTTTAAGGAAAAATATAGCCTTTCACCAGTTGGAAGTAAAAAAATTCCCAGAATTAATTTCTTTAAATGCTGTTTTAGAAAATTCACAGTTTTTCTGGGCTAACTTCTAAAATTCATAACATTTTGTATATAACTCTAATTGAGTCATATGACCTATCAAATTAAAGCTTAGGACCTATCAAAACCATATGAGGAACTCACTGCCTCAAAGGAGATTTCATTAAAAAAATGTTCACCTTTCAATTTCCAATATTTAATTCCTTTGGCTGTAAATATTCACCATTCTATTGAGTATAGGAAATAATTAAAATATATTCTTGGTGAATAAAATTTGGGGTGTTACAATGACACTATTATAGTGTTGATATTTATAGCAATTTTACAAAAAACTGCTACCTCAACCACTATAAATCACGACACCCTACCTCGTGCAACGTGAAAGTTTGTAGTGGCTTTATGAAACCGCTACAAATGTGCAGGCCCTCTACATTCTGTAGCAGTTATACATCGAAACCGCTACAAATCACAAAACCCTACCTTATGAAACGTGAAAGTTTGTAGCGATTTTTATGACACCACTACGAAATGTGTAGACCCTCTACATTCTGTAACGGTTATAAGTCGGAACCGCTACAAATATGCAGCCCTTTGCATTTTGTAGCAGTTCTTGTCATATGAGCTACTACAAAACAACTGCTATAAATGTTCGCGTCATCGACGTTTTTGGCAGTTAATATAAGGAAACTGCGACAAATGAACCTCTACAAATTTGGCGCCAAGCTGGCAACATATTTTGTAGCGGTTTGTGTGTGAGATCCACTACAAATGTTGTTCTCTAACCAATGCGCCACTTGACACGAGTCATATTGTTGCAAATTTATAGCGGTTTCAGGATAAACTGCTACAAATCCTGATATTTGTAGCGGTTTCGTTCAGCCGCTACAAATTAACCGCTACGAATTGACTTTTTTTTGTAGTGAGGAACATGGATGTGTGGTTTTCAGCAAAAGTTAGGCCACGGTTTACATTCCACTGCAGCAGAGATCCAGGCTATTGCTACTAGCTTGCAAGTTTGTAAAACTTTAGGTCTATAGAAAATAAAGGTATACTTTGAATTGTCAGAGGCTCTGTAGCTGTTATTGATGGATTCTGGTTGGTATCATCCACTAAGGGAAGAGATTAATGAGGTTCGGTTGTTAATATATTGTAACTGGGATACAGAGATCATTCACTCCTATAGGGAAGCACTTCGGTGTCTGATTATTTAGCTAGAATGGCCCAAGATGCAAACACTGAGCCATTACAAAAAAACATGGAATTTCCGACGAAATTTAATTTCGTCGCAAATTACGTTGGAAAATTTTCTGACGGAATTTTTTCCGTCGCAAAATTTGCCACAAAAAATATGCCATCGGAAATTCTAACTTCTGCCGGAATTTTGCAACGGAATTTGATTCCGTCGGAAATTGAGAGGGAAATTATTCCGTCGGAAATTCCATCTCAATTTCCTATGGAATTCAATTCCGTCAGAAATTCCGTGGAAAAATCTAAAAATTATTTTTTAATTATTTAATATTTTAAAATTTAATTTATTTTAAAAAATTATTTTTATAAAATTTATTATTTTTAATTAAAATTTTTAATTTAATTTTATTATTATTTTCTAATTTCTAAAATATTTTTAATTTTTAATCATAGGTTTTGGTCCTTGTAGGGGCAAAATAGTCATATAAAAAATAAAATTATTAGTTATTAATTAATATTAGTAAATAAAATATTAGTTAATAATTACTTATTAGTTATTAATTAATGTTAATAAAAATTTAATTTTAGAAATTAAAAAAAATATACTCATAAGATTATATATATAATTGTGTGTAATAATAGAACATCAAAGTAGTCGAGCTCATCCGGTAAGGCATCGCGTGCGTATGGACAAAGTTGTGGGTTTGAACCAAAGGAGGGGCAAGTTGAGTTGCATTTCCAGGAAATATGAGATTGCGACACGTGCGGATCTGGGGGTCGACGACAAGGTGGACGCCGCCAGAGCTGCCACGTGCCGTCGCCAGCGATGAGGGGGTGGTTGCTTGAATTGTCAAGTGGATTTTTAAAATTAAAAAAAAATTGCAACGGAAGTTCCGACGAAAATGAATTCCGTCGGAAGTTGCGAGAGAATTTCAGACGGAATATTCTGTTGGAAATTGTGAGGGAATTTCCAACGGAATTGAATTCCGTTAGAAGTTGTGAGGGAATTTGCGACGGAATATTCCGTCGGAAATTGTGAGGGAATTTACAACGGAATAAATTCCGTCAGAAATTGCAACGGAAATAAATTCAGTCGGAAATTTCCGACGGAATCTGAATTCTATCAGAAAATTTTTTGTGATGCTATTATTGTCGATGGAACCAATTCTGTCGGAAAGTCAGTGTTTTTTTGTAGTGAGCTAACCATAGGACAAAGTCCTCCAACTTTTTGTTTACATAAAATATTAGCACATCTCAGCTAAGATTTGAGCAATCCTATTTCTTTTGGCAGTTTGTAGGTCTTTTGTAACCTATCAAGATTAGATCATGTCATTTATATTCAAAAAAAATAAAAAAAAGGTAAACCACGGGTAAAAGTGCAAATGCAAAGCTACGATATGCGTGTATGAATATTTTGAACTCTTCATGACTTTTATCAAAGTACTTAAGGTGCCGGATGGATGCATATGAAAAAAATAATTTAAGATACTGGGCGAACTTTAAAAATATTTTAAGGCGCTAAATGCACTCGAAAAACGTTTCAGTGTGCTGAATACACTTTAACCAATTTAAATTGCACCATACCCAAAAAAAAAAAAAGGTTAACTCAATTGTGAGGCTTTTAATTTGTTTTTTTCCTTTAGGTGTGGGGCATAAAACAACCTCTTTTCAGCTTTAGAATTCAGTTACATGAGATTTTTCAAGCTCCTTTTCTCTACAATAATTGTACTGGTGATAACTCACAGGCAGACGCCCACTCCACGAACTATATAGAAACAAAGTTGCTAAGCATCTTGTGATTTCCCTATCATGCATACTCTCCACGCTTAACTACCTCAAAACTCATTTCTTTATCACAAAGGAAGAACATTAATGTGTATTTTTGTACAGTCGCTAATAAAACTCACATCAACTAGTTTAAAACAAGCTTTCACACACAATATAAACAGTATGAACAATCATATAATTAAGATACCGCCATTTTCTTTCGTAGTCAAGTTCTCTCAAACTCATCATCATCGTGCCCTTGGGTCTAAAATCTCTGAGAAAACAGAATTATCCAGCAATCTAGAAGTATCCTTGCTGTGATCTCCAGTACTGCTCGTCACGGTCACTCCACTGCTCTTATTAAAGTCTGAAACCACCCCAACACTGTTATTACTACTAAACATGCTGTCACTATCTTCTGCACTATTCTTCTTCTTATTATCTCCTCCATCATCATCATCGTGTTCTTCTTCCCTTCCTCTCATCTTCTCAGCGCTCTCTTGCAGTTGCAGAGCAAACTCCAGACCCCAAACGACGTCGTTCATAGTTGGCCTCTGCGTCGCATCGTCAAGTAAACAGCTGACTCCAATCTCGCCAAACTTCTTCAAGCACTCTGTTGCAATCGTCCCTTTCAAAGCTGGATCCACTATCTCAATCAGGGTTCCTTTGTGAAAGCAATTCCTCGCCCAATCAGATAGCAACACCTGTCTCTTATCAGCGATGCGGATTATCGGCGGCCGACCACACAGTACCTCAAACAGCACCACCCCAAAAGAGTACACGTCGGATTTCTCCGTTAAACGCTGTCGTTTGTAGTATTCCGGATCAAGATAACCTATGCTTCCTTTCACCACCGTGCTCACGTGGGCCTTGAGCCCAGTGGGCCCCATTCTGGATAACCCGAAGTCCGAAACCTTGGCCTCCCACTTGTCGTCGATCAAGATGTTCGTGGTCTTCACGTCACGGTGAATAATCATTTGCTTCGCACCTGTATGGAGATAATGCAGCCCTCGTGCTGCTCCAATACAAATTTGGAGTCGTCTTTTCCACGGAAGAGCTGGATTATCTGTGTTGTAAAGATGGTTACGGAGGGTCCCACGAGCCATGAAATCGTAGACTAAGATCATCTCGTTGCTTTCATAACAGTAACCTATGAGAGAGACTAGATGGTGGTGACGAAGCTGCGAGAGCATTTCGATTTCGGTTTTGAATTCGTGGATCCCTTGCTGTGAACCCGGTTTGAGCCGCTTGATTGCGACCGGAGTGAGGCCGCCATCAATGTAGCCTTTGTAGACGTTGCCGAAGCCTCCGACTCCGACGTTGAAGAGCTCGTCGAAGTTGTTTGTGGCGGTTCTGATATCGGCGATGGAAAAGTGACGGCATAATTCCATCGGTAGAGATGAGCCGTTAGTGGTGGTGCTCGCTGATTTTGTTGTGGTGAATGAAAAGGGACCCCACTTTGAAGTTCCGCAGCTGGACTTGTGGGATTTGTTGTTCTTCTTCCCACGATTGATGAGGAAGAACGCCAAACAGGAAATCAGAACAACGATGGAAGCTGCAACACCAACGATTACCCAGATTAGAGTCTTGCTTCTGGTTTGTATTGCATGTTTTTGGGGAATATCATTAGGATTGGGACGAGGTGGAGGAAGAGGATCAGGGTTAGGTCCGGCGAGATTACTTTGTGAATCACTGATCTTGAAAATCTCAAGTCCATTCAAGAATGCGTCACTGTACTCAGCTATCGATTCTGAGACAGGGTGCATTTTAAGAGAAAGAAAAGCTGGTTTTCCATCAATTACGGCATAGTCTTTATATACCGGAGTTGCTTTTCCCTTGGCCCACAACAAAACATTTGCACCAGCCTCAGCTAACTGGTCGGCTATGTAAATATCGAACATTCTATTGTAGGAAATGTTGATATCTGGATTAACCTCACAAAAATGGAGTCTCAGCATGTAGGTAAAGCCAGAATCGACAAGAAACCTCCAAGTAAGGTTAGTATTCATGTTCCTTGTTTTATTCATTCCCATATCGCGTTCTGTTCGATAGACTTGCTCAGGTGCTGTGTAATTAGGAGTTTTACTGAACATCAGAGGTCTTCTCTCAAATTCAACATCAGTAGGTAGAAAAGAATATCCAACAACGTAAATATCATCGGCGCTCCAAGAACGGAGCATTCCTGTGTCTTCCGTGGCTGAGATTCGTCTTCCGCCGACGTTTAGCCTATACATTGTCTGAAGAGCAACGTTGTTGAGAATGGGAAACCTGACCTCCGAACCAATTAATTTGAATCCTGACTCGTCCGGTTTGGTGTAATAGAGATCCTCAGGCATGGAAACAATCTCAATTCCATTAACAAACGCATATGAACCTGGGTGTGTTGAATTCGGAGTGAAAGATAAGTTGAGCCTCTCTCCATCCCCGACGTTGACGCAATATTCTTTGAAGATGATGTCTTCAGGGTAAGCATCGGCGGTGAGCGAAGCATTGAAATCCTTAAGGAGTGTAAAACCCCCAGATTTGACGGTGAAGAAGGCATTAAAACGATCAAAACGTGGATATGGAGCAGGGTAGAAGAAGAGGCGGAGGAATTTCTGGCCTGGAGAGACAGGGAATGAATAGGAGAACTGAGAGCGAGAGAGACGAGCTGTGGTGAAAGGAACTTGTTGAGCAGAAGGAGATTGAGTAAGTGCTGTAGCTGCAACAGATTCGCCTTGTTCGGATAAGAACTTTGACTCTTCGTCTCCTGTCCAAGCCCGTTCATTTCCAGATGTTTTGCCGGAGTTGCCACAGCTGATGCTTAAAAGATCATCAGGGGTGTAAATAGAAGCAAGTATGAAAGGAAAAAGCAGGGGAAAACAGAGGAAGAAGATGGTCCATGATGATGAAGAATTTGTATGATTGAAGCTCATGTTTGGATGAAGAAGACGAAGTTTGGTGTTCATGAAGGTAAATTCGACAGAGCCAATATAGAAATCAAAAGAAGATTAGGACCAGCAGTTGCCATGGATGGTTGTAGTTTCCAGGAAGGCGCCTGCGAGAGTAAACGCTCAAGTCTACGCAAAAGAACAAAGCACTTAGGGCCTGTTTGGGAAAGCTTTTAGGTACAAAAAAAGCCCATCTGCCCACCAAAAGCTCCAAAAGCCCATTTGAGGTGTTTGGGAAAGCTTTTGGGTTGGCTGGGCTTATGGAAAAACTGGAGCTTTTGGGAGAAGCTGATCCAAGTAGCTTCTCATACTCCAAAAGCCCATTCATGTATTTTTTTTCAAATAATAATTGCTCCTTTTTTATTTTATAAATTTTTTTAAAATTTTTTTCATTTCAATTATCACAATATATACAACTAATATATATATATATATAGTATTCAATAAAATTTATGCTATTTTCAGTCATTTTCTATCTAAATGGGCTTTTCAAATGCTAATCCAAACAGGTTTCAGGTTAGAAAAAAAGTTACTTCTGCCACCGCCAATCCAAACACAAATCACATCTATAATCTAACTTTTTTTCTATCTAACTTTTCCAAAAGCCCATCTGTGAAAAAAGCTCTTTCTCCGTCGCTAATCCAAACACGCACTTAAACAGTTAAAACTTGACCTGATGACCATTTGGTGCCAGCCGTACTGGTTTGAAAAATTCGTTGATACGCCGAATAAGAAAATTAGAAAAAGAACAATAATTTTGAATGGATATGATAAGCCGGAAAAAAAGGGTGAGATTTTTTTCGTCTTGGAGCTAGAAATGGACCAGTGCATTTATGGTAGAGCCAGGAATTTGGGCCGAGCCCGTCGGGCCGGTTCGTTTAGGCCTGAACCCTTCAAGGGCCGGGTTTATGATTTAGAGGCTAAAAAGAGAAACAGACCTAAAAAGGCCGGCCCTGTAGGGCCGCAAGCCTTGTAGGGCTGGCCCTGCAGCCCTGAGGGTTGACATTTTTAGGCCCGTTTAATATTTTTTTAAAATAAATTAATAAATATAATATTATTATATCAAATTATCAATATGAGAGACACCTAAGTACCTAATAGCGTATTAATAACAGGTAAAAATTTATTAATTGGTTTGATTTATTTTATTTTCTACAATGATTTATTAATTTAAACTTTAAAAAATAAGCTAATTTGGACATTAAATGATTATTTTAACTAAAAATTTATGAGTTTTAAAAATAATGTATTTCAATTTAAAGCAAAATAATGAATAAATTGTAAAACTTGAAAAAGAAATTTTTTTGAATTAAAATGAGTTTAAGCCCGTTTAGGCCCGAACCCATAAAGGGCCAGCCCTGTAGGGCCGATGGCTTAAAAAATATTGTACTTTTTAGTAAATGGGCCGGCCCATATTCCCGGCCCTAATTTATGGGGAGCTGGAAGAGGAGGGCCTCTTGTTTTCTTTTCTTTTTTATTTTTATTTTGTCTTCTCATGTTCATTATTACAATTTAAGCTAATATCTAAGTATAAATTTATCTCCTATATTTATCAATGTTTTTAAATTTATTTTTATTGATACTTCATCCATAATAATTAAATAAGAGAGAAATGGAAGGAACTAATAAAAATGATTATGGTATTTTAGAAAAAATAAATTATATTAACTAATTTTTTAATCAAAATAAATATATTATACATTATTTTTATAATTAAAAAATGAAAGATGATAAAAAAGACACAAAAGGATAAGACTCTCCCAATCCAATTGGAGGAGGGATTTTGATTACCTACACTCAGTGAGTGATTATGCATGATGCAGTCACTCCATCACAGCCTATCACTGAATTCATCTTTTCATAGTTTGACACGTGGTACTATATTTTCATAAAATAAATAAATAAATAAAACTACCAAACTGACAAACAATGGCAAAGGGAGCAGAACATTCAACCCTTGCCCTTAATCAAATGCACTCTATGAAAATAGGCTGAGTCCGGCAAACTAGCCCATTTAGGTTTTAAGTTTATAAGAGTTGGGTTTAAAATTTTGGGAAAATTCCAAAAAACAAAAACTACACTCAAAATATATAAAGGACAAATCAGTACAACGAAATTCAGAAATGACAAATCAGGCGGGTGTCAGAAAAAGGAGGAATCTGTCCTTTTGAAATTTCGGCCAAATTACGAAAATGCCCTTCATGCACACTTCAGAATAACAACATGATCATCGGAATTAACACCTTCGGATTCGGTATTAACACTTCACAAGTTTCAGGGCCAATAACAACACTCACCTCGCCATTAACACCTCATGATTCGCCATTAACAACTCCGATGTTGTTATTGCGACTGAGGGCTGAAGGGCATTTTCGTAATTTGGCCGAAATTTCAAAAGGACAGATTCCTCCTTTTTCTGACACCCGCCTGATTTGTCATTTCTGAATTTCGTTGTACTGATTTGTCCTTTGTATATTTTGAGTGTAGTTTTTTAGAATTTTCCCTAAAATTTTTGCCTCAAAAATGAAAATGGGGCCCTTTTAGGCCCTTATATATATTTTTTTATTTTTTAAAATTATTTATATAATAATAATGTTATTAATTTCTTATATTTTATTAATAATGTTGCAAATATTTAGTTGTTATTATCTTTTTTACAATTAAGTTTCATAAGTTTTCTTACCAATTTTATATTTTTTGACTTATTTTATGGTGATTGTTTTATTTATATATTGTGTTAAATATTTTGTTGACTATTTACACTTTTTAAGACATATTTATAAGAAGTTTTTTTAATTTTGTTAAGTCTTCTCATTAATTATTTATAATTGTGATATATAGGCAATAGTTTACCTTTGATAATGACTTAATGATTGTGTTTGTTTGTTGCACGATGCATATTGTTTACACTCTAATTTTGACAATATATATAAGTTAAATTAGGAATTTCATTTTCGTAATTTCTAAAAAACACTGAAAAAAGTAAAAATTGTTAAATATTATGAAAATGACTTTAGGCACTGCGGGCTGGCCTTGGCTCGTATGCTCTCAGGCCAGACTTTAAAAAATATCAATTTTTCTTACTCCGAGCCTAAAAGGGGCCCGTCAAGGGTCAACCCTGATTCCCATCTCTAATTCCCAAGTGGGTAGGGGTTGAGAAATGATGAAGGTGCAATTTTAATTTAGCACCATTAAATTTAGAGAAAATATCATTTAAATATCAAATGAATTTATAAAATCCACAAAAGTTTGTCAATACTTGAAAATAACTTAAAGATGATAGGTATCAAATTAAAATTTTAAAGTATTGATACTTTTACCATTTATCTCTCAATTTTTTTAATAAAGAAAAGATGTCTCTTAGTGTGTGTTCAGGTACTTTTAAAACCATGGTTTTAAAAGCCCGTTTCCGAAAATCGAGATAAAACTCATCTCACATACTTACCTCGTAAATCGTAAAAGCTATTCTCCAAAAACTAATCCGAACACACACTTACTGGAGTACCACCGCCGATTGGCTTGGACCTTTCGGCGGCCTCAACTCCAGCCGTCAAAGCTCCGGCTTCAAGGGATTGTTTTTGAGGGGGAGCTTTTTTTTTTAAGAAAAAGGTTTTAGGGGGTGAGGGGTGGGATTGAACCCGCCACACCCCATAGCAAAGGCCAGTAAGGTCCTTTGATATATATATACACATTAATATATAGCGGTCGGATCTTCGGGGGCTTGCTGGCTGTGGTGCTCCGTGTAACCTCCTTCACAATCAAGGCCAAGATTAAGTTCATAAATACGTGATTATGTGGAATTAGAGACCGTAAGATGATTTGGGACTTATTCAAAATTAAACTTCCCAAAATCAGGGTTTACAAAAACCTTTCTAAAACCTGTTCAATACGGTATCATATTTATATATCAATTTCACAATGGCCTGTACAGTACGATTTCATTTATGAATATCAGAGTACAAGGTAAATTCCCGACACACTTGGATTACATTAATCAATAAAGGGTTCTGTAAGGCATAATGCACATAATCTCTTCCCTTTACCAAGGGATTACACAAAACTATCCAATATCATCATTATATACATGTAATTCTCAACAAAATATCCAAAGGTTTATACATGATAACCAATAACCAAAATAAAACTCCCAAATCGGAACTCTACCCGCTCTTCGTCACCCACTTTCCTTTAGATCCTTCTGCCCTGTCTAAAAAATTGTTTTTGGGAGAGTGAGATTCTAAGGAATCCCCGTAGTGTCAAATCACTCATAGTATGCATAACCACAAAGTATGAAAGCAAATTAGCACACACACATAGCAACTACAACGACAGTTACAGCGGTAAGGGCAGGTATGACTTGCGTCACCCTTACGTTTGCTCACGCTGAAGTGCTCCCGCTGTATTGCACATTCATATGTTCATATATCACATATATCACCATAGCTGGGATCCATATAAAATATTTCACATACTCACAGTCATACTGGCCGGATGATCAAACAGGAATTAACAATTCCACAACACAACCCTGGCAATTACAACTGCAAGGGTAGTGTGATAACCATCGCCCCCTACGACTGCTTACACTGAACTGCTCACGTTGTAATTCACTACGGGAGATACCATAATGGCCTCATGCCAAAGATTTACACAACAAACAATGATAAGTCAGTCATACCAAGCATCATACACAACATGAGAGAAAAGTTACTACCTGGTTTGTTTCGTGCGTGCTCTGGTACCGGTCTCTCCCGAGTAGGGCAAATGTCAGATCCTATAATTCACAATTAGTGACGAAGTGTTATTTTCTATTCCAATACTTAAATGACTTCAAATCACTCAAATTGGTTATCATTTTTGTCCTTTAGAAGACTACAAATGCCTCTAACAAAAGGCCTAAAGGGTTGAAAGAACTATCCCAAATATCCCCTTTTGGAAGAACAAGTACTGATTTTTCACTATTGCACTCGAGTGAAGATGGCCTCACTCGAGTGATGATGCACTTTGCACTCGAGCACAAAGGTTAACACTCGAATGATAGCTAAATGCTTACTCAAGTTTTAGGAAGTGAAGCATAGGAAGTGTTAACCCAAGAGCAATGGAAACTTTTAAAGAAGAGAAGCACTCGAGTGAAGACCCCTATCACTCGAGTGACAGCTTAACACTCGCAAGTGTTAAGGCACACTCTTGAAACTTGGCAGTGAGTGACAACCCGAGACGAGATTTCATGGTTTCAAATACACCTACACTCGAGTGAGAGGAGGCTCACTTGAGTGAGAACCCATAACACTCAAAAGTGAGGCAATACTCTTGCTTTTCACCCGGAAGTGCAACATAAAAGCTAAAGGAAGAAAGGAAAAATGCACTACCGCACTTGAGTGAACCCATCCTCACTCGAGTGAACCCATCCTCACTCGAGTGATGTTCATCCCGCACTCGAGTGGACCCCAGATCACTCGAGTGATGCTTATCAAAAACCAAAAAACGCAAAAAAACTGACAGCGCTTCTAGATTTTCACCCAAGTGCTTCCAATGGTCCTAAATACCAAATCAAAGCTACTCCCTCACAAAAATGCACAAGGAATCACATGGAAACATCAGAATTACCAAATTCCTATTCCATTATTATGCTTTGGTCATAAGCCACAGTCAATGCCAATTTCCAAAATCTCCAAAACTAACATTTCAACGTCTATTCCATTTCTATCTATCCAAAACTCATACCAAAACACCATTTACCATAACCATATCATGCCAACTACCAATGATCCTAATTTTCGAAAATAAGGTCAAAAATTCCAGAAATTTCAAGTTTCATCAAATGGCATAAAACATAAATAGAATGGTTTGTTTCACTTACCTCTTCAATTTTTTCAAAGAGGTTTCTTGATTTTCCAATTACCAAATTTTCTTGATGCCACAAATCACCACCAATGGAGAAACTAAAACCATGAAAATGAAGCTTTCAAGCTAAGGAATAAGATTAATGAAGTGAGTTTTTCTATTAGAGGTCAGCAACTTACCTCAATCACAAACTTTTTTTTCTTCCCTTTTCCTTCAACAATGGCGCCGGAAATATGGAGAGAGAAGAGAGAGATGATAGCTTGAAGGAGATGAAGAAATAATGATTATTTCTCCATGCCCATGCTTCTTCCAGCAAAAAGAGGGAGGGAGGAGAGAGAAAGAATGTTAAAATACTCCTATTTAACTTTTCTCCTCAATTCTCCCTTTACACAAAATCTTATCACATGTCTACTTCTCATTGGCTCTTATGGAGTGAGTAACTATTTAGGAACTTTAATCCCTCCATTAGCCATTTAATCACCATTCTCATTTTTTCTCTTAGTTAGTAATTTATTTATCCCTTAATCACTAACTTATGACCAATAATTCCATTCTTTCAATTTTTCCCATATGACACATTTACCGAAATTGCCATAAAACACATAATATTCAACTTTAAATACATAAATTATTCTCAATAATCATCATTAGCTCTTAATCAAAATTTGAGGCATTACACTCCGGCAAGGGCACCTTTTCTTTTTTTCAAAAAAAAAAAAATTGAGGGATGAAATGGTAAAAGTATTAACACTTTAAAATCTCAATTTGATGCATGTCATCTTTATGTCATTTTCAAGTGTTAACAAATTTTTGTGGGTTTTATAAGTTTATTTGGTATTTAAATGAAATTTTCCTTTAAATTAATATAAGTGCAAAAATATACATAAACATACTGAAAATGCAATAATACCAATGCCGTTTATTCTAACTAACGTCCGTCACTTTTATTTTTAGTCGGTCCCACATGATGTGTTGGTCGCTCTCTGTTCCTTATCATCTGCATCCTTCTGTGACCTATGCTCACATTACTCCGCGGCGACCTCGATTTGCAGCGCCAGCATCTTTCTTGATGACCTTTACACCATAATTGTTGACAGGATCTGTGGAGAAGAAATGAGATCAAAGAATCTTTCCCCGATTTTCTTTCTATCTCTAAAGTTTCTAAAGAAATTCATTCACTGAAAATTGAAGAAAAGAGCAGGCATCACAGTTAAGACTAATAGACCAGATTAAACTACAGGCAGAGGATCCATTGAATCCGGATTAGGCATCAGATTTATCGCCACTATGAAGTGCCGACGAAGATCTGAGAGAAACTCCGTCTTCACCAACAATCTGCGAGAAAAGTAGGCGCCTTCAGCCTATATAAAAGTCGGGTCCTGGACTTGATGGCGCCAGTCGTCGTCATTGCCGACGATTTGGCTTCCTTGTTGCGACAGCATCTGTGTGAGCTTCGCGTTTGAAGATGAATTGGTTCCTACAAGCTCTGAAGATTTAAGTTCAGAGTAATTTCACAAAGGAGCAGAGAATGAAGGTAGAGGTAGTAGATCAATGAATCTTAGTGGTTACGAGGCATTTTCCTGGAGTGGATCAATGAATTTTGTCCTGTGCGGTGATGTTGCAAATCTGAAGCGGAGGATTTCCTAAGGAGCATGGAGATGAGATTGCGCGATGAAAGTAATGCAATTTTTTTTAAACATAAAAAAAAAAAAATGTTATGTAAGTATTTCTCCGCCCATTAAAACACCACCATGCAAATTTTGGCGACCTCAGCATTACTGCCCTGCCACATGACCTATAAAGTCAAAAAGTTTTCTCTGTCAGACTTCAAACGGTCAATGTTAACGGCATTGTTAATGTTTCGTTTGGATTAGCATTTGAAAAGTAAGTGTTTTTTACGTAAATTGAGACAAAACTCCTATCACATACTTACCTTGTATATCGTAAATCACAATTGAAAAAATGCTTTTAAATGTTTCAATCGCTATTTCAAATAAACACAATATTGCTCGGTGTGTGTATGCATATATTTACACTTATATAACTTTAATGGTGCTAGATGCTTCTCACTATAAACTTTATTATTAAAATTGCACATTAACTCGGTTGAGAAAATTAAATAGGTTAATATAATATTTGGTCTCTTAAGTTTGTTTTCATTTTAAATTTGATCTCTCAAATTTTAAACTATAGGTAGAAATTTATATATATATATATATATGTGTGTGTGTGTGTGGGCAAAAAAAAAAGAAATATATATATATATATATATACATATATATATATATATATATATATATATATTTAGAAATAGTTATTTCTCAACAAAAATTTGAGAATTCTTAAAGTGATCAATGCTTAATTTATTAATAATTATTCAAGTAAGTTAGTAATTTAAAAACACAAGAAGAAATCTAGAGGAAACCATGGGTATAGGTGAAAGTAATAATATTTTAAATAGATTTGCATATCTCATCTATATTTAAAATTTTGAATTGACAGTGAAAAAAAAAGTTCGGTATAACCACCCTAAAAGTTGTAAGGATATAAATTCCATTTTAGCACATACGCGCGCGTGTGTGTATATGTATTTGTAAAAAATTATAATAAATTCAAGTGTTAAAAATAAGTTGGAATGGAAAAGAATATGAAAAATCCTTGGCAAAAAAAAAAAAGAAAAGAAAAGAAAGAAAAGAAAATGAAAAATAATTAATTTTGATCTCCGGCCTATATATATTTAAACTTAGTGTGTGCTTGGAACAACAACCTATAATTTATGTTTGGATTAACGATTGTATAAGTGACTTTTGTAAAAACAGAACTTGTTTGAATTGACTTTATCATAAGTGGTTTGTGTGATAATAGTAAAAAGAAATTAAATTAAAAATTATAAAAAATTTATAAAAGTTAAAGTTGAAAAATTTAACAATAAAAAAATACATAATTTAATAAATTAATATTACATAACTAATTAGATCAAAAATTACTATTTGTTCTTTCACTGTTTACTTACAATAAAAAAGTACTCTTTGTTATAAAAAAATGTTTCTATTTCATTTTTAATAGTTATATATATATATATATATATACATATAAGGTTTAGTGTGTCATTATCTGGTGCACATGAAAAGGCAATAAATGAAATTAAAAAATGCACTTGGGCGTTTGAAATGGAATCCAGGCAAATATCTTAGGATTAGCTGCAAAAACTTCAGACCACCAATTGAAACTAAACCCCAAAATTATCAGAGAAGCTATTAGCAAAATCCCCTTTTAGTAATGACCAAGGAAGATCATTCACACGCAGAATGTTAAAACCAAATTGAGAGTGAAGCAGTTAAAACAGCAACAACAATTGCTTCTCCTTCTTGCTTTTTTAGCTTCGGAATGTAAATCTCTTTCTTTTTTGTGACCGTCAAATTTGTCATGACCCCACTTTGAACAAGCATCCTCCCGGCTGTGTTTGCAGCTCTCTGGATAGACGCATCAAGGAACTCAAATTAGCAAGACATGCCAAACAAACTTATATCATGAATTACGCAAAAGTTTTGGTTCACAAAATTCAGCACATTTACAACTTAAAGCATGAGCAACACAAAAATGAGAAGAAAACTACACATAGAGCCAAGGAGGCTATAAAATGCAATAAAACTGTCCAATCTCCTTAAGCATCAGACATGGAAATTCAACTAAAACAACCACGTCAAGAACACAATCATATATCTTGAAGATCCATGTATTGCAGTCAAACAAAATAAGACAAAGAAATGTAAAGCTGCATTTGGCCTCCTTAATGTTATCAAAACCTTAGAAACATTACATGAGGCTCCAAGGTGAAAAAACATAATCAATGTGACAGATGTTTACAAGAAATGGTGGCCAATATCCCCATGCCAGTGAACTTTGAAGTTTCAGTTGCTCAAATAAACCAAGATGAGAAAGCAAGAGGCATGGCACATTTTGGTTCCTATCTCTATGAAGTTGTCAGAGAGATAGAACCAGAAGTGCAGTTGTTCTAAAAGTCCTTGAAATCATTACTAAAACTTGCAATTATAGTAGAAACAAGAATACGGAAGTTAAGATTTTTTAAATTGGGATCCAAATTCCAATAATAGAGCTTTGAGCCTAACTCTCCAACCTCAATGACAAGTCAGACCATCAAACAAGGCCTACAATCCTCCTTATTGAAGGCTGGTATCAAAATTCGCAATTAATACATTAGCGTCTATATTTTGAGATGATAAACTCACCTCATTAAAGACTAAATCATAGGCACATAAAAATTTTCCACTGGGACCAAAATTTACATCTTAAACCTTGCATGCTCAATTTCAATGGTCAAACATCTAATTCTTCTATAAAAGACTAAACCATTGACACATTAAATACTTCTTGAGAAAATGTACTTACTTGCTCATCATGAAAAAATTTGCAGCTAGCTCCACGTGTGCATTTGCCTCTTTGGAAAGCTCGACAAACACGTAGTTCCTCCCTTTTCTTCCTCTCTGTCTCTTCATCTTCCTCTTCTTTCTTTTTGTATTTACTGACGTGATCAACTCGAATGACTTACGACGGCACTCCAGGACACTCCGTCCGACTTCAAGCGCATGTGGCTAAGTTGAAGAGCTCGGCCTACAGATTGACGGAAATGGCGAAGAAAAGAAGACCCACCGCCGGAAAAGGTTCATGCAAAGACGGCTGAATAGCTCAGGCTACAGAGTGTTACCTGAAGCAAAGACGATCTTCAGGTTGAACCACCTGTGGCCGCCGAGAGAGGGCAGATGAAAACAGATCGGAGGGGTCGAAGCACCAGTCGAACAGATCGAAGATGAAGAGAGATTGAAGATGAAGATCAAGCCGCTCCTCAACTTGTAGCAGCTGTGGCCGCCGAAGAGGGAAGACACAGATCAGAGAGGTTGAGCAGAGAGGAGATTCGATGGAGAAGAGAGACACATTAGTGATTATGCTTTTAACGGTAATAATTGCAGACTGCCAATCACTAGAAGCTCTGATTTGTGGCCTAAGGTAAAAGCCATTTAAGAAAGCAAAAGCCCTTTTTCTCTTCAATCACTCCTCCAAACACGAAAAAACCAGAAAGCTTCTCTGATCGGGCTTATTAGGGCGCCCAATCGCGCAATTGGGCCCCCAATCACTTATCCAAACACTACTTAGTTAAAGAGTATCAAATGAGAATCTAAAATTATTATACCTCTCTCTTTTAGTGTATATATGTTCTGTCGACATCAATATATACTTAAGAGGAATAGGAGAATAAATTGTTCACACTTTCTTATCCATTTTTGTATCTTGCTTTACTGTTTATAACAACAGTATCGGCTTACATTGGAAGCCGATGCCTTCCCATTTGGCTGCGTGTTGTTCTTGCATCTAAGAAGAGTGCATCTAAAAGGTTACTCAATGCTACCTCTATTCTACTTTTCTAACTTTCTGACAGTTGGGATAGTGGGTGAACCACCAGCTCTTCATAGGAAAAGGACAAAATCTAATAAAAGTTTCTTCTTATTCCCTCTTTTACGAACCTTCATTTCCACTCACGCTTTTTTTTGTCTCAAAGCTACCACCATTTCCTCTCACGCCTCTACCGTGTTCAGTACTCTTTAAGGCTAGTGGTTTCTACTCGCAGAATCTACCATGCGAAGAAGAGAAAAATCGCTTTCTGCCGAAGAACAAGGTAAATTTTTGACAATGGACCAACTTTGTTCATGTGTATTTTGAATCGCTGTGCATTTTTCAGGGTTTTAATCGTTCCTTTGGGTTTACATTTTGCAAAGAGGTATATGCAGAAAGGGAAAATGAAAGAACAAGCTATCACAGTGGACGATGACAATGGAGGTAACGAAGAAGAATCAGAAGATGGTGATGAACTAAAAATCAGCGCTCTCTTCTCCATATTTCTTAGTCCTGAACTTTAAACTTGAGCTTCATTCCTCTTTTCGTTATTCCTCCTCTTGTCGTCCTGGGTTTTTAATTTGTTTTCTGTAGTGTAAGTAGTAGGGGTTCCCGTTTCTTTTTCACAGTATTAAGAAAGTCGTCATTGTTAATTTTGAAATGCCATTTTCAGTTCAAATTTAAAATTAAGAAACTCAATAAAGCATTTTTCCAGAAATTTCAAAACTTAATATGGAATGATAAGTATGACTTCCTTTTTTCCTCACTTGGTGATGTAGATTAGAGGCGGTAATTCAGACCCAACCCACTAGCCCGGCCAAAACAAATGGGTTTAGTTCGCCGAAATGGCGGCCCGTTTGAATTTGGGCTAAACGGGCTCAGCCCGTTTAGCCTGCTGGCTGGCCCGCTTTATATTTTTATTTTTTTTTAGTTTTTTCTCAAATGCCTTTAATCTCCCTTATCTCCTTTCCTTTGATGATGTGTTTAATTAATTCCCTATACTTTTTATTTGACACTTATTTTCATATTATATTTATTTATTCTACTATTATTAAATTTAAAAGAGATGTATTTATATAGTTTTGTGATGTGAATAGATGATAAAAAATGAAAGTAAGAATGAAATTGACTTCATAACACAAATGTATAAAAAAAAAAGAAGTGTGATATGAGTGGGTAAAAGAGAAAGAGAGTACAAATTTTTTAAAAGGAGTGAAATTAAAAAAAAAAAAATTGGCTGGCTGGCTGGCAGACCGCCTAAACTGGCTAGAGTTAGCAAAAGCTAGCCCGCGAAGGGGGTGGGCTGGCCCGCAACCTACAGGCTAGCCCGCATTACCACCTTTAATGTAGATGATGGTTTGGATCACTTTGAGGATGATGGATTTATCGTTGGTTTTGATGAAGAGGAGGAGGATGACAATCTACAAGAAACACAAGAGACAAAAAGAAGAATAAGGGGTTCATTCCCTTCTTACCAAATCTTGGGTATCAATCAGGAAAAATTGGTAAGCATTTGCATTTGCTTCATTTTGATTTCTTGCTTATTTATTGCCCCTGCGTCTGCTATGTTTTTAACTACCAGTTTTCTTAATCCCATATATGTATTGATCTACCAAAAAATTTGACCATGTCTTTCCTTTCCAGGCACCATGAGCATGTTGTGTGGGATGACAAAGACATAAAATTGAAACGGTTGAGGAAGGGCATATTGACTCACATATATACTACTATGATAAGTATATTTAAAGAGTCATAGAAGAGGAGAATTTAACTTCCTCTAAAAGAAACTCAAAAATAAAGAATAACACAAGAAATTCAAGCATCTTTATAAAGTTTAAATAAACATTAAATTGAGTATATAGAGATTGGGTGCTTACCATATGCTTTTGAGTATCATTTGAAAATGAATCATATGCTTTTGTTTGAGATTGAGATCATATTCGGTGCTTGCAAGTATCTTTGAGGAACAACTATCAAATCCATAAGTGATATTTTACACGTGAATTGAAGAAAGGGTTTCTAAATGAATAGGTCACCCATTCATAGGACAATTGAAGAAAGGGTTGTTAAGACAATTGCATTAAATTTGTTTTGTATTAATTTGGAGTATGTATATAATTTATGAATGTAATGGAAGTGAATGCATGCAAGGGTCAATTTGTGAGTTAAGTGTTGTAGATATTGTTCCCGCGCAAAGTGCGGGGGAGTTGTTGCTTGTTAATTCGAAAGGAAGAAGGGAAAGAAAAGGTCACGCCTCTCCTCTGCCTTGGTTCCCGAATGTTCTCCTCCTTAGTTTGCACCCTCTTGTCTAGATCAGTTTTTCGTCGTCGTCATGTGTGGTTAGCATTGTCTTCTCCCTTCTTCCTTTACTGTTTTTTGTTGTATGTGAAGAGTGGGTTCCGTTTTCTTCTCTTTCTTGTGGCTGGACGTTCGAAACATGGGAGATTTGTGATGTTGATTAGCTGAAACAGTAAGGGGAAAAAGAGCTTCTTTTGAGAGGTAACCTTTATGGTATTTTTCTAGTTTGTGCATAAGGAAGATTGAAGAATATAATCTGATTTTTCAAGTTTGATTTCCTCAATGCTAAATCCAGGTGGTAACTATAAGGATTTTACTTTGATTGATGAATCTAAGAAGTAATGGCTCGTGAGTTGTGAAGTTTTGTTGATGCGTTAATTGGCTTGTGTAATAATTATAGAAAATTTGGGAGGTTCCATTTATAGTTGAGACTCTGCCAAAATTTCTAGAGGAAGCTTATTATTTACGTTAAGGAAAATATAATTAAGAATTGTATATTCTATGTGTTCAATAAATAATCGTAATATAGATGAGAAATTTTAAATATTATAGGCTCAATGGGTGTGAGTTTTCTCACATTCCATGTTGGTCACATGTTAATTTTTGGAGTGTGATAGATTGATATTAGGGCTTAGGTTTCCTATAGTTACGTGGAGCAATGATTCTTCGTTGGAGTCTCAATTATTATTATGAACCCAGACATACTCATAATTGAGGTATCATTGAAGGCCTTATAGGAGGTTTTTTGTGTTTTTCTTCTTACTGCTAGATATATTCATGCATATAAGTCTTATATATATTGACTCGAACAATTCTTATATTAGATGTCGAGTGTGAAGTGGAAGGATTATATGGAAAGAGAGTCTGACAGAATATATACACAACTTGGTGTTTGCCTGATTTCTTTAAATCATAAGTCGTCTTGCATTTTATAAATCTTGTTGGGCATAATGCTTTCTTTACTTTCTTCTGATAGATAAAATGCTAAGATCCTAATTGCTTTGTGGGAACCAAGTAAGATGAGGCGTCATTGACAGTTTTCTAGCAAGTCATAGTCCTTCACCCTTAAAATTGTTGTTTGGTCATTTTGTCTGTGATTGTTTGGATGTCTTTGAGAGTAGTCTAAAGCTAGTTTGAAGTGATAGTTGAATGTGTTATTTTGCTTGGTGACTAAGTGCTTGTTTATATTAGCGATTGGAATATTTAAAAGCAGCTTTTCAATCGTGATTTACGGTATACGAGGTAAGTACGTGAGAGGAGTTGTGTCTTGATTTACGTGAAAAGCAGCTTATAAACAATTTGATAGTTAAAATAAACATGCCCTAATATTTACTGTGTATAGTTCTCTCCATTTATGGATTTCTCATTTAGACTCGCAGTATGTTTTGGGCAGTATATTAAGGCACCTCCTGATATCATTTCCTAAAGTTCCTCGCCTAATTACAGCATCACTTTTAATATTGTGTTTGATGAAAATTATAATGCAATGATGATAACCATAGATCATAATGATTTCTAATGTTGAGAATGATACGTAGTGGCATAGTCGTTGTTTTTACTTTACCAAGTGGCATAAATCCATAGTTTGTTAAGAATGAGGTGCATTAGATGTTGTGCATATATATATCCTTACAATGTTATGAAGTGTGAAACTTCACTGGTCAAAAAAAGAAAGAAAGAACTTCACTACGTAATCTAATTCTTTGTATTCCTTCCTTTGCTGCTTTTAATTGCTTTTAGCTAGGACATCCATTACTTGTTTTCGTAAATGCGGCACTAGCTTTAACATCAACACTTTTTCGTGTAATTATTTCTCTTCCTGTGTAAATTATGATTTTACCCCTTAACCATGTTTAGAATATCCATGGCTTTTACTGTTCCATGAAATATTATCATTTCGAGAATATCAATCGATGTTTGCAATCAAGTGTCAACACAAAATTCTTCCTAAAAATTTAGAAGCACCAACCATTTTTCAAGATAGTTATGATCAAATTGGAAGTTCTTCAATCTCAAGCCTAACCAGATTGCTTTTGTCATTTCATGGTGTAGTATTAAATGTATTCTGGATTTCATTTCAAAGACATAAGACCACAATAAATGAATAAATGTTTATGATGAGCTATTAATGCTTGTTTAGTTGTCTATTAATGCCTTAGTAGTTGCAAAATAAATAACCTTACTTTGTGAGTTATTGGCAGCTCCTAAAATGTATTCCAAATGGTATTGTTTGTGCACTTATTTTTCCACCTTGCTGTTGCTAAAAGATTTTGTAGCATTTTCGTTTGAATCTTATGAAGGCTTATTTAGAATCATTCTTTGTTCTATTATTATTAATTGGGTTTGCATGGAAGAGTTAAGTTTGAAAAGTGACAGAGCTTTATTTGTCATAAGAGTGGAATTTAACTAATTTGCTTCCAAGGGTCTTCTTCAGTTTGAGGTTGAAAATAAACCATATGCCTTAATGTTCTAAAGTCAGGTGGCCTGAGTATTGTACGCAAATTCTGTTTGAGCATAGGCCTGAAAAAAAAAACAAACAAAGCAAGCAAGCAAACAAACAAACAAACACACCTCTTCTATTGTTCATATTGTGCAAGTTTTGATTGGGTTTCAGAAATAGTTCTTTGATCTTTTCTTAGGGGACTGTTTTCTTTCTTGTTGTATGTATGTGTGTATGTTCCACGGTGCTAGAAACATTAACTCTTGACTTTGGTGTTACTCAAGACAAATTCTCTTGTTGAAGATGCAGGGGCTGAATTACATAGGATGTTTCGACTCAAAAGTGGCCTTATGACCATGATCTATTGGTTTCTTTATGTCATTGTTTCTGTTTTATGATTGAAGCGTAATTGTTGGCCATAAGTTTCTGTTAGAAATTTTAAATTTTAAATTTAAGGTATTTGATGTAACATTGGGCTTTATGTATAGCCTTGAGCCATAATGAATATTAGCATATTTAGTGAGAGTTTGGGATCACTTTTTTGATCCAATAAGCCCGTTTATACACCAAAAAGCCCAAATGTAAATGCAACACGTTTTCATGGAGTTTGGTTCAGCATTTTTTAAAAAAAAAAAGGCCGAATGAAGCCCCGTTTTAATAAGCTCGAGTGAGAAGCTTTTTCAAATGCGTTTTGGTGGTTAATTATAACCGTTATTATGGGCATTTAATGCCCTGTCACTGCATCTGTACGAATTGCATCAGTGTTTCCCCCGTCTTCACTTAACCGAGCGAACATCACCATTACTCAAAGCTCGTCCCCCATTTTCGAAGAGTAGATCTACAAAGCTCGTCCCTCTCTCGCTCGGCGGCTGGAAAATGGTGAAGCCGTGGTGTTGGAGCAGTTGAAGCCGAGTCTAGTGGTTGCGGTGGTGTGGCTGGTCGTTCGAGTTTCGAGAATCTTCTGATTTGCAGTCTAAGCCGGACCGTTGGTGGAGGTGAGCTTCGACGGTGTCTTGAGGTGTTATTTCAGCCATTTTTTTCACACACGGTGGTGGATCTGTTGTTTCTTGGCATTTTCGGCCAGTGAAGAGTCTAGTGTTGCGAAGTTGTCCTTCAGTCGTCCGTCGGTGAGTCTGCTGTGCGCACTGCTGTCGGTCCTCCCTCCATTTGCAAGGTAAGCTTCATAAGTTTCATTTTAGATGAGTTTTGAGTTTTGAGTTTTGAGCTTTGAATTGTGCCTTTCGTTCGTTCGGAGTCTCTGTCTGGTTTTTTTTTCCATCTAGTGTTATACGTGTTGCTCTGTTTTGGTCGTCGGTGAACTCTGTAACATTTTCTTGTCTTTTTTGTTCTCGTGTTGCTCTGTTTTGGCAGCGAGGCAGAGAGGAGGAGGAGAGCGAGGATTAATGCACATCTTGACACGCTTAGGGGTGTAGTTCCTGGTGCTAAGAAGGTTTGTTTTATCTTAATCTCTTGTGTTTCTTACCTTGGCTTTTAGCTTTTGGTTTTTTCAACTGTTGTTTCGCACAGGAACTGAACATATGATAGTCTGACATGTATGTGAAATTTTGGTTCTTTCTTCTCGTTGAATCTCCTCGATCTTAAACTCTTTCTACCTCTATGAAATCTGCATTTGAACTGAGTGGATAATTGTGCACTGCTCTTATGAATAAAGCTAGACAATAACATAGTGTATATCAAGATGCTTTCTTTATAGTGTAAATTGTACTATAAATGAGATAATATATCAAGGACCAGATGTAGGATTAATTTAAGACACTTTGACCATAGACTCGGTGTGCTTGTGCAGCTTGCATGGAGAAGTTTTTGAAAGATTGATTATTTCATATATATATAACCCCTTCTTCTTTGCTGGTTTGTTAAGGTGGCTAAGGCTGGGAAGTTCTTGTTTCTTAGTGTTATGTTTAATTTGTTTTGCTGAGTTATCTTTGTTTCACTTGGCTGTTCTTTTTGGTTTGTTACTAATTCTGCTCTCTGTTTGGCTGTTGTAGTCTTGTGAACTTAGTCTAGTTTTATCTTGATTCATCAGTACGTAGTGAATATATATATACCCCTTTATTGGTCATCCTAAGATAACTTAATAAGAAATAAGGAAAAAGGGGTAACCATCTTACTAGACAAGTGTGCTTTCATGATGGATGGATGTCAATAGAGTGCACAATCCCAGCGGTCATTTTTTGATCCCTGCAACATTATCATCTGGTGAAAATCTTAGCGGACGTCACTTTACAATGGTGAAGTTTTGACAGATACAATACGCTTATATTTGTAATAATAGGTATATCATACCAAACGCGCTTGACCAAATTCAGATTTGTTGATATTTATTAGTACATCACACCACAATAATTAAGCTTTCAACTTCCTACAACCTCACCAAACTCACCATTAACCACGCCAAGAAGCTTTACTAGTATATCTCTAGAATCTAATTGTTATTCAAGAACAGAAGCAACATACAGAGTAGTGGTACTTTTAATCACTGAAACGGGAATGTGGCTCATCATAATTATAATTTCTTGAAAATTATCGAAAACTAAAAGCATACTGTTATCAAACAATATTTATGAATTAAATTAAAACTCAATTTTGACATGGTGATAATACCTAGTAGAGTTAGACGGAGTTCAGGATGGGGAGACGTGTTTGGTTACTTCTTACGAAAAATGGTAACAAACATTCATTGTTAGGATAACTAGTTTAGGGGAGCCGGTTAGGATATGAACATGCATTGTCTTTATGTTTAAGAAAAAGGGAAACGAGTATTTTGCAGAATTATGTAGTTATGTTGGCTAAAGTTGCATGATATTGATTCTTCTATATGTCATCAACATTTATGTAAAGTGAAACTTTTCCATAGAGAGATGAATGACAGAGCGTTATGGGATGATGCGTCCACTAAGATTTTTGTATACGCCATGGTTGACCAAATCTTAAAAAAAGAACGACGAGGGTTGTCTTTTTCAAAAGATGGTTGGGAAGCTATTATTGCTACATTCAACGAGAAAACTGGGAAAGCGTATGACAAGAAACAGTTAAAAAATAAGTTTGATATGTTAAGGAAGGATTTAAGGACTTGGGATGCGTTAATAAAAGAGACCGGTGTGGGCCAAGAGCCTGGAACCGGAAATGTCGTTGCTTCGGCCGAGTGGTGGCAGCGCAAATGTCAGGTTAGTGATCCCTACTGAAACTTATAATGTTGCAAAATAGTAATTCAGTTGCCTCAATCAGCTTTTGTAATATAGTTAATGGCTTTGTTACTTGTCTGTATGCAGGAGAATTCGGCGTATAGAAAGTTTCGCCGTTCAGCCCTCAGGAACGAAAGAGAATTGAGGCTTATATTCAAGGACATCGTGGCAACAGGCGAGGATGAATTGAATCCGTCGTTCATACAGATACAGACACAGGATGCAGAGGAAGAGGATGTGTACCGACCTACTATGGTCGAGGAGGAAGGTTCAGGGGACAGCGAGGACGAGAATTTTGGAGTTGACCCAGCACTTAGCACAGGAGTGACAGATGAGCTAGCGAGTGTCGGGTTATCCTCCCAAACTCCTCCCTCTGGTCCAGGCTCATCATCTGGTCCAACTAATTCCGGAAGTCAGGGAAAGCGGAAACGATTTGATCTCTTCGGGAAGAAAAAGAAGCAGAAGATCCCAGCGGCAAAGCAGATTGCGGATGCGGTTAGTGTCATGGCAGAAGCATTGAAGAGTAGATCTACAACCATCAGCGAGATTCAAGCAAGGAGTGTTGATGCCGCTATTGCAACCTTGCTTGAGTTGGATGAAGTGCAAGAAGATGAGGACTTTCAAATCCGCTGCATTAAGGTCATCATGGACAAGACTAGTCGGGACACGTTTTTCTCACTTGTTAAGCGGAAGAAGGATAGCGTGATTGCGTGGCTGCGTTATATGGTTGCGACCCTTGATTGAGTCGCTACGAATTATGTTCTTAACTATCGATATGCATGCTTCGTATTTTGTTTATTGTTAACGACCCTTGCATTGAACTTTATGGCTAAATAGTTTAGTGTTTATTGTATGCATGCTTCGTCTTTTGTTTTTACTAGACCAACAATGCTAATTTCGGATATATATTATGTATATTTTAATCCAACGTTCATTTTATGAATTATGTTTATGTTATATACGTTTGCAACCAATGCACAGGTTACAGCTGCAATGGAAAATTGGATGGAGGAAGAAGACGACGACTCTCATATACTAGCTCTTATCGATGAAGAGATAACAGAGTATGAACAAATAGCTGCGTTAGTGTGTCAATATTGGATTCCTTTTATGTGTAAAGAACCTCGTAAAACGGGTTCACGACCCAGTCATTTATTTGTCCAAGATATTTTGGCTGAGCATGAATCACAATGTCATGACATGTTTAGAGTTGAAAAACATGTATTCTATCGGTTGTGCAGTAAATTGGTCGAACATGGGTTACAACATTCTAAGAATGTCGGGGTCGAAGAAATGGTTGCGATGTTTTTGCTCATAGTTGGCCATGGCGTCGGTAATAAGATGGTCCAAGAGTTGTTTCAGCATTCAGGGGAAACTGTCAGTCGGCTATTGCACTTGGTACTAGAGGCTTGTTTTAGCCTAGCTCGAGAATATATCAAACCCTCTGATCCCGAATTCAAAGGATGCCACCCAAAAATCCTCCACGATCCTCACTATTATCCCTACTTTAAGGATGCTATTGGAGCCATAGATGGAACTCACATCAAGTGTGTGATCACTGGTCCCAACCGGGAAAGATATATCGGGAGAAAAGGTTATACAACACAGAACGTAATGGCTGTATGCGATTGGGATATGTGTTTTACGTTCGTGTTGGCCGGTTGGGAAGGATCTGCACATGACGCTCGTGTGTTTGAAGCTGCTGTCTCAAATCCAGCTCAGAATTTCCCTCATCCACCTGCAGGTATATTTTAAGCCCATTCAGTGTAATTACTTTCTGTGCGCACTTTGCTTAATCTAACACCTTCAAAATGATTTGAGACATTCATTAGGCAAATATTACTTAGTCGACGCTGGATATCCCACACCAGTTGGGTATCTTGGTCCCTACAAATGTAACCGTTATCACCTGGCAGAATTTCAGCGTCGTCCTGGTTTGGCAAATGCTAAAGAGACCTTCAATTACTATCATTCAAGTTTGCGGTCAACTATTGAAAGGACTTTTGGTGTGTGGAAGAATAGATTCGAATTATTGCAAAAAATACGCAAATACTCCTACCCAACGCAAGTCCGCTTAGTTGTGGCAACTATGGCCATTCATAACTTTATTAGGAGAAATTCTCAGAGTGATGTTGATTTTGGCGAAGCAGAAAGTGCCAATGTAGCTCAAGAAGATGATAATACTGTAGATGATGCGGCTTCCTCGTCCAATGTTGCTGTGATGTCTTCAACCAGAATGAATCGCATTCATGACATGATTACACAGCAACTTGTATGGAATTTATGATCCCAATTAGTTATGTAATAGTTTTTTGTGAAATTATGTAATTTCCTAAGTTATTTGTTTTTTGAGCTCAACGTTACCTATGTTTGGACTTCGTACTACAATTGTGGCCATTGAAATTCTAGATTGGAAATTATTTGCTCTAGTGGCATAATAGAGTGAATCACAATGTGTTTATGCTGTTATAATTTCTGAAATTTCATTCCTAGTTTGGACTTCATTTTACGATTTACAAGTTTGCATTTTAGATATCTTCCAGGCCCAGATGATATGTTACTGTTGGATATCGCATATATGATCTATCTAAAATTTGAAGAATATACAAATGCCCTTCAACTTTTTATTTTTAAAAACGCACTTATACAATCGTTAATCCAAACATGTTTTGACTTATGAAAAAGCACGTTTTCAATCGCTTATCCAAACATAAATCACGAATCAAAAATTCACTTTTCTTTTAAGTCATTTTTAACAAGTCAGAATCACAATAAGTCATTTTTCCTACCGCTATCCCAAACACACACTTATATAATAAGAATGTGCTATAATGCTTAAGGAGCAAACATTTCCTATAGGTGTTTGGACAACATGATTTGGTTTCTTGAGATTAAAGTCTATGAGGTGAGTTATTCCCAAAAAAAAAAAAAAAAAAAATAATCACAATGATTTGTTTCATAGTTTCTTAAATTTGTGTTGAAGTGTTCATGTGAGTACTTGACTCTTGCTATGCATGTTAAGAAAAATAATTGTCACTAGTATTGTGTCAAGGCTTGTGAGCTTGGTGATCTTGTCATTTGCCCAAAAAATAAAAAAATCTAGGCATGTAAATTTTTTATCTAGGAAAGGTTTATATATTAGATTATTGGCATATTTATTTTATTTTGGGCAAAGATGTTTAAGCATTTGAGTGAAGATCTTTGAATTTAGCATCTCCACTTAACTCATTTAATTTGGGTTAGGTTTCCATTTAAAAGCATTGTTTTTTGTTGTTGTTACTAATTCTAAATGATTGAATCAGAGAATCATACTTTGTTATTGTGTATTATTGAGTAGAAAGCATTCCATTATATAGGCTCTAATGAGCATCAGAGGAGAGAAATGAGCTATTGCGATAAAGGAAATATTACCCTAATCAAATCATAATAAAAAGCTATGAATCAGGAATAATAAATGAGAATGCAACCAATGAGAGAGAGAGCGAGGGGGAGATTTGAGGGATTCAAAATATTTCTAACAAATTCTAAGTTCAAATTCCATTTCAAGTGGAGTGATTTGTGTTATTAATATTAAATTCTTGAGAGAGAGAGAGAGAGAGAGACTCATGGAAATTTACGAATGTCTTTGCAAGAAAAGAGAGCATTTGAGAAGTGTCATAATTCATTTAAGGTGATTTAATTTCTTAATAAGTTACAGTTAATGTCCCTTTTGGAAAAATGAGAGTGAGAAACCATTTTTAGTATATTAGTTCCTGTATATTCGGCTATGAAATGTCACTTATGTATTGTGTCAACACCCGTTTCTATTTCGATAATCGAAGAGTAATAAAGACGGAATTCAATAAGCATACATAAAAGTACATTTATACTGATAGAAATATCCGTTTACAATTCCAATATCGATCGTTGACGGAAAACACGAAATACAATGGAAATTTAATATTTACATATTTCACCAAAATATCGAAATATAGACTAAATTATAACCACTATCTTGTCTTCGTCTCAAGACACGTGCCACTCACTTCCCGACGTCTACGTCTTTGCCCTTTGACCCGCTGGTACCAGCTGAGATATTTATTTTTGAAAAAGGGTGAGATTCCAAAGAATCTCAGTAGAGACATATATGATCGACATATAAAATGCGAAAATTAAATATGCAATGCACTATATTAGGCAAAAATGAAAGTTGGATTCGATTCATATATATTTATCTCAGCCTAGTCACCGACTACAGCTAGGATTTCTGATAATATACCTTAACTGAGTCATCGACCACAACTAGGATTTTCAAAATATACCGTTGTTGGGTAGCAAATTGAAAGAGGCAAGCTTCACCCAAGAGGGGGTGAATTGGGTGACGTTATAAATTTTTCGCTTGATGTGGTGATATAAAAATAGAGTAGATAGAGTAGAGTTGAGAAGATTAGAACACAGAGAGTTATACTGGTTCGGCCTAACAACCAGGCCTACGTCCAGTCTTCAAAGATCAAGACCTACTGAGATTTTCACTATTCTTCCAAGATTCAATGGGCTCTCAAAACGCCACAAAACAACAATTGTCCTTGAAAGGACTACGAGCAGAAATATTCTCTCACTAAGAAATTTCTCTCCCCCTTACGACAAGTCTTACGTGTAGAAAAACAACCTATGACCTTTCCCACTTGCTTATGTATACAAGATTTATGAGCAACAACATTCTCTCCTGCTTACACCACTGTAAGTCTTACGAGCAGCAATGTTCTCTACTGCTTGTATCTTATAAGTCTTATGAGTGGAAGGTTTAACTAGGAATTCTCTCAACTGCTTCTCTCGTAAGGATATCTACCCTCTCAAGGTCCTAATACCTTGAGATCAAATGAAGATAGAATTTGAATTGTATAAAGACTCTCTTACAGAGCAAGTAGATGAACACTGAAGATCAAAATGTATATAGAGAAAATTATGAATAGCAGAGACTCGTGTATATGCTTGTGAATTCTTGTGCTTCGTTTTTGTTGACGATCTCTGGATCTCTGTATTTATAGATGTTCAGTTTTTGCCCATTTGAGTAATGATAGTTGAGGAGCGGGGCTTGTTACTGTGGAATGACAAGCGCATGTTTGAATACTTTGAATGCGATAGGTACGTGCGTGCTTGTAATGATGCTGTCTGCCGTTGTTTGACTTTCTTCGTGTTTGTTTATTTCAAACGTTCATCCTCCTGTATCACACTTATAATACATTCAAAATGATGTTAAATAATGATAATAAGTGATGATAAGATAAACAAATAACATTAAACCATATTCGGATTGAACGCTGTGAGACTTGGTGTATTTGGTGATCTGTCAGAGTATCACTCGAGCATGGATGGGCTCACTCGAGTGACATTGCTATTTTACTCCTTGTTCTTCAGTTTTGAGCTTGCACTCGCATAGGATTTTAGAGAGACAAAATTATCACTCGTGAGTGATGTGGGGCCTCACTCGAGCACAACTCCTTCTGCTCGAGTGGCCTTGCATTTTACACTATGAGACTCTTCTCTGGACAGCACTCGCATACCATTTTAGCAAGAGTGAGATTTTGCACTCGCAGGTGATGTGGGCCCTCACTCGAGCACACATACTCCTGCTCGAGTGAGAAGAATATTCTCAAGTAATATACCCTTAATATCAGCACTTGCATCATAATTTGAGAGAGATAGATTTTTCACTCACGAGTGCTGATGTGTCACTCGAGCATATGAAGCTATGCTCGAGCATACTTGTGCTTCTCTGATCTTCATGACTCTCGGCCAAGCACTCGCAGTCCCTCACTCGCTAGTGCTCGAGTACAGGACACTCATGCTCGAGTATTGATTTCTCTGCTCGAGTGCATCAAGGAAGAATGACAAGACTTGCTCTCGGCCAAGCACTCGCATGTGCTCGAGTGAGAAAGGCTCTTCTGCTCGAGTGCTATCTCCAGTGCTCGAGTGAATCAGTAAAAATGACAGTAGCATGCTCTTGGGCAAACACTTTCTAGCTATCACTCGCACTTGCTCGAGCACAGAAGAGTTCCATGCTCGAGTGCTAGACTCATGCTCAAGTACACCAGTTCATTTTGACAGCAGGCACCACAGAACATTACTATATGCATTTGGTAACTTTGTAAACATTTCTTAAACTTATAAAAACATGATTTGTACATACTTGACTTTTGTTATCATCAAAACTTAAGATCTAACACAAACCACAACTAGGTACTGTGCCTCTAACACGCAATCATATCAAGAAATACAGTAACAAATACATATAATTATTCACATAGTGTATGAAAGATGGTAGTCCCTACCTCGAAGTTCGTTAAATGCCTTTTTCAGTGTGCCTCAAAAAACGTGTCGTTCCGGCGTCCGACTCGGTCCTAAAATATTAAATTACCAGAATTAGGTTATAACCTATCCAAGTATCATTTTAGACTCTTCTATAGTGTTTCTTGTGGTTATATTAGTCTATGATAAAATTTTACCAAAATGCCCCTGGAATTCCGGCCCAGCCCGGCCGTCCCAAAATTTTGGCACATTTTCTCAAAATTTTGACTAAGGCTATTCTGATGTATTTTCACCCAAGAAATCCATTTCTGGGTTTGAAATGATTTCTTGGGCTTTAAATTACTAAATTCACTATCAAATTACAAAAATACCCTTGACAGCCACTATTTAAGGATTTCAGTGGCGTTTTCGTAATTATGCTTTTTCGGCTTCTACCGAAAAAGTGCTCAACTGTAACCCAACCTATTTTTGGCCACTGAGTCCAATGGAACCATTTATTTCATGAAAATCCAACTCCTACCCCTTGGAACAGTGTTGGCCGAAATATTGAAGAAAATGGAAAAGAAAAGTTTTGTGTTTTATCTTCCAAAACTTGTACTCTTCCACTTCTAATCCTTGGTTAACTCACTTAAACGCTTCTTAATCATGATTTAAATGATTTTGGCAGCATAACCCCTTACGGTTATAGCTTTTCAAATTTCATAACTCAACCACAAACTACCAAACAACTCAAGAATCACATCAACAACATCAATACACTAAGAAGTTTGAGGTTTTGGAGATTACCTCTTGATTCTTGGTGTTTTTCTCTCTAGGGTGTCCTCTCTCTCTTCTCCTTAACCTTGAGATTAGCTTGCTGACATAGTGATTCATGGAGAAAAAGAGTTTAGAGAACTATTACGCAAAAGGGGAAGCTTGAGCACAAGAACAAAAATACTTACTTTAGCTTCTTCTTCCTTGAGCTCTCCTCTTTTCTCTATTTCTCAAGCTCTCTCTTCTCTCTTTTTTTTTTTCGCCAAGTCTTGGATGAAAATGAGGCATGAAAGAGGAAGGAGGTTGTTTTTATTAATTTGTCTTCTTCCTTCCTAACCATAGATTTAATCAAGAGACCAAAATGTGCCACTTGTCACCATCTTCTCTTCCTTCATGATTTCTTCATTGTCTTGCCGTTAATTTAAGTCAATTGCTTTCCCTTTTCTTACTCCTAAAATCCGTCCCTCTCTCCCTTCTTTTTCCAACTAGCCCATGCTTCTTTCTCTATGTCCACTCTTACATTCTTCCATGCAATTAGGCTTTTCCATTCCTCCACTCAAGCTTCTTCTCATCATGCATTACACCATCCTTCCATGTTGTGTATACTCCATCTTGGTCATCATTGAAATGTTCATGTAGCATAGCCATCATGACCTCTTCATGTATTAATTAGGCATGCTCTTGGAATTAAATATTTTTTCCTCATTCTTCATGGTTGGACGAAAATAATGAGAGGAAGGGAAGGAAAAATTGTTTTTCACAACTCCATAATTCACATAATTGGTTTATGTATAATTCCCCCTAATTTCACAATTCTTGATTTATTCCACCAAGAATAATCTCATTATGCATTTTCCTTTATTTTCCTTGATTAATTGAAATTAACTCCAATTAATTGGAAAATAATTAATCTTGGGCTAAATTGACAAAATTATGATTTTGCTATCACCTTTGTAATTTAATTCATTTCTTGAATTTATTTGCCCATTTCCTTGTGAATATGAATATTTCAAAATTCACAAGATCCAAATTTATGAATATTCACTATTTTAGTGAATTTCTCAATTAATTATAATATATTTTTGGTGAATATAAAATTTGGGGTGTTACATATTGCTTGAAAAATTCTAAAATGTAAGGTACATGGACATCATTTGAAATTGGTAGATAATACTTATTTCATGTGTCATGGTTGGGCTAGTTTAGCCTCATTTCTTTACTCTCACAGTCATATTTTCTAAGTTGTATGGTGATCCCAGTTATAAGATTATGGCATGTTTAAATTTAGAGATAGTTATTTCTCAACAAACATTTGAGAATTCTTAAAGTCATCAATGCTCAATTAATTAATAATTATTCAAGTATTAGTAATTTAAAAACAAAAGCAGAAGTGTAGAAGAAACCATGGGTATAGGTGAAAGTAGTAGTAATTGTAAAAGTAATACTACCTCCGGTCCTAAATATAGGACAAAGTTTGTAGTGCAAATTGCACTACAAACTTTGTCCTATATTTAGGACCGGAGGGAGTAATATTTTAAATAGATTTGCATATCTTATCTATATTTGAAATATTGAATTGACAGCGAAAAAAAAGATTAGGTATAACAACCCTAAAAGTTATAAGGATATAAATTCCATTTTAGTACGTACGCGTGTGTGTATATGTATTTGTAAAATTTTATAATAAATTCAAATGTTAAAAATAAGTTGGAATGGAAAAGAATATGAGAAATAATTAATTTTGATCTCCGGCCTATTTATATTTAAACTTAGTTGAACAGTATCGAATGAGAATCTAAAATTATTATGAGAATGGATGTTATATCTTCTATAAGGTTCAGGTTTAAATACTAATTTGACATCTAAATATTTTATTCTAAGATTTTATGAAATTGAAAATAGAAATAAAATGGAAACCATCTCTTCCCACTTTCCAATCTAATTTTTATTATTCATCTCGATACAAATACCTCTCTCTTTATATATAAATATATGTATATAGGTTCTGCCGACATTAATTAGAAAGGAAGGAGGGAAAAAAAATCACGCCTCTCCTCTCCCTCGGTTCCCGAATGTTCTCCTCCTTAGTTTGCACCCTCTTGCCCGGATCAATTTTCCGTCGTCATCATGTGCGGTTAGCGTTGTCTTCTCCCTTCTTCCTTTACTGTTTTTTGTTGTATGTGAAGAGTGGGTTCCGTTTTCTTCTCTTTCTTGTGGCTGGACGTTCGAAACAGGGGAGATTTGTGATGTTGATTAGCTGAAACAGTAAGGGGAAAAAGAGCTTCTTTTGAGAGGTAACCTTTATGGTATTTTTCTAGTTTGTGCATAAGGAAGATTGAAGAATATAATCTGATTTTTTAAGTTTGATTTCCTCGATGCTGAATTCAGGCGGTAACTATAAGGGTTTTACTTTGATTGATGAATCTAAAGAAGTAATGGCTTGTGAGTTGTGAAGTTTTGTTGATGAGTTAATTGGCTTGGGTAATAATTATAGAAAATTTGGGAGGTTCCATTCATAGTTGAAACACTGCCAAAATTTCTACAGGAAGCTTATTATTTATGTTAAGGAAACTATAATTAAGAATTGTATATTCTATGTGTTCAATAAATAATATAGATGAGAAATTTTAAATATTATAAGCTCAATGGGTGTGAGTTTTCTCACATTCCATGTTTTCCACCCCTTAATATATATAGATGACACCATATCTGGACAGCCTGGTTATATGAACATATAGTTAGACCATATAGCTATAAGGGTAGTAATCTAGGATTTGATCGACAATGATCTGGGTAATGGAAGGATCTCTCTCCTCTTTCATACAGAGATACTGTTACAGAGTCTCCTCTCTTTGGAGCTCAGACCTTTCTCCTTTAGATCAGCACAACACAATCTTCCTTTGTTTCCTACTGGAGACGTAACTAGATTCTTACCTTATAGAGATATATCCTAACTACATGGACATATAACCAGTAATACCCTTACAGGATCATAACTTTTTGGATTCAGGTAAAACTACCTCGCTTTTTGGATTCAGGTAAAACTACCTCGCTGATCCCTATAGAGAGTTTAGTTACACATACCTTATATTGCTTTCTTCAAAATATATACTAGAAAGGCAGATCTCGAACAGAAGCTTTGACAAAGGAATTTTTATTAAGAGAGGTGTTTACAAATAGAATTGAAGAGCTTGAATTCTTACTTAGTTCTTCAGAAGAGTTTTCAGGGCTTTTATATAGAGTCAGGCATTCCTAACCCTGATTACTTTACATTTGATTATAGTTACTTTTATATTTACCTTAATTACTTTTCTTTTTACTTTTCACCTTCTTCGTCTTTCTCTTGTAGTTTCTTTCTTTATCTTCCTCTACTTCCTGTCCTCATCTTATCACGTTCCTTTCTAGTTTTTTGTTCTTTCGTCTTTATTCCTCCACCTTCCTTTTTTGTCCTCTTGTCATCATTTCTTCTACTTTCTTTTGTCTTCTTTTCTTTTTCTTTTGTCGGCAGCTTCTTACTGGAGAATGCTAATATCAATATCTGGTTCTTCATAATCCTGTCCCATTCTTTTTTTGTCACAATTATCACATATATGTATAGGATAATCTAAGAGTATACGGCAAATCTTCTTTTGGTGCTTTCTGAATTGTTCATGTCCTTTTCTTTTATACGATCATACCAATGAATAAATTGGTGATCATTCTTTGGTGTCTTGCCAATAGAGTACGTGCAGGTTGTTAGGCCCATATAATAAACATATTGGGCTTCATCTTGGGCAGCTATTGTTCTGTTCATCTCCTGAAAAATTATATGATAATCTTAGGCTCTTATAAGAGAAACTCTGTATTGAAATCCTTCATCATCTTCTATGTATGGCTTCTCGTCTGGATCATACTTGGGGGGGTTCTTTGTTGTTCCAAGTCTCAAAAGATTTATAGGAGGGTAAAATTGATCTGGTGTCACTTCAATTGTTGAATAAATACATGATATTTAGTTACAATTCCGAAATAACTTTTAACAGCTTCTTTTAAATATGATGGTAATTCCGCTATTTCCTTCATTGAACGTGAAGGATATATAGTCTGTATCTTTCCATAGTTGTATGGGTTTTTGACAATATTTGGAGTTGTGCCTGGATATATGATGGCTTTATTGAATGCATAATAAGAAACATATTTAATAGTGGGGGTCTTAAAGGCAAAATGGTTTAATGAATTTATACTGTTGAGGTGTCTGAAAAGAGGTATTATAAGCTAAGTTTCTTGGTTTGGAGGTTAAAGGTCTTTCTTGTTGGGTTTTCTTGGTAATTTGGACTTGGGTTTTTTCTTGGGATTGGGTTTTGGGAAAATTCCAGAAAACTACAAACGAAATTAGAAAAGGACAGAATGCTTGGATGAAATTAACAAATCCCAAATCAGTGAGGCATGAGGAATTTGGGATATGAAATGTTAACACAATTACCTAAATACCCTCCTAAAAAGGGGAACTAAGAGACACAACCAGGCATCATATCAGAGAGTGACAGAGAGAAACGAGGCAAAAGGGAAAGGAGGAGACACGAGCTCGGGCTAACGGTTGAAGGTGTTAGGCGGTGCTGCGAGGCGAGACGAAGCTTCGGCTACGGTGGGGTGTGGGATGTTGGGCGGCGCTATGAAGCGAGACGAAGGTCCGTCGAGGGTGGGGTGTGGGAGGTGGGATGGAGCGGCACGGTGTAGCGACATGAAGCTCCAGCGACGGTGGGGTGTGGGAAGGTGTGGCGCGGCGAACAAATACTCTATGGTTGCTGAATGTAATTTATGCAGATTGTGATTTGACAGCAACTGATAAATATCTTAAGGTGTTAATCAATAGAACCATGTTGTTATTATAGAGGCACGTGGTGTTATTACGCTGGTAACATCTATTTTTGCATACTTTTTACTACACACGTCTTCTGTTGTCCGTGTGAATCGAAGATGTGAAAGGTGTTGCGTTTGGGTAGTGACGTTAAAAAGTTCCAATTTCTTGTTGGGAAGATGTTAATCAACGAAATAATGTCGTTAACAATAAATATAATCTTGTTAATAATGAAGATAATGATGTTATTACCTGGATAGATGTTGTGTTTTTCCATCTACATGACGATCTCCTAACTTGTTCCTTTGAAGATATTAATGGACGAGGCTTAATCGTTAATAGCTAATATAATGATGTTATTACATGGATAGATGTTGTGTTTTTCCACCTACATGACGACCTCCTAACTTGTTCCTTTGAAGATATTAATGGACGAGTCCTAGTCATTAATAGCCAATATGGTGATGTTATTACGTGGATAGATGTTATGTTTTCCCATCTACATGATGACCTCCTAACTTGTTCCTTCAAAGATGTTAATAAACGGGGTCTAGTCGTTAATAGCCAATATAGTGATATTATTACGTGGATAGATGTTGTGTTTTCCCATCTACATGACGATCTCCTAACTTGTTCCTTTGAAGATATTAATGGACGATGACTAGTCGTTAATAGCAAAGATAATGATGTTATTACCTAGATAGATGTTGTGTTTTTCCATCTACATGACGACCTCGTAACTTGTTTCTTCGAAGATGTTAATGGACGAGACCTAGTCGTTAATAGCTAATATAGTGATGTTATTACGTGGATAGATGTTGTGTTTCCCCATCTACATGACAACCTCCCAACTGGTTCCTTCGAAGATGTTAATGGACGAGGCCTAGTCGTTAATAGCCAATATAGTGATGTTATTATGTGGATAGATATTGGTTTTTCCCATCTACATAACGCCTCCCAACTTGTTCCTTCAAAGATGTTAATGGACGAGGCCGAGTTGTTAATAGCGAAGATAATGATGTTATTACGTGGATACATGTGTTTTCCCATTTACATGACCACCTCCTAACTTGTTTATTCAAAGCTGTTAATGGATAAGGCCTAGTGGTTAATAGCGAAGATAATGATGTTATTACGTAGATACATGTTGCGTTTTCCCATCTACATGACGACCTCCTAAATTGTTCCTTCAAAGATGTTAATAGATGAGGTCTAGTCGTTAATAGCGAAAATAATGATGTCAACTCCAAAAATGAACAAACATGTTCGCCGCGCCGCTCCACCCCACCTTCCCACACCCCACCCTTGCCCGGAGCTTCGTGTCACTGCACTGCAAAAATTGATGTTACCGGCATAATAACACCACATGCCTCTATAATAACAACATGGTTCTGTTGATTAACACTTTAAGATATTTATCAGTTGTTGTTAAATCACAATCTGCATAAATCACATTCAGCAACCATAGAGCATTTGTTCGTCGCGCCACTCCGCCCCACCTTCCCACACCCCACCCTCGTAGGAGCTTCGTGTCACTGCACCACGTCGCTCCGTCCCACCTTCCCACACCCCACCTGTCACGCCCTTTAATAGAGCTCAATATTTATATTTTTTATTAATTAATCTTAGGCTTTTGTGGGACTTAATTAAATATTTTGGGCATAATCAAGTGTTAAAGTGAGACTTTAGTGAAAGAATAATTTTGGAATTAAAGTGGTTTAATTGTTATATTTTTAATTAATATTTTTTATTTCCATTATTCTTTAATTGTGAACAAAAGATATTACCTTTGTGAATGTAATTTTGTAGGTGATGATGTGGCACAGTTTGAGTGGTAAAGGTAAAAGATATGATTTTGGAGCTTAATGAAGGACAAAAGTGGAACATCACAAGTACAGAATTTATTTTCACATTTTTTCTAAGAGGAGGTTAAATGAGTAAGGACCTTGTTTGGTGGTTGTAATTTTGTGTCTAATGTTAAAATACATTTTTATCTCTTATCCAAACAAGGCACAACTCACTTTTAACCTAAAGAATAAGAGAAGAGAAGAGGAGGTGGTGGCTGAATTTTTGGAAAACTACTTATGTTGAACCGAATTGAAGAAATAGAAGAGAAGCAATCAGACCGAATTGGAGAAGGAGAGAAGAGATGAGCCGTTTTTGTTGACTGAATAGAAGCAATGCTGGACCGAAATGAATTGAAGGAATGATAAAAGAAAGCTGCTGGACCGAATTAATAGAGGAGGCTGACCGAATAGCATGAAGGAGAAAAGATCAAATTGAAAGAAAAAAGAACCCAACCGAAATGGTTGACCAAGAAATTAGAAAAGCTGAACCGATAGAAAGAAGGGAATAGAAGAGCTGGACACAAAGAAATAAAGGGAGAGCATCAGATGAAATAAAGAGGGAGGTGAAGGCGGCGGCTGGGGGGTGAATGACGAATGGAATGAAGAAAAAAAATGAGAGCCGACATTGTTGACCAAAGGAATGAAGAAAGGGAATGGAGAGGCGTGAATGATGAGCTGACCATGAGTGGAGAGACGGAATAGAAAAGAATAGAAGGAGAGGAGGTAGCCGTCATGGTGGACCGAGAGGATTGAAGAAAAGAGAGACCGATGGATTAAAAAGAATGAAGAGAAGTGAGTGCAACGGCTGTGTGGGGAAGAGGCAGCGAATGAGAAAAGGATTGCGGCTGGGAGAAGGAGACAAAACAATGAATTGAAAAGAGAGTAGGTGCTGTTCGGTGCTTCTTATTTTTTTCTCCATGGCCAATTCCTTCTTCATTCATCAAGCCTCATCCTTCTCTTCTTCTATGAGTAGCTAAGTCTTGGGGATTCCTTTGAGTTGGGGTTTTAGTCTTCCTTGCTTGCTAATGATTATTTCAATTTCAACTTTATCAGAGTATTTACGGAAAACGATATGCGGTCCGGTAGGCAACACAGGAATAGCATAACTATACTGATAATATGTGCATAATTACATAAATTCCCCATAGGGGTTTGTACATGATCATTACTATCAATGTAGCCACACAGGGCTACTGGGGCATCTAAACCCGTCCCAGTGAAATGGAGACATCTTCTCATCTTCGTTCCACTATTGCAATCCCCTCATATGGTTCTTTGCATTGTTCTCAGTATATCTTCTGTCTTCTTCTGTCTAAATTGTTGGTAGAGGAGGATGAGATTCGAAAGAATCTCAGCAGGAAACAGATATCATAATCCATGCATGATTGATGCTATATATATGACATGTTAGCTTTATTTAGATGTATGCCCCATATTAACATTTCTGCATGCTCAATGTTTCATACAACAAGACTATGCCCACAACGAAAACAGAAACAGAGCTTCATTTATTCAAATATGCTCTACACAATCAAGTAAAGCAATCACATACATCATTACACAAGCAAAGATATCAAATACATGCAAGTAAGGTAAGCCCCCTACCTTGACCCTTTTCCACCTCGAAATGCATGCCTCGATCTACGTGTAAACAGCTCAGGGCTCCATATTTGATCCTACAATGTTAAATGTACTATTTAGACACTTCCATAGTGTTTCTGGGGGTTATATGAGTCTATCTTGAAAAATTACTAAAATACCCCCGGGAACCTGACCTATCGTACTCGGTCCGGCTGTACTTTTCTCGAAATTCTAACTTGGGCAATCCTAACATATTTTCGCCCAATGAATCTATTTCCGGACTTGGAATTATCAAATTCAATGTCAAATTACAAAATTGCCCTTGGCAGCCTCACTTTTAGGGTTTTAGGGGCGTTTTCGTAATTATGATTTCTCGGCCTTTTCTGAAAAAGTGCCCAACTGTAACCCCACTTAATTTTCCCTCCTGAACTCAATGGAATCATCAAATCATTGAAAATCCAACTCTAAGACCCATACAGCCCTGGCCGAATTATATGGGTTTTCCGGGGAAAATCGGGGTTTTGCGATTTCGGTTCCGTAAATGCGTTCCTTTCTACTCCTAACCACTTTATTGGCTATTCCATTAGATTACAACTACCATTTAGTATCAATTTGGGCAGCATAACAGCCCCTACAACCCATTTTCATTAATTAAAACCAACAGCAATCCGACGAAATTTCATCAATTAAATTGTCCACAGCAGCCAGAATAGTAAATATACAAGAGTTTGGAAGTTACTTCAAGCTCCCTCTGGCTTTTTCTTTTCTTGGTTGAAACCCTAACCTTCTCAACTCCACAAATCTTGCTTCAAACACCTCAAACAACATAGAAGATAAGCTTAGGAGAAGGATTATACACGTTAGGTACGAATTCACCGAAGAAATCGACCTATCTCGTGAGTTTTCTCCTCTCCTTCTCTCTCTAAAACTCTCAAAATTTCTCTCTCTCTCCTTGGCTGCAGCTCACGTCTGAAATGGTGGGAGGAAGATAATGATTTGCCTTTTATCATTTATATTATAATATTTTAATCAATTGTTTAATTTTCCAAAATTCGGATTTTTACAAAGTTCTGGTAGATTTCTGCCCAAACTTTAAAAAATCATAACTAATTCTAGATAAATAGAATTGGAGTGATTCCAAATCCTATAGAACCCTTATTGAGTTTAGTTTCAAGGAAAAATATATACTTTTTTGAATGGAAACACAAAATTCCCATAATTTCAATTTTTGCGTACTGTTCTAGAAATTTCACAGTTTTTCTATGCTGACTTCAAAAATTCATATCTTTTTGTATATAGCTATAATTAATTCATATTACCTATCAAATTAAAGCTTAGGATGTCTACTTTCATCCTGTAAAATCTCATAATTTTTTATCATCATTTGATCATTCAAATAAACATGACAAGTTTACTACCTCATAAGCAATTTCACCAAAAATATTATTACTTTCTCCAAAATTCATCATTTTATTTCTTAATACCCCAAAGATATTAGAATCATTAGGGGATAAATTTGGGACACCTGTTAAACCAGGACTTAGCAGTCCACTTAATTTAGGTTTATTTTCAAGCCTCCAATCCCAAAATTCGGGATATTACACCACCCTCGTCGGACCTTCATCTCGCTTCGTGGTGCGGCCCAACGTCCCACACCCCATTGCAGCCGAAGCTTCGTCTCGCCTTGCAGCACCACCTAACAGCTTTAACCGTCAGTTCGAGCTCGTGTCTCCTCCTTTCCCTTTTGCCTTGTTTCTCTCCATCACTCTCTGATCTGATGCCTGGTCGTGTCTCTTAGTTCCCCTTTTTAGGAGGGTATTTAGGTAATTGTGTTAACATTTCATATCCCAGATTCCTCATGCCTCACTGATTTGGGATTTGTTAATTTCACCCAAGCATTCTGACCTTTTCTAATTTTGTTTGTAGTTTTCTGGAATTTTCCCTTGGGTTTTTAATATTTCTGAAAAAGTAGTTACTTTGGTATTGGGTTGGTTTGGGCTTAATGGTATAGTTATAGGACTTGAGGGTGAAGCAATTGCTTCAGATATTGTCAGCATATTCGTCTCTGTTGTAGCATTTGCTACATTTATATTTCTTGCAGTAATGGGTCCAATAGACTCCACTTTATACGTCAGCTTCTCAATCTAAGAATATAGGTATGATATAGAACTTGATATATTTTGCATACTGGAATTTATTTGGCTAACTGGAAGATTGAAATTCATCTCCAGAATATTCACCTTCATAGTTAGTTGCTCCATGGTGAAGGTTTCTTTAGAAGAAGATCCTTCATTATTCGTCATATTATTCGTTGTTCTTCCTGATTCCATCTGCTCAAATAATTAGCAACAAGATTATTTTGTCCTTTAATATACTCAACATCATAGTTATAATAAGCCAAATCAGACCGCCATTTTATTAATGTTTTATTACTTAGTTAATTATTTCATATTCCTTTACTTAACCACATTTTTACTTGAGTATTATCAGTTCTTATTATAAATCTATTATTTGCTATAAATCATTCAAAATTTACTACTGTTTTAACTACTGCTAAAAATTCTTTCCAATTAGAATGGTATTTACTTTGCGTATCATTAAATTTTCTAGTTGAATATCTAGTTATTTTCTCTTGTCCTTTATTATCTTCATGATATAAGGCTACTCCCCAATAATTATCTGATGTATATAATCCATTTTATATTTTCAATCCTTGGTATAGTTAATTTTGGTAATTTTTGACCTAATAATTTTATTTTTTTCTACTATTTCCTAGGTTTCTTTATTCCATTTCCATATAGTTTTTTCTCCTGCTAATCTAGAGATTTTTGCGGTTAATCTGGATAAATTAGGTATATAATTTCTAGCTTGATTTACTAGTTCTAAAAATGATTGTAATTCTTTTTTGTTAGTTATTTCTGGAAATTCTAAAACTTTTTGACTTGTATGTTCCTATAATTCTATTCTATATGGTGATATTATTTGTTCTAAAAGTGGTATCTATGTTTTTCTTAATTCAACTTTGTTAGGAGATATGTTCAATCCTTTTTCTTCTATCAAAGTAATAAATTGCTCTAAATGATTTTCATGTTCTTGTTCATTTTTTGAAAGTATTAATATATCATTATATTACTGCAAAATTTCTTATTGGTAACAATAATTTTGACACATATTCTTGAAATATATTTGGACTATTATGAAATCCCATAGGTAATACATTCCATTCATATAATTTTTCTGATATATTAAATACTGTATATTTCTTACTTTCTTCTTCTAACTTAATATGAAAAAATCCTGACTTGCAATCAAATTCACTAAATATTGTTTTTCTCTTATTAGATTAAATAATAAATCCATTTTTGGGATTGGGTATGTATTTCTTATAACTAATTGATGATTTAATTTTGTATAATTAATAACCATCCTTGATTTTTTTCTTTTTTCTTCACTATGTTTTATAACTATAATTTCAGGTGATAAATATTCTAATCTACTTTCTCTTATTAAATTTTATTTTTTCATTTTTTATATGCATTATAAATTCTTTCTTGTCTTGTTTAGTCCATAGGTATGGTTTACAATTTATTTCTTTACTATAATCTTTTAATTTTGTTTTTGCTAATGGTTTTGATTTATTCCAATGGATTAATGGGTTATCACTGTAATTTTCTATTAGTTGTCGTTCTATTGTTTTTACTTCTATCATTGCTAGAGTTGTTAACATATGTTGTATTTCTACAGGTTTATTATTTTGCAAAAATTGTATTTCATTTTCATTTGTTTTATTTTGAAATTTTTTCGTCTTTTCTTTTATATGGTCTGATTATTCTAATTCCCCAAGTTTCATGTTTACATGGCGTTGTTAATATTAAAGTATTTTTATAATATGTATTGGGTAATATTATTCTAAGAAGTCTAATCCTAAAATTACATCATATGTGTTCATTATATTGATTTAATTTTTATATCAATAATTCATATTCTCCTATCTGTATGTTCATATTTTTTGCTTATAATTCTATCATATGTATTTCTTTTCCGGTACTTTCCATTCTTAATATTTTATTTTTCTTCTTCCATAATTAAGGTGGTAAAACCATAAAACATTATATTTTGCTATAGTTAGGTTTGCTCTTGTATCTACAAGTGCATGATAGTTTCTAGATCTATATTGTTTATAATTAAATTTGACTAAGATATAATATAATGGTCTCATTTTGTTAGGTTTTATTATATATTTGATAATAATTCTATCTTATTTTTTAAATAGTTTTTCAGATTTTCTCTTCCCTTTATTCTTCTACTTGATATATATTAAGTCATAGGTAGTTGTCCTATATGATTTTGTATAATTTCTTTTAATGTATCTTTTTCTCTTTGATTAGCTTTATCTAATTTCTTTATCAGTGTCTCATTGTACTTTCACTTACACTTGGTATTTTTATTCTTATAATAATAATTATATATTCTTTGTCCATTATTTATTTGACCAATTTGTATCATTTGTCCATTATTCATTTAAATTTTGGTATTATAATTGTTTGATAATTTATATTAATTATTATTCTATCCTGTATTTTATAAGGTTTTACTTGTTGTAAGAAGTCTTTTGCTAATATTATCTTATATTCATTATCAGTATTATCTTCTACCCATAATTTTATATCTAAAATATCTCTTTTGTTAAATCGAAATATTGAATTTGTTTTTGTTCCTTCTTCTGTGATTTCTATATTATCTTCGGCATACTCTAATTCAATACAACTCTTTTCTTTTTCTTCATATACTAAAGCTAATATTTCTATCCATATTGCCTCTTTTTTAATTTCTAATTTTATATAATTTTTAGATCTGGTTAAATTTATTTGTTCTGCTTTAGGTCTTATTTCTGTTAATAATTTTCTTTGGTAAATATCATCTATATTATTTTTTAAACTTAAACTTCTAGATAATCCTCTTCTACTTATTGGTTTAGGGTAATCTATACTTTTCCTTTGCGGATTTATATTTATATTTAATGTTGATGGTGTTTTTATTCTTAATGATCTTTTTCCTATATCATTGTTAGTTTGCATTCTTCTAGGTGTATTTTCATAATATTTTATTGTATTATCTAATTCTAATAGTAATTCTTTTGGAATAGTTATATTTATTCGGTCTACAAGGATTTCTTGTAATATTGGCATAAAATATTTATCTATGGTTATTCTTCCTTGAGATTTATTATATATCTTATGTTCATTTTATGTTCATTTGTAAATACTAATCTTGTCATAGATGTTATATTTATTGTTCTGGTTCCTGGTAATAATTTTATTCCTCCTAATTTATGATATATTACTATAGATTGATTCATATGTTCATCATTTCTGGATATGGCAAAATTTGTATTTAATGTAAATTTTAATTTTTGATATAATAAATTTCCTGTTAATATTCCTAATGCACTGTCTTGTACAGTGCTTATTATTCTTCCATCTGTTGTGAATAATTTTATAGGTGAGTTTATTCCTTCTTTAAAATAAACTTTTACTAATATTTATACTTTTGCAATATATATTTCAGTTATTTCATCTTTAAATGGTAATTTTGATATTTCATTTTCTATTAAAGCTTTACTTGTTAATGGTATACACAATGACTTTTTTCATTTTTCTTTGATTGAGATTTTTCTTCAATAGATGAATATTCAGATTCATTATCTGAAAAGTCACTTATTTCTTTTAATTTGTATATTTCAATTTCAGGGTTTTCTATATCACTATTTATAGGTTCCTCAAATTTTAAGGTTCTAGATCATATTCATAAGCTTGTTCTAATATATTCATAACTCTCTTTTTTAAAGGTTCTGTGCAGTTTGTAGATATATGTCCAATTTTTCCACAATTGTAACATGGAAATTTTCTTGGTTTTTTGTTATAATTTATTTTCTTTTTTCCTTTCTTAAAATATTTTCTAGGCTTATATTTTTTATAAAATTTAGGTTTTGAATATTTCTTAAATTTATATCTTGGCTTAGTTTTTCCTTTTCGTTTCTTTCTTTTTATTTTGTCTTTACATCCCCATCTATGAGGTGTTTCAAATTCTCCGCATTTTAATATTATTTTATTTGTTTTGTAGGATTTTATATTTCTCCATGTTTGTTTACATTTTTCAGATAAATATTCTCTTAAATAATCTTCTCTTCTTCCCATTGTGTCTACAAAAGGCATTAATTCTATTCTTTCTTTATATGCTTTAGTATAGTCTTCTAAAATCGTATATGATATTAATTTTGGTAATTTTCTATAAAGTAAATCTAACTAAAGTTTTTGTTGTTCATAATTTTCTATTCTTGCTTCATAATAATATTTTTTATATTCACAAACATACCAGTTTAAATATCTAGGGTCTAAATAACATATTTCTATCTAGTGTAAATTTCTTATAGCTCTTTCTATTTTTGTATTTTCATTTGCTCCTACACTTCTTCCTATAAATTCATTTCTTAATAATTGTTCATATTTTCTTATTAATAATGCATAAAATTCTTTTCTATTTTGATATGGGTCTGTTTCTGCTCTTGCTTGTTCTCTAAATCGTGTGTTTTATTTTTTCACCAATTTTGTACATTTCCTACAAAACTTCTTCTATTAACATGCTATATTTGTTTCTATGTCTTGCTAGTAAGGCTACTAATTGAGCTTTAATCCATTCTTCTAATCTTTTTTCATTATCTAAATTATAATCTAAATCTAGCCATATTCCTGAATTGAGTATTTGTCTTGTTTCATATTGTTCTTTAGGTAGTGGTGTAAATCCTGAATTATTAGGTGTTCTAAATCTTGCTTCAGATAATATATTTTCCGATTGTCTTAAAGGTTCTTTATGATATAAACTATTTACTTCTTCCTCTTCTTCTCTACTTGTTCCATTATTTTCCACTGTACTTGTTTGACCTTGTTCTAATTTTAATTCTCTGTTTTCTAGACTAGTTGTATTTTGCATATTTATTTGTACTTCTGGTTCTAATTTTCCAATAGTTGTTACATATTAAAATTCTGTTCTTATGTGTTCTAAATTTTGTTCTTCTTCTCCCGTAATATCTTCTATATCCTTATCTTCTAATTCTGCTAATGCATTCATCATATTTATAGAGCTATTTTGATTTTGATTTTCTTCCTTTTTTACTGATGGTCTTAATATTTTGAATAATTCATCGGTTTCCGATCCTATATAACAAGCTATTTCTGCTATCTTATTACTTTCTTTTTGATTTAATTCTCTGTTGTTTCTTTTTGTTGTGGTTTGTATACTACACCTGATTTTTCTTGTTCTCTTTGTAAATCATCTTTTGAATTTCTTCAAATATAGTCCATAAGTTTTTATTAATAACTTCTTGTCCTTTTTGAATATGTTCTGCCATTTTTCTTGTTTGTTTTATATTTTCATCCATTGTTTGTCTTGTTATTTGTTTTTTATTTATTTCTAATTTTTGGAATTCTTCTAAAGCTTTCATCATATTTATTTGTGGATTGTTATGGATTGGTTCTATTCTTTGTTCAATTCCTAAGGCTTTCATAATTTGTTTTATATTCCCTTGTATATGAGCTAATTCATTTGTTTTATTTCTTATTTCTGTTTTCATACCTTATATTTTTTGTTCTATTGGTTTTACCAATCCTAATAATCGATCTATTCTATACTGCGGTTGTTCCTTCATAATTTAGTTTTTACTTCATTAGGTAAATTTTCTATTATTTCTTCTAATGTAAATACTTTAAGTAAGTCTTCTATACTTGTGTCTATACAAGATCCTGGTTGTTTCATTAAATACGAGTCCAGTTTAATTGATTATGAGTACTATTTCCATTTCCTCCCAATATATATGGGTTAAACATACAAATATCTTCTTCTATAGGCACTACAAAAAAACATGTTATTACCGACGGAATTACCCACGGAATTATTTCCGTCGGTAATTTCCTACGATTTACCGACGGATTTTCCGTCGGAAAAATTGCCGACGGAATTACCTAGGTATATGTGAATTTTCTGGAAGTCTATTAAATTCTATGTCACATACATACATACATACATATATATTATAAATGTATATAAAAATTTTTATTTGATTATAACGTCACTGGTCCGATCAAACAAGGGTAAATTTAGTGACTATAGGTTTTGGTCTATCATGTTGACCTTTATGATTCGATATCTGCTCTAATATATTGCGACATGCTTCTTCATTACTTTTTGGAGTTTTGGTGCTTCACACCTTGCCTAAAGGTGTTATATCAAGCTATGAAATTAGTGAATCATACGAGATGAAAAAAGCAGTCCGATTTCAATGTATTATCGATAGGATAAATATACATACTTAATTACAAGAAAACAGTATATGACCAATGGAATTACTTTCGTTGCTATTTTTTTCCCGTGGTTAATTGACTTAGCAATGGAAATTCCTGTATAAAAAAAAAACGCAATGGAAATTCAATTCTGTCACTAATTTATTTTTTTTATAATTTCAAAATACAACATGAAACCCCTTGAAAGTCGCCACGTGGCCCCTCATTAGTCTCCATGTGTCACAGTCAGCAACCACGTGTCATCATCCGCCGCCTCTCCTCGCCTCGCTTCCACCTCCATGTTAGAATTTCATGTCCATGGTACCAATTGGCTGTACTTTAATCTGTGACTAAGGGGTGGCTTGTGTTGAGATTTAAAACCTTGGGAAAAAGACCGAAAAATGCCATTTGAACTTTAAAATCTCAAATTGATTCTTTGACAAAGATTTGTATTGTCAATCCCATTACCATTCTTGTCAATCATATTATTATTCTTGTCAGTGGGATTTTGAAGTTTAAATGATATTTTTCTGTCTTTTTCCCTAAAACCTTTGTAAGTTGAGTTGAGAAGGACCCGCAATCCTTCCATTCAATATTTCAATTCACTAAAGCCAATGGAAATATATTATTTTTATATTATGAAAATACACATATAATTTAATTTTTAATTAAATATTTTTAAATATGGGAAAATCCCTGATAAATGACCTCAAAATGATGAAAAGACATAGAGGTGATAACAGATTCTGAAATACTGCAGAGGTGACAGGTGATTGAGCATGGATTTTCATTTTGGGATCAAAAGACAGGTTTGCCCCTAGGCAAATTTGAAAAGAAAAGAGGAAGAAAGGGAGTCGTTTTTTTCGGGAGTGGGTCATTGACGGTTTTGGAGGAGTAAAAGAGTTGTGGGAAGCAGGGGTTGTTAGTCGCATAGTGGGTTTGAAGTGGGTGGGGTCGATTTGAGGAGGGAGGAAAGTGTGCCGCATTCTTCTATTGAAGCGGAGAAGAGGTCGATTGTTCCGGCGGCTGAAAAATGAGAACAAACAACGACTCACGCCAGTAAAAGCAGTCATTTGGGGTGAGATGGCTGTGCTTTTGTGTTGCGAAGGAGGCGTCGACGGTGGGTAGGAAGTCAGCTGGTCCACCGCAGGATGACGGAGGGTGACGACGGCGGTCTGGTGGTGGCCGTTTCTTGGATTGGTGTAGACATTGGGTGCTAAGTTGTGGTGAAATTGCTGTTATGCGTTGTTACATGCTTACAAGCATTTACAGACACAAGACTTTATTAGGTGCTGATGCTAACATTTTTGTAAATATCCCCTGAATTTGGACGTTCCACAATGCTACCTAATAGTTTATCAAGTTATAAATTCTGTTTCCCAATATTTGTGTAGCATTTCCCGTTACAGTGTCCCATGTTTTGCACCTTGGATGCCAATAAAAGCTGAAGCTATTTTTGTTTTCCCCCACGTTACATTATAATTTCTGAACTTGTCATAACTTTTTCACAAACTTAGATAAGCAGTTCTGCAGTTCCGTTGCTGTAATTATATCCGAAATATGCGATTTAAAGTGAGATAGAGACCAATAATTAACAAAATTGAATTTCAATCCCATCTATCAGATGAGGTTTTCACAAATACCTTTCGAAATCATTTATAACCTGGTCTCACATTCACATTTCCGAATACAATTATTACACGAAGATAAATCACATTTGATATAATCAGAGTACACAACAATAATCTTGGCAATCTCGGGTTCCATACATTAACTCAAGCCTTACAAGGCACAATCGCCCATATAAGCCCTCATACGGGGATTACACAGATATGTCTCATACACAGAATCAAATCCTCATCCACATATACACAACCAAATCCAAATACACATCCCAACAAGCAATGATAACTAACTACCGAATCTTCAACCGAAGGAAGTCCTTGCCGTCCCTAATTGCTTGCTCCATCCTTGATCCACTACCCTGTCTGAAAGGTTAGTAGGGGAGGGTGAGATTCAAGAGAATCTCAGTAGGAAAACAATACCAATATGCATGTACGATATATGTTTAATGCATGACATGCTTGTATCACATAACTCATGCTCACATAATGTCAAATCTACAAGCTCAATGCTTAGAACAATATACTTATAGCCATAGCATGAATTGAAACATAGCTTCAAATCATTCATACATGTTTCACATAATCAAGCAAAGCAATAACATGCATCAACAAATTAACACAAATATCAAATACATGCAGTAGAGGTAGGTTCCCTACACTTGTTCTTTCCACGTATGCTCCAGCATCAGCTACTCATGATCAGGGCAAATATCAAACCCTATAACCAAAGTAAGGACATAGGGTTACTCTCTGTTCCAAATCCTTACTTTTATATCACTTAAGGTTGGTTACCATTCACACCCTTTAGGTGGCTATAATAAGCTCAATGAAAGCCTAAAGGATTGGGAAGTACTAGGTTGGAAATTACCTTTTAAAATCTCAAAGTGTTGAAAACAGGGTTTTGGCTGCAGCCAAGAATCCTCTGGCTGTGGCCAAAACACGTACAGAAGGTTTTTGGCTGTAGCCAAGAATTTCTGGCTACGGCCAAAATGCACACAGAAACTTTTGCGCTGCAGCCAAGATTTTCTGCTGCAGCCAAGAAAACTTCAAAAATTCATAATTAATTCTAGAAAAATAAAAACGAGGTGATCCCAAAGCCAAATGAACGATATTTAAGTACTCTTCATAGGAAAAATATGAATCAAGGCTGTAAATAACCATAGAAATACATAATTACACAAATATCCACATTGCTTCAGAATCAAGCTCAGTTTTGACATCAAACTTTGGACAGACATAACTCTAAGTTCACAAAAAGAAATGACACAAATTATATGCCCATTTTGAAGCTTGGAATGTGAACTTCAAGACTGGAGAGTTTCAGAATTTTTAGAGACCATTTGGTCATTTAAAACATTCACACAAACTGACTGCCCAGAATAGAGATTCACTGGACAGAATTTCAGATTTTGCATCTTTGCTTCCAATGGTCCCATTTTCATACCAAACATCATTCTCACACAAATTTTCACAAGAAATCCATTGGAAACACCAAATCAATCAAATTCAAATCATGTTGACATGTTACCACAACATGTCACAAATCACAATTCAAACCACAACATTGCACCACTTTCCATTTCCACTTCAAAACCAATTCCAATGATACCAAAACACAATATGGCACCATTTTTACCACAATATACAAACCAAATCATCCATTTCATAATTACACCAAAATCATGGAAAAATTCACAATTCACAAAAATAAACCACAAATCACAAAACTTAGATCAAAAGGCTTCAAATACTCACTTCTTCCTCTTTCCCAAATCAATTCCTTGATTCTTCATCTTTCTAAGTTTCCTCAAGCTCCCAAACACCTCCTTTAAAAAATATAAAACCATAGAGATGAAGCTCTCATCACTATGAACAACATTATAGAAGAGTGTTTTAGCAATAGAGGACCACAAACCAACCAAAACTCACCTTATTTCTTTCTCTTTCCTCCTCCTTGCTAGGCGAAAATGGAAGACGAGAGAGAGTGGAGAGGATGAAGAAGGATAAGTTTTTGGCCTCAATTAGAGCACTTGGCCGACTAAGAAAAAGAGAGGAGAGAGGGAGAGTGAGTTGAAAATGTTGACTCAATCCAAGGGTCTACAAATTGCCACATGTCAACATCTTACCACACCATCCATGAGCTCATATAGGCACATCCACACATGATTTCACCCCTTGATCTATTGAACAAATCAATCTCAACCATTGATCTTGAGGTTACCAATGAATTTCCTCTTCGGTAACTGACCAATTGGTTGATAACTTTACTGTTTTGCCCCTGATTATAGCAATTCCTCTTGCATCACCACAAAACACATCATATCATTCCTTTTTTTCCACAATGCGCCCTCCCCTCTATTTTAAGTCAATTTAAATGTTAATCAATAATTGAACTTAAATACAGGGTTTTGGCGCTGCTCATAATTCAACTAGGATTGGGATTTTTGCAACTCCTTTGTGTGTGCCCAGCTTCATGGCACCGTGCACAATGATAGATCTTCCTATTTTGAAACTGTGATTCCTGCCTTGATGACCTCTGCTTCTGGTGATTGTTGCAGAAATCTCTCAATCCTGCATTAAATATTTACAAAATCTCATTAACGATTACCGACATTTGCTTACAAAATGCCAACATATTCATTACAACAACGTTTTCTAACTTACATATCAGATCGCAAAGGTTGGTTCACATTATCCTTATGGGCTGCAAACACATGAGCTCTGCTGTCATTGAACCAAAACAAATTTCCTATTTCTCCATCGCTATCAATATCAATTAAAGTCTTCTCATCAAACATAACTTTATATTTAATTTCACAACTACTCCCCACATCACCTGTCCATATTGCAATGATTTCCTTTAATTCTTCCAGCCTTATCCCTTCTCTTAGCATTTTTACCTTCACACTACCTCCAATGTACTTAACTTCACCATCATCATTACTTTCAAAATTTCCCCTTACATGAAAATAACAAAACAACTCCTTCGCTGCACTGCCCCTACTATTTTCATCCATTTTGTTACTTCCCTTGCAACAAATAAATGCGCACGGTATCAGTAAAAAGAAGAAAACTAACTGTGCACTTCAGTGTTTAACAGCTTTGCATTAGGGTTTGTCAGCTTCCTCTTACTCATTTCCTACAAAATCCACCCTATCTTTTCTCTTCACTCTTATAGCTCTAACTCACCTCATCTTCCATCGCCATCTTCTACCACATTCACCCAGCATCAGCAATTTTACCCCTGCACTAACACCAAGCATCACGTCCCTCCAACCCAAGTACTACTCAGCTCTGAAATGCTCACTTCCCACGCAAATGCAAATGACGATGAGGAATAATAATTAATGACGATCGACGAGGCAAGGGATTATCTGTACATACCTCAGTTGCCTTACATTTTGCTGGCTTGCTTTGCTCCTTCACTCTCGTCTTGCAGCTGCAACATGTCACTTCTGCACATATCTCTCTCTTCTTTCCTTTTCAGCTTATAAGGGCAAACCCGTCTTTTGATCCTAAAATGAAAATCCCTGCTCAGTCACCTATCACCTCTGTAGTATTTCAGAATCTTCTATCACCTCTGTGTCTTTTCATCATTTTGTGGTAATTTATCAGTGATTTTCCCTTTAAATATTTTTATTTTATATAAATATTTATTACTAATTAATATATTTTTATTTCAAATAAATTTTTGAAAATAATATTTATATTATATATTTTAATTATTATTTTTATTTATAATTTTTGTTATTTTTTTCTTTACATATAACATATTATTGAAAATTCATGTATATTATATTATATTATAATTTTAATAATAAATATGCAATCATTTGTATATTTTTATATTACTATCAAAATGATAATTTTTATTTTTATGAAAGTATTATTCATAACATAAAATAATTACACCTGCAATAAATTTTATATCTTAGACTTTAAATTGTAAAAAGGGAGAATCCTGTATAAATTCAATTAAAATATCAAAATCTAAATTCATGTCTACATTTTGAATAAATTACTAATAAGCCAAGAGGCTTAATTAGGAATTTTTATATGTCATTAAAATATTAGAACACCCTCTTATAATTCAAAAGGAAAATTGAAGGTAGCTGGATGCAGACATTTTTTGTTATTTCAACGGTATTTAATTAACATTTTCTCTTTATTTTTAATTAGTTAGTTAGTTTGTTAGATAAAAAAAAATAGTTTGTTTTATGATTTTTTAATAAAACAAACAAATATTTATCTATATATATAAAATATATATTTTTTAAACATAAATGTACTATTTGTTGAAATAAAAATATTCAAATTTGTATATATCTTATATAATCGCAACAAATATTTTTGTCCAACAAAGATATTATATAAACATAAGTATAAATCTATATGTACAATATAATTTTTTTAAAAAATTAATACTATTTACCAATATAAAATTATTCAAATTGGTATATATCCTATATAATCGAAACAATTATTTTTGTCCAACAAAGATATTATGCAAATATAAGAATATAATGGGTGGATTCTGTAATACCCTTATCTGATTTTTTTTACCATTTTGAGAGTGTTTGCGCGCAGTTCGGTGAGCGACACAGAAATAATATAAATATACTGATATATTGATATAAGGTATTTGATTATAACACAGGTTTTTCAAGCAGGTTTGATGATATTTACAAATTTATACAAAATGCCCAAAATAAGACTACATATAACCACTTATCCTCACCTCGTGATCCGTGCTCGTCAATTTTTAGTGACTACACCCTTGCCTTTGGGTTCGCTAATGTCCGCTGGCACATTTTGTTTATGAAAAAGAATGAAATTCCAAGGAATTCTGTAGCAACATACTATAGTTCATGTAAAGTGTGGAAGTAAATATGTTATGCATCATATATGCACAAATTAACGAACAATATAAAATCGACATGTATATATGTGTAGCCTTCCACCCTACTATTCGTACAATGATTGGATTGACATTCAACCCCCCAAGTGTAAGTGCTCTTCTCGCACTAACTACCATTTCTCGGCAAACCATGTTGATTAATTGAGCAAAACAACGGCAACTACAAAACATATGAACCATGGCATCATGCATGACGGATAAAGTCACTGTCTCAAGTCTTTTTCTTGGCAAAACTTATGCCTCCATTTGTGTGCCAACCCCTCAAGTTCTCAACTTGGTCCTAAAATGTCAAATATACAAGAATTAGGTTAAAATTCATTCATGTATTATTTTAGGCACTTCCATAGTGTTTCTAGTGGTTATGAGTCTATTATGGAAATTTACTAAAATTCCCCTGGGGACTTAGCCCCGCCTTACCCGGTCCGACCATACTTTTCTCAAAAATTTGACCTGGGCTAATCTAACATATTTTCGCCCAATGAATCCATTTCTAGACTCAGAATTATCAAATTCACTGCCAAAAGACAAGAATGCCCTTGGCATCCCCTATTTCAGGGTTTCAGGGGCGTTTTCGTAATAATGCTTTTTCAGGCTTTTCTGAAAAAGTGATCAACTGTAAACCCATCTAATTTTCCCTATTGAACTCAATGGAATCATCAGAACATAAAAAATCCACCTTTAACCCCTTGAATTGGACCTGGCCAAAACCCAAGATTCTATAAGAAAAATTGGGGTTTTTTTATTCTAACTTCGTAGACGTGTTCCTTTATACTCCTAATCACTTTATTAACTATTTAATTACGTTATAACCACTATTTAGACCCAGTTTTGGCAGCATAACGCCTAGGCCACCTCATTTCCCAAATTTAAAATTAAAGCCAATCTGACAAAATTCCACCGATTAAACTACTCCCAACAACCAGAACAATCAATATTAAAAGGTTTGGAAGTTATCTTTTGCTTCCTCTGACTTTTTCTTGTATAGCTGAAAACCCTAGCCTCTTAGAGAGCAAAATTTGAGCTTAATAAACCTTAAATTACATAGAGAAGAAGTTTAGGAGAAGGGTTATATACGTTAGAAACGAATTCATTGAAGAAATCAACCTACCTTGTGAGATTTTCCTCCTTCTCTCTCTAAAACTCTCTCAAGCTTTCTCTCTCCTATTTCTCTAATGGCTGCATGGTTTTGTGGAGAAGAAGGAAGAGAAATATGATTTTATATCAATATCTTGCTTTTCTCCAGTTTTCCATAATTTCCAAAATTCCAAATTGTTGACTTTATGTACACAAGTTCCTATCTACATGAAAGTGTGTCCTAAGCCCAATTGAAGTTTGATTAATCTCTTCGTCTTCTTGGCCCATGAAAAACACACCCAAGGTCCTTTAGATCAGCCCAAATGACTTTTCCATTCATCTCAAAATTTTAAAAATTGCCATAACATTTTTATTCAATTTTTGGATTTAATGGCAATTCTGACATATTTTTTACTCTAACTTTGAAAAATCATAACTAAACTTGTAGACAACAATCGGAGTGATTCTGAAGGCTATAGAACTCTTATTGAATCTAGTTTCAAATAAAAATATATTCTTTAACCAATTGGAAGCCGAAAATTCCCAGAATTAAATTCTTTAGATGTTGTTCCAGAAACTTTCCAGTTTTTCTAGGTTAACTTCAAAAATTCACAACTTTTCGTATATAGCTCTAATTGAGACATATGACCATCAAATTAAAGCTTAGAATGTCTAATTTCATCTTGTAAAATTTCATAATTTTGGAACATCATTTGGTCATTCAAATTCATATGACAATCTCACTGCTTCACTTGAAGCAATGAAACAACATGCTCTTGCAACTTTAATAAATTCCCTTTTTGTATACAAATTTTCCAAACTTTTTAATTCACTATTTTATTCTCTTTAATACCCCAAAGTATAAGAAATGTTAGGGAATAAGTTTGGGACACCTGCTAAACCGGGGCTTAGCAGTTCACTTACTTTAGGATTATTCTCTAGCCTCTGATCCCAAAATTCAGGATATTACATATTCATTCTTCTATTTCATCAAAAACCTTCGCATTTGGTGGTAGGGAAATTTCACTTGTTCCATTTCTCTAATGTTGTTCCTATATGCAAAGACAAAGAAATTAGTTATCCATTCTTCTAATGGGAATTAATGAGTATTGATGTGCGTATTCCATTTTTGAATCATATATTTATCATGGAGCAAATTTTGTTGGTTTTTAATTAATACACTAATAATCTTAACTAAAAATAAGAGAGTAAAGAGATAATTGAATTATAAAAAAAAAATTATATAAGTGGAAAAATCTAATTATTGAAAAAAGTAACTATTATAAAATCTAATTATTCTATATAAACAAAATCAAATAAACCCGATATAATAATTTATCTCTATCAATAAATAGCTATAAAAATATATGATTAGATAATTAAGCATAATGAAATATAACAAATTTTAAATAATATTTAAACAATGATAACTAAATTAATAATATCATTAGATGTATTAATCTTCTAAATAATTTCAAATACAAAACAATAATGAACATTTTATGGATTGACAATCATTTTGAATTGATATATGAACTGATAAATTCTATTAGAAAACTCATGATTACAAAGAAGCTATGATTTCAAATGAGTTTTGTGCAAGTTTTTTGGTTTCTGTTTCTTCATATGAGTTAACCATAATATAGTATGTATTATGTAACATAACAAAGTCGTGCGATTCCACAAGTTGAATTGCGAATATAACTAAATTGCATACAAGTCTATTTGTTGATTCTAGATTTCTATCTTGTGTTACATTTTCCAATATATTTTATAGATGATACAATTATTTTTTTTGGTCATATTAATTTTTATAAGAAATTTTTTAATATTCTTATCTTATAGATTTAGTTATCATTAGGTCTCAAGAGCAACTGATTTTATTGGAACCTAAAGCAAAAGTACGTACGCTTTCTGCACATCTCATTACTTCAATGTTTTTCAATCACTCCTTTTTGAAATTGATGTTTTGTTAATTAATTCTCCATCCCCTAAACTCTAATATACCAACTAGGGGTGTTCACAAGACGGGATCAGGAAAGGCCCATGCCGCATCCTGTCCCAGAAAAAGATGCAAGACGACATTTCTATCCTATGTCCCATACTGGTCCTGATCTTGTCTTAGTCCTCGTAGGATCGGAATGGGACCATGACGTCCAGTTTAATTTTTTTTTAAGGATCTGGACCTGTTGATGGGTTTTTGTTCTTTTGTCCTTTTTGAACTTGTAAAAACTAAAATATGTGGATGAGTTTGATGTTAAACCTAGATGGTTGAAAATACATAATAAAAATATATAATTATCCTGTTTTATTATTTTTATAGCAAAATCATGATTAAAAATAAGAAATACTTAAAATTTGAACATGATAAGTGTGAAAACTGTAGCAAAAGACGGTGTGTTATTTTAATATGGATAAATACATATATACAAGAGTGAGTCTCGCAACTCTCGGATTTGAATAACAAATTGCATTAATATCTTTGACTCAGTTATTCTCTCTCCGTAATATTCGGTGATACACATAATATCTAACAGTGTTATATATTAATATCTAAAAATATTAATATTATATATTTGATTTCCAACATTGCCCCTCAAGTTGGTGCATGTAAGTTTGTAGAGCCATCAAGACGGGCTGAGCGTGTCGGGCCATCCCTTTTAAGCCCTCTTGAGTCAAGGGCTGGCCTTACATTTTATGGAGTGTAAAAGGAAACCAAACTTAAAAGAGCTAGCCTTTTAGGACTGAGGGCTAGCCCGTTTAATGTCAAACCCCTTAACATTTTGATATACACAAAATAATAAGTGTACAGTTCCGTAAGACATACAGAAATAGCGAAAACATACTGACATTAAGTACTTGTTTACAATATAGGAAATTCCCTGTAGGGTTTGAAATATATACATATACATGTATAGAGTGTCCATAAGGAACTAAATTGCAAGCTAGATAATCAACAATAGTCTCCACATGTGCACTGGAACTCTACTTGCCAGTAGCCACGGATTTGTTCTTCGAGTCGCTACCTTCAGTTGGAATATTTTAATTTTTGAAAAAGGGTGAGATTCAAAAGAATCTCAGTAGTAACATACAATCAATCATATAATATGTGGAAATTAAATATGTCATGCTCCATATTATGCAACATATTAATAGCATAAACAATCATTACGGCATGTATACATGAGTCAGGGGCTCAATCTCCCACTATCCGTACACCTCGGTTGGATTCTTACTCAACAACCAGGTAAAAGTGCCTAGTCACACAAATTGCCCTATTCGGCAAAACAATGTTCATCAATTATATCACAGAAGATAGCGCACACAAACATATAAAACATTCACATAATTTATGAAAGATAGAGTTACTACCTGTCTCCTTTCTCAATTTTCAGTCGTCCTAACTTTGATTTCGGCTCAAAAAATTTCCAATTCCTATCAAAATTTAAGGTAACAAGTAAATGGTTATTACTTGTACCATTATTGCCTTTAAATCATAGTATCTATCACAATTTCAACAATTTCTGATCAATACAACTTTGCTCAATGCAGTTTCACAGTTTTTCAGAAAATTGACTGATTTTTGGTCAACTTTGAAAAATCATAATTAATTCTAGAAAATTCTAAATTGACTGATTCCAAACCCTAATTTAAGCTCTTTAAGTGTAGTTTCATGAAAAAAATACCCAAGTCTAGCCATTACAAACAAAATATTCCTAGAAATTCGCCAAAACTCTACTGTTCCATATTGTACTCCAAAAACATGGTCAAACTTTGAAAAATCATAACTTTTAATATACTAGACCAAATGACTGATATTACTTATTAAAATAGAAGCCTAGGATATCTACTTTCACCCTATAAAATACGAACCAATTTGGATAAGGTTTGACCACTAAAAACATGCCACAACAATACTGGTTTCTAGAAACGAATCTGGACAACAACAACTCAAACTTTCAAAAATTCTAGAATTATGTATAACCATCCAAAAATCACAACCACATGTAATTTCATATAATTTTTCATATAGAATCCAACGGAATACTCAAAAAATCAAAATACAACTCCTTCCCTAGATTTTCTATAGAACTGAATAGAACCCTTCCATAAAGAGTCTAATTTTACAAATTAAGCTTCAGGACTTATAATCTACATCATAAACCTTCTTTAACCTATTTCTCATGATTACAAGACCATTAAGCTTCATTTTCATGGTGTTAGAAAATCAGGTCAGTAACATAACTCCTTGAATAATGACTCAAATATCACAATATTCGGCTCAAATTGAAGCTTATGCTTACCTGAGCACGATTTTGCAACCAATTCTTGATTCTGGCAGTACCTATCTTGAGTAGATGATATCAAACTCCACCAATAAAAAACCTAAAACCATAGAATTGAAGCTCATGATGAGGAGAAGAAGATTTATGAAGGAGCTTTCAGACGAAAGCTGCGATTCGGTAGTAAAATCGGCGAATTTTCCCTTGAGTTTTTACTATTAATAACCTTCTTTCCTCTTTTGAATTTTTCTGATTTTTCTGCAGTTTTTCCTTGATTTTCTGAGCTTTTGGATGTTTTAATGGATAGAGGAAAGATAAATTTTTCAAATTTCAAAAATTGCCCTTACATTTTGTGATTTGTACACTTTGCTGGAAATCCGGTAGAATTTTCATCAAACTTTGAAAATTTATATATTTATTTGTAGACATTGAATTGGAGTGATTCCAAAGTCTATGAAACCCTTATTGAGTCTAGTTTAAAGGAAAAATATAGTCTTTAGCCAATCGAAAACTCAATATTGCCAGAATTTAAATCTTTGGACGATGTCCTAGAAAATAGCTAGTTTCACTGGGTAAACTTCAAAAATTCATAACTCTTAGTGTATATACAAGTCAAAATAATTCATTTTACCTATCAAATTAAAACTTGGAATGTCTACATTCATTCTGGAAAATTTCATAATTTTTGAACATCATTTGGTCATCCAAAACTACATGGAAAACTCAATACCTCACAAGAAATTTTATTAGCAGCATAATCAAATTTTCTAAAATTCACCCTTGATTCTATTTGTTGAATAAATATACATTGAATATTTGGTGTATTATTTTATTTTATATTATTAGAAGATAAATATACATTAGAAGATAAATATTTATATTATTTTATTATTAATGTCTACTTAATGACTTTATTATTATTATTATTGACATTTTTGTGGTTCAAAAATTTGGGAATTTGGAAAGAAGTAAGGGGAGAAAAATATCTAGAGAGGTCTATGCTTAAATAGTAAAAGAGGGGAAATCGATACGAATTCATAAGAAGTTTAAAGTGAACACTCATATCAAAGTGTTGCTTCTTATTATTTTCCATCCATCCCCTCCCACTCTTTGATTTGGATTTTAGAATGTGTACAATTAATTCTTATGTAAATATTGTGGGGTAATTACTAATCAAAACAGTTATTTTGGTTTATTGAACAAGATGAAGATAAGTTGTTTCATTTTCATTTTTCATCATTTTTTTGGTATATGATTTGTTTGATTTTTAGTTTTGTAGTTGTTTTGAAATTAGGGTAATAGTTGAACATTAATGTTGCTAACAATTATTTGATGTAGTTTAGTTTCATAACTATAATCAAAACAGTTCTTTTGTTTTTTGAACAAGATGAGGACAAGTTGTTTCATTTTTGTTTTTCTTTAGTTTTTTGATATATGATCTATCTAATTTTTAGTTTTATAGTTCTTTTGAAGCTAGGGCAATAGTTTATTAACATCAATGTTGCTAACAATTATTTGATGTAGTTTAGTTTCATAAGTTTGAAGACTTTACTTTGCTAATATTTATAATTTAAACTAGAAACTCCATAAAATATATTATCTTAATTTTATATATTTTAAAAAATTTAAAAAAAAATTAAAAAAAGGAACTTAAAGCCTGCGAGCTAGCCCTGAGCCCTCATGTTCAAAGGCCGAGCTTCAAAAAATAGTTAGATTTTAGGTTGGCAGGTTTTTTAGGCTCGACCCTTTTAAGCCCAAGCCCATCAAGGGTTAGCCTTTTAGGGCTTGGCCGGCCCTTTTTTACAGTTTTATAAGTTTGCAATGCCTGTGTGAACACCCTATTTTGTACAGGCCCCACTCAAAATTAATAAAAAATTTTAAAAACAAAAGAAAAAAAATCCTCCTTGATCGTTGCTCATCTAAATTAATAAAAAAAATGATGTTGATAGCGATTGGATTATAATTGAAATTTGAAAAATGATAATCATTAATGGCAATTGTCTTGCAATTGAAATTTATAATAAATGGCAAAAAATTTAAAAATAATTCATCTTATTGATGTTGATTGATCTTTAGATTAGGCAATTTACTGTGGCGTCATTATGGAGAGGAAAAAAAATAGAAATTGAAAAATACAAAAATATTTCCCATTTATTTTGATAGGTTTAAATTAGGAAATTGCTTGGGGGAAAAGGATTAAAAAAATTAAAAAAATGAAAAAAATATCTCTCATTTAAGTTGATAGGTTTAAATTAAGAAATTTCTTGTGGGGATAATATAAAAAAAATTAAAAACGAAAAATAAAAAAAATCTCTCTCAATGATGGTGATTAGGTTTAAAAATATGAAGTTTCATTAAATAAAAAATATAAAAAAAATTTAAAAACGAAAATAAAAAAAAAATCTCTTATTGATGGTGATTGGGTTAAGTTAGAAAGTTTTATTAATAGAAAATAAAAAAAATAAAAATTTTTAAAAAAGATGCATTTATGAGATAAAACCCTACTTCGAGACTATAAATAGAAGAGGAAGGGTTGAAGTAAGACACAAAAATTTGGAAGGAAAAAATGGCAAAGAATGATTAGAGGTGCTTAAAGAGAGTGATATCTATTGTTCATCATTTATTTTATTTTATTTTTCCTCATGCCCACAAGGAAAGCCTACACTCTTATAGTGGAGTGTTACATATGTGATGCCTTAACACCAATGGTTAGAGGTAGGAATCCAATATGATGAGGATTGATTCATTTTCTTATTATTTTTCATTTTTCTTTTCTCTTCTATTTTTCTTTTCTTCTCTATACCCGAGGAAAGCCAGTATTCTATGGTTGTTGTCACACATATGATGCTTCAACGCTAATGGCTAGAGGGCACAATCCAATGTGATTTGGATTATTGTTGTTTGGTTAATGTGTAAATTTAGCAACCAACTATTTTCCCATGAACACCCAACACAATTACTCCCTCCGGTCCTAATTATAAAGCGAAGTTGACTTTTTTAGAGAAATTAAGGAAGCTAATTAAATTATTTTAGAGTATTTATATTTGTACTTTTTTCTTCAAACTAATTAATGTAACTAATAAAGTAATGTATAATCTAAGGATACCTAACATATGATATGATTAAAAAACTTATTTAGCTTACTTAATCTTTCCAAAAAAAGTCAACTTTGTTTTTTATTTAGGACCGGAGGTAGAAACTATTTTCGGATGCAAAAGTAGACCTAATCAATTTGTTTGGTATTATTTATAGCAATACCGTTAACCAGAGTTAACTTCCATTGCTTTTTGTACTATAGGTCCCACCAATCTTCCCACTTTTTATTATTTTAATATATTTTTAGAATGATTAAGGTGCAAATTTAGTATGAACTATTTCCCTGGGCACCTAACATAATTATTTTTCATAAGAGCATTTACAAGATAAATATGGGCATTTACATGAATGCATTTTCTTAATATTTTCATAAGAGCATTTACAAGACAAATAAAGGATTTAAAAGAATTTAGAAAGTTAAAAAAATTTGGTCATTTAGATATTGGTCTTGTAAAAAACAATTTTACTGCACCACCTTGAGTCAAAATAAAATTAAGCTTTGTTAGTGAAAAGACAATAATGCTCTTTATTTTTTCATAAGAGCATTTACAAGACAAATATGTGAATGACAAAACTTTTTTAACTCCCTGGATTCTTTCAAATCCAATAAATGCTCTTATGAAAAAATAAAGCATGGGCATTAATGTAAATCCTCTTATGTGAATTCCCATATTAGTCTTGTAAATGCTCTTATGAACAAAATTGTGTTGGGTTCTCATAGGGAAATAGTGGGTCCGTATGCCTTGCTTATCGCATTTATGAGTAGGGCATGCTCATCCCCTATTTTAGCACATGGAGTATTTTTTTAAAAACAAAAATTTTAAAAAGCTTTTATTTAGGGACGAGCATTCTCTATTCATATTTTGGATGAATAGGGAATATGGATTTGGAAATAGTTCACTATTAAATTTGCACCATAACCCTTTTAAAATATATTAAAATAATAGAGAGTGAGACACTAGTGGGACCCACAATGCAAAAAGTAACGAAAGTTAACTCGGGTTAATTGCATTGCTATAAGTGCTACCAAATAAATTGATTATGTTGACTTATGCACTTGAAAATAGTTAATTGTGTTAGGTGCCCATAGGAAAATAGTTGGTTGCTAAATTTACACCTTAACCCTTGTTTTTTTACGTTCCTCCTTTCTCTATTTTTTCTTTCTTCCTTATTTGTTCCCTTTCTCTTTCTTTGTGTTGACTCCTCCTATCAATTTTCTTCTTTAGTTTGTAATGGTAACCTCTCTTATTTTGTTTCTATTTTCTTGTGCTCCTTCTTCGTCCTACCATTGCTCTATTTTTTTATTTGTTCTTTGTGGCCTCACTTACACTTGTTTCTAGGATGTTCTATTGTTGCTATTATGAAGATCTCATTCCATTGGTGTTGCGATGATATACTTAGTAGCACTTGTGTGTTGTGTAGACTAGAACGTCATAAGGTATGCATCCTTCATCTCTTAGCTTGATATGTATTGGCTGAAGCATGAACTTTAATTCTCATTCCTTTCTATTGTGCTTCACGATTAATTGATTTGGTGTGTTTTCTCTTCTTATGTAACATTGCATCCCATCATTTTAACTGGTGTCATGTGAGGTTTTTAGAGCCTCCTCAAGCATTTAAATTCATTGGTAAACCGTATGAGATTATTGAAATCTGCTCAGGAATACCAATAGCGTTGCCTAAGTTTTCTTTTAAAAATTGAAAGAAGAAAAACGATTTTTTTTACTCATTTTTATCAATGAAAACTGTTAGATTCAATGTTTTGATGATAACAAATCTTGTTAGTAATGTTTCGCATAAGATCTTAATTAATTATACACTGTAAAGGAAAGGAAAAATAAGGAAGTTGATATGTGAACAAATCACTTGTTGTGTTTCAGGATCACTTAAAGTGATTGCCATAATTTACAGATCACTTGAGTGATATTGGACATCACTCGAGTGAATATTAAATTTTTGCAAAGCACTTCCAGTGAATTGTCAATGAACTTGAGTGATATTCTGAAAGTTGACAAATCACTTGAAGTGATATTAGATCACTTGAAGTGAATTACCAATGCACTCGAGTCAAGACCAAAATCACTTGAAGTGATATCCAAAATGGTCAGACCACTTCCAGTGAATTCATATTCGACTCGAGTGAACATCAAATTCACTTGAAGTGATATCAGATCACTTCCAGTGAATACGCCATCCACTCAAGTGAAGTCCAAAATCACTTGAAGTGATAACTAGTGAATGCCAGAAACACTTGATGTGATGTCAGAACACTTCCAGTGATTATCAAAATCAGTTGAAGTGATGATGAATCACTTCCAGTAAATCAGAATCACTTGAAGTGGTATCCAAAACATCATATCACTTCAAGTAAATTAATAGTGAACTCGAGTGATGTTGACAGACACATGAAGACAGTTTTCCAGATCACTTCTAGTGATGACAACTCACTTGAAGGGAAGTTTAAAAAATCAGTATTAATAAATTAATTACAGTATTAATCTTTTCTTCTGAGTGTGTTACAGGTAATACACAATGATCGGAATTCAAAGACTTTCAGAGCGCAACAGTCAATAATAACAGAGGGAGTAGTTGACTATTTTACAACGGATAATCAGAATTCAAAGACTAAGAAGCGCAACAGTAAATAACGGCGGGAGCATTTATCAACACAATGATTATTAGACAATGGGCAAATATTTGAATACTAACATCGGCTCTCAAATAATCTCTATATAATACTGAAGCATTCAAGTGAGAAGTACAAAGAACGACAACACACAATCATCTTACGAAAGATACTTTCTTGCTCTATTTTTCATTCTCTACATTCTTTGTACTTTAGTGATTCTATATTTACTCTGTAAGAGAGATTTTCATTACAAACTTAATATCGGTTATTGAGATAACTTAAGATTGTGGAATCTTGAGTTGGGGATTGGTTTACATAGTGTAAGGGGGAGTGAGTGTCCGAGTGAAGGAACTTGTTGTATACTGAGGTGCCAAGAACTCACTAAATCTTGGAAGATATAGTGAAACTCTCAGAGAAGCTCTAAGGACTGGACGTAAGTCAAAGTGGTTGTGTCCAAATCAATATAACTTTCGGTGTACACTTTGATGATATTTATCCTAGCCCTTAACTGCATTAAATTTTCAGTCAATTTTTATTTACGAAATGAATTTTCTGGTATCACCCAATTCACCCCCCCTCTTGGGTAAAACGTTTGCACTAACAAAAACAACATGGAAAAACTCTCCTTTTATGAAAATAAAAATAGTAAAGATTTTGACAAGAAATTTGTGTCATGTGAGGCTTTTAAAGCTTGCTTAAGCACAAATCGATTATTCTTTTGTGTGAGATTATGGGAATCTTTTTAGGAAGTTTAATCCAAAAGCCTTTCAAGAAGTCATCTTTTCCTCAAATAAAAAAATAATAAGAATTTTTTTCATAAAATAAAAAATACAAACCAATCAAAAAATATATTACTAAATAAATTAAATAAACATTTTCCTAAAAGACACCAACCCATTGATAAGCATTTCTACTCCAAACTATATGGGCTTTCATCCCCCTAAAGGGAACGTAGCCCTTAGGTCCTTTTCCTAAGTCAAATCCGATTTTGTAAATAAATATTTTTTCCTTTATGCTCCCTTTGTTTTTATTTTTGTAAATAAACATTATTTTCTTTAGTTTTCATTTTATTTATTTTTGTAAAAATTCTGTCTTATTTCTTTTTTGGGTAATTATAATAAAATTAAAGGTCATATTCATTTTTAAATAATTGATTTAAGGTAACCATTCTCATTAATGGATGTTGTGGGGTGCCTAACATCTTCCTTACACACAATCGACTCCCAGACTTTATTTGGTTTTCATATACAATTTTTCACTTTTAAAAAGGTTTCCAAAACCATTTTGTTTAAAATTTTAATGGCTACTTCATTATTTTCAAATTTCGAGCGCTACAGCCTAACTTATCTACAAGCATTTTGAGTTGATCTTTCCTAAGTGTCTTTGTAAACATGTCTGCCAATTGGTCTTTTGTCCAAACCTTTCATGGAATTATTTTCCTGACTGACACCATTCTCTCAGAAGTAACAATCCATCTCTATATGTTTGGTTTGCTCGTGAAACACTAGATTCATTGCTATATATAGTGCTGTCTGATCATCACAATATAATGGCATGGCTTTGCTTTGTGGTGCTTGTAGTTCCTTAAGCAACCATACAACTTAACTAACTGCACAAGCCATCGCTTTGCATTCTGCCTCAGCCGATGACTGAACCACAATGTTTTGCTTCTTTGTTTTCCATGACACAGGTGAACCTCCTAATGATATAAGGTATCCACTACATGATCGATGAGTTAAGGGGCATCCTGCTAATCCGCGTCACAATATGCTTCAAGCTCCAAGGTTCTCTTTGCTTTAAGCAACATATCTTGTCCTGGGATGCATTTTAGATAGCGTAAAACTCTCTCAACTGCCACAAGATGTGAGTGCTTAGGGGAGGACGTAAATTGGCTCAATATGTTAACAACATATACTATTATGGTTAAGTATTGAAGCTTTCCAACTAACCTTCTATATCTCCCAGCATCCATGTCAGGTTCATTTTCATCATTTTATAGCTTACAATATTGCTCCATGTGGAAAGCGCTAGGATGACAATTCATCATTCTAATCTCTTTCATAATATCTAGTGATATTTGTGTTGACTTTGGACAACGCCTCACGGAGAGTGTGCCACTTCAATCCCGAGAAAATACTTTAACTTCCTATATCTTTACAGCTAAATTTTTGATCTAGATGTGGCTTTGTTTATTGTATCTTCTGTGCATCACTGCTAGCCAACAACACATTGTCTACATAGACCGAACAAGAAACACATGATGTAGTAGTGCTGATAGGTATATATTTTATAATCAAATAAATGTAGATTCTGAGATATATTTGATTACATTTATTAATATTTTATACTTATTTAATTTTTTTTATTTTTTCTATCCTTTAATTAATTATAGGATAAAAGGATATTTTGATATAAAGTATACTAATATCCTAATTTATTTTGTAGAAGATATTATAAAATTCAAGTGAGAAAAAATATCAATATAATGTATCTACATTATATGATAATGAATAAAAAAGAGATAAACCAAGATATTGTGATAGAGATGTAAGTAGGAAGGCAATATATACCTATATATATATATATATATATATATATATATATATGCTAGTGTAGCAAGAGAACGGTGTGTTCTATTTCCTTGGTTGGTGATGGCAACACAAGAGTTCAGAATTTAGATGGAGGGAGATTAAAGTTTGGAGATGTAAAAGATCTACAGCACATACAAAAATTTAGCATTGAGTTTTTGTTTCTTCTTTACTTTCTCTTCTTTCTTTTGTCTTTTTATTTTGTCTTTGGTTAGCTATTATTTTAGTTATGACAATGTTTAGCTTATGCAGCTAAACCTTCATTTTAGATTATTTAGTTTGATTATGGATTAGTGGATGATGATTTCTTCTTTTAGTTGCTTTAATATTATATTTGTTGATTTAATTGTGTGCTTGATTATCCTGAAACAAGAGAAATCTAATTGAGACTATTTTGGTGTTCTAAAAGAGCCTAGACATAGAGAATTCAGACTATACCTATAATTAAATTGTGTAGGATTAAGTTTTCTGACTTAATTTGCTTGTAGGATAGACATATATTTATTGGCCATACATAATCTCATTAGGCTTGCACTTAAATTAATCCAATTAAGTACTAATCACTTAAGGAATTAGGAATTAACACAACTGGAATGCCTTTTAATGGATCGAAAGACATTTTTAGGTAAATAAGAGTCATAAACTAGCAAATATAAATTTAAATGTAATTAAGGGAAAAAAGTAGATACTAGGAAGTAATCAAAACTATAGTAATCCAAGTTGCCACTTAAGATCTAGAATCACCCTTATCCTTAGTTTTAATTATAGTTAGATTTATTTGTCTTTCTTTTTTTTTGTTAGCTTTTATTCCTTCCTTCTATTCATATTGTATTGGCTAAACTTAAGCGAAAATATAAAGTCATTGCTCAATAATATTGTTGATACCAAGTCTTTATAGGAACAATATCTTACTCACTCTTTATTACTTGATACGGACTGATGTGAGCCTCTGTCACTAAAACTATCAATTAATAACTAGGACAACCAACTAATGCAATATAGTGGCAATCTATGTCATTCTCCTAAGGAGTAATCAATGAGTTTTCTCTAGAATTGAATTTAGGTGATGAAAAATATAAAATACAAATACAATTTCTGGGGGGTTCTATGAAAAGGAAAATTAGAATCCTAAGCAAAGATACGAATTAATAACTATGAAAATCAAATAAGAAAAGGTAAAGAAGAGGTTTACTTCAGATACGGTGAAGGGAACAACTTATGATTTATATAGAATTAGCTTTCTTAGCCGACATCAATATATTAGACCAAAGGGAGATTGAATGAAAGATTGGAGTTAATAAGTTTAATCACCTAATTGAAGCATCGGAAACGCTCAAGCTTAATAACACTTACTCCATTAGAAAACTCATAATAAAATAAGAGCTAATTAATTAAACCCATTAAAATCAATCACAAATAATTTCAAATTAATTTTGGAATTCATGTCTACAATTATCTAATTAAACAACTAGACAATTAATTAACTCAATTAAACAATTAAGAGGATAAACCAAATTGACAATTAAATTAATAATGAAAACTCGATTAATAATTTAATTGACAACCCAAAGGTTTGCAAACAAAAATTCTATCAAATGCTTTAGCACAAAATCAATCCAAAATATCAATCCAATCCAAAGGAGATATATTTACAATCTAAAACTAGATTATTTTCAATTATTACAACTCAAAATTATTTAAAAATAAATAATCTCAAGACTTGAAATAAATTGATAAAAAGGAAAGACACTCATTTATGATCTTCAAGTGTAAGTCATAGGCTCTAGTTTACTCCAGACTCCTCCCAAATTACCTCCCAACTAGCTTAAGCTGCTATGAAAATCTTTCCTCCTTCGCGGCTCAAGCAGTGACTTATGGCCATTGGGAAAGTTGGTTGTGGGTGAATAATTAATTAATGGGACGATGTGTGTATATGTGCGAATGGAAAGAGAGTGGGATAGATTAATGCATATTGCACGTGGGGGCCGTGAGAGAAAAACATGGGAATTAATTGGGTATTAGGGAAGTAGTGGAATTTGTGGAGGAGTCCGTAAGTGGATGAGAACGAGATTGAAGGTGGGTTCTGTACGCTTGTCCTCCTAATGCAGCAGCTTCCTTCCTCCTTTTATGGCCATTTCGTCTAGCAATTTTTTAATCCACCGAATGAGTATTCCCAATAAAAAATTGGGAAAATTCTAAAAAACTATATTAGAAATTGCAAAAGGACAATTCATTATATTGAAAATGGGAAAGCATAGATTAGTCGAGTGTTAGACACGCAGAGGAATATGGGATTTTGAAATCTCGGCCAAATGACAAAAATATCCTTTAGTTTTCCATCCCCCACTTTAGAATAACAACATGATCCTCGTAATTAATAACTCCGGATTCGACATTAACAACTTCAATTCTTCTTTGATAATTAACAAGTTTCAGGGCCAATAACAACACCTATATCTTAATTAATAACTCCGGATTCGACATTAACAACTCCAATTTCTTCTTTCACAATTAACAAGTTTCAGGGTTAATAACAACACCTATTTCTTAATTAACAACTCCGGATTCGACATTAACAACTCCAATTTCTTCTTTCACACTTAAAAAGTTTCAGGGCCAATAACAACACCTATCTTTTTATTAACAACACCGTGTACTACATTAACAACTCCACTTTCTTCCTCAACTTCGGAATAACAACACATATCTCTTAATTAACAACTCCTGATTCGACATTAACAACTCCAATTTCTTCTTTCACACTTTATAAGTTTCAGGGCTAATACCAACACTTATCCTTTAATTAACAACTTCGGATTCGATATTAACAACTCCAATTTCTTCTTTCACACTAAATAAGTTTTAGGGCCAATAAAAACACCTATATCTTAATTAACAACTTTAGATTCGAAATTAACAACTCCAATTTCTTTTTTCACACTAAACAAGTTTTAGGGCCAATAAAAACACCCATATCTTAATTAACAACTTTGGATTCGAAATTAACAACTCCAATTTCTTTTTTCACAATTAACAAGTTTTAGGACCAATAACAACTCACATCTCTTAATTAAAAACTCCGGATTCGCCATTAACAACTCTCATATTGTTCTTTCGACTGAGGGCTGAAGGGCATTTTCATCATTTGGCCGAGATTATTCATAGCATTCATTTGAGCATTCATTTGTTAATAGATTGTCAAATCTTTGTTCTTTACTAGAAATGCATGTGGATGAAATGAGACAAGCAAATATAAATGCCAGTTGGAATGAAAATGTTGATTCTTCTCCTTATAATTCTTTTTTTCTTGTGTTTATTGTGGATAGAGTAATTTATATGAGCACTGTCCATATAGCACAATTAGTCATTATGCGAGAGATGATTTCACTAGAAAGTAAACTTGTTTTGATAATTCCTTTTATTCTAACAGAAGTTTAGAGCAACAAGAGTCTTTGGATCCATATATCAAGTATTATTTTAATGAGATGACCCATCTTTTCACTCTTATCCATATGTCAAGGGACACACCCATGAGGAATTTGAAGAATATTGCTTAGAAAGATTAGTGAAGGATTTTCTTCATGAACAAAAGAAATTTGACATCAGTATTGAGTCAAGTATCCAAAATATTTGAGCTCATGTGAGACAAATGCGAAAAGTCATTGAAGAAATAAAACGACAAAACTCCGACTACAAAAAAAAATGTGATTTAGCAGTGGTTAAAAATGGGTATTTGTAGCTGTTTTAACTGCTACAAACAACATTGGTAGCGGTTAATCAAACCGCTACTAAATCGTATGTTGCAAGCGGTTTTGTAGCGGTTATCTAAAACCACTATTCAAGTAAAATAACCACTACTTACTTTATAGTGGTTAAACCCAACCGCTACAGCATTTCCATAAGCCATAAATTTTTTCTAAGATATTTGTAGCGGTTATATAACCGCTACAAATATAAAAAATTGAAAATTTCAAGGCTGGAAAAGAAAATTGAATTTTTTTTTTTCAATTTAGTAGCGGTTATATAACCGCTACTAATTTCATGAAAATTCAAAAATGGTGCAAAAAAATTAATTTCAGTTTAAAAAGGCACTTTAATTAGTAGCGGTTTAATAACCGCTACAAAAATTAAGAAAAAAAAATATGATCATTTGTTTCTGCTTTTTTAATATTAAATTAAATATTTTATTTTTTTAGTAGTTTATCTAATTTAATTAGCTTATTATTCAATAGTTTAACTCATTGAATAAATTTATGCGAAGGAAAGAAGTATTGAAAAAAAAGTTAAAACATTTGTTACCATATTTGATTGTATTGTTCAGCTCCTCAACTCATACAAAAAAATTTCTAAATGAGAGAAAATGAAAGAAGGGTAAGGTGAAAAGAAATGGGAGAGTATTTGAAATGAGTTGTGGTAAGGGTATTTATAGGGATCCATGTACCATTTTGTAGCGGTTAATGTATCCATTTTGTAACGGTTTTTATTTAGTAGCGGTTTTAATTAGTAGCGGTTATTTTTATTTTTGTAGCGGTTTAATAACCGCTACAAATATTATTTTATTTTATTTTAAATTATTTTTTTCCATTTTTTTTGAAGACAAAAACATAATTTGAATTTGATCACTCATCCTCGCCATCTCTACAGAAATTATGTAGAAAAATTATTGTTAGGGATGTATTATTAAATTGTAAAAATTTAATTTAAATGATGTGGACATAAAAAAACTCACCGCAGTAGAGGTAAATTATCATCACCTTCAAGGAAGTAGTTTTCAAAATCGGCTAGCTGAAATGGCTCACTCTCGTAGGCGATGTTATCGCCTTCACCCATGTCGTAAAGGTCTCGTGGCTTTAAATGAATGACCATGTTTCAATCCCTGTGCCTCTCATCCTCGACATAATAAACTTGATGTGCCTCTGAAGCAAGAATATACGGCTCATCATCTTGGGAAATGCCAGTATGAATCGGCCGTGAGAAATTGACTGATGTGATCCCTAAGTCGTCAGTTGTCAGTCCTCGAGAAGTAGTGGTATTTGCCCACATACACTTGAACATCGTCACAGTAAAACGGCCTTGATAATTAAGTTCGACCACATCAAGAAGCTTGCCATAGTAAGGGACGCCTGTGAATTGCATATTGGCGTCACTGTTGCTCGCATAACTCCTTGTCCCAAATGTGCCATAAACACCCGAATTCTGAGTTTGCAATCCTTGATCTTGTGAAACCGTGCAAAACTTAAAACCATTGACATTGTATGCTGTAAACCTTTTTGCATGATCAAGAGGGCTGATTGCGAGAGCTCTGAAATCTGGTGAGTGTGGGTTGTGGTCATTTAGTATTCTGTGAGCAAACCAACTCGGGAATTCTCTGTGAAACCTTTTGTCAACTTTCGAGGAAGTTTGTGTATGGATCCTGAGTTGACGATTAACATGACTTCTGAATTCCTTACAATTAATAATAGAAAGGCGATAGTGAAATGAAAGTGAAAAATGTTATGAAAGATATAGAATAACATGTGAGTATACAATTCTTACTGTGTCAAAAGGTTCAACTTGAGTGCAATTAATCAAGACATATCTATGTGCTTGTAACTTCTCAGTTACCTTTAGTTTGAAGTTCTCAGTTCCTCCAACTGGTTTACCAACACGAGGGATAAATTCTCGTGATGTTGGCGCAGGTTCAGGACAATCGTCAACACGAGGTGGGTTGTTGAAAGCCGTCTCAAGGTCATCAAAGTACCTTGAACAAAAATACAGCACCTCATCCCCTATATAGCCTTCAGCTATAGAACCTTCTGGCCACGCTTTATTCCTTACGTAAAAGTTTAATTTCCCAAGGAACCTATGAAGTAAAGAAGAGAAAATTGATACTAAATGCTGAAAAGGATGACTAGCAAACATTAAATACGGAGAATAAAGCACATATTTAAAATGAGTACCTCTCAATCGGATACATCCATTGATATTGTATTGGTCCAGTGAGCTTTGTTTCATGAACGTGGTGGACTGTAAGGTGAACCATCACAGTAAAAAAGGATGGAGGAAAGATCATCTCCAAATGACAAAGCGTAAGAATGATTTTAGACTGCAGCTGATCGAGCTCCTCAACGATCAAAACCTTAGAACACAACTTCCGAAAAAAAGAACAAAATTCCACCAAAACGATGGAAACATCAGGAGGAAGTACATTCTTTATAGCCAGAGGGAGTGACTACTACATAAGAACATGTGAGTCATGACTCTTCAGGCCAGCAACCTTTTGAGCCTGCAAGTCAACACATCGAGAAATGTTACTTAAATACCCATCAGGAACTTTTAATTTCTTCAACGTCGCGAGGAAGACTTCCTCGTTCGGTTTTGTGAGGGTAAACTTTGTCGGCTGAAATTTGTCATGCTCATCTGGCCAAGCATCTTCACGAACTCCCATGTCGCGTAAATCTTTCCTCGCTTGAAGGTGATCTTTTGTCTTGCCTGGTTCGTTAAGCAGCGTATATAGCACATTATCGCAAACATTCTTTTCAATGTGCGTGACATCAAGACTGTGGCAAAGTAAATTAGATCTCCAATATGGAAGAGTGAATAAAATACTTATCTTCTTCCACTGCTGAGGCACCGAAGTCCTACGCGTCTTTTGGTGAGTTTGTGCTGAATCGTCACTTTTTCCAAACTCGAAGTCAAAATGCTCAAGCTGCTGTAAGATATCTGTACCGGATATTGTCTGAGGTGGTCCTCTTTTTTCTGGTTTTCCATTGAAGCAATTCCGTTGCAATATGAAATTATGCCTTCCATCGAGAAACCTTCGATGCCCCATAAAGCACCACTTTCGGCTATGGGAAGGACCACTGCATCAGAGTCAAAATTGCAAGCTGGACACGTCGACCCGATATGCACATTCCAACCAGATAATATGCCAAGACTTACTAATCATCCACATTAAGGCTGCACGCAAGTTGAACAAAGTGTTCCCGTAAGCGTCGTACGTCTCCACGCCTACATTCCACAGGTCAAGCAATTTCACAATAAGCGGTTGGAGATATACATCGATGTCATTGCCCGGTGCCTTTTTTCCTGGAATGATCATAGACATAATGAAAGAGCTTTGTTTCATACACATCCAGGGGGTAAGTTGTAGGGAACTAAGACTATCGGCAAAATAATGTAACTTGTGCTAAGATTCCCAAAAAGATTGAAACCGTCGGTTGCCAACGCAAGCCAAACATTTCTGGGGTCAGTCGTGAAATCTGGAAAGTCATTGTTGAACGTTTTCCAAGATTCTGTATCCCGGGGATGTCTTAATTTATCGTCTTCATTCTTATCAACGGCATGCCACCTCATGTGCTCCACAATTTTAGATGACATAAATAATCTTTGTAGGTGAGGTTTCAAAGGGAAGTACCTAAGAATCTTTGCAGGTTTCTTCTTCTACTTTTTCCCCTTCTGAATTGTCTTGTACCTTGATGTGTGGCATCTTTTACAAGTTTCCCTGCTGGAATCATCTGCCTAATACAGCATACAATCGTTGGAGCATGCATCAATCTTTTGATAGTTCAACCCCAACCTGTTGATAATCTTCTTGGCCTCATAGAACATTGTGGGAATCTCAGCGTCACGGAATGCATCTTATAATAATTCGAGCAACATCGACATTCCTTTATCTGTGATTCTACACAAGCATTTGATATTATACAATTTGATCAAGAATGATAATTTAGAATATTTTCGACAACCTTGATATAAAGGACGATCTGCTTTATCCATCAAGATGAAAAAATCCCGAGCTGCTTCATTCCTCATGAACGCCAGCTCAGAACTGTGCACTTCTTCATTGAAGTTGTCACCTTGAAATCCAAATGCATCACGCACAACATCATTTACAGGATCATCTTCATCTAGTTGAACGCCTACTTGAGAACTTTGAGGAAGAGCATCATCATATCTAATGCCGGCCTTCTCACCATGAACTGCCCAGAACGTATAGTCCTTAGGGAAAGGCTTTAGAAGCAAATGTTCCTTAACAACATTTCGTGCATGCCACTTCTTGAACTTGCATCTCCGACAGGGACAGACGATCTTGCCGTTACAGCCTGTATGAGTGAATGCAAAATCCAAGAAAATGTTTAATCAGTATAAATATTCTGGAGAATTGCGTGGCAACCTGATCCATGACTTATCCATAGCTACTAGTGAGAGAGAAGAAAGAATAGTGAATAAGATGAGTAAATAGAGAATGACGAATGCCTGGAACCTTATATTTTGACATTCCAACGTTTAATATTTTGTAGCGGTTCAAAAACCGCTACACTAACCGCTATTGTACTAGACATTTGTAGCGGTTATATGTATAAAACCGCTACTAATTTTCAAGCCGTTGGAAATTTGCACAAAGTGGGGGGAAATTCAAAAATGAACCGTTGAGTATTTGTAGCGGTTATATGTATAAAACCGCTACTAAAATGAACAGTTGAGTATTTGTAGCGGTTATATGTATCAAAACTGCTACTAATTTTCAAGTCGTTGAAAATTTGCACAAAGAGGGGGGAAATTCAAAAATGAACCGTTAAGTATTTCTAGCTGTTATATGTATGAAACCGCTACTAATATTAAAGCCGTTGGAAATGAAATTGAAGAATAGGTGTTACACTTGTAGTGGTTAAACATAATTAACCGCTACAAATTTGACAAAGGCGGGCAAATTCCAAAGTCAAATGTTGAGTATTTGTAGCGGTTATTTATATATAACCGCTACAAATACTCAAATGTTCATTTTTGTAGCGATTATACAACAAAACTGCTACAAATACTCAAATGTTCATTTTTGTAGCGGTTATCCCATGCTAGGTCTGGCGCCTATCCCCATCCCCCGCACGCATCCGGGGTGCTCAGTCTAACCCAAACCCGCCTTCAAAGGAGCCGTCAGATCCACTGACCCCTGTGACTCCTCGGCCTGGTCTCTCGTAGCTCAGCCTGCGACTGCTGCATCCACTCCTGCCATTTTATGAAACAATTACTTATTAGAATTTTTAATTATTAAGTTGGTTTTATAAAAATTATAATAATAAAATCACTTACAATGGCCGCCTCTGCCTGCTAAGAGGTCAGAGTCTCGTCACGGTGTCTGTGTGATCGCGTACAACTCCCTATAATCCGTTTGACGGTTCTCCTGCTGTGCCTTCCTCTCTTAAAAAATTACAAAATTCAATTAATATTATGAAATAACCATTTAAAAGTCAGTGATATTATGAAAAGTTACCAGCTCGCTGTACGTGACAATAAAGGTCTTCGATCTTGCTGTGTGGTGGATCGTCTGCTGCCCACGGCACCTGGTGTTCCTCTGAGAAAGCGCTTGAAAAAAAACAATATTAAATGTATTAAAACAATATAAAAGATTTAAAATTAATAAATTTCAAATTAAAATTAATTAAATTTAAATTATAATTTAATAATTAACAGTTACAAAATTATATATAAATAATCTAATAAATACATTACCTGTCCCTCATCGCTCCTCCTGAACTGGACGAAACTCGCCCAGTCATTCGGCAGGATGCTTGTAATACCCCGAATTTTGAGACTTGAGGCTAGAGAATAAGCCTGAGATTAGTGAACTGCTAAGCCCTGGTTTAGCAAGATTCCAAATGTGGATTAATGGATAATGACTCCAAAAGTGGATGTGGTTAGTGATAAATAACCCTTTTGGAGAATATGATGTGATTTGGGATTCAAAAGTGATTTGTATGTGCTGTGAGCAGCGTCGAAACCCTGTATTTAAGTTCAATTATGGATTAACCTCTAAATTGACTTAAAATAGAGGTAGGGCGCATAATATGGTGTAAATGAATGAGAAAACGAATTTGGTGGTGATTCAGTGTGAATTGCCGTAACCAGGGGCAAAACGGTAAAGTTACCGACCAATTGGTTAGTTACCGAAGAGGAAACTCATTGGTAACTTCAAGATCAATGGTTAGGATTGATTTGTGTAAAGATATAAGGGTGGAATCAAGTGTATGTGTGTGTATGTGAGCTCATAGAAGATGGAATAAGATGTTGACACTTGGCAAGTTTTGGACTCTTGGATCTTGGTCAAATTGTCAACACATTCCCTCTCTCCTCTCCTTTCTATTTGGACGTTTTTGGGCTCTCCAAAATCTGCATTCACTTCATCTCTTCATCTTCATCTCTCTCTCAACTCCATTGTCGTCCATGAAAGGGAAGAAAGAGAAATCAAAAGGTGAGTTTTTGGTTGGCTAAATGTCCTCTAATGCTCTAATCACCTTCTATAAAGTTGTTCATAGTGATGAGAGCTTCATCTCTATGGTTTTAGATTCTTGATTGGAGGTGTTTGAGAGCTTGAGAAAAAGTGGAAAGATGGAGAATCAAGGAATTGGTTTGGTAAAGAGGAAGAGGTGAGCATTTGCTTCCTTTTGATATAAGTTTTGTGACTTTTGGTTAAGTATGGTGAATTGTGAATTTTGCCCTGATTTTATGGTATTTTCGTGTGGTATATAATTGGATGAATTGGATGTTTTTCTATGTTGAAAATGGTGTCATATTGTGGTATTTAGTCATTTGAATTGGTTTGGATTGGATTGGATACATTGTGTGCAAAACTGGAAATTCTGTCCAGTGTAAATTCTGTCTGGGCAGTCTTGTTGTGTGGACGTTTTGACTGGGTAAATGAAGTCATAAAATTATGAAACTTTCTAGTCTTACATTTCACATCCCAAGCTTCAAAATGGACACATAATTTGTGCCATTTCGTTTTGTCTTCTGTGAGTTATGGCTGTCCAAAGTTTGAGGTCGAAAATGGAATCTGTTTTGGGACAGTCTTGAGTTTTGGGGAATTCTGTATTTGTGTGGTAATTTCTAGTAAAGGCCAATATTTTTCCTGTGTAGAGGACTTGAATAGCTTTCATTTGGCTTTGGGATCACCTCATTTTGAGTTTTTTGGAATTAGTTATGAGTTTTGGAAGTTCAGCCAAGAAACTGGATTTTCTTGGCCGCGGCCCAAATGTTTCTGGGCATTTTTTGGCCGCGGCCAGTGGATTTGTGGGCTGCGGCCAACCCCCAAAAATCAGCATTTTGGACTTTTAAAAGGTGATCTTTGGTCAAGTGTTTTCCAAGCCTTTAGGCATATGTTTAGGCTTTGATTAGCCACCTAAAGGTGTTAAATGATAACCAACATTAAGTGTTTGTATGTTGAGGAATTGAGGAAGGGATTAACCCTATGTCCTTGCTTTGGTTATAGGGTTGATATTGGCCCTGATCGTGGTTCAGTATTCATTTTGATCGCAAGTAAGCAAAGCTGGAGCTTACGTGGAAAGAGTGTAGGGAACTTACCTCTTTTGCCTGTATATGATATTGTGTTAATGTGTTGATGCATGTTATTGCTTTGCTTGATTATGTAGAACATATATGATGTTTGAAGCTCTGTTTCTATTTATGCTATGACCATGAGTGTGTTGTTGAAACATTGAGCATGCAGATTTGTCATGGTATGGACATGTGATATGTATTGCAAGCATGTCATGCATTATACACTTATCATACATGCATTTTGGTATTTGTTTCCTACTGAGATTCTCTTAAATCTCACCCTCCCCTATCAACATTGTAGACAGGGAAGGAAGAGCGAGGATGGTGCAGGCATTCAAGGACGGTGAAGACTCCTTAGAGTATTTGAGTTTGGTAGTTGGTTATCATAGATGTTGGGATAATTATATATGATATGGATGTATATTTGAGTATGTATTCGGATATGTATTTGATATGTGTATTTGAGAAGACTTTGTGTAATCCCCATATGAGGGCTTGTAGGGGCGAATATGCCCTGTAAGGCTTTGAGTTAATAAATAGAACCTGGGAGTTGTCGGGATGATATTGTTGTATACTCTGATATTTGTATAAATGTGATATTCCGCGTGATGTAATTGTATTCGAAATTGAATATGAGACCAGGTAAATTAGATTTCGAAAGTTATCTGTAAAACCCTATCTGAAGATGGGATTTTAAATAAGTTTTGTTTCTTATTGGTCTCTATTTCATTTTAATTGCGTATTTTGGATATAATTACGGCAGGGGGTTACAACGCCGTTTGGGACCCTCTCGATCAGCTGCTCCAGAGGCATTATCCCATCCTTATCCACGCTGTGGAAGAGACAGTTCCTCCTATTCCTCTAGCTGTCACCCATCTTCATCAGGGTGTACCTCTTTCGGTTGGCCTGGATGACAAACCGCAGTTACAAAAAATTTATTTAAATGTCAATAATTAAAAAAATCCTATTAAAAAATATTAATTAAATATAATTAATTAAAAAGATATTAATTAAATACTATTAATTACTTGCACCACATCCGCCCAAGCCAGGTCCTTTGGCCCTTTTGGAACGTACCTCCACGTCTTGAAGTGAAGGGGGAACCGCATCCAATTCGAGCCCAGCTCATTCAGGAAGCGGTTGAACAGGTGACCCCTATTGTCAATGGGCTGATCTGTGCCCTCATTCCACGGCACTATAACTCACAGTATCCGATCCATACTGTTCAGACCGGCCACGTCCAGCCTCCTCGTCGACACGTTCCCCTACTCATCTGCATAATTTATCGCACATTAGATAAATTGTAATTCAAATTTAAAATTTCAAATTTAAATAAATAATTTATTAAATAAAAAAATTTATTTATGTTAGAGCTAATCCTCAAACCCAGTGAACCGTGAAGACGATCCTCATGGGTTGTTCTGCTCCCGAGCCTCCTCCTCATCGATGAATTGCTCTATCTCCCTGAGCCTAATCGAGATGTCGAAGTCCTCCACCTCATAGTCCTCGACGCTGATATCTGCCTCCCCCAAATCAGGTACCTCTGGTGCGGTCATCTCCTGTGGGATCGTTTGCGATGCCTGTGGTAGGGCCGACTCCTGTGGGGGGATGGGCTGCAATGCCGCGGTCGCCCTTCCTATATGCTACCCCCTCCTTCTACCCCCTGCTCTGCTGCTACCACCCCGCAAAATCGATCTCGGGACGTCAGGCGCCTTCCTCTTATCCTCTCTTGAAGCCATATTAACTGTAAAAATTCAAAAAAAAAAATATTTTAGTCATATTATTATGCAAAAAAATAATACAAATACAAATACAAATAAAATATGTCTTATCTCCGTACCTCAAGTACAATACTGAGAAATACTACAGCAAAAACTCTTTCACAGCCGTCTGAATGCTCCATCTAAAAGAAAACACTTAGAGAAACTTCAGGAAACAAAATGAGCAAATGGAAGAATGGTGAAGGCGGTGAGCAATATATAGGCCACAAATTTGTAGTGGTTATTGTAATAACCACTATATAGACCACTACAAAGCATCTAGGGCGGCTAAAATTTGTTGTGGTTTTACAATAACTACTACAAATTTGGAGACCTCTGAAATTCTGTAGCGGTTAGAACCTTATAACTGCTACAAATACACGACGTTTGGCATTTTGTAGCGGTTTTATTAGTCAAAACCTCTACAAATAACCGCTACACTGTTGGCGGGTCTTGGTCGCGCCATGTGGTGAGAATATTCTAGCGGTTTTTATTTATTAACCGCTACAAATGAACCACTACAAGTTTTGGCTGGATATTCACGCTATATTTGTAGCGGTTTTTTCTACCTAACCGCTACAAAAAAAACGCTGTCAATATGTCGTGCCACTTAGCGCATAGGTTGCATTACAAATTTGTAGCGTTTTGGTTAAAACCGCTACAAATATTAAAATTTGTAGCGGTTATTTAAAACCGCTACAATTCCACTGCTACAAAATGACATTTTTTTTGTAGTGTCCTTTAATCATATTTTTCATTGGAACTTTGATGAAAATGATTAAGAGGAAGTTAAAGAGAGGGAATTGCATGAGACTATAGAAAATATGGAAATTGAATTTGAGCTTGAAATTAAATTGGGAGAGAACAATGGGTGTTCAATTGTGGTTCCAACTATGAAGCTTAATTCATGTCATTTTAGTATTGCGGTTGATAATGAAATACAAAGAGTTGCAATTCATGATTCTCCTATTGAAGCTTTGACTCTTACTGATGAGAGTCACGTGAACTTTGTTGAATGCTCTAAATTTTTGAAAGTGCCTATATCTATTTGCAATGATGTGCATATTGCGCTTCCTTTTAAATCAGTGAATGCATGTACTCTGAGATTGTCTATGATTGAGGAAGTACATGTTATTAACATGAATGAGCACCTTTTAAATTGGAAACCTTGTTTCTTGAAAAGAAATGAAGACAAGGTGATTATGGTGTTTGATACATATGATTAGATGATTATGTTGAGAAGTCTGGTTAAAGACTTTAAATTTAGCGCTTGTTAGTAGACAACCCAATATAATGAATTTTGCTTTCAATTCTTAGATTTTTCTTTTCTTTTATTTATTTTTGTTGGATGTCTGTTAGCCTCAAATTTTTCACTAACACCCCTATTAAGTTTTGATGTAAGAAAGTAAAGCATAATTGAAAGTACTTGAGGAAAAAGCCCGTATCAGACTCAGAGATCTAAACCAGGAGAGTACTAGTTCCTTTCTCCTTTTTGACTTTTGAAACATTGAGAACAAAGTTTGATTTATGTGTGGGAGATATAATTTTTGTTGTGCTTGTCCTTTTTTGCAATCGAAAAATTTTTGTTTTTGCAAGATTTTCGTAGTTGAAATTTTTGCATTGCTTATAGTTGAACTTAACTTTGAGCCTTCCCCATTTTAGAAAATGTTGTTGAATCAAAAACTAAAATAGAAAAGAATATTTCAACCAAGCCTCTAAGTCTTGGTCATTTGTATAAATGTTGAGATGAACCATGAGAATAGTTAGTGTGTAATATGACCAACAGATGATTAGTTTATGAATATCTTGCTACTTGATTTATTTAGAAAATTTGATGATGACTTTTGTTGACTATGTACAACTTCTATTTAGGGAAATGACTTGGGAGAAAAAAGGGAAGAAAAAAGGTACCAAAAACATAAAAAAAATAAAATAAGAGATACAACTTCAATAGCTTCTCTAGACCTAATTTAGTAACCGGGGGTATTTCATCACCAATGTTGGCACTTGCATTAAACGGTAAAGTTAGAGAGGGCTATGAGTTAGGCTAAAAGCCTTTTGAGGTATTTGTTACAGTAACTAAGAAATCGGTGCTGCATCACCCATGTATTGGGTCACATCAAAAGGGGACCTACTGTCACGCTCTAATCTTAATTTCATCTTTACCAGAGTATTTACGGAAAATGATATGCGGTTTGGTGGACAACATAAGAATAACATAAATATATTGATAATATGAGCATGCTTACAGAAATTCCCTATAGGGATTCATGCATAATAATTACAAACCTTGTAGCCGCATAGGGCTCTAGGGTATCTGAACCCGTCCTGGTGAAACGAAGACATCTTTCCGTCTTCGTTCCACTACTGCATTCCTCTTATGTAGTTCTCTTATCTGCTTTCAGTACACCTCTTGTGTTCACCTGTCTAATTTGTTGGTAGGGGAGGTTGAGATTGAGGAGAATCTCAATAGGAAACAGATACCAATATGCATGCAGGATAAGTGCTTAATGTATGACATGCTTGCAATACATCAACTCATACTAACATAATGACATATCTGCGTGCTCAATGTTTCAAACAACATACTTATGGCCATAGCATAAACAGAAATAGAGCTTCAATCATTCATATATATTTCACATAATCAAGCAAAGCAAATACATGCATCAATACACCAGTACGAATATCAAATACATGTAGGAGAGGTAAGTTCCCTACCTCCAATCTTTCTCCTTGATTTGTGTGCCAGCAATTCAGACTCTCAACTCAGTCCTATAATTCAAAATGTACCATTTAGAAACTTCCATAGTGTTTCTAGGGGGTTATATAAGCCTATTATGGAAATTTACTAAAATGCCACTGGAGACTCGGCCCAGCCCCACCGTACCTGGTTTAGCTGTACTTTTTCCGGAAATTCTACATGGGCTATTCTAACATATTTTCGCCCAAGGAATCCATTTTCGGACTCAGAATTAGCAAATTCACTGCCAAAAGATGAAATTGCCCTTGGCAGCCCTTATTTCATTATTTCAGGGGCGTTTTAGCAATTATGCTTTTTCGGCTTTTTTCGAAAAAGTGACTAACTGTAACTCCACCTAATTTTCACTCCTAAACTCAATGGAATCATCAAATTGTTGAAAATCCAACTCTAAGGCTTTCTAACAGGCCTAGCCGAAATTCTCAAGTACTTCGGGGAAAATTGGGGTTTTTCGGTGTTGGCTCCGAAAACACATTCCTTTCTACTCCTAATCACTTTATTGACTATTCCATTAGGTTACAACTGCCATTTGGACTCAATTTTGGCAGTATAACCTCTATGTCATCACATTTCCAAAATTTGAAACCAATAACAATCTGATGAAATTTCACCGATTAAATTGCCCACAGCAGCCAGAATAATTAATATACAAGAGTTTGAAAGTTACCTCAAGCTCCCACTAGCTTTTCCTCTTCTTGGCTGAAACCCTAGCTTCCCTAACACCAAATTTTGAGCTTCACAACCTTAAAGAACAAAGAGGAGTAGCTTAGAGTCGGAGTTATACGCGTTAGGAGCTAAATCGTCGGAGGAATCGGCTTACCTTAAGAGATTTCTTCTCCTTTCTCTCTCTAGAAATATCTCACCCTCTCTCTCTATTTCAAACCTATGTGTGTATGATATGGCTGAAAGAAGGGGAAGAATGATATTTATTATATGATATTTACTTATTAATTTAATTTCCCAATTTTCGGATTTTTACAAAATTCTGGTAGATTTCTGCTCAAACTTTGAAAAATTATAACTAATTCTAGAAAAATTGAATTAAAGTGATTTCAAATCTTATAGAACCCTTGTTGAGTCTAGTTTCAAAGAAAAATATAGCATTTTGCTAGCTAGAAGCACACAATTTCCAGAATTTCAATCTTTGCATGCTGTTCCAGAAACTTCACAGTTTTTCTGTGCTGAATTCAAAAATTCATATCTTTTTTTATATATCTCTAATTGAGTCATATCACCTATCAAATTAAATTTTATGATGTCTACTTTCACCCTGTAAAATTTGATAATTTTTGCTCATCATTCGTTCATACAAAGTCATATGACAAACTCACTGCCTTATCGGCGATTTCACCATAAGAATAATCACTTTCTTCAAAATTAACCATTTTATTTTCTTTAATGCTCCAAAGATATAAGAAACATTAAAGAATATATTTGGGACATCAACTAAACTAGGGTTTAGCATTCCGCTTAATTTAGTCTTATTCCCAAGCCTCCAATCTCAAAATTAGGGGTATTACACCTACAACAACTCAAGATAAAGAAAATAAAAAAAAAACAGAGAGAAGAAAGAAAATAAAGTGAATCAATTTTCTACCTAATGGTCTGTATTAAATTAAATGAACCTCTTAGTTAAATAGCACATTTGAATTTTTTCTCGAGAAGTTGAGTAGCTTAATATACCTTTACTAATCATATTGTTGCACTTGTTGCACCTAATCCTTTATCATTTTGACATTAATAGATGTTACGAGTGTAAATGATCAATTAAATAGTGCTAGTATACACTGTCATAATCAAGTAATATAGAGAAGTGAGTAGAGTATCGTTCTCATGAGGATTGATCACTAAGTACCAAAATAGGTAATTTTAATTCTATTTAGTCAATGATAATTGGTGATGGAAAGTACAAAATAGAAAATGATTAAATATAAGTGCAAATAATATGAAAACAAGTACAAGAAAAAGTTCTAGGGGTCATATTTCACTTAACAAATTTCGGATTGAATGACTTATCCATTCTAGCCCATTTTATTCCACATGATTGATAGTCGAGTTTCCTCATTTAATTACTAGTCTCCTCCAAGGTCAAGCAATTCTATAATTAATTGCTAAACCAATATATTCCTATATGAATTTAAGTAATTAATTATGCATTAAGATTTATGGAACTCATTAAGACTACACAACTCCTATGAATATATTCCTATTTCATATGTAAATTATGGTTTTAACTATAGGGTCTACACACTTGTATTTCCTTCCGGTTTCAACATACATATTGAAATCATTCAAAAGATGGCCAATCAAATGAAAACATTAAGAACAATAATTAAAACTCAATCATGAAGGAGAAATTAAAACTAGATTTAATAAGCTAAGATTCAATCCGTCATTAGTAAACTTCGTCTTCACCCTAGGAAAATAGAAGTTTAGCTCATTATGAAATTAATATTAAAACCAAAATAAATTGAAAAATTAATAAATATTGCATAAAGCTTGAATGAAAACCTAAAAAATACTGTATAAAACTTGAATATTAAATTCTAAAACATAAATATACAATCAAAAGATGCATGAAAAATGGAGAAATCTAGCCTTCCTTGCAGGAGGTAAAATCTTCCATATAGGTGGCAACCTATACCATCCATAAAAGAAAACTACCTATTCCATCCATATAGGAGGTCTACAAAAAAAATATAATACATAAAATTAAATATAAGATATAATACAATATCCTCCTCCTTTCAAAGGAGGACAACACACGCACACACACTATCAGCTCCCAAATTCTCAGCATTTCCTCTATTTTCCTCCCTCCTCCTTTCCGTCCGTCCTGCCTTTATTTATAAGGAAATGCGCGCACAATATTTTCTATTTTTTAAACTGAATGAACAGTATCCTGTGTCTACTTGCTACAGTCCCTGGCGCGTTTTTTCTACAGCTACAATACTTTGTCTGCCGCTATGAATAGTAGTTAGCGCATTTTCCCATTTGCTCTAGGACTTTGCTACAGTGTCCAACTGCTATAGTATAGGTGCTATAGTATCCGACAACTACAATACTTCGGCAATTACCGTAATTTCATATTTTTTATTTTTTTATTTATTTATCAATTACACCAAAATTATTATATTAAACTCAAATATTGTCCACAAAATCATCATATAAAAAAATTAAATATGCAAATATTTTACTTATCAAATTCCCCCACACTTAGTGATCCATTCTTAAAAGACATTAAATTGAACAAAATTTGATAGCACAATCTAAGTATAGTGGTATGCTGCTCTCTGTTTAGGAATTTTATAAGTAATTTTCTTCTTATTCGGATAATGAATTTTCTTTCTTTTGCTTGAGGACAAGCAAATGTTTAAGTATGTGGGAGTTTGATAAGTATATATTTATAACTAAATTATTGTAGATTCTGACATATATTTGATTAAATTTATTAATATTTTATACTTATTTAATTATCTTTTATATATTTTTCTATCACTTAATTAATTATAGGATAAAATTATATTTTGATATAAAACCTACTCATATCCTAATTTATTTTGCAGGAGATATTATAAGATTCAAGTGAGAACAAAATATCAAGACTAGAAAATATAACTTTAAATGCAATTACGAGAAAAAATTTGACACTAATAAGAACTCAAGATTATAATAATCCAAGTCATTGCTTAAGATATAGAATAATCCTTATCCTTAGTTTTAATTATAGTTAGATTTATTTTTCTTTCTTTTTTAGTTAGCTTTTATTCCTACCTTCTATTCAAATTGTGTTGACTCAAATTAAGCAAAAGTGTAAAATCATTGCTCAACTACATTATTGGCACCAATTCCTTGTGAGAACGATATCTTACTCACTCTTTATTACTTGATAAGGCCAGTACACTTGCGAGGTCTTAGGATTTATATTTTGTGCCTATCAAGTACAAAAAGTAAATAACGAATGGTCTGCTCTGCTTTGAGAGTATCTAATGTCAAGTTCCCAAGATAGTTTATGATAAAAATTTTAGGATGCTTGTCGCAACCTATAAAGGGATTTTTTTAGCTTGTAGACTTTGTTCTCCCCTTCATGAGTGAACCCTTGAGGGATGCACATATAAACTTCTTTATGGAGAACCAAGAAACAATCTATTTACATGCCCTGTTTTGCCCAATGCACAAAAACCAACACAAAGTGGCCAAACTTTACATTTAAACTTCAGTGCAATTATATCAATTTAAAACACTAAACAAGGTACTATTTCCATGACAACAGCATGCCAACAACACAATGATCCTCATTTTCGAAAATCAAGCCAAAAATCCCAAAAAAACAAAGCTCAATCATATGGCATAAAACTTATGTAGAAAGGTTTCTCTTACTCACCTTAACAACTTTCTTAAAGGTGTTTCTTGGTTCTCCAACTTCTAGATTTCCTTGAGTGCTTAAACACCACCAAATGAAAAATCTAAAACTATGCAATTGAAGATCTCAACACAAGGAACAACTTTATAGAAGGGAGTTTTGGCATTAGAGGTCATATTCTTACCTTAAAGTCAAGCTTTTCTTCCTCCTTCTCAAGCTTCCATGGCTGCTCGCACAAGAGAGAGGAAATGAGATAGAAGAGTGATGAAGGAGATAAAATGATGGGTTGCCCATGCTTCTTTGCCCCTTCAGCCGAAAGTATGGGAGGGAAGAGAGAGAAAAATGATTTCTTTTTAATTGCACATTTGACTTTCTCAACCACTCACCTACCATCTCATTTGACACATGTCCAACTCTCATTGGTTCTCATAAAGTAATCACCCAAGTAATTACTTTAATCCCTCCATTAGCCATTCTAATTACACATCTCATTTTCCTCTTAGTTAGTAATTAATTTCTTCCATTAATCACTAACTATGGCCATTCTTTCAATCTCTCAAAGATTATGGCATATTAATTAAAATTGCCACAAAACACATAATAATTTAGATTTAATTAAAAAATCATTCTCAAAATTGTCATTATCCCTTAATCAAAAATTGGGATATTACACATACCCCAAGAAAGCTAAACATAGATCGACGATCTACTTGAACCCTTGAACACGAAAGAACAAGAACCCAAAGTGTTGGAAGATGCCACAAGGATGATCAAACCTTGATAAGTCTGTTAGTTCTAAGAAAAACCCTAGAGAGAATCCCCTCTCAAGAAACAAAGTGTAGAAGTACAACTTTCATTTATCATTCAAATATGAAGCATATCAAGTTTGTTTACAAATGATGTAGCACCAAGTATTTAAAGAGAAATATGACCTAATTGCAATAATTGCAACTTAGAAAAACAACAACTACAGAGTCTAATACAATGTGCTAGGAAACCTAAAAGTCTAATGCAATCTTCTAGAAATTTCAAAAGTCTAATACAACTTGCTAGAGAACCCAAAATTCAAATATGCCAACTACTTCCCAAAATTCAAATCTGCCAACTACTTGATGATTTTTGCACAAATACAAGTAATAAAATGTAGTCAGCATTTAAGGCTCAAAATGTGCTTATTTAGGCCCAAATGAGTCATCCCATGTGTAGTACTAGGTCCAAGCTCTGTTTTGAAGTTTCCAAGCCCAAAACTTGGTTAACAACTCCATTTTTAGCACAAAGGAACTTAGTGACGTTTTTAACATCTTTGTTTCATAAATCAGATTTATTGATCCAATTGCCATTTAATTTGCAACAACTTTTTGAACCAGCCCAATCAATGCTTCCTTGAATATTTTAGCTTGTGCTCTCATGATTCGTCCAGCTGGAATTTAAAAATGATAATTTGAAGAGACAACTTGTTGATTCTAGATCGCATCATTCCCTCTCTCTTTAAAAGGATTCATCCTTGAAGCTACACCTGGATCAAATGGACATAAATCAGCCACATCAAAAGTAACAATAATAATATACTCACAAGCTAGATCAATCTTGTAAGCATTATAATTGAGTCTTTCAAGAATTAGAACTGAACCATCTCCTCTTGGAGCTAATTTAGACTTTCTATGATCTGGAAACTTTTCTTTTATCCTATGCACCCAATCTCTAGGTTCAAAAAGAACATAGCTTCTTTGTTTGTTGGCTTTGGATGTATAATGCTCAATTTCACAAAGAAGAAACAATTCAGCAAAGCCAATACCATTTGTATAAATTTCCTCAATATATTCAAATCCAAGCAATCTGGTATTTAGAGAGAAAGAGCACTATACCTTCTTGACAATACTTCAACAACGACATTCTCTTTATCTTTCTTATATATGATGACATATGGAAATGTCTTAATAAATTTCAGCCAGCATGTATGCCTTTTATTGAGCTTACCTTGACCAAGCAAATACACATAACAAAGGAAATCAATGTTTTCCATGCAACAATTAGAATTTTCGAGAATTGAAAAAAATTGTTCCTTTCTCGAAACTTCAAGCACACATAGCAAAGGATTCACATGCTTATCATGTTTGTTGCTATAAATAAGAGTATCATCAAAACAAGCTGCAACATACATATAAGAACACCTACAAATAGCAAAATCCATGTGACAATGACAATTCAAAGTGTAGAGTTCAAAGCATCTTAAGGGCAGCAAGTTATCAAGAATATCAAACTTTAGAGAAACATAATGTTTTTCAATGCCACTTGAAGGAAATGAAGGTTCAATGCTTCTTAAAGATAAGAATCCATCAGGTGGCTTCTTAGGAATCAAATCCAAGAATTTCTGAAACACAACAAAATGACAAGGCAAATAATGATTAAGATCATTAGTAACCAAAACAATATCCTTACAAACACTCCTAACCTCACTTTTCTCACAACTCATTTCATCTTTCTTTTCACTGAATACAAGGCAAATAATGAAAAGAGAGGTGACTAAATTCGTTGCTCGTTGCTTGACATGTCAGAACGTGAAAGTTGAACATCAACGACCATTGGGTCTTTTGACGAACCCTGAGATTCCTGAGTGGAAGTGGGAAAGCGTTACTATGGATTTTGTGATAGGGTTGCTTAAGGTTAGAAACCATGACCCTATATGGGTGATAGTTGACAGATTCACAAACACAACTCACTTCCTACCAATTAGTATCCACTATTCTCCTGACAGACTGGCAGAGATCTATATTAGGGATATTGTGAGATTACATGGTACTTTGAAGAATATTATCTCCCATCGAGATCCACAGTTTACTTCCAAGTTGTGGAAGGCAGTACATGAAGCTTTGGGTACCAAGCTCCGATTCAGCACAATATATCATCCTCAAACTGATAGGCAGACAGAAAGAACAATTCAAACCCTTGAGGATATGTTAAGGGCGTGTGTGCTTAATTATAAAGGTAGCTGGGATAAATTCCTTCTGTTGGCAGAGTTTGCCTACAACAACAGTTATCATTTGAGCATCCAGATGGATCCATATGAGACACTCTATGGGAGGAAGTGTCAGTCACCAATATGCTAGACTGAGTTATCTGAGAGGGAATTACTGGGGCCAGATCTTGTTGATCAAACAACGGAGTAGATAAAGTTGATCAGAAGAGGTTGCTAGCTAGTAAGAGCTGACAGAAAAGTTATGCAGATAAGGGGCAAAAACCTCTGGAATTTGAAGTCGGTGACTACGTATGCATGAAAGTATCACCTATTACGGGCATTGGCATAGCATTGAAAGTAAAGAAACTGCAATTGGTCCATTCAAGATCTTAGAGAAGATTGGATCTGTAGTGTACCGTATCGGTTTGTCACCGAATCTGAGCAGGCTACATGATGTTTTCCATGTTTCACATATGAAAAAGTACCAACTTGATCAAGAACACGTGATAGAGTATAAAGATGTGGAAATGCATGAAGATTTGACTTACAAAGTCATGCCTGACCGAATCATTGATTAGCAGGAAAAGCAACTCAGAAACAAGAGCATTTTGTTTGTCAAGATCGCTTGGAAAAGGTTATTGCCCAGAGAGGCTCATTGGAAATAGAGGAAAGTATGAAGAAATGTTACTCAGAGTTTATGAATATATACGTGTAGCAAATTTCGGGGACGAAATTTAATTAAGTGGGGGAGAACTGTAAAACCCAATATTTTATATTCACCGAATATATTGTAATTATTCAAAAAATTCAATAAAATGGTAAATATTAATGGGAAAAATGAGCAAATTAATTCAAGAAAGGAATTATATTTCAATGATAATAGCAAAGCCATACTTTTGCCAACTTAGCCAAGATTAATTATCTTCCAATTAATTGAAGTTAATTTCAATTAATCAAGGAAAATAAAGGGAAATGTACAATTGGAATATTTTTTATGGAATAAATCAAGAATTGTGAAATTAGAGGAAATTATACATAATTCTTTTAATTGAATTAAGGAAATGTTGAAAACAATTTTATTTCCCTATTTTTCCAAATTTCGTCCAACACAAAGAAAATGGAGGGGAAAATGATTAATGAAATTAAGCATGACAAGTGTCATTATCCTATGGAATGAGATTAGTTTATAATTTATTTTCCAAGAGTACATGTCTAATTGCATTAAAACAATGCTACATGGACATAGTGATCATGATAAGTGATGGTAAGGGAATAGCTTGAGTAAAGGGTTGGATGAACTTGAGTGCATGGTTGAGTACAAAGTTGGTTTAGTCAGAGAAAAACCAATTTGGTTAGAAGAGCAAGAGGGGGGACGGTTTTTTTGAGGCTAACCAAGAGGAAGAAAACTAGTTCAATGCTAATGGAAGCCGAAGGGAGTAAGTATGACATAAATATGAAGGAGGTATGGGTTGTGACAAGTGTCACCATTGCATCCCTTGATGAGATCAAATGGTGTAGGATGAAAGGAGAGATTTTATGAAGCCATCTTCCTTCCTCTTCCTTTGTTCATTTTGGCCAAACATAAGAAAGAGAAGAGAGAGAGAGAGAGAGCTTGAAGGTCTCATGTACTAGGGAGAAGGAAGAAGGGAAATCCTAATGTAAGAAGTTGATCTCTTAAGGTTTTCTTGTGATCTTGTTAAGAAACCTTTTTCTAAACCTTTATTCTTCATGAAATCCATGATCTTGAAGACACATCTTGAGCTCAAGGAGGGAGAAAGGAGACACCTAGAGTGAGAGGATCCAAGAAGCTCAAGAGGTAACTATACAAAACTCAAATCTATACTAGTATGAAGTGTTATTGATGGTTGTTGTTGGTTTTGGTGATTTTTGGTCAAGTTGTGAATTTGGAAAGCACTAACCTTAAGAGGTTATGCTGCCTAAATTTCTTTGAATTATGGTTAAGATGGGTTTAAATGAGTTAATAAAGGATTAGAAGTGGAAAAGTATAAGTTTTGGAAGCTAAAACACAAAAGAACATTTTCCATTTTTTTTCTAATTTTTTGGCCAACATTGTTCTAGGGGAAGGAGATGGATTTTCATGAAATAGATGGCTCCATTGGATTCAGTGGGCAAAAATAGGTAGGGTTACAGTTGGTCACTTTTTCAGAAAAGGCCGAAAAGGCGTAATTACGAAAACGCTCCTAAAATCCCTGAACCGGGGCTGTCAAAGGTATTTTCGTAATTGGACACTGAATTTGTGATTTTGAGCCCAAAAATGGATTCCTTGGATAAAACTACGCCATGATAGCCCTAAAATTTTGGGAAAATATGTCATCGGGCTATAGAGGCATTTTGGCAAAATTTTACCATAGACTAATATAACCATAAGAAACACTATGAAAAATTCTAAAATGATACTTGGATAGGTTATGACATATTTCTTGTACATTTAATATTTTAGGACCGAGTCGGAGGCCGAAAGTAACACGTTTTATTATGCACACTAAAAAGGGGTTAAAAGAACTTTGAGGTAGGGACTTTATCTTTCATACATCATGCCGTAGTTATATGATTGTATGAATGCCGTGTTTGTAAATATGTTTTACTAATCAACATGTTTTGCCTAGTGAGGGGCATTTAGTGCTAGGGGCACTTACACTGGGAGTTGGTGAGAATCCAACCGGTGTAGATTGTGGGGCTGGGCCCTACACATATATACAAGCAGATGATGTGCTTACAATGTTCATTAATTGGTGTATACCTGGAGCATATCATATGTACTTTTCACATTTTTTATGAATGATAGCATGTTTCTACTGGGATTCCTTGGAATCTCACCCTTTTTTTCTAAACAAACATCTCAGCGGGTGTCAGTGGGACAAAAGGCAAAGGCATAGACGCCGAGAAGTGAATTGCACATGTCTTGAGGCATGGTCAAAGCTAGTGGTTATAATTAGTTTATGCCTTAGATATTTTGGGATATCCTGTAATTATTGAAACTTCTGCTGTATTTTGTATTTCGTTGACGAACGACTTTGGGGTTGTAAACGAATACTTTTATCAATATAATTGTACTTTTCTGTATGCCTATGAAATTTCGTCTTTATTACTCTTCGATTATCGAAATGGAAATGGGTGTTGATAGTTAACGTCCAACCGGCATATCATCCATTGACGCTTTGCAGCCATGGCCAACAAATAGCATATAGTAACAAGTTTGGCAACTAGTGCAAAGGTTTCATGAAAGTCAATACCCTCAATTTGTCTAAAGCCTCGAGCAACTAGACAAGCTTTAAAGTAATCAATCTCCCCACTAAGTAGATGGTTGATTTTGTATACCCACTTTGAATCGATAACTTGTTTCTCTGGTGGCAGAGGAATGAGCTCCCATTTTCTGTTTGCTTTAAAAGAAAAAATTTCTTTCTTTATGGCTTAATGCCAATGTGCGAATTTTCATGCCTGGAAATAGGTTTTGGGCTCATCGTGTGAAGTGATGGCCCCTAAGAAAGCTTTGTATGAAGAAGAAAATTGATTATACGAGATGAATTGAGTTATGGGATACTTTAATGAAGCACATGACGGAGTGGTTGTGCAAGATAGGTCAACAGGGGAAATAATGGAGGATAGCAGGTCCACAGTAAAATCTTCTAAATGTCATTATTGAGTGTGTGTCCATTTACTAGCTCCACAAGTGGAACAAGCATTTCTTTTGGCTCATAAAAAATGGGCATGGCTTGTTGGGTGCCCACACTAGTGGACTTTGGTGGCAAGGGCCTTCGTGAGAGTAATTTCTATTTCAATAAAGATCATGTCACATAAAATCAAGAGTTCACATTTGAGGAGATCATAAAGGTTGTAGACTTTCCTACCATGTGGGTAGCCAAGAAATTTACAAGCCTTACCTTGTTCCTCCATCTTGTCATTACAAACTATGTGATGTGCATATGCAAGTTTGCTGTTAGAACACACTCTCCCAAAAAATAAACAGGCTTGAAAATGTAGTGTTTAGGCTGTTTCTATGACAACGCTTGTGTTTTCACTCCACCACACCATTATTTTGTTGCGGTGTGTAGATCCATATAGTTTGGAGTACAATTCCTTATTCTTCATAAAAAGCCTTCATTATACCATTTTGAAATTATGGCCCATAGTCAACCCATACTTGTTTAATTTTCTTGCCAAATTGAGTCTCAATCATATTGATGAATAATTGTAGATAATAACTGGCATTAGATTTTCTCTTCATTAAGTAGACTCATACACCCTTACTATAGTCATCAATAATCATCAAAAAATAGTGTGCGCCTTTTAGCGAAGCAATTTTATAGCCTCCCCAAATATCACAATGGATTAATTCAAAACTAGACTTGGACTTTATTGAACTAGTTCCGAATGACAAACGTGTTTATTTGGCTCGAATACACAGAACACAATACTTTTCATGAACTTCACTCTTAAATAGATAAGAACAAGAAGGGATTTGCTTTAATTTGTCAAAGGACGCATGACCCAATCTGGAATGCTATAATTCATGCATTTCACCCCTTTGTGTCGTTAAAGCCACTTCCCTTTGTCATAGTAGTGTCAGAAAATAGAACCCATCTTTGCACTTGCCCACTCCAATTAGGCTCCTCCAACTAAAGTCCTAAATTACATAGAAGTCAATAATAAAAATTACAGCACAATTGAAATCTCTTATAAATCTGCTACCAGAAAATAAAATACACTTAAAATCTGGGATAGACTAGACATCATCAATTTTCTTCTTAGATGAGAGAATCACACTCCCTAGTCCCTTGATATAAACCACTTTCCCATTAGTTATCTTCATTGGCGGTGAGTTGAAGTTTTTTATACTTGTCAAGTAAGCTCTATATGGGTTATGCGAACTAAAGCAACTGTGTCTATTATCCACTGGCTAGCATCTTGGTAGTTGCTTGACATATTTGCTGTAGGAATTAAACTTGTGGCTTTGCTAACTTGATCACCACGACCATTTTGGACATTGAAAGTCGTAGCCTCTACTACTTGTTTGTATTTAGGCAATATCATACCCACAGTTTTAGATGCAGTTCTGTTGTCAATCTTTATAGTCGAGGCTCAGACACACAAGCTCTCTGATTTGAGTTCCATTGTCGATATTTGTAGTCGAGGCTCAGACACTGAGCTCTCTAATTTAAGTTTGTGGATATCTGCTCTGATATCGCATGAGAACTATAGTAAAAGAGAGACAATATATTATTTCAATATAGATAAATACATTGTGTGTTTGTGTTTTCTCTTCCTGTCCTTGACTGTGCTAATCGCTTGTGCTCTCTATTTACATGAGGCTATTGATGGTCTCTTCCTGGTTCTTGGACTTCTTGTTTTAGATATGAGCTACTAAGGGCTCATTGCATAGTGACAAGTCTGCTTTTGAAATAGGTCCTGCCATGGTCTGCTTGATGTGTTTCCTTCTGTGGCAAATAGGGTTATTCATATATGCCATTTCTTTTGGTCTTATGTTTGCATGAATGTTATGGAACTAGCTACTGATGGCTAGAGTTCACATTGATTCCAAGTTTTATTAGGCCATTGAAGGCTTTGTTACCTGTGAATTCTTGATCTTTGTGAATATTGTGGATATGAGCTATATATTGTACAGGTCCTGTTCAGTTTCAATCCCCTCCTTTTGGGGTTAACAATGAGGACATTGTTAATCTTAAGTTTGGGAGTGAAATTGCATCACAATTTTGAAAATTTTGAAAGAAAAACAAATTTTGGAAGAGAATGAGTGCACAGAAGAAAATTTTTGAACAGGTTTTGTTAGAAAATGGTTGGAATATGTGAGATTTCGCATATTTGAGTTTTTGCTTGTGAAAAATTGTTGAAAATGAGCTGTTAGTTTCAGTTATTTGTCAAATATTGTTTGGATGATCTTATGATATAAATTACTGCTCTATATGTTATATTATATAGGAAATTTTTATTAATGTGTATGGATGAGTGCATTATAGTGATAAAACATGTGGTTCAAGAGTTTTTAAGTAATTTACGCACTATTGGAGTTAAATGTATTGTGGATGTACTTGTTGAAGGGCTTAGTAGCAAATTAGGTTATATACCTGTGCTTCAATTTTTGATTTTAGAATCCCCTTTGGAATTCTTCAAAACTTTTGATTCAGTTCATAACATTTAAAAAAATGATTAAGGCAGTTCATAAAATGCGGTTGAGCCTTTCAAACTTACCTAATTGATATGATTTCCCTTTGAACCCTTATTTTGAGCCTATGTGAAAAACCAATTAAAGATTATTATTGAAAAACCTAACACCTGCCTATCCTAACATATGTGTAAAACCATGATTCCCTTGCTTTGAGATAGATGATAAGTGATTGGGTGGTGGAATGTGGTGCTGTTATGCAAAGTTACAAAAGATTTGGGAAAGGGGTGTAGAAAGCAAAAGGGTTCACATTGTGAAAAGAAATTCAAGCCAAAATAGAAGTTTAAAAAAAAGAAAAGAAAGAAAGAAAGAAAAAGGAAGAAGAAGAAATATGCTTACAAAGAAGGCTTGATATGAAAAGATCAATTTGGTTTAAGTTTGGGGGAGTATGTTTCATGAGAAAAGAAAGAAAACCCTTGAATAGTATCATCTATCTTAAGGTATTTGATTGATTATCCTTTTCCTTTTCTTTTGAAAACCTAAACCCCTAGCCCTATTACAAGCTAAGAAAAGTCCCTTTGAGTTTTAAGTCAAGTGGAGTGAATTAGAAGAAAAGATGAAGGAATTAGGGTATGCTAAAGTTGTTTGTTTGAATATAGGTATATGATTTGAAGTGTTACTTTTAACTTTAGCTTGTGCAAAAGGAATATATGTTGACTCTGTTAGATCCCATATGTTTTGATGATAACAAAGATTGGATTAATAATATGAAAGGATTTGATAACAAACAAATGGATTTGAACAAAGTAGCATAGCATCACTTGGAGTCAGCACTAGAAGTAATCAACATCACTTGGAGTCAGCACTGGAAGTAAACAACAAGTTTTAAGAAGGGTTACTTGAGTAGCCACTCGGGTAACAGAAGCCATTACTCGAGTGACCACTGTAACATCCTAGATTTTAATTAAGGGATAAAAACTTCAAATGATGTAATTAATGTTGATTAAGCATATTTGAAGTATATGTTGTATGTTATGATATAAAGATCATTAGTGATGATTTAATGAGTATTGTACTCATCAGGGGTAAAACGGTAAATTTACCAACCGTCTGGTTAGCTACGGATGAGAAAACCCCTTCGTAATCAAGATCAATGGTTGAGATTGAAAGATCAAAGGGGTGGAATCAAGTGTGAATTGATTTATATGAAATCATGATAGGGAGAATGGGATGTTGACAAGTGGCCAAATAAGGACCCTTGGATGAAGTCAAAGTTTCAACCATTGTTACTTCTCTCTTCTCTCTCAAAACCGATGATGAGCTTGGGAGTGAGTGAAGTTCATCTTCATCAATATCTCTTCATCTCTCCTCTCACCTCCATTTCCGCCGGACAAGTTAAAGAAAGAGAAAGGAAGGGTTTGAAATTTGTGAAGGTAAATGATCTTAAATACTCACTTCACCTTCATTGATATTGTTCCAGTGATCAAGAGCTTTCTTTCCATGTTTTCAGACTTGTGATTGGTGGTGTGTGGCAAATTGAGGGAATTCGAAAGTTGAGGAATCCAAGTTCTGAATTCAGCAAGTGAAAGAGGTGAGTTTTTGATGAAGTTTGATACAAATGTTATTACATTTTGTATAGTTTAGAGAATTCTGAAAATTGACCTAATTATGATATTAAATGAAGGGTAGACTTTGGTGAGAGTGTCACTGTTCATTTGGTCAGTTTTGACACTTGGGAGTGATTAGAATTTGATTTGAAGTTGAATAAGGGAAGTTGTTAGAATGAGGTTTTGAGTGGTTTGATGATCTAGAGAGAGAATGTGTTGAATGGGTTGAATTTGGGTTGTTTTCGGTTACCAATGGGTTCTATATGCTGAAATAAGTGAAAATGAGCTTTAACACAAGTTTTAGAACCATTGGAGTGCAATTGCTGGATTTTGGAAACCATATCAGTTTCTGCGTTTTAGGGCATCTGTCAGGATTTCTCGAGTGAGAAGGGTCTCACTCGAGCACAAGATGAACATGCTCGAGTGAGCATGTTGTGCTCGAGTGAGGGTGCCTTTTTGGTGCTGCGGGTGAGTGTCTCAGGGTATCACTCGAGAGTGATTGCCAAGAGTGCGCCTGGCACTCGCGGGCATTGGGGGATCACTCGAGCACTGGGACTTGTGCTCGAGTGAATCTGTGCCTGGGGGTGGAGTTACTCTCGTGTTGTCACTCGCTGGACCTCACTTCCGTGTGCTCGCGAGCACTGGGGGTCAGTGCTCTAGCACAGGTGTTGTGCTCGAGTGAAGGTGGAGGAAGAGGTTGAGAGTTGCTCTCGGGTTGACACTCGCAGGGCCTCACTTCCGTGGTGCTCGAGTGCTGGTGAGGTCTCTGCTCGAGCACATGTGCTTGTGCTCGAGTGAGAGTGTAGGTTTGTCACGGGAGTTGCTCTCGGGCAAGTGCTTCCTGCGCCTCACTCGCATGTGTGCTCGAGTGAGAGCGAGGGTTGTGATCGAGCACGGCCTTCTGTGCTCGAGTGAAAGGGCCAAAAATCAGTGTTTAGTTTTCTTGTGAGGGATCTTTGGAGATAGTTATTCCAACCCTTTAGGCATATGTTTAGGCATATAATGGCCATCTAAAGAGTCTAAATAATAACCAACATAAAGTATTATAGAATTAAGAACTTGGAAAAGAGATTGACCTATTGTCCCTAATTTGATTATAGGATTTGACATCTGCCGTCCTCGGGAGCCCACTGAGCCAGTTAACTTCAGGAAAGAGCGAGGTAGTGACTTTTGTTTCGTACCATTTATGATGCATTGTATGTGTGTATGATCAGTGATTTGTGATAAATTCGGATATTGCGACTTATGTGGATATGTGTTAGCACCGTCAGTCCAACAGTCCCTAAGTAGCTAACAACGGTTCGGGTGAAGGTCGTATGCCTTCCTGGCGGAGAAAGGGGATGAGGATGAGGTGTGATTATGTGACATGAGGCCGATAGGCTGATTGTGAGGCCGACGGGCCATTTGTGAAAGCCGGTTAGCTGTATGAGCTATAAGGCTATATGTATGCACGGCCACGCCAATAGTCCCTGAGTAGCTAACAACGGTTCGGGTTAGGGCAGTGTGCCTTCTCGGCGGAGAAAGGGGATGAGGGTGGAGTGTGATATGCCACGCCAATAGTCCCTGAGTAGCTAACAACGGTTCGGGTTAGGGCAGTGTGCCTTCCCGGCGGAGAAAGGGGATGAGGGTGGAGTTTGATATTGGTTGCTGCTGCTGTATGATGATTTGCTTACATGCTGTGTGCTTATATGTGGTATAAATGTTTAGTTACTACTGGGATTCTTTTGAATCTCATTCTTTCCTTTGAACTAACCTTTCAGACAGGGCGAGTGGCTCCAAGGAGAAGCGCGTGACCCGGAGCGGGTAGAGTTTCGTAGGGACATTTATTTTGGAAATGTTGGTTAGACTGTTTGGATAGGGATTACTGTATATTGTTGGGTTGTAAATAGTTTAAATACTTAAACCTGTAATCCCTTTAGCAGAATTTGAAACTATATATCTATAGTTGAAACTGGGGTTTGCCGGGATTTTGGTTATACACTCTGTCATACGTAAATGTAGTTAAACTGCATAAGTGATTATATTCGATAATTGAACCTGAGACCGAGAGAGGAATGAAGTTTTGAAAATTTCATAACGTCCCTACTATTAAAGGGAATTTTAAATGAGTTCTAAACTATTCGACGATCTCTAATCTAATTTAATTACCAAATATCGAATTATAATTACGTGATTAAAGTCAGGGTGTTACAACCACTCGACTAAGCAAGTAAAATTTCATCCAGTGTGGCACTGCTAAATTTTGAACGATATTACTCAAGGGACCACTCGAGTAATCTGCAAAGTTATATAAACCATTACTCGAGTAGCCACTCGAGTAACCAGTTTTTCACAGGCATCACTCGAGTAGCCACTCGAGTAACTAGGTCCAAAATCTTCTAGTGACTCTCGGCCAAGAAATGCAGCTTATCACTCGAGTAGCCACTCAAGTAACCAATGAGAAAAACAGCATTACTCGAGGGACAACCCGAGTAATCTACAGAGTTATATGAAGTGCCACTTGAGGAGCCACTCGAGTAACTAGATAGTAAACTCTCTACCAAGAATTTGATGTCATTACTCGAGGGAGTAATCGAGTAATCTGCCAGGCTATTTACAAGCCACTCGAGGGATCATTCCAGTAACGTGTGAAGAAAAATGAAGCCCACTCGAGTAGCCACTCGAGTAAGCAGTTTACCATAGTGATCACCCGAGTAACCAATGAAGGTAAAGACATGCCTACTCGATTAGCCACTCGAGTAATCAGGTATTTCCAAGGTTTGTGATTTCTTTTACTCCATGTCTTACCCGAGTAACATGTTAATTTTTCCACTGCAATATTTTTTATTGGGTTACTCGAGGGACTACTCGAGTAATAGACATGATCACTCGAGTAGCCACTCGAGTAAGGCAGTCCAGAAATTATACTTTTCATCGAATGTTCATTAAATTGTTTTCTATATGATTAACTCTTCATTACATTAGTATCCTAAGTACATTTGCAAAAGAAACAATAATTATGCCAGGAGTGAAAAGTCAAATTAAAGTCCAAATGTTCACCTACCGCTATCTACCGCAAACGGACATATCTGAAATTTGAAGAAAAGTCAAATATTGCTGCGCGACTCCACCGGACATATTTGAATTAATTCCAACGGATATGTTTGAATTGCTTCCAACGTATACTACAAATCATCTATATATATGGAGCATTTAAACAGTAAAACACAACAACTGAGAACAAGCAATCATACATCGATCAATACACTTAGTGCTTTTCTTTCATATACTCATTCATTTGTACTTCAGTGAATATATATTTGCTCTGTGAGAGAGTGTTTCATTACAAACTCAATATTTGTTATTGAGACAACTTAAGGTAGTGGAACCTTGAGTTGGGGATTTGATTGCAACGTGTAAGGGGGAGTGAGTGTCTAGGTGCAGGAACTTGCTGTGTACTGAGGTGCCAAGAACCCACTGAATCTTAGAGAATATAGTGAAAACTCTTAGAGACGCTCTGAGTACTGGACATAGGTCAAAGTGGTTGTGGCCGAACCAGTATAACTCCCGGTGTATACTACGGTGATATTTCTCCTTGCTCTTAACTGTTTTAATATTTTGTAGATTTCCTTATACGCGACGAAATTTTTGGAATCACCCAATTCTCCCCCCTCTTGGGTGAAATGCTTGAACTAACAGACTCCATATACACATTCACACTTAAGAACTCTCGAAAAACATGTTTTAAATATATGAGGTATTCATCCTCGCATATTGTCTTTATTTCTTGTTTAATATAATCTATTGAGCAGCTAATGAAGATCAATTCATTCATACATAAATGATGAGTAATTGATTCATTCAGTGAGGATAGATTTCTTTGCTTGAGGACAAGTAAAAGCTCAAGTTTAGGGGTGTGTTAACTCATAGAAATCAGGAATATTCTAGCATATTTTCTTCTCTTTTCACTTATTTTTGGGTTAAAATTGTGCATATAAAGATATTATAGAAGAAAATGTGATAGGATATAAGCAAAATCAAACTTTTGTCAAAACCATGAGTTAAATGCAATTAGTTTTGGTTAATTATGAAAGTTGAAGAGCTCATGAAGTCTTCCCCCTTGTAGGTGGAAGATGACAAGTTGTAAAAGCTCATAAAGATCATGGAAAGATGTGAAAGGAAAGGAAGAATGCAAGAGGAAGATGAAAAAGAACACTATAAAGGAGAAGCTTGCATTTGCTATGGAAGTGCTGTAGCCAACCCATTGCAAAACCACCTCAGAAGATGACCTTTCTGTCTGCCCTTTGGCCGTGAAATCCGCTGTAGCCAATGCCACAGCGATACCACCTGAAAAAGCCTTACTTCTGTCTGATGACAATTCACTATGGCATTTGCTATAGCAAAACCACAGCGAGTGCGTGAAATTGATACTGTGCATTTTGAGAAAGTGACGTTGCTAATGCTATTTTAACCTAATAGGGGCACCAAAATTGACATATTCTGCACAGGGGAGAGGCTGAGAACACAAGGGAGGCTTCTTGGAGAGAGCTTGAGGAGATCTTAGAGCTTTTAGGAGGAGATTTGTGAAGAATTTCAAGGGTTTTCTTTCCCTTTTCTGGTTTTTCCCTCTTTTCTTCCCATTTTGCTGATATGGTTATGATTCTTGAGTTTATTTTTTGGTTTGTGTTGATTATGAGTAGCTAAAATCCTAATTAGGATTACTTTTACCCATTGTATGGATTAAAACTATTGGATTATCTTACTTTTGTTAGTTAATGAGTATATATGTTGATTTTTCTTTGAGCTTAATGCTATCTTGTGCTTGATTACCACATGATTAGAGTTGTTTAATTGGAAGATGCTTGAGAGAGCTATTTTGATTGTAGAACTTAAGAAAAAATCATGCTAGACTTGAAGTTTAGGGATTAAATAGATGGTTTGTTGTTAGCATAGAGATATATCTAACTACCTAGCATAGTTAAGTGAAGGCTGGCTTTGGAAAGATGATTTTCATTAATTGTAAACAAGAGATTGAATATTTTTGATAAAGATTAAAAATCAATCTTGTCTTGAGAGAGCTTGGTTGGTGATTTTAGGATCTTCGACTAGCATATAGACTTATTTAACTAGCATAAGTGGATATTTGCTTAGTTTCATGAAATACAATGGGGAAGAAGTAATCCTAAGTTAATACCTCTTGAAGTTAGACCCAATTTCCCAAATTTTCACTGTTTTGGTTGTTTATTTTTATCAAAATTCTTTATGCAAATTGATCAAATTTAAATGATTCCATTCAACCTAATTAAGAACATGGTTAGATTAGTTAACTCAGTTTTGTCATAGTCCTTGTGGTTCGACACTCGTTTCTCACTAATTTATTACTTACAACCTGTATGCTTGCGGAAGCTAAACGGCGAACAATAACCAACAAAATAACTTCATCTCCTCATCTCCTTCCTTTATTCATCAACGCTTACCTCTTTGCCCTTTGTGCCACTGGTCTTTGCTGTATAATGAATTTTTGGAAAGGATGAGATTCGAGAGAATCTCAGTAGTAACAGACATCCAATCATATAAAATGCAAGTATATAAAGCATGCATTACAACCATTGCAACATAATGAGTGTAATATCCTAATTTGTAATTAGGGCTAATGATTCTGATAATTATTGTAATTATCTTGATTAAGCACTATTATGATCTATGTAATATGGATTTGGAATAAATACATGTGGTAATTAAGATCAATGGTTGTGATTCCTTGACCGTGGGTCGGAATCCTATGTTTTGTGACTTGGTAAGCTCATTGAGGGAATTGTGTAGATGGTGACAAGTGGCATAATGGAGGCCCTTGGATATGGCACTAGAAGACAAAATACCACTTTTTCCCTCTTCTCTCTCTTGGTTCGGTTGAGTGTGTGTGTGGGTGGAGGGTGAGTGACATCATCATCATCTCCTCCACTTCATTTTCTCTCTCTCTTCCTCCATTGTTTCGCTGAAGCAAGGAAAAGGAAAAGAGAAAAGCTTGAATCTTGGTAAGAAATGCTCCTCCTTTGCTCCAATCCTCTTCTCTAATATTGTTCATCTCAATGAAAGCTACATTGTGATGATTGTAGAGCCTTGAATGGTGTTGATTGGGATTTTGGCCGAAATTGAAAGTTGAGGAATCAAGGTTCTGAATTGAGCAAAGAGAAGAGGTAGGTATTTTGAGCATTTTGATATATTGTTTGTGAATTGTGGATAAGTCGGGAAAAATCTGGAAATTTGCCCTAATTTGCACCAAATGTGGATTTTAGGAGTTTCATTGTATTTGTTGTTAAAAATGAGTTAATGTTGAGTTATTTGATTATTGGAAATAACCTGGAATGATGGAAATGGGTTAAGGGAAATTTGGAGAATGTGTGTCATTGAGACCTTAATGAATGATTGTGGTCAAATGGGTTTTTGGAGTGTTTATGAAGTTGCCATTGTGTTCCCTAAGTAGTGCCAAGTATGTGTGAGCTTTTGGTAGAGTTTGGGAACCTTTGGGAGTGAATTTGACCATATGGTGTTTCTGGTTTTTGGCTGCGTTTCTGGGTCTCTGAGGAACATCACTCGAGCACAGGATGATCATGCTCGAGTGATGGGAGAGTTTTTTTTCCATGTTCTGCTTCGACTGCGCCTGGGTTTCATGGGCAATGCTCGAGCACATCGCTTTGTGCTCGAGTGAGCGAAGAACATGCTCGAGTGAGCATGGTCTGCTCGAGTGATAGTGGAAGTTCAGAGTGAAGGGTTTCTTTCGGGTCTTCACTTGCTGGTGGATGCCACGAGTATGCTCTGACACTCGCGAGCATAGCCTTCTCACCCGAGCACTGGGGGTCGTGCTCGAGTGAGGTTGTGCTTCAGGTGGGAGTGTGCTTGCGGGTGGTCACTCGCGGGTAAGGTGCTCTGGTGTGCCTTCTCACTCGCGGGTGTGAGGTGTGTGCTCGAGTGCAAATGGTTGTGCTCGAGTGATCCAGTGCTGGGAGAGCGTTGTGTGCTCTCGGGTCCTCACTTCCTGAGCTTCTCTCGCAGGTGCTCGAGTGAGGCATTTGTCCTTGTGCTCGAGTGAGGATCAGCGTGCTCGAGTGAGCCAGTGCTCGAGGGTTTCCTTGTGCTCTCGGGTGCTCACTCGCAGTCTCACTCTCTCTTGTGCTCGAGTGATGTCCGTACTTGTGCTCGAGTGAGAGCATCTGTGCTCGAGTGAGATGACCAAAAATCAGTGTTTTGCCTTCGAGTAAGGGGTCTTTTGGGTAGTGTCTTCCAACCCTTTAGGCATATGTTTAGGCCTCTAATGGTCACCTAAAGAGTCCTAAATGATAACCAACATAGAGTATTATTGAAATATACATATGGATAAGAGATTGATTGGTTGTCCCTAATTGATATAGGATTTGACATCTGTCGTCCTCGTGAGGCTAAGGTGCCAGAGCCAGTCAGGAAGGATACAGGTAGTGACTCTTTCTTTATACCTTGTGTGATACATTGTATGTATATTATGTCATTGTTTTGAAATAGATATCGTATGCTGCAAGTTTTGTGAAAACTGTGGAAGCACCGCTATACCAATAGTCCCTGAGTCGCTAACAACGGTTCGGGTGAAGGTCGTATGCCTTCCTGGCGGTAAAAGGGGATGAGGTTAGGGTGTGATATATGTGTATATGTGGGCCGAAAGGCTAATTGTGAGCCGAAAGGCTATTTGTGAAGGCTGACGGGCCATTTGTGAAAGCCGAAAGGCTATATTTGAGCCGTGTGGCTATCTGTATGCACTGCCACGCCAATAGTCCCTGAGTCGCTAACAACAGTTCGGGTAAAGGTCGTATGCCTTCCCGGCGGTAAAAGGGGATGAGGGTGGAGTGACTTGTGTTGCTGTATGAAATGATTGGTGTGCATATTCTGTGATTGCATGTGGTATGAAATTGTTGTTACTACTGGGATTCTTTAGAATCTCACCCCTTCCATATGACTAACCTTTTCAGATAGGGCGAGTGGCTCGAAAGAGAAGTGGACAACTAGGAGTAGTTAGGCTTACTCCAAAATCTAAGTGGTAGTTGGTTATCATAGTTTTGGATGTGGGATTGACAAGTGTACTTAAGAATGTAAATGATTATTTTGGTTATGTAATCCCCATATTTGGGAAATCTTAAACCCAAGTTCTTTATGTAAGTAACCCGGGGTTTGCCGGGATTTTGGTTTCCGCACTCTGATATTGTTTATGTGATTTGATCGCTCTGGTAATTATATCCGCACGTGAATGTGAGACCAGGATTAAGTATGCTTTAGAAATGATTTTGAAATACCCCATCTTGGGATAAGGGATTATGAATTGTTATTTTGTCTTATTGGTCTCTATTTCACTTAAATTTTGTAATCCGGATGTAATTACGGTGAGGGGGTTACAATGAGCATTGTAGGAGCATTTAACATATCAATATGAAGCACAACATACACAAATCATATTACCACAGAGCTTGGTTACAGACATGGGCGTCACCCGTCTTATACTAGCTGCTTCGGGCATACACATGAACATATTCCGCATGCTTAGAACATAATATATTTGATGATAAAACACACATGCATAGCATTATAGTATGTGAAAGGAAAAGTTACTACTTGAATGCTTTTCCGACAACTTGTCCTTGTTTATCAATTCTCTTGATTAGCCCAGGCAAAAATCGAATTCTATAAGTTAGAATTAATAATGAATGTGTTATTATTTGGTTAGGCATCTTCTAAGTCTAGTACATTAGGTCAAATAGAAGCTTCTAGTACATGTCTTTATCCTTTGGAGTCAAACTTGCTACAAATTGCTTTAAGTATCTCAAATCCATAGGTTACCTTAATCTGGTAGATTTGACATCCATCTTTGAAAATTTATAACTTAATCTAGAAAATTTCAAATGGGATGGTTCTAGGTCCTATAGAAAGCTCTTTAAGTCCTATTTTAGGGAAAAATATCACTTACTACTAATTACAGGGTCAAGACCTTAAGAATTCACGACCAACCTTACTACCTCAAAATGCATTCTAGTGTTTGTACCTCAACTTTAACATATCATAACTCACAATTCACAAAGCCAAATGGTGCGTACTATATATAATTGGAAAGCCTAGGATGTTTACTAACACTCTATAAAATATCACAGTCATTGGACAAGGTTTCACTACTAAAAAACAACTTACAAGCAGTCTGACTCGAATCTGGCAGAATCAAACATTAACACTTTGAATTCCAAAATTACGGTTTTCTAACCAATCATCCAAAGATCATATCCACATGTTATTCCTACACAATTTTGGCCATAAAACCCATTTCTAACCTCAAATTCATCAAAATCCATCTCCAACGCCAAGAACTAGGGCTGGCTGAATTTGATCCTAATTGGTAAAAGATGTGTTCTTGCAATTTCAACCTCAAAACATGTACTTAACCATCATTAAACCTCATATAACATCATGTTCATCATCAAACACCCATTAAAGCCCAAATCCCTCTCTTAGCCGAAACCTTAGGGGGTCCATAAGTTCAAAAATACTCATCAAAACATTAAGACACTACACTCAAATTGAACCTTAAGATTATCTCTACTAGATTCTACGATCGGTTCTTGATTTTGGCAGTACTTCCACCAACAAGATGTCACCCAACACCTCTAATTAGAAATCCAAAAATGTAGAAACGTAGCTCTCAATGAGTAGAAGAAGATTTGTGAAGGCTTTGGCTTTGGTAGTTGAAAACTCGATCTCAGGCTTGAAATCGACGATTGAACTCAAGAATACTAAACTTCTCTCCTCTTTCTTTTTCTCTTGGATTTTCTTATTTTCCCCTATTTTTGGGTGGCTATTGAGGAGATGTTATCTTGACTTAATGATATGTGTCAAGTGCACAAAAATCCAGGGTGCTGATGCTCTTTTTAGAAATTATAGGGTTTCCTGAGATCCGATGTGCCAGATGCTCTTTCCTGGAACTGCAGGGTGCCTAATGTACCTTCTTAAAATTTATCCTACTTTCCCTTCTCTCATACTTGACTCACTTCATTGATCAAGGGAAAGGAAGTCTGATGAATTCACCCGCCTTCTAGTACAGTGTTTGGGAAAATCAGGTATGCACCAGGACCAGAGACAGGTGAATTGTAGGGGTGAGCAATCGGTTTTTGGGGGAAATCAAAAAAATTGAACAACCGAAATGAAGGCATTTTAGTGACCGAACCGAAACCAAAATGGTGACATAACCGAAACTGAAATGATTGACTAATTTCAGTTCGGTTTTTGGTATACTTCGGTTATTGGGTCTTTTGGGCTTTTATTTCTACAAGCCTATCCATGCAACCAAACTACAAGACTACAAACCCAAGCAACAATTCTAACACAGAGAATAATTCGTACAAACCAAATTTAAGCAAGAATTGTAACAAAAAAAATTAAGCAAGAAAACCAAAGATTTTCAAATTTCAGCTACAAACATTTAATTACCTAATCAAACAATTTATCAAAGCATTTCAATACCATTCGAAAACAATAAATGATAACATAATTTACAATAGTTGAATAGAGGTCTGGAGCATTGTACACAGACAGAATAGGTCATGTATATGGAATAATGGTGAATAGAAATGAAGCCGATAAGCCAAAATAATTGTACACAGACAGAATCGATCATGTGTAGTGGACTAGTGTAGACATAAATTTATAAAAGGTGCCTCTAAAATAAATACAGAGACACAAAAACGAACACAACAATTTATAAAAGGTGCAGACACAAATCTTTCCCAAAATATTTCCCAAGCGAACATAGAAAGGATTAAGGGAAGATAAAATCTTTCCCAAAATATTACCCAAAAATTTACAAAAGGTGCAAACACAAATCTTTCTGAAAAGAACATAGAAAGGATTAAAGGAAGGCAAAATTTTTCCCGCATAGGTACCTTTTTTATTAAAAAAAAAGTAAAAAAAAATTCATCACTCTAGACATAATTCACATAAATGAAAACAAAAAGTGAAAAAGGTACCTTCTTCCCTAAAAGGTACCTGGGAACACTTTATTTTGTTTGAGCCCCACTCAAAAATACAAAATAATTGATGATGATTGGCGTCCAAATTGGCAATCATCATTGAAAGAAAAAATATATATAAAAAACGAAAATTCAAAAAATAAGAAAATCCTTCTATTGATGATGATTGGTGTCCAAATTGGCAATCATCATTAAAAGGGAAAAAATAAAAAAAACGAAAATTAAAATAAATCCCCTCATTGATGATGATTGGCATTGTTATTCATTAAGGGAAAATAATAAGTAAAAAAAATTAAAAATTAAAAAATCTCATTTATGTTGATAGGTTTAAATTAGGAAATTACTTATGGGAAGAATAATAAAAAAAATTAAAAACAAAAAAATGTCCACTAATGGTGATTAGGTCAAGCTAGGAAGTTTTATCAATAGAAAATACCAAAAAAATAATAAAAAATGAAAATTAAAAAAAAATCTTTATTGATGGTGATTGGGTCAAGTTAAGTAGCTCTTAACATAAAATACAAAAAAAAATCAAAAATAAAAATTCAAAAAAGAAGGAGTATTTATGAAGAAAACCATACCTTGAAACTATAAATAGAGGAGCAAGGGTTGAAGCAAGACACACAAGAATTTTGGGAGAACAAGGAGACAAGGTAAAGAGCTAATTTTATCTTCTCTCTTATTGCGTTACATGACTGCTTCGACTTTATTTTGTTTTGGTGCTATTTTGTTCCTTTTGCTTGGTTTACTTCGTTACTTCTCTATTGCTTATTGAATGGAGAAATGAATGCTTGACTTTGTTTGGCCCCATCTAAACCCATTATCCACTTTGCTTCTCACGTCACTTCATCTCTTGAAATGCTAGGTTCATCTCCACGTAATCTTTTTTTTTTCTGCCAACATCTCAACATGGTCATTGTTGATAATGCTCTTTCTACCTTTCTTGATGATTATCCCATATCTTATATGACCTCCCGAGAAGTTAATTAAAAATGGAAGTGTTGAGAAAATATGCAATATTGCACAAGAGAGTTATTCATGTGTAAATTTATCTGTTGGCTTAGAACTTACCCATTTATCTTTTGTAGCCAAGCATGTTGGAACACCAGGTATGGGTCGTCTTCTTTTCTATTGTATTTCATTCAATATAATTTCATGACAAATTGATTTTAGATGTGTCTTTTTTCTCTTCTTGCCTTTTTTTTTCTTTATCCCTTTCTTAGGTTCTCTTTCAAAAAAAGGGAAAAAATATTTTAACACATTTTTATAAATGAAAATAAAATGGAAAAACTCTCTTTCATGAAAAAAATAAAGAAATTGCTTTCATAAATAAAAAACATAAACCAAATAAAAAAATCATTTTCTCAAATAAATTAAATAAACATTTTTCTAAAAAATACCAACAAAGTGACACGCATTTCTACCCCAAACTACGTGGGCTTTAATCCCTCTAAAGGGTACGTGGGGCCTAGGTTTTCATCCTAGGTCAAGTCCAACTTTGTAAATAAATATGCTTTTCCTTATATTTTTGTAAATAAATGGTTTTTTCTTTAGTTTTCATTTCATTTATTTTTGTAAATATTCTTTTTTATTTGGGTAATTATCATAAGATTAAAGGCCATATTTATTTTTAAATAATTAACTTAGGGTAACCATTCTTATGAATGGGTGTTGTGGGGTGCCTAACACCTTCCCCATACACAAACAACTCCTGAACCCTAAATGGTTTTTGTAGACAAGTGTCCATTTTTAAAAAAGGTTTCCAAAATTATCCTTTTTCAAAATTTTGGTGGCGGCTCCATGTTTTCCAAATTTCGGGCGCTACAGCTTGGCAACTCTACTGGGGACGGTTTGAGAGTCAAGTTCATTTAAGTTAAGTGTTTAAAATAATATAGCCTCAATTTTTTTTAATTACCCTTTTTTTTATTTATGAAATTCTTTATTCATTCATTTATTTATTCTTTTTCTCTATCTATCTTGTGATTTGCTTAGCAGATAAGGGTTGGATAGAACTTAGGCTACAGGTTAGTATGCTTTCCACACACACTGAACACACGCTATTCTCCTCACACACATTTTGGGCCCTATACCTAGGTCTGTGAGTTCCTTAGGTGAGTGGAAGTTGTTAGCGGTCTCCCTGTGGGGTTTTCAAAACCCCCTGAGGTTACTGTGAAGACTTCATCATAACTGTTACTCATTTGGCGAGGTTGATCCCTGTGAGGATTTTAGAACCCCTTGAAGGTCAATTTTGTTAAATGGGGTCTTCATCTTTACGATAGGGGTAGTTAGGAGGCCTTTATCTGTGAGAATTAGAACCACCTTGAAACCATTGCACCTATTAGTGGAAATTATCGACCTACCCAATTAATTAGTACCTGCCTTTCTTAGGGTAGACATCCCCCAACCTAGGGTTATTCCTAAAATAAGACACAGGAGGGCATATATTTATTTATTGTTGATAATCTTTATTGTCATCCATGCATAATCAATGAAACCCCTAGGATCAAGCGACTAACTGTCGCTTCACCTAAGTATGTATTTAGCATCACTTCACATAAAGATACATCACAAGGACGGTGTATGCATTAGATAGCCAACCTTAGTCTAAGGGTCTATGACCCTAAAAGACCATGATGTCATCACATCAATCATAGATAATCCTTTAGGGCTCATGAAGTATCATTATATCATTCATTAGCATTTTAACTTCATTTGATATGGGCCTTTGACATAATCATCATTTTTAAAACCCTTAGCCGCATGATGGCTTGGGCCATTCACAGGTTAATGGGCACTTTATTCTCCCTATGAGGTAATAGATCTCTTAAGGAGGTGAAGTTCTTTTTCTTAATGTCTATAACCCATATCAAAACTTGAAGTATAAGTTGTCAACACCCGTTTCCATTTTGATATGCACAGGGCAATAATGAACAAGTTCCATAGGCAAACAAAAAAGTACAGTTATACTAATAATAAGTATTTGTTTACAGATAGTCATTAACAGAGTAGAAATCGATAATAATGACAAATATGTACAGAATGTTCCAAAACTATTTCACACACAGACTATATATAACCACTGTATACATCTTGGGAAACGTGCTTGTCAGTTTCCCTTCTCTGCATCCTTGGCTTTCGAGCCACTGGCACCCGCTGAGGCATTTAGATTAGAAAAAGGGGTGAGATTCCAAGGAATCTCAGTAGAAACATACGATCAACATATAAAATACGAAAATTAAATATGCAATGCAGCGTATCAAGTAAAATGAAAACTCATATTATCTGTGTGTGCACACAAAATTCAGGGCCAACTAACCCGTTGAAACCCTTACATGTACCTCAGTTGAGTCCTTGACTACAGCTAGGTAAGACTAGTGTACCTCAGCTAGGTCCTAAACCACAGCTAGGTAATGTGCCTCCAACACGTGTTCAGATCACAAAATATAGTAATACGCATCTTACAAATAGTCATATAGTATATGAGAGATAGTAGTCCCTACCTCGAAGTTCTATCGACCCCTTTTTGTGTGCCTCGTGAAACGTGTCAATTTTCGACTCCTGATTCGGTCCTAAAATATTAAATGTACAAGAAATAGGTCATAACCTATCCGTCTAAACGTTCTAACCAGCTACCCCCTACGCATTCATACAACACGCACTCACGTAGTTGTCAGATGGCAGCCAATGTAAATGAAGCCAAATCTAATATTAATAAGTAGATAGGGAGGGAAGATTAGTACTTTAAAATCCCCACATAAGGAAGACATTCCTGATGTCCTCTGAAGTGCTAAACAAGCCACCTGTTGCAATGGTTTCAACAATAGGCAAAAAGAACTGCACATGGATTTCAGCTAATGATTCTGGAAGAGCTCTGGAAAATTGGGAGTTTGAGGACACCTTCAATTCTATTATTTTAGAGTAACCTGCCTAGCTAAAAGTTGTCCTTTTATGTTTTGTATGCACCTTTAGGCGAGCTCTTATATGAACCATGAATAAAGAATGATATGCGAACAAAATTCACTTATTTATATCCATTCTTCCTTTTTTTTCCTTCTATTCATTCGTTGTTTATTTTTCACCGTCGAGGAAATCAATTTCCTCGAAACTCTTGTCTAACGCAGAGGTTTCTGAGTCCCTAAATGATGATTCGCTTGTTGCCATTAATATGCATGATTACGACTGTGATGATGATGAGATAATTCAAGTATACAAAAAAATCCTCAAATCCAATGATAATAGAATGTGCCCACATAAAGATGTAATTGAAGTAATAAATATGGGCACAAAGGAAGAGAAGAGGGAACTAAAGATAGTAGATAACCCCGAAAGAGAGCAAATGGTTGATCTCTTTAAAGAATTCATGGATGTGTTTGCATGGTCCTATCAAGACATGCCAAGCCTTGATATAGGGATTGCCTCTCACAAGATTCCCTTATTCCCAAACACCAAGGCTAAAAAGTAGAAATTGAGGAGTCTCACTTCCGATATGTCCTTCATGGTTCAAGATGAGGTGATGAAGCAATTAGAAGCAGGTTTCCTAGAAGTAGCTAAATACCCACAATGGATAGCAAATATTGTTCTTGCCCCAAAAAAGGATGGCAAAATTCAAATGTGTGTTGATTATCGAGATCTGAACAAAGCTAGCCCAAAAGATGATTTTCCATTCCTCATATTGATGTCCTTGTTGATAATACGCCCCGTAGTTATAGGTACTCATTCATGGATGGGTACTCAAGGTATAACCAAATCCCTATAGATGAAAAGGACAAAGAAAAAATCATATTTATTACACAATGGGGCACTTATTGTTACCGAGTCATGCCATTTGGGGTAAAGAATGCTGGGGCAATTTATCAGCGTGCTATGGTGGCACTCTTCTATGATATGATGCACAAAGAACTTGAAGTATACGTAGATGATATGATAGCTAAATCTTCTGAGGGAGAAAACCATGTTGTGGTGTTAAGAAAGCTATTTGAAAGGTTACGCAAGTACAAGCTGGGGCTAAATCCTAATAAATGCATCTTTGGGGCTTTATCTGGGAAATTGTTGGGCTTCATTGTAAGTCAAAAGGGGATTACAGTAGATCTTAACAAAGTAAAAGCAATACGGGAAATGCCCCTTCCTCAAACAGAAAAGGCGTTCAAAGCTTTTTGGGGTGGTTGAATTACATTGCATGATTCATTACCAACCTGACCGCAACTTGTGAGCCGATATTCAAGCTTTTAAAGAAGCACTGCACAAAGAAGTGGGATGAAGATTGCCAGCTGGCATTTGATAAAATCAAGGATTATTTGCTAAATCCCCCCATTTTGGTTCCTCCTGCACCAGGACAACCTTTAATTTTGTATTTGACAATACGACCAAACTCCATGGGAGCCATGCAGGGGCAACACGATGCATCTAAGTAAAGAGAACAAGCAATCTATTACTTGAGCAAGAAGTTTAATGATTGTGAGTCATGTTACCAGATGATCGAGTGAACTTGTTGTGGTTTAGTCTGGGCTACAAGGAGATTGAGGCAATACATGCTTTATTACACCACTTGGTTAATTTCTAGAGTGGACTCACTCAAGTACATCTTTGAAAGCCCACATGTAGCTAGAAGAGTCTCTAAGTGGCAGGTAATATTGTCTGAATATGATATAAGATATGTTACTCAAAAATCCGTCAAGGGTGGTACGATAGTTGATGACTTAGCAGAAAACCCCATAGATGAATGCTAGCCGCTAGATTTTAAATTTCCAGATGAAGACATATGTGCTACAGAGGATCCAATTGAGGAAAGTAAATAGAAGGAGTGGGAGATGTATTTTGATGGGGCAGCAAATATACATGGCAATGGTGTAGGGGCAGTAATCATATCCCTAGACGGAAAGCAATTTCTGATTGCTATAAAGCTAGGGTTTGACTGCACCAATAACATAACAGAATATGAAGCTTGTATTAATGGTCTTTAAGTTACCATAGGTCTTGGAATAAAAAACCTAAAAGTCTATGGTGACTCAGCTTTTATAATTTATCAGGTGACTGGTGAATGGCGTACCAAAGACCCAAAGTTGATCCCTTATCAAGAGTATTTGATAGAGTTACTCAAAAATTTTGAAGCAATCAATTTCCATCACATGACTAGATAAAAGAATCGCTTCACTGACGCTTTAGCTACTTTAACAGTTATGATCTAACTCGATTGTGGGGTCCAAGTTCAGCCAATGCAAATTGAGACTAGAAGATCGCTAGCATTTTGCTTCAATATTGGAAGAGAGCACGACGAGCAACCTTGGTACCATAGTTCAGGATGTATATGGAACATGGTACTTACCCTCCAGATGTGACACAATGAAAAGAAGACCATCCAGCGGTTGGTCATGGGCTTTTTTATTAGTAATAACGTCTTGTATAAGAGGAGCTTTGATGGGACATTGCTACGTTGTGTAGACATGAGGGAAGCACACAAGATTATGGCAGAGATCCATGAAGGCATATGCGGTACACATACAAATGGCCACTCATTTACTACACAAGCTCAAAGATCCGGTTACTACTAGATAACTATGGAGAAGGATTGTATCAATTATGTTAAAAAGTGTCATAAGTTCCAGATATATGCCAACAAAGCTAATGCTCCTTCGACTATGATGCATAATCTTGTATCTCCATGCCATTTTCCATGTGGGGAATCGATGTCATCGGTCCGATTAACCCAAAAGCTTCAAATAGTCATCGTTTCATCCTCATTGCTATTGGCAATTTCACTAAGTGGGTGGAAGCCAATTGTAACCCCCTTCCCACCTTAGGCCGAGATTAAGTTATTAAACTCATAATTAAGTTGTACTTATAGACCATAATGAAATTGGGACTTGTTAAGATACTCATTTGCCCAATAATCGGATTTGCAAAAACTTTTTCAAACATATTCACAATGGTCTCAAATTCCCAATACAAAATAATACTGGCCTGAACAGGTGGATTCCATTTACAATTATCAGAGTGCAAATAAGTTCCCGACTCACTCGGGTTCCATTCATAACAAAAAGGGATTTACAAAAGGCACATAGCCTACAATTCATACCCTTTTACTTGGGGATTACACAAAATCTACTATATACAATTCCAAAATATACAATGATAACCATAATCTCCAAAATATACTCCTAAACAGGAGTTCTAACTACTCTTCGTCGCCCGCTTGCCTCTCGATCCTTCGGCCCTGTCTAAAAGGTTTAATTTTGGGAGAGTGAGATTCTAAAGAATCCCCGTAGTAACAAGTCAATCATATAATGTACAACAATAATGCATGTAATCAAATCATCATCCACACAAGCAACTACAACGGCAGTTGCAGCGGCAATGGTTAGTATGACACATGTCATCCCTGACGATTGCTCACGCTGAATTGCTCACGTTGTATTGCATCACAACAATCAACACAGTATAATTCACCACAGCTGGGATCCATATAAAGCATATCATATTCACAAGCCACATAGGCAAGATACACACACACAGCCCATGGCTGGTTTTCACATACGCCGCCCCCACGGGTCGGATTCACAACGATCCATGTCGATTACGACGGCAGTCCAACGGCCGACTAGAGATGACCACTGTCACTCTCTATACGGCTCACGCTGACCTGCTCACGCCGTAATGGACCATGGCACACAATTCACAAGTTCAATGATAAGATATGCATACCAAAACATCATACAAGATATGAGAGAAAAGTCACTACCTGAGTTCTTCCGGGCGTGTCCTAGCGCCGGTCTCTCCCGAGGAAGGCAAATATCAAATCCTATTTTCACAATTAGGGACGAAGAGTTATTCTCTATTCCAAGGCTTAATCCACTTTATAATACTTAATTGGTTATCATTATTGCTCTTTTAGAGTCATTAAACACCCCTAACCAAACTCCTAAAGGGTAGGAAAAACTATCCCAAAGATCCCTTTTTGGAAGCACAAAAACTCAGATTTTACACTGCCTCACTCGAGCACAGATGGCCGTGCTCGAGCACAAATGTACGGACACTCGAGTGAAGATGGCCTCACTCGAGCACAAGTACGGATATCACTCAGGCACAAGAGAGAGTGAGAGCAGAAAGCACTTGCCCGAGAGCACAACACCTTCCAAGGAAACGGATTACTCGAGCACAAAATCCTCACTCGAGCACAAGTACGGAATTCACCTCAAGCACAAGGAAGTGAAGACAGAAAGCACGTACCCGAGAGCACAAGAGAAAGCACATCAGCCCAAATGGCTCACCGTGCTCGAGCACACACGGCTCACTCGAGCAGACAGCCCCCTGCTCGCGAGTGAGAAGGCGCACTTGCGCACCTTACCCGCGAGTGACAACCTGCGAGCACGAGCTCACTCGAGCAGACAACCAGTGCTCGCGAGCATGCTTGCGAGTGTCAGAGCACACTCTTGGCATCCACCAGCGAGTGAAAACCCGAGAGAAACCCTTCACTCTGAACTAACACCCTCACTCGAGCACAAAGCGATGCACTCGAGCATCAATCATAAAAACCCAGGTGCACTCGAAGCACAAAAGGGAAAACTCTCGCATCACTCGAGCACGATCATCCTGTGCTCGGGTGATATTCATCCTTCACTCGAGCACACCCCTGTCTGCTCGAGTGAATGCCTCAGATATCAGAGAACGCAGAAAGCAGAGGCACTCTCCTTAACCTTTGCCCAACTGATTCCTATGGACTCAAAACTTAACCCAAAGCCATTCCCACACAAAAACACCCAACAAACTCAATGGAATACTCAAAATCATCAAAATCCTATTCCATTATCATGCTTTGGGTTTTGGGCATTAAATTCAACAAGATACCTCTTTCAACAAAACTTCATATCTCAACTTCTAATCAATCTATCTATCACATACTCATTCCAAAACACCATTCTCATGCCAAAAACATACCAAATGAACAGTGGCATCCAATTTTCGGATTCAAGCCAAATTTCCAGAATTTAGAAACTATTCCAAATGGTATGAAACATAGATAGATAGATTGGTTTTACTCACCTTATCAACTTCTCCAGAGAGAGTTCTTGATCCACCAACAATCAATTTTCGTGTGATCACAAACCACACCAAATGGCCACACTACACACACCCAAATGAAGCCCATTACTCAAGGATCAACATTAAGGAAGTGAGTTTGAGCAATGGAAATCATTTACCTACTCAAAATCCAAGCTTTTCTTCCTTCAACAATGGAGAAAGAGAGAAGAGAGAAATGAGAGAGGGAGCACGAGAGAGAGAAAGAGATGGAGAGATGGAGAGGAGGAAGGCAAAAAGTGATTATTTGTCCTCATGTGATCATATCCAACCACTCCCACATTGCCACTTGTCAACATCTCATGCATTCCCACAATGAGCTCACCACATCACAATACATAGGATTCCGACCAACGGTCAAGGAATCACCACCATTGATCTTAAATACCACACATATGCACTAATATTTCCAATTTCCACTAATTATGACATTAACTAATATTGTCATAAAATACATAATAATCCCAATTAAATTCATAATTATCATTAATAATCATGATTATCCCTTAATCAAAAATTGGGATATTACAATTCTCCCCCCGTTCAATAAATTTCGCCCTCGAAATTTGTTACACATCATGGGGCATAAACTCAGGAAATCGTTTCCTCATGTCCGCTTCCGCCTCCCAAGTGGCTTCCCTTGGAGACATTCCCTTCCAGACCACCTTCACGAACGGTAAGCTTCGGTGCCTGAGCTTCCGCTCTTCTCGATCAATGATTCTCTCTGGCTCTACCGCATAAGTGAAGTTATCTTGCAATTCCACTTCTTCATACTCAATGACATGCTCAGGGTCTGGTTGGTACTTCTTGAGCTGCGAGACATGAAACACATCATGTAATCTACTCAAACTCGGGGGTAGGGCTATCCGATAGGCAACCGGTCCAATCCTTGTCAGAATCTCGAATGGACCAATGTATCTCGGACTTAGCTTCTTCCGCTTGATTGCTCTCCCGATGCCCGTGACCGGAGACACTCTCAAGAAAACATGATCCCCCACTTCAAACTCAAGAGGTCTTCTCCTCTTATCAGCATAGCTCTTCTGACGACTCTGTGCTGTAAGGAGCCTCTTCCTGATAACTCGGATCTGCTCAGCGGTTTGGTCAACAAGATCCGGCCCATACAACTTCCTCTCAGACAACTCTGACCAGCACAATGGTGACTGGCACTTCCTCCCATACAGTGCTTCATACGGAGCCATTTGAATGCTCGCATGGTAACTGTTGTTGTACGCAAACTCAGCCAATGGAAGATAGTAGTCCCACTTTCCTTTGAAGTCTAGGACACACGCTCTCAGCATATCTTCTAAAGTCTGGATAGTCCTCTCTGACTGTCCGTCTGTCTGAGGATGGTAAGCCGTGCTAAACCTCAATTGAGTACCCATAGCTTCGTGCAGAGCCTTCCAGAATCTCGAAGTAAACCGAGGATCTCTATCGGAGATTATATTCTTCGGTGTACCATGGAGTCTCACAATCTCTTTGATATAAATCTCAGCCAGCCTATCCGGAGAATAGCTAGCATTGATAGGTATGAAGTGCGCAGACTTCGTGAGTCGATCAACAATCACCCAAATCGCATCATAGTTCTTGATCTTGGGCAAACCCATCACTAGATCCATGGTCACACTCTCCCACTTCCATTCTGGAATTTCTGGACTTTGAAGCAATCCTGGCGGTCTCTGGTGCTCAATCTTCACCTTTTGACAGGTGAGACACCGCGCCACGTACTTCGTCACATCACTCTTCAACCCTGGCCACCAATACATAGACTTCAAATTGTGATACATCTTGGTCATACCGGGGTGAAGAGTATATTGACTCTTATGAGCCTCATCAAGAATTCTCAATCTCAACTCCGCCTTCAGTGGTACATAGGTTCTCTTCTGATAACGCACCAATCCACTTGGTGACAAGTCATAGTCTCGAGTCTCTCCTCGCTCAATCTTAGCTCGGATCGACTGGGCTAGCTCATCATGCATTTGAGCTTTTTCAATCTAAGTCCTCAGGTCATTCTCCCCTTGGACCACACCATAACTGGCACACAGGATTTCCTTTGAGAGATTCAAATCCCTAAAATCCTCTATCAGTTTCCATTCCTGGATCATCATTGTTGCCACTAGCACCACCTTCCGACTCAAAGCATCCGCGACGACATTAGCCTTACCCGGGTGATATTTGATCTCCAGGTTATAGTCTTTCAGCAACTCCATCCACCGACGTTGTCTCATGTTCAACTCTTTCTGATCATACAGATATTTGAGACTTTTGTGGTCGCAGTACAGTTCCACTGTCACACCATACAGGTAATGACGCCAAATTTTCAATGCAAAGACAATTGCCGCAAGCTCCAGATCATGAGTGGGGTAGTTCATCTCATGCGGTTTCAGCTGTCGAGAGGCATAGGCCACCACACGTCCCTGCTGCATCAGGACACACCCTAACCCCTGCTTACTCGCATCACTGTACACGACGTAAGCCTCACTGGGATCAGGTATAATCAATACTGGTGCCGTAGTCAATCTCTCCTTCAGCTCAGTGAAACTCCGCTCACAACGTTCATCCCACAAAAACGATTGATCCTTCCTCGTGAGCTTGGTCATCGGCAAGGCAATACGCGAGAAGTTCTGAATGAACCTCCGGTAATAACCAGCAAGACCCAGAAAGCTGCGAATCTCAGAAACAGTTTCTGGCCTTTTCCATTCAAGTACTGCTTCCACCTTACTGGGATCCACTGATACCCCGTCTCGAGAGATCACATGGCCAAGGAACTTCACTTCCGTAAGCCAAAACTCACATTTGCTCAGTTTGGCATAGAGTTGCTTTTCCCTTAAAACACCTAGTACAATTCTCAAGTGTTGCTCATGATCCTCCCTACTCTTGGAATAGATCAAGATGTCGTCGATAAACACAACCACAAACTGGTCAAGGTACTGTCGGAAGATGCGATTCATATAATCCATGAATACCGCCGGTGCATTCGTCAAACCAAAGGGCATCACAAGGAACTCATAGTGCCCATATCTCGTTCTAAAAGCAGTCTTCGGAATGTCCGCTGCCTTCACACGCAGCTGATGGTATCCTGACCTTAGATCAATTTTGGAGAATACACACGAACCAGCTAATTGATCTAACAGGTCATCAATTCTTGGGAGTGGATACTTATTCTTAACAGTTACCTTGTTAAGTTCTCGATAATCGATACAAAGCCTCAAGCTTCCATCTTTCTTTTTCACAAATAACACCGGAGCTCCCCACGGCGATACACTGGGTCTGATGAATCCTTTCTCAAGCAATTCTTCAATTTGCTTCTTCAACTCCGCCATTTCATTCGGGGCCATACGATATGGGGCTTTCGATATCGAACCAGCTCCAGGTACAATCTCAATTGGAAATTCCACTTCCCTTTCCGGAGGCAATCCATTAAGATCGTCTGGAAATACCTCAGGGAATTCGTTTACCACTGGTATACTCTCTAGAGCTTCACTTGACTCTCCCTGAACAGAGAAGAACACCATATACCCTTGGCATCCCTTCTCAAGATATCTTTCTGCTTTAGCCGTTGAAAGTAAGTTCAAACTGGCATTTACATTGTTTTCCCGACGTACATTACGGAAGGTTATCTTCTTATTGCCACAATCAAGCAGCACATCATTTGCTCTTAACCAATCAAAACCCAAAATGACTTCTAGTTGTTGGAGTGGCAAGCAGATCAAATCAACTGTAGACTCCCAACCCTCAACAACTATTACACAATTTAAGCAGGCTTCGGCCGTCACAGCCTTGACACCCATCGGCGTCGACACAACCAAATCAAATGGTAATCTATGCACATGCAATCCCAGGCGCTTTACACAATCATAAGCAATAAAAGAGTGACTTGCACCCGAATCAAACAAAGTATCTAATTCATTATCACCGAGAAGAATTTTACCTTGGATCAATTCAGGCGACTTCCGGGCCTCCTCATGAGTCATGGCGAACACTCGACCCTGATTCCTGGGCCTTTGCTCTGCTGGCGGTCTTGGGCACTTAGTAGAGATGTGACCCACTTGCTTACAGTTGAAGCAAATCACCTCCCCAGCACAAGTTCTTCCCGGATGATACTTTCTGCACTGATTACACACCGGTCCTGCTGGAGGTCTCTGGTCACTACGACCCCCAGGTTGGTAGGGCTTCTTGTTACCACCCCCATATGAGGATCCTTGCCCCTTCCGCTTCTGGGAAGTGTTAGCCTTACTAGGCTCACTGCGACTGTCTTTACCCTTAGTTGGGTACCAATCCCTCAGATTGTTCTCAACGATCCTACACTGCTCCACCGCCTTGTTGAAGTCAGTAAATAGGTGAGAGGCTAATCTCTTCTTCAGTTCACGCCTCAAGCCCCTGATAAGCATATCAGAGCTCCACTCCTCATCATCCTTTTCCCGGAGATGCATAGAATACCGAGATAGTCGGACAAAACGGGAAAGATACTCGTCAAAACTCTCTGTATCTCCCTGCTTGATAGCCAAGAACTCAGACTCTTTCTCTAACCTCACCGACTTGGGGAAATACTTCTCATTAAACTTTTCTTGGAACATTTCCCAAGTCACTGGCACATTACGGCTTCGAAGTGTCATGGCGATATTCCGCCACCACCGGTCTGCGTCCCCCTCTAGCTTATACACAGCTAGCTTCGCTTTTACCTCCGTAGAACACTCGAGGACCTCAAAGATCTTCTCTAGACGAGTCAACCAGTCCTCAGCAACTTGGGGCTCAAACCTCCCTCTGAATACTGGAGGTAAATGCTTGCAAAATTCAGAGACCCAGTATTGTAAGCCTCTTCCCTCACGAACCAGTGCCCCTTGAGACTCTTGGTTAGGCACCGTGTGAGGTAGGGATTCATGGGACCGATTGGACCCCTCAGCTGTCTCCTCATGATGAGTCTCTGCTTGAGTCTCCTCACGAGTCGACTGGGCCCTTTCTTCATTACGCTTGGCCCTTTCCTCCCGGAGCTCTTCTCTTAGCTCACGGATCATATCTCTTTGCTCCCGCACGAGATCCATCATCTCTTGCATTGGGTCAGGAGGATTGTCATTCAACTCCTCCACATCTGGATCCCCTTGTCTGCCTCTAGGGCGAACCATGTTGTCCTTTACTCTACAATGATTCACCATATCAGTTTCAAAGCAAAGGTATACACATAATCCATAAGACTTAGATATATCTACAACTTAGCAGAGATATCCATGTGTATACGCAACAAGCACTTATCAATCATCAAGCTAACCTAAACTCAAAGGGTTAAGGTCAACTAAGGAGCTATCCTAGCAAATGCTCACCTTGCCAGGAACTACAGCTCTGATACCACAAATGTAACCCCCTTCCCACCTTAGGCCGAGATTAAGTTATTAAACTCATAATTAAGTTGTACTTATAGACCATAATGAAATTGGGACTTGTTAAGATACTCATTTGCCCAATAATCGGATTTGCAAAAACTTTTTCAAACATATTCACAATGGTCTCAAATTCCCAATACAAAATAATACTGGCCTGAACAGGTGGATTCCATTTACAATTATCAGAGTGCAAATAAGTTCCCGACTCACTCGGGTTCCATTCATAACAAAAAGGGATTTACAAAAGGCACATAGCCTACAATTCATACCCTTTTACTTGGGGATTACACAAAATCTACTATATACAATTCCAAAATATACAATGATAACCATAATCTCCAAAATATACTCCTAAACAGGAGTTCTAACTACTCTTCGTCGCCCGCTTGCCTCTCGATCCTTCGGCCCTGTCTAAAAGGTTTAATTTTGGGAGAGTGAGATTCTAAAGAATCCCCGTAGTAACAAGTCAATCATATAATGTACAACAATAATGCATGTAATCAAATCATCATCCACACAAGCAACTACAACGGCAGTTGCAGCGGCAATGGTTAGTATGACACATGTCATCCCTGACGATTGCTCACGCTGAATTGCTCACGTTGTATTGCATCACAACAATCAACACAGTATAATTCACCACAGCTGGGATCCATATAAAGCATATCATATTCACAAGCCACATAGGCAAGATACACACACACAGCCCATGGCTGGTTTTCACATACGCCGCCCCCACGGGTCGGATTCACAACGATCCATGTCGATTACGACGGCAGTCCAACGGCCGACTAGAGATGACCACTGTCACTCTCTATACGGCTCACGCTGACCTGCTCACGCCGTAATGGACCATGGCACACAATTCACAAGTTCAATGATAAGATATGCATACCAAAACATCATACAAGATATGAGAGAAAAGTCACTACCTGAGTTCTTCCGGGCGTGTCCTAGCGCCGGTCTCTCCCGAGGAAGGCAAATATCAAATCCTATTTTCACAATTAGGGACGAAGAGTTATTCTCTATTCCAAGGCTTAATCCACTTTATAATACTTAATTGGTTATCATTATTGCTCTTTTAGAGTCATTAAACACCCCTAACCAAACTCCTAAAGGGTAGGAAAAACTATCCCAAAGATCCCTTTTTGGAAGCACAAAAACTCAGATTTTACACTGCCTCACTCGAGCACAGATGGCCGTGCTCGAGCACAAATGTACGGACACTCGAGTGAAGATGGCCTCACTCGAGCACAAGTACGGATATCACTCAGGCACAAGAGAGAGTGAGAGCAGAAAGCACTTGCCCGAGAGCACAACACCTTCCAAGGAAACGGATTACTCGAGCACAAAATCCTCACTCGAGCACAAGTACGGAATTCACCTCAAGCACAAGGAAGTGAAGACAGAAAGCACGTACCCGAGAGCACAAGAGAAAGCACATCAGCCCAAATGGCTCACCGTGCTCGAGCACACACGGCTCACTCGAGCAGACAGCCCCCTGCTCGCGAGTGAGAAGGCGCACTTGCGCACCTTACCCGCGAGTGACAACCTGCGAGCACGAGCTCACTCGAGCAGACAACCAGTGCTCGCGAGCATGCTTGCGAGTGTCAGAGCACACTCTTGGCATCCACCAGCGAGTGAAAACCCGAGAGAAACCCTTCACTCTGAACTAACACCCTCACTCGAGCACAAAGCGATGCACTCGAGCATCAATCATAAAAACCCAGGTGCACTCGAAGCACAAAAGGGAAAACTCTCGCATCACTCGAGCACGATCATCCTGTGCTCGGGTGATATTCATCCTTCACTCGAGCACACCCCTGTCTGCTCGAGTGAATGCCTCAGATATCAGAGAACGCAGAAAGCAGAGGCACTCTCCTTAACCTTTGCCCAACTGATTCCTATGGACTCAAAACTTAACCCAAAGCCATTCCCACACAAAAACACCCAACAAACTCAATGGAATACTCAAAATCATCAAAATCCTATTCCATTATCATGCTTTGGGTTTTGGGCATTAAATTCAACAAGATACCTCTTTCAACAAAACTTCATATCTCAACTTCTAATCAATCTATCTATCACATACTCATTCCAAAACACCATTCTCATGCCAAAAACATACCAAATGAACAGTGGCATCCAATTTTCGGATTCAAGCCAAATTTCCAGAATTTAGAAACTATTCCAAATGGTATGAAACATAGATAGATAGATTGGTTTTACTCACCTTATCAACTTCTCCAGAGAGAGTTCTTGATCCACCAACAATCAATTTTCGTGTGATCACAAACCACACCAAATGGCCACACTACACACACCCAAATGAAGCCCATTACTCAAGGATCAACATTAAGGAAGTGAGTTTGAGCAATGGAAATCATTTACCTACTCAAAATCCAAGCTTTTCTTCCTTCAACAATGGAGAAAGAGAGAAGAGAGAAATGAGAGAGGGAGCACGAGAGAGAGAAAGAGATGGAGAGATGGAGAGGAGGAAGGCAAAAAGTGATTATTTGTCCTCATGTGATCATATCCAACCACTCCCACATTGCCACTTGTCAACATCTCATGCATTCCCACAATGAGCTCACCACATCACAATACATAGGATTCCGACCAACGGTCAAGGAATCACCACCATTGATCTTAAATACCACACATATGCACTAATATTTCCAATTTCCACTAATTATGACATTAACTAATATTGTCATAAAATACATAATAATCCCAATTAAATTCATAATTATCATTAATAATCATGATTATCCCTTAATCAAAAATTGGGATATTACAATTCTCCCCCCGTTCAATAAATTTCGCCCTCGAAATTTGTTACACATCATGGGGCATAAACTCAGGAAATCGTTTCCTCATGTCCGCTTCCGCCTCCCAAGTGGCTTCCCTTGGAGACATTCCCTTCCAGACCACCTTCACGAACGGTAAGCTTCGGTGCCTGAGCTTCCGCTCTTCTCGATCAATGATTCTCTCTGGCTCTACCGCATAAGTGAAGTTATCTTGCAATTCCACTTCTTCATACTCAATGACATGCTCAGGGTCTGGTTGGTACTTCTTGAGCTGCGAGACATGAAACACATCATGTAATCTACTCAAACTCGGGGGTAGGGCTATCCGATAGGCAACCGGTCCAATCCTTGTCAGAATCTCGAATGGACCAATGTATCTCGGACTTAGCTTCTTCCGCTTGATTGCTCTCCCGATGCCCGTGACCGGAGACACTCTCAAGAAAACATGATCCCCCACTTCAAACTCAAGAGGTCTTCTCCTCTTATCAGCATAGCTCTTCTGACGACTCTGTGCTGTAAGGAGCCTCTTCCTGATAACTCGGATCTGCTCAGCGGTTTGGTCAACAAGATCCGGCCCATACAACTTCCTCTCAGACAACTCTGACCAGCACAATGGTGACTGGCACTTCCTCCCATACAGTGCTTCATACGGAGCCATTTGAATGCTCGCATGGTAACTGTTGTTGTACGTAAACTCAGCCAATGGAAGATAGTAGTCCCACTTTCCTTTGAAGTCTAGGACACACGCTCTCAGCATATCTTCTAAAGTCTGGATAGTCCTCTCTGACTGTCCGTCTGTCTGAGGATGGTAAGCCGTGCTAAACCTCAATTGAGTACCCATAGCTTCGTGCAGAGCCTTCCAGAATCTCGAAGTAAACCGAGGATCTCTATCGGAGATTATATTCTTCGGTGTACCATGGAGTCTCACAATCTCTTTGATATAAATCTCAGCCAGCCTATCCGGAGAATAGCTAGCATTGATAGGTATGAAGTGCGCAGACTTCGTGAGTCGATCAACAATCACCCAAATCGCATCATAGTTCTTGATCTTGGGCAAACCCATCACTAAATCCATGGTCACACTCTCCCACTTCCATTCTGGAATTTCTGGACTTTGAAGCAATCCTGGCGGTCTCTGGTGCTCAATCTTCACCTTTTGACAGGTGAGACACCGCGCCACGTACTTCGTCACATCACTCTTCAACCCTGGCCACCAATACATAGACTTCAAATTGTGATACATCTTGGTCATACCGGGGTGAAGAGTATATTGACTCTTATGAGCCTCATCAAGAATTCTCAATCTCAACTCCGCCTTCAGTGGTACATAGGTTCTCTTCTGATAACGCACCAATCCACTTGGTGACAAGTCATAGTCTCGAGTCTCTCCTCGCTCAATCTTAGCTCGGATCGACTGGGCTAGCTCATCATGCATTTGAGCTTTTTCAATCTAAGTCCTCAGGTCATTCTCCCCTTGGACCACACCATAACTGGCACACAGGATTTCCTTTGAGAGATTCAAATCCCTAAAATCCTCTATCAGTTTCCATTCCTGGATCATCATTGTTGCCACTAGCACCACCTTCCGACTCAAAGCATCCGCGACGACATTAGCCTTACCCGGGTGATATTTGATCTCCAGGTTATAGTCTTTCAGCAACTCCATCCACCGACGTTGTCTCATGTTCAACTCTTTCTGATCATACAGATATTTGAGACTTTTGTGGTCGCAGTACAGTTCCACTGTCACACCATACAGGTAATGACGCCAAATTTTCAATGCAAAGACAATTGCCGCAAGCTCCAGATCATGAGTGGGGTAGTTCATCTCATGCGGTTTCAGCTGTCGAGAGGCATAGGCCACCACACGTCCCTGCTGCATCAGGACACACCCTAACCCCTGCTTACTCGCATCACTGTACACGACGTAAGCCTCACTGGGATCAGGTATAATCAATACTGGTGCCGTAGTCAATCTCTCCTTCAGCTCAGTGAAACTCCGCTCACAACGTTCATCCCACAAAAACGGTTGATCCTTCCTCGTGAGCTTGGTCATCGGCAAGGCAATACGCGAGAAGTTCTGAATGAACCTCCGGTAATAACCAGCAAGACCCAGAAAGCTGCGAATCTCAGAAACAGTTTCTGGCCTTTTCCATTCAAGTACTGCTTCCACCTTACTGGGATCCACTGATACCCCGTCTCGAGAGATCACATGGCCAAGGAACTTCACTTCCGTAAGCCAAAACTCACATTTGCTCAGTTTGGCATAGAGTTGCTTTTCCCTTAAAACACCTAGTACAATTCTCAAGTGTTGCTCATGATCCTCCCTACTCTTGGAATAGATCAAGATGTCGTCGATAAACACAACCACAAACTGGTCAAGGTACTGTCGGAAGATGCGATTCATATAATCCATGAATACCGCCGGTGCATTCGTCAAACCAAAGGGCATCACAAGGAACTCATAGTGCCCATATCTCGTTCTAAAAGCAGTCTTCGGAATGTCCGCTGCCTTCACACGCAGCTGATGGTATCCCGACCTTAGATCAATTTTGGAGAATACACACGAACCAGCTAATTGATCTAACAGGTCATCAATTCTTGGGAGTGGATACTTATTCTTAACAGTTACCTTGTTAAGTTCTCGATAATCGATACAAAGCCTCAAGCTTCCATCTTTCTTTTTCACAAATAACACCGGAGCTCCCCACGGCGATACACTGGGTCTGATGAATCCTTTCTCAAGCAATTCTTCAATTTGCTTCTTCAACTCCGCCATTTCATTCGGGGCCATACGATATGGGGCTTTCGATATCGAACCAGCTCCAGGTACAATCTCAATTGGAAATTCCACTTCCCTTTCCGGAGGCAATCCATTAAGATCGTCTGGAAATACCTCAGGGAATTCGTTTACCACTGGTATACTCTCTAGAGCTTCACTTGACTCTCCCTGAACAGAGAAGAACACCATATACCCTTGGCATCCCTTCTCAAGATATCTTTCTGCTTTAGCCGTTGAAAGTAAGTTCAAACTGGCATTTACATTGTTTTCCCGACGTACATTACGGAAGGTTATCTTCTTATTGCCACAATCAAGCAGCACATCATTTGCTCTTAACCAATCAAAACCCAAAATGACTTCTAGTTGTTGGAGTGGCAAGCAGATCAAATCAACTGTAGACTCCCAACCCTCAACAACTATTACACAATTTAAGCAGGCTTCGGCCGTCACAGCCTTGACACCCATCGGCGTCGACACAACCAAATCAAATGGTAATCTATGCACATGCAATCCCAGGCGCTTTACACAATCATAAGCAATAAAAGAGTGACTTGCACCCGAATCAAACAAAGTATCTAATTCATTATCACCGAGAAGAATTTTACCTTGGATCAATTCAGGCGACTTCCGGGCCTCCTCATGAGTCATGGCGAACACTCGACCCTGATTCCTGGGCCTTTGCTCTGCTGGCGGTCTTGGGCACTTAGTAGAGATGTGACCCACTTGCTTACAGTTGAAGCAAATCACCTCCCCAGCACAAGTTCTTCCCGGATGATACTTTCTGCACTGATTACACACCGGTCCTGCTGGAGGTCTCTGGTCACTACGACCCCCAGGTTGGTAGGGCTTCTTGTTACCACCCCCATATGAGGATCCTTGCCCCTTCCGCTTCTGGGAAGTGTTAGCCTTACTAGGCTCACTGCGACTGTCTTTACCCTTAGTTGGGTACCAATCCCTCAGATTGTTCTCAACGATCCTACACTGCTCCACCGCCTTGTTGAAGTCAGTAAATAGGTGAGAGGCTAATCTCTTCTTCAGTTCACGCCTCAAGCCCCTGATAAGCATATCAGAGCTCCACTCCTCATCATCCTTTTCCCGGAGATGCATAGAATACCAAGATAGTCGGACAAAACGGGAAAGATACTCGTCAAAACTCTCTGTATCTCCCTGCTTGATAGCCAAGAACTCAGACTCTTTCTCTAACCTCACCGACTTGGGGAAATACTTCTCATTAAACTTTTCTTGGAACATTTCCCAAGTCACTGGCACATTACGGCTTCGAAGTGTCATGGCGATATTCCGCCACCACCGGTCTGCGTCCCCCTCTAGCTTATACACAGCTAGCTTCGCTTTTACCTCCGTAGAACACTCGAGGACCTCAAAGATCTTCTCTAGACGAGTCAACCAGTCCTCAGCAACTTGGGGCTCAAACCTCCCTCTGAATACTGGAGGTAAATGCTTGCAAAATTCAGAGACCCAGTATTGTAAGCCTCTTCCCTCACGAACCAGTGCCCCTTGAGACTCTTGGTTAGGCACCGTGTGAGGTAGGGATTCATGGGACCGATTGGACCCCTCAGCTGTCTCCTCATGATGAGTCTCTGCTTGAGTCTCCTCACGAGTCGACTGGGCCCTTTCTTCATTATGCTTGGCCCTTTCCTCCCGGAGCTCTTCTCTTAGCTCACGGATCATATCTCTTTGCTCCCGCACGAGATCCATCATCTCTTGCATTGGGTCAGGAGGATTGTCATTCAACTCCTCCACATCTGGATCCCCTTGTCTGCCTCTAGGGCGAACCATGTTGTCCTTTACTCTACAATGATTCACCATATCAGTTTCAAAGCAAAGGTATACACATAATCCATAAGACTTAGATATATCTACAACTTAGCAGAGATATCCATGTGTATACGCAACAAGCACTTATCAATCATCAAGCTAACCTAAACTCAAAGGGTTAAGGTCAACTAAGGAGCTATCCTAGCAAATGCTCACCTTGCCAGGAACTACAGCTCTGATACCACAAATGTAACCCCCTTCCCACCTTAGGCCGAGATTAAGTTATTAAACTCATAATTAAGTTGTACTTATAGACCATAATGAAATTGGGACTTGTTAAGATACTCATTTGCCCAATAATCGGATTTGCAAAAACTTTTTCAAACATATTCACAATGGTCTCAAATTCCCAATACAAAATAATACTGGCCTGAACAGGTGGATTCCATTTACAATTATCAGAGTGCAAATAAGTTCCCGACTCACTCGGGTTCCATTCATAACAAAAAGGGATTTACAAAAGGCACATAGCCTACAATTCATACCCTTTTACTTGGGGATTACACAAAATCTACTATATACAATTCCAAAATATACAATGATAACCATAATCTCCAAAATATACTCCTAAACAGGAGTTCTAACTACTCTTCGTCGCCCGCTTGCCTCTCGATCCTTCGGCCCTGTCTAAAAGGTTTAATTTTGGGAGAGTGAGATTCTAAAGAATCCCCGTAGTAACAAGTCAATCATATAATGTACAACAATAATGCATGTAATCAAATCATCATCCACACAAGCAACTACAACGGCAGTTGCAGCGGCAATGGTTAGTATGACACATGTCATCCCTGACGATTGCTCACGCTGAATTGCTCACGTTGTATTGCATCACAACAATCAACACAGTATAATTCACCACAGCTGGGATCCATATAAAGCATATCATATTCACAAGCCACATAGGCAAGATACACACACACAGCCCATGGCTGGTTTTCACATACGCCGCCCCCACGGGTCGGATTCACAATGATCCATGTCGATTACGACGGCAGTCCAACGGCCGACTAGAGATGACCACTGTCACTCTCTATACGGCTCACGCTGACCTGCTCACGCCGTAATGGACCATGGCACACAATTCACAAGTTCAATGATAAGATATGCATACCAAAACATCATACAAGATATGAGAGAAAAGTCACTACCTGAGTTCTTCCGGGCGTGTCCTAGCGCCGGTCTCTCCCGAGGAAGGCAAATATCAAATCCTATTTTCACAATTAGGGACGAAGAGTTATTCTCTATTCCAAGGCTTAATCCACTTTATAATACTTAATTGGTTATCATTATTGCTCTTTTAGAGTCATTAAACACCCCTAACCAAACTCCTAAAGGGTAGGAAAAACTATCCCAAAGATCCCTTTTTGGAAGCACAAAAACTCAGATTTTACACTGCCTCACTCGAGCACAGATGGCCGTGCTCGAGCACAAATGTACGGACACTCGAGTGAAGATGGCCTCACTCGAGCACAAGTACGGATATCACTCAGGCACAAGAGAGAGTGAGAGCAGAAAGCACTTGCCCGAGAGCACAACACCTTCCAAGGAAACGGATTACTCGAGCACAAAATCCTCACTCGAGCACAAGTACGGAATTCACCTCAAGCACAAGGAAGTGAAGACAGAAAGCACGTACCCGAGAGCACAAGAGAAAGCACATCAGCCCAAATGGCTCACCGTGCTCGAGCACACACGGCTCACTCGAGCAGACAGCCCCCTGCTCGCGAGTGAGAAGGCGCACTTGCGCACCTTACCCGCGAGTGACAACCTGCGAGCACGAGCTCACTCGAGCAGACAACCAGTGCTCGCGAGCATGCTTGCGAGTGTCAGAGCACACTCTTGGCATCCACCAGCGAGTGAAAACCCGAGAGAAACCCTTCACTCTGAACTAACACCCTCACTCGAGCACAAAGCGATGCACTCGAGCATCAATCATAAAAACCCAGGTGCACTCGAAGCACAAAAGGGAAAACTCTCGCATCACTCGAGCACGATCATCCTGTGCTCGGGTGATATTCATCCTTCACTCGAGCACACCCCTGTCTGCTCGAGTGAATGCCTCAGATATCAGAGAACGCAGAAAGCAGAGGCACTCTCCTTAACCTTTGCCCAACTGATTCCTATGGACTCAAAACTTAACCCAAAGCCATTCCCACACAAAAACACCCAACAAACTCAATGGAATACTCAAAATCATCAAAATCCTATTCCATTATCATGCTTTGGGTTTTGGGCATTAAATTCAACAAGATACCTCTTTCAACAAAACTTCATATCTCAACTTCTAATCAATCTATCTATCACATACTCATTCCAAAACACCATTCTCATGCCAAAAACATACCAAATGAACAGTGGCATCCAATTTTCGGATTCAAGCCAAATTTCCAGAATTTAGAAACTATTCCAAATGGTATGAAACATAGATAGATAGATTGGTTTTACTCACCTTATCAACTTCTCCAGAGAGAGTTCTTGATCCACCAACAATCAATTTTCGTGTGATCACAAACCACACCAAATGGCCACACTACACACACCCAAATGAAGCCCATTACTCAAGGATCAACATTAAGGAAGTGAGTTTGAGCAATGGAAATCATTTACCTACTCAAAATCCAAGCTTTTCTTCCTTCAACAATGGAGAAAGAGAGAAGAGAGAAATGAGAGAGGGAGCACGAGAGAGAGAAAGAGATGGAGAGATGGAGAGGAGGAAGGCAAAAAGTGATTATTTGTCCTCATGTGATCATATCCAACCACTCCCACATTGCCACTTGTCAACATCTCATGCATTCCCACAATGAGCTCACCACATCACAATACATAGGATTCCGACCAACGGTCAAGGAATCACCACCATTGATCTTAAATACCACACATATGCACTAATATTTCCAATTTCCACTAATTATGACATTAACTAATATTGTCATAAAATACATAATAATCCCAATTAAATTCATAATTATCATTAATAATCATGATTATCCCTTAATCAAAAATTGGGATATTACACCAATTCTTTTGCTAGTATTACTCAGAAGGCCTTCAAGTTCTTAAAGGCCAATATCATTTGTAGATATGGGTTACCAGAGAGGATCATAACTGACAATGTACCAAACCTCAACGGGATAGTAGTTAAAGAATTATGTGATCAGTTCAAGATCAAACATTATAATTTTACACCATATAGGCCATAGATGAATGGTGCCATCGGAAAAATGACAGTGACCTATAAGGACTGGCATGAAATGCTTCCATATGTGATACATGGATACCGTTCCACAATGCGTACTTCAACTGGGGCAACCCCTTACTCTTTAGTTTATGGCATGGAGGCTGTCACTCCCATTGAAGTGGAAATACCATCCCTGAGAATCTTAGATGAATCAGACCTAGATGAAAGTAAATGGATACGCTCTCAATTTGAACAATTAAATATGATTGAAGAAAAGAGGCTCACAGTAGTATGTTATGGGTAGTTATATCAATCACGAGTGGCAAGGGCCTTTAATAAGAAACTGCGACCCAGGGGATTTAAAGTTGGAGACCTAGTTCTCAAGAAGATCCTACCAAATCAAGAAGATGATAGAGGTAAATGGGATCTAAATTATGAAGGCCGATATGTTGTTAAGTAGGCTTTCTCTGGAGGGGCATTGATATTGACAAACATGAATGGCCAAGATTTACCAAGACCAATCAATTCAGATGCTGTAAAGAAATACTATGCGTAAAAAAAAGAGAAAAAATAGCTCGCTAAAGTTAGAGCAAAAAGAAAAAAAAAGAAAAAAAGGGCTTGCTAAGTTGAAAACCCGAAAGGGCGGCTTAGGCTAAAGTTAGATCAAAAAGAAAAAAAGGGCTCGTTAAGTTGAAAACCCGAAAGGGCGGCTTAGGCAAAAGTTAGAGCAAAAAAAAGATAAAAATAATAGCTCGCTAGGTTGAAAACACGAAATGGCGGCCCAAGCAAAAGTTAGAGCAAAAACAAAAAGGCCCGGAAAGTTGAAAACCCGAAAAGGCAGCTAAGGCAGAAGCTAGAGAAAGAAAAAAAAAGCTCGCTAAGTTGAAAACCCTAAAGGGCGGCTTAGGCAAAAATTAGAGCACAAAATTGGGAGCTCGTTGAGTCAAAAACCTGAAAAGGCAAGTTAAACAAATATCGATGAAGGTTATCAGTCCTCGCCCCATGACTTTCTTTACTTTGTCTATTTGGAAGACTTTGTAATCATTCATCGAAAAGTGCATATGTCACGCCCTTATCTTAATTTTACATTTACCAGAGCATTCACAAAAAACGATATGCTATTCCAGAAACTTCACAATTTTTCTGTGCTAATTTCAAAAATTCATAACTTTTTGTATATAGCTCTAATTGATCAAATTAAAACTTAGGATGTCTATTTTTATCCTGTAAAATTTCATAATTTTTGCTCACTATTGTTTATACAAAATCATATGACAAACTCGTTGCCTCATAGGCGATTTCACCGTAAGCATAATCACTTTCTTCAAAATTAACCATTTTATTTTCTTTAATACCCCAAAGATATAAAAATCATTAGGGGATAAATTTGGGCTCCTGCTAAATTGGGGCTTAGCAATCCACTTAATCTAGGCTTATTCCCAAGCCTCCAATCCCAAATTTCGGGGTATTACAGCATATTTCTGGCAATTAAGCAAGGCACCATCAGGGGGACTACACGGAAATGAAAGCGAAGGACCTCTTAATAGCATCACATCTACACCAATATGTGCTCATCATTATGCATTCACTTGAATATTGGAAGATCATTTCCTTTAAATGAATCTTCATCTTGAGTATATCTTTCCCTTCCATTAAATCGTATGTCAAACTTTGTGTCATGATTTGTATAAGGGTAACTCTTTTTAATGAAAGCACAACTTTTGTCTGGATAAACACTCACGATTGTATACATGGTGTCCTCTACTCCCCATTTAACTTGTGTAATTTCAGGATCATTAGCAAAGGTCCTAATTGGAATCTCTGTTGTGGGGTCAAACAGTTGACAAAGGGACACAATCTAAACTGAGGGTTCTAGGCTGTGGCATCTATGTGAATCTCATTATACACATCTTCATACCTCCGACAAGATTGTGTGAGTAAGGGGGTACTGGTTAAGCACCTGGATGAAGAAGGAGCAATATCACCTACCAGGCTATTCTTTACCACCACCATTATTGCACTCATTCTCATTAGCAAGTCATCACCTCCATTATCATCATCACTACTACTATCATCATCATCATCATTAGCATTATCATTGTATTCATCATCCTCATTAGGATCCCTTCATCACTGTCATCATCATCATTAGTGTCATCACCTCCATCATGACTATTTTGATATTTCCCTCATTATCATGACTATTATCATCCTCTTCATCATCATTGTTGTCATCCTCATTAGGATTTAATCATCACTGTCATCATTATTATCAATGTCATCATCTTCATAACCACTACTCCAAGGGGTATCACATGTTCATATCACCCATTTCAAAGCCTTGTACCGGCAAGCACCCCCCAAAGCCCAGTAACAGTTGGCACCCTTTTCAAAGCCCTGTACCAACAGGCACCCTTTTAAAGCCTAGTAATGGCTGGCACCCTTTTCAAAGCCATGTACAGGCAGGCACCCTCAAAGCCCAGTATTGACTGGTACCCTTTTAAAGTCCTGTACCGGCAGGCACCCTCAAAGGCCAGTAATAGCTAGAACCCTTTTCAAAACCCTGTACCAGCAGGCACCTTCAAAGCCTAATAACGGCTGGTACCTTTTCAAAGCCCTGTACCGGCAGGCACCCTTAAAGCCCAGTAACGGCTAGCACCCCTTAAAGCCTAGTAATGGATGGCACCCTTTCAAAGCCCTGTACCGGCAGGCACCCCTAAAGCCCAGTAACAGCTGGCACTCTTTTCAAAACCTTGTACTGGAAGGCACCCTTTCAAAGCCCAGTAACAGCTGGCACCCTTTTCAAAACCCTGTACTGGTAGGCACCCTTTCAAAGCCTAGTAATACCTGGCACCCTTTTCAAAGCCTTGTACTAGCAAGCACCCTCAAAGCCCAGTATTGGCTGGCACCTTTTCAAAGCCCTGTACCGGCAGACACCCTCAAAGCCCAATAACGGCTGGCTCCCTTTCAAAGCCCTGTACTGGAAAGCACCATCAAAGGCCAGTAACGACTAGCACCCTTTCAAAGCCCTATACCAGCAGGCACCCTTTAAACCTTGTAACGGCTGGCATAATTCTTTTAAAGCGCTGTAACGGCAGACACTATTATTTCAAAACCCTATATCAGCGGGCACTCTCAAAGCCCAGTACCGGCTGGGATAATTCTTTTACACCCCACCAAAGTCCTATGCAACTAGGCGCTTCACTTCCACTCCAGGTAATCATCTATCTCCACTGGCGTTCTTCTCCTCTATGAATCAAGTAAAGAGGGGCATAGGCACTGTATTTTATCCAAACCCTTTGTAGTTCTAAGGGGGCACCTTGTCCTTTGACTGGACAAAATACATGTTCTTATCTTCACTTGCTTTATAGATGAGAATCTCACTTTTCTCAGCTACGAAATAAGAAAAGATGAGCAACTGTGAACACCCTATTTTATCTGGGCCCCACTCAAAAATACAAAAATAATTGATGATGATTGGAGTCCAAATTGGCAATCATTATTGAAAGAAAAAATATATATAAAAAATGAAAATTCAAAAAATAAGAAAATCCTCCTATTGATGATAACCGATGTCCAAATTGGCAATCATCATTAAAAAGGAAAAAAATAAAAAAAAATGAAAATTAAAATAAATCTCCTCATTGATTATGATTGGTATTGTCATTCATGAAGGGAAAATAATAAGTAAAAAAATGAAAAATTAAAAATTAAAAAAATCTCATTTATGTTGATAGGTTTAAATTAGGAAATTACTTATGGGGAGAATAATAAAAAAAATTAAAAACAAAAAAAAATATCCACTAATGGTGATTAGGTCAAGCTAGGAACTTTATGAATAGAAAATACAAACAAAATAATAAAAAAAATTAAAAACAAAAAAAAATATCCACTAATGGTGATTAGGTCAAGCTAGGAACTTTATGAATAGAAAATACAAACAAAATAATAAAAAAAATTAAAAAAAATCTTTATTGATGGTGATTGGGTCAAGTTAGGTAGTTCTTAACATAAAATATAAAAAAAAATCAAAAATAAAAATTCAAAAAAGAAGGAGCATTTATAAAGAAAACCCTACCTTGAGACTATAAATAGAGGAGCAAAGGTTGAAGCAAGACACACAAGAATTTTGGGAGGCAAGGAGGCAAGGTAAAGAGCTAATTTTATCTTCTCTCTTATTGCGTTACATGATTGCTTCGACTTTATTTTGTTTTGGTGCTATTTTGTTCCTTTTGCTCAGTTTACTTCGTTACTTCTCTATTGCTTATTGAATAGAGAAATGAATGCTTGACTTTGTTTGGCCCCATCTAAACCCATTATCCACTTTGCTTCTCACGTCACTTCATCTCTTGAAATGCTAGGTTCATCTCCACCTAATCTTGTTTTTTTGTGCCAACATCTCAACATGGCCATTATTGATAATGCTCTTTCTACCTTTCTTGATGATTATCCCATATCTTATATGACCTCCTGAGAAGTTAATTAAAAATGGAAGTGTTGAGAAAATATGCAATATTGCACAAGAGAGTTATTCATGTGTAAATTTGTCTGTTGGCTTAGAACTTACCCATTTATCTTTTGTAGCCAAGCAAATTGGAACACTAGGTATGGGTTGTCTTCTTTTCTATTGTGTTTCATTCAATATAATTTCATGATAAATTGATTTTGGATGTGTCTTTCTCCTTTTGTTATTCTCTGGAAATTCTTGTATTTCATCACATTTTTCTTATATATTTGTGGTTTTAAACTAAAATTGTGCATAAACTTTATACATATGAAGGAAAATGTGATGTGTTGAAAATACTTGAAAAAGTGCAAATTTTGAGCTAGATGTATAGGGTTTTAGGTTGAATTGAAGAAAATTTAGAAAGCTCATAAAATCCTTCTCTTTGTAGGAGGATGATGACAAGAAATGGAAGTTTACATGGATCCTTGGAGGTGGAGAAAAGAAGAACAAAAGCCAAAAAGAAAGATCAAAGTAGCTTGAAGGTGCCCCCGGTTGCTTTTGCTATGCCACAGCGAAGCAAAAGCGAAAACACATAAAAAATAGGCCCTTCTGACTGCCTACGCTGTGGGGATGCTATAGCAAAGCAAAAGCGAAAACACATCAAAAATAGGCCCTTCTGACCGCGTACGCTATGGGTTCGCTATAGCGAAGTGAAAGCAAAGTTGTGATACTGCAACTGTGCGTTTTGAAAAAGTGAAGCTTCAGCTGTGTTTTTAACCTAATAGGGGCGCCGAAATGAAGAGATTCTGCACAAGGAAGAGCTCAAGAACCATAAGGAGGCTTCTTGGAGAGCTTGAGGAGGATTTTGGTGCTTCTTGGAGGAGATTTTTGGAGAAATTCAAGATTTTCTTCTCTTTTTCTGGTTTTCCCCCTCTTCTCTTCCTATTTGCTGATATGGTTGAGTTTTATGTTGAGTTGCTGGTTTGTATTCACTATGAGTGGCCAAAACTCTCATTTAGGATTACTTCTACTTATTGTATGGATTACAACTACTATATTTTCTTGCCTTTGCTAGTTGTTGAGAATATATGCTGATTTTTCTCGATGCTTAATTACTATCTTGTGCTTGATCACCACATGATTAGTTTGGTTCAATTGAATGATGCTTGAGAGAGCTATTTTGGTTGTAGAACTTGAGAAAAATCATGTTAGACTTGAAGTTTATGGATTAAATGGATGGTTTGTAGTTATAATAGAGTTATATCTAACAACTTAGCATAGTCTAATGAAGAATTGCTTTGGGAAAGATGATTTTCATTAATAATAGACAAGAGATTGAATATTGTTAATGAAGATTAAAAATCAATCTTGACTTGAGAGAGCTTGATTGATGATCTTAGAATCTTTGACTAGCATATGGACTCACAAAACTAGCATAAGTGAATTAATTGCATAGTTTTATGAAATACAATGAGGAAGAAGTAATCCTAAGTCTTTAAACCTTGAAGTAGAATCAATTTTACAATAACCTTTGTTTTACCTTATTATTTTTCGCAAATTCTCTTAATTAACAAACTTAATTCCAAATGATTCCATTCAACCTAATTAAACATATGGTTATATTAGTTAGCTCACTTTCGTCATAGTCCTCATGGGAACGATCTTTACTTATCACTTTATTAGCTAAACGGCGAACACCTCTTCTCGCCTTTGCTCTTTTTTTTCTTTATCCCTTTCTTAGGTTCTCTTTCAAAAAAAGGAAAAAAATATTTTAACACATTTTTATAAATGAAAATAAAATGGAAAAACTCTCTTTCATGAAAAAAATAAAGAAATTGCTTTCATAAATAAAAAACATAAACCAAATAAAAAAATCATTTTCTCAAATAAATTAAATAAACATTTTTCTAAAAAAAACCAACAAAGTGACATGCATTTCTACCTCAAACTACGTGGGCTTTGATCCCTCTAAAGGATACGTAGGTCTTAGGTTTTCATCCTAGGTTAAGTCCAACTTTATAAATAAATATGTTTTTCCTTATATTTTTGTAAATAAATTTTTTATCTGGGTAATTATCATAATATTAAAGGCCATATTTATTTTTAAATAATTAACTTAGGGTAATCATTCTTATGAATGAGTGTTGTGGGGTGCCTAACATCTTCCCCATACACAAACGATTCCCGAACCCTAAATGGTTTTTGTAGACTAGTGTCCATTTTTAAAAAAGCGTTCCAAAATTATCCTTTTTCAAACTTTTAGTGGCGGCTCCATGTTTTCTAAATTTTGGGCGCTACAGTACCTTTTTTATTCAAAAAAAGTAACACACTTTCGTCATTACAATGCACTAGTATAGACAAAAATGAACAAATAAAGCAAACATTCAACTTGGACACCGCAAGCTTACCAGAGGACCACGGGAGTGAACATAGAAGATGATTAAGACAGAAATCTTACCAGAAATTGAAGCTCGAGGGTTGAAGACCAAAGGATGACTAACGCAAGCTGCTCAACTGACTGCGACACGTGCATGGACGAATGGTGAGGTGAAGTTGTTCCTCGGGCAAAAGGAGGCCGGGAGGTTGCTCGACTGACGGTGATGCTTCCATGGACATTGAGATGACACTGTTGAGAGTTAGGGCAAAGGGAGGCTCTTGGCTCAGCTCAAGGCTTCCACAGACGGTGAGGCACTGAGGTGACGTTCTTCAGCTTGAGGGTTAGGGCAAAGGGAGGCTGAGGTCTGAGGATGTTCTTGCTCCACCCTCTACAGTCGATACTCAAGAGTCCAGTGTTGAGAGCAAAGGAGGACTGGAGTGGAGGACATCAGGATCTAGAAGACTCGGGTGGATCTGGAGTGGAGTTCAGGACAGAGAAGGAGTCAAACTCTCTAGAGTCTGGAAGTCTGGACTAGAGAGTGGAGGACGTAAGAGAAGCTGAGAAGGTCAGAAAACTCAGTCAGAGGCTCAGAGTCAGAAGACTAGAAGATGGATCTCAAATCTGATGTCATGAGATTGAGTCATGACTTATGAAGGATTTTTTGAAATTATGAATTTGTCAATTACCCATTTCAAATCTGGTGTCTAGACAAATGCAATGGGCTATTGGACTAAAGCTAACTTGGACATGGAAATAAGTTGGACCAAAGGAATATTCAAATAGGCTTAAGCCTGCGCCAGCTTGAGTCTTTTTAGTTTTTATATGGTTAGCCTAACAAAAAAAAATATTTGTAATAGTTCGGTTAATCAGTTTTAACCAAATATTTTTTGAAAAATGCACCAATTATAGGACAATCGAAACATCCAAAAGTCTAAACCGAAAAAAGCCAATTAACTTAAAAAACTGAACTCAAAACGGTTCGGTTCGGTCTTCAGTTTTGGCTTGGTTTTGCTCACCCCTATTGAATTGTATTGGCTATTCTTCATACATATAATACTCAACTGTAAATGTCATTGCATGATTGGTGAATCAGGGGAAGAAGTCAAAAGTTAATCTAATAAAGCTGCTTTAATAAAAACTACTTTAATAAAGCTCTTTTTTGATACGGAATCACTCGGTTTTACAGCATGTGTCATACTTCTACCTAATTGTTGCCATGTGTCTCCTGTGCCTTATGATTTCACCACATGCATGCTTGGGTGTCCCAGACAACTGACACTAAGCCGATGTCTCTTCAAAAACGTAGGGTACATGCACCTGCCCTGAAAATACCATGTGCACTCTCATACCGGCATATTCTATCTGACTAATTAGTCATATATGTCTATGTCTTCAAGAATGCACCACATATATGCCTATTTGGCATAAGATAGCGCTACATACCTCAAAAACTGCCACAAGTGCTTGTGTGTCTTATGACACCCAAGTGTACATAGACACCGGTAACTTTCATTTGACTACCGATACATAAGGCAATTTCTCATTGCGCCACCTTGAAAGCTACTTCATGGATGTAGGACCCAGATGGTGCCATATAGGCCTCTGGGTGCCACCAAATAGAGCCAAATATGCCTAAGTACCCATACATCGGCATCTTATGTTCGACTACTTATACACACTAAGTCCCATGTAATCAGGAGACTCGATTTCAGTCATATAGTCCCATGAAACTCATTCTATCTCTCGAGCATTCTTATGACTCTTACTAAACTGGGCTCAGTAGCCTACTGGATTTAGGCTTTTTCACAAGCTTTTGGGCCCAAAATTTAGGATATTACATCTCCTCCCTCTCCCTTTATTTGATTCCCCCTTCTTGCTATCCTTCCTCCTCTAGTCTCTCTCTCCTCCCCTTTTTCCAACCTCGTTTCACATCAATTTGGGTACCAGAGCAGGTTCCTACTTCTCTTTTGCTCACACTAAAGATTCTTACTTTGAGTTCATAAGGCATCCTTCATTAAGTTTTCTCTCTTTCAGTTGATATTATTTTTGTTATTTAAAAAAAAGCGTGTGAGGAAAAAAAAGTAAAAAAAAAAAAAGAGTTGAAATGCTATTCAGCTGCAAGTATGAATTATGAAAGAAGCACAATTGTAGACGTTCGATATGAATATATCACTATAGATATGTCAATTCATGGCGATATAATTATAGTGAAGAAGGCTATCATCATCATACACATGATGAGCACCGATACGAGTGCCCGACCCATCGATAAAATGAGCATGACAATCATCAGTGATACGAGTGTAAATGTATGTACCATGTACTATATGATTGTAATGATCATTATGAATACGTTGAGTTAGGATAACATGGACATGCCTTTCACTGTCACCACAACTATGTGGTTCAACATTAATACGTCGACTGTCGTCGATAGGAGTATGCTACATATCCTCAATACGAGGAAGATGATCATCACAAACACAGTCTAGGTGATATGTGTGTAGAAATCAGGATTAATTGTAAACATTTTTGGGAGACACATAATTGTGAATGTGATAAGCTTCTAAAGGAATCAATGAGCTTCTTAAAGAGTTCTATAAGGTGAGGGAACTATTCCATAATTTGAAAAATCAAATAGAGACATCCCCGACAAGCTTGCCAATAGAGGTAAAAGCTCCCTTATCATAACTAGAACTTGAGGATGGAAATCAATTACAAACTCCAGTGAGAATTCTTATGGTTGATGGAGTCACTAGTCATATTGTCATCAATGGTGATGAGTCCTTACACAATGATCAAGTAGTCTACTCCATATTTAAGGTGGTTACTCCTCGAATTGTAACCAATAGGAAACAACTTCATCTTTTTAAGGTGCCACCTCACTTGAAAGCTATATTCCCTAAGGTCACTCTATAACTTGTTGGACAACTTCAATAGTATCTCATCTGTTGGAAAGGTTTTCCAAATGCTCTCCAAAATTCAGTGGCTCATTTCAACCAAGATGTTTGCTTTGAGAAACTCACATGTTAGAAAGGATTTCCATATCTAAGCATCGTGTTGAAGAATTAGCCCACCTTTCCCTCCCAGATTGGCGCATCACATTTAACTCGTCAGAAACTGAGTCTTTCAAATGGGGAGAAATAGTGGGATATGGGATAAGGAATTGCTAAAGTTTAATTAGGAGATATAGGGTTATCCATTAGGGATATTAAATTAAATAAAGATATTTATCCATTCGATTATGATTTATTAGATTTATTATTTTAATATTTGCAGTATATCAATAAAATAGGATATTTAGTATCCTATGATCTAATTTAGGATTTAGATTTGAATATGAAATTTAAATATAAGATTGAGATTTGGATTTTGAATTGTTATTTTATTATTATTTTATTGCTTTCTAAGCTCTATAAATAGAGCTAAGATTCTCAGTTGTAAAAACTTTGATTGATCGATTGAATAAGTATTTCTTTTCCATCTGAATTTTCTATCTCCTCCCTCTCCCTTGGTCTAATTTCCCCCTCCTTCTTGTTGTCCTCCCTCCTCTAGTCTCTCTCTCCTCCCCTTTCCCCAACCCATTTCACATCAATTTGATTTCCAACAATAAGAGCCAGGATCATAAATTAAAAAAAAATACAGCTTGACCTAAACCAAGGGGGTTAGAGAAGTTACAAAATATAAAATAAAGAAATAATTTAAAAAAGAGATAATCCCTGAAAAAGAACCTGGAAATTGGGAAATGTCAAGTTAATCATTTCCCAAGAAAAAAGTTGGGAATTCCTTATCACATTTTGACATTTTCTAATCAACTCATGATAAAAAAACTCATTGGTCATTTCTCAAATTCCAATTTCTTTTTCAGGGATTTTCCCTTTAATAAACTAGATATTTTTTAAAAAATATATATATAAACTAATCATGTGTAAGTAGTAATTTTGTCATGTCCCATCCAAAATGACTAGGACTAGAAGGGAACAGTCGAGACGAGATAGAAGTGAACACCCTTAATACCAACTATTATGGTATAGTACGCTTTTACATATACGCGCGCGCTTTCACACACACTGATTGTCGATCTTTTGATTAAAAAAAGTTCCAGCTGAGTCTTCTCCCGTTAACGAAGGATAGAGCCTTCAATTCTTCGACCTTTGAATCAAAGGGATCACAATTCCAATGTAGGGAGGAATTGAGAATTTCGGTAATGGGGCCCAAATTTTAAACAAAAATTAGTCCCATCCGTCAATTTTAAACAAAAATTGCATCTAGTAGATAAAGTATTTTGTAGTGCATTTAGCACTTTGAAGTATTTTTTTATATATGTCCATCAACTTAAAATATTTTTTAGGTGTGTCTAATACTCTAAATTATTTTTTATTGCATCCAACACATTAAAGTATTTTTTTAGGCGTATTCAACACCCTAGATTACCTAAATTATTAAGGGCAAAATTGCATGGAAAAGTAATTTAGGGTGATGGAAGCACCTAAAAAATACTTCAGGGTGTTGGATGTACCACAAAATACTTTATAATATTGGATGCACCTGAAAAAAAGTTTTCAGAATGCTGGATATACCTTAGCCCCATATACAACAAACTTCCAAAAGTTGAACAAAATTTTAGTGTTGATATCAATTCTCTCATGATAATGGTTTGGCTACTACTGTTTTTGTGGTAACTAGCAAGGGACGCAAGTGGATTGCTCCTAGATGAATGGGAAAATTTAATCAAAGCGGAGTCTCCTTTTATGGTTGAATGCCTTGCTTTGCTTGGTGCAGTTAATTATGCCAAACCCAGTCATTTGGATGAAGTGGTGTTTGATTATGATAATTTGATTCTTCTTTTTTTCTGAATAAATTTTGCGCTTCTCCTGAATGGATGTGTGATTTGAGAATATCCTTGTAATAAGAAAATTAATTAGAAACAACTCATGCATTGTGATTTTTAAAGGAAGCAAATCGGGGGGTTGACTAGATTGATAAAGCGTCATTGAAAGGATCTTATCCCTCAGCTTGGGTGTGGAGACCTCCAATATAACCATGCTAGCATTTTGCTTGATACTGGCTGAATTTTGTTTATGTTGTGTTTTTGGTTTGCTTTATCTTCTGTTTTTGTTTTATAGGACCCGTTTTGTACATTGGTTGCATTTCCTTGCTGGGGAAAAAAAACATTTGTACGTAGTTTTGTGCTATTTATTCAATAAACTAAATATGCAGTTTCTTTGAAAAAAAATAGTTTACATTTTCTTTTATGTTATAACATTCAAGATGAAAAGCGAAAAAAATTGATTACGTATGTATAATTGTCTATTAAATATTTTTTTGGTGGATACTGTCTATTAAATATAACTGCTTCATTTTTTACTAGGGTATCGGGAAAGACGGTTCGCCGAAGTCAGTGGAGAAGACATTCGCTGGAGTTGGTAGAGTTTGCTTTGCGGTATAGAAGAAGGAAGAAGATGACGGAGGCTTGGGAAGAGTGTTGGGCATTTTGGGAAAAGGTGGATCACAACATTTCAGAATGGTGATTGTATAGGTTTTTTAATGTAACCCTACTGCTGCTTTTAAGGTAATCTTAATTACAAAATGTAATCTTTTTAATTTATATTACATAACCATACCAAACGCTTGAATTAATCCATTGCACTAGGATTATATGTCCTTTTTCATGTAATCAAATCAAACAGGCTATAAATATTTATCTAATCAACTTATTTTAAGTAATTTTACAGTGTCCAAAATAAACATGTGAAAGGATTTTTTTAAAAAAAACTTAAAAGCAAAAGCACTTACTTTTTAGGTTTTAAGCACTCAGCAGATGCTTGGGAAAAAAGTCTTTTTTAAGCCAACCAATTAAGCACTCGCAATTTCTTTTTTCTTGGAAATGCAACTCAACTTGCCTTTCTTTGGTTCTAACCCACGATCTCGTCCGTATGCGCGCGATGCCTTACTGGATGATCTCGACTGCTTTGGCATTTTATTATTACACAATTATATATATATATATATATATATATATATATATATATATATATATGTATGTAATCTTATTATATATAATCAATTATTTATAAATATATATTTTTTTCTTATATATAAATGTAATAATAATATAAAATAATTTTATATATTCTTATAATATTTAATATAAATTAACTTCAAATTAAAAAAAGTTGACATCTTAAATAAATTTCATATGACTATATTTTTGTCTAATTTCTAAAATTAATTATTTTATTAACATTAATTAATGATGAATAAATATTTATATGGCTAATAATATCATAATTTTAATTTTTATAAAGATATTTTTTTAAAATTAAACTTAATTAAATAATAATAATTTTTTTATATTTCCAACGGAATTTTCAGTGGCCAAATTAGCCACGGAAAATTCCGTGGCAAACTTAGCTACAGAGTTATTCCTTCGAAAATTCTATGGCAAATAATTTCATATAGAATCTGCCACGAAATATTTTTCGTGGCCGGAAAAAATTTCGTCAGAAACTTTTCCGATGGATTTTTGACAGAATTTGCCACAGAAATTTTATATTATTATTACATTCATAAGAAACAAATATATATTTATAAATAATTGATTATATATAATAATATAATATATATCTTATTATATATATAATTGTGTAATAATAAAACGTCAAAGCAATCGAGCCCATCCGGTAAGGCATCGCCCGCGTACGGATGAGGTCGTGGGTTTGAACAAAAGGAAGGCAAGTTGAGTTACATTTATAGGAAAAAAGAGGTTGCGACACGTGGTGGAGAGAGGTGGATCTGGGCGTCTCCAACAAGGTGGCGGTCGCCGGAGTTGCCACGTGACTTTTTAAAATTTAAAAAGTAAAAAATAAGTCTACATTGGAGTTGCCACGTGACAAAAATTTCCATAGGAAATTTGAGACAGAATTGAATTCTGTCGCAATTTCTGACGGAAATTCCATTGGTAACTCTGTTGGAAAATTGTGTCAAAATTAATTCCGTCGGAATCTGAATTCCGTCGGAAATTAGTTTGTCACGTTATTATTAGCGACGGAATCAATTCCATCAAAAAATCTATCGGAAACTCTGAATTCTATGACAAATTCTGTCAGAAATTCAGTATTTTTTTATATTGGATTATCTACAAGATTGATCCAGACAGACACTTCTGAAAGAGGTTTGGGGGCATATTAGACTTAAAAGTTTCAGAAACACTTTGGCATGTTTTAAAATTTTATTGTTTGAAAAACATTTTGGTCAAATATTATCCTACTGACACACAAATAATCTCTCAATTCAAGCCTAAGAACTTCAATCTTGATCTTTTATTTTTTTTTTTTCAAATAGCTCGCAATGTCTTATCCATCTACCTATATATATGTAATATATACCATGCCCTTTTTATATATGGACTATGGACATGAACGAAAGAAAACATCGTCGTATCACATCAACATATATATATATATATATATTCAGTTTTTTTTTTTCTCTCGTCGGAACAATAATCTTCATTTCGATGTAAAGTTGATGAAACTTGACGAACATTATTCTGTTGGGACCCACCAGAAATACTACTGGATTAGAACAACTTTAGCTATATAAGGAAGGAAAATTATTACACTTTCAGATTACATCACTCAGATGCGATATACTACAGTTACATATGACACTGTAAAAGGAAGGAAATTTATTACACTTTCAGATTCTAACACAACAACAAGGATACTACCCACCATAATGACGTTTCGACCTCAAAATAACAGTAAAAGGTGATGGGGTATTACTATCACATTCCAAATAGCTAAACTGACTATACATTGGTGAAACCAACTTGACTTTCTTCCACGTCCGTCATTTCTATTAACAGAGCCCTTTCTTCGTCGCGTTTTCTTGCAGTTTCCTCTGAGCTTTCTTGTTGCTGCAATGCAAACTCTAGGCCCCACTCAACTTCACTCATCGATGGTCGTTCATTCGGGTCATCTTCCACACACTTAAGCGTCATGTCGCTGAATGCTTTAAGGCTCTCTGGTGTGATACTTTCTATCAGGAACGGATCAACAGTTTGATGAATCAAACCCTCGTGATGACATTTTCTGACCCATTCCACTAAGCTTGCCTTCTCCTTCTCCACCGTACGTAAGAATGGTGGCCTACCACATAATACTTCAAGTAACACGACACCAAACGAGTAAACATCAGACTTTAGAGTCAGTCTTTGGCGCTTATAGTATTCTGGATCCAAATAACCAATACTTCCTTTCACCACAGTGGTAATGTGAGACTTTGAAATCCCTGTGGGTCCTATTTTTGATAATCCAAAGTCAGAGAACTTGGCGACCCATTTCTTGTCCAGTAAAATGTTCGTCGTCTTCACGTCGCGATGAATGATGTTTCGGATAGCACCTGTATGAAGATAATGCAATCCACGCGCTGCACAGAGGCAAATCTCTAGCCTTTGCTTCCAAGAAAGGGGATGGTTATTAGAATTGTAAAGATGCTCCTGGAGGGTCCCACGAGCCATGAACTCGTAGACAAGGATCATCTCGTTACCATCACTGCAAAAACCAATAAGAGATACCAAGTGAGTGTGACGAAGTTGGGATAGCATTTCTATCTCTGTTTGGAACTCGCGGAGCCCTTGTTGTGACCCTTGTTTGAGTCGTTTGATCGCAACAGGAGTTTGACCGTCGTCAACGTACCCTTTGTACACGTTGCCAAATCCTCCAACGCCGATGATGAAGAGTTCATCGAAGTTGTTGGTGGCGGCTTTAATCTCTGCCATGGAAAAATGACGACACAGTTCTGTTGGTAGAATTGAGCCATTAGTAATACTCGTTGATTTGGTGGTAGTAAATTGAACACACTTAAAAGTTTCATTGTTAGACTTGACGTTCTTTCTACGAGTGGTGATGTAGAACGCAGCAATGAAAACCAAAACAACGATGGTAGCTACAGTGCAAACGACAACCCCGATTGTAATCCTGCTTCTGGTTTGTATTGCATGTTTTTGGGGAATATCATTAGGATTGAGACGACGTGGAGGAAGAGGATCAGGGTTAGGTCCGGCGAGATTACTTTGCAAATCACTGATCTTGAAAATCTCTAGTCCATTCAAGAATGCGTCTTTGCACTCAATCTTCCATGCCGAGTCAGGATGCATTTTAAGAGAAATAGAAGCTGGTTTTCCATCACCTGGAACAATTACGGCATAGTCTTTATATACCGGGATTGCTTTTCCCTTGGCCCACAACAGAACATTTGCACTAGCCTCAGCTAACTGGTCGGCTATGTAAATATCAAAAACTCTGTAGTAGGTATCGTTGATATCTGGATTAAGCTCACAAAAATGGAGTCTCAGCATGTAGTTAAAGCCAGAATTGACAAGAAACTCCCAAGTAAGGTTAGTATTCATGTTCCTTGTTTTATTCCTTCCCATATCGCGTTCTGTTTGATAGACTTGCTCAGGTGCTGTGTAATTAGGAGCTTTACTGAACATCAGAGGTCTTCTCTCAACTTCAATATCAGCAGGTAGAAAAGAATATCCAACAACGAAAATATCATCGGCGCTCCAAGAACGGAGCATTCCTGTGTCTTCCGTGGCTGAGATTTGTCTTCCGCCGACGTTTAGCCTATACATTCACTACTAGAAAAAAGGGTTTTAACGTCCCTTTTTTTGGCCTTTCAACGTCTGAAAACAGAGGGACGTCTATGTGAGAGTCGTAGAAAATAACGTCATTAACGTCTGTAAAACAGTGGACGTAGAAGGAAGACTTTAGACGTCCCCAGTCCACTGGGGACGTCTAAAGGTGGACCTTAGACGTCCCCAGTTGAGCCTGGGGACGTCTAAGGTGTCGCCAGCAGTACTATCCACGTCCCTTTCTTATTAAAGACGTTGAAAGGTTTTTTTTTTTTTTAAAATGGACCTTTTATACATATTGCACTGTCTGGAAAACATGTAAACTGCAGAAATAGAATTCCAACAACAGAGTAAAATAACAGCAGTTCAGCAGAATGAAAACAACAACAAACACAGTGATCAACCCAAGGCTACTACATGCCACACAAACTTTCAAACCACACAAACTACACAACAATCTATATCCATATCTACTACATGCCTAATAAACTTTCAAACCAGACAAACTACACAGCAATCTATATCCAAGTCCCCAGTTTGTACAATAACCAAGACTAAAATCCAATCCATATCCAACAACAATAACGCTAATTATATGTACTACCAAAAAAGTATGTCCTACACAAACTACTAAAGACTTTACTCTTCTGGTACACGTTGAAGAAGAAGTCCAGCCATAAAGTCTCTGATCATATTTAAGTCTTCATATGAGTAGGCATCTTCATTGTCAAAAATCTGTAAATTAGAAAATAAGCTTAGATGAAATAATGAATGAAGTGAATGAATTCTCATTGAATCACAACACCAAGAATATTATCCTCAGAGAATGAAGAAGCGATTACTTGTTCAAAATCTGTCGTAATGCCACTCTGAATGATGTTAAACATATAAAGCAAGACATAATATCCACATTCCCAGCCGCCAGGTTGTCGAGGGCACTATAAATCAAAAGCAAATGGTTAAAATCAATAAAGGCATATCTAAAACGACCGTCAATCAAAAGAACTTGATTTGAAACTACGTACCTTTGGAAACAACCATCTTAGATCTTTGCCACCTCTACGTTCGTGTGGCCCGCCATGCGCTCGATACGTCGTGCATGCGCTATCATGAAAATGAAAATCAACATAAATTAGAATAATTCATTAAGTCAAGAATCAAGAAGCAATGAAATACAAACAAATAACTTACTGGTTGAAGACGCTTTTAGTTTCTTTGTCTGGTCTTCTATTTAAGGAATCAAACCAGTAAACAACGTGCGACCGAGGACAGACAACACACAAACTCCAGTGATAACTATCACAACATATACAGATTAAAATGAAGTTAGATGGCAAGGCAATTATTTACTAAAAATCTCAAATACACAAAATTAAAATGAGTACCCTTGAACAATCGGTGCTAGATAACAACTATACTCGTCCTCTGACAATGTAAAGCCCACATAGTTCGTCCTTCGTTTCAATGTATTCTCAACCCTTGTCGTATGTGCAGGAGACAAGAATCCATATAAATCAACTTTCTGAGAGTCAACGCATATACGACGGAAGGAGCTATAATAGAATTAAAATGATTAATGTATTAGCTAGTTAAAATCAACTTAACTAAATGAATCAAAAAATGGGAAATAAAAAACTTACAGGATTGCAAATTTGCCCCATCCAATATCTAGCTCCTCGAACTTCATGAACTGTTTAAGATCTTGTTGATCAATTGTGAAGTGATACTCTGTATTCTGGCTCACAATCCCTGGAGGCATATGCAAATCAATCTGGCGAATGCCTTTATAGATATGCTGCAATCGTGCTAAGAAGGGTCATTTCTCTGCTTCCTGCTCGTTCTTTTAGAACATAAAAACACATACTGTTAGTAGGATGTCAACACATCTCAAGTAAAAGTGAGGTAGTTCCATACCTTTGGAGGTGTTTGTGGTAACAAGCCAATAAGATGTACAGGCCAAAGGATGAAAGATCCTCTCGCCTGAGCTATCGTGGCAACCTCATCATCAGGAATAGGGATGGTTGTACCTTCTTCCCCCTCTCGAACACACGTCACAGTCACCCTACGCAAATGCTGTGGAATTTGCTGATGGTGGTGGGTGGTAGCTTGTGTGTGAACGAGAGCATCTGCAACTACACGCAGCACTGGGGCATCCAAAGAGAGGATGGCAGGTTCTCCCTGCGCTGGAGGGGGAGAAGGGTCACCAAGTGGTTCCTCCGCCGGGTTGTAACTTCCTTTGGTGCTGTGGAAGGCCGGGGATGAATGGGTTCTACGCTCGGTAGTTGCCATCTGCGACTCAAACATCTTCTGCATTTCAGCTCGTAGCTCAGGCATCAGCTCAAGACGTAGCTCTGGCAACAGCTCTTGTCGGAGCTTGTCGCGAAGGTTGGCCTCGAGCTCTTGTGAGACTTCCTGACGAATCTTGGCCACAAGCTCCCTACTGGGTTCAGCTTGTGACGAATAAGGATGTGAGGCTAGGCCAAAATACTTCGTGACACGAACTCCCACTGCCTCCCCTCGAACATGACCAAGGTGATCTGGCTTCCCAATCGCCGTTGACAAGATGTCCATCCGTCCATTTGGAGTGAACGAACCTTGGCTACTACGATCTTCCAGTTCATCCTGCAGCATAAAAGTTATCGTAAGCACCCCCAATATGAAAAAATAAGTTTGTACTTATGCTCTAACTACTTACAATTCTTGCGGCAACGTCAGCAACAGTCGGATTTACGTACTTCCCACCCTTAAGCCTCCCTGCTTTCCATTTTTTGTGACATGGTAGAGGTGGCGGGGGCTGGACCACAACGGTAGGATCAGATGTGGCTGCTTCCTTCAATTTCTCCAACTCTTCTGCCATCATCTGTCGCTGAAGCTTCCGATAACCACCACGAGACATGCAATGTTGATAGTTATTAGCTGCTTGCCTCTCTGCATTTGCTGCACTTAATGCCTTTTAAAGGAAAAGAACGAACACCGAATCAATAATGTCAACTATATTCAAATAAAACACTATGATTACAGAAATCTCTAATTGGGACAATATGATATAACCCTCAGCTTCCAGTTCATCCAGCTTTTCAGTGTCAATGACTTTGTTACAGATAGCATTAAAGAAAACACACAATCTTGTCACAGTGTTTCGAACTTCATCTTTCATAATCCCTCTAATAGCTACTGGTAACAGTTGTTGCATCAACACATGATAATCATGGGACTTCATTCCCACTAACTTCAAATCGTCCATTGACACACACCTTCTCACATTCGAAGAATATCCTTGTGGTACCTTAATTTCATGCAAACACCCACACAAACTTCTTTTCTCCGCTTTTGATAGTGTATGCGCTGCTGGCTCCATGTATGCCCTCCTACCATCATCTCTTAGCTGTGGATGTAACCGTTCTCTTATTCCCATATCAACAAGGTCTAGTCTCGCATTAATCCCATCCTTGGTCTTCCCTGGAATGTGCAAAAGCGTACTGACAAGGCTATCACAAACGTTTTTCTCCACGTGCATTACATCAATACTGTGCCTCACGTCAAGGCTACGCCAATATGGAAGATCAAAGAAAATTGATCTCTTCTTCCATATGTTCTTCTCACCCGAAGTCTTATGATTCTTACCGAGTAAGACATTGATACGTTCAACCCGACTGTAAACTTCCTCTCCGGTTAATGCCTTTGGAGCCATTCTATGCTCCGGCAAGCCGTTAAAACGCTTTCTTAACCTACGATACGGGTGGAATCTAGGAAGGAACCTCCTGTGACCTAGGTAGACCGTTTTTCTTCCATGTTTCAGTTGGTGGAAGTGAGTGTCTGCTTCACATATCGGACATGCTTTATGCCCCTTCACACTGTACCCTGAGAGGTTTCCGTAGGCAGGGAAGTCATTTATGGTGGTGAACAGCATTGCACGGAGCTTGAATGACTCATTCTTATACGCATCAAACACATCTACGCCTTCCTCCCACAACTTCTTCAAGTCCTCAATCAAAGGCGCCAGGTAGACATCGATATCGTTTCCTGGCTGTTTTGGTCCAGAAATCATCATAGAAAGCATCACATACTTGCGTTTCATACAAAGCCAGGGAGGCAAGTTGTATATTACAAGGAGTACTGGCCACGCACTGTGTGTGCTATTAAGAGTTCCATACGGATTGATGCCATCTGTACAGAGCCCAAGCCGAAGGTTTCTCGGCTCGCTGCCAAATTCAGGGAACATTTCATCTATTTTCTTCCACTGTGGAGAGTCAGCCAGGTGCCGAAGATATTTTCCGTCGGATATTCTGTCATCCGAATGCCACTCAACTTCTTCGCCTTTTTTGCAGTGCCAAACAAACGCTTAAAGCGCGGTATTATTGGAAGATACCACAAAACTTTTACAGGTTGCCTTTTAGTCTTCCCATCGCCACAACCACCATCTTTCTTCACTTTGTATCTTGCGGTTTGACACTTAGGGCACTCACTCAGGCCTTCATACTCCTTTCTGTACAGTACACAGTCATTAGGGCAAGCGTGTATCTTTTTATACTCCATACCCATTGTCGATAGGATTTTCTTGGCCTCATACATACGATTTGGAAGTACATTATCGTCTGGAAACATATCACACAACAGTTCAAGCAGCAATGTGAAACTACTATCGGTCCACCCACAAGTTGCTTTTAAGTTAACCAAATGTAATGTTCCTGTGAGCCGTGTGTACTTACTCCCAGGGTACAACGGTGTCTCTGCATCACTCCGCAGGCTGTCATATTCATGCGACTGCACAAACGATTCTACCTCAACATCGTGAATCATTCTCTCCATTGTATCTTCATCTATGACATCCACAGCTTCCTTCTTGTGTGACGGACAATCAGTTACTTCCTCACCATGCCATATCCACCTTGTGTATCGAAGATTTATTCCATCACAAAGTAGGTGATCCCTTATAACTTCAACATCCCGTTTTCTCTCATTTAAACAATTGACACAGGGACAAAAATACATCCCATTTTTTGCTGGAACGTTTCTCCTAGCAAATTCAATAAAGTTTTCAACCCCATTCTCATATTCTTCACTTGTTCTCAGAGCATTCATCCAACTATGATCCATTTTATTACCACCTATGCCATTTCCATTTACACTCAAGTTTAGAATAATTGAAAACACGGGGAATTGCCTTTTACAAGCATGTTTTTCAAAATTTTGGCAGCATTTCCCCTTAAAATTGAGACATCCCAAAATCAAAATAACAAACCATCTCAGCTTAATTTAAATGAAACAAAACTTTAGCTTCTAGCACCAAGCACAAACATAATACACTTATATTTTAGCAACCAAATTATTAAATCAAGTACGCGAATTTAATGAAAAATTGAAAAAAAAATGCAAGTACGCGAATTTCTTATATTAATATCTACGTACACTAAGTTACAATAAGATTGCCTAATTCTAGCACTAAATATATATATTAATGCGTGTGTCTTATGGAAAAAAAAATATTATGTGTCTACAAGATAATTTTTTTTGTATTTTTTTTACTTTCTTTTTATTCTTTATTCTTTTCTCATTTCTTTTCCTTTCCCTACTAATTAAAAGCATTATCATGTGCCAAAACTAATAGTTACCATCATCAACCTAATCAAAATGCATAAACAGAGTAATAAAATAAACCTCTAACTAATACTAAAAATATACTATACTAAAAATATAAAAAATTAAACACTTATTCAATTCATCATACAAAACTAATAATAAAAAGAATAATAAAACGCCATGCATTTCTTTTCCTTTCCCTACTAATTAAAAGCATTTATCACGTGCCAAAACTAATAGTTACCATCAAGCACCTAATCAAAATGCATAAACAGAATAATAAAATAAACCTCTAACTAATACTAAAAATATAAAAAATTAAACACTTATTCAATTCATACAAAACTAATAATAAAACGCCCTGTCATCTTATTCAAAACGAAAATGCATGCTAACCTGAAAATTTCTCACAGCTTTGGAGGAGGCCGACGGTGGTGGAGAATCTGCAAACCAAGAATCTCAAAAACTGCAGCAGGGGAGCAAAGAAGATGGCCTGGTGACGGAACTAAGGAAGCTTTGGAGAAAGAAATTAAAAAACCAAGAAAGGGAGAGGAGACCGATCAATGGGGATGGAGTGATGAATTTGGGAGGACATGCAGCAGGGGAGTGGAATGGGAAAGGAGAAACAATGAAAAAACTGCAGTAATGGGGACGCACGGAGTCTAACGGAGATGGGAGTGAATGAGTAAAGTTGAGAGGAGGAGAGATAGATGGGAGGAAGAAGAGCTCTCTGACATCCTCACATGCACCGGTCACTTCATAACAGGCGCATGTGAGGGAGGCTCTACAACGTCCCCACCTGGGCTGGGGACGTCTATACATACCTTTAGACGTCCCCAGCTCCGCTGGGGACGTCTAAATATAGGCTTTAGACGTCCCCAGCCCAGCTGGGGACGTCTAAAGGTAGTGTTTAGACGTCCCCAGCTTCTATAGGTACCTTTAGACATCCCCAGCTGGGCTGGGGACGTCTAAAGGATTTTTTTTTATTTTTTTATGACGTTTAAAGGTAATCAGACGTGCCAAAAGATAAAATTTGAACCTGACCATATTTTGGGCGTCCCTTTTTCAAAAAGGGATGTCCTTTAGGGACTTTATAAGTATCTTCTGTAGTAGTGATTGTCTGAAGAGCAACGTTGTTGGGAATGGGAAACCTGACCTCCGAACCAATTAATTTGAGTCCTAACTCGTCCGGTTTGGTGTAATAGAGATCCTCAGGCATGGAAACAATCTCAATTCCATTAACAAACGCATATGAACCTGGGTGTGTTGAATTCGGAGTGAAAGATAAGTTGAGCCTCTCTCCATCCCCGACGTTGACGCAATATTCTTTGAAGATGATGTCTTCAGGGTAAGCATCGGCGGTGAGCGAAGCATTGAAATCCTTAAGGAGTGTAAAACCCCCAGATTTGACGGTGAAGAAGGCATTAAAACGATCAAAACGTGGATATGGAGCTGGGTAGAAGAAGAGGCGGAGGAATTTCTGGCCTGGAGAGACAGGGAATGAATAGGAGAACTGAGAGCGAGAGAGACGAGCTGTGGTGAAAGGAGCTTGTTGAGCAGAAGGAGATTGAGTAAGTGCTTTAGCTGCAACAGATTCGCCTTGTTCGGATAAAAACTTTGAGTCTTCGTCTCCCGTCCATGACCGCTCATTTCCAGATGTTTTGCCGGAGTTGCCACAGCTGATGCTTAAAAGATCATCAGGGGTGTAAATAGAAGCAAGTATGAAAGGAAAAAGCAGGGGAAAACACAGGAAGAAGATGGTCCATGATGATGAAGAATTTGTATGACTGAAGCTCATGTAAGGATGAAGAAGACGAAGTTTGTTCTTCATAGAGGGAAATTCGACAGAGCCAATGTAGAAATCAAAGAACACTAGGACCAGTAGTTGCCGTGGATGGTTGTAGTTTCCAGGAAGACGCCTGTGAGAGTAAACGCTCAAGTCTACGCAAAAGAACAAAGCCCTTAAACAGTTACGTGACCCGATGAACATTTGGTGCAGCCGTACTGGTTTGAGAAATCGATGATGCGACGAATAAGGGTGTGTTTGAACAGAGATAATTGGGCTTGTTTTAATTGAACGTATTGTAATATTATTTTTGGTAAAAGTCAAATTGTGTAATGTGATTTATGTTTGGATTGGCGATTGTCAATTAAACTTTTGTAAAAATAAAAACTTATTTGGATTGGCTTATGCATAAAGGCTTTTGTGATAATGGTAAGAGAGAGTAGGTGGAAAAATATTTAAAAAATCAAGTAAATATTTAAAAATTACATTAAAATATTAGGTGCTACTGGAAAAATATTTTAGAGTGGGTGGAAATCAATAAATCAGTATTATAAGTTTTGGGTGCTCTTTACTACTAAAAAAATATATTAAAGGTAAAATTGTAATCGGTCTCCTAAGACTGGGTACAACTGAAAAATTATTTTAAAGAGTTAAAAGCACCAAAAAATATTTTAAAGTAAATTTTGGAGTTGAAAAAGTATATTAAAGGTAAAATTGCAATCAATCTGATAATACGCTGGATACAGCTGAAAAAATATTTTAAGGGGTTAAAAACACTCAAAAAATATTTTTTGAGTGGGTACAACTAGAAAATGGGTAAAATTACAATCAGTCTGATAGTAAACTAGATAGTGGGTACAACTAGAAAAATATTTTAAGGGGTTAAACATACTTAATAAATATTTTTTGATACTATATACTATTTAAAAAACATTTTATGGGAAAAATCAATATCATATAACTAATTTTCAGACAACCCAATCTAGCATAAAATGTCACTAGCTTTTAACAAAAACTCCATTCTCTAGCTTCTCCCAATTGAACTTTCATCAATTGGCCTTTGGCAAAACCTTAATTGTCAATAGGCCTCTCGAAACACTAAAAAAAAATTGTTGGCTGTCAATTGGGCTTTTACCTCCTCCAACTGAGCTTATTGGCCTCCCCAAACAAATACTAAGAAAATTAGAAAAAGAACGATAATTTTGACTGAATATGGTAACTGGTAAACCAGAAAAAAAAAAAAAAAAAAAGGTGGGATATTTTCGTCTTGGAGCTAAAACTGGACCAGTGCATTAATGGGGAGCTAAAAATGGACCAGTCCTGTGCCCATTAAGTATCCATGGACGAGGGCCTCTTCTTTTCTTTTCTTTTTTCTTTTTTTTTCTTTTTATTTTGTCTTGCTCATGTTCATTATTGCAATTTAAGCTAATATCTAAGTATAAATTTATCTCTTATATTTATCAATTTTTTAAAATTTATTTTTATTGATACTTCATCAATAATAATTAAATAAGAGAGAAATGAAGGGAACTAATAAAGATGATTATGGTATTTTAGAAAAAAATGTTATATTAACTAATTTTTTTAATCAAAATAAATATTTTTTTTGGATTAAAAATCAAAATAAATATAATATACATTATTTTTACAATTAAAAAATGAAGATAAAATGATAAAAAAAGAAAAAGGATAAGACTCCCTCCAGTCCCAATCCAATTGGATGAGGGATTTTGATTACCTACACTCAGTGAGTGATTATGCATGATGCAGTCACTCCATCACAGCCTTTCATTTAATTCATCTTTTTTTAGCTTGACAGGTGGTACTATATTTTCATTAAAAAATAAATAAATAAAATTACCAAACTGACAAACAAAAGCAAAGGGAGTAGAACATTCAACCCGTCGCCCTTAATCAAATGCACTCACAGTAGAGTCGGGAAAATGGTTGAATCTCTTGAATCGGTCTGTTTATATTCTAAATTTATAAGAGTTAGATTTAAGATTTTTCTCTCAAAAGTGAAAACGGGTCTAAAAATGTAAGTTTATATATATATATATATATTAAAAAAAATTATTTATATGATAATAATATTATTGATTTTTTATATTTTATTAATGATGTTGCAAATATTTAGTTGTTATTATCTTTTTTAGAATTAATTTTTATAAATATTCTTACCAATTTTGTATTTTTTGACTTACTTTATGGTGATTGTCTTATTTATATATTGTGTTGTTTATTTTGTTGACTACTTACACTTTTCAAGACATATTTATAAGAAGTATTTTTAATTTTGTTAAGTCTTCTCATTAATTATTTGTAATTGTGATATGTAAGCAATAGTTTACCTTTAATTATGACTTAATGACTGTGTTTATTTGTTGCATGATACATGTTGTTTACACTCTAATTTTGACAACATTTATAAGTTAAATTAGGAATTTCATTGCCGTAATTTCTAAAAAAAACTGAAAAAAGTAAAAATTGTTAAATCTTGTGAAAATGACTTCAGGCCCTGTGAACCGACCTTGGCCCATATGCTCTCGGGCCAGGCTTTTAAAAAATAACAATTTTTCTTACTCCAAGCCTAAAAGAGGTCTGTCAAGGGCCGTCTTTGACTCTCAGTTTTCACTCCCAAGTAGGTAGGGGGTTGAGAAATGATGAAGGTGCAATTTTAATTTTGCACTATTAAATTTAGAGAAAATTTTATTTAAATATCAAATGAACTTATAAAACAAACAAAATTCTGTTTAACATTTTAAAAAATCTTAAAGATGATATGTATCAAATTAGAATTTTAAAGTATTGATGTTTTTACCATTTTGTCTCTTAAATTTTTTTTAATAAAGAAAAGATGCCCCTTGCCGAAGCACCATCGCTGTCGACTTGGACCCTCCGGAGGCCTCAGCTCTGACTGTCAAAGCTTCGGCTTCAAGAGCTTTTTTTGGGGGGTAGTTTTTTTTTTTAAAAAAAAAGGTTTAAGGGGGTGAGGGGTGGGATCGAATCCACCGCACCCCATAAAAAAGGGCTAACAAGCTCCTTTGATATATATATATATATGTATGTATGCATTAATATATGGTGGTCGGATCTCTGACAGTTGGATGGCAGTGGTGCTCCGGCAAAAGACACCTTTTCTCTTTTTTTAAAAAAAATTGAGGGATGAAATAGTAAAAATAGAAATACTTTAAAATCTCAATTTAATACATGTCATATTTATGTCATTTTTAAGTGTTGACAAATTTTTATGGATTTTATAAGTTTATTTAGTATTTAAATAGAATTTTCTTTTAAATTAATATAAATGCAAAAATATACATAAACATTCTAAAGGTGCAATAATACCAATGCCGTTTATTCTAACTAACTTCCTTCACTTTTGTTTTTAGTCGGTCCCACATGATGTGTTGGTCTCTCTCTGTTCACTATCATCTGCATCCTTCTGTGACCTATGCTCACATTACCCCTCGGCGACCTCGATTTGCCGCGCCAGCATCTTTCTTGATGACCTTTACACCATATTGTTGACTGGATCTGTGGAGAAGCAATGAGATCAAAGAATCTTTCCCCGATTTTCTTTCTATCTCTAAAGTTTCTAAAGAAATTCAATCACTAAAAAATGAAGAAAAGAGCAAGCATCACGGTTAAGACTAATAGAACAGGTTAAACTACGGGCAGAGGATCCATTGAATCCGGTTTAGGCATCAGATTTATCGCCACTCGGAATTTACGACGAAGATCTGAGAGAAGGTCCGTCTTCACCAACAATCTACGAGAAAAGTTGGCGGTTTATGCCGATATAAAAGTCGTCCTGGACTTGACGGCGCCAGTTGTCGTCATGGCCGACGATTTGGCTTCCTTGTTGCGACAGCATCTGTGTGAGCTTCGCGTTTGAAGATGAATCGGTTCCTACAAGCTCTGAAGATTTAAGTTCAGAGTAATTTCACAAAGGAGCAGAGAATGAAGGTAGAGGTAGTAGATCAATGAATCTTAGTGGTTACGAGGCATTTTCCTGGAGTGGATCAATGAATTTTGTCCTGTGCGGTGATGTTGCAAATCTGAAGCGGAGGATTTCCTAAGGAGCATGGAGATGAGATTGCGCGATGAAAGTAATGCAATTTTTTTTAAACATAAAAAAAAATTGTTAGGTAAGTATTTCTCCGCCCATTAACACACCACCATGCAAATTATGGCGACCTCAGCATTACTGTCCTGCCACATGACCTGTAAAGTCAAAAAGTTTTCTCTGTCAGACTTCAAATGGTCAATGTTAACGGCATTGTTAATGCCTCGTTTGGATTAGTATTTAAAGAGTTTATAAGTGTTTTTTACGTAAATCGAGACAAAACTCCTATCACATACTTACCTTAGGGTCTGTTTGGTTGGAGGGGAGGGGAGGGGAGGGGATGAAAAATGAGCCCCTCCCCTTGTTTGGTATGAAAAGTAAGAGGGGAGGGGCCCCAAAAAAGGGGCTCCAAATCCCTCCCACTCCCTCAAATTGGCTCCCTCCAAATTGGGGGGTTTTGGAGGGAGCTAAAAATTTGAGACTATTTTACCCCCATAATCTTTTCATATTCCTAATTATACCCTATGAATCTTCAATAAAAATATAACTTCTTTTATCATCTCCAGTGTTTCACGCTTGTGTGTGTTTTTTTCCAACCTTCTAGTTCAACCAAATCATGAGTATAAATATCTCCAGCGGAATGAATGGCGATTAAAATATAATTTTGGTGATGATATTTTCGCAGGTGAATTCGACTGTAAAATGTTATCCATAAATCTTTGTTTTTTTTTTTACCAGAGTTATCCATAAATCCATAATACAAGTGTGAGCGCATGAAATCTATTTTTGTTTTTGCAACTCCTCTGCATTGTTTTTCAATAGAAGGAATTTTTCATTTAATTTAATATGATAATTACTGGAATATTCATATAATAAGAAATTAAGTTGAGGGAAATTGAAAACTATTTCTATTTTATATCTTCATTTTTTTTATAAATTATATAATTCATATTGAGGTGTAAACTAATTTAAATAATTTATATAAGGAAAAATATATAAACTAATGTTTAAGGATAAAATGGTAAATTAAATATTATCTTCCCTCCCCTCCCCTCTTAAACCAAACAAAGGATCATTAAAAAACCTTTCCCTTCCTCCCCCTCCAACCAAACCAAACAAGGTGATCCACCCTCCTCCCATTCTATCCCCTCCTATCCATCCCCTCCCATCCCATCCCCTCCCTTTAAACCAAACAGGCCCTTATATATCGTAAATCACAATTGAAAAGATGCTTTTAAATGTTTCAATTGCTATTCCAAACAAACACAATATTGCTCGGTGTGTGTATGCATATTTTTACACTATATAACTTTAATGGTGCAAGATGCTTCTCACTATAAACTTTATTGTTAAAATTACACCTTAACCCGATTGAGAAAATTAAATAGGTTAATATAATATTTAATTTCTTAAACTTGTCTTCGTTTTAGTTTTAATCTCTTAAGTTTTAAACTATAAGTTTTGATCTATAAGTTTCAAATTATAGGTAGAAATTTATATATATATATATATATACAAAAATTTAGAAATAATTATTTCTCAACAAAAATTTGAAAATTCTTAAAGTGATCAATGCTTAATTAATTAATAATTATTCCAGTAAGTTAGTAATTTAAAAACACAAGAAGAAAGGTAGAGGAAACCATGCGTATAGGTGAAAGTAATAAATATTTTAAATAGATTTGCATATCTGATCTATACTTAAAATTTTGAATTGACAGTGAAAAAAAAGTTACGGATAGCAACCTAAAAGTTATAAGGATATAAATTCCATTTTAGTACGTACGCGTGTGTGTATATATGTATTTGTAAAAAAATTATAATAAATTCAAATGTTAAAAAGAAGACGGAATGGAAAAGAATATGAAAAATAATTAATTTTGATCTCCGGCCTATTTATATTTAAACTTAGTTGAAGAGCATCGAATGAGAATCTATAATTATTAAGAGAATGGATGTTATATCTTCTATAAGGTTCAGGTTTAAATACTAATTTGACATCTAATATTTTATTCTAAGCTTTTATGAAATTGAAACAAAGAAATAAAATAGAAACTAAGGAGGGTTCCAAATAAAAAAGAAAGAAAGAAATAATCTCTTAAAAAAATAGTCTTAAAAAATTGTCAATGAATTAATAGGACTATTTTTTTATTTTGAGTTTTTAAAGGACAATTTTTTTATTTTGAATTTGACTATAATTCTCGCTAAAAACTATCTCTGCCTACTTTCCTATCTAATTTTAACTATTCATCCGGAGACAGATACCTCTCTCTTTGTATATATATATATACACATATGTTCTGCCGGCATTAATTAGAAAGGCAGGAGGATACCTTGGCAAAAAAAAAAAAAAAACAAAGAAAGAAAGAAAGGCAGGAGGGTAAAAAAAGTCACGCCTCTCCTCTCCCTTGGTTTCCGAATGTTCTCCACCTTAGATTGCACCCTCTCGTCCAGATCAGTTTGCCGTCGTTATCATGTTCGGTGCTAGGCCAACAAATAGGTAGGGGGAGTTTGCCCTCCCCAGGTCCAGATTTGATTTTTTTAAAACGGGTGATTTTAAAATAAAATAATTATTTTCTGATAAATTGTTAGTTGAAAAAGTATCTTTATTTTAGATTATGTATCTATTAAAATAATTTTTTAAAAAAAATTAAAAAGAAAAAAAATCTGGACCCTCCAAATCAATCTGGACGGTCCAGAATTCTCTGCTCATCCCAAGGATGAGCAGGGAAACTGAATCCTTGTCATCTGTGGTTAGTGTTGTCTTCTCCCTTCTTCCTTTACTGTTTTTTGTTGTATGTGAAGTGTGGGTTCCATTTTCTTCTCTTTCTTGTGGCTAAACGTTCGAAAAAGGGGAGATTTGTGATGTTGATTAGCTGAAACAGTAAAGGGGAGAAAGAGCTTCTTTTGAGAGGTAACCATTATGGTATTTTTCTAGTTTGTGCATAAGGAAGATTGAAGAATATAATCTGATTTTTTAAGTTTGATTTCCTTAATGCTGAATTCCGGCGGTAACTATAAGGGTTTTACTTTAATTGATGAATCTAAGAATTAGTGAGTGTTTGGAATTGATTATTTTTAGGAAATAAACACTTATTATGTAAGTCAAGATAAAACTCCTCTCATATACCTACCTCGTATATCATAAATCACGAATTATAAGCAAGTATAAGTAAAAAATAAGCTATGCACTACGTGTCTCGTGAGTTGTGAAGTTTTGTTGATGCGATAAGTGGCTTGGGTAATACACTACAAAAAAAGGTATTTCGTAGCGGTGCATTTGTAGCAGTTACAGTTAACCGCTATAAATATTGACTTTTGTAGCGGTTCTCACATAAACAGCTACAACATTATAGCGGCAAGCTATGCGCCAAGTGGCATGACTGATTGTCAACGTTATTTGTAGCGGTTAAGAGGAAAAAACCGCTACAAATATGATGCAAGATTTCCGCCAAAATTTGTCGTGGTTATCATGTAGCGGTTACAACATATAAACCCCTACAAAGTTCACGCCACTTAGAGGGACCAAGTTGTGCCAGTTGTGTATCGGGTTTTTATAGCGGTTACTACGAATTGAACCGCTACAAAATGCTGAACATCGTTATTTGTAGCGGTTATGGGTCTATAACCGCTACAGAACTTCAAAGGTTATCATCACATTTGTAGCGGTTACATTTTCATAACCGCTACAGAACTTCAAAGGTCATCACATTTGTAGCGGTTATTTTATAACTACTACAAAGTTTTGTTGTCCTAGCTTTTTTGTAGTGGTTGATGTAGCGGTTATTTCAAGAATCGCTACAAAACCCACAACTATAAAAGACTGCCACCCCCTTCATTTTTCTATTTGGCCATTTTGTTTTTTGAAGTTTCTTTGAGAGTTTTCCTTCAGATTTGAGCATTTATACGTTTGTCGAAGAGTTTTCGCTGCAACATTTCTCATTATTCTCATTTGAGGTATGGACAATACGTATTTTATTTTTATTTTTATTATAATTTCATATATAAATGTGACTAAATTGGTTTTCTTTTTTTGAATTTTTGTAGTTGATATGACTTCAGGAATTGACAAGGGAAAGGAGCCTGAGGCCCCTAGACTGATTCTGTAGGGTAGCAGCAACAGAGGAGGGGGCAGTGGGGGGAAGTTCAGAGGGAGGGCAACCACGCCATTTCAGCCCATCTCCCCGCAGCAGCCATAGGAGTCGGCCCTACCACACCACCGCAGACGGTTTCACAGGAGACGACCGCACCAGAGGTGCCTGATCTAGGAGAGGGAGAAATTAGTGTTAGTGACTATGACACGAACGAGGACTTCAAGATCCTGATTCTGATAAGAGAGATAAAGCTATAGATAAATCATGGATTAGGATGCCACGCAATTCTCCGAAAATATTTGTACGAATTAAACAATTTCTTGGATTTTGCATTCACTCATGCAAGCTATAATGGCAAGATTGTCTGTCTGTGTTGGAGTTGCAAGTTCAAGAAGTGGCATGTACGACAAGTTGTTAAGGAACATTTGCTTATGAAGCCTTTCCAGGAAGACTATACATTTTGGGCAATTCATGGTGAGAAGGTCGGTATGAGATATGATGATGCTCGTCCTCGAAGTTCACAAGTTGGAGTTCAACTAGATGAAGATGATCTAGTTAATGATGCTGTGCGTGATGCTTTTGGATTTCAAGGTGACAACTTCAACGAAGAAGTGCACAGTGTAACCCTCTTCGTAATTATGATTCGAAATACGTATTTTAGAATGAAATAGAAACCAATAATAATAAAACTCACTTTTTATTTACGATAGGGTTTTCACAAATATTTTAAAAATTTCTACCTTAACTAGTTTCAAACTTCACAATTCGAATATAATTACCTTGTGTAGTTAAATTGTATTTATATATCAGAGTGTACAACAAAAATCCCGGCAACCCCGAGGTTTCATATATAATCTAAAGGTTTATAAACTCCCATTTAGGGGATTACACAACCATATCCAAAATATTATTTACATCTTAGAACAATATAGAGTAATCCTATTCCAAAATAGATAACTAACAGTCCATATTAACATTCCCTACAAAATCCTAGCTACTCCTGGTTATCCGTTTCTTCTGTTTTCACACGCAGCTGATGATATCCCAACCTTAGATCAATCTTTGAAAACACACACGACCCAGATAGTTGATCTAACAGGCCATCAATTCTTGGGAAAGGGTACGTGTTCTTGACGGTAATCTTGTTTAACTCTTTATAATCAACACACAAACGTTTCTTTTTAATGAATAACACTGGAGCTCCCCACGGCGACACATTGGGTCTAATGAACTCCTTCTCAAGCAAGTCTTCAATTTGCTTCTTCAATTTCTCTATTTCATTTGGGGCCATGCAGTATGGGGCCTTTGATATAGAACCAACTCCAGGCACAATCTTGATTGGGAATTGAACTTCCTTTTCCGGAGGCAATCCACTAAGGTCATTAGGAAATACCTCAAGGAATTCATTTACCATAGGTATACTACTTAGAGTTTTTTCGGTCTCTCCTTGGATAGCAAAGAACACCATATACCCCTGACAACCTTTCTCTAAATATTTCTTAGCTTTGGCCGTCGAAAGGAAATTTAGACTGCCATTCACATCCTCAACACTTTAAGAAGTAGGATACACTATCCTCTTATTCCCACAATCTAATAGCACATTATTTGCCGTCAACCAATCGAAACCCAAAATGACTTTTAATTGATATAGCAGTAGACAAATCAAATCAATAATGAATTGGTGCCCCTCCACAGTTATGACACAATTTAGGTAGGCTTCGGCAGCTATGGCCTTGACACCTATCGGCGTCGACACAACTAGATCAAATGGCAATCTATGCACATACATACCCAGGCGCTTCACGCAATCATAAGTAATGAAAGAGTGACTCGCACCCGAATCAAACAATGCTTGCAACACATTGCCATTAAGGAGGATTTTACCTTGGATGATATCAGGAAACTTCTGGGCTTCCTCATAAGTCATAGCAAATACTCGGCCCTGAGTCCTCGGTCGTTGCTCCGCCTGTGGCTGTTGACAATCTTTAGAAAGATGCTCCGGTCGCTTACAATTAAAACAGATCATTTTTCCCCGACAGTTTCTACCATAATACGGCTTATTGCAATGGGGACATACCCACTATGTCGAAGATTTCTGAGGCTCACAATCCCTGGGCTAGTAGGGCTTCTTACTAGTACCCTGGGATAAAGAGCATCCTTGGCCCTTCCGCTTTTAGGAAGTAGTACCCTTACCAGGTTCATTGTGGTTAATGGTAGCCTTAGCCGGATACAAATCTCTCAAATTATTTTTAGTGATTCTGCATTCCTCGACCGCCTTGTTGAATTCGATAAATCAGTGGGTGGCTAATCTCTTTCTCAATTCTGGCCTCAACCCACGGATGAGCATATCTGAACTCCATTCCTTATCATCCATGTTCCATAGATAAGAGGAATACCAGGACAAACGGATGAAATGGGACAGATAATCATCAAAAGTTTCTGTGTCCCTTTGTTTGATAGACAGAAATTCTGTTTCCTTATCCAACCGCACTGACTTGGGGAAATATTTCTCATTGAATTGTTGTTGAAACAGCTCCTAGGTCATTGGCACATTTCGACTCTTTAATGTTAGGGCAATATTTCCCCACCAACGATCTGTATCACCCTCGAGCTTGTATACTGCCAATTGTGCCTTTACCTTATTTGGGCACTCAAGAACCTCAAAGATCTTCTCAAGACGGTTCAACCAATCTTCAGCCGCTTGAGGATCAAATCTACCTTTGAACACTGGGGGCAAGTGCTTTCAGAATTTTGAAACCTAGTATTGTAGATCCCTTTCCTCTCTAACTGGAACTTCATAAGATTCCTGGTTTGGTCCAGCATGAGGAGGTGACTGAGTGGCCGGCCGACCCTTCTGCAGTTTCTTCTCTATGGGTCCCCTCTTGGTTCTCCTCTTGTGTGGACTGACCCCAGTCTTCTTTATTCTTTCCTCTCTCTATTTTGAGCTCTTTTCTTAGCTTAGTGATCATGTCTCGCTGATCCTTTATTAGACCCATTAACTCTTGCATTGGATCTGGTGGATTGTCATTAACTACCTCCACCTCTGGGTCTATTTATTGTACTCCGAGACAATCCTTTGTCTTTTTCATTCTACAAATTATTCCCTACGTCAGTTCCATAGATAATGTATACACATAGTTCACAAGTCTCATATATATCTACAACACAGAACACTTATGTGTATACACAACAAACCAATAGAAATCATCTTCTACCACTATAGCCAAAACTAAGGGAACTATCCTAGCAAACTCTACCATTGCTAGGAACTACAGCTCTGATACCAAAAATGTAACCCGCTTCAGAATTATGATTCAAAATATGTAATTTAGAATGAAATAGAGACCAATAATAATAAAACTCATTTTCTATCCCTTCCTTATGGTAGGGTTTTCACAAATATTTTTAAAATTTCTACCTTAACTGGTCTTAAACTTCATAATTCGAATATAATTACCCTGTGTAGTTAAATTGCATTTATATATCAGAGTGTACAACAAAAATCCCGGCAACCCCTAGGTTTCATATATAATCTAAAGGTTTATAAACTCTTGTTTAGGGGATTACACAACCATATCCAAAATATTATTTACATCTTAGAACAATATACAATAATCCTATTCCAAAATAGATAACTAACAATCTAAATTAACATCCCTACAAAATCATAGCTGCTCCTAGTTATCCATTTCTCCTTAGAGCCACTTGCCCTGTCTGAAGGTTAGTCAAAGGAAAGAATGAGATTCAAAAGAATCCCAGTAGTAACATGCAAGAAAATCATCAAGCAGCATCACAGCGTAAAGCACAGCACGCAGGCTGCCACATATGCACATAATAAACCTAGGGTGAAGGTTTCACAAATAGGCTTTCGGCTTTCACATATAGCCTTACGGCTTTCACATAGTCTCATCTCCTCGGATTCCACCGCCCCGAAGGTATGATCCTCCCACCGTCGACACGGATGGGTCGCAGGTGATAGACTCACAAACAATGATCAAACAAATATACCATGTATCACATATAGTACAAGGGAAAAGAGTCACTACCTTGTTCTTTCCTGACTGGCGCCAGCACAAGCTACTCGCGATCAGGACAAATGTCGAATCCTACAATTCCAAATGCATCATTTAGACACTTCTATAGTGTTTCTAAGGGTTATACGAGTCTATAATGAAAATTTACAAAAATGCCCCAGGGGACTTTGCTCGGGCTCGCCGTACCCGGTTCGGTTGCATCTTTCCCGAAATTCAAACCTAGGCTATTCTAGCATATTTCCACCCAAGAAATCCATTTCCAAACTCAGAATTATCAAATTCAATTTTAAATTACAAATTTACCCTTGGCAGGCCCCACTTTATGGGTTTCAGGGGCGTTTTCGAAATTATGTTTTTTCGGCCTTTTTTGAAAAAGTGACCAACTGTAACCCCACCTAATTTTCTCTTTTGAACTTAATGGAACCATCAAATCATTGAAAATCCAACTCTAAGACCCATTTCTAGAGCTAGCCAAAATTTATGAGTTCTTAGGGAAAAATCGGGGTTTTACAATTTTGGCTCCATAAATGCGTTCCTTTATACTCCTAGCCACTTAATTAACTATTACATTAGGTTATAACTACCATTTGAACCAAAATTGGGGAACATAACCCTTAGGCAACTCAATTCCCAAAATTTAAAACCAATGGCAATCTGGCAAAATTTCACCGACTAAATTGCCCACAGCAGCTAGAATAGTTAATATATGAAGGTTTGGAAGTTACTTCAAGCTCCCACAAGTTTTTCCCAAACATGGCTGAAAATCCTAGGTGTTCCACAATAGATTTTAAGCTTTCAAACCTTAAAGAACAAAGAGGAGTAGCTTAGGGTTGGAGTTATACGTGTTAGGAGCTAAATCGTCGGAGATCGGCTTACCTTGCGAGATTTCTTCTCCTTTCTCTCTCTAAAAATCTGAATGTTCTCTCTCACTTTTAGCTGCTGTTTTTTGTGTGAAATGCTGAATGAAGAAGATGAGAATGATATATTATAATATCATATATCCTTTTAATGATTTATGGAATTTTCCAACAATTCCAAAACTAATTTTTATTACATAACTTCCTACATTCATGTAACCATGCCATCATGTCCAACCAATATTTCCTTATTTATGCCACATGTAGGAGACACCTAGGGGTCCTTCCCTATGGTCTTAATTGGCTTCACAACTTGTTTCGGTTACGTATACACATAAAGTTTCAATTTTTGTCAAAATTGCATTTTTGTTCAAATTTTCCATAAATTCATATTAAATTGACTAAAATATTCTAAATATATTTTTCCTTTTATTTTCCTTAATTAATTGAAATTATCTTCAATTAATCAGAAAATAATTAATTTTGTGATAATTTGACAAAATTACGATTTTACCATTACCTTTCTAATCCAATTTCTTCTTTTATTTTTCTTTGGCCAATTTCTATCTATTTTGGACCAAATATTTTCTCTGATATTTCTTCATTTTTGGACCTTAATATTGGACTTTTTAAATCACCCAAATTAATTCCATATTCATTTTTGCCCAATTTCTCATGAAATTGAACATTTATAAAATTCATAAATTTTAGATTCATGAATATTCACCATTTTATTGAGTTTCCCCAAATAATTACAATATATTTTTTGAATATAAAATTTGGTGAGTTACACACAGTTTAGAGTCGATGTTCATGAGGAATGAAACAACTCGGGATTTTTTTTTGCTTGATGGATGAAGTGGATTGTCCTTTATATCAACGTTGTCGAAAATAATCTAAATTATCTTTCTTGATTAAGTTGTATCATATCAAGTGCTTGTGTGGAATCACAGATAAGTAAGTGTCAATGTTGCTTGATTTATTACAAGATGCATTCCCCGACACGGAGATTCCCACAACGTTCTACGAGGCCAAGAAGATTATCAACAGGTTGGGGTTGAACTATCAAAAAATGATGCATGCCCGAATGATTGCATACTGTATTGGGGAGATGATTCCAGCAGGGAGACTTGTAAGAGATGTCATGCATCTAGGTACAAGACAATTTGGAAGGGGAAAAAGCAGAAGAAGAAACCTACAAAGACTCTCAGGTACTTCCCTTTGAAGTTGCGCCTACAAAGATTGTTTATGTCATCCAAAACAACAGAGCACATTAGGTGGCATAATGCAGATAAGAATGAAGACGGTAAATTAAGACATCCCCAGGATGCAGTCGCCTAGAAAACGTTTAACAACGACTTTCCATCTTTCGCGACTGACCCTAAAAATGTTCGGCTTGCTTTGGCGACCGACAGTTTCAATCCATTTGGGAATCTTAGCATAAATTACAGTATTTGGCCGGTAGTCTTAGTTCCCTACAACTTGCCCCATGGATGTGTACGAAACAAAGCTCCTTCATTATGTTTATGATCATTTCAGGAAAAAAGGCACCGTGTAATGACCTCGATGTGTATCTCCAACCGCTTATTGCGGAATTGCTTGACCTATGAAATGTTGTCATCAAGACATACGACGCTTACGGGAAGATATTGTTCAACTTACGTACAACCTTGATATAGACGATTAGTGACTTTCCTGGTCTTGGCACATTATCTGGTTGGAATATGCATACTGCGTCGGTGTGTCCAGCTTACAATTTTGACTCTGACATAGTACGCCTTCCACACAACCGAAAATGGTGCTTTATGGGTCATCAAAGGTTTCTCGATGGAAGGCATAAGTTCATATTGCAACGGAATGGCTTCAATGGGAAACCAAAAAAAAGAGGATCACCTCAGACTTTGTCTGGTATAGATATCTTACAGCAGCTTGGGCATGTTGAATTCAAGTTCGGAAAGAGCAACGATTCAACATAAGCTCACCAAAAGATGCGCAGGACTTTGGCGCCTTAATAGTGGAAGAAGATAAGTATTTTCTTCACTCTTCTATATTAAAAATCTAATTTACTTCACCACAGTCTTGATATCATGCACATTGAAAAAATGTTTGTGATAATGTGCTATATACGCTGCTTAACGAACCCAGCAAGACAAAATATCATCTTCAAGTGAGGAAAGATTTATGTTTCATGGGAGTTTGTGAAGACGCTTGGCCAGAGGAGCATGAAAAATTTTAACTGGCAAAGTTTACCCTCACAAAACCGAACAAGGAAGTCTTCCTTGCGACGTTGATGAAATTAAAAGTTCCTGATGGGTATTCAAGCAACATTTCTCGATGTATTGACTTATAGGCTCGAAAGGTTGATGGCCTGAAGAGTCATGACTCACATGTTCTTATGCAAAAGTTACTCCCTTTGCCTATAAAGAATGCACTTCCTCCCAATGTGTCTATCGTTTTGGTAGAACTTTGTTCTTTCTTTTGGAAGTTATGTTCCAAGGTTTTGATCGTTGAGGAGCTCGATCAACTGCAGTCTAAAATCATTCTTACACTTTATCATTTGGAGATGATCTTTCCTCTATCCTTTTTCACTGTGATAGTTCACCTTACAGTCCACCTCGTTCATGAATAAAAGCTCACTGGCCCAGTTAAATATCGATGGATGTATTTGATTGAGAGGTACTCATTTTAAATATTTGCTTCATTGTTAGTTCCTATATTGTTAGTCGTTCTTTTCAGCATTTAGTATCATTTTCCCTTCTTTACTACATAGGTTTTTTGGGAATTAAAATTTTACGTAAGGAATAAGGTGTGGCTAGAAATTTCTATAGCTGAAGGCTATATAGGGGATGAGGTGCTGTATTTTTGTTCAAGGTACTTTGATGACTTTGAGACAGCTTTCAACCACCCACCTCGTATTGACGATTGTCCTGAACCTGTGCCAACATCAGGAGAATTTATCCCTCGTGTTGGTAAACTAGTTGGAGGAACTAAGAACTTCAAACTAACGGCAACTGAGAAATTGCAAGCACATAGACATGTCTTGATTCATTGCACTTAAGTTGAACCTTTAATACAATAAGAATTATACACTCACATGTTATTCTATATCTTTCATAACATTTTTCACTTTTATTTCACTATCGCCTTCCCATGATTAATTACAGGAAATTCAGAAGTCATGTTAAGTGTCAACTCAGGATCTACACACAAACATCCTCCAAAGTTGACAAAAATGTCCACAGAGAATTCCCAAGCTGGTTTGCGCGCAGAATACTAAATGACCACAACCCACGCTCACCAGATTTCAGAGCTCTCGCAATCGGCCCTCTTGACAATGTAAAAAGGTTTACAGCATACAATGTCAATGGTTTCAAGTTTTGCATGGTTTCATGAGATTAAGGATTGCAAACTCAAAATTTGGGTGCTTATGGCACCTTTGGGACAAGGAGTTATGTGAGTAGCAGCGACACCAACATGCAGTTCAGAGGTGTCCCTTACTATGGAAAGCTTCTTCATGTCGTCGAACTTAATTACCAAGGCCATTTTATCGTGATGCTGTTCAAGTGTTTGTGGGCAAATACCACTACTTCCCAGGGACTGACAACTGATGACTTAGGGACACATTAGTCAATTTCTCATGGCCAATTAATACCGGTAATTCTCAAGATGATGAGCCGTTTATTCTTGCCTCAGAGGCACACCAGGTTTATTATGTTGAGGACAAGTGGTACATGGATTAGCACATGGTCGTTCATTTAAAGCCACAAGAACTTTACGACATGGGTGCAGGCGATAATATTGCCTACGAGTGTGAGCCATTTCAGCCAGCCAATTTCAAAAACTTCTTCCCTGAAGGCGATGACAATTTACCTCTACTTCGGTGCATTTTTTTGAGTTCACATCATTTAAATTAATTTTTTTAACATAATAATACATCACTAACAATTTTTGTAGGGATGGCGAGGATGCATGATTAAACAAATTATGTTTTTGTCTTAAAAAAATATTTAAAAATAAATAAATAAAATGTTTGTAGCGGTTTATAAACCATTACAAAAACAACAATAACCGCTACTAATAAAAACCACTACAAAACTCAATACACGAACCACTACAAGTTCTACGCATATCCCTATAAATACCCCTACCATATCTCATTTCAAACACTCTCCTATTTCTTTCCACCTAACCCCTCCTTTATTTTCTCTCATTCACAAATTTTTTTCTCTGAGTTGAGGAGCTAAACAAGGTGATCAAATATGGTAACAAATTTTTAAATTTTTGATTTCAATAATTTTTTCCTTCGCATAAAATTTATTCTCACTATTTTTTTTTGCAGTTATTTAAGAGCTTTTTCTCATTTTCACCTATTTTTCTTACACAATTATAATCACATTGTAGTAGACAACATAATAGTTCTTTGTTACCTAGGTATCCTCAATAATATTATCAATACAATCTTCACTCTTTTCCAACTAAATCAAATCATTCCTTTTAAATTATAAATGAGCTAAACTATTGTATAGTAAGCTAAACTACTAAAATAATAAACTATTTAATTTAAAATAAAAAAAACAAATGATTGTATTTTTTTTTAAAAAAAATTTGGCTTACTTTTGTAGCGGTTATTTAACTACCACTAATTAACGGTGCTATTTTCAAAAGGCAATTAATTTTTTGGCACCAAATTTGAATTTCTATGAAATTAGTAGCTGTTCAATAACCACTACTAGTTGATGGCGCCATTTTTAAAATCCAAATTAGTAGCGGTTTGTGAACCGCTACAAAACGGAACCAAGTTTTTATTTTTCATTTCCCGCCTTCCAAATTTTAAGGTTTGATATTTGTAGTGGTTAAAGTTGAGAGAAAATGAATATTTCTCTTGCAGTGTTGTAGCGGTGGGTTTTAACCGCTACAAATATAGTAGCGGTTATTATGCTTGAGTAGTAGTTTAAAATAACCTCTACAAATCCGCTTGCAACAGTGGATTTAGTAGCGGTTTCATGAACCATTACTAATGATGTTGGTAGCAGTTAAAACCGCTATGAATACACATTTTTAACTGTTACTAAATCACATTTTTTTGTAGTGATAATTATAGAAAATTTGGGTAGGGGGTTCCATTTATAGTTGAGATTCTGCCAAAATTTCTATAGAATGCTTATTGTTTATGTTAAGGAAAATATAATTAAAAATTGTATATTCTATGTGTTCAATAAATAATCGTAATATAGATGAAATTTTTTTAATATTATAGGCTCAATGGGTGTGAGTTTTCTCACATTCCATGTTGGTCACCTATTAATTTTTAGAGTGTGATAGATTGGTATCAAGGCTCAGGTTTCCTATAGTTACGTGGAGCAAGGATTCTTCATTAGGGTCTCAATTATTATTATGAATTTGGGCATAATCATAATTGAGGTACCATTGATGACCTTATAGGAGGTTTTTTGTGTTTTTCTTCTTATTGCTAGATATATTAATGCATATAAGTCCTATATATATATATATATGTTAGAATAAAGCATGCTTTACGTAGTTATATCACAGTTACAACATAAGATATTCTACAATTACAGCGGAAGACTTCAATAAATACCTCTTGCCATAGCTTATCTCTAATCTGAGAGAGTTTACGAACATTGAAGATAAAACTGCAAAACAAAATATGTCAGAAGATAGGTTGTTAGGTCACTCTTCTAACTGACTGTAAGGCACAGTGATGACAACTGGTGTGAGAGCTGTCGCCAGTCAGGGAACCTCAAAAAGCAGTTAGGTTTTTCTCGTATGCTTTGTTTAGATGGCCATAAACTTAATTGTATTATTTAACCATTAGAATTAATACATAAATAGCTTATCCACTGGTTACCGTACTCCTATAGTTGGGCATGGATCTGACTTATAGGTCACACCCAGGATATTTTAATTAATAACCTTATTAATAACTGATAAATTATATTATAATAATTAAAATATGTCACATTCTCCCACTTGGCCTGTATCTAATGTCAGTTGACTTTTTCAAATTAAATTAAGGTTATGATGCAAGAATTATAGCGATAAGTCCTCTTAAGCCCAGTATTATATGCAACACCCTTATTTAATGGGTATAACTTTATGAATAAACGCCTATGTTTATTCGGTTTCAAACTCTATGTCTATTATTCTCATCAACATAATGTATACAGATAATGATAGAGATAATAAATCTCAAAAATTAATTTCATTGTATACCTCTTCTATATGAATGAAGGTTTAACCCCCATTTAAAGGACATGTAACACAAACGCATTCAATTTCAATCCCTTAGTCAAAGGATCAGCTAGCATGTCCTTTGTATTGATATGATCAACCAAAATTTTTCCACATGCAATTATCTCTTTTAAACTTAGGAATTTCAGTTCAACCCATCAGCTTCGACTTCCACTCCTTCTATTATTTGCAATGGCCACTGCGGCTGTGTTATCACAGTACATCCTGATTGATCTAGAGATTGAATCCACAATCTTAAGGCTAACAATGAAATTCATTATCCATATTGCTTGTGAACTAGCCTTAAAACACAATATGTACTCAGCATCACAAGTAGAGGGAGCTGTAAGTGTTTGTTTTATACTTTTCCATGAAATAGCTCCATCTGCTAGGAGGAAGATGTAACTGATAGTAGATTATTTGTGTCTAAATATCCTCCTAGATCAGAGTCTAAGTAACCAACCTCTTCCAAGATTTCTGTTCTTCTGTATGTGAGCATGTAGTGCTTAGTACCTTGTAAGTATCTAAACACTTTCTTTACAGATATCTAATGTGCTTCCCTTGGATCGCTTTGGTACCTTCCTAACATGCCAACAACAAAAGCTATATAAGGTCTTGTGCAAACTTGTGCATACATCAAACTTCCTACTGCTGATGCATATGGAACACTTTCTATTTGCTTTCTTTCAAGCCATTTTGGGGACATTGATCTAGACTAAACTTGTCCCTTTTCTCAAGAGGAGCTAGGTTAGCTTAACAGTTTTAAATCCTAAATCATTCAAGAACTTTGTTGATATAGTTTTGTTGAGACAAGCCTAAAATGCCTTGATCTCTATCCTTATAGATCTTGATGCCAATGACATAGGATGCCTCGCCTATATCCTTCATATCAAAGTTCTTGCACAAAAAATGTTTCACTTCACGTAATAGTCCTAGATCACTAGTAGTAAGTAGTATGTCATCAACATACAAAACTAGAAATATGATCTTGCCCCCACTAACCTTGTGGTATATGCATTCATCTATGATGTTCTCATCAAAACCAAATAATGCAATTACTTCATGGAACTTCAAGTACCATTATCGTGAGGCTTGCTTCAAGCCATAGATCAATTTTGTCAACTTGCATACCAAATTTTCCTTATCCTTTGCAATGAATCCCTCAGGCTGCTTCATGTAGACTTCTTCCTCAAGTACCCCATTAAGGAATGTAGCCTTGACATCCATTTGGTGTAACTCTAGATCAAAATGTGCAACCAATGCCATGATTATACAGAAGGAATCTTTCATTGATATAGGAGAAAAGTTTTCCCTGTAGTCGACCCCTTCCACTTGTGTGAAGCCCTTGGCAACCAACTTAGCCTTGTATCGATCAATGTTACCTTGTGAGTCTCTTTTGGTTTTGTAAACCCATTTACAGCCAATGGCTTTAGACTTACTTGGTAACTTCACAAGATCCCATACACCATTGTTTGCCATGGAATTCATTTCATCAGTTATAGCATCATGCCATAGCTTTGAGTTCTCACTCTTAATAGCCTGAGAAAACGTTAATGGATTATTTTCAATGCTATTATCGCAATCAATTTCAGTAGAGTACACCACGTAGTCACTAGGTAATGCTTGTCTTCTTTCTTTAGTTGATCTACCTCTTGGGTTGGTTCAGATTATTCATTCAGGACATCCTCTACCACAACTTGTCTTCATTCTCCATGTGTGGGAGGTGGATAAATCTAAACAAATTCTTTATTATGTAAATCAGGGGTTACTTCTATATGATCATTGTTTGTTTGATCACTCCCACTAATCACATCATTCCCAAGGAAGACAGCATTCCTAGATTCTTTAAAACATGCAAAAGGTGGAGGACAATAGAACCTATAACCTTTAGTCATATATGGATTACCTACAAAGTAAGCTCTAATGGTTTTAGGATTTAGTTTATTTTCTTGTGGATTGTATACTCTTACTTCTGCAGGATAGTCCCATACCCTAAGGTATCTTAAACTAGGTTTCCATCCTTTCCAAATTTCAAAGGGTGTTTTTGGCACTGTCTTTGTTAAGGCTACGGGTACACCAAGCATGATCGAACATGGTGCCTATGGTTACATTAAACCAAATTACAGAACAAGTAGGGGTTGCAACAGTGGTTGGTCCTGAACATTTCCAATCGAACTGAATTATGGAAAGAGTAGGGGTTACTATGGAAGTCCAGTGGGATCCAACTGTGATAGTAAGATAAGTATGGGCAAACAATGTAGTCCCGCCTATAATGTATTAGATAGTGTGAAACATCAAAGTGGCACAACGAAAGTATGATAACTGTATGTGCTTGGGCTTAAGACCTAGTGGATCAGTGTGTCCATAGGCTGGTAGATGAATTTAGAGATGTGACAAAGCCAAGGAATGGGGGTAGTGACCCTCGGCTATATGATCATTATGTTGCATTGCTTGTGAGCCTGCACATGAAAAAGGGATGGATTGATAAGAAGTGATCCATAAGTTGTAGATGTTCAAATTTCAAGGACGAAATTTATTAAACGAGGGGAGAAATGTAATATCCCAAATTTTGGGATTGGAGGCTTGGGAATAAGCCTGAATTAAGTGCATTAATAAGCCCCAGTATAGAATGTGACCCAAATTTATTCCCTAATATTTCTTATATCTTTGGAGTATTCAGAAAGTAAAATGGTGAATTTTAGAGAATGTGATTAAGCTTATAGTGAAATTTCTTGTGAGGCAGTGAGCTTATCATGTGATTTTGTATGAAATCTTACATGGTGAAAGTAGACATCGTGATCATTAATTTGATAGGTCATATGAATCATTTAGAGCTATATACAAAGATTTATGAATTTTTGAAATTAGCCCAGAAAAACTGGAAAGTTTCTGGAGCAGCATTCAAAGAAATTAAATATGGTAATTTTATACTTCCAATTGGCAAAAGACTATATTTTTCCCTGAAATTAGACTCAATAAGGGTTCTATAGCCTTTAGAATCACTCCGATACGATGTCTACAAATTTAGTTATGATTTTTCAAAGTTTGGGCAGAAAATCTACCAGAAAATCTGAATATGGGAATTATGACATAAGCATGATATTACAAAATACCTTTTTCTTCATCTTCTTCCTTCATTTCCGTCACCAAACAGCAGCCATGGAGAGAGGAGTTGAGAAATTATAGAGAGAGAAAGAGAAGAAAACTCAAGAAGTAGGTCGATTTCTTCGATGAATTCATACCTAACACGTATAACTCTACTCCGAGGCTACTCTTCTATGTTCTTCAAGGTTTGTGAAGTTAAATTTTGGTGTGGGGAAAGCTAGGGTTTTCGACAACACTAGGAAAAGCTAGAGAAAGTGAAAGGTAACTTCCAAACCTTTGGTTATTGATTGTTCTAGTTGCTGTAAGTGGTTTAATTGGTGAAATTTTGCTGGATTGTCTTTGTTTGTAAATTTGGAAAATGGGTTGTTGGAAAGGTTATGCTACTGAAATTGGTACTAAATGGTAGTTATAACGTGATCAAATAGTTAATACAGTGATTAAGAGTAGAAAGGAACACGTCTGTTGTCACAACCTCATCTTATTTTCTCCTATTTCAAAGTATTTGCGGAAAATGATACGCAGTTCAGTGGGCAATACAAGAAATGCATAAATATATTGATATTATGTGCACGATTATGAAAATTCACCATAGAGGTTCGTACTTGATAATTACAATTAATGTAGCCTCGTAATGTTACATGGGTGTTTAAACCCGTCCTAGCAAAACGGAGACATCTTCTAGCATTTGTTCCACCACGCAATCCCCTTCATACGGTTCTCTTCATTGTTCTTAGCATATCTTCTGTCTTCTCCTGTCTAAATTGTTAGTAGGGGAGGGTGAGATTCTGGGGAATCTCAGTAGGAAAGCAATACCAATATGCATGCAAGATAAGTGCTTAATGCATGACATGCTTGCATTACATAACTCATGCTCACACAATGACATATCTGCATGCTCAATGTTTCAATCAACATACATATGGCCATAGTATAAACAGAAACAGAGCTTCAATTATTCATATATATTTCACATAATCAAGCAAAGCAATAACATGCATCAATACACCAGTACAGATATCAAATAAATGTAGGAGAGGCAAGTTCCCTACCTTAATCGCCCTTCCCTGATCTTTGAATAACGTTCCTCGATTTGCGTGCCAATCCCTCGGGCTCTCTACTCGTCCTCTTAGGCTTCTTAGATCCTCTCACTCTAGGCACCTCCTCCTTCTCTTCTTGATCTCAAGATAAGCTTGCTTAATCCTTCTCTCCTTCCTTCTCTCCTGGCTTGAATTTTCCTTAAGCTTTTTTCTCTTCTCTTTCTTGTTGCAAGTGACAAAAATGAAGGCAAGAGAAGGAGGATGAGGCTTCATAAATTTTCCTCCCTTAATTATACACCATGGATTTGATCAAGGGATCATAATGTGACACTTGTCATAATCCTCCTTTCTTCAAGTTTATGTCATACTTACTCCCTTTGGTTTCCCATTAGCATTGAACTAGCTTTTCTTTTCTTGGTTAGCTTAAAAAAATGTGCTCCCTCTCTTCTCTGACCAATCAAGTGTTCTCCGAACTAAATCCAACTTCCTACTCCACCAAGCAATCAAGTTCACCCATTCCTTCACTCTAGCTTACCATCATGCACTTCAACATACCTTCATATAATGTACACTCCATCATTACCATCATTATGTATCATTTTGACACGTGCTCATACAACTCAATTATAATTGCATTAATCAATTTCTAACACATTTTATTTTAAATTTTCAGAATAATACCAATTCTGGAAGATTTTCTACCCTAACTTTGAAAAATCATAACTAATTTTGTAGATATCGTTTTGGAGTGATTCCAAAGGCTATGGACCCTTATTGAGTCTAGTTTCAAGAAAAAGTATGGAATTTTACTATCTGAGGTCATATTATTCCCAGATTTTAAATATTTGACCGCTGCTCAAAAAACTTTCCAGATTTTCTGGGCTAACTTCAAAAATTCATATCTTTTTGTACATAGCTTCAATTGATTCGTATGACCTATCAAATTAAATCTTAGGATGTCTGCTTTCATTCTGTAAAACTTCATAATTGTTTCTCATCATTTGGTCTTCCAAAACCACATGACATATTCACTGCCTCGTAGGCGATTTCACTGAAAACACTATTCAACTTTCAATTTTCAATATTCAATTCCTTTGGCCTTAAATATTCACCATTTCATTGAATTTCTCAATTAATTACATTATATTTTAGGTGAATATAAAATTTAGGATGTTACAGTTCTCCTCCACTTAAATAAATTATGTCCCCGAAATTTGCTATACTTATACATTCATGAATTCTGGGTAACGCTTCTTCATACTTTCTTCCATTTCCCACATAGCCTCTCTGGGCGATAACCCTCTCCAGACGACCTTGACAAACAGAATGCTCTTGTTTATGAGCTTCTTTTCCTGTTGATCAATGATTCTGTCAGGTATAACTTCATAAGTCAAGTTTTCACGCATTTCCATATCCTCATACTTTATTACGTGCTCTGGATTAGGTTGATACTTTTCATCTGAGAAAACATGGAAAACATTGTGTAGCCTTCTTTGAGGTTCATCTCCTTATGTGTGCATCAATAATGTCATGATGATTTAATATGAGTCCCATAGGAATCTCCATAATACCTGACTACACCCAAAATCTGTGTTTCTCTATGCCAGACCTTGGCCCGATTTCACTTGAATCATTCTAAGCCATATAAATTCTTATCAAAACCCCTTCCATATAGAACTCATTACAATGCACCATCATTGAGAGCCAACGTTCCTATAGCTCTATTCTAGGGTTCGACGTCATGGTGGCCGTACTCGTGGGTTCATCGTCACGGTGGCTGCACTTTAGGGTTCTGTACTCGGTGCTTCACACAGGCGCCCTTACACCTGGCCAGCCCCCCTCCGGTCAGAACTTTTCTTAGGTAGCCCTCTTCGATCAGATTTCACCGTAGGTAGCCCTCTCCGATTAGATTTCACCGTAGGTAGCCCTCTTCGATCAGAACTTTCAATCTTTGCCGTCGTAGTACAACTCTTAATTACACCATAAAGGCAATGTTTCCATATTCAAAGCAAACATTATTACCATATACTCAATTCCTGAAGCTTCAGCTGACCTGATGCATACACCCTCACTCGGCTTGCATCAATTCTCATCTCAATCTATGCCTGCTTGCATCTGGGACTCAATTCCTTTCCCAATCCATGCCATCTGGCATTAGTGAAGACAACAATAGCCCACTATAGATCTGGGATTATCAATGTTAGTACTTTAATAAATTTTTCGTTTCAGCTCTCTGAAGCTTCTCTCACAATCATCATCCCATGCATAATGTTAAGTTTTAGGAAATTTCAATATAAATATCTCATCCTTTTTATTGTCACAACCCGTACTTCCCCAATTCCAGGGACTATGAGCAGACTATGAGCATGGACTCACCAGGATATCTGCAGCCCCTCCAACTCAACCGCATTTCTTTTACCTTCCGTAGCCTCGAACACATGACCCTGAGGGCATAAGATCGCTGTCCTAACCAAGGCTACTACCATTGAGCTACTCATAATAATCAAAAGGACTCAGAACACTGCGTATCACAATCACAGTTTTTGGCTTTCTCAGTTCAGTACTGCTTCCACTTTACCAGGGTACATTAGGATCCCTTGCCATGAGACTACATGGCCCAGACATGTTACCTCAGAAAGCCATACTCACATTTAGTCGACTTGGTATAGAGTTGTTTTTGCCCTCACCATGTTCAATTCTATTCATAATTATTACTCACGTGTCATTTTACTCCGTGAGTTCACTAATGGTATCAACCAACCAGATTTCACATATTACCGCTAAGCTATGCAGCACTGCAACAGTAGACAATCAAGTCCACTAGTGATTCAGGTCTCTCGGCATTCATTATGCCATTCATACATACATCGACTGTGACAATCCTGACACCTGTGGGTGTAGGCACATTCTATTCGTATGGGAATCTATACATACTTACTAATTCTACTACCCTTTATAAGATAGCCTATTCATATACTCCTGAACAAATTCCAGAGAATTTATCAGCCTACCAGGCTATCAAAACTTGATTCCCTACTATCATTTACCATATTCTAATATATCGAACAATTTAGGCCATATCGAATGCCTAAGGAGTCAATTCAACTACTAAGTTTGATCCTCTGATACAATTCTCTCAATCACAACTCAACCTCAATTATGGCTATAATCCCCTCATATCATTAGAAAGGACCTAGGGATTTACTACTTACTATCTTATCTTTTATTTTCTCCATTTTTTTCGCATTGCGGACTAGTTTCTGCTTTAATAAGTTCAGGAGATTTCCTCACTTCCTCCTGATATATCACATGCACCTCACAAGCTCCTGGATTAGTCTCTTCTAGTTGTTGCTTTTGTGGGTAATTCTTAGTAATATGCCCCCATACACTTCATTCTGTTCTTTGCATTTTTGTGAAAAACCTCCACTCATTTCTGTCGGGGTGTAAGCTCAAAGAGTCGACACTCTTCAACTACTTTGGCAAACACTGTAAAGTGTTTGGGAATAAATTTCTTTCTCTATTTGTCGGCTTCGCTTGACTGCCCTTAACTCATAATACATGCCGGTCAGCTCCGGTAACCAACATAGCTCATGTAGGCCCTACATCATAGCTCTGTATATATGAAATCTCGCACTAACCCTTTGATATGCTTCTGGGAAGTCCAAAAGTTCACCTTCGGGTCCTGCTTGACAATAAGGTTCTTCTGTCTGTTTTAGAATACTGAGTCTGGGAAGAAACCCATAGTAGTATATACCTAGACCTCGTTCGTGAACCCCACTCCCATCTCCGTCTGAAGCCTATACATTTCTCCCACGCCTACCAAGAACGTAAGATACCGACTGCAAAGAGTATAGTGCTCCAGCACCACTCAGATATATCGACCGTGTAGGTAACGCCAACACTCGAGCTTCGGTCGTAAGTTATACAGCACAGGTACCAGCCCATCTGAGACTCACGGTCACTCACCTCGTCCAACAAAATCTCCTCTGGTTCGTAGTCATAATCATACTCCTCTAGTACATCTCCGGTCTCTCTGGCCTCTGTCACTCCTGGAGACGTCAGCCTTGGCTCTGAATAGTACACTAGAAGTCTGAGCACGCTCTTCCGTGTTGTGGAGCGCATACGCATATCGCCATGCCCGAAGTAATCGACCATCTACCTACTATCTAGAACACGCTGGTTCACTGTCTTGCTGCCACTGTTAATCATGATCACAGGATCACTCGAACTGCTCATGATGTCCTCTGATACCGCTGACACTATTTTGTTACCGTTGGTACCATCCCGATACCATTGATACCATCTTGATACCATTGATAGCACTAATACTATCCTGATACCACTAATATCATTGATACCATACTAATATCATCTCCAAATGCACCAATACCACATATGCTACCATTTATGAACTGATATCACCTCTGATTACCCTGATACGTTTATTCCCTGATACAGCCATTATCGTCCTGATACCGTACCGTCACGAACAGTCTCCCGGGTATCCTTGTCTCTACAGATTGCCACTCCTCAGAAATACTTTGACTAGGGGTACCCTGGTTCACCAACAAGAGTGATCTCTCTTGTTCCTTGCTCGAACTACTTAAACTAAAATCGCTCACGGTTCCTATCACTATATAAACACATCATATCAGTATACTATCCTGTTGCTAGATTTGCCACTCTGTTAGATCACTTAAGCTCTTCCAGAACAGCATTTAGGCTCCTCCAGAACCGCTTTTTGCTATGATATCAAAATGTTACACCCTCATCTTATTTTCTCCTATTTCAAAGTATTTATGGAAAACAATACGTAGTTTAATGGGCAACATAGGAATAGCATAAATATATTGATATTATGTGCACGATTATGGAAATTCATCATAGGGGTTTATACTTGATAATTACAATTAATATAGCCTCGCAATGCTACATGGGTGTTCAAACCTGTCCCAGTAAAACGGAGACATCTTCTAGCATTTGTTCCATCACACAATCCCCTTCGCACGATTCTCTTCATTGTTTTCAGCATATCTTCTGTCTTCTCCTATCTAAATTGTTGGTAGGGGAGGGTGAGATTCTTGGGAATCTCAGTAGGAAAGCAATACCAATATGCATGCAAGATAAGTGGTTAATGCATGACATGCTTGCATTACATTACTCATGCTCACACAATGACATATCTACCTGCTCAATGTTTCAATAAATATACGTATGGCCATAGCACAAAAAGAAACAGAGCTTCAATTATTCATATATATTTCACATAATCAAGTAAAGCAATAACATGCATAAATACACTAGCACATATATCAAATACATGCAGGAGAGGTAAGCTCCCTACCTTAATCTCCCTTCCCTGATCCTTGAATAACGTTCCTCGATTTGCATGCCAATCCTTTGGGCTCTCTACTAGGTCCTCTTAGGCTTCTTAGATCTTCTCACTCTAGGCACTTCCTCCCTCTCTTCTTGATCTCAAGATAAGCTTGCTTAATCCTTCTCTCCTTCCTTCTCTCTTGGCTTGAACTTTCCTTAAGCTTTTCTCTCTTCTCTTTCTTGTTACAAGTGACGAAAATGAAGGCAAGAGAAGGAGGATGAGGCTTCATAGATTTTCCTCCCTTAATTATACACCATAGATTTGATCAAGGGATCATAATGTGACACTTGTCACAATCCTCCTTTCTTCAAGTTTATGTCATACTTACTCCCTTTGGTTTCCCATTAGCATTGAACTAACTTTTCTTCTCTTGGTTAGCTTAAAAAAACATGCTCCCTCTCTTCTCTGACCAATCAAGTATTCTCCGAACTAAATCCAACTTCCTACTCTACCAAGCAATCAAGTTCACCCATTCCTTCACTCTAGCTTACCATCATGCACTTCACCATACCTTCATATAATGTACACTCCACCATTGTCATCATTACCATCATCATGTAGCATTTTGACATGTGCTCATGCAACTCAATTATAATTGCATTAAATCAATTTCTAACACATTTTATTTTAAATTTTCAGAATATTACCAATTCTAGAAGATTGTCTGCCTTAACTTTGAAAAATCATAACTAATTTTGTAGACATCATTTTAGGAGTGATTCCAAAGGCTATGGAACCCTTATTGAGTCTAGTTTCATGAAAAAATATGTAATTTTACTATCTGAGGTCATATTATTCCCAGATTTTAAATCTTTGACCACTACTAAAAAAAAATTTCAAATTTTCTGGGCTAACTTCAAAAATTCATATATTTTTGTACATAGCTTCAATTGATTCATATGACCTAAAAATTAAAGCGAGGATGTCTACTTTCTTTCTGTAAAATTTCATAATTATTTCTCATCATTTGGTCTTCCAAAACCACATGACAAACTCACTGCCTCACAAGTGATTTCAGTAACAACACTATTCAACTTTCAATTTTCTATATTTAATTCATTTGGCTTTAAATATTCACCATTTCATTGAATTTATCAATAAATTACATTATATTTTAGGTGAATATAAAATTTGGGATGTTACATTTGCTGCTTTAGAATCGGAAAACCCCAAATTTTTCCTAGTGACTTGAACATTTTGGCCAGGGCAATATTAGGCGGTTAGAGTTGGATTTTTGATGTTCTGATGATTCCATTGCATTCAGGAGGGAAAACTAGGTGGGGTTACAGTTGGTCACTTTTTCAAAAAAACCAAAAAAAGGATAATTACGAAAACACCTCTGAAAACCTTGAAATATATGCTGCTAAGGGCATTTTGGTATTTTGGTAGTGAATTTTGTAATTTTGAGTCCAGAAATGGATTCCCTGAGTGAAAATAAGTTAGAGGGAAAAGTACAGTCGGACTGGGTACGGTGGGATCAGGCCGGGTCTTGGGGGCATTTTAGTAAATTTTCATAATAGGCTCATATTACCACTAGAAGCACAAGGAAGTGTCTAAATAGTACATTTGGAATTATAGGACCGAGTGGAGACTCAAGCTGTGACACGAATTATGAGGCACGAAGTTCGGGGAGCGTACTTAAGGATCAAGAAGGGCTAAGGTAGGGGACTTATCTTAATTGGATGTAATTGGTGTCTTTGCTTATGTGGTGATGTATGTGATTGCTTTACTTGATTGTGTAGACCGTATTTGAACAAATGAAGCTCTGTTTCTGTTTTGCTGTGACTATAGTTTTGTACATGAAACATGCATCTAGATAAAGCTAACATGTCATACACATAGCAACTATCATGCATGCATTATGGTATCTGTTTCCTACTGAGATTGTCTTAAATCTCACCCTCCCCTGCCAACAATTTAGGTAGGTGAATATGGAAGGTACGCAGAGATTAGAGAAGGGAACTATACGAGAGGATTGCAGTAGTGGAACAAAGATGGGAAGATGTCTCCGTTTCACTAGGACAAGTTTAGACACTCTAGTAGCCTTGTTCAACTACATTGATGATAATTATTATGTAAGAACCCCTATGGGGAATTTTCTGTGATCATGAACATATTATCAATATATTTCTGCTATTTTCTTGTTGCCTACCGAACTATGTATTGTTTTTAGCAAATACTTTGAAAAAGGTGAAAACAAGATAAGGGTGTAACAAATATATCCTAACTATATGGACATATAACTAGTAATACCCTTACAGGATCATAACTTTTTGGATTCAGATAAAACTACCTCCCTGATCCTTATAGAGAGTTTAGTTACACATAACTTATATTGCCTTCTTCAAGATATATACTGGAAAGGCAGTTCTCAAACAGAAGCTTTAACAAAGGAATTTTTATTGAGTAAGAGAGGTGTTTACAAAGAGAATTGAAGAGTTGGAATTCTTACTTAGTTCTTTATAAGAGTTTACAGGGCTTTTATATAGAGTCGGGCATTCCCAACCCTGATTACTTTACATTTGACTATAGTTACTTTTACATTTATCTTAGTTACTTTTCTTTTTTACTTTTCACCTTTTTTCATCTTTCTCTCATAGTTTTCTTCTTTGTCTTCCTCTGCTTCTTGTCCTTATCTTATCACCTTCCTTTCTAGTCTTTTTCTTCTTTCGTCTTTATCCCTGCACCTTCCTTTTTTGTCCTCTTGTCATCATTTCTTCTACTTTCTTTTGTCTTATTTTCTTTTTCTTTTTTTGGTAGCTTCTTACTGAAGAATGCTAATATCAATATCTGGTTCTTCATAATATTGTCCCATTCTTTTTATGTTACAATGATCACATATATGTACAAGATAATCTGAGAGTATACGACAAATCTTCTTTTTGGTGCTTCCTGAATTGTTCTTGTCCTTTTCTTTTATATGATTGTACCAATGAATAAATTGGTGATCACTCTTCAGTGTCTTGCCAATAGAATATATAAAGGTTGTTAGGCCATATAATAAACATATTGGGCTTCATCTTGGGCAGCTATTGCTCTATTCATCTCCTGAAAAATTATATGATAATCTTGAGCTCTTATAAGAAAAACTCTGTACTGAAAATCTTAATCATCTTCTATGTCTAGCTTCTCGTCTAGATCATACTTGAGAGGGTTCTTTGTTGTTCCAAGTTTGAAAAGATTTATAGGAGGATAAAATTGAACTAGTGTCACTTCAACAATTATTGAATAACACCTTATAAATACATGATATTTAGTTACAATTCTAAAATAACTTTTAACATCTTCTTTTAAATATGATGGTAATTTGGCTACTTCCTCCATTGAAGGTGAAGGATATATAGTCTGGATCATTCCATAGTTGTATAGGCTTTTGACAATATTTGGAGCTGTACCTGGATATACGATGACTTTATTCAATGCATAATAAGAAACATATTTAATAGTGGGGGTCTTAAAGGCAAAATGGTTTAATCTTTGAACAAGGGTTTTTAAGGAATTTATACTGTTGAGGAGTCTGAAAAGAGGTATTATAAGCTAAGTTTCTTGGTTTGGAGGTTGAAGGACTTTCTTGTTGGGTTTTCTTGGTAATTTGGACTTGGGTTTTTTCTTTTTCTTGGGATTGGGTTTTAATATTTCTGAAAAAGGAGTTATTTTGGTATTGGGTTGGTTTGGGCTTAATGGTACAGTTATAGGACTCGAGGGTGAAGCAACTGCTTCAGATATATTTAGCATATTCGTCTCTGTTGCAGCATCTGCTAAATTTATATTTCTTGCAGTAGTGGGTCCAATAGATTCCACTTTATACGTCAGCTTCTCAATATGAGGATATAGGTATGATATAGAACTTGATATGTTCTGCATACTGGAATTTATTTGGCTAACTAGAAGATTGAAATTCATCTCCAGAATATTCACCTTCTTAGTTATTAGTTGCTCCATGGTGAAGGTTTCTTTAGAAGAAGATCCTTCATTATTTGTCATATTATTCGTTGTTCTTCTTGATTTCATCTACTCAAATAATCAACAATAAGATTATTTTGTCCTATAATATACTCAACATCCTAGTCATAATAAGCCAAATCACACTGCCATTTTATTAATGTTTTATTACTTAGTTTATTATTTCATATTCCTTTACTTAACCACATTTTTACTTAAATATTATTAGTTCTTATTATAAATCTATTATTTGCTATAAATAATTTAAATTTTTCTACTGCTTTTATTACTGCTAAAATTTTTTTTCCAATTAGAATGATATTTATTTTGTGTATCATTAAATTTTTCAGTTGAATATCTAGTTATTTTCTCTTGTCCTTTACTATCCTCATGATATAAGGCTGCTCCCCAATAATTATCTGATGCATCTGTGTATATAATCTATTTTATATTTTCAATCTTGCATTGCTATTACCCAATTATTATTTAATAGGGCTTCGTCAATGTTAGAAGGTTTAATCTCAAAAATAAATGCAAAAAAACTTACTTCATTAAATATTCTATTTCTAGTTTTAACTCCTTCATTTATATCTCCTATAACTTGTTGTAGGGTGTAATACTCCGAATTTTGAGACTCGAGGTTAGAGAATAAGCCTGAGATTAGTGGATTGCTAAGCCCCGGTTTAGCAAGATCCCAAATTGTGATTAGGGGTTAATGACTACAAAAGTGGACATGGTTAGTGATTAATGAACCCTTTTAGAGAATATAAAGTGGATTGTAGTCGCGTGTGTTATGAGCAACGCCAAAACCCTGTGTTTGAGTTCAATTGTGGATTAACATCCAAATTAACTTAGAATAGAGGGAAAAATTGAATGGGGTATTGTGATGGAAATGGTGTCATGTTGTGATATTTAATCATTGGAATTGATTTAAATTAGATTGGACACATTGGTTGCAAAATTGGAAATGCTATCCAGTATGAATTCTGTCTGGGCAGTCTTCTCGTGTGGACGTTTTTACTAGGCAAATGATGTCAGACAATTATGAAAATTTCCAGTCTTAAAGATCACATCCCAAGCTTCAAAATGGATATATACTTTGTGCCATTTCATGTTGGGAACTTGGAGATATGACTGTCCAAAATTTGAGGTCGAAAATGGACTCTGTTTTGGGGCAGTGATGAAATTTGTTTAATTCTGGAATTTTGTGGTGATTTCTGGTAATGGATTATATTTTTCCAATGAAGAGGACTTAAATACCTTTCATTTGGCTTTGGAATCACCTCATTTCAATTTTTCTAGAATTAGTTATGATTTTTCAAAGTTTGGGCAGAAAATCTGCCAGAAAATCCGAAAATGCCAATTTTGGGAATTATGACATCATCAAAAGGCAAGATGACATAAGCATGGAATTAAAACATCTTCTCATCATCTTCAGCTCTCATTTCCGACGTGCTGCACAGCTGAATATGGAGAGAGGAGTTGAGAGAAAAATAGAGAGAAAGAGGAAGAAATCTCGCAAGGTAAGTCGATTTCTCCGACGATCTAGCTCCTAACGCGTATAACTCCGATACTAAGCTACTCCTTTATGTTCTTTAAGGTTTGGAAGCTCCTCTTTTGGTGTTTTGAAGTTAGGGTTTTCAGCCACAAGAAGGAAAAGCTAGTGGGAGCTTGAGGTAACTTCCAAACTCGTGCATATTGACTATTCTGGCTATTATAGACAATTTAATCGGTGAAATTTCGCCGGATTGTCTTTAGTTCTAAAAATGGAAAATGAGTTTGTGGGGCTGTTATGCTGCCCAAATTGATACTAAATGGTAGTGCTAACCTAATGGAATAGTCAATAAAGTGGTTAGGAGTAGAAAGGAACGCGTTTACGGAGCCGAAACCGAAAAACCCCAATTTTCCCCGGAGTACTTGTATATTTCGGTTATGGCTATAAATGGGTCTTAGAGTTGGATTTTCAATGATTTGATAGTTCCATTGAGTTCAGGAGCGAAAATTAGGTGGGGTTACAGTTGGTCACTTTTTCGGAACAGGCCGAAAAAGCATAATTACGAAAACGCCCCTGAAACCCTTAAAGTGGGGCTGTCAAGGGTAATTTTGTAATTGACATTGAATTTGATAATTCTGAGTCCGGAAATGGATTCCTTGGGCAAAAATATGTTAGAATAGCCCATGTCAAAATTTCAGGAAAAGTACAGTCGGACCGGTTATGGTGGGGCCAGACCGGGTCCCCGGGGGCATTTTAGCAAATTTTCAATATAGCTTCATATGACCCTCAAAAACACTATGGAAGTATCTAAATAGTACATTTGACATTGTAGGATCGAATGTGAAGCCCCGAGTTGTTGGCACGTAAATCGAGGAGAAAAGACTGGAGGTAGGGAACTTATCTCTCCTGCATGCTCTGATAACTGTATTAATGTGTTGATGCATGTTATTGCTTTGCTTGATTATGTGGAACATGTATGAATGATTTGAAGCTATGTTTCAATATATGCTATGGCCATATGTGTATCGTTCGAAGCATTGAGCTTATAGATTTGTCATTGTATGTGTGCATGAGTTATGTGATGCAAGCATGTCATGCATTAAACACTTATCTTGCCTGCATATTGATAATGTTTCCCTACTGAGATTCTCTCGAATCTCACCCTCCCTTACCAACTATTTAGACAGGGCAAGTGGCTCGTGGAGGGAGCTGCAGGACTCATTCGAGATGAGATTGTGTAATCCCCATTTGAAGAATTGTAATGGCCAATTGTTGTAACACCCCGAATTTTGAGACTCGAGGCTAGAGAATAAGCCTGAGATTAGTGGATTGCTAAGCCCCGGTTTAGCAAGATCCCAAATTGTGATTAGGAGTTAATGACTACAAAAGTGGACGTGGTTAGTGATTAATGAACCTTTTTAGAGAATATAAAGTGGATTGTAGTCACTTGTGTTATGAGCAACGCCAAAACCCTGTATTTGAGTTCAATTGTGGATCAACATCCAAATTGACTTAGAATAGAGGGAAGAATTGAATGGGGTATTGTGATGGAAATGGTGTCATGTTGTGGTATTTAATCATTGGAATTGATTTAAATTGGATTGGACACATTGGTTGTAAAACTAAAAATGTTGTCCAGTGAAACTCTATTCTGGGCAGTCCGTTTGTGTGAACGTTTTGAATGACCAAATGGTGTCTAAAAATTCTGAAACTTTCCAGTCTTATAGTTCACATCTCAAGCTTCAAAATGGACATATAATTTGTGCCATTTCCTTTTGGGAACTGGGAGATATGACTGTCCAAAGTTTGAGGTCGAAAATGGACTCTGTTTTGGGGCAGTGATGAAATTTGTGTAATTCTGGAATTGTGTGGTGATTTCTAGTAATGGATCATATTTTTCCAATGAAGAGTACTTCAATACCTTTCATTTGGCTTTGGGATCACCTCATTTCGATTTTTCTAGAATTAGTTATGATTTTTCAAAGTTTGGGCAGAAAATCTGCCAGAAAATCCGAAAATGGGAATTATGACATCATCTCATTAAAAGATGATGTCAGCATGGATTATTAATCAAATTGCTCATCTTCTTCAGCTCATTTCTGTCGCACACAGCAGCTGAAACTTGTGAGAGAAAGTTGAGAGCTCTTAGAGAGAGAAAGAGGAGAAATCTCGCAAGGTAAGCCGATTTCTCCGACGATCTTGCTCCTAACGCGTATAACTCCACTCCTAAGCTATTCTTCTATGTGATTCAAGGGTTGGAAGCTCAAATTTGGTGTTCAAGAGAGCTAGGGTTTCAGCCATCTTTGAGAAAAGCTAGTGGGAGCTTGAGGTAACTTCCAAACTCTTGTATATTGACTATTCTAGCTACTGTGGGCAATTTAATCGGTGAAATTTCGCCGGATTGCCGTTGGTTTTAATTTATGGAAATGGGTTGTAGGGGCTGTTATGCTGCCCAAATTGATACTAAATGATAGTTTTAACCTAATGGGATAGTCAATAAAGTGGTTAGGAGTATAAAGGAACGCGTTTACGGAGCCGAAACCGAAAAACCCCAATTTTCCCCTTAAAACCCATATATTTCGGCCAGCATTGTAAATGGGTCTTAGAGTTGGATTTTCAATGATTTGATGATTCCATTGGATTCAGTGGGCGAAAATAGGTGGGGTTACAGTTGGGCACTTTTTCGGAAAAGGCCGAGAAAGCATAATTACGGAAACGCCCCTAAAACCCTAAAAGTAGGGCTGCCAAGGGCAATTTCGTAATTTGACATTGAATTTGATAATTCCGAGTCCGGAAATGGATTCCTTGGGCGAAAATATGTCAGAATAGCCCATGTCAAAATTTCACGAAAAGTACAGCCGGACCGGGTACGGCGGGGCCGGGCTGGGTCCCCGGGGGTATTTTAGTAAATGTTCAATATAGCCTCATATAACCCCCAGAAACACTATGGAAGTGTCTAAATGGTACATTTGACATTGTAGGATCGAATGTGAAGCCCCGAGTTGCTGGCACGCAAATCGAGGAGAAAAGACTGGAGGTAGGGAACATATCTCTTCTGCTTGTATTTGATATATGTGTTAGTGTGTTGGTGCATGTCTTAGCTTTGCATAATTATGTGTAATTTGAAGCTATGTTTCAATTTATGTTATGGCCATAGGTATATTGTTCGAAGCATTGAGCTTGCAAATTGTCATTGTGTTATCATGAGTTGTGTGATGCAAGCATGTCATGCATTAAACATCTATCATACATGCATTTTGATATTGTTATCCTACTGAGATTCTCTCGAATCTCACCCTCCCCTACCAACAATTTAGACAGGGTAGGTGGATCGAGGATGGAGTAATCAATCAAAGGCGACGGGACTCGTTCGGGTTGTAATCTTGTGATAGGTGGTTATCAATGCATGATTGGGATTAAGTATATTTGGATATATAATTGTGTAGGTTGGAATGTATATTCGAGTATGTATTTGATATGAGAATTTGTGTAATCCCCATATGAGGGCTTGTAGGGGCGAATATGCCCTATAAGGCTTTGAGTTAATGTATGGAACCCGGGATTGCCGGTATTATATTGTGTACTCTGATTTCCCATGAATGTGATATTCCGCGTAGTAATTGTATTCGGAATGTGACTGTGAGACCAAGTTATCAATGATTTTGAAAGGCATTTATGAAAACCCCGTCTGGTAGATGGGTTTGCAATTTGTTATTTGCTTATTATTGGTCTCTATTTCACTTTAATCGTTTATTTCGGATATAATTACGGCAGGGGGTTACATTTTGGTATCAGAGCCGCAGTTCCTGGCAAGTAAGGAATTTGCTAGGATAATGGCAGTAGTTGCTGCCTTAAAGTCATAGGAGATGACTTTGTTTGTTGTGGTATGCACATTATGGTCCCTGCTATTTATGGATATATGAGTTTAAGGGCTATGTGTATACATTAATTGTATCGTGGATATGGTGAGTCAGTATGATTCACCCGAGGATTTGAGGTGTAGACCTAGAGGTGGAGGTAATCAGACCCATCGTCTGATTAGAGAACTAAGGAAAATGATTTCCTAGATGTGTGATATTGAGATTCTAGGTATCGTGACTAACCTAGATATTGGGTGAGAAACCTAAGGTGGTATGATGTTACATGTAGTGATGTTATACTGAGCTTGTATGTTTAAAGGCCTTAAGACCTGGGGACCGGTGTGCCCTAGGCTGGCAAAGATATTTGGATTTGTGTTGGAGTTGATAATGCTCCGTGGAATTGAGGGAAGTGATTTCCCAGTTTAACTAAGGTAGAGGTTTGGATAGATGAGCTGTGATCCAAGGATCAGACTCCATAGCTGGGCTGATTCATAGGAATTGTATTTGAGCTAGATGGTCTGTGGTGCCAGAGCATGGTACTAGAATTGAATTGAAATATGTATCAGGTACGCCGAGATTGCTAGTTGTAAATCTAGCAGAGGGAAAAGTTACCTATGGAGGATTCGGATCGGAGAGTGCTACCTACGGGGAGTTTTGATCGGAGAGGGCTACCTACGGTGACGTCTGACCGGAGCGGCTGTTTGTGAATTTATCACCTGCGGCCTACTGGGGGTGTGTATGGCACACAGTGGGAGGACCGTGCCTTCGGGGCGGTGGAAATACGGGGGATATGTGTGAGTCCTGGGTGGTGGGTTAGCCCATGAGGGGTGAGACCAGCCAGCTCAGCCACCTGGCAGCCCCATGTACGTGAGCGGGGTGGGTACCGGCGCGGGGCATCCCTTGAGGGGGGTAAAACCGGGGTGTGACTATATTTGTGAAAGCCTCCATGACGACAAACCCTAGTGTGCAGCTGCCGTGATAATGAACCGTGGAGAGCAATAGCCGTGACGTTGAATCATAGAGTAGAGCTCTGGGAACGTTGGGAGTATGGGATCTCAACGATGTGTTGGTTATGGCTCTGAATGATTTGAATTGAATTGAGCCAAGGTCTGGCACAGATTATGTGTGTGGACAGGGGTAGTAGGAGATTCCTATGGGACTCCTATTGAGTCACCCTGACATTGTGAAGGCACAGATGAGGATAAAGACCTCAGAGTGTGCAGCGGAAGCGTGGTGAATGTGATGTTTGAGAATTGTGTTGAGCAGAAGCTCGAATTTGCAGAAAGTGCAATGCGTTAGTGATGGCTTCGGGAGGTAAAACTTCGGGGTCAAGTTGTATTGTGAGAAGGGGTCTTGAAGGATCCCAGTATGTGAAAAGAATTCGTGATGTTGAAGATGAAGTTGTTAAGATACCTGGTTCTAGCTTGTTGCGATTGTGTACTGTGAGTCCATCTCCCTGGTTGGGCCGGATCGGTTTGGTCTGGTGAGCTGCGCCTGATAGGCATAGGCTCAGGATGTGACTGATATTTGTGAGTCTCTCACCTGCGGCCGCATGGGGTGATTCCTATAGCGGAGGACCGTTCCGCTGGGGCGGTAGTTACGGGGGATTGACTATTTGTGAGCCGCGAGGCTATGTATATGCACTGCCACGCCAATAGTCCCTGAGTAGCTAACAACAGTTCGGGTAAAGACTGTGTGTCTTCCCGGCGGAGAAAGGGGATGAGGGTGGAGTGTGATGTGGAAGCCGAAAGGCTATGTGTGAGCACCGCTACGCCAATAGTCCCTGAGTAGCTAATAACGGTTCGGGTTAGACTGTGTGTCTTCTCGGCGGAGAAAGGGGATGAGGGTAGGGTGTGATTATGGATCTGCTATTGTGAGCCTGAGTGACTATATGGGTGCACTGCCACGTCAATAGTCCCTGAGTAGCTAACAACGGTTCGGGTAAAGACTGTGTGTCTTCCTGGCGGAGAAAGGGGATGAGAGTGGAGTGTGATTGTGAATCTGTGACAGTTGTGAATAAGCTGGGACTGAGGTATGGTTGTCTAGTAGAGCAGAGCTAATTCAGCTGATGGCTAATTCGATTACATGATCGGGGGTTCTCGTTTGTGAGGGCAATTACCCCGGCATGGCCAGCCTGGCTAGCCACCACGTTGGTTGCATTGGTGTTGACCCAAGGCCGAAAGGCGGTGCGTAAAATTAGAATCTGCAATGTACATTTGATAAGGAAGTGGATTTTCTTGTGAGTCCTGGGTGAAATGTGAGTAACCCAGCCACTGTCGCGGGGCATCCCCAGTGGGGGGTAAAACCAGGGTGGGCACCACCGGCACGGGGCATCCTTAGAGGGGGTAAAACCGGGGTTGGTGTGACAATAAAAGGCGCCTGGATAGAAGAGACTGAGACTCTAGGTGGGCCCTTATGGTAGGGTGCTTCGGATAGAAGAGATTGAGATTCCGGAGTGACTTGATGCGATTGTGGTTGAGACCCAAAAGTCCCGGTTACCACTAGCGGAGTCACTAGTGGGTGTACGGGTGAGGGTGACACCGTAAAAGTTGATACGGTGAAGTAATATTGTGTTGTGAGACCCAAAAGTCTCGGTTACCACTAGCGGAGTCACTAGTGGGTGTACGGGTGAGGGAAAGGCTGTGGATGTGAATACAGCGGAAGAGTTTGTGTATACAGCTAAGGCCGTCGTTTGATGATGGTGTTGTGGCAATCGTATGTGGAAGCAATTGTATCTGTTTGGCAAAATGTATGGTGATCGAGTTTGTGTGGCAATCGTGATATGGGCCGATTGCAATTTGGGGCAATTGAGTTGCATTCATTGTTTGAGATTCTTGCAAGAATTGGATTAAGTGGTATGACAAATTTCGAGGACGAAATTTATTGAACGGGGGGAGAAATGTAACACCCCGAATTTTGAGACTCGAGGCTAGAGAATAAGCCTGAGATTAGTGGATTGCTAAGCCCCGGTTTAGCAAGATCCCAAATTGTGATTAGGAGTTAATGACTACAAAAGTGGACGTGGTTAGTGATTAATGAACCTTTTTAGAGAATATAAAGTGGATTGTAGTCACTTGTGTTATGAGCAACGCCAAAACCCTGTATTTGAGTTCAATTGTGGATCAACATCCAAATTGACTTAGAATAGAGGGAAGAATTGAATGGGGTATTGTGATGGAAATGGTGTCATGTTGTGGTATTTAATCATTGGAATTGATTTAAATTGGATTGGACACATTGGTTGTAAAACTAAAAATGTTGTCCAGTGAAACTCTATTCTGGGCAGTCCGTTTGTGTGAACGTTTTGAATGACCAAATGGTGTCTAAAAATTCTGAAACTTTCCAGTCTTATAGTTCACATCTCAAGCTTCAAAATGGACATATAATTTGTGCCATTTCCTTTTGGGAACTGGGAGATATGACTGTCCAAAGTTTGAGGTCGAAAATGGACTCTGTTTTGGGGCAGTGATGAAATTTGTGTAATTCTGGAATTGTGTGGTGATTTCTAGTAATGGATCATATTTTTCCAATGAAGAGTACTTCAATACCTTTCATTTGGCTTTGGGATCACCTCATTTCGATTTTTCTAGAATTAGTTATGATTTTTCAAAGTTTGGGCAGAAAATCTGCCAGAAAATCCGAAAATGGGAATTATGACATCATCTCATTAAAAGATGATGTCAGCATGGATTATTAATCAAATTGCTCATCTTCTTCAGCTCATTTCTGTCGCACACAGCAGCTGAAACTTGTGAGAGAAAGTTGAGAGCTCTTAGAGAGAGAAAGAGGAGAAATCTCGCAAGGTAAGCCGATTTCTCCGACGATCTTGCTCCTAACGCGTATAACTCCACTCCTAAGCTATTCTTCTATGTGATTCAAGGGTTGGAAGCTCAAATTTGGTGTTCAAGAGAGCTAGGGTTTCAGCCATCTTTGAGAAAAGCTAGTGGGAGCTTGAGGTAACTTCCAAACTCTTGTATATTGACTATTCTAGCTACTGTGGGCAATTTAATCGGTGAAATTTCGCCGGATTGCCGTTGGTTTTAATTTATGGAAATGGGTTGTAGGGGCTGTTATGCTGCCCAAATTGATACTAAATGATAGTTTTAACCTAATGGGATAGTCAATAAAGTGGTTAGGAGTATAAAGGAACGCGTTTACGGAGCCGAAACCGAAAAACCCCAATTTTCCCCTTAAAACCCATATATTTCGGCCAGCATTGTAAATGGGTCTTAGAGTTGGATTTTCAATGATTTGATAATTCCATTGGATTCAGTGGGCGAAAATAGGTGGGGTTACAGTTGGGCACTTTTTCGGAAAAGGCCGAGAAAGCATAATTACGGAAACGCCCCTAAAACCCTAAAAGTAGGGCTGCCAAGGGCAATTTCGTAATTTGACATTGAATTTGATAATTCCGAGTCCGGAAATGGATTCCTTGGGCGAAAATATGTCAGAATAGCCCATGTCAAAATTTCACGAAAAGTACAGCCGGACCGGGTACGGCGGGGCCGGGCTGGGTCCCCGGGGGTATTTTAGTAAATGTTCAATATAGCCTCATATAACCCCCAGAAACACTATGGAAGTGTCTAAATGGTACATTTGACATTGTAGGATCGAATGTGAAGCCCCGAGTTGCTGGCACGCAAATCGAGGAGAAAAGACTGGAGGTAGGGAACATATCTCTTCTGCTTGTATTTGATATATGTGTTAGTGTGTTGGTGCATGTCTTAGCTTTGCATAATTATGTGTAATTTGAAGCTATGTTTCAATTTATGTTATGGCCATAGGTATATTGTTCGAAGCATTGAGCTTGCAAATTGTCATTGTGTTATCATGAGTTGTGTGATGCAAGCATGTCATGCATTAAACATCTATCATACATGCATTTTGATATTGTTATCCTACTGAGATTCTCTCGAATCTCACCCTCCCCTACCAACAATTTAGACAGGGTAGGTGGATCGAGGATGGAGTAATCAATCAAAGGCGACGGGACTCGTTCGGGTTGTAATCTTGTGATAGGTGGTTATCAATGCATGATTGGGATTAAGTATATTTGGATATATAATTGTGTAGGTTGGAATGTATATTCGAGTATGTATTTGATATGAGAATTTGTGTAATCCCCATATGAGGGCTTGTAGGGGCGAATATGCCCTATAAGGCTTTGAGTTAATGTATGGAACCCGGGATTGCCGGTATTATATTGTGTACTCTGATTTCCCATGAATGTGATATTCCGCGTAGTAATTGTATTCGGAATGTGACTGTGAGACCAAGTTATCAATGATTTTGAAAGGCATTTATGAAAACCCCGTCTGGTAGATGGGTTTGCAATTTGTTATTTGCTTATTATTGGTCTCTATTTCACTTTAATCGTTTATTTCGGATATAATTACGGCAGGGGGTTACAATTGTGCCCTGTATATCTTTAGCGAAGGTATGTACCTGAGATTGCCGGGATGATTATGTTGTGCACTCTAATATTTATATGAATGTGATTTATCTTCGCGTAGTAATTGTATTCGAAATGTGAATATGAGACCAAGTTTATAAATGATTTCGAAAGGTATTTTTGAAAACCCCATCATGTGATGGGTTAGTAAATTTTATTTGATTATTATTGGTCTCTATTTCATTTTAATCGTGTATTTCGGATATAATTACTGAGGGGGTTACATAGGGGATGACTATTGTTGTATTTCTGGGCTTTAAGTTGTCCTAATGGTTGTTCTTTTTCCTTGGTTTAGTTATTTTCAGGATTGTATGAAATAGAGTTAAGTTGTTTATTATCTTGATTTAATACTATTTCCTACTCATCATCAATAATCTTGTCAGAGGATTCAAATTCATCAAATGCAACATGATTGATTCTTCAATAATACAGGTTCATTCATTGAACACTCTATATGCTTTACTTCGATTAGAATAGCCTAAGAATATTCCTTTATCAGTTTTAGAATCAAACTTTCCTAGGTTATCTTGACCATTATTATGAATGAAACACTTACAACCGAAGAAGTGTAGATGAGCAAGATTTAGCTTCCTTCCTTTGTATAGTTCGTATGGTGTCTTTCTAAGGTTTGTTATGATATAGGCTCTGTTTGAAATGTAGCATGTTGTGCTCATTGCATTAGCCTAGAAAACTTGAGACACGTTCTTTTCATTTAGCATTGCTCTAGCCATCTCAGTGAGTACTCTGTTCTTTTGTTCAATGACTCCATTTTGTTGAGGTATCCTTGGAGTAGAGAAATTATGATCAATGGCATTAGTGTCACATAAATCTCCAAAGGATTGATTCTCAAATTCTCCACCATGATCTATCCTGATACCTACAATGGACATACCTTTCTCATTTTATACTTTCTTAGCAAAAACAATAAATTCACTAAAGGTTTCATCCTTCGATGATAAGAAAATAGTCCATGTAAATCTAGAGAAATCATCAACAATGACCAATGAATATAAGTTGCCACCAAGACTTTTAACTCTTGCTAATCCAACTAAATATGTAACCCCTTGCCTTATAAACCATAATTATGATTCGAAATACATAATTAAAATGGATTAGAGACCAGCGGATAATCAAAACTCATTTTCAATTCCATCTTTTCAAGATAGGGTTTTCACAAATATCTTTCGAAATCTAATTACCCTTGCCTTATATTCACATCTTGAATATAATTACCCTACGCAGGTAAGTCACATTCATACATATCAGAGTGTACAGCAAAATTCCTGGCAAACCCCGGGTTTCATACCTTTACTAAAGGGTATACAGGGTGCATTCGCCCATTCACAGTTTCCCATACAAGGGATTACACAATATCAATCCAAAATTTACATCCGAAACATATAAAGTAATCCCAACCAAAATTGACAACCAACTACCAACATTACATTGCTAACAGAGTCCTAGCCACCTTTGGTTGTTTACTTCCCCTTTGGATCTGCTTGCCCTGTCTAAAGGTTAGTCAATGGAAAAAATGAGATTCAAAAGAATCTCAGTAGTAACAAATCACTCATACCACATATAATCAAATAGCATACAAGTAAATTATCAAACAGCATAATAGCACAAACACAACATACCCAAGCTGTCACATATCCACATTGCCTTCATGGCATTCACTTTTACAATGGTATATCAACGGCCGGAGTAAAGATGACTAGCGTTACTCCTTACGACTGCTCACTTTGGCATGCGCACGCTGTAATTCACATAGCCTTGCGGCCCACAAAAAACCTTTCGGCTATCACATAGCCTTATGGCTCCCACATAGCCTTATGGCTTTCACATACTCAAACTTCACAGCATTCAAAGTCATCACAAAATAATGATAAATCAAATATACAATGCATCATATATAGTATAAGGGAAAGTGTCACTACCTTGCTCTTTCTGGGTGTGCTCTGGCACATGTTGCTCACGTTCAGGGTAAATATCGAATCCTATCAATCAAAATCAAGGACATAATGTTACTCCCTTTTCCAACTCATTAACTTTAAAACACTTAAGGTTGGTTGTCATTTGAGTCCCTTAGGTGGCTATGACAAGCTCAACGAAAGCCTAAAAGGATTAGGGAAATACTAGGTTAGAAACCAATTTTCAAAATCACAAAGTGATGAAAACAGGGATTAGCTGCTGCCAAAACTAGCACAGAGAGTTTTTGGCTGCGGCCAAAAACTACATAGAAAGTTTTGGGTTGCAACCAAGAACTTTTGGATGCAGCCAAGGAAATTTCAAAAAATCATAACTAATTCTAGAAAAATCAAAATGGGGTGATCCTAAATCCAATGGAAAGCTATTTAAGTCCTTATTACTGGAAACGTGTGGATCAATGCTGTTCATAACGAAAAAAATACAGAATTTCATGAAATCCCATACTGCTCCATAATAACTTCTAGTTTCAACCCAAAATTTTGAAAAATCATAACTCCTAGCTCACAAATCAAAAATGACAAAAATTATATGTCCATGTTAAAGCTTGGAATGTGAAATTTAAGATTGAAAAGTTTCAGAATTTTTAGACACCATTTGCTCATTCAAAACATCCATACAATCCGACTACCTTGTATAGAGTTTCAATGGACAAAATTTCCAACTTTTGCACAATTGTTCCCAATGGTTCCAATTTCACAATAAACACTCTCCCCACACAAATTTTCACAAGGAAGCCATTGAAATCACTAAAACAACCAAATTCTCATCACATCCACACATATTCAGTTTTGAACCATAATGCAACACAAACCACCAAATTGCCAAACTTTCCATTTCAAGTTCCAAACCAATTCCAATGTCACAATATGACACCATTTTTACCACAATACATTAGGCAATTCATCCATTCCAAAATCACACTAAAATCAGGGCAAAATCCACAATTTCCTAAACTCAACCAATGATCACAATATTTAGGTCAAAATGCCACAATTACTCCCCTCTTCCTCTTCCCAAGGCTAGTTCCTTGATTCCTCTACTTTCCAATTTCTTCAAGCACTCAAACACCTTCTTTCACAAATCTAAAAAAATAGAGATGAAGGTCTCATCACCATGAACAACATTATAGAAGAGTATTTGAGCTAAAGAGGACACCAAGCAAGCAAAATCTCACCTTTTCCTATGAACAACATTATAGAAGAGTATTTGAGCTAAAGAGGACACCAAGCAAGAAAAATCTCACCTTTTCCTTTCTCTTTCCTCCTTGAACTTGCACAAAAATGGAGTATGGAAGAGAGAGAGAGATGAGATGAAGATGAAGAATCATATTTTTGGGGCAAGAAAGGCCTCTTGGCTGACCTAAAGGGAGAGAGGAGAGAGGAATGAGTGGTTGAAATGTTGACTTAATCCATGGCTCACATGGTGACACTTGTCATGATCTTGCAACATCTCCCATGTATACACATGAGCACACAAACACATGATTCCACCCTCTTGACCAATTGAGCACTAATCACAACCATTGATCTTTGAGTTATCAATGAGTTTCCTTTTCAGTAACTGACCAATTGGTCGGTAACTTTCCTTTTTCTCATTTTGCCCTTGATTATGGTAATTCTCACTGAATCACCACCAAACACATTTATTATTCCATTTCACCATAATAAGCGCCCTCTATCTATTCCAATTCAATTTAGATGTTAATCCATAATTAAATTTAAATACAGGGTTTAGGCACTGCTCATAACACATTCGAATCACAATTCACATCATATTCTCCAAAAGTATTTATTTATCAATAATCACATCCACTTTTGAAGTCATCAACCCTTAATCACTTTTTGAGATATTACAAAATTCATATGTAGCAATTGAAGTGGTCTGTTGGTTGTGATCTCATTTTTAGATTTAAAAGATGATTTAGTTTGTTTACCCTTTTGACTTGCGTCACATATCAAATTGTTTTTGAATTTTACTTTGGGTAATCCAATCACTAAATCCTTTTTAAGTAACTTGCCTAGTAGATACATATTGACATGAGCTAATCTCTAATGCCATAGCTAACTTTTGTCGGCATTACTTAGAAAACATTTTTTAGAATCATTTTTATTGATGTCAAGAGTATAGCAGTTACCTTCCTTTTTTGCCCTGAGCTTTACTTTGAGATTTTCTTATCTAACTGCAAGTCTTTCTTGTTTACAATAAGATATTCCTCTGAGTCAAATATTACGCAGTTATCTTTATCTGCACTTTGACTCAAGCTTAGCGAGTTGTGACACAAGCCTTCAACATAATATACATCTTTGACTTGTATGCCTTTATCATTTTTTATTTCACCAATTCCTGCTATCTTTCCGGATTGATTTCCTCTAAATTTTACCTTTCCACCTTCTTTAGGTTGTAACATAGTAAAACATTTGAAATCACTGGTCATATGTTTGAAGCATCCACTGTCTATGTACCACTTGTTATTTTTAGATGCTTTAAGACATATCTGCAATCAAATACGATTAAGTCTTAGGTACCCACATCTTTTTTGGTCCTTTTGGGTAAGTATATATTATTTTTTGAACATATGAACCTTTAGGTGCCTATTTGTAGGTTCCTATTTTTTCTTTCTTTTTATGAATGCACGATGAAGTATAGTGACCTTTTCAATTGTAGAAATTACAGTATGCAAAAGGATTTGATGTATGTACAGAATGTTGAAAATAACTCAAGTATGTCTTACCTCATACTTTCTTTCTTCCTTTCCTTTTATCTGATTTTAGAGCATATCCAATACCAGATCGATCATTTACAAATCGTTGAGCTTTCAAAACTACATTTAACATCTTACTCCCTTTGGTGAATTTTTCAAGAGTCCTCATGAGCTCAGTGTTTCTCTTTTTCAAAGAGGAATAGTTTTCACAATCCTTTTCTAAAACATCTTTGAGTTTTTCTTCAAGATTTAGTTTTTTTTAAACAAATATTTCCTTAACTACTTTGATGAATTCAGAATGTAAAGCATTATATTCAAAAAGTAATTCATCATATGTAGGATCAGAATCAGTTACCTCTTCTTCTTCTAACTCTTTTTAAGTAACCAAATAGATATTGGCTACTTCTTCATCATTGTTATCTTCATCAGATGAACTGTCTTCCCATATAGCAGATACAAAGGCTTTCTTCTCATTGTAGAACTTGCCTTTTCTCTTTTCCTTATTCTTCTGAGCCAATTCTTGACATTCTCATTTGATATGTCCTGGTTTTCCATATTCATAGCAGATGATATGTTCTTTATTGCTTGTTCCTCCCTTTTGAAAATTATTGAATCCTTGGCCTTTCTTGTAAAATTTCCTGAATCATTTTATTATTAGGATCATTTCATCATCGTTGAAATCTTCATCATCTTCTTGGATTTCATCTTTTACTTTTAGTACAAGGCCTCTCTTTTTCTTGTCACCAATATCTTCTAGTTTTCATTTGAATTTAAATTTACTTTCATATTTAGAGAGACTTCCGAATAGAGAAGCAACCTATCGCATTGATTTGCCTTTTGCTTCCTCAATCACATTGAGTTTGGCCTCCCAATCTTTAGTGAGTATATTCATAATCTTTCTTACTTGGGTATGCTGATCATAAACTTTCCCAAGTACTGTAAGTTGATTAACAAGATGAGTATATCTAAGTTCAAATTCAGCTATTAACTCACCTAATTTCATTTAAAGTAAATCAAATTTAGTAACCAAAGTATTGATCCATTTTTCTTTTATTCCTGAAGTTCCTTCATGAGCTATTTCCAAGACTTGCCACATTTCCTTAGCTGTTAGAAGTGTGCAAATTCTGAAGTACTCGTTTTGACTCAAGGCACTTTGAATCATCAGAAATGCCTTGCTGTTAAGAGTGATGAGTTTCTTGTCATTCTTTTCATACTCAACTGGTGTCTTTGGAACTTTCTGTGAGTCTACAATATCTACAAGTTCATAGTTTCCATTCTCAATCACCTCCCATAGTCCTTATTCTATAGCCAATACGAATACTCTAAACTTCACTTTCAAGAAAGAGAAGTGTTCGTTGCTGAAACCCGGTGGTCTGGTGATAGAAGCTTCGTTAGGAAGTATTCCTTCACCTATACTTGCCATTGGATCCTTCTTAGGTTGTTAGACCTGAACAAGAAGACCTATGCTCTGATACCAAATGATAGTACAAGCGTTTCACCCAAGAGGGGTGAATTGGGTGATAACAGAAAATTCATTTTGTGTCTAGAAATTTAAAGCAGTTAAGAGCTAAGAGAAATATCATTGAAGTATATACTGGGAGTTATACTGGTTTAGCCACAACCATTCTAACCTACGTTTAGTCCTCAGAGCGTCTCTGAGAGTTTTACTATATCTTCCAAGATTTGGTGTGTTTTTGGCACCTCAGTACACAGCAAGTTCCTTCACTGGACACTCACTCCCCGTTACATGTTGTGAACCAATCCCCAACTCAAGGTTCCATAACCTTAAGTTGTCACAATAATAGATATTGAGTTTGTAAAAAAAATCTCTCTCACAGAGCAAATATATATAATCACTGAAGTATAAAGAATGAATATAAGAAATAGAGCACTAAGAATATGTTGATCAGTTTGTGCTCATATGTTCACAGTCGTGTCTATTCCATGTTGAATGTTCCTATATTTATAGATGAGTTGTGATAGCCATTGGAACAATTTCAACTTGTCTGTTAGAGTTGCGCAGTTATGTTTGATCTTTCTTTGAATTTGAAAACTATCCGTTTGTAATAGGTGAACGTTCAGATGTATTGTTTGACTTTTCACTCAACGCATGATCTCTTCATTGTTTCTCTACAAATATACTCAGAATACTAATATAATGAAAGGTTAACCATATAGATAACAAATCAATGAACAACAAATTAAAATCATACTCTCTGTTCTGCATTACTCAAGTAGCTATTCGGGTGATCATGATCTATTACTCGAGTGGCTACTCGAGTGAGTTATTGAAAAACTTGGCAAAAGTTAAATCAAGGACTTTTACCTGATCACTGGAGTGGTTGCTGGAGTAATCAGTATCTGTTACTCAAGTGGCTACTTGAGTGGCCCTTTAAAAAACTAGGTAGAGACTTAAGTCAACTACATGTTGACCTAATCACTGGAGTGGTTACTTGAGTGATATTTGTTCATTACTCATGTGGCTACTCGAGTAGCCTATTAAAAATCTTGGCACAAACTTAAAACAACAACTTCTGACCTGATCATTGGAGTGGTTACTCGAGTGATTCAGAGGCATCACTCGAGTGGCCCTATCAAAATATTGGCAGAATTTTTACTGCCTCAAAAACTACTTGGTTACTCAGGGGTGCCTCGAGCGATCATTTGTCATTACTCGAGTGGTTACTCAAGTAATACCATCAAAAACTTAGTAGAGACTTTCTAGATGAATTCTGCATACATTACTCGAGTGGTCACTTGAGTAATGATGTGTCATCACTCGAGGGGTCCCTTGAGTGATCCCTTGAAGAATCAACCAGTGAAACTTTCTCGTGTTCAACAACTATTTGTTCTTCTTCATCACTCGAGGGGCTACTTGAGTGATGGCTTTCCCTACAACTAAAGACTTAGTTACTTTATTCAAATCTCTTTTGTTCATTATCAAAACCTTTTGTAGGATCAATCCAATCTTTATTATCATCAAAACATGTGGATCTAACAGAAGATGAAAATGAAAATGAAAATGGGGGGCACCTTGTATGCAGGTAGGAGAAGTTATGGCGCTTTGTGTCAAAGCGCTATAACTTCCCAATTTGAAAAAAAAAAAAATTTGAAAGCCTCGAAAGGTGTGGTCGCCAACTTGACTTTTAAGCTCTTCAAACTTTATATGCCTTTCAAAGGCGCTTGCAAGTATATAATCATATATGCCTGTAAGCGCCTTTGAAAGGCATATATGCCTTTAATCATATATGCCTTTAAAGGCTCTTGCAGAGCAAGCACATTTGAAGGCCTTCCTATAGAAAATATATTTTTTTAAAAAAATAATTTTAAATAATAAATTAAATATAAAAGACATTGAGCAAATTAAACAAGTAACAACTAATAAAATTATATTTGTAAGCTTAAAATATAATAGAATACATGTGTCATATTTTAGAAATACTACAATTTCACTATAAATTTAGCTGAAATAAATAGGACACATGGTCTTAGAGGGCTTAACATGATGAATTCAATGAACTTGACTTAAAATTTTTTTCTTCCTTTAAATCTTTAGAAAATATTTTTGTTTTAATTAATTTTGACTTGTACTAATTACTACAATTATTTTTTACTCCATGTTCAGGACTGACCTTTTTCCTTTATGAAACACAGAAATAGAAGTTATGATTGATTTATTTGAACTGAATGCAAGATAGTATCATCTCAACCCAAATAATCTTCATAAGTTTTTTTGTTTTTATACACTTCACGAATTTTTTATGTTTTTAGACATGATGAATAGGAGCTGGTAGGAGCTTCTTTTTTTTGAAAAGCACTTAGCGCCATAGGAAATATTTTTTTAAAAAAATAAATTTACGTAATAAATTAAATATAAAAGACATTGAGCAAATTAAACAAGTAACAACTAATAAAATTATATTTGTAAGCTTAAAAATTAAAAAACTGACAATGTATAAGAAGTTGAAGAGATAGTTGTAACTTCAAACAAATACCTGAAAAAAAATTATAAGCACACATAAAACTACAAACTAAGATTCATGACAGATTTTAAACTTAAAAAAACAAAGAAAACTATAATGCCAATTGACGAAAGTTTCTATATTAAAAAAAAGACTTACAATTAGACTTATATTCCCCTACAAACAATAGTAGCATTTATTATGAGGTGAGATTTTGGAATTTAGTATGTACCTAAATGTGTGCTATTTAATAACCCCTTGTATGGTGCACAAGGTATGTAATTTTTTTTAAAAAATAACCCCTTGTATGGCGCTTCCCCAGAAAAGCGACATACAAGGTTTTAGGTAGCTATGGCGCTTTCCTGGACAAGCCCCATAGTTGCCACATGTATTTGTTTAAAAAAAATAGAAGTATCCTTTAGTGCTTATTTGAAGAAGTGTTATAAGATTAGTGCCGCTAAATCTATATTTTGTAGTAGTAATTATTAGGGCTCAAGAGAAACTAATTTTAATGAAACCTAAAACAAAAATACATACGTTTTCTGCACATCTTATTACTTCAACGGATTTTCAATCACTCCTTTTTGAAATTGCTATTTTGTTAATTAATTCTCCATTCCCCAAACTCTCACGAGACGAGATCGAGAAAGGCTCATCCTACGTCTTATCCCAGGAAAAGACACAAGACGACATTTCTGTCTTGTGTCCCATTCTAGTCCTAGTCTTGTCTCAGTCCTCTAGGATCCGAATGGGACTAGAACGTCCTGTTTAATTGTTTTTAAGGATTTGGACCTGTTGATGGGCTTTTTATTTGTTCTCTTCTCTGAACTTGTAAAAACTAGATGGTAGACCTAGATGGTTGAAAATACATAAGACAAATATGTAATTATTCTCTTTTATTATTTTTATAGCCAAATCATAATTAAGAATAAGAAATACTTAAAATTTGAACATGATAGGAAACATGATCATAAATAAAAAAATAATAAATAAAGCTTGACCTAAACTAAAGGGTTTAGAGAAGTCACAAAACATAAAATAAAGAAATAATTAAATAAACTAGATAGTTTTTTTTAAAAAAAATATAAACATACCATGATAGGAAAAGCTTTGTCTTGTCTAAGTAGTAATTTTGTCATGTCCCGTCCCAAAATGATTAGGACGGGACAGCTAAGATGGAATAGAAGTGGACACCCCTAATACCAACTACTAGTATTATGGCATAGTACTCTTCTTCACACACAAACACACACACACACACATTGTTGATATTTTTATTGAAAAAAAATTTCCAATTGATCTTTTTATTAAAAAAATTCCAGCTGAGTCTTCTCTCGTTAACGAAGGATAGAGCCTTCAATTTTTCGCCTTTGAATCAAAGGCATCACAATTCCAATATAGGGAGGAATTCAGAATTTGGGTAATGGGGCCCAAATTTAGTACATCTAACACCCTGAGATAGTTCTTTAGGTGCCTCTGTCACCTTAAAGTATTTTTTAGATGTGTCTAATACCCTAAATTATTTTTTAGTGTATACAATACCTTAAGGTATTTTTTCAGGCATATCCAACACCCTAAATTACCTAAATTGTTAAGGGCAAAATTGCATAAAAAGTAATTTAGGGTGGTGAACACACCTAAAAAATACTTTAGGATGTTAGATACACCACAAAATACTTTATGGTATTGGATACACATGAAAAAAATTTTCAAGGTACAAGATACACTTTGGTGGAGTACCGAACCACAACCAGGTAATGTATCCCTTGCACATGTTCAAATCACACAATACAGTAACACGCATCATACAAATAGTAACATGGCATAGGACAGATAGTAGTCCCTACCTCAAAACTCCATCACCCCTATATCGCGTGCCTCGTAAAACATGTTGACTTTTGACTACCGACTCGATCCTAAAATGTTAAATGTACAAGAAATAGGTTATTACCTATCCATGTATCATTTTAGGCACTACCATAGTGTTTCTTATGGTTTTATTAGCCTATGGTAAAAATTTACCAAAATACCTCCGGGACCCCGGCCTAGCCCCACCATACCCGGCCTGGCCCCTCCATACCCGACCCGACTGTACTTTTTCTAAAATTTTGACTAAGGCTATTCTGACATATTTTCACCCAAGAAATCCATTTCTAGGCTCGGAATTACCAAATTCAATTTCAAATTATGAAATTTTCCTTGATAGCACTACTTTTAGGGTTTTAAGGGCGTTTTCATAATTATGCTTTTTCGAGCTTTTCCGAAAAAGTGACTAACTGTAACACCACCTAATTTTCCCTCTTGAACTCAATGAAACGATCAAATCATTGAAAATTCAACTCATTGCCCCTAGAATAGGTCTGGCCAAAATTCACCAAAGAAAAAGGGGGAAATTGAAGTTTTGTGTTTTAACCTTTAAAGCTTATTCTTTTCCACTTATAATCTCTTATTAAGCCATTTAAACACATACCAACCATGTTTTAAAGAAATTTGGGCAGCATAACCCCTTACGGTTATCACTTACCAAATTTATAAAATCAACCAACAAACACCAAACCAAACCAAGAACAACAATAGCCACAACAATAAACCAAAAGATTTGGTGTTCTTGAGGTTACCTAAGATTTCTTCCCTTTCTCTCTCTAGAACCGACCTCCCTCCCTCTCTCAACCTTGGGATTTTGCTTGCTACAACATATTTTCCATGAAGATCATGAGGTTAGAAGAGCTATTTCACAAGTTACAGGTGCTAGGCACTTAAGATCACAAACTTACCTTTGGATTTTCTCCTCCTTCTCTCTACTTCTTCAAAGCTCTCCCTCCCTCCCTCCCTCTCTCTTGTTTGGCCGTGCAAATGGGATAGGAAAGATGAAGGAAGAGTTTCTAACATATATCTCATTTTCCCTTAATTATTATTATCCCAAAATTCCAATTTATGATGACGCTTGTACTTGATCTTATCTTCCTCCAACTTATGCCATACAATCCCTTTACATGAGAACCAATTTTCTTCCCTTAGTTGGCCTATAAAGTGACGCCTAACTTAAGCCCTCACAAACCAAATGGGCTTCATCCAACTTGTCCAACTACATGCTCAAGTGTTGTACCATAATGATAATTACCATGTACAAGAAATATTATTTAAGCATATGCTCAACTTTAACAATTATAAGCTAATCTTGTACCATAGGATAGTGACGCTTGGCATGTTTATAAGCCAAATAATTATTTCCCTTCCTATTTTCTTTATTCCACAATTTACACAATTAACAACACATTTTATTTTTCAATTTTCGGAATAGTGCCAATTTTGGCAGATTTTCTACGCAAACTTTGAAAAATCATAACTTAATTTGTAGACATAATTTCGGAGTGATTCTAAAGGCTATGGAACCCTTATTGAGTCTAGTTTTAGAGAAAAATTTGGAAGCACATCCTTCCCAGATTTAATTTATTTGGGAGCTACTCCAAAACTTTCTAGATTTTTTGGGCTAACTTCAAAAATTCATGTCTTTTTGTATATAGCTTCAAATGATTCATATGACCTATCAAATTAAAGATTGGGATGTCTACTTTCATGCTATAAAATTTCATAATTTTTGCTTATCATTTGTTTTTCCAAAACCACATGACAAACTCACTGTCTCGCAGGCGATTTCACTGAAAACACTTTTCACCTCTTAATTTCCAATATTTAATTCCTTTGGCTGTAAATATTCACCACTTTATTAAATTTATAAAATAATCACAATATATTCTTGGTGAATAAAATTTGGGGTGTTACAATTCTCCTCCACTTAAATAAATTTTGTCCCCAAAATTTGCTACACATACATAACCATAAACTCTGGGGTAACACTTCTGCGTACGTCTTACTGACATCATTACCGATTATCAAGATTTGCTTATACAGATTAAGATCCCTAAAATTCCTCGATTGAATTTTTGCTTATAAATCATCATATATGTCATTTGTACTGTTTTACGGCTCAAAGTGTCAATGACAACATTAGCCTGCCCTGGATAACATTTACATTCTAGGTCTTAATCTTTCAACAACTCTATCCACTTACATTGTGTCATATTTCAATCTTTTTGATCATACACATATTTCAATCTTTGTGGTCGCAGTACAATTCCACAATTATGCCATAAAGACAACGTTTCCAAATTCAATATAAACATTATTACCATATACTCAATATTATGGATAGAATAGTTCAATTTCTGAATCTTCAGCCAACGAGATGCATACACTATCACCTGGCTTGCATCAACTCACATCTCATTCCATGTGTACTCGTATCTAGGATTCTTAGTGTTGGTACTTTAATAATTTTCATCATCAGCTTTTCGAAGCTCCTCTCATAATCATCATCCCATGCATAATGTTGAGTTTTTCTAGGGACATTCGATATAGACATCTCATAATAATTAACAAGACTCAGAACACTGCGTATCACAACCACAATTTCTAGCCTTCTCAGTTCAGTACTGCTTCCACTTTACTAGGGTCCAACAGGACCTTGGCTATAAGACTACATGGCCCAGAAATGTTACCTCTGAAAGCCATGACTCACATTTACTCGATTTAGCATAGAGTTGTTTTTCTCCCTCACCATGTTCATTTCTATTCGCAATTGTTACTCATATATCATTTTACTTCGTGAGTTCACCAATAGGTCATCAACCAACCAGATTTCGAGGATTACCAGTAAACCATGTAGCCATGCAATAATAAAAAATCAAGTCCACTAGTGATTCATGTCCCTCAGCATTCATTATACCATTCATACATACATCGACTGTGACAACCTTGACACCTGTGGGTATAGGGACAGTCTATTCTTATAGGAATCTACGCATACTTACCAATTATACTACCCTTTCTAGGGTAGCCCATTCATATACTTCAAAATAAATTCCAGAGAATTCGTCAGGCTACCAAGCTATCAAAACACGATTCCTTAAGATCCTTTATTCATACATTTCAACACACTATCTGTCATCCACCAATCGACTCCTAATAAAGCCTCAAATTAGTAGAATAGCAGGCATATCAATTCTTTCTTTCGTCAAGATACTTTACCCTCATTGTACAGGAAAACCTAAAAGCCACTCAAACATTCTATTCTCTGTCTCAACCTTGAGACCCTATCTCGTGGCTACTTTTATTCTAACAATAACTCTTATTATTCAATAAGGGAATATTCTATTATCAAGATCTTTCCCTATGCTAGATTAGCAACTAGCAACCTCTAGAAACTTCATACATATTTTAAATCATTTTAGTACCATGTTTTAGTACCTCAAACCATCCCGGTTAATTCAAATTCCTACGAAATCAGTTCAAAGATTGTGTTTGATTCTTGGATCATAATTCCACGCTTAAAACCTCAACATTAGCTGAGCCGGGAAATTGCTTTCCTCAACTCTATAGATTATCACTAGTATAATACGATTCTGAATAAATTCGCCACCTAAGGACATACTAGTCCACTAGGTCTTAGGGCCTTTGAACACACAGATCTACTACAATATCCAGCAGTAAGATTTTATAGCCTAGGGTCCCTAACCTAACTTTTAGGTCCATTATGAAATCTAGAACCTTAATATCACATACATTGGAAATCATTTTCCTCAATTATGACCAATAGATTCGCTAAGATTCACGATCAATAGTGTGTATTCTAACATTCATAGTATTCAGGTATTATCCTTAAAACATTACTGTTACTGAAGGTTTAATACTATCCACAAGGTTAATAAGGTTCAACCTTTCATCATGGAATAGAACCATAGTGCAACCAATTCACATTTCGATCAAAGCATTATCTCAGATTAGATTAAATTCAAGCCTATCCTCAACCATTAATATCATCATATCGGGTCCTCTAAGATCGACTTTCTGCATAATTACCTCACATTATACATCACATTCTAATACCTCAAGCAACTTAGGCCATATCAGATGCCGAAGGAGTCAACTCAATTACTAAGTTGGATTCTCATATTACAATTCTCTCAATCACAACTTAAACCTTAATTTTATCAGGGTTTATAATCATTCCTCCTCAATTATCCCTACTGTCCACCCATATGATTTGGAAGGACCTAAGGATTTACTAATTACTTCCTATCTTTTATTTTCTCTATTCTATTTGCAGTGAGGACTAGCTTCCTAATTTAATCAAGTATCAAACATTACTAGGGAGTATATATAATGAGAAGTAATTAAAATTCAAACCATGCATTGAGTTGTTATTAAAAGAAATTATACCATGGATAAGTTCAGGCAATTTTCTAGCCTCTACCTAAATTATCGCATGGGTCACGCTCTGGGCTTCGAGTCTAGACTCCTCTAGTTGATGCTTCTATGGGAAATCCCTAGCAAGATGCCCTAGTTCTCGACATAGATAATAAATTCGGCCAAGCTGGATCCCGTCCAATTGAACTATATCTCCCTAACACATCTCTACATGGTTTACCAAGATGATATGGCTTGCAACACCGCCAGTATTTTCTACTCTTAGCAGGATTCTGACTTCCGTAGCCTTCAGCCTGCTTCAGTCTTTTATAGTTTCCTTTAGACAATTCACCCTGATTCTTGCATTTTTATGAGGAAATTCCACTACTAGACACATTCCTATAGTTGTCACTTATATCGGGGTGCAAGCTCAACAAGTCATCCTTGGCAAGTCGACATTCTTTAATCGCATCGGTAAACACTGTAAAGTGTTTAGAAATCAATTTCTTTCTCAGTTCTAGCTTTAACCCTTGTATCAATATATCGGAGCTCCACTCCTCGTCATCCCGATATCTTAGGTACGAGAAATACCGAGACAATCAGACATAACGTGCCAAGTACTCATCGAAGCTCTCTTCATTATCCTGTCATATGTTAAAGAATTCCTTTTCTTTTGCTAACTTGTCTGGTTGAGAGAATATCTTTCATTAAATTTCCCCTGGAACATTTCCCATGTACTGGAATATTCCATACCCGTAGAGTCAATGCTATATTCCTCCACCATATATCTGCCTTTCCTTTTTGTTTACGAACGGCTACCTGAACTTTAATATCGTTGAAGCACATCAGTCTTATGAAAATTTGCTCCAGTGCGGTTAAACATTCTTCTGCTTGCAGATGATCAAATCTCCCATGGAAAGCATGAGGTTGTTGTTTCTCAAATCGTTTTACCTATGTTTGAAAAACATTCATTTCATAGATGAATAAGGTGGTAGCTTCTGATGAAGTTGTACAAATGAATTATATTCACCTACTTGCCTTTCAAGATGTTCTAATCTTCTCTGTCTTCGTCATAACTTGTGCAGTTCATCTCTAAGATCATTTATCACAAGTTGTTATCATGCTATCTTGCTCCGAATTTAATGCATAAAGTTAGGGCTATCTTCCTAATTTGGGTCATAATCTCCTTCCCTTGTATGCATCATCTTGGTACCTCGCTAAATGAAAATAAGGAAAAATAAATTTACATATAGATACAAGGGTATTTTCATCATTTCTTAATAATTTTGGGTACACAAATATGTCATTTGTAACATACATCAGCTGTTTACAGTAGTTACAGAAAACTAGAAACATCATACAACCTATAAACTACTGTACATGACATATTAGTCCCTTTTATATTCATAACTCTTCAATTATAGGCAACTCCCCAGGGGGTCACCCATCCTAAGATTACCCAAGGTTGAGCATGCTTAACTTTCGTGTCCCATGCAAAAACGCAGATACCGGCTTTATCTACTTCCGACCATCGGTACCTTGAGACTACCCTTATCTCAAAATCGTGCCCATTGTCTCTGAGAAATCAAATATTGTGCATGGTCTGCGTATCAGTGCTAGTACATACACATTATCAATTATGATACCATTATCAAAATTGTTACTACTGGTGTTCTGATACCATCATTGCGTATACTGATTCTTCTATCTAGTACACTAGTCCCATTGATATCGTTGACTGGGCACTGGTATATCCTTCGCGTGTGCTGATTCTATTGTCATCTGATACCTTTGATACCATCTTGATACCACTATCACAAGTGAGGGTATCATTGTTATATTCACTGGAACCACCGATACCGTTAACTGGGTACTGGTACTACCTCTGCATACACTGATACTACTGCTTCCTGATACAACCGATACCACACTGATATTATCTCTAGGTACACCAATACCACCAAAACTGTCATTTGGGTACTGATATCACCTCTGAGTACCCTGATACTCCTACTCCCTGATATCATTGTTACTGTCCTGATACTACTCCGTCAGGAACCTGCTCCCCAAGTGTCTTTATCTCTACAGACTGCTGCACCTCAAAAATACTCTGACTAGGGGTACCCTGGTTCACCGACGAGAGTAATCCCTCTTGTTCCTCGCTCGCACTGCTTAAAATCTAATCGCTCATGGTTCCTATTACTATTCAAATAAAACTATATCATTATACCATTCTGATAATGCCAGAAGAACTTATTAGCTCTGTCAAAACCGCTTGGGCTCTGATACCAAAAATATCAACAACCGTTTCCATTTCGATATACATAGAGTAATAAAGACCAAGTTCCACAGGCATACAGAAAAGTACATCTATACTGGTAAAAGTGTTTGTTTACAGACCATATTTAACCGTACAGAATTCGAAGTTATTTACAACTTTGTACATAACTAACAAAAAATGTTCCAATTATAGACTAAATATAATCACAGTCTTCGTTTGGGGAAAGGTGCCTGTCAGTTCTGTTAGACCTCACATGTTTTGATGATAACAAAGAATGGGTGTGAAAAATTTTTGATAAACAAACAAGTTTGAACAAAGTAATTACAAAGCAAATCATCACTTGAAGTAAGCACTGGAGTAATGAAGAAAGGCCAAGAGAAAAAGTTGAGAAACTTTATCACTGACAGAATTTCTAAAGGGCTACTCGAGTAAGAACTCGAGTAATGAGACAGAAACTTGAAGTAACCAGAACACAGAACCTCAAGTAACTCACGGCCAGATACATCACTCAAGGGACGACTCGAGTAATATGAAATGAAAAGAAGAGTTACTCGAGTCAACATTCGAGTAACCTGCCATAAGGAAATGAGTTGCTTTCGGCCATGTAATCCTGCCAACGTTACTCGAGTAAGTACTCGAGTAATCAAGGAAATCACTTCTAGTTGTTCTCGGCCTCCCAACGTTACTCGAGTAAGTACTCGAGTAATCAGGGAAATCACTTCCAGTTGCTCTCGGCCTGACAACGTTACTCGAGTCGGTACTCGAGTCCCCTGCTTCAAGAAATATGTTGCTCTCGGCATTCGAATCCTACCAATGTTACTCGAGGAGCAACTTGGGTAAATCACTGTGGTAAAAAAAACTTGAAGGTAACACTCAATTAATCTGAAATGTTATTATCACACTTCACTCGAGGCACCACTCAAGTATACAGGTATTAAAATGTTCTATGTCAAAGACTTGAAAGAGATTACTCGAGTCAGTAATCGAGTGATCTGTAGAGTTATTTACAATGCACTTGAAGTATCCACCTGAGTAAGCTATGCAGAAAATAGATGTTCACTCGAGGCAGCACTCGAGTAAACAGGTAAGCAAAACTTGAAGTGCTCTCGGCCTAAAATCCTGCCAACATTACTGGAGTGAAGCATCGAGTAACCTGTGAAGAAAATTGTAGTATACTCGAGTGAGTACTCGAGTAAACATGTATTTCTAAGGTTTGTAATTTGCTTTACTCTATGCACTACCCAAGTAATCAAACCCAGAAATTCAGAAATCATTCCAACGTTCATTGATTTGTTTCCTATGTGATTAACCCTTCATTGTATTAGTATTCTTAGCATATTTGCAGATAAACAATGAAGAGATCTTACCAAATAAGGAAAGTCAAATGTAACGTTCAAATACCTCCTACCGCAAACGGATATTTTTCAAAAACTGGAAAAGTCAACCGTGGCTGCACACACTCTAACAGACGAGAAGAAAATGTTCCAATGGTCATTATCAACACATCTATATATATGGAAGCATCCAAACAGAGATAACAACAAGAACACACACGAACGCATTATCAAGTTCACGCTCAATACTCTATTTTTACACATACTTGTAATTCTGTACTTCAGTGGTTCTTATTCACTCTGTAAGAGAGATATTTCATTCAAACTCAATATTTGTTAATAAGGTAACTTAAGGTTGTGGAACCTTGAGTTGGGATTGGATTGCAACTTGTAAGGGGGAGCGAGTGTCCAGGTGAAGGAACTTGCTTGTACTGTGGTGCCAAGAACCCACTGAATCTTGGAAGTTATAGTGAAACTCTCAGAGAAGCTCTGAGGACTGGACGTAGGTCAAAGTGGTTGTGGCCGAACCAGTATAACTCCCGGTGTACACTTCGGTGATATTTCTCCTTACTCTTTATTGCATTATATTCACCATCAAGTTTTTATATTTGCAACGAAATTTTTAGTATCACCCAATTCATCCCCCCTCTTGGGTGAAACGCTTGCTCTAACATTTGGTATCAGAGCTTAGGTCTTATTGTTAAGGTATAAGAACCTAAGAAAGATCTAATGGCAAGTATGGGTGAAGGAATTCTTCCCGACGAATAATCCATCACTAGACCTCCAAGTTTCAGTGGTGAACACTTTTGTTTCTGGAAAGCAAAGTTCAGAGTATTCATGATGGCTACCGAATATGGGCTATGGGATGTGATTGAAAGTGGAAACTATCAACATACAAAGATTGTAGATTCTCAGAAAATTCCCAAGACGCCAGCGGAATATGATGAGAATGACAAGAAACTTATCACTCTCAACAGCAAGGCAATTCTGATGATACAAAGTGCTTTGAGTCAAAGTGAATACTTCAGAATTTGCACACTTCTAACAGCAAAGGAAATATGGGAAGCTCTAGAAATAGCTCATGAAGGAACTTTGGGAATAAAGGAGAATCGGATCAACACCTTGGTCACTGAATTCGATCTACTTTGAATGAAATCAGCTGAGTCAATATCTGTATTCGAACTTAGATATACTCATCTTGTTAATCAACTTGCAGCACTTGGGAAAGTCTATGATCAACATACCCAAGTACGAAAGATTTTGAATATTCTTTCTAAAGAGTGGTAGGCCAAAGTCACTGCAATGAAGAAGCAAAAGGAAAATCAATAAGATCAGTTGCTTCTCTATTTGGAAGTCTTTCTGAATATGAAAGTAAACTAAAGTTCAAACGAGAACTAGATGACATCAGTGATAAGAAGAAGAGAGGCCTAGCACTAAAAGCAAAAGAAGAAAATCAAGATAAGGATGAGGAGTTTGACGATGATGAAATGGGCCTAATCATAAAATGATTCAAAAAGTTTTACAAGAAAGGTCAAGGATTCAAACACTTTCAGAAAGGAGGGACTAGCAGCAAAGATCATATCATTTGCTACGAATGTGGAAAACCAAGACATATCAAATCAAAATGTCCAGAGCTAAACCAAAAGAGCAAAGAAAAGAGAAAAGGCAAATTCTTCAACAAAAAGAAGGCCTTTGTATCTTCTATATGGGGTGATAGTTCCTCTGACGAAGAAAGTAATGAAGAAGAAGTAGCCAATATATGTCTTGTTGCTCAATAAAGAATAGAAGAGGTAAATGATTCTGATCCTACCTATGATGAATTACTTTCTGAATATAATGCTTTACATTCTGAATTCATCAAAGTAGTTAAAGAATTAGTTGTTTTCAAAAAGAAAAAAAAGTTCTTGAAATTGAACTTAAAGAAAGTTTAGAAAAGGATTGTGAAAATTGTTCTTCTTTGAAAAAGAAAAACACTGATCTCACAAAAACTCTTGAAAAATTTACTAAAGGAAGTGAGATGCTAAATGTGATTTTAAAAGCTCAACGATTTGTAAATGACCGATCTGGTATTGGATATGATCCAAAATCATATAGAATGAAAGGTAGAAAGAAAGCAGGAGGTAAATCATATTTGAATTATTTCCAGCATTCTGTGCATACATCAAATCCTTTTGCATTTTGTAATTACTATAATAGAAAAGGTCATTATACCTCTTCATGCATTCATAAGAAGAAAGGAACGATAGGAACCTATAAATAGGTACCTAAAGGATCATATGTTTCAAAAATTTCCTGTACTAACCCAAAAGGACCCAAAAAGAAGTGGGTACCTAAGACTTAATCGTATTTAATTGCATATATGTCTCAAAGCATCCAAAAACAACAAGTGGTACATAGACAGTAAATGCTCCAGACATATGACCAGTGATTTCGAAAGTTTTACCAAATTGCAGCCTAAAAAAGGTGGAAAGGTAAAATTTGGAGGAAATCAAACTGGAAGGATAGTAGGAATTAGTGAAATCAAAAATGACAAAGGCATACAAGTCAAAGATGTATACTATATCGAAGGATTGTGCCATAACTTGCTGAGTGTGAGTCAAAGTGCAGACAAAAACAACTAGGTGATATTTGACTCAGAGGAATGTCTAATTGTCAATAAGAAAGACTTACTACTTGATAAGAAGAATATCAAGGCTAAGCTCAGAGCAAAAAGGGAAGGTAACTGCTATACTCTAGATATTAGTACAAATGAATCTGAAAACTGTTTTCTGAGTAATGCCGATGAAAGTTGGCTATGGCATAAGAGATTGGCTCATGTCAACATGCATCAACTAGGCAAACTACTCAAAAAGGATTTAGTTCTTGGATTACCCAAAGTAAATTTCAAAAACGATTTGATTTGTGACGCATGTCAAAAGGGTAAACAAACTAAATCATCTTTCAAATTGAAAAATGAGATTTCAACAAATAGACCACTACAATTATTGTATATGGATTTAGTTGGCCCAGCAAGAGTAAAGAGTCTTGGTGGCAACTTATATTCATTGGTCATTATTAATGACTTCTTCAGATTTACATGGGTTATTTTTCTATCATCAAAGGATGAAACCTTTGAAGAATTTATTGTTTTTGCTAAGAAAGTTCAAAATGAGAAAGGTATGTCCATTACAGGTATTAGGACAGATCATGGTAGAGAATTTGAAAATTAGGCCTTTGAAGAATATTGTGATACTAATGGCATTAATCACAATTTCTCTGCTCCAAGGACACCTCAACAAAATGGAGTCATGGAGCGTAAGAATAGAGTGCTCACTGAAATGGCTAGAGAAATATTAAATGAAAAGAACGTATCTCAAGTTTTTTAGGCTGATGCTATGAGCACAGCATGCTATATTTCAAATAAAGCCTATATTAGAACAAAACTCGGAAAGACACCATATGAGCTATACAAAGGAAGGAATCTTCGGTTGTAAGTGTTTCATTCATAATAATGGTAAAGATAACTTAGGAAAGTTTGATTCTAAAACTGATGAAGGAATTTTCCTAGGATATTCTAACTGAAGTAAAGCATATAAAGTTTTCAATAAAAGAACATGTGTTGTTGAAGAATCAATTCATATTGTATTTGATGAATTTGAATCCTCTGACAAATCTATTGATGAAGAGCAGGAAGTTGTTTTAAATCAAGAAAATGGTCAATCTATTTCTAAATCTCTTATTCCAGAAGTTGATGAAACCAAAGAAGAAGAACAGTCACTAGGACAACCTAGAGCCTGGATATACAATAAAAGTTATCCCTTAGATCAAGTCATAGGAGATGTGAATGAAGGGATCAAAACTAGAAATAGAATTTTCAATGAAGTAAGTTTTTCTGCATTCATTTCTGAGATTGAACCCTCTAACATTGATGAAGCTCTATCAGACAATGATTGGGTTATAGCAATACAAGAAGAACTAAATCAATTTGAAAGAAATCAAGTTTGGGATTTGGTACCCCGACCCAAGGATCATCCGATCATTGGCACTAAATGGGTATTCAAGAATAAACTCGATGAATCAGCAATTATTGTCAGAAACAAGGCAAGATTGGTGGCCAAAGGCTATAATCAGGAAGAAGGAATTGATTATGAGGAAACATATGCTCCAGTGGCTAGATTGGAAGCTATACGTGTACTCTTAGCCTTTGCATGCATCAAAGGATTCAAACTCTATCAAATGGATGTAAAGAGTGCATTTCTAAATGGCTACATTATGGAAGAAGTATACGTAGAGCAACCTCTAGGTTTTGAAGATGTAACCCAACCTGACCATGTTTTCAAACTCAAAAAGGCTTTATATGGTTTAAAACAAGCTCCTAGAGTATGGTACGAAAGGCTCAGTAAATTTCTTATTGATCAAGGTTTTGTACGAGGAAAAGTTGATACAACACTTTTTACAAAACAAAAACGTGATGATATTTTAATTGTTCAAATATATGTTGATGACATTGTTTTCAGTGCTACTAATGAATCTCTGTGTAAGGAATTTTCTGAGATAATACAGGGAGAGTTTGAGATGTTAATGATAGGAGAATTGAATTTCTTTCTCAGTTTACAAATCAAACAAAGAAAGAATGGAATCTTCATATCTCAAACAAAGTACTTGAAAGAGCTATTGAAGAAGTATGGAATGGATGAAGCAAATGGAACGGACACACCTATGAGCTCAACTACATTGCTTGATGCTGATGTCAAAGGGAAAGACTACAACATCACAAAATACAGAGGAATGATTGGATCATTACTCTATCTCACGGCAAGTAGATCAGACATCCAAAGGAATCACATGCCAAAACTACCAAACCAATCTTTAGATACCTTGCTGATATACCAGAATTGGGTCTGTGGTATCCCAAAGGAAGAAGTGAATATCTTGTTGCATATTCAAATTTTGATCATGGAGGATACAAGACAGACAGAAAGAGCACCAGCTGATAAGGTCAATTTCTTGGAGGATCTCTTGTATCATGGTTCAGCAAGAAACAAAATACAGTGTCTCTTTCGTCAACTGAAGCTGAATATGTTGCAATCTCAAGTTGTTGTGCACAAGTGATATGGCTAAAACAACAGCTACAAGATCTTGGTATTTATCTTAAAGAAATACCAATCTATTGTGACAACTTGTAAGGGGGAGCGAGTTGGGATTGGATTACAACTTGTAAGGGGGAGCGAGTGTCCAGGCGAAGGAACTTGCTTCTACCGAGGTGCCAAGAACCCACTGAATCTTGGAAATTATAGTAAAACTCTCAAAGATACTTTGAGGACTAGATGTAGGTCAAAGTGGTTGTGGCCGAACCAGTATAACTCACGGTGTATACTTTGGTGATATTTCTCCTTACTCTTTACTGCATTATATTCACCGTCAAGTTTTTATATTTGCAATGAAATTTTTAGTATCACCCAATTCACCTCCCCCTCTTGAGTGAAACGCTTGCTCTAACAAGTTCCCTATATCTATGTCCTTTTCTTTTGAGCCGTTGGCACCCACTAAGATGTTTTGTTTAAAAAAAGGGGTGAGATTCCAAGGAATCTCAGTAGAAACATACTATCAACATATAAAATGAGAGAATTAGATATGCAATGCACCGCATCAAGTAAAATGAAAATTCACATCGATTCATATGTGCACACAAACTTTCAGGGCCAAACGCCGAGTTAAAATCCCTATGTATACCTTAGCCAAGTCACTGACTACAACTAGGTAATACCAGTGTACCTTGGTTGGGTACCGAACCACAACCAAGTATTGTTCCTTTAGCACGTGTTCAAATCCTAGAATTGGAGGGGCACCATGTAATATCCCAAATTGTGATTAAGGGCTAAATCCTTTCAAAAGTTATGTAATTATTATTAATTAAACACATTTGAAGAATACGATGTGAATTTTGATTCGAATGTGTTCTGATTGTGCCTAAACTCTATATTTAAGTTCAATGGTGGATTAACATCTAAATTGAGTTAAATAAGAGGGAGGGCGCATGGTTGAGCAATATGAACCATAAACATGTGTTTAGTGATAATTTAGTCGGAATTGCCAGAAATAGGGGCAAAATGAGCAAAAAAGAAGGTTACCGAAGAGAAAACTCATTGGTAACTTAAAGATCAATGGTTAGGATTGATTATTATGAGATCAAGAAGGTGGAATTGTGTGTGTGCATGTTCAAATAAGTCCAAGGAAGATGCCTCAAGATTTTGACACTTGGCATCATCTCACACCCTTTTGACAAGTCAACAATTGCAACTTTTTTTTCCTTCCCTCCCATTCTTTTAGGTGGGAAAATGGTCTTAGTAGAGACCAAAAATCTGATTTATCTTCATTCATCATCATCATCATCTCATCTCTCCTCTCACCTCCATTTTCGTCTCAAGTTTGAAGGAAAGAGAAAGAAGAAGGCTCAAGTTAGGTGAGGATTGGTTCTTGTATGCTCAATTCACCTTCATTAATATTGTTCATGGTGTTGAGGGCTTCATGGTTATGGTTTTAGGTTTTTGAAAGGTGGTGTTTGAGAACTTGAGAAAAATTGAAAGTTGGAGAAACAAGGAAGTTGCTTTGGGAAGAAGAAGAGGTAAGAATTTAACACATTTTGAGCTAAGTTTAGTAACCATTGATCAAGTTTTGAGAATTTTGATTTTTTGCCCTGATTTTCATATGATTTTGGTTTGGAAGAATTGAATTGTGTGATGTGTTGAAATAGGTGTCATTTTGTGCTTTGGTGCCAATAGAATTGGTTTGGAACCTTAAATGGATAGAAATTGCATTGTGAGTTTTGAGTTCGGTTATTGTTTGACATGTTGTGTTTCTTGTGTAACATGTCAATGTAAGTTGAATTTGGTTATTTTGGTGTTTCTAATGGATTCCTTGTGGAAAATTAGTGTGGGAATGGTATTGGTTGTGAATTAGGAACCATTGGAAGCAATTACTCAAAAAACTGAAATTCTATCTCTTAAAACTCTGTACAAGGCAGTCAGGTTGTCTGGACGTTTTGAATAGGCAAATAGTATCTAAAAATTCTGAAACTTTCCAGTTTTAAATTTTACATTCCAAGCTTCAAAATGGACATGAATTTTGTGTCATTTCGTTTTGTGAGCTAAAAGTGATGACTGTCCAAAGTTTGGGATTAAAACTGGAATCTGTTTTGCAGTAGTGGTGAATTTCGTGTAACTCTGTAATTTTGTGGTGATTTCTGGTAATGATCCATATTTTTCCTATAAAAAGGACTTAAAGAGCTTTCATTTGGCTTTGGGATCACCTCATTTAGATTTTTCTAGAATTAGTTATGATTTTTTGAAGTTTCCTTGACTGCAACGCAAAACTTTCTGCTCATGTTTTGGCCACAGCCAGAAAATTCTTGGCTGCAGCCACAATACTTCTGTGCTGTTTTTGGCCACAGCTAGAGAATTCCTGACTGCAGCCAAAACCCTGTTTTCAGCACTTTGTGATTTTGAAAAGTAATTTTCAATATAGTACTTCCCAATCCTTCTAGATTTTCATTGAGCCTATTATAGTCACTTAAGGAACTCATGTGGTAACCTATTTTAAGTGTTCGAAAGTGAGAATTGGGGGTAGAGAATTAATCCTCCATCCTTGATTTTGGTTTATAGAATTTGATATCTGCCGTCCTCGTGAGCCCACTGTGCCAGCGAACGTCAGGAAGGAACAAGGTAGTGACTCTTTCTTTTGTACCATATGTGATGCATTGTATGTGTGAAGTATCATTGATTTGTGATGAATTTGAATACTGCAATGATTGTGGACATGAGTAAGCACCGCCATACCAACAGTCCCTGAGTCGCTAACAACGGTTCAGGTAAGGGCTGCGTACCTTCCCGGTGGTAAAAGGGGATGAGGATGGGGTGTGATATTTGTGATTACGTGGGCTGAAAGGCTATATTGTGGGCCGAAAGGCTATATGTGAGCCGTAAGGCTATTTGTATACACTGCCACACCAATAGTCCCTGAGTCGCTAACAACGGTTCGGGTTAGGACGGTGTGCCTTCCCGGCAGTAAAAGGGGATGAGGGTGGTGTAATATCCCAATTTGTGATTAAGGTCTAATGACAATGGTATTGATTGTAATTTGTGCAATTAAATGTTTTTGGAGAAATGAGATGTGAATTTAGTATAAATGTGTGTGGTGTTTAAGTCAAGGGTTGAGATGTTGACATGTGACAATGTTATGGACCATAGGATGAGGCATAAGAGACAAAAACCACCTTTTTCTCTCTCTTCTCTCTCCTATGCGTTTTTTTTATCATGGGCAAGGGAAAAAGTGGTACATCATCATCCTTTCTTCATCCCTTCCATCTCTCATTTTCTCTCTCTTCCTTCACCATTTTCGCTAAACTCATTCTTGGAAAGAGAAAGGGAAAGCTTTGATTTTGGGTGAGTAATGGTCCTCCTTTACTCAAATCCTTTTCTCTAAAGTTGTGCATCTCATTGAGAGCTTCATTATGATGATTTCAGAATTTGGAAAGGTGGTGGTTTGTGTGTTGGAGCGAAATCAAAAGTTGATAATCAAGAAACTAGTCTTGGAAAGAGGAAGAGGTAAGAATTTGGAACCTTTTGACATATTTATTGTGATCATTGGTTTAGCTTTGAGGATTTTGGATTTTTGCCCTGATTTTGGCTTAATTTTGAAATGTGTGAATTGGTTAGTGTTTAGTGGGAAATTGGTGTCATAGTGTGTCTTTGAGCATTTGAAATTGATTTGGAATGTTGGTTTGGATTGGTTTGCAATATGGTGGTTTGATTGAGTTCTTGGTAAGACATGTGGTGGTCATTGAGTAACATGCCAATGGAGGTTGAATTGGGTTGTTTTGATGATTTCAATGGATTCCTTGTGCAAATTTATGTGGGAATGGTATTTGATATGAATTTGGGAACCATTGGAAGCATTGGTGCAAAATTGAAATGTTGTCCATTGAAAGTCTATTCTGGGCAGTCAGGTTTTCTGGACGTTTTGAATAGGAAAATGGTGTCTAAAAATTCTGAAAATTTCCATATTTAAATTTCACATTCCAAGCTTCAAAATGGACATAAATTTTGTGTCATTTTGAAACTTGAGCTAAGAGTAATGACTGTCCAAAGTTTGGGATTAAAACTGGAATCTGTTTTGAAGTAGTGGTGAATTTCGTGTAATTCTGTACTTTTGTAGTGATTTCCAGTAATGGCCAATATTTTTCCTAGGAAGAGGACGTAATTAGCTTTCATTTGGCTTTGAAATCACCTCATTTTGATTTTTCTAGAATTAGTTATGATTTTTTAAAGTTGTCATGGCTGCAGCAGAAAAATCCGGGCTGTAGCGCAAAAGTTTATGTGCGCGTTTTGGTCGCAGCCAGAAATTCTTGGCTGCAGCCAAAACCCTTCTGTGCGCGTTTTGGCCGCAGCCAGAAATTCTTGGCTGCAGCCAAAAACCTTCTGTGCGTGTTTTGGCTGCAGCCAGAGGATTCTTGGCTGCAGCCAACCCCCCTATTTCCAGCATTTTGTGATTTTTCAAGTAATTTCCAACCTAATACTTACCAATCCTTTTGGGTTCTCTTTGAGCTTGTTATAACCATTTAAGGGACTCATATGGGACCTATTTTAAGTGTTTGGAAGTAAGAATTGGGGGTAGGAAATTAACCCTCCGTTCTTGATTTTTTGTTTATAGGCTTTGACATTTGTCGTACCCGCGAGCCCACTGTGCCAAAGGTCGTCAGGAAAGAACAAGGTAGTGACTCCTTCTTTATACCTTATGTGATACATTATATGTGTTCTAAATCATTGATTTGTGATGGATTCGTATGCTGCAAGATTTGTGAAATTGTGAATGCACCGCTATACCAATAGTCCCTGAGTCGCTAACAACAGTTCGGGTAAGGGCGGTGTGCCTTCCCGGCGATAAAAGGGAATGAGGTTAGGGTGTGACATTTGTGAATTTGTGGGCCGAAAGACAATATGTGAGTTGTAAGGCTATTCGTATGCACTGCCATACCAACAATCCCTGAGTCGCTAACAACGGTTCGGGTTAGGACGGTGTGCCTTCCCGACGGTAAAAAGGGATGACGGTGGAGTGTGATTGATGTTGTTGCTGATTATGTGGTGATTGTTTACATGCTATGTGATTACGTGTGGTATGAATAATTTGTTACTACTGAGATTCTAAAAGAATCTCACTCTATCCAAATGACTAACATTTCAGACAGGGCGAGTGGCTCCAAGGATAAGCGGCCAACCAAGAGCAGTTAGGGCTTATAGGGACATTTATTTTGGTCTACGTCAGTTATCTCTTTTGGTTGGGATTACTGTATGTATATAGTGAATTCTTTTGGACATGTAATCCCCATTTGGGAAACATTAAACCCATTTTATATATTTGAACCCTGGGGTTGCCGAGATTTTAGTTACGTACTCTAATATTTGTGAATGTGATATATCTGCACAGGTAATTGTATTCAAAAGTGGATGTGAGACCAGATGAAATTGTGTTTCTGAACTTTTTTTTTGGACACCCTATCTTGAAGATAAGGGATTTTAAATGTTGTTTTGTCTTATTGGTCTCTATTTCACTTAAATTTTGTAATCCGGATATAATTACCGTGAGGGGGTTACAGGTGGAGTATGATTTGTGCTACTGCTGCTGTATGATGATTTGCTTACATGATGTGTGCTTATGTGTGGTATGAATGATTTGTTACTACTAAGATTCTTTTGAATCTCATTCTTTCCTTTGACTAACATTTCAGAAAGGGCAAGTGGCTCCAAGGAAAAGCGAACGACCCGGAACGGTTAGAACCCTATAGGAACATTTGATTCGGCCGTGTAGGTTATTCATTTTGATAGGGATTACTGTATGATAATTTTTTGAGTTGTAAATAGTCTTTAAATACATGGTGGTGTAATCCCCTAATTGGGAACTGAAACCTTATAGTTCTATATATAGATGAAACCCGGAGGTTGCCGGGGATTAAGTTATGCACTCTGATATATTAAATGTGATATAACTGCATAGATAATTATATTCGATGTTTGAACTTGAGACCAAGATTGGAGAGAGGTTTTGAAAATTTTGTGAAGCCCCTACTACAAGGACGGAGTTTTAAACGAGTTTTGAATTATCCGACAGTCTCTAATATATTTTATTATGCATTATCGAATAATAATTACGCTAATCAAGGCAGGGGGTTACACACTGAACCATAACTAGGTAATGTACCTCTCGCACATGTTCAAATCACAAAATATAGTAACACACATTATACAAATAGTCACATAGTATATGAGAGATAGTAGTCCCTACCTTAAAGCTCTATCACCCCTATATCGTGTGCCTTGTAAAATGTGTCAACTTTCGGCTACCCACTCAATCCTAAAATATTAAATGTACAAGAAATAGGTTATAACCTATCCATGTATCATTTTAGGCACTACTATAGTGTTTCTTATAGTTATATTAGCCTATGATGAAAATTTACCAAAATACTTTGGGGACCTCAGCTTGGCCCCGCCATACCCGACACAATTGTACTTTTTCCAAAATTTTAACTAGGGATATTTTGACATTTTTTGCCTAAGGAATCCATTTCCGAGCTCAGAATTACCAAATTCAATATCAAATTACAAAATTGCCCTTGCCAACCCTATTTTTAGGGTTTTAGGAGTGTTTTCGTAATTATGCTTTTTCAAACTTTTTCGAAAAAATAGTCAACTGTAACTCCACCTAATTTTCCCTCCTGAATTCAATGGAACCATCAAATCATTGAAAAACCAACTCCTTCCCCCATAATAGGTCTGGCCGAAATTCACCAAAGAAAAAGGGGAAAATTGAAGTTTTGTGTTTTAACCTCTAAGGGTCTGTTTGGTTGGAGGTTATTTTAGGTTATGTTAGGTTGGGGTGGAGTTGGGGATTAAAAATAGGTGTTTGGTTGGAATGAGGTTAGGTTAGGTGAGTTTTGTTTTTTTGTCATTTAGTGGAAACCTCACCCACTTTAGTAAACCTCCAAAATTGGGGTTTTTCTTAGGTTAGAGAAATTTTGTGTGCAATTGTGACTAAAATGCCCATGGAAATTTTTGAAAATTCCAAAACTACCCTTCCCCAAAAAACCGCATGTCCTTCCCACTATGTGTATTATTTCATTCCCTCTCCAGCGCAGAAATCAAATTTGCTCTCTTGTGATTCGCACCCTCTGAAGTGAAGCATTGAACATTATCCAAATTTGCTGAATTTTTTTTTCAAAGTCACCTACTACCCTCTGAAGTGAAGCATTGAACAAGGATATATTTTTTTTTTCTACAAACAAGAATAATTATTTTATAAATAATAATTATTAATAATATATTGTGAAAGAAGTGTATATAATTGTTAAAATAATTATTTTATAAATAATAATTTTACAAATAACTATTATTACTAAATACATTATAAAAAAAGAAGGAAAATATGTATAAGGGCATTTTTGTCCATTTATAATTAACTCACCTAACCTAACCTCTTGAACCAAACAAAATACCAAACCTAACCTAACCTCTGTTTGAACCAAACAACATTATAACCTCATCTCACCTAACTTAAATAAATCTCACTTAACCTCACCTCCGTTGAACCAAACAAAGCCTAAAGCTTACTTATTTCCACTTCTAATCTCTTATTAAGCCATTTAAACACATACCAACCATGTTTTAAAGAAATTTGGGCAGCATAACCCCTTATGGTTATCACTTTCCAAATTTATAAAATCAACCAACACCAAACTAAACCAAGAACAACAATAGCCACAACAATAAACCAAAAGATTTGATGTTCTTAAGGTTACCTTAGGTTTCTTCCCTTTCTCTCTCTAGAACCGACCTCCCTCCCTCTCTCTCTCTCTCAACCTTGGGATTTTGATTGTTACAACATATTTTCCATGAAGATCAAGAGGTTAGAAGAGCTATTTCACAAGTTAGAGGAGCTAGGCACTTAAGATCACAAACTTACCTTTGGATTTTCTCCTCCTTCTCTCTACTTCTTCAAAGCCCTCCCTCCCTCCCTCCCTCCCTCTCTCCCTCTTTCTTGTTTGGCCGTGCAAATGGGATAGGAAAGATGAAGGAAGAGTTTCTAAAATATATCTCATTTTCCCTTAATTATTATTATCCCAAAATTTCAATTTATGATGACACTTGTACTTGATTTTTTCTTCCTCCAACTTATGCTATACAATCCCTTTACATGAGAACCAATTTTCTTCCATTAGTTGGCCCATAAAGTGACGCCTAACTTAAGCCCTCACAAACCAAATGGGCTTCATCCAACTTGTCCAACTACATGCACAAGTGTTGTACCATAATGATAATTACCATGTTCAAGAAATATTATTTAACCATGTGCTCAACTTTAACAATTATAAGCTAATCATTTACCTTAGGATAGTGACGCTTGGCATGTTTATAAGCCAAATAATTATTTCCCTTCCTATTTTCTTTATTCTACAATTTACACAAGTACCAATACATTTTAGTTTCCAATTTTTGGAATAGTGCCAATTTTGATAGATTTTCTGCCCAAACTTTGAAAAATCATAACTTAATTTGCAGACATTGTTTTGGAGTGATTCCAAAGGCTATGGAACCCTTATTGAGTCTAGTTTCAGGAAAAAAAATATGAACTTTAGCCTGTTGAAAGTACATCATTTCCAGATTTAATTTGTTTGGGCACTGTTCCAAAACTTTCCAGATTTTCTGGGCTAAACTCAAAAATTCATGTCTCTTTGCATATAGCTTCAAATGATTCATATGACCTATAAAATTAAAGCTTGAGATGTCTACTTTCATCCTTTAAAATATCATAATTTTTTATCATCATTTGGTCTTCAAAAACCACATGATAAACTCATTGTCTAGCAGGTGATTTCACTAAAAACACTTTTCACCTTTTAATTTCCAATATTTAATTCCTTTAGCCGAAAATATTCACAATTTTATTGAATATATAAAATTATCACAATATATTCTTGATAAATAAAATTTGGGGTGTTACATCTGTTATCGTAATAGCCGCCAATCTCAATCATCCAACTATTTACTGTCACCACACTACCACATCAACATCTTCTCTTCTCCAAATTTACAAACAAGTAGTTTGCTCCACATCCAAGTATACAATGAGGGATCACCACTTGCCAATTAAATTAGTTTTGAGAAGGTGATACTCATGAGGCCTTCTTAGCTGGTGTTTAATTCTAATGTTACTAAAAGGGAACTCTACAATCGTTCGAACCAAGTGAGAGCATGGATAGCAAGGTGATATCATTTGTTTCACCTTTGCTATGTCTCTAACTTTAAATATCTTTTTCTTGTTTGGGTTAATATAACTTTTGGTCCCTAAAGTTTGATTCAATTTTGGTTTTGGTCCCTCAAGTTTGAAATATGTAGTTTTGGTCCCTGAAGTTTCATGCGATTTTGGTTTTGGTCCCTCAAGTTTGAAATATGTGGTTTTGGTCCTTGAAGTTTCATGCGATTTTGGTTTTGGTCCCTGAAGTTTGAAAAGGACTTGGCGACCCAATTAAAAAACCCGACCCGACCCAGAAAAAAAACCAAGTCCTTTTCAAACTTCAGGGACCAAAACCATCGATTTCAAACTTCAGGGATCAAAACCAAAATCGCATGAAACTTCAGGGACCAAAACCACATATTTCAAACTTGAGGGACCAAAACCAAAATTGAATCAAACTTCAGGGACCAAAAGTTATATTAACCCTTCTTGTTTTTATCCCAGTTTCTTGGGAAGCGAATTCCAAATTGTTTTGTCACTCCTAAGTATTTCTAAATACGTCTTTCATATTTGTTTTGTTTGCGAACTTTATAATTTCTTGGAGATAATTATCGTGATGGTATTTGTTAATGTGGATATTTCAATTCCTACTTTTATGTTCCACTTTCTTGTATTTTTTATAATAAATTTATGTTGGCATATATTTTCTTACTTTTGTCTATACATATATAAAATAGTTTCACTTGCCCTCAACAACAATTAACATAATTTTCACTAGTCCCTAATTCCTTTTCAGGGCATCTAATTCAATTTTTGAATATTTAACATAATAAGAAACCTTATTACTTCCAACTTAACTCATACTTCCATATTATTAACATAATTAGTTTGATTTAAATTTTGGGTCATTATAGAGATGTTAATTATAATTATTTATCTTATTTTTTTACTTCATATTTAATTTGAAAATTCAAATATATATATATATATATATCCACACTAAAAAAATATATCTGACTTCTCTTTTACAATCAATCAAAAATTTTAAATATAGATATGAGATACTCATTATTTCTTCTCCTTTTCTCTTGTTTTTTTTTTTTGAAAAAAATTATTAACTTACTTCATCATTTAATCAATTACTATTCACTTAAGAATTCTTAAATAATTATTGGGTCATTATATTCCTCCCCTAAAAAAATTCGGTCCTAAATGTTTCGATGATATGCCCAATATCTAGGTATTACTTAATGAGAGTGATGAACTGAGTTCAAACTATCCCAACCTTAACACTATAAATAAGCATCCCCCACTAACTTCAAACAATGGCCATACAGCACTAACATTTCAGAAGTTTACTAGCAATTGACAAATGATACTTGTATATAATTAAATTTGCTATAATTAATACCCCAAAAATATAGGGCCTGTTTGATTTTGTTTTTAAAAACTTTTTTTTAAATTAAAAACAAAAACAACTATTCAATAACTTGTTTTTACTCCATTGTTCTTAAAAACTAAAAAACAGGAACTTGTTTTTAAAAACTAAAAACAGAAAACAACTGTACCATGTTTTCTGCTTTTGTTTCTTATTCCCTATTCTCAAAATTCCCAAGCCCCGAACCCAATTTTTTCTCGACAGTTCAACCCGAACTTTTCTTCCATGGTGGCCATGACCATGAGAGCACCTTGAGCAGTAGCCGCCGAAGCTCACCCTCCCCTCAGCCTCCATTTGGTGTTCGCTGGCTCCAATCTGTCCTTCCTCTTTCCTTAGTCCTCAATCGGTGAGTCCGTTTTGTTTTTGTGCGATTCTTGTTGATTCAGCTTTTTTCTAAAAACCTGCATGATAAAACGAATCTAGTGGACGTATATTAATCAATGATGTTCCCTCTTCCCACTGAGTGTTTCACGAGTTGAACTAATAATGTAATGTGAAAGTGTTCATCGCTGCTTGTTCATACTTGAGGTGCTCCATGTGTTCAAATTTGAAACAGCTCATACTCTATTTAGAAAATGATTGATGAATTTTACTCGGTATTTACCATCATTGTTAATGAAACAATTCCAAGTTCTAGCAGTTTTGATTCCCTTTTTTTTTTTCTCAAGTCTGTTTTAGCTTATGATAGAAAGTCTGTAGGGGAAGATACAATTTACTCTTACGGACTGTGTGAATTTTTAAAACGCAGCAAAATCTCACACAAGCTTTAAAAGGTTTAGTTCAGTTAAATTGTGAGCATGTTTTGTCCAGTTTTCTCCTTTTATGCTTGTTTTTTCATTGAGAAAAGAAGGTTAAGTTCAGTTAAATGGGCTTTCGACTTGTTAGTATTGATATAGTGAGATGTATTCTTGTTCAAGTCCCTATGAATATGATGGCTCTATAGACTAGATTAGTTTTGCAGATACTGCCTCTACTTAGGCATGGCTTGTTCAATTAGGCACTCAACCCAATGTATTTGTAGTCCTGGTCTGACATCATAAAAAATGGTTATGATGGTTGGCCGTATAAATTTTAAGCTATGGGCTACCTTCATAGCTGCTAATGGATTGAAACTCCGGACAGTGTTAACTGGTCTATTGCTAACTATAAGCATTAAAATTGGTTCCTTAATATATTTGATTGCTATAAGCATTTTGTAATATTATTATATCAGTCAAACACTGAAGTTTCGTTTTTCAGCTTCACTTGAGCTTTTTCGCAAGCTCTTTATATCAATCTAAAACATTAGTAAAACATTCTTGTTGTACTTGAATTCACCGCAGGTCAATCACTGACCTTGCTTTCTGTTACTGTTTTGTGCGTTAACTCAATTGCAAAGAAGTTAACGTCTAGCCTACCTCTCCTGTGTGATTATTTGTTTCCGCTTAAAACAAATTCATGAGAATATAATGTATTCTATGCAGTTAACTTATGTTGAGCAGTGATAGATCCAACTTCGCAATTCTGATGATTTCTAATATTTCGTGCAGTTGAAGTAGGATCATGAAATTTATAGAATTGACTTTGTGACTCATCGTGAATCATATGAATTTAATGCCTATTTTGAGCAAGCTTTCTCGTGACATGCTAATTACTTAAAATAAATACTGATTCCTCCTATTGTGTTCTCATAAGAGGCATAGAGTATGGTGCTCCCTTTCATATAGAGAGGCATATAGGCTGTGGTTCTAAGCCTTTACAGAAAGTGGACTCTGGTATTTTGGGTATCAATTGGGGAATTTTTACTTATTTTGCCTGAAATAATTTTTTAACTATAGAATGGCTTCAAATTCTTTTGTTAAGATAATATGTCATGTACTTTCCTGTTCTTGAATATCAGGGTGGAATTGAAGATGGTGAAGAGCCCATATCTGCTGCCATTCAGGAATTGCGTCAAGAAACTGGAATAGTATCTGCTGAAATAATTGCTGAGGTTTGTGCAAATTTCTATCATGAGTATTTTTTAGTTTTTATTGTTTATTTTCCTGAACAGTGAGCAATGTGCAGGCTTTTATCTATACCCTATAAATGAATGCTCAACTTGCATATATGAGAAGCAGTTAGACATCTTGTTGCTTTAGATACACTATGTCAGTAAATTCCTTTACACATGATTTTATGACAGAGTGGAGCTTAATCTTTCTGCATATTTGTCAGGTCCCAAGATGGTTAACTTATGACTTTCCACCTCATGTGAAGGCTAAAGTCAATATTTCTGTGCTTGTTACCGTTTTTTTTCCTGTTTGTCATGCATACATTGTTGATAGAGTATATTGCTGAAGCCTATGTTCTTTTCTTTTGTTTTAGATGGCGTCTAGTGGAAAGGTAGAACAATTAAAACACTCAATTTGACCAAAGCATATTATTAAATGGCACATTGATATTATGGTGGAAGAAGTAACCAAATGAAATATGAAAAATGGTGTGTTTCCATTCAGAGTTTGGAAAAACATGTTAGAAAAGTTGAATGCAAAGAGTCAACGCACTTTGAGTTTAGTCCAAGTCAAGCAAAAGTTCAATAGGTTGCATACGAAGCACAAAGAATTTTCTCAATTGTTACAACACACTAGATTTGGTTGGGATGCTGAAAAAAATACAGTCACTACTAATGAGGAGGTTTGGAATAACTATATTGTGGTATGTAATCATTGTGATTTATTTGATTAGATAGTTTGGGTTCTTTTGTTTCTAAATTTATGAGATTGAAATGCGTATTTTGTAGGCACATCCTAAGGCTTTACAATTCAAAAAGCATGGGCTAGAACATTACAAAATGCTGGGCATAATATTTAATAGAAGCATTGCAACAAGAGTACTTCATCATGCATCTACGCAAGATCCACCAAATTTTGATGATGAGGTTTGACTCGATTATAAATATCTCAATTTTGGAGCTCATGTAAACCTTGACAAGGATGAAGACAATGTTGCTCCAGACATTGTTGAGAGAGTTACACATAATGGAAAGTGGAGTATTGAATTCTCTGATCGAAAGAAAAAGAAAGAACCTAGGTCTATGCAAATAGGGGAAGCTCATTTGTAGAGACATCTAAGGCAAGGGTAGAAGCTCAACTTGCTAAGGCTGTCAGAGGTGGAGGTCAAGAAGCGAAGCTAGTGTTGGAAGCCCAACATCAAATAGTTATTCCGTTTTTGCATGTGTTGCTATTCTAAATGAGATGGATCTCTCTAACGATATTTATGTCAAGGCAATGAAGCAGTTTAAGGAACCTTTTAATAGGGAGTTATTTATGACAATGCCTTTAGAAAGGAAGAGGGCTTAGCTAAAAAGTTTATAGATATACACACACAGACTTGTAGCTTTCATATTAGATTTTATGTTACTATGAACTATGCTTTGTTTTATGTTCCATATTTTATTTAAATTTTAACATGTTAATTTTGTTAATAGTAAATCATTTTTGTGTTATTTATTGATTTTTTTATTTGATTTTTATTAAGCTAGTTTATTAATATAATAACATATTAAGTAATTTTAAAAAAGTAATGTTAATATCTATTATATAAAAGATCCAAATAATTAAAAGCAGTTTCTTTTTTTGTTTTTTATTTTTAAAACTTGTTTTAAGAAACAATTATATAAGTTGTTTTTAAACTTGTTTTCAAAAACAATCATCCAAACAAGTTTTTTTTAAAAAAAAAAAACTTGTTTTCGAAAACAATCATCAACAAGTTTTTTTTTTTTAAAAAAAAAAAACTTGTTTTCGAAAACAATCATCCAAACAAGTTTTTTTGTTTTTTGTTTTCAAAACTCATTTTCAAAAACAGAACAGAGAATAGAATCAAATAGGCCCATAGTCTATCAATCTCATTTCTTTCTTTTTTCTTAAACCAATCGTCGGCACTAACAATAACTTATTTAGAGGAAGAAAAAAAATCAGTTTAAGTTAAAAAAAAATAAATCACACTTCTCAAATGCTCCCTTTCCTGCAAAGACTTTTATAATTTTTTTATGAGCTATTCTCTTTTTTTCCCCTGAGAATTTAATAATAGTAACACAAATCACTTTTCATTTGAAATAGAATTTGAGCTTAGGATTTAGTACATAAAAATAAAACCTACGCTTTTAAATAGAAACCCAATCAAATGAGTGTTTAAGGGAGATACAGAATGCAAAGCTTTGCAAAAGTGCTTGAACATATGTATTCCCTTCAGTCAAAACAAATAAATATGCCAATGATCTAACATGTAATCCTTCCATAGATATATAATTTACATTCCTATTTTTTCAAAAAAGGCTAGCAGTAAAATGACCAAGCGTAGAAGCCTTGACACAAAACTAGGACAAAAACTGGTGACATGTATTTTTCCCCTCCTTAAAATTCACTCCAAAAGTCAAGCACTCCCATCAACATTTTAACAGAAGCTTTGAGAAACTGTGAAACACATCATTATCATTAATTAGTATATATTTTTTCAAGCTGGAATAACCGTAGAGATTACAGCCATCAAGAAAAGAAAAGAATAATGTTTTTTTTTTTACATAATAAATCATGCTCATATGATCACTTAATCTTGGTTATACATGCATTACTATGCAATAGCTCATTCTTTTGTTTTTGCTTTGCTCTCTCTCTCTCTCTCTCTCTCACACACACACAAGTAACCAAATCAGATTGTACTACCCACCTATAGGAATCTTTACTCCTTAAGCAGAGTATCACATTCTTGCCATCTAAATGACTAAAATCCATTATGGCTCATGGCTATCCAGAACTAAAGCCCAATGTTACAACTCTTTGATTTTAATTTTTTTTTTTAACAAACATATATGGCATACAATTATCATTCAAGCATAAAACAAAAACAATTGCATAAAGGAACAAAATCAGATTCTTTCACATGATAGATCATGATCATAAGGCCATTCTTGAATTCAAACATCCTACATAATCATGGCCACAATCATCCCTCTTTAGCTTGGTTAATCCTAGTCATGCAGTCATTTAGTCATATGGAAAAATAAAAATCCATATATATATATATGATAGGAAAAAAACACTATTTTACATTAACTTCAAAATCAAACCAATTAACCACTTCCATAGGCTCAAGCAAAGTTTATTTAAGAAATCAAAACATCAAAATCTTATTCAAAATAAGGCCAAAAGGTCAATTTCTTAAACCAAAACATACCTCTCACATTTAAGAATTTACATATAAGTTTTTCTTTCCCTAGCAACATTATAGCAAACTAAGCACTAGTTGACACCTGAATCTATATATATAATATACCAAAAGTCTTCTTGGGAAGAAATATTATTTAATGGTAATTGTATATACTCAAACCAAATCCTTACATGCGCACCAACCACAGTCAATCTTCTACCTAGAAAATTATGTCTACTAACTATACTTCAATTCCAAATTACTACAAACTTGAGCAGCACCCAAACTGTGCTTGGCAGAAAAGTTCATGACCAAATATTTTAAGAAGAATTACAATTAGGTCCCGTCCAAGGGAAAAAATGAAAAATTGGTCCCCTAGGATTGTTAGGCTTTCTCCTCGGGTTGTTAATTCGGCTCCTGAGGTTGTTAGCGGGACCAATTTTTCATTTTTTCACTTAGACTGGACCCAACTGTAATTCTCCCTATATTTTATTTAGTAATTTAGAGCCAAATTGATGACTGTAGTAGCTAGTCTCAACCTTTACATATACAAAATGGATCGTAGAAACCTTCCAAATCGTATAATCGCGTCAATTCAGACAGCCACAAGTTCAAGTTCTAAATGGAAAGGTTTTTGTGCATAAGCTTTCTCTTTGGTATTAAGACATAAGTATAACCTGAACATTTCTCAAGACAATCTCCAATATAAATTAACGCTATAAAATAGATGCTTCAAGCAATTTATACTTTGGAATTTGCCACAGCAATAACCACAACCAGGTTCATGTTCAACTAGTTTCAATATATATATATGGTTTATTGTACGCCTTGCGCATTTATAATAATAAAAACTACCTTGTAATATAAAAGTGAGCCAAAATGATTGTTATCTTTAATTCGAAATAAACGATATATTTACAACAACAGAATTTGTCTGTCTTAAGACGAAAGTCAAAGTTAATGTTTCCAGCTTAACATAGAATCCACACACACACACAACAGTTTAGAAAACAGTCTCCTTAAAAATATGGATCAAATGAATATTTCTTACTTCTTCTTCTTCTTCTTCTTCTTGTTGCTCAAAGAAAATCCAATAACGTATTTAGGCCACCTACTTGAATTTAAAACATTACCTTCTTCTTCTTCTTCTTGTTGCTCAAAGAAAATCCAATAACGTATTTAGGCCACCTACTTGAATTTAAAACATTAAGACATTTTATTTTTTTATTTTAAAGGCTTCAACGGATATGTGTAGTTAATTATGTTAATGTTTCTCTTTAAGAAATGAAGGCTTACTCTCTGTTTTTTTTTTTCCTCAACCTCAAACTGAAGAAGACCCCTGTAGCAAATCAGTTAAACTTCATTATTAAGACAAATAGGGCCATTTGTCACTTTTCAAACTCAAGTTTTTTCATGCAAACTCATTAATTAATACTAGAACAAAAAATAACTTTAAAAAACCTTCATGAGATTCAAAACAAAATGCTACAATACAAAACCTTTTAACAACAAAAAGGCAAAAATAAGTGCACAAACAATATACTATTTGGAATACATTATAGGAGTTGCCACATTTAGCGAAATCAAGGAATGGATTTCCTAGCTAAAAGGAATTAAAAGAAGCCCCATTTACAAAAGAATCTTATCACTTAGTGATTTTTCTAGTTATATAGTAATTAGACCCAGGACTTTAGGAAATGATATCATTGTGCCCTTATGTACTCCCCCAATGCATAATGCAAATTTAAAAGAAATTTATAAATAGAAGGAAAATGCGCAATCAATTTGAAGTTACATTTAAGGTCACTGAGCAAAATAATACATCAAACAATGACTAAAAAAAAAGCTTTAGACCACAAAGATGTCCAAACAATCACAGACAAAATGACAAAACTACAACTTTGAGGGTGAAGGGCAAGGACTTCCTATAAGGTTTTCGATCATGCTTCATTTTTACTTGGTTCCGACTAAACACTTGGGATCTTAGGCATCTTCTCTATCAATAGGAAGTACAGAGATCACTAAACTCAATAGGATTTATAACATGCAGGACTGCATGTGATTTAAAGAAACTGAGCATAACATCATGAGTATATACTATGTCAAAATTCTTTTCAATGCAGTCTTTCTACTTCACACTATTCATCTTAGATACATCATAAGAAAATTTCATTTCATTATATATAATATATATAAGAGTTATAAATAAGACATGTTTGACAAATAGAAGAATGACACGTCAGGACATTCTATAAGGCCTTCAATGATGCCTCAATTATGATTATGTCCGGGTTCATAATGATAATAGAGACCCACTGAAGAATCCCCGCTCCACATAACTATAGGAAACTTAAGCTCTGATACCAAACTGTTATGCCTCAAAAATTTAGAGGTGATCAGCATCGAATGAGAGAGGATTCACATTCCTAAGCCTTAAAGCGCATATAATCAAATGCCTCACCTAATAATTATAATAACATTGAATATGAATACATCGCTTCTAGTTCATATATAACAAATTTATTGCAATCAAAATATTGAGCAATTTGTAGAAATTCTGATAGTCTCTTCTATAAGCCAGACTTTCCAAAATTTCCACCATACCCTACAAGTCAATATAGTTTTCGAAGTTCCGCTCCACAATATTACACACAGACACACACCTCAAACTAATAAAAGAATGCAAGGATCCTGCCTATAGACAACGTGGAACACCTAAACAAGATTTACCAACATATACAATAGAGTTTAAGGTTTTACATTGAATAAGGGATCGTTCAAACTTCAATCTAGCAATATATGACTTCATTGATTAGCAAGGAGAACAAGATCTGCTGCACTATCTAAGGCCAAAAATATTTTCCAGTGAATAACGTGCCATTTATGTACATAAATAAATAAAATACTGAGGGTAATGGCATAAACAAATTTAACATTAAATAATAAAAACATTACAATATATTACAACTTCTAAAGCACACAATTATACTCATAAATAAAACAATATGAAGATCATTATACAAATTAAACAAAATACGTAGTAATACATCTTGTTTAACAAAATCAATTTAAAAATATGAATCTCAAATCTTATGTTTTGTAGGACTTCAACAAAATGGAATAACAAGCATGGATACACAGTCTATGAGGATAACTAACCAAATGTAGCATGAGGCCATGAAAACAAGCGTGGACACACAGTCCATGAGGGCAAGTAACCAAATAAGTGCAGCACGAGGTCATGAAACAAGCACAGGTACAAGACCCGCAAATAACAAGGGTGAGAATGAATCCCGTGAATATCAAGCGTGAGTACTATGCCCACGAATGTCAAGTGAGCTCAAGGTTAATCATGGTGTGCCAAGGACTAACAGTACTGCTGTTAGTAACCAGCGTTCTGTATTCAGTCCTCTAAAAAACGTTGTCAAGTATGCTTCAGGCCAATTTATCAAAGCAATGAAAAGTTCTTTTTTCAATACAATAATAACTCGTATCAAGTACGATATAAGAGAATACCCTAGCATGAAGTTCACAAACAAAATTTCAAAACTTCCCTTCAAATTCAATCTGTCGGCAAAAAAAAAAGAGAGATAATTCTAATAAATTTTCATTGATAAAATTGCAACCAGAGAATGTGTTAATTAAATTAAAATAAACTATAACAAATAAAAATATCATTTATAAAATTTATAATGGGACACTATTCACTTACCTATTATGCTTTCAATTATACAACTCACTTCTATTCATCAACTTTAGAATTATATCTACTCCTTAGTCCCCCAGTATCCAAAACAAATTCATTGTTATTCTAACTATAACTTATATCCATTATTCATAATTTCTTATTCAATAAGATTCTTCATTCTAACATAATATACTTGATCTACATATCATTTTAGTTCAAAACAAAACCAATGTCGTCACTTAAATCAAACCTATAAAACCAATTCTCCTATATATGAACCAATCTCATAATATTCTAGTTTAAACTTATGTTCTTTCAACCATTGGCCAATAATTTGTAACAACTCAATAAACACAAAACAGCACAACCAAACATCTCATAGGTATCTCGTAGGCGCCAACATAAAAACATGCCAGCTTGGTCCATACATTATAAATCAAACACCTTTTCACTAATTCATTGCTTTTATTGCCAACCCCATTGCAATAATAATCATTGTTTCTTATACTAACAAGTAATCTCAACGACAATCCCACTAAACATATAAGAGAACTTCATTCTTCCTTCCACACATGCTCCAATATTCCATTAATAATTCAAATTTCTACTGTCAAAACGAAAAGTATATTTATAAAAGTGTCATCTATACCTCTGTAAGCTTTAATAAAGAATTTAAACCATTCTAGTTCAATCAAATTACTCTCTTGCACATTTTAACAAACACCTTGTGTGCAATCTTAAACAAGAAATATCATCAAGCTTCCCATTCTCCTAATCTCTTGCCCAACAATTTTCAAACATCGATATATTGATTTATTTTGTTCCACATTATCCTGAAATTATAAATTATAAAGTTTCCAAATATATCAGTCACCATAGCTATCATAACAATCATGTGCATCCTCATCTATAACTTCTCTTTTTCTTCAATCATTTTATCAAACACATCATGTGCGTCCATAGTCCATGAAGTTCACCAAGTTTCTTAACTTGAAATTTCAACTTAAATAAACCTTCATCCTCTCACATCTATCAGATCATACATGTGTGTATGTGTATATTTATCAGCAAATGCCTAATACACCAATAACATAAAGCTTCAAAACTACTCTTCCCAACACAACTCCCAAACTTTATACATTCCAACAATAAACCCAAGACTATTTAATCATCAATCCTTGCTATTGCTCAAATCGAGGTCCAATTTAAAAGAAAAACTGCAATTCCCAAACCCAATAGCACGACATAACAGACCGTAAAAAGGCCAAGTTCCACACACATTAAAAAAAATGGAAGCATTGTAAAGATAGAGAAAAAAGAAGATCTTTGAACATACCCCAACCCACCTACGCACAAGAGGAGGAGGAGGAAACGGATGACATTCTCACGCATACACAGCATCAACGACCAGAAAAGGGAAGAAGAACAAGAGTTCTCTCTCACACAGAGGAATCCTAGAACCAAACGGAAGAACAGGAAGAACAGGAAGGAAGGAATGGAAGGAATCCGGCAACCACCCACCGATGACGCCAAGAAACAGAACGGGGATGGAGAGCTTCTCCAGATTCAAAGGTTCTCGAGGCTTCTTCCCATTCTTCACACTGAAAACGTTCAGCAATTGGAAAAAAAAAAATATCTACTGAACTTTTTTTTTTAGCTTAAATGACCAAAAGCCCATGTTGTAGGGTATATTTAGATTAGTTTTGAAGAGATACATTCACGTGAATCGAAGTAAAATTTCTGTCATATATTTATCTTATACACTGTAGATCACATCAGAAAAGCAGCTTCTACCGCCAACCCAAACAGATGCTTAACAAATGAAAAGAGGGGTATTATGATAATTTCAATTAAGGAAGGATATTATATAAAAAACTAGTTTCCCTTGCCCTCAACGACAATTAACATAATTTTCACTGGTCCCTAATTCCTTTTCAGGGCATCTAATTCAATTTTTGAATATTTAACATAATGAGAAACATTATTACTTCCTACTTAACTCATACTTCCATATTATTAATATAATTAGTTTGATTTAAATTTTGGGTCATTATAGGGATGTTAATTATAATTATTTCTCTCTCTCTCTTTTTACTTCATAGTTAATTTGAAAATTCAAATTTATATACACACACTAAAAAAATATATCTGACTTCTCTTTTACAATCAATCAAAAATTTTAAATATAGATATGAGATATGCACGCAATCCAATTATGTTATTATTAATTCTTAGACTACTATTAGTATAGTTGCTGCCTTCAACTATACCCATTATTTCTTATCCTTTTCTCTTCTTCTTGTTTTTTTTTAAAATTATTAACATCATCATTTAATCAATTACTGTTCTCTTATGAATTCTCAAGTAATTATTGGGTCATTACAGAGATGAAAGGTCTGATTGCATGTCATATTTAACCCTATTGTGATGAAACATGAGGTTTAACTTCTTATTCAGTCTGTTGGTGTATGTTGTAAGACGCCTTGGGTGGCGGTCAAGGTTTGCCAACAATTACATCAGAGCCTCCATTTCAAGAGGAGGTGGAGGAGGAGCAGCTCCCTAGGATATGAACATTATGGAGGAAAAGAGGAGGCCGATAAAAAAAAGTAGTAAAAATCATAAGAAATATGTGAGTTTAAATAAAAGTCTAACAAATGTTATGAAGGGTTATGACTAATGAATTAGTACTTGGGAAAGCCAGATTGTTTGAAAGTGTTACATGACAATTATTTCTGGAGACCTTTATGTGTTGTCTTCACTGATATAAGAGGCTGGAAGTCAAATCATTTGTAAGTGTTACATGACGGTTTTTTTTCGAAAGAACTATTAGTTTTGTCACTAAATAAATGACAGTTATTAAATATAACTGTTATTTTAGTGTTTCACAAATTCCCCCTTCCAATACATGACAGTATACAAATTAACCGTTACGTTTAAGCGTTATATATCCTTACGCATTATAAAAGGCCAAATCTGTAGCAGTGTGTGAGAGCTTTGCTTACCCAAATTTGACTTGCCGACCCAATATGCTCATCACTTCCTCTCTTTCTTATTATTTGCTAACATGTATAGTGTGTGTGTGTGTGTTGGTGAGACGATTATTCCTCACTGAGAGCATATGGCATATGAAATAGAATAAAGGTGGGACGGTTATTTCCCACCATGAGTGATATGATGATGACATACAAAATATGGAATAGGATATAGGTGGGGCAGTTATTCCTCATCAGGATTGATATTGAATGATTGTTGTAACTCCCTTCCCACCTTAGGCTGGGATTTAGTTCTTAAACTCAAAATCAAGTTGTACTTAGAGACCATATTTCGAAATGGGACTTATTAAGACAATCTATTGTCCAAAAATCGGATTTGCAAAAACATTTTTCAAAACTTATTCACAATGGTCTCAAGTTCTCAATACAAAATAATACTGGGCTGAACAGGTGGATTCCATTTACAAATATCAGAGTGCAAATAAATTCTCGACTCACTCGGGTTTCATTCATTAGATAAGGGATTTACAAAGGCACAAAGCCACAATTCAATACCCTTAACTTGGGGATTACACAAAACTATACTACCAATCCCATTTTACACAATTGTTTCCCAAAAACATCCAATAGATATACAATTCCAAAATCTACAATGATAACCATTAACCCCAAAATATACTCCTAAACAGGAGCTCTAACTACTCTTCGTCGCCCGCTTGCCTCTCGATCCTTTAGCCCTGTCTAAAATGGTTAATTTTGGGAGAGTGAGATTCTAAAGAATCCCCGTAGTAACAAATCAATCATATAATGTACAATAATAATGCATGTAAGCCAATCATTATTCACAACAAGCAACTACAACGGCAGTTACAACGGCAATGGTTAGTATGACATATGTCATCCCTTACGATTGCTCACGCTGAATTGCTCACGCTGTATTGCATCACCACAATCAACACAGTATAATTCACCACAGCTGGGATCCATATAAAGCATATCATAATCACAAGCCACATAGGAAAAATACACACACACAGCCCATGGCTGGTTTCACAAATGCCGCCCCACAGGTCGGATTCACAAAGATCTATGTTGATTACGACGGCAGTTCAACGGCCGACCTAGAGATGACCACTGTCACTCCCTATACGGCTCACACTGAAGTGCTCACGCCGTAATGGACCATGGCACACATTTCACGAGTTCAACGACAAGTTATGCATGCCAAGACATCATACAACATGTGAGAGAAGAGTCACTACCTTGATTCTTCCGGGCGTGTCCTAGCGCCGGTCTCTCCCGAGGAAAGCAAATGTCAAATCCTATATTCATAATTAGGGACGAAGAGTTATATTATATTCCAAGACTTAATTAACTTGAAACACTTAGTTTTGGTTATCATAATTAACTCTTAAGAGGCCCCAAATGCCTCTAATAAAAGCCCTAAAAGGCTGGGAAACAACAGGTTAAAGATCCCCTTTCGATAACACAAAGTGCCAAAACACAGGGTTGGGCCGCGGCCCACCATTCCTTGGGCTGCGGCCCAAAAATGGTTAGAAGGTCTTGGGCTGCGGCCCGCCACTCATGGGCCGAGGCCCAAAACAGGTCAGAAAGGTTTGGGCCGCGGCCCAGAAATTTCCTGACTCTGGGTTGAACTTCGAAAAACCATAACTAATTCTAGAAAAATCGAAACGAGGTGATTCCAAAGCCAAATGAAAGGTATATAAGTCCTCTTTCAAGAAAAAATACAGCCCTTCACTGGGAATCACTACACAATTACAGAATCACCAAAAACTAACCACTACTCCAAAACAGAGTTCTGTTTCAATCCCAAACTTTGGACAACCATAACTCATAGAATACTCAACGAAATGACATAAAATATATGTCCATTTTGAAGCTTGGGATATGAAATTTAAGACTGGAAAGTTTAATCATTTTTCAATACCATTTGGTCACTTAAAACGCTCGCCCAAACAGACTACAAAAAACAGAGCTCAAACAAGACAACTTTCCAACTTTTCCCAAGTGATTCAAATGAATCCCAAAATCAACAACCAAGTTTATTCCCACACAAATCACTCAAGGAATCCAATGGTAATGTCAAAATCACCAAAATCCTATTCCATTATCATGCTTTGGGTTTTGGGCAATAAATTCAACAAGATACCAATCTTAACCAAACTTCACATTTCAATTTCTAATCAATCTATCTATCACATACTCATTCCAAAACACCATTCTCATACCAAAAACATACCAAATGAACAGTGGCATCAAATTTTCGGATTCAGGCCAAAATTCCCAGAATTATTAACTACTTCGAATGGTATGAAACTTAGATAGATAGGTTAGTTTCACTCACCTTAGCAACTTCTCCAAAGAGAGTTCTTGATTCTCCAACAATCAATTTTCGTGTGGCACAAATCACAATCAAATGACCAAACTACACACACCAAAATGAAGTTCATTACTCAAGGATCAACATTTGCGAATGGAGTTTGAGCAAAGGAGATCATTTACTTACCCAAAGATCAAGCTTTCTTCCTTCCCTTGCCTTCAACAATGGAGAAAGAGAGAGAAGAGAGAAATGAGAGAGGGAGCACGAGAGAGAGAAAGAGATGGAGAGATGGAGTGAGAGAGAGAAAAGAGAAAAAAGTGTTCCCTTGTCCTCATATGATCTCATCCAATGGCCACCACAATGTCACATGTCAGCATCTCCTTCATTCCCTCAATAAGCTCACACAAGCTAAGTACACTGGATCCCGACCCACAGTCAAGGAATCACCACCCTTGATCTTAAATACCACACATATGCACTAATATTTCCAATTTCCACTAATTATGACATTAATTAATATTGTCATAAAATACATAATAATCCCAATTAAATTCATAATTATCCATAATAATCATGATTAACCCATAATTAAAAATTGGGATATTACAATTGTGTTGATTGAAAGATTGTGGTTGAATATTTGATTTTAATTATTTTTTTATTTATTGAGATACGGATTTAGTGAACCTTTACCCTCATTTTTTTTAGTTTTCAACTCAATATTTGAATTTTGTTACATTTACTTTTTGAGGAAAACTGTTTGCGAAAAACTCTGTGCACATTTGCTTCCTTTCCGTACACTTTGTTAATTATGTTCTCACTAAGTCAGTGGTAGGCTCATTCATCTCTCTATGTATAAATATGCTAAAAGGGATTTATAAATAAAAGAGAAAATGTCAAATAAATACCATTTGAAAATGTAAAACCCTAAAAAGTTTATTAACATTTTAAAAAGATTTAGAGGTACCAAGTACTAAATTGAGTTTTTCAAGTTTTGACACATTTACCATTTTACCCCTTAATTTTTTTTAAAATAATAATGGTGCCCCCACTGGAGCACCACCACCAGCCGACCGCCGCTGCCCTGGTGGTCGAAGCTCCGGTTGCCGGGAATAGGAGCTCCAGCCTGTGGAAGCTTTTTTGGTGGGGATGGGTTTTTTTTTTGAAAAAAATTTGTAAAGAAATGGCAAGGGATGGGATCGAACCCATCCCACCCTTTTAGAAAAGAAGCATGATAGCCACTGGGCCACCAAAGCTTCTTTGATATATATATATGCATTATTAAATATGTATATATCTATATATATAATATAATTAAACGTGTAGTAGCTTTGACAAAATCAGTAATGACGTTGATAAATTCAATAATGGAAATAACAAAATTCGTAATAGTATTGACAAAACCGTTTGCTAATGAACCTTGATTTGCATGTTTTCATCAGCATTTTTGCACAAAACATTTTTGTCAAAACCATTACAAATCTTGTCAAAATCATTACTAAACTTGTCAACCTCATTACTAAATTTGTTAAAATCATTTTATTTATATTATGAATGTTTTCATAATGGAATCTCATAATGTAATTGTCAAAACCATTACTAAACTTGTCAATCTCATTACTGAATTTATTAAAATCATTTTATTTATATTATGAATGTTTTCATAATGGAATCTCATAATGGGATTGTCAAAAGCATTACAGTTCTTGTCAATATCATTACTAAACTTGTTAATATAAATAAAAGGATTTTAACAAGTTTAGTAATGAGATTGACAAGAATTGTAATGGTTTTGACAATCCCATTATGAGATTCTATTATGAAAACATTCATAATATAAATAAAATGATTTTAACAAATTCAATAATGAGATCGACAAGTTTAGTAATGAGATTGACAAGAATTGTAATGGTTTTGACAATCCTATTATGAGATTCTATTATGAAAACATTCATAATATAAATAAAATAATTTTAACAAATTCAGTAATGAGATTGACAAGAATTGTAATGGTTTTGACAATCCCATTATGAGATTCCATTATGAAAACATTCATAATATAAATAAAAGGATTTTAACAAATTCAGTAATGAGATTGACAAGTTTGGTGGCCCAGTGGCCACCATACTTCTTTTCTAAAGGGGTGGGATGGGTTTGATCCCACCCCTTACCATTTTTCTACAAATTTTTTTCAAAAAAAAAACCCCTCCCTACCAAAAAAGCTTCCACTAGCCGGAGCTTCTGTCGCCAGCGATCGGAGCTCCAGCCGTCGAGGGTCCCGATTGGCCGGCCACTAGGTGTAACATCCTGGATTTTAATTAAGGGATAATAACTTCAAATGATGTAATTAATGTTAATTAAGCATATTTGAAGTATATGTTGTGTGTTATGAAATAAAGATCATTAGTGATGATTTAATGAGTATTGTACTAATCAGGGGTAAAACGGTAAATTTACCAACCGTCTGGTTAGCTACGGATGATAAAACCCCTTAGTAATCTTAATCAATGGTTGGGATTTAAAGATCTAGGGGTGGGATCTTGTGTATGTGAGAGTAGGTGAAATCATAGAGGAAGGATGAGATGATGCCAAGTGGCCAAATGAGGACCCTTGGATGAAGTCAAAGTTTCAACCATTGTCACTTCTCTCTTCTCTCTCAAAACCGATGATGAGCTTGGGAGTGAGTGAAGTTCATCTTCATCAATATCTCTTCATCTCTCCTCTCACCTCCATTTTCGGCGAACCAAGCAAGAAAGAGAAAGGAAGGGTTTGAAATTTGTGAAGGTAAATGATCTTATATGTTAAACCACCCTTCATTGATATTGTTCCAATGGTCAAGAGTTTTATTTCCATGTTTTCAGACTTGGGATTTGTAGTGTGTGGCCACTTGAGGGAAATTGAAAGTTGAGGAATCCAAGTTCTGAATTCAGCAAGTGAAAGAGGTAGGTTTGTAATGCATTTTGATATATATGTCAAGATGTTTGCTTAATCAATGGAAATTCTGGAAATTAGACCTAATTATGATGTTAAGTGAAGGGCAGGCTTTGGTGAGAGTGTCACTGTTCATTTGGTCAGTTTTGACACTTGGGAGTGATTAGAATTTGATTTGAAGTTGAATAAGGGAAGTTGTTAGAATGAGGTTTTGAGTGATTTGATGATCTAGTGAGAGAATGTGTTGAATAGGTTGAATTTGAGTTGCTTTTGGTTGCCAATGGGTTCTATGTGCTGAAATAAGTGAAAATGAGCTTTAACACAAGTTTTAGAACCATTGGAGTGCAATTGCTGGATTTTGGAAACCATATCAGTTTCTGCGTTTTGGGGCATCTGTCAGGATTTCTCGAGTGAGAATGGTCTCACTCGAGCACAAGATGAACATGCTCGAGTGAGCATGTTGTGCTCGAGTGAGGGTGCCTTTTTGGTGCTGCGGGTGAGTGTTTCAGGGTATCACTCGTGAGTGATTGCCAAGAGTGCGCCTGGCACTCGCGAGCATTGGGGGATCACTCGAGCACTGGGACTTGTGCTCGAGTGAATCTGTTGCCTGGGAGTTGGGTTGCTCTCGGGTAAACACTCGCTGGTTGTGCTCGCGAGCACTGAGGATCAGTGCTCGAGCACAGGTGTATGTGCTCGAGTGATGGAGGAGGAAGATGTTGAGAGATGCTCTCGGGCTGTCACTCGCAGGGTCACACTTCTGTGATGCTCGAGTGTGCTCGGGGTCTCTGCTCTAGCACAGCCTCTTATGCTCGAGTGAGAGTGTAGGTTGGTCGCGGGAGTTGCTCTCGGGCAAGCACTTCCTGTGTCTCACTCGCAGGTGCTCGAGTGAAAATGGGAGTTGTGCTCGAGCACAGCCCTCTGTGCTCGAGTGAGGGGTCCAAAAATCAGAGTTTAGCTTTCCAAAGAGGGATCTTTGGGGATAGTTATACCAACCCTTTAGGCATATGTTTAGGCATATAATGGCCATCTAAAGAGTCCAAATGAATACCAACTTAGAGTGTTATTGAATTAAAAACTTGGAAAAGGAAATTAATCAAATGTCCCTATTTTGATTATAGGATTTGACATCTGCTATCCTCGTGAGCCCACTGTGCCCAGAGACATCAGGAAGGGATCAGGTAGTGACTTTTCTTTCGTACCATTTATGATGCATTGTATGTGTGTATGATCATTGATTTGTGATAAGTTCGTGTGTTGCGACTTATGTGGATATGTGTTAGCACCGTCAGTCCAATAGTCCCTGAGTAGCTAACAACGGTTCGGGTGAAGGTCGTATGCCTTCCCGGCGGAGAAAGGGGATGAGGGTGAGGTGTGATTATGTGACATGAGGCCGATAGGCTGATTGTGAGGCCGACGGGCCATTTGTGAAAGCCGGTTAGCTGTATGAGCTATAAGGCTATATGTATGCACGGCCACGCCAATAGTCCCTGAGTAGCTAACAACGGTTCGGGTTAGGGCAGTGTGCCTTCCCGGCGGAGAAAGGGGATGAGGGTGGAGTGTGATATTGGTTGCTGCTGCTGTATGATGACTTGCTTACATGCTGTGTGCTTATATGTGTATAAATGTTTAGTTACTACTGGGATTCTTTTGAATCTCATTCTTTCCTTTGAACTAACATTTCAGACAGGGCGAGTGGCTCCAAGGAAAAGCGCGTGACCCGGAGCGGGTAGAGTTTCGTAGGGACTTTTATTTTGGAAATGTTGGTTAGACTGTTTGGATAGGGATTACTGTGTATTGTTGGGTTGTAAATAGTTTAAATACTTTAACCTGTAATCCCTTTAGCAGAACTTGGAACTATATATATGTAGTTGAACCCGGGGTTTGCCGGGATTTTGGTTATACACTCTGTCATACGTAAATGTAGTTAAACTGCACAGGTGATTATATTCGATAATCGAACTTGAGACCGAAAGAGGAATGAAGTTTTGAAAATTTCATAACGTCCCTACTATTAAAGGGAATTTCAAATGAGTTTTAAACTATTCGACGGTCTCTAATCTAATTTAATTACCAAATATCGAATTATAATTACGTGATTAAAGGCAGGGTGTTACACTAGGGAGGCGGCGGTGCTCCGGATGGGGCACCACTATTATTTAAAAAAAATTTGAGAGGTAAAATGGTAAATGTGTCAAAACTTGGAAACCCCAATTTGGTACTTGGTACCTCTAAATCTTTTTAAAGTGTTAATAAACTTTTTAGGATTTTACATTTTCAAATAGTATTTATTTAAGATTTTTCCTAAATAAAATCAGATAGCTTGGGCTGGTAATGCAATTATTGCATACAGTGTAAGTGTGTTGGTAATGAAATCAATGCACAAAATTTTTGGAATGAGGAGGTTTCAAATTTTTGTTTGTCTGCCATGGTAAGTGAAATTGATTGTTAGTTTTAATGTTAGTGAGAAATGATTAGTTTCACATTTGTGTTTTAAAAAATATTCATTTCTATTGGAAAAAGTTTCATATACTTATTTATTTGATTAATGAAACAATTAATCAACATGATTTTTTTTTTTTGTATTCATAACGAAGTGTTCAAACTAAATTTTAATTATAGGATATTTTATCTAACTCACATTGATTATGAAAAAAAATTAAATATTAATTTTTTGGGGTAAAATAATAACATAGATAAAGGTGGATGATGTTTTGTTTTTTTGGATAACAAGGTCGATGATGTTTTACAATAAGGGCCAAATCAAAATTCTCAAAGAGCTGATACATTTTGCTAGGATTGGAAGGAATAATTGCTATTCTAAAATTATGGTGTTGCTTGATTGTGGGTAAATAGGAAAGGACATTTAAGGGCTTGTGTGATTTTATTCCTATTTTTTGTTAGATCTATTGGTCACCGAAGAGAGGGTGGATTGCGTGATATAATGCTTTTGCACTTTAATGCGCGTTGAAGAATGCACTCATAGTAATGCACTCAGGGATGAAAGAGGAGAAAGAGATGAGGAAGAAGAAGAGCAATACACAAGCTAGCTGGCCTACATCCAAACCCTAAGTTACCTGCTTGAGTTTTTCTACAAGATTGATCTAGATAGATGCTTCTCAGAGAGGTTTGGGGTATATTAGACATAAAATTTTCAGAAACACTTTGGCATGTTTTAAAATTATATTGTTTGAATAACATTCAAGTCAAATATTATCCCGCTGTCACATAAATAATCTCTCTAAATTCAAGCCTAGCTAAGAACTTCAATCTTGATCTTTTTCTTTTTCTCTTTTTGTTTTTTTAAATTTTAGCTCACAATGTCTCATCCATCTTTTTTTTTTTTGCCTGCAAAGAAAATTAATAATATTGAAATCAACTGAAGTTACAATGTCTTAGAAATAAAATGAAACAACCAACAAAATGGAAATACATAATAAACTTCAAACAACCAAATTAAAACTAAAAGCACAATCCAGAATAAGGTCTTCAATGTGGATATAACATAAAGCACGATCAGAAGAAACATCCTAAATGCTAGACACCCAAAGGGCTTGTTGCTGAGGAGATCAAGGAGCCCAATCCAAAGGGCACGACCATCCAATGAAGCTTTGGTAATCCGTCCTGCTACCAATTATGCTTCGATGGGAATCCATAACCAAGAATGGTTTCTGATAAATTTCCTTGAGACAATAAAGAACTCAAGGAGGGCAACAATCATATTAATAACGAATAAAGCACAATCAATTCAACAATAGAGGATAGAATCACAACTCCAACCCAATAGTGGACAGTGTTACCATACCCACTGAGCAGCCACATGTCTAGCCTGAAGACGAACAGTGATGACATTCCCACTGAACAGGCATATGTTTTGCCGACTAAGAATAGCATGTACAAGCTCACTAAACAGACTGAATTTTCTGATTCTTAAAGGGTCAATTATCAACCATACATTACAATTTTGGCCAACAAAATACCTTTTCTCCCTCCTATAGTTAACTCCCTTGAAACAATCAGATCTATTTTTAAAAAAGGACACAGTGGCCCAATTTTTAGCACGATAATCACCCACTCATACTCTTCTCTACCCAACAACCTTCCCCATTAATATGTTCTTGTGATTTGTTATTCCCTGAGGAGAAATACAAAAAGCCTCCCCATTCTGCCTAATTAGTCTATTTTCAACTGGTATAAAACCTTCAAGGCAATTATCAGATCTCATCCTAACTCCATCAACAAACTCATTGCACATGGTTCGTATAGGAAAAGAAGGATTAGCAGAAATCTCAGTAGAACATGTGGCAAATCGAAAGTGGATATGAATGTGATTAGGGATATGCTTCTTCAACAATTGACAATAAACATAGTTCCGAAAACTATTAATAATGATTTTAAGCAGTTTCGGTAAATAAGCCTTTGGTATCCTTGTCTCTATTAAAAAATCCCAAACTCCACCCATCGACATACCTGGCAACGTTGTCCATTCCTCTGAGATTTCATCAAAGCACCCCCACTTTGAACCATACAACACCATCGAGAGCCCTGGGGTCACCCACCGGAGATCATAATTAGATAGTTTCACACAAAATCGATGACTACAATCCTTCAGACGTCCATCCTCCCTGCCTCTCCGACTGCCACCATCTGAGAAACCATTTGACACTGGGCCATTGAAAGACCATTCCACAATAGAACACCCAAAAGGCACCACCGGACAGGGAGAAAAAACCCCGAAGGATATAGGTTCTAGCAGATCCCTGGCTCTATAGCATGATGATACAAGAGAAGAATCCCTAGAAGAGGGACCCAAACCCTCAAGATCACCAAGGGCAAAGCTACTCCTCTCACTCAGCAATTTCTTCGCCTTTGTCGTCCTTCTGATCTCGATTTAGGAGAACCCCCGCCTATGTTGTCCTTCCAATCTCGATTTAGGAGAACCCCCACCTCAACCCATAGATTGTCACTGAAAGCCCTGGAGACACCCATCGAAGATCAACATCAATGATTCTCATAACCTTTCGAGGAGTACAAGCCTCCACAGGTTGATTGCCGCTTCTTCCCTGCTTGTAGCCTTCAGAGAACATACGCACAATCAGAACAGGCGGAGGCCACACCGCAAGGATAGACTCAAAGACCTCCACCAGAGAGGGAAGAGAGACCCTCCAAGGAGAAGAAATCGGCAACAGCGCCGAAAGGAAAACCCTAACAGAGGGAAAACACACGGGAGTATCCCCGATTTCAATGTCTCATCCATCTACCTACATATGTGTAATACATGCCATGTCCTTTATGTGTAGACCATGGACATGAGCGAAAGAAAACATCGTTGTATCACATCAACCTATATATATTCGTAATTTTCTTTTTTTTCCCCCTCGTCGGAACAATAATCTTCGTTTCGCTGTACAGTTGATAAAACTTGACGAACATCATTCTGTTAGGACCCACCAGAAATTCTACTAGATTAGAACAACTTTAGCTATATAAAGAATAGACTTGCACAATATGAAAATATAACCAAAATTACATCACTCAGGCGCGATATACTACAGTTACTAATGACACTGTAAGGACACTGTAAAAGGAAGGAAAATGATCACAGTTTCATATTCTAACACAACAAGAAGGATACTACCCACGCATAATGACGTTACAACCTCAAAATGACAGCAATAGGTGATCTATACCTTGGTGAAACTAACTTGACTTTCTTCCACGTCCGTCATTTCTATTAACTGAGCCCTTTCTTCCTTTCGTTTTCCTTCAGTTTCCTCTAAACTTTATTGTAGCTGCAACGCAAACTCTAGGCCCCACTCAACTTCACTCATCGATGGTCGTTCATTCGGGTCATCTTCCAAACAATTAAGCGCCATGTCGCTGAATGCTTTAAGGCTCTCTGGTGTGATACTTTCTATCAGGAACGGATCAACAGTTTGATGAATCGCACCCTCGTGATGGTATTTTCTGACCCATTCCACTAAGCTTGCCTTCTCCTCCTCCACCGCACGTAAGAATGGTGGCCTACCACATAATACTTCAAGCAGCACCACACCGAACGAGTAAACGTCAGACTTTAGAGTCAGTCTTTGGCGCTTATAGTATTCTGGATCCAAATAACCAATGCTTCCTTTCACCACAGTGGTAATGTGAGACTTTGAGATCCCTGTGGGTCCTATTTTTGATAATCCAAAGTCAGAGAACTTGGCGACCCATTTCTCGTCCAGTAAAATGTTTGTCGTCTTCACGTCGCGGTGAATGATATTTTGGATTGCACCTGTGTGGAGATAATGCAGTCCACGCGCCGCACACAAGCAAATCTCTAGCCTCTGCTTCCAAGAAAGTGGATGGTTATTAGAATTATTGTAAAGATGCTCCTGAAGGGTCCCGCGAGCCATGAACTCGTAGACAAGGATCATCTCATTACCATCATTGCAATAGCCAATGAGAGATACCAAATTACTGTGACGAAGTTGAGACAACATTTCAATCTCTGTTCCGAACTCGAGGAGCCCTTGCTGCGACCCTCGTTTGAGCTGTTTGATTGCAACCGGAGTTTGACCCTCATCAATGTACCCTTTGTACACGTTGCCGAATCCTCCGACGCCGATGATCAAGAGTTCATCGAAGTTGTTTGTGGCGGCTCTCATCTCAACGAAGGAAAAGTGGCGACACAGTTCTGTTGGTACGACTGAGCCATTAGTAAATTGAACACGTGTGAACTTAAAAGTTCCATCGCTGGGCTTGACGTTCTTGCCACGATTGGTGATGAAGAACACGATACTGGAAATCAGAACAACGATGGGTGCTGTAACACCAAGGATGACACCGATTACAATCTTATTTCTGGTTATTCTTGCATGTTTTTGGGGTAGATCATTTGAACTGGGAGGAGGTGGAGGAAGAGCATCAAGGTTAGGTCCGGCGAGATTACTTTGTAAATCACTGATCTTGAAAATCTCAAGTCCATTCAAGAATGCGTCACTGTACTCAGCTATCGATTCTGAGACAGGGTGCATTTTAAGAGAAAGAGAAGCTGGTTTTCCATCACCTGGAACAATTACGGCATAGTTTTTATATACCGGGGTTGCTTTTCCCTTGGCACACAACAGAACATTTGCACGAGCCTCAGCTAACTGGTCTGCTATGTAAATATCAAAAAGTCTGTTGTAGGTATCGTTGATATCTGGATTAAGCTCACAAAAATGGAGTCTCAGCATGTAGTTAAAGCCAGAATCGACAAGAAACTCCCAAGTAAGGTTAGTATTCATGTTCCTTGTTTTATTCATTCCCATATCGCGTTCTGTTTGATAGACTTGCTCAGGTGCTGTGTAATTAGGAGCTTTACTGAACATCAGAGGTCTTCTCTCAACTTCCAAATCAGTAGGTTGAAAAGAATATCCAACAACGAAAATATCATCGGCGTTCCAAGAACGGAGCATTCCTGTGTCTTCCGTGGCTGAGATTCGTCTTCCGCCGACGTTTAGCCGATACATTGTTTGAAGAGCAATGTTGTTGGGAATGGCAAACCTGACCTCCGAACCAATTAATTTGAATCCTAACTCGTCCAGTTTGGTGTAATAGAAATCCTCAGGCATGGAAACAATCTCAATTCCATTAACAAACGCATATGAACCTGGGTGTGTTGAATTCGGAGTGAAAGATAAGTTGAGCCTCTCGCCATCCCCGACGTTGACGCAATATTCTTTGAAGAAGATGTCTTCAGGGTAAGCATCGGCGGTGAGCGAAGCATTGAAATCCTTAAGCAGTGTAAACCCCCCAGATTTGACGGTGAAGAAGGCATTAAAACGATCAAAACTTGGATATGGAGCTGGGTAGAAGAGGAGGCGGAGGAATTTCTGGCCTGGGGAGACAGGGAATTAATAGGAGAACTGAGAGCGAGAGAGACGAGCTGTGGTGAAAGGAACTTGTTGAGCAGAAGCAGATTGAGTGAGTGCTGTAGCTGCAACAGATTCGCCTTGTTCGGATAAGAACTTTGAGTCTTCGTCTCCTGTCCTTGCCCGTTCATTTCCAGATGCTTGGCCGGAGTTGCCACAGCTGATGCTTAAAAGATCATCAGGGGTGTAAATAGAAGCAAGTATGAAAGGAAAAAGCAGGGGAAAACAGAGGAAGAAGATGGTCCATGATGATGAAGAATTTGTATGATTGAAGCTCATGTTTGGATGAAGAAGACGAAGTTTGGTCTTCATGGAGGGAAATTCGACAGAGCCAATGTAGAAATCAAAGAACATTAGGACCAGTAGTTGCCGTGGATGGTTGTAGTTTCCAGGAAGACGCCTGTGAGAGTAAACGCTCAAGTCTACGCAAAAGAACAATGCACTTTAAACAGTTACGTGACCTGATGAACATTTGGTGCCAGCCGTACTGGTTTGAGAAATCGATGATGCGACGAATAAGAAAATTAGAAAAAGAACGATAATTTTGAATGAATATGGTAACTGGTAAGCTAGAAAAAAAAGATGAGATATTTTCGTCTTGGAGCTAAAAATGGACCAGTCCTGTACCCATTAAGTATCCATGGACGAGGGCCTCTTCTTTTCTTTTCTTTTTTATTTTTATTTTGTCTTTCTCATCTTCATTATTGCAATCTAAGCTAATACTCCCTTATTCCTTTATGCATGATTTAATTGAGAAATGAGGGTTAATTTTGATTCTTAATATAATATTTATCAATCATATTTGTCAATTTTTTCAATTTATCTTTATTGATGATCCATTAATAATAATAAGATAAGGGAGAGATGGAAGGAACTAATTTAGATGATTATGTATTTTAGAAAAACATGGCATATTAAATAACTTTTTTAATCTTTAATTAAAGTAGGTAACTATATCATACGTTAAGAATTGGGGAGAGTAATTATTTTTATAATGGCTAAAGTATGTTTTTAGTCCTTTAAGTTTTATATAAAGTATACTTTTAGTTCCTTAACTTTATAAAGTATATTTTTAGTCTTTTATTTCTAATACCGTTAATGTTGTTAACGAAAAATATTGAGGCAACAAACTCAAGTGCTTACTAATAAAGCATATTTAAGTTTTAATTATTTTTAATATAATATATTTATATTATTAAACTAAATTAGATTGACAAATCGCTGCAAATGAAATTAAGGTTTTGATATTGAGATTATTAAAATAATTTTTTTAATACAATCGAAGTTTTGATATTGATTGCTTCATTAGGATTTTAGATAGTTTTCAATTTACACGTATTTTAAATTTAATATTAATAGCATTTAATTATACAATCATCACTTAAATTTAGGCAATCATCACTGGAGTTTGCTACGTCAGAGTTTCCGTTAACAACATTAATAATATTAGAATTATAAGATTAATTTGAACAATAAAAATTATAGGATTAAAAGTATACTTTATAAAGTTAAGGGTATAAAAGCATTCTTCATGTAAACTTAAAAAACTAGAAGTTTACTTTAACCTTTTTATAATTAAAAAATAAAGGCAAGATGATCTAAAGAGAAAAAGATAAGACTCTCCCTCCTTCCCCCATCCAATTGGAGAAGGGATTTTGATTACCTACACTCAATTAGTGATTATGCATGTTGCAGCCACTCCATGACAACCATTCACTTAATTCATCTTTTCATAACTTGACATATGGCGCTATATTTTCATAAAATGAATGAATAAATAAAACAATAGTATAAAAAATGTCTTCTAGACTTGCATATTTAGATCGGTTATAGTGGATAAGCGGTGACAGTTTCGTAATTATGCAAAACTTGTGAGACTGGTTCCCCTAATATAAGGTCTAAAATATATTATTTAGACAAGTTATATTAAGAATCGGTCTAAAAAGAAAAAAAAATAACTAAAAAAAAATATATGCAATACATTTTTTAGACCAGTTCTACTATAATAGATCTAATATATGTTTTGAATTAAAATAATAAAATATTCATTATTTTTTAGACAGGTTGTTGCTCAAAACCAGTCTAAAATATTTAAATTTTTAGACTGGTTGTTAATAAGAATCAGTTTAAAAAGTTGAGCAGTAAAAAAATAAAATATTGTTTTACTTTTGAGACCGGTTATTATGAACAACCGATCTAAAAATTTTAATATTTTAGACCGGTGGTCTAAAATGTTTAGCATTAAAAAAATATTGCTTGCTTTTAAGACCTGTTATTGGAAAAAATTAGTCTAAAATATGACCTTTTTAGACCAATTGTTCTTTGGAACTGGTCTAAAAGAGGCCACCATATGCTTTTCATATTTCTCTATTGCTCGCGCGTAATTTCAGACTTGAATTTGAAACTCTCTCCTTCTTCTTTTAAACTCCTTCGTCGCTGCCCAGCCGCTCATCCTTCCTACATCCCTCCTCCATCCTTAACGAATGCCGCCAGTGGACGTTGTAACCCCTGCACTGAAGTGGCTGTAATTAGGGTTTACACACGTGTCATAAATTAAATAAGAGATCGAGAATAATTAAAAACTTTTTCCAAAACCTATACAATATGTTCTCTATTGAATTTTAAAACCATTTGACCTGTTCGGTTCTGTTACAAATATCAATATCATAGTGCTTAGCAAAAATTTCCGATATTCACCCCGGATATATTCATTAACTAATAAGGTTTTACAGGGCATCATTGCCCATCTCAGTTTCCCTTATTGGGGATTACAAACAACTACTATTCTATGATCAATATAAACATTTGTCCAAACCTGATAACTAAAAACCAAAACTAGAGTCTACCACTGACAGTCCTAGTCGCCCTTATGGACTTGCTTGTCCCTTGATCCGCTTTCCAGGATAAAATTTGATAATTGGAAAGAGTAAGATTCAAAACAATCTCAGTAGTAAAATTTCACGTATATGATTCATAATATACCAAAGCATGTAAGCAATTATCACAATAAAACATCACAATAGCATTCAATCAGCACAACAGTTGCAACAGCATTCAATCATGACTTTGATCACAAAAATAATAAGCATGACAATCACTAACAGCAACATTCAATTATCACAGCACTCACAATAGCATTCAATCATGGCAATAATCACATACGTGATATGCATGACAATCGTAACAGTTGTCACATACAACACAAAGCATAGCATTAGTGAAGTTCACTATAATTTGTGACAATCATTACATACACTCTCATGACCCTCATCATATTCAAAGCCGCGACATTCACCAGGACTCAATCGTTCATTCAATGATAAGTACTAACATACAATGCATTAAACATGATATAGGAGAAAGTGTCAATACCTTATTCTTTCCATTGGTGTTCAGGCACAGGATTCCTACGTTCTGGGCAAATATCAAACCCTATCATCATAATTAAGGATGACAGGTTATTACTTATTCCAATTCTCAAATCACTTCAAAACATTTGGGTTTGGTTATCATTTAAGCCTTTTAGATAGCTATGAAAGCCTCGAGCAACAGCTCAAAAGGGTTGGGGATAAGTAGACTAGAAACTACTTTTTAAAATCACAAAGTGCTGAAAACAGGGCTTGGCCGCGGCCAACAGATGGTCAGAAAGTTATAGGCCGTGGTCTACATCCACGGCCTGTAATACCCCAAATTTTGAGACTCGAGGCTAGAGAATAAGCATAAGATTAGTAGATTTCTAAGCCCCAGTTTAGCAAGATCCCAAATTATGATTAAGGGTTAATGGCTTCAAAAGTGGATGTGGTTAGTGATAAATAACCCTTTTGGAGAATATAATGTGATTTGGCACTGGAAGTGATTCGTGTGTGTTGTGAGCAGCGCCGAAACCCTGTATTTGAGTTCAATTGTGGATTAACATCCAAATTGACTTAGAATAGAGGGAAGAATTGAATGGGGTATTGTGTTGGAAATGGTGTCATAGTATGTTTTGATGTCATTGAAATTGGTTTGGAACTTTGGAATGGAAATGTTGCAATGTTAGGTTTTGAAATATGAATTGTGTTAACATGTTGAGATTGTTGTGAAAACATGTCAATGTGATGTGAATTTGATTGATTTGGTATTTCCAATGGATTCCTTGTGAAAATTTATGTGGGAATGATGTTTGGTATGAAAATGGGACCATTGGAAGCAAAGATGCAAAATCTGAAATTCTGTCCAGTGAAACTCTATTCTGGGCAATCAGTTTGTGTGAACGTTTTTAATTACCAAATGGTGTCTAAAATTTCTGCAGCTTTCTAGTCTTAAATTTCACATCCCAAGCTTCAAAATGGACATATAATTTGTGCCATTTTGCTTTGGGAACTGGGAGATATGACTATCCAAATTTTGAGGTAAAAAATGGACTTTGTTTTGGGGCAGTGATGAAATTTGTGTAATTCTGGAATTTTGTGGTGATTTCCGGTAATGGCTCATATTTTTTCAATTAATAGGACTTAAATACCTTTCATTTGGATTTGGAATCACCTCATTTCAATTTTTATAGAATTATTTATGATTTTGCAAATTTGGGCAGAAATCTGCCAAAAATCCGAAAATTGAGAATTATGACATCATCATGTTACATTAATGACATAAGCATGGGATATGTTATTAAACGGTTTTTTCCTTCTTCCTCCTCATTTCCGACTCTGATAACATCTGAAATAGAGAGAGAGCATATGGGATCTTTAGAGAGAGAAAGAGGGAGAAATCTCGCAAGGTAAGCCGATTTCTCCAACGATTTAGCTCCTAACGAGTATAACCTTGCTTCTAAGCTTCTCTTTCATGTTCTTTAAGGTGTTGGAAGCTCAATTTTCATGGTTTAAAAGGGGCTAGGGTTCAGCCATATTGAGTATAAGCCAGAAGGAGCTTAAGGTAACCTCCGAATCTTCAATCTTTGATTGTTCTGGTTGTTGTGGTTGATTTAATCGGTGAAATTTCACCGGATTGTCTTTGTTTGTAAATTTGAAAAATGGGTTAGCCTAGGTGTTATGCTGCCCAAATTGATACTAAATGGTAGTTCTAACCCAATATAATGGTCAATAAAGTGGTTAGAAGTAGAAAGGAACGCGTTTACGGAGCCGAAACCGAAAAACCCCAATTTTTCTTGGGGAATTGAGAATTTTGGCCAAGCCTAGTTTGAAGGGGTTAGATATGGATTTTCAATGATTTGATGATTTCATTGAGTTCAGGACCGAAAATTAGGTGGGGTTACAGTTGGCCACTTTTTCGGAAAAGGCCGAAAAAGCATAATTACGAAAACGCCCCTGAAACCCTTAAAGTAGGGCTGTCAAGGGTAAATTTGTAAATTGACATTGAATTTGATAATTTCGAGGCCGGAAATGGATTCCTTGGTTGAAAATATGTAAGAATAGCCTATGTCAAAGTTTCAAGAAAAGTACAGCCGGACCGGGTACGGCAGGGCCGGGCCGGGTCCTCGGGCGTATTTTAGTAAATTTTAAATATAGTCTCATATAACCCCCAGAAACACTATAGAAGTGTCTAAATAGTACATTTGACATTGTAGGATCGAATGTAAAGCCCTTAGTTGTTGGCACGTAAATCGAGGAGAAAAGACTGGAGGTAGGGGACTTACCTTACATGTATTTGATATTTTTGCTTGTGTAGTGATGTATGTGATTGCTTTACTTGATTTTGTAGAGCATATTTGAATAAATGAAGCTCTATTTCTGTTTTGCTGTGGTCATAGTTTTATTACATAAAACATTGAGCATGCACAAATGTCATTATAGGGCATGCATCTAGATAAAGCTAACATGTCATACACATAGCATCTATCATGCATGCATTATGGTATCTGTTTCCTACTGAGATTCTCTCAAATCTCACCCTCCCCTACCAACATTTTAGACAGGGAAGGTAGAACGAGGATGGAGCAAGAATCCAAGGGCGATGAGGACTCATTCGGGTTGTCATTTTGGTAGTAGGTTATCATGATAGTTGGGATTATGTATACTTGGATATTGGATGTATATGTGCGTGGATGTCTATTGGGTTATTTGGTTATGTATTGGAGATGGATTTGTGTAATCCACGTTGAGGAATTGTAATGGGCAATTGTGCCTTATGTATCTTTAGTGAAGGTATGAACCCGGAATTGCCGGTATTATTGTTGTGCACTCTGATATTTATATGAATGTGATTTATCTTCGCGTAGTAATTGTATTCAAAATGTGAATATGAGACCAAGTTTATAAACTATTTCGAAAGGTATTTGTGAAACCCCGTCATGTGATGGGTTAGTAAATGTTATTTGATTATTATTGGTCTCTATTTCATTTTAATCGCGTATTTCTGATATAATTACGGTGGGGGTTACACAGCCCACGGAGAGCAAGTTAGATACTTGTGAGCCGCGGCCAAGAATAGGTTCAAGACATTTGGGCCGCGGACAATTCCCCTTTGGCCATGGCCAATAATTGGCGTGATTCTTGGCTGACTTCAATTGACCGTTACTCTTAGTATAGAACTCAAAATGACACAAAATTTATACCATTTTAAAGTTTGCAATGTGAACTACAAAACTAGAAAGTTTCACAACTTTTTGACACCATTTTCTATTTCAAAACATTATGCAAAGTAGGTCCCTTGCACAAAATTTTCCTTTGCCAAATTTTCCAGTTTTGCAACCTAATCTCCAGTGGTTCCAAAACTTATCTCCAAGCCTACTCCCACATAGATTTTCACATAGAAACCAATAGAGACATAAAAAAAAACATATTCAAATTCCTTTCACATGTTATGCTTTAGACAACAATTCAACGCAAAATCCCAAAAACTCCAAACTTCACATTCAAGGTTCAATGCAATTCTATTTATCCAAAACTCAATTCAAAGAACCATTTCCATGATCACAACATACCAAACTCTCTAAGACCCTAATCCAAAAAAAAATAGGGCAAAATTCCAAAAATTATAGCCTCAATCAATGGCTACAATACATATGTCAAAAGATTGCTCTTACTCACCTCTATCACTTTCTCTAACATGTTTCTTGCTTCACCAAACTCTAGTTTTCTTGAGTTCACCAAACAACACCACTTGAACATCTAAAACCATACAATTGAAGCTCTCAACAAAAGGAACAAGATTAAAGAAGAGGATTTGAGCTACAGAAGTAATCTTCTAGGTCAAATCTCAAGAAGAAGAATTGGATTTACCTTGAGTTCTTTCTCTTTCCTTCTTCCTTATGTCAGCCGAAAATGGAGAGAGTAAGAGAGAGAAGAAGATGATGAAAATGATGATATTTCCCTCCTTCCCATGCCTTTGATCGAAAATACAAGGAGAAAGGGAAGAGAAATTGATAAAAATGATTGTTTGACTTTTCCAACAACTCCTCTTCATCCAAATGATACCACTTGTCAACACTCTATGGTTCCATTAAAAGTAATTCTTCACTTGATTACTCTAACTAGTTCCATTAACCATTTAGTCACAATTCAAATTTCTAACTCTTAATTAATTTCTTCTTCAATTGCAGACTAATTGGCCAGTAAATTTTCCATTTTGCTAATTTTACCCCTGACTATGGCACATTCACTATAATTGCCACTTAACCCATAACTTAATTTCTTTTTCCCTTCTCCATGTGCCATTCCCCTTCTTTTTTAGCCCAATAATAAATTTTCCCTATAATTAAACTTAAATACAGGGTTTGGACATTTTCTACTACGAATTTGGTCACAACAATACTTTATTTCCCTAAAAGTGTTTTCTCACATCAATTACATTCTCATTAGAAGTCATTCGCTTTTAATCAAAATTTAGGGCATAACAGACGCAAAGGGACGTTAGATTGCAATATGGTGCTGCTCGCCGTTTCTCCGTCGGTGTTTTCCTAAAGCTCATATTGCAAGTAATTAGAAGATACATTGGGCTTTTTTCTTTGATAAATTTGTTAAAGGCATTGTTCTCCATTTCCCCCTTATCCTTCTTCTTTGTTTTATTATCTGAATTTGAAATACAGATGCATGAGAAATGCTGAACCCTAACTGTTAGTGAAATTTCTGACTTGGTGTTAGCAAACTATGGTTTTTGGTTGTTCATAAGTAGCATTGTATCGTGAATCACCTCTATAGAACTGAATTGCATGTGAATCACCTCCATATAACTATTTTTCATGTTGTCCTGTTTCAGCCTCATTTATGCATATGAATTGTTTGAATCTTAGTGAAATTTTCATTTCTTAGCTTGCTGTTATGATATTAAAGCTGTCATATTTAATTCATTGATATGCGTGAATCACCTTATTTCCTAACTTAAGCTTTGATTTATTGTTGGTTAATTACAATGAATAGGGTTCTTCTCAAGCTAACTATATGGTGTTCAATTATGTAGCTATCAATGAGCATAAGAAACACAAATATAAAAGAGGGTGTATATCATATAATTAATCCTTCATGACTGGTTTTTCGCTTGGTGTGGTCAGCTGGTCTCTTTTCAAATAAATTTTGAAATCTGGCCAACTAGAAAGGAATCTTAGATTGAAATAGCCATCTCTTGTTCATGTTGTTACGGTTCTTAGTTTCAGAAGAAATATAAAAAATAATTTAAAAGTGAAGAAACACAACAGTAAGCTTTCAGTGTTATATGCTTTTGTTATTTAGGCAATTTCTTCTGTTATTTTTTTCCTTTTTTTCCTATGCTTTCTTCTTTTCCTCTGCTATTAAAAGTCTATTGAATCATGTTTTGTGGCTTGTAATTTAAACTTTAAATTTAATTTTTTAGTGTTAGCATAAGGGATTATCATCAACATGTTGATAACTTTAATTGTAGATTGTGAAGGCGGTGATTTTGGTTGTTGGGAATTTAAAGTTTGACTTAAAATTGATTGTGTTACCTTGGATTGTCAAATTTGATTGCTGAAGTGATGTCATAGACTAAGATTGTTGCTGAGTTGTTGGAATTGTATGGATATATTGCTTGAATAATTGGAGTTGACAGACTTTAGTGCATGCATTACTGATATTTAGCTCTCCTAAAATCTAATTCATTTTATTGGCAAGTTGATTTAAAATTTGGTGCATTCTATGAACTAGGGAACAAAGCTTTACTCCTAACACAATTCATTTATGAACTTCTTCGCAATTCCTGTCTACTTGGTGTTTTAGAATTCTCCCCAGAAATCTTGCATACTTTGTCAATCTTCTTTTATTGCCAATTCTTTTTTGAACTTTGAGAATGTACTACCGTGTATGAATCTCATGAGCTTATAAACATTCTTCATAATCTAAACCCCACTACATCTAATTGTGTAATGTCTTTGATCGATTTTGATTTGCTACATAATCTGGTATAACTAGCAACTCATTGCAGCTTGCCAAATTTGCTGAGGCTTTGTTATCATTTTGCATTATTGTGAATTCTAGTTTGCTTGAGACTCTATGCTTCATTAATTTGCAGTTAATTATTAAGTTGTCAAAATTTGGTTAAAGATCATCTTGATATTCCTATCATTGAACTTTAACCAACTTTTGTTGTAGCAGTTTGCTTGAGAATTATAAGAAATTGCTATTTACTATTTGGTTTAAGAGACAGAATTTATGATATATAGAAAGTTCCTGCTGTCTTGAGCTTTTATAAATCTCACTTTGACTCTTTAGAATTTGCGTGCAACTAGATCATCCGAATTTTCTAGTTATGGTTGAGAATTTGATAGCACCATTACTAGATCATTTGAGTTAAGCTATGTAACATATGGAACTAAGAAGTAAAAGAGGTTGTAGTATTCATCTTGAACTAGTTTACGAACTTTGCATCCATTTGTAGCTTGGCTTTTTGAATTTGTGACCGAACTTTATGCAAGAGAGTTGTTGAATGCATTCCCATTGTTTTGATTTGATTCTCTCATTGAAAGTACCTAAAGCTGAACATTTTTTTGCCGGTGTGTGAATTTGTCAAACTTTATCTAGTTTTCTCTTGCCTTTTTATTGGCATCTTCCTTGCTTTGCATATGATTAAAGTCCAGCTTTTCTATTGTTGCTGCTAAGGCTGATTTTGCATTTGGTTATTGCTATGTAGTTTCTGGTCTTCAAAGCTTCCAACGTGCAATCCATCCCATCATACCAAACTGATTTATCTTTGCTTTGTAGTTTACTATCTTCAAAGCCTTTCTTCAAGTTATTAACAGGTAATTTAATTAGTCTTTGGCATTGATTAATTGAAGTGATGCCTACCAAACTGATCTTTGTTATATAAATACATTAGGATATAAAAGTTGATGTGTACTTGTTCATTAGGCTTGTAGTTAAACTAAGCACTTGAGTGTAATGATTGCATGCTCTCATGATACTCCTACCTTTTCTAGGGAAAAAATAGAAAGGAGGAAAAAATGTGTTGAAATATATGGATCGTAGTTGGACAAAAGCTAAATAGATGAGTGTTAAATATGATAATGGGGTGAGGGATTTTTTAAACTTTTCTAGAAGATATGCTGATGATGATAGTGGGATGTTTTACTACCTTTGTGTCGAATGTTTGAATGAGAAGTGACTATGTGCTGTAGTTATATATATACACATTTAATTTATGAAGGATTTCTTAAGAGTTGTACAATATGGGTATGGCGTGGTGATGAATTAGAAATACCAAGTGCATCTGAATAAAGGGGAGTGACCATAGATGATAATGACTCGGATAGGGATGATCAGATAGAGGATATTATTCATGATGTAGGAGAAGAGGCTTTTGAGTAATCACATACATATGATAATATGTGCAGTGATGCTGAGAAGCCACTGTACCTGGGATGTAAAAAATACCAATTATTGAAAGCTATATTGAAATTGGTAAGCTTGAAAGCATGACATGGATGGAGCGACAAGAGTTTTTCAAAAATACTTGAGGCCTTTAAAGATATGCTTCCAGATGATAATGTGTTGCCTTATCGATACTATGATGCTGAGAAAATATTGTGTCTACTAGAGATGAAGTATAAAAAGATCCATGCATACCCTAATGATGGCAAATTGTATAGAAAAGAGCATGAAGAGAAGCATCAATGTTCGATATGTAAAACTCTGAGGTACAAATCAAAGAAGGCACCTACAAAAGTGTTGTGGTATCTTCCAATCATACTAAGGTTCAAGCACTTGTTTGCTAATGAAATTGATGCTAAAAGTTTGAGATGGCATGCGGATGAGAGGATTTCTGATGGAAAGTATAATACCCCAACTTTTGAGACTTGAGCTTAGTGAATAATCCTGAGATTATTGGATTGCTAAGCCCCGATTTAGCAAGATCCCAAATTATGATTAAGGGTTAATGACTCCAAAAGTGGATGTAGTTAGTGATAAATAACCCTTTTGGAGAATATGATATGATTTGGCACTCGAATGTGATTCGTGTGTATTGTGAGAAGCGTCGAAACCCTGCATTTGAGTTCAATTGTGGATTAACATCCAAATTGACTTAGAATAAAGGGAAGAATTGAATTGGGTATTGTGTTGGAAATGATGTCATAGTGTGTTTTGATGTCATTGAAATTGGTTTGGAACTTGGGAATGAAAAAGTTGCAATATTAGTTTTGAAATGTGAATTGTGTTGACATGTTGAGATTGTTGTGAAAACATGTCAATGTGATGTGAATTTGATTGATTTGGTGTTTCCAATGGATTCCTTGTGAAAATTTATGTGGGAATGATGTTTGGTATGAAAATGGGACCATTGGAAGCAGAGATGCAAAATCTGAAATTCTGTCTAGTGAAACTCTATTCTGGGCAGTCAGTTTGTGTGAACGTTTTGAATTACCAAATGTTGTCTACAATTTCTAAAACTTTCCAGTCTTAAATTTCACATCCCAAGCTTCAAAATGGACATATAATTTGTGCCATTTCGTTTTGTGAGCTAGGCGATATGACTGTCTAAAGTTTGGGATGGAAACTGAACTATGTTTTGGGGCAGCAATGAGTTTTATGTAATTCTGGAATTTTTTGGTAATTTTGGGTAATGGCCCATATTTTTCCTATAAATAGGACTTAAATACCTTTCATTTGGCTTTGGAATCACCGCATTTTGATTTTTCTAGAATTAGTTATGATTTTTCAAAGTTAGGGTAGAAAATCTGCCAGAATTTCTGAATAATCCGAAAATTGGGAAATTGACAAATAAGTGAATTATGACATCATCATGATATTAAAATATCATCTCCTTCCTTTCCTCATCCATACCTGACGTGAATTTCAGCATTTTGAGAGAGGAAGTGCAGCCATGTCATAGAGAGAGAAAGGAGGAGAGATCTTGTACGGTAAGCCGATTTCTTCGGTAAATCGGTTCCTAATGCGTATAACTCCATTCCTAAGCTACTCTTCTATGTAATTTAAGGTTTGGAAGCTCCATTTCTTGTGTTGAAGTGAGCTAGGGTTCAGCCACTCTTGGGAAAATCTAGTGGGAGCTTGAGGTAACTTCTAAACTCTTGTATATTGACTATTCTGGCTGTTGTGGACAATTTAATCGGTGAAATTTCGTCAGATTGTCATTGGTTTCAAAAATGGAAAATGGGTGTGTGGGGCTGTTATGCTGCCCAAATTGGTACTAAATGGTAGTTGTAACCTAATGGAATAGTCAATAAAGTGGTTAGGAGTATAAAGGAATGCATTTACGGAGCCGAAACCGAAAAACCCAAATTTTCCTCAGAATACTTGAGAATTTCGGCCAGCTCTATATATGGGTCTTAGAGTTGGATTTTCAATGATTTGATGATTCCATCGAGTTCAGGAGCAAAAATTAGGCGGGGTTATAGTTGGGCACTTTTTCAGAAAAGGCCGAAAAAGCATAATTACGAAACCCCATAAAACCCTTAAAGTGGGGCTGCCAAGGGTAATTTTGTAATTGACATTGAATTTGATAATTTCAAGTTCGGAAATGGATTCCTTAGGCGTAAATATGTTAGAATAGCCCATGTCAAAATTTCAGGGAAAAGTACAGCTGTATCGGGTATGGTGGGGCTGGGCCGGGTCCTCGGGGGCATTTTAGTAAATTTTCAATATAGCCTCATATAACCCTCATAAACACTATGGAAATGTCTAAATAGTACATTTGATATTATAGGATCGAATATGAAGCCTCGAGCTGTTTGCACGTAGATTGAGGAACACTTTTCGAGGCATAAAAGGGTTAAGGTAGGGAACTTATCTCTCCTGCATACTCTGATAACTATATTAATGTGTTGATGCATGTTATTGCTTTCCTTGATTATGTGGAACATGTATGAATGATTTGAAGTTATGTTTCAATATATGTTATGGCCATATTTGTATTGTTCGAAGCATTGAGCTTATAGATTTGTCATTGTATGCGTGCATGAGTTATGTGATGCAAGCATGTCATGTATTAAACACTTATCTTGCTTGCATATTGATAATGTTTCCCTACTAAGATTCTCTCGAATCTTACCCTCCCCTACCAACAATTTAGGCAGGGCAAGTGGCTCGTTGAGGGAGCTGCCAGGACTCCTTCAGATGAGAGTTGGTAGTTGGTTATCAATGAGTTGTGAAGACTGTATATGATTTGGTAGAATATAGGGTTATGAATTTGAGATGAGATTATGAAATCCCCATTTGAAGAATTATAATGGGCAATTGTGCCCTGTGTATCTTTAGCAAAGGTATGTACCCGGGATTGCCAGGATGATTATGTTGTGCACTCTGATACTTATATGAATGTGATTTATCTTCGTGTAGTAATTGTATTCAAAATGTGAATATGAGACCAAGTTTATAAATGATTTCGAAAGGTATTTGTGAAAACCCCATCATGTGATAGGTTATTAAATGTTATTTGATTATTATTTGTCTCTATTTCATTTTAATCGCGTATTTCAGATATAATTACGGAGGGGGTTACAGAAAGCTTCGACATCCAGTTGATTCTTCTCAATGGAAGAAAATCGATCAATTATTTCCTTGCTTCGATGAAGAACCTTGGAACCTTAGGCTTGGACTTATCATATATGGCATGAATCCTTATGGTAGCCTAAGCAGTATACATAATTCATGGCTTGTTCTGTTAGTAATTCACAACTTATCTCTTTTGTTATACATGAAACAAAAGTACATTATGTTGTCTATATTGATTTCAGGACCAAAATAACCCAGAAATGACATAGATGATTATCTAGAACCCCTGATTGAAGACTTGAAAGGGTTATGGGACGAAGGTGTCGATGTTTTTTATACGAATAGAAGGAGATTTTTAAAATGTGAACAATGATCTTTTGTACTATAAATGACTTCATGCAATGAAAACTTGTCAGGATATAGTGTTAAAGGCCATAAAGCATGTCTGATGTGTGAAGAAGGCACATCCTACCATCCACTTCAACATGGAAGAAAGATCATTTATCTTGGCCATAGGAGATTTCTTAAATAGAGCCACCCATATCGTAGATTAAAGAAAGCTTTTTTGGTAGCCAAGAGTTTGAAGATGCTTCAGAGGCATTAACTGGGGAGAAAGTTTATGAAAAGGTGAAAAATATCAATATTATCTTTGGTAAGACTACAATAAGTAGAAATGATAAAAATATATGGAAAAAAGGTATTTCTTCTTCGATCTTCCATATTGGCACAATCTTGATGTGAGACATTGTATTGATTTCATGCATGTGGAGAAAAACATATGTTATAGTATTGTTGGAACACTACTCAACATATAAGAAAGTTCTAAGGATGGCGTGAAAGCAAGATTAGATTTGTAAGAAATAGGAATACGAGAAGATTTACATCCAAGGCCATATGGTAAGAGAAATTTTTGTCCTCTAGCTGGTCATACTTTTTCTAAGGATGAAAAAAGAAGTTTTTGTGAGTGTTTACATGGCATTAAAGTTCCCTAAGGGAATTCTTCAAATTTTAAGAAGCTTGTGTAGATGAAAAAGTTGAAGTTAGTAGGGCTAAAGTCTCATGACTGTCATGTCTTAATGCAACAACCACTCCTAGTAGCTATTTGGGGCATTGTTGAATATGATCTTCAACAAATATTGACTAGACTCTGTTTCTTCTTCAATACTATTTGTAGTAAAGTCATTGAGACAAAAAGATTAGATGAATTGGAAAATGAAGAATATATGATCTTGTGCCAACTTGATAAGCTTTTTCTTCATTCTTTTTTTGATATTATGGTACCTCTAATTGTTCATCTAGTGAGGGAGATAGAGTTGTGTGGTCCTATCTATTTCTGGTGGATGTTGTAATACCCCAAATTTTGAGACTTGAGGCTAGAGAATAAACTTGAAATAAGTGAATTGCTAAGCCCCATTTTAGCAAGATCCCAAATTGTGATCAAGAGATAATGACTCCAAAAGTGGATGTAGTTAGTGATGAATAAACCCTTTTGGAGATTATGGTGTGATTTGGCACCCGATGTGATTCGTATGCGTTGTGAGCAACGCCGAAACCCTGTATTTGAGTTCAATTATGGATTAACATCTAAATTGAATGAAAATAAGGGGGAGGGCGTATATATGGTGTAAATGAATGAGAAAATGATTTTGATGGCGATTCCAAGTAGATTGCTATAATCAGGGGCAAAACGGTAAAGTTACCGACCGATTGGTCAGTTACCGAAGAGGAAACTCATTGGTAACTTCAAGATCAATGGTTAGGATTGATTTGTGTGATAGATCAAAGGGTGGAATCCCATGAGCTTGTGTGCATGTGAGCTCATAGGAGATGTGGTGAGATGTTGACATGTGGCACTTTGTGGACCCTTGGATTTTGGTCAAATATTCAACTCATTTTCTCTCCTCTCTATTTGGACGTTTTAGAGGCCCCAAAAACTGATCCTCATCTTCATCTTCACTCCCTCTCTCTCTCAACTCCATGGTCGTCCATCAAAAAGGAAGAAAGAGAAAAGAATAAGGTGAGATTTGGCTTGTTTCTTGTCCTCTTTAGCTCTAATCACCTTCTATAAAGTTATTCATAGTGATGAGAGCTTCATCTCTATGGTTTTATATTCTTGATTGGAGGTGTTTGAGAGCTTGAGCAAAAGTGGAAAGACGAATAATCAACAAATTGATTTGGGAAAGAGGAAGAGGTGAGTATTTGAAGCCTTTTGATCTAAGTTTTGTGAATTGTGGATGAGTTTAGTGAATTTCGAATTTGGCCCTGATTTTCTTGTGATTTTGGATTGGATGAATTGGGTTGTGTTTTATGTTAAAAATGGTGCCATGTTGTGGTATTTGGTCATTGAAATTGATTTGGGAACTTGAGATGGAAAGTTGTGCAATGTTGAGTTGAAATGTTATATTGTGTGACATGTTGCAATTCATTGTGAAACATGTCAATATAATGTGAATTTGGTTGATTTGGTATTTCCAATGGATTCCTTGTGAAATTTTGTGTGAGAATGATGTTTGATATGAAAATTGAACCATTAGAAGCCAATTGTGCAAATTTGGAAATCTGTCCATTGAATTTCTGTTCTGGGAAGTCTATTTGTGTGAGCGTTTTGAATGGGCAAATGATGTTAGAAAATTCTGAAACTTTCCAGTCTTGAATTTCACATCCCAAGCTTCAAAATGGACATATAAATTGTGTCATTTCGTTTTGTGAACTGGGATTTATGTTTGCCTAAAGTTTGAGGTCGAAACTGGATTCTGTTTTGGAGCAATGTTGGATTTTGTGTAAATCTAGATTTGTGTGGTGATTTCTGGTAATGAGCCATATTTTTTCTATGAAGAGGACTTAAAAATATTTCATTTGGTTTTGGGATCACCTCATTTAGATTTTTTTGGAATTAGTTATGAATTTTCAAAGTTTCCTTGGCTGCAGCAGAAAATCCTAGCTGCAGCACAAAAGTTTCTGTGCACGTTTTGGCTGCAGCCAGAAATTCTTGGCTGTAGCCAGAAACCTTCTGTGCGTGTTTTGGCTACAGCCAGAGGGTCTTGGCTGCAGCCAACCCCCATTTTCAGCAATTTGTGATTTTGAAAGGTGATTTTCAACCTAGTAAGTCCCAATCCTTTAGGCTTTCGTTGAGCTTATTTTAGCCACCTAAAGGGTGTGAATGGTAACCAACTTTAAGTGATATAAAAGTAAGGATTTGGAATTGAGATTGACCCTATATCCTTGATTTGGTTTATAGGGTTCAGTATTCGTTTGGATCGCGAGTAAGCGGAGCTAGAGCATACGTGGAAAGAAAAGTGTAGGGAACTTACCTCTTTTGCATGCTTTGATATTTGTGTTTGTGTTTTGATGCATGTATTGCTTTGCTTGATTATGTGAAACATGTATGAATGATTGTAGCTCTGTTTCTAGTTATGCTATGGCCATGAGTATGTTGTTGAAACATTGAGCATGCAGATATGTCATTGTGTGAACATGAGTTATGTATTGCAAGCATGTCATGCATTAAACACATATCATACATGCAATAGGTATCTGTTTCCTACTGAGATTCTCTTGAATCTCACCCTCCCTTACTAACCTTTCAGACAGGGTAGTAGATCGATGATGGAGTAAGCAGCCAAGGGCGAAGAGGACTTCCTTCGGGTTGAAGATTAGGTAGTTGGTTATCATTATAGTCTGGATGTATATTTGTATATTTGGATGAGTATTGAGGATGTATTCGAATGGGTTTGTGTAATCCCTATTTGAGGAGTTGTATGGGCTAATGTGCCTTATGATTGTTTAGCGAAGATATGAAACTCGGGATTACCGGGATGATTATATTGTGCACTCTGATATTGGTATGAATGTGATTTATCTTTACATAGTAATTGTATTCGAGATTTGAATATGAGACCATGTATATTATATTTCGAAAGGTATTTGTGAAAAACCAATCATGAAGATGGGATTTTGAAATAGTTTTCTTTCTTATTGGTCTCTATTTCACTTTAAATCGCGTATTTCGGATATAATTACGGCAGGGGGTTACAGATGTACCCAATTGAAAGAACTATGAAAATCCTAAAAGGGTTTGTAAAGAACCCTAACCAGCTTGAAGCATCTATTGTTCAGAAATATGTTTACGAAGAAGCTATGGAATTTTGTCAACATTATTTGCCAAATGCAGGACATATTGGGCTTCCTAAACATCATAATCAAGAAGGGCGTAGACGCAGGGCAATAGTAAAGAGTGTGGATCCTGATGAATTGCACAAGTCTACTTGTACATCTTGAATAATGTTGATGAAGTTAAAGATTACATGAATGCTCATAAAGAAATTGTATGAAAAGAAACTAGTCGAATGACTGAACAAAGATTAATTAGGGAGTATAACAAAACTTTTTTACATTTGTTCAAAGAAAAGGTTAAGGGAGAAGAATGTGCTTCTGATACAATTAAATGGTTAGCACGTGGTCTTGAGGTTGATGTCATAATTTGGACTTCATTTATGAGTAATGATTATACCTTTTACACGAAGTCCCTCAATGATAAGAGCACCATCCAGAACAGTGGTGTTGTGTTAGTGGTTGAATTTATGCACCTCTCTAGTTTGAAAGATAAGAACCCTAAATTAGCAGCCATACCTTTTATGGGGTTATTGAAGAGATTTGGGTGGTTGTCTATGTTAAAATTAAATTTCCCATTTTCAAATGCAAGTGGGTTGATGTCAATAATGGTGTGAAGATCTATAGGTTAGGATTTACATTAGTAGATCTAAATAGTAGAAGCTTTGGAGATGAACATTTTATTATGCCAGATTAGGCAAAACAAGTGTTCTATATTACTGATCAAGCAAATAAAATGTGGTCTGTAGCTCTCCAAGGAAAAAAGATTGTTGATATTGATAAGGAAAGTCGCTCAAATTATAATCTTCTTGAGACTCCTTTTTCCAGGGGTCTACCAGAATTAAACGAAGAAGATGAAGCAGATAATGAACACAACGCAAGAAATGATCATCATGAGGGAATATGGGAGGATATCTCTTTATAAAACTACTTTGAAAGTTAGCTAGCTAAAGTGATTATCATTATGATTTATATCCGAATAATGTATATAGTTATTTTATAAATATAATCTTTTCAATTATAGCTTAAGGATTTATCTTTCTTTGTTGTCTTAACAGGAAAATGACAGATCCGAGGCGTCCTAGTATAGAGGAGCTAGATCCACCTAGTGCTTATCAGAGTGAGCTGGCTAATGTTAATCAGAGCGAGCCTAGCAATGCTCTGAGCCAGAATCAAAGTGAGCATAGTAACGGTCTATTTAGAGGGGTAGATGTGGCTTACGGTTGAGAGACTTTTCCCTCAGTTGGAGTTCCAGGCAAAAGATACCGATTGAGTTTGATAGATTTTTCAAACCAATCGGGCCTAATGCAAGATGATATAGGAGTTTTGTCGGCTTTCTTGCACGTAACAAGCCTAGCATCTTGATAGAGGAGTGGACAAATTTCAATAAAAAGGTAAAGCAATATATTTGGGACACTATCCAGGTATGCAGTTCTCTTCTGCATGCAATGATTATCAAATGTCACAAATTTCTCACTTGCTCTTTTAATGCATGCATTACAGCTCACTTACGACATTCCTCAAAGTGAAATCCTTTACAATAAGACAATAACATATTGTTGTGAGTGCAGGAGGAAGTTTAAGACAAATTTGGCCAACAATTACATTCATATCGAGGTGAAAGATGGTGAGCCTTATCCTACTCCGTGCAGCAAGATTTCATATATTGATGAAGCGACTTGGCAAGAATTTTTTTAGGCTTCAGAATACTCTAAAAGCTTTGGTGAGTTGACTTATTTTGCATTTTATTTAGTTATCAATAGTTCTAATTGATTGTAACCCTTTGTTTTTAAATTTATTCGTAGGCAAAAAGGAAAAAAGCATAAGAGAGTGGTAGAAAGAATGATTGCTCTCATATAATATCTCGTAGGGGTTATGGAACATCCTAAATTGTAATCAAGGGCTAATGACCTCAAAAGTGATGTAATTGATGTTAGTTAAACACTTTTGAAGTGTATGAGGTTTGCGATATAGAATGTGTTTGATGATGGATTAATGCATATTGTGATAATCAGAGACAAAATGGTAAATTACCGATCAATTGGCCAATTACTGAAGAGGGAGGCTCATAGGTAATTGGAATCAATAGCTAGGATGGAGTGATCAATGGGGTAGAATTCTATGCATATGAGCTCATGTGTGATCATGGAAGGTAAACCAAGATCATGACAAGTGGCATGTTTTGGACCATAGATGATGGTCAAAGGTTCAAACTCCATTTTCTCTCTTCTCTCTCCCTCCAAGTCAGTTTTGGGCATTTGAATAAGGGAAAAATATGACTTCCTTCATCATTCTTACTCTCTCCCCCATCCTCCATTATCTTCCAAGTTTGAGCAAGAAAGAGAAAGTGTTAAGGTGAGTTTTGATTAGCTACATGCTTCCTAATGCTCAAATGCTCTTCATTAAAGTGGTTTATGGTGTTGAGAGCTTCCATGCCATGGTTTTAGAATTTGGAGAAAGGTGTTTTGGTATTTGAACAAATCCGAAGTTGGAGAATCAAGATTTTGATTTTAGCAATTTGAAGAGGTAAACATTTGGTACATTTTGGTATATTTGCTATGAATTTTGGTTAAGTTTTCTAAATTCTGGAATTTTGCTCTAATTTCATGTGAATTAGATAATGGAATAGTTTGGAATGGTAATGTGTAGAAAATGGTGTTAGGATGTGTTATAAGGCCATTGGAACCAATTTTGGTAAATCTGGAAAGTTATATAAGTTGCTACGACTTGGCTTCTGATAAGCCTCACTCGAGTGAGGTAGGATCTCACTCGAGTATAGTATGATATTTTTAGTGTTCTGGCTAAGTCTTCAGGCAGTGAGCATGAGTGTCTATGTTGTTACTCGAGTGTATAGGGTGTCACTCAAGTGCATGTGCATGTAGTACTATGGGAGTGCATCTCGGGTTAACACTCGCAAGCAAATTGTCAAGAGTACGCGTGGGCACTCACGAGTATTGGGAAGTCACTCAAGTGCTAGGGCTAGTACTCGAGTGTACTTGTCACCTTGGAGCATTAGTTGCTCTCGGGTAGTCACTTCCTATACCCCACTTGATGGGACTCGGGTGACTATGTGTCATCACTCGAGTGCCCAGATGAGTGCTCCAGTGCATTGGCAACTCCAGGAGGTATTGGTGCTCTCGCGTACGCACTTTCTGTGTCTCACTCGCTGGGACTCCAGTGCAAGAAGGGGGAAGCACTCGAGTGAGACAATCTTCACTCGAGTGATTCAGCCCAAAATTAATGTTGATATTTTAAAAAAGGGATCTTTAAAGGTAGTTATCCCAACCCTTAAGGCATGTGTCTAGGCTTCTAATAGCTACCTTAAGAGTCCAAATGATAACAAACGTTAAGAATGATAAAAGTAAGAATTGGAGTAAGGAATTAATCCGCCATTCTTGATTATGATTATAGGATTCGACATTTGCCCTGGCCGTAAGCAGCCCCTGCCTGATCACCATCTAAAGGAACAAGGTAGTGACTCTTGCTCTTATATTATATATGATACATTGTATGTTTAATTTTTCATTGTATTGCGATGATTCTGAATGTGAAAGCCAGAGTGGCTATGTGGTTGCCAGAGAGGCAATGTGCTATGTGAATGCTAGAGAGGCAATATGAAAGCCAGAGTGGCTATGTGCATTGTCAGAGAGGTAATGTGTTATGTGTATGCCAGTGAGGCGACATGTATATGTGACATCTTGTATGCTATGTTCGTGCTGCTATATTGTGTGATGATTTGCTTGCATGCTTTGTGATTATATATGGTATAGTGATTTATTACTACTGGAATTCCTTTGAATCTCATTCTTTTTATTGTTAAACCTACAGACAGGGCAGGTGGTTCTTCCGGAAAGCGGCCAACTAAGAGCGGTTAGGGATTTTAGGAATTTTAGGGAAATATGGGATGGTTAGTTATCAACTTTGGATTTGGGATCACTGTATATTATTTTTGTGATGTAAAAAGTATTTTGGAGACGGTAGTGTAATCCCCTACACGGGAGATGAAACCCTTAGTAAAAATATGAACCCAGGGTTTGCCGGGATTTTTGTTGTACACTTTGATATGTATGAATGTGAGACCACTGCACAGGTAATTAAATTCAAAAATTGAAAAGTGAGACCCAAGAGAAAAGAATTAGAAAATAAGTTTGATTTTTATTGGTCTCTATTTCACTTTAATTACCCATTATTGAATTATAATTACACTGATTAAGGTTGGGGGTTATAGGTTATGGAAAGACTGAAAAAGACTTGTTGGCGGCCAAATGGAAGAGATTGGAAGAAGCATTTCAACTTGATCCTTTTGTTTTTCTTTCTCCACCATCCCCGACTCGTTGTGAAGAAAAATGGTTGTTGGCTCACCAAAAGAGGAGTGGGTCTTATACGAGTGAACAATCTCGTATAGTAGGTGAAAAAATTGTAAGTATATATCGTTGTTGTTATTAATTACATAAGAAACATATTTTATTACTTATGTTTTTTATTTTGTATTATCTTACAAGAGGAAATTAGAAAAAAACAAGCCAATGGATCTTTTAGGTCGGAGGGCATAAATGATATCCTGATTATTGTTACTGGAAAACATGAGCATCTAGGTCGTGTCAAGGGAGTTGGAGGAGGACTAGGCATAAGTGATTACTTTGGAACCCCCTCACACTATTCCTCAAGAATCATGACTAGGGAGGAATTGGAGCATATGTTGGCCACTACAAGAGTGGAAGCAGGGCCTGAGGCAGAAGCATTGTTTGATGCACTATTAGAAATTCGGTTGAGCAAGATGAAATAAGAAATGATGGTGTTTATGAGCTCAAGACAAGATACCAGTACTCGCCAGGCACAATCGCTTGATCCTAATAAGCAGAGCGCTAAAGGGAGTTGTTGCAATATTGGGCAATCATCAGAGGGTCCTATAAGAGAAATTGCTGAGCTTGTTGACATTTTGTCAAGGATCCTTTGAGATAGTTAGTTGCATGGTGGAGTGTGCATAACCTGGGATTCACTGTCCACCACCAATGAATGAAAGATGATCAAGTCATAATGTCTATTGAAGAGATGATCATTGCAGATGCACCTGTTCCTTTCCCTTCTGATGATTTGAAAATTGTGAGTGATGTCTTGGGTGCTTTCATCTTGTGGCCAAAGAACCTTGTTTATGTTCGAGCTGAGGAAACCCCAATCAAAGCCCCATCAAGTCCAGCTCCCTTCACTCTAGAAGTTTCACAGCCTCCATTGAATATCATGCAACAAGTGATTTTGATGGCATATGATACATCCTTTCAAACAAGAGATTGGCTGATAGAATTAGTTGTTGGCAAGTCAGGGGTGACATGCTTTCTTGAGAGGAATGATTTAATGTCCCTGGTAGCTTATAGACAAAATCTTACAATTGCAATTGTCTAATTGTTCTTAATGTAAGTATCTTCTTCAATTTAAAGTAAATATTTTAAAAATTCCGCCGTTTACCTTTGATTTGTGTGCTTGCATTATTGTAGGTACATGAATCGTAGGTTGGTCTCCTCTGGCAATAGTGATAAATTTGGATTCGTATGCCCAGTTCAAAACCAAGAGAAAGGGACTACTACTGCTATTAGACATACATACTTATCGTAGAGGCTTAGATAAACCACAACTGAGTGTTTCTTGGCTCTATATATGCATGGGTACGAAACAAATTTATATTTCCTAATATATATAATGCTTTATGTTTGCTAATATTCTTCTCTTTTTTTAGTAATCATTAGCAATTGGTTCTTCTATGCAAGAATAGTTACACTATCATCCTCTTATGCTCACTCCACTTCAAACCGGGGAATGAATTGAAAAAGACCACGAACTCGTAAGTTTTCTTGCATTATTACCTTTTGTGTGCAAAGTTTATGGGATTTGTGTAAAATAAGTAACTTTTATGATTTTAATGATAGGACTATGCGGACATTCCCACATGCTACTTGTGGTAAGCATGTTCGTAACATAAAAGACCCTACATGGATCATGCCAAAGGTTAATACATATATATTTGTTTTAAGAATGTATTCAATAAGCTATGCTTTTATACTTATTTTAATGATATCATGTTCTATTTTAATGCCGTAGGCAACCACCAGTGTCCAACTTATGTGGTTTTTATGTTTTGAGACATATTTGTAATATTATCACTCTTGGCACGATTGAATTTACTAAAAAGGTAAATGTATATTTTTGAACTTTTGTATTACTTTTATTGTTTTTAAGTTACCAAGTTAATATTTTGTCTGACGTTGGTGTTACAGATGTTTGATCTTGCTGATCCCTTTCCAGAAGAAGATGTTGATTTCATCCGTAGATATTGTGCTGAATTCATTTATGAGCTTTTACAAAAGTACTAAGTTTTTGAATCTAATGTTACATTGTTCTCATACGTATTGCTTCTGCTATATGAATTATAAAGTGTTGCTATAATAGCAATTACATGCCGTGTGCTGGATTACTGCGTTGCTGTGTGCAATTCCATTTCTTGCAATTACATGCTGTGTGCAATTATAAAGTGTTGTGGTATTCATATCTAACATGGTTTATGTCTCTGTGTAGGACAATTTCTGGGATATGGGTGATACAGGTCTAATGTTGATATAGGCATGGGATTTATGGGATTGACCTATGTACTTTTTCTTCCCTTTGTTTTTCTGTAAAACTGAGGAATTTGTCTTCCCTCTGTTTTTCTTTAGAATTTTTGGAATACAAAGTGCATAAAGTTGAGATTTTGCTGCTGTCATTGTTAAATTGTAGGTCATTATTAACTCGGTGGACTCAAATTTCTGCTATTGCTTGTATCAGTCCTTAAATTTTATTGCTACCATTGTCATTCAAAGTTTTGCATTCATTTCTGAGCAAATTCTTCTGTTTGGCCATTACTTCATATTGCACATTGAAATTGATTCATAAGCTGAGTTTTAGGTCTAGGCAGTTGTTGAGTGCATTTTTAAGTTCCTGGAATCTATTTAAGCTCATCGCTTGAATTTTCCAGATTGAAATGATTGTCAACTTATGTTTATGAATTAATATTATTGCAATTTGCAAAAATCTGATTCTAACTAGTGGAAATTCATTTCTGAGCAAACTCTTGAACCTTGATATCTTGCAAGATTTCACCAATTGTTAGCTAAATCATTCGATTTGTGGCTGAAAATTAAGTGTTCTACACTTACTATTTGTTGGAAGTTGATTAAAAGTCACCTACACCTTCATTTGTGCTTGCTGTCGATTTTGCTGTTGTCATTGCTTCTGTGAAATCTGTGTTATGTTGTTGCTTCTGTGGAATCTAGGATAAATGTTGTTGAAATGGTTTGTTGGGTAGAGTTAATTTATAAGAGGACTGTTATTTTAAAAAAAATAGAACTTTTTAGACCGATTGTGGTTACAACGGTCTAAAAAGTGACTTTTAAGTCTGATTGTACCCACAACAGGTCTAAAAATTATAACTTTTTAACCGGTCTAAAAAGTAACAGACTTTTTAGACTGGCTGTAACAAGACCTAATCCATAACTGGTCTAAAAAGTCTTTTTTAAGCTGTCTAAAAAGTCATTTTTCCAATAGTGAAACTATCAAACTGACAAACAAAGGCAAGGGGGAGAAAATTCAACCCTTCGCCCTTGAATCAAATGCACTCCTAAGTAGGATAGATTGCTAGTTTCTATCTTTTGCTGATGAAAAGTATCCTCTTGTAGTGGTCGTTGCAGTAGAAACTGATTGGTGAGGGTATGTGCTTTAGCTTGTGCTAATTCAATGACTTGCAATGGAGAAATTCTAGAACCTGTATGGCAAATTTTGTTTCTTGCAAACCATAAAGAAGGTAAATAGGTTAGAAAGTTGCCAGGGGGCTATTGTGGCTCATCACCTATGTCACTATCTAGTCCTGTAACCTTTTATTAGGGATAAAGTCAATCCTAAGACTAGCGTTACAACCAAACCAACAAGTTTGGAAAAGGGACAATATAAGCACATAATGGTTAGATTGTAAGAACCGTTAATATTATAGTAGTTATAATCAAGTAACCATGAGGTAAGTTATTTACAAATTTACAGTGTTTAAGGCCTTACATAACATTTAGATGGTAAGAATCGCTAATATTTTTTAAATTTATAATGGTTATAATCAACTAACCATGTGGTAAGTTATTCATAAATTTACAGTGTTTAAGGTCTTACAGAACAGTTAGTTGGTAAGACTTGCTAAATATATCACGGTTCTTTAATAACAACCGTAAGGTATGTTATTATTATTTTATATATGTTTGGGCCATTACATTAATATAGTTATATATATAACTTAAAAATAGAAATAAATATTAGTAAAACCTACACATCCTCCTCAGAGGAGTGATCTGAATCATATGAAAAGATGAGTACAAGTGATGCAGCAACAGTAGCGACGATAAGGTAGAGGAGTAGTTTTGGAAGGTGGAGCACCAGGAGGGTGTAGAGGTTTGGTAGGAGGAGGAAGGGAAACAAGCAGGGTGGAGGAAGAGGAAGCAAAGCAAGCGAAGGAAGAACAGGTTGGGAAGGTGGGGGAAGGGAAGCAGGCAGAGGAGCAGGTTGGGAAGGTGGGGGTGGAGGAGTAGGTTATGGAGGAAGAATCTCCAACAATTCATCAGAGCATAGCTTGACCATGATAATGGGGATAACAAAGGAAAAGGGTGAAGAAAATGTATAAAAATGGGGAGTTTAAATAGATTGGAAGTGAAGCATGTGATAGAAGTTGATGAGGAATCAGTTCGGGCAATTATATACTATTATGTTTTTTCCCCGCGCCATGGGTTGCATGACAACTATTTATAAACACTTTATCTACTACAAATTATGACGGTTGTTTCCAAAGAACAGTTAACGAACTATTATTCATTACATTTTTTAACAATTGTTTTATAATAACCGTGAGCATTGTGCTAGTTTTTTTAAAACATTATATTTAAAAAATAGAATAGTGGTGAGTTCTTTAGCTACTCATCAACAAGGAGTGGCTGAGATCATGTCCAATCCCGTACTCATCAAGTATGAGATTGGCCTTCCTGTTTATACTTGAAAGGTATAAAGAAAGCCTCCTCATAGCATGGTTAGTGTGTTTTGCATGCCATAACATTGCCTTCAGTTGTGGAAGCATAGGATATAGAGGCAGAGGATGCGGAGGTAGAGGAGGATGAGGAGGAGGAAGTGGAGGATGATTCCGAGAGCTTTCTGGCAATTCTTTTGTATAGTGTTTCATCTTTACGATTGAGAGAACAAAAAGTAGAGATGATGAAAAATGTATGAAAAGCAAATAAAAATGGGGAGTTTAAATAGATGTCTAAAGCAAATGAAGGGTTGGAAAAGAACCAAGGACGTAATGAAAGTGTACTAAGTTCTCTTAATGGTCATTGGGCAATGAGGAGGCACCTAGAGTTGATTCGTGTGGGGAAGAGGAAAGTTTCGTTAGGTTTAGTTTACCTTTATTAAGTTAGAACCGTTAAGTATGTTATTTTTATGGAATCAAGGTAAAGGAATACTTTACGGTTATTAATTAATAACCGTGAAATATGAAATTGTTTTTTTAACTATTTTTTTACAATATTTTAAAAGTACAATAGTGGTGTTCAATCATCATTACAACTACTACTGCCGTCCTCCTCCTCTTCATCCTCTTCATTCTCATCATCAGAGGAAGGAGATTGTCACACCCCAAAAATTTAGGGGTGACCAGTATGGAATAGGAGAGGATTCGCATTCCCAAGCCTTAAAATGCATACAATGAAATGCCTCACCTAATAATTATAATAACATTGAATATGAATACATCACTTCTAGTTCATATGCAACATATTTATTGCAATCAAAGTATTGAGCAATTTATAGAAATTCCGATAGAGTCTCTTCTATAAGCTAGACTTTCCAAAATTTCCACCATAGCCTATAAGTCAATATAGTTTACGGAGTTCCGCTCCATAACATTATGTATATGCAAACACATACATCTCAAACTAATAAAAGAATGCAAGGATCCTACCTATAGACAATATGGAGAACCTAAACAAGATTTACCAACATATACAAAAGAGTTTAAGGTTTTACATTGAATAAGAGATTATTCAAACTTCAATCTAGCAATATATGACTTCATTGATCAGCAAGGGGAACAAGATTTGCTGCACTATTTGAGGCTAAAAATATTTTCCAGCGAATAATGTAACATTCCAAATTTCAGTCACCAAAATTCCTTTACGCCTTTGTGGTATTAAAGAGAATAAAATGGTGAATATTGGCACACTTGAAATGGCCAAGCAGGACAATCGGTGGTCACATGAATTTTGGGCCACAATAAGACATTTAATTTAATTTGTTTCTTCATAAAAATCCATTATTGGAGCCCAAATCGGTTAATGGAAGAATACAATTGTTGGGTCCAAAAAATAGTGATTTTCGGCTCAATACAAAGAAAAGGGAAGAGGACCCAATTTAAATACAAAAATGTAAGGGTAAAAGAGTCAATTGGCTAAATAAAATTGAAATCCAATATTTTCTCTTCCCTTTTATGCTGATGGACGTCCAACAAGAGGGAGCAAGAAGGAAATTAAATACTTGGTCTCAATTAAGCAAAAGATGAAGCAATTTGAGCCAAGGAAAATGAGGTTGAAAAGTCAATTTGCTCATGCAAAATTGGCTATTTAATATTATTATTTAAGGAGGTACTACCTCCGGTCCTAAATATAGGACAAAGTTTTTAGTGCAATTTGCACTAAAAACTTTGTCCTATATTTAGGACCGGAGGGAGTAAATGATGATATTTTGAGATCATTATTTCTTTACAAGAGGCCATGATTTCGTATGACAAGAAGAAAGGAAAGATAAATACACATTTGAACATAAATGGTGCTTTTGGAAGTTTGAAAAGTCAAAAAGTAAGGTAAGTGTTAAATAGCCCTTACACATTAATTGCAAAGAGATGGATAATGATAATTCAAGATGTCATTTTTCCTCTTTAAAGAGGACATATTTCGTCCAACTAGATGAAAATAAGAGGGAAATAATACTTGGCCATAAATGGTGCCTTTTGGAAGGATTATAGCCAAGTATATAAAGATGAAGGCAAAAGTCAAATTTCACATGCTAAATTAGTAATTAAATATAATATAATTAAAAGGTGGATGAGGATATTTTTCAGAGCATTTATCCTCTTCCCAAGGCCAAACCATACATCCAAATTCAAGAGGGGAGAGAGAGAGAGAGAGAGTGGGTCTTGAAGAACAAAAGCTTGAGGAAAGAGAAAAGAAAGACAAGAAGCAAAGGTATGATTCTAGCTTGATTTTCACCATCTTACCACTTTTATGGCTCAAATGATCTTCACGAACCTTGTTCCTCTTGATGAAAGCTTCATTTCTATGATTTTAAAATTTCAAGGGTAGGTGTTTTGAGTCATCTAGTAAGAGCTAAAGTTGGAGGATCAATAAAAGAATATAAGATGGAGCTAAAGGTGAGTAAGAGCAACATTTGGATGTATATGTTGCCTTGGTTGATTGAGTTTTTATGGGTTGTCTTGGCTACCATTTTGGGTTTGTCAGGGTTCATGAAGCTTTAATCATATACTTGTGGCTATATGATGTTTAGGAAGCATATGAACCTAGTTTGGTGGATAAATTGAGAATTTGCAAATTGTAGTTTTGGAACCCTAATTTTGGACAGGTGTAGGGCATCAAGAAGGAATGGGATTTTTCCAAATTTGAGGTTTCCAATGGATTCCTTGGGAAAAATTGGGTAGGAATAGGTTGTTGGCACAATTTTTGAAAGAATGAATTTGAATTACAAAAGATGGAATAATGCTGCCAGATTATGTTTCCTGTGAGGCAGTGAGTTTGTGACATATTTTTGAATGGGCAAATGATGTCCAAAAAATGTGAAAATTTTTAGAATAGAAGTAGAATAAATAATCTTTAATTTGTTAGGTCATATAGGTCAATTGGATTTGTACCCTATAAGTTATGCATTTTTTAAGTTGGTCATACAAAATTGGCATGTTTTTGGGGCAGAGTCCAATAAATGTTAATTCTGGAATTCTGTGGCTAGAATTGGCTCTGAGTAATTTTTTATCTTTAAAATATACTCAAAGAAATTTAAATAGGAATTTGAATCACCCAAATCGGAGTTCTATAGAATTAGTTATAAATTTTCAAAGTTTGGTTAAAATGTTGGCAGCTTTTTGCTACAATGCGAATTTAAGAAGGAAAGGGCCAAATGTAATTTCTTTAACCTCCAAGGGTTAAGTTGAGCACTTGGGGCTAGTGTAGTCACACTAGGGGTTTTTTGGTCATGGCTCTAATAATGTCATTATTTATCTAGGGCCATGAGGTGACAAGGAAGAATAATGGAAGGTTCTTCAATCAACTTCAATGGTTGGCAGAAATGGTACAAGAGAAGGACTTAAAGACACAAGGTAGCGAACTTAGTTCACTTATATGTATTTGATGTGTTTGCTGTGTATTGATTTGTAGTATTGCTTTGCTTGATTATGTGAAGAATGTATGAATGAATGAAACTTTGTTTCTGTTTATACTTTGGTCATACATATGTTGCATTTTATACTGTGGCCATATATATGTTGCATGAAATATTGAGCATGCAGAAATGTCATTATGTGAATATGAGTCTATGTAAGGCAAAAATATCATGCACTAGCATTCAACTTGCATACATTGTTAGTATTGTTTGCTACTGAGATTCTCCCAAATCTCACCCTTCCCAACCAACCATTTAGACAGGTGAAAGCAGAGAAGAAAACTGGACGAGAGGAATGCAATGGTGGAAAAAGATAGGAAAATGTCTGCGTTTCATTGTAACGGATTTAGACACCCTGTAGCACTGTGCGGCTACATTAATTGTAATTATTATGTACAATCCTTATAGGGAATTCCTGCAATATAATCATGTACTTATTATTAGTATATCTATGTCATTCTTATATGCCCACTGAACTGCGTATTGCTACTCTGGTTAATATTGGAATAAATAAGTGTCAACACCCGTTTCTATTTTGATATGCGCAGGGTAATAAAGACTAAGTTCCACAGGCAAATAGAAAAGTACAAATAATGACAACCACATAATCATATGAACTACGGCATAATGTATGAAGGATAATGTCCCTACGTCAAGTCTTTTTCTTCTCGATTTGCGTGCCTCAAAAAGCTTGCCAAACTCAGGCTTCCAACTCGATCCTAAAATATCAAATGTATAAGAATTAGGTTAAAATACATTCATGTACTATTTTAGGCACTTCCATAGTGTTTATAGTGGTTATATAAACCTATTGTGAAAATTTACTAAAATGCCTTCAGGGACCCAGGCCCGCTGTACCTGGTCCGACCATACTTTTCCTGGATTTTTGACCTAGGCTATTCTAACATATTTCTGCCTAAGGAATTCATTTCTAGCCTCGGAATTGCCAAATTCACTGCTAAAAGATAAGAATGACCTTGGCAGCCCCTATTTCAGGGTTTCAAGGGCGTTTTGGTAACTTGCTTTTTAGAGCTTTTCTGAAAAAGTGTTCAACTGTAACCCTACCTAATTTTTCCTCCTGAACACAATGGAACCATTAATTTCATGAAAATCCAACTCCTAGCCACTTTAATAGCCCTGGACAAAATCCTAAGTTTCCCCGGGAAAAGTTTGGGTTTTCCAATTTTGACTCCGCAAACTTTCTCCTTTTTACTCCTAACTACCTTATTAACCATTTAATTACGTTAAAACCACCATTTAGACTCAATGTGGGAAGCATAACGTTTAGGACACAAATTTTCCCAAACGTACATTTAGAGTCATTCCAACAAAAATTGTTTGATTAAATTGCTCACACCAGTCAAAACAATCAATATTTAAAGTTTCAGAAGTTACTTTAAGCTCCTTCTTGCTTTTCCTTCCTATGGCTAAAACCCTAACCCTTGAAACACTAAAATTTGTGCTTCAAACACCTTCAATAACATAGAAGAGAAGCTTAGGAAAAAGGATTATACACGTTAGGAACGAATTCACCGAATAAATCGACCTACCTTGTGAGATTTTCCTCCTTCTCTCTCTAAAATTCTCTTAAGCTTTTTCTCTCTATTTTGCTGCACTTGGGAGTTAGTTTTGACTAATGGAGGAAGAGAATGATGTTTTTTATAATATATTATAATTATTCCAAAATTTTCCTTCATTTTCGGATTATTGGAAATTCTGTCAGATTTTCTACCCAAACTTTGAAAAAGCATAACTAAATTTGTAGACATCATATTGGAGTGATTCCAAAGGCTGTAGAACCCTTATTGAGTATAGTTTCAAGGAAAAATATAGAATTTTACCAATTAGAAGCAAAAAAATTCACAAAATTAAATTCTTTGGATGTTGTTCTAGAAAATAGGCAATTTTTTTGGACTAACTTCAAAAATTCATAACTTTTTACATATAACTCCAAAAATTTTCCATTACCTATCAATTAAAGCTTTGGATTTCTACTTTTACCCTGTAAAATTTCATAACTTTTTGCACATGATTTGGTCATCCAAAATCACATAATAATCTCACTGCCTCGCATGCAATTTCACTAGAAGCATTGTTCACCTTTCAATTTCCAATATTTAGTTTATCAAAATATTCCAAATATATATTTCCTCATTATTTTCCTTAATTAATTGTATTTAACTTCAATTAATTTGAAGATAATTTATTTTGTGTTAAATTGGAGAAATTACAATTTTACGAATACCCTTTTAATTTAATTCCTTTTCTTCTTTTTCTTTAGCCAATTTCCTTTCATTATTGAACCAAATATTTTTCTCTATTATTCCACATATTTTGGGCCTTAATATTGGGCTTTTTAAATTACCCAAATTTGGTCCATAATTATTCTAGCCCAATTTTCATGAAAATGAAAATTTATAGAATTCATAAATTCCAAATTCATGAATATTCACCATTTTATTGCATTTCTCACATAATTACAATATATTTGGTGAATAAAATTTGGGGCGTTACAATTCTCCGCTACTTAAATAAATTTTATCCTCGAGATTTGCTACACCTGTACATCTATAAATTATGGGTAACGCTTTCTCATACTTTCTTCCCTTTCCCATGTCGCCTCTCTAGGAGATAACCTTTCCAGACCATCTTGACGAATGGAATTCTCTTATTTCTAAGCTTCTTCTCCTACCGATTAATGATCCAGTCATGTGTGACCTCATAAGTCAAATTGTGCCTATTTCCACATCTTCCATTTGATCACGTGCTTTGGATCAGGTTGATACTTCTTCAACTGGGAAATGTCGTGAAGCCTGCTCAGATTCGATGGCAAAGCAATTTGGTATGCTACTGGCCCAATCCTCGCCAAGACCTCGAACGGACCAATGTATCTCAGATGCAGCTTCCGTACTTTCAACGCTCTGCCAATACCTATAACTGGTGATACTTTCATGATTATATAGTCACCGACTTCAAATTCTAGAGGCTTTCGCCTCTTATCAACATAGCTTTTTTGTTGGTTCTGAGCAGTTACCAATCATGCTTAATCAGTTTTATCTGCTCTGTCATCTGATCAACAATATTTGGCCCTAGCAAATGCCACCCAGAAAACTCTGTCTAGCACAAGGGTGATCACATTTCCTCCCATACAGTGCCTCATATGGAGCCATTTGGATCCTCGAATGATAACTATTGTTGTAGGCAAATTCTGCCAATAGAAGGAATTTGTCCCAACTACCCTTGAAATCTAGAGAGCACGCTCTCAGCATATCCTAAAGCATCTGTATGGTTCACTCTATCTGCCTACTATTTGTGGATGATATGCTGTGCTGAATCGAGCTCCAAAAGCTTCATGAAACGCCTTCCAAAACTTGGAAGTAAACCGTGGATCTCAATCAGAGATAATGTTCTTTGGAGTACCATGTAGTTGCACAATCTCCTTAATATAGATCTTTGCCAGCTTGTCAGGAGAATAGTGCATGCTGATAGGTAGAAAGTGGGTTGTCTTCATGAATCTGTCAACTATCACCCATATAGCGTCGTGGTTTCTGACCTTAGGTAACCCCATCACAAAATCCATAGTAACTCTTTCCCACTTCCACTCAAGAATCTCAGGGTTTTGTAGGAGCCCTGATGATTGCTGATGTTCAACTTTTACTTTCTGGCATGTGAGACAACAAGCGACAAACTTAGTTACCCCCTTTTCATTCCTGGCCACTAATACTGGGACTTCAAGTCATGGTACATCTTAGTGACCCTTAGATGTAGAGTATATTTGCTTGTGTGCCTCTACCAGGATTTGCCGTTTTAATTCTAATTATGGTGGAACATAAACTTGCTTCTTGTACCTGACTAGTCCGCTCGGTGACAAGTCGTATTTCTGAGTTTTGCCCTTATCAATCTACCCTACAGCTGTGCTTCTTCAATCACTACTCTTAGATCATTGTATACTTCACTAACACCACTGGTCATCTCTGACTACACAGATTGATATCCCTGAATGCCTCGATCAGTTTCTGCTCGTGAATCATTATGGCTGCCACCTGTACTGATTTACAGCTCAATGCGTCCACGACGACATTAGCCTTTCCAGGATGATTTTGATTTCTAGATTATAATCTTTAGCAACTCCATCTATATGCGCTATCTCATATTGAGCTCTTTCTAATCATATAAGTATTTCAAGCTCTTGTGGTCATAGGACAACTATACGGTTGTACCATAGAAATAATGTCTCTAGATTTTTAGAGCAAACACAATCGTCGCCAACTCAAGATCGTAAGTAGGATACTTCAATTCATGAAGTTTTAGTTGATGAGATGCGTATGCCACCATTTAGCCATGCTACATCAACACACATCCCAATCCATGTCCACTAGCATTTGTATACACAATATACATTAACTGTGGATCTGTGACCGTCAGCACTAGTACTATAGTAAACCTCTGCTTCAACTCCATGAAGTTATACTCACAATTCTCATCCCACACAAAATGTTGAGTTTTTCGTGTCAATTTCATCAATGACAATGCTATTCTGGAGAAATTCTGAATAAATCTTCTGTAATATCCAGCAAGACCCAGAAATGCGCACTTCAAATATAGTCTCTGGCCTCTTCTAGTTCAGTACTGCTTCCACCTTGCTAGGATCAATAGAGACCCCTTGCTGAGAGACAAGATGACCCAGAAACTTTACCTCTGAAAGCCGAAATTCACAATTACTCAACTTGGCATAGGGTTGCCTATCCCTCAATATATTCAACACAATTCTTAGAAGTTGCTTGTGTTAAGCTCTACTCTGCGAGTATACCAGTATGTCATCAATGAAGACTACTAAGAACTAGTCCAGGTATGGATGAAAGATTCAATTCATGTAGTCCATGAACACGGCAGGTGCATTGGTCAACCCAAATGGCATCACCAGAAACTCATAGTGGTCATATATGGTCCTAAAAGCAGTTCTTGACACATCTTTTGCTTTGACTTTCAGCTGGTGGTATCCTTATCGCAAATCAATCTTTGAGAATACACAGGAACCAAATAACTGATCAAATAAGTAATCAATTCTAGGGAATATATATTTGTTCTTGACGGTCACCTTATTCAGCTCCCGGTAATCTATACAGAGACGCAGGCTTCCGTCTTTCTTCCTAACAAAAAGTACTAGAGCACTCCATAACGAAACGCTGGGTCAAATAAACCCTTTCTCAAGTAGCTCCTCAATCTGCTTCTTTAGTTCTACCATTTCGCTCAGAGCCATTCGGTATAGGGCTTTGGATATTGGACCTGCTCCAAGCTTACAATCAATCGAGAACTCCACTTCCCTATCTGGAGGTAATCCCCCAATATCCTATAGAAACACATCAGGAAACTTGTTCGCTACAGGGATACTTTCTAAGGCTACTCTGACCTCCGACTGTAAATCCGTACTAATGCTGTTAGGATTTTCTTTTCTTATAATTTAATGCCGTTAGTACGGATTTAATGGTTTTTGTCCTGGATACCCCTTTTTAATTGTTCATTAGTATTTTTGCCCCTTCTAAAACATATTTGTGCCAGACGCTCCTCGGACAAAACTTCTTTGGTAAATTTGCTCCTTAACCCTTATAATATTGTTGTATATGGTATTTGGCATATTTATTATTGCATTTTCTATGATCAATTGTCTGTTACTATTGAGATTCTCTCAAATCTCACCCTTTTTCAAATTAAAAAATATTCCAATAAAGGGCAGCAGCTCGCGAGGCTGGGAGCATACTTATTGGAAACGGAAGGTTCCGGACCAGGATAAGGGGAGGTGTTGGTTATCTGAGGACCATTTTTATGATTTTAAGGTCTGTAAGTATTATGTTCAAACCCCGGTGGGAAAAACCTATAATGTAATCAAGCCTAATGTATCTATATATCAGTATATTTTAGCTATTCCTGTGTTGCTTACCGAACTGCGCTCAAGTACTATGATTAATATCAATGATAAGTGCTATATAAGGTGAGGTCTTACATGAAGGGTTTGATTGCATGTCATAATCAACCCCATTGTAATGAAGTATGAGGTTTAACTTTCTATTCAGCTTGTTGGCGTATACAGTGAGACGCCTTGTGTGGTGGTCAAGGTTTGCCAACAATTGCATCAGATCCTCCATTTCAAGAGGAGGTAGAGGTGGAGGAAGAGCAACTCCCTGGGATGTTCACATGATGGAGGGAAGGAGGAAGCTGATAAAGAAAAGTAGCAAAAATCACAAGGAATAAGTGAGTTTAAATAGAGGTCTAACAAATGTTATGAAGGGTTATGACTTATGAAGGTTAGACGACATTACAAAGGGTTATGACCAATGAACTAGTACTTGGGGAAGCCAGATTGTTTGAAAGTGTTACATGACGGTTGTTTTTGAAGACCTTATGTTTTATTTTTACTAATATAAGAGGTTGGAAATCAAATAATTTGTAAGTGTTACATGATGATTTTTTTAAAAGAATTGTTATTTTCATCACTAAAGAAATGACAGTTATTAAATATAACCATTATTTTAGTGTTTCATGAATTTCACCTCGCACTACATGATAGTATGCATAATTAACCGTTACGATTAAGCGTATATATCCTTGCGCATTATAAAAGCCCAAATCTGTAGTAGTGTGTGTGAGCTCCGCTAACCCAAAATTGACAACTTGACCTAGCACACTCATCACTTCCTCTCTCTCTTATTATTTTCTAACACGTATAGTATATGATATATATGTATTGGTGAGACGGTTATTCCTCACTAAGAGTATATGGTATATGAAATAGAATAAAGGTGGGACGGTTATTTCCCACCATGAGTTATATGATCATGACATACAAAATCTGGAATAGGATATAGGTGGGATGGTTATTCCCACTAGGATTGATATTGAGTGATTGTGTTGATTGAAAGATTGTGGTTGAATATTTGATTTTAATTATTTTTTTATTTATTGAAATAAGGATTTAGTGAAAAATATGTGCACCTTTGCTTCCCTTATGTGCATTTTGTTAATTATGTTCTCACTAAGTCAATAGTAGGCTTATTCCTCTCTCTCTATGTGTGTGTGTGTGTGTATTCAGATAATGTAAGAGGTTGATTGTGATCAATATGCTTTATAAACTTATGAAAAATACTATAATATATTGGTAAGCCTCGGGGGATTCCGTGATGTCATGACCACTATGATGGTGTTTGAGTCAGTGTGTTATGTAGTAAATGGGGTAGCATGTGCATCCCCAAAAGTTAATTGTTGTAGATTTATTCTCTTATGGTGATTTTACTATGGAAGTTCAATAAGTATTGTTATTGTTACATAAATGTTTGTTCTAGTGGCGGTATACTTTGTTTAAGGCTTGCTAGGTAAAGTGGAATTATTTAGCTTAGCCTATATGTCAATCATGCATGGCTCAGATTTTGGGTTGTGACACTGAGTGCCTTGCTTTACTTGATGCAATTAATTATGCCAAACACAGTAGTTTGGATAAAGTGGTGTTTGATTATGATAATTTGATTCTTGTTAATTTTCTGAATAAATTTTGTGCTTCTCCCGAATGGAAGTGTAATTTGAGAATATCCTTTTAAAAAGAAAATAAATTAGAAACCACTCGTGCATGTGAACTTTTAAAGAAGCAAACCGGGTGGTTGACTAGATTGATATGGCACCATTGAAAGGATCTTGTCATTGAAAGGATCTTGTCCCTCAGCTTGGGTATGGAAACCTCCAATATAACTATGCTAACATTTTGCCTGATACCAGCAGAATTTAGTTTATGTTGTGTTTTTGTTTGCTTTATCTTCTGTTTTTGTTTTATGGGACCCGTTTTGTACTTTGCTAGCATTTCATTGCTGGAAAAAGAAAGTTTGTACGCAGTTTTGTGTCATTTGTTTTTTTTTAAAAATAAATATGCAGTTTATTTGGAAAAAAATAGTATACATTTTCTTATATTAGAAAATTCAAGATGAAAGGTGAAAAAATTGATTATATATGTATAACTGCCTATTAAATATTTTTTGGTGGATACTGTCTATTAAATATAAATGCTTCATTTGTCCAAAAAAAATATATATAAATGCTTCATTTATTTTTACTGGGCGTCGGGAAAGATGTCCGCCCGCTGAAGTCAGTGGAGAAGACATTCGCTGGAGTTGGTAGAGTAGGCTTTGCGGTGTAGAAGAAGGAAGAAGATGACTGAGGCTTGGGAAGAGCGTTGGGCATTTTGGGAAAAAGTAGTTCATTCGGGTCATCTTCCAAACACCTAAGCGCCATGTCGCTGAATGCTTTAAGGCTCTCTGGTGTGATACTTTCAATCAGGAATGGATCAACAGTTTTATGAATCACACCCTCGTGATGACACACTACTACAAACTAGACCTTCTACGTCCCTAAAGGACGTCCCTTTTTTAAGTTAGGGACGTCCAAAGTTCAATATTTGGCGGGAGGATATGGTACTGGATGAATTTGACCAAAAATAAAAAATTCCAACACTTTAGACGTCCCCAGAGAAATTGGGGACGTAGAAACACCACAGAAACATCACCTCATTCACTGTGCATGGCAGCTTTACCTTCTGTGCCAAAGCCATACCCGTTAATGTCCCCTGCTGCATTTGTTTTCTCTCTTCTCCCAAACCCGTGAGCTGCATTTCATTTCTGCTTCATTGAACAAGTTCCAAAGCCATACCCGTGAGCGTGAGCGTCTCCAGATTTGCACTTCCCTTGCTGCATTCATTTTCTCTCTTCTCCCAAACCCGTGAGCTGAGTTTTAGAAGTCATTCACTGAGCAAAGGCGCACCTCCCCTCCCCTGCATTTGTCTTCCCTCTTCTCCCATTCCCGTGCCCGTGTGGGTCTTCCCATTTGCTGCTGCTGCTGCATTCTCAGAATTATCCAGGTGCGTTTCTGGGTTTCTTAAAATCATGTGCATATGAGGCGTGAGTTGGATTATTATGTGAAGCAGTTAAGAATTTACATTCTGCGTTTGTAGAATATTGTTGCTACAATTGGATTCTGCGTTTCTGGATTGTTGGTGTGTGCACTTGATTCTGCGTTCTGGGTTATATTGTTGCTGCATGCACTTGGATTCTGCACTTGGATTTTGAGAAAATCAGGTGCGTGGGTTAACAATGTAAATAATTATTGTTAATGTAAATAATTATTTTGGGGAACAGATGTTAATAATTATTCTTAATATTGTTAATGTAAATAATTATTCTGCGTTTGTAGAATATTGTTAATGTAAATAATTATTTTGGGGAACAGATGTTGTTAATTAACAATGTTAGAATTGAATTAATGTTAGATTAATATGTCAAACGTATGTATGTTGGGGTGATTTATCATATTTGTTTAAACTTTTAAGAATCACTTGTGATCTAACGTAAGTGAACCCTTACAAAATTGTTAAATTGTGTTTTTTTTTAAGTTTTAAAAATTTATAACTAATACTATATATTAAGTTTGCATAACTTGTCTTTTTTGCTTTTATACATATAGAGAAATTTTTTTGCAAACTTTTGAACAAAAAAATTGCGTTTAGGAAGTTTGGATTTTGATTTATGAATATTCTAAAAGTTGTTTGATTTGATATTGAAAGAATTGAGTTTGATTAGGATTTGGTTCTATCTTCTTAGAGTGTTAGTAGGTAGGTATAGAATTTGGCTTTGATAATTAATTTTAGGAAGCCAAAGACTAGTGAGGAATTGAGGCTAAATTTTTATTTCTTTTAAGAAAGGGTATATTTATTGGCACCAATTAAAGTATTTGTCCTTTTGTTTGGGTTAGAAGAATTAATATTACCTTCCTGCTTTTTACTCTTGTTTTATTGTTATGAATTTTTATTTTACTCTTCTTAATTAGTTTAGTTTAGTTTAAATTAAGCTGAGATGGTTTGTTATTTTGATTTTGGGATGTGTCACTTTTAAGGGGAAATGCTGCCAAAATTTTGGAAAACAAAATAGTAAAAGGCAATTCCCAGTGTTGACAATGACTCTAAACTTGAGTGTGAATGGCATAGGTGGTAATAGAATGGATCATAGTTGGATGAATGCTTTGAGAACAAGTGAAGAATATGAGAATGGGGTTGAAGAGTTTATTGAATTTGCTAGAAGGAACGTTCCAGCCAAAAATGGGAAGTATTTTTGTCCCTGTGTCAATTGTTTAAATGAGAAAACACGAGATGTTGAAGTTATAAGGGATCACCTACTTTGTGATGGAATAAATCTTCGATACACAAGGTGGATATGGCATGGTGAGGAAGTAACTGATTGTCCGTCACACAAGAAGGAAGCTGCAGATGTCATAGATGAAGATAGAATGGAGAGAATGATTCATGATGTTGAGGTAGAATCCTTTGCGCAGTCGCATGAATATGACAGCCTGCGGAGTGATGCAGAGACACCGTTGTACCCTGGGAGTAAGTACACACGACTCATAGGAACATCACATTTGGTTAACTTAAAAGCAACTTGTGGGTGGACCGATAGTAGTTTCACATTGTTGCTTGAACTGTTGTGTGATATGTTTCCAAATGATAATGTACTTCCAAATCATATGTATGAGGCCAAGAAAATCCTATCCATAATGGGTATGGAGTATAAAAAGATACACGCTTGCCCTAATGACTGCGTACTGTACAGAAAGGAGTATGAAGGCTTGAGTGAGTACCCTAAGTGTCAAACCACACGATACAAAGTGAAGAAAGATGGTGGTTCTAGCGATGGGAAGACTAAAAGGCAACCTGTAAAATTTTTGTGGTATCTTCCAATAATACCACGCTTTAAGCGTTTGTTTGGCACTGCAAAAAAGGCGAAGAAGTTGAGATGGCATTCGGATGACAGAATATCCGACAGAAAATATCTTCGGCACCCAGCTGACTCTCCACAGTGGAAGAAAATAGATGAAATGTTCCCTGAATTTGGCAGCGAGCCGAGAAACCTTCGGCTTGGGCTCTGTACAGATGGCATCAATCCGTATGGAACTCTTAATAGCACACACAGTGCGTGGCTAGTACTCCTTGTAATATACAACTTGCCTCCCTAGCTTTGTATGAAACGCAAGTATGTGATGCTTTCTATGATGATTTCTGGACCAAAACAGCCAGGAAACGATATCGATGTCTACCTGGCGCCTTTGATTGAGGACTTGAAGAAGTTGTGGGAGGAAGGCGTGATGTGTTTGATGCGTATAAGAATGAGTCCTTCAAGCTACGTGCAATGCTGTTCACCACCATAAATGACTTCCCTGCCTACGGAAACCTCTCAGGGTACAGTGTGAAGGGGCATAAAGCATGTCTGATCTGTGAAGCAGACACTCACTTCCACCAACTGAAACATGGAAGAAAAACGGTCTACCTAGGTCACAGGAGGTTCCTTCCTAGATTCCACCCATATCGTAGGTTAAGAAAGCGTTTTAACGGCTTGCCGGAGCATGGAATGCCTCCAAAGGCATTAACCGGAGAGGAAGTTTACAGTCGGGTTGAACGTATCAATGTCTTACTCAGTAAGAATCATAAGACTTCGGGTGAGAAGAACATATGGAAGAAGAGATCAATTTTCTTTGATCTTCCATATTGGCGTAGTCTTGACGTGAGGCACAGTATTGATGTAATGCACGTGGAGAAAAACGTTTGTGATAGCCTTGCCAGTACACTTTTGCACATTCCAGGGAAGACCAAGGATGGGATTAATACGAGACTAGACCTTATTGATATGGGAATAAGAGAACGGTTACATCCACAGCTAAGAGATGATGGTAGGAGGGCATACATGGAGCCAGCAGCGCATACACTATCAAAAGCGGAGAAAAGAAGTTTGTGTGGGTGTTTGCATGAAATTAAGGTACCACAAGGATATTCTTCGAATGTGAGAAGGTGTGTGTCAATGGACGATTTGAAGTTAGTGGGAATGAAGTCCCATGATTATCATGTGTTGATGCAACACTGTTACCAGTAGCTATTAGAGGGATTATGAAAGATGAAGTTCGAAGCACTGTGACAAGATTGTGTGTTTTCTTTAATGCTATCTGTTACAAAGTCATTGACACTGAAAAGCTGGATGAACTGGAAGCTGAGGGTTATATCATATTGTCCCAATTAGAGATGCACTTTCCTCCTTCTTTTTTTGATATAATGGTCCATTTGATAGTTCATTTGGTAAGGGAGATAAGGGTCTGCGGTCCAGTTTACCTGAGGTGGATGTACCCTTTCGAGCGATACATGAAGATCTTAAAAGGGTACTCTAAAAATCCCTATCGACCAGAAGCCTCAATAGTTGAAAGGTATGTTGTTGAAAAGGCTATGGACTTCTGCAACGATTATCTATCAAGGAAGAAGGAACAATCTCGGCATGAAGAGGGGAGGAGCAAGGGAACACGAGGACTGAAAGTGAAGACTATGCCTCGTGAAGAGGTGTTGCAAGCACACCTTGATATCCTGAATAACATGGCAGAAGTGCAACCGTACATAGAGGAACACAGAAAGAGATTGAAGAAAGAGAATCCGAGGAAGAATGACATGCATATTACTATTGAACAAAACAAGACATTCATTCAGTGGTTTGAGGAAAAGATTTTACATGAGTCCGGTGTGTCTGGGACAATAGAGTGGCTAGCCTGGGGGCCTTCGTTTCAGATCATTACTTGGAGCAGTTATGATATAAACGGGTATTCTTTCTACACAAAAGACCAAGATGACAGGAGTACCATGCAAAATAGTGGGGTGATGGTAGAAGCTGAATCCATGCACTTTTCTAGTTCGAAAGACAAAAAACCCCATATTAGCATCTATGGCCTATTATGGAGTGATAGAAGAAATATGAGAAATCACTTACAACAAGTTCAAAGTTGCTTTATTCAAATGTAAGTGGGTTAGCAATAATGCTGTGGTAATAGATCAACAATTTGGATTTGTCTTAGTTGATCTTGAAAGAGTAGGTTATAGGGATGAGCCCTTCATTCTAGCAAGCCAGGCGAAACAAGTGTTTTATGTCACAGATCCCGTAAATAAAAAAATGTCCATTGTACTTCAGAGTAAAAAATAGAAGCATGGTGATCCGACCTTCAACCTTGACGACACACCACCTTTCACAATTAATTCACCTACAACAAGTGAAGTAGAATTGGTAGATGATGAAGAATATGCTGTGAGAAATGATCATGGTGAAGGATTATGGGAAACAATCTAGAGTAAGAGCTTAACTTAGAAAATAGTAATGTGTGCTGTTTGTTTTATTACGTCTCAATTTATTCATTTACTTACAATTTATTCACCTATCTGACAATGATTTTTGTGCTTACAGGAATATGGACAATTCTGGTGACTCTCAAGGTGATAGGGACAATGAAATGAATAGGACTGAACGTGATGCGACACGTGAACTGGTTGCGAGACGAAGGGTTAGAGGCAGTACAAAAATGCCTGCATTGGTAGCACGTCATAACCATCAACAGGAGAGGTTGCATATTGACTTTGATGAAAATATGAAACCAATTGGTCCGGAGGAAGACCATTTCATTAGCTACGTAGGTTTTTTGGCTCGAAGCAAAGTTCGCATTACCTATGCTAATTGGAAGTTGGTTCCACCAAAAACCAAAGACTTGATTTGGCAACAACTTTTGGTATATAAGTTTCAATACATCTGCATTATATCTTTATTCCTATCGCTTCAAATATAATTAACGTATGTTTTTACCTTGCAGCAAACCTATGATGTCCCTGACACCGCGGAGATGTACAAGGAGTGGATGACGGAGGTTCGTCTAAGATGGAAAGATTTCAAGAACAGGCTCACACGAGATTTCATTCGAGGGGACTTGAGGGGTCAGGATCCATGTCATGAGTATCCATTTTTGTCTCCAGAGGACTGGAGGTTGTTTATGGCATCATGAGAAGATCCAAACTTTTTGGTAAGATTTCTGTAATCATAGTATTTTATTTGAATATAGTTGACATTATTGATTCGGTGTTCATTTTTTTCCTTTAAAAGGCATTAAGTGCAGTAAATGCAGAGAGGCAGCAGCTAATAACTATCAACATTGCATGTCTCGTGGTGGTTATCGGAAGCTTCAGTGACAGATGATGGCAGAAGAGTTGGAGAAATTGAAGGAAGCAGCCACATCAGATCCTACCATTGTGGTCCAGCCCCCGCCACCTCCACCACGTCACAAAAAATGGAAAGCAGGGAGGCTTAAGGGTGGGAAGTACGTAAATCCGACTATTGCTAAGGTTGCCGCAAGAATTGTAAGTAGTTAGAGCATAATTACAAACTTATTTTTCCATATTGGGAGTGCTTACGATAACTTTTATGCTGCAGGATGAACTGGAAGATCATAGTAGCCAAGGTTCGTTCACTCCAAGTGGACGGATGGACATCTTGTCAACGGCGATTGGGAAGCCAGATCACCCTGATCATGTTCGAGGGGAGGCAGTGGGAGTTAGTGTCACGAAGTATTTTGGCCGAGCCTCACATCCTTATTCGTCACAAGTTGAACCCAGTAGGGAGCTTGTGGCCAAGATTCTTCAGGAAGTCTCACAAGAGCTCGAGGCCAACCTTCGCGACAAGCTCCGACAAGAGCTGTTGCCAGAGCTACGTCTTGAGCTGATGCCTGAGCTACGAGCTGAAATGCAGAAGATGTTTGAATCGCAGATGGCAACTACCGAGCGTAGAACCCATTCATCCCCAGCCTTCCACAGCACCAAGGGAAGTTACAACCCGGCGGAGGAACCACTTGGCGACCCTTCTCATACTCCAGCGCCGGGAGAACCTACCATCCTCTCTTTGGATGCCCCAGTGCTGCGTGTAGTTACAGATGCTCTCGTTCACACAGAAGCTACTACCCACCATCATCAGCAAATTCCATAGCATTTGCGTAGGGTGACTGTGACGTGTGTTCGAGCAGGGGAAGAAGGTACAACCATCCCTCTTCCTGATGCCGAGGTTGCCACGATAGCTCAGGCGAGAGGATCTTTCATCCTTTGGCCTGTACATCTTATTGGCTTGTTACCACCAACACCTCCAATGGTATGGAACTACCTCACTTTTACTTGAGATGTGTTGACATCCTACTAACAGTATGTGTTTTTATGTTCTAAAAGAACGAGCAGGAAGCAGAGAAATGGCCCTTCTTAGCACGACTGCAGCATATCTATAAAGGCATTCGCCAGATTGATATGCATATGCCTCCAGGGATTGTGGGCCAGGAAATAGAGTATCACTTCACAATTGATAAACAAGATCTTAAACAGTTCATGAAGTTCGAGGAGCTAGATGTTGGATAGGGCAAATTTGCAATCCTGTAAGTTTTTTATTTCCCATTTTTTGATTCATTTAGTTAAGTTGATTTTAACTAGCTAATACATTCATCATTTTAATTCTATTATAGCTCCTTCCGTCGTATATGCGTTGACTCTCAGAAAGTTGATTTATATGGATTCTTGTCTCCTGCACATACGACAAGGATTGGGAATACATTGAAAAGAAGGACGAACTATGTGGGCTTCGTATTGGCAGAGGACGAGTATCGTTGTTATCTAGCACCGATTGTTCAAGGGTACGCATTTTAATTTTTTGTATTTGAGATTATTAATAAATAATTGCCTTGCCATCTAACTTCTTTTTAATCTGTATATGTTGTGATAGTTATCACTGGAGTTTGTGTCTTGTCTGTCCTCTGTCGCACGTTGTTTACTGGTTTGATTCCTTAAATAGAAGACCAGACAAAGAAACTAAAAGCGTCTTCAACTAGTAAGTTATTTTTTTTGTATTTCATTGCTTCTTGATTCTTGACTTAATGAATTATTCTAATTTATTTTGATTTTCATTTTAATGATAGGGCATGCACGACGTATCGAGCGCTTGGCGGGCCACGCGAACGTAGAGGTGGCAAAGATCCGAGATGGTTGTTTCCAAAGGTACGTAGTTTCAAATCAAGTTCTTTTGATTGACGGTCGTTTTAGATATGCCTTTATTGATTTTAACCATTTGCTTTTGATTTATAGTGTCCTCGACAACCTGGCGGCTGGGAATGTGGATATTATGTCTTGCTTTATATGTTTAACATCATTCAGAGTGGCATTACAACAGATTTTGAACAAGTAATCGCTTCTTCATTCTCAGAGGATAATATTCTTGGTGTTGTGATTCAATGGCAATTCATTCACTTCATTCATTATTTCATCTAAGATTATTTTCTAATTTATAGATTTTTGACAATGAAGATGCCTACTCATATGAAGACTTAAATATAATCAGAGACTTTTTGGCTGGACATCTTCTTCAACGTATACCAGAAGAGTAAAGTCTTTAGTAGTTTGTGTAGGACATACTTTTGTGGTAGTACATATAATTAGCATTATTGTTGTTGGATATGGATTGGATTTTAGTCTTGGTTATTGTACAAACTGGGGACTTGGATATAGATTGCTGTTTAGTTTGTATGGTTTGAAAGTTTGTGTGGCATGTAGTAGACTTGGATATAGATTGTTGTGTAGTTTGTGTGGCATGTAGAAGCCTTGGGTTGATCACTGTGTTTGTTGTTGTTTCCATTCTGCCGAACTGCTGTTCTTTTATTCTGTTGTTGGAATCCTATTTCTGCAGTTTACATTTCCAGACAGTGCAATATATATAAAAAGTCCATTTAAAAAAAACTTTCAACGTCCTTAATTAAAAAAGGGACGTGGAAAGTATTGCTGTCGACACTTTAGACGTCCCCAGTTGGAACTGGGGACGTCTAAGGTCCACCTTAGACGTCCCCAATTGGAACTGGGGACGTCTAATGTCACACCTTAGACGTCCCCAGTTCCACTGGGGACGTCTAAAGTCTGCCTTCTACGTCCCCTGTTTTACGGACGTTAATGACGTTTTTTTCTACAACCCTCACATAGACGTCCCTCTGTTTTCAGACGTTAAAAGGCCAAAAAAAGGGACGTTAAAACCCTTTTTTCTAGTAGTGACATTTTCTGACCCATTCCACTAAGCTTGCCTTCTCCTTCTCCACCGTACACAAGCATGGCGGCTTACCACATAATACTTCAAGTAACACCACACCAAACGAGTAAACATCAGACTTTAGAATCAGTCTTTGGCGCTTATAGTATTTTGGATCCAAATAACCAATACTTCCTTTCACCACTGTGGTAATGTGAGACTTTGAAATCCCTGTGGGTCCTATTTTTGATAATCCAAAGTCAGAGAACTATTTATATAATAAGATAGAAAAAGTTTATTCTCTATCTACCTTATAAATAGGATAGAAAAATATTTATATAATAAGGATGAAGTTGAAAAATTAAATTTTGATGTAGCCTTAATGAATTTTAAAGTTTTTCTTATGCAAAGCATGCTAAAAGTAACTTGTAAATAAAATTAGATAGCGTGTGCTGGTAATGGAATTAATGCATATAGTGTAAGTGTGTTGGTAATGAAATTAATGCATAAAATTATGAGGTATTGATTTTTTTTTTTGGGAATGAGGAGGTTCCAAATTGTTGTATGTCTGCCATGGTAAGTGAAATTGATTATTAGTTTTAATATTAGTGAGAAGTGATTAGTTTCACATTTGTGATTTAAAAAATATTCATTTCTATTGGAAAAAGTTTCATATACTTGTTTATTTGATTAATGAAACAATTAATCAACATGAAAAAAATTTTGTATTGATATCAAAGTGTTCAAATTAAATTTTAGTTATAGGATATTTTATTTAACTCACAAAGATTATGAAAAAAAATTAAATATGAATTTTTTGGGGTAAAATAATAACATAGATAAAGGTGGATGATGTCTTCTTTTTTTTTTTTTTTGGATAACAAGGTCGATGATGTTTTACAATACTTTTAGCTAGGATTGGAAGGAATAATTGCTATTCTAAAATTATGGCGTTGCTTGATGGTGGGTAAATAGGAAAGGACATTTAAGGGCTTGTGTGATTTTATTCCTATTTTTTGTCAGATCTATTGGTCACCTAAGAGAGGATAAATTGGGTGATACAATACTTTTCACTACTATAAAAAGGGGCTTTAGTGGCGTAGCTCCTGTGGCATTTGTTTAAAGAAGCGCCAAAAATAGTTATTTATTTATTTAAAATCAAAAATATTTGAAAGCTTTGGCGCTTACAATTATAAACGTCATAATTGACATTAACCTTGCATGACGTTTCTTTGAACAAGCGCCAAACAAGGCCTTCAGTTTTTTTTTTGAAAAAACAATAGGAAGCTTTGGCGTTTTATGTGGAAACGCCAAAGCTTCCTATATTTTGTTTTTTAAGAAAAAGAAAATATAATAGGAAGCTTTGGTGCTTCCTTATGAAGCGCCAAAGCATCTTATATATTTTTTAAAAATATATATATAATAGGAAGTTTATGATTCCAGATTTCACGGTCATGTGGGCTGTAGAGGTAGATTGATCTTTATAGAAAACCGAAGCTTTGTCTCTGTCCAAACCAATCATGCACATCTTAAGGGTGTAAAAAAGGTCACATGCGTTCACTGAGTTAGCACAAGCAGAGTCTAACTTGTATATATATTAAAAGTATACATATAGTGTTGATAAAAAAAACAGTATACATATAGTAATATATAATAATTACATTTTTGGTGTGTATATGTCTATAAAGTACTAAAGAACGGAGAGAGCCAAGGGTCACTACATGCATGGTGTTTTACTGATATTATATATATAATGTAATGTATATATGGTTTCCAAGATAGGAAGCTTTGGCGTTTTATAATAAAACGCCAAAGCTTCCTATATATCAAACAAAAAAAAAGGATCAAAGATGGGTGTAGATAAAAGCTTCCACATATATTAAAAAAAAACGAAGATCTGGGAAGCTTTGGCATTTTATAATTAAACGCCAAAGCTTCCACATATATAATAAAAAAAAACGAAGGACATGAATCATATGATCATTGCAGATTTTTTTTTTGGATCAAGATGGATGGGAAGCTTTAATTTGTTTTGAAAAAAAAAATATGGGGAAGCTTTGGCGTTTTTTAACAAAACGCCAAAGCTTCCATTACAAAAAAAAAGAAGGGGAAGCTTTGGCATTTTTTAACAAAACGCCAAAGCTTCCACAATTATTAAAAAATGAAGGATTTGGTTCAGACAAGAGCTTTGGCATTCACCGAAGGGAGAAGAATAATTGAATCACGTGAAAGCTAGTTTTGGCATTTACTAAAAAGGTAAGTCAAAAAAGAATGGAGAAGAATCACGTGAAAGCTTCCATTGACAAGGCAAGTCATATTTGTTTTTTTCATTGACAAGGCAAGTCATATTTGTTTTTTTCTTTGGCCATCCGACAGCTCCTTGAAGATCAAGTTGGACATAAATCACTTTTTGTATTTGCGCATTGAAGAAGTAGTCATATTTGCATCTGCGCATTGAAGAAGATACTCACGCTCTTAATCTTCCTTGCCCTCACGTCCTCAGCTCCCTCGACCGTTGAAAGCCATCGTCAGAGCTCGCTGTTGGGAAAGAATCACAGGTTGGCCATTTACTTGATGAGAATCATGACTTCTTTTACAATATGCCTTTATACTTGGTGGATCACGCAATGGTTTTTTTTTAATTACAACTATATTATGATGGTTGGCAATTGGCATTTCTGAAGTATTCAAAGCTGCTTGCTTTGATTCCCTGTACACAGCCCCACCATTAATTAGTTCCCTCTGATTCCCACTTTGATCCATGTTAGTGATGTGAACTATATTCGTATTAATTGAAGTGACCAACAGGAAGCCATATGCGACAGCAGGGCTCCTTATAAATGCACATGTACAAAACGCCTAGGACATGTTAAAAAAATTATAATAGAAAAAAAAATTCAGTCAGCTTTAATTTATTTCTTTTTAATATTTTTTAAAGGAATTTTTGGCGCTTTCTAAGGAAGCGCCAAAGGTTTCAGTTTTGTTTTATAACATTAATGGCGCTTATATAAGAAGTGCCATAGATACTCACACCTTTTTTTGCACTTTTTATATAAGCGCCATAAAAGGTAATATAAATGTTAAAAATTTTTAACATCCGCCATTGTTGCTGCCACTATCGCTTTCCTGCTTTTCTTTTCTATTTGTCCCCACCCCCTTTCCTCTGTTTGACCTAGCGACAAGTAGAAGCTTCTTTGGTCCCCCACTTGCTCTTCTTTTTGTCTCCTCCTCGTGCAAATATTTGTAAGCATTTATTCGCCACTTTCATTATAGCATAGAGCTTTGTTGCAGTACAAAGCTTCCTCCCACACGTGTTCTTTTTCTCTTTGGCTGGTTGCAGTACAAAGCTTCCTCCCTCGTGTTCTTTTTCTTTTTGGCTGGTTGCAGTACAAAGCTTCCTACATAAGCTCCTGTAAGTGTTGTTTTTTTTTTAACATTTTATTCACATTTTTTTAATTAAAATTTGTTTGACTATTATATATTTGCTTATACTTTTCTATCGAAGTACATGTTGTCAATAGTGAAAGAGTTGGGAATGGCACCGTTGAAATGGTCAAATTGGGTAGAAATGTTATAAATGTTGCTTGTAGTTTAATCAATGATTATTTTGGAATCAATTAATTTAATAAACGCAGGGTTGTATTTTTGTTGGCTTGTTATGGACCCAATTATGTTAATTACGACATGTAGTAGTATTGGCCAATATGATTTATTTGGTGGTGAGTTGTGAATATTATTTAGATGTTGTGGGATTAATTGGTTGATTATTTGTGATTTAAGAAGAGTGTTTAATATTTTGTAAAACTTTAAATTTTGGAATGTTATGCTGCTGAATTTACTTTTTTTAAAAAATAAATAATAAATAAAGAGAACTTTAAGTGGCAAGCAACTGACCACTTATAAAAATATATATGTTTAACGTATAGATGGATTGAAAATGGATGTCATCTAATCGGTGCTCAAGAGAATATATTGATGGGGTGAAAGAGTTTATTAGATTTGCAAGCGAGCATGCAAATGATCCTAACAAAATCCTATGTCCTTGCTTATCTTGTTGTTATGGAAAGCGGATTAGTCCACTTGATTTGCTAGATCATTTAGTGTGTCATGGAATTGATCAATCATATACACGATAGACAAGGCACGGTGAGACGGATGATGCAGATTGTGGTCAAATACATACCATGATCGGTGCTTCAAATGAGTTTGACTCAAGCATGTGTGATGAAGATGATAGTCTTCAAGAAATGCTAAATGCAGTTGAAGGGGTGCTTCATAACCGTCCTCAAGAATATGAGAATTTGAAAGGTGATGCAGAGAAGCCATTATATGCTGGTAGTACTAAATACACAAGATTGCTAGCAGTGTTGAAATTGTACAACTTTAAAGCACGCTATGGATTGAGTGATTCTGGTTTCACCGCACTACTTGAACTTGTGCAAGATATGCTCCCAGAAGAAAATGTACTTCCTACTAAGACATATGAGGCAAACCGAATACTTTGCTCTACAACTGGCATGGGTTATAAGAAGATTCATGCATGCCCTAACGATTGCATATTATTTTGAAATCAATATGCAACATTAGAGAAGTGCCCTAAATGCAATGCATCTCGATATGGGAAAAAGAAAGGAAAGAGTCCCTCGAAGGTCGTATGGTATTTTCCAATTATTCCAAGATTCAAGCGATTATACAGTAATGAGGAGAATGCTAAGTTGTTGACGTGGCATACAGATGAAAGGATTGAAGACACGAACCTTAGGCACCCTGCGGATGCCCCTCAATGGAAAAAAATTGATCATGACCATCCTGACTTTGCGAATGAAGAAAGGAACCTACGCCTTGCACTTTCAACTGATGGAATCAATCCCCACGGGGTTCAGAGTAGTACACACAGTACATGCCCAGTGATATTGATGATTTATAACCTTCTTCCACACTTGATCATGAAACGCAAGTATATGATGTTGTCTATGTTAATTTCTGGGCCAAGGCAACCTAGAAATGATATAGATGTATACTTGGCTCCTTTAATTGATGACTTGAAGCTACTTTGGGAAGAAGGCGTCAATGTGTATGATGGGTACAGGGAAGAAAGTTTCAATTTGAAAGCCATGTTGTTTGGCACAATTAATGATTTCCCTGCTTATGGTAATTTGTCTGGATATAGCGTTAAAGGATATTGTGCGTGCCCTATATGTGAAGATGACACTCATTCAATGCAACTAGATCATTGTAAGAAAAATGTATACATGGGACATCGAAGATTCTTACTATCAACACATCATTGGAGGAAGTGGAAAAAGGCTTTCAATGGTGAGTCAGAAAAAGGTAGCCCACCGAAGATGTTGACCAGTACTCAGGTTTTTGAGAAGGTTAAGCACATGGATAACGATTTTGGCAAGCCTTTTGCAAAACAATTCGGGACAACCGGTTGGAAAAAGAATTCTATTTTCTTTGAACTTCCATATTGGAAGTCCTTGTATGTGAGACATTTTCTTGATGTGATGCACATAGAAAAAAATATATGTGATAGTCCCATTGGCACATTGCTCAGTATACGAGGAAAAAGCAAGGACAGTGTAAATACGAGGTTGGATTTGCTTAATTTGGGAATAAGAGAAGAGTTGGCACCAGTTGAGCAAGGGCACCGTACTTATCTACCTCTAGTGGCTTACACTCTATCGAGGAAAGAGAAAAAATTATTTTGTGAATTTCTGGAAGGAATTAAAGTTCCAGAGGGGTATTCTTCAAATATAAAGAACCTTGTATCAGTGAAAGAGTTGAAGCTAAAGAACCTTAAATCTCATGATTGTCATGTCCTCATACAAAATTTCATATCGATTGGTATACGGTCAATCTAACCCAAAAAAGTAAGGAACACCATTACTAAACTTTGCATGTTCTTCAAGTTGATTTGCAGTAAAGTGGTTGATTCAACGAAGTTACTAGATTTGTAAAGGCTGATTGTTTGTACTTTGTGTGAACTTGAAATGTATTTTCCACCTTCATTTTTTGACATTATGGTCCATCTAATCGTACACTTGGTGAAAGAGGTTCAATTGTGCGGTCCAGTGTACTTGAGATGGATGTACCCGAATGAGGGATTTATGAAAATTTTAAAGGGGTATGTGACAAAATAGATATCGACCAGAGGGTTGTATAGCTAAGCGGTATATGGTTGAAGAAGCAAGTGACTTCTGTGCTGACTTCCTATCAAATGTTGACCTCGTAGGTATCCCCAAGTCTCGTCATGTTGGGCGAAGATCAGGGAAAGGAACAAGTGGGAAGGATGTAATAAGGATATCGGTGACTGAATGGGAACAAGCTCACTTGTATGTGCTTTATAACACTGATGAGATTGAACCATTTGTTGACGAACACAATGCCACACTTCGATTGGCACATGGTGACAGGAATGAAAATTTTATAACAAAGGAACACAACAAACATTTTCCAAGTTGGTTAAAAAGGCGCATTAAAGATGAGGTGGAGAGGAATCCTGATCTAATTTCTGAAAACTTGAGATGGCTATTGAATGGACCGAGCTTAAGTGTATTATCTTATAATGGTTATGCAATCAACGGTTATGTTACATCTCATGTTTTGATGATAACAAAAGAATGGTATAAAAAAGAATTGATTAATAAATAAGTTTGAACAACGTAATAATAGGGATAAACATCACTTGAAGTAAGCATTGGAGTAATGAGGAAAGACCAAGAGAAAATGATGAGAAACTTGAGCAGGAGTAATTTTTCTAAGGCATTACTCGAGTATGTACTCGAGTAATGAGACAAAACTTGAAGTAACCAGAGGCACCTTCCAATAACCTACCAACGTTACTTGAGTAAGTACTCGAGTAATAGTGTAAAAATTTTCAAGTTGCTCTCGGCCTGCCAATGTTACTCGAGTAGCCACTCGAGTAACCAGGTAAATACTTGGAGTTGCTCTCAGCCTGCCAACGTTACTCGAGTAGGTACTCGAGTAACCATGTAAAAGTTTTCAAGTTGCTCTCGGCCTGCCAATGATACTCGAGTATGTACTCGAGTTACCCTGTTTCAGTAAATGTGGCGCTCTCGGCACTTTGTACCACTGCCAATATTACTCGAGTAGCTACTTGAGTAACTAACTGAGGTAAGCACAAAACCTGAAGGTAGTACTCGAATAACTTGATCTAATTTTATTTCATTTTCCTCGAGTCATTACTCTAGTATGCAAGTATTTAATGTTTTATTTTAAGTGGATTACTCGAGTATGTACTCGAGTATGCAGAGTTATGTTTGAAGGAAAACCTCAAGTCATTACCCGAGTAAGTTATACACAAAAAGTAAGTTTACTCGAGTAACAAGGTAATCAAACTTGAAGTGCTCTCGGCCTTGAAATCCTGCCAACATTACTAGAGTAAAGCATCGAGTAACCAAAAGATTATTTAAAGGTTTACTCGAGTTGGTACCCGAGTAACCTATGAATGAAAGAGTGCATTACTCGAGTAGGTACCCGAGTAAACAACTATTTTCAAAGGTTTGAAATTTAGTTTATTCCATGCACTACCCGAATAATCTTATTCTTGTGTGCTGACTTGCAGTTCATCAAGTTTTTCCCGATGATACTCGAGTAAGTACTCGAGTAAACTTCAAGGGATACTCGAGTAGCTACTCGAGTAAGCAAACCCAGAAATTCAGAAATCATTCCAACGTTCATTATTTTGCTTCCTATATGATTAACCTTTCATTGTATTAGTATTCTTAGCTTATTTACAGATAAACAATGAAGAGATCTTACCAAATATGGAAAGTCAAATGCAACGTTTAAATGTCACCAACCGCCACCTACCACAAACGGATGTTTTTTTCAAATACTGGAAAAGTCAATAGTGGCCGCGCACGCTCCAACGGACATGAATAAAAACGTTCCAACAATCATTACCAATGTATCTATAAATATGGGAACATCCAAACAGAGAAAAAAAAAAGAAAACAAGAACATACACACGAACGTATCATCAAGTTCACTACTCTGTTTTACATTATACTTGTAATTCTATGCTTCAGTGTTTCTTATTCACTCTATGAGAGAGATATTTCATTCAAATCAATATTTGTTATTGAGATAACTTAAAGTTGTGGAATCTTGAGTTGGGATTGGATTACAACTTGTAAGGGGGAGCGAGTGTCCAGGTAAAGGAACTTGCTTGTACTGAGGTGCCAAGAACCCACTGAATCTTGGAAGTTATAGTGAAACTCTCAGAGAAGCTCTGAGGACTGGACGTAGTTCAAAGTGGTTGTGACCGAACCAGTATAACTCCCGGTGTACACTTCGGTGATATTTCTCCTTACTCCTTACTGTTTTAATTCCACTGTCAAATTTTATATTTGCAACGAAATTTTAGTATCACCTAATTCACCTCCCTCTTGGGTGAAATGCTTGCTCTAACATTTGGTATCAGAGCATAGGTCTTCTTGTTAAGGTTTAACAGCCTAAGAAGGATCCAATGGCAAACATGGGTGAAGGAATTCTTCCCGACGGAGCATCCATCACCAGACCTCCAGGTTTCAGTGGCGAACACTTTTCTTTCTGGAAAGCAAAGTTCAGAGTATTCGTGATGGCTACTGAATATGGGTTGTGGGATGTGATTGAGAGTGGAAACTATCAACCTACAAAGATTGTAGAATCTCAGAAAATTCCCAAGACGCCAGCGGAATATGATGAGAATGACAAGAAACTTATCACTCTCAACAGCAAGGAAATTCTGATGTTACAAAGTGCTTTGAGTCAGAGTGAATATTTTAGAATTTGCACACTCCCAACAGCAAAGGAAATGTGGGAAGCTCAGGAAATTGCCCATGAAAGAACTTCGGGAATAAAGGAGAATCGAATCAACACCTTGATCACTGAATTCGATCTACTTCGAATGAAATCAGGTGAGTCAATATCTGAATTCGAACTTAGATATACTCATCTTGTTAATCAACTTGCAGCACTTGGCAAAGTCTATGATCAACATACCCAAGTACGAAAGATTTTGAATATTCTTTCTAAAGAGTGGGAGGCCAAAGTCACTGCGATAGAAGAGGCAAAAGGAGAATCAATGAGATCAGTTGCTTCTTTATTTGGAAGCCTTTCTGAATATGAAAGCAAATTAAAGTTCAAAAGGGAACTAGATGACATCGGTGACAAAAGAAAGAAAGGCTTAGCATTAAAAGCAAAAGAAGAAAATCAAGATGAGGATGAGGAGTTTGATGATGATGAAATGGGCTTAATCATAAAACGATTCAGAAAGTTCTACAAGAAAGGTCAAGGCTTCAAACATTTTCAAAAAGGAGGAACTAGCAACAAAGATCATATCATTTGCTACGAATGTGGAAAACCAGGACATATCAAATCAGAATGTCCAGAACTGAATCAAAAGAGCAAAGAAAAGAGAAAAGGCAAATTCTTTAACAAAAAGAAGGCCTTTGTATCTGCTATATGGGGAGATAGTTCCTCTGACGAAGAAAGTGAAGAAGAAGTAGCCAGTATATGTCTTGTTGCTCAAGAAGAGACAGAAGAAGAGGTAAATGATTCTGACCCTACCTATGATGAATTACTCTCTGAATATAATGCTTTACATTATGAATTCATCAAAGTAGTTAAAGAATTAATTGTTTTCAAAAAGAAAAACAAAGCTCTTGAAATTGAACTTAAAGAAAGTTCAGAAAAGAATTGTGAAAATTGTTCTTCTTTGAAAAAGAAAAACATTGATCTCACAAAAACTCTTGAAATATTTACACAAGGGAGTGAGATGCTAAATGTTATTTTAAAAGCTCAACGATTTGTAAATGATCGATCTGGAATTGGATATGATCCAAAATCAGATAGAAGGAAAGGTAGAAAGAAAGCAGGAGGTAAGTCTTACTTGAATTATTTCTAGCATTCCGTGCATACATCAAATCCTTTTGCATTTTGTAACTACTGTAATAAAAAAGGACATTATACTTCTTCATGAATTCATAAGAAGAAAGGAACAATAGGAACCTGCAAATGGGTACCTAAAGGTTCATATGTTCAGAAAATTATTTGTACTAACCCAAAAGGACCCAAAAAGATGTGGGTACCTAAGACTTAGTCATTTGATTGCAGGTATGTCTCAAAGCATCCAAAAATAGCAAGTGGTACATAGATAGTGGATGCTCTAGACATATGACCGGAGATTTCGAAAGTTTTACCACATTGCAACCTAAGGAAGGTGGAAAGGTAAAATTTGGAGTAAATCAATCCGGAAGGATAGCAGGAATTGGTGAAATAAAAAATGACAAAGGAATACAAGTCAAAGATGTATATTATGTTGAAGGCTTGTGTCACAATTTGCTGAGCGTAAGTCAAAGTGCAGATAAAGACAACTGGGTAATATTTGACTCAGAAGAATGCTTAATTATCAACAAAAATGACTTACAACTGGATAAGAAGAATATCAAGGCTAAGCTTAGAGCAAAAAGGGCAGGTAACTGCTATACTCTAGATATTAGTAGAAATGAATCTGAAAATTGTTTTCTGAGTAATGCCGATGAAAGTTGGTAACTGCTATACTCTAGATATTAGTTAATTTATTACTATAATTGTCAATATGCACTGATATTTTTGTCTTGTTTATTTAACTTGTAGGAAAATGGATCCACACAATGATCAAGCAGACTTTGAAGCCCACAATGAAGATGCAGTTGATCCTCACATTGAGCAAGCAGCCTTTGAAGCCGCTGTAGTCCGAGGTAGGACTGTGATGCATAAACTGATCAAACTAAGGAGTAAGGGCATTATGTTAGAGCTTGAGTGGAATGACAAGGGAAACCCAATTGATGAAAATGCTAGCAACTTTATTAATTATATTGGGACTATTGTCAAAGAAAGAGTCCCCATTACAATTTCAGATTGGAGACGGGCAAAGAAGGACTATTTTGATATGCTTCTGAGTTCAGTTAAGGTAAACATTATTTACTTTATTATTCTAGTTGTTTTGTTGCATGAATTACAATCTAACAAAGCATGTGTGGTTTTTTTGTTACAGTCTATCTTCATTATCGATGACGACAAAGACAAATTCGTGCTCGCAAAATGTGGCAAAATTTTGAGATATTTTCGTTCCAATCTTATCAAATTCTACTTGCGGGACACAGATGGCAATATCATTCGTATGCCACCACAGTTGTACGATGGAATAATTACACAAGAGCGGTGGGATGAGTTTTTGAGCACACATACTATCGCGGAGTTTCTGGTAATACAATATTAGCCCTTACAGACTACTTGCAATGTAATTGAAATTAATATTTATTGAAATTATTTGTATTTAAAAAGGAATGAAGTGATAGAAATCATGAAAGTGCAAGCAACATGGCATACCGGTACTTAAAAGGACCACTATCGTATGCAAAGTTGGAGCAACAATTGGTAAGAACTTATAATCATTTCATATGCATATAATTTAGATGACTAATTTTTAACTACAACTAACTTTGTTATAAAGGTCAAGCAATCACATTCTGATGTCACACATATGCGACGTCATAATTTGTGGCTGGCCAGTGTCATTAATAAAAAAGGAGAAATTCCCAGCGAACATGCCAGAGAAGTTGCAGAATATTGTGTAAGTGGTGGATTATTCATAAATATTTTGCTTTGATTAAATGATTCTATTTTATAATAACTAATATTATTGCAATTGTTGTTGTGATAGCAAAAAATGACGCAGGACCAACCAGAGTTGATGAATTATGTTGGTCGTGACGATTTACTCAGTAGAGCTCTTAGAGCTCCTGAGTATCATGGTCGTCTTCGTGGTACTGGTTTTGCAGTCACCCAAACATCATACTTCAGACGCCAAAAGCGACCAAACAAAAATGACTTTATACAACTACAGAAGCAGATTGGTGACTACAAGCAGCAACTGGAACAGCAGATGAGTAACTACAATCAGCAATTGGAACAGCAGATGAGTGTCTACAAGCATCAAGTAGATGAGCAGATGAGTGTCCACCAACACCAAATAGAACAATTTAACGATCATATGTGATTGATGCAAGAGCAAAATGCATTATTGAAGGCTCAAATTGACACTTTACTGCTTTCTCGGCCAGCACTAAGCCTAATGTGTGACAACACAAGTGTGAAGAATGATAGTTGCCCCTCCACGCCTAAAGTCCCAATTCCTTTCGTAATTAATTTCTTCTCTAGTTAACTTTTTGTTATGTTTTAAATTAGTGTACCTTAATATTGACTCCATCTTTCATAGGGCGAATCGGCGTGCAAGCTACACGTCTATGAATCTTCCAAGCATGCAGTTGCTGTAGGGTTGTCTACAACACCGACACTGATATCCTTCATGGTTCACCATTGCCTGAGAACACACTTAGAGTCAAGGTTGACGTATGCACAGATGCAGATGCCCTCCTACCAATCCCTTCTCTAGATGAACAGACAATGGTAAAAGATGTTGTTGGTGGTTATGTTGCATGGCCAATAGGTCTAATTGAGCCATATCAAAAGGTGATTTAATTTACAATTCCTTCTACTTATTCTATATGCACTTCTATCTAAAAAACTACATGATTAAATTTTAATGATTTTTGTAGGCTGCTACTAGTCATAAAGGAAAAAGAATTGAAGGCCATAGGAAGAACTCACATGGTTCAACAACCCAACAGAAGTCCCAACCTTCTACTAGCAAACGAAACAACAAACCAATGGTCTTGTATCGCCAACAGTTGGCATCAATGGTACAACCATTGATCCTCCAACGAGGTCAGGAAATACGTTTTCATCCGGACATCTAAAATGCAGAAGGTGTAATTGATCATGTCGATAGTGCTGTGCTGAATGATGTGATTACTCGTGGAAGGATAGGTAGAACAGCTATCAACTTATGGATCAGGTATTAGTCTATCATTATTATTATTATTCATCATTCAATTTTTTTTTGGTGGAAATGACATTGTTTGTTTGATATAAAGGCATTTGTACCACGATGAGATAGTAGGCACGGATAGGATGCAGAGATTCATCTTTGTTAGCCCACACCTCTTTGGCCAGCATAGGGGGAGAGATTTGGAAGCACAGTCTAACGAACTCAGAGACTGCTTTATGCTTAGAGCAACCCCTAACAAGCTCTTTCTTATGCCATACAATGTAGGGTAAGTGATTTGTGACAATATTTGAATGTATATATGTTTTTTATTTTTTCACTTTTACCATTAAATGATTGTCCAAATAAAATTTTCAAAATGTGTTTTTAGGGAACATTGGATATTAATTGTTGTCCATCCAGCAGCAGTAGAAAACCCTCGCATTTACTATCTAGATCCTATAGAAAATGCTTATCCAGATAATCGCCCTGATATGCTGATTATCTTCAATAAGTAAGTGTATGGGTGTATGTGTAAATCTTTTCATGTGTGATTATTGAATAACCAACATTAATCAGGAACTTCTTTGTTTTATTAGTGCATTAACCGCATATAGAGGAAAAGTTGGATTGACCTACTTTAGACACAATGACCCGGCCAATAGCTATGTGTGGAGGAAGATTATGGTACTTATATATGAATTTACTCTATTCTTGTTAGTAAAAAATATTTATTCAAAAATTGACATAACTATTTCATTGTATTGTTGCAGTGTCCTTTCCAGCCGAATGATAATGATTGTGGTTATTATGTTATGAAATTTATGAAAGATATAGTTACTCATTGCCACCTTGTAATTTCTGTGAAAGTAAGTTCCCTTTAGTTGCAATTGATATTGTGTTTTAATTTTAATTGACAAAGTGTCTAAATTTAGTGATTTTCATTCTTTGTATACATGATTGTTTATGTAGTATTATGAAGATGCACGTTGTGCTGAGCTGTTTGACCATCAAATGGATGAAATCATTGAAGAATGGTGTGAATATATGGTCAAACAATTAGTTAATTTAGGCATGTAGCTTCTTTCTTGCCTATTCTTATTTTGTTTAATCATTTATAAAATTAGTTGTACACTATATAATCATTGTTAATACAATATATTTTGTAGTTGTTAAATATTAAAATTATTCATTGTAGTTATTTGAACAAATGACCATCATCGTTTTGTATTGTAATATTTGCCTATTAGACAAAATATATGGTCATTTGCTTACTACTATATATGGTCATCAGGTATTACACTGCACAGAAAAAAAAAATATTTTAAAAAATTATTAAAAAAATTAAACCTACTTTGACGTTTGAAGGAAAAATGCCAAAGGAGGGTACCCCTCCTTTGGTGTTTAAAGAAAAAACGCTAAAGGAGGGGTGTCCCCTCCTTTGGCACTTTCCTCCCGAAACGCTATATATAATTAATATATTTATTTAATTTAATAAAGTAACGTATGACATTTCTGTAAATTGAAAAGCGCCACATGAATTTTTAATGGCGTCAAAAGCTTTGGCGTTTCTTAAACGCCAAAGTATTTTATAAAATAAGCGCCATTACACTACTTTTTTGTAGTAGTGTTTGCACTTTAATGCGCATTGAAGAATATAATGCACTCATGGTAATGCACTCAGGGTGGTTAGGGATGAAAGAGGAGAAAGAGGAGAAAGAGATGAAGATGAAGAAGAGCAATACCCAAGATAGCTGGCCTACATCCAAACCCCAAGCTATCTGCTTGAGATTTTCTACATGATTGATCTAGATAGACGCTACTGACAGAGGTTGGGGGTATATTAGACAAAAAATTTTCAGAAACACTTTGACATGTTTTAAAATTATATTGTCAGCAAGACGTTCAAGTCAAATATTATCCTATACTGATCTAAATTGAAGCCTGAGAACTTCAATCTTGATCTTTTTCATTTGTGTGTTTGTTTTAATTTGAGCCCGCAATGTCTTATCCGTCTACCTACATATGCGTAATATATACCATGTCCTTTATGTGTGGACTACGGACATGAACGAAAGAAAACATCGTTGTATCACATCATCCTATATATATATTCATTTTTTTTCTTTTTTCCTTTTTTCCCCGTTGGAACAATGATCTTCATTTCGCTGTACAGTTGATGAAACTTGGCGAACATCATTCTGTTAGCACCCACTAGAAATTCTACTAGATTAGAACAACTTTAGGTATATAAAAAACAGACTTACACCATATGAAAATTTAACCAAAATTACATCACTCAAACGCGATATACTACAGTTACAAATGACACTGTAAAAGGAAGAAAAATGATTACACTCTCATATTCTAACACAACAAGAAGGATACTACCCACGCATAATGACGTTACAACCTCAAAATGACAACAATAGGTGATCTATACATTGGTGAAACTAACTTGACTTTCTTCCACGTCCGTCATTTCTATTAACAGAGCCCTTTCTTCCTCGCGTTTTCCTTCAGTTTCCTCTAAACTTTCTTGCAGCTGCAATGCAAACTCTAGGCCCCACTCAACTTCACTCATCGATGGTCGTTCATTCGGGTCATCTTCCAAACACTTAAGCGCCATGTCACTGAATGCTTTAAGGCTCTCTGGTGTTATACTTTCTATCAGGAACGGATCAACAGTTTGATGAATCGCACCCTCGTGATGGCATTTTCTGACCCATTCCACTAAGCTTGCCTTCTCCTTCTCCACCGCACGTAAGAATGGTGGCCTACCACATAATACTTCAAGCAACACCACACCGAACGAGTAAACGTCAGACTTTAGAGTCAGTCTTTGGCGCTTATAGTATTCTGGATCCAAATAACCAATGCTTCCTTTCACCACAGTGGTAATGTGAGACTTTGAGGTCCCTGTGGGTCCTATTTTTGATAATCCAAAGTCAGAGAACTTGGCGACCCATTTCTCGTCCAGTAAAATGTTTGTCGTCTTCACGTCGCGGTGAATGATATTTTGGATGGCACCGGTATGGAGATAGTGCAGTCCACGCGCCGCACACAGGCAAATCTCTAGCCTCTGCTTCCAAGAAAGTGGACGGTTATTAGAATTATTGTAAAGATGCTCCTGAAGGGTCCCGCGAGCCATGAACTCGTAGACAAGGATCATCTCAGTACCATCATTGCAGTAGCCAATGAGAGATACCAAATTACTATGACGAAGTTGAGACAACATTTCAATCTCTGTTCGGAACTCGTGGAGCCCTTGCTGCGACCCTTGTTTGAGCTGTTTGATTGCGACCGGAGTTTGACCCTCGTCAATGTACCCTTTGTACACGTTGCCGAATCCTCCGACGCCGATGATCAAGAGTTCATTGAAGTTGTTTGTGGCGGCTCTCATCTCAACGATCGAAAAGTGACGACACAGTTCTGTTGGTACAACTGAGCCATTAGTAAATTGAACACATGGACACTTAAAAGTTCCATCTCTGAACTTGACGTTCTTGCCACGCTTGATGAGGAAGAACACGATACTGGAAATCAGAACGATGATGGGTGCTGCAACACCAAGGATGACCCCGATTACAATCTTACTTCCGGTTTTTCTTGTATGTTTTTGGGGTAGATCATTTGAATTGGGAGGAGGTGGAGGAAGAGGATCAGGGTTAGGTCCCGCGAGATTATTTTGTGAATCACTGATCTTGAATATCTCAAGTCCATTCAAAAATGCGTCACTGTACTCAACCTTCCATGCCGGGACAGGATGCATTTTAAGTGAAAGAGAAGCTGGTTTTCCATCACCTGAAACAATGATAGCATAGTCTCTATATACCGGAACTGCTTTTCCCTTGGCCCACAATAAAACATTTGCTTCCTGCTCAGCTAACTGGTCGGCTATGTAAATATCAAAAACTCTGTTGTAGGTATCGTTGATATCTGGATTAAGCTCACAAAAATGGAGTCTAAGCATGTAGGTAAAGCCAGAACTGACGAGAAACTCCCAAGTAAGGTTAGAAATCATGTTTAGAGTTTTATTCATTCCCATATCGCGTTCTGTTCTATAAACTTGTTCAGGTGCTGTGTAATCAGGAGCTTTACTGAACATCAGGGGTCTTCTCCCACCTTCCAAATCAGCAGGTTCATAAGAATAATTAACAATAAATTCGTCGTCGTTGTCCCAAGATCGGAGCATTCCTGTGTCTTCTGTCTCTGAGATTTGTCTTCCACCGACATTTAGCCTGTACTCTGCCTGAAGAGCAACGTTGTTGGGAATGGAAAACCTGCCCTCCGAACCAATTAATTTGAATCCAAAGTCATCGGGTTTGGTGTAATAGAGATACTCAGGTATGGAGAGGATCTCGATTCCATTGACAAAAACATAAGAATGTGGGTTTGTTGAATTTGGGGTGAAAGTTACATTGAGACGCTCACCATCGCTAACTTTGACGCAATATTCTCTGAAGATGGTATCTTCAAGGGAAGAATCGGCAGTGACTGAAGCATTGAAGTCCTTAAGGAGTGTGAACTGACCAGATTTGACGGTGAAGAAGGCATTAGAACGATCAAAACCTGGGTATGAAGCTGGGTAGAAGAGGAGGCGGAGGAATTTTGGGCCTGGAGAGACAGGGAATGAATAGGAGAATTGAGAGCGAGAGAGACGAGCTGTCGTGTAAGGGACTTGTAGAGCAGGAGATTGAGTTGCTGCAGCTGCAACCGATCCATCTTGTTTGGATAAAAATTTTGAGTCAATATCTCCTGTCCAAGTCCGATTTTTTCCGGATGAATTGCCGGAGTCGCCGCAGGTGATGCTTAAATGATCAACGGGATTGTAAAAAGAAGCAAGTATGGAAGGAAAAAGCAGGGGAAAACTGAGGAAGAAGATGGTCCATGATGATGATGCATAACATATGGTAAGATTGAAGCTCATGTTTGGATGAAGACAACGAAGTTTGATCTTCATGGATGTCAATTCTGCAGAGCCAATATATAAATCAAACGAAGATAAGGAAATGTATTAGCCATGGATGGTAGTAATTTCCAGGAAGCCCCTCGTGAGAGTAAACGTTCAAGTCTACGCAAAAGAACAAAGCACTTACCAGTTAAGACATGACCAGATGAACATTGGTAACATATATCTATCGGGGCCTACCAGTGCGTTCAGATTATTGAGTGCTGTGCGATCAGATTAATGGGCATATGAGTGATCTCTTACAAAGTTCTCTACCTTGAATTGTTATCTTGTGAATATAAAGTGGCCCTTTTAAACTTTTGAATGTTGGAATGCTTTCTTATCTTCGATTGGAATGCTTTCTTATCTTCGATATGAGTGCTCTTTTACAAAGGTCTCTTTACGATCGAGATCGGGTTTCTCTCCTAAGCAAGCATTTTTATTAAGAGGGAGAGCCAACTATATATAAACTTAGATGGTCTACATTTAAGTTTTGTTTTTTAAATTATAATTTTATAATTTAAAAAATTATTTTTTTATCACTAGAAAAAATCATTTTTAATTTTTTAAAAAATAATAGTCAAGAGATTATTTTTATTTTATATTATATATTATTTAAGATGCACCAGAACAATCAGTAGGGAAGTCATGAGGTGATATTGACACAAGGAAACTTCAAAACAATTTGCCTAACTAGTAGTCCCCAATTATCACCAGAGCATACATATTCAAAACTACATGAATAGTTGCAATACCATTATATAAATATCTCATATTCATACTAACACCCATTGCCACTTTGTATTGCTTGGTCATGCCAAAAACAAGAAAACACTTCTGAGGCTGGTAGATATTCAAGCTTTTCATTGGCCAAAAAAAGAAAAAAACATAGCCACTCAATAAGCCAAACTGCAACAAAATCTTGATAATGGCATTAAACTGCTGTGCGAGTTCCAAGCAGCCAATACCCCTTTTCAAATTTTGATCCAAGATTTTAGAGGCCTAGAGAGAATAATGATAAAATAAAACATATTCATAATAAAGATCTTTTCCATGTAAATTTCCATTTCACTTGGAAATAATTGCTTAATTGAATAGAAAAATAACACCATAAATGCATATACTAAGAGCCAAGCATTTTGCACTATCAAAAACTTGTACTTGCTCCCCCATTCATAAAAGCAGAGAACCAGGATAGGTCGTAGTTTAATTTTCTTACTCCAAAATAAATCAGCATATGAGTCTTTGACCAGAATTATAAATGGAAAAGCTTCACCAACAAAAGTTAGATAACAATTATTCATGTTGTGATTGTAATCAACAAATGAGAATACATAAAACACATCATGTTTATGGCTTGTCTCATTAATTTGAATGACCTATGTAAGTCCCCACCTTACATACTATTTATTATCGATATTAATCAGAGTAGCAATTGTGTAGTTTGGTGTGTTAGAACCGGCTATCACATAAGAGGGGGGTGAATTGGGTGTATGATAAAAACTTAAGAACTTTGGAAATCTTTTCGCAACTTAACAAAAGTGGTAAGTATGAAGGTAATAAATTATAAATCAACACTTAGATTAAATAATATATACTGGAAATATAAGAGCTTAGGGAAGAGAATATGCAAACTGTGATTTATCCTAGTTCGGTCCAATCTGTGATGGCCTACGTCCAGTCCCCAGGCTCCTCCTGAGATTTTTAAATCCACTATCTTGTTTAATCTGGGCACAAGAAAAGCCTTTACAATCCCACAAGTTTAGCTGGGTACTTGTGAAATCTTTTACAAATATCTCACTGAAATACTCCCCGTTACGGCAAGTCTTACGAGCAGATCAGCAATCTCAAAGATCTTCCTCTCCTTCTTACTCATGCAAGTCTTACGAGCAGCAACGTTCTCTCCTGCTTACACCCCTGTAAGTCTTATAAGTAACAATGTTCTCTACTACTTGCACCTTGTAAGTCTTATGAGCAGAATGTCTTACTGGTAATTCTCTCAATAGCTTCCCCTGTAAGGAAATCAACCCTCTCAATGTCCCTCTACCTTGAATCAATTTAGAAATACAAATGAAGATGTTTATAGACTCTCTCAAAGAGTGGATAAAATGATCACTGAAGTACAATATAACTACCTTTCTCTCAAATATACATGATATAGAAAATAGATAAGAACAGAGAGTGGTTGGGTCGGAGTGGATGACTCATGATATAAACATGTTGGCATTGTTGAGCTCTTATCATTATCTTCTCTTCTCTGAATGCTACCATATTTATAAATGAGTTGTAGAAGATAACCGTTATAAGCATTTGTCCGTTGGAGTCTCATTGTAATATTTGACTATTGAGTGCATTTGACCAACTAGCCGCTGTCTGTTGTAGAGTAGAGCATCCCATAGAGGAGCGGGATGCGAGCGTTTGGATATCCGACAGTTTTTCATTATGAGCTGTACATCAAGTTGTGGAGCGGTATGAAGATATTTGAATATTCAACAGTCTTTCGTGGTGTGTCAGTTGCTTGTCGTGATAGGTAGCCGTTATTTGGTGTGTAATGGTGAAGTTCATCGTAATTGACTTTCTTATTTGAAACTTCAATCCGAATGGTTGATATCCTATTTCACACTTGAAATATATGTTAGTTAACATTTAGAAACAATAACAAGTGAGAACACAATGATTCAATAACATGTAACCATATTCAATTTGTTCGTTGCGTGATGATATTTGCTATATGTGACCTCCATTCTTGAAGATGCAATCCAAATGTTTAATCTCCTGTTTCTTACTTGAAATATTAGTTAACATTTAGGAATAATTACAAGTGAAAACATAATGAATGTGTAACATTTAACCACATTTGGATTGATGGCTATAAGAGTCTGAACTTTTCTTCATTTTGGTTCTGTCAGGACTTCACTTGAGTTTAGTATGACTCACTCGAGTGCATTTCATATTTTCACGTTTTGGCTTCCTCTCGAGAAAACACTTGCTACTCTTCACTCACAGGACTCGAGTGCAATTCTGGATATCACTTGAGTGCACTTCTTGTTTTCATGTACATGCTTCTTCTGGGGTTAACACTTTGATGTCAACACTTGCATGACTCGAGTGCAATTCTAATCCTCACTCGAGTGTGTTGTTCAATGCTTGAGTGTTGCTAAATTTCTCCACACTTCAGTCGCTTCTGGACAACACTCGCATGACATTTTTCAAGAGTGCGGTTTTTGCACTCGTGAGTGATGTAAGGCCATTTCAAACTCAATTTATTTATTTGATTCTAAATATGAAAAATGATGCATTAGAAGAAAGCTCTTGTCATATGCATTCGGATGCGAAAAGAATCAGCTCCAAACTTCTTGTATTCTGCAAGTTATGATCGAAAGAGTGTTTATCGCACTAGACTGTACAAACGTCAACTTCCAGAAGGTATAGCTCCTAGAATATAACTTCAAATTAGGGAAATTACCTATCCATGGAAATCTCTTTGAGTCTATTTTCATATGGCATTGGTATCGTCTCAATCTGATGTGTCCTTTTTTAGTTATGTCAAAAATACCGAACCTGTCTCGAAGAGTGACGGTAATTTCAGTGTTATATTCCACGAATCATATCCCCTTCATCTGATCTTCTTTCAATGTGATATTGGTGTACAGGTTTCGTGTTGTGAGTTTTCTTTCATATGCCACTGGTTTCGGGTCAATCCAATGTGTGGTTTGAGAGATATGGCCAAAATACCAGACCTCTATCTAGCGGAACAAAAAACATAGCTGAACAGAGTAGCCCCGACACTCGAGTGTGTTCATCCTGCACTCAAGTGCAACACCTCTGGCACTCGATTGTTGAGCTCATACTCGAGTGAAACTCATCTAGAAGTGCCATAACTCATATATAAGTCATCTTAGCTTCGTATTAACTCATTCCAACCATCATTTAATCATAGAAGCCTCCGGTATCAACATAGAAACCTCCAGTACTATCACTTCGAAGAGCTTGAATCTTAATATTCTCATTAGATCTTGTAATTTCTTCTTTCTTCAATATCTTTCTTCTTGATAATAATTCTCCATAACTCAATCAAGATATCTTCTTTTATTTTCTTGACTACCTTCAGTTTCTTTCTTCTTCTTCCTTTTGTTCATTCTTATCAATTCAATAACTTCTTTGTATATTTGATAATTTTTTCTTCTCATTCTTCCTCCATAATTCAACTTAATTAATCTACAAGATATTTCACATTAAACATAGTAATTAGTAAAAGAAATACATTATATAAACTTTTTGCTCTTATCATTTCACATCTATATTTGACATCATCAAAAGTAATCATATATAATATTCTCCCCCTTTTTGATGATGACAAATCCTTTAAGAAAAATATGTTTGAATGAAGTGCAACATACATAAATAATGTTAGAACCGGCTGACACCCAAGAGGGGGTGAATTGGGTGTAAGATAAAAACTTAATAACTTTGAAAATCTTTTTGCATCTTAGTAAAAGCAATAAGTATGAAGGTAATGAATCATAAATCAATAGTTAGATTAAATAATATATGCTGGAAATATAAGAGCTTAGGGAAGAGAATATGCAAACTGTGATTTATCCTGGTTCGATCCAAGGCCAACGTCCAGTCCCCAGGCTCCTCCTGAGATTTTCAAATCCACTATCTTCTTGTTTAATTCGAGCACAAGAAAAGCCTTTACAATCCCACAGGTTTAGCCGGGTACTTGTGAAACCTTTTACAAATTTCTCACTAAAATACTCCCCTTTACGGCAAGTCTTACGAGCAGAGCAATCCCGAAGATCTTCCTCTCTTGCTTACTCATGCAAGTCTTATGAGCAGCAACGTTCTCTCCTGCTTACACCCCTGTAAGTCTTATGAGCAGCAACGTTCTCTACTGCTTGCACCTTGTAAGTCTTACGAGCAGAATGTCTTACTGGCAATTCTCTCTATAGCTTCTCTCATAAGGAAATCAACCCTCTCAAGGTCCCTCTACCTTGAGATCAACTCAGAAATATAGTTAAAAGTGTTTACAGACTCTCTCACAGAGTGGGTATAATACTCACTGAAGTACAATACAAATAATCACTCTCTCAACGATAAGTAAGATAGAAACTGGAAAAGAGAGAGTGTTTGGGTAGAAGCAGAGGATTCATATTTCTATCATTTTTCATGTAGTTGCTCCCTGTCTCTCTTTTTCATTGACATTGAATGCTCTCTCATTTATAGTTGATGAAGATGATGACTGTTGTGAGCATTCGTCCGTTGGAGTCATTTTGACCTTTTGAGCATATTTGAAAAACAAGCTACCATGAGATTTCCATTGCAAAGCAGAGCGTCTCGTTGAACAGCAAGAAGATTCATTTTGAGCTGTACATCACGTTGTGGAGCGTTTTGTGTTTCAGACAATCTCTCATGGTGGGTCAGTTACTTGTCGTGGTTGGTAGCCGCCATTCGGTGTGTAATATTAATGATGAAGTTCACCATAGTTGACTTTTATTTGAATATGCAATCCGAAAGTTTAATATCCTATTTCACACTTGAAATATATGTTACCTATCATTTAGAAACAATAACAAATGAGAACATAATGATTCAATAACATGTAACCATATTCGGATTGTTCGTTGAGTGATGATATTTGCCGTACGTGACCTCCGTTCTTGAAAATGCAATCCAAATATTTAATCTCCTGTTTTACACTTGAAATATATGTTAGTTAATGTTTAGAAACAATAACAAGTGAAAACATAATGATTGTATAATATTTAACCATGTTTGTGGTGATTGCTGTGAGGCTCTGTTTCGTTTCTGCATTTTACCAAGTTCTTACTTGAGTGTAGTTGATATTTTCACGTTCTAGCTTCCTCTCGGGCAAACACTCGCTGCTCTTCACTCGCATCTGCTTGAGTGAATTATAGACATCACTCGAGCACAACACGTCCTGCTCGAGTGCGCCTCTTGTTTTCACGTACATGCTTCTTCTCGGGTTAACACTCTCATGTCAAAACTTGCATGTGCTCGAGTGAGAAATAGTCTAATGCTCGAGCATGGATCCTAGTGCTCGAGTGTTGCAAATTTCTGCACGTTTCAGCTGCTTCTGGACATTACTCGCACAACTTTTTCAAAGAGTGTGTTTTTGCACTCATGGGTGATGTGGGGCCACTTTAGAAAAAGTTTGTTTATTTGATTCTAATGATGTATCATAAGAAAGCTCTTGCCATATGCATTCCAATGCAAAAAGAATCAGGTCCAAACACCTTGTATTCTGCAAGTTATGATCGAAAGAGTATCTATTCTGCTAGACTGCACAAGTGTCAACTTCCAGAAGGCATACCTCCTAGAATATACGTTCAACTTAGGAAAATTACCTATCCATGGAAAGCTCTTTGAGTCTAGTTTCATTTGGCACTAGTCTCGTCTCAATCCGATGTGTGGTTTGTGAGTTATGTGCAAAATACCGAACCTCTCTTGAAAAGTGACGGTGATTTCAGTTTCATATTCCACGAATCATATCTCCTTCATTTGAGCTTCTTTAAATATGATATTGGTGCACATTTTACGTGTTGTGAGTCCTCTTTCATATGCCACCAGTTTCGGGTCAATCCGATGTGTGGTTTGAGAGATATTACCAAAATATCGGACCTCTATCAGGCTGAACGTAAAACAGAGTAGAACAGAGTGTTCATCCTGTGCTCGAGTGAATTCATCCATGCTCGAGTGAGTTCATCCCGTGCTCGAGTATTGAGCTCTGTGCTCGAGTATAACTCCCCTAGAAGTGCCATAACTCACATATAAGTCATCTTAGCTTCATATTAACCTATTCTAACCATCATTTGATCATAGAGACATCTGGTATCATCATAGAAACCTCCAGTATCACTTCTAACAACTTGAATCTTGATATTCTTGATAGATCTTCCAAGTTCTTTATTCTTCAATATCTTTCTTTTTGATTTTCCTCTTGATAATCATTCTTCATAATCCGAGTAATCATCTCCTTGACTATCTTCAGTTTCTTTCTTCTTCTTCCTCTTGTTCATTTTCATTAATTCAATCTTCTTCATTCTTTGCTCGACTAATCTACAAAATATGTAACATTAAATATAGTAGTTAGTCAAAGAAATACATTATATAAACTTTTTGCTCTTATCACTTCATATCTATATTTGACATCATCAAAACTAATCATATCTAACAAATAATGCAACATACATATTTTTGTTTCATTTTTCTCCCATATTTGACATCAGCAAAAAGTTTGAAATATATAAAGAAGTAAGGCTTGTGGAGAAGTAAATAAAGTAGAGATGACTTTAATCAAAATGAATGAACCAAGAAAACAATTTACACTCCCCCTATGTGAAAGTACTTTCATTCTTTAATGTGAGGGAACTGAAATTATGCCTTATGAGAGGTTTTCAAGAAAACTTTTATAATCAAGATAAATGAAATATATGAAACGTATTCTTTAAATGTAAAGAAAGAAGGTTTAGAAATGCTCATTTAGATTTTGAAAAATGATGATGTGCTCCATGAAGTCCGTTGCTTTAGCAATGTTGGTTTATGATGTTGTGTTATGTACAACTCTGATGTATGTTCATGTTGTTGCCAAGATTCTCCAAGTGAGCTGAGCTTTTGTTCAACATGCTCAATGCTTAGTTATATTGGCATATGTATTTGTTGCTCTGAATGTTACAGCCAATATATTTTCCTAGTTTAAACATTAAAGCATCTTTCCTCAAGTTTGATAGTTTCTTCTTGTAGTATGTTGAGGAACGTTATTGGACAAAGCAAATTCTCCTATCACAAATTTAATCTTTCTTTGCAAAGAGAATTGTTAGTTCAATCAAGTAATAAAGGTTCCTTTCCATATGATAGGTTAAGATTAAGATTATGAAAATAAAAATATAAGTGTAACTCATCATCAAAACTAATCAAGACATGGTGAATACATATGAGTATGTTAAAAGGATTTTTCCAATAAAGGAGATGGGCTTTCAAGATATAAAACACAAGTGAATGTGAAGCTCCCCCTTAATTGATGCATGGATTGGAAAAATTTTCATTAGGAAGATAGTTAATAACTCTCTTGGGTTTGAAAAATAATTGGAAACTTTTATAGAGAAAATGATTTTGAATGTAGGAATATTTGGAGAGAAATCAAATTTGAAATATAATAATGCTATTTAGAGGTTTTAAAAGATATAATCCAATATCACCTGAGTAGTCACTTGAGTGATTCTACTCAATCATTACTCGATTGTTTACTCAAGTGATGCAACTCAAAGAATTTTAAATTAAGTAAGAATACAATACCTTACTCGAGTAATGTCGTAATCACTCGAGTTATAATCCTCTGTAGTCCATTGACACATCGTTGCCTAGTCACTGTCTGAATATATGATTTGACGATGTAATCTCTGTTGCTGCTTGAGGATACCAAGTTGAGCTCGGAGTAAGGCTTTATGCGCATATTGGCTTAGTATGTGCCCCTTGCTTAGCAAACATCATTGAGAAATTTTAATTTCACCATAGCACATAGCACTCTTATTTTGTCATCCATCATCTCAAATAGAACTTTGAAGTTCTGGTTCATTAAGTCACACAGCTACTTCATCTTATCATTGAATGATGATCTCAGCATTGTTCATAGTAAGCTTAGTGTGAAAGTGTACAACCTCCTCTTTCAGATAACCCTTGATAGATGAACCAAAGGATGAAGGACTAGGGAGACCATCTCTAAAGTATAATACTGTGTCTTCCTTTGAACATCTCTTTATTTGATTACATCAATAGCTGGTCACTTGCTAGTCATACGGGTGATATTACATATTCTATTTTTGCTTACACTGCAACACTATCAGTCATGCCTCTTTGTTAGCCTTTGATCTTTGTATCCAAAAGTAGAGCATTTTGGTCAACTTCAGCAAACGTATAATTATATGCTCTTTGGTACCCAACTTCTCTTGGGTCCGTACAATTTTAGAAATTTTAACTATTATGATCTTATATAATTAAAACATATTATATTTGAACAAAGAGTATAATAATCAACAAAGACCAAGATATAATTTTACCCACTTAAATAAATTTAAACTATTAGATCATGAAGGGTAACGAATAAGTGATATCAATGAATGGTGATTTTCAAAGATCAATGACAATTTGTAAATAAGTTTTATATAGAAAATGTATTATTGATATGATTTTTATGCAATCCATGTAAGTTGGATCAAAGAAAGTAGAGAATCTATCCATAATGACCAACTTTTATGAAATAATAAATCATGAATGAAAACAAGTTTTTCAAAAATGATAATGAGATATGCCAATTGTTTCAAAATCTCAAAGGTTCTTTTGAATCATGAATATGCATTATGATATTAAGATTTTGAATAGATGAAAACTCATTTATGAAATTTGTTAAATATCAATGCTGATGCCAAAAACAATAGAAGTCAACAATTATAAAATATATATAAGAAAACTTCATTAAGGAGTTCAACAAAGATAACATGTTAATTATAAGAGTTAACATGTTGTAAAACTTTCCCAGGTGCTAAAGTCATATAAATAACGAAAAGTATTAGCTCGATAAACCTATATGAGCATCATGACTTTGCAAATGATTCATAGACTATCTTGACTCTTATAATTGTGTCATGAAAGATATGAATATTCAACTCAAGGTTTCAGATATATAAAACTGGTTACTCAAAGATAGATCATATCAATAGTTAATGTCTTTGAGCAATGAAATGAGTACATTGATTTATGGATGATCAAGGACATACTCATTAGTCCAAATGACTAGAGTTTAAGAATATCAGTATGTTATTCCACAATAATGGTTAATGCATCAACATTCAATGCACTAATGAACATACATAATGGTTGGAATAACATGATCAACTAAAGATTTATGCATCTGGCATAAGGCTTTCACAAGTTGAATTCTTTTCAAGGAAATATACTTGGAACTCATATAGATAGTTAACTTGTTAGATGTAAGGTTTAGCATGTTAGAGAATGAAGGCTAAAGAGAGTTCAAGTATTGGATAGCACATTTAAGATCAATGTGTCAATGATGGGAAAATACTTTGGTAAATGAATTTGAATCATTCTGACTTTCAGTATACAAAAATATTAACTTTCAATTTTGAAACCGATTTAAATGCAAACAAAATATGAATAATTTTCAAATAATATGTATATACATTTTATAAACAGGATGAATTGAAATCCAAGTACATTAGTGAAATGTGCATTTCAAATTTCCAACGTATAGAAAAATTATGCACAATTCTATTTCAATACATTTAGCAATCTGAAAATATTTTGAAAACCATAAATCATTGAATGCTAATGGTATGTGGTAATAAGCAAGAATTTACCACTCAAATTGAGTTAGAAAGAATGGGTATGATGGTTGAGTTTTGAAATTACTGATACAACGTACCTGGCTTGAGTGTAACTTGTAGACACCCAAGTTAATTTCCCTATCATTGTATCTATGTACTCAAGTCCTTCAAGATCACTTGAGTAATCAATGTTTTAAAGCTAATTCATGCATTTGTACCTGTGGCATTTGCGAGTTCTTGCTGCACTTTCAAGTGAGTTCTTCATGCACTCGAGTGTGCTCATGTCTCACTTGAGTGTGTGACATTATTCTTGATGAACTTGAGAGTGTCTGTAGAGTTTCTACATACTATGTTAACCCCTGTTTTACAAACTAGAAACAGAGCATAGGATTCAAATCTGCACTCGAGTGAGCAACCAGTACTCTAGTTCCTTGCACTCTCGAGTGTTCACTTCTGTACTCGAGTGTCTGCTTCTTTTTAAAGTTATTCCTGCAAAAATCATATAACCCTTTTTCTTCCTTCGGTATCCAATTCTACTTGGATCCACTCATGGTTAGCTTGAAAGAGTCATAATTCCCTTGCTTCAAAAACATAATCAATTCAAGGAATTTGAACATAATGAACTAAGCATGACTTTATGCATAAAAATATTTTCTCATGGAATATGCGTATATGCACAAAATATTAAGCTATTGAACATTGTAATTTTTTATGAATGAATTTTCTAAAGATTATGAAAACATATGTGCAATATCCATTCATAAGGTATCAAGGTATAAACCTCAGTAAATATTAAAGATGACAGCATAGAAGGTTTTACCGTTGTTTACTTTTATGTTAGGTGCTTAGAGAATTGCCTTTGCATACCTACTGCATCTTTCTTTGAAGCTCTATTTTTGCATGTTTGGCTTTAGGATTATGCAAAACTCTCTCATATGATGTAGACTTTGAGATTATTTTCCTTTGTATATGAGAAATCCTCCTCTTCTTGTTCTCCTCAAGATAGTTGAATGGTACATTATGGTAGCTCTTCATTGAAGTGGAACATACTCCTTTTATCCATTGCTTCTTTCTCTGGTTATACTCTGTATCTCCAGCAATGGGTGCCTTTAGAGTTCTCCTTTTTTATATAAACGATATGAACCTCTTTATTGGCACATGAGAGACTCTTGGCTTTTTCTTCATCTTCTCCTTACCTTTATGTCCATTCTTTTTATAATTAATCTGAACACATAAAGTACTAGATGGATCTTTTGGTACCCGCATATACTTGGGTCCTTGATTGTTAGTATTAATCCTTACATGTCTCTTCAGTACCCAAATATAGTTATTTCTCACATGGAAATTTCTTCTAATATAGCATGTGTGAGAAATATGACCGGATTTACCACAATAATTGCAAATTGTATGAAGATATGCATTATGGGATATCATGCAATTATTATGTCGATCATGAGAGTAAAAATTCGAATGGATTTTATTTGAACATTCTTTCTTCCTAACAGACTTTCCAGCATATTTGAAAATATTTTTGCTTTTCTCAATAGAATCAACAATTGGTTAAAAACAATCTTATGTAGATTCTGAAAATTAGTTTTACAAAAATCACAAGAAGAATTGGAACTTTTTACCTTAAGTTCATCTTGAGCTACGAAGAGTGATTTTTCATGTCTATCCATACTGAGCTCTTTTCGGAAATCCTTTTCTTCTTGTTTATCCATGTTGACTGTATGGAAGTGTTCTATGATTTCTCCATCTTCATCATCAACTTCCAATTGTTCATGCACAGTAGATGCGTAGCGTGTAGTTTCACATGAACTATCAATACTATCAACTTCAACACAATTATTAGAAGCATAAATAGAATCAAAAGTGTCCCAGATATGTTTAGCATTAGAACAAAATCTAATTTTCTCAAAATCATTTTCTGTCATAGCATTATAGAGAATCCTCATTGATCTAATGTTTAAGGAAAACATTTTCTTTTCTTTTTTAGTCCAATCCTTCCTCGGTTTGAAATAAAAAACGTTTGTAAAAATATTCCACATATCAAAATCATACGCTTTTATAAAACTGGTCATTCTAGCTTTCCAAAACAAAAAATCAATATCTTTCAAAAGAGGTGGGATTGTATAATCGAAACCTTCTGAAAGTATAAAACACCCAAAATCAGCCATTGTAACTCTTGAGACAGTTAAGTCCTTTAAACAAGAGCCCAGGCTCTGAAACCAAATGTTAGAACTGGCTATCACCCAAGAGGGGGGGTGAATTGAGTGTATGATAAAAACTTAAGAACTTTGGAAATCTTTTCGTATCTTAACAAAAGTGGTAAGTATGAAGGTAATAAATTATAAATCAACACTTAGATTAAATAATATATACTGGAAATATAAGAGCTTAAGGAAGAGAATATGCAAACTGTGATTTATCCTGGTTCGGTCCAATCTGTGATGGCCTACGTGCAGTCCCTAGGCTCCTCCTGAGATTTTCAAATCCACTATCTTCTTGTTTAATCCGGGCACAAGAAAAGCCTTTACAATCCCACAAGTCTAGCCGGGTACTTGTGAAACCTTTTACAAATCTCTCACTGAAATACTCCCCCTTACGGCAAGTCTTACGAGCAGAGCAATCTCGAAGATCTTCCTCTCTTTCTTACTCGTACAAGCCTTACGAGCAGTAACGTTCTCTCCTGCTTACACCCCTGTAAGTCTTATGAGCAGCAACGTTCTCTACTGCTTGCACCTTGTAAGTCTTACGAGCAGAATGTCTTACTGGCAATTCTCTCAACAGCTTCCCCTGTAAGGAAATCAACCCTCTCAAGGTCCCTTTATCTTGAGATCAATTCAAAAATACAGATGAAGATGTTTACAGACTCTCTCATAAAGTGGATAAAATGATCACTGAAGAACAATACAATTACCTCTCTCTCAAATATACATGATATAGAAAATAGATAAGAACAGAGAGTGGTTGTGTCGGAGTGGATGACTCATGATATAAACATGTTGGCATTGTTGAGCTCTCATCATTATCTTCTCTTCTCTGAATGCTACCATATTTATAAATGAGTTGTAGAAGATAACCGTTATAAGCATTTGTCCGTTGGAGTCTCATTGTAAGATTTGACTATTGAGTGCATTTGACCAACTAGCCGCTGTCTGTTGTAGAGCAGAGCATCCGATAGAGGAGCGGGATGCGAGGGTTTGGATATCCAACAGTTTTTCATTATGAGCTGTACGTCACGTTGTGGAGTGGTATGAAGATATTTGAATATTTGACAGTCTTTCGTGGTGTGTCAGTTGCTTGTTGTGGTAGGTAGCCGCCATTCAGTGTGTAATGATGAAGTTCACTGTAATTGACTTTCTTATTTGAAACTTCAATCCGAATGTTTAATATCCTGTTTCACACTTGAAATATATGTTAGTTAACATTTAGAAACAATAACAAGTGAGAACACAATGATTCAATAACATGTAACCATATTCAATTTGTTCGTTGCGTGATGATATTTGCTATATGTGACCTCCATTCTTGAAGATGCAATCCAAATGTTTAATCTCCTGTTTCTTACTTGAAATATTAGTTAACATTTAGGAATAATTACAAGTGAAAACATAATGAATGTATAACATTTAACCACGTTTGGATTGATGGCTATAAGAGTTTGAATTTTCTGCTTTTTGGTTCTGTCAGGACTTCACTCGAGTTCAGTATGGCTCACTCAAGTACTTTTCATATTTTCACGTTCTGGCTTCCTCTTCGAAAAATACTTGTTGCTCTTTACTCGTAGGACACGAGTGCAATTCTGGACATCACTCGATTGCACTTCTTGTTTTCACGTACATGCTTCTTCTCGGGTTAACACTTTCATGTCAACACTTGCATGACTCGAGTGCAATTCTGATCCTCACTCGAGTGTGTTGTTCAATGCTCGAGTGTTGTTAAATTTATCTACACTTCAGCCGCTTCTAAACAACACTCGCATTACATTTTTCAAGAGTGCATTTTTCCACTCGTGAGTGATGTGGGGTCATTTCAAACTAAATTTATTTATTTGATTCTAAATATGGAAAATGATGCATTAGAAGAAAGCTCTTGTCATATGCATTCGAATGCAAAAAGAATCAGCTCCAAACTCCTTGTATTCTGCAATTTATGATCGAAAGAGTGTCTATCACACTAGACTGCACAAATGTCAACTTCCAGAAGGTATAGCTCCTAGAATATAACTTCAAATTAGGGAAATTAACTATCTATGGAAAGCTCTTTGAGTATAGTTTCATATGGCACTAGTCTTGTCTTAATCCCATGTGTCGTTTGTGAGGTATGTCAAAAATACCAAACCTGTCTAGAAAATTGATGGTGATTTCACTGCCATCTTCCATAGATCATAACCCCTTCATCTGAGCTTCTTTCAATGTGATATTGGGGTACATATTTTTTGTTGTGAGTCTTCTTTCATATGCCACTAGTTTTGGGTCAATCCGACGTGTGGTGTGAGAGATATGGCCATAATACCGGACCTCTATTTATCTGAATGAAAAATAGAGCTGAACAGAGTAGCCCCGACACTCAAGTGTGTTCATCCTGCACTTGAGTGCAACATCTCTGGCACTCAAGTGTTGAGTTCACACTCGAGTGAAACTCCTATAGAAGTGTCATGACTCATATATAAGTCATCTTAGCTTCATATTAACCCATTCCAACCATTATTTGATCATAGAAGCCTCCAATATCATGATAGAAACATCCAGTATTACTTCTAAGAGCTTGAATCTTAATATTCTCATTAGATCTTGCAATTTCTTCTTTGTTCAATATCTTTCTTCTTGATTTTCCTCTTGATAATAATTCTCCATAACTCAATCAAGATATCTTCTTTTATTTTCTTGACTACCTTCAGTTTCTTCTTCTTCTTCTTCTTCCTTTTGTTCATTCTTATCAATTCAATAACTTCTTTGTATATTTGATAATTTTGTTTTCTCATCCTTCCTCCATAATTCAATTTAATTTATCTACAAGATATTTCATATTAAACATAGTAATTAGTCAAAGAAATACATTATATAAAATTTTTGCTCTTATACATTAAAACACCCACTCAGGAGTAGGGACTTTTCAAAATTTTCAAAACTTCTTTCCTATTCCAGTCTCAAGTTCAATTATCGAATATAATCATCTGTGCAGTTAATTTGCATTTATTCATATCAGAGTATCTATTAGCAATCCCAGAAATCCCCCGGGTTCCATTCATTCCCTCCAACATTTACAATTCCCATATCGGGGATTACACAACTATATTCAACTACTAATTACAACCCAAAAATAATTTACAAGATCTATGTTCAACATGATTAACCAACATGTCCAATAGAAAATATCCCTACAGGATTCTAACCACTCCGGGTCGTGGGCTTCTCCTTGGAGCCACTTGCCCTGTCTGAAAGGTTAGTTAAAGGAAAGAATGAGATTCAAAGAATCCCAGTAGTAACAAAACATTTATACCACTTGTAATCCCCTACCTTAATAACCGTAATTAAGATTCGAAAATGCGTAATTTAAAGGAATTAGAGACCGACGGATACGTTTTTCTCAAATCTCTTTTCTAAAATTCATTCAACATGGTCTCAGATTCATCTTTCAAATTTAATTACTCTGCGCAGTTCAATCACATTCATACATATCAGAGTGCATAGCCAAATTCCCGGCAACTCCCGGGTTTCATACATGTATAAACTAAGGGTTGTAAGTTCCAACTAGGGAATTACATGACCAACATCAACGTAATATCTACATTTAAAAAATAAACAGTAATCCCAAGTCCACAATAGATAACCAACAACCTAACAACACATCTCTATAAGATCCTAGCCGCTCCTGGTGGTTCGCTTCTCCTTGGAGCCACTTGCCCTGTCTGAAATGTTAGTCAATGGAAAGAATGAGATTCAAAAGAATCTCTGTAGTAACAAATCACTCATACAGTGTATAAACACATAGCATATATGATCATGTTAAGCAGCATCACAATGTATTATGGCTTTTGCCACAAACAACAACACTCATGGCTGAAATCTCTATGCGTCAGCTTTCACTGCAATCTCTATGTATCACAAAGTATCACTATGCGTCAGCTTGCGCTGCGAACTCAAAGCATCACAATGTATTCACAAAGTATTCTCAATGCATGACAAACATACATACAATGTTTCACACACAGTATAAGAGAAAAAGTTACTACCTGGTTCTTTCCGAATGTGCTCTGGCACGGGTCGTTCACGAACAGGGCAAATATCGAATCCTACAATTCCAAATGCACCATTTAGACACTTCCATAGTGTTTCTTGGGGTTATATGAGTCTATAATGAAAATTTACAAAAATGCCCCCAAGGACCCAGTCCGGGCCCGCCGTACCCGGTCTGGTTGCACTTTTCCTGAAATTCTAATCTGGGCTATCCTAACATATTTCCGCCCAAGGAATCTATTTCTGAACTCGGAATTATCAAATTCAATGTAAAATTACAAATTTACCCTTGGCAGCCCTACTTCAAGGGTTTCAGGGGCGTTTTCGTAATTATGCTTTTTCAGCCTTTTTCGAAAAAGTGACCAACTATAACCCCACCTAATTTTCACTCCTAAACTCAATGGAACCATCAAATCATTGAAAATCTAACTCTAAGACCCATTTCTAGAGCTGGCCAAAATTTATGAGCTCTTCGGAGAAAATCAAGGTTTTACGATTTCAGCTCCGTAAACGCGTTCCTTTCTACTCCTAACCACTTTATTAACCATTACATTAGGTTAAACCTAACATTAAGACCCAATTTGGGCAGCATAACCCCTAGGCCATATCATTTCCAAACTTTAAAACCAATGGCAATCCGACAAAATTTCACCGATTAAATTGCCCACAGCAGCCAGAATAAGCAATATACGAAAGTTTGGAAGTTACCTCAAGCTCCCACTAGCTTTTCCCAAATTTGGATGAACCCTAGCCTCTTTGAACCATGAATTTTTTTGCTTCAAAACCTTAAAGAATAAAGAGGAGTAGCTTAGAGTCGGAGTTATACGCGTTAGGAGCTAAATCGTCGGAGAAATCGGCTTACCTTGTGAGATTTCTTCCCTTTCTCTCTCTAAACTCTCTCACATTCTCTCTCTTGTTTTAGGTCTGGAACAGTACGAAAATGGTTGGAGAAAGAAGGCTAAGGGTATTTAATATCATATATTATATGATATTTAATTATTGATTAATTTCCAACAATTTCGGATTTTTCAGAAATTTTGGCAGATTTCTGCTCAAACGTTAAAAAATCATAACTAATTCTAGAAAAATTGAATTGGAGTGATTCCAAAGCCTATAGAACCCTTATTGAGTCTAGTTTTAAGGAAAAATATAGAATTTTTCTGGATGGAATCACAAAATTCCCAGAATTTCAATCTTTGCATACTGTTCTAGAAAATAATTAATTTTGCTGGGCAAACTTAAAAAATCCATAACTCTTAGCTCACAAATCAAAATGATACAATTATGTATCCATTTTGAAGCTTGACATGTGAACTTTAAGACTGGAAAATTTCAGAATTTTTAGACACCATTTGCCTATTTAAAACGTCCATACAAATCGGCTGCCCTGTATAGAGTTTCAATGAACAGAGTTTTCAACTTTTGCACAATTTTTCCCAATGGTTCCAATTTCACAATAAACACTCTTCCCACACAAATTTTCACAAGGAAGCCATTGGAATCATTAAAATATCCAAATTCCCATCACACATTCTCCAAAAGTGTTTATTCAACAATAATTACATCTACTTTTGAAGTCATTAGCCCTTAATCACTTTTTGGGATATTACACCACACATAAGCACATAGCATGTATGCAAATCATCATACAGCGGCAGCAGCACAAATCACACTCCACCCTCATCCCCTTTCTCCGCCGGGAAGGCACACCGTCCTAACTCAAACTGTTGTTAGTTACTCAGGGACTGTTGGCGTGGCAGTGCATACATATAGCCGTGTAGCTCATATAGCTATCCGGCTTCCACAAATGGCCTGTCGGCCTTCACGAATAGCCTTTTAGCTTTTCACATAATCACAAAGTCACACCTCATCCTCATCCCCATTCTCCGCAGGGAAGGCACACCGTCCTAACCCGAATCATTGTTAGCTACTTAGGGACTATCAGAATGATGGTGCTTACACATATTCACAATGTCGCAGCATACAAATTAATCACAAATCAATGACAATACACACATACAGTGCATCACATATGGTACGAAAGAAAAGTTACTACCTCGTTCCTTCCTGACGTTTGCTGGCTCAGTGGGCTCACAAGGACGAAAGATATCAAATCCTATAAAAATAGGGACAATAGGTCAATCTCTTTTCCAAGTTTCCAAATCTCATAATACTTTACATTGGTTATCATTTAAACTCTTTAGGCGGCTATAATAGGCCTAAACATATCCCCAAAGGGTTGGAAGAAACTACCCAGAAGATACCATTTTCAGATGCAGAACACCAATTTTGGGCTGCCCCACTTGAGTGACAACCACCTCACTCGAGTGATGCCCTCAGTTGCGCTCGAGTCCCAGCGAGTAAAACACAAAAAGTGTTTGCCCGAGAGCAAATCCTCAAAAGATCTCTCGCACTCACTTGAGCACAAGAAGTTGCACCCGAACAATGACCTCAAGTGCACTCGAGCACCAAGAAGTGCAACACCAAGAGTGTTTGCCTGAGAGCACAGACGACTTCTAGAAAAGACCTCACTCGAGCATGCTTATGCGCACTCGAGCAGGATCATATCTCACTCACAAGTCAGGAAGTGTGCTCGCAATTTCTGCCTAAAGACTTAACAAAAATTCCCAGAATTTCATGTCGTGTTCGAGTGAGATCCTCCTTCACTCGAGTGATGACTATCAGATGCCAAATCGCAGCAATTGATATGGTTTTCCAGAATTGACCAATTTGCTACCAATAGTCCTAGGACTTGTTTTAAAACTCATTCTCACTCATTTTACCATAAGGAACCTATTGGTAACTTTAAAACAACCAAATTCCCACTCAAACAACACCTTCCCATCTCTAGGTTACAAGATCTCCCAAAACCACCATTTACCCAACTTCCTCTTTCAAATCCAAACCAAAACCATTAACTCCTATACATTGCTTGACATCTATTTCACCACATTACATCACTTAATTCATATCTTCTAAAACCACAAGAAATCAGGGCAAAAATCCAGAATTTACCAAAACCAAACCAATGGCCAAAACATTTATACCAAAATGCATTAAATGATTACCTTTTTAACTTGATAAGATCAAATCTCTATTTTCCCCACTTTTAATTTTGAATAAACACCAAATCACCACCAAAGAAAATTCTGAAATCATAGCCAAGAAGCCCTTCCTATTATGAGCAACTTTATAAAATAACATTTGGGCCAAAGAGATCATTTCCAAAGTCAAAACTCACCTTTAATTTTTCTCTTTCTTGGCTAGTTCAGTGAAAATGGAGGAGGAGAGAGGAAATGAGATGAGAATGATGATGACACATCTTCCCTTCACACACACACACACACACAACCGACTTGACAAGAGAAGAGAGAGGGAAATTATTTGACTTTTTGACTTCTCATCCAATGGCTCTCATTTGACTACATGGCACAATCTCATCCTCCCTTCTATGAATTCATATACTCTCCTACACACTTGATTCTACCTCTTGTTCTTTCAATCCTAGCCATTGATCTTGATTACTAAGGAGTTTCCTCCCCCGTAACTAACCAATCGATCGGTAAGTTTATCATTTTACCCCAGATTGCCATGACATATCTATCATAATCTATCAAACACATTTTACATCACAATATACAATTTACTTCAAAAGTGCTTAATTATCATCAATTACATCACTTTGAAGTTATTAACCCTTAATTACAATTTGGGATATTACATAGGATGCCACTTCCCTCCCTTTCTTCTCTCTTGATTTTGGTTGCTAACCATGATATTCATGGTGGCATGGAGATTAGAGGAGGTTATACATGAACTAGAGAGCTTAAACACTTGAATTTCACATTTACATACCTTGATTTTTCCTTCTTGAGCTCTCTTGGCTTTCTTTGTGCTTCAAGCTCTTTCTCTCTCTTTCTTTCTTATGTTGGACGAATATGAAGGCTTAGGAAGAGGATATTTTCTATTTAAAATATCCAACTCCACCGCCTTAAAGAATTAATATTTAATTGGAATTTCCACATGTGTTTTGCTTGAGCTTTATTCATTGTTAACTTAACATAATTGTTTCTCTTTCCTCTTAAATAAAATGACGTAGAGGAGGCTTCCAAATGAACCAAAGGGATTCTTCAATTACTTCATCCATTCCCTTACAATAAATGGCAAGATGATCATTTATTATAAACTCAACTTTTGACTTTTCAAAATTTTCCTTGATTTAATGCTTCAACTTGGCAATTGGAATTTATTTATTAATTCCCTTTTGCCTTTTGTCAAAAGTGACCAAAATGGAGGCTTCAAGGTAGTCAAATATACTTCTTTAACTACCTCTTGAATGTTACACATGTTAGATATGATTAGTTTTGATGATGTCAAAATAGATATTAAAGTGATAAGAGCAAAAAGTTTATATAATGTATTTCTTTGACTAACTACTATATTTAATGTTACATATTTTGTAGATTAGTCAAGCAAAGAATGAAGAAGATCGAATTAATGAAAATGAACAAGAGGAAGAAGAAGAAGAGAATTTTTAGATAGTCAAGGAGATGCCTACTTGGATTATGAAGAATGATTATCAAGAGAAGGATAAAAAATAAAGATATTGAAGAATGAAGAACTTGGTAGATCTATCATGAATATCAAGATTCAAGTTGTTAGATATGATATTGGAGGTTTCTATAATGTTACCGGAGGTTTCTATGATCAAATAATGGTTGGAATATGTTAATATGAAGCTAAGATGACTTATATATGAGTTTTGGCACTTCTAGAGGAGTTGTGCTCGAGCACAAGGTGTTATGCTCGAGCACAGGAAGAACATGCTCGAGCACAGGCTTTCTCACTCGAGCACGGGTGCATACTCTGTTCTACTCTGTTTTACGTTCAGCGTGAGCGAGGTCTGGTATTTTGATCATATCTCTCAAACCACACGTCGGATTGACCCGAAACTGGTGGCATATGAAAGAAGACTCCCAACACGTAAAATTGGCACCAGAATCACATTGAAAGAAGATCAAATGAAGGAGATATGACTCGTCGAAAATGAAATTGAAATCACCGTCTTTTTCTGACACAGGTTCGGTATTTTGAGTATATCTCACAAACCACAGATCGGATTGAGACGAGACCAGTGCCAAATGAAAGTAGACTCAAAGAGCTTTCCATGGATAGGTAATTTGCATCATTTTAACGTATATTCTAGGAGCTATGCCTTCTGGAAGTTGATGCTTGTGCAGACTAGCGAAATATACACTCCTTCGATCATAACTTGCAGAATACAAGGAGTTTGGAGCTGATTCTTGTTGCATTGGAATGCATATGATAAGAGCATTCTTATGATACATCATTTGGATCAAATGAATCAAATTTTTCTAAAGGGGCCCCACATCACCCGCGAGTGAAAAAACTGACTCTCTGAAAATGTCGTGCGAGTGATGTCCAGAAGCAGCTGAAATGTGAAGATAGTTGCAACACTCGAGCACAAGGTATGCACTCGAAGCAGAAAAGTCATTCTCACTCGAGCACACATGCGAGTGAGGGCATGCGAGTGTTTGGCCGAGAGCAAGTAAAGGCGTGCTTCCTTCATTCACTCGAAGCAGAGACGTCAGTGCTCGAGCATGAGCATTCTATGCTCGAGCAAGGTACTGCGAGTGCTGTCCAGAGAAGAGCTTCCCAGTGCAAAATATAAGATCACTCGAGCAGAAGGAGTCGTGCTCGAAGTGAGGCTGTATATCACCTGCGAGTGATAAATTCATCCCTCTGAGATCCTGATGCGAGTGTTGATTTTGAGAGCATATTTCTTGAGAATATGCGTCTCACTCGAGCAGAGATATGTGTGCTCGAGTGAGGGACCATATCACTCGCGAGCACAAAATCTCACTCTTGTAAAATGATGTGCGAGTGACAACCCGAGAAGAAGCATGTACGTGAAAACTGAAGGCTCACTCGAGCAGGAAGTTTTGTGCTCGAGTGATGTTGAGAATTCACTCGAGCAGATACGAGAGAAGAGTTGCGAGTGCTTGCCCGAGAGGAAGTCAGAACGTGGAAATATGAACTGCACTCGAGTGAGGCATATTGCACTCGAAGTGAGGACCCGACAGAACGTCGTAGAATGCACAAACAAAACAGAGCCTCACAACCATCAATCCAAACATGGTTAAACGTTATACAATCATTATGTTTTCACTTGTTATTGTTTCTAAACATTATCTAACATATATTTCAAGTGTAAAACAGGAGTTTACATATTTGGGTTGAATCTTCAAGAATGGAGGTCACGTATGAAAATTCTTCACTCAACGTGATGAGTCCCAGAAGCCAGAAATCCAGTTTCTGACCAATGATCCAAGATACCCATGACTAATACTTCATCATATTAATGATTAAGTATTTTGCAGTGTGAAACAGGATATTAAACGTTCGGGTTGCAGATTCAAATTACACACAGCAACTACCTACCGCGACAAGCAACTGACCCACCATGAAAAACTGTCGGAAACACAAAACGCTCCACAACGTGATGTACAGCTCAAAATGAATCTTCCTGCTGTCCAACTAGACACTCCACCTTGCTTCACAACGGATAGGAGCCTGTTTTTCAAATGTGCTCAACGGACAAAATAACTCCAACGGACGAATGTTCACAACGGTCATCATCTTCATCAACTATAAATAAGAGAGAGCATTCAACTTGAAGGAGTGACAGAAAAACTGAGAAAGATAGAGGAAACAGAGAAAAACGGAGAAAAACTGAGATAGCGTGCAACTACATAGAAATGTGAATCCTCTGCTTCTACCCATACACTCTCTATTTTCAGTTTCTGTATTACTTATCTTTGAGAGAGTGATTATTTGTATTGTACTTCAGTGAGTATTATATCCACTCTATGAGAGAGTCTGTAAACACTTTCATCTATATTTCTGAGTTGATCTCAGGGTAGAAGGACCTTGAGAGGGTTGATTTTCTTACGGAGAAGCAGTAGAGAGAATTGCCGTAAGACATTCTGCTCGTAAGACTTACAAGGTGCAAGCTGTAGAGAACGTTGCTGCTCATAAGACTTACAGGGGTGTAAGCAGGAGAGAACGTTGTTGCTCGTAAGACTTGCATAAGTAAGCAGGAGAGGAAGATCTTCGGAATTGCTCTGCTCGTAAGACTTGCCGTAAGGGGGAGTATTTCAGTAAGAGATTTGTAAAAGGTTTCACAAGTACCCGGCTAAACTTGTGGGATTGTAAAGGCTTTTCTTGTGCCCGGATTAAACAAGAAGATAGTGGATTTGAAAATCTCAGGAGGAGCCTGGGGACTGGACGTAGGCCATCACAGATTGGACCGAACCAGGATAAATCACAGTTTGCATATTCTCTTCCCTAAACTCTTATATTTCCAGCATATATTATTTAATCTAACTGTTGATTTATAAACCTTCATATTTACCGCTTTCGTTAAGATACAAAAAGATTTCTAAAGTTCTTAAGTTTTTATTATACACCCAATTCACCCCCCCTCTTGGGTGATAGCCGGTTCTAACATTTGGTATCAGAGCCCGGGCTCTTGTTTAAAGGACTTAACCGTCTCAAGAGTTACAATGGCTAATTTTGGGTGTTTTATACTTTCAGAAGGTTTTGATTATACAATTCCACCTCTTTTGAAAGATATTGATTTTTGGTTTTGGAAAGCTAGAATGACTAGTTTTATAAAAGCTTTTGATTTTGATATGTGGAATGTTTTTACAAATGTTTTTGATTTCAAACCAAGAAAGGATTGGACAGAAAGTGAAAAGAAAATGTTTTCATTGAACATTAGAGCAATGAAAATTCTGTATAGTGCTTTAACCGAAAATGATTTTGAGAAAATTAGATTTTGTTCTAATGCTAAACATATATGGGACACTCTTGATTCTATTTATGCTTCTAACAATTTTGTTGAAGTTGAAAGTGTTGACAGTTCATGTGAAACTACACACTACGCATCTATTGTGCATGAACAATTGGAAGTTGATGATGAAGATGAAGAAATCATAGAACACTTCCATATAGTCAACATGAATAGACAAGAAGAAGAGGATTCCCGAAAAGAGCTCAGTATGGACGAACATGAAAAATCACTCTCCGGAGCTCAAGATGAACTTAAGGTAAAAAGTTCCAATTCTTTGTGTGATTTTCATAAAAATGATTTTCAGAGCTTACAAAAGTTTGTTTCTCAATCAATTGTTGATTCTATTAAGAAAAGTAAAAATGTTTTCAAATATGCTGGAAAGTTTGTTGGGAAGAAAGAAAGTTCAAATCAAATCCATTCGAATTTCTACTCTTATGATCGACATAATACTTGCATGATATCCCATAATGCATATCTTGATACAATTTGCAATTATTGTGGTAAATCCGGTCATATTTCTCACACATGCTATATTAGAAGAAATTTCTATGTGAGAAATAAGTATATTTGGGTACCGAAGAAACATGTAAGGTTTAATACTAACAATCAAGGACCCAAGTATATGTGGGTACCAAAATGTCCATCTAGTACTTTATGTGTGCAGACTGATCATAAGAAGAATGGACATAAGGGTACGGAGAAGATAAAGAAGAAGCCAAGAGTTTCTCATGCACCTAAATGGACATTCACATCTATTAGGAATACTCTCGGATCACCCATTGCTGGAACTGCAAAGTTTAACTACGAAGAAAGGCAATGGAGAAAAGGAGTATGTTCCACCTCAAGAATGAACTACCATAGAATACCATTCAACTATCTTGAGGAGAACAAGAAAAGGAGGATCTCTCAAGCATCAAATAAAAGACTCTTGGAGTCTATATATTTTGAGAGAAGGTTGCCAGCACCCAAAGCAAGATATTCAAAGTATCAACATCAAAGAAATATGCAGTGGGTATGCAGAAGCAATCCTCCGAATATCTAAGGCAAAGGTACACAATAATAAAACCTCCTATGTTGTTTGTAATATTTGTTGAGGTTTTATATTTTGGAACCTTAGGAATGAGCATTGCAAATAATTTTTAAATTATGTTTTCGTATCCCTTAAAAAGTCATTTAATAGATTTATTTATAAAGGGATTGTAATGCTCAACAAGTTAATTCTTTATGCATGTATAATGATTTGAAAAGAAAATATTTCTCTTATGCATAAAGACGTATTTAATTCATTATGCTCAATTGTTTCAAATTGATTATATTCTTAAAGCATGTGAATTATGATTCTTTTAAGCTAACCATGAGTGGATCCAAGTAGAATTGGATACCCAAGGAAGAAAAATGGTTATATGATTTTTTGCAGGAATAATTTAAAAAAAAAGGAAGCATGACACTAGAAGTGAACGTTCAAGTGCAAGGCATGTTAACACTCAAGTACTGGTATAAACGCATAAATTAGCTTCAAAATATGGTTTATTCAAGTGATCTTGGAGGACTTGAGTACAAAGATATAAGAAGATGGAAATTAACTTGGGTGTCTACAAGTTACACTCAAGCCAGGTACGCTGTATCAGTTATTTCAAAACTCAACCATCGTACTCATTCTTTCCAACTCAATTTGAGTGGTAAAATCTTGCTCATTACTACATATCATTAGCAATCAATGATTTATGGATTTCAAAATATTTTCAGATTGCTAAATGTATTGAAATAGAATTGTGCATAATTTTTCTCTGCATTGGAAATTTGAAATGCACATTTCATAAATTTACTTGGATTTAAATTCATCTTGTTTATAAAAATGCATACACATTATTTGAAAATTTTTCATATTTTATTTGCATTTAAATCGGTTTCAAAATTGGAAGTTAATATTTATGTATACTGAAAGTCAGAAATGCTTCAAATCCATTCACTAGAGTTTTCCTCATCATTCACATACTTGTTTCTTAATCTTAAACTTGTTACTACTTGAATTCCTCAATCTTTATTTTCTAACAAGTTAGATCTTATGTCTAACAAGTTAACTATCTATATGAGTTTCAAGTGTATCCCTAGATAAGAATTCAACTTGTGAAAGCCTTGTGCCTAATGCATAAATCATTAGTTGGCCATGTTATTCCAAGCATTATAAATGTTCATTAGTGCATTGAATCTTAATGCATTAACCATTATTGTGGAATAACTTATCGGGATAATATTCTAGAACTCTAGTCATTTGGATCAATGAGTATGTGCTTCATCATCCATAAATTCATATACTCATATTGTTGCTCAAATACATTATCATTTTTCTTCATTTTTTTTGAGTAACTAGAATCTTGCACTTTAAATCTTGTTGCCTTGAATATTTATCCATTTTAAGATGCAACTCTAAGAGGCAAGATTATCTCTTGATCAATACTAAAGTCATCATGCTTATATATGTCAAGATAAGCCATTTTGGCTAATTGATTCTTCATATGACTTTTGTTCTTGAGAAAATTCTCCAACATGTTAACTCTTATAATTAACATGTTATCTTAGTTGAATTCCTTAGTGAAGCTTTCGGATATATATTTTATAACTGTTGACTTCCATTGTTTTTGGCATAAGCATTGGTATTTAACAAGCTTCATAAATGAGTTTTCATTCAAAATCTTATTGTCAAAATGCATGTTTATGATTTGAAAGAACATTTGAGATTTTGAAACAATTAGCACATCTCATTATCATTCTTGAAAATTTGGTTTCATTCATGATTTATCATTTCATAAAAGTTGGTCATTATGGATAGATTCTCTACTCTATTTGATCCAACTTACATGGATTGCATGAAAATCTTATCAATGACATATTTTTCAAAGTGTATTTACAAATTGTCATTGATCATCATCATTCTTGGCATCACTTATTCATCATGCTTCATGTCTCAATGGATTGATTTTACTAAGTAAAATTATATTTTGATATTTGTTGATTTATCATACTCTTTGCTCAAAATTCATATGATTAATTGCAAAAGAGCATAAGAGTTGTTATATCTAATATTGTACGAACCCAAGAGAAGTTGGGTACCAAAGAGCATATAATTATATTAGTTTGCAGGAATTGACCAAAATGCTCTACTTTCACATACAAAGATCAGAGGCTAACAAAAAGGCATGACTGATAGTGTTGCAGCGTGAGATGAAGCAGAATATGTGATATTACTCAAATGACATCCTGCCACTAGCAAATAACTAGCTAATGATACAATCAGAAAGAGAAAGAGAAGGAAGATCTCTTAGTAGACCTAGTGGAGATTGTTTCAAAGTAGTACAGGGCCAAGAATAAGTTTATCCAATATGAATCTTTGTTGCCTACCCACCTTCCTTATCATTTCAAGGTGATCAGACATTTTCACTATGATATGGAGCCAATAGAGATGTTCAGAGGAAAATGCTGAGATGTACAGAATCATCAAGCTTAATGAGCCCATGAGGATTCTTAACTACAATCCTAGCTCTATGTCTAAATCTTCACTGGATTATCTGCTATACCTATACTAGAGCTATGGTGAACAAGGAGAGACAACACTTTGCTAAATTTGGTCTCCATGATTCTTCATGCTTTGGTCCATTTGTCTAAGGCTTTCTGAGAGAGGAGCTTCAACAATCACACAGAGCTTGCTACAAACAATGCTGAGATCATCAGTCAATGATAAGATGAAGTAGCTGTGTGATTTATTGAACCAGAACTTCAAAGTTCTATTTGAGATGATGGATGACAAAATAAGGGTGTTATGTGCTGTGGTGAAATTAAAAGTTCTCAATGATGTTTGCTAAGCAAGGGGCACATACTAAGCCAATATGCGCATAAAGCCTTACTCCGAGCTCATCTTGATATCCTAAAGTGCTCACAGAAGACTACACTTCAGAATCCCTCAGTACTAGTCACATCATTCAATATTGACTAGGACATGATGCATCAATGGACTACAGAGGATTATGACTCGAGTGATTACGATATTACTCGAGTGAGGTATTGTATTCTTGCTTAATTCAAAATCCTTGAGTTGTATCACTTGAGTATACAATCGAGTAATGATTGAGTAGAATCACTCAAGTAACCACTCAGGTGATATTAGGTTGTATCTCTTAAAACCTCTTATTAGCATTGCCATTTAATTTCTCTCTAAATCTTTCAAAATCATTTTCTCTATGAAGTTTTCAATGGTTTCTCAAATCCAGGAGAGTTATTAACTGTTTTCTTGATAATGTTTAAAAACCATGCATCAATTAAGGGGGAGCTTTACATTCACATGTGTTTTATATATTGAAAGTTCATCTCCTATTGGAAAGAAAATCCTTTTAACATACTCATCTGTATTCACCATGTCTTGATTAGTTTTGATGATGAGTTATTCTTATATTGTTCTTTTCATGATCTTAATTTTAATATATCATATGGAAAGGAACAGTTTATTACTTGATTGAACTAACAATTCTCTTTGCAAAGAAAGATTTAAATTTTATGACAGGAGAATTTGTTTTGTGCAATAGCATTCCTCAACATACTACAAGAAGACTCTATCAACCTTGAGGATGTTTTTAACGCTCAGTCAAGGAATATATATTGGCTGTAACATTCAGAACAACAAATACATATGCCAATACAAATGAGCATTGAACATGCTAAACAGAAGCTCAACTCAATTGGAGAATCTTGGCAACAACATGGATATATATTGAGTTGCATAACAGAAGTGTGGTGTACATCATCATGAACTAGCATTGCCAAAGGATAAAGCAACGGACTTCATGGAGCACTTCATCAATTTTCAAAATCTACATGAGCATCTCTAAACCTTTCTCTATTTACATTACAAGAATATGTTTCATATTTTTCATTGATCTTGATTATAAAAGTTTTCTTGGTTCATTCATTATGATTAAAGTCATTTCTACTTTATTTACTTCTTCATAAGCCTTACTTCTTTATATATTTCAAACTTTTTGCTGATGTCAAATAGGGGGAGAAAAATGTAAGAAAAATATGTATGTTGCACTTTGCAGTATAATATGTATATGTATGTTTGCACTTTGCATTATACATGTATGTTGCACTTCATTCAGACATATTTTTCTTAAAGGATTTGTCATCATCAAAAAGGGGGAGAATGTTAGATATGATTAGTTTTGATGATGTCAAAATAGATATTAAAGTGATAAGAGCAAAAAGTTTATATAATGTATTTCTTTGACTAACTACTATATTTAATGTTACATATTTTGTAGATTAGTCAAGCAAAGAATGAAGAAGATCGAATTAATGAAAATGAACAAGAGGAAGAAGAAGAAGAGAATTTTTAGATAGTCAAGGAGATGCCTACTTGGATTATGAAGAATGATTATCAAGAGAAGGATAAAAAATAAAGATATTGAAGAATGAAGAACTTGGTAGATCTATCATGAATATCAAGATTCAAGTTGTTAGATATGATATTGGAGGTTTCTATAATGTTACCGGAGGTTTCTATGATCAAATAATGGTTGGAATATGTTAATATGAAGCTAAGATGACTTATATATGAGTTTTGGCACTTCTAGAGGAGTTGTGCTCGAGCACAAGGTGTTATGCTCGAGCACAGGAAGAACATGCTCGAGCACAGGCTTTCTCACTCGAGCACGGGTGCATACTCTGTTCTACTCTGTTTTACGTTCAGCGTGAGCGAGGTCTGGTATTTTGATCATATCTCTCAAACCACACGTCGGATTGACCCGAAACTGGTGGCATATGAAAGAAGACTCCCAACACGTAAAATTGGCACCAGAATCACATTGAAAGAAGATCAAATGAAGGAGATATGACTCGTCGAAAATGAAATTGAAATCACCGTCTTTTTCTGACACAGGTTCGGTATTTTGAGTATATCTCACAAACCACAGATCGGATTGAGACGAGACCAGTGCCAAATGAAAGTAGACTCAAAGAGCTTTCCATGGATAGGTAATTTGCATCATTTTAACGTATATTCTAGGAGCTATGCCTTCTGGAAGTTGATGCTTGTGCAGACTAGCGAAATATACACTCCTTCGATCATAACTTGCAGAATACAAGGAGTTTGGAGCTGATTCTTGTTGCATTGGAATGCATATGATAAGAGCATTCTTATGATACATCATTTGGATCAAATGAATCAAATTTTTCTAAAGGGGCCCCACATCACCCGCGAGTGAAAAAACTGACTCTCTGAAAATGTCGTGCGAGTGATGTCCAGAAGCAGCTGAAATGTGAAGATAGTTGCAACACTCGAGCACAAGGTATGCACTCGAAGCAGAAAAGTCATTCTCACTCGAGCACACATGCGAGTGAGGGCATGCGAGTGTTTGGCCGAGAGCAAGTAAAGGCGTGCTTCCTTCATTCACTCGAAGCAGAGACGTCAGTGCTCGAGCATGAGCATTCTATGCTCGAGCAAGGTACTGCGAGTGCTGTCCAGAGAAGAGCTTCCCAGTGCAAAATATAAGATCACTCGAGCAGAAGGAGTCGTGCTCGAAGTGAGGCTGTATATCACCTGCGAGTGATAAATTCATCCCTCTGAGATCCTGATGCGAGTGTTGATTTTGAGAGCATATTTCTTGAGAATATGCGTCTCACTCGAGCAGAGATATGTGTGCTCGAGTGAGGGACCATATCACTCGCGAGCACAAAATCTCACTCTTGTAAAATGATGTGCGAGTGACAACCCGAGAAGAAGCATGTACGTGAAAACTGAAGGCTCACTCGAGCAGGAAGTTTTGTGCTCGAGTGATGTTGAGAATTCACTCGAGCAGATACGAGAGAAGAGTTGCGAGTGCTTGCCCGAGAGGAAGTCAGAACGTGGAAATATGAACTGCACTCGAGTGAGGCATATTGCACTCGAAGTGAGGACCCGACAGAACGTCGTAGAATGCACAAACAAAACAGAGCCTCACAACCATCAATCCAAACATGGTTAAACGTTATACAATCATTATGTTTTCACTTGTTATTGTTTCTAAACATTATCTAACATATATTTCAAGTGTAAAACAGGAGTTTACATATTTGGGTTGAATCTTCAAGAATGGAGGTCACGTATGAAAATTCTTCACTCAACGTGATGAGTCCCAGAAGCCAGAAATCCAGTTTCTGACCAATGATCCAAGATACCCATGACTAATACTTCATCATATTAATGATTAAGTATTTTGCAGTGTGAAACAGGATATTAAACGTTCGGGTTGCAGATTCAAATTACACACAGCAACTACCTACCGCGACAAGCAACTGACCCACCATGAAAAACTGTCGGAAACACAAAACGCTCCACAACGTGATGTACAGCTCAAAATGAATCTTCCTGCTGTCCAACTAGACACTCCACCTTGCTTCACAACGGATAGGAGCCTGTTTTTCAAATGTGCTCAACGGACAAAATAACTCCAACGGACGAATGTTCACAACGGTCATCATCTTCATCAACTATAAATAAGAGAGAGCATTCAACTTGAAGGAGTGACAGAAAAACTGAGAAAGATAGAGGAAACAGAGAAAAACGGAGAAAAACTGAGATAGCGTGCAACTACATAGAAATGTGAATCCTCTGCTTCTACCCATACACTCTCTATTTTCAGTTTCTGTATTACTTATCTTTGAGAGAGTGATTATTTGTATTGTACTTCAGTGAGTATTATATCCACTCTATGAGAGAGTCTGTAAACACTTTCATCTATATTTCTGAGTTGATCTCAGGGTAGAAGGACCTTGAGAGGGTTGATTTTCTTACGGAGAAGCAGTAGAGAGAATTGCCGTAAGACATTCTGCTCGTAAGACTTACAAGGTGCAAGCTGTAGAGAACGTTGCTGCTCATAAGACTTACAGGGGTGTAAGCAGGAGAGAACGTTGTTGCTCGTAAGACTTGCATAAGTAAGCAGGAGAGGAAGATCTTCGGAATTGCTCTGCTCGTAAGACTTGCCGTAAGGGGGAGTATTTCAGTAAGAGATTTGTAAAAGGTTTCACAAGTACCCGGCTAAACTTGTGGGATTGTAAAGGCTTTTCTTGTGCCCGGATTAAACAAGAAGATAGTGGATTTGAAAATCTCAGGAGGAGCCTGGGGACTGGACGTAGGCCATCACAGATTGGACCGAACCAGGATAAATCACAGTTTGCATATTCTCTTCCCTAAACTCTTATATTTCCAGCATATATTATTTAATCTAACTGTTGATTTATAAACCTTCATATTTACCGCTTTCGTTAAGATACAAAAAGATTTCTAAAGTTCTTAAGTTTTTATTATACACCCAATTCACCCCCCCTCTTGGGTGATAGCCGGTTCTAACAACACATAATGACCATAAATTCTTATTTTACTTTTTGACTTTTCAACTCTAATTTTACTTGGCCAAGCATTTTTCTCTTCTTAAGTTAATATGAGTCAAGTATTTTGCTTTCCTTTCTTACTTCCTACTTTAGCCAAAATTCATCCCAGTTAAAGGGAAAAACATATAGCTTATTGCTTTATTAGTCAAATGACCATTTTGCCCATGTATTTTTTCCTAACTTTGCACTTGCTGGAAAATCTCATAGAATGTTCATCAAACCTTGAAACTTCGTATCTAATTGCACAAATGTCCAATTGGTATGGTTCTAAAGGTTATGTGACCCTTATTAAGTCTATTTTTAAGGAAACATATAGCCTTTAACCAACTGGAAAATCATAATTGCCAAAATTTTCATTTTTGGACGTTGTCATAGAAGCATGCCAGTTTCACCATGCTAACTTAAAAAACATATAACTCTTTTTGTACAGCTCCAAATGACGTATATGACCTATCAGATTAAAGCTTGATAAGTTTATTTTTATTCTGAAAAATTTCACATTTATTGGATATCATTTGATTATCTAAAACTATCACACAACCAGATTGCAACGTAGGAAAAATAATACACTGGCAGCAAATCCTCATTTTACAATTTGTGTTCCAAACATAATCATGTTATGTGTGCCACTAATTGTCTTGTTTTGTTATTCCATATGCTATTTTACTTTACTTTTTTTATTTCCTTTAATACCTCAAAGGTCTAAAGGAATTTTGGCAAACTAAAATTTGGGATGTTACAACCTAAATGAACACTTGGAGATGCTATACAAAGCAACAATCTTAAAGGTGATAAAGTAAAGCTTCTTACAACATATCTGGTTGTGATTCCAAAAGGGAAAATATATTATCAATACTTGGTTACCAACTAAAATTGCACATAGAGTCACTTCACTGGTCCTTAAGTTACACACAGATAGAGAGAGAGAGAGAGAGAGAGAGGTTTAGTACTAAAGGTTCAAGGTAAATTTTTGCCTTAATGTAATCCCTCTTCCATAGAATGTGAAGAGCTTGAGAAAAACCTACTTTTAAGAATAAGGGTGGCCAAATAAACTTGAAATACTAATATCCCTTATCATTTCTATGGTCAAAATTCGTAAGAGAAGGTGATAGCAATGTAGGAACACCAAGATATAAATATGGAATTTCAACTCATAAGGCAGAAGGATCAATGATGCAATTTACCAAACACAACTTATACATCTCAACAACACCCATTAACAATATACTAATGAGTTCAACTGGGAAAATTATGGCATCAACATATCTCAAACTCTCACTAGTTCTAACATCTCCATGATCAAAGACAATATCAAAAAATACAGGACCAATACAACAACATGCCAGTATAAGAGGCAATTGATATATCTTAGCAACCAAATTCAAGTAATAATCTCTATTCACTTACCTAGTATAAAAAACAATTCTAGTAGGCAAATAAACATGACAAAAGATGGTAGTAATAGGTCTAGAGTCGAATATTAAAGGAATAATCAAATCAGCAGAGAACCTTGGTTGACCTTACTCAACTTAATTCCATGGCATGAGAATTCTATAGAGTCAATAAACCAAAACTAATATTCTTGTAAACTAAATGCTTGACAAAATGAGGTAAAATAGGAATACCTGGATCAAATGTCACGCAACTAACTTAACCATGATTATTCCTATAATGGTAGTCTAAATTATGACCAATCAAGAGAACACTATCAATGATAGTAAGATTAGTACGAACACATTACTCCCTCACAGTAAAATGAGATAAAGGATGGAAGAGATCAGTGACCCAATCTGATTTTGGAACAGGGATATTGTTTTAAAATTCAATGAACAAGTCAATGTTCTGTACATAGTCATCCTCAACCCCCTCATAATCATTACAAACAATTATTGAAGTCTCATTCAAAGGTTGCACATCAGGTTACATAGCTGAAAAGGGAGCAAAATCGGTGTTCGGATTTTCTATAGCCAGTTGTTGGTAGGGCTGATCTTCACTTGCTATCTAATAATCTAATGATAAGAGATAATTAATATCTTTAAAGTGTATTTGACTTAGGAGAACTAGTACTTGGTGTCGGACTAAATGAGGTTATGAAAAGGTACTTTTAAGAGTTGTTCTTTACATGACAGTTGTTTATTAGGATAAGTCACTTTTATCATTCATACTTTATGGTCAATTGATATAACTGTTATGTTTTTGTTTTTCCTGATGTAAGGTAGGAAGATGAATCATTTGTAAGTGTTACATGATGGTTGTTTCATAAGAACCGTCATTTTTGTCACTAAATAAATGATGGTTATTAACCATAACTATTATTTTTGTATTTTTGCAATTTCCACCTCGCAATAAATGATTTCACTAAATTATTTTTCATGATAACAATCTACACATATTTGATATGACGCACAAGAACATGAAAATATGGCATTAAATTTATCATAATCATCCTTGTCACTATAAAGAAAAGCATTTTCAGTAGTTAAAGTATCACACAAAGAAGTAGAAAAACACTCATTAACAAGTACAATCGAATCACTACTACCAGACCAAATGGGTTGAGCAATTACATTTTCAAACATTTGAGGGGATTCAACCTTGATTTCCTTATCCACCTTATCATCACTCAATTGATTAATTGCTTCATTAATTAAAGTAGTAGGAGAGTCTACTTCTATAAAGATAGGATCATTACCAAATGGTAGAGAAGACTTTTCAATACTCTTTTGTACTTGCTTCACTTCTTATGGTTGTTTGGGAATAGCCACCTAAGGATTAGAAACTTCTACTTGTGTAATGGCATGTGGTTGTTCTTGAGCTTTGGTTTCTTCATCATCATTGGAATTATTAGACAATAAAGCTCCTTCTTGTCCTTCGGTCTTTATCTATAGCACATGGTCAACAAATGCCTTGATGAATTTTTCGACGTCCTCCATTTCCTATTCTTTTTACTGAGAGAATCTAAGAGCAACCTTGAGCCTGATAAGTGTTGATGCCGAACCTTTAGTTGGTCATAATTTTTTTAGGGAAAAGGTTTAGGCATCTATATATGGCAAAGTGAGGAAGGCATCAAGTTTGAAAGGTTGAGTAGTAGAGTGTTGGGATTGATGTTCATGGCATTGTGGAATAGGAGGCTTAAATGGTCCATGAGGTGGATGACCTAAGTTGGAAGTAAGACGGAATTAAGGAGGAGGTTTATGATATGGGCTATATGGTGGCGAACAAGGCTCAGGGTAGGATTTATAGGGGTGCGTATAGTGGGTGATTAAGTTGAAATGAAGATTGATGGTAGGGTGCATGGTATGGAAGGTGGAATAAACTATGGCATTCTTGACCAATTAGACTTCTACATTGACATCCAATTTGACTTGATGAAGCCGTTTTGTTTGTTGCATGTAATGGATGCTTTTAAAGATAGACTCTTTCTTTCTGATCAAGTCTCCTACAACATCGTGAGATTGAAAGGATAAATCTTGATTACCATTAAACCAAGCCATAAAAATTCAACATAATAAGTATTGAATAGAAGGAAGAAAACTAGAAATAAAGAAAAATCCAAAAAGAAAACTCAAAAGCTAATATAATGAAAAATCCAAAAAAATTCAAGAAATTTTTTTTTTTGAAAAGTGACAAAAATGATGGAATTTGGCTAAACTTCACTATACCCAATAGCTTAGCTATTGGTCTTGCTTAAAATGGCCCAAAACCTTAAGAAACCAAATATCATAATTTTTTGGGTAAAGGTTTCGAAAAAAATTCCAGCAAGCTTCAAAAAGAAGGTGTAACCGAGTTTCAATGAAACTCTAAATAATTTTCAAGTGTATAATACTTTGTTTCAGCCACAAATCAAGTATATGCAACGAAAATGCAAGAATTAACTTGGAGACATGGTGAATTCAAGCAAGTGAGCGCAAAATTATATCAAGTTTGCAACAACACCACACAGAAGCTATCAAGTCAATATAATACAAGAATGCTATGCAAGCTACCTAAATGCAAAGTAAAGAAAACAATCAAATATATCTTTTTTTAGTAAAGAAATCAAGTTCACACAAGCTATCTAAAAGCACAAATATTAATCTGAATCTTTTGTTGAATTTTTCCTTTTCCCTTTTTATTTTTTTTAGTAAAGAAAACAAAGCACAAATCCTAAAAGTTATGAAATAAAAATCAAGAAAATACTAACAAGCTTCACACGTGAAACCCCTTGTCAAAATTGAATTTGACATTTAGGTTATCAAAAGAGCCAATTACTTAGCTCCCCAGCAACGACGCCATTGATTTGACCATGTCTTTACGTCTTGGGGTCAAATACAAAATATTTAATCCAATAATTAGAGTATAATGTAATGCTCGGATCATTCTCTCTTCTCGAGGAGCCTTTTATTGAATCTTAGATAATCTAAATACCATACAAATTAAATAAAACAAGGGGAATGGGTTTATGATTTTTTTTAATTAATATTAAAAAGAAAATACAACTTAATTAAATGCATAAACAAACACGCCATTCAAATTAATTTCAATCATAAAAAAATATACAAATCCAACAACTAAAAATCCAATCACACAAATTCAATTCACAAAGTTAATAATAAAAACTCAAAGATCCAAATATGAATAGAAAAATAGATTGAACAAAAATAAACTCCCCTGGTTAAGCTCTGGAACTCAATTATGCATAGTAGTCTAGAAAATTTCTTCACCGAAAATGGGGGCTTGAGATGACAATCTGAAACAGAGAAAGGAAGGGGATGAAGATGAAGATCAGTTGATAAAGGAAGTGTTGATGGTTTTGGGTTCTGAACTACTCTGGATAATAAAGGAGGGTCTGTGTTTTAAAGAAAGGAAAGGAGGAAGGGACAATGATGATTGGATGAGTGGGTTACCGGAGAGGCAGTAGGTAGTGATGGTGGTGTTTCAGTGGTGGTAGTAAGAATAAGGGATGATGGTGATGATGAAAATAATGGAAAGAAAAATGTCGAGGGTTGGTCAAGGTGAATGGTGGTAATGAAGAGAAGAGGTTGGTGGTGATAGTGATGACTTCTTTCTTACTTCAACTCCTCATTCTGTAGTACCTCGGCAAAGAAAAATAGAAAAGAAAGCTGAAGCTACAAGGAAGGGCTAATGATGGAGGGGTGTTGCTGGTTGCTGTGGTAAGGAAGAGAGTGTCGCCGGCGATAAGGAAAGAAGAAGAAGGTCGTAGTGTGATGATATGATGCCTTTGCGTATGTTTTATTGGGAGGAAAAAGGAAAAGTGAAAGTAATGATGATGATGAAGATAAGATGAAGATGGTAGGAAGATGATAAGATAAGTTGCCATTGTCTCCCCTTATGCAATTGTCGGGTCTGTCATGAAAAAGGAAGTGAAGGGATGATGATGATCTGTGCTTTACATCTTAGCTTCCATTTATGCCATACTTTCATGTTATGCATGTTTGATATGTATCTTCAAAGGGATGATTTTGCAATATTCAAAACATTTGTATAGGGATTACAGTGAAAAAATTTGAAATGTTTTTGTGGTTCAACCAGAATTTCCTGAACATTTGGGTACTTTTCTGACATTTTTCCTGGCCTTTTTTCTTCATTCACGTGTGATTTCCACAATATTTAGTGATCTTTTCTATAATTGTTTTTCTGTCTTCAAAATATGGATTCTGAACCTCCAAGATCACCAATTTCTTTCCAAAACACTTGCAATACAAGATTAAGAACAAGGTAGCATTAAAAGTTCAAGAAATCATTTGCATAAATATTTAACAATTTAGCACCATTTAGCCCCAAATTGCAATTAATTCAATACAAATGTTTATTAGAGCTTAATTTTGCAATAATGCCACAAAAAATGCATTAAAATCCCAATTTAATTATGAAAATTATTTATAAAAATAAGGTTCAATCAAGTGCATAAATATTTAGGACTAAAATTTTCATCTACAATTAGATTTATAATAAGAACCAGAATATTATTTTATTAAAAAAATGTAGGATCCAATATGTTTCGTTCATGAGACATTTAATATATTCTCTCTCCATGTTAGAACTTTTTCTCTCTCTACGGTGAAAAAGCTAAAAGCAATAAATTTTGCCTTATGGTTGAAAGCAGTTTTTTTCCTAAAAGCCCAATTAATCCTACTTTTTTCCTGCTAATCCCACGTTTATGATCCCGCCAAATACCCAAAATGCTCATCCAAACATCACTTGAAGGGTTAGAACTAGCTTTCACTGTGTAAAAGCCACTTTTAGCTCAACTCTTATAGCTCGCACACCTTAATTGACAAGTTATGCTGCCTTGCCCTTGGAGCCATTGTTTCTCGTTGGAATTTTTTTATTAATTGAAAAAGGGTGAGATTCAAACTAATCTCAGTAGTAACATACAATCAATCATATGAAATGTGAAAATTAAATATTCAATGCACCATGTAGTGTAAAATGAAAATTCATACTATAACATGTGTGTACACAATGCTCAGGGCCAAATCACTGTTTGGAACCCCTACTTGTCCGTGTACCACAGCTGAGCCCCCTAACTATAGCTGGGAATGTGCCTCAGGCACAAGTTCATATCACAAAATACAGTAACGTACAACATATCAATATTTACATAATATATGAGAGATAAAGTTACTACCTTTTGTCCCTTTGTTACTCGGAAATAGTTCCTCAACTACGCACAATTGCTCGAGTAAATAATCAGGCCCTAAAATCTCAAATGTATAAGTATTAGGTTAAAATCCATTCATGTACTACTTTAGACACTTTCAAAATATTTGTTTGGTAATATTAGTCAAAAGCTAAAAATTACAAAAATGCCCTTGGGGACCCAGTCAAGGCCCACTGTATTTTTACATATTTTTTCCAAAGGAATCTATTTTTGACCTCGATTTATTCAAAATCACTACCAAATGACTGTTTTTCCCTTGGCAGCCCCTAATTAGGGTTTTGGGGGAGTTTTGGTCATTTCTCTTTCTAGGGCTTTTTTGAAAAAGTATTTAACATAAAACCCACCTAATTTTTCCACCTGAACATAATGGAATCATTATATTATTGAAAATCCAAATCCTTATGTAATGACCCAATTTGGAATTAAGGACTAATGACTCTGATAATGATTGTAATTAGTGTAATTAAACACTTTTAGAGAAATATGATGTAAATTTGATATAAATGTATTTGGTGATTAGAGATCAAGTGTTGAGATCTATCGACCATGGGTCAGAATCCTATGCTTTTCATTTGTGTGAGCTCATAGTGGAAGTGAGAAGATGTTGACATGTGGCATTGTGTGGACCATTGGATGTGGCATAAGGGACAAAAATTCACTTTTCTCTCTCCCTTCTCTCTCTCTTTCGGTGGAGGGCATGGGCTAGAGGGAAAGATCACACTTCATCATCATCATCTCCATATCTCACCATTTCTCTCTCTTTTTCCTTCCATTTCCGGCAGACACAAGCAAGGGAAGAGAAAGAGAAAGCTTTGATTTTAGGTGAGTAATGATCCTCTTAAGCTCAAATCCTCTTCTCTAATATTGTGCACCTCATTGAGAGCTTCATTATGGTGATTTCAGAATCTTGAAAGGTGTGGATTTGGGTGTTGGACGAAATTAAAAGTTGGAGAATCAAGATTCTGGATTTGGCAAAGTTAAGAGGGAAGCATTTGATTCTTTTTGATATATATGTTATGAGTTTTGGATAAGTTCAAGAAATTCTGGAAATTTGCCCTAGTTTATGCCCATCTTCGGATGTATGAGTTTCATAGTGATTGATGTTGGAAATAGTTCATTGTGAAGTTCTTTGAGTATTAGATATGGTTTTGGAGCTTGGAATTTAAGTTGAATGAAATTTGGGTATTGTGTGTCATAGAGACCCAAGGGCATAGATTGTGTTTAAAATGGTATTTAGGTGTTTTGGAGGTTACCAATGGGTTCCCTAAGTCATTTTGAGTGAGTTTGGGCTTTCTGTGAAGTTGGGGAACCATTGGGTGTGGTTTTGACCAATCTTGAAAATTCTATTAGTTGCTGCAATATAGCAATCCGATAGCCTCACTCGAGTACTGCGTGTATTTTCCCTTTTCGTATAGTATTTTGCCTGGGTTCTCATGAAGAGGGCTCAAGTGCACTTCCTTCACCGTGATTGGTGTTGGTGATCACTCGAGTGAGCATGGGATTGCTCGAGTGATAGTGTGTGTACAAGGTTAGGGTTGCTCTTGAGTTGTCACTCGTTGGTTGATGTCAAGAGTGTGCTTCAACACTCGTAAGTGAAACCCTCTCTCCTTAGCATTGGGGGGTATGCTCGAGTGAGCTTGTCCCTTTGATGTTGCATGTGCTCTCAGGTTGTTACTCTTTTTGTTGTACTTTCAGGTACTCAAGTAGAGTTAGAGTCATCACCTGAGTGCAAAGCTTTATGCTCGAGTGATGTGAGCACTTTCTAGCCGAAGTAGCTGCTCACTGTCAAACACTTACAAGTGATAGCCGTTCTCACTCGAGTAAGAGTCTTTCATTACTCGAGTGAGGTCATCTCCACTCGAGTGAGCCTGCTAAAAATCACTGTTTTGCCTTTCAAAAAAGGGGTCTTCAGGGTAGTTTCTCCTAACCCTTTAGGCATATGTCTAGGACTCTAATAGTCACCTAAAGAGTCCTAAATGATAACCAACTTATAGTATTATGGAAATAAGTATTTGGGAAAGAGATTAATAAATTGTCCCTAAATTGATATAGGATTTGATATCTGTCAGACGCATGAGCCCACTGTGCCAAAGAACGTCAGGAAAGATATAGGTAGTGACTCCTCTCCTATACTTTATGTAAATGTATTGTATGTTTGCCTATCATGCATTATGTGTTGTTGCTGCTGCTTTGAGATGCATTGAGATACATTATGGAGCTTTGTGCCTTGTGATTCATTGTGCTTTGAGATGCTTAGTGGAGCTTTGGGATGCTTTATGCCTTGTGATGCTGCTGCATAGTGATTACCACTTAGGCAGGCATAATGATTATAGCGAAAGCTGGCATTGTGATTACAACGAAAGTTGGTATAGTGATTACCGTAAAAGCAGGCATAGTGTTTGCAGTGAAAGCTGTCATTGTGATTACCGCAAAAACGGGCATAGTGCATTGTGATACAGCTGTGAGTGTTGTCGTCTGTGGCGCAAGCCATAGATCATTGTGTTGCTGATGATGCTGGTGAACATGATAACAGTACATGCTTTGTGTTTTTATATTGTATAAGTGATTTGTTACTACTGGGATTCTTTAGAATCTCACTCTTTCCAAATGACTAACATTTCAGACAGGGCATGTGGCTTGAAAGGGAAGTAGCTAACCAGGAGTGGTTAGGGCTAGTAGCGACATACTAGATTTTGGACCGTTGGTTATCTGTTCTAGATTTTGGATTTTGGGATTACTGTATGTATATAATTGTAAATATGGATCTTTTAGATATGTAATCCCCATATTTGGGAAAACTTGAAACCCATTATATATATACAAGTAACCCGGGGTTGTCGGGATTTTGGTTATGTACTCTGATATTTATTATGTGATATAATTGCACAGGTAATTGTATTCGAAAGTGAATGTGAGACCAGATAAATTTTGTTTTAAACGTTTTGCTTGGACACCTCATCTTTTGGAGATGAGTGATTTTAAATGTGATTTTTGTCTTATTGGTCTCTATTTCACTTAAATTTCGTAATTCGGATATAATTACTGTGACGGAGTTACACCTTCCCCCTTTCCCCACTTGGCCGAAACCCTTGATTGAAAAAGTGAAAATGAAATCTTTGATTTTCAACTTCAAATCCTTGTTCCTTTCTACTCCTAATCACTTGATTAACCATTTAAACATCAAATACCCAAGATTTGAGGAAATTTGGGCAGCATAACCTCTTAGGGTTAACACTTCCCAAACTTGCAAATCAAAGTAAACAATCCACAAATCTACCAATAACTTCAACAACAACAACAACAACATCAAAGATTTGAGGGTTTTGAAGTTACCTTTGGATTTCTCTTTCTTTCTCTCTCTAGCCAAAAAGTATCCCTCCTCAAACCTTGAAATTTTGCTTGCTAAACACATGAATCCATGGAGAAGGGAAGCTTAGAGAAGGAATTACACAAACTAGAAGCTAAATCATAAGAGAAATCAAGACTTACCTTGAATTTTTCTCCTCCTTCTCTCTAAAACTTCAAGAACACACACACACACACACTCTCTCTCTCTATCTTTCTTCTCTTCATGGCCATAGATTTTGAGGAGGAAAGATGAAGGAAATGTGTTTTATAAAATATCTTGTATTTTCCCTAATTACTTTAATTACTAAAAATCCCAATATTTTGACTTTTGTGTCACAAAATTACTTGAGTTTTTCTACATGTAACTTGTGTCATAAACTCTAACTAAAATGAAACTAATTTTTCTCTCTTCTAGTTAACCCATAAAGACGCCTAAAAGGATCCTTCATGCTTCAATTTTGGGCTTCAATACACATGTCTCACTACATTTACACATATGTAGCATTTTAATCCAATTAGCATGTGTTTCAATTTCAATAATTATAATTAAATACTTTGCCTTAAAATATTGACACTTGACATATTTAGGATTTAAAATAATTATTTCCCCTTTATTTTCCTTAATTAATTAAAATTAACTTCAATTAATTGGAAAATAATTAATTTTGTGCTTTATTGGCAAAATTACGATTTGCCACTATGTTTTTGAATAAAATTCTTTTTCTTCTTTTCCTTGGCCAAAATTGATATTAATATTAGGGCAAATATTATTCTCTTGTGTTTCTCTACTTTGGGCCTCAATATTAAGTTTTTTGGAAAACCCAAGAATTAATTCCTTAATTTGTTCTAGCCCAATTTTCATGAAAATGAAAATTTAATAACTTAATAAATTTCAAGTTCATAAATATTCACCATTTTATTGAATATTTCCAATAATTACAATACATTTTAGTGAATAAAATTTGAGGTATTACAAATTACTCTTAATAAATATGTCAAAAGCTATAGCATTTTAAACTAAGTGAATGAAGTTCGAAAAGTCAAAAGAAAAACATGTGGTATAATTTGCAATTGAAATAGCTTCTTCAAGAAGCCAATTTCCTCTTCCAAAAGGGGTTATATGACGTCCAACAACGAGAGGTAAAAGGGAAATTAATGTTTGAGATAATTATGCCTAAAGATGAAGTAATATTGGCCAAACAAAACAAGGTTGAAAAGTCAAAAAAGTAAAGCAAGTGTAAATGACCATTGCACATTAAATTCAAGGGGATGTATGAAGATAATTTGAGAAGTTCATTTGGCTCCTCTAAGGTTCCCTTTACGTCAACTTGGAGAGAGAAAAAGGAAAACATTTATGTTCAAGTTAACAAGGGATAAAGCATAAAGTAAAATATGTGATGAAAATGTCAATTAAAATACTATATTTCAAGGAAGTGGATGAAGGATATTTTTGAAATCATTATCCCTCTTCCAAAGCCTCACACTTTCATCCAAACAAGAGGAAGGAAAGAGAAAATACATATTGGAACATAAATGATGACTTTTGGGAATTCATTAGAGCCAAATGAAAAGATGAAGCACTTAAGTCAAAAGTCACATGTAAATTATAATTAAATATTATATTTTTAAGGAGGTGCAAGAGGATATTTTATAAGTTCTTCATCTCTTTCTTTGGACATTATTTTGACCAAACATCAAGAACAAGAGAGAGAAAGAGCTTGGACGAAATACAAGAGCAAGAATGAGCTCAAGAAGTTTAAGAAGCAACTAAGGAATTTCATAGGTTATGCATCCTAATTTATGAACAACTCTCTCTATCTCTAATCTTCATATCCTTCTTGAAATCATGTGTAGCAAGAAAAATCAAGAAAGACAAGGAGGAGAGAGGTCATAGCCTAGAGAAAGAAAGAGGAGGAATCAAAGGTTAACCATTAAACCTTGCCTAACATGTTGATTCATATTTGTTGTTGGTGGTTTCGTTGGTTATTGGCTTGGTTTTCATGACTTTGTGATTTTGGGAAGCTTAAACCCTAAGGGGATGTGCTGCCCAAATTTTGATTAAACATGTGTAAAAGGTGTTTAGGTGGTTAAACAATGGATTAGAGGTGCAAAGAAGGTGTTTGGTTGAATGAAATCACAAAATCTCATTTTCCCCAAAATTAATGAAAGTTTTGGCCAAGGGTAGTTTGGGAAGTTAGAGTTGGATTTTTGTGTTTTTGATGATTTCATTGGGTTTAGAATGACAAATTGTGTAGGGAACCTGTATAATATGAAGTGTGAAGGCTTTACGGTGTGAAATGACAATTTTACCCCAAAAATCCTAACATAGTGGCTACTAAGGGCAATTCTATAATTTGAACATCAATTTGCCAACTCTGAGATCAAAAATGGATTCTACACGCGAAATTGTGTAGGATTAGCCTGGGTCACAATTTTTGGTAAAGTACAGTTAAATTGGGTACAAAGGGATGTAGACCAAGTTCCCCAGAGGCACTTTGGTAATTTCATGGTTTTAGACAAAGATAACCAATACAATGTGTTTAGAATAATACATGAATGAGCAATAACTCATTTATTGTAAATTTGGGATTTTAGGATAGGACAGTAGCCCGAGCTAGACACAGAGTATTGGACCGATAGACAGGTAGGGGAAGGGCGATGCAGGTAGTGAACTTACCCTATTTACATGTATTTGATATTTATACTTGTGTAATGATGGATGTGATTTCTTTACTTGATATTTAGAGCATATTCAATGATGAAGCTCTGCTTTTATTTATGCCATAGCCATTAGTATGTTACATGAAATATTGAACACACAGAAATGTTATTATGTGGCATGCATCTAGTTAAGGCTAACATGTCATGCACTTAGCATATATCATACATACGTTATGGTAATTGTTTACTATTGAGATTTCTTGAATCTCACTCTCTCCCACTAACCATTGAGACATGTGAAAATATAAGGTATGTTGAGAACAGAGAAGACAACTGCACAAGGAAAATGCAGAGGTGGAATGAAGACAATGATGTGTCTATTGTTCTTGGATTAGACTTAGACACTTTGGTAATCCAGCATGACTACACTGCCTATATAGTCATGTGCATATTTGTACATATTATGTTGATTTTAGATTTCTATCTTGTGTTACATTTTTCAATATATTGTATAGATGATACAAATAATTTTTTTGGGTATATTAATTTTTATAAGAAAGTTGTTAATATTCTTATCTTATAGATTTATTTATTATTAGGGCTCAAGAGAAACTACTTTTAATGAAATCAAAAACAAAAATACATACATTTTTTGCACATCTTATTACTTCAACAGATTTTCAACCACTCCTTTTTAAAGTTGATATTTTGTTAATTAATTCTCCATTCCCTAAAATCTCACGAGACGAGATCGGGAAAGGCCTATCCTATATCCTATCCCAGAAAAATGTTAAACCCCTTAACATTTCAATATTTGCCAAGTAATAAAGGCATAGTTCCACAGACATATAGAAATAGAACAAATATAATGATAAAGAGTATTTGTTTACACTCAGGACTTTCGCCATAGGGTTTGAAAAATATATACAATTTTATCCAAAACTATCAAAATAAACTAACTATAACCAATAGCTCCATCTTTTTGACCCGGACATCTCAATTGCTTGTATTTAGCATTTTGCCCCTAAAGCCGTTGGCTTTTGATGGAATATTTTCAAATTTGGAAAAGGGTGAGATTCAAACGAATCTCAATAGTAAAAAACAATCGTTCATATAAAATGCAATAAATAATTATGCCAGGTACCAAATAATAAATAGAATAAATACACTATAATTATGTTTCTTGGAATGTGCACATTTCAAGGCCAACCATTGTTAGACCCCGAGTCAAGGCCAACTACTTGTAGTACCCGACATCCATACCTTAAATGGGCTTTTGATGTCACGCCCTTATTTTAATTTCACATTTACCGAAGTATTTACAGAAAACGATATGTGGTTCGATAGACAACACATGAATAGCATAAATATACTGATAATATGTGCATGATTACGGAAATTTCCCTTAAGGATTCGTACTTTATAATTACAATTAATGTAGCCATACAGGACTACTTGGGTGTCTAAACCCGTCTCAGTGAAATGGAGACATCTTCCCGTCTTCGTTTCGCCACTGCAATCCCTCCTACGATTCTCTTCTTTGTTCTCAGGATACCTTCTATCTTCTCCTGTCTAAATTATTGGTAGGGGAGGGTGAGATTTGAGAGAATCTCAGTAGCAAACAGATACCATAATGCATGCAAGATAGATGCTATGTGTATGATATGTTAGCTTTAACTGCCCCATAATGACATTTCTGCATGCTCAATGTTTCATGCAACAAGACTATGGCTACACATACATCATTATATAAGGAAAGATATCAAATACATGCAAGTAACCCCAAAAATGTGCCCAACTGTAACCCCACCTAATTTTTGCTCCTGAATTCAATGGAACCATCAAATCATTGAAAATCCAACTCTAAGGTCCTCTAACATCCCTGGCCGAAATTCACAGACGCTCAGGGAAAAATTGGGGTTTTTCGGTTTCGGCTCCATAAATGTGTTTATTTCTACTCCTAACCATTTTATTAACCATCTAATCCCTTTAAAATAATAAACCTGTATGACAAATTAGCCGAGCCAAGCCGTGTTCTGCTCTGGCTTCTCACTGATTTCACTGTTCATATGAACAGTGCCAGCTTGCGTTGGGATCCGTGTCAACGCAACATTCTTACCATATAGATCACCAATGAGACGGGGTCTAAATGCATACACCTGTTGAGACATATTTAGTATTTATGATCAGCACATGGGGGTAGCATCGAGACATATATAGTATGGGAAGGTTCAACTATGAACTGGATGTTACAAATAGTTAGTTTCTGGTTCAAAAGAAAAAGCAACTTTCTGTTTAAATAATAGCAACATTATAACCGTAACAAGTTGAGCCAATTTGGCAGCGTTATGGGAAGCTTTGCTATATTATAACCGTAACAGATAACAGATGGTGTTTTTCAACTATATGGGCATTAATTATTACATATTATATTACATATTAAATGATATTGAATATGATATTGGAAATATATGATGTGGTTGGGGTTCACTAAGCATATTCAATTTAAATACCTGACCTCCTCATTACCAGACCCTCACCCCGAACACAGTATACTCTCTCTCACTGATTGTATGTAAGTCTTTCATATTGTTTCTGTCCAGACATTCTGCCAAAATGGCCGGACCATACAGTCACCTTAACAGCATCTAACCTGGGTTAAGTTTTTGGAGAATAATGGTGAAGGTTGATCATTAATTCCCTCGGACTAACTATGACTTGTATGAGTTGGATTTTTACTACCCGAAGATGGTTTTATCTATTGACCTCATTGTCTTTGATGAGAAAGTGTGTTCTTAACAATGTAGTTTGTGTTTTAGTGTTTTGATTTTCTTGACCTTACTGTTGTTTGGAAATCGCAGGGCTAACGGATGATCATTCGTCTGGGTAGTGATGAGGTCATTGATCGATTTGCTAATGTTTTGAAGCCAGGAAAGGTTTTTTACTTCAAAAACTTTATTGTGGCAGAGGGTGGTCAAGGCATTCATAACAAATACCATATCATGGCACTCCCAAACACAACTGTTGAGGAGTACATTGTTGATACACCTAAACATTGTTTCAAAATGGTGGATGTTCTTGACATCCGAAAGGCTTTGCAGCATACATCATGTGCATCAGGTGAAGCAGTTACACCTTGCTTCATTTATTATATCTTCTTTAAAATTTAGTGTCAATACAAGTGCTTGCTGATGCTTTTTGCAACATTTATAGCAGATGTTTGTGGAATTCGTTCTTCTCCTGTTCAGTTTTGTTGGGAGCATGTGCATGGCCTCATAACCCAGGAGATAAGTTTCCAGTTAGAGGACAAGTAGTTAAGTTGTTGTATAGTGAGGTTTTTGTTTTTTTGTGTGTGTTTGTGGGATGTTGATCTAACATCAAGTACATCTCACCAGTGCGATTAGGTTTAGCGTACGTTTGAAAGGTGATAGTACAGTTTATTCATGGTTGGAATATCAACAGTTTAAGAAGATGCAGCACTTGGTGTTGATTGTCCAATATGGTTTGATCAAGAAGGAAGGAGATATAACAACTACAGTCTTTTATTTTGTTATTACATCCATGTTTGAATGTTTGAATAAAGGATGCTATGGTTTCTTGTAATTATTGCTGCTGCAGATGGTAGTTATCATTTTATAATGTCACTCATTGTCTCAAAGAGTCCAGACATGTTTTAAACTATCCAAGTAATGTATGAAATAATAATGTTATGGTTGTATGTTATAAAAAACATTCAAACAGTTATAAAAAAAGACATTGAACCAGATAATGTGCACCATTAAGCACCACAGAAACAGTTGACGTGATATGCACTTGAACTTAAAATGTTGGATTGAGGTTAGGTTCTTCTCACATTTTTCATTGACAAGTTAACTTTATTAATGAGAAATGTGAGAAGAGAATGACAGTATTTCTAGAGGAGCTTTTGATACGTGTTTACAAGGGTATTCAGCTTGTGATACATGAGTGGCTAATAGTTCTAAGGTTGTGAAGTAAATTATTGACATATCAGTGGCTACCATACTGACTAAGGATGGTAGTGTTGTGTTGAATAGAGGAGGGTATGTAGTTAGTTACTAATATCATAAACATTGACCACTATGAAGAGGTTAAAGGATTGTGAACTTAAAAGTATTAATATTCATTATGGTAGAGCAATAGTGATTTTAAACTGCGTGTTTTGTTGATATATGGTGGCTCTGAGGTCTTTTGAATAGAAAAAAATAGGCACCAAACGGGTTCTAGTTATAGGATGCTGATTTGAAGTTACTTGTATCTGAAGATAATGGTTTTGATTTGAATAGTTGGGTTTTGGTTTTCTCCCTGTCATTTAACATGTTAGAGTAGGGTGCTAAAAACAAATAAAAAAGCTCTTCATCCGTTGGGTTTTGGTTTTCATCATTGGATATCTGTTTTATTTTATCCAAAGGTGTCTTACCAAAAGTTGACAGTTGGAAAAGCTAAATGTTGCATACGTTTATTGACCATTGGTTATAGTCTGTTGTTGGTAGGTTATTGCTTGTAGGAAAGTGATTTGTATCGGGTATTGTGTTGACAGAATGTCAACCTCAAAAACTGGGGATTAGTACAACTTCATTAATGAAAGTACCAGCCTTCATAATTTGCTATCAAGGAACGTTTTTTACCATTGGTTATTGTCGTCTGCTGTTAGTTAAGATTTTCTTGTACATCTGTGAGTTGTATGAGGTTTTGTATAGGGTTTTGTGTTGACAGAATGTCAACTACAAAGACTGGCAACAAGCACAACTTTTTAAATGAATGTACCAACCATCATAATATGCTGGCAAGGTTCAGACAAACCTTCTGATCAAGTTAGAAAACAAACTATATTAAGTATATATCTTTTTAACACAACAAATATATATGAGTGCTGATTCCAACTTACCGGCTCTTTCTGATTGTACTTCCCAAGCAGACACATTATTACAGGTTCAACTCCAATTGCCTGAAATATGAGATCCAACATAAATATTTATCTTGAATTTTTTCTCCATAATAGATTAAAATTAAATGGTAGACATCCTATTTGATTTTATTCATCATATTGATGATAGCTAATAGATAATCAGTTAACTATGACGTCAAGAAAAATTTGTTATTACTCCCTTGAATGTGAATTCTAATTCTAAATATATGAATAAGATAGTTAGTTTAAAAAAATTAAATAGATTGGTCAATTTAGGAATCCATTTGTTAAGTCCATATGATATGATTACCGTTGTTGTTTTTTATTTGGATATTGTTGTTGGTAAATAATATTTTGTTGAATAGCCTATTGGAGATATGTAGGGGCTTGGGGCTCAATCCTCAAAGGAACGTTGGCAAGTATTTCTTAAGTCATCTTAACTTAAGCCCTCACCTCTGCCAGACTATAATGTGAGAGTAGTTTCCATTGTTTCAAAGCAACGTTTTTTGACCATTGGTTATACGCCATAGCTGTTAGGTAAGATTTTACTTGTACACCTGTGAGCTCTATGGGTTTTGTATAAGGTTTTGTGTTGACAGAATGTTCAATACAAAGACTGGCGACAAGTTAAGATCTGCCTATATCTTGCAAACACAGAGCTCACCCGATCATGTTAAGATCTGCCTATATCTTAATTGAACCTGATGAGAATTGACAGGTTAATCTAATATTAAATGGTATAGGCCATATAAGAAAGTTTACTACAAAAACATGAATCGTGAAGTTATAAACTTTACCAAATATGATATGTTTGCATAGCAATATCCCAGTTCCCAACGTCAGATATTGACATTGACCTGAGTGAATCATATTTTGTTCAGTAGCCTATGGTAGACTTGTAGGGGCTCAGGGCTCAATTTTCCTTAAGAGTTCAGATTATGGCAGTAGTTTCTAAGGAATGTTGGCAAGTTTTGGTTAAGTCATCTTAACTTAAGAGTTTAGCTTTGCCAGGCTATAATGTTAATATCTGTCTACATCTTGCAAGTACTGACCTCACCCAACAAAATTCACTTTTACCAAGCCCTCTTACTTATTGCAACCGATTCATTATATTTCCTTTGCACTATCCCAGTTCCCAACTTCAGATTTTGACATTGACCTAAGTGAATCATATTTTGTTTAGCAGCCTATTGTAGACTTGTAGGTGCTCGGGGCTCAATTGTCCTTATGAGTTTAGATTAAGGCAGTAGTTTCCAAGGAATGTTGGCAAATTTTCGTTAAGTCATCTTAACTTAAGAGTTTAGCTTTACCAGACTATAATGTTAACCTTTCTTGGCTATATCTTGCAAACAATGACCTCACCTAATCAAAACAAGATCTGCCTATATATTACATCTAAATATTACCTTTTCCCATCCCATTATTGCTCTGAAACACATATGTTGAAAAATTAGTTTTGTTTGAAATTATTTCTCGTGCCCCTTTTTTCCCCAAAAACTTGAAAGATTGAAATTTTATCATTTATGCAACAAATGAAATCTAAAGGAACAAAATTTCGGAAAGAATATTAAATTAAGCACTAACAAATCATTGGAAAAATAAAATTTCAAACCTGCTCTTGAGCCTGCATGCCAGCTGCATGGCTATCTCCAGTAAACATAGAAGTCTTGATATCTAGTAAGTTTAGGTACCCTATACCTTCCACTACTCCAGATCAGCAGTATCTGAAAAAATAATATCAAAGTCAAACAGGAGTTACTGCTAAGTATATATTGCCAATAGTCTTTTCTCATTGATAGCCACCTTCTAAAGGATACATAGTGGTTGCAAGAAGGCAAAAAAATAGTTCAATACAAAGAGGAAAGGACAAATAGCATAATTGCCAGTCACCTCCAACCATAACCCTCCACCAAAAATTATAAAAGTTTCACAATGTAGACATGCTTCATAGAGAACATTCATCTGATTGACGAAAATTATGGAAAGCTAGAAGTCTATGACCACCAATATGCATTCCCAGGGAAATGAATCAAGAATTCACAAACTTGAATGTCCTAACTATTTAGGCGTATAGATTAATAACCTTACATTAAGAACCTTAATTCAAGATCCATGCAATACAGTTCCACCTCTTAGGCCTTGAGTGGAAGAGAACAGCCACCTAATGAATTGATTATGCTTCTAACAAAAGACAAATTTAAAGCCAATAATAGCACTAAATGCAGAAGACAGATATCACAGCATTTTTCAGAATGTTCAAATACAATTAAGTTACTTAATTTCCAAATTTCAGTGAAGCCTATAGTTGTAAACTAGTTTCAAACTGTATCCTATCTATTCTTTTTTTCCTTAGAATGATTTATTGTATTATCCTACCATTAACATGTTCTAGATTTAATTATAGAAAACTCTATGTAATCAAGAATAGAGTTCTCATATCAGAAGCATAGACACAGCATGAATACTGGAAATTATGTTTATCTCCTGCAATGATTTAAGAGTATAACAACACAACTCAAACCACCAATTTTGCAAACAAATCAATAAACCTCAAATGTCCAGCAGAGGCACCCAATGATTTGCAATTTGTTTAGCAAAGGCCAATCACCAAGTTATGCAAAATTAAACATAATAATAATCATAATAATAATCATAAAGTACTTCACTGTAGAGTCAGCAAAATTACACATGCAAGCAAGGTTGAGAGCCATGGTGTAAGTTATTATCCATCAAAATGTCATACACTCCAACGGATTAATTCATCCACTATGTGTAAAAGTAACATTGTTTAAAAAGTATCTAATCACAGATAGTTTCAGCTGCAACTCACTTCACAGAAAGCATAAAACATTGGCTGTTGAATTACGGTTCAAGTGTGATAAGCATCCAAGGTTCAAGTCTTAGCTTATGCTAGCTGATATGCTGAAAAGTTTCTCCATAGACTTTAAGAGCCAGGGGAGAGAAGTTTGTAAAATGTAATTAGTAAAAAAATTTTAAGGCCACGGACAGTTTGTGCAAAAGGTGGAAGATAAATCATTCTGAATGGTACATTGCCAAAACAACTCAAGACCACAGATAAATTCATAGTAAACAAAACAATACTACGGTTTTCACATAATGTAGGAGTTGGATCCCTTGAAATTTTTCATTGATAAAACCTTTCCTCTTAACTCATGTGTGAACGAAGCCATTCTTATCTACCGCCACTGCCTAAGAAAAAAATATCAATAAGACATTGTAGCTGAGGCAGTAAATGAAGTAAAAAATGCACCAAGTAGTGATATTTAATATATTAAATTATAAGACCACTGTTGCCTTGGCTTAAACATTGAAAGCATAATTCACATTCAAAAGGTTGGGGAACTGGAAGAAAATTCAAGAGTCAACCCAATTTATATCCTATAAAATAGGAATAGGAAGAGCAAATTAAGCTTACAAAAAAGTGTTGTTTACTCCTAAAAAACATGGCCATCTCAGTAGTAAACAAAGACCTCAAACACAAGGCATCTTAATAGATTAATTAGCCCCACAACATACCTTAGCGTTGCAAGTTCAGAGGTCTGCATCTGAATACCAAAGGAACGTGCTTGCAACATTGTAATAAGAATCTAATTGAGAATCCTCAGCGACGGACTTGGTCTGTATTTGAGAGGTGTTTTGTGGAAGAGTAATTAAAAGAATTTGTATTGAATATACAAATTAAAGGAATTTGCAACATGCACACAAGTTCATATATTTTTCATGGAAAAGAATTTTACAACAGAGGTAAAGGAACTAACAAATAACAAATTGAGTTGACTCTTGAATTTTCTTCAAGATAATGAAGAAACAAAGAGATAATAGTACAATTGACTATTTATATTCGTGGACTTGCGGTTTTCATAAATAAATTATTTGTCAACAATTTTTGAGACTACAAATGAAACAATTAAATGACTGGCTTACATGCTTTAAGGACCAAATGAAACAAGATTATAACACACAGGAGGAGAGAGAAACCTGCTCCCGTATCTTCCTAACAACCATATTCAGACTAGGCCTCCCTTTAATTCTTCTTTCTTCAGGGTTAAAATGTATATCATCATCATATAAGCCATCCATGTCATAGCTTTATCCCTGAGAAAGCAACATTGTTAGTTCCGCTCCTCAAAGAAAGTAGAACACTCGGGCTTTGGAAGCAAAAAAAAAGTTTTCACAAAATTCAATTCTTCACAGCATATTGAGAAACTACACAATACAAGCCAATTCGTCAATTAGTCTAATTAGAATTTAACCTAAGGTAAAAACACAGATAAAGAAAGCTAAGACATGCAAGGCTGGTAAATATTGAGTTACCAGTACTACCATATCTATGTAAGACATATGATTAGTCATAAGTGTAATAGGTATAAAAATTAAATTAAGGAAAATACATAATTTTCAGCTATCGCTTGTAGCAAAGTAGATGCCTTCTTTCTCAGATTTTGCATCTAAGGTGGTCCATCAACACACACATCACATCTGTATGGCAGCATGTCCATTAGAAAATGCCAAAATATCAAGGTTTAAATGGATTGGTAAAGTAATGTCACCATTAAGACCATCAAAGCCGCAGTGCTAAGAAAAAAGTAGATTAGGGATATAGCCCTTATCTACAAAGCCACGTGAATTGGAAACTTTAATGTACATACAGGATTTCCTCTAAAATATTCCATAGCATAGAAAAATTTTAACTAAATTCAGAAATATTCCATAATAATGGAGACGAAGTGGGCTTACATGAGAGACTTTTCATTATAGAAGTCCTATCCAAAGTACTTCACTAGAGTCTCTGCCCTACAAGATGAAGTATTCATTCTATATCTGCATATACAATGAAAACTAAGAACATGTTACATACCACATAGGCCAGGTTAAGGTGTACTAATACCCAAGGAAATATTAGATAAGATAGAGATAGACCTGTTGCCAACCATAATGGATGATTCTTCTGACATTCAATTTGTCAATCCCCATTCCAACAGCCACTGTTGCAACAACAACCTGAAAATGATAAAGCATGTGTATTTCATCAATTTATAAACATCAATACAATTTTGGGCAATGAAGAAAATGATTTAAACTTGATAAGTTCATGTACAACACGGGGACATATATAAAAAACAAGTTAGAGCCATGCCTCAATAAAGACCATCACAGCCCTTCGGTTTTGTCCCAACTCTTCCCGGACAGAAATCAGTAGACCCAATACCTTTAGTCTCCTGCTCTCTGCATTGCCGGCGTCTTCTGTGTCCAATACTGTCTCCTTATTGCTTGGTGATTAAAGGAGTCTGGGATGGTGATGCATAGCTGAAGCTGAACTGTTGAAGTCTGAGAAGCTAAGGGGGACGAACCTCCATGGATGCTGATGAAATGCCAAATTAGGGTCTGGATCTTTGTCTGGGCAGATGAGGAATTGGGTGAATGCCAGTTATAGTATCGGATTGGGATTGAGGAGTGGGTGTCTGTGAGAGGTGTCCAACCTTTTTTTTGCCAGGTGGAGGGGTGACTAAGCTAGATAGATGATAAAACGAGTAACAGTGATGAAAAGTAATGAGAGATAAGAAAAGGATGTGGGCATATTAAATAGTTTTATTATTGAGAATTATTCCTGATTTGATGAAAAGTTACTGTTCTGGTATGGCCTACGAGGGGACCACGCTATTGAATTATGAGGTAGGGAGGAGCAGAAAAGAGGAAGCAGAATTAGCATTCACATTTTGAGAGTCACAATTATCTTATTATCCTCCGTCAAACCATCCGTGAATCTTTTACAGTTTGACTCTCTCATTTATGTTTTACACTTTTGGGAGGAATCATAAAAATCCTACCCGCCAACATAACAAATGAGAAATTCCCAAGTATTCCTACGGAAGTGAAAAATAATAAATAAATAAATAAATGTGTGGGTTTTTTAACTTTATTTATTCTTGAGCAATTTATTTATTCTTGAAAAATAAAAAATAAATAAAAAAAATTTATTTATTCTTGAATCAGATGTCCTTATTTTTTTTGGTTATTGCATTTAATTTCCTGGTCAAAAGTTTAGCTATGGCATTAGGTTCTTGAATTTTTTGAATAGAAATTTTCTTGCTTTTATTTAGAATAAATAATTGGTAGCCTTATATTTATTTTTGGAGTTGGATAGTAGAGTTATTTTTTTGGATAGAGTGGTACCATTTTTTTAAACAAAATTATTTGATTATTTTTGCCCTCATAAAAATCACAATTTGGCGGATTTCCCATTATGAAGGGAGGTTAAAAGTAGGTGAGTTGATGTATCTTGTGTTGTTAATTAATGTGTGTAAGTTTAATCCTTTGTATGTGATGACTCTTATGTTTGGTTATGATTGCAGTCCCTGCTGAGGTTCGTTACAAAGAAATATATTTTGAATATAACGCCAATCCAAATGTCGAGAATGGAGATAGTGGTAATGAGTCTGAATCTCCCGAAGGTTAGGTTTGGTCTGTAAAGATTTGTCATAAGTATTTTGTCATCAGTGTGTGACATATTTTTATTTATAGGTGTGTGCATTGGTGGTTTTGATTTATTGGATGACAACAATAAAGTTACGTTGGAGGCAATGCATGTTAAGAGAAATGAAGTACATGGTTAGTGGTAAATGGTTTATTTGTTCATGAGGTTGTGTTTATTTTTTCGTTAATTTATTTTGGTTTGTCTATTTTTGAAGGCTACATCAACGAAGGAGATGCGACATATCGTTGCCAATTATTTGGTGCTGGGTTATGGTTCAATGAAAAAGTTGGAAATTCAAGTTCATTGAATGCTCTATCATTTTCAATATGTTGCCTTAAAGGAAAAGTTCAGTTGCCATTGATGACAGCTCCGCCAAGTGAACTACATAGCTTATTCTTTGACAAAGGAAAACCTGAATCTAAGAATTTCCATGAAAACATAAGGTCATATAACAATATGTTCTCATTTACTTCTATGGGTGGGAAGATTGATTATTCCAAGAATAGGGGCGGTGGTCCATACACCTTTGTTCTATCTGGGATGAATTACCATAAGATTGGGAGTCTTCTACCTCCTGAAGGTCAGAAGCCAGTTTATTCTCAACTGTATATATATGACAAAGATAATGAAGTCCCAAATCGTATAGAAGCAGTGAGGTAGGGATGTGTCTATAATTACCATTCTTTAATTTGAAGGTGTCTTGTGTCCTTGTAGTTTTTTTCTAATTTGATATGTTTTGAGTCACTATTATTGTTGATAACTAAAGTGATGAGCATTACTGTGCTATTTTTTGTTTAACAGCAAGCATTTGAAGGAATCTAACATTGACAGTGAGATAGTTGCACAGATTAAAAAGGTTCTTGATAAGGTTAATCCGTTTGTCAAACAGTTTCGTGTGGCATCATCGATGATACGAAAGGCTCAAAACCATGACATTAAAATTTTCCTTATAAGTAATAGGCAGCAGGATGGTCGTGTGTACAACTTGCCAACTGTTTCTAAAGTTACAGCACTTATTATAGGCGATATTGACATGAATTTTGGCAGACGAGACGTCATTGTGCATGAGTTGTCAGGGTCACCACAACGTATTGATGAACTCCATCCATCTTATCTACCCCTACAATACCCAATTTTGTTCCCTAAAGGTGAAGATGGGTATAGAGAGGACATTGAACACCGTGAGGAGATGCTAAGTTCTACAAAGAAAAAGAAGAGGCTTAGTTTAAGGGAATATTTTGCTTATAGGTTGATGTCAAGAGATGGCGAGGTATCTACCATCTTAAAGGCTGGCAAATTGATGCAACAGGTCATTGATCCAAAAATGCAACAACTAATGTTGTGTATAAAGAGGTGTTTAGGAACCTGACATAACATAGTTAATGAGGGTGTATTAAACACAAATGTTTAGGTTAGTTCCTTCATGGAATGTTTTTGTAATGAAGATGTCATGTATTTGAGGTGAACATATTTTGTGTACCAAGTTGGTTGTATGTTTGTATTTGAAGAAAATGCTTCCTGTGCATCGCGCGGGGGAGTAAATGATAGTTGAGTTATAACAACCATTTAAACTAAAATTGGGCAGCATAACCCTTAGGCATAACCATTTCCAATCATTTAAACCAATGACAATCCGGTGAAATTTCACCGATTAAATAGTCCACAACAATAGAATAGTTAATATACAAAGGTTTGGAAGTTACCTCAAGCTCTCACTAGCTTTCCCTCTTCTTGGCTGAAACCCTAACCTTCCCAAGGGCTGAATTGAGCTTTCAAAACCTTAAAATATATGAAAGAGTAGCTTAGGAGTAGAGTTATACACATTAGGTAAGGATTTACCGAAGACATCAACTTACTGTACAAGATCTCTTCACTTTCTCTCTCTAGAAAATATCTTCTATTTCTCTCTCTATTTCAGGTCTGTTTCACGCTGGAATGATCTTGGAGAAAGAAGATGATATATTTTATAATATATCTAATGTTATTTTATTTATTTCCTTTGTTTTCGGATTTCAGAAATTCTGGCAGATTTTCTGCCCTAACTTTGAAAAATCATAACTAATTCTAGAAAAATCGAATTGGAGTCATTCCAAAGGCTATGGAACCACTTATTGAGTCTAGTTTCAAGGAAAAATATAGAATTTATCCATTTAGAAGCGAAAAATTCCATCTTTGGTTGCTGCTCCAAAAACTTTTTAGTTTTTCTAGGCTAACTTCAAAAATTCATATCTTTTTGTATATATCTCTATTTGAGTCTTATGACCTATCCAATTAAAGCTTATGATGTATAATTTCACCTTATAAAATTTCATAATTTTTTCTCATCATTTGGTCATACAAAAATATATGACAAGCTCACTGCCTCATAGGCGATTTCACCGAAAACATAATTATATTCTCCAAAATTCACTATTTTATTTTCTTTAATACCTTAAGGATATAAGGAACATTATTAGAGAATAGATTTGGGACATCTACTACATTGGGATTTAGCAGTCCACTTATTTCAGGCTTATTCTCTAGCCTCCAATCCCAAAATTCGGGGTATTATATTTGACCACAAATTGAACAGCATACCCTCTTCGTACTAAATTCTCATAACTGGATCCTTGTGGGGCCGTTAGGGTATTGGTGCTTCTCCCCCAGACGGTATTAGTGATTTTCCCACACCAGTTAAAGAGTGCATTATATATATCACAGAAGATGGCATACACAAAGCATATATAAGTTTACATAGTGTATGAAGAATAGAGTTACTACCTTAGGTGTCAACACCCGTTTCCATTTTGATACATACAGAGTAATAGAGACCATGTTCCACAGGAATACAAAAAAGTACAAATATACTGATAATAAATATTTATTAACAGACCGAAATCAACCGTGCAGAATTTGACAATATTTACAACTATGTACAGAATATCCCAAAAATATACCAAATACAAACTATATAACCACAACCCTCATCAAGGGAAATGTGCCCATCAGTTCCCCTTAACAGTGTCCTTGCCTTTTGTTCTGCTGGCATCCGCTAAGACATTTTTGTTTAGAAAAAGGGGTGAAATCCTAGGGAATCCCAGTAAAAACATACTATCGACACATAAAATGTGAGAATTAAATATGCAATGCACCGTATCAAGTAAAATGAAAATTCATGTATACACAAAGTTTCAAGGCCAAACGCCGAGTTAAAACCCCTATGTGTACCTCAACCGAGTCATCGACTATAGCTAGGCAATACCAGTTTACCTTGGCTGGGCATCGAACCAAAACCAGGTAATGTGCCTCTAGCACATAGTCATATCACAAAATACAGTAACACATATCATATAAATATTCACATAATATATGAGAGATAGTAGTCCTTACCTTAACCTTTTCCTTGTCTCGTAAAGTCTGCTTCATGAAACGTGCTAACGATAGGCGTCCAACTCAGTCCTAAGATTGCGAATGTACAAGAATTAAGTTGATACCCATTCATGTGCTACTTTATACTCATGGTATTGGTTATCTTTTGGGTTATTTAGACAACTATTGGAAGCTCAAAAAAGTGCTCATGGGATTAGAGAAGTGAAACCAATCAAAAGAGTGAAAATGCTAAAATAGGGGTCTTGGCCACAACCATAAGTCTACTGGCCACGACCAAGAGAGGTCAGAAAGTTTTGGGCCACGGCCAAGCAATCATTTGGCCGTGGCCAAGAAATCATGTGTTCTTGGCTCAATTTCTAAAAATTATAACTAATTCCAAAAAAATCGAAATGGACTGTTCTAAAATTATATGGAAAGTTGTTTAAGTTTAGTTTCATGGAAAAATATGAAGACCATTATCTACAATCACAAAATTCTAGAATTTCATAAATTCCCATGTTGCTCCAGAATTAAGTCCAAAAATAGGGCAAAAAATTGCTTATAAAATCTATCAAATTAAAGCCCAGGATGTCTACTTTAATCTTGAAAAGTTCCATTTCATTCTGACTTGATTAGGTCAACGAAATACATGACAAAGCAACACTGCACTGTAGGAGATAAGAAAACAACATGCTTTTTACACTTCAATAAATTCCCTATTTGTGTACAAATTTTCAAAAATCATGATCACTTATATTCCCACACAATTTTCCCTTATCCAATGGAACCACTGAAATTGCCAAATTCCAACTCTTTATCCTGTGTTCATCATCTGGACGAAATTAAGGTTCTTGGTAGGAAAAATGTGTTTTTGTGTTTCAACTTCAAGGCTTACTTCTTTTCACTCCTAATCACTTGACTAACAATTTAATAATTTTCTAAACATGATTAGACTAAATTTGGGTAGCATAACACTTAAGGTTAGCATTTTTCCCAAATTTAGAAATCATATCAAATCAACCCCAAAACCACCAATCATTCCAACAATAACAACCAAAGATTAAAGTTTATGGAGTTACCTTTGGCTTTTTTTGCTTGCTCTCTCTAGAAGTTACAATTCCTCTCTCCTTAACCTTGAAATATGCTTTCTAAACAATGAGTTTCATGGAGAAGAAGATATTAGAGAGGAGATTATACAAAAAGAGGAAGCTTGATCATATGAACATACAAGCTTACCTTCTTAGATTTTTCTTAGTTGAGCTATCCTCCTTCTCTCTATATTTCTTAAGGTCTCTCTCTCTCTCTATTTTTCTCTTGCTTGGCGTGAAATGGCTAGAAGAAAGCTGAAGCATGGCTTCATAAAAGTATTTCACATTTTCCTCTTATTATTATTATTCCAAAATTCCAATTTTTGACACCTCATGTACTTGACTAAATTTGTTGACACTTTCTCTTTCTTTGTTGGTGTGCCTAGGTGTGAAAATGGAAGAGGGAAACATGACTAGAGCTTTACCATATCCTGCCATTTTTTCTTAATTAATATTTAGTCATAAATCCAATTTATGACAACTCTTTGTACTTGGCCTTATCTACTTCCAATTAGTCATAAACCCCCAATTGCAATTGAACTAACTTTTCTCCTCCCCTCTTGCTAGCCCAACACGTCTTTAGGGTCCTTCCTAAGCCCCAATTGGGCTTTTCTCTATTTGCCTTAACTTCACACACCAAATATTATTATTTTATGATAATAACACATGTGCTCAAGTTCAACAATTACTATATATTTCTCTTTAGCTTGAAATAATGCTACTTGGCATAATTTGTTGACCAACACTTATTTTCCCTTTCATTTTCATGTATGGCAAAAATATTAGGAGAAAAGGGAAATAATAATTATCCAAATTAATTTCATAATTATTCTGCCTATTTTATCATAAATATGAACATTTATAAAATTCCTAAATTCTAAATTCCTAAATATTCACTATTTTATTGAATTTCCCCAAATAATTACAATATATTTAGTGAATATAAAATTTGGGGTGTTACATTTCTCCCCGTCTTAAATAAATTTCATCCCCAAAATTTGCTACATCTTTACAATCATAAATTCTGGGTAATGCTTTCTTGTACTTTCTTCTGATACTATGCTCTTATCTCTGAGCTGCTTCTCCTATCGATCAATAATTTGGTCAAGTATGACTTTGTACATCTAATAATCTCATATATCCATATCCTCATGTTTAATTACATATTCTTGATAGATTGCACTCACCTATCCTTGATCTAAGCTTTTTAAATTACTACTCTCAAATCCTTATGTGTCCCACTGACATAATTACCACTGATAAAAATCTGCTTAGACAGACTAAGATCTTCAAAATCCTCAATTAGCTTTTTGTTCATAAATCATGATATCTGCCACCTGTACTATTTTACACACTACTACAAAAAGGGGCTATAACGTCCCAAATTTGGCACATTTAACGTCCCAAAACGGGGGGACGTATATACTGGGGGCGTAGTAAGTTGTAAGAAAAGACGTCCCAAATATTAGGGACGTCTAAAGTGAGACTTTAGACGTCCCAAATTGTAATTTGGGAGGTTTAAAGTCCCTCCCTGGGGGGACTTTAGACGTCCCAAATTACAATTTGGGACGTCTAAAGTCCCCCCCAGGACGGGACTTTAGACGTCTCAATTCTTAATTTGGGAGGTCTAAAGTCCCTCCCTGGGGGTTTTTAGACTTCCCAATTCTTAATTTAGGACATCTAAAGTCCCCCAGGGTGGGACTTTAGACCTCCCAAATTACAATTTAGGACGTCTAAAGTCCCACGGGGTGGGGGACTTTAGACCTCCCAATTCTTAATTTGTGACGTCTAAAAGTTAGGTTTTTTTATACCATAATTTACATTCTGTATTACCCAGCGAATTCAAACTACAGAAACAAAATAGAAGATAAACCACATTGTCCGTTACAAACTGGTAAGGACATCCAGCACTACAATCTTTACTATATATACATACAATAACCTTTTATACAACCTACTACTACATATATCAACAAAAACAACCAGAAAGTGTCAAAACGCTGTCATCACACAACTACAAACTGATATAAAATAAAAAGTTTACTGCTCTATATGTTGAAGAAGATGTCCAGCCAAAAGATCTCTGATCAAATCAAGGTCTTCACGTAGGTAGGCATCTTCATTATCAAAAATCTAAAAATTAGAAAGTAAGCTTTGATGAAATGAATCTTAAGCAAATGAATTAATTAGCATTTCGATTAGAACACCAAAAATATTATCATTTGAGAATGAAGAAGCGATTACCTTTTCAAAATTGCTAGTAATTCCACTTTGAGTTATGTTATACATATAAAGTATAACATAATATCCGCATTCAGTGTTGCCAGGTTGCCGAGGGCACTTTAAATCAAAGGGATGCAATTGGTTGTTAAAATCAATAAAGGTATGTCTAAAAGGACCGTCAATGAAACAATTAGGTAGGATCGAATGTACTTACTATCGGATAAAACCACTTTGGCTTTTTAACAACTGTACCCTCGCATGACCCACCTAGGACTCTATATGTTTGACAAGCACTATCATGAAAAGCAAAATGAACAGAAATTAGAACCATTCCTTTTTTTAAGAGTCAATGAAATACAAACAGAATAACTTACATGTCGAAGTCGGATTTTGTATCTCTGTCTGGCTTTTTACTCAAGGGATCAAACCAATAGACTATGTTGCAGCGGGGACATATAACACACAAACTCCAGTGGTAACTTTAACAACATGTACACATTAAAATGAAGTTAGATGAGAAGACAATTATTTATTAAACTTCTTAAATTGACAAAATGTAAATACGAACCGTTGGACAATGGGTGCTAGATAATAACGAAGTTTGGTTTGTGCCATTGCGTAGACGACATAGTGAGTCCTATGCGCCACAGTACAAGTATCCCCTGTCGTATTCGCAGGACATAAGAATCCATACCAATCACGTCTTTCCATGTTTGTGCAGAGATCGTGGAAGGTGCTATAATAGAATTAAAATAAGGAATCAATTATTGAATGTATGAAATCAAAAAACCACTAAATGAATTCTATGGGAAAATTGAAAAAAAAAACTTACCGGACTGCAAATTTCACCCAGCCTGCATCTATCTCCTCCAACCTGATAAACTGCTTGAGATCTGTATTGTCAATCGTGTAGGGATACTCCACTTGGCCCACAATCCCTGGAGGCATCTTCAAGTCAATCTGTTTAATGGCCTTATAGATCTGTAGCAACCATGCTAAGTAGGGCCATTTGCTCGTAGCTTCGTCATCCTTTTAGAACATCAAAAAACAAATTGTTATTAGGATGCCAACAGATTTTCAGTAACAGTAAGGTAATTCCTACCATTGGAGGTGTTGCGTCTGAACCAATTATATTGCGAGGCCAAAGGATGAAAGATCCTATCGCTTGACCTAACGTGCCAACCTCTGGATCAGGAACAGGGATGGCTGTACATTCTTCCCCCTTTCTAACACCCGTCACATTCACCCTACGAAAATCCTCTGGAATTTTCTGATGATGGTAGGTGGTAGCACGTGTGTGAACGAGAGCATCAGCAACAACACGCAACAGTGGATCATCCAAATAAAGGGTACAAGGGTCTCCTGACACTGGAGTGGGAGAAGGGTCGCCAAGTGGTTCCTCCAGAGGGTTGTAACTTCCTCTGGTGCTATTGAAGGCCGGGGATTCTTGAGTTCTATGCTCGTCCCTTGCCCTTTGTGCTTCAAACATCTTTTCCATTTCAAGTTGAAGCTCTGGCAACAGCTCTTGTCGGAGCTTGTCGTGAAGGTTGGCCTCAATCTCTCGTTCGAGCTCCTCTCAAATCTTGGCCACAACGTCCTTACTAGGTCCAGCTTGTGACGAATAACATGGGTCTTGTCCAAAATACCTCACGGCACTAACTCCCCGTGTCTCTCCTCGAACACAACCAAGGTCATCTGCCTTCCTAATAGCCGTTGACAAGATGTCCATCCGTCTACTTAGATTGAATGAACCTTGGCTACTTTGCTCGTCCAGTTTATCCTGTAGTATGCAGTTTATCGTAAATGTATCGAAACCACTCGCGATATGTAAAAAATTAGGTACTTATGGTATAACTACTTACAATCCTCGCAGCAACCTCAGCAACAGTCGGATTTATGTACTTCCCAGCCTTAATTCTCCCTGCTTTCCATTTTTTGTGACGTGGAGGAGGTGTCGGGGCCTGGATAACAATGCTAGGATCAAATTCCGCTGCTTCCTTCATTTTCTCTAACTCTTCTTGCATCATTTGCCACTCAAGCTTCCGATATCCACCGCGAGACATGAAATGTTGATATTTATTTTCTGCTTGCCTCTGTGTATTTGCTGTACTTAATTTCTATGAATGAAAAACAACAAAAAATAAATCAACGATATAAAGTATATGAAAATTACAAGTTATATATCATGATGATAGAAATCTTACCAAAAACTCAGGATATGCTCGTGATGCCGCAAACAACCTCCAATCCTCTGGAGACAAATATGTATACTGTGCACATGGATCCTTACCCCTAAGGGCCCCTCGAATGTACCGTGCTGTTAGCTTGTTCTTGAAACCTTTCCATCGTACACGAACCTCATCAATCCAGTGCTTATACATCTCCTTGGTGTCTGGGACATCGTATGTTTGCTGCAAGGCAAAACATAAGATTATTATATTTGAAACAATAAGAACAAAGCTACAATGCATCAAAACTTACATACCAAAAGTTGCTGCCAAATCATGTCTTTCATTTTTGGGGGAACCAATATCCAATTATCGTAGGTAATGCGTACTTTGCTTCAAGCCAAAAACCCTACGTAGCTAATGAAGTGGTCTTCCTCAGGACCAACTGGATTCAGATTGTCATCGAAGTCTATATGCAGTCTCTCCTGTTGATGTTCATGACGTGCAACCAATGCTCCCATCTTTGTACAGCCTCTAACCGTCCTTCTTGCAGGGGTTCATCTCTAGGCCTTTCGTCATTGCTAGAGCTTTCATCATCTCTACGCCTCTCGTCATCACTAGAGTTGTCCATATTCCTGTTAACACAAAAACATCATCAGAAACATAAATAAATTGCAATAAAACCGAAATAAACAAATCGGGAAGTAAAACAGAAAAAACACAGTTCTCGTTTATAAATTAAGGTCTTACTCTATATTTTTTCCTATAGTCCTTCACCATGGTCATTTCTTACAGCATATTTGTCATCATCTACCAATTCTACTTCATTTATTCGAGGTGGAGTTGTTGTGAAAGGTGGTGTGTCATCAAGGTTGAAGGTCGGATCACCATACTTCTGTTTTTTACTTTTAAGGACAATGGACATGTTTTTACTCGCAGGATCGGTGACATAAAACACTTGTTTCGCCTGGCTTGCTAAAATGAAGGGCTCGTCTCTATAGCCAACTCTTCGAAGATCGACTGAGACAAATGGTGTCTCTGCATCACTCCGCAGGCTGTCATACTCCTGCGATTGCGTAAAGGATTCTGCCTCAACATCGTTAATCATTTTCTCCATTCTATCTTCACCTACGATATCCACATCTTCCTTCTTGTGCGACGGACAATCCATTACTTCCTCACCATGCCATATCCACCTTGTGTATCGCAGATTTATTCCATCACAAAGTAGGTGATCCTTTATGACATCAACATCCCGTCGACTCTCATTTAAACAATTGACACAAGGACAAAAATACTTCCCATTTTTTGCTGGAGCATTCTTTTTAGCGGATTCAATAAATTCTTCCACCCCTTTCTTATATTCTTCACTAGTTCTCAAAGCATTCATCCAACTATGATCCATTTTGTTACCTAGGGGCATTCCCAATCACATTCACACGTTTAGTACAATTGTCAACGACATATGATGGGATTGCCTAATTAAGTTATCAACCCAATAACATTCATAATTCGTTTCGAATACAAGAATTTCTTTAATTTAAACAAATCATATTTTATTTTATTATATATACTAATTATGGTAATACACACAAGTAAATTTATATATAAACAAGAAAATAGACCATTGCACTCGAGTTCCCGAGTACATGCAATTTAATCAATATAAGCACACCAAACACACCAGGCTATAATCTCAACCATCTCCATATAAGCAATATATAAGCACAATCTCAACCATTTCAAGTAAATTTTAAGGAATGAAAAAGAAAATATACCATTCTGTTACAAAAAAACAAGAAGAAAATAAACTAACCTGATCAGGGGGCGCCCACTAGTATGCTGGAGAGGTAGAGAAGACGTTGGAGATCAGAGGTGTATGCACGGTGGGGAGGTGGAGAAAGCAAAGAACCACGGTGGTGTGCATGACAATGGAAGGAAGGAGGTGGAGGAGAGCAAAAACCTACACGCTGTTTAAAAATAGATATAAAAATATTTAAAAAATATGTTTACAAGTATCATATTAAAAATATAGGGTTAAGGTGCAATTTTAGTAATAAAGTTTTTTGCTATAAGCTTATGGTACAATTAAGTTTTGAAGGTGTGAAAGTAGACACAATATTTTAAAAAGGGAGCAATTTTAGCAATTATGTCTCTTTTTTTATGTGGGACCCACTTGTTCTCCCTTAAACTTTATAACGGATGTTTGAGTCATTTTAATGTAATTGCTAAAATTTCTTTATTTTTAAAAGATTGTGTTTACTTTTACACCATTCAAAACTTAGTTATATCAGACGTCATAGTGAAAACTTTCTTGCTAAAATTACACCTTAACTTTAAAACAAAATAAAAATATAGAATAAAAATTAACAAATTATATTGTTCAATTTATCCCTTTTTTTATTAAATTCCTAACTCATTAGTTTCTTTGTAAATGAGTTTAAACATTAAAAAATTGAATAAAATACATTAATTGCCACCTTCCGTTTTACATAAATTATAGTAACCTTCCCTCTATTTTAAAAATGTACTATATAAATCTTAATTGAAATTAAAATATATGTTAAGCAAACCTTCCTCATATATTTGATGTTCAATTTTCATCTATCCAACCAAAAGTTTGTTTTTATTTTATTTTTATTGATAAGTAACAATTTTCATTAAAGAAGTAAAATGATAGTCAGTCTACAATCGTAATGTCCATACTATACTTTTTCTAATGTCCATACACTTTTTCACATATACAATTTTTCTTGTTTCAATTCTCTAATGTCCATACTATACTTTTTGAAATTTTCTGCACACGTTGATTGATGACTAAGCTACTCATAATGTAAAAAACACTTCAAAATTTAACTAATACGAAAATTTTAAAAAGAAAGAATAGCTTAGATGCACAATACCTGTTGAATGTTTGCATCCCTTCTGTGTTCTCAACTTCATCAACTCTTGTCTTCAAGTCCTCTTTTATGCTTTGGAGATCGATCTTCCCATTTATCTTTCAGTAACTGCAAATTCTCTTCCAAATTAAGAATATAATCAGCTTCTTTCTTGCCACAACCACACAGACACTTGGTAATGTCCCATACAAAGAAATAAATTAAAGACGAAGAGAAGAAGGGAGGAGGGACGAGTTGAAGAGAGCAAAAGAGTGCCGACGGTGTGGGTGGGGGAGGTTGAAGAAGAGTAAAGTTAGATGAGAGAAGACATGTGAGGAGAGGGGTCATATGAGAAGACGCATGTCAGACAAGTGTCTGACATGCGCCTAGGGGATGCCTTTAGGAGTTCCAAATGGCATTTGGGACCCCTAAAGGTGACTTTAGGCGTCCCAAATGGATTTGGGACCCCTAAAGGTGACTTTAGGCGTCCCAAATGGATTTGGGATGCCTAAAGTCTGGGTTTAGGCGTCCCAAATTCAAATTTGGGATGCCTAAAGGTTCCCCTGCATATATATAATTATGAAAATGCCACCGCCTCCCTTTTTAACCACCAAATTTTCAATTTGGGACGTCCTTGGGGGTGGTTATATCTCAATTCTGTAGTAGTGACAGCTCAATGCGTCAGCGACAACATTAGCCTGTAATGGATAACATTTACATTTTAGGTCTTAATCTTTCAACAACTCTATTCATTTACATTACATCATATTTTGCTCTTCTTGATCATATACATATTTCAACATTTGTGGTTGTGGTACAACTCCATAGTTACGCCATACCAACAACGTTTGCATATTCAATTCAAACATTATTACCATTAACTCCAGATTATGGATGGGATAGTTCAATTCCTAAAGTTTCAGCTATTGAGGTGCATACGCCCTCACCCAGCTTGCATCAATTCTTATCTCAATCTATGCCTGCTCACATATGGGATTCTATTCCCTTCCCAATCAATGCCATCTGGTGTCAGTGAAGACAATAAAGGTCTACTATGGATATGGGATTATTAGTATTGGTACTTTAATAAATTTTCGTTTTAGTTCTCTGAAGCTCCTCTTACTGTCATCATCCCATGCATAATGTTTAGTTTTGAGGAATTTCGGTATAGGCCCCTCATACTAATGAACAAGACTCAAACACTGGGTGTCATAACCACAATTTTTACCCTTCTCAATTCAGTAGTACTTCCACTTTACCAGAGTCTATTAGGATCCCTTCTAAAAGATTATGTGACCTAGAAATATTACCTCTGAAAGCCATAACCCGTATTTACTCACGTTGGCATAGAGTTGCTTTTCACCTTACCGGGTTTAACATCGTTTACCAATATGTTATCAATAGAGATTGCCACAAATTGGACCATGTAAAGATGGAAAATTCGATTCATATAGTCCATAGGCATAGCACGTGCACTTGACATGACCCAACCAATTTCGAGGATTATTACTAAGCTATACAACCATTTACCAGCAGATAATCAAGTCCATGGTTGATTCATATCCCTTGACAGTCATTATATTACATATACATATATTGACTGTTGTAACACCCTGCCTTTAATCACGTAATTATAATTCGATGTTTGGTAATTAAATTAGATTAGAGACCGTCGAATGGTTTAAAACTCATTTAAAATTCCCTTTAATAGTAGGGACGTTATGAAATTTTCAAAACTTCATTCCTCTCTCGGTCTCAGGTTCAATTATCGAATATAATCACTTATGCAGTTTAACTACATTTACGTATGACAGAGTGTATAACCAAGATCCCGGCAAACCCCGGGTTCAACTATAGATATATAGTTTCAAATTCTGCTAAAGGGATTACAAACCAAGTGTTCACACTATTTACATCTCAAAATGTACTACAGTAATCCCTATCCAAAATGATTAACCAACAAAAACCATACTAATGTCCCTAGAAAGCTCTAACCGCTCCGGGTCACGCGCTTCTCCTTGGAGCCACTCGCCCTGTCTGAAAGGTTAGTTCAAAGGAAAGAATGAGATTCAAAAGAATCCCAGTAGTAACTAAACATTTATACCACATATAAGCACATAGCATGTAAGCAAATCATCATACAGCAGCAGCAACCAATATCAAACTCCACCCTCATCCCCTTTCTCCGCCGGGAAGGCACACTGCCCTAACCCGAACCGTTGTTAGCTACTCAGGGACTATTGGCGTGGCATATCACACTCCACCCTCATCCCCTTTCTCCGCCGGGAAGGCACACTGCCCTAACCCGAATCGGTTTTAGCTACTCAGGGACTATTGGCGTGGCCGTGCATACATATAGCCTTATAGCTCATACAGCTAACCGGCTTTCACAAATGGCCCGTCGGCTCACAATCAGCCTATCGGCCTCATGTCACATAATCATACCTCATCCTCATCCCCTTTCTCCATCGGGAAGGCATACGACCTTCACCCGAACCGTTGTTAGCTACTCAGGGACTGTTGGACTGACGGTGCTAACACATATCCACATAAGTCGCAACATCCGAATTTATCACAAATCACTGATCATACACACATACAATGCATCATAAATGGTACGAAAGAAAAGTCACTACCTCGCTCTTTCCTGAAGTTAACTGGCTCAGTGGGCTCCCGAGGACGGCAGATGTCAAATCCTATAATCAAATTAGGGACAATAGGTCAATCTCTTTTCCAAGTTCTTAATTCTATAATACTTTATGTTGGTTATTATTTGGACTCTTTAGATGGCCATTACATGCCTAAACATATGCCTAAAGGGTTGGGATAACTATCCCCAAAGATCCCTCTTTGGAAAGCTAAACTCTGATTTTTGGACCCTTCACTCGAGCACAGAAGGCCGTGCTCGAGCATGACTCCCGCTTTCACTCGAGCACGCATGCGAGTGAGACAGGAAGTGCTTACCCGAGAGCAACTGCCGCGACAAACCTATACTCTCACTCGAGCACAAGAGGCTGTGCTCGAGCAGAGGCCCCGAGCACACTCGAGCACCACGGAAGTGTGGCCCTGCGAGTGACAACCCGAGAGCAATCCCAACTCTCTAACCACAAGCGCACTCGAGCACAGCGGGCTCACTCGAGCACAACCCTAGTGCTCGAGTGATTCCTCAACACTCGCGAGTGCTCACGCTCACCATCCATAATCCACTCCCAAGTGATGCCCTGAGACACACACCCATAACACAAAAATGCACTCTCACTCGAGCACAAGCACCTGTGCTCGAGCACTGACCCTCAGCGCACTCGAGCATGAGAGGAAGTGAGGGCCAGCGAGTGACTTCCCGAGAGTAACTCCTCTCCCAGGCACAGATTCACTCGAGCACAAGTCCTAGTGCTCGAGTGATCACCCAAATGCTCGCGAGTGCCAAGCGCACTCTTAGCAATCAACCCGCGAGTGATCACTTGCAACACTCACCCCCAGTGCATTCAGGCACCCTCACTCGAGCACAACCATACTCACTCGAGCACGTTCATCCTGTGCTCGAGTGAGTTCTTCCTCACTCAAGAAATCATCTCAGAAACCAGATAGCAGCAACTGGTAAACTTCTCCAAAATCCACCAAATGAACTCCAATGGTTCTTAAACTTGCGTCAAAGCTCATTATCACTTATTTCAACACAAGGAACCCATTGGCAACCAAAAACAACTCAAATTCAACCCATTCAACACATTCTCTCTCTAGATCATCAAACCACTCAAAACCTCATTCTAACCAATTCCCTTAATCAACTTCAAATCAAATTCTAATCACTCCCAAGTGTCAAAACTGACCAAATGAACAGTGACACTCTCATCAAAATCTACCCTTCACTTAACATCATAATTAGGTCAAATTTCCAGAATTTTCATTGATTATGCAAACATCCTAATATATATACCACAATTCATCAAAAATCTACCTCTTTCACTTGCTGAATTCAGAACTTGGATTCCTCAACTTTCAATTTCCCTCAAGTTGCCACACACCACAAATCCAAAGTCTGAAAACATGGAAATAAAGCTCTTGACCATTGGAACAATATCAATGAAAAGTGTTTAAGCTTATGAAGTCATTTACCTATCTTAATTTCAAACCCTTCCTTTCTCTTTCACACTTGCTCGCCGGAAATGGAGGAAATGGAGAGAGAAATAAGTAGGTGAGGGTGATGATCATTCCTTCCTTCTTCCCATACACTTGGCCGACTTAAGAGGGAGAGAGAAAAGAGTTTGAAATTGTTGACTCATCCAATGGCTCTCATTTGGACACTTGTCACCATCTCATTCTCCCTATCATCATTTCATATAAACTCATTCCCACTTGATTCCACCCCTTGATCTTTCAATCTCAACCATTGATTTTGATTACTAAGAGGTTTTATCATCCGTAGCTAACCAAACGGTTGGTAAATTTACCGTTTTACCCCTGATTAGTACAATACTCTTTAAATTATGAATAATTGCCTTCATTTCACATTGCACAACATATACTTCAAATATGCTTAATTAGCATTAATTACATCATTTGAAGTTATTATCCCTTAATTAAAATCCAGGATGTTACAACTGTGGCAACCCTAACACCCGTAGGTGTAGGCACAGTTTATTCATATGGGAATCTATGCATACTTACCAATTCTACTACCCTTTCTAGGGTAAGCCTTTTTCATATTCTCTGAAATAGATTCCAAAGAATTCTTCAGTCTACCAGGCCATCAAACCACAATTCCCAACATCCTTTATTAATATATTTTAATACACTATCCGCCATCCACCAATGTAGTCCTAATAAAGCCCCAAGTTAGTAGAATAGCAGGAAAATCACTTTTTCCTCTCATTTCATCAAAGAGCTATTACCTCAATCAATCTTTTAAAGGAATATTTTATAATTATGATCTTTCCCTATGCTAGACTTAACAACTAGCAACCTCGAGAAACCTTATACACATTTCGATTCATTTTAGTACCATGTTCTAGTATCTAAGACCATCTAGGTCAAATCAAATTTCTAAAGAAATCAATTCAACTATTGAGTTTGATTCTTGGATCACAATTCAACCTTATAAACTCAATATGAGCTGAGCTGGGAAATCACTTTCTCAATTCCACGGATCGTCACTAGCACAACATTATTCTGAATAAATTCGCCATATAAGGACATACTATCCACTAGGTCTTAGGACCTTTGGACATATAGGTCCACTACAATATATCGGGCGTGTAAGATTTTACAGCCTATGGTCTTTAACTCAACTTTTAGGTCCATTATGAAATCTAGAACCTCAATATCACATACATTGGAAATCATTTTCCTTAATTATACCCAAAAGATTCACTAAGATTCATAGTTAATAGCGCCTATTCTAACCTTCACAGTCTTCTGGTAATAACCACAAAACATTACTGAAGGTTCAATATTATTCACATGGTTCAAATTTCCATCATGAAACAGAACCATAGTGCCATAAATTCACATTCTAACCTAAGTATTATTTCAGCTTAGATCAAATTCAGGCCTATCTCCAAACTTCAGTATCATCATATCGGACTCCTCTAAGATCGGTATACTACATAATCATCCCACATCATATGTCATATTCTAATACCTTGAGCAACTTAGGCCATATCGAATGCCGAAGGAGTCAATTCAACTACTAAGTTTGATCCTCAAATACAATTCTCTCGATCACAAGTCAAACCTCAATTCAATTACAGTTTATCCACTATCGTTCTGAAGAACCTAGGGATTTACTAATCACTGTCTTATCTTATGTTTTCTATATTATGTTTGTATTGAGGATTAGCTTCCCAATTTAATTAAGAATCAAACATTACTAGGGAGTATATACAATGAGAAGTAATTAAGACTCAAACCATGCATTAAATTGTAATTAAAAGAAATCGTTCCTTGGATAAGTTCAGGGGATTTTCTAGCCTTCTCCTGAATTATCACATGGGCCACACTCTGGGCTCTGAGTCTAGACTCCTCTACTTGTTGCTTTTGTGGGCAATCCCTAGCAAGATGCCCTGGTTCCTTACACAGATAACAACTAGGCTAGTTGGATCCCATCCAGTTGAACTGTATCTCACTGATGTACCTCCACATGGTTTACCAGGATGATATGGCTTGCGAGATAGCCAACATTTTCTACTCTTGGTGGGTTCTGACCTCTATGGTGTAACCTGCTACCGATTAAGGCCAAGATTTAGTTCGAAATAAGTGAATAAGTTAAATTAGAGACCATAAGACGATTAGGGACTTAATAAAAGTAAATTTCCCAAAATCAGGGTTTTCAAAAACTTTTCTAAACCTGTTCAACAATGGTCTCATATTCACACTTCAATTACACAATTGGCTTGTACAATTCAATTCCATTTATAAATAGCAGAGTGTACAGTAAATTCCTGACACACTTAGGTTCCATTAATCGAATAATGGTCTACAGGGCACAAATGCCCATAATTAGTTTTCCCTTAACTAGGGGATTACACAAAACTATACCATAATCCTACTATTTACAATTGTTTCCCCAACAAAATGTCCAACGATTTACAAAATGATAACCAAAAACCAAATTACACTCCTAGCTCAAAGATTCAGCCACCCTTTGTCACATGCTTTTCCTTGGAACTACCAGCCCTGTCTAAAAATTTGTTTTTGGGAGAGTGAGATTCTAAGGAATCCCCATAGTGTCAAATCACTTATAGTATTCACAATCACAAAGTATGAAAGCAAATCATCACATAACACATAGCAACTACATCGGCAGTTACAGCGGCAAGGGCATGTATGACTTCCATCACCCTTACATTTACTCATGCTGAAGTGCTCACGCTGTATTACTCCATATCATGTTCATATCACATATATCACCATAGTTGGGATCCATATAAAATATTTCACATACACACAGCCACATTGGCTGGATAATCAAACAGGAATTCATAATTCCACAATGCAACCTCAGCAATTACAATGGTAGGGGAAGGTGTGATAACCATCACCCCCTATAACTACTCAATCTGTATTGCCCTACAGCCGATAACACATACACATGCACACAATGGCCTTATGCCAAAGATTTTCTCAACAAAACAATGATAAGTCATGCATACCAAGCATCAAACACAACATGAGAAAAAAGTCACTACCTTGGTCCTTCCGTGTGTGCTCTGGCATTGGTCTCTCCCGAGTAGAGCAAATGTCGAATCGTATAACTCATAATTAGGGATGAAGTGTTATTCTCTATTCCAATACTTAAATGACTTCAAATCACTTAAATTGGTTATCATTTATGTTCTTTAGGAAGCTACAAATCCTCTTACAAAAGCCCTAAAGGGTTGGAAGAACTATCCCAAAGATCCCCTTTTGGAAGCACAAGAATAGAATTTTTCACAATTTTACTCGAGTGAAGAAGACCTCACTTGAGTGATAATGGACTTGCACTTGAGTCCTGGAAGCAACACTTGAGTGATAGCCAAATACTCACTTGAGTCTAGGAAGTGAGGTGCATAAAATGCTCACTCGAGAGCAGAAAGGAATGACAAAACCTAGAATTGTTCACTGCACTCGAGAATAGACCAAATGACTCGAGTGATAGCCTAATGCTTACCCGAGTCCCCCAAAGTAAGATTCAAGAAGTGTTCACCTGAGAGCATAAGAAACTTTCAGGAGGGAACATCACTCGAGCATGGACTATGGAACTCGAGTGATGGCTTAACACCTGCGAGTGCTAAGACACACTTTTGAGAAATTAGCAGCGAGTGACCACCTAAGACGTGAGTTCATAGTGTCAGATACACCTTCACTCGAGTGAGACATGATTCACTCAAGTGAGAACCCACAACACTCACAAGTGAGGCAACACTTTTGCCTTTATACAAAGAAGTGCATCAGAAAACTGAAACAACATAGAGAAAGTGTAGCACTTTACTCGAGTGAGACCCTTATGCACTCGAGTGATGCTTATCAGAAGCCATAAATGCAGAAAAACTAACAACACTTCCCAAACTTTACCCAAGTGTTTCTAATGGTCTGAAATACCAAACCAAAGCTACTGCCACATAAAATTTCACAAGGAATCCAATAGAACCATCAAAATTACCAAATTCCTATTCCATTATCATGCTTTGGTTTTAGGCCACATAGAACACCAAAATCCCAAAATCATCAAAATTCACATTTCAACCTCAAACCAATTCTATATATTCAAAACTCATCTCAAGATACCACATTCATACCTATATCATGCCAAACTACCAATGACCCTAATTGTCAAAAATAAGGCAAAAAATTCCAGAAATTCCTAAACTTAATCATTTGGCACAAAACATAGATAGAAAGGTCTGTTTCACTTACCTCTTTAACTTTTCCAAAGAAATTTCTTGATTCTCCAACTACCAGATTTTCTTGATGCCACAAATCACCACCAATGGAGAAACTAGAACCACAAAAATGAAGCTCTCAAGCCAAGGATAAACTTTAGAGAAAAGAGTTTTGGCATTTGAGGTCATTCTTCTTACCTTTTTCAAGCTTTTCTTCTTCCCTTTTTCTTCAACAATGGCGCAAGAGAGAGATAGCAAGAGAGATGAGAGTGTGTGAGTGTGAGGAAGATGAAGAAATGATTATACTCCCATCCTCGTGCCTTGCTTGTTTAGTAAAAAGGGACAGAAGAGAGGAGAGAGAAACCAATAAAATATAAGGTTTGACTTTCCAACTCTCTCTCTCTCTCTCTCCTAAGCTTCCCACATGTCCAAATTCCATTGGTTCCCATAAAGTAAGTAACTATTTAGTTACTCTAACCACTCTATTAGCCATTTAGTCACACATCTCATTTCTCTTAATTAGTAATCTCCATTAACTATTGACTAATTGACCGGTAAATTTTCAATTCTTCCAAATTTTCCCTTGATTATGGCACATTCACAATAATTGCCATATAACAAATATTCTAATTCTTTTTCCTTTCTCCATGTGCCATTTTCCTCTTATTTTAGCCCAATAATTACTTTGCCATATAATTATGCTAAAAAACAGGGTGTTAGGCATTTCCAATAATTAATCTGGATCTCAAATCAACTTTAATTCACAAAATCATTCTCAAAAATGTCATTAGCCCTTAATTAATGGAAAAGCCTAAAAAGTATAAATATTAAAACGCCCCTGAAACCCTTAAAGTGGGGCTGCCAAGGGTAATGTTGTAATTTGACATTGAATTTGATAATTCTGAGTCCAAAATGGACTCCATGGGAGAAAATTGGTCAGGATAGCTCAAGATGGAATTTCAGGAAAAGTACAGTTGAAGGGGTATGGCCGTATGGCGGGGCTGGGCGGGATCCCCGGGGTATTTTAGTAAATTTTCACAATAGACTCATAAAACCCCCAGAAACACTATGGAAGTGTCTGAATGGTACCTTTGGCATTGTAGGATCGAATATGGGGCCCGAGTTGTTGGCACGCGTTATAAGGCACACGTTCCGAGGATGAAAAGGGTTAAGGTAGGGAACTTACCTCTGTTGCATGTATTGGATATTTGTGTTAGTGTGTTGATGCATGTTATTGCTTTGCTTGATTATGTGAAACATGTATGAATGATTTGAAGCTATGTTTCAATTTATACTATGGCCATAAGTATATTGTTCGAAGCATTAAACTTACAGATTTGTCATTATGTGATCATGAGTTATATGATGCAAGCATGTCATGCATTAAATATTTATCGTACATGCATATTGGTATTGTTTTCCTACTGAGAATCTATCAAATCTCACCCTACCCTGCCAACATTTAGATAGGGGAAGACAAAAGATATGCTACGAACAATGCAGAGAACCATATGAGGGGATTGCAGTGATGGAACAAAGACGAGAAGATGTCTCTGTTTCATTGGGACAGGTTTAGATACCCAAGTAGCCCTATGTGGCTACATTGATGGTAATGATCATGTACGAACCCTTATGGGTAATTTATGTAATCATGCACTTATTATCAGTATATTCATGTTATTCATGTATTGCCCACCAAACCACATATCGTTTTCAACGAATACTCTTAAAAAAAGTTAAAACAAGGTAAGGGCGTGAACACAAAAGCAACCAAAATAACCGCAAATCAAGCCAACAATCACATCAACAACATTATATCATCAAGATAATCAAGGTTCTTGAAGTTACCTCTTGATTGATCAACTTTCTCTCTCTAGGACATCCTCCCTCTCTTTGTTCCCTTGGAGTTTTGCTTGCTAACCATGACATTCATGGAGGAGAAGAGATTATAAGAGGTTTTACATGAATTAAAAGGCTTAAACACAAGAATTTCACATCCTTACCTTGAATTTTTCCTTCTTGAACCCTTTGAGCTTTCTCTTGTTCTTGAAGCTCTTTCTCTCTCTATTTCTCATAACTTGGATGTAAATGAAGTCCCATGTACATTTTGCTTTATGACTTCATCTCTTTACTTGGCTTGAAATAATGGCACAGGGCATATTTAATGTCCAAGTAAATGTTTTTCCCTTCTATTTTCTCCCCTTGGACGAAAATTACAAAGAGGAAGGGAAGTAATAATTGCTTCTTACATTTTCATAATCCTCTTTCATCAATTAATTAATTTTCCATTATTCACTTTTTGATTTTTCCAACTTAATTTACTTGGCCAAGAATGCTCCAAAATTGCATATTTATCTCCAAATATATTTTTTCCTTTATTTTCCTTAATTAACCGAAATTGGCTTCAATTACTTGAAAAAATAATTAATTCTTTGCTTATTGGTAAATTATCATTTTGCCCTTATATTTTTGGATATAATTTGGGCCTTCTTTCTTTTCTTCTCTTCATGGCCGAAATTCCCCTTAATATTGGGCCAAATACTGTGCTCTTTTATTCTCCATTTTGGGCTTTAACAATGGGCTTTAGTAATGGCCTTTTTGGAAGACTCAAACTTAGCTTTTTGTCTTGCTTTAGCCCAATTCTCATGTAACCTCTATCAAATGTATTCTTGTCATTTCATATGTATCAAAATGCACCATTTTATTCTATTGAATGTCACAAATAATTACAAGGCATATTGGTGAATATAAAGTGGGGTGTTATAAAAAGACATGATGACATTTCTGTCCTGTGTCCCATTCTAGTCCTGGTCTTGTCTCAGTCCTCGTAGGATTATAATGGGACCAGAACGTCCTGTTTAAATTTTTTTAAGGATTTGGACCTATTAATGGGTTTTTTATTTTTTCTCTTCTCTGAACTTGTAAAAACTAGATGGTAGACCTGGATGGTTGAAAATACATAATATAAATATGTAATTATCCTCTTTTATTATTTTTATAGCCAAATCATAATTAAGAATAAGAAATATTTAAACTTGAACATGATAAGAAACATGATCATAAATATAAAAAAGATAAAGTTTGACCAAAACTAAAGGGGGTTAGAGAAGTCACAAAATATAAAATAAAGAAATAATTTAATAAACTAGATAAAGTTTTTTTAAAAAAAGTATAAACATACAACGTTGGGAAAAGCTTTGTCTTATCTCAGTAGTAATATTGTCATGTCCTATCCCAAAATGATCAGGACGGGATAGCTAAGATGGAATAGAAGTGTACACTCCTAATACCAACTACTTGTATTATGGTATAGTACTCTTCTTCATGTAATATCCCAAATTGTAATTAAGGGCTAATAACTTCAAAGTGATGTAATTAATGTTAATTAAGCATTTTTGAAGGATATGGTGTGAATGGTTATGTAAAATGTGCTTGATGAGGGTATCGTATATGTTATGACAATCAGGGGCAAAATGGTAAATTCACTGACCAATTGGACAGTTACCAAAGAGGAAACTCATTGGTAATTGATATCAATGGCTAAGATTGAATAAGCAAAGGAGTGGGATTGTGTGTGCATGTGCTTATGTGAGTGCTTAGAAGGAGGAACAAGATATTGACACATGTCATCACAAGAACGATGGATTGAGGTCAAAGAGTCAACAATTGCAACTCTCTCTTCCCTCCTCCATTTCAAGTCGGCCAAGGGCCTTATTGCACCCCAAAAATTTGATTTCTCCATCATCTTCTCACCTCTCTCCTCTCCTCCACTGTCGCCAAGATCAAGCAAGAAAGAGAAAGAAGAAGCTTGAGTTTTAGGTAAGCTTGATTTCATTAATATTGTTCAAGGGGTTGAGAGCTTTATTCCTATGGTTTTAGATTTTTTATTAGTGGAGTTTGAGAATTTGTGGGGATTTGAAAGTAGGAGAATCAAAGAAATAGCTTTGGGAAGAAGTTGAGGTGAGTATTTGATACCTTTTGGTATAATTGTTGTGGTCATTGGTTTGGTTTTGAGAATTTCAAATTTTTGCCCTGATTTTTTGTCTAATTTGAATGCTTGAATTGGTTAGTGTGCTATATATAATGTGGTGTTAAATTGTGTCTTTGTGCCATGGGAGTTTATTTGGAATTTTTGGAATGGAAGGAATTGCATTGTGGTGAATTGTATGTATATTGTGTTGACATGTTAAGATTTCTGTGGAACATGTCTATGTGGATGGAATTTGATTGTTTTGATGGTTCCAATGGATTCCTTGGGCAAAATTGGTATGTGAATGGTGTTTAATGTGAAAATAGGAACCATTGGAAGCAATTGTGAAAAACTGAAAATCTGTCTATTGTGTTGGCATTTTGAATAGGCCAATGATGTCAAAAAATTATGAAACTTTCACTTTTAAATTTCATATCCCAAGATTCAAAATGAACATATAATTTGTATCATTTCGTTTTGTGCACTGTGAGTTATGGTTGTCCAAAGTTTGGGGTGGAAACTGAACACTGTTGTGGGGCAGTGGTGCGTTTTGTGTAATTCTGTACTTTTGTGGTGATTTCCAGTAATGGCCAATATTTTTCCTAGGAAGATGACTTATATATCTTTTATTTGGCTTTGTAATCACCTCATTTTGATTTTTCTTGAATTAGTTATGATTTTTTGGAAGTTCAGCCAAGAAACTGAATGTTCTTGGCCACGGCCAGAAGATGGTGAGCCGCGGCCCAAATGTTTTTGACCTCTTTTTGGCCGCTGCCAGTGAATTTGTGGGCCACGGCCAACTTCCAAAAATTAGTATTTTGCACTTTTGAAAGTTGGTTTTTGGTATAGCCTTTCCCACCCCTTTGGGTATATGTCTAGGCCTCTAATAGCCACCTAAAGAGTCTAAATGATAGCCAACTTAATCTACTATGGAATTAAGAACTTGGAAATGAGATTGATTGGTTGTCCCTGATTTGGTTTATAAGATTTGACATTTACCGCCCTCGTGAGTCCACTGTGCCAGCGAACGTCAGGAAGGAACAAGGTAGTGACTTTCTCTCTTATACCATATATGATGCATTGTATATGTGTTATATCATTGATTTGTGATAGAATTCGAATGCTGCAATGATTGTGGAAATGTGTAAGCACTGCCATACCAATAGTCCCTGCGTTGCTAACAACGGTTCGGGTGAGGCTTGTGTACCTTCCCGGTGGTAAAAGGGGATGTGGATGGGGTGTGATATTTGTGATTATGTGAGCCGAAAAGCTATTTGTGGACTAAAAGGCTATATGTATATGTGAGCCATAAGGCTATGTGTATGCACTGCTACGCCAACAGTCCTTGAGTCGCTAACAACGGTTTGGGTTAGGATGGTGTGCCATCCCGACAGTAAAAGGGGATGAGGGTAGAGTGTGATTTATGCTGCTGCTGTATGATGATTTGCTTACATGCTGTGTGCTTATATGTGGTATGAATGATTTGTTACTATTGAGATTCTCTTGAATCTCATTCTTTCCTTTGACAAACATTTTAGATAGGCCAAGTGGCTCCAAGGAAAAGCGATCAACCCGGAGCGGTTAGAACCCTATAGGGACATTTGCTTTTGGATATGTTGGTTAATCATACTGGACTAGGATTATGTAAATTATTTTTGGGTTGTAATTATTAGTTGAATATAGTTGTGTAATCCCCTATATTGGAATTATAAACCTTTTAGTGAATGAGTGGAATTCGGGGGTTACTGGGATTTTTGTTATATACTCTGATATGTATGAATGTAAATTAACTGCACAGGTGATTATATTCGATAATTGAACTTGAGACCAGGAAAGGAAAGAAGTTTTCAAAATTTTGTTAAAACCCTACCTTAGGGAGGGTGTTTAAAATGAGTTTCAAACTATTCGTCGGCCTCTACTCCATTTTATTATGTGTTATCGAATCTTAATTACGCTAATTAAGGCAGGGGGTTACACTTCATACACACATACATACATTGTTGACATTTTTATTAAAAAAAATTCCAACCGAGTCTTCTCTCGTTAACAAAGGATAGAATATCTTCAATTCTTTGCCTTTGAGTCAAAGGCATCATAATTGCAATGTAGGGGGGAATTGAGAATTTAAGTAATGGGGCCCAAATTTAGTACATCTAATACCTTGAGATAGTTTTTTAGGTGCCTCTATCACCTTAAAGTATTTTTTAGATGTGCCTAATACCCTAAATTATTTTTTGGTGTATACAATACCTTAAAGTATTTTTTTAAGGCATATCCAACACTCTAAATTACCAAAATTGTTAAGGGAAAAATTGCATAAAAAAGCAATTTAGGGTGGTAAACGTAGCTAAAAAATACTTCGGGGTGTTAATACACCACAAAATAGTTTATGGTACTAGATGTACATGAGAAAACATTTCAGGGTGCTGGATGCACCTTAACCCTATATATAACAAACTTTTAAAGTTGAACAAAATTTTAGTGTTTATATCAATCCTCTCATGATAATGGTTTGGTTACTACTGTTTTTGCGGTAACTAGTAAGGGACGCAAATGGATGGCTCCTAGATGAATGGGCAAATTTAATTAAAGTAGAGTCTCCTTTTATGGCTGAATGTGATAACTCAAATAGAAAAAAAGGGCTATAATAAAAAAAAGAAAAAATGGCTAAATTACAAAAATAAAAAGAGTGATCTTTTAAAGAAATTACAATATATATATATATGTTCTATAGGATTTTTCCAATATTCCAACAAACTCTTATAACTAAATTTTTTTATTGATCTATCTTTTAGTTGATTACTTAATCGATCATATAAAATCCATAAAATATTTTGAACTCTAAACATTTAAAATAATTTAATACACATAAGAAGATATTTAGTAAATATTATTGAATATGTTATCGTAATGATCGCCAATCTCAATCATCCAACAATTTACTATCACCACACGACCACATCAACATCTTCTCTTCTCCAAATTTATGAACAAGTGCTTTGCTCCACATCCTAGTATACAAATGAGGGATCATCTCTTGCCAATTACATTTTTGTTGAGAAGGTGATACACATGAGGACTTTTTAGTTGGTGTTCAATCCTAGTGTTACTAAAGGGGAACTCCACAATCGTTCATACCAGGTATCATTCATTTCACCTTTGCTACGTCTTCAACCTTAAAAATATTTCCTTGCTTTTATTCCAGTTTCTTCATAAGCAAATTCCAAATCGCTTTGTCACTCCAAAATATTTCTAAATACGTCTTTCACATTTGATTTGTTTGAGAACTTTATAATTTCTTGGAGATAATTATTGTGATCGTATTTGTTAGTTTGGATATTTCCATTCATACTTTTATGTTCCACTTTCTTGTACTTTTTATAATAAATTTATGTTGGCATATATTTTCTTACTGTTGTCTTATTTATTGGTGTTGTTTTCAAATCCTCCTTCATGTTTTCAAAATATTAAATTGATTTATTTTAAAAAAAAATTTTTGATTATTTATTTATTTATATTTACCTTCTTTCAACTTCTCTTTTTAGTTAATAATTTGATTTCAAACCTTCTTTATGTTTTCAAAAATTTGACTAATTTATTTTTATGAAGGAAAAATATTTTTGGGAAGTATGTGATATATATATATATATGGAATGTATATATACGTGTGTGGGGGATATATAAGGGTGAGACGTTTATTCATCACCACGATTTATGTTGATAATTGGTATATGAGATAGATGCATATCTTTCAAACTCCTTAACATTCTGATATTTACAATATAATAAGCGCACAGTTCCGTAAGGCGTACAGAAATAGCAGAAATATACTGACATTAATTACTTGTTTATATTACAGGAAATTCCCCAAAGGGTTTGAAATATATACACAAATGTAGAGATCGTCCAAAAGAAAGTAAAAGTACAAATATAGATAACCAGACACAGCTTCAGAATTCACCAAGACTCTATTCACAGGTAGCCACCGCCTTGTTTTTTGAGCCACTAGCCTCAGCAGTAATGTTTTACATTTTAAAAAAGGATGAGATTCAAGCAAATTTCAGTAGCAACATGCTTCTAAGACATATAAAATGTGAAAATAAATATATAATACACCATGTCATGTAAGATGATAAAATGCTACTTGAACATTGTCTAAGGCCAAACAATATGTTTGCACCCTGCCTTAACCCTGCGCCTCCATTGGGTCCCCAACCACAACTAGGCTAATATGTGTGTCCATGACACTCTGCTCATGTTATAGAGAATGGTATACAAAAACATATAATAAGCACATAGTATATGCAAGAAAAAGTAACTACCTGACACCTTTCTCAATTTCTCGGTCGGTCATAACTTTGGTTTCAGCTCAGGAAATTTCCAGTTCCTGTAAAAATTAAAGTTATAAGTAACTGATTATTACTTTTACCATTACTACCTTTAAATCAAATTCTATTGGTTATCTAATGCAGTTATAATAGCTTTTGTATAGTACAATTCTGCACAGTGTAGTTTCATTATTTCCCAAAAAATGGCAGATTTTTCAGTCAACTTTGAAAATTCATAATTAATCCTAGAAACATCCAATTTGACTTATTTGAAAGCCTAAATGAAGCTTTTTAAATTTATTTTAATGGAAAAATACCTAAGCCTGATCACTGTACTCATATTGTTCCCAGAAGTTCGCCAAACCTGTAACACCCCAAATTTTATTCCCCAATATGCCTTATAAGTATTTGTGGCATTTAATAAAATATAAGGGTGAATTTTGGAGAACATGATTATTTTGCTAGTGAAAATTTCCTGTGAGACAATGAGTTTGTCATGTGATTTTGGATGACTAAATGATGACAAACAATTATAAAAGTTTACAGGGTAAAAGTAGACATCCTAAGCTTTAAGTTGATAGGTATATGGATCATTTAAATCAATATACAAGGAGTTATTAATTTTTGAAATTGGCCCAGTAAAGCTGCTGATTTTTAGTGGCAATATCCAAAGATTGAAATTATGGGAATTTTCAACTTCTAGTTGGCTAAAGACTATATTTTTTCTTGAAACTAGACTCAATAAGGGTTTCATATCCTTTAGAATCACTCTAATACGATGTCTACAAATAAATATATGATTTTTCAAAGTTTGGGTAAAAAATCTGCCAGAACTGCCATTAAATTCCAAAATGGAATAAAAATGTGATGGCAACATTGTAATTTTGGGATAAACCATCAGCCAAGTTTGCTGCTCTAATGGACCCTTATGGTGTGTTTGGTTTCAGGGGAGGGGAGGAGGGGTAAATTACCTTTTTGGGTTGAAGGTATTTAAATTTTGGGCGAGAATCCAAAATTTAAAAGAAATGAGAAGGTAAATTTTGGGCGGAAATCCAAAATTTAAAAAAAATGAGAGGGTAAATTTTGGGTTTCTTTTATCCAAAATTGTAATTTACCTACCCTTCCCTCCCCTACCCTCCCCTCAAACCAAACACACCCTTAGGGTGTTTGTTTAATGGACCAAGGAAGGGAAATACTAGTTACATGTTAATTGGGCTTATGGCATACTATTACATATAGATAAAGTTATGCCTCTAAAGTCAACAGTTCGGGAATTTATTTAATTAAGTTAATTAAAGGGATAAAGGCAAGATATTTAAAAACATTTTCTCTTCCTCGTTGCTCACCAAAACCGACAGCCATTGAGAGAGCTAGAAAGAGAATGAGCATTTGAATTTCTAGAGAGAAGGAGGAGCAAAATTGCAAAGGTTAGTTGATTTCTTTAGTACTTTGGCTTTCAATTAGTGTAATCCTTCTTCTAAGCTACTATCCTACATGATTTAAGGTGTTTGGGAAGCTAAACTTTAGGGTTTGAGGAGCTTGAGTATTCGACCAAGTGAGAGGAAGAAGGAGAAATCAAAGGTAGCTTCTTAAACATCAAATACTTGTTGTTGTTCCTATTGTTATTGTTGTTTTAATCAGTGGTTTTGTGGTTGATTTACTGTGGATTGTAAATTTGGGTAATGATGAGCCCTAGCTATTATGATATCCAAATTTGGTCTAAATCATGTTTAGAATATAATTAAGCGATTAATCAAGTAATTAGGAGTAGAAAAGAACAAGGATTTGAGGTTAAAATTCAAAAACCCCAATTTTTTTTGGAGTATTCCCATTTTCAGCCAGGGCTAATTGAAAGGTAGGAGTTGGATTTTCATGAAATTGATTATTCTATTGTGTTCAAGAGGGAAAATTAGGTAGGGTTAGTGTTAAACACTTATTCAGAAAAGCCCAAGAAGGCGAAATAACCAAAACGCCCCCAAAACCCTAATTAGGGGCTGCCAAGGGCAAAACTATCATTTGGCAGTGATTTTTAGAAAATCGAAGTAAGAAATGGATTCCTTGGACAAAAATATGTCAGAATAGCCCAGGTTAAAATTTCTAGATAAGTATGGTCAGACCTGGAACGGTAGGGCCAGGACCTAGTCCCTAAGGGCATTTTAGTAATTTTTTTAACATAGACTAATATAACTATTAGAAACACTTTGGAAGTGTTTAAAATAGTACATGAACGATTTTTAACCTAATTCTTGTATGTTTGGAGTTTTAAGACCGAATTAAAAGCTCGAGCCGTCAGCATAAAGTTTGAGGAGTGATTTATGAGTTAAAATGGGGTTTAAGGTAGTAACTTTATTCTTCATATACTATGGTAATGTTTATATACTTTGTATATGTCATTTTTTGTAATATGTATAATACACAGTGCCTTCGGGTAAACTGATCCCTAATTAGGGGCTACCAAGGGCAAAACTATCATTTGGCAATGATTTTGAGAAAATAGAGGTAAAAATTGGATTCCTTGGACGAAAATATACCAGAATAGCACAGGTCAAAATTTCTTAAAAAATACGGTCAGACCTGGAACGGTAGGGCCACGACCTAGTCCCTAGGGGCATTTTGTTAATTTTTTAATATAGACTAATATAACTATTAGAAATACTTTGGAAATGTCTAAAATAGTACATGAATGAGTTTTTACCTAATATTTGTATGTTTGGAGTTTTAGTGTAACACCCCAAATTTTGAGACTCGAGGCTAGAGAATAAGCCTGAGATTAGTGGATTGCTAAGCCCCGGTTTAGCAAGATCCTAAATTGTGATTAGGGTTTAATGACTACAAAAGTGGACGTGGTTAGTGATTAATGAACCCTTTTAGAGAATATAAAGTGGATTGTAGTCGCTTGTGTTATGAGCAACGCCAAAACCCTGTATTTGAGTTCAATTGTGGATTAACATCCAAATTGACTTAGAATAGAGGGAGGAATTGAATGGGATATTGTGATGGAAATGGTGGGGTTTTCAAAAAATACCTTTCGAAATCATTTATAAACTTGGTCTCATATTCACATTTCGAATACAATTACTACGCGAAGATAAATCACATTCATATAAATATCAGAGTGCACAACATAATCATCCCGGCAATCTCGGGTACATACCTTCGCTAAAGATATATAGGGCACAATTGCCCATTACAATTCTTCAAATGGGGATTACACAATCTCATCTCGAATGAGTCCTGCCGCTCCCTCCACGAGCCACTTGCCCTGTCTAAATTGTTGGTAAGGGAGGGTGAGATTCGAGAGAATCTCAGTAGGGAAACATTATCAATATGCAGGCAAGATAAGTGTTTAATGCATGACATGCTTGCATCACATAACTCATGCACACATACAATGACAAATCTATAAGCTCAATGCTTCGAACGATACACATATGGCCATAGCATATATTGAAACATAGCTTCAAATCATTCATACATGTTCCACATAATCAAGCAAAGCAATAACATGCATCAACACATTATACAGTTATCAGAGCATGCAGGAGAGATAAGTTCCCTACCTCCAGTCCTTTCTCCAGTCCAGTCCACAAAAGTGGACGTGGTTAGTGATTAATGAATCCTTTTAGAGAATATAAAGTGGATTGTAGTCGCTTGTGTTATGAGCAACGCCAAAACCCTGTATTTGAGTTCAATTGTGGATTAACATCCAAATTGACTTAGAATAGAGGGAGGAATTGAATGGGATATTGTGATGGAAATGGTGTCATGTTGTGGTATTTAATCATTGGAATTGATTTAAATTGGATTGGACACATTGGTTGCAAAAAATTGGAAATGCTGTCCAGTGTGAATTCTGTCTGGGCAGTCTTCTCGTGTGGATGTTTTGACTAGGCAAATGATGTCAGAAAATTATGAAACTTTCCAGTCTTGAAGTTCACATCCCAAGCTTCAAAATGGACATATAATTTGTGCCATTTCGTTTTGGGAACTGGGAGTTATGACTGTCCAAAGTTTGAGGTCGAAAATGGACTCCGTTTTGGGGCAGTGATGACATTTGTGTAATTCTGGAATTGTGTGGTGATTTCTAGTATTGGTAAATATTTTTCCAATGAAGAGGACTTAAATACCTTTCATTTGGCTTTGGGATCACCTCATTTCGATTTTTCTAGAATTAGTTATGATTTTTCAAAGTTTGGGCAGAAAATCTGCCAGAAAATCCGAAAATGGGAATTATGACATCATCTCATTAAAAGATGACATCAGCATGGAATTAAATATATTCTCATCTTCTTCAGCTATCATTTTCTGTCGTGATGAACCAGCTGAAACTTGTGAGAGAAAGTTGAGAGCTCTTAGAGAGAGAAAGAGGAGAAATCTCGCAAGGTAAGCCGATTTCTCCGACGATCTAGCTCCTAACGCGTATAACCTTGCTTCTAAGCTTCTCTTTCATGTTCTTCAAGGTGTTGGAAGCTCAATTTCCATGGTTTAAAAGGGGCTAGGGTTCAGCCATATTGAGTAAAAGCCAGAGGGAGCTTGAGGTAACTTCCAAACTCTTGTATATTGACTATTCTGGCTGCTATGGGCAATTTAATCGGTGAAATTTCGCCGGATTGCCATTGGTTGTAAAAATGGAAAATGGGTTTCCCTAGGGGTTATGCTGCCCAAATTGATACTAAATGGTAGTTTTAACATAATGGAATGGTCAATAAGGCTGTTAGGAGTAGAAAGGAACGCGTTTACGGAGCCGAAACCGAAAAACCCCAATTTTCCCCTTAAAACCTATATATTTCGGCCAGCATTGTAAATGGGTCTTAGAGTTGGATTTTCAATGATTTGATGATTCCATTGAGTTCAGGAGGGAAAATTAGGTGGGGTTACAGTTGGGCACTTTTTCGGAAAAGGCCGAGAAAGCATAATTACGGAAACGCCCCTAAAACCCTAAAAGTAGGGCTGCCAAGGGCAATTTCGTAATTTGACATTGAATTTGATAATTCCGAGTCCGGAAATGGATTCCTTGGGCGAAAATATGTCAGAATAGCCCATGTCAAAATTTCGGGAAAAGTACAGCCGGACCGGGTACGGCGGGGCCGGGCCGGGGTCCCGGGGGTATTTTGGTAAATTTTCAAGATAGAATCATATAACCCCCAGAAACACTATGGAAGTGTCTAAATAGTACATTTGACATTGTAGGATCGAATATGGAGCCCCGAGCTGTTTGCACGTAGATCGAGGCACGCGTTTCGAGGCGGAAAAGGGTTAAGGTAGGGAACTTACCTCTCCTGCATGTATTGATAATTGTATTTGTGTATTGATGCATATTATTGCTTTGCATGATTATGTGAAACATATGAGAATGATTGTAGCTCTGTTTCTATTATACTATGGCCATGAGTATGTTGTGTGAACATTGAGCATGCGGATATATCATGATGTGAACATGAGTTATTGTGATGCAAGCATGTCATGCATTAAATACTTATCTTGCATGCATATTGGTATGTGTTTCCTACTGAGATTCCCCAGAATCTCACCCTCCCCTATCAACATTTTAGACAGGGAAGGAAGATTGAGGATGAAGCAAGCATCCAAGGACGAAGAAGACTCGTTTCTGGGTGAGAGCTTATTAGTTGGTTATCAAGAAGTAATTGGGATAATATATGTGTATATTTGGATAAATATTTGGTTATGTATATGAGTAGTTTGTGTAATCCCTAATCGAGGAGTTGTATGGGCTATTATGCCTATGATTATTGAGCGAAGATATGATTCCGGGATTGCCGGAAGTTTATATTGCGTACTCTGATATTTGTATAAATATAATTTATCTTCGCATAGTAATTATATTCGGAGTGTAAATATGAGACCGTGTTTTAAATGATTTTGAAACGTGATTGTGAAAACCCCGTCTGGTTGATGGGTATATAATTGTTGTTTTGACTTATTGGTCTCTATTTCACGTTAATTGCATAATCCGGATATTAATTACGGCAGGGGGTTACATTTTGGTATCAGAGCTACAGTTCCTGGCAAACATGGGAATTTGCTAGGATAGTGGCAGTAGTTGCTGCCTTAGTCATAGAGAATGACTTTGTTTGTTTGTGGTATACACATTAAGGTCCCTGCTGGTTGTGGATATATGTGATATGTGGATTGTGTATACATTAATTGATTAGTGTGGAGTCGAAAATCATTGTGGAAACAAAAGATATGATGGTTTGCCTGAGAATTAGATGTGTATATTCAGAGATGGAGGTAATCAGACCCATCATCTGATTTGAGAATAGAGGGAAAGGATTCCCTAAGATATGTGATATTGAGGTTTTAGGTTTTAGTATGAACCTAGACGTTGGGTGAGAAACCCTAGGTGGTATGATGTTACATGTAGTGATGTCATACTGAGCTTGTGTGTATAAAGGCCTTAAAACCTAGGGGACCATGGTGCCTTAGGCTGGCAAAGATATTTGGATTTGTGTTGGAGTTGTGATGCTCCGTGGAAATGAGGGAAGTGATTTCCCGGTTCAACTGAGGTTGAAGGTTTGAAAGATGAATTGTGATCCAAGGATTAGACTCAATAGTCAAACTGGTCCTTAGGAGGTTGATATGACCTATATGGTCTGTGGTACTAGGATATGGTACTAGATTGGAATTGAAATGTGTATCAGGTATCCTGAGATTGCTAGTGTTAATCTAGCACAGGGAAAAGTGATTCTGCAGAGAATTTGAACTTGAAAAAGTTACCTATGGAGGATTCGGATCGAAGAGTGCTACCTACGGGGAGTTTTGATGGAAGAGGGCTACCTACGGTGAGATTTGATCGGAGAGGGCTACCTACGGTGAGATCTGATTGGAAAGGGCTACCTATGGAGGATGCTAACCGAAGGGGCTGACCAGTCAGGTGACTGAGTGAAGCATCGGGTACAGTACCATAGTGTGGAGCCACCATGATGATGAACCCTAGAGTGGAGCCACCGTGACGATGAACCCTAGTGTGCAGCCGCCTTGATAACGAACCGTAGAGAGCAATCGCCATGACGTTGAATCGTAGAATAGAGCTCTGGGAACGTTGGGAGTATGGGATCTTAACGAAGTGTTGATTATGGCTTTTAATGATTCGAGTTGAATCAGGCCAAGATTTGGTACAGATTGTGAAGGTTGTCAGTTGTGGTAGGAGATTACTATGGGACTCCTGTTACATCAACTTGACATTGTTATAGCATATATGAGGAGATAGACCTCAGAGTGCGCAGCGGAAGCGTGGGAATGTAATACGTTTGAAAACTGTGTTGAGCAAAGACTCGAGGTTGCTGTGAGAATGATATGATAACTATGGCTTCGGAAGGTAAAACTTCGGGGTCAAGTTGTGTTGTAAAGAGAGGTCTTGAAGGATCTCAGTATGTGAAAAGAATTTGAGATGTCGAAAGTGAAGTTGTTGAGATGCCTGGTTCCAGCTTGTTACAATTGTGCATTGTGAGTCCTGGGTCGACGTAGTGTACCCAGCCTCTCCGCACCCGATGGGTGGGAGAGGGCACCAACCGTTGTGGCCCGGTGGGGTGAGACGGCGGTGGGGTGTGACGGCTATTTGTGAGTCTCTTACCTGCGGCCGCATGGGGTGATTCCTATGGCGGAGGACCGTGCCTTCGGGGCGGTAGTTTACGGGGGACAGACTATTTGTGAGGCCGACGGGCCATTTGTGAAAGCCAGTTAGCTGTATGAGCTATAAGGCTATTTGTATGCACTGCCACGCCAATAGTCCCTGAGTAGCTAACAACGGTTCGGGTAAGACTGTGTGTTTTCCCGGCGGAGAAAGGGGATGAGGGTGGAGTGTGATGTGGAAGCCGAAAGGCTATGTGTGAGCATCGCTACGCCAATAGTCCCTGAGTAGCTAGCAACGGTTCGGGTAAGACTGTGTGTTTTCCCGGCGGAGAAAGGGGATGAGGGTAGGGTGTGATTATGGATCTACTATTGTGAGCCTGAATGGCTATGTGTGTGCACTGCCACGTCGATAGTCCCTGAGTAGCTAACAACGGTTCGGGTCAAGACTGTGTGTCTTCTCGGCGGAGAAAGGGGATGAGAGTGGAGTGTGATTGTGAATCTGTGAACATTGTGGATAAGCTGGGACTGAGGTATTATTGTGTAGTAGAGCAGAGCTAATTCAGCTGATGGCTAATTCGACTACATGTTCGGGGATTCTTGTTGTGAGGACAATTACCCGGCATGGCCAGCCTGGCTAGCCACCACGTTGGTTGCACCGGTGTTGACCCCAGGCCGAAAGGCGGTGCGTAAAATTAGAATCTGCGATGTGTGTTGATGTGATATGTGTTGTGATGAGAATGCCGGAAGGGCAATGTGTATTTGTGAGACAGCGAGAAGTTGTCGTATTTATGCAAGCGGCGGAAGCCGAGGTATACTTGCAATGTGATATGTGTGCAAGTGGCTAAAGCTACGTATAATTGTGTATACAGCCGTTGGTGCTGTCGTTTTGTGACAATCGTCACGCATCAATGTGAATTTGTCGAGAACATTGTGATTGAGACCCAAAAGTCCCGGAAGGGTGAGGGTAATGCCGTGGAATTTGATACGGCAATGTGATTGTTATGGATACCAGAAAGTCTCGGTTACCACTAGTGGAATCATTGGTGGGTGTACGGGTGAGGGTAATGCTGTGAAAGTGGATACAACAAAAGCATAAGTGCTTGTGTATACGGCTGCGGCTGTTGTTATGAAATGAGTTGCGAAGTGGTTGAGTTATTCCAGGATGGAATCACTAGATTGAGTTAAGCAGATTGGAGGCCTGTGCCACCTAACTGCCGAGATCTTATGATATGGCTCATGAATTAGAGTCACCGAATACTGAGATGCGCTAGCCACTCATGAATGAGGAGGCCTTGCGATGATTGTGGTTATGTGGTGATAAAGTGTGTGGCAATCGTATGTGGAGGCGATTGCACTTGTTTGGAAATAGTATGATGATTGTGGTTGTATAGCAATCGTGATATGGGCCGATTGCAGGTTATGGCAACAAGGGTTGCATTTATGGTTTAAGATTCTTACAAGAATCAAGTTAAGACGCTCCATTGTGTAGGTGGTCTAGAAGGGACCATCCCAATATGAAATGAGTTGTGAAACGGAAGCTGTCGTGAAGAAGCATCCGTAGTTTTTGGATTAAGTGGTATGACAAATTTCGAGGACGAAATTTATTGAACGGGGGGAGAAATGTAACACCCCAAATTTTGAGACTCGAGGCTAGAGAATAAGCCTGAGATTAGTGGATTGCTAAGCCCCGGTTTAGCAAGATCCCAAATTGTGATTAGGAGTTAATGACTACAAAAGTGGACGTGGTTAGTGATTAATGAATCCTTTTAGAGAATATAAAGTGGATTGTAGTCGCTTGTGTTATGAGCAACGCCAAAACCCTGTATTTGAGTTCAATTGTGGATTAACATCCAAATTGACTTAGAATAGAGGGAGGAATTGAATGGGATATTGTGATGGAAATGGTGTCATGTTGTGGTATTTAATCATTGGAATTGATTTAAATTGGATTGGACACATTGGTTGCAAAAAATTGGAAATGCTGTCCAGTGTGAATTCTGTCTGGGCAGTCTTCTCGTGTGGATGTTTTGACTAGGCAAATGATGTCAGAAAATTATGAAACTTTCCAGTCTTGAAGTTCACATCCCAAGCTTCAAAATGGACATATAATTTGTGCCATTTCGTTTTGGGAACTGGGAGTTATGACTGTCCAAAGTTTGAGGTCGAAAATGGACTCCGTTTTGGGGCAGTGATGACATTTGTGTAATTCTGGAATTGTGTGGTGATTTCTAGTATTGGTAAATATTTTTCCAATGAAGAGGACTTAAATACCTTTCATTTGGCTTTGGGATCACCTCATTTCGATTTTTCTAGAATTAGTTATGATTTTTCAAAGTTTGGGCAGAAAATCTGCCAGAAAATCCGAAAATGGGAATTATGACATCATCTCATTAAAAGATGACATCAGCATGGAATTAAATATATTCTCATCTTCTTCAGCTATCATTTTCTGTCGTGATGAACCAGCTGAAACTTGTGAGAGAAAGTTGAGAGCTCTTAGAGAGAGAAAGAGGAGAAATCTCGCAAGGTAAGCCGATTTCTCCGACGATCTAGCTCCTAACGCGTATAACCTTGCTTCTAAGCTTCTCTTTCATGTTCTTCAAGGTGTTGGAAGCTCAATTTCCATGGTTTAAAAGGGGCTAGGGTTCAGCCATATTGAGTAAAAGCCAGAGGGAGCTTGAGGTAACTTCCAAACTCTTGTATATTGACTATTCTGGCTGCTATGGGCAATTTAATCGGTGAAATTTCGCCGGATTGCCATTGGTTGTAAAAATGGAAAATGGGTTTCCCTAGGGGTTATGCTGCCCAAATTGATACTAAATGGTAGTTTTAACATAATGGAATGGTCAATAAGGCTGTTAGGAGTAGAAAGGAACGCGTTTACGGAGCCGAAACCGAAAAACCCCAATTTTCCCCTTAAAACCTATATATTTCGGCCAGCATTGTAAATGGGTCTTAGAGTTGGATTTTCAATGATTTGATGATTCCATTGAGTTCAGGAGGGAAAATTAGGTGGGGTTACAGTTGGGCACTTTTTCGGAAAAGGCCGAGAAAGCATAATTACGGAAACGCCCCTAAAACCCTAAAAGTAGGGCTGCCAAGGGCAATTTCGTAATTTGACATTGAATTTGATAATTCCGAGTCCGGAAATGGATTCCTTGGGCGAAAATATGTCAGAATAGCCCATGTCAAAATTTCGGGAAAAGTACAGCCGGACCGGGTACGGCGGGGCCGGGCCGGGGTCCCGGGGGTATTTTGGTAAATTTTCAAGATAGAATCATATAACCCCCAGAAACACTATGGAAGTGTCTAAATAGTACATTTGACATTGTAGGATCGAATATGGAGCCCCGAGCTGTTTGCACGTAGATCGAGGCACGCGTTTCGAGGCGGAAAAGGGTTAAGGTAGGGAACTTACCTCTCCTGCATGTATTGATAATTGTATTTGTGTATTGATGCATATTATTGCTTTGCATGATTATGTGAAACATATGAGAATGATTGTAGCTCTGTTTCTATTATACTATGGCCATGAGTATGTTGTGTGAACATTGAGCATGCGGATATATCATGATGTGAACATGAGTTATTGTGATGCAAGCATGTCATGCATTAAATACTTATCTTGCATGCATATTGGTATGTGTTTCCTACTGAGATTCCCCAGAATCTCACCCTCCCCTATCAACATTTTAGACAGGGAAGGAAGATTGAGGATGAAGCAAGCATCCAAGGACGAAGAAGACTCGTTTCTGGGTGAGAGCTTATTAGTTGGTTATCAAGAAGTAATTGGGATAATATATGTGTATATTTGGATAAATATTTGGTTATGTATATGAGTAGTTTGTGTAATCCCTAATCGAGGAGTTGTATGGGCTATTATGCCTATGATTATTGAGCGAAGATATGATTCCGGGATTGCCGGAAGTTTATATTGCGTACTCTGATATTTGTATAAATATAATTTATCTTCGCATAGTAATTATATTCGGAGTGTAAATATGAGACCGTGTTTTAAATGATTTTGAAACGTGATTGTGAAAACCCCGTCTGGTTGATGGGTATATAATTGTTGTTTTGACTTATTGGTCTCTATTTCACGTTAATTGCATAATCCGGATATTAATTACGGCAGGGGGTTACATTTAGGACCGGATTAAAAGCTTGAGCCGTTAGCATAAAGTTCGAGGAGTGATTTATGAGTTAAAATGGGGTTTAAGGTAGTAACTCTATCCTTCATATACTGTGTTAATGTTTATATACTTTGTATATGTCATCTTCTGTAATATGTATGATACACAGTGCCTTCGGGTAAACTGATCTCTAATTAGGGGCTGCCAAGGGCAAAACTATCATTTAGCAATGATTTTGAGAAAATAGAGGGAAAAAATGGATTCCTTGGACAAAAATATGTCAGAAAAGCCCAGGTCAAAATTTCTAGAATAGTACGGTCAAACCTAGAACGGTAGGGCAAGGACCTAGTCCCTAAGGGCATTTTGGTAATTTTTTTAATATAGACTAATATAACCATTAGAAATACTTGGGAAGTGTCTAAAATAGTACATGAACGAGTTTTAACCTAATTCTTGTATGTTTGGAGTTTTAGGACCGGATTAAAAGCTCGAGCCGTCAGCATAAAGTTCGAGGAGCGATTTTCGAGTTAAAATGGGGTTTAAGGTAGTAACTCTATCCTTCATACACTATGTTAATGTTTATATACTTTGTATATGTCATCTTCTGTAATATGTATGATACACAGTGCCTTCGGGTAAACTGATGAATAGTGCCTACAAGTACACTGATATGCCTAGCTGTGGTACAAAAGATGTAGCGGTTGCAATAGTGGTTGGCTCTGAACATATTTCCCACTGAACTAAGTTACATGTTAGTATAATATTGCATTATCTGGTATTTAGCATATTTATTTATTTCATTTTCTATGAATGATTGTCTATTACTACTGTAATTCCTGAGAATCTCAGCCTTTTTCAAATAAACAAACATTCTAGAAGAAGCTAGTGGCTCCAAGGGAAAAACAGAGAATACGGGCAATTTAGGTGTGTGGATCCTGAGGAAGAAGCTGTTTGATTATATTAGTTTAATTTTGAATATTTTAGACAATTTATATATATATTATGAAACCTTGAGGGGGAACTGGTAATGTAATCAGACCTATTATTTCAATAATATTAGTATATTTCAGCTATTAATGGGTTGCCCTCCTAATTGCGCTCCAGTACTCTGATTAATAGCAATGGTAAGTAGTATAAAAGATGGGGTCTTACGAAACTTGCACTGTTCTAGATTTCTTTCCAGAAACAGGGCACAACTTTGAAAATTCATATATCTTAATCTACTTTTCCAAAAATTACAAAATACATATCGCATTAAAGCTCCAGATGTCTAATTTAATCCTGCCAAGTTTTATAATTTTTGGACTAGATTTGACAAACGAATTTCATTGCACAACACCACTACCTCCATTGAAACTATCAAACAACATTTATTTTGAACTTCAAGAAATTCCAGATTTGCATATAAATTTCCAAAAATCATGAAGTGTGTTTTCTTGATTTCTCCCTACGAAATCCAATGGAACTATCAAAATTTCAAAATTCTAGCTCCTTACCCCTGTTCTGCCTTAGATCAAAATGTAGGTTCTGAAGAAGGAAAGTGTGTTTTCTTGATTTCTCTTGATTAATTACTTCATTTTCACTTGTACTCACAAGATTAACTACTTAAACACTAAACAAATATAATATATGGAAATTTTGGCAACATTTCCCCTAGTGTTTCATCTTTCCAAATTTACAAATGAAGTAAAACCAAGCCAAAACCAATAACAACAACAACAACACCATCATATAGCACAGGAGGATCAAGTTCGCGAGATTACCTCTTGGATTCTCAACTTTCTCTCTCCTCAATGCCTTAGCTCTCTCCCTTCACTTTTGATTTAGCTTGCTAAGCATGAATTTCAAGAAGGAGAAGAGGTTAGAGGATGTTCTAAAGACTTTGGAAGGCAAAATCACTTGAATTTCAAGCATCTTACCTTTGATTTTTGCTTCTTGGAAACCCTAGCTCCCTTGTGTTTTTGAAACCTTGCAACCTCTTCTCTCTCTCTCTCTCTGTGTTTGAGTTCAGTCGAAAATGAGAAGGAAGGGAAGAGAATTTGACTTTATCATCATATTTCTCTTATCTCTCTTACTTTATGAAATATTGTAGTTTAATGGTAAATGGGTCATGTGCTAATTTTACTTGGTCCTAATTCATTCCACATTGCATTATTTGTAATCAATGAACTATTTTTCTCCAATATTTCCCAAATCAACCAAAATTCACCAAGGGAAAATGGAATTAAAAGTGCTTCATGAATTATCATATTCCCTTCTTTTTGTTAATTCACTATTCACCTTTTTTACTTTTTGATTTTTCAAACTCAATTTACTTGGTCAAGAATGCTCCAAAATTGCATATTTGTCTCTAAATATATAGTTTCCCTTTATTTTCCTTAATGAACCAAAATTACTTTCAATTAATTAGTAAAATAATTAATTCTTTGTTTTATTGGCAAATTACTATTTTTCCCTCACATTTTTGGATTAAGTTTGGGCCTTCTTCCACTTCTTGCTTCCATGGCCAAATTTAACCCTTAATATTGGCCTAAATATTGTGCTCTTTTATGTATCATTTTGGTCTTTAACAATGGGCTTTACTAATGGCCTTTTGGAAGACAAAAACTTAGCTTTATGTCTTGTTTCTAGCCCAATTCTCATGTAACTTCTATCAAATGTGTTCTTGTCATGCCAAATGCATCAACATTCACCATTTTATTTTCATTAAATGTCATAAATAATTACAAGGCATACTAGTGAATGGAAATGGGGATGTCACAATATATATATATAGGTGGGAGAGTTATTCTCGATCAAAGGTTATATGTGTATTGTTGGATTTTGGGTCCGAGTCTGCCCTTGATAGGCCGGACTCACTACTATAGGTTTGGACTTTTATAGCGCCTAATATATAATGGTTATAGTTAATAAATATCATGTATGTCGAGGTGGAGGTCACGCAAGGATATATAATGCTTATAAGTAATGGTAAATTATGTACACCATCATATATTAAGAGGCAAAATTTGTGAAAATACAAAAATAATGGTTGTATTTAATAAACATAATTTATTTAGTAACAATAATGATGATTCTTACAAAACAACTATTATGTAACACTTTCAAATGATTTGTCTTCATAGCATTATATCAACTATCAGCGAAAACAAATATATAATGGATATAATTATTAACCGTAAAGTATGATTCCTAAATACTTGTCTTTTCTTAAGAATATGTAATGATTAAAAATGACAAGTGTCACATATAAGAATGTAGGATTTTGAAGAAAAAAAATATTTGATAGTTTTTCACAATAAACCGTTATATATTCTTTAAGAATACCTAACAAAAAAATTATTTGACAATACATACGGTTCTTCCACAAATAACTGTTAAGTATTATTTAATACAAATAAAGATAAGATTCTAAATAATATTATATATAAGGAAGCACGATTTTGAAAAATATAATTTGACAATACATTACGATTCCTTACCAAGAACCGTTAAGTATTCTTTAATATAAATAAAAATGGGATTTTGAAAGATATCATATATAAGGAAGCAGAATCTTAAAACAATAACAATACATTATAATTCTTCACAAAGAATCGTTAAGTATTCTTTAATATAAATTAAGGTAGGATTCTAAAAGATATCAAATATAAGGAGGCGGGATATGGAAAAATATATTTAACAATACATTATGGTTATTTACTAAGAACCGTTAAGTATTTTAACAATACATTACGGTTCTTCACTAAAAATCATTAAGTATCCTTTAATATAAACAAAAGCAGGATTCTGAAAGATATTAAACATCAAAAGGTGAGATTCTGAAATAAAAAATTTATTTGACAATATGTTATGATTCTTTACTAAGAATTTAAGTATTATTTAGTAAAAAGGTGAAATTCTGAAAAATATCAAATACAAGAAAGCAGGATTCTAAAAAAAATATTTAACACAACTCTTTAAACTTTTTTTCAAACATTTTTTGAGCTTTCCTAGTGGGTCTTATACTCTTTTTTACATAAGTTTTGTTTTGGCAATGTAGGTTTTGTCCTCCACCATTACCATAGGTCTTCACTTTGCAGCTCCTTCCTCTTATTATTCTTCTTTGTGTAAGCTTTCATTTTTTTAGTTAGCGTTTTTAGTTTCATGTTTTTTTATATAATGAGAGCTCACTATTTGATGCTTAAGCTTGCTGGTTGAGATTACGATATCTAATATGATGATGGTCATTGGTTTAAAGAGTAAAAGAGAGGAAAAACATGTAAGAGAAAGCAAAGAACACAAAAGAACGATGAGGTAAAATGCTTAATTTTTTGTTGTTGAGTATCTTATGTTCCTAAACTTTAGCAACTCAAACTGTAGTTTAAAATCAAATTTGTTCAATAAGGTTCCAAGATTTGCTAAAGTTTTTATATTTGCCAATTTGTAATATTGTGATTTTTAAAGTTACATTCTGAGATTGTTTAAATTTTTATATTTGCTTATTTTATTATATAATTCTTATTTTTATATTTTTATTATCCTTTTGCAATTAAAGGATATGTGATAGGAACTCTTGGAGCTCTCTGATACACACGTGATCTATAGACAATATACAATAAAGGCGTTAGAGAATATTGTGGAATTTTTTAATTGATTTTTATGAGAATTAAAAACATTATAAGATAATTTTTTATTGTGTGAGTGTTTAAGTTATTAATTTGTTTTAGATTTTATTATGTTTATGTATAATGTATTGGACTTTAAATCCTATAAATATAAGTTTTTTATTTAATATTATTATCTTGTTATTATTAATTATTATATTATCTTATAAAATAAATATTAATAGTAAAAATAAATAAAAAAATAAAGGAAATACATTACAGCTGTTAACAAAAAAAAAGGAAATACATTACAGCTGTTAACAAAAAAACCTTTATATATACCCTTAATACGTTTACAGTTTGGAACTGTAATGTATCTTCCTGGAGCTTTTATGGAGCCTGCATAAATGACAGTTGGGAACTGTTATGCAGGGCTCACAAAGGCAGTGGTAGCGATGATTAGGCAGAGGAGCATTTTGGAAAGGAGAAGCATGAGGAGGGTGTAGAGGTTTGGTAGGAGGAGGAAGGGAAGCAGGCAGGGATGGAGGAAGAGGAAGCAAAGCAGGCAATGGAAGAGTAGGTTGGAAAGGCGAAGGAAGAGGTTGGGAAGGTGGGGGAAGAGAAACAGGCTGAGGAATAAGAGGCAGAGGAGCAGGTTGGGAAGGAAAGGGAAGAGAAGTAAGCGGAGGAGTAGGTTAGGGAGGAAGAATCTCTAGCATTTCATCAGCGCATCGCTTGACCATGACGATGAGGATAACAGAGGAAGTGGGTGAAGAAAATGTATGAAAATAGAGAGTTTAAATAGACTGGAAGTGAAGCATGCGATGGAAGTTGAAGAGGAATCAGTTCAGGCAATTATATATTATTATGTTTTTCCCCCGCGCCATGAATTTCATGACGGTTGTTTTATAAACACCGTTATCTACTACAAATCATGACAATTATTTCACAAGAACAATTAACGAACCATTATATATTATATTTTTTAATGGTTGTTTCATAAAAACTGTGAGCATTGTTTTATTTTTTTAAAACAACATTATACTTAAAAAACATAATAGTGGCAAGTTCATTAGACTACTCGTCACCAGAGGAGTGACCAAGATTATTGTCGGGATCATGGCCAATCCCATACTCATCAAGTATGAGATTGGCCTTCCTATTTATACTTGAGAGGTATCAAGAAAGCCTCTTCATGGCTTGGTCAGTGTGTTCTGCATGCCGCAACATTGCCTCAAGTTGTGGAAGCATAGGATATGGGGTTGGCGGAGGAGGAGGAGGCAGAACTGGAGCCAGAGATGGAGGAGGACGAGGTTGCGATGGCTGATGTTAGGTAGGAGGTGGAGGTGGAGGATAATGTCGAGAGCTTTCTAGCAATTATTCCGCATAGTGTTTCATCTTTGAGATTGAGAGAACAAAAAGAGAAGACAATGAATAAAACATGAAAAACAAAAAAAAACATGGAGTTTAAATAGATGTCTGGAACAAATGAAGAGTCGAAAAAAACTGGGATGTAATGAAAGGGTACCTAGTTCTCTTAATTATCATTGGGCAATGAGGAGGCATGTAACCCCCTTCCACCATAGGTCGAGATTAGTTCGTAAAAACGTGTGATTAATGTAGAATTAGGGACTATAAGGAGATTTGGGATTTAAAAACAAAACCAAACTTCCTAAAATCAAGGTTATAAAAACTTTTTCCAAACCCTGTTCACAATGGTCTCATATTCACAATACAATTACACAAATGGCTTGTACAATTCGATTCAATTTATACATATCAGAGTGCAATGTAAACTCCTGACACACTTGGATTCCATTTAATAAATAAGGGTTCTACAAGGCACAATGCCCATAATTCATTTCCCTTATATAGGAGATTACACAAACTATACCACAAATCCAATATATACAATGGTTTCCCAACAAATCATCTAAAATACAATATGATAACCAAAACCAAAATAGACTCCTAGCTCAGAGCTTCAACCGCCCTTCGCCACTTGCCTTTCCTTTGATCCTTCAGACCTGTCTAAAAATTGTTTTAGGAGAGTGAGATTCTAAGGAATTCCCGTAGTGTCAAATCACTCATAGTATGCACAACAATAAGGCATGAAAGAAAATCATAACCTACATATAGCAACTACAACGGCAGTTACAATGGCAAAGGCAGGTATAATAGACGTCACCCTTACGTTTGCTCACACTGAAGTGCTCATGATGTATTGCACCACAACACAGTTCACAATAATATATTTCACCACAGCTGGAATTCATATAAAACATTTCATACGCAAGCCATACAAGCAAGATATATGACACACAGCCCACGGCTGGATTCACAATACACCGCCCTACGGGTCAAATTCACAAATATCCATGTTAATTACAATGGCAGTTTAACAGCTGAGCTAGAGATTACCAGCTTCAATCCCTAAACGGCTCACGTTGAAGTGCTCATGCTGTAATGGACTATGGCACATACAGTTCACAAAACTCAATGACAAGTCATGCGTACCAAAACATCATACACAACATGAGAGAAGAGTCACTACCTGGTTCGTTCTATGGGTACTCTGTCACAGGTCTCTCCCAAGTAGGGCAAATATCAAATCCTATAATCCACAATTAAAGATGAAGAGTTATTCTTTATTCCAAGATTCAATTGACTTCACAACACTTAGATTTGGTTATCATTTATATCCTTTAGGTGGCTACTAAAAGCTCAAACATATGCCTAAAGGGTTGGGAAACAACTATACCAAAAACCATCTTCAGAAGTCTAAAATGTCATGTTTGGAGGTTGGCCGCAGCCAAAAACAAGTCCAAAACATTTGGGCCGTAGCCCAGAATCTACTGGCAGTAGCCAAGAAAAATCCTGTTTCTTGGCTGAACTTCCAAAAATCATACCTAATTCTAGAAAAATCAAAATGAGGTGATTCCAAAGCTAAATGAAAGGTATTTAAGTCCTCTTTATAGGAAAAATATTGACCATTATTAGAAATCACTATAAAATTCCAAAATTACACAAAACTCAACACTGCTCCAAAACAGAGTCTAGTTTTAGTCCCAATATTTGGCAAAGCATAACTTTCAGCTCAAAAAACAAAATGAAATTAATTATATATCCATTTTGAAGCTCGGGATGTGAAATTTAAGACTGGAAATTTCCATAACTTTCCAACACCATTTGGTTTTTCAAAACTTTGTGCAAACTGGCTGCCCAGAACAGAGTTCACACTTGATAGATTTCCAATTTTCTACCAAAGTGTTCAATAACTCCAAAATCAATAATCAAACCTATTCCCATACAATTTCTCACAAGGAACACAATGGCAACCTCAAAATGACCAAATTCACAACTCATTTACATGCCCTGTTTTTGCCCAATACACAAAACCAACACAAAGTTGCCAAACTTTATATTTAAGCTTTAATTCAATTTTATTAATTCAAAACACCAAACAAGGCACCATTTCCATGACAACAACAAACAATACTCCCCATGACCCTAAATCATGAAAATTCAGGCAAAATTTCAAGAAATTCAAGGCCCAACTATTGGCCATAAAAATATATGAAAATAAAGCTTTCACTTACCTCAACAACTTTCTTAAAGAAGTTCCTTGGTTCTCCAACTTCTAGATTTCCTTATGGCCACAAAACACCATCAATGACAAATCTAAAACCATGAAATTGAAGCTCTCAACACAAGGAACAAGTTTATAGAAGGGAGTTTTGGAATTAGAGGTCATTAGAAGAGTTAAATGGCTCACCTTAAGCAAAAACACTTCCTCCTTCTTGAGCTCCCATGGCAACACAAAAGAGAGAGGAATGAGAGAGATGAAATGATGATGAAATGAATTACTCTCATCCCTCCCATACTTGTGGCAGCTGTATAGAGAGGAAAGAGGGAAGAGAAAATCATTTAAAAATGTAGCATTTGACTTTTCTACTCCTCTTTCTTCATCCTCACCTTTTGCCATATTGGCTCTCATAAAGCAAATAACTAATTAGTTACTCTAACCATTCCATTAGCCATTTAGTTATACATCTCATTTCTCTTAGTTAGCAATTAATTTCTCCATTAATCACTAACTAATTAATCGATAATTTTCCATTCTTCCACTGATTTTGGCGCATTTACTTAAATTTCCACATAACACATAATTAAATTCTTTTCCTCTTCTTTATGTGCCAATTACCCCTATTTTAGCCCAAATAATTATTTCATCACATAATTATGCTAAAACACTGGGTGTTGGGCATTTCCAGTAATAAGTCGAATCTCAAATCCATTTTGATTTACAAAATTATTCACAATAATTATCATTAGCCCTTAACAAAAATTTGGGGCATTACAAGGCACCTAGAGTCAATCAGCGTGGGGAAGAGGAAAGTTTCGTTAGCTTTAGTTTACATTTATTAAGTTAGAACCATTAAGTATGTTGGTTTTATGGAGCCATGGTAAAAGAATACTTTACGGTTATTAATTACGATCATTAGAGGACAGAGATTGTCACGCCCCAAAAATTTAGAGGTGACCAGCACGGAATGGGAGAGGATTCACATTCCTAAGCCTTAAAGCGCATATAATCAAATACCTCACCTAATAATTATAATAACATTGAAAATGAATACATCACTTCTAGTTCATATATAACATCTTTATTGCAATCAAAATATTAAGCAATTTGTAGAAATTCCGATAAAGACTCTTCTATAAGCTAGACTTTCCAAAATTTCCACCATAGCCTACAAGTCAATATAGTTTACGGAGTTCTGCTCTGCAACATTATATATATACATACACCTACACATACACATAGACCTCAAACTAATAAAAGAATGCAAGGATCATGCTTATAGATGTAACCCCCTTCTATAATTATAATTGAAATACACGATTAAAAATGAAATAGAGACCAATAATAATTAAAATTCATTTACATTGCCATCCTTTAGATAGGATTTTCACAAATTTCTTTAACAAATACTTTAACCTGGTCTTACATTCATATTTCGAAATACAATTACTTCGTTAAGATGAAATACATTCATATAAATATCAGATTGCACAACAATAATACTAGCAATTCCGGGTTCATACCTTCACTAAAGATACATAAGGCACAATTGCCCATTACAATTCCTCAATGGGGATTACACAAATCCATCTCTAATACATAACTAAATAACCCAATAGACATCCAAGCACATATACATCCAATATCCAATTATACATAATCCCAACTACCATGATAACCAACTATAAAAATGAAAACCCGAAGGAGTCCTCATCGCCCTTGGATGCTTGCTCCATCCTCGTTCTACCTTCCTTGTCTAAAATGTTGGTAGGGGAGGGTGAGATTCGAGAGAATCTCAGTAGGAAACAGATACCATAATGCATGCATGATAGATGCTATGTGTATGACATGTTAGCTTTATCAGATGCATGCCCCATAATGACATTTCTGCATGCTCAATGTTTCATGTAATAAAACTATGGCCACAACAAAACAAAAACAGAACTTCATTTATAAAAATATGCTCTACACAATCAAGTAAAGCAATCACATATATCACTACACAAGCAAAGATATCAAATACATGCAAGTAAGGTAAGTCCCTTACATCAAGTATTTTCTCCTCGATTTGCGTGCCAGCAACTTGGGGCTTCACATTCGATCCTACAATGTCAAATGTACTATTTAGACACTTCCATAGTGTTTTTGGGGGTTATATGAGGCTATATTGAAAATTTAGTAAAATACCCCTGGGGACCCGGCCAGGCCCCGCCGTACCCGGTCCGACTATACTTTTATTGAAATTTTGACATGGGCTATTCTGGCATATTTTCATCCAAGGAATCCATTTCTGGACTCAAAATTATTAAATTCAATGTCAATTTACAAGTTTACCCTTGACAACCCCACTTTAACGGTTTCAGGGGCATTTTTGTAATTATGCTTTTTCGGCCTTTTCCGAAAAAGTGACCAACTGTAACCCCACTTAATTTTCGCTCCTGAACTCAATGGAATAACCAAATCATTGAAAATCCATCTCTAACCCCTCCAAACTATGCTTGGACAAAATTCTCAATTCCCTAGGAAAAATTGGGGTTTTTCAGTTTCGGCTTCGCAGACGTGTTTCTTTCTACTCCTAACCACTTTATTAACCATTACATTGGGTTAGAACTACCATTTAGTATCAATTTGGGCAGCATAACACCTAGGCCAACCCATTTTCTAAATTTACAAACAATGACAATCCGGTGAAATTTCACCGATTAAATCAACCACATCAGCCAGAACAATCAAAGATTGAAGTTTTGGCGGTTACCTTAAGCTCCTTCTGGCTTATCCTTCTTATGGCTGAACCCCATCCTCTTTAAACAATGAAATTCCTTACTTCAAGACCTTAATTCACATAGAGGAAATAACTTAGGAGAAGGATTATACACGTTAGGTACGAATTCACCGAAGAAATCGACATACCTTGTGAGATTTCTCCTTCCTTCTCCCTATTTTCTCCAAGCACTCTCTCACGTCTTTTTTTCTGAAATGGTGTCAGGAATGGCTGATGAAGATGGAGGAATTGCTTTTAATTCCATGCTGATGTCATATTTTATTTTGATGATGTCATAATTCCCATTTTCGGATTTTCTTTCAGATTTTCTGCCCAAACTTTGAAAAATCATAACTAATTCTAGAAAATTCGAAATGAGGTGAGCCCAAAGCCAAATGAAAGCTATTTAAATCCTCTATATAGGAAAAATATGGGCCATTACCCAAAATCACTATAAAATTCCGAAATTATATAAAACTCATCACTGCCCCAAAACAGAGTTCAATTTCCATCCCAAACTTTGGACAGTCATATCTCCTAGCTCACAAAACGAAATGGCACAAATTATATGTCAATTTTGAAGCTTGGGATGTGAAATTTAAGACTGGAAAGTTTCATAATTTTTAAACACCATTTGGTCATTCAAAACGTTCACACAAACTGACTGTCCAGAATAGAATTTCACTGGAAAGAATTTCAGATTTTGCATCTTTGCTTCCAATGGTTCCATTTTCATACCAAACATCATTCCCACATAAATTTTCACAAAGAATCCATTGGAAACACCAAATCAATCTAATTCACATCTCATTGACGTGTTTTCACAACAATCTCAACATGTCAACACAATTCACATTTCAAAACCTAACATTGCAACTTTTCCATTCCAAAGTTCCAAACCAATTTCAATGACATCAAAACACACTATGACACCATTTCCAACACAATACCCCATTCAATTCTTCCCTCTATTCTAAGTCAATTTGGATTCTAATCCACAATTGAACTCAAATACAGGGTTTCAGTGCTATTCACAACACACACGAATCACATTCGAGTGCCAAGTCACATCATATTCTCTAAAAGGGTTATTTATCACTAACCACATCCACTTTTGAAGTCATTAACACTTAATCACAATTTGGGACCTTGCTAAACTGGGCTTAGCAATCTACTAATCTCAGGCTTATTCTCTAAGCTCAAGTCTCAAAAGTTGGGGTATTACAATAGACAACGTGGAACACCTAAACAACATTTACCAACATATACAAAAGAGTTTAAGGTTTTACATTGAATGAGGGATCATTCAAACTTTGATCTAGCAAAATATGACTTCTTTGATCAACAAGGGGAACAAATTCTGCTACACTATCTGAGGCCAAAAATATTTTCCAATGAATAACATCCCATTTATGTAAATAAATAAATAAATAAAATAATGAGGGTAATGGCATAAACAAATTTAACATTGAAAAATAAAAACAATAAAATAGATTACAACTTCTAAAGCACATTATTATAATCATAAATAAAACAATAAGAAGATCATTATACAAATTAAACAAAATACGCAGTAATAAATCTTGTTTAATAAGATCAATTTAAAAATATGAATAACAAATCTTATGTTTTGTAGGACTTCTACAGAACGGAATAACAAGCGTAGACACATAGTCCACGAGGGTAAGTGACCAAACAAGTGCAACACAAGGCCATTCAACATGTGCAGGTACAAGACATACAAATAACAATCATGAGAATGAATCCCATGAATATCAAGTATGAATATTATGCCGATGGATGTCAACTAAGCTTGAGGTTAACCATGGCATGCCAAGGACTAACAGTACTGCTGTTAGTAAATAGAGTTTTGTATTCAGTCCTCTTAGAAACATTTTCAAGCATACTTGAGGCCAATTTATCAAAGCAATGAAAAGTTCTTTTTTAAGACCATAATAACTCGTATCAAATATGATACAAGAGAATACCACAGCATAAAAGTGCACAAACAAAATTTCAAAACTTTCCATCAAGTTCAATTTGTCGGTAAAAAAAACTAAAATAATTCTAATAAATTTTCATTGATAAAATTGCAACAAGAGAATGTGGTAATTAAATTAAAATAAAATATAAAAAATAAAAATATCATTTATAAAATTTATAATGAGAAGCTATTCATTTACTTGTTATGCTTTCAATTATACAACTTACTTTTATTTATCAACTTCAGAATTATATCTACTCCTTAGTCCCCCAGCATCCTGATAGAGCTCAATATTTATATATTTTATTAATTATTCTTAGGATTTTGTGAGACTTAATTGAATATTTTGGGCATAATCAAGTGTTAATGTGAGACTTTAGTGAAAGGATAATTTGGAAATTATAGTGGTTAAATTGTTATATTTTTAATTAATATTTGTTATTCCCATTATTCTTTAATTGTGAGCAAAAGATATTACCTTTGTGAATATAATTTTGTAGGTGATGATGTGGCACAATTTTTGTCAAGTGTTCAAGGTCAAAGATGTTATTTTGGAACTTAATGAAGGACAAGAGTCAAATATCACAAGTGCAGAATTTATTTTCACATTTTTCTCTAAGAGGAGATTAAGTGAACAATTGAAGAAATTGGAAAGAGGGGGCACCACATGAAATGAGAAGGTAAGAGGCGGCTGAAATTAAACAGGAATGGACTAGCTGGACTAAAATTAATCAATTGAAGAGAAGAGGAGATTTTGGACTGAATTGAGAAATGAATGATAAAGAGGAGGTAGTTGATTTGTTTAGGCAGCACTGAATAGGAAAAAAATAGAAAGGAGGAGTTGAATAAAAGAAGGAAAGGTATGGACTGAATTAAAGAGGGCTTGACCAAAGACAAAGAGGCTCACTACTAGAAAAATAAAGATAAGTGGCGCACCTTTTGTGGCACTTCTTTAAGTGCCACAGCTTCTTTCTAGATTTTTAAATTTTTTTTTCTAAAAAAAAAATACTTTAGGTGGCGCTTCCTCAAGGAAGAGCCACAGCTACTTGGTGACATAGGTGGTGCTTCCTTGAAGAAGTGACACCTAAGGTGTTTTTTTAAACAAAATGAAGTAGCAACTGTGGCACTTGCTTAAGGAAGTGTCACAACTGCTACGTATTTTGTGTGGCACTTTGCTTAGGAAGCACCACACAAAGTAATTTTTTTATCTTTTTTTCAAATTATTCTCTCTCCTGCAATCTGCTTCTATCACATTTATCCTCTTAGTCTCCACTCTCCATCTAACACGTGCCTCACTCCTTATCCTCTTAGTCTCCACATTTTCACCTTCTCTTCTTTTTGTCATTCATCATTGTCTCCACTTCGATCTGTACTTCACTTGTGCATGCACCAAAGATGATCAATAATATTTTTGCAAAAAGTTATCACCTCAGCTTTTGGTATCTACATAGCATTAAATTGGAGGATTTTCAAGAGTTCAACGGAGGATCTTTTCTAGATTTGAAGGCTTTTTTGCAACGAATACAATTGGATGTGAAAGCTCTAAAGGTAACACATTTAAATTTTTGTTCCTGGAGTTTTTTCAATGGACTGTGTAGCATTCAAACTTGAACGTCAAGACATATTTTCATGCCTAAAAAATTTGTCTTGTCAAGACATGAAATTTTTAAATTTTCATACATTTTCATTCAAAAAAATTGGGTTTGCATCAACACACACACACATATTCCTTTTCCAAATAATAATAGAATTTGTGAATCAAGTAAGTAGTGACCTTAAAAAGTTAAAAATTTCTGATATATACTTTAAAAGAAAGATGCACTGTATGTTTATCAAGTTCTAATGAATATAAATGTAATACCCCGAATTTTGAGACTTGAGCTTAGAGATTAAGCCTAGATTAAGTGGACTGCTAAGCCCTTGTTTAGCAGGATCCCAAATTGGATTAAGAAATATGAAAATGAGTTTGATGGTGATTCCAAGGGAATGACCATAATCAGGGACAAAACGGTAAAGTTAACTACCAATTGATCGATTGCTGAAGAGGAAACTCATTGGTAACTTCAAGATCAATGGTTGTAATTGATTTATGTAGAGATCAAAGGGGTGGAATCCTATGTGCTTGTGTGTATGTGAGCTCATGGGAGGTGTGTTAAGATGGTGACAAGTGGCATGGTGTGGACCTTTGGATTTGGGTCAAGATTTTAACTCTTCCCTCTCTCCTCTCTCTTCTCAAATCGGTGGTGTGTTCTTGGGAGAGCCAAAATTTGATCTTCTTCATTCTTTTCTTTCTCTCTCTTCTTCCTCAATTTTCGTTAAGCTTGAGGGAGGAAAGAGAAAGTGTAAAGGTGAGATTTGGTTAGCTTCTTGCCCTCTTTTGCTTAAATCATCTTCTTTAAAGTTGTTCATAGTAATGAGAGCTTCATTGCTATGGTTTTAGATTTGGGAAAGAAGGTGTTTTGGGAGCTTGAGGAATCTTGGAAGATGAAGAATCAAGGATTAACTTTGAGAAAGAGGATGAGGTGAGTGATATCTCCCTTTTGATCTATTATTTGTGGTATTTGGTTGATTTTTATGATTTGTGGTTTTTGCCCTAATTTGGTGTAATTATGGAATCATGGAGTATTGTGGTTAAAATGCTGTATGAATGTGTAAAATGGTCTTTAGGAATGTTTGTGATCATTGGAAAGGAAATTGGTGGGATTTGGGTAATGTGTGTGATAAGTGTGACCATTGGGGGAAATGTCATTGTTGTATGATTTTGGATGTTTTGAGGTTTCCAATGTGTTCCTTGAGTGAAATTATGTGGAGATAGTCTTGTGTTAGAGTTTGGGAACCATTAGAGACATATTGGTTAAGTTTGGGAGAATTATGGTTTTCTGCATTTGTTCTGATAAGTATCACTCGAGTGAACATGGTTCTCACTCGAGTACAGCGTCATATTTTCCCTTTCCTCTTCGGTTTTTGTTGCACTTGTTCATGGAAGAAGCAAGAGTGCGCTTCCTCACCTGTGAGTAATGTAGGTCTTCACTCGAGTGAATATGTGTTGTGTGCTAAGAGGTTGCTCTCGGGTTGTCACTCGCAATTGGTTTGTCAAGAGTGTGAGCTTGCACTTGCGAGTTTTGTGGACTCACTCGAGTGCTAGAGCCAATGCTCGAGTATACTTCTGGCTCTGAGTTTTCTATGGCTCTCGGGTAGTCACTTTCTAGGCTTCACTCGATGGGACTCGGGTGAGCATAAATCCATCACTCGAGTGCTTGGTTAGTGCTCGAGTAAAGTGATCCCTTTCTGTCTCTGGTTGTGCTTTCGGGCAAGCACTCGCAAGAATGAGCCTTCCTTACTCGAGTACGAGCCATCCATCACTTGAGTCGCCATCCCTTACTCGAGTGATGAAGCTAAAAATGGGTTTGTGAGGTTTCAAAAGAGAACTTTGGTCAAGTTTCTCCTAACCCTTTAGATATATGTTTAGGCTTTGAGTAGCCACCTAAAGGTCATAGATGATAACCAAATTAAGTACTTGAAAGTTAATGAACTGGAAAAGGGATTAACCCTATGTACTTATTTTTGGTTATAGGGTTGGATGATCACCCTAATCGTAAGCAGCCAGAGTTGGAGCTTACGTGTAAAGAGGGTAGGGAACTTACCTCTCCTACATGTATTTGATAATTGTGTTAGTGTATTGATGCATGTTATTGCTTTGGCTGATTATGTGAAATATATATGAGTGATTGAAGCTCTGTTTCAATTTATGCTATGGCTATGAGTATATTGTGTGAACATTGAGCATGCTGATATGTCATTGTGTGAACATGGATTATGTATTGCAAGTATGTCATGCATTAAACACTTATCTTGCATGCATATTGGTATTGTTTACCTACTGAGATTCCCCAGAATCTCACCCTCCCCTACCAACAGTGTAGACAGGGCAAGTGGATCAAGATAGAGTAAGTAATCAAGGGCGGCAAAGACTTCCTATGGGTTGAAGCTTCGATAGTTGGTTATCATAATAGGGAGTATATGGATTTGAATATGTATATATGTATGTGGATTAGGGTTGATTATGTATTTGAGATGGATTTGTGTAATCCCCATATGAGGGCTTGTAATGGGCGAATGCACGCTATAAGGCTTGAATTAATAAATGGAATCCAGAATTGCCGTAATTATTAAATTACATACTCTGATATATTAAATGTGATTTATCTTCGTGTAGTAATTGTATTTGGAATGTGAATGTGAGACCAGGTTATAAATGATTTCGAAAGGTATTTGTGAAAACCCCGTCTGATAGATGGGTTTATAAATGTTGTTTTTGTCTTATTGGTCTCTATTTCACTTTAATCACGTATTCCAGATATAATTACGGTAAGGGGGTTACAATAAACATTATTTGATTTCAAGTGTATATATTTGAGCATAACCATGCATGCATATATGTCCTTAATTCATAAGCATTCGAGGCAACTAGAGATAAAGTTTCTCTTTTTATAAACCAATGCCTATTGAGGCATCCATTAATCATAGTATTAGGAGTTTCACAATTTTTGTGAATGTGATAATTTGAATTCATGCTGACATTTTGAATTGATTTATTTTTATCAGGACTTGATGAAAATCGTCTAGGATGTGGAAAGGTTGACAAATCTTGAGGTAAGAGACTTCAAAATAGAAGAGGTTCTTAATTTGAAAAGAGTGGAAATAGACCGTTCAGAAGTGAGATTAAGATTAGAAGAAATGTGATTGGAAAATCTATATGTGAGTTGATGAGGTACATATAGAGGGCTCTCAAAGATACTTTCAGGATCTACTATCTTTAAAATCTGAATATCAAAGCATGTAAAAAACTAAGAACAATCATTAGTGGTGTCTCAATAGCGTATAAATAAAATAATTATTTATTTTTAACACTTTTATTTTACTTAGTAGTGATTTTGTTAATTAGTTAATTTGTTAATTTATATCATTTTGGAGTTATATGATAGTAGTTTGCTTTTTTTCATTTTATTTTGGATATGAAAATGTCTTCAAAGTCAACTATAATTATAGGGTTCTTTTGATAAAAAAAAATAATTATAGGGTTCTAAAAGAAAAATACAAAAATAATTTTTTTAAAAAAATAATACTTTAGGTGGCGCTTCTTTGAAGAAGTGCCACAGGAAGGGGCCCTCCTGTGGCACTTGCTGGCATAAGCGACACAGAAGGGTGTGGTCTCCTGTAGCACTTCCTCAAAAAAGCGCCACAGGAGGATATTTTTTTAAAAAAAATTTAAAATGCTGTGACCCTTCTAAGCACCACAATTTTTCTTAGTGACGTCATGATATGTGGCATTTTTCTAGCGCCACAACTAATGCAATTATAAGCGCCACATCTTTGTTTTTTTATAGTAGTGGTTGGACCGTGAGGGGGTAAAGGAATGAAAAAGAAATGAGCCAAAATTGTGGACTAAAAATGGGAATCGAAGAAACAGGGAGAGTAGACCAAAAAGAGCAAGATAGACTAATTAATTGGAATTGAGTAGAGATTGGAGAGAAAGGGGGGACCATATAAACAAAAAGAAGGGTTTGGCGGCTCGACTATTTTGGTGAAGAGAGCACTGAATAAAGAGGATGGTGGCTGTGAGGAGAAAGATGTGAGGCTACAGAAATAAAGAATGGAAAGGACACGTCTTTGCAAGCTGCTGAAATAAAGGAGAGGAGCGTGAAGAGCAGCAGGGGAGCCGTGGCTGTGGTGAGGAATTGAAGAGCTATTTCAGTGACGTTACTGCTGCATTTCATGGCCAAATATCCCTTTATCCATCAAGCTTCATCTTTCTCTTCCATGAGTAGCTAACTTTGGTAATTTCCTTGAGTTGGGTAATGGTTTGAGCTTCTAAACTTCAATGGAATTCCTTAAGCTCTCTTTCTATTTCATAATTATATGACTTATTAAGTGATTAATAGGATTTCTTTTTACCATATTCTTGAACCCCTTTGATTAAGTAAGTGATTATGATATAGATTGTTCTATGCTAAGTGAATAAACTTGGTGGTTAAGCAAGGAGTTGATTAATTAAACTTTGTATGATTCAAATTAAGAGTTTGTTGAGTTGTTTATTCCAACTCGGTTGAGTGGATTGTAAATGACAAAACTGAATGCTTTGAACTTTTCTAGTGGTAATTACAAGTTAGAATTGGAAGTTGTTTATTCATCTCCTTGAATCTGAATTATTTGGTGGTATTCATTTAATTGCTTCGGTAGAATGAATTAAATGATTATTGCAAGTATGGAGCTAGTGGTATTTTAGTTTCATCCTCTTGACTTATATTATGGAATGCATATCATTAGTAAGCAAGGAAGACTAAAACCTCAACTTAAGGGAATTTCATCTCATCATTATTCTAGTTTATTAAATTTACGTTGTTGTTATTATTAATTTCGATTCCGTTTGCTTCTTTGTTTTTTAAAACCGAAAAATACAAAATATTGAATTAAATTAGATTACTTCATTAGTTTAAAAAACAATTTCTCCAAATGATTTCTCACAACTTTAAGGTATTTATCACTTTACTATTTAGAAGTTTGAAAATTAATCTGCTCACAAGAACTACCTAGATTGAGCTACTACGCTATATTTTCAAACTTAGTTTTATTTTGATAACTCACACGACATGGGTTCATCACATCCAAAATAAATTCATTGTTATTCTGACTATAACTTGTATACATTATTCATAATATCTCATTCAATAAGATTCTTCATTCTAACATAATATACTTTATCTACATATCATTTTAGTTCAAAACAAAACCAATGTCGTTACTTAAATCAAACTAAACCAATCTCAAAATATTCTAGTTTAAATTTATGTTCTTTCAACCATTGGTCAATAATTTGAAATAACTCAATAAACACAACACAACCAAACATCTCATAGGTATCTCATTGGCGTTAACATAAGAACATGCCAGCTCGGTCCATAAATTATAAATCAAAAACCTTTTGACCAATTCATTAATTTTGTTGCCGACCTTATTGCAATAACAATCATTGTTTCTTATACTAACAAGTAATCTCAACAACAATCCCATCACACATATAAGAGCACTTCATTCTTCCTTCCATGCATGCTCCAAGATTCCATTAAACAAAAAAGTATATTTATAAAAGCATCATCTATACCTCTCTAAGCCTTAATACATAATTTAAACCATTCTAATTCAATCAAATTATTCTCTTACACATTTTAACAAACACCTTGTGTGCAATCTTAAACAAGCAATATCATCGAGCTTCTCATTCTCCTAATCTCTTGCCCAACAATTTTCAAACACCAATATATTGATTTACTTTGTTCCACATTATCCTGAAATTATAAATTATAATGTTTCCAAATATATCAGTCACCATAGCTATCATAACAATCATGTGGAACCTCATCTATAACTTCTTGTTTCTTCAATCATTTTATCAAACACATCATGTGCGTCCATAGTCCATGAAATTCACCAAGTTTCTTAACTTGAAACACTACTACAAAAAATACAAGCTATGACGCTTAATTTAAAGAATACTATGGTGCTTGGGAAGTATTGTAATTTCCAACGCTATTAAAACAAGCTACGACGCTTCTTGAATATATAGAAGTAGCATAGCTTGATTATTATTTTTTTAAAAAATATAACTTCCTACGGTGCTTCCTTGGAGAAGCGTCGAAGGAAGTCTTTTATTTTAAAAAAATTATGACTTTGTACGGCATTTCCTTGGAGAAGCACCGTAGGAAGTCTTTTATTTTTAAAATAAAATAATTTTTCATAATTATTCTATTTTCTTGATGAAAACTTCCATTTACAATCCACAAGCTACAATCCACAGTAATTTATAATACTATCCACAGCAAAATGAAATAACATAGCAAGTATCTTTTATAATATTGCGCCTTTATGTATCAAACATAAAAGAACTCCAGCATTTAAGTTGCTTAAACTTGAGCCATACATGTTACTTCTGTGGAGGATTAAAGTAAGTATTATTATATTTGTAAGCTCAAAAATTAAAAAAATTACAATGTATAAGAAGTTCAAGAAGATAGAGTTGATACTTCAAATAAATACCTAGAAAAAAAAGTTATGAGCACATATATACGATTCATGACAGATTTTAACTAAAAGAAAACATGAACCAAACGTTGAAAAAGAAAAACACTTACAAGATAAGGAGCTTCTAAAGGTGGCCGAGACAAGAAAAAAAACACATGGGTGATGAAGCTTCGTACAACAACTGAGTTTTGGGAAATGGGGGAGCTAGAGAGAAAGCAGGAAGATGAAAATGAAAATGGCGAGTTATGGAAATTAAATTACAAGGTAGGAGAAGCTACGACGCTTTTTGTCAAAACGCCAAAGCTTCTCAATTTGAAAAATAATGATGGCCAATTTAAAATAATAAATATCTTACTCATGATTCTTGCAACGACGTAATCATATTTCAGTGACGTAAATGAAGGCTAGCATTGGCAAGCAGAGTAGCCTTATCGTATGAGCAAGCAAAGGCACCTTGGCCGGCACTTACCACCAAAGCGTCGGCCAAGGTCGGCCATAATCGGTGCTTGCATAGGAAGTGTAACATGAAAACCAAAGGACAGAGGGGAAAATACACTAACGCACTCGAGTGATCCCATCCTCACTTGAGCGATGTTCATCCTTCACTCGAGTGATTTTAACAAAAACCAGAAAACACATGAAAACTAACAGCTCTTCCCAACAATTGCCCAAGTGTTTCCAATGGACTCAAAAGCTCAACCAAAGCTATTCCTACACAAAAACACCCAAGGAATCTAATGGAAACATCAGAATTACCAAAATCCTATTCCATTATAATGCTTTGGTTTTGGGCAACATAAAACACTAAATTTCCTAAATCACTAAACTCAATCATTCAATCTCCAATCAATCCTATCTATCCATATACATTCCAAATATACCATTTCCATACCAATAACATACCAAATATCTAATGACTCTCATTTTCGAATTCAAAGCCAAAATTTCCATAATTTCCAAACAAATTCAAAGGCCACAAAACTTATATAGAAAATTTGGTCTCACTTACCTCTATAACTTTGCTAAAAAGATTTCTTGATTCTCTAACTCCCAACTTTTCTTGTGGGCACAAACCAACACCAATGGATAAACTATAAACATGGAAATGAAGCTCTTTATTTAAGGAACAACTTTAGAGAAAATAGTTTGAACAATGGAGGTCATTTTCTTACCTAAAATGCAAGCTTTTCTTTCTCTCACTTGAGCTACAATGGAGGACGAACAAGAAAGAGAAGATGAGAGGGAAGAGTGAGGAAGAAGATGAGCAATGATCATACTCTCCTCCCCCATACTCATTCAGTGAACAAAGAGGGAAGAGAGGAGAGAGAAATGCTAAAAAAAATATCTTTAACTTTTCTCATAATTTCCCCACATGTGAGCTTGCCAAGTGTCCCATGGTCATTGGTTCCCATAAGTAAACACTCAATTAGCCTCTCTAATCCATCCATTAGCCATTTAATTACACATCTCATTTTCTCTTAGCTAGTAATTAATTCCTCCTTTAATCACCAACTTATGGCCAATATTCCCATTCTTCCAATTTTTCACTAATTATGACATATTAATTAATATTTCCATAAAACACATAATACTCCCAATTAAATTCATAATTATCCATAATAATCATGATTATCCCTTAATCAAAAATTAGGATATTACATGTTAGGCCTTGGCCGGCGCTTTCGTGACAAGCGCCAGCTAAGGTTGCACACCTTTGCTGGTGCTCGCCAAAGCCCATTGCAGACACCTTGGCCAACACTTGCATTGCAAGCACCGGCCAAGGTCCTATGTTTTAAAATTATTTTTTATCTTACTCCACGATGAGATGGTTGAGTTTGAAGTTGCTCATCTCCCCCATTCTATCTCACACATCCTTAGGAATATAATGTATAGATGAGCACCCTTTTTTATGGAAATCATTGAGGAATGAAAGATTCTTATCAACCTAAATATAAGAACATTAGTAAAAATGGATTATAGAAATGAAAAAAGAATTTAAACAAAATAATATAAATTGATTCAAAGTCCAAAATTCATCATAGTATAAAGAGATATGTAAGGGCTTTTGATGCAAACATAAACTACAATGCAAAGAAAGTTGTTAACAAGCAACTGGGTGAAGGATTTTATTATTTTGGAAGTAGGAGAAAATAAAATTAATCAAGTGAATAATTAGCAAACTTCATATTTGAAATAATTTTTTGTGTGTGTGAAATAAGACGAATATAATGGATAATTAATTCATAACAAGATCCTTTGTGACTTACTACAATAAGAGATTCTGAACAATAATGCATTATAATAACTGTCATGCCTCAAACTTATACAACACTTTATTCTTAAGCGCCAGATAAGCTTTTTTTTTAAATAAAAAATGCTAAAAAATTATACTAGCTACAGCGCTTTCTTGAGAAGTGCTGTAGCTTTTGCTTTCATTTTTTTCAAAAAAAAACAAAAATGTTTTTTATGACGCTTGTTTAAGAAAGTGCCACACAAACCAAGTACTAAGCTACGGTGCTTATGTTAGGAAGCGTGTCACAGGTTGCGCCCCCTGTGATTGATCGATACCCCTCGATGGGCCTGGGGGAAACTAGACTCAATCGAATATCCTCGCTCCCCAAGTGAGTTTCTTTCTCCTCCCCATGTCTCAAACCCTCACCCTGGGGCTAAGTATGAGAGTTTGGCGAGATGTGGTACCATTGAGCTACCTTTTTATTGTCACAGCCCGTACCCCCCCACGATCGATCGATACCCCTCGATAGGATTGGGGCGAAACTAGACTCAATCGAATATCCTCGCTCCCGAAGCAAGTTTCTTTCGCCTCCCCGCATCTTGAACCGTCACCCTAGGGGTAAGTATGAGAGTTTGGCTCACCCTGAGAGCTACTAGCTCAATGGTACCACATCTCGCCAAACTCTTATACTGATCCCCAGGGTAAGGTTTAGAGATGTGCGGTAGCTTAATAGTACCACGTCTCGCCAAACTCTTATACTTACCCCTAGGATAAGGGTTTGAGACATGAAGAGGCAAAAGAAGTCGCTTGGAGAGAGAGGATATTCGATTGAGTCCAGTTTCCCCCAGCCCTATTAAGGGGTATCAATCGATCGTAGGGGTTGCAGGCTATAATAAAGCGCAATAGCTTCTAAACCTTTTTTGACAAAAAAAACTATTATCAACGGCACTTCTTCAAAGAAGCCCGTTAAATCACTGTTTTGTAATAGTGAAATTTCAACTTATATAAACCTTCATCCTCTCACATATATCAGATCATACATGTGTGTGTATGTGTGTATTTATTAACAAATGCCTAATACAACTATAACATAAAGTTTTAAAACTACTCTTCCCAACACAGTTGCCAAACTTTATACATTCTCTTGGAAATCAGCAAGTTAAATCCCATGATTTCAGCTCTAATAATCCCATGATCTTAGCCATATCATATCCCTGATTCTAGCAGTAAGTTATATAAGAAAGATTGTGATTGTATTTTTAATTTTCTTATTATGGTTTACCGATAATTGCTCTATGTTCAACCTATATTTACTATATGCATTCACTGATATGAATAATATAGAGTGTATTGGTTCCTCTTATTTAAGATGGTATAAAAGCCTTTGGTTTTGTTCCGCAGCAAGAGAGAATACCCGTAGACATGAGAGATAGTGAGGAGAGAGCGAAACACAAAAGAGAGAAAGAGACAGAGGACTCACAGCTTGTTGAGATCTCAACACTGGCAACACGTGTAGGTATACCGCCACCATAAGAGGGGTTGGACGGCGCTGATCAGCGTATCCTAAAAGAATGGCTGGTATATGATGGGTGTGTGGCTCCTAAGCCACCACTTTCTCAATGCGTGAACCCAAGGTACCGTCACTCACGACAGTTTCCTGCGATGCTCTTTCTAGAAATATGGTTCCCTCTGAATTCCGTCCCCTTTTCAACTCTATTCTTGGAAATACAACCAAAACCAGGGCTACTTTAATGTCTGGTACAACTTTTGAAGCTGAAAATTCCTTTTCTTCCTCAACTCATCCATTACCAATAGCACAGTAATGGCACCAGAATTCTCTAATAGTCAAATTATGGCCATTAACCATAGGTTAAATAGAAAAAACTATTCTCAGGCATATTTGTGGCAAGCAAAAGGAGAAATACATCAATAGGACAACACCTTAACTAGCCCAAAATTACCCAAATTTGGATACGTGGTTTGCTGAAAATAATCAAGTTATAACTTGGTTATGCAATTATATGATTGTGAACATCAGTCAAGGTTATCTCCTAGTAAATAATGCAAAAGAGATCTGGGATAAGGCGCGAAGAACCTACTCTTCTCTCAACAACACCGCTGCCTTAATCCACTTGAAATGGCAACTTCAAAATTTTAAGATAAGGAAACATAACAGTGACTGACTATTATAATGCCTTGCTGAAACTTTGGCAATAATATGACCTATTTGAGGTGCATCCATGAAAGAATGTCGAGGATGCTCAGTTATACAGGAAGATAGTGGAAGAAGGAAGAGTATATGATTTTCTCCTTAGACTCAAGGATTCCTTTGAGGAGATAAGAGGTCGAATCATAGGGATAAAACCCTTGCCATACCTATTTGATGTTGTCAACCATGTATAGTTCAAAGAAAGCAGGAAACTCTTGAATCAAAGTAGCCTAAGTCCAATTGAGAGTTCGGCTCTTACAGTAAAAGGGCCACAAGACAAACAAAGGAATAACAAATGGTGCAATTATTGTAAGAAGAAGGGCCAAATCAAGGAGGAATGTTGAAAACTACATGGCAAGTTATCAACCAGGAAACACCACCTGCCTCCTAGTGTCAACCTCACTACAGCTAAGAAAAAAGCTGAAGATGTTGATTCCTAAGTCAAGAGGAACTGCTGATGCTTTGCAAGATACTAAACAAATAGAACATGTCCCACTCTATGCCTAATGTCAACCTGGTACAGTCAGGTAATTCTATTATAGCTCTTAATGCTATACAGGCTAGCGAGAATACATGGATTGTTAATTCAAGAGCAACAGATCACATGACAAGTGACCGCACGTTATTTGTAGCTCTTAAATTATGCCCTGAGAATCTTCAAGTCAAAGTTGCTAATGGTGTGTACACCAAGGTTGAAGGCATAGGCACAGTCATGCTATCTCAGTTATTGAGCATTCACAATGTTCTATTTGTGCCTACACTTATCTGCAACCTGATATCTGTGAGTAAATTAACCAAAGGTTATATATGCCAAGTAATATTTGATGATGATTGTTGTCGCTTTTAGGATTTAAACTCAAGAAAGACAATTAGGACTTCTAGAGAGTGGGATGGACTTTTCTACATGAAAAGATCGGAGTTGCAGAATAAAGATACTTGGAATACACGTAAAGCAATGATTAGCTCAAGTTCCCAAGATAAAGATGTACTTTTATGGCATTGTCACTCAGGACATCCTAGTTTTGATTACATAAAGCATGTGTTTCCAAGTTTATTTAATAAAAATTTTGTTCCTTTTTAATGTGAGATATGTCAATATACTAAACAAACTCAGTCTTCCTACTCAAAATAGCCATACAAATCTTATGCTCCTTTCTAACTCATACACAATGACATTTGGGGTCCGGCAAGGACAAAAACCCTAACTAATGAAAATTGGTTTGTCACCTTCATCGATGATCATACCAGAATCACATGGGTTTACTTAATGAAAGACAAATATAAGGTAGCCCAAGTTTTTCAACGTTTCTATATCTTTGTGAAAAACCAATTTCAAACTTCCCTCAAAGTCCTCCGAAGTGACAATGCTAGAGCATATCTAAGTGGCACCTTTAAAGGATTTCTTGATCAGTAAGGAATCTATCATCAAACCTCTTGTACTTATACACCTCAACAAAATGGGGTTACTGAAAGAAAGAATCGTCACTTATAAGAGGTAACAAAATATTACTAATGAAACAAAATGTCCCCACGTTGTTCTGGGGTTACGCAGTCCTAACTGCCACTTATCTCATCAACTAAATGCTTCCAAAGTCCTCAAATATGCCACTTTCATCCAACTGTTCCTTGACACTTTTCCTAATTGTCCTCTCATCAATCCGTTATCCTAGAAAGTGTTCGGATGCGTTGCCTTTGTCCATACACATGATGGAAGCAAATTTGATACTCGTGCCCAGAAGTGTATATTCCTCGGCTGCTCCTCTACCCAAAAAGGATACAGGTGCTATTGCCCTACCTCCAAGAAACTATTTGTCTCCAAAGATATCATATTTTATGAGGAAGAAGCCTATTAACCCAAATTGCCCATTGATAAAGCTCAATATTTATATATTTTTATTAATTAATCGTAGGCTTTTGTGGGGAAGCAAAATATTGAGCTTCCTTTTGATTTTCCTATCTAGCTACAAGCCACCATGATTACATGGTAGTCTCTTTCCTTACCTTGTTCCTTGTTTTATTTGATAATATATGCTATTGAACAAGTATAGGGGGGGACTTATCAGTAGTAAAAAGTAGTTTGTTTGCTTGTTTGTATTTTCCAATTGAATAAACTCTACTTTGAATCATACTCTTGTGCTTAGCCTTATCCTCTACTACCCTTTTCTCCATATCCTTGTGCCTAATTTCTACAAACTATTTCCACTTTTGTCTTGTCTTTCTCTCTACTTGTGACAATAATGTGTCGTGCTTCAATCTTAAATTAGACTTCAAAACATTCACTTCACCCAAGAGATAAGTGCATCTAGTTTCTTTGTTTTTTGTGAATTACATTGATGGCAATGTAAGGATTGAGTGTGGGGGAGTGTGTATATTCTCATGATGAATTTCATTGTGACATCATATGCATCTGCCTACTGCTTTTGTCCTCTGTTGATTTACGTCCAATTCATTAAGATTTTGAGGACTTTAGTCATAATCAAGTATCTCAATTCCTCTTAGTTAAATTCATGGTTGAAACTTGCTTTAAATTAGTGAATTGCTAGAAAATTCAAGTGTTTTAATGATGCATGTCTTAATTTTAATGAGTTTGTTAGGGAACAAAAAGCCTAGTTGGAAGGTGTTTTGGCCTAATTGTTCATTTCATTGTGTGATTTATTCACTTAGATTATTGCTCTCTAGAACTTAATTTATTTCTTGCTTGAGGCTACATTTTGTAATAGTATGGATAGAGATAATATTGGCATTTATTTTTAAACCTTCTAACCTAAACACAAATCATTCATCATTCACTTTTGATTATTTGACTAAGTATGATTCTTGAAGCTTGATCTTGCCTATTCTTTCAACTTTCATCCTTCTTTGCCCAGTGTTGAGCTTAATGTTTTGCTTAGGAGTGCAAAAGCTTAAGTGTAGGGAAATTAATAGAACTCAATATTTATATATTTTTATTAATTAATCTTAAGCTTTTGTGGGACTTATTTGAATATTTTGGGCATAATCAAGTATTAATGTAAGATTTTAGTGAAATAATAATTTAGGAATTATGGTGGTTAAATTGTTATATTTTTAATTAATATTTGTTATTCTCATTATTCTTTAATTATGAGCAAAAGATATTACCTTTGTGAATCTAATTTTGTAGGTGATGATGTGGCATAACTTGAGTGGTCAAGGTCAAAGATCTCATTTTGGAGCTCAATGAAGGACAAGAGTGGAACATCACAAGTACAGAATTTATTTTCACATTTTTTCTAAGAGGAGATTAAGAGCCAGGGTCTTAGTTGATAGTTGTAATTTTATGCCTAATGTTAAAATAGATTTTTACCTCTTATCCAAACATACCTTAACTCACTTTTAACTTAAAGACAATTCAAGAATTAAAGGAGGTGGCGGCTGAATTATTTGGGGGTTGTTGAACCGAATTGAAGAATTAAAAGGGAGCAGCTGAAATGAATTAAAGACAAGGGAGCCGACATTGTGGACTGAAATTGGAAATAGAGAAAAATAAGAGGGGTCTACGTGAATTAAAAAAAAGAGAGCTGAATTAATTGGAGCAAGCTGAACTAAATAGAAAGGGGGGAGTATAGCTAGACCGAGATGGATATAGAGGATTGAAGGAAAAGGGATTAGCGGCTGTGATCAAAAGGAAATGAAAAGCTTCAGCTGACATTGGGAAAAGGAAATAGATTAGTTAAAGAAAAAGGAATAGGAGTGGGAGGGCGTGAAGTGTGGCGGCTTTGTAGTGGAGAATGGAGAGCGAAATGAAGAAAAGGAGATGTAGACGAAATTGAAGAAAGGAAAAAGGGAAGACGTTGACGTTGTAATTCCCATGGCCAATTATCCCTTCATTCATTAAGCTTCATCTTCTTACTCTATGAAAAGTTAAGTCTTGGTGATTTCTTTGAGTTGGATAATAGTTTGAGCTTCTAAATTTCAATAGAATTCCTTAAACTCTCTTTCTTGTTCATAATTGTATGGCTTGGTTAAGTATATCGTTGTGATCTTGATTATTCTATATCAAGTGAATAAACTTGGTGGTTGAGCTAGGAGTTGATTAATTAAGCTTTATATGATTTAAATTAGGAGTAGGTTAAGTTGTTTATTCCAACTCGGTTGAGTGGATTGAAAATAACTAAACTGAATGTTTTTAAATTTTGTAATAGTAATTACAAGTTAGAATTAGAAGTTAATTATTTATCTCATTGAGTCTGAATTATTTGGTACTATTCATTTAATTGCTTCAGTAGAATGAATTAAATAAGTATTGCAAGTATGAATCTAGTGGTAGCTTAGGTCCATCCTCTTGACTCATATTATGGAATTCATATCATTATCAAGCAAGGAAGACTAAAACCTCAACTCAAGGAAATCTTGTTTCATCATTATACTAGTTAATTGAATTTACCTTTTTATTGTTAATTTTGAGTCTGTTTGCTTCTTTATCTTGAAAACCGAAAAATACAAATTTGCATTAGCTTAGATTACTTCATTAGTTTAAAAAACAATTTCTTAAAATGATTTCTCACAACTATAAGGTATTTATCACTTTACTATTTAGAAACATGAAAAGTAATCTTCTCACAAGAATGACCTAGGTTAAGGTACTACGCTACATTTTCAAACCTATTTTTATTTTGAGAACGCACACGACATGGGTTTATCACCCATTCAGGGGGACTGCTCAAATATTGAATGGCTAATTTCACATGAACTATCACCCACTTCTCCTACCAACAACACCTTACCAGTCTCGGATACATTACTCTCACCTACACCAGATCAGCCTATCTCTCATATACTATCCTCATCCCCACCTGATCACCTTACTGTTCCCATCAATCAACTTGAATCTACACCTAACATAACCAACCAACTTGAAACTACACCTAATGAACTAGAAACACAGGTTGAAATCAACTCTGGGGTGGATAGAAGAGGTAGATCAGATGGAGAGACCAAACAGGAAGAAGATAATGGTAGAAACATCCCTTCCACTCGAAGGAATGACCATGACTATGACCCAGGATTAGATCCTGAAGAGATGGGATGGCCCATTGCATTGAGAAAATGGATAAGATCTTGTATTCAGCATCCAATTCAACGGTTTGTCTTATATGGTAACTTGTTTGCAAAGATGCAAAGCTTTGTTGTAAATAGTGCACAGCTTACGATTCCAACTACCTTTCAACAAGCTATGGCTAACCCTCATTGGAAAAATGCTGTACAAGAAGAGCTAAAGGCACTTGAGGAAAGTAAAACTTGGGAAATCATGGCTCACCCTACAAGAAAGAAACCAGTAGGATGCAGGTGGATCTTCACCTGCAAAGTTCAATCCGGATGGAAGTATCAATAAAACAAAGTCAGATTGGATGCAAAATGGTATACTCAAACTTATAGGGTTGATTACCAGGAAACATTTGCCTCAGTTGCTAAATTCAATACAATCCAAGTATTGTTGTCGATTGCAGCAAACTTAGATTGGTTACTACACCAATTAGATGTCAAGAACACATTTGTGAACGGTGACCTGGAGGAAGAAGTCTACATGGTGGTTCCTAATCGAGTTCTAGCTCCAAGTGACTATGTTTGCAAACTAAACAAGTCTTTATACGAGCTAAAACAATCTCCAAGGGAATGGTTCGTACAATTCTCCAAAGTAGTAAAGAAACTTGGATATACACAGGGGCAAGTAGATGACACACTGTTTATCAAACGAGATAGTGGAAAAATAACTATCCTAATTGTTTATGTAGATGACATAGTCATTACAAAGAATGATAAAGATTCCATTGTCCGGCTTAAGAGGGACCTGTCTCATGAGTTCCAAGTGAAAGATCTCGGCTAAATGAAATACTTCTTAGGTATGGAAGTGATAAGATCCAAAAATAGCATTAACATGTATCAATGACAGTATACTCTTTATCTGCTACATGAAACAAGTATGTTAAGGGCATAACTTGAAGGAACACCGATGGAAGAAGGTTGTCACTTGGAGATCAAACCAAATGGTGTTCCAATCAACTCAGAACGATACAGAAGACTAGTCGAGAAACTCATACTTAACCCACACCCGTCCATACATTAGCGATGCAGTCGGTATCACTAGTGGAAAAATCACTTTTAAGACCGATTAAAAACAATATTTTAGACCAGTTTTGGATCTGGTCTTGATACAGTCGGTCTTAAAAGTCTGCTATTTTTTAGACCGGTTAACAAAACCGATCTTAAAAATCACTTTTTGAGATCGGTTTCTCGAAGACCAGGTCTAAAAAGTCTATACTTGTTAGACCAGTTATGGCAAAAATTTCATAGTCCAAACTTCATCTGATGATGATGAGATTTCCCAGAATTAAAGTACACTTAAACACCTTTAACTTGATAAGTATTATGAAGGATATAGATAAGTACTATAGGAGTTATCAGTGTTTGAAGTATACCATTAAAACTGGTCATATTTTCTGGCAGCAAGGGTAAACATAAAAACTAGGATTTTTGTGTGGATAGAAAGCATTTTTTCCCTAAAATAGACTTAATAAGGGTCACATAAATTTTGGATCACGCCAATTGAATTTTTCTAGAATTAGTTATGATTTTTCAAAGTTTAGTGAAAAATCTGCCAGCTTTTGGTAGTTGTGCGAAAATTCAATATAAAGGTATTTTGTAATAGAATTAGACCTTTAAGAATTAAGTTAAGCATTTGGAGCAGCTTGAGCTCATTAGCTTCATTTTGGGTCTAATGAAGTTACCCTAATGATAACCAACATAAGATAATAATTATTCAAGGAATTCGACTAAGCAATGACTTATTGCCCGTAATGTAATATCCTAAATTGTAATTAAGGGCTAATAACTTCAAGTGATGTGATTAATGTTGAATAAGCATTTTGAAGGATATGATGTGAATTGTGATGTAAAGTGTGCTTGATGAGGGTATCGTATATGTTATGCAAATCAGGAGCAAAATGGTAAATTCACCGACCAATTGGACAGTTACCGAAGAGGAAACTCATTGGTAATTGATATCAATGGCTAATATTGAATAAGCAAAGGAGTGGGATTGTGTTTGTATGTGCTTATGTGAGTGCTTAGAAGGTGGAACTAGATGTTGACACATGTCAACACAAGAACCATGGATTGAGGTCAAAGAGTCAACAATTGCAACTCTCTCCTCCCTCCTCCATTTCAAGTCGGCCAAGGGCCTTATTGCACCTCAAAAATATGATTTCTCTATCATCTTCTCACCTCTCTCCTCTCTTCCATTGTCGCCAAGATCAAGCAAGAAAGAGAAAGAAGAAGCTTGAGTTTTAGGTATGGTTTTGTCCCTAAATGCTCAACTCACTTTTTTTAATATTGTTCAAGGGGTTGAGAGCTTTATTCCTATGGTTTCATATTTTTGATTAGTGGATTTTGAGAACTTGTGGGGATTTGAAAGTAGGAGAATCAAAGAAATAGCTTTGGGAAGAAGTTGAAGTGAGTATTTGATACTTTTTGGTATAATTGTTGTGGTCATTGGTTTGGTTTTGAGAATTTTGAATTTTTGCCCTGATTTTTGGTCTAATTTAAATTCTTGAATTGGTTAGTGTGTTGTGTAGAATGTGGTGTTAAATTGTGTCTTTGTGCCATGGGAGTTGATTTGGAATTTTTGGAATGGAAGGAATTGCATTGTGGTGGATTGTGTGTATATTGTGTTGACATGTTAAGATTTCTGTGGAACATGTCTATGTGGATGGAATTTGATTGTTTTGATGGCTCCAATGGATTCCTTGGGAAAAATTTGTGTGGGAATGGTGTTTAATGTGAAAATGGGAACCATTGGAAGCAATTGTAAAAAACTGAAAATTTGTCCATTGAAAGTTTGTGCTGGGCAGTTTGTTTGTGTTGGCTTTTTAAATAGGCAAATGATGTCAGAAAATTATGAGACTTTCCAGTTTTAAACTTCACATCCCAAGCTTGAAAATGGACATATAATTTGTATCATTTCGTTTTGTGCACTGTGAGTTATGGTTGTCCAAAAATTTTGGATGGAAATTGAACTCTGTTGTGGGGCAGTGGTGATTTTTGTGCAATTATGTACTTTTGTGGTGATTTCCAGTAATGGCCAATATTTTTCCTAGAAAGAGGACTTAAATAGATTTCATTTGGCTTTGGAATCAACTCATTTTGATTTTTCTTGAATTAGTTATGATTTTTGAAAGTTTAGCCAAGAAACAGAATTTTCTTGGCCGCAGCTAGATGATGGTGGGCCGCGGCTCAAATGTTTCTGACCTCTTTTTGGCTACTGCCAGTGGATTTGTGGGCCGCAGCCAACCCCCAAAAATCAGTATTTTTCACTTTTGAAAGGTGGTTTTTGGTATAGCCTTTCCCAACCTTTTTGGGTATATGTCTAGGCCTCTAATAGCCACCTAAAAAGTCTAAATGATAACCAACTTAAAGTACTATGGAATTAAAAACTTGGAAAAGAGATTGATGGGTTGTCCCTGGTTTGGTTTATAGGATTTGGCATCTGCTATCCTCGTGAGCCCACTGTGCCAGCGAACGTCAGGAAGGAACAAGGTAGTGACTCTTTTCCCTTATACTATATGTGATACATGGTATGTTTATTTGATCATTGTTTGAGTCTATCACCTGCAGCCCATCGATGGTGACGGTGGGAGGATCGTACCTTTAGGGCAGTGGAATTCGGGGGATGAGACTATGTGAAAGCCAAAAGGCTATATGTGGAAGTCAAAAGGCTATTTGTGAGTCTATTACCTACGGCCCATCGGTGGTGACGGTGGGAAGATTGTACCTTCGGGGTGGTGGAATCAAGGGAATGAGACTATGTGATTATATGCATATGCAGCCTGCGTGTTGTGTATTATGCCGTGATGCTGCTTGATGATTTATTTCCATGCTATGTGATTACATGTTGTATGAGTGAATTGTTACTACTGGGATTCTTTTGAATATCATTCCTTCCATTGACTAACCTTTCAGACAGGGCAAGTGGCTCCAAGGAAAATCGATCAACCCGGAGCGGTTATAAACCTGTAGGGGCATTTGCTTTTGGATATGTTAGTTAATCATACTGGACAGGGATTTTGTAAATTGTTTTTGGGTTGTAATTATTAGTTGAATATAGTTGTGTAATTCCCTATATGGGAATTATAAACCTTTTAGTGAATGAGTGGAACCCGGAGGTTGCCGGGATTTTTGTTATAAACTCTTATATGTGTGAATGTAAATTAACTGCACAAGTGATTATATTCGATAATTGAACTTGAGAATGGGAAAGGAAAGAAGTTTTCAAAATTGCCGTGAAACCCTACCTTAGGGAGGGTGTTTAAAATGAGTTTCAAACTATCCGTCGGTCTCTAATCCATTTTATTATGCATTATCACACTTGCCTAGGACGTCTAAAGCACGTCAATCAAGATCAAGATTTAGAAAAATTGTCAGGTAGTAACTTGTCCCTGACATACTATGTGATATATTATATGCATGTTTGTACCATTGTGAATTTAAAACATTAAGATGAGAAGGGATAAGGCCCAGTAGAATTTCCCAGCTCTGTGGCAAGGGATGGTTGTCCTTGAATTGGTAACTCTATACTTTCTGCATATTGTGAATTTATCTCTGAATATTGAATATGTTGATTGTACTGTAACTTTGGTTGACATGGCATGATATATGTTCATTTTATATGAGTGATATTTGTTACTACTGAGATTCATTGAATCTCACCCTATATTTCCAAAACAAATTTTTAGCTCAGCCAAGTAGTTCCTCAAGCAAGAAAGTAAACACGAGCAAATAAAGTGAAGATTTAGAATTTAATTTTCCTTTGGTTATCTATTTTGGAGTATGCATTTAATTTGCATTTAAGTGAGGTTAGTCTCGTCCTGGAAAGTCAGTAGACATGTATATAAGTGCTAGTGTATAAGCAAATGCAAAGTGACATCCAAACTAGTAGTGGACAGCCATCCATTTAGGTCTGTTAATTAATTGTAGTAGTTTGGGTTCTAGCAGAGAACTTATTGGTAAGAACTTTGATATGAAGAAATGAACCTAAAATGGATGGATTGAAATGCATAAAAAAATAATCCGAGATCAAATCTGAAAATAATTTTTGAAAAACTCACTCAACACTCTACTTGATGTTGGGACTCCCACTGTTTACAAAAGATTACTGGTCTCCTTTATAAAGATATTACTGAACATGAGTTGTCCATACACTTTAAAAATGAAGGTGTTACATTTATTGGTATCAAAGAATAAGCTATTGGCTATAGGATAAAGTTTTCTACTTATGTTAGAAAATTCTAACCCTTCATTAATTGCTTTGTGCTAGGAAACATGTTTGATAGAAAAAGATAAAGAAGCAGTTCACCCCCGTCTGTTAACTAACCTCCCTCAAAGCATCATATACTAGAGGGTAAACTTTATGTAGTTATTAATAAAGCAGCGACTAGAGGGGGCATGGATCGAGAGGATTGGTACGGCAAGGAAAGGAGTTGCCAATCATAGGACAATAATGATAAAGGCTAGATAGGATAGTCCTAGATAGAGCCATCTATAGGCGATACTAGTAATCCCGAGAATGACGAGATTTTTTCGGGCGCTGATTCTGATACTAAGTCTTGAGCCCCGAAGACTCAGTTACTCTTTGACCTATACCCAAACCATGAGCTATGGGAGCACTTTAAGGGAATACACTTAATGTGTTTCAATAAATATATTTCCTCCATGTTATAATATGTATAATTTTTTGGGTATGTAGGGAAGCTGTGTAGGCAAAGGGCTGAGCTTGGGTTATTGTTGACTGATGAAATCTGGATTCAAAGCATACTAGCCTACCTTCCTAATTTTACTTCTTGGATCAATAAGAAGAATGAGATCGTATTTTGGGGCCCTTTCGAGTTTGAGACTTTTCTAGATCATATAGAATCATATGTGGTGCAGAATATGGACTAGTAATGGTAGGGTCAGCTAGACTGGTTATGGTAGCATAAAAAAGGCTATTTTTATGTATATATTAAGATACTTTAGTTGCTTTTATTGTAATTGAGTCTTTAATATTATCATTTGTATATCCTATTGTGTAATAGTATTTAAAGCTTAAGGGATACATACATATATATATATGATAAGTGTCATATTATTTTCTTTGGTAATAGTGATATGAAATAATGGTGAAGGGTAGAGCAAAGAAAAGACCTACAGTACCGAGAGTTGAGGAAATAGGAAATCCTCCTCACCCTATTTAGCAAGTTCTTGGAATACTCGCACAACAGCAAACTATGATGCACGAATTGAGTGAGGAAATGCGAGAACTAAAGGAAAAGCATAAGGAAGATGAAGCACCGACTGAAGACACTGATGTGGATCCAGAAGAGTAACCGTCTAAGAATGGTAAACGAGTACATACACTGGAATCTAATAAGTGGATTTCTATTGTTCCAGCCTAAGAAGAAGAAGACCTCTAATACTAGATGCCTAAATTCATTAAGTATCAGCCTCTAGCATTCAAGGGAAAATTCGATCCAAAACTGCTGAGGAATGTTTAACACGGTTGGAGAAAATAATTGAGGTGCTGGGGTGTCCTACAAAAATGAAAGCTAGAATAGCTATATATAAGTTGGAGGTAGATGTTGATCACTGGTGGAAGAATACAACAACAATATTGAATACACGAAACATTCCATTAACCTAGGAGTTATTTCAACATGAGTTCAAAGAGAAATTCTTCCTGAGGTCCGTGGGGCTCACAAACGAGAAAGAATTCTTAGCTATATGATTGGGTGACAATGAGACTTTTGATGAGTACCTGTCCCTATTCACTCAATTATCTCATTACTCATCTTATATGAAATTTAAAGATGATGAAGAATGGAGCTTTGATATGTTAATTGGGGGACTGAAGTCGAGATGGAAGATAAGCTAGTTGCAGCTATGATGGTACGGGAACAAAAATTGTTATAAGAATTCAGAGATTTGAATTTGTCAAATCAAGTGTATTCATGAATATGAATGAACCAAATGAAATACTCCTTTCTAGCTACGGTGTCAGCCAGGAGGAGAGTGATCTGATAACGAAAATTAAAGAAGCTCAAAAACAAGATAAACAAGCCATGTTTATTCGAGAAATGATCAGAACAGGTGAAACTCCGGACTATGATCTTTTGCCTAGTGGATTAGTTAGATACCAGAAGCGAGTATATGTTCCACTAAAGGTTGACTTAAGATGAAAATTTCTATATGAGGCACATAAGAGTAAATATACTCTTTATCTAGGAGTGATCAAGATGCACCACAACTTAAAATCAGAATACTGGTGGGTAGGACTGAAAAATGATGTGATCAAGTATGTTGCATGATGTCTTACCTGTCAAAAGGTCAAAATTGAACATCAACAACCACTAAGACTTCTGCAAAGCCTTGAAATTCTAGAGTGGAAGCGGGAAAGTGTTACCATGGATTTGGTGGTGGGATTACGTAGGATCAAAAACTACAATGCGATATGGGTAATTGTTGATCGATTTACAAAGTTAGCTAATTTCCTACCTATCAATACTGGTTATTCTCCTGAGAAGCTAGCAGAAATTTAGATAAAGGAGATAATCCGATTGCATAGTACGCCAAAGAGTATTATCTCTGATAGAGATCCTCACTTCACATCTTGATTCTGGAAAGCTCTACTTGAAGTATTGGGTACAAAGTTGAAATTCATTACAGCCTATCATCCATAAATGAATGGATAGTCAAAGAGGACTATACAGACACTGGAAGACATGTTATGAGCATGTGTTATAGATTGCAAGGGGAATTGGGATGTTTTCTTCTACTCACAGAATTCACTTACAATAATAGCTATCATACGAGCATTCAAATAGATCTGTATGAAACATTGTATGGAAGGAAATGCAACTTAATTCTCTGCTAAATAGAATTATCAGAGAGAAAATTGTATAGGCCAGATCTAGTTAATAAGACTTTGGAACAAATAAAGACTATAAAAAAGAGGCTACTTGTAGCACATAGTAGACAGAAAAGCTACGCTGACAAAAGGAAAAGGCCTCTAGAATTTGAAGTTGGAGATCATGTATTGCTGAAAGTATATCCAGTTACTGGAATCGGTAGAGTGTTAAAGAGAAAGAAGTTAAGCCCACGATATATTGGTTCTTTTGAGATTCTTGCTAGAATTGGACTAGTGGCATATAGAATAGCTTTACCGTTGAACTTGAGTAGACTACATGATGTATTTCATGTCTCTCAGTTGAAGAAGTACCAACCAGACTCGAGCATGTGATCGAATATGAAGATATTAAGGTACGAGAGGATAATACCTATGAAGTAGAGCTAGAGCAAATCATTGATCAACAAGAGAAATGACTCAGAAATCAAAGTATATTGTTTGGAAGGGTTTATCTTCAAGAGAGGAAACATGGGAAGTATAAGATGATATGAAGAAACGTTACCTAAAATTTATGTCTTAGGACGCGTAAAAAATTTTGAGGACGAAATTTCTTGTACAGGGGAAGAATTGTAATATACCAAATTTTGTAATACTAAAAATGTGTAAATATTGAAATAGTGGAATAAAATAAATACTAGTATTTACATATTAAAGGTAGAGTTACTTTCAAAATTCCTATATGTCTATTATGTCATTCGCAGAAATTAAGAAGTCAGGATTGTAAAATACGAGACTAAGAAGTCGGGGGAAAATTTATCTGTGGTTGAGGGCACATAAGTGATAGTTATGAGACCAAAAGAATTCATTCGTTGTATGGTGTGCCTCCATATACGTGCCATGGTCCCGTGTGGAATTCTAGGTAATGCACCGATGGATCAACTTTACTAAAAGATCTTCAGTAAAGTATGTAATGATGGCTCATTATGACTCATGATGACACATCTTTCATGTTAGCCAAATAAGGGAATGACAAGTGTCTCGAAATCATTACAAAGTAAAAACATGTTTTTGTGTTGGCCAAATGTAGAGGTGACATGTGTCCCTGATCATTACACATAATTACACCCACTTTAAGCCTTTCGTGTTGTCATCTCCGAGTGCGCCACCGGTCTTTGACCAGGTCGCATACTTCACGAGTCGAGTACCGAACCCAGGAGTTCGAGGAAATTGTCAGGCCTTCCCCTTCCTCTAACTATTTATGCCCCATCAAAGAAAGAAAAAATGGAAGACCGATGGTTGCATGACACGTGGCACTCTTGAGCCTTAAACTTGTCACATGTGGCAAGCTAAGATGAGATTACTTTACAAGATTAAATCTCAACCATTCCCTTCTATTTTAAGAGCTAAATTTTGTGCAAGCATGGAAAGAGAAAGGGAAATCTGATTTCTTAAGCTCAAGAATACAAGAAGAGAGAAGGAGGAGTGAATGGTAAGTTCTCTTGACTACCGGAGCCAATTTTAACCCCGAATCACCGTTATCGTCCGGTAAGTCTGTCAGGAAACTTCTTCTACTCACTGTAAGCTTCAATTCTATAGTCTTAGATTTCTCATATGAGGTGTTTTGTGTTAATTCGTCTACCAGATTGCCATTGGCATATCAAACCACCTTTAGAAACATGAAGAGGTAAGGGTATGCTTCCTTTTTAACCAATTACTTTATGTTTTCATCAAGTTTTTCTTATCTCTTGAACCACCCTTGTATTTCTTTCAAGGGGTATTTTTGAAGAAGGAAGATGTTTCCCTTAAAATAGACTTAATAACGGTTAAAGAGAATTTTGGGTCACCCCAATTAAATATTTCTACAATCAGTTATGATTTTTCAAAGTTCAGTGAAAAATCTACCAGCTTTTGGTAAATGTGCAAAAATTCAAAGTAAAGTATTTTTGAAATAGAATTGGACCTTTAAGAATTAAGTTAAGCATTTAGAGTAGCTTGAGCGCATTAGCTTCATATTGGGCCTAATGAAGTTACCCTAATGATAACCAACATAAGAGAATAATTATTCAATGAATTGGACTAACTAATAACTTATTGTCCATAAATTATAATTTATAAGAGTTGACACTTACCCAGGACATCTAAAGCATGTCAATCAAGATCAAGATTTGGAAAAATTGGCAGGTAGCAACTTATCCCTCACATACTATGTGATATGTTATATGCATGTTTATACCATTGTGAATTTAAAAAATTCAAATGAATGTTAAATTGGTAACTTTATGCCTTCTGCATATTGTGAATTTATCTTTAAATGTTGAATATGTTGATTGTACTGTAACTTTGGTTGACATGGCATGATATATGTGCATTTTATAGGAGTGATATTTGTTACTACTGAGATTCATTGAATCTCACCCTATTTTTCCAAAACAAAATTTTTAGTTCGGGCAAGTAGTTCCTCAAGCAAGAAGTAAACCTGAGCAAATGAAGCAAAAAACTTAGAATTTAATTTTCCGTTGGTTATCTATTTTAAAGTGTGTATTTAATTTGTATTTAAGTGTGGTCACTCTCGAACTACAATTCAGTAGACATGTATGTAAGCGCCGGTATATAAGAAAATGCAAAGTGATATCCGAACCAATAATGGACAGCTATCCATTTAGAGCCGTTAATTAATTATAGTAGTTTGGGTTCCAGCAGAGAACTTATTGGTAAAAACTCTGATATAAAAAAATGAACCTAAAATAGATGGCTTTAAATGAATCGTAAAATAATATGAGACTGAATTTGAGAACGATTTTTGAAAAGATATTTGAAAAACTCACTCAACACTCTACCTGAAGTTGGGACTCTCGCTGTTTACAAAAGATTACTGGTCTCCTTTTTAAAGATATTACTGCACATGTGCTATCCATACGCTTTCAAATTGAAGGTGTTACAGAGGTGGTGGCCGAGGAGAAAGAGCTCCATAGGATGTTAACATGATGGAGAGAAGGAAGAAGCCGATAAAGAAAAATAGAAAAAATCACAAGGAATATGTGAGTTTAAATTGAGGTCTAACAGATGTTATGAAGGGTTGACTTATAAAGATCCGACGATGTTATGAAGGGTTATGACTAATAAAATCGTACTTAGGGAAGCCATATCATTTGAAAGTGTTATATAATAGGTTTTTCTAGAGACCTTTATGTTTTGTCTTCGCTAATCTACAAGGTTGGAGGTCAAATCATTATATGTCAATTTTTTTGAAAGAATTGTTATTTTCATCACTAAATAAATGAGAATCATTAAAAACAACCATTATTTTAGTGTTTCATGAATTCCACCTCGTAGTACATAACAATGTGCATAATTAACCAATATGTTTTAAGTGTTACATATCCTTGCGCAACCTCTTCCTTGACATACATAACATTTATTAGCTATAACCGTTATCTATGTGGCATTATAAAAGCCCAAATTTATAGTAGTATGTGTGAGCTCCGCTTACCCAAATTTAATTACTCGACCCAGTACACTCATCACTTCCTTTATCCCTTATTATGTTCTAACATGTATAGTATATGATCTCGTGATACAGTGCAAAACTTGAAACCGTTGACATTATATGCTATAAAACCTTTCGCATGGTCAAGAAGGCTGATTACGACAGCTCTGAAATCTGGTGAGTGTGGGTTGTGGTTTGATAAACCAGAATAATCTGAATGTTTCTAGAATTAGGGATTAGGGTATAAGAGAAGAAAATTAAAGGGTTGAAGAAGATAATTAGAGAGATTGGAGAGATAGAAGAAGAGTTAGAGGAGATGATTCTGAATAGTTTAGGAATCTCATTAACAAAATAGATCAGATATTACAATTAGGTATTCTGCCATATATATAGGCAATAGGAACAGAACCAAAAATCAGAATAATTCTTCAAGGATTAGGGGTTCATTAATTAGGGGCTTATTAGTAATTAGACACAGGTAAGACCATGTTTGGCTAGTATCGCTCTTAAATGATTAGTACCACTAATCGTTAATCTCTTTCTTCTAATTAACAGCTAGTGCCACTAATAGTTAATCCCGCTCATCTAATTAACTAACCTAACTAACTTTCAAATTATTTATTATAATATCATATCAATACCCCCCTTTAAAACATCCTTGATCTCAAGGATTAGGAACCATAAAGGTAGGATATTGTTGTTGAAAAGGGTGAAGGGCCATCTAAGAGGCTTTTTCTTCAGGTAAGTCCTTCCATTGAACCAACACTTCTATAATTATTCGCTTACAACGCTTCTTAATCCTTTGGTTTAGAATGCTCACTGTTTCCATGGCTAATGGCAAATCCGAAAAATCAATCGGAGGATGCCTAGGCCTCACAGTAGGATCCAGATATAGCCTCAATAAGGAAACATGAAAAGTAGAATGAATTCTAGACTTTGGTCATAATACTAGCTTATATGCAACATCTCCAACCTTCTCTATCACCTAATAAGGTCCATAGAATGTAAGAGCTAACTTCTGAGAGACTCTTGTTACTGTAGAAATTTGCCTATAAGGCTTGAGCTTCAAGAACACCCACTACCCTACTTGAAACTCATGATCTGTCTTATGCAAATCAGCCCTTTACTTCATCAAGTTTGCTGCACAGTGTAAATAATGTTTCAAAAGTGCTAGAACTTCCTTTCTAGCCATAAAGCTACAGTCTACCAACTCTAATACTGAATTGTGGGGTAAATAAGGCGTGTGTAGTTGAGGCTATGGCCCATAAAGCTACTCATATAGTGTAGCTTTAGTGACTGTATGTTGTATTATACCATCATTCTACATATGAAATCCACTTAGCCCAATCCTTAGGCTTCTCCCAACACATACACTGTAAAAATGTCTCCAAACATCTATTAAGCACTTTCGATTGCCTATCCATTTGAGGATTATAGGCTGTAGAAAGTTTTTGGTCCACACCCAACACATGAAGAAATTCCTTCCAAAAGCTACCAACAAACGGAGGTATGATCACTCATAATTTTAGCCAGGGTATCATGGAGTTTGTAAACTTGATCCATAAAATGTTGTGCCAAGGTAGATGCAGAGAAGGGGTGAGCAAGAGAGATAAAATGAGCATACTTGCTCATTTGGTCTATGACAACCCATATAAGCAAAGGCTGCAACAAACCTGAAGAAGCTATAGTCTCATACTTGCACCTAGAGCATATGTCACATCTTTTAACATACTCCACCACATCATTCATTAACTTTTCCACTAAAGGAGACCTTTAATATGATTATAAGTAGCTTGTATCCCTGAATGTCCTCCTTGAGGTTTGAATGGAGCCGCTTAAGAATATGCAACTGAAGAGCTTCTACCTTGCCTATAACCAATTTACCCTTTTTCGTAAAAGAGTAACATCCCAAGTAAAGTGACTCCACACCCCCTTATGTTGTTGCACCTTTTCAAGTAGAGAGAGTGAAGTCATATACATGCCAACTATGCTTTACTTGCTGCAACAATTCTGGTGATGTAGTGCTATAAGTCATTTGCATTAGTTGTTGCTTAGGCAATAGAGTACAAAGCTACCGAGTTATTCACCCCATTTTTATACACTATGTTATAGTTAAAACCAGCAAGTTTTGCCATCCAAAACATCTAAAATACTGTCTTAATTTGCTGGCCCAACAGAAATTTAAGACTTTGTTAATCTATCTGAATGATAAACTTGCCTCTTTCAAGGTATTGGTGCAAATGCAGCACCATTAGCACCACTACCATCAACTCCTTCTCATAAATTGAGATATTTTAGAGTCATGGAGAGAGACATTTGCTAAAGAATGTAAGAGGATGCCCTTGTTGCATCGGAACAGCACCTATCCCCACTCTATATGCATCAGACTCTACTACAAATTGCTTAGTGAAATCAAGAAGAACAAGGACCGGAGCGAAAACGAATGCCTCCTAGAGGTAATGAAAAGCTTTACTAGCAGATTCTAACCACACAAAGGCATTTCTTCTCAATAACAGAGTCAAGGGCCGCGCAATAATGCCATAGCCCTTGATAAAACATCGGTAGTAGCTAGTTAACCCTAAAAACACTCTCAATTGGTTAACTATAGTATGTTGAGGCCAACTTGCCACCGCTTGAATCTTCTTAGGGTCAGTTGCTAATACACCATTTCTTATGATATGCCCTAGATACTCTACATGTATAGCAGCAAAGGTACACTTGCTCTCCTTCACAAAATAGTGATGTTGTTGCAACGTGTGTAAAGCAATCCTCAAATGCTCCTGATAATCTACAAGTGAAGGACTATAAACCAGTATACATCGAAGAAGACTGAATATATTTTCTAAGAAAAAGATAAAAGATATCATTTATAGCTCCCTGAAAAGTTGCTGGTGCATTTGTAAGACCAAATGACATTGCAAGTCACTCATAGTACCCAGATTGAGTCTTGAATAAAATCTTATAAGCATCTTCTGGTACCATCCTAATTTGGTGATATCTGACCCTTAGATCAAGTTTTATGAACCATCTAGCCTTGCTCAACTCATCAAACAAGTACTCAATTAGAGGAACAAGATATTGAGTCTTAATTGTTTTCTTGTTTAAATCTCGGTAATCCATACATATATGCCAAGACCCATCCTTCTTCTTTACTAGGACTATAGGAGCTAAAAATAGGGAACAACTCTCTTGTATAACACTCGCTTCAAGTAATTCAGCAACTAGTTTCTCAATGACATCCTTTTGTGCAGCCGGATATCGGTATGGTTTCAAGGAAATTGGATTTGTGCCCTCTTCTAAGACAATATGGTGGTTATGCCCCTCTCTAAAAGGTAGGAGGCTCTTAGGCTTTTTAAATACATCTTGAAAAACCCTTAGGATACCCTGAACCTCTGCTAGTAGATTAGGATCAGCATCCTTAATAGCCCAACAACTCATCCTATCACCTTCTACTTCAACTAGTTGCATAAGGTATAATTGCTTCTCCTTGAGATAGCTTGCTTCCACCCTTTTTTATGTTACAATTTTCAGGGAATGAGGTATTGGAAATTGTGCCCTAAGGGCCAATCATTGTACTTTGAACATTATTATTTTAATGAAATTTCTCCATTCTGTTATCATATTATTTGCATGTTAACTGTGATAATTGTATCCTTGGATAATTCATAAAGATTGTCCTAAAATGTCCCTGGTTAGACATCTATACGGGAGCATAGATGAAACAAGACCCATTTGACTTTGATAAGATATGGAGATACAAATCAAAGTCTTAGCCACTTGTAAGAGTACAAGGTGCTGGACCGACCCATTATGAGAAAGCTACATGCATCAAGTCATAAGTTTTTCTCATGTATAACCACGTCACAATGCCCTTAGACCTGAGGTTACCATGGATTCCTACATGAGAGTTGTTAAGCTTTGAACTAGTCAAAAGTCACTTTTGACCGGGTGATGATAAAGGCTACGATCGGGCTTGGTGGTTTTTCATGTAGAGGAATATGAATGATCAAGATGGAATTTGTCCCTCACATTAGTAGAGAGATATTACTGGGCCTCTTGATGAGTAAGTATGAGAAATGTATGGCCATACTATAATAGAATAGAGTTTCCATTTCTATTGTCAAGCTACTTATGAATCAAGAAAGTAATGGTCAAGAACAAGAGGATGACATTATCCATGCCTTATCCTTGATCGATGTATCGTGTGAGAAAAGGGACGTGACATGGTTGTATGACAAGTTGTATCGTGATAACGATCCTCATAAGAATTGGGTAGTCGTAATGTCTTGCTAGAGTCCGCTTGCGACTTTTGGGTTAGTACAGTTATTGGCCCACTGCCAACTTCATATAGGCCTATGGGGTCGCACACAAGAATGGCCTAATACGAGATAATGTTTAATTTAGGGGGGACGAATTTTATATTTATATATATAATATAAAATTCGTTAATAATATTATATAGATTTATATTTTCAAAATATATATCTTATATATAATATATATATATATATGTATATATATTATATGATATTATTATATTGTGTTAGTTTTAAATTTAATTTATTAAGATATATTAAATTTAATAACTAACATAATAGAGATGTAGTATCTCAAATTTAATTTATGAAGATAAATTAAATCTAATGGCTCTTTATTTGGATTAAATAAATAGGTTAAATTAAAATTATTGGACAGATTTAATTTAAACTAAATCTATTTAATTAGCTCATCAAGATAATTAATTTTTGATTAATTTTGAAATTAATGATGATTAATTTTGAAATTTGAATATAGCCATCATAGGTTATAACCTTGATAGAGAAGATATACTTATATGCGCATGAGAATTTAGAGCCGCAAGGGAAACCCTATAAGACATTGGAGGTGCTAGCACACAGTCTCTGTTGGAGAGCATTCATATGGATACCGGTAAAGGGAGTGGACCTGAGCTGTTGGCTCCTAGAGATCATGAAAACCCTAAGTTGAAAAAGGTATGAATCTTTCTAACTCGATTTAAACGTCGTTGATAGATCCTCGATTAGGATCGGTAAAATCTTAAAATTCTTCCGATGTGCCTGCCAATCCTAACATGAGGAACATTTGCTTGTAGTTTCACTAGTTGTCCCTCCTTTTAGAAATACATGGAGAGGGATTCATAATCCAAAAAGGCATTCTTTATGCTTTTAAGCCATTGCAAACCCAATACCATGTCATATGTATGCAATTTAATAATTCACATATAAAAAATGAATTCCAAACCTTGCATTTTCCATCAAAACCCATGCCAAACCCCATAAACTTTTAGTTTACCTCCATCTGCTATCTCAACATATGAAGGAGGTGTTTCTTAAGTCTGCCAACCAAGTCTAATAACTGTGTCTAAGTTTAGAAAATCATATGTGCTCCCACTGTCGATTAGAATTTGTAGAGGAAGTTTCACGGTAGCACCCAAGACTCTTATGGACTTGGCATGGTTTGTACCTTCTATCGCATATAAAGAAATACGGGGTAGTTCTATTTCTTAAACAATGTCAGCATATAGAATTTTAGAGACAACATAGGTACTGTCCCCTTCCTCTTCAAATAGGACCAAATAAAGTTGCATTTTTTTACGTTGAGGGTACGTATGATCTCTTGAGAATTTCCCATGGCAGAAGAAACACAAATTATTTGGGTGGCGCTCTGCTTCTTCCTCTACCGTGGGTGCCTTCACAAGTTGTGTAATGGTTTTTTTGTGTAAAAGAGGACCAATTATAGTTATTAGGGGTAGGATAGTCTTTTTGCACATACCAATTAGAAAAAGATTGGCTATTAGATGAAGTCGATGTGTTTGTTGAAACATTTGACCAGGAATTCACTGTGCTCTATTTCTATGCTTTGTACGAGTTGTATTTCATTGGTCTTCGATTGAAGGCGATCTCCTAGGTTCTTGCTAATCGTTGACCAGATAAGCTTCTGTTAAATCCAACTTTAATGTAATCTTATTGAACATGGTATTGAACTCTAGCACTATCCCTATTTGTCTTAAGTGGGCGAAGTCATTATGGAGCCTCAAATGGTTGGCCAAAGGTATTACAAAGCAGTGTCGTGTACTCAACTCATAGGAGGGGTTGACGCCAACATCGCTCGATTGCTCCGTGCCATTGAAATTGATTATCATCAAGGTGTATGGACGCTATTATCACCTTTGAAGCCTCAGTAGTTTTATCGATCACAAAATATTATTCCACCTTCTCAATCCAAGTATCCATGTCTTGTCCCTTATATTTGGGGAATTTCATTTTGGAAAATTGTGTGGGTTGTTGGCATTTGGGGTCTTTTTGTTTCCTCCCCTTTCTTGAATTTCTGGTATCCTTGGTGGACCATTCTAAGTAATTATTTGCACTGTCACTGCCAAGGTTCTGATTTCTTAGGTTATGGCATGAAGATTATCTTGCGTTTCACACTGGACTATTTGAAGCTCCTCTCGGTACCCTTGGACCGATTCATGAAGAGTTTCAACTGAACCTTCAAAAGTTCCAATTTTCTGTTCCATCGCTTGAATTCTTTTATCCATAATTCTTACATTTTCTTGAAGTTTTGTTTCTACCATTCAACTAGTGCGTGACGAGCCAATAATCCTATATGATGCCACTGACAAACCAGAATAATCTGAATGTTTCTAGAATTGGGGATTAGGGTAGAAGAAGAGAACTAGAGAGATTTGAGGGATAAAAGAAGAGTCAGAAGAAATGATTCTCAATAGTTCAGGATTCTCATTAACAAAACAGATAAGATCTTACAATTGGGTAGTCTGCCATATATATAAGCAATAGGAATAGAACCAAAAATCAAAATAATTCTTCAAGGATTAGGGGTTCATTAATTAGGGGATTATTAATAATTAAACACAGGTGAGGCCATGTTTGGCTAGTGCAGCTCTTAAATGGCTAGTGCCACTAATGGTTAATCCCGCTCTTCTAATTAACTGACCTTCAAATTATTTATTACAATATCATATCATGGTCATTTAGTACTTTATGCGCAAACCAACTTGGGAATTCTCTGTGGACTTCTTTGTCAACTTCAGAGGATGTGTGTATTCAGATCCTAAGTTGATGCTTTACATGACTTTTGAATTCCCTATAATTAATCATAGGAAGGTGAACATGAAATGTAAGTAAAAAAGTAAGGAAAGATATAGAATAGCATATGAGTATACAATTTTCACTGAAGGAAGGGTTCAACTTGAGTGCAATTAATCAAGATATGTCTATGTGTTTGCAACTTCTCAGTTGTTGTTAGTTTGAAGTTCTCACTTCCTCTAACTGGTTTACCCATACGAGGGATTAACAACTCTCTTGATGATGACTCAGGTTTAGGACAATCGTCTATACAAAGCGGTAGGTTGAAAGCCATCTCAATGCCATTAAAGTACCTTAAGCAGAATTATAGGACCTCATCCCCTATATAACCTTCAACTATAAAACCTTCTAGCCATACCTTATTCCTTACGTAATATTTCAATTTCCCAAGAAACTTATAAAGTGAAAAAGGAAAAAGGATAGTAAATGGTGGAATGAGAGACTAGCAAATTTAGAAAGTAATGATGTCGCACATATGTAAAATGAGTACCTCTTAATAGGATACATCCATCGATATTGAGCTAGGCCAGCGGGCTTTGTTTCATGAATAAGGTAGACTATCAGGTGAACCATCACAGTGAAAAATGAGGGAGAAAAGATCATCTCCAAATGACAAACCGTAAGAATGATTTTGGACGGCAGTTGATTGAGCTCCTCAATGATTAAAACCTTGGAAAATAACGTCTGAAAGAAAGAACATAGCTCCACTAAAATGATGGACACATTGGGAGGAAGTGCATTCTTTATAGCTAGTGAAAGTAACTGTTGTATAATAACATGTGAGTCATGACTCTTTAGGCTAGCATCCTTTTAAGCCTGCTTGTCAATACATCATGAAATATTGCTTGAATACCTATCTATAACTTTTATTTTCTTTAATGTCACAAGGAAGACTTTCTTGTTCGGTTTTGTGAGGGTAAACTCTTGCGATTGAAATTTGTCATGCTCATCTGGCCATACATCTTCATGAACTCCCATGGCGTAAATCTTTCCTCAGTTAAAGATGATCTTTTGACTTGCTGGATTCGTTAAGCAGCGTGTATAGCACATTGTCGCATACATATTTTTCAATATGCATTAAATCAAGACTATGTCGAAGTAATTTAGATTTCTAATATGAATAGTGAAGAAAATGATTATCTTATGCCATTGCTAAGGGGCAAAAGCTGAAGTCCTGCCAGTCTTTCGCCTTGCTTTCGTTGCGTTATCACTTTTACAAATTTGAATTCAACATTCTGAAGTTGTTGTAAGATATTTGCACCGGATAAATTCTGAGGAGGTCCTCTTTTTTTTGGTTTCCTATTGAAACGATTTTATTATAGTATAAACTTGTGCTCACCATCAAGAAGCCTTTAATGACCCATGAAGCACCATTTTCAACTATAGGGAAGGCACACTATGTCAGAGCCAAAATTGCAAGCTAGACACGTTGTCCCAATATTCACATTCTACCCAGATAATGTTCCAAGCCCAAGAAAGTCACTTATGGTCCACATCAAGGCTGCACTTAAGTTGAACAGTGCCTTCTTGTACGCATCATACGTCTCAATGCCAACATTCCATAAATCTAGCAACTCCGCAATAAGCGGTTGGAGATACACATCGATGTCATTACCTGGTGACTTTTTTCCTGAAATGATCATAGACAAAATGAAGGAGCTTTGTTTCATACACATCCAGGGGCAAGTTGTAGGGAACCAAAACTATTGGCCAAATACTGTAACTTGTACTAAGATTCCCAAAGGGATTAAAACTGTCTGTCACTAAAGCAAGCTGAACATATCTAAGGTCAGCTGTGAAAGATGAAAATTCTGGGTCAAATGCTTTTCAGGCTTGTGCATCCTATAGATGTCCTAATTTACGATCTTCATTCTTATCAACTTTATGCCACCTTATGTGCTTAGCTGTTTTGGATGACATAAACAATCTTTGTAATCATGGCTTCAAAGGAAAGTACATAAGAATCTTTACAGGTTTCTTCTTCTGCTTTTTCCCCTTCTAAATTATCTTGTACCTCGATGTGTGATATTGCTTGCAAGTTTCCTTATTGGCATCATCTCCCTACTATAGCATACAATCGCTTAGGCATGCATCAATTTTTTGGTAGTTCAAGCCCAATCTATTAATAATCTTCTTGGCCTCGAAGAACGATATGAGAATCTTCACGTCAGGGAATGCATCTTTTAATAATTCTAGCAATATCGACATTCCCTTATATGTAATTCTACACAAGCACTTGATATAATACAATTTGATCGAGAAAGATAATTTCGAGTATTTTTGACAACCTTGATATAAAGGACGATCTGCGTCATCCATTAGACTGAAAAAATCCTGAGCTACTTCATTCCTCAAGAACACAGGGTCTAAACCCTGTACTTCTTCATTGAAGTTGTCATCTTGAAAACCAAATGCATCACGCACAACATTATTAACAAGATCATCTTCATCTAATTGAACTCGTACTTGTGAACTTCGAGGAAGAGCATTATCATATGTCATACCGACCTTCTCACTATGAACTCCCCAGAATGTATACTCTTCTCAGAAAGGCTTCAAGAGCAAATGTTTCTTAACAACTTCTCATGTATGCTACTTCTTAAACTTGCATCTCTGACACAGACATACGATCTTCCCATTATAGCTGGCACAAGAGTAAGCTAAATCTATGAAGTTGTTTAATCCATATAAGCTGGAGAATTGCCTGGCAAGTTTATCCATGACTTATCCATAGCTAATGAAAAACTTTAGCAAAGAAGATGAGTGAAGAGAGAATAATGCATGCTTGGAAGCTTAAATTGAAGTTCTCCAACGTCGAAACATTTGTAGTGGTTACAAAACTATTACCTAAACTGCTACTATGTGTCACTTGTAGTAGTTTTTGTTTCAGAAACCACTACAATATGTCATGACTGTTGAACAGATCAGACATTCAAATTTGAAAACGGTAAGCATTTGTAGCGGTTAATTGGAAAAAGCCACTACAAAATTTCATTATCGTTGGAGGGAATGACAAATTCAAAATTTAAATATGTTATAATTTATAGCGGTTAAGTGGAAACAACTGCTACAAACTTTCATGACCATTAGAAGAAATGATAAATTCAAAATTCAAATGTCACTAGTATAAAATTCCCTTTTTAGACTGCCACATTTAGATCGGTTATGGCGAATAAGGTCTAAAATATTTGACTAGTGGCAATTTCATAATTATATAGAACTTCTAAGACCGGTTCTTCAAAAGACCAGTCTTAAGAAAATTATTTAGACTGATTATAAATAAAATTGGTCTACAAATATCAAAATAAATTAAAAATTAAAAATACGAAACATTTAAGACCGATTTTTATTAAAACCAGTCTTAAATGTTCTGGCCTTAAATGTCAAACATTTAAGACCGGTTTTAATAAAAACCGGTCTTAAATGTGAAAAATTGAAAAAAAATATTTCTTTTTTCCCCTTTTAGACCGGTTTTTGACAAAAAACGGTCTAAAAGGTAATCTTTTTCGCTCATATTTTTACTCCTGCGATTTATGAACCCTTTCTACTTTTAATGAACTCGTTCATTGCGCCTCGTTCTTCATTTGCTCAACTCTCCTCCATCATTACTGCTGCAGTTGTTATGTTCGTCATCGCTGTTCTTTGGTCATCGTTACTCTCCTTCACCGCCACCTCTATTCTTCGTAGTGACCATTCTCCTCTGCCATGACTTCCCTTTATCAGTGCCATGAATTTTAGGACTTTATTTCAACCTTAGTCGATACTACCATGACTTTGGTTAGAAGCTCACTCCTTGGTCTTCAATCGGGTTAGTGTTCTGTTGATTAAAGCCATCAACTTTTAGCTTGTATTTGCTTATTCTCAACAATATTAACTCTTATAATATAGTTAGACATGAAATAATTGCAAAAAAGAGTAATTAAGGTGAAAGGGAAAACTGTGTGATGATTTTATTACTACATATATGTTTTCTTGTTTCGGACCAAAAGTAAATAAGATGCTCTGACTTGTGATATTTGGCTTGGAGTAATACCATTCTAAGTTCTATTTTAATTTAGTATGATTGTTTAATTTCAGTGTTATTGGTTTGTTAAAACAATACTAGTTTCAAATGGTGCGTGTTAAAATTCGTTGAAATATCTAAAACTATATGGTTGGTTTTTTGTCTATCCTTTTGCTATTGGATATAAGGTGCTACAAGTGTTGAGATATATATGGATCATAGTTGGATAAACGCTAAACAAATGAGTGTTGAATATGATAATAGTGTGAGGGGTTTTTTAGACTTTACTAGAAGAAATGCTGATGATGGTAGTGAGAAGTTTTATTTTCCTTGTGTAGTATGTTTGAATGAGAAGCGACTAAGTGTTGCAGATATATATACACATTTAATTTGTGATGGATTTTGTAACAGTTATATAGTATGAGTATGGCATGGTGAAGAATTAGAAATACCAAGTTCATCTCAATAGGGGGAGTGACCTTTGATGATAATGACATGGATATGGATGATTGGATAGAGGATATTATTCGTGATGTAGGAGAAGAAGCTTTTGATCAATCACATGCATATGGTTATATCTGTAGTGATGCTGGGATGCTGTTGTACCTGGGGCGTAAAAAATACCAATTGTTGAAAGCAGTATTGAAATTGGTAAGCTTGAAAGCACGACATAAATGGAACAACAAGATTTTTTTAGAAATGCTTGAGGCTTTTAAGGACATGCTACCAGATGATAATGTGTTTCCTTCTCGATACTATGATGCTAAGAAAATACTGTGTCCTCTAGTTATGAAGTATAAAAAGATCTATGCATGCCCTAATAATTGTATATTGTATAGAAATGAGCATGAAGAAGAACAACAGTGTCTGATATATCAAACCTTGAGGTACAAATCAAATAACACCCTTACAAAAGTGTTGTGGTATCTTCCAATCATACCAAGGTTCAAGAGTTTGTTTACTAATGAAAATGATGCAAAAAATTTGAGATGGTATATGGATGAGAGGATATCCGATAGAAATCTTCGACATTTGGATGATTTTTCTCAATGGAAAAAATCAGTCAATTATTTTCTGCCTTTGGTAAAGAATCTAGAAACTTTAGGCTTGGGCTTAGCACGAATGGCATGAATCCTTTTGGTAGCCTGACTAGTATACATAGCTCATGGCCTATTTTGTTGGTAATTTACAACTTATCTCCTCTGTTATACATGAAATGAAAGCACATCATGTTGTCTATGTTGATTTTGGGACCAAAACAACCTGAAAATGATATAGATGTTTACCTAGAACCCTTGAACGAAGACTTGAAAGAGTTGTGGGATGAAGATGTTGATGCTTTTGACGCGAACAAGAAGGAGGTTTTTAAAATATGAGCGATGATCTTTTATACTATAAATAACTTCCTTGAATATGGAAACTTGTCAGGATATAGTGTTAAAGGCCATAAAGCATGTTTGATTTTTGAAGAAGGAACATGATACCATCAACTTCAACATGGAAGAAAGACAGTTTATCTTGGCCATAGGAGATTTCTTAGATGAGGCCACCTGTATAGTAGATTAAAGAAAGCTTTTTTTGGTGGACAAGAGTTTGAAGATGCTCTGAAGGCATTGATTGGGGAGCAAGTTTATGAAAATGTGCAAAATATGAAAGTTATCTTTGGTAAGACTACAAAGAATAGTAATGAAAAAATTAAATGGAAAAAGAGGTCTATCTTATTCAATCTTCCATATTGGCCCAATCTTGATGTGAGACAATGTATTAATTTCATGCTTGTGGAGAAAAATGTATGTGATGGTATTGTTGGGATACTATTTAACATACAAGGTAGTTCTAAGGATGGCGTGAAGGCAAGATTAGATTTGCAAGAAATAGGGATATGATAAGACTTACATCCAAAGCTATATGGTAAGAGAACTTTTTGTCCTCTGGCTGCTCATACTTTGTCTAAGGATGAGAAAAGAAGCTTTTGTGAGTGTTTACATAGCATCAAAGTTCCTTCAGGGTATTCTTCAAATTTTAGGAAGCTTGTGTCGATGAAAGACTTGAAGTTAGTAGGGCTAAAGTCTCATTATTGTCATGTCTTAATGCAACAACTACTCCCAATAGCTATTCGAGGTATTGCCGAATATGATCTTCAACATATTTTGACTAGACTTTGTTTCTTCTTTAATGCTATTTGTAGTAAAGTCATTGATTAGACTTTGAAGGTTAGTTAGCTTAAATAATTATCATGAACTATATTTGAATTATGTATATTGTTATTGGTATATATAAAACTACTTTTTTTTTATTGTCGTCATAGGAAAATGAAGGATATGAGGTGTCTTAGTGCAGATGCTCCGGAGCTAGCTAGTGATCATCAGCTATGGATTATGATGTATTTTGATCTTACCTAAAGTTTTGATTATTTTGTCAAACTGTAATATTAAAACAGGGGAATAAAAATATTTAGCACCATACCTTAATTTTCATATTGTGTGTTATCATGTGTTGGTTTTCAATGTAGTTGTTGCTTCTGTGGAATATGGGGTGTATGACAAATGATAATGTAAGTTACAAGATTTGAAATTATGTTTTGAAATGCTTGACAAAATGGGAATGTGTAAAAGAGAATTATTTATGAAGAGTCTAGGAAAATGATTTATTGTTGCTGCTTCTCTTGAATGTGGGGTATAAGATGAATAATGTAAGTATTAGAACATTCATATCCAATTGAAATGCTTGATGAAAATGCTTCTGTATAAAATAGATGTTTCTTATATAATGTGTAAGAGAAGAATTTATTTGGATATCTTTGAAATGGTTGCTTGCTGAGTGACATGTCTTAACAGGGAAAATGGCTTGCTGGGTAAATGTTTTTAAACGGAACAATTTTTTTAAAACAATCAACTTTTTAGACCGATTGTCTCAATAAGCGGTCTAAAATGTACTTTTTAGATCGGTTATTATAACAACTGGTCTAAAAAGTATTTATTTTAGACTGGTTTTTGAGACAAACGGTCTAAAAAGTTGAACTTTTAGACCGGCTTTTTAGAAAACCGGTCTAAAACAATTCACCTTTTAGATTGGTTTCTTTCATAACCGGTCTAAAACTAATTATTTTTAGACATGTTGTCTCAATAACCAGTCTTAAAACAATTTTTTAAGACAACTAGCAAACTTTTTAAACCGGCTGTATTTAGAACACCTCTAGAACCAGTCTAAAATGTCATTTTTAGCCGATCTTAAAAGTGATTTTTCCACTAGTGTGTGTAATAGTTTGTAGCAGTTACGTGGATCAAACCGCTACAAAATTTAATGATCGTTAGTGGGAATGAAAAATTTAAAATTCAAATGTATAACAGTTTGTAGCAATTATGTAGAAAAAATTGCTACAAACATTCAAGTCCACCTTTAAAGCAGTTGAATGAAATAAACCACAACAATGTCAGCAATTTTATAGCATTTATAGTAGTATAATCGCTACAAAGTTATACTATGTAGCAGTTAGTGGTTAGAACCGCTACAAAGTGCAATTGTTTTTTTAATTTTTTTCAAAATTGTTTAAAACGTCTAATCGAAACAAGAAATTACATAAATTAAAATAGAAATGTCCACAAGTAATTATATAAATTGAAATATAAATAACAATTCCAAATTGTTTTACAACTGTTATAAAATAAAATAAATTGTCCTAAATTAACTAGACTAACTAAACTAACTATCAAGAGCCTGACCATCATGTCCTTTCTCAGGGGGACAGTATCACCTGCTTGACTATCAGGTCTTCTCTCATGGGGTTGAGCAGAGTCAACAGCACCATCATCGACAGGAGGAAGAAGAGGCTAGGCCACGAACCTCAGGACAAAGGGGACCTGTGGGTGCTCCTCCTCAAGACACAGGTGACTCCATAACTGAGATAGCATGTAGTTTATGATATCCCACCACTGCATATCCTGAGCGTAGTAGAAATCAGCCTGCTCCTGCATTTGCTACATCTGATGGGCCATCACAGCTGGTGCCCTGGCAACCTCCAAACGGAGGTCGTTAACAGACTCCTCCGTCAAACGTTTGACCTTGGACATCCGTGCTTGAGAGCTGCCAGCCTCAAAAGCGCTACTCCTACAGTAAACCATGCTAGGTATGGCACCTAACCCCATCCCCTTCATGCGGCCAATGTGCTCAACTAGGCCCAAACCGACTTTCAATGCACAGTGGGGTCCACAAACCCTTTTGATTCTTGGATCTGGGTCTCATACAGCTCAACCTGGGACAGCTAAATCAGCTCCTGCCATTTTATGAAACATTCAATTATTATTATTAATAACAAATTAGTTTTATAAACAATAAATAAAACAATTTGATATCTTATAATGGCCTCCTCTGCCTACTTAGACATTAGAGTCCTATCCTAGTGTATATGTGTGACTATGAATAACTCCCTGTAGTCCGTCTGGCAATTGTCCTCCTGAACCTTCCTCTCCTAAAACAATAAAAATTTCAATTAGTATTATAAATAAAAAAATTTACAATATAAAGCTAAAATTAATTGACAATGTAAAAATTACCAATTTGTTGTAAGTAAAAACAAATGTCTTCAATCCAGCCATGTGATTGATCTTCTGCTGCCCTTGGCTCCTAGTGTTTTTCTGAAAAAAAGCCTGCATAAAAAACACAACATTAAAATTATGAAAAAATTTCAAAAAGAAATAAATATTAAAAAGCAAAAATTGTTCAAAAATTATAATTATTAAATAATTACATGTCCCTCTAGGCTCTTCATGTACTTGACAAAACTCACCCAGTCATTAAGTAGGACACCGTTCGAGATGTTCTTGATCAGCTGCATTAAAGGTATCGTCCCATCTTTATTTGCACTGTGGAAGAGATGATTCCTCATGTTCCTCCAGCCATCCCTCATCTTGATAAGCGTGTACCTCTTACTATTGTCCTAAACAGGAAAAATTATTCTGTAACAATCGAATAAACAATAATTAAATACAATTAATAAATAATAAGTAAATACAATTAAATACAATTGATACAATTAATAAATAATAATTAAATACAATGGATTGTAAATGATGCAATTAAAAAAATACTAAATAAATATAATTAATTATAAATGAAATTAATTAATACTAAATAAATATAATTAATTACAAACTATATAATATAATTAAATACAATTAATTACCTTCATAGCGTCGTCCAACGCTAGATCTTTCGGCCCCTTCGGACCGTTCTTTCAAGTTTTAAAGTACATAGGGAACCACATCCCATTGGAGCCTAGCTCATTTTTATAGTAGTTAAATAGGTGAACCTCATTCTCAATCAGCTGGCCCATAGCCTCATTCCATGGAACTATCACATGTAGTGTCCAATCTAGGCTATTGAGACCAGCTACGTCCAGCCTCCTGGTCAAAATGTTCCCTTATTCATTTGCACAATTCACCACATACATTAATTAAATAATACTTAAATTTAACCTATCAAATTAAAATATTAAATTTATTAAAATAATAATTAAATTTATCTTGTACCTATAACTCAAACCTTATCGACTGAGTAGATGACCATTGAGGGTGTTAGATCCCATGTGTTTTGATGATAATAAAGATTGGATTTGATAACAAAGAAAAGAATTTGAACAAAGTAACTAAATGATAGACAAAAGCTTTACTTGAAGTAAGCACTAGAGTAATGAAGAAGAACTGAGAGATAGAGTACAGGAAAAACATCACTGGCAGATTTTTTAAAGGTTTACTGGAGTGACCACTGGAGTAATGAACTCTGTTACTCGAGTGAATACTTGAGTAATGTTGGAGAAAATGTTCCAAAAGGGCACTACCAAAATTTGGAATGCGTTACTCGAGTAATCTGTAAAGTTATATGGACCATTACTTGAGTAACCACTTGAGTCAAGACATGATAAAAGGCATTACTCGAGTAATCACTCGAGTAACTAGGACAAATACCTTCCAGTAGCTCTCGGCCAAAACTTGACACACTTTACTCGAGTAGCCACTTGAGTAACCATTTGAGAAAACTATTTACTCGAGGGACCACTCGAGTAATCTGCAGAGTTATTTGAAGTTTTACTTGAGGGATCACTCGAGTAATTAGGTAAGCAAAACACAGGTACTCTCAGCCAAGAATTTATTGTTGTTACTCAAGGGAGTAATCGAGTTATTTGCAAACTTATTATAAATTTACTCGAGGGATCACTCGAGTAACCTTTGAGTAAAATAGTTGCTTACTCGAGGGATCACTCGAGTAACCTTGTTTGCCAGGTATTATTGAAAAGATTACTTGAAGGCTTAATCGAGTAATATGCAAGACCTTATTTTTAATGAGATTACTCGAGTGGTACTCAAGTAATAAGCATGATTACTCGAGTAGCCACTCGAGTAATGAAGTCCAGAAAACATGATTTTAATCCAATATTTATTGATTTGTTTTCTATATGATTAACTCTTCATTGTATTAGTATTCTAAGTATATTTTCAAAGAAACAATGAAGAGATCATGCTATAAGTGGAAAGTCAAATAAAACATCCGAACGCTCACCTACCGCTACCTACCACAAACGGATAGTTTTCAAAATTGAATAACGCTCAATAGGAGCTACACAACTCTGACGGACATGTTTGAATTGCTTCCAACAGATACCACAAATCATCTGTATATATGGAGCATTCAAAGAACAGAAGTGAACAATTGAGAGCACACGAACATACATTGATCAACATATTCTTAGTGCTATGTTTTCCTTATACTCTTTATTTATACTTCAGTGATTATTCATTTACTCTGTAAAAGAGATTTTCATTACAAAACTCAATATTCATTATTGAGACAACTTTAGGTTGTGGGATCTTGAGTTGGGGATTTGATTACAATGTGTAACGGGGAGCGAGTGTTCAGGTGAAGGAGCTTGCTGTACTAAGGTGCCAAGATCCCACTGAATCTTGGAAGATATAGTGAAACTCTTAGAGAAGCTTTGACGACTGGACATAGGTCAAGGTGGTTGTGACCGAACCAGTATAACTCCTGGTGTATACTTCGGTGATATTTCCCTTAGCTCTTAATTGCTTTATATTTCCAAACAATTTTTATATACGCAACGAAATCTCTGATATCACCCAATTCACCCCCCTTTTGGGTGAAACGTGTCAAGCCTCCTTCTTGTCTAGGAACCGCTCCATGTCACTGAGAGGAATTTGCAAGTCAAACTCCTCATTCTCATTGTAATCACTAAGGTTCAGGTTACCCTTGTCTCCCTGAGCAGGCACCTATGGTGCAGTCGACTCCTATAGGGCCATCTATTGTGGGCCCGCCACCATGGGTCCGTCTACTGTGGGGCCAACTGTTGTGGCTGTAGGGCCATCTGTTGTGATACGGTCGCCTGCTGTGATGGCATGTGTCTATCTTTGTAATGCCCCCTCTTACTCCCACCTCCTTTGCTACTGCCCCCCGTAGAATAGGTCTGGGGGGAAGCTCAGCCTCCATTGTAATCCCTTTCCAACTAAGGCTGAGATTTACATTCCAAATATGTAATTAATAGAATTATAGACCATAAGACAATTTGGGATTTATTAAAAATAACCTTTTGACCAAAACAGGGTTTACAAAAAGTTTTACAAAACCTATTCACAATGGTCTCATATTCACATTTCAAATACACAAATGGCCTGTATAATTAGATTCAAATCATTAATATCAGAGTACAATGTAAATTCTTGACACACTCGGGTTCTATTAATCAGGTAAGGGTTTTACAAGGCACAATTGCCAATAATCCATTACCCTTACTAGGGGATTACACAATACTAAACCATAAATCCAATATATACAATCGTTTCCAAATAAAATATACAAAATCAAACTATGATAACCAATACTCAAATCCTAGAATCATAATTAAGGATGAAGAGTTATACTTTATTCCAGTACTCAATTAACTTCAAACACTTAGATTTGGTTATCATTTATGTCCTTTAGGTGGCTACTAAAAGCTCAAACATATACCTAAAGGGTTGGGAAAACAACTATACCAAAAACCATCTTCGGAAGTCCAAAATGTCAATTTTTGGGGTTGGCCGCGGCCTACAAATCCATTGGCCATGGCAAAAAATAGGTTCGAAAAATTTGGGCCGAGGCCTATAATCCACTTGCCGCAGCCTGTTTCTTGGCTGAACTTCCAAAAATCATAACTAATTCTAGAAAAATTGAAATGAGGTGATTCCTAAGCCAAATTAAAGATATTTAAGTATTCTTTACTGGAAAAATATAGACCATTACTAGAAATAAATACACAATTCCAGAATTACACAAAACTCAACACTGCTCTAAAACAAAGTCCAGTTTTAGTCCAAAACTTTGGTAAAGCATAACTCTCCATTCACAAAACGAAATGAAATACATTATATATCCATTTTGAATTTTGGAATGTGAAATTTAAGATTGAAAAGTTTCAGAATTTTTCAACACCATTTGGTCATTCAAAACGTTCATGAAAACTGACTGCTCAGAATAGAGTTCACACTTGACAGATTTCCAATTTTCTACCAAAGTGTCCAATAACTCTAAAATCAATAACCAAACCTATTCCCATACAATTTCTCACAAGAAACACAATGGCAACCTCAAAATTACCAAAATCACAACCCATCACCATGCCCTATTTTGACCAGTACACACAATCAAACACAAAGTTGCCAAACTTTACTTTTAAGCTTCAATTCAATTCTATTCATTCAAAACACTAAACAAGGCACCATTTCCATGAAAACAACATGCCAACAACACAATGACCCTCATTTTTAAAATTCAAGGAAAAATTTCATGAAAATCCAAACTCAACCAATGGCTACAAAACCTATATGAAAAGATTTGTCTTACTCGCCTCTACAACTTTCCTCAAAGGAGTTCCTTGATTCACCTAAGTTCAAAATTTTGTGAGAGCTCAAAAACTAACAAATGAAAAATCTAAAATCATGAAATTAAATCTCTCAACATAAGGAACAAGTTTATAGAAGAGAGTTTTTCATTTAGAGGCCATTAAGAGGGTCAAAAACCTACCTTTTATCAAAGCTTTTCTTCCTTCCTCTAGGCTGCCATGGAGGTCGAACAAGAGAGAGAGAAAATGAGAGAGTGAAGCTTGAAGAAGAGAATGATGACACTTCCCATGCCCTCATACCCTTGAGCAACCGAAAATAGGGAGGGAGAGAGAGAAGAAAATATTAAACAAAACCTATTTGACTTTCTTACACTCTCTTGCTTCATCTCATCTTGACACTTGTCAACATTTAATTGGCTCTCATAAAGTAAGCCACCAATTAATCACCTTAATCCCTCCATTAGACAAATTAATTACATTTCCTATTCCTTTCATAGTTTGTAATTAATTTCTTCCATTAATTACTATTTTATGGCTAATAATTCCATTCTTCCATTGATTATGGCACATTTACTTAAATTGCCACATAACACATCATCAATTTCTTTACCTCTTCTTTATGCACCATTTATATCTATTTTAGCCCAAATAATTATTTGTCACATAATTCTGCTAAGATACAGGGTGTTGGGCAATTCCAATAACTGATTCATATGCCAAATCAGCTTTAATTCTCAAATCATTTTCAATAATTGCCATTAGCCCTTAATCAAAATTTGGGGCATTACATCCTTCCCCTTGCCCTTGTCTTCTTAGAAGTCATAACTACAAAAAATACAAAAAAATAAAAATTAATAACATTTATATCAAATTATACAATAATAGGAAAAAAACTAGATAAAGGACTTAACTTTACTCACCTTGAAGGGTAAGCTCTGTAATAAGCATGAGAGAAGAAACCTAAAATCTGAAGAAAAAACTCAAAGCACACATGAGAAATCAAATTGTCAAAAAGTGTGGAAATGAGGGGTTAGGGCGCTTTTATAGCACTAGATTTTGTAGCAATTTTCAAAGAAACCGCTACAAAATACCTCGGTGAATGCAAAAATTTTGTAGCGGTTATCTAAAACCATTACAAACCTACCAACTCTTTACATTCTATAGCGGTTCTCAGCTGTAACTACTACAAATTGCTCTATAACCTCTAAAAATAGGCGACCCTTTGCATTCCGTAGCAGTTACAATCACAAGAACTGTTACAAAGTAAATGCCACGATAATCGTGTGCTTGGCGGCATACCTGTCACGATTACTATGAATTAACAGCTGCAAAATAACAGCAGCAAATTTTGCGCTAAACTTTGTAGCGGTTATGACTTGTAAGTTGTAACCCCTTGTCTTATGAACAATAATTATGATTCGAAAATACATAAGTAAGATGAATTAGAGACCAACGGTTAAACAAGACTTATTTAAACCCCACCCTCACAGTAGGGTTTTCACAAATTTCTTTCAAAATCCCTTTTTAAACCTGGTCTCAAATTTCACAATTCGAATATAATTACTCTGCGCAGTTAAATCACATTTATATATCAGAGTGTACAACAAAATCCCGACAAACCCCGAGTTTCATATATAAACTAAGGGTTCACAATTTCCCATTTAGGGGACAACACAACTATATCCAAAATGATATTTACAAAAATATACAGTAATCCCCAATCAAAATATGATAACCAACTACAACCTAGGATCTGCACTATCCGCCCTTAGTCGTCTACTTATCCTTGGAGCTACTTGCCCTGTCTGAAGGTTAGTCAAAGGAAAGAATGAGATTCAAAAGAATCTTAGTTGTAACAAACCCCTCATACCAAATATAATCACATAGCATTCAGGTAAATCATCAACAACACAGCACGAATACAACATATACAAGCAGTCATGTATACACATTACCCTCACGACATTCACATTTACAATAGTATATCAATGGCCAAGAAAAAGATGACCCGCGTCACTCCCAAATTGGCTCACGCTCACATGCGCATATTGTAATACACATAGCCTTGAGGCTCACAAATAGCCAATGCCCCATAAACTACCGCCCCAGCAGAACAGTCCTCAGCTATGGGAATTCCTATACGGCCACAGGTGAAAGACACATAAATACATAAGCTTTGCAGCATCCACAATATCACAACAATGATAACACATACATACACTGCATTTACACATAGTATAAGTGAAAAGTTACTACCTTGTTCATTTCGAGTGTTCACTGGCACCAGTTGCTCACGAACAGGGCAAATATCAAAGCTTATAAAAAAATCAAGGACGACGAATTAATCCTTATTCCAAATTCTTATCTTCATAACATTTAAAGTTGCTTATCATTTAAACTCTTTAGGTAGCTACTAGAAGCCTAGACATATGTCTAAAGGGTTGGAAAGAACTTGACCAGAACCCCCTCTTAGAAGTGAAAACACTAATTTTTTACCATTACACTTCAGTGAAGGAGGCCTCACTCGAGCGATAGAGCGACTTGCACTCAATTAAGGATAGCTCACTAGTGCGAGTGCTTGGCGGAGAGCAACAAATGAGATAGAAAATGATCACAGTACTCGATCCCTAAATCCAATACTCGAGTGATAGCCTCATACTCACCCGAGTTCTATCGAGTAAGGCACAGGAACAGACTACTCGAGAGCAACAGAAACCCTAGAGTGAGAAGTGTTAGAGCAAGCATTTCACCCAAGAGGGGGGTGAATTGGGTAATACTAAAATTTCTTTGCAAATATAAAACTTGCCGGTGAAGATAAATCAGTAAAGAGTAAGGAGAAATATCACCAAAGTGTACACCGGGAGTTATACTGGTTCGGCCACAACCACTTTAACCTACATCCAGTCCTCAGAGCTTCTCTAAGAGTTTCACTATAACATCCAAGATTCAGTGGGTTCTTGACACCTCAGTACAAGCAAGTTCATTCGCCTGGACACTCACTCCCCCTTACAAGTTATAATCCAATCCTAACTCAAGGTTCCACAACCTTAAGTTACCTCAATAACAAATATTGAGTTTGAATAAAATATCTCTCTCACAGAGTGAATAAGAATCACTGAAGCATAAAATTACAAGTATAATGTAAAACAGAGTAATGAACTTGATAATACGTTCGTGTGTGTGTTCTTGTTATTCTTCTCTGTTTGGAGGTTCCCATATATGTAGATGCGTTGGTAATGATTGTTGGAACGTTTTTCTTCATGTCTGTTAGAGCATGCGCAGCCATAATTGACTTTTCCAGTATTTGAAAAATATACGTTTGTAGCAGGTGGCGGTAGGTGGCATTTGAACGTTGCTTTTGACTTTCCTTATTTGGTAAGATCTCTTCATTGTTTATCTGTGAATATGCTAAGAATACTAATACAATGAAAGGTCAATCACATAGGAAACAAATTAATGAATGTTGGAATGATTTCTCAAATTATGAACTTGCATACTCGAGTAGTTACTCGAGTATTCATTAAAGTTTACTCGAGTACATACTCGAGTATCATCGGGAAAACTTTGATAAATTGCAAGTCAATAAGCAAACATAACATTACTCGGGTAGTGCATGAAGTAAACAAAATTTCAAACCTTTGGAAATACTTGTTTACTCGGGTACATACTCGAGTATGGTACTCTTTACTTCATAGGTTACTCGAGTAGCAACTCGAGTAATTTTTCAAATAAACTTTAGATTACTCGATGCTTCACTCCAGTAATGTTGGTAGGATTTCAAGGCACAGAGTACTTCAAGTTTGATTACCTTGTTACTCGAGTACATACTCGAGTAAGCATAAATTTTCTGTATAGCTTACTCGGGTAATGACTTGAAATTCTCTTCCAACTAACTTTGTATACTCGAGTAGTAACTTGAAGTTTTTCTTCTAAATAACTCTGGATACTCGAGTAGTGACTTGAGGTGAAGTGTGAGAAAAACATTTCATGTTATTCGAGTAATACCTTCAGGTTTTGCTTACCACAGTGAGTTACTCAAGTAGCTCCTCCAGTAACATTGGCAGGGTTGAAAATGCCGAGAGCATCACATTTCTTGAAATAGAGTAACTCGAGTACATACTTGAGTATCATTGGCAGGGTTGAAAATGCCGAGAGTAACTGGAAGTTTTTAACATGGTTACTCGAGTACTTACTCGAGTAACGTTGGCAGGCCGAGAGCAACTGCCAATGAGTTACCTAGTTACTCCAGTAGCTACTCGAATAACATTGGCAGGCCGAGAGCAACTTGGAATCATTTACCTTATTACTCGAGTACTTACTCGAGTATCGTTGGCAGGTTACTTGAAGGTTAACCTGGTTACTTCAAGTTTCTGTCTTATTACTCGAGTACCTACTCGAGTAACCCTTCAGAAAATTTGCCAACAATGAAGTTTCTCAGCTTTTTCTCTTGGCCTTTCTTCATTACTCCAATGCTTACTTCAAGATATGATTTTCCCTGTTATTACTTTGTTCAAACTTATTTGTGTATCAAATCTTTTTCATACCATTCTTTGTTATCATCAAAACTTGAGATCTAACATTCTCCCCCTTTTTGATGATGACAAAACTTGGTGATTTTGAACAAGATTTTTGAAATTAAGTTCTCAACTAAACACTTCTTGAATTCAATGATAAATTTGAAAACCTTGTTAAGTTTAAATTCAAAGTGTTTTGGAAAAGGTTGTAAACATAACATATTCACCTTGCATACATAATAAACTTCATTAGTCCAACAATGTATCATAATTTAAAAACTTAAATGGACTTGAAATGAAATCATAATTTAAGTAAACTTGCATTAAACTTAAAATTACATTACAAGATGAAAAGTTAAAAAGCTCCCTAAATCAAAAGCTCGCTAAATCCCATATACACCCATATACCAAAATGAAACCCAACTAAAGAGAAACTCAACCATTCCACAAAATCGCTCAAGCTCTTCTCCCCCTTTTTGTCTTCATCATTCAAGTGGAGGATTAAAAGGCTTGACCATGGAGATAGGCTTCACTGGAAGAACCAAAGAACCATCTGAACCAGAAGAATCAAAAGAACTAGAAGATTCTGGTTCAGGAAGATTAAGTGGAGGGATATGGATGTCATCTATGGGAGGAATAGGAGGAGGCTGGTAGACGATCATAGTGGTGGTCTCAACCTCTGGAGTATGATGATCATAGGATGAGGGAGATATCTCCTCTGTATGAGTAGGAGAAGGAATGGGTGTAGGAGTAGGTTAGGGCTGAGCTCTAGGCGGTGAATCCTCAATGACAATATGGATGGTCTTATTGGTTTCGGGTTATCCACTGAGTATAGGATATCTCGGGTCTTGGCTCAGGTGGACTAGAGATTAGAGGAATAAATGGCTTAACCTCGGAGTAATGAAGGTTAGATGGGATGTTCTTTGGAGGTGGTGGTATATGCTCTGGGGATGGCATATGCTCTAGAGATGAAAAAGTCTCATGTGCAGAAGATGATGGACTGGCAGAAGGTCCGGGACCCAAAGATTCCAATCGTGCCAGAATCAACTTCAAGGTCTCACCCTGGGCACGTTGCTCAGCTAGCAACTCTTCGTGCCTCTTATCCATCCTTTCAACCAACTCAGCCATCTTATAATTCATGTTGGTTATCAGCTCAGCATTTATGTTAGCAATGTCCACATGGAATCCCTTGAGCATATTCTCCATAAAGTGCAGAAGTGTGGCATTAAGGAAAGAGGGTGATGATGTATTGGCAGCTGGGGCCGACGACTGAGTGTCATCCATTTTACTAGTCTCAGTCTCGGTCTTCTTCTTCTTCTTAGATCCAGATTCTAGAGGACCCTTGAGAGGAATATCAATGTTGAGCTTGCCAATTTGATTTCTCCCAACCGGAGTAATCCTCTCAATATGCTCTTTGCTCTCCAGATACCATATCTTATTTTCCTTTAGAATGAGTGAGACAATATAAGGATATGGCATAAGTATGGTAGATTTCCCATCTACTCTGTACCTCTTCATCTCAGAGAATATGTACTCCCCCAAATCTTTCTGTTCCTTCAGGAGTAAGGAAGCAAACCATCTAAAGTCCCTATCAGAGAAGTGGGTATAATTGTTGGCCTTGTTCACAAGGGATCTAGAGTATATATACCATAGAACCCTGTGATGATCGCATATATCACTAGGTTTGAAATTTAGGGGGCCTACAAGCTCACCAGGTTTAAGAACAGAGAATATTTGGTTTGAATCAAGTTTGGAGTAAATGTCATCTGGTGGGTTCTCTATTCCTAACCACAGATTAATTCTAGACGGTGAGATAAGTATCTTTTGGCCTCTAACAGTGGTAGTCATCTCTTCCTCTGCAGAATTTCTATTGGGTTCATCTAGAATCTCAAGATTGCAGTAAAAGTGTGTGACTACTTTGGTGCAAAAAGGAAGTCTAATAGAAAGCCAAGGCATAAATAGTTATAGAAAGGGACTAAGATCATGCTTTAATACCTCCTGAAGTACTTTAAGGTCCACATAGTGTGTCTTGCATACTTTTCTCCTGGAGAATTGTGTGAGGTATTTCTGGGACTCCTCTAGCTTGTTGACATTAAACCCCTTTGGAGTTTTGGTGATCTTCTCTTCTGGAAGTTCTGATTTCTTTGAAGACTGCCCCTTATTAAGCTGATCTAGAATGCCAGCCATTGCCTTAGCCACATTCACATCATATTTGGGCTTTTTAGGGGGTTTTTGTGTAAAAAAGGGAGTTGAGGAATCAGAAGGTGGAGGAGAGGGAGACTAGGCACTTTTGCCTCTCCCAGTAAAGGTGCTCTTCTTGGATTTTGCCCTTGTAACTACTGGCTCTTTGATAACAACACCTTTCGGTTAAGGTTGAGGTTGAGGTTGAGGTTTGGGTTGGACTTTGGCTTTGGATCTAGGGGTAAGTTTTCTTCTCTTTCTGGGAGGAGAAGAAAGAGGGTCAGAGAGTTGTGGGAATCTAGAAGAATCTATTTGAGTAAGGTTTTTGGTTCTAACCATCTTGAATCAGTGAAAGTTTGAAATTTCAGAAAAACAGAGGGAAAAACGCGATATAGGGCATAGTGAATCTGAGTAGAATAGGAGGTTTCTGGGGTTGAAATTGATGGGTTTTGACAGAAATCAAGTAAGAAAGTGATTGTGAAAATTTTTTCAGAGAGGACTGAGTGATTTACTCGAGGAGATTTTGTGGAAATGATCGAGTTTACGATAGATAAATACCTAGAACCTAACGTTACTCGAGGCCTTACTCGAGTAAATATCATCTTTACCCGAGTCCATACTCGAGTGATCATACAGAATATTTTCAAAATAATTTATTTAAATTACGTACCTGGCATGAATAATATTGTAATTATCCATGTATGTTCCCTCGATCATTTTGTAACCCATTTAGAGCAGATTTGAGTTGTTTCTAATCAAATTAGTGATCTGGACTTTGTAATACCCCGAATTCTGAGACTTGAGGCTAGAGAATAAGCCTGAGATTAGTGGACTGCTAAGCCCTGGTTTAGCAGGATCCTAAATTGTGATTAAGAGATAATGACTCTAAAAGTGGAAGCGGTTAGTGATAAATAACCCTTTTGGAGAATTCGATGTGATTTGAGTTTCAGATGTGATTCGTATGTGCTGTGAGCAGCGCCGAAACCCTGTATTTAAGTTCAATTATGGATTAACCTCTAAATTGACTTAAAATAGAGGGGATGGCGCATTGTGAAAGAAAATGAATGAGAAAATGTGTTTGGTGGTGATTTAAGAGGATTTGCCATAATCAGGGGCAAAACGGTAAAGTTATCGACCAGTTGATCGGTTACCGAAGAAGAAACTCATTGGTAACTTCAAGATCAATGGTTGAGATTGATTTGTGTAATAGATTAAGGGGTGGAATCACATGTGTGTGAGCTTATGTGAGCTCATGTAAGGTTTGTCAAGATGGTGACACTTGGCACTTTGTGTGCCCTTGGATGAGGTTAAAGTGTCAAACCTCATTTTCCCTCTCTCCTCTCTTTATTTGCTCAGTTTTAATGGCTAAAAATTGACCCTCCTTCTTCATCATCTCATCATTCTCTCTCTCTATTCTCCATGGACGCAAGCTTGGGGGGAGGAAAGAGAAAGAAACAAGGTGAGTTTTGGCTTATGTAATGGCCCCTAATGGTTAAAACCTCTTCACTAATCTTGATCATGTTGATGAGGGCTTCATTTCTATGGTTTTAGATTATTGATTGGAGGTGTTGGATTGCTTGAGGAAATTTGGAAAGATGAAGAATCAAGGAATTTGTTTGGAAAAGAGGAAGAGGTGAGTGTTTGCTTCCTTTTGATCTAAGTTTTGTAAGTTTTGGTTGAGTTTAGTGAATTTCGAATTTTGCCCTGATTTTCTTGTGATTTTGGATTGGATGAATTGGGTTGTGTTTTATGTTGAAAATGGTGCCATGTTGTGGTATTTGGTCATTGGAATTGGTTTGGGAACTTGGAATGAAAAAAATGGCAATGTGGTGTTTGTGTTGTGATTTGTGATGACATGGTGATTGTTGGTAAAACATGTCAATATAATGTGAATTTTGTTTTTTTGGTGTTTTCAATGGATTCCTTGTGAAAATTTGTGTAGGAATGATGTTTGGTATGAAAATGGAACCATTGGAAGCCAAATTGCAAAAAACTGGAATTCTGTCTTTTGAAACTTTGTTCTGGACAGTCTGCTTGTGTTGCCATTTTGAATGGGCAAATGATGTCAAAAAATTCTGAAACTTTCCAGTCTTGAAGTTCACATCCCAAGATTCAAAATGGATATATAAATTGTGTCATTTTGTTTTGTGAACTGGGATTTATGTTTGCCCAAAGTTTGAGGTCGAAACTGGGTTTGATTCTTGGTCAGTGATGAAATGTGTGTAATTCTATATTTATGTGGTGATTTTCAGTATTGGCCAATATTTTTTCTATGTAGAGGACTTGAATAGCTTTCATTTGGTTTTGGGATCACCTCTTTTCGATTTTTGAATTAGTTATGATTTTTGGAAGTTCAGCCAAGAAACTGGATTTTCTTGGCCGCGGCCAGCGGATTCTGGGCCGCGGCCCAAATGTTTCTGGGCAGTTTTTGGCCCGGCCAGTGGATTCGTGGGCCGCGGTCAACCCCCAAAAATCAACATTTTGGACTTTTAAAAGGTAATCTTTGGTCAAGTGTTTCCCAAGCCTTTAGGTATATGTTTGGGCTTTGATTAGCCACCTAAAGGTCGTGAATGATAACCAACTTAAGTGTTTGAGAGTTAAGGAATTGGAAAAGGGATTAACCCTATGTCCTTGTTTGGTTATAGGATTTGGTGTTCGCCCTGATCGTGAGCAGCCGGAGCTGGAGCATACATAGAAAGAGTGTAGGGAACATATCTCTTCTGCTTGTATTTGATATATGTGTTAGTGTGTTGGTGCATGTCTTAGCTTTGCATAATTGTGTGTAATTTGAAGCTATGTTTCAATTTATGCTATGGCCATAGGTATATTGTTCGAAGCATTGAGCTTGCAAATTGTCATTGTGTTATCATGAGTTGTGTGATGCAAGCATGTCATGCATTAAACACATATCATACATGCATATAGGTATCTGTTTCCTACTAAGATTCTCTAGAATCTCACCCTCCCCTACTAACCTTTCAGACAAGGTAGCGGATCAAGGATGGAGTAAGTGATCAAGGGCGGCAAGGACTTCCTTCGGGTTGAAGATTCGGTAGTTGGTTATCATAGTTGAGAGTATATAGATTTAGATGTGTATATAAGTATGTGGATAAGGATTTTCTATGTATTTGAGAAGACTTTGTGTAATCCCCATATGAGGGCTTGTAGGGGCGAATATGCCCTGTAAGGCTTTGAGTTAATAAATGGAACCCGGGAGTTGCCAGGATGATATTGTTGTATACTCTGATATTTGTATAAATGTGATATTCCGCATGATGTAATTGTATTCGAAATTGAATATGAGACCAGGTAAATTAGATTTCGAAAGTTATATGTGAAAACCCTATCATGAAGATGGGATTTTAAATAAGTTTGTTTCTTATTGGTCTCTATTTCATTTTAATCGCCTATTTCGGATATAATTATGGCAGGGGGTTACAGACTTACAGTTACTCGAGTCCTTACTCAAGTAATCTTCAAGTTTACTCGAGGCTCACCTCGAGTAACCTTTCAATTTCAATTTGGACTATTCAGTTCTCACCAATAAACCATTTGATTCAAATTCCAAGAAACTTGATACGTTACTTCCAGTTTTGGAAGACCATTACTAGAGTAGTTACTCGAGTAAAGTGTTCTTTTACTTCAAGTTGTTCCTCGGGTAATGCTTTACTGTCAGTCATTACTTGAAGTTGGTACTCCAGTAAAGGTGTCCTCTGATAACCTCTGTTTTTATTTCTCAGAACAGAGTTTCAATCTTCCTGCAAAACAAGTTTCTACATACTCCGATGCTTAAATTAGTAATCATCAAAACATTATCAAATATCTTTATCTAACATTATAAGAGACTGAAATAACTTACAACTCATTGGGATTTACCATTCCCAATTCTCTTCTAATGTATAGAAATTGATCTTTTGCAAGGGGTTTAGTGAAGATATCAGCTAGTTGAAGATGAGTAGGAATGAATATTACTTTCACATCTTTCTTTAGGACATGATCTCTGATGAAGTGATGTCTAACATCGATATTCTTGGTTCTAGAATGTTGAACTGGATTCTTTGCCCAGCTTATCATACTGGTATTGTCACAATAGTTTGGTATTTCTTTGAGATAAATACCAAGATCTTGTAGTTGTTGTTTTAACCATATCACTTGTGCACAACAACTTGAGACTGCAACATATTCGGCTTCCGTTGACGGACAAAAGAGACACTGTATTTTGTTTCTTGATGTACCATGAGACAAGAGATCCTCCAAGAAATTGTCCTTGTCCACTGGTGCTCTTTCTGTCTGTTTTGTATCCTCCATGATCTGAATCTGAATATGCAACAAGATATTCACTTCTTCCTTTAGGATACCACAGACCCAATTCGGGTGTGTCAGCAAGGTATCTAAAGATTCGTTTGACAGTTTCAGCATGTGATTCCTTTGGTGCTGATTGATATCTTACACATATTCCAACACTAAATTGGATGTCCGGTCTACTTGCCGTGAGATAGAGTAATGATCCAATCATTCCTTTGTATTTTATGATGTTGTAGTCTTTCCCTTTGACATTAGCATCAAGCAACGTAGTTGAGCTCATAGGTGTGTCCATTCCATTTGCTTCATCCATTCCATACTTCTTCAACAATTCTTTCAAATACTTTATTTGAGATATGAAGATTCCATTCTTTCTTTGTTTGATTTGCAAACCAAGAAAGAAATTCAATTCTCCCATCATTAACATCTCAAACTCTCCCTGCATTATCTCAGAAAATTCCTTGCACAGAGATTCATTAGTAACACCGAAAACAATGTCATCAACATATATTTGAACAATTAAAATATCATCACGTTTTCGTTTTATAAAAAGTGTTGTATCAACTTTTCCCCGTACAAAACCTTGATCAATAAGAAATTTACTGAGCCTTTCGTACCATGCTTTAGGAGCTTGTTTTAAACCATATAAAGCCTTTTTGAGTTTGAAAATATGGTCAGGTTTAGTTACATCCTCAAAACGTGGAGGTTGTTCTACATATACTTCTTCCATAATGTAGCCATTTAGAAACGCACTCTTTACATCCATTTGATAGAGTTTGAATCCTTTGATGCATGTAAAGGCTAAGAGTACGCGTATAGCTTCTAATCTAGCCACTGGAGCATACATTTCCTCATAATTAATCCCTTCTTCCTGATTATAGCCTTTGGCCATCAATCTTGCCTTATTTCTAACAATAATTGCGGATTCATCGAGTTTGTTCTTGAATACCTATTTAGTACTAATGATCGGATGATCCTTAGGTCGGGGTACCAAGTCCCAAACTTGATTTCTTTCAAATTGATTTAATTCTTCTTGCATTGCTATAACCCAATCATTGTCTGATAGGGCTTCATCAATGTTAGAAGGTTCAATCTCAGAAATGAATGCAGAAAAACTTACTTCATTGAAAATTCTATTTCTAGTTTTGATCCCTTCATTCACATCTCCTATGACTTAATCTAAGGGATGACTTTTATTGTATTTCCATGCTCTAGGTTGTCCTAGTGATTGCTCTTCTTCCTTGGTTTCATCAACCTCTGGAATAAGAGTTTTAGAAATAGATTGACCATTTTCTTGGTTTAAGACAACTTCCTGTTCTTCATCAATGGTTTTATCAGAGGATTCAAATTCATCAAATACAATATGAATTGATTCTTCAACAACACATGTTCTTTTGTTGTAGACTCTATATGCTTTACTTCGGTTAGAATATCCTAGGAAAATACCTTCATCAGTTTTAGAATCAAATTTTCCTAAGTTATCTTTACCATTATTATGAATGAAACACTTACAACCAAAGATGTGTAGATGAGCAATGTTTGGCTTCCTTCCTTTGTACAGCTCGTATGGTGTCTTTCCAAGTTTTGTTCGAATATAGGCTCTATTTGACACATAACATGTTGTACTCATAGCATCAGTGTAACCCCCTGCCTTTAATCACGTAATTATAATTCGATGTTTGGTAATTAAATTAGATTAGAGACCGTCGATTAGTTCAAAACTCATTTGAAATTCCCTTTAATAGTAGGGACGTTATGAAATTTTCAAAACTTCATCCCTCTTTCGGTCTCAAAGTCGATTATCGAATATAATCACCTGTACAGTTTAACTACATTTACGTATGACAGAGTGATAACCAAAATCCCGGCAACCCTCGGGTTCATCTATATATATATATATAGTTTCAAATTCCATGTAGAGGATTACAAACCAAATATTTACACTAATCACATCCCAAATGTAATACAGTAATCCCTATCCAAAACGATTAACCAACAAAAGCTATACTAATGTCCCTAGGAAGCTCTACCCGCTCCGGGTCACACGCTTTTCCTTGGAGCCAGTCGCCCTATCTGAAAGGTTAGTTCGAAGGAAAGAATGAGATTCAAAAGAATCCCAGTAGTAACTAAGCAATTATACCACATACAAGCACATAGCATGTAAGCAATCAATGTACCGCAGCAGCAACACATATCACACTCCACCCTCATCCCCTTTCTCCGCCGGGAAGACACACAGTCTTCACCCGAACCGTTGTTAGCTACTCAGGGACTATTGGTGTGGCAGTGCATACATATAGCCTTATAGCTCATAAGCTATCCGGCTTCACAAATGGCCCGTCGGCCTCACAAATAGCCTTTCGGCTCACAAATCAGCCTTTTGGCTTACAAATCAGCCTTTCGGCTCACAAATCAGCCTTTCAGCTCACATATCACATATATCACACCTCATCCTCATCCCCTTTCTCCGCCGGGAAGACACACAGTCTTCACCCGAACCGTTGTTAGCTACTCAGGGACTATTGGACTGACGGTGCTACCACATATCCGCATCAGTCGAAATATCCGAATTCATCATAAATCACTGATCATACACACATACAATGCATCATAAATGGTACGAAAGAAAAGTCACTACCTGATCCTTTCCTGATGTCTCTGGGCACAGTAGGCTCACGAGGATAGCAGATATCAAATCCTATATTCAAAATAGGGACATTTGGTTAATTTTCTTTTCCAAGGTATTACTTCATTAACACTCTAAGTTGGTATTCATTTGGACTCTTTAGATGGCCATTAAATGCCTAAACATATGCCTAAAGGGTTGGGATAACTATCCCTAAAGATCCTTCTTTGAAAAGCTAAACACTAATTTCTGGGTCCCCTCACTCGAGCACAAGGGGCTGTGCTCGAGCATGACTCTCGCTCTCACTCGAGCACACATGCGAGTGACCTCCCGCGAGTGCTTGCCCGAGAGCAAACTTCACTACATTTTCACACTCTCACTCGAGCACAAAAGGCTGTGCTCGAGCAGAGACCCCGAGCACACTCGAGCACCACAAAAGTGAGGCCTGCGAGTGACAACCCGAGAGTACCTCTCAACATCTTCTTCCACCTTCACTCGAGCACAAGTGCCTGTGCTCGAGCACTGACCCTCAGTGCTCGCAAGCACAAGACAGCGAGTGTCTGCCCGAGAGCACCCCAACTCCCAGGCAACAGATTCACTCGAGCACGACCCCAGTGCTCGCGAGTGATCCCCCAATGCTCGCGAGTGCCAGGTGCACTCTTGGCAATCACTCTCAAGTGAACACCTAAAACGCTCACCCCAAGCGCATTTATGCACCCTCACTCCAGCACAAACATGCTCACTCGAGCACGTTCATCCTGTGCTCGAGTGAGTTCTTCTCTCACTCGAGAAATCACACCAGAAACCAGAACGCAGCAACTGGTATACTTTTCCAAACTTCACCAAATGAACTCCAATGGTTCTTAAACTTGTGTCAAGACTCATTCTCACTCATTTCAACACAAGGAACCCATTGGCAACCAAAAACAACTCAAATTCAACCCATTCAACACATTCTCTCTCTAAATCATCAAACCACTCAAAAACCCATTCTAACAAATCCCCTCATTCAACTTCAAATCAATTCCTAATCATTCTCAAATGTCAAAACTGACCAAATGAACAGTGACACTCTCACCAAAGTCTACCCTTCACTTAACATCATAATTAGGTCTAATTTCCAGAATTCTCATTGGTTAAGCAAACATCTTGACATATATATCAAAATGCATTACAAACCTACCTCTTCAACTTGCTGAATTCAGAACTTGGATTCCTCAACTTTCAATTTCCCTCAATTTGCCACACACCACCAATCACAAGTCTGAAAACATGGAAAGAAAGCTCTTGATCACTTGTACAATATTAATAAGAAGTGTTTAAGCTTGTGAAGTCATTTACCTTCACAAAATCCAAACCCTTGCTTTCTCTTTCTTGCTTGGTTCGCCGGAAATGGAGGAAAGGGAGAGAGAATGATGATGATCACTTCTTCTTGGTTCAATACACACACACAGCCGACTAGGGAGAGAGAGAGGGAAGAGAAATAAGTTGAATGTTTGACTTCAACCCTATGGTCCAAAACTTGCCACTTGGCATCATCTCATTCCTCCCACTTATGATTTCATATGAATCCATTCACACTTGATTCCACCCCTTGATCTTTCAATCTCAACCATTGATCTTGATTACTAAGGGGGTTTTCTCATTAGTAGCTAACCAGACGGTTGGTAAATTTACCGTTTTACCCCTGATTAGTACAATACTCATTAAATCATCACTAATGGTCTTTATATCATAACACACAACATATACTTCAAATTTGCTTAATTGATATTAATTACATCATTTGAAGTTATTATCCCTTAATTAAAATCCAGGATGTTACAATCAGCCCAGAATACTTGAGACACATTCTTATCATTCAACATTGCTCTCGCCATTTCAGTGAGTACTCTATTCTTCCGTTCCACGACTCCATTTTGTTGAGGCGTCCTTGGAGCAGAGAAATTATGATCAATGCCATTAGTATCACAATATTCTTCAAAGGCTTGATTTTCAAATTCTCAACCATGATCAGTCTTAACCTGCAATGGACATACCTTTCTCATTTTGCACTTTCTTGGCAAAAACAATAAATTCTTCAAAGGTTTCATCTTTTGATGATAGAAAAATAACCCATGTAAATCTAGAGAAGTCATCAACAATGACCAATGAATATAAATTGCCACCAAGACTCTTTACTCTTACTGGACCAACTAAATCCATATGTAATAATTGTAGTGGTCTATTTGTTGAAATCTCATTTTTCAATTTGAAAGATGATTTAGTTTGTTTACCCTTTTGACATACGTCACAAATCAAGTCATTTTTGAAATTTACTTTGGGTAATCCAAGAACTAAATCCTTTTTGAGTAATTTGCCTAATTGATGCATATTGACATGAGCCAATCTCTTATGCCATAGCCAACTTTCATCGGCATTACTTAGAAAATAGTTTTCAGATTCATTTCTACTAATATCTAGAGTATAGCAGTTACCTTCCCTTTTTGCTCTGAGCTTAGCCTTGATATTCTTCTTATCAAGTAGTAAGTCATCTTTGTTGATAATTAGACATTCCTCTAAGTCAAATATTACCCAGTTGTTTTTGTCTGCACTTTGACTTACACTGAGCAAATTATGGCACAATCCTTCGACATAGAATACGTCTTTCACTTGTATGCCTTTGTCATTTTTTATTTCACCAATTCCTGCTATTCTTCTGGTTTGATTTCCTCCAAATTTTACCTTTCCACCTTCTTTAGGTTGTAATTTGGTAAAACTTTCAAAATCACCGGTCATATGTCTAGAGCATCCACTGTCTATGTACCATTTGTTGTTTTTGGATACTTTAAGACATATTTGCAATCAAATGACTAAGTCTTAGGTACCCACATCTTTTTGGATCCTTTTGAGTTAGTACAAATAATTTTCTGAGCGTATAAGCCTTTAGGTACCTATTTATAGGTTCCTATGTTTCCTTTCTTCTTATGAATGCATGAAGTGGTATAATTGTAACCCCCTAACTTTACACACGTAATTATAATTCGATAACACATATTTATATCGGATTAGAGACCATTGGATGCTTTAACCTCGTTTTAAACTTTCTGTCTCACAGTAAAATCTTTACAAAACTTTCAAAACTCTTTTTCCCATCCAGGTCTCAATTTCAATATTTGAATATAATTACCTGTGTAGTTAATATACATTCAATCATATCAGAGTGTATAACCGCATCCCCGGCAACACCCGGGTTCTATGCATAAAAACCTGAAGGTTTATAAGTATACACTAGGGGAATACACAACCAAAACCGAATGTAGTGTTCCTGATTTAGAATATACAGTAATCCCGAGTTCAAAATACATAACCAACGTTTCCAATTCAACTATATACCCCCAAGGGTCCTAATTGCTCCGGGTGGGCCGCTTCTCCTTTGAGCCACACGCCCTGTCTGAAATGTTAGTCATAGGAAAGAATGAGATTCGAGAGAATCTCAGTAGTAACAAACCACTCACACAATGCATAAACACAAAGCATGTACATAAATCACAAACAGCAACAGCAGCATCAATCTCAAAGATACATGGTTTTCACCACAAATGACAGCACTCACGGCTGTATACACAATACGACAGCTCTCGCTGTAATCATAATCACGACAGCTTACACTGTAATCACAATAACGACAGCTTATGCTGTAAACGACAGCTTGCGCTGTAAACGACAGCTTGCGCTGTAAACGACAGCTATCACCAGCTGTAACCGTAGCAGCATCAAAGATTCATCACAGAATAGTGATAACACACACATACAGAGTATTACACATAGTATAAGAGAGAGAGTCACTACCTTGCCCTTTCCTGATGTCCTTCAGCGCAGTTGGCTCACGAGGACGGCAAATATCAAAGCCTATAAACAAAATCAAGAATGGTGGATTAATTTCCTACCCCTAATTCCTACTTTCAAACACTTAGAATAGGTTCCATATGAGTCTATAATGAAAATTTACAAAAATACCCCCGGGGACCCGGCCTGGGCCCGCCATACCGGTCCGGTTGCACTTTTCCCGAAATTCTAATCTGGGCTATCCTAACATATTTCCGCCCAAGGAATCCATTTCCATACTCAGAATTATCAAATTCAATGTCAAATTACGAAATTGCCCTTGGCAGCCCTACTTTTAGGGTTTTAGGGGTGTTTCCGCAATTATGCTTTCTCGGCCTTTTTTGAAAAAGTGCCCAACTGTAACCCCACCTATTTTCGCCCACTGAATCCAATGGAATAATCAAATCATTGAAAATCCAACTCTAAGACCCATTTACAGCCTTGGCCGAAATATACATGTTCTCCAGGAAAAATTGGGGTTTTACGATTTCGGCTCCGTAAACGCGTTCCTTTCTACTCCTAACCACTTTATTCACTATTACATTAGGTTATAACTACCATTTGAACCAAAATTGGGCAGCATAACCCTTAGGAAACGCAATTTCCAAACTTTAAAACCAATGGCAATCCGGTGAAATTTCACCGATTAAATTTCCCACAGCAGCCAGAATAAGCAATATACAAAAGTTTGGAAGTTACCTCAAGCTCCCTCTGGCTTTTCCCAAATTTGGCTGAACCCTAGCCTCTTTGAAACACCAAATTTTGAGCTTCACAACCTTAAAGAATAAAGAGGAGTAGCTTAGAGTCGGAATTATACGCGTTAGGAGCTAGATCGTCGGAGAAATCGGCTTACCTTGCGAGATTTCTTCCTCTTTTTCTCTCTTTTCTCCAAGCTCTCTTCACGTCTTTTTTTTTCTCTGAAATGGGTCGGGAATGGCTGATCAAGATGATGGAATTGCTTTTAATTCCATGTTGATGTCACCTTACCACATGATGATGTCATAATTTCTAATTTCACATTTTCGGATTTTCTGGCAGATTTTCTGCCCAACTTTGAAAAATCATAACTAATTCTAAAAAAATCAAAATGAGGTGATTCCAAAGCCAAATGAAAGATATTTAAGTCCTCTTCATAGGAAAAATATTGGCCATTACTGAAAATCACCACAAAATTCCCAGAATTTCAATCTTTGCATACTGTTCCAGAAAATAATTAATTTCTCTGGGCAAACTTCAAAAATTCAAAACTCTTAGGTCACAAATCAAAATGATACAAATTATATGTTCCTTTTGAATCTTGACATGTGAACTTTAATACTGGAAAATTTCAGAATTTTTAGACACCATTTGCCTATTTAAAACGTCCATACAAATTGGCTGCCCTGTACAGAGTTTCAATGGACAGAGTTTTCAACTTTTGCACGATTGTTCCCAATGGTTCCAATTTCACAATAAACACTCTCCCCACATGAATTTTCACAAGGAAGCCATTGGAATCATTAAAATATCCAAATTCCCATCACACATTCTCCAAAAGTGTTTATTCAACAATAATTATATCCACTTTTAAAGTCATTAGCCCTTAATCACTTTTTGGGATATTACAATAATGACCTTTTCGATTACAGTAGTTACAAAATGCAAAAGGATTTGATGTATGCACAGAATGTTGGAAATAATTCAAATATGACTTACCTCCTGCTTTCTTTCTACCTTTTCTTCTATCTGATTTTGCATCATATCCAATTCCAGATTGGTCATTTACAAATCATTGAGCTTTTAAAATAACATTTAGCATCTCACTTCCTTGTGTAAATTTTTCAAGAGTTTTTGTGAGATCAATGTGTTTTTTTTTCAAAGAACAATTTTCACAATCTTTTTCTGAACTTTCTTTAAGCTCAATTTCAAGAATTTTGTTTTTCTTTTTGAAAACAACTAATTCTTTAATGACTTTGATGAATTCAGAATGTAAAGCATTATATTCAGAAAGTAATTCATCATAGGTAGGATCAAAATCATTTACCTCTTGTTCTGTTTATTCTTAAGCAACGAGACATATATTGGCTACTTCTTCTTCATCGCTTTCTTCGTCAGAGGAACTATCACCCCATATAGCAGATACAAAGGCCTTCTTTTTGTTAAAGAATTTTCCTTTTCTCTTTTCTTTGCCCTTTTGATTCAGTTCTGGACATTCTGATTTGATATGTCCTGGTTTTCCACATTCGTAGCAAATGATATGATCTTTGCTGCTAGTTCCTCCTTTTTGAAAGTGTTTGAAGCCTTGACCTTTCTTGTAGAACTTTTTGAATCGTTTTATGATGAGGCCCATTTCATCATCGTCAAATTCCTCATCCTCATTTTGATTCTCTTCTTTTGCTTTTAGTGCTAGACCTTTCTTTTTCTTATCACCAATGTCATCTAGTTCCCGTTTGAACTTTAGTTTGCTTTCATATTCAGAAAAACTTCCAAATAGAGAAGCAACAGATCTCATTGATTCTCCTTTTGCTTCTTCTATTGCAGTGACTTTGGCCTCCCACTCTTTAGAAAGAATATTCAAAATATTTCATACTTGGGTATGCTGATCATAAACTTTCCCAAGTGTTGCAAGTTGATTAACAAGATGAGTATATCTAAGTTCAAATTCAGATATTGATTCACCTGATTTCATTCGAAGCAGATCAAATTCAGTGACCAAGGTGTTGATCTGATTCTCCTTTATTCCTGAAGTTCCTTCATGAGCTATTTCCAGAGCTTCCCATATTTCCTTTGCTGTTGGAAGTGTGCAAACTCTGAAGTACTCACTTTGACTTAAAGCACTTTGTAACATCAGAATTGCCTTGCTGTTAGAGTGATAAGTTTCTTGTCATTCTCATTATATTCCGCTGGCATCTTGGGAATTTTCTGAGAATCTACAATCTTTGTAGGTTCATAGTTTCCACTCTCAATCACATCCCATAGCCCATATTCAGTAGCCATCACGAAAACTCTAAACTTTGCTTTCCAGAAGGAAAAGTGTTCACCACTGAAACCTGGAGGTCCCGTGATAGATGCTCCGTCAGGAAGAATTCCTTCACCCATGCTTGCCATTGGATCCTTCTTAGGTTGTTATACCTTAACAAGAAGACCTAAGCTCTGATACCAAATGTTAGAGCAAGCGTTTCACCCAAGAGGGGGTGAATTGGGTGATACTAAAATTTTTTTGTAGATATAAAACTTGACGGTGAAGATAAATCAGTAAAGAGTAAGGAGAAATATCACCAAAGTGTACACTGGGAGTTATACTGGTTCAGCCACAACCACTTTAACCTACATCCAGTCCTCACAGCTTCTCTGAGAGTTTCACTATAACTTCCAAGATTCAATGGGTTCTTGACACATCAATACAAGCAAGTTCCTTCACCTGGACATTCACTCCCCCATACAAGTTGTAATCCAATCCTAACTCAAGGTTCCACAACCTTAAATTACCTCAATAAAAAATATTGAGTTTGAATGAAATATCTCTCTCACAGAGTGAATAAGAATCACTGAAGGATAGAATTACAAGTATAATGTAAAACAGAGTAATGAACTTGATAATACGTTCGTGTGTGTGTTCTTGTTATTCTTCTCTATTTGGAGGTTCCCATATATGTAGAAGCGTTGGTAATGATTGTTGGAACGTTTTTCTTCATGTCCGTTAGAGCATGCGCAGCCACAATTGACTTTTCCAGTATTTGAAAAATATACGTTTGTAGTAGGTGGCGGTAGGTGGCATTTGAACGTTGCTTTTGAATTTCCTTATTTGGTAAGATCTCTTCATTGTTTATCTGTGAATATGCTAAGAATACTAATACAATGAAAGGTTAATCACATAGGAAACAAATTAATGAACGTTGGAATGATTTCACAAATTATGAACTTGCATACTCGAGTAGTTACTCGAGTATTCATTAAAGTTTACTCGAGTAAATACTCGAGTATCATCGGGAAAACTTTGATAAACTGCAAGTCAATAAGTAAACATAACATTACTCGAGTAGAGCATGAAGTAAACAAAATTTCAAACCTTTGGAAATACTTGTTTACTCGGGTACATACGCGAGTATGGCACTCTTTACTTCATAGGTTACTCGAGTAGCAACTCGAGTAATTTTTCAAATAAACTTTAGATTACTCGATGCTTCACTCCAGTAATGTTGGCAGGATTTCAAGGCCGAGAGTACTTCAAGTTTGATTACCTTGTTACTCGAGTAAGCATAAATTTTCTGCATAGCTTACTCAGGTAATGACTTGAAGCTCTCTTCCAACTACCTTTGCATACTCGAGTAGTAACTTGAAGTTTTTCTTCTAAATAACTCTGCATACTCGAGTAGTGACTTGAAGTGAAGTGTGAGAAAAACATTTCATGTTATTCGAGTAATACCTTTAGGTTTTGCTTACCACAGTGAGTTACTCAAGTAGCTCCTCGAGTAACATTGGCAGGGTTGAAAATGCCAAGAGCAACACATTTCTTGAAACAGAGTAACTTGAGTACATACTTGAGTATCATTGGCAGGGTTGAAAATGCCAAGAGTAACTGGAAGTCTTTGACATGGTTACTCGAGTACTTACTCGAGTAACGTTGGAAGGCCGAGAGCAACTGCCAGTGAGTTTCCTTGTTACTCGAGTAACATTGGCAGGCCGAGAGCAACTTGGAGTCATTTACCTTATTACTCGAGTACATACTCGAGTATCGTTGGCAGGTTACTTGAAGGTTGACCTGGTTACTTCAGGTTTCTATCTCATTACTCGAGTAACCCTTTAGAAAATTTGCCAACAATGAAGTTTCTCAGCTTTTTCTCTTGGCCTTTCTTCATTACTCCAATGCTTACTTCAAGTGATGATTTTCCCTATTATTACTTTGTTCAAACTTATTTGTTTATCAAATCTTTTTCATACCATTCTTTGTTATCTTCAAAACTTGAGATCTAACAAGAAGTGCACTTGAGCACTAACTCTAACACTCGAGTAATAGCACAACACTTGCGAGTGCCAGCACATACTCTTAACAAATTGGCCCTGAGTGACAACCCGAGACGCGGCCTCATAGTGCAAAATACTTGCAAACTCGAGTAAGGAACCATATCACTCGTAAGTGAGGAAATGCACCCTTGCAATCTGGTATGGAAGTGCCACCGAAAACTGAAGGAAAAGGGAAAACAGGATGCTGCACTCGAGTGACACCCTTATGCAATCGAGTGAGGATTATAAGAAGCCAAAGTTTAGAAGCTGACAGAATTTTCCAAATTTCCCACTAAAGTGTCCAAGGGCTCCAAAAATCCATAAACAACCTTTTTCCAACACAAATTTTCACGAGGAAACCATTGGACACACCAAAACCACCAAATTCCCATCCTATTAATAAGTTTTGCTTTGGACACTACATTCTTACATATTTCCCAATTACACCAACTTTTGCATCTAAGGTTCCAACTAACTCCAATGACACAAAGACACATTATGCCACCAAATCAAACACCATACACTATCCAATTCATGCATTTCAAAATTATACCAAAATCAGGGAAAAATTTGCAAAATCCAAAACTTAATAAATGGCCACAATGAATATGCCAATAAAGAGCTCTTTCTTACCTCTTACTCTTCCCAAGGTTGGTTTCTTCATTTCTCAACTTTTAGACTCCTTCAAGCTTTCAAACACCTTCTTGAAAAAATCTAAAATCATATCAATGAAGCTCTCATCACCATAAAAAATTTAATGAAGATGAATTCATATAAAAGAGACATTAAGCAAGTCAAAACCTCACCTTTCACTTTTTCATCCTTCTAAAGCTTGGCGAAAATGGACTTTTGAGAAAGAGAAAATGAGATGATGATGGAGATGAAGATGTAGATTTTCACTTCCCCATGCACACCTAGCTGACTTGGAGGGAGAGAGGAGGGAGGAAAAGAAGTTTGAACCTTTGACTTAATCTATGGTCCATAGAATGCCACTTGTCATGATCTAATTTCCCCTTATAAGGCATACATAAACACACATACATAGGATTCCACTCTCTTAATCACTTAATCCTAACCATTGATCTATAAGTTACCAAGGAGCTTCCTCTTCGGTAACTGACCAATCGATCGGTAACTTTCCTTTTTACCCATTTTGCCCCTGATTATGGCAATTCCACTTAAATCATCACTAAACACATTTATATCATACCTTTTTACCTCAACCAAGTGCCCTCCCCCACTTTAGGGTTCATTTTGAGCTTTTTCATACAATTAAGCTTAAATGAAGGGTTTAGGCACTGATCAGAACGCATCCAGATCGTAATTCATATCATATGCTTCAAAAGTTTTTAGTAACAATAATTAGGGGCATACAACTTGAACCATAAACTCCGAATAACAGTTTCTCCTATCTATCCCCGCTTCCCAAGTTACTTACCTCTGTATTATTCCCTTCCAGCTCACTTTTATATACAGAATGCTTCGGAATCTGAGCCGTCGCTCTTCTCTATCAATGATCTATTCTAGCTCTACTGCATACATGAAGTTGTCTTGTAGTTCGACCTCTTCATACTCAACAGTGTGGGATGGATCTAGTTGGTACTTCTTCAGTTGGGAAACATGAAACACATCGTGGAGTCTACTCAAGTTTTAGGGGTAGGGCTACCCGATAAGCAACAGGCCCAATTCTCGCAAGAACCTCAAAAGGACCTATATACCACAGGCTCAGCTTCTTTCGCTGTAAGGAGCCCCTTTCGAATAATTTGTATCTATGCTGAGGTTTGATCAACAAGATCCAGCCCATAAAGCTTCCTTTCAGACAGTTCATTCCAACAAAGGGAGACTGGCACTTCCTCCCATACAATGCTTCATACAGAGTCATCTAGATGCTTGCATGATAGCTATTGTTGTAGGCGAACTCAGCAAGTGGAAGTAAGTAATCACAATTCCCTTTGAAATCGAGGACACAAGCTCATAACATATCCTCCAACATATAAATAGTCCTATCTGACTGTTCGTCTGTCTGAGAATGATAGGCCATACTAAATCTCAGCTGACTACCCAAAGCCTCAGGCAAGGCTCTCCAAAACCTCAAAGTGAATCGGGATCTCGATCAGAAATGATATTCTTCAGTAGGCCATGGAGCTTTACAATCTCTCAAATATAAATCTTTACTAGTTTATCCGGAAAGTAACCAGCATTGATCATTATGAAGTATGCCGACTTCGTTAACCGGTCAACAATCACCTAGATCGTATCATAATTCCTGGTCTTGGGCAATCCCATAACAAGGTCCATGGTCAACTGTCCCATTTCCATTCTGGAATCTTTGGAGTCTGCAACAAATCTGGCGATCTCTAGTGCTTGATCTTTACTTTGGCAAGTAAGACATTGCACCACATATTTCGTCACATCATTCTTCAATCCCGGCCACCAATACATAGACTTCAAATTATGATACATTTTGGTTATATCAGGATGAAGAGTGTGCCGGCTCTTATGTGCCTCATCAAGAATCTTCTACCTCAACTCTGCCTTAAGCGAAACATAAATTCTCTTTTGGTAACAAACCAATCTATTAGGCGACAAATTATAGTCCTGAGCTTCTCCTCGTTCGATTCTAGCTCGAATTCTCTGTAGTCGATCATTTTGCCTTTGAGGTTCTTTAATTTCAGCTCTCAAATCACTTTCCCCTTGGGAAATATTGAAGTTGGCACAAACAATCTGATTTGATAAATTCAAATCTCAAAAATCTGATATCAACTTCCCCTCTTGTACCATCATTGCTGCCACAAGCACTATCTTTCGAATAAGAGCATTCGTGACTGCATTTGCCTTACCTGGATGATATATGATTTCTAGGTTGTAGTCTTTAAGCAACTCCATCCAACGACGTTGTCTCATATTCAATTCTTTTTTATCATATAAATACTTAACACTCTTGTAGTCGTAGTACAGTTCTACCATTACACCATACAAAAAATGCCTCTAAATTTTCAAAGCAAATATAATTACCGCACGCTCCAGATCATGGGTGGGATAATTCATTTCATGAGGTTTGAGTTGTTGAGAGGCATACGCTACTACAAGTCCCTACTTCATAAGGACACACCCTAATCTGTGCTTACTCGCATCACCATACACAACATAAGTCAAGTTGGGATCAGGTATAATCAACAAAGGTTCCGTAGTCAACCTCTCCTTCAGCACCACAAAGCAATTTTCACAACATTCATCCCATACAAATGGCTTATCCTTCCTCTTGAGCTTGATCATCAGCAAGGCAATATGAGAAAAATTCTGGATGAATCTACGGTAGTAACCAGCAAGACCCAGAAAACTGCATACCTCATCAATAGTTTTTGGCCTCTTCCAGTCCAGTACTGCTTCAACATTATTGGGATCCACAGAGACCCCTTCTTGAGAGATAACATGGCCTAAGAATTTTAGTTCTAGAAGCCAAAACTCGCACTTACTCAATTTGGCATAGAGTTGCTTCTCATGCAGTATATCCAACATAATCCTCAAATGATGCTCATGCTTCCCCCTACTCTTGGAGTATATCAAAATATCATCAATAAACATAACCTCGAATTGATCCAGAAATTGTCGAAAGACATGGTTTATGTAATCTATAAATACCTTAGGTGCATTGGTTAGCCCAAATAGCATCACTAGAAATTCATAATGCCCATATCTCGTCCTGAAAGTAGTCTTGGGTATATCTTCTACCTTCACACGCAGCTGATGATATCCCAACCTTAGATTAATCTTCAAAAACACACACAAACCAAATAATGGATCTAAAGGGTGATCGATTCTTGGGAAAGGGTACTTGTTCTTGAAAGTAATCTTGTTTAATTCTCTATAATCAACACACAAACGTAAACTCTAGCCTTTCTTTTTGACAAATAACACTGGAGCTCCCTACGGCAGCACACTGGGTTTAATGAACCCTTTCATAAGCAAGTCTCTAATTTGCTTCGTCAACTCCGCCATTTCATTTAGGGCCATACGGTATGAGGCCTTTGATATAGAACCAGCTCCAGGTATAATTTCAATCGAAAACTGAACTTCCCTTTTAGGAGGCAATCTACTAAGGTCATCAGGAAATACCTTAGGAAATTCATTTACCACGGGTATACTACTCAAAGTTTCTACAGTCTCTCCTTGAATAGAAAAGAACACCATATACCCCTAGAAACCCTTCTCTAGATATCTCTCAGCTTTGGCCGTCGTAAGGAAATTCAGACTACCATTCACTTCCTCTATACTTTGAGAAACAGGATACATTATCCTCTTGTTCCCATAATCAAATAACAGATTATTTGCTGTTAACCAATCAAAACCCAAAATGACTTCTAATTGATATAACAGTATATAAATCAAATCCACAGTGTACTCAAGCCCTTCCACCGTTATAACATAATTTAAACAAGCTTCAATAGTCAAAGCCTTAACACCCATCAGTGTCAACACAACTAAATCAAATGGCAATCTATTCACATGTAATCCTAGGCAATTCATATAATCATAGTTAATGAAGGAGTGACTACACCCGAGTCAAATAATGCTTGTAACAAATTACCATTAAGAAGGACTTTACCTTATATCAAATCAAGAGACTTTAAGGCTTCCTCATGAATCATAGTGAATACTCAGCCCTGATCATCGGCCTCTACTCTACAAGTGGCCATTTACAATCTCTGGAAATATGCCCCGGTTGTTTACAATTGAAACAAATTATCAAACCTTGACAGGCCACCATAATGTGGGTAACCACAATGAGGACAAAACCACTCCGTCAAGGATTTCTGAGGCTCACAGTTTCCAGGCTGGTAGGGCTTTTTACTACTGCCCTTAGATGAAGATGATCCCAAACCCTTTCGCTTCTGGGAAGTAGTACCCTTACTGGGTCCACTACGGCTACTGATACCCTTAACCGGATACAAATCTCTCATACTGTTCTTAGTGATCCTGCATTCCTCAATTGCCTTGTTAAATTTGGTGAACTGGTAGGTGGCTAACCTCTTTCTCAATTCCTACCTCAACCCATGTATCAACATATCCAAACTCCATTCCTCATCATCCATTTTTCATAGATAAGAGGAAAATTTGGATAGCCGGATGAAATGAGACAAGTAATTGTTAAAGGTCTCTAAGTCACCCTACTTGATAGAAAGGAATTCAGTCTCCTTCTCAATCTGCACAGACTTGGAAAAATATTTTTCATTAAACTACTGCTGAAACAACTCATAGGTCAATGGTACGTTTCTGTTCTGTTACGTTAGGGCGATATTCCGCCACCAACGATCCGTATCCCACTCTAACTTGTAGATAGCTAGTCATGCCTTCACCTTAGACAGGCACTCAAGGACCTCAAAGATCTTCTCTAGTCGGTTCACCCAATCTTTGGCTACTTGGGGATCAAATCTCCCTTTGAATACTGGAGGTAGAAGCTTGTAGAATTTTGAAACCCAGTATTGCAAATCTCTTTCATCTCTAACTGGAATCCTATGTGATTCCTGATTTGGTTCAATGTGAGGTGACTCTAGTGGTCATGCCAACCATTCGACAGTTTCTTCAAGACAAGTTTCTTCCCGGGTCTCCTCCTGAATGGATTGAACCTGGTCTTCTATATGCTTTACTCTCTCTTCTCAAAGCTCATCTCTCAACTCATTAATCATATCTCGTTGCTCTTTAATCAGACTTGGAGCCACTTGCCCTGTTTGAAGGTTAGTCAAAGGAAAGAATGAGATTTAAAAGAATCCCAGTAGTAACAAACCACTCATACCACATATAATCACATAGCATGTAGGTAAATCATCAACAGCACAACACGAATACAACATATACAAGCTATCATGTATACATATTACCTTCACGACATTCACATTTACAACGGTATATCAACGGCTGAGATAGATATGACCCGCGTCACTTCCTAAATGGCTCACACTGACATGCGCACACTGTAATGCACATAGCTTTACGGCTCACAAATAGCCAATTCCCCGAAAACTACCACGCCAACGGAATGGTCCTCTGTCATAAGAATTCCCCATGTGGCCGCAGGTGAAAGACACACAAATACATAGTTTTGCAGCATCCATAATATCACAACAATGATAACACATACAAACAATGCATTTACACATAGTATAAGGGAAGAGTTGCTACCTTATTCTTTCTGGGTGTGCACTGGCATCGGTTGCTTGCTATCAGGGCAAATATCAAAGCCTATAAACCAAAATCAAGGACGAAGGATTAATCCTTATTCCAAATTCTTATCTTCATAACACTAAAAGTTGGTTATCATTTGAACTCTTTAGGTGGCTACTAGAAGTATAGACACATGCCTAAAGGATTGGAAAGAACTTGACAAAAACACCTCTCATAAGTGAAAACACTGATTTTTGACTCATACACTCTAGTGAAAGAGGCCTTACTCGAGTGATGGAGCGACTTACACTCGAGTGAGGATAGCTCACTCGTGCAAGTACTTGGGCGAGAGCAACAACTAAGACAGAAAATGATCACAACACTCGAATCCTGAACCCAACACTCGAGTGATAGCCTCACACTCGCCCAAGTCCTATCGAGTGAGGAACATGAAGTGACTTCTCGAGAGCAACAGAAACCCTAGAGTGGGAAGTGCATTTAAGCACTAACTCTGGCACTTGAGTAATAGCACAACAGTTATGAGTGCCAACACACACTCTTGACATATTGGCTGTGAGTGATAACCCAAGACATAGCCTTATAGTGCAAAATACTTGCACACTCGAGTGAGAAGAGATTCACTCAAGTAAGGACCCATATCACTCGCAAGTAAGAAAATGCACCCTTGTAATCCAGTATGGAAGTGTGACCAAAAATTAAAGGAAAAGGGAAAATAGGATGCTACACTCGAGTGACACCCTTGTACAATCAAGTGAGGATTATCAGAAGCCAAAATGCAGCAACTGACAGAATTTTCCAGATTTCCCACCAAAGTGTCCAATGGCACCAAAAATCCACAAACAACCTTTTCCGACACAAATTTTCACAAGGAAACCATTAGACACACCAAAACCACCAAATTCTCATCCTATCAATAAGTTTTGCTTTGGACACTACATTCTCACACATTTCCCAATTACACCAACTTTTCCTTCCAAGGTTCTAACTAACTCTAACGACAAAAAGATATATTATGCCACCAAATCAAACACCATACACTATCCAATTCATGCATTTCAAAATTATACCAAAATCAAGGAAAAATTCACAAATTCCAAAACTTAATTAATGGTCACAATGAACGTGCCAATAGAGAGCTCTTTCTTACCTCTTCCTCTTCCCAAGGTTGGTTTCTTGATTTCTCAAATTTTAGATTCCTTCAAGCTCTCAAACACCTTCTTCAAAAAATCTAAAATCATATCAATGAAGCTTTCATCACCATGAACAACTTTAATGAAGATGAATTGAGCTAAAGGAGACATTAAGCAAGTCAAAACCTCACCTTTCACTTTCTCTTTCCTTCTAAAGCTTGGCGAAAATAGAGTTTTGAGAGTGAGAAGATGAGATGATAATGGAGATGTAGATGCAGATTTTTTCTTCCCCATGCACACCTAGCCGACTTGGAGGGAGAGAAGAGAAAGGAAAACAAGTTTGAACCTTTGACTTAATCTATGGTCCACAGAATGCCACTTGTCATGATCTTATTTCCTCTTCTAAGGCATACATAAACACACATACATAGGATTCCACTCTCTTAATCACTTAATCCTAACCATTGATCTTTAAGTTACCAAGGAGCTTCCTCTTTGGTAACTGACCAATCGGTTGGTAACTTTCCTTTTTACCCATTTTGCCCCTTATTATGGCAATTCCACTTGAATCACCACTAAACACATTTATATAATCCCTCTTTACCTCAACCATGTGCCTTCCCCTACTTTAGGGTTCATTTTAAGCTTTATCACACAATTAAGTTTAAATGCGCGGTTTAGGCACTGATCAGAATGTATCCAGATTGTAATTCACATCATATTCTTCAAAAGTATTTATTAACAATAATTTCATCCACTTTTGAAGTCATTAGCCCTTAATCCCAATTTGGGGCATTACAAATCTCCCCCCAAAAATAAATTTCGTTCCCAAAAATTGTCACACAACTTAAGCCATGAACTCCGAATAATGTCTTTGCATATCTGTTTCTACTTTCCAAGTTACTTCCCTTTGTGTCATTCCCTTCCACATCACTTTAACATACAGAATGCTTCAGTGTCTTAGCCGTCGCTCTTCTCTATCAATGATCTATTCTATCTCTACCGCATACGTGAAGTTGTCTTGTAGTTCGACCTCTTCATACTCAATAATGTGGGATGGATCTGGTTGGTACTTCTTCAGTTGGAAAACATGAAACACACCGTAGAGTCTACTCAGTTAGGGGGTAGGGCTACTCGATAAGCAACAGGCCCAATTCTCGCAAGAATCTCAAAAGGACCTATATACCTCAGGCTCAGCTTCTTTTGCTTGATAGCTCTCCCAATACCAGTAACTGGAGATACCTTTAGAAACACATGATCACTAACCTCAAACTCTAGAGGTCTTCTCCTCTTGTCAGCATAGCTTTTATATCGACTCTGCGCTACAAGGAGTCTTTTTCGAATGATTCGTATCTGTGCTAAGGTTTGATCAACAAGATCCTGCCCATAAAGCTTCCTTTTAGACAGTTCATTCCAACACAAGGGAGACTGGCACTTCCTCCTATACAACGGTTCATAAGAGCCATCTGGATGCTCATATGATAGCTATTGTTGTAGGTGAACTTAGTAAGTGGAAGAAAGTAATTCTAATTCCCTTTGAAGTCAATGACACAAGCTTGTAACATATCCTTCAACATCTGAATAGTCCTCTTTGACTGTCTATCTATCTAAGGATGATAGGCCATACTAAATCTCAGCTGAGTACCCAAAGCCTCATGCAAGGCTCTCCAAAATCTTAAAGTGAATCGAGGATATCGGTCAGAAATGATATTCTTCGATATGCCATGGAGCTTCATAATCTCTCGAATATAAATCTCTGCTAGTTTATCTGGAGAGTAACCAGCATTGATCAGTAAGAAGTGTGCCGACTTTTTTAACCGGTCAACAATCACCCAGATCACATCATAATTCTTGATCCTGGGCAATCCCACAACAAGGTCCATGGTCACACTTTCCCATTTCCATTTCAAAATCTCAGGACTCAGTAATAAACTTGGCAGTCTCTGGTGCTTGAAAAGTTAAATTTTGATATAGAGTTAATGAATTTTAAAGTTTTTCTTAGTTTGTACGAAATATGCTAATTAAGTGACCTATAAATAAAATAAGATAGCTTGGGCTGTTGATGCAATTAATACATATAGTGTAAGTTTGTTGGTAATGAAATTAATGCATAAAATTATGAGGTATTGATTTTTTTTTTTGGAATGAGGAGGTTCCAAATTTTTGTATGTCTGCTATGGTGTGTGAATTGATTATTAGTTTTAATATTTAGTGAGAAATGAAAAGTTTCACATTTTTGTTTTAAAAAATATTCATTTCTATTGGAAAAAGTTTCATATACTTATTTATTTGATTAATGAAACAATTAATAAACATGAAAATTTTTTGTATTCATATCAAAGTGTTCAAATTAAATTTAAATTATAAGACATTTTATCTAACTCACATTGATTATGAAAAAAATTAAATATTAATTTTTTGGGGTAAAATAATAACATAGATAAAGGTGGATGATGTTTTACAAGGGCCAAATCAAAATTCTCAATAAGCTTATACATTTAGCTAGGATTGGAAGGAATAATTGCTATTCTAAAATTAAAGTGTTTCTTGATTGTGGTTAAATGGGAAAGGACATTTATTAAGGGCTTGTGTGATTTTTTGTATTCCTATTTTTGGTTAGATCTATTGGTCACCTAAGAGAGGGTGTATTGGATGATACGATACATTTGCACTTTAATGCGCGTTGAAGAATGCACTCAGGGTAGTTAGGGATGAAAGAGGAGAAAGAGAGATGAAGAAGAGCAATACACAAGCTATCTGCTTGAAATTTTCTACAAGATTGATCTAGATAGACGCTTCTGAGAGAGGTTTGGGGTATATTTGACATAAAATTTTCAAAAACACCTTAGCATGTTTTAAAATTATATTGTCTGAATAACATTCAAGTCAAATATTATCCTACTGTCAAATAAATAATCTCTCTAAATTCAAGCCGAGGAACTTCAATCTTGATCTTTTTCTTTTTCTTTTCTTTCCTTTTTTTTTAAAAAAAAATTGAGCTCGTAATGACTTATCCATCTACCTGCACATTTGTAATGCATAACATGTCCTTTATATGTGGACTATGGACATGAACGAAAGAAAACATCATTGTATCACATCAACCTATATATTTTTTTTTCCTTTTTTTGTTGTTGTCGGAACAATAATCTTCATTTTGCTGTAAAGTTGATGAAACTTGACGAACATCATTCTGTTAGGACCCACCAGAAATTCTACTAGATTAGAACAACTTTAGCTATATAAAGAACAGACTTACACAATATGAAAATTTAACCAGAATTACATTACTCAGACGCGATGTACTACATTTACAAATGACACTATAAAAGGAAGGAAAATGATTACACTTTCATATTCTAACACAACAACAGGGATACTACCCACTCATAATGACGTTACGACCTCAACATAATAGCGAAAGGTGATGGGGTCTTATCACATTCCAAAGAGCCAAATTGATCTATAAATTGGTGAAGCCAACTTGACTTTCTTCAACGTCGATCATTTCTGTTAATAGAGCCCTTTCTTCCTCATGTTTTCCTCCAATTTCTTTTAAGCTGTCTTGTAGCTGCAAGGCAAACTCTAGGCCCCACTCAACTTCACTCATCGATTGTCGTTTATTCAGATCATCTTCCAAACACCTAAGTGCCATGTCGCTGAATGCTTTAATGCTCTCTGGTGTGATACTTTCTATCAGGAATGGATCAACAGATTTATGAATCATACCCTCGAGATGATATTTTCTGACCCAATCCACTAAGCTTGCCTTCTCCTTCTCCACCATATGTAAGAATGGTGGCCTACCACATAATACTTCAAGTAACACCACACCGGACGAGTAAACATCAGAATTTAGAGTTAGTCTTTAGCACTTTTAGTATTCCAAATCCAAATAACCAATGCTTCCTTTCACCACTGTGGTAATGTGAGAGTTCAAGTTTCCTGTGTGTCCTATCTTTGATAATCCAACATCAGAGAACTTGGCCACCTATTTCTCATCCAGTAAAATATTCATTGTAATGACTCAATTTGAGATTAAGGGCTAATGACTTCAAAATTAATTGTAATTAGTGAAATTAAACACTTTTAGAGAAATTTGATGTGAATTTGATATAAATGTACTTGGTGATGATTGAATAATCATAGTGGAAACCAGGGGCAAAATGGTAAAATTGGAAATTTACCGACCTATTGGTTAGTTACCAAGGAGTAAACTCATTGGTGACTAGAGATCAATAGTTGAGATTCATTGTCAATCGGTCAGAATCATGTGCTATGCACCTATGTGAGCTCATGGAAGAGTGAACAAGATTATGCCAAGTGGCATTATATGGGCAAAAGGATCATGCTCATTGTCTCTTCTCTCTCCTATTTGGTTTTGGAGAATGGGCTAAGGAAGACAACTCCACTCTTCATTATCATTATCATTTCTCATCGTCTCTCTCTCTATTTCTCCATCTCCAGTAACTCAAGGAAGAAAGAGAAAGAGAAAACTTTGATTTTAGGTAAGTAATGGTTCTTATATACTCCAATGCTCTTTATTAATCTTGTTCATAATGTTAAGAGCTTCATCTTGATGGTTTCAGAATTTTGTAAGGTGGTGATTTGGGTGTTGGAACAAATGTGAAAGTTGGAGTATCAAGGTTTGATTCTAGCAATTAGAAGAGGTAAGGATTTGGTGCTTTTTAGTATATTTATTGTGATTTTTGGTTAAGTTTTGTAAATTTTGGAAGTTTCCCTAGTTTTATGCCAATTTTTGAATGCATGAATTATATGATGAATGATATTGGAACTGGTTTACTGTGAAGTTATTTAAGTGTTGGATATGGTTTTAGATTTTGGAAGTGAGTTGAATGGAATTGGGTATTGGGTGTGTTATAGAAACCCAAGAGTAAGATTGTGGTTAGGATGGGTTTTTGAGTGTTTTGAGGCTACCAATGGGTTCCTTATGGGATTTTAAGTGGGAATGAGCTTTAGGTTGAGTTTGGGAACCATTGGGATCAGTTTTGGCCAATTTGGGAATTTCTATCAGTTGCTACGATCTGGCAATCTAATAAGCATCACTCAAGTAAGGAGGGTCCCACTCGAGTGCATCAGTTTGATTTTCCTTTTTCTCTGTGTTTTACCAAAGTTTTCATGTAGCAAGCACAGGTGCACTTCCTGACTTGCGAGTGAAATATGATATCACTCAAGTAAATCATGACTCACTCGAGTACAAGATAATTATGAGTTATAGGGCTGCGTCTTGGGTTGTCACTCGTAGGCCAATTTTCAAGAGTATGTTCTAACACTCACAAGTGTAGTTTCTCGCTCGAGTGCCAAAGGTTATGCTCAAGTGATCTTCCTCCTCTAAAGTGTCTGTGCTCTCGGTCAAACACTCTCTGTGTCTCACTCTTGGGGACTCGAGTGCACTTCCAGTTCTAAAGTTTCTCATTGCTCTTGGGTTGTCACTTCCTGTGTTGTACTTTTAAGGACTTGAGTGAATATGGAGTCATCACTCGAGTGCAAGACCTAATGCTCGAGTGTTGTGAGCACTTTCTAGCCATGGTTGTTGCTTACTGTCAAACACTTATGAGTAAGAACCATTCTCACTCGAGTGCAAGTCTCTCATCACTCGGGTGAGGTCATCTTCACTCGAGTGAGTCAGCCAAAAAGCAATGTTTTGCTTTTGAAAAGGGGTCTTCAGGGTAGTTTCTCCCAAGCCTTTTGGCATATGTGTAGGCCTCTAATAACCACCTAAAAAGTTTGAATGATAACCAACTTAGAGTAATATGAGAATAAGTATTTGGAAAAGAGATTGATCGGTTGTCCCTAATTTGGTTATAGGATTTGACATTTACCAGACTCATGAGTCCACTATGCCAAGGAACGTCAGGAAAGAACAAGGTAGTGCCTCTTTCTCTTATATTGTGTACAAATCATTCTATGTATGTCTATCATGCATTGTGTTATTGCTGCTACTTTGTGAAGCTTTGTGATGCTGCTGTATAAAGATTACCGAGAAAGCAGGCATAGAGATTACAGCAAAAGCTGGCATAGTATTTACAGTGAAAGCGGGTATAGTGATTACAGCGAAAGTTGCCGCATTGTGATTACAGCTGTAAGTACTGTCATTTGTGGCATGAGCTATTAATCATTATGTTGCTGCTGAACATGATCTTACATGCTATGTGTTTACATATTGTATGAGTGATTTGTTATTACTGGGATTCTTTTGAATCTCATTCTTTCCTTTGACTAACCATCATACAGGGAAAGTCGCTCTAAGGAGAAGAGGGTAACCAGGAGCGGTTAGGACCTTGTAGAGATGTTTACATTTTGTACTATTGGTTATCTATTTTAGCTTGGGATTATTGTGTATAATGTTGGGATGTAAATATTATTTTGGATATGTAATCCCCTATTTTAGGAAACTTTACACCTATTTTATATATACATGTAACCCGGGGTTGCTGGGATTTTAGTTGGGCACTTTGATATTTATAAATGTGATTTAATTGCACAGGTAATTATATTCGAATGTGAATGTGAGACCAATTTGATTATATTTTTGAACTGCTTTTCTGGACACCCTATATTGAAGATAAGGGATTATAAATGTTTTTCTTATCTTATTGGTCTCTATATCACTTAAATCTCATAACCCAGATATAATTACGGTGAGGGGGTTACACTCATAGTCTTCATGTCGTGATGAATGATGTTTTGGATAGCACCTGTATGAAGATAATGCAACACACAGGCAAATCTCTAGCCTTTGCTTCCAAGAAAGGGGATGGTTATTAGAATTGTAAAGATGCTCTTGGAGGGTCCCACTACCTAGGAACTCGTAGACAAGGATCATCTCGCTGCCCTCGTTGCAATAGGCAATGAGAGATACCAAGTGGGTGTAACCAAGTTGTGACGACATTTCAATCTCTATTTGGAACTCGTGGAGCCTTTGCTTCGACCCTTGTCTGAGCCATTTAAATGCGACTAGAGTTTGACCATCGTCAAAGTACCCTTTGTATACTTTGCCAAATCCTCTAACGCCGATAATAAAGAGTTTGTCGAAGTTGTTGGTGGCGACTTTGATCTCGGCCATGGAAAAGTGACAGCACAATTCTGTTGGTAGTATTGAGCCATTAGTAATACTCATTGATTTGGTGGTAGTAAATTGAGCACACTTAAAAGTGTCGTTGTTCAGCTTGACAATCTTCCCACGGGTGATAAGGTAGGATACAACATTGACCAGCAAAATGGCAACCAAAGCTACAGGCCAAACCATGAAGCCAATTTTTATCTTGCTTCTACTTCCTCTTTTATTTTCTTAGGGTAGCTCATTAGAATTGGGTGATAAAAGTGGAGCAAGATCAAGGTTGGATCTGGCAAGATTATCGCTATTGATATTGAAAATCTCAAGTCCATTCAAGAATGCGTCACCGTACTCAACTATCAATACTAAGACATGGTGCATTTTGAGAGCAAGAGAAGCTAGTTTTCCATCACCTGGAATAACTACGGCATAGTCTTTATAGAGCGGAGTTGCTTTTCCCTTGGCCCACAACAAAACATTTGCACCAGCCTCAACTAACTAGTCGGCTATGTAAATATTTAAAACTCTATAGTGGGTATCATTGATATCTGGATTAAGCTCACAAAAATGGAGTCTCAGTATGTAGGTAAAGCCAGAATCGATAGGAAACTCCCAAGTAAGGTTAGTATTCATGTTCCTTGTTTATTCAATCCCATATCACATTCTGTTTGATAAACTCACTCAGGTGCTGTATAATTAGTAATTTGACTGAATATCAGGGGTCTTTTCTCACCTTCAATAACAGCAGGTAAATATGAATCATTAACAGAGTAAGTGTTATCATAACCCCAATATCGGAGCAACCCGGTGTCACCGATTGTTGAGATTTGGCTTCTACCTATGTTTAGCCTATACTCTGTCTGGAGAGCAACGTTGCGAGGAATGTAAAACATGACCTCGGAATCAATTAATATGAATTCTAAGCCATCGGTTTTGGTGTAATAAAGATACTCAGGCATAGAGAGGACCTCAATTCCATTGACAAATGCATAAGAATGTGGGTTTGTTGAGTTTAAAGTGAAAGTTAAGTTGAGCCTTTCACCATAGCAAACGTTGACATAATATTCTCTGAAGATGGTATCATCATGGTCAGCATCAGCTGTGACTGAAGCATTAAAGTCCTTAAGGACTATGAACTGACCAGATTTGACAGTGAAGAAGGCATTAGAACAATCAAATCCTGGGGATGAAGCTGGGTAGAAGAAAAGGCGGAGGAATTTCGGGCCTAGAGAGACATAAAATAAATAGGTGAACTAAGAGCGAGAGAGACAAGTCGTGGCATAAGGGACTTGTTGAGCAGAAGGAGATTGAGTAAGTGTTGTAGCTGCAACAGATCCATCTTGTTTAGGTAAGAACTTTGAGTCAATATCTCCAATCCATGTCAATTTTTTTTGGATGACTTGCCAAAGTCACGGCAGGTGATGCTTAAACGATCAACAGGATTGTAAAAAGAAGCAAGTATGGAAGGGAAAAGCAAGAGAAAATAGAGGAAGAAGATGGTCCATAATGATGATGCAGAAGTTATGGTATGATTCAAGCTCATGTTTGGATGCAGATAATGAAGTTTGATCTTTATGGAGGTTAGTTCAACAGAGCCAATATATAAATCAAATGAAGATAAGGAAATGTGGTAGCCATGTATGGTAGTAGTTTCCAGGAAGCCCCCTATAAGAGTAAACGCTCAAGTCTACACAAAAGAACAAAGCGCTTAACAGTTAAGACACGACCTGATGAGCATTTGTAACAAAAATCAATTGGGGGCATAGGAGAGCATTCAGATTATGTTGGGGCCTAAATAGATTTGTTGCTAAGATTATTGAGTGCTGCGTGATCAGATTATATTGTAATATACATCTGTTGGAACCTATGAGTGCTCTATTACAATGTTCTTTAGCTTGTATTGTTAGTGTAGGAAAAAATAAGGAGAGAGAATAGACTAGGGTACAGGGGTGAATCTATGTTCGAATCTGGGTCAAAGCTCCAATACTCTATAACTTGAACATAATGGTGCCTAAACAATTATTAGACTATTAGAGCCTAATTAGAATTGACACAACATATCACCAGAACGCAAAAGATAGTAGGAGAGAAGAGAGATTGCCAAATAACTCAATGGTAGGGGTGGTTATAACTGAAGGAGGCACATTATATTTATAGTGATTTAGGATGACTACTAATTAGGAAATAATGTGTACCCCTTCTTGCCTTCCAAGTTACTAATCAGGAGAATTAATTCTCAATTAATTTCCTGAATTATGATGACTTGTTTCTCAATTAATAATCTCATAATTAATACTAACTTATTTCCAAATCCACAATTAATTCTAATTTGTTTCTTATTTGATTTGGCTACTTGTATTATAATCAAATAGTCCAGCCCATCAAGGGCAGACTTGGACCCAAAGTCCAACATCTCCTACTCACACTTGATAGGCCTCCCATCGTGCTTCGTTACTCCTTCCTGTTTCATACTTGGTGACTACCGTGACTGTGTGGGAAAAAATGTCTTTAAAATTTGGTGCTTGTGATACTAGAAATCCCTCATATCAGGTCAGCATCCAAGGACGCCCTTTATATATATTTGTAAGCTATCTATTCATTGCATCGGATGCCCCTAATTCTCCCATACATATTACTCATGGAATATCTAATTCCTCTCAAGTTAATTTGATTAACTGAGACTGCCCTCCATATACATATTATCTGCACTTACAAGCTATGCATAGAACTAATAAGGGGTCGACCACAGACACTAGTACATCTTATGTATCTAGGAGTAAATCTTTCTTTTTGACTAAACATTAGTTTAACTTGGCTTGGTCACTTTCCTAGATTTCACTCATCTGACCGAATCGTGTGTGATCATAGAGCTTCAACTAAAGTAGCTGTCACCAAACCAAGATTTCATGATGCGGCCTAAGTCTTAAAGGCATCGTGGAAGAATTCTTCCTTCCTGGGACTAGTGCAGGTAATTCGGGCTGGCCTGCAACCCTACGGGTTAGAACGGGCAGCCCACCAATTTTTTTTTAATTTCAATCTCTTTTTAAAATTCTCACTCTCTTTCTCTTTCACCCACTCATATTACACTTCTTTTTTTATATATATTTGTGTTAGGAAGTCAATTTCATTCTTAATTTTCTTTTTTTTCATATACTCACATCACAAAATCATATAAACACATCTCTTTTAAATTTAATAATAGTAGAATAAATAAATACAATATGAAAATAAAAGTGTCAAATAAAAAATATGAGGAAGTAGTTGAACACAACATTAAAGGAAAGGCGATCATGGTGTTTGGATTTATTTTATAAGGAAAAAAAAGCAGCCAGCGGGTCGTGGCTTAAGCCAGTAGGCTACCCTTGTGAGCCCACCAAATTTGGCTGGCTGGCTGGCCCTGTAATTCCCCCAAATATGTTTAAGGGCTTATTGACTTCAAGAGTATATGTAATGAATGTAGATGAACTCTTTCAGGGAATAAAGTGCGAATTATGACCCGAATCGGCAGTAAAAAAAGCCCAAACCCAATATTTAAGCTCAATTAGGGTGATAAAGCCTAAATTGAAGTAAAAGAGAGGGAGAGGGCATATGGCATGAGATAAAGGGCTCAAATAATGTGTTAAGTGGTAATCCAATAGAAATTGCCATAGTCAAGGGCAAAACCGGAAGAAAAAAATTGATTGGCCAATTAGTCAGTTACTGAAAAGGAAATTGACTATCAACTAAAAGAGTAAGAGATGTGACTAAATGGCTAATGAAATTAGTTAAAGTAACTAAATAGTTACTTGCTTTTGATGGATCTATAGGATGATGACACATGGCACCATTTGGACTAAGTAATGAAGTTCAATAGTCAAACCATTAATTCTCCTTCCCTCTCTCCTCTCCAAGTCAGTTATGAGCATAGAAAGAGCTGAAGTATTGCATTTAAAATAGATTTGAGCTCACAGAACATCCAAGCACAAGGAGGAGGAAAGAGGAAGAAGTTCAAGACAAGGTGAGCTCTATTTCTTTGAGTTCGACCTTACTAACAATCTCTAATGCTCAAAACCTCTTCTATAATCTTGTTCCTCTTGATGAGAGCTTCATTTTTATGGATTTAGGTTTTCAAGAGGAGTTGTTTGGTGTGTTCAAGAAATACTAGAGGTTGGAGAATCAAAGAACTAACTAGAGGAAGCGATAGAGGTGAGCAAAAGCAATCCTTTAGTATATATATTGTAATCATTGGTTGAGAACTTTGATTTGTAGAATTTGGCCCTATTTTCTTGTATATTAGGGTTTAGAGAGTTTGTGATGTTTGATGGCGGTGATGGTGTCTTTTGGTCTCCATTAGATATATAAGATTGATTTGAGCCTTGAATGGAAAGTTTGGAAGTTTTGTCAATGAAAACTCTGTGTAGGGCAACTAGTTTGCATGGCAATTTGAATTAGTAAATGATGTCTAAAAATTCTGAAACTTTTTAGTCTAATAGTGCATATGCCAATCTTTAAAATGACATATAATAGGTGTCATTTTGATGTGTTTGTGGGAAGTTATGTATTTCCAAAATTTGAGGTTGAAATTGGAATCTATTTTGGAATAATATGGAATTTCGTTGAAGTCTATATTTTTGTGGTGGTAGATGGTAGTGGTTCATATTTTTCCTATATAGAGAACTTAAAAAGCTTCAAGTAGGACTTGGAGTCACTACATTTTGATTTTGTAGATTTAGTTATGATTTTTAGAAATTCAGCTGAGAAACAAGAATTTTCTTGGCCGCGGCCCAAAAGTTTCCAACCTGTTTTTTGCGCCGACCAAAGGTTTTTGGCCCCAACTAAAGGTTTTTGGCCACAGCCAAAATGTTTATGACCATTTCTTGGATGCATCCAACCCCCAATTTCAACTCTTTACATTTTTTAACGACGGTAATGGGTCTAGCTCTTCCCAACCCTTTAAGGCTTTTGTTTGGGCTTCTCATAGTCACCTAAGGGACTCAAATGATAACCAACCCAAGTTTTTAGAGTTATTTAAGAATTGAAATAAGTAATAACTCGTCATCCTTAATTTTGATTTATAGGAATTGACATCTGCCCCAAGCATAGGAAACCTGTGCCCAAGTAAGAGAAGAAAGAACAAGGCAGTGACTCTTTCTCTTATATCATGTATAATGTCTTGTATGTATGTACTTATCATTGAATTGTGAAAAATGTCACAAATGTGAATGCTACTGTGAATGTCACGAATCGTGATGAATGTCACAAATGTGAATGTTGATGTGAATATCACAAATGGTGACGAATGTAATGAATGTCATGAATGTGAATACTGCTGTGAATGTCACGAACTGTGATAAATGTCACAAATGTGAATGCTGTGGTGAATGCTGCTTCTTGATAATTGCTTACATGCTTTGTTAAATTATGTCATATGAGTGAAATGTTACTACTAAGATTCATATGAATCTCAATCTTTCCAATAACTAACCTACAGCTAGGGCAAACGGATCAAAGGAGAAGCAGGTAAACAAGGGCGGCGAGTGCTCACGGCTAGAAGATTTGAGTTTTATGTTGGTTATCAGCTTTTGGATGAATGTATATGATGTAAATATAAGATCAATGCAGTAGAGGTAGATGTATCTACCACAGACTTGTGTATTGGTATGTAATCCCGAGTATGGGAACTAAGATGGGCATTTATGCCCTGTAAACCCTACTAGTTACTGAATATAACCCAGAAGTCCGTCGGGAAATTTTGTTAAGTACTTTGATATTATTGAATAGAATAGTATCGAATATGCCAAATAGATTCAAAAAGTGGAAGTAAGACCTCATTTAACAAGTTTTGAAAAGTTTTGAAAACCCACTTTATCATAAGACCAAATCTTGTCTTAAAGTTGGGACCTTTAATGAGTTTTAAAATATCTTTTGGCCTCTAATTTAACTTAATGACTCGTTTTCGAACTATAATCATGACTTTCAAGTAAGGGGGTTACAGGCCCAACCATTTTACTAGCCCTACCTGGGGCTCACAGTGCAGTAATCTAGGGATCTTTCACTTACATCCCATGTTACAGTCTAACTCTCAAGCACATGCAATATGAATTGCATGCTATGGTGAACAGTTTGTAGTATACATCTATTTCTTTCTCTTTCACTATACAGACGTTAGTTCCATAATGTACTAACATTCAAACTAGAACTTTCTTTTTTACAATATCTCTTTTATAATCTCATTTCTGGAAAGAGTTCTTTGCCCAGCTACAAGTCTGTATTCATGCTTCGATCCATTTTTTGTGTATATACATACATATGGATATCATCTCAGTTTGATTGAGGCGACTGAAACACAAAGATTCTTTTTAACCATCTCATGATGATCATTTGCTCGTCTTACCCTCCCATGCCCCTACAAAACATGGGAAGACAGTTGTTCATATGAGTGAACCAACCTCTTCTAACCTATATGACAAATAAAATTGTATACCTTATATGAATTTACTTATAACATATAAACTATTTCTTTTATCTTCATATAAAATTAGTTCAAGACTTTATATTTTATTTGTGACCCAAGATCTCTACTGACTCAATGAATATCAAGCTACAAGCTTTGTAAGGTAATCTACCAATATTCCATTAGCAAAAGGTCATTGAATTATTACTTTCCTTCTCTGAAAGCATATTTCTCATAGAGATACATCAAATGTATGTTTTGCCTTGCTATGATACTTAGGATCTACATAATGAGATGTTATCGTTTAGATCCTTCTATCCACCATTCATTCTTAATTACTCATAGGAATTTCTCTAGCCATATGGCACCTTGAATAATGGTAAAACACGCTCTGTATTCTAATTCCATAGATAACAGAAAATACTTTGTATATTTCTTTACTCCATTATCATTTGCCTAGGCCTTATATTGGAATATCCTTTCAAAGGTAAGTTATTGCCTTGACAATCCAATCTATTGTTATTCTCATAATCATTTTCATAGTAGGACCAAAAATTACTTCCAAGTTTGACCAAAAACATTTGGTCTTGTATACACCAATGTGTACATTCATATTACCAACCATATTCTTATTATGAGACTCTATCCACTTTTTCTATGTTGGATTCATCGTAGAACATGTAACCTCTCTAAGTTTGTGCCCTTGATTTTAGGGGTATCCATAGGTTTGCAGTTTGGCATACTAAGATGTCTAAGGATCACACTTGTACATGTCTTAGGTGGAAAAGACTGTATCTTCCTTGTGCAATCTCCGCTTACCTTGTCATTCAAGATATTATCTGTTCAACCCATATTTTTCAACTCAAAATTTAGGGATTCTCTTATCCTTTATTCCTTTAAATTTCTTGACACTTGTTTTAGCTAAACATTTTTCATTTGACAAGGAATGACTTCACAAAGAATCATCTTAAGATCGTTTGGCATTCATGTAGTGTTCTTTGATTATCTCAAAGTTGGTGAGGCTTTCTCCTTATGAAACCTCATATACAACTACCTTGGTGATTGTTTCTAAGAAGCTCTTAAACTGCTTCATGTAGAGTTCATCATCCAATTTCTAAATTTCTAAACTAGAAAGTGGTCCTCACATTATTTTGATGTAATTTCAAGAGTAAGCTTGTTGTCATAGCCAACATTGGTTGTTTAGAGTTAAAATGCACAACAGGAAATCTTCTCATTATTGTACCCCTTAGCCATTAAATGTTTTATGTTTTATATACCTCTTATAGATTTGAAAGCCTACTTGTTCCTAATTGCCTTTGGCTAGGTGACAAATCACCCAAACATGTGCTTTGCTAGTTTCGAAAAGAATCCATATCCTCTTGCATGACACTTTGCAATTCTTCTTATCAGGTCCTTCTAGTGTCTTTCAAACACTTATAGGTAGTCGTCATCACCTTCTAAATGATGAATAGATTATTCAATCCATTAGGGAATCTATCCCCTTATAGTCATTTGCAAGATGACAATTTACTTTGAGGTAGATTTCATAGGATTCTTTTCCTATGTATTGATGAGGTAATCTTCTTGTAACTTACCTCTTACCTCTTTTATTGTGAAAATGGTCTCCACCCTCCCACTTGGATCAGTGAACTTAGGAACACTTGGTTATTTCTTATCACTGTTAACCTCTTAGAGAAATTCAATATGATCAATGCTCATTTCCTGCTAAGAAATTTAAGTTCTATGAATGTTATGTCCCTTGGTTCTCTCTCAGTCACAGAGCCACCATCATTTTCACTAATGAAGATATATCATTTCAAATTCTTAGGTTATCTCATAAAAATATACCCTGTATACCTTGGCCCCAATCTTCCATACTCATAGGAAGAATTATGGATACGAAGTTGCTAACCCTTAAAAAATGAAAAGGTGCCCCTTGCCAAAATACCACCACCGATTGGCTTGGACCCTCTGGCGCCTAACCTCTTATGCGGGGGACCTTCCTTGGGGTGGGGGAATATTTTCTTAAAAAAAATTGGTTTAAGGGAGTAAGCTACCACAAGAGCGGCTCAAGCAGTCCACCGATAACCAATGGGTTTAGGGCTAGGAACGGGCCCTTTGAGGTCCAAGTAAGGCTTAGCAACCTAACCACCTCCTTGCCCAGGGTTGCCAAGCCCCAAAACAAGGTTGTCAACCCTTACCCGAGCAAGTGCTGATGCAGTCTTGAACCTATTAAGACTAGTTCCGGATTGGTTTTAGGCCAACAAGCCCCTTTGATATATATATATATGCATTAATATATATATATATATATATATGTATAATATAAATGAAGGCATAATGACTTTAACAAAATCAGTAATGACTTTCACAAAATGCATAATGGTATTGATTAAACAAGTAATATATATATATACACACACACATTAACATATATATATGTATAATATAAATAAAAGCATAATGACTTTAACAAAATCAGTAATGAAAATGACAAAATGCATAATGGTATTGACTAAAAGAGCATTGAGATTGACCAAATGAGTACTGTAAATGACTAAATGAGTAATGTGTGTGTGTGTGTGTGTAATATATAGGAAAAATCCCTCAAAAAGTAATTGGAAATCATGAAATGGCAAAAATGTGATCTAAATTTTAATAATCCTGTAGATGTACTAGTGACTAAACTGGAATTTACAAATTCAGAGGAAAATGACCAATTTACTCTTACTTATTTTTTTATTAAAAAAATAGCTACCCCCACTGGTGGGCACTCCAGTGGAATATTCCCTCACTTTGGGAATAATTCCCAAAGTGGTGAACCCCCACCACTTTCAAGCACAAACAGTGCAGGACCACTGGGCTAGCCAAGCCCTTTAATATATATACTGCAAATATATATATATAGTAACCTTTGATCTTTAACCAAACCTACCAACAAGTTTAGATAAGGAATTGACAAATTGATAAAAGAAATTAACAAGTTCATATAAGGATTTCACAACTTTCGTTTTTTGAGAAAAAACTCCACATACTCTATCAGACCATTCACTAGTTCAGACAAGGAATTCCCGAGTTCATATGAGGAATTAACAAATTAAAATAAGGATTTCACAACTTTGTTTCAATAAAAAATTCACTTACGCTCTCAGGCCATTAACAAGTTTATATGAAGAATTCCCAACTTCATATAAGGAATTGACAACTTTAGATAAGGAATTCACAACTTTTATTTAAGTAAAAGATTCACTTTCGCTTTTAGATCATTCATAAGTTTAAATAAAGAATTTTCAAGTTTAGATAAATTCCTTATCGCAACTTGTCATTTCTTTATCTAAACTAGGAAATTCTTTATCTAAACTTGTGAATAGTCTGAGTGAAGTGAATCTTTTACTTAAACAAAAAGTTGTGAGTTCCTTATCTGAAGTTAGGAATTCTTCATTTAAACTTGTGACTGGTCTGAGAGTGTAAGTGAATTTTTGGTTGAAACAAAAGTTGCAAAATCCTCATCTCAATTTGTTAATTCTTCATATGAACTCAGGAATTCCTTATTTAAACTAGTTAATGGTCTGATAGAGTAGTTGTAGTTTTTGCTTAAAAATGAAAGTTGTGAAATCCTTATATGAACTTGTTAATCTTTTATCAATTTGTTAATTCCTTATCTGAACTTGTTGGTAGGCTTGGTTAAATATCAAATGATACTATATATATCTTTTTTTTTTTACAATATATATATTAAAGGGCCTAGCTAGCCTAGTGGTCATGCACTTTTTGTGAATGAAAATGGTGGGGGTCCCCACCACTTTCATGCACAATTCTCAAAGCCAGGGAATATTCCCAAAGCTGGAGCGGCAGCCGACCGGCTGGTGGGAGTAGTTATTTTTTTAATAAAAAATTAAGTAAGGGCAAATTGATCATTTTCCTTTGAATTTGTAAATTCCAATTCAATCATTAGCACCTGATGTAATCCAGCAAGTTGTGCCTTCAAATTCAAGTGATCCTTTACAAATTCCAAGTGAACCAATCACAAGAGCAAAAGCCAAACAAATTAAGGAAGCATTAAATGGGCTAGTGCAAGATACTTGGACAAAGCAAGTAGTAATTGGATCAAAGCTGGACAAAAATGCTGAAAACGTCACTAGCTTCATATGGGCTGCAAATGGAGATATTGATCAAGTTTTGGGCTTGCAAACTTGAAACTAAAGATCTTGGACCTAGTATTACACATGGGAGGACTCATTTGGGCCTAAATAAGCACATTTTGAGCCTTAATTTGCTGACAACATTTTCTTGAATTTAGGTGTCCAAAAAACAACAAAGTGTTGGCAGATTTGAATTTTAGGATCTCTAGCATGTTGTATTAGACTTTTACATTTTCTAGAAGATTGTATTAGACTTTTGGGTTATTATGTTAGACTTTTGGGTCATTGTATTAGACTTTAAGGTTTTCTAGCACATGGTATTAGACTATGTATTTGCTATGTTCAAAGTTGCAATTATTGCAACTAGGTCATATTTTCCTATAAATACTTGGTACTTCTTCATTTGTAGGAGGCACTTCAAACTTGAATGATCAATAAAAGTTGCACTTTTGCACTTTGTTTCTTGAGGGTGGATTCACTCTAGGGTTCTTCTTAGAACTAACAAACTTATCGAAGTTTGATCATCCTTGTGGCGTCTTCCAACACTTCGGGTCCTTGTTCTTTCGTGTTCAAGGGTTCAAGTGGATCGTTGATTTGTATTTAGCTTTCTTGGGGTATGTATATTTCATATTGGTTGTAGGTTCTAAGATCTTCCCTTATGGCTTTGCACCATCTTGGTATCAGAGTTTCATATCTAAATTCAGGTCATATATATATGTTCTTTGTTTTTATTTTTGTTTTAAGTTTTGTGCTTTGTTCTTGTATCTGTTCGTGTCTAGATTTGTTTCTTCTGTTCGTCAAGCTTTCCCTTGTCTTTTCCAGTATTTAGTGAGTCATTTTCATAGTTCAAAATATGTTCTATCACCTCGTTTCGGAATCAATTCAGTCCAAGTTGAAGTTTGTGAGTTCTGGCCATTTTAATCAAGTTGTGCTTTCTGGAAAATTCTGGAATTGTTCATCTTCGTTTTTCCAGAATGTCCTAAAATATTCAGTCCTTATTTGACCTCTTTTCCTTTATGTTTTACATCATTCAATAGGTCATTTTCATAGTTTAGAATCTTATCTTTCTCTTCATTTTGGTCTCATCTCAATCCAAAATTTTCACTGAGTTATAGTCTTTCCAAAATATACGCTTTTCTGGAATTTCTGGGTTCAGATTGCTTGATTTTTGTTGTTTGTGATAGATTATGTATTCTCCTTGAATTTCAGTAGAAAAAAAAAAGAAGGAAAAAAAACAAGAGCATCAGGAAAAAAATATATTCGAAAAAAAAATACTCAAAAGAAAAGAAAGAAAAATAACAAGTATTGTGCTGGAAGTATTTTTTAGCAATATATGTTGTCATACCCATAATTTGTGAAGTCTGTGTCATTTAAACTCTTGATTTCCCTGAATTTCCTTTTCCATTACTCACGTTGATATTCCAATTTCTAAGTGTTGTGTTGATTCTGCAAATTGTGATTGATTTGATTGTGAATTGCTTAGGTCTTTAAAACACCTCAAGAGGAATCTAAGAGTGGAAAAAGGCAAGAGTGAAGTACATCAATTTAAAAGCCAAATTTGAGTGAAACACGAGTGTAAAGTGACATCTTTAAGGGAAACATGTGAGGAACTTGTAAGGAAAATTATTTCTCTAACATCTTTCATGTAGATACAATGTCAAATGCAGAAGAAAATCAGGTAGTAACCTAAAGAATCTAGATGACCAACTCAAATCAATGCAGCAACATTTTACACGTATGGATATTGTTTTTGGAGAAATAAGGGATAGGATGGATAGGCAAGATGAAAGAATTGCAAAACTGCAGAGTTAGACCAAATCCTAGAAGGACAATAGGCGATGGGATACTTCTATGGATGAATTTGAATATGAGAATGATGAGGTTAGTGGTGCTAGTGAGGAAGATTTTGAATCTGAATATGAAGTGGGAAGAAATAGCCATAGAGGAGATAGGAGGTATGGGAAAGGACATGGCAGAAATATTCCTACGGAAAGAAATAGAGTGGATAGGAATCTAGGGAGTATCAAAATGAAACTACCACCTTTCCAAGGTGGGAGTGATCCTAAAGTATATTTAAAGAGAGAAAAGAAGATAGAAATGATTTTTGATTACTACAATTATTCTAAGGCTAAAAAGGTGAAGTTGGCAACAATAGAATTCATTGATTATGCCATTGTTTGGTGGGATAAATTGGGCATCAATAGGAGGAATAACGGTGAGAGGGCCGAAGCAACATGGAGGGAAATGAAAACTCTAATGAGAATGAGATTTATTCCTAACCATTACTATAGGGGGCTTTATCAAAAGTTGTAGACCCTTACACAAGGCTCTAGGAGTGTGGAGGAATATTATAAAGAGATGGAGTTAGATTTGATAAGAGCTAATGTGCAAGAAGACGGAGAGGCTACAATGGCTCGTTTTCTGAATGGGCTTCACAAAGAAATTGCTGATACAGTGGAATTGCAACATTATGTGGAGTTGGAGGACATGGTGCATATGGCAATTAAGGTGGAGAAGCAACTCAAGCGTAAAGGTGCTTCAAAATTCCATTCTGGATCAAGTTCTTCACAAAAACTGATTTGGAAGAAAGGAGAAAGAGCTTTCGAAAAGGAGGCAACTAAAAGCAAAGAAGAAGCTACATCAAATAGCAAAGGTAAATATGATACCCAAACTTCTAGAAATAGAGATATAAAGTGTTTCAAGTGTTTGGGTATAGGTCATATAGCTTCTCAATGCCCCAACAAGAGAGTCATGAAAATAGTGAAGTTGTGACTGAAAGTGAAAGTGATCATGATTCCATTGAAGATGCTAGTGATGATGGGGTTGAATATGCCGTGGAAGAAGAATGCCTTATAGTTAGAAGAGCTTTGAATTGCTAAATAAAAATAATAAAATGCGTAATGATATTGACTAAATGAATAATATATATACATATTAATATATGTATATATATATATATATGTATAATATAAATAAAGGCATAATGCTTTAAAAAAATCAGTAATGGAAGTAACAAAGTGCATAATGATATTGACAAAACGAGTAATGATATTAAAAAAATGCGTAATGCGTAATAGTATTAATATGTATATATATATTACTCAATTAGTCAATACCATTGTGCATTTTATCATTTATATTATTGATTTTGTTAAAGCTATTATGCATTTATTCATATTATACACATATATATTAATGTGTGTGTGTGTATTACTTGTTTAGTTAATACCATTACGCATTTTATCATTTCTATTACTAATTTTGTTAAAGTCATTATATCTTCATTTATATTATACATTTATATCAATACATATATATATCAAAGGAGCTTGATGACCCAATGACCACCAAGCCCTTTTGCTATGGGGCGGGGTGGGTGGCCTTGCCCCCTTAAACCATTTTTAAAAAAAAAAAATTCCCCCCACCCCAAAATGCATAATGAGTGTAGCAATGAAAAAACTAGTACTCAAAAAATTTATTTTACTATTTCAAATTCCCATCCAAATGAAGGGTATTAAATATAATTTACTGAATACAAAGGGAATACCTTCCATTAATCATATTTCTTTACTTCTTTCTTTCTTTCTTTCTTTTTTTTTTTCTTGCCTTCATATTTCTTTTCTTCTTTCTGCAACATAGTAACCTCTCAAAACTAAAACTTTTCTTTTATTTTATTTCTCTTTTCATGTAGAGTTTACTATGTATATCACACTTAACAAAATCAAATACCCTTTTTTTAAAAAAAAATGAAACTTAAAATTCAGAATATATCTTTAAACAGAAATCAAACCCAAAGCAAGTGAAAAATAACACAATCCTTTCAACCAAAAGAATTTATAAATGTATGACAGACTAACATGTAAGTCTTTCCTAGATAAATAATTTTCACTCCCTGATTATTTTTTTTTAATTAAAAAAATTACACATGATAACAACCACACATTCACAGTAACGATAGATGAACTTAGAGCAGCAGGAATATTAATTTCCTTCAAAAAAAAAAAGAAAAGAAAAGAAAACAACAACAACAACAACAAATCAAGCTAAATACTAACTCCCTTAGTTTCGAACAACTTAAGCATCAAAGCATCATTTCTAGCAAAACTAAGGCCAGACTGTCATATCCATATGTCAAAACAAAATTCACATATATGGAGCAATAAAAATAAGTATCTCGTGCAAAATTATAACTAAGTAGGAATTTTTTTCTAGTTGAAATAATAACTATTACAATAAATCTTCAACAAGGTCACAACCAAACAATCACCTCGTCAAATCCAATCATAAAATTTTTATTTATCGATAAACTTTTTAAGTCAAAACTCATTACAATCCGGTGAGGCAAGGCATTCATCAAATTAAATGGTTACATGGTGCATTTAAAAGCTTAAAACTATGTCAATATTTATAACAGTTAGTCCTACTATTTAGATGCACAGAAAGAACAATGAAAACTTTCAAAATAAGTCAGCCAAGTTAAGCAATATAACTACAACTACCTCATGTTTAAACAAACTCAATTAGATATATCTTTATGCTCGTAATAGGACCTGGCATTCCACAAAAGTAAAAATCATATTATAATGCAGCACTAAACAAATTATTATTCATTCGAAAAGGATTGAAGTAAAACCCATTTAGTTAACAAGAGAATTTCTTTTAATCATTCTAAATTCAAGAGTTATTATTTCTATGTTAACACAACAACAATGCAAAAAGGAAAACCATCCTATTAACCAAACATCAAGCTCAAATGACTGTTTTCTCTGATCAAATTACAACTTGTATATTTTAAAAAATAAGGATTTTTTCTCCTCCATGCAAAGCAAACTAAAACGTTCATTTATTTATCCATAAAACAGAATTTAAGTATTTACAACAACAAGAACAACTTTCGATAAAACTGAAAACATGGTGGTCAGTGCTTCACACCAGAATAACATTCATGCAGCAAAAATCAATTCTGAAGCAAAATTACTTCTTCTCAAAGCTTAATTGAGCAATTTCTAAAGCTCAAAAATACCCAATTCATACATTCACAACATTACCAAAATCTTAACCAATGAAGTCTGTGTATTTTTAATAGGCCACTTAAAATAGAATTAACATACATACCTAGTGTCTAAGACATCACTCAGCTGGCTTTGGGCGTTAAAGCTTATAGTTTATTTTTAAAAGCTTAGGACATAGTATGTGTAATTATCGGAATCAAGCTAGGTGTCCCTTTCAGAATAAAATTTAATCATATTCTTATTTTTAGCCATAAATCAAAGGGAGACTCCATGAAAAAATCAGTTAATGTTTGCTTCCTCACAAATGAAATCCCCTATAAAGTGCAATAATGACTTCAAATTACCTTTACAAATTTCAAACATATTACTTCAAAATCTTCCAACATCATCAAGGTGAAAATGAGTCAAAAGCAATTCCGTTTGGAGGTGTGCGTGTGTTTTCTCTCTTATTCACGGCGTATCGGAGGGGAAGGAAGCGGTTAAGATGGGAGAAGAGGAAGGATTGAAAAGTCATAATAGTCTGTGATTAAATGTGATATGGAAAAGTGATGAAGGTAGAGCCAGAGAAAGTAATATGCTTATTAGTCGTGTGATTTCTAAAAAAAGGGGTGAATAAAAAATCAATGTTAGCCACAGCCCATAGGGGGTGGAATTGAGGTGTTGGAACAGAGCTAGTTGAAATGAATGAAGATGTTGTAGTGTTCACTTTCACTGATTTGAAAGAAAAACACAGTCTACTCTGAGGATAGCAATGGTCAATTCAAGGGTCATTGATGAGCATACAAGAATGGTCTGAGGTTAATATCCTAAGTGACATTAGCTTTGATCATACACCCTTTTAGGTCCAATTTCACAACATGCCTCTAGGTATTTTGGAGATGGAAGAAAATGTTCGACGTATGGGAAATCTAGTGGGGGAGACAGTTTGGTATGAACAACCAAAGGAAGGGGGGAAGTTTCTTCATAGTTTTGGGAGAGCAAGAGTCTTAATTAATGTTAAAAAGCCTTTAGTCTATGGATTTTGGGTAGATAGACCTAACAATTCTGAGGTTTGGGTCTCGGTAAAATATGAGCGACTCCAAGCTTTTTGCTACCAATGTGGCTTAATCGGATATGATAGCCGATCCTGCAAGAATAAGGTGGTCTATTATGAAAATGTTGAAAGGGCTTATGGGCCTTGGTTGGCAACAAGAGCTGAAAGAGATCTTGAATCCAATCTAGTTAAAGTCATACCGTCATTGAAGGAAGAAGACAGCCGATTAAGCAGGACGGCACGTGCAGATTTTCAGTCAAAGGAGCGTGATAGTGGGTCTGACAATATACAAAACAAAGGAAAAGGAGGAGTGGTGAGAAAGACGGTGGCAGAAGCAGGCCACCTAACGTGTCAAGATGAGGGAATGGCAGTCAAAGACAGGTACAAAATTGTCATGAATACCCCTAATCCTTCAAAGTCTTATGAAACTAGTATTGAAATGGGGTCGGGTTAGATCAAAGAGGCCCATAAGCCAATAAATAGGATAAACCCCTCTTTAGAAAAAGGCCTTAATATCTTGGGCAATTTAAGAAGGAACCCAGGAAAGACAACTCCTCAATCCCCCATGGACTAAGAGCCCAATGAACAAATGTCTATATAGAATGGGTGTCAAGTGGTAGTTTTAATAACTCTGATATCTCCTATTTCTAATGTTGCTAAAAAGCTAGGAAATTGTAACTTGAAGAGAAGGGCCAATAAGCCTGAATCACCCAAGACAAGTAAGAGAAAGAGATTATTCGATGATGGGGAAATTGTGACATGTTCTAACAACTGTCCCAAATTGCCATGTAAAGGGGTGAACAGAAAGAGCATTCAAAAAGTTAAAAGCGAGATAAGAACGAAGAAGGATAGAACTACTAAAAACCTCTTTGATATACATATCTCTGAGGAAACTGATTTTCCTGATAGTTGGCTTAACTTTAATGGGGCGAAGGAGACAATTGACACAAGAGGTGTTACTGAAGGTTCCGGTTGCTGTCCTCAATCAGCCACCCAGGAGCTATAAGTATAATTGCTTGGAACTGTCAAGGATTAGGGGTATCCTTGACAATTAAAAACCTCAGAGAGGAGGTAAGGAAAAATAAACCCTAGATTGTCTTTTTAATAGAGACAAAGAAAAATAATAGTTATTTGGAGCTCATTCAAAGACGATGTGGTTTTGAGGAATCCTAGTATATTTCCCCAATAGGAAGATTTGGTGGGCTAGCACTGTGGTGGGTGGATTCTATTATAATGAATATAATCAATAGCTCTAAATTATTATCCATACAAATGTGTCCTCCTCAAGTTGGGTTTTTCCTAATTATATTTCATTTGTATATGGACCACTTAAAGAAGGGGACCGAATGATAATATGGGATTAACTAAGGAGTATAGCAAAGTCAATGACAGCTCCATGGCTTTGCGTAAGTGATTTCAATGATCTATTATCATAGTCAGAGAAGCTTGGAGGGAACCCACACACTTTACGTTGAGTCTTTAATTTTCAGCAAGTGATTTATGATTGCGAATTAATGGAGATTGAAGCAAAAGGATCCAGGTTTACATGGTTCAACCAAAGGACTGGTAATGAGCATATTAAAGAAAAAATTGATAGAGCTTTGGGCAATTTAAAATTCAAGGAAGCTTTCCCAAAAGCTCTAGTTTTTCACATTAAACCCTTAGCATTTAACCATCATATCCACTTGATCCAACTTTGTTTTAATGATTCTAAGACTCCAAGAGCTTTCAAGTTTGAAGCCATTTGGGTAACACATCCAAATATTTTTAGTAGAATTCATGAATGCTGGATGATGCCAAATGATGGCCTTTCTAATAGGATTCTGGCATTTATTAATAACCTGGATAGATGCATAAGAATGTTGATAAAATGGAGCCATTCCGTTTTTCCAAACAACAGAAGAATTATCTCAGAGCTAATCAAGAAAATAGAGGAGTTGAAGGTTGACATATACACAGATGAGTATAAGAGAGAAATTGATATATTAACAAGGGAAATGGAGTAAGTATGGAGGAGGGAAGAAATATTACTAGTGGCAGCAGTCCAAGTCAAATTGGCTTAAAGCTGGAAATCTAAATACTAAATTTTTCTATAAATCCACCATCATTATAAGACAACAAAATCTGATTATTAGGATGAAAAACAATGTGGGTACATGGATTGAGGATGAAGAAGTAATAGCTAATTTGGTAACAAATTTCTACTTTTCACTGTTATGTTCCCAAATTAACAGTCATATTGATACAATGCTCTATTATGTAAAGCCAAAGATCTCAGAACAGCAAAACCAGTTGCTTACCCTCTTAGTTATAGAAGCTAAACTGAAGGAAGCTACTTTCCAGCTAGGTGCTTTTAAAGCTCTGGGACCATATAGGTTCAATAAACACTTCTACCAATATTCTTGGGATGAGGTACATACCTCTGTAACTCTTGTGGTTAGAGGTTTCTTCGAAAATGAAGAGGCACTAGATTCTTTAATTTTACTAACCTAATCCTCATCCCAAAGGTTGATCACCCAGAAATGTAACACAATATCGCCCTATTAGTCTTTGTAATTTTGCATACAAAATTGTGGCTAAGATTTTGGCTAATAGATTAAAATCAATACTGGATGATTGTATATCAGAGCATTAAAGAGCCTTCATTCCCAATAGGCTTATTTAGGACAATAGTATCATTGTCCATGAAGCTTTTCATTACCTAAAGAACAAGAGGACTAGTGAAAAATTTGAGGTAGCCCTGAAAATGGATATGAATAAGGCATATGATAGGTTAAAGTGGCATTTTTTGGAGGGAATGTTGTTGAAATTGAACTTCTGTAATAAATGGACTTCATGGATTATGAAATGTGTGAGAAGTGTCTCTTTCAATATTTAGTTGTCAGGAAAAAAAAAGCTAATATCACCCCCCAAAGGGGTTTTAGACAAGGTGACCCCCTCTCCCCTTATTTGTTCATTATTGCCTTGGAAGCACTTTCCTCTATGATTGCTTTTCATTGAGCACATAGAAATTTTTAGGGATTTCAATTGGCAAGAGGAGGCCCTATGTTGACAAATTGCTTGTTTGTATATGACACAATAGTGTTTATGAATGCAAATTTTCCAAATTGTAGCCTATTTATGAAATGCTTGCAAGATTACTGTGATGATTCTGGGAAGAGGGTGAATTATGAAAAGTCCAGCCTATTTTTCTCTACAAATACACCTATTGAGGTGAGAGAGGAAATCTCTTCTTGTCTGAACATTACTAAAGCAGACAATCAAGGCAAATATCTTGGCTTCCCTATACTATGGGGCCGATCAAAGAATGTCACTCTTGCTTATGTTCAGGATAAAATGGAAAGGAAGGTTCAGGGGTGGAAGAAAAAGTGTCTCTCTTTTGCTGGTAGAGAGATTATGATTAAAGCGATAGTGAATGCTATCCCCATCTATCCCATGTCGTGTTTTAAATTTCCAAAGCAAACATGTATGGCACTGGAAAGTCTTGTTTCCAATTTTTGCTGGGGAGATGATGTTGATGCTGGGAAAATGCATTGAGTGGCATGGAAATCTTTGTCTAGATCTAAGAAGGATGGAGGGATGGGTTTCAAGGATTTCATGGGGTTTAATGAAGCACTCTTGGCAAAAACTGCTTGGCAAATCCTCCAATATCTGGATAGCCCGTGGGTTAAAATATTAAAGAATATTTACTTTTCGCCAACATCCTTTATGTCAACTGTTAAGGTATATAAGGCATCTTGGGCTTGGGATAGTATTCTAGTCAGAAGAGATTTTCCTAGCAAGAACTTATGCTGGCAGGCTGGCAGGCACATGTCATTATATACAGTATGGACTGATCCATGGATTCCTAACCTTCATAAACATATACTTCCTAAATTAAATGGGAGTGTTGTTTACCCTGACATGAGTGTTACTGTATTGATTAGAGATGGGGAATGGAACCTTACACCCATTGAAGGATGTGTGGAGACTCAATTCCTCAAACATATCAAGGACATTCCTCCCTCTAATATTGTAAGACAAGACAAACTAATTTGGGCAGCTGCACAAAATAGAAAATATTCAGTTCGGAATGGTTATTGAACCATGATTTGTATAGGGATGAATGCCCAAGCTTCAACTAGAGCCTCTACCTCAAGGAATGTTGAAACCAGAATCTGGACTGTGATGTGGAAATTGAAGGTGATGCCTAAAGTAAGATCCTTCATTTAGAGAATTTTAAACAAAGTTGTGTCAACAAAGGATGGTCTTTTTCATCGATGTTATGCTCCAAACCTGGTATGACCAATTTGTGGCTCGGAAACTGAAATAGTAGAACATCTCATCTTACTTTTTCCTTAGGCTCGTGTAACCTGGTTCGAATGCCCTGTAAGATTAAAAGTAGACTCTTATAATGTGTATAATGTGGAGTTTTGGCTAGAAGACTTACTGTTAAGGGGTGGAGATGATATGGAGTTTTCAAAAACATATGTGGCTACGCTGTGCGGGTTTATTTGGAAACTCAGGTGTAAGAAAATATTTGAAGATGAGAGCCCAGATTCTATTACAGCCATTGAACTAGCAAGATGCTGTGTACAGGAATATTATGATGCCAATGTAGTACTCACTGCCCTAAAGCCCCCTGTGGTAATCAAAGCAAATTGTCAGTGGAGGGAACCACAGGCTCCCTCTATCAAAATAAATTGTGATGGTGCCTACTGTAGAAGTAATGGGAGAGCAAGAATTGGAATTGTTTGCTGGGACTCTGAAGGACTCCTCTAATGGGATAGGCTGAAAAGGTAACTACATTTCCCCCCTTCTTTGCTAAACTATTGGTTGTAGAACGTGCTATAAGGACTGCTGAAGAATAGAGTAATATTCGTATTATCATTGAAACTGATTGTAAGGAGCTGCACTCTACCTTATCTTCAAAAAATTTGGAGTATTGCCCATGGTAAGCTCATGGTATACTGGCAGAAATCTTTGACACTTTAGCTAAACAGAGTTTGATTTCTTTCTCTTTCATTTCCAGGACGGGGAATGCTACAGTGGATTGCTTAGCGCTTTTGCTTCAAGGGAGCTGGAACCTAACGGTTGGATTTTAGAATCACCATCTCCTCTAGCCAAGGATTTGAAAGCTGGATTGGACCAGACGGTCAGACCGGTCCAGCCATCACTCATCCCCATTCCCGGCTCGTTTCAAAGGTTTAGACCATACAAATGGTTAGGTCATTTTAAACCACCTTGAACCGGTGTTTAAGCCGGAAGCCGGATTTAAATAGGAACCCGGAGCGGTTCCAAGGAAACCGGACAGATATAAAAGCTTATTAAAAAGAAATTGTCCACCGCCCCTCCCATCCCACACTTATAGAAAAAACAACAATGAAACGAAGAAAAAAGAAGGGGGGAGATAATAGCGAAGATGGAGAGGAAAATATAGAATAAGGCCAAATAAATAATACGAACCACATTTTATTTCAATTCTTTTCTCCCAAATTGCAAGCCGCTGCAACTTTCATCATCCATGGCTTTTGAGGGTTTCGCCTCTTTTCTCCAAAATCTTGTGGTCAATACAAAAAGTTGCAGAGAGTTGTATTCTGACGGTGAGAAACAAAAAAAAAATCAGAGAGAATGATGTACTACAGGCAATGTTTCTGATCCCCTTGGGAAGGAGGAAATAATTTTTGAATTCACCTTACCTTACCTTCTCGTACAACGTGAAGCCTAAATGGCATAGCCTTTTTTTTTAACTTTAACATTTTTTTGGACAATAACTTTAACATCTTCATTAATAGGTTTTTTTCGTTTTTCATTTCTTATATCTTATATTTTAATTTTTTGTTATATAAAATTTATTTTTATATTTTTATATAAAATCATTTTTTTACCAAAATACAAAATAGTTAATCCTACAAGAAGATGATTAAAGTTGAAGGTCTTGATTTTGGGTCATTTGCTCAAGAAAATGATAACATTTTTTATCCAAATGCTTTTCATAAAACTCATGCTTGGATCAGTCAAGAACCACCAAATACCAATTTTTAACAAGGCATGAAATCATTATTATTTGTGCTTTTTGTTAAATTAATGGTTGATTTAAATGTCTTTCCTTAAATGGTGTTTTGTGACTTTATTAACTTCATATGAAATTAGATTAAAGACTAATTTTTGTAATATATATATATATATATATATATATATAAATATAATATTTTTATATTTAATTATTACGTTATCAGTCCGGCTCAACAGCTCAACCGTTCCAACTGGTTGAACCTTGACAAGCTAACCTTTCCGGCTCAACATCCGGTCCGGCTTTTAAAACATTGCCTTTAGCTACTATAATTGCTCGTGAAGCTAATGTTGAAGATATCTCATGTTGACTAGCAAAGTTCATTAGAAGCTGATAGGGAAGGAATTGGCTAATTAATCTATGTTGTTATGTCCTTTCTGTTTGTTTTGTATTGTTCTGCACTTTCTATTTTGGCTTGTTGCTGAGACTCTTATTTTGCCTCCATGGCTTGAATGAATTTATTCCTTTGCTGGTCAAAAAGTATTTACAGCAACAAGAACAAGTTTCGATAAAACTGAAAACATAGCAGTCAATGCTTCACACTAGAATAACATTCATGCAGCAAAAATCAAGTCTGAGAAATGTATGGCCATACTACAATGGAAATGAGTTTCCATTTCTATTGTCAGACTACTCAAGAATCGAGAAAGTAATAGTCAGGAATAAGAGGATGACATTCTCCATGCCTCATCCTTTACCGATATATCGTGTGACAAAAGAGACATGACATGGTTGTATGACATATTGCATTGTGTTAACGATCCTCATATGAATTGGGTAGTCATGATGTCTTGCTAGAGGCCGCTTGCGACTTGTGGGTTAATACAGTTATTGGGCCATTGCCAACTTCATATGGGCCTACAGGGTCGCACACAAGAATGGCCCTACACAAGATAATGTTTAATTAGGGTGGACGAATTTTATATTTAAATATGTAATATAAAAAATTCATTAATAATATTATATAGATATGTATTTTTGAAATACATATTATATATATATATATTATATGATATTATTATATTGTGTTAGTTTTAAATTTAATTTATTAAGATAAATTAAATCTAATAATTAACATCATAGAGATATGGTATCTCAGATTTAATTTATGAAGATAACTTAAATCTAATGGCTCTTTATTTGGATTAAATAAATAGGTTAAATTAAAACTGTTGGACATATTTAATTTAAACTGAATATTATTCAATTAGCTCATCAAGATAATTAATAGTTAATTAATTTTGAAATTTGAAAATAGCCCTCATAGGTTATAAATTTGATAGAGCAGATATACTGAAATACACATTAGAATTGAGAGCCGCAAGGGAAACCCTAGGAGACATTAGAGGCGCTAGCACGCAGTCTCAGTTGGAGAGCATTCGTGTGGATACCGGTAGAGGGATCGGACCTGACTTGTTGGCTCCTAAAGATCATGAAAACCCTTAATCATAAAAGGTATGAATCCTTCCAACTTGGTTTAAATGCCGTTGATAAATCCTCGATTAGGATCAGTGAAAATTTTTAAAATTCTTCTGTTGTGCCTGCCGATTCTAATAAAAAGCTTGATTTTAAGGTAAGCCAATGACCTCAAATGCCAAAACTCCTTTCATTAATCTTGTTCCTTTGTTGAGGGCTTTATTTCTATGGTTATAGATTGTCTATTAGTGTTAGTTTGAGCCCTTAAGGAAATCTAGTGATTTGAGAAGCAAGAAGTTCATTTGGGAAAGTTGTTGAGGTAAGTGAAATGAACCTTTCTATCTATGTTTTGTGCTAAATGATTAAGCTTGGAATTCCTGGAAATTTTTTCCTTATTTTTTAAAATTATGGTCATAGAGAGTTTGGTATGCTATGGTTATGGAAATGGTATTTTAGTATATGTTTTGGATAGATAGAATTGCTTTGGGTTTAAAATGTAGAATTGGCAATGTGTTGGGGATTTTTTGTTAGAAGTTTCCTAAAACCAAGCATGATAATGGAATAGGATTTTGGTAGTTTTGATGTTTCCATTGGATTCCTTGTGCAATTTTATGAGGGAGTAGCCTTGGTTGAAATTTAGGATCATTGGAAACACTTGGTCAAAGATTGGGGAAATGTTGTCAACTTTGCTTCATTTTTTGTTCTAATAAGCCTCACTTGAGTGATATTGGGTCTCACTTGAGTGCAGCATGATGTGTTCTCTTTTCCCTTCAGTTTTTCTGTTGCACTTCCGTGCAAAAAACAAGATTGTTGTCTCACTTGCGGGTGTTGTGGGTTATCATCGAGTAAACCTTGTCTCACTCGAGTATGGGTGTATTTGACACTATGAACTTGCGTCTCGAGTTATCACTCGTGGTCAATTTTCAAGAGCATGTCTTAACACTCACAAGTATTAAGCTGTCACTTGAGTGCCAAGTTCCTTGCTCGAGTAATGTTCTCTTTTGAAAGTTTCTTATGCTCTCGGGTGAGCACTTCCTAAAAATCACTTTGTGGAACTCAAGTGAGCATTAGGCTATCACTCAAGTGAATTGAGTTATGCTCGAGTATAGCGATCATTTCTTGTTTCTGTCATTTCTTTTTGCTCTTGGGTGGACACTTTCTGCCCTTCACTTTGTAGGACTTGAGTGAGCATTTGGTTATCACTCGAGTATTGACCTTTATGCTCGTGTGCTGCGGGTATTTCTTGTTTCTGTCTATGCTGGCTGTCAATCACTCGCACGAGTGTGCTTTTAAGGACTCAAGTGCAAGTCCATCATCAGTCAAGTGAGGCCTTCTTTACTTGAGTGTAATAGTGAAAAATCTGTACTTTCACTTCTAAAAGGGGATCTTTGGAATAGTTCTTCCAACTCTTTAGGGCTTTTGTTAGAGGCGTTTGTAGCTACTTAAAAGACATTAATGATAACCAATATAAGTAATATGAAGTCATTTGAGCATTGGAATAGAGAATAACACTTTGCCCCTAATTATGAATTATATGATATGATATTTACCCTACTCGAGAAAGACTGGTGCCAGAGCACGCCCGGAAGGACCAAGGTAGTGACTTTTCTCTCATGTTATGTATGATGCTTGGTATGCATGACTTATCATTGTGTTGATATTGTGAAAATGTGTATGTGTTATCTGCCATAGGGCATTATAGCTGAGCAGTTGTAGGGGGTGATGGTTATCACACCTACCCCTGTCGTTGTAATTACCGAGGCTGCGTTGTGGAATTGTAGATTCCTACTTTGAGAATATACCAGTGTGGCTTTGGTGTGTTGTGAAATGCTTTATATGAAACCCAGCTGTGGTGAATTATATTGTTGTGAACCATGTAGTGGTGCAATACAGCGTGAGCAGACATAAGGGTAATACAAATCATACCTGCCCCTACCACTATAACTGCCGTTGGGATTGCTATGTGTTGTGTGATGATTGCTTTCATGCTTTGTGGTTGTGCATACTATGAGAGATTTGACACTACGGGGATTCCTTAGAATCTCACTCTCCTAAACAAATTTCAGACAGGGCTAGTAGTTCCAAAGAAAAGCAAGTGACGAAGGGTGGATAGAGCTTCGGGCTTGGAGTTAACTACTTTGGATAACTGGTTATCATTTTGTAAATCATTGGATATTTTGCTAGGAATTACAAGTATATTTTGGAGATATTGGATAGTATTTGTGTAATCCCCTAGATTGGGAAACTGATTATGGGCGTCCGTGTCCTGTATACCCTTAATTGATTATTAGCACCCGAGTGTGGCGAGAATTTACATTGTACTCTGATATTTATGAAATCGTACTGTACAGGCCATTTGTGTAATTGAAATGTGAATCTGAGACCACTATTGAACATGTTTTGTAAAATTTTTTGAAAACCATGTTTTGGGCAAAAGGAATTTTATTAAGTCTCAAATCATCTTACAGTCTCTAATTCCCCATAATCACATATTTACGAACTTGATATTGGCCTTGGTTGGAAGGGGGTTACACTTTTCCGTAGACTAATTGATATGGGGATATACCAATTAGTGTCTTGAAAGCAGTTCTATAAGCCTAAATTGCATTATCTAATTTCTGTGCCCAGTTCTTCTGGTTGGAATTCACCGTCTTCTCTAAGACCTGTTTTAGTTCTCTGTTTGAGATTTCCACTTACCCGCTAATTTATGGATAATATGAAGTTGCAACCTTATGAGTTACTCCATATTTAGCTAACACTAATTGAAGCTATTGAATGCAAAAAAGTCTTCCTCCATCACTGATAATAGCTCTAGGTACTCTAAATCTTGTAAAAATCTTCTTCCTCAGAAACTTTACAACCACTCGAGAATCATTTGTAGGAAATGCAGCTGCTTCAACCCACTTCGAGGCATAATCAACAACTACTAAAATAAACTGATTGCCAAATGAGGATTTAAAATGCCCCATAAAGTCAATCCCTCATACATCAAAAAAACTCAACTTCTAAGATGTAAGTTAATGGGGCTTCATGTCTCCTTGAGATATATCCCGTTCTTTGACATTTGTCACAAGTTGCTACAATTCTATAAGCTTTCTTGAAGAGTGTAGACAAGTAAAACCCTATTGAAGGACTTTAGTAGCTGTTATATTTAAACCAAAATGACCACCCTATAAGGATAAATGAGTGATTTAAGATGCTAGACATTTCTTCTTCAGGAACATATTGCCTGATAATTCGATCTAGGCATTGTTTGTAAGAGAATAGATCCTCCCAAAAGTAATGCCTTACATTAGCTAGAAACAACTTCTTTTACACTTTAAAAAGTTCATAAGGCATTACTCTGCTTGCCAAGTAATTTACAAAATCAACATACCAAGGGATGGGTTGTGATTGCATGACAAAGAGTTGCTCATATTGGAAATTCTCCTTGATTGATGATTCTCTCTTTTGTTTAGATGACTTTAACCAAGAAAGATGATCTGCAATGAGATTCTCGATCCCTTTTTTGTCTTTGATCTCCAAGTCAAATTCTTATAAAAAAGGCACCCATCTTATCAATGTAGGCTTAGCACCTTTTTTCTAAATCAAGTATTTGATTGCTAAGCGGTCCATCCAGATAATGACCTTTCACCCTGTAACCTCCTTCACGACATAGGCCGATATTAGTTCATAAATATGTAATTATGTGAAATTAGAGTCCATAAAACAATTAGGGTTTTATACAAAATCAAACTTCCCTAAAATCAGGGTTTACAAAAACTTTTTCAAAACCTATTCACAATAGTCTCATATTCACATTTCAATACAAAATGGCCTGTGCAGGTTGATTTCGTTCATACATACCAGATTACAGCATAAATTTCTGACACACTCGTGTTCCATTAATTAGTAAAGGGATTATACAAAGGCACAAAGCCAACAATTCTTTTCCCTTATCTTGGGGATTACACAAAACTACACTATACTTCCAAAATATACAACTGTTTACCACAAAATATCTAATGAATTTTACATTGATAACTATTAATCAAAATAAACTCTTAAACTAGAGCTCTAACTGCTCTTCGTCACCCGCTTTCCTTTGGATCCTTCGGCCCTGTCTAAATTTATTTTTTGGGAGAGTAAGATTCTAAAGAATCCCCATAGTAACAAATCACTCATAATATGCACAACATCAAAGCATGAAAGTAAATCATCTATACAACACACAGCAATCACAACAATAGTTGCAACGGTCGGGGTAGGTATCATGAGCATCGCCCCCCTCCCACGACGGCTCATGCAGAACTACTTGCTATATTGCACATCCACACAGACATATCACATATATCACCACGGCTGGGATCTATATAAAAAATTTCACAACACGCAGCCCCACGGGCTGGATACTCAAATAGGAATCCACAATTTTGTAACGCAGCCTCAGCACTTACAACGGCAGATACAACGGTCGAGGTAGGTATCATGAGCATTACCCCCTACGACAGCTCACGTTGAACTACTTGCGTTGTAATGCCCTATGGCCGATAACACATTCACAATGATAAACATGCATACCAAGTATCATACACAACATGAGATAAGAGTCACTACCTTGATCCTTTCATGAGTGTCCTAGCGCCAGTCTTTCCTGAGTAGGGCAAATGTCAAATCCTATATTTATAATTAGGGACGAAGAGTCAATTCTCTATTCCAATTCTCAATGACTTCATAATACTTAATTTGGTTATCAATATTGCTCTTTTAGAGTCATTAAATCCCCTAACAAAACTCCTAAAGGGTTGGAAGAACTATCCTAATGATCCCCTTTTGAAAGCACAAAAACTGATTTTTCACTGCTGCACTCAAGTGAAGATGGCCTCACTCGAGTGTTGGTACAGACACTCGAGTAAAGAAGGCCTCACTCGAGTGATGGTACGGTCTGCACCTCAAGTGCTAGAAAGTAAGGACAAGAAGTGTTTGCTTGAGAGCACAAGAATTTTCAAAGAAGAGGAGCACTCGAGTGAAGAAGACCTCACTCGAGTGACAACTTAACACTCACAAGTGTTAAAGTGCACTCTTGAATTTTGGACGTGAGTGACAACCCGAGATAAGAGTTCATGGCACCAAATACACCTGAACTCAAGTGAGGGAAGGCTTACTCGAGTAAGAACCCACAACACTTGCAAGTAAGGCAACACTCTTACCTCTCGCCCGGAAGTGCAACATGAAAACCGAAGGCCAGAGGGGAAAATACTCTAACGCACTTTAGTGATCCCACCCTCACTCGAGTGATGTTCTTCCCTCACTCGAGTGATTTTATCAGAAACAAAAAAACGCAGAAGGTAAGACAACACTTCCAGAATTTTTACGAAGTAATCCAAATGAACCCAAAACCTCTACCAAAGCTACTCCCACACAAAAAACACCCAAGGAATTCAATGGAATCATCAAAATTATCCAAAACCTACTCTATTATCATGCTTTAGTTTTGGGAAACATAATCATCCAAATTCCAAAATCATCCAAACATACCATTCCCATCCCAAATCAATCCTATCTATCCATATACCTTTCCAATATACCAATACTATGCCAAAAACATGCCAAAAGCCCATTTCGGATTAAAGGCTAAATTTCCAAAAACTTCAAACTAAACCATTTGGCATAAGACTTAGATAGAAGGATTTGTCTCACTTACCTCTTTCACTTTGCCAAAGAGATTTCTTGATTCACCTACCTCCAAAATTTCATATGGTCTTGAATCAACACCAAAGGCCAAACTATAAACACCAAAATGAAGCTCTCACTCCAAGGATCAACTTTAATAAAGTGAGTTTGAGTAATAGAGGCCATTTACTTACCTCAAAATCAAGCTTTTCCTTTCTCTCTCCTAAGCTCCAATGGCACCGGAAATGGAAGAAGAAAGAGAGAGATGGAAAAATGATGATGATACCACTCCCTCCATGTCAAGCGAAAATGAGGGAAGAGGGGAGAGAGAAATATTAAAATACTCCCCCCATTTAACTTTCTCATCTTTTCTCTCTTCTCACATAATCTTGCCATATGTCACCATTTCATTGGTTCACCCAAAATAAGTCACCAATTAGCTATTCAATCATATTTCTCTTTTTTTCCTCTTAGCTAGTAATTAATTTCTCTCTTAATTACCAACTTATGACTAATAATTCCATTCTTCCAATTTTTCACTAATTATGACATAATAATTAATATTTCCATCAAACACATAATTCCAATTAAATTCATAATCATCCACAACAATCATGATTAGCCCTTAATCAAAAATTGGGATATTACAGACCCAATCAAGTAGGCTCTGAATTTGTCAAATGCAAACATAACTGCTGATAGCTCCTTTTATGTTGTTGCATAATTCAACTATGCGTCTGAGAGTATACTGCTAGCATAATAGATAGCATGAAAAACCTTACCTCTTCTTTGGCCTAAAACAGTTCCAACTGTATAATCACTTCCATCACACATCATTTTGAAAGGAAGGTTCCAATTTGGAGCTATCATAACTAGTGCAGAAGTCAAGGCACTTTTTAAAGTTTAGAAGGCTGATAAGCACTCCTCATTAAACACAAATGGAGTGTTTTTCTCTAACAGCATGCAAAGTGGCTTTTGTGATTTTTGAGAGGTCCTTGAGGGAGGTGCTAGCTTTTCATTTGTTTCAATTTTAGTTCAATCTACTTCAATGCCTCAATTAGATACCTTGTGACCTAGCACGATTCCTTCTATTACCATGAAATGACATTCTCCCAATTTAGAACCAAATTTGTCTCCACACAATGTTGCAAGACTTTTGCTAGATTTGAAAGACAATGATCAAATGATTCTCCAAAAATTGAGAAATCATCCATGAACACCTCAATAAACCTTTCCACCATATCTGAAAGATCGCCATCATACTCCTTTAAAATATTACTAGTGCATTACATAAACCAAATGGCATCTTTCTAAAGGCAAAGGTACCATATAGACATGTAAAAGTTATTTTCTCTTGATCCTCCAGTGCAATTGTAATTTGATTATATCCTGTGTACTAATCCAAAAAATAATAATAGGCTTTCCCAACTAGTCTGTCCAGCATCTAGTCTACAAATGATAGAGGGAAGTGATCTTTTCTAGTAGCTTTATTGAGCTTTATGTAGTTGATGCATACTCTCCATCTAGTCACCATTCGTTGTAGAATTAGTTCATTTTTCTCATTAGGAACCACTGTCATTCCACCTTTCTTTAGCATAACTTGAACTGGACTTACCCATTAACTGTCAGAGATTGGGTAAATTATACCAACATCTAGCCACTTTATTACCTCATTTCTCATCACCTCCTTCATATTAGGAATGAGTCTTCTCTAGTGCTCGACTAATGGCTTGTAGTTGTCTTCTATCAAAATCTTATGCATACAAATTGAAGGACTAATCCCTCTTATATCAGCTATTCACCATCCAAATGTTGTTTTATACTCCCTTAAAACTCTTAATAACTTTTCTTCTTCATCGGGAGTAAAAGCTGCAAAGACGATTATTGGTAATGTTGAATTTCTTCCTAGATAAGCATACTTAAAGAGGGGTGGTAGTGCTTTCAACTCCAATACTGGTGGTTTCCCTATTAATGGTACTAGCTTACTCGGCCTTTATCCCAAATCTTCAATGGTTTCTTGATAAAAATTGGGGGCTTTGCTTCAAGGTACCTAATTTGCTCCAAGATGTTAGGATTAGTAGATTTTGATACATCTACCATTCTTATTGCTAATAGTTGATCCATGCAGATTTCGTTCACTGCGTCTTTTGTGTAGCTGGCCAATGTATCTACTCTGTAATAGGAGTCACCTTCATCTAGAAAGGACAAAGTCTTAAAAATGTTAAGGATACTTGATTATCTTGAACTCATAAGGTTAACTTCCCCTGTTGCACATCTATTAACATTCTCCTAGTTGCTAGGAATGGCCTCCCAAGAATTATAGGAATTTCATTGTCTTTTTACATGTCGAGTTTATAAAATCAGCTAGAAATATGAGTTTGTCCACCTTTACCAAAAGATCTTATAAGACACCCCTTAGATGTTTTATTGATCAGTCAACAAGAAGTAATGAAACTATAGGCAATTTCACCTCTCCAAGACTAAGTTTCTTATAGACAAATAAAGGCATGAGGTTTACACTTGCTCCTACGTCACAAAGTGACCTTTCAAAGTGACATTGACCTATAGTGCAAGGTATGCAAAAGCTTCCTAGATCTTTCAACTTTGGTGGTAATTTCTTTTATAGGATAGCACTGCACTCCTCAGTGAGTATAACTGTCTTAAATTCCTCAAGCTTGTACTTATTTGATAGAATATCCTTTATGAATTTTGCATAACTGAGCATTTGGGCAAGCACGTCTGCGAAAGGAATGTTGATATGTGACTTTTTGAAAACCTCTAGAAACTTGCCAAATTGCTTGTCTAGCTTTCCCTTCACAAGTCTCTGAGGGTATGGAACTAGTGGTATATATGGAGGAGGATTATCTGGAAAGTTGATTCTTCTTAGTAGCACATCATCCCCTTTAGGTTTTTGTGCTTCCTCCTTCTGTTCTTCCCCGCTTTCTTTCTTTTCTCCATCATTCTTCTTTTTAATTACAGGATCCTTCGATTCTTTCCCACTTCTTAGTGCAACAGCCTTTACATGCTCTCTTGGGTTTCTTTCAGTGTCACTTAGTAGAGTTCCTGGTCTCCTGGAATTTAGCATATTTGCAATTTGGCCCATTTGGATCTCCAAGTTCTTTATTAAGGCTTTTTGGCTTTTGAGTGTTGTATCAATCCTAGCCATGAATTGAGATGTATTCATGGTTAGTTGAGCCAGTACATCTTCCACATTCACTTTTTGTTGTGATGGATTTGGTTGTTGAAAGGCATATTATTGGTAGTTCCTTTGTGGCTTGAACACATTTTGATTATTTACACACAACATATATTTATTTTCCCTCCTTGTTCCTCTTAAAACTAACCTGTGTAACTAAAAAAGGTGAAAATGCAACTCTAATTTGAGCCATCTTCATCGTCCTTATCACATCCATCCACCATACTGCTTATAGCCATTAAAGATCTCATCAACAACTCCTTCGATTTCCCTTCATTCCCAACACAGCAACTTCTGGGTATGCACGGATTTCTCTTCGAATAAAAAAAATGATTCCCACCTTTTTTTATACATTACTTTATGTAAGGGGTATTATGGGTATTTAACAAATTCTTCCCACTTCTACCACTCCCTTTTCTTCCTACCAAACAACTTATCTTCCCTTAACATCTGTTCCTTTCCCATGTCTACCAAATAGTACACTTCTTTGAGTTCCCTCCCAATATTCCCTTCCTTTCCTTTCCTTTATAAATGGGTTGTAAGAGTTTTCTTTGATTGGAACATGTTGTGAAGATTTCCAGAGATGCAATTTATGGAACATAAAAAGGTGAGAGGGTATGTATAAGCCCAATAAAAGGACACAAAGGAAGTGTGGGAAAGGAAGGAAAAGGAGGCAATTTGATAGCTTGGTTATGCAAATCCTATATTTCTTCTTTCTTTCTTTTTTAAATAATTTTTCAAATAGTTTTGGGAGCTAAATGTGTTAAATGGAGTTAAATGCTTATGTGTAAAATAATGCATGTGGCAACTTCTTAATAACTAACTAGACATAATGAATCTAAAGTACTGGACCTAAGTTTTGTCTATTATGAAAAATGGTATATGAATTTTATAATGTTTTGTGCATTTTCATAAATATATTTAATAATTACTATTAAATATAATTTGATAAATGATCATGAATATTTTAAAATAATATTTATTTAATTATTATTATTAAAATAATTTAAAATTTATATGAAATAAAAATCTTAAATAAAAGACATCATATATCAAATTAGAAATAAATAAAAATGTAAAGAGCAAGAGGATTGTTGAATGTTTGATCCATTAGAATTTTTTCAACACAAAAACAATCCTTTTGTCACTTATACTTAAAGCACCATATAGAATATAGTAGAATATGTATTGAACATTTAAATTGTTATGTGAACATATTTTGTATTTATAGGGTTTGTATTTCTGGCCCAAATACTCAGTGGGCTTAGCACTAGTAGGTTAGTTAGGAATGGTCTATATATATGTGTGTATTTTATACAAGAGTAGTGGTTGTTCAACAGAATCTTCTTAACCCTTATTGTTTATGGGCCAATCTGTTTGACATGGTATCAAAGCCCGTGTTTTATGAGATTCCTTGACACCTATTGAACATTGTAACCCGATCCAAGAAGTCTATCTCAGGAAACCCAATTCAAGGTCCACCTTCACACAATTCTCAGTGTCGATTGCCAAAATAAGTGTCAGGCTCATGTTCTTGGTTGATTGTGGTTATGCTTTATGTATTCTTAAGATTCCGCCACTTTTGGTTTACAAATGTAGAAAGAAATATGTAAATCTTGATTTCCAATTGCTAGAAGGTTGATTTAAAGTGGCTTCCCTCTTCCCTCGGCCTGGATTGAACGTTGTTTTTCCTAGGGCAGATTATTCCATCTTTCATCTTGAAGCCAGAAGTTGAGAAATTTGTGTAATATCGTAACTTGCGATTAAGGGCTAATAACTTTAAAGTGATGTAATTAATGTTAATTAAGCACTTTTGAAGTATATGATGTAATTATTGTTATACTCAATGTAAATGTGATTGATAATGGTTTGAGTATTTTGTGATAATCAGGGGCAAAATGGTAAATTTACCAACCAATTGATCAATTACCAAAGAGGAAACTCATAGGTGATTGAGATCAATGGTTAGGATTGAATGTCAAAGGGGTGGAATTGGGTGTGAATACACATATGTGGACTTATGGAAGGAAGAATGAGATGATGCCAAGTGTCAAACCATGGGCCATTGGTTCAAGGTCCAAAAGTCAAACTATTTTCCCTCTCTCTCTCTTCTAAGGTAGGTTTTTGGAAGCATGGGAAAGGCAAATTCAAACATCATCATCATCTCATCTCTCTCCTCATTTTCCATTTCCAGTGAGCTTGGACAAGAAAGAGAAAAGAAGGGTTTGAATTCTAGAATTTTGATTTATAGTGGTTGGAAGCTTAAGAAAATTTGAGAGTTGAAGAATCAAGGATTTGATTTCAGCAAATTGAGGAGGTAGGCATTTGATACATTTTGGTGTATTTGTTATTATTTTTGGTTAAGTCTTGTAAATTCTGGAATTTTGCCCTAAATATAGTGTTAATTTGGAATGTGAGAATTTGATAGGGGTGTTATAGTTGAATGGGTAGCTATTGGTACCTTTGAGTTACTAGGATTAGTTGGAAATAGAAAGTGGAAGTTTTGATAGTTAAGTTTTTTTAGTGTAATATAGATAACCAAGAGCAAATTTGTTATTACGATGAAAATTTGATTGTTTTGAGGTTACCAATAGGTTCCTTATGAAATTTTGAGTGAGAATAAGCTTTGGTATAAGTTTTGGAACCATTGGGATCAGTTTTGCTAAATCTGGAAAACTCTGTCAAATTCTGTGTTTCTGGTTTCTAATGAACAACACTCTAGTGAGGGAGGGTTTCACTCGAGTGTGACACTATAATTTCCCTTTTCCATCAGTGTTCTGGTAGAATTCTCAGAGAAAGTATAATAGTGCACTTCCTTATCTGCGAGTGATAAGGGCTATCACTCGAGTGAGAATAGGTTCACTCTAGTGTAGGCGTAGGTTCAGGGTAAGGGCTGCTCTCGGCCAAACACTCGTAGGCCAATCTTCAAGAGTCTGACTCGACACTCGCAAGTGTGGCATAATCACTCGAGTGCGATTCTTAGTTGCTCTTAGGCAAACACTTATTATGCCACACTTTGGGGGACTCGAGTAAGATTTGGGGTCATCACTCAAGTGCAGGTATTCATGCTCGAGTGCAGTGAGCACTTTCTGACCATTGGTATTGTTTTCTGGCAAACACTCGTGGGTGAGAGCTATCCTCACCCGAGTGCAAGTGCTCCATCACTCGAGTGAGGTCATCTTCACTCAAATGGGGTCATCTTCACTCGAGTGAGCTATTCAAAAATTAGTATTTTTCTTTCTAAAAGGGCATCTTTGGGGTAGTTTCTCCTAACCCTTTAGGCATATGTTTAGTCATCTAATAGCCACCTAAAGAATTTAAATGATAACCAACTTAAAGCACTATGGAATTAAGAACTTGGAAAAGAGATTGATCGGTTGTCCCTGATTTGGTTTATAGGATTTGACATTTGCCACCCTCGTGAGCCCACGGTGCCGAAGAACGTCAGGAAAGAACAAGGAAGTGACTCTTTCTCTTATACTATGTATGAAGAGTTGTATGTATGTTTGTCATGCATTGAGATACATTGAGAAACATTGTGCTACTTTGTGATACATAGAGATCGCAGCGAAAACTGACACATAGAGATCACAGTGAAAGCTGACGCATAGTGTTTACAACCATAAGTGCTGTCGTTTGTGGCAGAAGCCATGATACATTGTGATGCTGCTTAACATGATTATATATGCTATGTGTTTGTCCACTGTATGAGTGATTTGTTACTACTGGGATTCTCTTGAATCTCATTCTTTCCAATGACTAACATTTCAGACAGGGCAAGTGGCTCAAGATAAAAGCGGATCACTTAGAGAGGTTAGAATCTTTTAGGGACATTTAAATGGGTTATTGGTTATCTATTTTGTATTTGGGATTACTGTATATAAGTCTTATTTTGGGAAATAAGGTGTAATCCCCTATATGGGAAATTTAAACCCTTAGTGTAAATATAGATGAAACCCAGGATTTGCCAGAATTTCTGTGTTATACTCTAATATATGAATGTGACATAACTGCACAAATGATTATATTCGATATTTGAACTTGAGACCAGGACAGGAAAGAAGTTTTTAAACATTTTTGTGGAAATCCTACCTCAAGGAGGGAATTTAAAAATGAATTTTAAATTACCTGCCAGTCTCTAAACCATTTTATTATGTGTTATCAAGCTATAATTACATTTATTTAGGCAGGGGGTTACAATTTGGAAGTATTTTCATTGGTTGTGCATTTTCTTATAAGCATGATCTTTCAATTTCTTCTGATAATTTGTCAGTGACTTAAAGTTGATTGGTGACTCTTCTTATTCGTTCTTTCTGAGGCGGTCATTATTTATCGGTGACTCTCCTTCACTCATTGGTGATTGATTCTGGTTATCGGTGACTCTCCTTTAGTAAGAGACGTTGTTCATTTATGATTTTGCTTCACTAACTCTTTTTATCAGTGACCCTACTTTGGTAAGAGACATTATTCATTTATGATCTTGCTTCATTGACTCTATTCATCGGTGATTCTATTCATCAATGTCTCTCCCTTGCTCATCAGTGATTTTGTTCATCGATGACTCTCTTTTGGTAAGAGACCTTGTTCGCTTATGATCTTGCTTCACTGATTCTAGTCATGTTGTGAGAGGATGAAGGTAAATCCTGGACTGTGTCAAAATAATCAGATTTACCACTAGATTGCTTCCTAACTCCTCCCGCTTGATCAGAATCATCACAATCTTTAAAGGGAAATCTGTTCTCCATGAATGTAACGTGTCTATAGACTATAAGAGTCTTACTTTTAATGTTGTATAGGAGATACCCCTTTTGAATGAATGGTGTAAAGATTTCTGATTGTATAAAAAACAATGATAAATGTGAAATATGCATTCAAAGCAAGCACTCTTATTTGCCTTTCTCTCCTAGCTATTCTGAATCTAAATCTTGCTTTAATCTTTTGCATGCTAATGTATGGGGCCTATATAGGACAACTACGCATCAAGGATATAGATATTTTTTTTAATATAGTTGATGATTTCTCTAAAGCAACTTAGGTTTTTCTTATGCATTCCAGATATGAAGCACCCAAGTTTTTGAAAACATTTATTCATTATGATATGACTCAATTCGCTTTCAGGATTAAGACATTGCATACTAATAATGGGGCAAAATTTGCAAATAGAGAAATGGCAGAGTTCCTTGATGATCTAGGAGTTGTTCATCATAAGTCTTGTTCTTTCACCCCTCAACAAAATGGGGTGGTTGAAAGGAAACAAACATTTATTGAACGTTACTAGAAGCATTAGGAATAATGATGGCTTACCAATTAAGTTTTAAGGGGAAGCAATTAGAACCTCTGCTTATTTGATAAATAGAACCCCATCAAGAAATTTGTCATACATGACACCTCATCAAATGTTGTATGGGAGACCACCTTCTTTTAACCATCTTAGGGTGTTTGGATGCCTTATTTTTACCATGACTTTTAATTTACAACATAAATTTCAAAATGAAGTATAAGCATGTGTTTTTCTTAGCTATCCAAACACTCAAAAGGGGTATCTCCTATACAACATTAAGAGTAAGACTCTTATAGTATCTAAACATGTTACATTCATGGAGGATAGATTTCCCTTTAAAGATTGTGTTGATTCCAATCAAGGGGGTAAAGAAGCAATCTGGTGGTAAATCTGATTATTTTGACACAGTCCAGGATTTACCTTCATCCTTGAACAACATAAATAGAATCAATGACAATCAGGGCAATAATCAAAAGGATAATGTAGAGCCTGACAATTCACAACAAAGGGATCAAAATCAAGAAGATCCTAGGGTCAATTTGCAAGAGAATCCTAGGGTTAATTTAAGGCAGCAATCCTACCTTAAATTCACTAGAAACAGACAAGTCCTGATTTTGACTAAAGACTATGAATGTGAACATTTTCCTACCTCTACTTCAAATGTGCTAGACCATGATGTATTGAATGGTAACAACATCAATCTCGTTCAAGCTATATCTCTTGATGATTTATCTTTGTCATATAAATGTTTCATTTCTTCTATTGATAAGGAAGTAGAACCTGATAATTATTTTTAGGCTTATAAGGATCCTATGTAACTCCCTCCGTAATTATATCCGAAATACGTGATTAAAATGAAATAGAGACCAATAATAATCAAATAACATTTACTAACCCATCACATGACGGGGTTTTCACGAATACTTTTTGAAATCATTTATAAACTTGGTCTCATATTCACATTTCGAATACAATTACTACGCGAAGATAAATCACATTCATATAAATATCAAAGTGCACAACATAATCATCCCGGCAATCCCGGGTACATACCTTCGCTAAAGATACACAGGGTACAATTGCCCATTACAATTCTTCAAATGGGGATTACACAATCTCATCTTGGAGGAGTCCTAACCTCTCCCTCCACGAGCCACTTGCCCTGTCTAAATTGTTGATAGGGGAGAGAGAGATTCGAGAGAATCTCAGTAGGAAACAGATACCATAATGCATGCATGATAGATGCTATGTGTATGACATATTAGCTTTATCTAGATGCATGCCCCATAATGATATTTCTGCATGCTCAATATTTCATGTAACAAAACTATGGCCATAGTAAAACAGAAACAGAGCTTCATTTATTCAAATATGCTCTACACAATCAAGTAAAGCAATCACATACATCACTACACAAGCAAAGATATCAATACATGCAAGTAAGGTAAGTCCCCTACCTCTAGTCTTTTCTCCTCGATTTGCGTGCCAACAACTCGGGGCTTCACATTCGATCCTACAATGTCAAATGTACTATTTAGACACTTCCATAGTGTTTCTGGGGGTTATATGAGGCTATATTGAAAATTTACTAAAATACCCCCGGGGACCCGACCCCACCCCGCCGTACCCGGTCCGGCTGTACTTTTCTTGAAATTTTGACATGGGCCATTCTGACATATTTTCGCCCAAGGAATCCATTTCCGGACTCGGAATTATCAAATTCAATGTCAATTTACAAATTTACCCATGGCAACCCCACTTTAAGGGTTTCAAGGGCGTTTTCGTAATTATGCTTTTTCAGCCTTTTCCGAAAAAGTGACGAACTGTAACCCCACCTAATTTTTTCTCCTGACCTCAATGGAATCATCAAATCATTGAAAATCCATCTCTAACCCCTACAAACTAGGCTTGGCCGAAATTATCAATTCCCCGAGAAAAATTGGGGTTTTTCGGTTTCGGCTGCGTAAACACGTTCCTTTCTACTCCTAACCACTTTATTGACTATTCCATTAGGTTACAACTATCATTTAGTACGAATTTGGGCAGCATAACACCTAGGCCAACCCATTTTCCAAATTCACAAACAAAAACAATCCGGTGAAATTTCACCGATTAAATTAACCACAGCAGCCAGAACAGTCAATACACAAGAGTTTGGAAGTTACCTCAAGCTCCCACTAGCTTTTCTCAAGAGTGGCTGAACCCTAGCTCACTTCAACACAAGAAATGGAGCTTCCAAAACTTAAATTACATAGAAGAGTAGCTTAGGAGAAGGATTATACGCGTTAGGAGCTAGATCGTCGGAGAAATCGGCCTACCTTACGAGATTTCTTCCTCTTTCTCTCTCTAAAGATCCCATATCCTCTCTCTCTATTTCAGCTGTTCTCAGCGTCAGAAATGAGGAGGAAGAAGGAAAAAACCGTTTAATAACATATCCCATGCTTATGTCATCAATGTAACATGATGATGTCATAATTCTCAATTTTCGGATTTTTGGCAGATTTTTGACCAAACTTTGCAAAATCATAACTAATTATAAAAAAATCAAAATGAGGTGATTCTAAAGCCAAATGAAAATTATTTAAGTCCTCTTTATAGGAAAAATATTTACCAATACTAGAAATCACCACACAATTCCAGAATTACACAAATTTCATCACTGCCCCAAAACAGAGTCCATTTTCGACCTCAAACTTTGGACAGTCATATCTCCCAGTTCCCAACATGAAATGGCACAAATTATATATTCATTTTGAAGCTTGGGATGTTAACTTTAAGACTGAAAAGTTTCATAATTTTCTGACATCATTTGCCTAGTAAAAACGTCCACACGAGAAGACTGCCCATACAGAATTCACACTGGACAGCATTTCCAGTTTTGCAACCAATGTGTCCAATCCAATTTAAATCAATTCCAATGATTAAATACCACAACATGACACCATTTTCATCACAATACCCCATTCAATTCTTCCCTCTATTCTAAGTCAATTTGGATGTTAATCCACAATTGAACTCAAATACAGGGTTTTGGCGTTGCTCATAACACAAGCGACTACAATCCACTTTATATTCTCTAAAAGGGTTCATTAATCACTAACCACGTCCACTTTTGTAGTCATTAACCCCTAATCACAATTTGGGATCTTGCTAAACCGGGGCTTAGCAATCCACTAATCTCAGGCTTATTCTCTAGCCTTGAGTCTCAAAATTCGGGGTATTACATCCTAGGTAGGTAGAGGCCATGCAAAATGAAATTAAGGCTTTAGAGTCAAACAAGACTTGAAAAATAGTAAACTTGCCTAAGGGAAAAAGACTAATAGGGTGCAAATGGGTCTTTAAGATTAAATACAAGGCAGATGGTAAGGTCGATAAGTTTAAGGCATAGTTAGTTGCTAAAGGTTACAACCAAAAGGAAGGGATAGATTTTTATGAGACATTTTCCTCGGGAGTAAAAGTAGTAATCATTATAACTATTATGAAGCTTGAGGTTGTTAACAATTGGGAAATTCATCAAACGGATATTGATAATGCATTCCTTCTAGGAGATTTACATGAGGAGGTTTTTATAACAATTTCTCAAGGTTTTGAAAGAAAGACATATCACTTAAAGGTATGTAAATTGCAGAAAATCTCTTTATGGCTTAAAGTAAGCCTCTAGGCAATAGAATGAGAAGTTGACTCAATCATTAATTAAAGGTGGTTTCAAACAAAGCAACCATGATTATGCCTTATTTTAAAAATAAATTGAATCTGGTATAATATTTGTTCTTGCATATGTTGATCATCTTATGATTACAGGGAGTAATGTTAAAGGAAATAATGATACAAAGAGATATTTGCATCACGAATTTGAAATTAAGAATCTTGGTGCTTTGAAATATTTCCTTGGGTTGGAAGTTGTAAGATCCAAGTATGGAATCCTTCTCAACCAAAGGAAGCATGCCTCAGAACTTATAGATCAGGTTGGTTTGGATGAGTCAGAAACTATTTTAACGCCTATGGAAAAAAATTTTAAACTTACAGCAGGTGAAACTGACAAGGATGATGGAGGGGCTTATAGAAGGCTTATTAGTAAATTGTTATATCTTACTTTAACCAGGCTTGGCATTTCTTTGACAGTGCAGGTACTGAGTCAATTTATGCAAGAACCAAAAGAGTCATATATGAAGGCAGCAATTAGTAAATACATGAAGGATAGTCCTGGTAGAGGGATTTTCCTTTCAGCCAAAAGCTCTTCTATTCTAGAATGTTATTGTGATTTTGACCATGCAGATTGTGCTAATACAAGGCATTTAGTAACTGGTTTCATTGTTAGATTTGGAGGGTCTCTCATTTGTTGGATATTGAAAAAGCAAAGTGTAGTGTATGTTTCATCTGTTGAAGTTGAATATAGAGGACTTCGAATGGTTGTTGCAGAGCTAACTTGGATTGTTGGATAATGAAGGAGCTATGTATTAGTAAGGTGGAGCCGGTCAAGGTGTTTTGTGACAACAGGTCCGCAATTCACATAGCAACAAATCCTGTTTTCCATAAACGAATGAAGCACATCGAAGTGGACTGTCACTTCATAAGAGAAAAGTTGATGGCTGGGATGATTGAATTTGAGCAAGTGAAATCTGAGGAACAATATACTAACATTTTAACTAAAGCATTGGGTGGTGATCAACATCAATATATTCTTGGCACGTTGGGAACTTCTGAGTATAGTGTGTCCAACTTTAGGGGGGGTGTAGAATATGGTTGAATAAGTATTGAACATTGTAAATTGTTCTGTAAACATATGTTGTATTCATACTCTGTATTTATAGGGTGTGTATTTTTTGCCCAAATACTCATTGGGCTTAGCACTAGTATGTTAGTTAGAAATGGTCTACATATATGTATGTGCGCACGAGCGTATTTAGTATAAGAATAGTGGTTGTTCAATGGAATCTTCTTCCCCCTTGTTGTTTTTGGGCTAATCCGTTTGACACACCATACAAAATTGAAATTGCAATTAATTGCGTTTTGGGAAAACTACCTATAAATGTTTTCATAGTAACTTTTTTGGGGAACAAATAAACTTATATAAGCTTCTACTTCTCTTATAACATATGAAAAACACTACAAATAATTTAAAAATGTCTTCAGATCTTTTATTTTTAGTAGTGATTAACTTAAATTTGATAAAAGAGAAGATGAAGTGTGAATTCGCTTGATTCTGACATAGGTCTTTTTTAACCAATAAAAAAAAAAAAGCACGGTTGGTTTTGCTAAGAGGGAGGTTAAGGGAGAGGGCTACCTTATTTAGTTTTGTCGAGGGGCGGGAAGGGGAGTGATTGCTTGGTTAAAGAAGAAAAGAGAGGGGTGATAATAATAAATTTACCATTCTAAGCTTACATATTAGTCTATATTTTTTATTTATATATTATATAAATTAATTTACATTTTAATTTATTTTTTCCTCATGGGAATTAATGGAATATCATAAAAATCATGAGAGAAAATAGTAAAAAAAAATATTTTTTATTTTTATTTTTAATTAATTTATCACTCTTGTATAAAACAAGTGAGAATTTTATTTTTATTTTTTCTCAAAGGCATTAATGGAATATCACAAAAGTCATGAAGCCAAAATAATAAAGAAATATTTATTTTATTTTTATTTTAAACTAATTTTTCTCTGTGTCTTGAATGAGTGATAAATTTATTTTTATTTTTTTCTCATGGATATTATGAAATATCACAAAAATCAAAAGTGGAAAATAGTCCAAAACTATTTTTTATTTTTAATTTATTTATCTTTGGTATCTGAAATGAGTAAGGAGTTTATTTGTGTATTTTTTTTTACTGAGTATTAATAGAATATCACCAAAGTAAAATGGTCAAGAATTTTTTATTTTTAATTAATTTACTGTTCATGTCTAAAATAAATGAAGATTCTTTTTTTTTTATGGACATTAATGAAATATAACAAAAATTATGAGGACAAAATAATACTCCCTCCGGTCTTAATTATAGGACAACATTTAGAAGTTAATCTTGGTCCTAATTATAGGACAAAGTTTTAATTTTTTTCAATTTCTTCCCAAAATACCCCATATTGATATTTTTCTTAATAATAATTAAACACAATAATAATTTAAGAATACACCTATGTATTCTATAAAGTGAGTAATACTTGTAATTCATTAATGCCACATACACCTCAAGTTTACTGTTTTTTTTTTAATTTTAAGTTTTAAATAAGGGCATTTTAGGAAAATAAATATGATTAATTAATTTAACTACTATCCTTAATTTCTCCAAAATTAGGTAAATATGTCCTATAATTAGGACCGGAGGGAGTATAAAATCTTAGTCCCCTCCAAAAACTCTAATTTGAATGAGAACCAAAATTGATTACATCAACCAAACAAAGGAAGGGAAGCATCATTCATCCCCTCTCCTCTAATCAAACACACCCTAAGGACAGGTAGCATGAGCGATAATAAGAGAAAATTTTTGTAAGTTGAGCTTAAAAAAATTGAAAAAATGAGGTTATAAAATTTTGATAAAGATAAAATGTAAGATAAAAAAACTAGAAAAAATTATTAAATATTTTTAACCACATTTCTTCAACTCTTTTAAAATCTAATTTATAAAAAAAATTTCTTCCCCTCCCTCTAAATATCTCGTGCCAAACTAAGGAGGAATTGGTTGAGATACACTTATGTGACGATATAATAATCATGTGACTTGCGGGACCAAATTGGAGTCCTCTTAATCCTAGGACTCAAGGCATCCTTTCTCCTCCACTAACTTTAGCGTCAAGGGTCCCTTGGATATTTGTGTGAAGAAAACGATTTTTCCCCTTTATATATTATTATATTATTACTTCTACCAATCAATATTAATGATATCTCTTTCTTTGTTTTTCTTTTTGACATTTTCTCTTACTTTATATCAACAAAGAGATGTTTTTACTTTTTATCTACAAATTGAATTTTATTCTATTTTTTTCATTTTATTATAATATATATAAAGACAAACAATGATTTCTAACAATAATATGATATTTGATTGGTACATTTGGCAAAAGCATAGTACCACATCCATATTCAACTGCCTTAGGGCCTTCTCATCAGTCTTCAATTTCATTACCATTCCCCTGAATGAGATATCCCACCACACCCTTATCCCATACAGTTCCCCAACTTAAAAAAATTATAAATAATAAAAATGATAAAAACTTAATTTATTGCTTTATAAAACTATTTTTGCAACTTCAGTCTTCACAAAAAGATATTAATTTTTCATTTTAGTCTCTCGTGTATAAATGATAAAAAAAATTGAATTGAAATGAGAAAAAGAGATAAAATTAAAAAAATAGAAATAATTTTTTTGAAAAAAAGTGTTAATATAATCTTTGGTGCCTCAAATTTTCTGTCATTTTGGTTTTCGTCATTAAATTTTGAACCAAATATCTTGGGCCCTTAAGTTTCATTCCATTTAAAATATTAGTCCCTATAATTAAATAAAAATTTGAACCCTTACCCCCTAAAGGAACAAAAACTTCTAATTTAAAACTTGAGAAACCAAAACTAAAATGAGGAAAAACTTGATAAGCCAAAAATTATATTGACCCAAACAAAAATCTCAACAAGATTTACATTTTTTCCCCCCTAATTCTCATTTCACTTATGGCCGGACTCTCCACTCTGTCGCTTACACTCGCCTTCTCGATTGCTCGCCTTTGTCTGCGCCATATCTTAGTCTTCAATCTCTTTTGTATGTCATAGTTGCCCTCTCCACTCTGTCTCTTGCCTATTTTCTGTTCTCCAAATTAATTTTAAAAACAATTGTTCCAAACAAATTTTATGTTTTTAGCCAAAAAAAAAAAAGTTTAATGTTTTTTCCCAATTGTAATTTTTTAGAATAGTCCTTCAAATAGGTTTTTTTTTTCCTCCCTAAAACTTGTTTTAAAAAGATATTTTATAAAACTAATTCTAAAAACATATAAATAACAAAAAAAAAAAATCAAACAACGCCTTAATTTAGGAGGTTGTTAGCGGCAACCATAGGATATACTCCCTGGTCCTTTTAATATAGGACTTATTTAGAAAGTCAATTCTAATCTTAAATATAAAACTTATTTTTTATAAGTTAATCGTTTCTTAACTCATCTCTATCACTACTCTCTCAACAATAATTATGAAAAGGAGGGAATAAAGGAATCAATAAATATAACTAGGGTATTCTAGACAACACATATTGTATTAACTAGCTTAATTAATTTCTTTAATCTAATCAAATTAGGTAAATACATTTTATATTACTCCCTCCAATCTTTTTTATAAAGAACAACTATCGAAATCACATGGTTTAAAACATTAGTTAAAAATAATAAATATGTAACTTATGTACATTCCTTTCCAATTATATCCTTATTTAAAAATAGTGTATATAAAAGACAAGGAGTGAAAATCTATTATAGAGAAATAATACGTAACATATATTTAATGAGGATAAAAATGAAAAAATGAGGTTAAAATTTCAGATAAATAGAATTTATTCCTTATATTAAGGATCACCTCTAAAAAGAAAATGTTCCTTATAAAAAAGACAGGAAGAAGTAACTATTAAGGACACGAGGGATTAATATCTTTCTCTTTAAAAAAAATGCACAAAGACAAATTACAATATTTATTTATTATTGTCAAATTGTTATTTTAATTTTTACTAATTATTTTCTATTCATTTTAATTTATTTTTTATTTCATTTCTCCATTCCGAAATTCCAGGCACCAAATGACTTGTCTAAACTCTAAAGTCTAAACTGGAAAAAATAGTCAAAACTGACTACTAATGAGAATTCGTTTACACATTTTTCAAAACCAAATTCTACTCCACTAGTGAGCACCATCACAAGAGTAAATTGACAAACCTTCAATAATTAATTATTTATTGGAAATTACACTATCTTGTTTGTATCTAACAGGGTAAATAATTTTTTATCTAACATCAATTAAATTAATAAATCAGTACGGCAATTCGTAATCTCCGAAAAAAAGACTGACTCTGCGGGCTTGACACGGTCTCCACCTGAACGAATTTAAATATTTTATTACTTTATAAAAGATAATGACACATATATTTATTTCATTTTTTATTTTTTAAAAAATCAATAAGTGCGTGTAAAGCAATTATTACAGGGAAAAAGATAGAAAAATAACTTTAAAATTATAAAATTTTAAATTAGGTATTTTTAAAAAAATTAGTTTTGAATTGTTTATCAAGTTTCATCATTATCTTATCAATTCATAATAATAAACTTAATTTAAGATTTTACAATTTCAAAATTCTTTTTCTATCTTTTTTTCATTATTATATCAATAGGAATTATACTTCTTTTTTTGCAATGGGAATTTAATCGGAATTTAAATGTTGGCACTTGACAAGAAAAGGATATTTGGATAAAGAAACTCTTATTTGCTATACTTTTTATTATGAAAAACGTAATTATAGTAATATGATACTTTTATAGTTTTATCGTTTTTTGAGATGTAAGAAATTTTCAGCTAATAACAACCTGAAGATTATATATATATATATATATATATGGTAACATCTTATTATTAATAATAGCATATTCATTCTGGCAAAAAAATATATTAACATGTTCATCAGGAGATTTCCCCAATTACACTAAAAAAACTTTGAAAAATGAACAATACTTTTTTTTTTTTGGCCTACTACAATACATATTATAATTTATATTGAATATGGATGTGGACTTGATGAAAAAGCATATTTTTATTTTTTCGATGCTATTCTTTTATTAATTTTTAATAAAAAAATGGAAAATGTTATTTAGTTTATAAATAACAATAAAACATTATCCCAATGTGCTTACTTTTCAACAAGTCGTCTTGCAAGTCTTTGCTTTAATAGACGACCATGGCCTTTAAGTAAACAAGACTCCTCACATAATCTTAGATAAAACTCTGGAGGAGCAAAAATGAAGAAGACACTCTTACTAATCTTTCTCATCTGGGTGATCCTACAGGTCCACGCCGATCTGAGCAGAGCAACTTCCGGGAACCTCAACGACAGCTTCACCGCCGCGTGCGGCTCCGCCGACTGCCTTATCGGAGATGAAGTCGACAAGTTCCAGATGAACTCTCACGTAGCTCGAATGCTTTTCGACGTCAGCAATTCTATCACCGGCAGAGCTCCGAACAGGAATCAGGCTTCCGTGAATTGCCCTCAAACACAAGGGTACCGAACCTGCCTTCCCTCTGCAAATGGAGGCGCTCCAAAACAGAAGTGCGGTGATTATACCCGAATTTGCTGAGAAATTACTCGGCCTCTCTTGTGGTTACTTAAGGATTTTAAGTTTAATTGTGATCTGATGGTGTTTGTTTATCTGTTTCAAACGCTTCTGGTTCCCCTCTGTATATGTATTTCTGGGTTTGTTTGTACCAGTTTGTGTATCGTAAGAAAGAATAATAGTGAATTGCTATCTGTAATAAAATGATAAGATTATGATTAAAACAGGTAATTTCTGTATCTCACCGATTTTTTCTACGACTGGTCAATTTCTGCAACAACCCTAATTTTTGGGGGAGAGTTGTATGCTCTTTATTTTCCGATCAATTCGCATCGGCTGAAATTGAATTCGGCGATATCTCACTGAGTTTCTGTAATCGTATTGTTGCGGAAGGAATTGGCCCTGGATTTGTGAATTGTTCTTCGATTGGAAGTGAGAAATTGGAGTACGGGAGAGGCAAGGCGATGATTGGAACGTGCTTATCATCTGATTGGTTGAGGAAATATGGCACCAAGTGGCCTTGTCGGTTGTCGTGTGGCCCTCGCCAGTTGTCACCGTTCATCCAATTTTGAATTTTTTTTAGAGGATTTTGAATTAGTCTTTTAATAAAAATTTATATTATCACTCTCGTTATTATTTTTTTCAATCTCATTATTTTTTTTATCAGTGGGATTTTAAAATTCAAATGATATTTTTTTATCATTCTTCCTTTTTTTATTTGAGTGATTATCATTTTCAACTTCGTTAAATATTTTCTAAGTCCAAAAAAAAAATCTTATTTTTTTATATGCACTAAATGCTAAAAAAAAAGGAAAATCTCTTTTAAATAACTTTAAAAATATTAAAAAATAAAAATGTGTTTAGAATATTCATAATTTTAGAGAGATTTTAGGTTCAATTTGTCTTTTTGAAATTAACAAATATGATCAAATTGCCCATACATATTTTTGTTAAAAAAATATTACCCCTACCAGCCATCGCCAGAGCTCCGATGGGAATTCCATCGTGAATTAATAATCTCAAAAAGGTTGGTGGCCATTAGGCCACAAATGACTTTCAATACATTATAAGCAAACAAATATATATATGTATATCTATATATAAATATACATATATGTTAACTTTTTATCTTTAACTTTAGACTTTTCACAAGTTTTGTTAAGGAATTCACAATATTTTATTAGGTTTTAACAACTTTCATTTTCAAAAAAAAAAAATCACACTATTAGGTCATTCACAAGCTTTGTTAAGAAATTCACCAAATTTCATTAGAATTTAACAACTTATGAATTTTTTATTAGAAAACAAAAGTTGTTAATATCTGATGCAATGTCGTAAATTCCTTAATAAAACTTGTGAATTAATTAAAAGTTTGAATTTTATTATGGAAAACAAAAGTTGTTAAAACCTAATGAAATATCATGAATTCGTTAACAAAACCTAGGAATGATATGATGGTGTGAATTTTTTACTGGGAAAATGAAAATTGTTAAAACCTAATTAAATGTCGTAAATTCCTTAACAAAACATATAAATGACATGATGGTGTGAATTTTTCACTTGGTAAAAGAAAGTTGTTAAAACCTAATAAAATGTCATGAATTCCTTCTTAAAACTTGTGAAATGACTTGGGTTAAAGATCAAAAGTTAGAATATATATATATATTGTTTGCCTATAATACAATGAAAGCCATTGGACCAACCTTTTAGGTAAACCGAGTGGTAAGGGTTCAAACCCCACCCCTACTACTTTGGGAATATTAATTCCCACGAAATATTCTCAATAGAGTTCCGGCAACCGGCCGTCGACAGTAGTGATCATCGAGGATCGGCTGACTGGCCGTCAAAGCTTTGGCACAGCCGGCCGGCCATTAGAGCTCTGGCGCAACCATTAGAGGTGATATTTCTTAAAAAATATATATATAAGGGCAATTTGGTCATTTAGTTTAAATTTCAAAAAAGACAGATTGAGCCTAACATCTTTATGAGATTTTGAATATTTGAAATACTTTTTTTTTCTTTTAGCATTTTTAAAGTTTATTATAAGGAATTTTCCCCAAAAAAATACTAGATTTTCTTTGCTAGGAAAATGCAAAATAAATATATGACCTTGCTCAAATGTTAAAGATATTTTTTAAGGGAGAAAGACATATAAATACCATTTTAATTTGAAAAAACCCAAAAAGTCTTATGAAATAGGAAAATGACAAAAAGGTGGCGTGATGGGAATCTGGAATCTTGAAGTTTGGTTGTTTTTACCAAAATGCCCCTCATATTTACTTAATCACTTTGCATCTCTCTATCTTCTTCCCCCTCGCCCTTTCATTCTCTCATCTTTTATCCCACCTTCCACCGCCTCCTTTTCCCCTCTCTCGTCACCCTCACCATTACCAATATTCTCCTATTGTGATTTATGCGTGAAGCACAAGCAAGCTCCTGACCTGGGCCTATCCGCCCTATCAAACTTCACCATAGAAGTCATGTGCCTCTGCTTCTTTGACACTTGTCTTAATAGGATTGACAACTGCAACCCAAGCAATATAATGTTGACGACGGCCTCTTCTTGAGACAACCCCTAGCAACGCCATCTTTGAATCAACCCCTCAGATGTTCTACATAGAGATAGAGTTGTCCTTGATGTCCTTGTCTCTTGGAATCAACCCCTTTTAAAGGCCAACAAGCATTTTATGCTTCTATCCCTACTTCTCTTGTGATCTAATGTATGGTTTTGGTTGTCTTTTTATTTGTGTTTTGTGCCACCGGTGGTAGTTATTGAGGAAGGGAGAAGATGAGATAGAAAGGGATGCCGAAGGGGGATGATAGGTCTGGTCAAAGATGGGTGGCCATTGAAACTGACATTTGGGGAGTTTAAGTTATCATTCTCTATACTCAAGTTGCTAATTGATATTCTAAAGTTCTTATTGCCTATACTCAAGTTGTCAAAGACCCCTATCAGGCATCATTGACAACTTTAGAATAGGCAATAACAAATTGAGTATATCAATTAGCAACTACCCCTATGAGGTGTCGTTGACAACTTGAGTATATGCAATAACAACTTGAATATAGCAATTAGCAACTTAGGTATAAAGGTTGACGACTTAGGAGCTCAATTTGTCAATCTCTATACCCAAGTTGTTAATTGCCTATACTCAAGTTGTCAACGACGCCTTATAGGGGCTATTGCTAATTACTATACCCAAGTTGTTATTACCTATACTAAAGTTGTCAACGATGTATACCCTATCAGACATAGGCGTCATTGACAAGTTGAGTATAGGCAATGACAACTTCATAATAGCAATTAACAACCTGGGTTCTCCCCCCCCCCCTTTTAATTTGAGGAGCATTTTGGTAAAAGCTCTCAAAATTTAAAATCCTAGATTCATCCTTAATGACTTATGTAGCACCAAAAATTTGTAAAATATGAAGTCGCAACTAAAATTTTGAAATAGGATAATTTTAGAAACCTTTTTTTGAAAATGAAAACCAGATAGGGTTCAGGATTCGATTGTATATGGGGAAGGTGTTAAGCACCCCACAACATCCGTTCATGAGAATGGTTACCCTAAGTCAAATATTTAAAAATGAATATGGCCTTTTATTTTATTATAATTACCCAAATAAAAAGAATTTGTACAAAAATAAATGAAATGAAAAGTAAAGAAAAAAATGAACAATTATTTACCAAAAAAATAAGAAAAAAATATATTTATTTATAAAATCGGACTTGACCTAGTAAGAGGACCTAGGGCCTACGTACCCTTTATAGAGATCAAATCCCACGTAGTTCGGGGTAGAAATGCATGTCACTTTGTTTGTGTCTTTTAGAAAAATTTTATTTAATTTATTTGAGAAAAATATTTTTTTGTTTGGTTTGTATTTTTTAATTTTTTTTAAAAAGACATTTTCCTTATTTTATCATATAAAACCAAATTTGTTTATTTTAACAAAAGAACCTCTTTTTTTATTCTGAAACTTTTTATTTGCAAAAGGGAAAAAAAACAAAAAGTTCATCATGCTAACAAGGAATTGCATTCTCCACATATCATTCATTGTGGAAAGTTCAAGATGGCAAGAAATCAATAAAGACATGGTAAGAGCATGTACCTCCGGTGCTTTGAACCTTGCTACGAAAGAGACAAAGTGAAGGGATCCTATAATATAATTATGGTACTCACAAAATCACCACAAGTTCACAATATTCAAGCATGATAGTTCACTACTTTTTGGCTTAAAAATGAAATAGTAAGTAGCAAGCCAATAGGTAAGTTAAGGCATAATTTGTGACATTGTATAAAGTCAAGTTCATAGATATGTCCACTTTAATCAAGTACACAAGAAACAATAGAAGAGGATTAAATGAACATACGAGAATAATAGCCAAGAGGGGGGACAATATCAAAAGGAACAAGAACGCACCACTTACAATGAACCCGCTACAAGAAGATATGTTAGCAATTAGCGTTCTACCTTGCCTCCTTGCTTTCCTAAAATTCTTATATGTCTTGCTCCAACCCTTGCTCATCTATTTATAGTCTCAAGGTAGGGTTTTCTTCATAAATGCTATTTCTAACTTGACCCACTCATCATCAATGGAGTTTGTTTTTATTTTCTATTAATAAAACTTCCTAGCTTAACCTAATCACCATCAATGGAGATTAATTTTTGTTTTTTTTTGTATTTTATATTAATAAAACTTCCTAGCTTAACCTAATCACCATCAATGGAGATTTTTTAATTTTTTTATTATTTTTCCCACAAGTAATTTCCTAATTTAAACATAAATGAGATATTTTTTTAATTTTTTTTATTTTCTTATATTTTCCCTACAAGCAATTTCCTAATTTAAACCTATGAATGAGAGATATATTTTTTGTATTTTTTTATTTATCGTTAGTGAATGACAATGCCAATTTGGACATTAGTCATCATCAATAAGAGGATTTTTTCTTATTTTTGTTTTTATTTTATTTTTTTTATTTTCTTTTAATGAATGATAATGCCAATTTGGACCACAGTCATCATCAATAAGAGGACTTTTTTATTTTCATTTTTGTTTTATCTTTTTTTTTTATTTTCCCTTAATGATAATTGTAAATTTGGACACCAATCATCATCAATGAGAGGATTTTCTTATTTTCTTTTTTTTCCTTTAATGATGATTGTCAATTTTGACACCAATCATCATTAATGAGAGGATTTTATTTTATTTTTATTTTTTAATTATTTTCTAATTTTTTGAGTAGAGCCCGAACAAAATAAGGCGTTCATAGTTTCCCTTCTTTACTTATTTCATAGCTAAGAAAATTGAGGTTCTCGTCTATGAAGCAAGTAAAGATAAGAACACGTATTTTGTCTGGCTAAAAGAACATGGTGCCCCCTTTAGATCTAAAGAGGGTTTAGACAAAATATAGTGCACATACCCTGCCTTACTTAGTTCATAAGGGAGAAGAACGCCGATAAAGCTAGATGATTACCTAGAGTGGAAGTGAAGCACCTAATTACATAGGAATTTGGTAAGATGTAAAAGAATTGTGCCAGTTGTTATTGGGCTTTGAGAGTGCTTGCGGATACAGGGCTTTGAAAGAATAGTGCCTGCCTTTACAGAGCTTGAAAAGAATTATGCCAGCCATTACTGGACTTAAAGGGTGCTTGCTGATACAGGGCTTTGAAAGGGTACTAGCCGTTATGGGCTTTAACAGTGCTTACCGATACAGGGCTTTGAAAGAATAGTGCTTGCCATTACAGGGCTTTGAAAGAATCGTGCCAAGCGTTATTGGGCTTTAAAAAATTATGTCAACCGTTACTGGGCTTTGAGGGTGCCTACTGGTACAGGGCCTTAAAAGGGTGCCAGCCATTATTGGGCTTTGAGGGTGCCTACCAGTACAAGGCCTTGAAAAGGGTACCAACCGTTACTGGGTTTTGAAGGAATTATGCCAGCCATTATTGGGCTTTGAGAGTGTCTGACGGTACAAGGCTTTTGAAATGGTGCCATCCATTACTGGGCTTTGAGGGTGCCTACTGATACAGGGCTTTGAAAAGGGTGTCAGTCGTTATTGAGTTTTGAGAGTACCTGTCGATACAGGGCTTTGAAAGGGTGCCTGTCATTATTGGGCTTTGAGGGTGCCTGAAGGTACAAGGCTTTTGAAACGGTGCCAGCCATTGCTGGGCTTTGAATGTGCCTACCGGTACAGAACTTTGAAAGGGTGCCAGCTGTTACTGGGCTTTGAAAGGGATGCCATGAACATGTGATACCCCTTGGAGTAGGGCTCATGATAATGCCAATGAAGATTATGACATTGATAATGAAGATGATAGTGATAAGATGATGAAGAAGTATTTATAATAATGGTATGAATGACGATGATAATAGTCATGATCTGACACTAAGCGTGTGATGCCCCACATAATGAGATGATGTTGATGAAAATATTGATTGAGTTTTAATGAGAAATGCATAAATGGTGATGACATGACACTAAGTACGCAATGACCCCAACATGCAATATAATAATGACACTAATGATGATGAAGATGAAGCTCTAATAGGAAGTCATAGATAATGATGATGACAATGGTGGTGGTGATGTGACACTAAGCATTCAATGCCCTTAACATGATAATGACACTAATAATGGTAATGATGATGAATGATGATGAAAAGGATGATGATGGCTATGATTATGATAATGGTGAAAAAGATTATAATGAAGGTGATGACACTGATAATAATGCTGGTAGTAATGATAAAATCCTAATAAGGATGACAACAATGATGATGTAGGGGATGGTGATAGCCATAATAATGAGGAGATTATTATAATAGTGAAACCTTAATGAAGGTGATGACACTGATAATGATGATAACAATGATGATGAAGGGGATGGTGATGGCCATGATAATGAGGATATTATGAAAATGGTGAAGTCATAATGAAGGTGATGACATTGATAATGATGATGAAATCCTAATGAGGATAATAGCAATGATGATGAAGAGATGATGATGGCCATGATAATGAGGAGATTATGAAAATGGTGAAGTCATAATGAAGGTGATGACATTGATAATGATAATGACAATGATGATGAAATCCTAATGAGGATGATGAACACAATGATAATGCTAATGATGATGATGATGATTATAATCAAGAGATGATGAAATAAGGATGATGATGATGATGGTGAAGGGCTAATAAAGATGAGGATGAGGATGATGATAGGAGATAAAGATAATCATGATCAAGATAATAATGAAAATTTATGAAATGATGATGATGAAAAGCTACCTAACTAATAATGTTGACCCCGTTTTGGCCTCCATCCTATTCAAGCCCCTTGACTTACTGGTTCATGTAGAATGTCATTCTTGTTTAGGCCATTATGAGTCTTATTGAGAAACTTCTAGGTTTGCCCCAGTTTTGGCAAAAGCATATTTCAAGGCAGTGCATGACATAATATTAAGATAAGCCTCTTTAGTTGAAAAATTAATTCCAAATTTGCCCCCCAAAATGGTATGCAATACATGTTACGTATAGTGAGGGTACGATTAATGTAAAGCCCAATGCAAGATGTGATTTCCCAGCATGACAAGATATTACAATTTTTCTTTAGGCATAACTTAGTGCTAACTCTTGATAAAAGAATGGACTTTTGAGCAGTAATCCAAATTTTGAATATTTAACTTTCTTTCCCTAATCTATCTGAATTTGTAAAGCACAAGAATCTTTTTTTTGTCTATCTTCATCTTTAATGCTTGCATAGTCAATTTTTTTTAAAACTTCATTTAACAATGTCAATGTTGTCCTAAGAAATGGATAGGGGCAACATAATTGAGGAAAAGCCCCACATTTTAACTTAGCTCCGTTTATTGAAAGGCAAATATAAGGAAGGTAATGTCCCAAATATGAAGTAATAAAACTGGGAAAGGCTCACATGCCGTTGTCGGAGTAGAAAAGGATTGGAATGGAAGAATTCCTTAGACCTAAATGCTTATCAAAAGACATCTGAGCATAGCTTAAGAAACCTAGTAAGGTGTTAATATGTGGTCATAAAATCTTAGGAATTAAAATATAGAAGATAATGTTCAAGCCATAAGAATAGAGGATCAAGAGATATAGCAATGCATCTAAATCATCTTGCCCACCTCAAGTTAACTACTATCATGGTAAAAGGTTTGACAAGAATGCAATACCCCAACGATTTCCTTTCTAAGCATAGTGTTTACTCTCACCACTCAGTGTTTTGAGGGTTAGTGTTTACTCTCTATATCCAAATTATCAAATTCATGTTCCATAAACTTGGCAATAATCTAAGTTCTCCATCACTAAAAGAGCCAAATTCTAACATAGATCACAAGGACTTTTTATATGGGCATTGGGTACAAACAAAGGGTAAAAAGAAGATGAAAAATATCCAATTCTTGTTCTTATGTATTTATTCATTTCTTTTGATTTTTCCCTTCCTGTTTTTTTCTTTCTTCTTCATTTTTTTGCTCTAACTTTTGCCTAAGCAACCCTTTCGGGTTTTCAACTTAGCAAGCTTTTTTTTCTTTCCACCCCTCTGTTTTCTCTTCTTTTTTTCAACTATTTCTTTGATTTTTGTTATTTTTAGCCACTTTTCAAACTTCAAAGTATCCAAAAGAGAGTAACCTTAGAACCAAATTACCCTAACGACCTCAAAAATTGTAGGAATGTAGACATACTTCCCTAACCTTAAAGCAAAAGAAGAATTGAAGGAAGCTCTTTCCATATTTCCCTTGGTACTTGTCCATCGTTCTGTTAATTTTTTTTTTCTATTTTCTTTTCTTTTTTGTTGCTCTAACTTTTGCCTAAGCTGCCTTTACAGGTTTTCAACTTATCGAGCTTTTTTTCTTATCTTTTTTTCTACTCTAATTTTTGCCTAATATGCTCTTACGAGTTTTCAACTTAGCGAGCTTTTTTTTATTTTCTTTTCTCTTATTCTTTCAACTATTTATTTTTCAACAAGATTCACCTCATAGTCTTAACACTTTTTAGAGTGTACATATGCTCCTCTAATTAGGAAGCTTAGAAAGCAAAAAGAAACTTGAATAAGAGGTAAGGAAACTGTTTGTAGTTTCTACATGCTAAGGGGCAGGAAAAGAATATCACATAGACTCAAATGTCTATCATGTAAAGGTTGCTATTTGGCCTTGTTTTTATTAAGAATGAAAAATGAATGTGTTGGTCATCTCTATATCAAGCAAATGAACATCAAATATGACCTTAAACAAGAAACATGCCAAGTTTTAGATTGGGTAAATGATAAGTGGTACACACATGAAAATGAAATCATAGGCTCAAATCCTCACATGGCTTGTGTAATCATCATCACATTATGTCCAAGTTAAGCAATTTACTCTTTAAAACTAGCCTCATCAAGGTGGGGTCGAGTCATTTTCAAAACTAAGCTTCTCCATAGTATGATATCACCTCTATACAAGCAACTTGTACAAAACAAGTTTTTAGACCCTTAACAGTTTCCTCCAATCAAGAATAATATTCCCAAAAAGTGAAAAGAGAAACAAAAGTCATAGCCTCACATCAGGAATAAGGAATAACCATTTATGTGAAGGAGGGATGACATGGACAAAGGTAAATAAAGTCATTTTTAAGAAAAGATATTCTATGGGAGCATTATTAATTAAATATATGACTGTATTATTATTATTATTTTGTTTTTATTTACATGCTCATTTTCTTTCTTTTTGCCTCCTTATTCAATGATGTTTATTTTGTCCAATGTCCATATCAAATGAAGCTAAATGCAATGAATGATACAAAGATGCCTCATGAGACATAAAAGAGTGATGACTTGTACTTCAAGTTTTGATATGGGTGGTAGACATTGAGAAAAGAACTCTACCTCCTCAAGAGATCCATTACCTCATAGGGAGAATGAAGTGCCTATTAATCTGCGAATGGTCCAGGCCATCACGTGACTAAGGGTTTTAAAAATGATGATTATATCCAAGGTCTATATCAAATGAAACTAAAAGGCCTATGAATGATGTAATGATGCCTCATGAGCCCTAAAAGGGTTATATCTCATTGAGATATTTTCTAGCATGATAGATGTAATGAGCTCATAGTTTTTTAGGGTCAAAAACCCTGAGACTAAGGTTGGCTATCTAATACATGCACCTTCCGTATAATGTATCTATATGAGGAGTAGTACTAGATACATACTCAAGTGAAGCAATAATTAGCAGCTTGATCCTAGGGGTTTCCTTAATTATGCATGGATGACAAATAATATTGTCAACTATAAATAAATCCCCTCCAGTATCCTATTTTGGGAATTACCCTAGGTTAGGGGATGTCTACCCTAAAAAATGTAGGTACTAATTAATTAGGCTAGGTGATAATTTTCACTAATAGGTGCAATGGTTACAAGGTGGTTCTAATTCTCACATATAAAGGTCTTCTAACTGCCCCCATCATAAGGATGAAGACCCCATTTGACAAAATTGGCCTTCAGGGAGTTCTGGAAACCCCATAGGAATCAACTTTAACAAATGAGTAACAGCTAGAATGAAGTCTTCACAGTAACCTCAGGGGGTTCTGAAAACCCCACAGGGAGACTGCTATAAACTTCCGCTCACCTAAGGAACTCATAGACCCAGGTATAGGGCCCAAAATATATGTGAGGATAATAGTGTATATGTTCAGTGTGTGTGGAGAGCATGCCAACCTATGGGGCTAAATTTTACCCAACCCTAATTTGCTAAGTAGATCACAAAGCATATAGAGAAAAACAATAAATAAATGAATGAATAAAGAATTTAATAAAAAAACAAATAGAAAAAGAAACAAAAGGTAATTACAATAAAATTGAGGCTATATTATTTTTAAGCATTTAACTTAAATGGACTTGACTCTCAAACCATCCCTAATAGAGTCGCCAAGCTGTAACACCAGAAATTTGGAAAATATGGAGTCACCACCAAAATTTTGAAATAGGATAATTTTAGAAACCTTTTTTAAAAAAAATGAAAACTAGGTAGGGTTCGGGAGTCGATTGTGTATGGGGAAGGTGTTAGGCACCTCACAATTCCCATTCATGAGAACGGTTACCCTAAGTCAAATATTTAAAAATGAATATGGTAACACCCCAATTTTTGATTAAAGGCTAATGGTAATTATTGAGGATAATTATCGAATTAAAGTGGAATAATTATGTGTTGTATGGCAATTTTAATTAATATGCCATAATTGTTGGGAAATTAAAAGAATGGCTCTAAATTAGTGATTAATGGAAGAGATTAATTACTAATTAAGAGGTCATGAGATGTGAAATTAAATGGCTAATGAAGTGGTTAGAGTAACTAAATTGGTTACTTGCTTTATGAGAGCCAATGAGGTGGAAACATGTGGCAAGTGGTTGGGATGAGAGAGGGTGTTGGAAAAGTCAAAGCATCATTTATTTTATGCATTTTCCCTCTTTCCTCTCTCTCTCATGCGCATGTGAAGGGCGTGGGGCAGATTTTTTCTGCATTCATCATCATCTTCACCTCTCTTCTTTCTCTCTCTCACGTTCTCTCTCTTCTCTCTCTTGTGCAGCCATTGTTGGCCAAGAAAGAGGAAGTGAAAGCTGGATTTTGAGGTAAGCAAATGGCCTCAAATGCCAAAAGGCTCTTCATTAATATTGTTCCTTGAACTAAGAGCTTTCATCCTATGGTTTTAGATTCTCCATTGGTGGTGATTTGAGGAATCACGAAAATGTACAAGTTGGAGAATCATGAAGTGCTTTTGGGAAAGTTGTTGAGGTAAGTGAAAGCTTCATTTTCATATAAGTTTTGTGGCCATTGGTTAGGTCTTGAATTTCTGGAATTTTAGCCTTAATTTTTGTGATTTAGGGTCTTGGGGAGTATGGTATGTTGTTGTCATGGAATTAGTGCTTTGTTAAGTGTTTTGAATGAATGGTATTGAATTGAAGCTTAAAGGTGAAGTTTGGGAACTTTATGTTGGTTTTGTGCTTTGGTCAAAACAGGGCATATAAATGGGTTGTGATTTTGGTCATTTTGAGGTTACCATTGTGTTCCTTGAGTGATTTTGTGTGGGAATAAGCTTGGTTATTAATTTTGGAGTTATTGAACACTTTGGTAGAAAATTGGAAATCTGTTTGGTTTAAGCTCTGTTTTGCGTAGTAATTTTGTATGAGCGTTTTGAATGACCATATGGTATTGGAAAATTCTGAAAATTTCCAGTCTTAAATTTAACATCCCAAGATTCAAAATGGACATATATTTTGTGTCATTTCGTTGAGGATTCTATGAGATATGGTTGCCCAAAGTTTGGGATTGAAACAGAACTCTGTTTTGGAGTAGTGTGTAGTTTTTGGTAATTCTGTATTTTTGTCGTGATTTCCAGTGAGGGGATATATTTTTCCTTGAAAGAGGACTTATATAACTTTCATTTGGCTTTGGAATCACTCCGTTTTGATTTTTCTAGGATTAGTTATGAATTTTGAAAGTTCAGCCCAGAGTCAGGAAATTTCTGGGCCGCGGCCCATGAGTGGCTGGCCGCGGCCCATGAGTGGAGGGCCGCAGCCCACGACCTTCTGACCATGTTTGGGCCGCGGCCCACTTCTGTGTTCCAGCACTTTGTGTTTTCGAAAAGTGACCTTCAACCTTTTGTTTCCAACCTTTTAGGGCTTTCATTAGAGGCATTTGTGGTCTCTTAAGAGTCCTAAATGATAACCATTTAAGTGATAAGAAGTCATTGAGAATTTGGAAAAGAGAATGATCCTATGTCCTTGATTTGGTTATAGGGTTTGATATTCGCCTTGATCATGGTTTGACTTCCACTCGGATCGCGAGTAGCCGATGCTGGAGCATACTTGGAAAGAATAAGTGTAGGGAACTTACCTCTCCTGCATGTATTGATATTTGTGTTTGTGTATTGATGCATGTTATTGCTTTGCTTGATTATGTGAAACATATATGAATGATTGAAGCTCTGTTTCTATTTATGCTATGGCCATGAGTATGTTGTTGAAACATTGAGCATGTGGATATATCATTATGTGAACATGAGTTATTGTGATGCAAGCATGTCATGCATTAAACACTTATCTTACATGCATAGTGGTATCTGTTTCCTACTGGGATTCTCTAGAATCTCACCCTCTCCTACCAACATTTTAGACAGGACAAGTGGCTCGAGGAAGGAGCAAGCGACTAGGGGCGGCGAGAATCCCTTATGGGCATTTGTATTTGGTTGTTGGTTATCATGCTATTTGGGATAATCGTAGTGGATTTTGATGTATTTAGAATTGTATATGTTGCGGAAGTGTATTTGGAATGGAATTTGTGTAATCCCCATTGAAGAATTGTAAAGGGCGTATGTGCCCATGAACCTTTAGTGAAGATATGAACCCGGAATTGCCGGGATTGTTATTGTGTACTCTGATATATTATGAATGTTAATTATCTTCGCAATGTAATTGTATTCGAAATGTGAATGTGAGACCAGGTTAAAGTGTTTGATTTTGAAATGTATTTGTGAAAACCCTATCTTAAGGATGGGGAATGTAAATGAATTTTGATTATTATTGGTCTCTATTTCACTCTAATGTTGTATTTCGGATATAATTATGGAGGGGGTTACAGCATGTACCTCCGGTACTTTGAGCCTTGCTACAAAAGCAACAAAGTGAAGGGATCATATAATAAAATTATGATACTCACAAAATCACCACAAGTTCACAATATTCAAGCATGATAGTTCACTACTTTTTGCCTTAAAAATGAAACAGTAAGTAGCAAGCCAATAGGTAAGTTAAGGCATAATTTGTGACATTGTATAAAGTCAAGTTCATAGATATGTCCACTTTAATCAAGTACACAAGAAACAATAGAAGAGGATCAAATGAACATACGGGAATAGCCAAGAGGGGGGACAATATCAAAAGGAACAAGAAGGTACCACTTACAATGAACCCGCTACAAGAAGATATGTTAGCAATTAGCTCTCTACCTTGCCTCATTGCTCTCCCAAAATTCTTATGTGTCTTGCTTCAACCCTTGCTCTTCTATTTATAGTCTCAAGGTAGGGTTTTCTTCATAAATGCTCTTTCTAACTTGACCCAATCATCATCAATGGAGTTTTTTTTTATTTTTTTATTTTCTATTAATAAAACTTCTTAGCTTAGCCTAATCACCATCAATGGAGATTAATTTTTGCTTTTTTATTTTTTATTTTTGTATTTTCTATTAATAAAACTTCCTAGTTTAACCTAATCACCATCAATGGAGATCTTTTTTTAAAAATTTTATTTTTTTATTTGTTTTATTATTTTTTCCACAAGTAATTTCCTAATTTAAACATAAATGAGAGATTTTTAAATTTTTTTTATTTTCTTATATTTTCCCTACAAGCAATTTTCTAATTTAAACCTATAAATGAGAGATATTTTTTTGTATTTTTTTTATTTTCCCTTAATGAATGACAATGCCAATTCGGACATCAATCATCATCAATAAGATGATTTTATTTTATTTTATTTTATTTATTTTTCCTTAATGAATAACAATGCCAATTTGGACCACAGTAATCATCAATAAAAGGATTTTTTTTTGTTTTCATTTTCGTTTTATTTTTTTATTTTTCCTTAATGATGATTGTCAATTTGGACATCAATCATCATCAATGAGAGGATTTTTTTCCCTTTTAATGCTGATTGCCAATTTATACATCAATCATCATCAATGAGAGGAATTTTTTTATTTATTATTTTCTAATTTTTTGAGTGGAGCCCGGACAAAATAGGGTGTTCACAACCTATATGTCATTTTACTAATTTAGTAAACATTTTGGGGTTTTGAAAATTCAAATGGTATTTTTCTCCCTTTTCCCATTTGTTTATACTAAGGAATAAATTACATCAAATATTAAAGATATTGATAGCCTTTAGCATTGGGTTGTTCTATAATAAGTGTTCCTTTAGCAAGAATATTTGAATACTTTCCTAACTTTACCCTAAATAAATCGTTGGGAAAAAACTTATCCTAAATAAATAATTGATGTGGGATTTATAACTGTGGAAAAGGAAAAATACTTATATCCTCAAGAAGTATCATATCATCTAAACTCTATTCAATCAAAATAGATCAATTCGGCACATTTTAATCATAGTTGGTTTATGACCCGTAAACAAATTCTCATTTTATTTTGTTTTCAAGAAAAAAAGACCTCGTTTGGCCAAACAAGAAAAAAGGCCTCTTAATTTGAAAAAAATGAAAACTCATCTATACCAAATTAAGAAGTTTATTCTTCTTAAAAAAAATAAAATATAAATTATTTTAGATGAGTTATTAGTCAACTAAAATGTAATATCTTGAGTTTTTGCATTTTAATTGAACATATATAGTTCAAATGATATGATGCTTCTTATACATGTAAGTATTTTTTCCTATAAAAAGAGTAACATTTAAATAAAAATTGCATTAATACACAAGTAAATAGAATCCCCATATACATATTACACATAATCCAACAAACATAATTAGTAAAAAAATTTTTGGATAGTTTTTATTAAGTTTTAACTTAAAACAATGTAAACTCAATAAGGGGAGACACTATTATAGAAATCATGACATATGACGGTTATTAACTGCTATACATTATGGTTTTGAACCGATTTATATGCAGGCGGTATAAAAGCTCGACGCAAATACATTATGGTTCTAAACCTTTATTTATTTTGGATCTATTATAATGGTTATAATATAACACCCGTTATATATTGAGATTTGATGAGACTATGATCTCCCCATTGATGTGATAATAATTAACAGGCATATATAAACAACCATCATAATATATGGTAATGCTTGCATGATACATAACAATTTCCTTTTACAACCGTTATTTATTCAGTAACATACATAATGGTTTGTATATAAGAACTGTGACTTTTAATAAACTTAATAAAGGTCTCATATAGACAACCGTTATGAAATAAGTACTTAAATAATGGTTTATAAAAAATAACCATGAACATTTATAATACATGATGGTTTTTATATAATAACCGTAATGTATAGATATAAGACCTTTAACTGAGAGTTTCTGAGCTAGTTGACCTCCTCTATATATATAATAGAACAACAATACCTCGAACACCGTGTGGCAATGTAATTTGGCATCGATCAAGACATTACAAGCTTTGTAGGCAGAATCAATGTCAACTGTTGACGTATATAAGTGATAATATAACTGGTGACCTATATATACTTGTGTCTCTTAATAGGAATCAACCCTTGGAAAGCAAAAGACTCTGGGGAAAAAATATATACCCCTATCAAAAAAGGTGGAGGGGTATGCAAACCCTTGAACTAAAGGGTTTGCATAACCCCTGCACGCTTTCTGGTTAGGTAATTCATTTTTTCACCATATTCCTTTGCTGTCCAGGTTAATTGCTAAATAGACGCAAGGTATAGGTGAACACTTACATTATTATATATATAGATCAGGAGTGTGATTGATTCTAGCCACAAAGCCTAGAAAATCTTGATCCATCGAAATTGCATGACTACCTGATGTTGGAAGTACTACTCTATTATTTATTTGTTTATATTTATTATGGTTCTTTGTTAATAACTGTGAGTTATGTTATTGTTTTAACAGATATATGTATCACGGTTATTACCAAGAGGTATGTTATTATTTCTTTAAAAAAAAGTTTTGGGCAACTAGTGCCCAGATAATTACATTTTTATATTTTATAAAAATAAAACCAAACAATATCTCCATCTCGTGACTAGTTGCCTAATAGATGATCTAAGGTCTGCTGCAAATTTAGGAACTTTTGTTTTTGTTCAATTTGGATGAATCAAAAATTCTATAAATTCACAACAAACCACACATCATGACACTATTCATCACTAGAGGAGCGGCCTAAATCATCTGGAAGTATGTTATAATCATGGTGACCCATCCCATATTCATCAAAATTAAAATGAGATTGGCCTTCCTATTCATACTCGACAAATATTCGGCCATCCTTCTCACTATATAGTCAATGCGTTCTGCATGTTGCATCAAGTGGAGGCAGAGGCAAAGGTTATAGAAGAGGAGAAAGGGGAGAAGGAGTGGTGATGGTTGTAGAGGAGGGGAAGGAGGTGGAGGAGGATGATGATGCCATGGATTTTCTAGCAAGTCTTCATCATTGCGTTTCATCTTAGCAATTGAAAGAACAAAGGAGGGCATTAAACATTAGGAAACTAGGAGTTTATATAGATTGGAAGTGACAAGTTCGAACCATCATTACACATATTGGAAGTTGAAGAGGAGCAATCGCATGCAGTGGTGGGTAATGAAAGGGTACTTGGTTATCATGCTGATATCAAATAACAAAGAAGAACAAAGTATTATCATCATGAGCATGGTGAAGGGAAAAGTTTTGGACCGTTTAGTTTATGGTTATTTAAGAAAAACCATTATGTTGTTTTTCTGATATGATGTTGGAAGACAAATAGTTTGTATGTTCATCTAACGTTTCATGATGGTTTTACTATAAGAACTATCAGATAATATATGATGGTTATGAAGTACAACTTTTATGTTTTTGCATGGTATTTTAATAAATGAAGGTTGTTACTTAATAACCATAATCCATATACCTATGTTTTTTAAATATTGGTGGTTGGTTATGAAACCACCATTTTACAACAAAAAAAAGATAAAGTAAATAAACAAAATAAAAATAAAATGTTACAAAGATGTTTTAAGAATCTGATGCATAATTAGATTCTTCATTCTTTAGTAACCTATCCACCTTCTCGTTCAAAGAGCAAACGAGAGGTCAGTTCCTTAAAGGTTTGGTCTATGCATCTGTGATCTCACAAGTAAACCTGGAACATATGATTGAGCTCGTAGTTTGTGTGGATGAGACCTTCAATGCTTGTTGGCTATAGGAGTTCATCTTTTAGTTTTTTTTCCAGATAATGAATCAGAAGTTCTCTTGCACTTGTCCATGATATTTTGTTGAATCAGGAGTTGGCTTTGAGAAGTTCAAATGGAAGTGGAGAAGTTGAGTTTAGTTTTCGGATGTTTATCTAGAGAGGGTTTCGTGGATTATTGAGTCATCACGTCTTTTAGTATTTAAGAGTATTATATTTTATAAATGGAGACAATTAATTTTTATTTACCATTATCTATTTGACAAGTTTTTTAATATATTGGTGTCTACTATTAATTGCATAATCAACCACAATAGTAACTTACAATTGTTAAGTATGCTGGCAAAGCTACTTTACGGTTCTTAATTAAGAATCATAATCTATTAATTTTTACTTCATCTCCCTCCTCCGATTATGAGGATGAGGATGAGGTCATGCTCCTCTCCTCTTCCTTTTCCTCTTCCTCATTCTCACAATCAGAGGAGGGAGATGAAGGTCAGGTTAGAGTATTATCATCATGGGGAAGGGGAAAGATTTCAAACCATTACGACGTTTGTTGTTTAATGACGGTTTTTGCTTAACAACTATAATTATTGTTAGACAAAATATGACGGTTACTAATTACCACTGTTATTTATTTGCTTGGAATTCTATTAAGTGATGGGTTTTACTTAATAACCGTTATATATTTCAAGCAGGCACCTCTACCCCACCCACCAATCCATCTATTGCAAAGAATGACAAGATGGCAACAAGACCATTCCCCAGTGCTCTTTTCTCTTGTGCTATCTCATCATTTGGCATAATAGATGGAATGGAGAAGGGGGTGATGTAGTTAGGATCCTTAGTACTTATGCCATTTGTTGCCACCAATAAGCCTTGAAGAGGAGGAGGCAGTGTAGGAGGGGGCAATGGCGGTGGAGGAGTTCCCTGGGATCTCAACATGATGAAGGAGAGAAGGAGGAGGTCGATAAAGAAACATAATAAGAGTCACAAGGAATAGTTGAGTTTAAATAGAGGTCTAATAGATTGTGAAGGGTCATGAGTTATGACATGTGAGGTCTAACAGGGTTTCGAAGGGTTATGATGAGTTATAACATTGAAGGTTTTAATTAGGGTTGCTCAAAGGCCGAACCAGACCGGGTTTATACTTAACTCGAGGTCTGGTCTGAATTCTCTTTGGTCCAAACTTCACTGTCTAAGGTCTAGTCCAGTCCAGGAGAAAACTGAGGGTAGACCAAACTTGGTTTGGTCTCTCGTGTAACCCCCCCCGTAATCATATCCGAAATACACGATTAAAATGAAATAGAGACCAATAATAATCAAAATTCATTTATATTCCCATCCTTAAGATAGGATTTTCACAAATTTCTTTAACAAACACTTTAACCTGGTCTCACATTCATATTTTGAATACACTTACTTCATGAAGATAAGCTACATTCATATAAATATCAGAGTGCACAATAATAATACCGGCAATCTCGGGTTCATATCTTCACTAAAGATATGTAGGCACATATGCCTTTTACAATTTCCCAAATAGGGATTACACAAACTTCAATCTAAATACATATCCAAATACACCTCCACAACATATACAACCATATATTCATCCTAACATATACAACTCTAAATGCATCCAAATCAACTACCATTATCCCAAATAGCAATGATAACCAACAACCAAATACAAATGCCCATAAAGGATTCTCGCCGCCCCTAGTCGCTTGCTCCTTCCTCGAGCCACTTGTCCTGTCTAAAATGTTGGTAGGGGAGGGTGAGATTCTAGAGAATCCCAGTAGGAAACAGATACCAATATGCATACAAGATAAGTGTTTAATGCATGACATGCTTGCATCATAATAACTCGTGCTCACATAATGATATATCTGCATGCTCAATGTTTCAACAACATACTCATGGCCATAGCATAAATAGAAACAGAGCTTCAATCATTCATATATGTTTCACATAATCAAGCAAAGCAATAACATGCATCAATACACAAACACAAATATCAATACATGCAGGAGAGGTAAGCTCCCTACCCTTATTCTTTCCACGTATGCTCCAGCGTCGGCTACTCGCGATCCGAGCAGATATCAAACCATAATCAGGGTGAATACCCAACCCTATAACCAAATCAAGGACATAGGGTCATTCTCTTTTCCAAATTCTCATTTGCATAACACTTAAAGTTGGTTACCATTCATGACCTTTAGGTGGCTAATCAAAGCCTAAACACATGCCTAAAGGCTTGGGAAATACTTGACCAAAAGTCACCTTTTAAAAGTCCAAAATGCTGATTTTTGGGGGTTGGCCACGGCCAGCCTATCCATGGGCCGCGGCCAATGGATGCACAAAAGGTCTTGGGCTGCGGTTTATAACCTCTGGCCGTGGCCAAGAAAATTCTGTTTCCTGGCTGAACTTCCATAATTCATGACTAATTCTAGAAAAATCAAAATGAGGTGATTCCAAAGCCAAAAGAAAGGTACTTAAGTCCTATTTATAGGAAAAATATGTACCATTACTGGAAATCACCACAAAATTCCAGAATTACACAAAACTCATCACTGCCCCCAAAACAGAGTTATGTTTCAATCCCAAAATTTGGACAACCATATCTCACAGAATACTAAACGAAATGACACAAAATATATGTCCATTTTGAAGCTTGGGATGTGAACTTTAAGACTGAAAATTTTCACAATTTTCAGAAATCATTTGGTCATTCAAAACGTCCACACAAATAAACTACCCAGAACAGAGTTCCAAGGGACAGATTTTCCAATTTTCAACCAAAGTGTCCCATGGCTCCAAAATTAACAATCAAGCCTATTCCCACAAAAATTTTCCACAAGCAACACAATGGTAACCTCAAAATGACCAAAATCACAACCCATTTACATGCCCTGTTTTGACCAAAGCACAAAACCAACACAAAAGGTGCCAAACTTCACATTTAAGCTTCAATGTAATTCTATCCATTCAAAACACCAAACAAGGCACCATTTCAATAACAACAACATACCATATTCCCCAAGACCCTAAATCACAAAAATTAGGGCTAAAATTCCAGAAATTCAAGGCCTAACCAATGGCCACAAACTTATATGAAAATGAAGCTTTCACTTACCTCAACAACTTTCCCAAAGGCATTTCATGATTCTCCAACATGTACATTTTCGTGATTCCTCAAATCACCACCAATGGAGAAACTACAACCATAGGATGAAAGCTCTTAACAAGAGGAACAACTTTATAGAAGAGCATTTTTCCATTAGAAGCCATTTAGAGGGTCAAATACTCACCTTTTACACAAAGTTCTTCCTCTCCCTTGGGCTGCCATAGCTGAACGAAAGAGAGAGAAGGAAGAGAGGTGAAAATGATGATGAAGCATGATGGAATCAGATTTTTGTCTCCCAAGCCCATGCCCAAACGCACAAAGAGAGAGGGAGAGAGAGAGAGAGAAATGGATTTAAAATGATTTCTTGACTTTTCCACCCATTCTCTCACCATACCCACTTGCCAAGTGTCTCAATATCATTGGTTCTCATAAAGCAAGTAACCAAATTAGTTACTCTAATCCCTCCATTAGCCATTCTAATTACATATCTCATTTTCCTCTTAGTTAGTAATTAATTTCTCTATTAATCACTAACTAATTGCCCAACAATTTCATTCTTTCGATTTCCACTAATCATGGCATATTAATTAATATAGCCACCAAACCCATAATTATTCCACTTTAATTTGATAATTATCCTCAATAATTATCATTAGCCTTTAATCGAAAATTGGGGTGTTACATCTCGGACTAGAGATTAGTCTACCAGACTATTTGTTTTTTTCCCTTAAAAAAATCTATAAGGATTTCAATCAGTGAAAGAGGAGAAAAGCATGTAAGCAAAGAGTAATCGATAATGCAAATCACGAGATCAGATATGGATATCATCAACAAAAGAGCATTCTTTAGAGGAATACACACACTCACCCACCAAATCCTTCCCCTTTCCCTACCTTCTCCTCCATTTCTCTCCCCCATAACAAGACAACTTGTAAGGAATGGCTAAACTCAGCCAAACCGCTACAAAGCTTCGCAAATCTTCAATGTCAGATGAACTCATCTCAACTAAAAGTAGTATGATGAGTTGGTGGTGCTGGGTCAGAGGGGAGATAAGAAGTGGTACAAGGAATGGAAAATGATGGAGGAGAAAAGAAGGAGTTAGAAGGGAAAAGGAAATAAAAAATAAGGGAGGATGAGAGTTTGGTGAAAGAAGGATATAAAATTTTAAAATAATAAATGTAGGCACCGGGTCAAACCAAACCAGACCATCTAGTTTGAAGAGCCAGCCCGAAGACCATATGACCCGATGTCTAGCCCGGTCCAGTCCAGTCTAATTTTGTGTTTGGATTGCTTTCTTTTGGGTTAGACTGGACTAGGTTTCCTTGGGTTAGACTGAGTTACCTAGACCACTAGGTTTTTTGCTCATCCCTAGTCTAAATGTTATGAAGGGTTATGAAAGAGTTAGAAGACGGTTATTTCTGAAGATTGTTATGTTTTGTCTTCACTGATATAAGTGTTTGGAAGACGAATCATTTGTAAGTATTACATGATAGTTGTTTCTTAATAACCGTCATTTTTGTCACTAAATAAATGGCAATTGTTATCTACTACTGTTACTTTTGTGTTTTCACAAATTTCAGCTCGCAATACATGTCACATAATTAACTGTTATATTTAAGCATTATATATCCTTGTGCGACCTCTGCCTCAACATACATAATGTTTATTAGCTGTAACCAGGTGTTATAAATGCCCACATCTGTAGGAGTGAGAAAAAATATAAAATTTAAACCGGTTGACCCATTCAAAACTCTTGATTGGACTTGTCAAGGAATTGATTCACCCATGCAAAGGTTTGACTGGTTGATCCAAGTTATGTTTAAATACCAGGACTATTATCCATTTTTATATTATATTAAGTTACAAAAAGCAATTTAAAATTTTAGATAAATTTTGAATCAGAGATAATTAAAGTTTAAATGAAAATCACAAAATCAATGTATTTAAGATAATACTATTAAATATTTATTATTCACAAAAAATTGAGAGACGACATTAAAAAAGAATACATGGGTGTTTATAAACTTCTAGTGAGTTTGACCATTTCTATGTGTGAAAATTGTAAGAAATTTATTGTAAATGATGCTAATGAAATGGGGGAACTCAATGGAAATTTTGTAAATGCCACTATATAGCTATTAGTGTAGTAAATGTCTTAAAACATTACCGTTGTATTTTTATGACGGTTAAATTGCATTGTTGAAATAGGGAAACTCGACGAAAGTGTTAGTAAATGATTTAAAACAGGGTGCTTTACTTGGATATTTATGTTATATATTATTTTACAATAACTTCACTAATTGGCACTACTACAAAAAACACATTAAGTAGCACTTATTTTTAAGAATATTATAGCGCTTGGGAAGTGCTATAGCTTTCAGCGCCATAAAAGAAAATTATGACGCTTCTGCAATCTATAGAAGTGTCATAGCTTGTTTCTTTTTTTAAAGGGTAAAGGTGCAAAAATAGCCATGAACTTTGTTTAAAGGTGCAAAAAGAACCATGAACTATGTAAAATGAGGCAAAACCGTTAAATATGACCGTTGACCGTTAACATATTTAACGGTTTTGCCCCATTTTACATAGTTCATGGTTACTTTTGCTACAAAAAATAGTTCATGGTTATTTTTGCACCTTTAAACAAAGTTCATGGCTATTTTTGCACCTTTACCCTTTTTTAAAAAAGAAAAATAGCTTCCAACAGCGCTTCCTCAGAGAAGTGTCATAGGAAGTGTGGCGTTCCTATGGCGTTTCCCCGGTAATATGACTTCCTATGGCACTTCTCCAAAGAAGCATCATAGGAAGTCTTTTTTAAAAAATAATTATAATTTTACATAATTGTTTCCTTTTCCTAGTGAAACCCTCTGCATTTACCATCAAAATTCATAGCAAAATGAACAAAATCAAGCCAAAATCAAACCAAATTAGAATGAAATAACTTGAAGTAAATAACTAATTCATAAAATCACTACTAAATGTATTTAATTACAACAATTGTAATGTATAATTAATTTTAAGTGAATAAACACACATATAAAATCAGGACAAATTTTAACTTAAAAAAAGAAGAAAAAGTGCAGGCTTAAGCTTCTGTATATAAAAAAAGACTTACAAGCTAGGGATTTTATGTATGAAATTGAGAAGATCGAGAAAGGAAAAAAAATATGTGGGACACCAAACTTTGTATTACAATGGAAGTGGAGGGATCAAGGGAACTTCTACTTGCTGTAGTAAATTAAAAGAGAGGAGGGAGTAGTGGGGACAATGGTGACAACTTCAAATCAGAGAGAATGAGTGTGGATCGTATTATATAGGAAGAGGGGAGTGGGAAGAATGATAAGGAAAGGTAGTGAGTGGAGACGAAGGGATAAGGAATGGGAACCAATGGAGTGGAGATTTAGGATAAGCTTCTGGAAAGTGGAGATCTGAGGGCGTACGAAGAAGAACATATATGGCGCATTGGGCAAATTTTTTAACAAAATTAAGCCTTGTATGACGCTTGCTCAAACAAGGGCCATACAAGACTTCAAGAAAGCTTTGGCATTTGCCTAGACAAGCGCCATAGCTTTCCTTCATTAAAAACAAAAATTAAAAAGGGCCTTTAATGGCGCTTGATTCACCAAGTACAAGCAAAGACCAAAGCCTTTAATATTAAAGGTGTGGCCTTTAATCCATTAAAAAGGCTAAGGCCTTTAATGACGCTTTGTTCACCAAGGCCATTAAAGGCCAAATTTTTTTTTTAACAAATTTAGTAAAGGCCATTTCTTTCTTTCTTGTTTTTAATGCCACACTTGTGGTTCCAAGTTATGATGCTTGCTTAGCAAGCGTCATAGCTAATCTTATTTTTTAAAAAAAAAAAAATCAAGGACTTGTATGGTGCAACACTATATAAGATGTCACTGTAACCTTAAATATTTTAAGGCTATTGTGAGGTCAAAATATTCAAAGGGCCTTAGAAGACACTTGGAACCACAAGTGTGGTGTTAAAAATTAAAAAAAAAAATTAAGAAATGACATTTCCTAAGTTTATTAAAAAAAAAAATTTGGCCTTTTATGGCGCTTGATTCTCCAAATGTCGTTAAAGGCCACCTCTAACGGCACTTGGTGAACCAAGCGCCACTAAAGGCCAAGGCCTTTAACATTAAAGGCGTGGCCTTAATGGATTAAAAATGCCAATTTTTTTTTAACGAATTTAGAAAAGGCCATTTCTTACTTTTTTTTTTTAAATTTTTAACTCCGCACTTGTGGTTCCAAGCACCTTCTAAGACCCTTTGAATATTTTGACCTCACAATGGCTTTAAAATATTTAAGATTACAATGACATCTTGTATAGAGTTGGATCAAGTAAGCATCATATAAGTCCTTGATTTTTTTTTAAAAAAATAAGATTAACTATAGCGCTTGTTAAGCAAGCGTCAAAGCTGACCCTTTATTTTTTAAAAAAGAAAAATAAAGGCCTTGTATGGTGCTTGTTTAGATAAGTGTCACACAAGCCTAACATTAGCTATGACACTTATAATAGGAAGTGCCATAGCTTCTATCTTTTTTTTCAAAAAAATAATAATTATCTATGGCACTTCTTTAAGAAAGGGTCATAACAGTGGCGCCACTAAGTCCCTTTTTTGTAGTAGTATGGCTTGAAGGCTCAATACTTAGTAAGGGCTTGTTTTATTTTGTTTTTAAAAGCAATTATTTTTTAAAAAAAACAAGAAAACTAAAAAAAACTTATTTGTTAAAATGTTTTCGATAAGTTGTTTTAAAAATTAAAAAACAAAAAGTTGTTCTTAAACACTAAAAAATAAAAATAGTTTTTATTTGTTTTCTTCTTTTTTATTTTTTTTTATTTTTGAGATCATCACCAATCCACTATCGACACCACAATACTGATGACAATCATCACCACATTATCACCGGTGACAGCCGTACCACATCAATTGAAAACAAATTTTTTAAAACAACTATCCAAACAAAATTTTTTTTTTGTTTTCAGAACTTGTTTTTAATAAAACTTTACAAAACTGTTTTGGAAACCCCAAATTACAAACAAAAACATAAACAAACAAGCCCTAAAGCTTTTGAGATCCAAAGGCCTTGTTTGGTACAAAGCACTGGGCAGAGATTGAAATTGAGTTAGGGATTGGCTCAAATTATGTTATTTGGTATGAAAGATTGATGATAACTTGGGATTGAAAGTACCATAAAAGTGGGATTGCTGTAAAACTACCTCCCTTTGGAATTGGTGAAGCAATGCTGGGAAAAATTTGGTACACAATTATCCTTTTTATAATAGTTTTTATATCGAAGTACCCTTATCCTATTCCTCACATTGACAATCGATCTCTCTCACTTCTCCATGCTCATCTTCTCCCCCATCTTTGTCATCTTCATTCACCTTCTCTATTTCCGGTCATCTCTCTACTCTCCAATCTCAAATCCTTGTCGGCAATGACCATCGTCCCTTGTCTCTCCCCCACTCTCTAATATGTTCTTCTTTGACATCGACATGAAAATCTCCCTGGGTGTACAATTATGGTTTACAATCTTCGTTTTAGTTGGATTTACCTTTAAATTTCTCTTTTAATATGTTGAATAATCTTTGGGAATCTCAACCACATATTTGGTTCTTTGTGAATTAACAAATTTGCTTTTAAATTTTTGTTCAATATGCTATTCTCTATATTCAATTTTCACGTATTCAAAATCCCAACCTTCGGTACTATATTTTATATTAATATTTACTCACATTGAACATATGTTAGAAATATAAATCTAAGATACTATTATTATATTTGAATTGATGGTATTAGATAATATTTATATCAAATATTATCAAATATAAAAGTATTTTGGTTTTTCTATACGAATTTAGGATTTCCTACATCTTTTTATGACACAATCAATCCATCATTTTGTAATTCAGTTAAAAAAACAAAATCTAAAAATATTACTAAAATGCTCAAATGTTGAAACGATCAGTTGTGGAGAAGATTGGGTTAGGGGGTTTAGGGTTAGATGAAGGATATTATTGGACTTTCATAATTTTTGGTAGATTATAAAATAAAATTAATGAGAGTATTCCTATCAAATATTTCTTGCTACCAAACATAATTTAATAGCACCAATCCCATTTCCTGGCCCACTCCCACTCTCAATCCTAATTCCACTCCCAATCCATCAAAACTCAAGCCCACATGCCAAACAGGGCCAAAGGGTTGTAGGATCATATCTCACATTGGGATGGTGGTTGGGGCTTTTTTAATGAAGGGCAATATAGTAAGAACATACATATTTCAAAATTCCATTTTAGGCTTGAGTTTGTTCATTGATGAGTAACGTACAAAACCAATGCTACTCTACCATCCTAGAATGAAAATCAACATAATCTTAAAAAAACCCAGCTGGCGTATGGAAGAACTAGCCTCGTGTGTGATTTGAAGTGCCTCCTTCGCGACTTGATCAGCCACTCTATTCACTTCTCTTTTGCACCAACTTAAAGTTGCTTTCCATTCCTTCTCTAACCATCCACGAATCTCCGTGAGCAAGTCTGCCTCTGGATGTTCATCACTCCATCCATCACTGATGAGTTCAACAACCCCCAAACAATCAGTTTCGATTACAATCTTCCTCAATTGAAGATCCCATGCTCTTTTTAAACTCCATAAAGATGCCCAAAGTTCAACATTTAGACTATTTTCTCGACCAAAATTGACCATAGAACCTCCTAACGCTGCACCTTCATAAGCTCGTGCCGCACCCCCGCAACCAATGAACATTCCATTCTCGATGCATGCACCATCTACATTCAGTTTAATGCACCCGACATAGGCAGTTCTCCAACGTTCCTGTGACAAATCATCAGACTACCTGTTGTAGAGACCTATCGACCAAGATAGTAAAGCAAGGACTTGCTCATAAATCTGATTCGATCCTCTAGCCTTCGATTCAAATAGCCTTGCATTCCTATTCAACCAAAGTTGTCTGGACATGATGGCAAAACAAGCCCCACACTTGGAGCCTTTAACTGAAAACGAATGCCACAAGTTCCACTCTAACCAACAACCATACTCAATGAAAGAGAAGAAACGCGCGAGATCGTAGTTCGGCTGGTACAATAGTTACCAGCATACTTTAGCAATTGTGCGATCCCGAATAGCATGCAAGATTCCTCTCGACCACCATTACATAGACCACACATGTCAAAACCCCGCAATCCATGTTTTGCCTTGTTATTGCTCATAAGCAACCTACCGCTCCCACAAAGCCATAAGAACATCTTACATCGCTGTGAAACCAGTAGCTTCCATAAACTATACTACATACTTTGACCACAATTAGAGCCCTACCTACACAACTAGTTGGAACCAGCAGACTTGACTAAAAATTATCTGTTTGAGGATCATCTTTAGATGACACGGTCTTCTGCATTACTACGAAGTCTAGAACTAAATATTCAATATCATTCAAGGTCATGGGAGGCAAGAAATCAGCGAATTGACTCCAATGCCAACCCCTAATGCTGAAATGTAGTCTAACACTCTAATTTCTTTAAATTTCCTCAGTGATCTGTTGAAATTCATAACAATTGAATTTCTTGTAATTCAAAAGCCAATAATCTTCCTAAAATTTCACTTGCTGACCATCTCTCAGTCTCCAACCGATACCATTCATAGTTTTACTCCATATGTTCTTAATTCCCTGCCAAGTTTGAGAGCCACTATGTTTAGTTCCTATCTTTGGAAGAACATCCTCCCCACACTTATATTTTTCCTTCATAAATCTTTACCCTTGAAGAATCTCTGCATTTCACAACCCCTAACCCAACTTCATCAAAAAAGCAGTATTCTACCGTTGAGCACTTCTAAGACCGAGGCCAGCTTCATTTTTATGTTTAGAAGCCTCCGCTCATGACACCAAATGTATTTTCTTATTTGCACCCTGAATGCCCAACATGAAGCTACGACAGTTATGGACAATTGCATCACACACATGTCGCAGTAATAAAGTCGATTGCATAGAATAGGTAGAGATAACAGTGAGCATAGAAGAGATGAGCATGTTGCCATTGACAAAGTATTGACCTTCCAATTGGTTAAGAGCCCATGCATTTTATCTAGAACATATTGATAATTCTATTTTGATACATGCTTATGTAAACTGGAACACCCAAGGGCTTACCCAGATTCGCGGTAGAGGTAAAATGCAAGAACGAACATATCTCTTTTCGATGAACATGATTCACATTAGGCTAAAAGAAAATTCTAGATTTAGAAGCATTCATCTTTCTCTTGATGCCATGCAAAAGCCATCAAGTCAAGCCTTGATTAACCCCATTTGTTCTAAATTAGCTTCAGCAAATAGAATCAAGTCATTAACAAAAAAACAAGTGTCAGCTAGTAGTCCCACAATTTTTGAGACAAAATGGTAGCTAGTGTCCCAACCTTACTACATTTTGAATAAGATGAGAAAGTTTTTTTTCCCATAACTAGAACAAACAAATAAGGCGAGATCAGATCCCCTTGACGGATACCCCTATTAGAATAAATGTAAAGCCCTTCATGCCATTTGAAAGAACTTGCATCTCTATGAATTATATTATCCCCTTGTCTCTTTAATTACCTCATAGACTAGAATGATATTATCAGAACTCTACCGACCTAGGGCAAAACTAAACTAGTTAGGAGCAAACTACAAGAGGCATGATTTATCCAATATGTTCGCATGAAATGCACTTGCTATTTATACAAATAACCATGGAAGGGTCTCTGAAAATATTTTTCACCAACTCGAAAAACGAGAGACCTACAATCTCCCATTGACTTTGATAAAATAAAGGATTCAAACTATCTGGACTAGGTGCTTTAAGGGCTGCCATGCTAAAAATGGCTTGCTTTGTTTCATGCTTCAACACCTCAGCCCCTAATAATTCCAACTTTTCACTTGGAACCATTGGAAAGCTACCACCAAAATCCACTGTAGCAACATCATTTGATTCAGCCATAAATGACTTTTCAAAAAAAGTTGTCCCATCATGCCATAGTTTATCTTGATCATAACAGCACTCCCCATCCTTACCTTTTAATGCTTCAACATTTTTTCCCTTCTCCTATGACCAGTAACCCTATGAAAATATCTAGTGTTTTTATCCTCATGATGGTACCGATTGCAACGAGAGCACTGCAACCACATAATATGCTCCTGCATTTTGCTCCTGCATTAAACACCCTCCAAATCACTCCAAGTTTCCCGTCAATTATGATCCTAGTAGGAATCCTGACATTTATCACTATTAAGCCGTTCAAGCTTAGTCAACAGTGCCGCTTTCCTCCTATTAATGTTACCAAAGACATGTTTATTCCACCCCTACAGCCTCTTTCTTAAAAGACTCAATGTTTTGTTCCTAACTTCATAAAAGTCTCCAATTATTCTTAACCAGGTTTGCAAATTCCTCATGAGTAAGCCACTATTTAAAGAATCGAAATGGTCTATCAAATGGTTGCTGGGTTTCACTACCATTAACTTTTAACTGCGGCCAATGATCTGACTTTAGTTTTGGTAAGTGTAGTACTAGTGCCGTTGGAAAACCTTCAGACCATTGAGAATTAACTAACACCCAATCTAGTTTGCCATAAGATTTGCCTCTACGACATGTAAACCAGTCCCTAAAATGTAACTTATGATCGACATGCCACTATTACTGAACCAGTTCGGAAATTCTGTATTTTGGTCGTGGTTGCTCCTTAGCTACCAATACATGTTCATCCATGTTTAGCATTGCATTAAAATCTCCACCAATACATCACCTTCTCAATCCTTGGCTCTCTAGACTTCTTAGCTCATTCCAAAGAGTGCGCCACAGTGAGCAGTTTGGGTGACCATAAATAATTGATAAATCCCATTCATCAACCTCTCGTTGGTTAAACTTTCCATGGAGAACCTGAGAAAATTTGTTTATAACAATAAAGTCAACTCCTTTTTGTCCGACGAGAACCGAATGTCGTCTCTCAATCCAATCGCTTTAATCACTTCAAATCACCAGAAGCCAGTTCTTCTTTCTAACACATTGACTTTCTGGTTGCTTTGCCTTGGCTCCAAAATATCTAGCAAATCGAAATGATACTACGTCACATTTCCATCAACACCTTTAAAATGGCTTCCCCCCACACCCCTTGAGGTCCAAATACAAATATTTAAACCTATAAGAAACTAATAAAATAGATATAGATAGCTCAACAACGATCAAACCCCATCACGTCTTGGGTCTCAGCAACAAGGCTTACAACGTCATTCTCATTGGAATGAACCAAGAAATCCCCGTCGTGGCGCAAATATGGATCTAATGGGTTATTTTCATCCTCCATAATGTCGTCCTATGAATCATTATGTACCTCTCCATTTATAGTCGGGTCGACGTTATGAGTGATTAGTTCTCCTTTTGTGGAGTCTCGGATATTATAGAGTCATTAGTCAGCTCCATATTTTTTTGACTTGAGAGGCCTAAGCAAGATTTAGCTTGCTAAAGAACTCCCATATCCCCTCTCGAGCCCTTTTAGGTGTGTATTTTGATTAGCTTTTAAAGAATAATTTTTACAATTTAAAGAATAAAGACGAATTATGTCTCATATTATAAAAAAGGATTTTTAAAACCACAGTTTCATAGTTTCCAAACACTTCATAAGGTTGCAACCCATTGCGAATAGCTCCCCTTTGTTGTTGCCCATTCATTTGTTTTAACTAATTACCATTCTTCTAGACAAGAAGCCCACCAACTAAACCCAACTTCTAAGCATGAACCCAAATCATTCTCCTTACCAGTCACTCGAGATTCATTTGCCTTATTAGGAATATCAACCAACGGCAATCACGCCTCAGTCTCATGCAGCAAATCTTCCCCATTAACTTCCTCTCCCACATTTAACTCACTGAACAGCAAATCTCTCACTCCTATATGGGATCCACTCAGTAATCTCGCCTACCTTCATGTAATTGCCCAAACTGACCCCCTACTGGTGATTCTAACGTGGCCGATGAACCACCATCCAGGAATCATACTTGACACCAAAATCCTTCTCCTTCTCTGACACCACATTGCGTTCACTAACCTCTTCTCTTCTTTTATTTCTACGTACCACTATCCTTGCCTCTTTTCTAGGATCTCTTTGCAATTTAGTTGTACTACTAATAAGTCCAGTGGTAAAAGAGGGGCCCTTAAATCAAGTTCGATCAAATCTGAGCAAATTGACCCTTTTTCTAGTGGAGGGTGTTCATGTCAACCTTAAGGACTTTTACTACTTGTCAACCCCATATGTAAAGAACTCCTTTATCATAATAATCCAACGGCAAGAATGGTACACGAATCTAGGCTACAATCTTGTTAATCTCCACCTCATTTGAAACTAAATCATGCTTCCACAGCTGTACTGTGAGATAATGACCGAAAATAAGCCACGATCATATTTTTCTTCACTCATGAACATCACAACAAAGAACCCCGGCCCTACGTCAATAGTATCAACATTATCATAGTTGCTGCACTTTCGCCTATATATAAATAGCATCAATCATTTGACCCAACAACTTAACAATCAGTGCATTCTGCCACCGCTTCGCCAAATGTCGATTCTCCTCTAAAGGAATAATTGTTGTAAAATATAAGTGTTTGAGTGGGTGTGTCAAAGAAGCTAGTCCCACATTGCTTGGGAGTAAGAGGTCACAAGCCTATATATATTACTTTACTAACTTGGGCTTGTAAAGAGGCCTAAAGGAGTGGTGGGCTCACGTGCACACAACAACAGGCCACCAGAAGGCAAACGTAGTTGAAATCCGGCAATTTCCCCACCCCCTGCGCGTGAATAAATACGTGGTACTGGCACTTTTTGTGAATTATTTTTTGCTCACCGAAAATATTATTTTTAGATGATAAAAATAATATTAATTTAGGCTTGCCGAAAAGTCACTATATTTTGGGTTTAAAAATTCATGACCCTCCGTGACTGGAAATTGCTGATGGTCCGGCGCTTCGTCAGGAGACCTTCCCGTTCGCAACTCACAAGGCTTGTCTGTTCGATGGTGCCTCTCCGGTCTCAACGGACGTATTGTCCGGGTTCCTTCGTGACCGATGGCTCTTCATGAAAATGCCTATAAAAAGAGACACAGGCAGGGTGCTCAGTACACAATGATCTCATCTCCCCTCCTCTGTTCAGTATTTTCTGCCTGTCGTTGCCATTATCTTCCGCCAGTTCTGTGGCCTTGATAAATCAAGAAGGGTCTGTTTAATCCTGGGGGGTGCCGCTTCCTCTCTGCCGGTGGTTGCGGAATAACTCTATAGGATAGTGTCCTCGGACGCGACTCAGATCATCCGTTCCATTCCTTACAGGTTGTTGTTCGTCTGTTCCTCCGGTTGCCGTGATTGTCTTCAATAATAAGGTTCAAACCCTCATCTATCATTGCCACTTCAATCCTATTTTTCCAACGACCCTCACTCCACCAATCTACCTCTTCCTCTACTCCCTTAGACCCCCTCGTCATTGCCTCCTTAAAGGATTTCCACCTCGTCCCCAAACTCTCTACCTTCCCTACGCCATACTTATCACCCTCCTTACTCGATGGCCCGTCATGCTTCCATTTCTCATCGCCAGGAAACAAAATAAGTTCATTCGAAAATGAATCATCTCCTATGCAAACCTTTTTCTGGCTCCGGTCAAGCGCACCCCTCTCTTCCAGCGTCAGGGGCAGATCCTCTTGATCTCTCACACTCATTCTCTCTATGTTTTTTATTAGCCTTGAGTATTTATTTGGGATTTTGAAAATTGATATCACCTGTTTGAAATTTGGAATTTCAAATGGTATTTTTGCAAAATTTTTCTAAAAATTTATATAAAAAAATAGTTGGATTAATATAATGTTTGGTTCTTATATTTTATTTTCAGCTCATTTTAGTTGTGGTATCTATAGTTTCAAATCATAGATTTTGATCTCTCTAATTTCTTCCTATTAAAATCGTTAGTCCCAATAACTTAATAAGGACTTTGACAGTGTTAAATATGCTGATGTGTCACTAACACCGTCAAATATGATGATTTGACGAGCTGATGTGGCAATGAACGCCTTCCTGTACGCAGTTCCTGGAAAATTCAAAGGACCAAACTCATAATATGGTTCGCCATCAAATTGAAGGAGAACTGCAATTCAAACCAAACACACTTTTTGTAGTTTTCAACTCCTTTATTTCACTTCAAATCACTGGACTCAACACAGAAAAAAAAAAGTAAAACTTTACCTTGGCTTCATCTTGAGCGGAGAACGTACAATTTTCTCTCCATGAGCTAAGAACAAGCAAGGTATTCTTCTTAACCTCTTTCAACAGATGTGTTCGTAGCCTCTCATGGTTGGAAAAGCTCAAAGATATAGCTCTCAGGTCTCTATGCATGTCACCCACCAACACCTATATAGACCATTTTCCCAGGATTCCTCTAATGCTTATGGGATAGCAACATTCAAACAATTTCCCTTTGTTCTATAATATGTATCTCTTCAGCCCTGCATCCGCTGACACTAAAGCTGGTTCCCCAAACAACTTGGACTTTTAAATCTTACCATGCCTGAAAAACTGCGATGCAAGTTTTATGAGCCATACCAAGTTGTAAAACAGCACGTTGTAGTATAGTGAGGCTTCAAATAGCCATTGGTTACCCCAATAAAAGGCCGACACATTCTTCTAGGGGGAAGATATTAAGCATGGGTTGTTTTCTTCTTGTAAGAATTATTGGGCGTACCTGAAGTTCGACTGTTTATCTCTTATACCCACGCTAATCGGATCACAGTTGCGGAAGCGATTATGACGCACAACAAATACACCACGATAGGAAGAAGAAGAGATAAATATAGTAAAGGGAATGGGGAGTCAGTTTGACAGAGTTTCTGTATGTTATATCCAGTGTATTATAACTAAATCCCCTATATCTATTTATAGGTATCTATGCACCCCTTCCTCTTTTACTCACATGTCCTTCCATCAGAGAGACAAGATATCCTTTTGATTGAGAGACATATTATTTCGGTGAAACAATACCACTTGTAGAGTCATAATCTACCGATTAAACAACATGACTCATAATGTTTTAGGAAATATTACATATATCCACCCAATCATTTATATTATTTATACTTTGACCTCAATCCTATTGGGCTTGGGCCCAATCCACCAAAGGTGGACTAGGCTATTTTCCAACATCTCCCACTCACACTTGGTGGATTAGATATGTCTCTTTTCTTCCTTCTTTCATACTAGGTGCTTTGCCGTAACCGTGTAGGCATGATATCTGCATATATGTGTATGTACTAGAAATCTCCTTTATAGAGACCAGCACAAGACAACCTTCATTGTGTAGCTTAATTTTAATATTGTGCCTTAAAATATCCTAGATTCACTTATATACACTTTCACATGGCTAATCTAATCCCTTTTGAGTTAGTATAAAACTCAAATTGCCTTTCTAGTATGCATAGTATCCACACTTATGAAATTATAAAAATAATATCATAAAGGATATGTCTTAGACACTAGCATATTTATGTATATTTCAAGTAATCTTCTTTTCGCCTAGATATCACTTCAATATGCATCAGCCGCTTTCCTAACCTAATACCATAGATCGCATCTATCATGATCGTAGGGCATATGCTAAAGTAGCATACACTAAAGCACACCTCTGTGATATTGTCAAAGTCAAAGTCAAGAATTAGAAACTTCCTGGGACTCATACAACAATTAAGTAGGGATCTTCTTACTTGCTTCCCGTTTGCAGTTCTTAAGCACATACGGTATGAATCAATGCTACAGTGTTACTCTTACACCATAAAAGCGCACGTCGTTTTGCATTTTGTTGTTAACACTGTACAGACTTAAGTCTAGACACTCCCAGCATCTAAACCCAAATTCTTCCTTTCTACTCAGACGTCAATATTGAAGAATTTGTTATCTGGCTACAGGTATCATGGAATTGGATATCCATGATTTGATCCATATTTATGTTCATGTTTATGGATCTCATCTTGACATGCTACATTATTGTCAAGGCGACATAGTTTGTGTGTCTTTTCTACCATATTAGCATTTTAGCCGCTTTACTGGTGAACACAATTGTCTCATCTTTGCACACCCTTCCTGAGTGTCAAAGGTAGTTTCTCGTGTGAGAGAGACAACCTCACAAGCCTGTACGACATACTAGACATTGTATACTTTCACACAAACATTTATACTAATAATGATAGGTACTTCAATTAATCATAAATGTAATAAAGTCTAACATTTTACATTTTACGTACACCAAGTGCCCTTACATGTTTTTCAAATGTTTCCTTGGCAATCGGTTTGGTCAGGGGATCAGCAACCATACTCTTGGTCGAAATATGTTGTACAACAATAATTTTATGTGTTATATAATCTCTTACAAAATTGTACTTGATGTCTATATGTTTAGTCTTACTATGATACTTGGGATCTTTAGTATAGGCTATGGCTGCAGTGTTATCACAATGCATTAATACTGGATTAGTACTCTCATTGCCAACCCCAAGATGTTCAATAAACTTCTTCAACCATAAAGCCTCTTGTGCAACTGCAGTGCATGCTATGAACTCGACTTCTATAGAATGTAAAGCAATACATGTCTGCTTCTTACTACTCCAACATATGGCACTATTATTCAGTAAGAAAGTATAACCTAAAGTCGATCTTCACTCTTCCTTATCTCCACCTAAATCAGCATCGGAGAATCCAATCAGGCGTAGATCGCTTCCTTCGTAGCATAGTGCATAGTCATATGTGCCTTTTAAGTATCTCATGATTCTTTTAACTGCTTTCCAGTGATGCTCACTTGGGTTGAACTGGAACCTACTTACCAATTCTACCACAAAGTAGATATATGGCCTTGTACAAATCATTGCGTACATTAAACTACCAACAGCACTAGCATAGGGAACTTTCATCATTTTCTTTTTATTTGACTTAGTTTTGGGACATATCTTATGGCTTAAGGTTACACCAGAAGCCACTGGAGTATCCAAGGAATTGCAGTTGCTCATATTGAATCATTTGAGAATCTTTTTAATGTAATTTTCTTGTGAAAGATATAGGATTCTTTTTGAACGATCTCTTTGGATCTTAACTCCAAGTATATACTATGCTTCACCCATGTCTTTCATTTTAAAATTTGATGAAAACCATTCTTTAATAGCTATAACCGAGTTCAGATTATTTCCAGCCAATAGTATATTATCTACGTATAAGGATAATATAATAAAATTACCCTCAAACCGTTTAATGTAGACACAGTGGTCTTTTTCAATCATTTTGAAATCATAAGAGTTTATTGCTTTATGAAACCTCAAATACCACTATCTGGATGATTGCTTAAGTCCATAAATAGACCTTTTAAATTTACAAACTTTGTTCTCTTTTCCTTTTTCAATGAAACCTAATGATTGTTCCATATAGATTTCCTCATCCAGATCACCATTTAGAAATGTAGTTTTAACATCCATTTGATGTAATTCTAAGTCTAAACGGTTTACTATTGCTAGAATAATTCTTATAGAATTAAATCGTACCACAGGTGAGAAGGTATCTTCATAATCTATACCTTCTTACTGTGTATACCCCTTTGCAACTAATCGTGCCTTATACTTATCAATTGACCCATACACCTTTCTTTTAATTTTGAAAACCCACTCATTCCCAATGGCTTTTCACCCTTTTGGTAGATCAGCCAATTCCCAAACTTTATTCTTTCTCATTGAGTTCATTTCTTCATCCATTGCCTTTTTCCATTCATCTTTAGCAGGACTCAATAAGGCTTCTAGTACCGAATGTGGTTCATCATCCCCATTAGGAGTAACAATAAGTGCTTCACTTTCTATTTGGAAGCGTCTTTTAGGTATACTTTCCCTGTTACTCTTTCTTGTAGGAGCTTCTTGTCTTTGTCTTTTCTTTTGTCTAGGTCTTTGTGTTGACCTTTCTAAGCTACCACTTAGACCGACATTTTGGGATGATTCAAGCATACCAACATGTTCTATACTTGTTTGTTCCTATGTCTCATAAAGAGATATAGTGCAGTCAATGTCTCCCCTATTAGGAAATTCATTTTCTAGAAATGTAGCATCTCTAGATTCGATTTCAGTCACTGTTCCATCTTCATTTTCGCCTATGAAGACATATCCTTTGGATTGTTCAGAGTACCTTATAAAGATATATTTCTTTCCTCTATGACCTAACTTTCCATACTTATGAGAATTTTCATGAATGTATGCAGTTGACCCCCATGGTCTAAGGATACTAAGATCCAGCTTGCGTTTTGTCTATAACTCATAAGGTGTTGAAGTAACTAATTTTGAGGGCACACGATTAAGTATGAAGGTAGCACTCATTAAAACATCACCCCAATATGAAATTGGTAGATTTTCTTGTGCCATCATTGACCTAACCATGTCTAGAAGTGTTCTATTTCTTCTTTCAGCAACTCTGTTCTGTTGTGGAGTCCCAGGGATAGTTAGCTGCCTAATTATCCCTTTTTTTTCACAGAGCTCTTTAAATTGATTAGATAAATATTCACGTCCTCAATCAGTACATAATACTTTAACTTTATTGTCCATTTGATTTTCAACTTCAATTACGTATTGTCTAAAGCACTCAAAAGCCTTAGACTTATATATGATCAAATAAACATGACCATATCATGAATAGTCATCAATAAAAGTGATAAAATACCAAGCTCCATGCCTTGCCCTCACACTCATAGGACCGTAAATATCAGATGAATTATTTGTAATAGTTGTCCTGATCTGGTTCCCTTACCAAAAGGTTTTCTAGTTGCCTTACCTGCTAGACAACTTTCACTCAATGACATTTCCATATTAGATATGGATCCTAGCAAACCTTCTTTTGCTAGTTTAATCATTTTATTTTGATTAATATGCCCTAGTCTAGCATGCCAAATAGCCATATCAACAGTTGAATCAGAGGAAGTAGCAAAGCAATCTTGTATATTATAATCATCAATAGTATCCATTACAAAGAACTTCTTTGAAAGTAAAGCTAAACCATAAAATACAAAATTACAAAATATGTCTGCAACTTTATCATGAAAGTTTACATTAAACCCATAATTTACAAGACATTTTACAGAAAATAAATTTCATCGGATGTCAGGAGCATGAAGCACATCATGAAGGATCAAAGCCTTTCCATTACGCAAACTTAATTTGTAAGTTTCAATGCCTTTAACTTCAATCTTTACATTGTTGCCTACATAAAGGTACTTACATCTGTCAGGCAACTGACGGTATTCTACATAGGTTGCTCGATCCCTCGTCACATGGTCTGTTGAACCTGAGTCCAAAATCCAAGAAGAACAAATATTCTCTATTAGAAAAATAGTGCTAGAAACATAGGAAACATGTGAATTTACATAATTCACTAGTACCTTTTCACTCTCATTTCGCTCGGTGCAATCCTGTGCAAAATGACCCATCTTTTGGCAGGCAAAACATTTGACCTTCTTTAAGTCATTTATCTTCTTCTTCCCGCCCTTTTTTCCTTTCTTCTTGAATTCCCTTTTGCCTTTTACAAATTTAGTCTTGTCCTTCTTTCCATTCTTTTGGAATTTATTCCCCTTCTTGGAATCGGGTTTTGCATTAGAAGGACATGCACCCTCTGTGTAGTAGCTATGGCCAGAGGACTTGTATGCCTCCAAACGCTCATCCTCAAGTTCCAAGTGTTTAGTCATATCCTTAAAATTTTTAATGCCTTCATTATAGGTTAGATTAACTTTCATGTGCTCCCAACTAAATGGCAATTATCTTATCACTGCCTGAACTTGTTGTTCATCAGACACAGTATGCCCAACTTCCTTCAATTCTCTAATCATATTTGCCATCTCTCTCGGATGTTGTTTTATGGAAGTATTTGGCCTAAGCTTATACGTATCAAACTTAATAGTTAATCGTCTAAGCTTAAAGGTAGATGTACCACCAAACCAGTCTTTCAACACTGCCCATATGGCTTGCGCTGTTTCATTTTTCTCATATTCACGCATGAGGTCATATGCCATTGTACTCAGTAATGTAATTCTTGCAATGCTATTTTTCTTTTTCCAAGCCTCATAAACCTCTTGGTCTCTCCTGTGTTGGGTCGTATTCCTAGCAGCAGGTTGTGCTACAACTGTTGTTAGAGGTTCCATTGCCTCTTGTTCCTCCAAAATATATTGGACTTTTCGGTGCCGGATATCCCAATTGTCACCATTTAATTTGCCCCCTTTATTTAACTCAGTGATGATGTTCTTAGTTGCCATTTTCAATTCTGTGACAAATCTATTCCACTTTCAATTGTCTCTCCAAGGGAATTAAACTATTGAACATATCATTGACAATATATATATATATAGCACAACATAGTATACAATGTCCTGTACTTATATTATTCCTAACCAGAAAAAAATAGCAATACTACTAAATTCATAATCAGGAGTGTACTAAATTCATGATCAGGAGTGTATCTCCCATCACATAAATATTAGCAACATCACTAAAATTTTGTCAAGAATTATATATATGTACTTTAACAACTCCAACTTTTAGGACTAACAACTCCTAAAAGCTCCCACTTGTCAAAAACATATAATAATATAATGAATTATCAACTAAATCATGCTTCATAATAAGGCAATATTCTCTCTATAATATATGAAACCATGTTTATAACACAATTAAATATAACAGAAAAATATTAAAATCAATAAATGAATTTTAGAAGTTTCAAAATGGTTTAAAATAGGGGTGTTCAAAGTGTCCCGGTCCTGGTTATCCCGGCCCGGTCCCAGACATTTTATCTCGGGACTTTCCCGTCCCGGCCGGGACTGGGATCACACCTTGTGATCCCGGGAATTCCCGGTCCCTGTTTTTTTCCCTTAAAAAATAAGTTATTCTTTTATATTTGTATTTTTTACCCCATAAATTAAGTTATCATTTGATAAAATGTATATCACATATTTAGTTAGAGTTAAATCGTATATATTGTGATACTAATCCTAACTATATAATATATAAAGATAATAACAAAAATGATGAATGTGATAATAATAATATATTATTCTTCAACTCTAGCTCAATTTTTGTGATTTTTATGACTTTATTAGGTGTTAAATAATCATTTCAAACACTAGATTATAAAAAATTTAACTAATATAATTATATTATTGAAACCGAGAATTCCCGGTCCCGGTTATATTGGGAATTTCCCGGGACCAGGACCGGGAATGAATTCCCCGTCCCGGCTACCACCCGAGATGGGAACCGGGAATGGGTGATCCCAGTCCCGTCCCAGAATTTGAACACCCTTAGTTTAAAACATTCATAAACAAACTTAGAATATCATAAACATATATCAATTCACGTCTAAACTATTCATATAGCATATCATATTAAAGATCATGAATTTAGGGATTTTTAGGAGCAAACGGGGTCTCATTCAAACCATACACGCACCCCCACGTGCCGAAAGAAGCCAAAATATTTGAAAAAATAAAAAAAACAGAAAAAACACATGCACACAGTGGCACGTGTAAACCACGCTCCACCTTCCGACAGTTATCCAGCAACACACGCCGGATCATCAGCCTCCACGTGCCGAGCACTGTCGGAATGTGTCCACCACGTGTCTAAAGAATATGCCACGTGGCTTTTCTGCCAAAAATTTTTTTTTGTCATTTTTTTTGCTTAAGTTTTTTTTGCCTCACATATTGGGCCTGAAATAAACCCAAAAAAACCCCCTGTTTTTAAAAATCTTCGGCCCAGATACTCTTGAAAACAAAAAACATGTTTTTTCAAAACATAGAACGAAGTCATTTTGGAGGCTGGAGGTTATCTTCAACCTCCAGCCGGGTCGACCCGAACCGGTTGCAGTCGTGGGTCGGGTCCATTGACCCGAAACCTTCTCTCCTCCATATCTCCTCCGTCTGATGTCCGTTTTGTGCGTTCTTGATGTCCATTTTCATCATTTTTTCGAGTTCTACGCAATGGTACTAATTTCAAATCCTAATTCTTTGATTTTAAAATAAACCAAAGCTAAAAAAATTGCATTTTTCATGCTTTCTCTCCCTAAGTTCTTTTATTTTATGGTTCTAGGCTTCTATTATTTATTTTTACAAACATATAAGTAGGAACTGGAGAAAACTATATATATATATATATATAAGCATGAACCAAAACTATATATATATGGATGTACACGCGATCTGCGGTTGTCTCTGTTTCATTTATTTATTTATTTATTTATTTTTCGCATATGATTATATCTAGAGAAAGAATAAAAAATGCCGACCCCCACATATCACATAGATCAGGAAAAATAAAGAACCATATATATTCTCATACAAACTCCAATAAACTTTCTTTCAAACTCACGAAAGAAAATGAAAACATACACACACAGCAGGAAGCAATATGATAATATATTTATATATATATATTTGAAAAAATAATAATATGCACCTCATATTATCATAATATGGAGATCATAATCTTATACAGGTTTAAACCTGGTTCTAATACCATGTAAGAATTATTGGGCGTACCTAAAGTGTGACCGTTTATCTCTTATACCCACGCTAATCGGATCACAGTTGCGGAACCAATTATGACGCATAGCAAATACACCACGATAGGAAGAAGAAGAGATAAATATAGTAGAAGGAATGGGGAGTCAGTTTGATAGAGTTTCTGTATGTTATATCCAGTGTATTATAACTGAATCTCATATGTCTATTTATAGGGTTCTATGCACCCCTTCCTCTTCTACTAACATGTCCTTCCATCAAAGAGACAAAATATCCTTTCGATTGAGAGACATATTTTTTCGGTGAAACAATACCATTTGTAGAGTCATAATCTATCGATTAAACAACATGACTCATAATGTTTTTGTAACCCCCTCACCGTAATTACATCAGGATTACGAAATTTAAGTGAAATGGAGACCAATAAAATGAAATCAACAATTTATAATCCCTCAACGCGGGATAGGGTATTTCAAAAAAAATCAAATCAAAATATAATTAATCATGGTCTCACATTCACGGGCGGATATAACTACTTGAGAAATCAAATCACATACTAAATATCAGAGTGCGGAAACTAAAATCCCGACAAACCCCGAGTTAATTACATATATAACATGGGTTTAAGGTTCCCAAAATGGGGATTACATGTCCAAAATATTCATTTACATCTCATATACACTTAGTAATCCCAAAACCAAAACAAAGATAACCAACTACCACTAAGGTCACGGAGTAATCCTAACTACTCTTGGTTGTCCGCTTCCCTTTCGAGCCACTCGCCCTATCTAAAAAGGTTAGTCATTTGGAAAGAGTGAGATTCTAAAGAATCCCAATAGTAACAACTTGTTCATACCACACGTAATCACATAGCATGTAAACAAATCATCTCATAACAACAGCAATACGAATCACACTCCGCCCTCATCCCCTTTTACCGTCGGGAAGGCACACCGTCCTAACCCGAACCGTTGTTAGCGACTCAGGGACTATTGGCGTGGCAGTGCATACGAATAGCCTTACGGCTCACATATAGCCTTTCGGCTTTCACAATTGGCCCGTCGGCCTTCACAAATAGCCTTTCGACTCACATAATCACATCTAACACACCCTAACCTTATCCCTTTTTACCGCTGTGAAGGCACACAGCCCTTACCCAAACCGTTGTTAGCGACTCAGGGACTATTGGTATAGCGGTGCTTCCACGTTTTCACATAAACACATATATGACACCTTAACCCCATCCCCTTTTATCGCCGGGAAGGCACACGGCCCTAACCCGAACTGTTGTTAGGGACTCAGGGACTATTGGTACAGCGGTGCTTCCACAATTTCACATATCTTGCAACATACGAAATCATCACATCACAATGATATAGCACACATACAATGTATCACATAAGGTATAAAGAAAGAGTCACTACCTATATATTTCCTGACTGGCTCCGGTACCGTGGCCTCACGAGGGCGACAGATGTCAAATCCTATACCGAATTAGGAACAACCGATCAATCTTTTTTCCAAGTTCTTAATTTCATAATACACTTAATTGGTTATCATATAGGACTCTTTAGGTGGCTAATAGAGGCCTAAACATATGCCTAAAGGGTTGGAAGACACTACCCCAATGACCCTTTTTTTGAAGGCACAACACTGATTTCTGACAGCCTCACTAGAGTGAAGACGACCTCACTCGAGTGACGAGAGACTTGTGCTCGGGTGAGGACAACTCTCACCCGTGAGTGCTTGACAGAGAGCAACCTTCATGGCCAGGAAGTGCTCACATCACTCGAGCACCAAGCTCTACACTCGGGTGATGACCCCAATTATGCTCGAGTCCTCGAAAGTGCAACACTACGAGTGACAACCCGAGAGCACAAGCACACCAGAGGCACCAGCTCAGTCGAGCATGACACCCCACACTCGGGTGAGACAACTATGCTTGAGAGTGTCAGAGCACACTCTTGGCATCCACCAGCGAGTGAAGACCCAAGAGCAACCCCAGCTCTGGGCTCACACCATCACTCGAGCAAACCCAAGCTCACTCGAGCATGTTCTTCCCTCACTCGAGAACAAAGAAGTGCACTCGAGCCTTATTCAAAGAACCCAACCAAAACTCAAAGTAGCAAAGGGAAAATGCACACAGCACTCAAGCATAATCCTCCTCTGCTCGAGTGTTGTGCATCAGAGACCAGAAACGTAGAAAACATCAGAAAATACCAAATGATCAAATTCATACCCTATGGTTCCCAAACTCTACCAAAAGCTCATACACACTTAGCACCAACTAGGAAACACATTGGCCACTTCAAAAACACTCCCAAAACCAATTTGACCACAATCATACTCTTAGGTCTCTATAACATAACAAATATCCAATTTCCCTTAACACATTTCCAACACTCCAAACTAAATCCAATACTCAAATATCTTCATAATAAATCATTTCCAACATCAAACACCATGAAATCCATATTTTCAACATTTGGCATAACTAGGGCAAATTTCCAGATTTTCCCAACTTATCCAAAAATCACAAACAACATATCAAAATGCACTAAATGCCTACCTCTTCACTTTGCCAAATCCAGGATCTTGATTTTCCAACTTCTAATTTCGACCAACACAAAAATCAACACTATTTCAAAATTCTGAAACCACCAAGTTGAAGTTCTCAAAGAGATGAACAACATTAGAGAAGAGATTTAGGGCATTAGAGATCAAACAAAGCATCAAAATCTCACCTTTTCTTCTTCCTTTTCCCTTGATCACCGGAAACTATGGAGAAAGAGGAGAGAGAGTGGGAAATGGTGATATGATGCAAATGATGATGATGAACAAGCCTTCCTTCCCCTCCCATACACACTTCCACCGAATAGGAGAGAGAGGAGAGAGAGGAAAAAGTGCTATTTTGTTCTCTTGTGCTACATCCAATGGCTCACCAAATGCCACTTGTCACCATCCTACTCATTCCTTCATGAGCTCACAAAATCGCAAAACATAGGATTCTGACCCATAGTCAAAGAATCTCAACCCTTGATCTCCAATACCACACACATGTATACCAAAATCACATCACATTAATTCCAAAAGCGCTTAATTACACTAATTACAATAATTATCAGAGTCATTAGCCCTAATCACAAATAGGGATATTACAGCTTAAGGAAATATTACATATATCCACCCAAGCATTTATATTATTTATACTTTGACCCCAATCCTATTGGGCTTGGGCCCAATCCACCAAGGGTGGACTAGACTATTTTCCAACACTTCTAAAGAAGAAGAGGAAGGAGGAGGGATATAATATAACAGAGAGGTGTCAAGGGTGAGTCAAACATGGAGGTAGGCTTGTCTGATGTAGTGGTGGTGTATTCCATGCGTATAAGTTCTAATATCTCTATGTTCTAAGCAAAAATAATACAAGGTGGTGATGTTTCCCATGGGCTACTAGGCTTCCAAGCATCATTTATAATCTCAACATAATGTTGCACCATAAGCAAGCCGAAGAAGCCATGATTCTGAAAGAAGTCTGAGGGGGAAGGGGGCGACAAAGTTGTTTTCTTGTTTAAATGTTTTAAAATTATAAGTTTACAATTATTTTGCCACATCAGCTTGTTCACGTCACTATATTTGATGGTGTTAGTGACACGTCAGTATATTTAACACTGTCAAAGTACATTTTAAATTATAGGTATTAATGGTTTTAACTGAAAGAGACTAAAAGGACCAAAACCTATGGTTTGAAATTATAGATATTAAAATCAAAATAAGGGTAAACTATAAGGACCAAATATTATATTAACCCAAAATAGTTCTAATACTTATAACTTCAAACTTTTAACTTGCCATAAAATTTCTTATTTCTTATTTCTTATTATATTATCAAATTTTATATTTTATATTTTTTGTAACATTGATTGAAACTTATTTTTTTTTCAAGTTTTTTTAATGGCTAATAACATATTTTAGTCACATTTTTGTTCATCAAGATGTAAATTTGAGGGATTATACAAATTATTAAAATTTAAAGTTTATAAATACATATTTTTATATAAATAATTATTTTTTATTTGAATAATTTAAAAAGGGAAAAAGATAGAAAAAGAACTTTGAATTTGCAAAATTCCAAATCAGGTATTTTCTAAAAAATGAATTGTGAATTGCTTATCAAGTTTCACTATTCCCTTATCAACTTTTAGTAACAAACCTGATTTGGGATTTTGCAATTTAAAAAATTTTTTCCTGTATTTTTCTCATTTAAAAACCCCTCCTCCCATAGGGGTGGAGAATCACACACCCATCCATATTTAGTAACATGGCGTTTAGGGTGAAGCCATAAATCCATGTCCTCCCTATGGGAGGAAATATAAGGTGTCAATTAATTTATAAACTCCTAACAGATACAAACGTTTATAAGCACATTCAAGTCAAGTATATATCTATTAAAAATTAATTAAATTTTCAATCATGTTTTTATAATTATGTTAACTAAATTAATCTTTTGTACCAATATGAGAAAAAAAATTAAATAAACAAATATTTGAAAAAAAATAAAATTAAGCAAAATAAAAATAAAACTCTTAAATAATTCAAACAATTTTAATCAACATTAAGAATCAAGAATGATGAAGGTTTAAAATTTTAAATCAAATTTATTCTAAATATAATAGAGGTTAGACTCTAAAATATCCATTTTACACACCAGTGGCATGGAAAAATGTGTTGACAAGCTTTACGCAGCTATTTCCTCCGTAAAATAATATCAATGCAAGAAATCCATGGTTTTCGTAAGATATGATATATTTCCCATACTTTATATAATTACATGATTTCATAATTTATTCTAGAGAATTCATAATTCATAATTTATCCATACAAATGCAATCAGCTAAGTTAACAACCATAAGCTGTGAAACACAGAATCAAACATCTTCAGGTCACATGAACTTATGTTTTAGAATATAAAACAATTTTTTATTTTTAATTTCAAGTTTGAAAATAAAAATAAAGCATTTTTTTTTATTTTCAAATTTTGTAACTTTTGTCAGAAGATAAAAATTTAAAATGATTTTATAATTATTTCTTAGATATCATTTTAAAGGGAATATTACTAATAATTTGGAAATTTTAGTTGACACAATTTCCAATTTGATGCTTAGAATTTGATTTCTTTACGAACATATATATATATTAAAAATATTCAAGCCTATCCTCCAAGTTGCAAAGCGAGATGTCACTGTAGTTTTACCGTGCGGCGATGCAAGGTGAACCCAAAATTTTAGAATTAATGATGAAATTTACAACTCCAATTCCATTCCACTTGGGAATTCGTAATTATTCTTTACAATGAGCGGTAGGGGCTCACATGGTGAGAATTCTTAGTAATTCCAGCAACTAACAAATTAAAATGAAGCTAATGACTTTGTAATAGCTTAGTGGCATGAAAGTTTTTCGAAAGTCATAGATTTGATCTCACTTTTGGCCTCGAACTGTTAGTACGTTCCCTCTAAATAAAAACAAAAAAACTCGGTTGTAAGGAGACTGAAATTTATACCTTTCCACCGCATTGGGAATTCATATATAATTAAGCCATAGAGATCGGAGCCTCATATACAGAAGGAGAAAGGAAACTATAAGAAGTAGTAAAACGTATAAATAAACTCCTTCACATAACACTTAAATTCGGAATCACTAATCAAATATAAGAAGCTGAGTAATTTCTCAGCAGCCTGATCCTGGTCTGGTGTAAGTACCGCATGGTTGGCTTGTACTTTTCCCATTTCGTGAGCCAATGCAGGTCGTGTATTGGGTATTTGGAGGACAATCCACAGCAGGCTTATTCCTGTTCCCTGTACCCCCAGTCCCCGCCTTGCTGACATCGAAAAGCATTCTGGCTATGTGGGAGTTCATCTGGAAGTCGGCAACCTCGTCCTCCAAGTTGCTGCCGCCGCCGCCGCCGTAAAGGCAGTTGATGACGGAGCCGCTGCATGAGGGGGAGATGAAGCTGCCGTTGACATTCCCTGCTGAAGTCGCCCTGCCTTGATTTGCATGGTGGATTAGTATGATCATCCACACGAGCAAGATTGGTGAGAGTCCCTTCTTCATTATGTTCTCTCTCCTCAAGGGCTTTTTTTTTTCCCGTGTCTCGTTTATTCAAAGGCCAAGGCTCATTAATAAAGCATTCGGGAGACGCACCAACATGTAGTTCCCCATTTTGTTTTATTTTTGAGAAAACGACATAAAAAGAAACTTCAAATTATAAAATCTCAAATAATGTATTACCTAATGAGTTGTGAATTGTTCATCAAATCTTATCATTACCCAATCTATTCTTGGTAAAAAACTTGATTTGAGATTTTACAATTTAAAAATTCTTTTTCTATCATTTTCCTTTTTGTTTTTGTCCCCATTTTATTCATTTTAGTTTCTCGTCCACTAACTTTGGAATCAAGGGTATGTGGAAAAATTTTTTTTTTTTGTCATTTTAGTTTCTCGTCCACTAACTAATGATTATCGCGATTAATTCAATACCAATGATCTCTCTTTTTTTTTCCCATTTTATCTTACTTTATATTTATATCAAAAGAGAAAGAGATGCTTTTACTTTTTACCACAAATTTCATTTTATTATAAGGCCACATTAAAACAGTGAGATCTAACAATAATGTGATACTATTTGATTGGTACATTTAGCAAAGGCAGTACCATCCATATTCAACACTACCTCAGTTCCTCCCTTCTCAGTCTGCATTACCATCATCTTGAATAAGATATCCCACTACTGCTTTATCCCACCACTAAAGATGAAATTAGAAAAAATTTAAATTATAGATTATCATTAGTGGCAGAAACATTTTTCCCATCCGCTTTTTTACACTGGTTGTTGCAGAGATGGAGTGACCTAAGACATTTTTGTAAATCAACTATGTGACTTTTGACTATCTATGTAACACCCCAAATTTTATATTCACCAAAAATATATTCTAATAATATGAATAATTCAATAAAATGGTGAATATTTATGAACTTTGGATCTTATGAATTTTGAAATATTCATATTCATAAGAAAATGGGTAAGTGAATTCAAGAATTGAATTAGATTATAAAGGTATAATTTTGCCAATTTAGCCCAAGATTAATTATTTTCCAATTAATTGGAGTTAATTTCAATTAATCAAGGAAAATAAAGGAAAATATATAAATTGAATATTCTTAGTTGAATAAATTGAGATTTGTGGAATAAAGTAAAAGCTCTTTTATTGGTGGATATTTAGGAGAAGGGAAATATTTACTTGGAAGATAAATATGCCAAGTGGCATCATCTAAAGCCAAGAGATTAAATTATAATTGCTAAAGTTGGAGCACATGTTTAAATTGCAATAAAATATATTATGTTGACCAAAGGAATGATATAATTGTAGAAAACCCAATTGTTAATTGAAGGGAATTGGTTCAATTACAATAGGACTTATGACACAAGTTTGAAGTAGATAAGCACAAGTTGGAAGTGGATAAGATGAAGTGTCATTAATCTAAGCTAAGAGGAATAAACAATGATTTTTAAATATGAGCACATGGGTTAATACCTTAAGATAATGTATCTTGGACCAAGAATCTTAAGATAATTGAATGAAGGTCCACTTGGTTTCTTAAGGACCTAGAGGATGTTTGGGCTAGAGGGAAAAGAGAGGAAGATTAGTCCAAACCTAAATGGACTTTATGACACTCATTAGAAGTAGATAAGGGTGAGTACAAGATGAGGTCATAAAGTAATTTCCTATCCATTTGTTAATTAAGAGAAATTAGGTGAGATATTTATGAAGCAAGGCTTCATCTTTCTCTTACCTTCATTTTCATCACTTGCAAAAAAGATAGAGAGAGAGGGAGAGCTTGGGAGAATCTAGAGAGAAGGAGGAGAAATCTTAAGGTAAGACCTTGTGAATCCAAGTTTTAAGGCTTCCAATTTGTATAATCTCCTCTCTAATCTCTTCTTCTCCATGAAACACTATGTTTAGCAAGCAAATCTTGAGCTCAAAGAGAAAGAGAGAGGAGGACTTCTAGAGAAAGGAAAAGAACTCAAGAAGGTAACTTCACAAATCCTAAGATTATGTTAGATGTGGTTGTTGTTGATGATTATGGTTGGATTTAGTTATTTTGTTAAGTTTGTAAATTTGGAAAGTCCTAATCCTAAGGGGTTATGCTGCCCAAATTTCTTTGAATCATGGTTAAGAAGTGTTTAAATGAGTTAATCAAGGGTTAGAAGTGAAAAAGTACAAGTTTTGGAAACTAGAACACAAAACCCCATTTTTTCCATTTTTTCCTTAATATTTCGGCCAGAACCAAATCTGGTAGTAGGAGTTGGATTTTCATGAAATAAATGGTTCCATTGGACTCAATGGGCAAAAATAGGTGGGGTTACAGTAGGGCACTTTTTCGGTAGAGGCCGAAAAAGTATATTTACGAAAACGCCACTGAAATCACTAAATAGGGGCTGTCAAGGATATTTTCATAATTTGACCATGAATTTGGCAATTTCAAGCCCGGAAATGGATTCCTTGGGTGAAAATAAGTCAAAATAGCTTTGGTCAAAATTTTGGGAAAACGTGCCATCAGGCCGGGTACGGCCGGGCCGGGCCGGGTTCCCGGGGACATTTTTGTAAACTTTCACCATAGACTAATATAACCACAATAAACACTATGGAAGAGTCTAAAATGATACTTGGATAGGTTATGACCTATTTCTGGTACATTTAATATTTTAGGACCGAGTCGGACGCTGGGACAGCACGCTTTACGAGACACTATTAAATATGGGGTATCAAAGCTTTGAGGTAGGGACATTATCCTTCATACACTATGCCATAAGTTATGTGATTGTGTGGATGCCATTGTTTTGTAAATGCACTTTATTAAATAACATGATTTGCCTAGAGAGAGGCTGTTAGTGCCAGAGGTGCACTTACACTGGGAGTTGGCAGAAGTCCAACCGGTGTAGATTGTGGGGCTGGGCCCTACTCATGTATACATGATGATGATGTGTTTATGTTGTTCATTAATTTGTGCATACCTTGGCACATGTCATATTTACTTTTCGCATTTTCTATGAACGATATTATGTCTCTACGGAGATTCTTCAGAATCTCACCCTATTTTCAAACAAATACCTCAGCAAGTACCAGTGGGCCAAACGGCAAAGATGTTGACGCCGAAAAGTGAGTGGCACGTGTCTTGAGGTGAGGATATGAACGTGGTTATGCCATAGTCTATGCCTTAATATTTTGGATAATTTGTAAATATTAAAGTTTCCGCTGTATTTTCTGTTTCCATCGACGAACAATATCGGAATTGTAAACGAACGATGTTGGGATCGTAAATGAATATTTCTATCAGTATAATTGTACTTTTCTGTATGCCTATTGAATTCCGTCGTTATTACTCTTTGATTATCGAAATGGAAACGAGTGTTGACAATCTACACCGATAAATAAAACAACCGGTACACATATTATCTAAAGTATTTAATATTTTTAAATTTAACATATTATGAGCAAAGGAACTAATGCCTCTAGTCAAGAAAACTATATATAAAGATATGATTAAAAAAGCTATACGGACGTAATGAAAGATCAGGTAAAATTATATGATACTCCCTTCAGTCCTTAACATAAGATATATTTGGGGTTAATCTTGGTTTTAAATATAAAACATAATTTTTATATTTGTCAATCTTTTTTCAAATATAACCCTATTGATGCTCCCTCAACAATAATCAATGAGGAGAGAGAAGGGGGAAATTAAATAAGATGACTATAGTGTTTTAGAAATACTACTACATATTTGTCTATATATGATGCTCCATACTTAACGGTTTTAATGAAACCATGACATATGCAGAGGACGAGATTCGGTAATCACATATATAACAGTTTTGTACACCAACCATTAAGTATATTTAATGATTTTATAGTCCAACCATTATATAGTAGTTTGATTTTTTTTTTTGAAAAAATGATATCTTTTATTTGATAGTTGTTTGTGAAAAAGATGTATATTTGTTGGCTGTTCAATAAGAATCATCATACATAATATATTTAATAGTTATTTAATAACAACCGTTAAGTATACTCTTTAAAACCCTGCCCAAACCCATTTTTGTTCATCATTTGAAATCCACAGAGCTACAAAGAGCTCACTCTGCACCTCTAACAACTTCATTCCGATTCCTCCACCACCATTTCACTATGAGAAACAAGTAATTGTATATTAAGAAATTAATCAAGAATTAATTTTCTGATTATTACTTAGAGGGCAAGTAAAAGTGCCCATAATTTCCTAATTAGTGGTCTCCCTAGACCTTTATAAATAGGATGTGCCTCTCTCGGCTAAACCTTATCCCTGCCATTGAGTTATATGTCAATCATCTTCTTTTCTACCATCTTTCTTGTTCTGGTGATTTGCTATATCAATCCTAATTAGGCTTTAATAGTCTATTAATTGTGTATTATTTGTTCGGGTTATGGAGCATTAGAGCTTTAACCCGGATCCAAACGTGGGCCTGCGTCAATACACAAGTCTCTTCTCTCTCCTTTATTTTTCCTTCAATAAAAAATGAACTAAAAAACCATAATTGAATTGATGCAAATTTTAATTACAATTTCCATAATCACTCTGTGAGACTTAAGATTCTTGATGGTTTGTACAGATGCAAATCATCATATGCTATTATTATCTCAAGGATTTTTTTTTTACCTGATATTATCTCAAGGATTACACTTTCAATCTTAAAGCAAAAAAAATGATAAGTGAATGAGTTGAAACATGAATATGAGATTATTGTATACCTCTAAGAATACTATCTAAAAGTATAACGAGCCCCCTTTTCTTAGAGAAAAATTGAAGATGAATTAATCAAACTGAACATGATTTGCATAATCGTAAAATTAATCTTAACATATGTCGGAAAATTCAGTAAATCTTTTGTTCATTATCATGTAACCCCTCTGGTCTTTTTTATAAACAACTTTATCTCTCTTGGTGTTGGTCCATTTTATAAGCAACTTTTCTCCTTGTGTCTCAAAATTTAAACTACTTTTTTCCTTTTCTACCCCTATTAAATACACATCTTTATATTAATTACCCTCACTCGCCACTAATTCTCTTTCATTTACTCATTTATTACACATTATCTCTCATATTTTGTATTTATACTCTCTCATATTTGTTACTCATTCACTCTCCTATGCTCTTTTCATAAATAGGGCATATTTTGAATAAACATGACATTTTTGACATATTTATTGTTTTTAACTAATCTTAACTGTCAGTTCGTTTTGTGCAATTAAGATAAAAGTTGTTTATAAAAAAGATCAGAGGGAGTATTATTTTATCTTAATCTTTCAATTGTTTTATTGGGAAAAATCCCAATTAAATTTAGTTGAAATAATCATTACACCTATCTTCAATTTTCTTTCTTAATTATAGAGGGGTATTCTAGTCTTTTAACAACATTCAGAAATTTCTAATGAAACTTCTTGGCTTGATTAAATTTTTTTTAAAAATGTAGGGCTAAATTTGAATTTTAGTATTTCAACTGAATTTAAATAGGATTCTTCCCTCAAAATATTGGATGTTACCCAGTCAAATTACTTGGTCTATGGAATGAAATTTTGCAAGTCAAACAACGTGAAAGGCCACTAAGTTTGTTTATTTATATAAAATTATGAAGAGACTAATACCTGATTTGATAAAGCCATCTGTAGCAAATGGATACTAATAAATAAATTATTATATTAATTTTTTTAAAGAAAGGAAGTGTGTCGCATCTTAATTATTTTTATGACTTTTAATTAATATAAATTTACCTTTTTATCATGTCAAAGTATAAAATTTTAGACGAAATTCAAGGCTTCTGTCCAGGAAAATTCCTACACCCCCTTCACCTAGATCTTTGTTCAATTTCACAAAGCAATAGTAAAATCTTTTTCCTGAAAAAGTTCCAATTATTTATCATGTGCAAGTCATATTAAGCCCATCATTGCACAATTTTGTGCACCGTCAACCAACAACAAAAGTGGTTTCGGGTGAATTCATTATTTGCGCAGGATGTTAATGGAGTTGGTGTAAAAAGTCAATATATATGATTGCATTTTATTTACGAAAATGTCCCCGCTACACTATGATAACTCTCCATATTTTGTACATTTAAAGAATATTTTGAAGATAATTGGAGAGTTATCTATGCAATTTTAGAAGATTTAATAAGATTTTATTATGAAAAGATCAAATTAAAGTGGTGAATTACTTGTGGGATTTAGATTGTAAATATTTAGGATAAAATAATTAATTTTAATAAGATAAAGCTTCTAAAAAGGAAAAGAAATTAGTTATTTTTATTTTATTTTATTTTATTTTATGTGTTCTAAGACCATCAGGAGCATCACGTTTCAGGCATGGTGGTCCCGCATCCTCATTCTTTCTCTTTTTGACTGCTAGCTACTCCACTCTAATTATTCAACTACTCTCTCCTCCGTTAAACTACTTTCCCTTTCTCATCTTCTTAGTATCCGTCACCTCCCTCCCTCCATTTCCTATCATCTTCACACTGAAAAACACACCTACACGCTCACATGTCTTCATCAGCGAATCTATACTTTGTTTTAATTTGTTCCAACTACCCCACTCCTATCCCTTCCCTTATCTTTGCAATGTCTTTCACTTTTGGTCCTCACTCCATCTAGTTGGTCCCAACTGCTCAAATTTCCTCCTCCTCCTCACTCAAGATTGCGTCACCAACGGGCAACGTGGTCCCTACTGCACTACACTGATCAATTAAGCTGTAAGGTCAACGTACTTCCTTTTTTTTCATATACTATACATAATCCTTTGGTTTTATTTTTTCATCTATATCTGCATCTATCTATATATATAGTTAGAAGAGCATATAGACAATTATATATGATATGCTAAAGTGGACAAAAAATGTTATTCTTGTCCACTCATGCCTCTAAATGCTGCTGACTGTGTGCTTGCTATGAAAATTATTGGTGGGCCTATATAAGTGGAGAAATGTCAGCGCCACACGTGATTATATATATATATAGTTTATTATTGTCGATAACTGCCTTATTAATTAATTAGTTGATCAATCGATCTTTTTTTATTTTTTTTGGTGATAATCAATCTATCATTTATAGTCAACAGAACATGATAAATTAATAGAATTTTTTTATTTGAATTTGTAGAAATAACTTTCTTAAACTTCACATTCTATTAATAAATTTACCCGTTAATTAATGACGGTATATTGGATGCATGATTGTTCGGACAAATACATTTGCAATTGAGCACACAAAAGATCCTGACTAAATCTTGTGTCCTTGCTTATCTTGTTATTTTGGAAAGCGGATGATTAATCCACTTGATCTACTAGATCATTTAGTGTGTTATGGTATTGATCAAACATATATACAATGGATAAGGCATGGTGAGACTAACGATACATGTAGTGATCGGGTGCATACCACGAGTGGTGCTTCGGATGAATTTGATCAAAGTATGTTTGATGAAGATGATGGTCTTAAAGAAATGCGAAATGTGGTTGAAGGGGTGCATCATAACTGCCCCAATGAATTTGAGAATTTGAAAGGTGATGCAGAGAAACCATTATATACCGGTAGTACTAAATACACAAGATTACTAGCAGTGTTGAAGTTGTAAAACTTTAAAGCTTGCTACGGATTGAGTGATTCGGGTTTCACCGCACTGCTTGAACTATTGCAAGATATGCTTCCAGAAGAAAATGTACTTCCTACCAAGACATACGAGGGAAAGCGAATTCTTTGCTCTACAACCGGCATGGGATATGAGAAGATACATGCATGTCCTAATGATTGCGTATTTTTTTGAAATCAGTATGCAATGTTGAAGAAGTGACCTAAATGTAACGCATCTTGCTATAGGAAGAAGAAAGGAAAGAGTCCTTTGAAGGTCCTATGGTATTTTCCCATTATTCCGAGATTCAAGCGACTGTACAGTAATGCAGAGATTGCTAAGCAGTTGACATGGCATGCAGATGAAAGGATTAAAGACACGAAGCTTAGGCACCCTGCAGATACTCCTTAATGGAAAAAAATTGATCATGAATACCCTGACTTTGCGAATGAAGCAAGGAACCTTCACCTTGCGCTGTCAACTGATGGAATTAATCCACACGGTGTTCAGAGTAGTACATATAGCACGTGGCCAGTAATATTGATGATTTATAACCTTCCTCCACACTTGATCATGAAATGTAAGTTTATGATGTTATCCATGTTAATTTCTAGGCCAAGGCAACCTGGGAATGATATAGATGTATACTTGACTCCTTTAATTGATGACTTGAAGCTGCTTTGGAAGGAAGGCGTCAGTGTGTATGATGGGTACATGGAAGAAAGTTTTACTTTGAAAGCCATGTTGTTTGGCACAATTAATGATTTCCTTACTTATGATAATTTGTCGGGATACAGCGTCAAAGGATATGGTGCATGCCCTATATGTGAAGATGACACTCATTCAGTGCAACTTCATCATTGTAAGAAAAATGTTTACATGGGTCATCGAAGATTCTTACTATCATAACATCTTTGGAGAAAGTGGAAAAAGCGTTTCAATAGTGACTCAGAAGAAGGTAGCCCACCGAAGATGTTGACCAGTGCCCAGGTGTTTTCCAAGGTAAAAGACTTGGATAACAATTCTGGTAAGCCTTTTGCAAAACAAATCGAGACAAGTGGTTGGAAGAAAAAGTCTATTTTCTTTGAACTTCCATATTGGAAGTCTTTATATGTGAGACATTTTCTTAATGTGATGCACATAGAAAAAAATATATGTGATAGTCTAATTGGCACATTGCTCAATATCCAAGGAAAAAGCAAGGATAGTGTCAATTCGAGGTTGGATTTGGTGAACTTAGGAATTAGAGAAGAGTTGGCACCGATTGAGCAAGGGCATCGTACCTACCTACCACCAACGGCATACACTTTGTCGAGGAAAGAGAAGAAATTGTTTTGTGAGTTTTTGCAAGGAATTAAAGTTCCCGAGGGCTACTCTTCAAATATAAAGAACCTTGTATCAGTGAAAGAGTTGAAGTTAAAGAACCTCAAATCTCATGATTGTCATGTGCTCATGCAGAATTTCCTACCGATTGGTATACGATCTATTTTACCCAAAAATTTAAGAAACACCATCACTAAACTTTGCGTGTTTTTCAAGTTGATCTGCAGTAAAGTGGTAGATTCAACTAAATTACAAGATTTGCAAAGGCTGATTGTATGTACTCTGTGTGAACTTGAAATGTATTTTCCACCTTCTTTTTTTGACATTATGGTACATCTAACCGTACACTTGGTCAAATAGATTCAATTGTATGGTCCAGTGTACTTGAGATGGATGTACCCGAATGAGCGATTCATGAAAATATTAAACGGGTACGTGAAAAATAGATATCACCCAGAGGGTTGTATCACTGAAAGGTATATGGTTGAAGAAGCAAGTGACTTCTGTGCTGATTTTCTATCAAATGTTGACCCTGTAAGGATCCCCAAGTCCCGTCATGATGGGTGAAGATCAAGGAAAGGAATAACTGTGAGGGATGTAATAACGATATCGGCGACTGAACGGGAGCAAGCCCACTTGTATGTGCTTCATAACACTGATGAGGTCGAACCGTATGTAAGAGAACACAAAGATGATCTTCGATTGGTACATGGTGATAGGAATGAAAATTTGTTAACAAAAGAACACAATAAACAGTTTTCAGGCTGGTTGAAAAATCGCATTAATGATGAGATGGAGCAGAATCCTGATTCAGTTTCTAAAAAATTAAAGTGGTTGTCGAAGGGACCAAGCTTAAATGTATTATCTTACAATAGTTATGCAATCAACGGTTACACATTCTATACACAAGACCATGATACACAGAGCACGATGCAGAATAGTGGGGTAACACTTGTTGCTGATTCTTGGCATAGATCCAGTGCTTAAGACGTACACCCTATCTATACATCAATATCATCCTTTGGTGTCATTGAATGCATATGGGAGTTAGATTACTCTATGTTCAGGTCCCTGTCTTCAAATGTAAGTGGGTTAACAACAACAGTGGATTGAGGATAAATGACTTAGGCTTTGTTCAAGTGGACCTTTCTAAAGTTTGGTATGAAGATAATCCTTTTATTTTAGCAGCACAAGCAGAACAAGCGTTTTTCATTCCAGATCCTGCTAAAAAGAATTGGTCTATTGTACTCCCATCCAACAAGAATCGTCAAGAACAAGTTGATTTTGAAAGTAATGAAAATTTGAACAGGAATGATGACGATTCTTCGTTTAAGAATTTGTGGTCAGTAGAGATTGATATAGATGGAGATGTAGATGAAGATGGAGATAGAGATGGAGATTGAGATGGAGATGGACCCGTATACATGAGACATGATCATGAAGAGGGAACTTGGGTCAAGAGAAACACAATTCTCAATCCAACACAAATTCTGAAGAATAAAATTTTAAATCAAACCAGAAAAAGGAAAAGATAATGAATGCCTTGACTTGTTTACTTGTACGTACGTTTTTATAAATTTTAAAATAATTTGCTTTCGTTGACATGGTTGACATTATACACTGATGTTTTATTTTGGTGTATTTCTCTTCCAGGAGTATGGACTCACCACACGATGAAACTGATGATGTTCCTCAGCATATTGGTAGACAAAGATTTGAGGCGAACGTAAGACGTGGTAGGACAGTTATGGCGAGATTGATCAAATTGAGAGGTAAGGGAATCAAGTTACAAATAGAGTGGAATGAAAATGGAAACCCGTTCGGCGAGAACGGTAAGTCATTAAATAACTTGATTAGAACTACAGTTCGAGACAGAGTCCCTATTACAGTTCAAAACTGGAAAATGGCAAAAAAAAAGATTATGAGGATGACATATAGGATGAAGTTCAGGTAACACATTAATTATATTATTTTTCGGTTTGCTATATTTCACTTAATTTCAATCTTACATATTATATATGTTTTTTTATTGTTACAGAGCATTTTTATTATTGATGATGATCGGAAGAACTTCGTGCTAAGAAAAGCCAAAAAACTTATGAGAAAGTTTCGTTCTAATCTTGTCAAATACTACTTGAGGGATGATGATGACAATATCATTGATACACTGCCTTATCCATTGTACGAAGGAATCATCACTCAAGGAATGTGGGATGAGTTTATCAGAACACATGCAACTCAGGAATTCCTGGTAATATAATTTATTTTACTTTCCCTATTACTTGTAATGTACGTATTTGTAATTAATATTTATACATTGATATGAATCATTTTGATCTAAACAGGAGTTGAGCGAGAAAAATTACGCTAACGCGCTCAATATGCCATACCAGTACACACAAAGACCTGTTTCATATGCACAGTTAGAAAGAAAAATGGTACGAACTAATTATTATTTCATTTGTAGATAAATTGTATGAATATCATTTAACTTCAACTAAATTTACTGTGCAGATAGAAGAATCAAGTTCAGGTATTACACAGGTTCCACGACATGATCTGTGGATAGTCGGTGTCACAAATAAGAAAGGTGAAATTCATAGTGAGAAAGCAAGAAGAGTAGCTAAATATTGTGTAAGTATTGGATTATGTGTACAATAAATAATTGGCTTTACTTAAATAACTTGATTTATAATAACTAATATTGTTGTAATTCTTTTTGTGATAGCGACAAGTGTCACAAGAGGATCCTGCGTTGGCAGCTATGTTGGTCAAGACGATTTGTTGAGCAGAGCGCTTGGAGTACCCGAGTATGATGGTCGTGTTTGGGGTACTGGTTTTGCTATCACCCAATCAGCATATTTCGGACGTCAGAAGTGCCCCAGTAGAGGTGACGTTTCCCAGCTGCGTGACAAGATTACTAGTTTCAAGCATCAAATTCAAGAACTTCAAGAACAAATGCGTCATAAAGAACAACGAGAAGAACAATTCTTAGAACAAATGTGTTTGATGCAAGAACAGAATGCATTGTTAACAACACAAATACAACAGTTTGTGCAGTGTAGGCAAACACAAAATGTTCCCTTTTGTGATAGTCCAAGTGTCAGAGATAGTTGCACTTCCATGTCTAAAGTCCCTTTTCCTTTGGTAATTAATTTCTTCTCTACTTACCTTTATGTTACATTATAATTTAGCGAACTATGACATATTAAGTCTATTTTCTATAGAGTGAATTTCAATGTAAGTTATATGGCGAGCAAGCTTCCAAGCACGCAGTTGCAGTGGGTGCTGCCTACAACACTGATAAGGACACACTGCACAATTCACCGTTGCTTGACAACACACTCCGAGTGAGGGTTGATGTCTGCACGAAAGAAGACACCCTCTTACCGATCCCGTCTCGAGATGAGCAAATAATGGTGAAAGATGTTGTAGGTGGCTATGTTGCTTGGCCAATAGGTCTTATGGAGCCATATGAAAAGGTCGTTTATTTACAATTCCCTGCATTTTTCCTCCGTACTTCCATATAAAACTGTGATTTAATTTTTTGATTGTCGCAGGGTAAGATGTCAAAGTGTTCGACAACACAACCAAAGTCTAAAGCTTCGGCTAGCCAACAGAGCAAAAAGAGACCGACCTCATATCGTGATCAATTAGTATCGATTACACCACAATTGATCGGTACAGGAGGACGAGAAATACATCTTGAAAGACATATTTATGGTGTTGGCGGTCTAGTTAATTATGTTACTGCCGAGGTCGTGCACGACATATGTAGTCATGATTGGGTTAGTGGTTCAGCTATCAACTTCTGGATAAGGTACTTGACCATTATCGTTTATCACTCTTATTAATATTTCTTGTTCCATTTCTTTTATTTTTTCTGAGACTGTTTGTTTTATACCAGGTATTTATACAATGACTGCTTAATGGATACAAATAGGGTCCAATTCGTATTTTTCAACCCTTTTCTTGTTGGCTACCATGGGGATAAAGTAGATATAAATGCGCAGTTTAATGATTTAAAAGATTACTTTAAAAAGAGAGTGACACCCACTACGCTATTTTTAATGCCATACAATGCGAGTAAGTTATTAATGGTACAATTTTTGTTTTTATTATTTAACTTTTATATACCATGATTGTTGAAACTAATTTTTTAAAATATTTTAGGCTCCATTGGATATTGATAGTTATCAATCCAGCGGAACCTTCAGGCCCTCGCATTTACTATGTGGATCCTCTAAGAGATGGTCTTCCACAAAACCGTTGTGATATGTTACTATTGTTCAATAGGTAAGCGTTGCATATGTGTAAATATTTGCATATGTGATTGAATAACCAAAAGTCATCAGTTTCTATTTGTTTTGTTAGTGCATTGACTGCGTATCGGGCCTCTATCTTCTTAAGCTATTCTAAAGCTGCTGACCCTCACTTTAACTATCCTTGGAAGAAGATACTGATACTGATATATGAATTTACTCAAAATTTGTTAGTAAACAATTTTTATTCATAAATAGAATTAAATATTGCATTATATTTTTGCAGTGCCCTTTCCAACCCAATGACAATGATTGTGGGTATTACATCATGAAATTTATGAAGGATGTAATACTCATGATCAAGCATTTATTCCTCAAAAAGTAAGTCATTTAGTTGCACTTCATATTTTTTTTAATTAAATTTAATTAGTTCATGATAAATACGTTTTGCTGATTTTAATTCATTTTAATTTGAGGCTGATTGTATATATGTGTAGTATTATGAAGATCAACGTTGTGACACTTTAACTGACCATCAGCTTGATGAAGTGATCGAGGAATGGTGTGAATATGTGTTTAGGCAAATCTCTGGGTAGCTATACTATTTAATTCATCACTAGCTGCTAGCCTTTGTTGTGTTGTTTCTTGGCAATTGTTGTGTCATGCATGCATGTATTCAAGTTGAATTTGTTATATAATTCATTCATGTACAATATATTGTATAATTATTTTATGTTCTACTTTAACTAATTAATCATCTTTTTGTATCATTTTGAAGTTTTCTATCATTATTGTTTGCTTTTCTTCATTCTGCTGTATTGTAGATATAGATACAAAATGTTTATTATTAGAGCATGCAGTGTGAAATACTGTACAATTATGGGATATATGATCGAACAAAAAAAAAGAGTTTCTGTAGCGCTTCTTTAAATAAGGGCCACAGTAAGAGCCCTAAAATAAAAAAAAACCTTCCTATGGAGCTTGTTGGAGAAAGTGCCACAAGAGGGGGTCTCCTGTGGCGCTTGATGAAGTAAGCGCCACAGGAGACCCCCCTCCTGTGGCGCTTGCGTCATCAAGCGCCATAGGAGACCCCCCTCCTGTGGCACTTACTCCAACAAGCGCCACAGGAGGATTTTTTTTAAAAAAATTTTATAATGCTGTGGCGCTTACCAATGCCACAACTTCTTTTAGTGGCGTCTAGATATGTATCACTTTTCTAGCGCCACAACTTTGCTTTTTTGTAGTAGTGTATAGAGCAGCGAATGAGAAAGGAAGAGAGAAGAGAGCCACAATATACATCACCTTCCTTAAGCTAAAACAGGAGTCTCGAAGTATGAACGTCGGGAGCAGCAGCGAGAGAGGTTGAAGGCTGGACCTGGGGAGGTGACCATAGCTACTGTTCATTGTCTTCTTCCCTAAGTCCAACGAGAACCAGACTCGAAGAACAGAGAGAGATGCTATTTTCGAAGAGAGCGAAGGAATAGAGGAGGCACCGTTTCTACACTATTGATCATCATCTCCAGTTAGGAGAGCGGCGACTGTTCTGTTTTTGTTTGGCTTCTGACATTTCTGATTTAGAGAGAGCTGAGAGGCACGACACTGATCATTCATCGAAGGAGAGCTAACAGTCGGCGACTTCGGAGAGAGCTGGGAGGTGACATTTTCCTGGGTTGTCCGGTCTGAACAAGAGAAAGAGAAACTGCCAGGATCATAATTCCTTGTTTCTGACCAGCAGGAGATGAATCGGAGGAGGCGGCTGGTTGAGGGCAGTATTCAATTGTCTTGGAGCTTCTTCATTGACGCTGGATCAAAGGAGTGAGTTAAAGGAAAGGAGCCGATCTTTTGGATAGAGGATCATCATCTAGATCATTGCAACAAGAGAAATAGAGGAACAGAAGACATGTTGTACAATGATTATTTCTGTTTCTCTTGTCTTCATGAATCTGAATCTAAATTTTGATTTTGTTGAGATGATTGTGTTTAAAGCCATGTGTGTCTAATTTCTTTTGAACCTAGAGTAGCTATGAACTAATTTGAGAATTTGAGCATGTATGAACCATTTAATTGTGCTTAGTGTTAATTTGTGTTTACTTAATCTTGTATTATTTTATCTACTTAGTGCTTGATCACCACTAAGTATGAATTTGGGGAATTTAAATTAGCCTTGGAAGAGGGATATTAATTGGACCATAGGATTAAGTAATGTGGGATTAGAATTTATTCTAATTTGCCAATAGGATAGGAATATACCTATTGGACCCATATAATCATATTAGAGTGAATTTGGACATTTTATTGCCTCTTGAGTAAATTAGTTAGGAATAGCAATTTTAACTTGAGAGAGGAGTATAAGTGATTGAAAGATACTTATATTCATTGAAACTTTATATTAACAATTTAACACTAAGTACTTTTAATTAGGTAAATGCATGCTCTAAAACTTAAAGAAGGGATTAGCCACTCTAGGTTATTTTTATCAATTGAAGTCTTTAAATCACTAGCTTTGTTTCTTTTGCATTTGTTTAAATTGTCTTTCAATCTTTTCCTTTGATTTGCTCAACTTAAATGAAAATGGGAATTTTAATACCTAATTATCTATTACATTGGATCTCTGTGGGACAACCTTGATTTGCTATTATACTATTTCAACGGCCCGTACACTTGCAGTGCATATTTAAAATTTAGTAGCATTTTATTTACGAAAATGTCCCCGCTACACTATTTACACTGTTCTTGCAACAGCTGGGATGCCTTGTAGAAACAGTTTTTGATTCTGACGAGCATAGAGTGCACGTTCTTATTGAATTTAAATGCGTTTGGATCCATATTTTATAGCATCCCAATTTTATTCATCAATATTTTTTGTATGTATTGAGACATTCAATGAGATAAAATGATGAATTTGGTGCACAAAAAATGACAAAACAATGCACTTAGTGATTTCATGCAATATAATTAAGTTTGGCTACAAAGGAGCAACGTTTAGTCCCTTAAAGGCCTAACGTGGAAGTCCAAATTGGAGTATGAAAGAGCACACATATTGGCCCAACAAATAGGTTAAGTTTTGGCCGAAAAGAGAGGAAAAGGAAGAAACTATGATTTAATACAATAAATCACAAAAATGCATAGGTAAAATAGTGATTTGGCTAATAAAAAATAAAAGGCCAATATTTCCCATTTTCAAAAGGCATGGGACATCCAATAAGGTGAGAGCAAGAGGGAAATTGAAGTTTGAGAAACATATAACAAGAGTTGGAACAAATTGAGGCCAAGTAAATTTAAAGTTGAAAAGTCAACAATTGGAATTTGTAATAAATAGCCATTAGTTTGCTTCAATGCAAAGGGATAAAGTAACCAATTCAAGAGCACAGTTGGTTATTCCAAGGGCATAATTTTGTCACTTTTGAGCAAGAGGAAAAGGGAAATCACGATTGAAATACAAATGTCAAGTTGAAGTGTTTTAACCAAAGAAAAATGTGAAGTTTAAAAAGTCAAAAGTAAGGTTGTAATAAAGAGCCCTACAAGGTCATTACAAGACTTGGATGAAGCTAATTGAAGAGGGATATTTGGTTCAACCAAAAGCCCTCATTTACATCACTTTTGGGAGAGAGGAAAGAGAAGACAATTATGAACAAGTTAAAGGGATAAAGCTTCATAGATTGGCATGTGATAAAAGCAATTAAAATATTGTTAATGTGAGGAGGTGGAGATGATATTTTAGAGCTCATTAATGTTATATATGATTAGTTTTGATGATGTCAAATACTAAGAGCAAAAAGTTTATATAATATATTGATTTTCTGCATTGACTAACTACTATATTTAATGTTACATATCCTGTAGATTAGTCAAGCAAAGAAAGATGAAGATTGAAGATAATCAAGAAAATAAAGAAGCTATCTTATTGGATTATGGAGAATGATCATCAAGAAGAAAATCACGAAACAAGTGATTGAAGAAAGAAGAAATTGCAAATTCTAATGAGAATATCAAGATTAAAGCTCTTAGAAGTGATACTAGAGGTTTTTATGATAATACTGGAGGTTTCTATGATCAAACGGTTGTTGGAATGGGTTAATTCGAAGCCAATATAAGTTATATGGAAGTTATAACACCTCCAGAGATGATGCACTCGAGTTTTAGTGAAGCACTCGAATGTTGGAAACTGCTGCACTTGAGTGTTGGTGTTGCACTCGAGTGTCAAGACATTCTGTTTAGCTCTGTTTTCGTTCAGCCTGATAGAGGTCAGATATTTTAGCCATATCTCTCAAACCACATGTTGGATTGAGTTGAAACCAGTGGCATATAAAATTAAACTCCCAACACGTAAAATACATACCAGAATCACATTCAAAAGAGTCTAGATGAAAGAGTTATAATCTTTTGAGTTATATGCTAAGATTTCAAACTACACATTGGATTGAGATGAAACCAGTGTTATATGAAACTAGACTTAAAAACCTTTCCATGGATAGGTAAATTGTTAAATTTGGAGTTATATATTAAGAGTTATGTCTTCTAGATATAAGTAAAAATATATAAACTAATATATGAAGGTAAAATGGTAAATTAGATATTATCTTCATTTCCATCTCTTCTTAAACCAAACAAATAATTATTAAAAAAACATTTCCCTCTAACCAAACCAACTGCCAGCACATGAACCATTTCCTTGGTAACCCAAATCAGCTATTACAATGGGTGGTAAAAAAAAACTGGTATAGTGTTTTTTTATTTTTAAGTAATATGAAACATATTTTAAAAAATTAATCTATTTTTTAAAAAAAAAACTAAATTAACAAATTTTGTTTACAAAACAAAATTTTTTTTTCTTTTGTTTACAAATGGCAAGTTGTTGAAAAGAGAAGAAAGAGAAAAGGCAAGGCCTACCAATAAGACTAAAAAATATTATAAAAATATGAGGGTAAAACAGTTACAAAATTTGACTTTCCTCCAAAAACACCTAATTTAGAGGGGATCAAAATAAAAGGAAAGAGGTGTAGATATTACCTTTCCTCCCCTCCAAAATTTCAAACCAAACAATGAAAGGGGTTCATTTTTCCTTTCATCCCATCTCTTCTCTTTCAACCAAACAGGTCTTTAAGAGCAAAATTACCCTTTAACCCCTTTTTTTTACCAGAAACAATCTAAATATAAATTACATTATTCAATTTGAATTTTATTTAATCTTAAATTTACAAAAGTGATAATTAAATGCAACAACTTGCAAGTCCATGGTCTTGATAGGAGCACGCCATCATTGGAGAGCATACGACTGTTTTTCAATTATATTTATTTTAATATTCTAAACAATAATAGTACAAGCACAAAGAGCCCCGTCCAATCCAATTCCCTTTTCGTGCTACTCAACTTGCTAGGAAGGGGTAAGCTTTCTGAATCGGTCAATAATGCGACATCATAAATGGAAAAGTAGTCCCGATACAGCCATCTATATTAAATATCTGGAGACACCCACTATCTATCTCTTTCTTTCTATTTAGACCACCGCACTGAAAATCGATCAACTGATCGGTAAATCGATCCGATCCTGTTAATATTTTTTTAAATCAATTTTTTAAAAAAGTTTTTTTATAATTTTATATTAATAAGTCTAAAATCCTTAACTGGTTTGATTCCTGGTTAATTATGATTTAATTTTGATCTGACTCACTGACTCTTAGCCCAGTACCCAACTGATACATTGGGTATTTGGAGGACAATCCACAGCTGGCTTATTCCTGTTCCCTGTACCCGCAGTCCCCACCTTGCTGTTGCTGACATCGAAAGCATTCTGGCTATGTGGGAGTTCATTTGGAACTCGGCAACCTCGTCCTCCAAGTTGCCGCCGCCGCCGAAGAGGCAGTTGATGACGGAGCCGCTGCATGAGGGGGAGATGAGGCTGCCGTTGACATTCCCTGCTGAAGTCGCCCTGCCTTTAATCATGGTGGATTAGTATGATCATCCACACGCGCAAGATTGGTGAGAGTCCCTTCTTGATTATGGGTGTGTTTGGAATAGCGATAGATAATTGGGTTTATTTCAATTGGATTTATTGTAATATTATTTTTGGTAAAAGCCAAATTGTATAATGTGATTTATGTTTGGATTGGTGATTATCAATTGAGTTTTTGCAAAAAATAAAACTTGTTTGGATTGATTTTTATGATAATGGTAAGAGAGAGTTGGTGGAAAAATATTTAAAAAATCAAGTAAATAATTAAAAGTTAATTTAAAATATTAGATGCTACTGGAAAAATATTTTAGAGTGGGTGGAAATCAATAAATCAGTATTATAAGTTTTGGGTGCTCTTTAGTACTAAAAGAAAATACATTAAAGGTAAAATTGTAATCGGTTTCCTAAGACTGGGTACAACTGAAAAATTATTTTAAAGGGTTAAAAACACAAAAAAATATTTTAAAGTAAATTTTGGAGCTGAAAAAGTACATTAAAGATAAAATTGCAATCAGTCTGATATCATACTGGATACAGCTGAAAAAATATTTTAAGGGGTTAAAAACACTCAAAAAATATTTTTTGAATGGGTACAATTAGAAAGTGGGTAAAATTGCAATCAGTATGATAGTAAACTAGGTAGTGGGTACAACTAGAAAAATATTTTAAGGGGTTAAAAATATTTAAAAAATATTTTTTGATACTACATACTATTTTTAAAAAATTTTATGGGAAAAATCAATATCATATAACTAATTTCCAGACAACCCAATCTAGCATAAAATGTTATTAGCTTTTAACAAAAGCTCCATTCTCTAGTTTCTCCCAATTGAGTTTTCACCAATTGGGCTTTGGAAAAAACTCAATTGTCAATAGGCCTCTCCAAACACTCAGAAAAAATTGTTGGTTGCCAATTGAGCTCTTACCTCCTCCAATTGGGCTTATTGGCCTCCTCAAACATACATTATGTGCCTGTTTGAATTGGCAGCAAAAAAGGAGTTTTTTTTATAGATGGGCTTTTAGAAAAGTCAGATTATAGATTTGATTTGTTTTTGGATTGGTGCTGGCAGAAGTGACTTTTTTTCTAAACTTAAACCTGTTTGGATTAGTGTTTGAAAAGCCCGTTTAGATGAAAAATGACTGAAAAGGTCTTGAATCTTATCGAATACTACATACACACATATTATTTGTATATATTGTGATAAGAATGAAATATGGTTGAAAATTGAAGTGAGGAATCCTGATCTGGATAAATGCAGCCAATATTCATTTATATTTAATTTGAGTTAATGAAATTATTTTACCGTAATTCAAATTTACAGTGTAATTACTTGTGTAAGGAGAATTTAATCAAAATATAATTAATAAGTTTTAGAGAAAAATATTGATAAGGAGAAATGAATATATGTATGTAAGTAAATTTGTCACATAAAAAAATTAACTAATTAAGTATTATAAAATTAATTTAAATTTTTTTGAGATCCAGATATGAAATTATAAAAAAAAAAATATTGTTATTAGATTTAAAAAAAGAGAGAGGTAGATATCATTCCAAATGAAGGGGGAAAAGAGATATTAGGTATCTTACATAAAGCCGGTGGGACCCACGACAATTTAATTGTCCAACGTTGACCCACGCAATAGAAGCTCCTTCTTCTTCCATGGAAACTACTCGCATGAGTTTATGTGAAAAGCTCTATTTTTTGAAGAAGCGCAATAAAGAACAACGAGCTAGATGCCTCAACTGGGCTTCTGGCAAGTAAATGAGCTTTTTTCCTCCTCCAACGTTTTCCCAAAAAGACCCTATATTGTCTCTCCTCAAGGGCCTTTTTCCCGTGTCTCGTTAATTCAAAGGCCAGGGCTCATTAATAAAGCATTCGGGAGACGCACCTACATGTAGTTCCCCATTTTGTTTTATTTTTAAGAAAATGACATGGAAAGAAATTTAAAATTATAAAATCTCAAATCAAGTATTTTCCATCAAATGAACTGTGAATTGTTTATCAAATCTCAACATTACCCAATCTATTCTTGGTAATAAACTTTATTTGAGATTTTTCAATTTGAAAGTTCTTTTTCTATCATTTTCCTTTTTTATTTTTGTCCTCATTTTATTCATTTTAGTTTCTCGTCCACTAACTTTGGAATTAAGGGTATGTGGAAAATGATTTTTTTTTTGTCATTTTAGTTTCTCTTCCCCTAACTAATAATTATTACAATTAATTCAATATCAATTATCTCTCTTTTCTTTCCCCCATTTTATCTTACTTTATATTTATATCAAAAGAGAAAGAGATGCTTTTACTTTTTATCTACAAATTTCATTTTTTTTTATTAGGCCAAATTAAAACAGTGATCTCTAACAATAATGTGATACTATTTGATTGGTACATTTAGCAAAGGCAGTACCATCCATATTCAACACTACCTCAGTTCCTTCCTTCTTAGTCTTCATTACCATCATCTTGAATAAGATATCCCACCACTAAAGATGAAATTAGATAAAATTTAAATTATAGATTATCATTAGTGGAAGGAACATTTTTCCCATCCGCTTTTTTACACTGGTTGTTGCGGAGATGCAGGGACCTAAGACATTTTTGTAAATCAAATATGTGGCTTTTGGCTATCTACACCGATAAATAAAACAACCGGTACACATATTATTTAAATTATTTGATTTTTTTAAAATTTAACATATTATGAGCATAGGGACTAATGCCTATAATCAAGAAAACTATAAAGATATAATTAAAAAAGCTATACGGACATAATGAAAGATCAGGTAAGATTACATGAACTGACCAATTAATTTACACACACACACAAGCTAAATACTGGGCCAGGTTAAGTGGTATTGCACCCTAGTAGGTAAGATATTGATAGATACTTCCTCCGGTCCTTAATATAAAATATATTTTAGGGTTAATTTTGGTCTTAAATATAAGACATAATTTTTATACTTGTAAGTCTTTTTTCAAATATAACCCTATTGATGCTCACTATTACAAAAAAGGTTGAAAGGTGGCACACATTTTTTGGCCCTTATTTAAAGAAATGTCATAGCCTTCTTCTTTTTTTCTATTTTTTTTAAAATTTTGGGTACCAGCTGTGGCGTCTAGTGGGTTAGGGGCCACACTTAGCCCCACGGAAGCAGCTGTGGCGCCTGGTGGGCTGGGCAGGCGCCACACTTGCCCATTACATTAAATTAAAAAACAAAATCAAGTGGATAGTGCAATCCACTCTCCACCAATAGCAATTCCCCCTGCCCCAACCCTTATCTCTTATTTCAATTCCCGTCTTGTGGTCCCGCATCCCCCCTCCCTTTTTTTACTACTCCACTTTAATTATTCCCTCTTCTCTCCTCCATTAAACTACTTTCCCTTTCTCATCTTCTCCGTGAATCCGTCACTCCCCTCCTTCTATTTCCTGTCATCTTCACACTAAAAAACACACCCATACGCTCACACGTCTTCATCAGCGAATCTACATCTTTGTTTTGTTCCAACAACCATCCCCACTCCTGTCCCTTCCCTTTTCTTTGTACTGTCTTCCACTTTTGGTCCCCACTCCATCCAGTTGGTTCCAACTGCTCAAATTTCCTCCTCACTCAAGATTGCGTCATCACCAACGGGCAACATGGTCCCCCACTCCACTGCACTGATCAATTAAGCTATAAGTTCAACGTGCTTCCTTTTTTTCATGTTGTTCTGGTTATTTTTGTTATCACACGCATGTGTGTATGTGTATGTATATATATGTTGATTATATTCTATGATGTGTTTTTTTTCTTTTTATGACACGCACGTGTATATATATAGATATATATATGTTATATCTATATGTGTTCCATTTTATAGAGGTAATATAAACACAAAATCATTAACTTAAACTTACAAGGTTTTCATGTGACTGGATATATTAAAGAGGTTAGAGGTTTTTTTTTTTTTTTATGTTCTCTTTTAAAAAGAGATGTTCCATATGACTGTGTTAAAGCTCAAATTAACACAAGTTCTCTTATGAATGGACTTGCCGCTGGTGATGGGTATATAGTAATGGTAGCTCTTTCATCAATTCCTTTCACATTTCCCTTAGTAATCTAACAGATCATATCAACATGTGAAGATGCATATGGAACGTTATGAAAGACACTTAAAAAAATGTATATTGTAGTTCTATTTATCAATGTTTAAGAATCAAGAATCCAAATTAACAAAATAAGTTTTTGTATTATCTTATTCAACTATAATAGAGAAAATCTCATATAAAGCCAATTAAAATAGGAAAAATTGAAATCAGGATGATAAATTGAATAATTCGTTAATTGAGTCATTAACTCATTTTGGGATTTTAAAATATGAATAAAATGACTTTAATATATCAATATATATATCAATGTTAATATTTAATAAAATAAAATATAATTTTTTTATATTGTTTAACTTTAAATATATTAACTAGAACCGTAAGGGAAAAAACCATACAATAAGGAGTTCATTTTATTCAATTGAATTTTTTTTCAAAAATTTTATAATATATATCAATATAAAAATTATTTTTTTACAAATTATATTATGTATAAATTTTACTATATTTTTTTCATATATAAAGTTTTCTTAAAGTTCTATATTCCAATATGTAAAGCAAAATTTTAAGCGAACTTAATTCACCTAATAAAAAAAAGAAATTTTAAGTATATTTAATATCTTTTTAACTAGCATATTAACAGTGAATAATATATTTTTTACAATATGTGTGTCTAGTTCAATTCCCTCTTTATATGTATGTATGTATACATGCATGCATGCATCATATTTATGACTACCCAAGATTAATTGGCAATATAATGTAACTAGTCAAAAATAATTTTTTTTATATTCTCAACATTGAGCTGAAAATAATTTAATTAATGTTGGGATTATATATGCTTTCCTTTTTGTTTTATTTTATTTTCTTTCTTTTTTTTTCTAAATCATATTTTTTTATTTAAGCTAATTAATTTGTTTTAATTTGTGGCTAATTGTATATATGTGTAGTATTATAAAGATCAACGTTGTGACACTTTGACTGACCATCAACTTAATGAAGTGATCGAGGAATGGCGTAAATATGTGTTTAGGCAAATCTCTGGGTAGCTATACTATTTAATTCATCACTAGCTGCTGGCCTTTGTTGTGTTGTTTCTTGGTAATTGTTGTGTCATACATGCATGTATTCAAGTTGAATTTGTTGTATAATTTATTCACATACAATATATTGTATAATTATTTTATGTACTACTTTAACTAATCAATCATTTGTTTGTATCATTTTAAAGTTATCTATCATTTATGTTTACTTTTCTTCATTTTGCTGTACTGTGGATATAGATCCAAAATGTTTATTAAACCATACAATGTGCAATACTGTAATTATGGGACATATAAAAAAAATAAAATAAAAAAATAGAGTTCCTGTGACACTTCTTTAAACAAGGGTCATAGGAAGTACCAAAAAAAAAAGAAAAAAGGAAAGGAAAAAAAGAAAAAAAAAGGGGAAAAAAAGGAGGACCCTCTTGTAGCACTTGCGTGAGCAAGGGCTACAGGAAGGGGACTACGTAAGCGCCACAGGAGGTCTAGTCTCCTGTGGCCCTTGCCCACCCAAGCACCACAAGAGACCCCCCTCCTATGGCACTTCCTCCAACAAGTGCCACAAGAGGCTATTTCTTAAAAAAAATTAAAATGTTATGGCGCTTCCAAGCGCCACAGCTTCTTTTACTGGTGTCCAGATATATAACACTTCTCTAGCATCACAGCTAATCAATTATAAGCACAATAGCTTTGCTTTTTTGTAGTAGTAGCTCCCTTGATAGTAATCAAGGAGGAAATGGAATGAGAGAATTAAAGAAGATGACTATTAAAAACACTACTACATATTTGTCTATATATAACGCTCCATACTTAACGGTTTTAATGAAACCATGACATAAGCAAAGGAGGAGATTCAATAATCACATATATAACAGTTTTTTACACTAACCGTTAAGTATATTTAATGATTTTATAGTCCAACCGTTATATATTAGTTTGATTTTTTTTTGGAAAAATGGTGTCTTTTATTTGACAGTTGTTTTTTAGAAAGATGTATATTTGTTGGTTTTTCAATAAGAACCATATATAATATATTTAAAAGTCATTTAATAACAACCGTTAAGTATACTCTTTAAAACCTTGCCCAGACCCATTTTTGGTCGTCATTTGAAACTCAATAAGCTACAAAGACCTTACTTCTACACCTCTAACGACTCCATTCCGACTCCTCCACCACCATTTCACTATGAGAAACAAGAAATTGTATATTAAGAAATTAATCAAGAATTAATTTCCTTATTATTACTTAGAGGGCAAGTAGAAGTGCCCATAAATTCCTAATTAGTGGTCTCCCTATACCTCTGTAAATAGAATGTGCCTCTCTCAGCTAAACCTTACCCCTGCTATTGAGCTATCTAGCAATCATTTTCTCTTCTACCATCTTTCTTATTCTGGTGATTTGTTGTGCCAATCTTAATTAGGCTTTAGTAGTCTAATAATTGTGTGTGCATTATTTGTTCTAGTTATGAAGTACTGGAGCTCTGACCCAAATCTGAACGTGGAACTACAAAAAAATGGTATTTTGTAGCGGTGACACCGCTACAAATATTAAAAAATGTAACCGTTATGACCTAAACCGCTACGAATTCATAGCAGCAAGCTACGCGCCAACTGGCATGACAAATTGGCAACATTTTTTGTAGCAGTTAAGAAGAAAAAACCGCTACAAATATGGCGCGCATTTCCCGTCAAAACTTGTAGCGATTATTAAATAAAAACCGCTACAAGGTTGCCACCACTTGGCGTGACCAGGGCGCGCCAATAGTGTAGCGGTTATTTATAGTGGTTTAATCAATTAAACTGCTACAAAATTTGAATTGTCTTTTATTTATAGCGGTTATAAAGTTATAACCGCTACAGAATTTCAGAGGTCTCCAAATTTGTAGTGGTTTTATACCATAACCACTAAAAAACTTCAAAGGTTTTTGTAATTTATAGCGGTTATTTAAGAACCGCTACAAAGTTTAGCCGGCATATCTTATTTGTAGTGGTTGATGTAGCGGTTATTTCAAGAACCGCTACAAATGCCGCCACTATATAATACCGCCGCCCCCCTTCACTTTTCCGTTTAGCCATTTTGTTTCCTAAAGTTTCTCTAAGTGTTTTCTTAGATTTGAGCGTTCAGACATCTGTGGAAGAGTTTTTGCTGTAGTATTTCTCATTATTTGTACTTGAGGTATGGAGACAATACATATTTTATCTGTATTTTTATTTTTATTATATTTTTTTTATAATAATGTGACTAAAATGTTTTTTTTTTGAATTTTTGAAGTTGATATGGCTTCAAGACATGATAGAGGGAAGGAGCTCGAGGTCCTCAGACCGATTTTACGGGGTGGCAGCAGTAAGCAGGGGACAGAGGGACGGGGCAGCGTGGAGGGAGGGCGACCGTGGCATTTCAGCCCATCCCCCCACAGGAGTCGGCCCTACCACAACGACCGCAGACGATCCCACAGGAGATGACCGCACTAGAGGTGCCTGATTTTGGGGAGGCAGATATCAACGTCGATGACTATGACGCAAATGAGGACTTCGACATCCTGATTGGCATTAGAGACATAAAGCAGTTCCTCAATGAGGAGGAGGTGCAGGAGCAGAACAACCCACGAGGGTTGTCTTCGCGGTCTATTGGGTTTGAGGTGTAGGTCCAAGGTAAATAGATTTTTTTATTTAATAAATTATTTATTTAAATTCAAAATGTTAAATTTGAATTACAATTTATCTAACATGTGGTAAATTATGCAGATGAGTAGGGGAACGTGTCCACAAGGAGGCTGGACATGGCCGATTTAAACAGTATGGACCGGACACTACGAGTTGCAGTGCCGTGGAATGAGGGCACAGACCAGCCCATCGACAATGGGGGTCACCTGTTCAATCGCTTACTGAACGAGCTAAGCTCAAATTGGATGCGGTTCCCCCTTCACTTCAGGACGTGGAGGCATGTTCCGAAGGGGCCGAAGGACCTAGCGTGGGAGAAGGTGGTGCATGTAAATAATAGTTTTTTAATTAATATTTTTTGTAATTTATTATATTTAATTAATATTTTTTAATAGGATGTTTATAATTATTCATATTTAAATATTTTTTTATAGCTGAGGTTTGTCGTCTGAGCCAACAGGAAGAGGTACACGCTAATGAAGATGAGCGACGGCTGGAGGAACAGGAGGAATCGTCTCTGCCACAGTATGGATAAGGATGGGATGATGCCTCTAGATCAGCTGATCGAGAGCGTCCCAGATGGCGTCCCTCCGAATGACTGGGCAAGTCTCGTCCTGTTCAGGAGGAGCGTTGAGGAGATGGTAATGTATTTATTAGATTATTTATATATAATTTTGTAATTGATAATTATTAAATTATAATTTAAATTTAATTAACTTTAATTTGAACGTTATTAATTTTAAATATTTTATATTGTTTTAATACATTTAATATTGTTTTTTGTCTAGGCGCTTTCTAAGAGGAACATGGGGTGCCGTGGGCAGCAGGCAATCCACCACACAGCAAGATCGACGACCTTTGCTGTCACTTACAGCGAGCTGGTAACTTTTCATAATATTAAATACTTTTAGCTAGTTATTTAATAATACTAACTGAATTTTGTAATTGTTTTAGGAGAGGAAGGCACAGCAGAGAACCGTCAGACGGACTATGGGGAGTTGTACGCTATCGCACACAGACACCGTGACAAGACTTCGACCTCTCAGCTGGTAGAGGTGGCCATTGTAAGTAATTTCATTATTATAATTTTTATAAAACCAACTTAATAATGAAAAATGCTAATAAGTAATTGTTTCATAAAATGGCAGGAGCGGATGCAGCAGTCGCAGGCTAAGCTGCGAGAGACCTAGACCGAGGAGTCACAGGGGTCAGTGGACACCACAGCTCCTTTGAAGGTGGGTCTGGGTTAGATTGAGCACCCCGGACACGTGCAGGGGATAGGGATAGGCGCCATACCTAGCATGGTCTACGGCAGGAGTGCTGCCTCTGAGGCTGGCAGCTCTAGAGGGGTCAGACTTCCGAGGGACGAGTTTGTTGATCAACTGCGATCAGATTTGGCCCGGACACAGACTGCAATGGCTCAGCAACAACAGCAGATACAGCAGCTGCATCTGCAGTAAATGCAACAGCAGGCTGATTTCATCTACGCTTAGCAGACGCAGTAGCGTGATATCACAAACAACATGCTTGAGCGGTCGTGGAGTCGCCTATTCTCGGACGAGCAGTATCCACATAAGGGAGGACCAGATGATCAGCCCCTTGCTACTTAGTTTAAGACATATTTAGTTTTTCTTGTTGAAACATTTGTAAATAAATATATATAATTTTTTATTTTAGAAATTAAATTCTTATTGCATTTACCATAGTTATATTTATATATAATTTTTTATTTTTGAATTTGTGAATTAATTGCAACAGTATTATTTATATTTCTAAAACTAAAAAAATTAAATTATATATATTTGTAGCGGTTAATATAAAAAACTGCTACAAATATAGTTCAATATTTGTAGCGGTTAATACAAAAACCGCTACAAAGAGAGTTCCATATTTTTAGCAGTTAATACAAAAACCGCTACAAATGTATAACCGCTACAAATATATATTAGTAACAGTTTTTCCTATAACCGCTACAAGTTTTCCAATGGCTAAATATTTGTAGCGGTTACATAAATAACAGCTACAAATACTCAACATTACGATTTTGAATTTCCCCCCACTCTATGCAAATTTGTAGCGGTTACTAATGTATAACCACTACGCATTAGTAACCGCTACGAATATATATTAGTAGCGGTTTTTCCTATAACCGCTAAAAGTTTAAAAATAATTCTTCAATTTGATTTCCAACTGCTTGAAAATTAGTAGCAGTTTTTACATGTAATCGCTATAAATGTGTAGTGTCGTAGCAGTTAATGTAGCAATTTTTAAATCACTACAAAACATTAAATGTTGGAAATTCAGGATATAAGGTTCCAAGCATTCGTCATTCTCTATTCACTCATCTTCTTCACTATACTTTCTTCTCTCTCACTAGTAGCTATGGATAAGTCATGGATCAGGTTGCCATGCAATTCTCTGGAATATTTGTTTGGATTAAACAATTTCTTTGAGTTCGCATTCACTCATGCCAACTGTAACGGCAAGATCTTCTGTCTATGTCATAGATTCAAGTTCAAGAAGTGGCATGCACGAAATGTTGTTAAGGAACATTTGCTTCTGAAGCCTTTCCCAGAGGACTATACGTTTTGGGCAGTTCATGGTGAGAAGGCCAGCATTAGATATGATGATGTTCTTCCTCGAAGTTCGCAAGTAGGAGTTCAAATAGATGAAGATGATCCTATGAATGATACTATGCGTGATGCATTTGGATTTCAAGGCGACAACTTTAATAAAGAAGTGCACGGTTCTGACCCGGTGTTCATGAGGAATGAAGCAGCACAGAATTTTTTTAGCTTGATAAATGAAGCAGACCGTCCTTGTGTGGAATATTCTAAATTATCTTTCTTGATCAAATTGTATCATATCAAGTGCTTGTGTGGAATCACAGACAAGGGAACGTCGATGTTGCTCAAATTATTACAAGATGCATTCCCCAACGCTGAGATTCCCACAACATTTTACTAGGCCAAAAAGATTATCAACAGGTTGGGGTTGAACTATCAAAAGATTGATGCATGCCCCAACGATTGTATGTTGTATTGGGGAGATGATTCCAGCAGGAAGACTTGTAAGAAATGCCACACATCGAAGTACAAGACTATTTGGAAGGGGAAAACGCAGAAGAAGAAACCTGCAAAAATTCTCAGGTACTTCCCTTTGAAACCTCGCCTACAAAGATTATTTATGTTGTCCAGAACGGTGGAGCACATGAGGTGGCATGATGTTGATAAAAATGAAGACAGTAAAGTAAGACATCCCCGAGATGCAGACGCCTGGAAAACATTTGACAATGACTTTCTTTCTTTCGCGGCTGACCCTAGATAGAGAGACTCGAGACTATGACTTGTCACCAAGTGGACTGGTGCGTTATCAAAAGAGAATCTATGTACCACTGAAGGTGGAGTTGAGATTAAGAATTCTTGATGAGGCTCATAAGAGTCAGTATACTCTTCACCCTGGTATGACCAAGATGTATCACAATTTGAAATCTATGTATTGGTGGCCAGGGTTGAAGAGTGATGTGACAAAGTATGTGGCGCGGTGTCTTACCTGTCAAAAGGTGAAGATTGAACATCAAAGACCGTTAGGTTTGCTTCAGAGTCCAAAAATTCCAGAATGGAAGTGGGAGAGTGTGACCATGGATCTAGTGGTGGGTCTACCCAGGATCAAGAATTACGATGCGATCTGGGTGATTGCTGATCGACTCACGAAGTCTGCGCATTTCATACCTATCAACGCTAGCTATTCTCCTGATAGGTTGGCTGAGATCTATATCAAAGAGATTGTGAGACTCTATAGTATACCGAAGAATATTATCTCTGATAGAGATCTTTAGTTTACTTTGAGATTCTAGAGGGCTCTACACGAAGCTATGGGTACTCAATTGAGGTTTAACACGGCCTACCATCCTCAGACAGACGGACAATCAGAGAGGACTATCCAGACTTTAGAAGATATGCTGAGAGCGTGTGTCCTAGACTTCAAAGGAAAGTGGGACTACTATCTTCCATTGGCTGAGTTTGCTTATAATAACAATTACCATGTGAGCATTCAAATGGCTCCGTATGAATCACTGTATGGGAGAAAGTGCCAATTCTCGTTGTACTGGTCAGAGTTGTCTGAGAGGAAGTTGTATAGGCCGGATCTTGTTGACCAAACCACTGAGCAGATCCGAGTTATCAAGAAGAGGCTCCTTACAGCATAGAGTCATCAGAAGAGCTATGCTGACAAGAAGAGAAGACCTCTTGAGTTTGAAGTAGGGGATCATGTTTTCTTGAGAGTGTCTCCGATCACAGGCATCGGGAGAGCAATCAAGCAGAAGAAGCTAAGTCCAAGATACATTGGTCCGTTTGAGATTTTGGCAAGAATCGGGCCGGTGGCATACCGGATAGCCCTACCCCCGAGTTTGAGTAGACTGCATGATGTATTCCATGTCTCACAGCTCAAGAAGTACCAACCAGACCCTGAGCATATCATTGAGTATGAAGAGGTTGAGTTGCAAGATAATTTCACTTATGCAGTAGAGCTAGAGTGTATCATTGATCGAGAAGAGCGGCGGCTCAAGCATCGAAGCTTACCATTTGTGAAGGTGGTCTGGAAGGGTATGTCTCCAAGAGAAGCGACTTGGGAGGCGGAAGCTGACATGAGGAAAAGATTCTCTGATTTTATGCCCCATGATGTGTAAGAAATTTAAAGGGCGAAATTTATTGAACGGGGGAAGAATTGTAATATCCCAATTTTTTATTAAGGGCAAATCATGATTATTGTGGATAATTATGAATTGAATTTGAATTATTACGTGTTTTATGGCAATATTAATTAATATGCCATAATTAGTGAAAAATTGGAAGAATGGAATTATGGGCCATAAATTAGTAATTAATGGAGAAATTAATTACTAACTATGGGAGAAATGAGAAATATAATCAAAATGGCTAATGGAGGGATTAAGGTGATTAATTGGTAACTTATTTGGTGAGAACCAATAAAGAAATGACATATGTAAAGCTTGCTTGTGGAAAGGATATAAGGAAAAGTCAAATGCACATGTTAAAATGTTTTTCTCTCTCCCTCTCCCTTCTATTTCCGCTGACACAAGAGAGGCATGGGGGAGTAGAGTATCATCATTCTTCATCTTCTCTATCACTCAACCTCTCTCATTTTCTCTCTCTCGTTCTCTCTCCTTGGTTCAGTACCATTGTTGCTGAAAATAAAGGAAGGAAAGCTTGAGAAAAGGTAAGGAAAATGACCTTCATTGCTCAAACTCATTTCTTTAAAGTTGTTCCTTGAGTTAAGAGCTACTTTTCTATGGTTATAGTTTGCCATTTGGTGTTGGTTTGAGACTTCAAGAAATTGTGGAGGTTCGAGAATCAAGAAGCTACTTTGAGAAAGTTGTTAAGGTGAGTTTAAGAGACCTTTCTATATAAGTTTTGTGCCAAATGCTTTAGCTTGGAAATTATGGAAATTTGGCTTGAAATTTCAAAAATTAGGGTCTTGTGGTGTTTGAATTGTTGTTGTCATGGAATTAGTGCCTTGTTAAGTGTTTTGAATGAATGGAATTGAATTGAAGCTTAAAGGTGAAATTTGGGAACTTTGTGTTGGTTTTGTGCATTGGGCAAAAACAGGGCATGTAATTGGGTTGTGATTTTGGTCATTTTGAAGTTACCATTGTGTTACTTGTGAAAATTTATGCGGGAATATGCTTGATTGTTAATTTTGGAGCCATTGGACACTTTGGTAGAAAATTGGAAAATCTGTCTTGTATGAACTCTGTCTGGGCAGTCATTTTGCACGAGCAATTTAAATGATCAAATGGTGTTGAAAAATTATGAAACTTTCCAGTCTTAAATTTCACATCCCAAGCTTCAAAATGGATATATATTTTGTGTCATTTCGTTTAGTATTCTAGGAGATATGATTGTCCAAAGTTTGGGATGGAAACAAAACTCTGTTTTGGAGTAGTGTTGAGTTTTTGGTGATTCTGTATTTTTGCGATGATTTGAAGTAATGAGCCATATTTTTCCTAGAAATATGACTTAAATACCTTTCATTTGGCTTTGGAATCACCTCGTTTATATTTTTCTAGAATTAGTTATGAATTTTGGAAGTTCAGCCAAGAATTAGGGAATTTCTTAGCCGCGGCCCAAACCTTTCTGGCTTGATTCTGGCCGTGGCCCATGGGTGGCTGGCCACGGCCAGTGACCTTCTGACCATATTTTGGCCGTGGCCCAAGGAAGGGCTGACCGCGGCCAACCTCTATGTTCCAGCACTTTAAGTTTTCGAAAGGAGATCTCTAACCTATTATTTCCCAACCTTTTAGGGCTTTTATTAGAGACATTTGTGGCCTATTAAGGGTCAATTATGATAACCAAATTTAAGTGTTTCAAGTTAATTAAGTCTTGGAATAGAATATAACTCTTCGTCCCTAATCATGATTCTAGGATACAACATTTGCCCTAGGCGGGAGAGACCGGTGCCAGAGTATACCCGGAAGGATCAAGGTAGTGACTTTTCTTTCATGTTGTGTATGATGATTTGGTATGCATAATTTATCATTGAACTGTGAACTGCATGTGCCATGGTCCATTACGGCGTGAGCACTTCAGCGTGAGCCGTATAGGGATTGATGCTGGTCATCTCTAGGTCGGCCGTTGAACTGCCGTCGTAATCGACATGGATCTTTTTGTATCCGACCCGTGCAGCGGTGTTTGTGAATCCAGCTGTGGCTGTGTGTTGATCTTGCCTGTATGACTTGTGTTATGAAATGCTTTATATGAATCCCAGCTGTGGTGAAATATATTATGTGGATTGTTGTAATACAATGCAGCATAAGCAATTCAGCGTGAGCAATCGTAAAGGATGATATGTGTCATACTAACCATTGCCGTTGTAACTGCCATTGTAGTTGCTTTATGTGGATAATGATTTGATTTCATGCCTTATTGTTGTACATACTATGATTGATTTGACACTACGGGGATTCCTTAGAATCTCACTCTCCCAAAAACCATGATTTAGACAGGGTAGAAGGATCAAAGGGAAAGCGGGCGATGAAGAGCGGATAGAGTTTTGATTTAGAAGTATATTTTGGGTTATTGGTTATCATGTATATCATTTGGATGTTTTTGGGAAACAATTGTATATAATGGGATTGGTGGTATAGTTTTATGTAATCCCCAAGTTAAGGGTATTGAATTGTGGGCTTTATGCCTTTGTAAAACCCTTATTAATGAATGAAACCTGACTGTGTCGGGAATTTGCTTTATACTCTGATATTTGTGAATGAAATCAACCTGCACAAGCCATTTAGTATTGAAATGTGAATATGAGACCGTCATGAACAGGTTTTGTAAAATTTTTTGTAAGCTATGATTTTGGGAAGTTTGATTTTGTTTAAGTCCCAAAATCATCTAAGGTCTCTAATTCTACATCAATTACGTGGTTTATAAATTAAATCTCGGCCTTAATCGTGAAGGGAGTTACAGCCGAAAGTGGTGCTTCATAGGCCATCGAAGGTTTCTCGATGGAAGGCACAAGTTTAGATTACAGCGGAATCGCTTCAATGGGAAACCAGAAAAAAGAAGACAACCTCATACTTTGTTCGGTACAGAAATCTTACTGTAGCTTGAAAATGTTGAGTTCGAGTTCAAAAAAAGCGATAATTCAGCACAAGCTCGCCAAAAGATGCGCAAGACTTCGGTGCCTCAGCAATGGAAGAAGATAAGTATTTTATTCACTCTTCCATATTGGAAATATAATTTACTTTGCCACAGTCTTGATGTCATGCACATTGAAAAAAATGTTTGCGATGATGTGCTATATACACTGCTTAACGAACCTGGCAAGACAAAAGATCACCTTCAAGCGAGGAAAGATTTACGTGATATGGGAGTTCGTGAAGACGGTTGGCCAGATGAGCATGACAAATTTCAGCCGGCAAAGTTTACCCTCACAAAATCGAGCAAAGCTCGCTGGCCTTGTACAATATCGATGGATGTTTCCGATTGAGAGGTACTTATTTTAAATATGTGCTTCATTATTAGTTATTATGTTTGCTAGTCGTCCTTTTCAGCATTTAGTATCAATTTTCTCTTCTTTACTTAGTAGGTTCATTGGGAAATTAAAATCTTACGTAAGAATAAGACGTGGCCAGAAAGTTCTACAGTTGAAGGCTATATAGGGGATGAGGTGCTGTATTTTTGTTCGAGGTACTTTGATGACCTTGAAATGGCTTTCAACCGCCCACCTCATGTTGACGATTGTCCTGAACCTGCGCCAACATCAGGAATCCCTCGTGTTGGTAAACCAGTTGGAGGAACTGAGAACTTCAAACTAACGGCAACTGAGAAGTTATAAGTACATAGACATGTCTTGATTAATTGCACTCAAGTTGAACCTTTCATACAGTAAGAATTGTACACTCACATGTTATTTTATATCTTTCGTAACATTTTTCACTTTCATTTCACTATCACCTTTCCATTATTAATTACAGAGAATTCAGAAGTCATGTTAAGCGTCAACTCAGGATCTGTAACATCCTCATTTTTATTTTCGTAATATAATTATAAATTAGAATTAATTAATTAAAAATATGTATATATAATTATATATATATATATATATATATATAAAAGAAGGGAAGGGGGAGAGACCACCAAAAGCTTTCTGTGAAAAGTAAAGACATAATCATTGTCCTTATAAAAAAAAGAAAAAGAAAAAGAAAAAAATAAAGGCAATGATTATGTTTCTAAAAAAAATGAAAGTGGCGTCAGGTTTGGCACCACATGAATGAGTATAATACCCCCTCAATAACCACTTCACGCCTGGCGTGAAGTGTTCAGGAAGGCGGAGAGTGAGGTTCTGGCGGAAGTAATTTTAGTTATTCAGATATCAATAAGGTACTTAAGTTCTCTTTTGATCACAAAACTCTTTTTATGAAAAATGTTATAAATAATTTTATCTTTCTCATGATAGTGATTTCTTACTGATTAGAGAATAATCTAGAATTAGAATTTTGGGCAAACGATGGATAAAATGAGCAAAAAGACTCTCAATGCCTTTATGTTAAATTGTGATATGCAATCTTCATTAAATCCCCTACAAGATGCTGAAAAATCCCTCCAATATCATATTTAGATTTTTCCCTCATTTTATATTAGCGATTCAGCAGCCAGAAAATCAGTTTCAGAGGAGGGAGATGGTGATTTTCGGATTTTTAGACTAAAATGTCATTTTAAAACTTTAGGGTCTTTTTCCATAATTTCTACTGATATATTCCTCAGTGAAAGACGGTAGTTTTCGGATTTTTGGATCAAACTGGAATTTTGGAAATTCGGGGTCATTTTCTGTAATTTATGCTGATATGGTTTCCCTGAAAGTAAGGGATAATATTACAGAAAAATGCCCCAAATTTCTGTCACAATTACCATGACCCATATGCAGAATTTCATTTTCTTCTCGAGTCCTTATGCATCTTTACTTTTTGGTCCTTTATCTCCAACTTTCCATATAATTCAAATCAATATTTTGTAATATCTCTATTCAAAATTCAACTTTTAAAGAGCAAGACTATAGAAATGTAGAGGATTATTAATAGTGAATTTTAATCGGTTTAGAGTTTTTTAGATGAAGATTTATAATTTAGTATTTTAGATCTTAAACTTAAAATTTGGGGATTTTCATGTATTGGAATGAAATTAACAATAATCAATTACTTGAATAGGTTATTTGAATTAAGAAAAATATTTAAATTTTATAATTGGAATTTTAGGAGTAATTAATTCAAAATTTTGAAATTTTATAATTTAGTTAAATAAATTAATTTTTCCAATAACTCAAGGAGTTATTAATGTATAATAAATTAATTGTTGTAGATTGATTTTTGGCGTGTATTTGAGCTCTTAGATTAGGAGCTTGTGGTTATAATTTAGATTGGCGAAAGGTAACCACTTTCCTCTTGTTGTGCATATTTGTATGATGTTTGTAAGTGAATTTTAATTACATAGAATTATAAATTTGGCTATTGATATGTGATGTGGACATTGAAAATATGTTGTTAATGAAAAAGTCTTGTGGGACTTATTTTCGCTGAGAAAATGAGTAGTGATATTTTATTATATGAATTGATATGTAATTATGAGATTGAAAATATCCTTTTGATAATTGAGAATTGATAATTATTTGTTATAATCACACATATTGATATGAGAGGGGATGATGGATGTTGATTTGATGGGTTGTTACTTAAAGAGGAAATAAGAGGGTGAACTTTTGTACAAAAAGAGGTAATAAAGTGATGGACTTCCAGATGTACAAGGTTAGTCCTTTCGCCTAATTGTGTTCAGTAGGGCCTTAACACCCCACTAATATATTTAGAGGGGGGACCCATGGTCCGGTCTCGTGCTCTGTGGATTTTGGCCTGTCCATATCACTTGATTGGTGAGCTTGTTAAGTTAAACTACCAGTCATATGGGTCAGTGCTAGTCCATGGGTTCAGTCAGAGGAAATAAGGGAGGACAAAGAATAAATTATTGTATATTGATTCTTATATACTTATGTGATAAATATGAGAATGAGATTATGATATGGTAAATTAATGTGTATATATACATGTGGACATGTGACATTTTAATAATGATATGATTTTATATAACTGTCCCACTTGGCGCCTCATGGGCACTTACTCTTATGCCCAATGAGATGGATTGTTGGTTGCTGAGGCTTTTGTCTCACCCCGTTGATTTAACATTTTTCCATGTGATAGTTGTCGTGCGGGTCCATCAGAGAAGACTCCGGAAGCTTAAACTACTTCTGCTAAAAGTAGTGCTTCTATCTTTATAATATATGTTGGATTATTGTATATTGCCACGTTATGGCTCATTTTGCATACTCTGATTTATTTTGGAGATTTGATATTTTAACTATATATTTTTAATTACTTTTAATGAGGTTGGATGGCTTGCGGGCCTTATGATGTGTTTTGAATTGCTGAAACCATAATTTGGTCTGATATGGATATTTTAATATATGATGAGATATTATTTAGTTAAAGAGTTTTCAAATAGTTAGTTGAACTTTTTTCTACCATGGTAATCTTTTGAAAGATGAGTTGAAATCTTTTTATTACCATGGTAGAGGTTGTAAATGATTATAATAATGTATAAAAAAATGGTTTTATCAAGTCCATAGTTAATTATTGTGTATAAGGAAAGGATTTTACATGATCCATACACAAACATCCTCCGAAGTTGACAAAAAGGTCCACAGAGAATTCCCAAGCTGGTTTGCGAGCAGAATACTAAATGAACACAACCCACACTCCCCAGATTTTAGAGCTCTCGCAATCGGCCCTCTTGATCATGCAAAAAGGTTTACAGCATACAATGTCAATGGTTTTAAGTTTTACACGGGATCAAGGATTGCAAACTCAAAATTCGGGTGTTTATGGCACATTTAGGACAAGGAGTTATGTGAGTAGCAGTGATGCCAACATGCAGTTTGGAGGCGTCGCTTACTATGGAAAGCTTCTTGATGTGGTCGAACTTAATTATCATGGCCATTTCATCGTGACACTATTCAAGTATTTGTGGGCAAATACCACTACTTCTCGGGGAGTGACAACTGACGACTTAGGGATCACATCAGTCAATTTCTTACGGCCAATTCATACTGGTATTTCTCAAGATGATGAGCCGTATATTCTTGCTTCAGAGGCACATCAGGTTTATTATGTCGAGGACGATAGGCACAGGGATTGGCACATGGTCGTTCATTTAAAACCACGAGCATTACTACAGAATATAGATTCAGCTACCCTAAAAGACGTCCCTCTTTAAAATAGGGATGTCTAAAACATAAGCGATGGCATTTTTTATAATTCTGTGTGGACTTTAGACGTCCCAAATTGAATTTGGGAAGTCTAGAGTAAAAAAAAAATTAATTTTTTTTTACTTTAGACTTTCCAAATTGAATTTAGGACTTCTAAAGTAAAAGACAAAATTTTGAATTTTTTTTTACACTTTAGACATTCCAAATTCCATTTGGGACGTCTAAAATGGGATTTTAGACCTCCCAAATTTAATTTGAGACGTCTAAACTAAAATTTTTTTTTAACTTTAAAGTAATTTAAAACTTTCCTTGCGAGCTGTATTGAATATAAGGGACGCTCGTCCCTTATATTAAATAAAAGGATGATTTCCTTCCTCTCTCCCCCATAGCATTTTTCAATTTCTCTAAGAAGAATTGTAAAGAGATACGCACATTCTATAGATTCAAATGGCTTTTTCCTTCGTTGTTCTCGCCATCCTCCCCGCTCTCATCATGCCCTTCGGTGCCCCTATTTGTGACAGTAACTCTCTCTTTATCACTTCTCAAATCTTACATGCTTGTCTATTTATTATTATTATTATTATTATTATATAAGTTCCTCTCTTTTTTCACATTCAGATCTGGTACAGTGCATCAGGGTAAAAAATGGATTTTTGAATTCTAAAGTTTGACTAAAAGAAGTTTGAACAAAATTAGCAAAGTGGTGGAAGTGTGGTGATACTAAAAAAGGAAATTTTGGAGCCAAAAAGAGAATGGAGAAAGCTAGCATTTGTGTTCAACAAAACTATTGAAGAGGATTCTTGTCTGGAACTTATGTTTGCTTCCGTAATTAATGACCTCAGTATCTACAGGAAATTTGAAATTCAAATGACTTTAGACGTCGCTATTTCAAAATTGGGACGTCTAAAATTCCACTTTACTACGCCCCTTACATAGATGTCCCCCTATTTTTTGACGTTAAAAGTGCCAAAATAGGGACGTTAAAACCCCTATTTGTAGTAGTGGAAACCTTTACGACATGGGTGAAGATGATAACATCACCTACGAGAGTGAGCCATTTCAGCCCGCCAATTTTGAAAACTACTTCCTTGAAGGCGATGACAATTTACCTCTACTACAGTGCGTTTTTTTAAGTCCATATCATTTAAATTAAAATTTTCAAATTTAATAATACATCACTAACAATAATTTTTCTTTATAATTTCTATAGGGATGGTAAGGATGAGTGATCAAATTCAAATTATGTTTTTGTCTTTAAAAAAAATACTGGAAAAAAATATTTAAAATTAAAATAAAATAATATTTGTAGCGGTTTTTAAACCGCTACAAAAATAAATACAACCGCTACTAAGTAAAAACCACTACAAAATGGATATATTAACCGCTACAAATGCTACGCGAATCCCTATAAATACTCACACCACATCTCATTTCAAACACTCCCCATTTCTTTTCACCTTACTCTTCTTTCATTTTCTCTTATTTACAAATTTTTTTGTATGAGTTGAGGAGCTTAACAATACAATCAAATATGGTAACAAATTTTTAAATTTTTTATTTGAATACTTCATTCTTTCGTATAAAATTTATTCTCACAATTTGTTTTCCAAATATTTCAAAGATTTATCTCATTTTCATCTATTTTTCATACACAATCACATGTAGTAGACAACATAATAGTTTTTTTTTACCTACGTATCCTTAATAATATTATCAATACAATCTTTATACTTATCCAACTAAATTAAATTATTCCTTTTAATTTATAAATGAGCTAAACTATTGAAAAAATAAGCTAATTAAATTAGCTAAACTACTAAAAAAATAAAATATTTAATTTAATATCAAAAAACTGAAAAAAATTATTCTATTTTTTAACAAAAATTTCTTAATTTTTGTAGCGGTTACTAAACCGCTACTAATTAACGCGTCTTTTTCAAACTAAAATTAATTTTTTAGCGCGAATTTTGAATTTTGATGAAATTAGTAGCAATTATATAACCATGACTAATTAAAGGAAAATCATATTTGTAGCGGTTCAAAATACCTAAAAAAATTTTATTTTTCTTTTCTCGCCTTAAAATTTTCACTTTTTGATATTTGTAGCGGTTATATAACCCTACAAATATCACAGAAAAAGATTATTGCTTATGGCGATGTTCTAGCGGTGAGATTGAACTGTTACAAATAAAGTAGCGGTTATTTTGCTTGAGTAGCGGTTTTATATAACCACTACAAAACCGCTTGCAACATACGATTTAGTAGTGGTTTTATGAACCGTTACTAATATTGTTTGTAGTGGTTAAAACCGCTACTAATAACCATTTTTCACCTCTACTAAATCATATTGTTTTTTGTAGTGTGGGTCTGCCTTGGTACACAAGTCTCTTCTCCCTCCTTTATTTTTCCTTCAATAAAAAAAGAACTAAAAAACCATAATTGAATTGATGCAAATTTTAATTACAATTTCCATGATCACTCTGTGAGACTTAAGATTCTTGATGGTTTTTTTTTTTTTTTTGGACTGAGATTCTTGATGATTTGTACAAACGCAAATCATCATATGCTATTATTATCTCAAGGATTTTTTTTTTTTGTTTACCTAATATTATCTCAAGGATTACGCTTTCCATTTTAAAGCAAAAAAATGATAAGTGAATGAGCTAAAACATGAATATGAGATTATTGTATACCTATAAGAATACTATCTAATTTGACCAAAAAAAAAAGAAAAAGGAATATCTAAAAGTATAAGGAGCCCCCTTTTCTTAAAGAAAAATTGAAGATGAATTAATCAGCCTGAACATGATTTACGTAATTGCAAAATTAATCTTAACATATATCAGAAAATTCAGTAAATTAAATCTTCAGTTCTTTATCATGTACTCCCTCTGGTCTTTTTTATAAACAATTTCCTCTCTTTTAGAGTTGGTCCATTTTATAAGCAACTTTCTTCTTGCATCTCAAAATTTAAACTACTTTTTTCTTTTTTACTCCTATTAAATACACATCTTTATATTAATTACCCCACTTACTACTAATTCTATTTCATTTACTCATTTATTATACATTCTCTCTCATATTTTATATTCATACTCTCTCATATTTGTTACTCATTCTCTCTCCTATGCTATTTTCATAAATGGGGCATATTTGGAAGAAACATGACATTTTTGACACATTTATTGTTTTTAACTAATCTTAACCTCCAGTTCATTTTGTGCAATTAGGATAAAAGTTGCTTATAATAAGGGTTGGAGGGAGTATTATTTTATCTTAATCTTTCAGTTGTTTTATTAGGAAAAATCCCCATTTAAATTTAGTTGAAATAATCATTACACCTACCTTCAATTTTCTTTCTTAATTATAGAGGGGCATTCTAGTCTTTTAACAACATTCAGAAATTTCTAATGAAGCTTCTTGGCTTGATTAGGAATTTGTTAAAAATGTAGGGCTAAATATGAATTTTAGTAGCTCAATTGGATTTAAATGACATTCTCCCTTCAAAATATTGGATGTTACCCATTCAAATTAATTGGTCTATGGACTGAAATTTTGCAAATCAAACAACTTGAAAGGCCACTAAGTTTGTTTATTTATATAAAATTATGAAGAGACTAATACCTGATTTGATAAAGCCATCTGTAGCAAATGGATTCTAATAAATAAATTATTATATTAATTTTTTTTATAGAAAGGCATTTTGTCGCATCCTAATTATTTTTATGACTTTTAATTAATATAAATTTACCTTTTTTCATGTCAAAGTATAAAATTTTAGACGAAATTCAAGGCTTCTGTCCAGGAAAATTCCTACACCCTCTTTAGATTTTTTGTTCAATTTCACAAAGCCACAGTAAAATCTTTTTCCTAAAAAAGTTCCAATTATTTATGATGTGCAAGTCATATTAAGGCCATCATTGCAAATTCAACCAAGAACAAAAGTGGTTTCGAGTGAATTAAATTCATTATTTGCGCAGGAATGCAGGATGTTAATGGAATTGGTGTAAAAAGCACTATTTTGAAACCCAGATTGGACCGGCCAATCCGGTTCGGGGTCCGGTCCGAGTCAGCAATTTTTAATTTTTTTTAAAAAAAAATTGCTTTTTTAAATTTTTTTTTTTCATAATTTCATATTAATAAGCCTAAAATATTTAATTTCTCACTGGTTTGATTCCGGTTTAGCTCCGATCTGACCCATTGACCCTTAACGCAGTATTCTGACCAGTTTAGTGATCGGTCCGAATTTTAGAGCCATGGTAAAAAGTCAATATGATTACATTTGATTTACGAAAATGTCCCCACTACACTTTTTACTCTGTTATTGCAACAGCTGGGATGCCTTGTAGAAACAGTTTTTGAATCTGACGAGCATAGAGTGCACGTTCTTATTGAATTTGAGTGCGTTTGGATCCGCATTTTATAGCATCCCAATTTTATTCATCAATATTCTTTATATGTATTAAAACATTTCATAAAATAAAACGGTGAATTTTGATACACATAAAATGACCAAACAATACACTTAGTGGTTTCATGCAATATAAGTTAGGCCACAAATGAGCAACTTTTAGTCCCTTGAAGGCCTAACATGGAAGTCCAAATTGGAGCATGAAAGAGCACACATATTGGCCCAATACATAGGTCAAGTTTCAGCCAAAAGAGAGGAAAAGGAAGAATCTATGTTTATATAATAAATCACAAATATGCATGGATAAAATAGTCATTTGGCTAATAAAAATAAAGGGCCAATATTTCCCATTTTCAAGAGGCATGAGACGTCCAAAAAGGTGAGAGCAAGAGGGAAATTGAAATTTGAGAAATATATGACAAGAGTTGGAACAAATTGTAGCCAAGTAAAATTAAAGTTGAAAAGTCAACAAGTGGAATTTGTAATAAATGGCCAATAGTTGCTTAAATGCAAAGGGATAAAAGTAACCAATTCAAGAGCTCATTTGGTTATTCCAAGAGCATACTTTCGTCACTTTTGGGCAAGAGGAAAAGGGAAACCAAGATTGACATTCAAATGTCAAGTTGAAGTATTTTAACCAAGCTAAAAGGTGAAGTTTGAAAAGTCAAAAGCAAGGTTGTAACAAAGAGCCTTATATGGTCATTACAAGACTTGGATGAAGCTAATTGAAGAGGCATATTTGGTTCAACCAAAAGCCCTCATTTACATCACTTTTGGGAGAGAAGAAAGATAAGACAATTATGAACAAATTAAAGGGATAATGCTTCATAAATTGGCATGTGATAAAAGCAATTAAAATATTATTAATTTGAGGAGGTGGAGATGATATTTTAGAGCTCATTAACTAAAGAGCATATCATTTTCGGCCAAACACCAAGAATAAGAGAGAGAAAGAGTTGGACAAACATAGAAGGCAAGAGAGAGGGAGCATGATTCAAGAGGCAACCAAGGTAAATTGATAGTGAAATTCAAGTGTTCTTGCTTCCAAATTCATGTAAGACCTTCTCTAATCTCTATTCCTTCATGAATCTCATATGTAGGAAGCAAAATCAAGAGCAAGGAAGGAGAGAGAGCTGACGTCTTGAGAGGTTTAGAGAGAGAAAACAAAGGTAACTTTCAAGTAACCTTGATTTTCATCATGTTGATTCAAGATAGTTGATGGTTGTTGTGATTGTTGTTGGCTTGATTTGGCTTGTTTGATTGATTTTTGTAATTTTGGGATGATGAAATCCTAAGGGGTTATGCTACCCATATTTCCACAAATCATGATTAATGAGTGTTTAAACGATTAATCATGTGATTAGGAGTGAAAAGGAAGAGTTAAACAAGTGAAGTCAAGAAAACACAATTTTTCCCTTTTCTTACCAAACTTTCGGTCAGACCTAGTTCAAGAGGTTAGGGCTGGAATTTTGTGTTTTTTATGGTTCCATTGGATTTAGAAGAGAAAATTGTGTAGGGTGCATGTAAAGTTTAGAGTCTAAAAGCCTTAGAATATGAAATGACAAAATTACCCTTAAAACCCTACGTAAGGGGCTGCCAGGGCATTTTCATCTTTTGGCAGTGAATTTAGTAAAACCGAGGAAAAAAATGAATTCTACACGCAAAACTATTAGGAATAGCCCGGGTCATAATTTTTGAAAAAGTACAGTTGGACGGGGTGTAAAGGGACTTGGACAAGGGTCCTTAGGGTATTTTGGTTATTTTACAGTTTGAAGTTAAGACAATCAACAAAATGAGTTTAAAAAAGTTTAGAGTAGTACGTGAATGAGTAATAACTCAATTTTTGTGAATTTGGAATTTTAGGACCGAACAGTTAATCCAGGGCGGAATAGAGTGTAGGAACAGTTTACAAGCTAAAAAGGAGTTTAAGGTAGTAGCTCTTTCTCTCATACATTATGTGAGTATTTATATACTTTGTGTGTGCTATCTTCTATAATGTGAATAATGAATTGTGAATACATACTGGATAAGTAGGGGAGTTGGGCCTGAATTGTGTATACATACTAGATATAGTTAAACAGACAAGTAGGAGAGTTGGCCCTAAATTGTGTATACATACCGGACAAGTAGGGGATTTGGCCCTGAATTGGGTATACATATCAGATATAATTGATTTTTCATTTACACTATATGGTGCATTACATATTTATTTATCGCATTATATATGACTGACTGCATATTACTACTGAGATTTGTTTGAATCTCATCCTTTTTCAACCTTTAAAAATATTCCAGCAGAAGCTAGCAGCTCTAAGGGCAAAATCGTAAATACAGGTGATTGAAGGTTCCGATACAAGCAAGAGTTGTTATTGGTTATTCTTAGTCTCTTTTGTTAGTTTTGAGAACCTTGTATAAAATTTTTAAACCCTAAGGGGATTTTCTGTAATATAAACAAGCAGTTTGTATTAGTATATTTGTGTCATTTTTGTATGCCTGTAGAACTATTCCTTTGTTACTCTGACAAATATCAAAATGTTAAGAGGTTTGACATATTTTCATTCCAAAACATGTATTAAAAGTTTAAGGCGTGCTATAGTAAACCTTTATTGTGCTCGTTTGGAATAACTTATTTTTGGGCAATAAGTGCTTATAAATCGTGATTTACGGTATACGGGGTAAGTATGTGAGAGGAGTTTTATCTCGGCTTGCGTAATAAGGACTTATTTGCCCCCAAAACATGTTTCCAAACACAACCATTATTGAATTGAAGTATGTTTGGAGAGACTTTGTCTTGATTAGGAGATGTGAAAACTCTTTACCCTCAAAATCTTAAAAGGGAAACCCTTGTTATTTTGAAAAAAAAAAAAAGGAGAGGGAGGGAGATTGGAGAGACTTATTTAAGAAAACTGCCTTCTCAAAATTGTCCCTACACTATTCATGTCGTCATAAGAGCCCGACTTCACTCCAACCAACCCTTCCTTTTGTCCTTCGCGTATGATAATCCCCGTTTTTTTTAACAGTGTCACTCCAACCAAAACATTTTTTTTTTTTTTTTGTATTTTCGTCAGGTCAAACACTCAGATCTTTTCGTATAATCCTTTTTTAGTCCAATAGCGTATATTCCTTGATTATTGAGGTCAATTAATCAAAAAAACAAAAGAAAGTTGTAACCACTATAAAAACGATTAATTAGCGACGGAATTCAATAATACAATTTCACTACTAAATTGACTTAGTGAAGGAATTTCATCACTAATTAATTAATAATGACAATCTATTTGATGACGAAATCATCTTACGAAATGGGGAAGAAAAGGATTGGTTGGAGTGAGGTGGGGGCTCTCATGACGGCATGAGTGGTCCTAGGACAATTTTGAGATGGTAGTTTTCTCAACAAAGTCCCTTCAATGTTGAAGGGACAATTTGGAGGTAACACAGCATAGGCTTCACATCACTTTTTTTCCTCCCACTTTTCTCCCCTTTTATTGAAAATCTAAACAAGAGAAAATCAATTTTCTCCCTACTTTTCTCCTCCACTTATTTTTTCTACATCCAAACACACTATTAATATCCTTGACACCCTTGTACGCCCCCTCCCCACTCTTATCTTTTTTCATTTTTGATGAAGCAGATTGGTACTTTAGGTCAATTAATAAAAAAAAGTTATAACCACTTATAAAAACAGTTAATTAGCAATGGCATTCAGAAACAAAATTTTGTAGCTAAATTGACTTAGCTATAGAAATCTGTCGCTAATTATTTATGATAATCTATTTGACGACGAAATCATCTAATTCTATCACTAATCCACTATTTTTGAGTGAATATTGAGTTTGGATTGATAAGAAAAACTAACTTTCATTTTAGTTATATGATATTATTTAGTTTTTCTTCCTCGAGAAGGAGCGAAATCTCGGTCTCAAAATATAGTTTATCAGGATATCAGCATTCTTCTTAGATTTTTGACTTTTAATAGTATTTTAGCAATTAACAATTTAGAAAGTAGGCTTTTACATTATCTGAACTTATATTTCTGTATGGTATTGGACATCTGATATAAAAGCTTTTGGAATTTCAATGCATTTGACTTTCATAAAAAAAATATTATTTAGTTTAAAGATTTGATATTATTAAGATTTATAATATATATTATAAAGTTCATGTCTTTTTCAATTATTTAAAATCTAAACACACTTTTTAATTATATAATCCAAACAAATTTAGCTTGTCAAACTATTTTTTTTTGGGTGAAGGGTCATCTTTGTCTTGAAAGTTTTCACTAAGGGACAATTTTACTTCGAAATTTTTTTGGGGTCAATTTTTTCCTAACCGTTATTTCAGTTAATTTTGACCGTTAGTTGATTAAATATGTTGATTTGGCAGTCCACATGTCATTCACGTCATTTTTATTAAGGTGCAGATTTGCCCCGAAAGTTATAATTCTAACTTTGAAAAAAAATGAAATAGATGATACATGGACTTCTTGAACAAATTTACACTTTAACAAAAATGACGTAAATGACTTATGGATTGTCAACTTAGCATATTTAGTTAATTAACAACCAAAATTAACTAGAATAATTATGAAGGCAAAATTGCTCATTTTTCAATACTTTCGGGCAAAATTTGCCCCCAGAAAAGCTTTGGTGCCAAAATTGCCCCTCATTGAAAACTTTAAGGCCTATTTGATTCTACAAGAGAGGGATGGAAGGGGAGGAGATGGAAGGAAAGGATAGGAGGTTATCTTGTTTAGTTTGGTTAGAAAGGAATGCTTTTAATAATCCTTTGTTTGATTTAAGAGGATATGGGAAGGGAGATAATATCTAATTTACCATTTTACCCTTATATATTAGTTTATATATTTTTATTTATATAAATTATTTAAATTAGTTTATACCTCAATATAAATTATATAATTTATGAAAATTCACTTATCTCAAAAGAAGTTGGCCAACTCAAAACACAAGCATAAATTGTCATCACTAAAATCTCCTTCAACAACCAACGCCTAGTGGCATAGTAGTCATTAAAGTGACCTTAGTGGGTGTTTGGCCAAGCTTAAATAAGGGCTTATTTAAAAAATAAGCCCGAATCACGCAAGTCGAGAAAAAACTCCTCTCACATACTTACCTCGTATACTGTGAATCACGAATTATAAGCACGTTTTGGACAAAAATAAGCCATTCCAAACACACACTTAGACTACTCCCCAAAACACAGGTTTGACCTGTGTTACTGTTGTAATAAAAAAAAAAATCTCCTTCGACAATTTGCCTCAAAAGGTGCACCAACAAAACATCAAAATCAACTTCCAACGCATGAACCATTTTCTTGGTAACCCAAGTCAGCTGTTACAGTGGGTGGCAAAAAATAAACGGTATAGAGTTTTTTTTTAAAGTAATATGAAAATATATTTTAAAAAATTTAATCTATTTTTTAAAACAATTAAATTAATAAATTTTATTTAAGAAACAAAATCTTTTTGTTTTGTTTACAAATGACAAATTGTCGAAAAAGAGAAGAAAGAGAAGAAAGAGAAGAGATAAGGCTCACCAATAGGATTAAAAATATCATAAAAATATGAGGGTAAAATAGTTATAAAATTTGAGTTCCCTCCAAAAAAATCAATTTAAAGAGGATTAAAATAAGGGAGGAAACAGGTAGATTTTTGCTCCCCTTCCTCCAAAATTTCAAATAAAATAATGGAAAGGGTTCATTTTTTCTCCCCTTCTATCTCTCCTTAAATTAAACAGGCCCTTAGGTGCAAAATCACCCTTTAACCCCTTTTTTTATAAGAGATAATATAAATATAAATCACATTATTCAATTTGAATTTTATTTAATCTTAAATTTACAAAAGTGATAATTAAATGCAACAACTTGCAAGTCCTTCGTCGTGATAGGAGCACGCCATCATGGGAGAGCATACGATTGTTTTTCAATTATATTTGTTTGAATATTCTAAACAATAATAGTACAAGCACAAAGAGCCCATCCAGACCAATCTCCTTTTCGTAGAGTTGTGAATCCGATCGGATTTGTCGGTCCGGCCCGGAAACCGACGAACCCGCCAGTAAACTGATCCGGTTTCCGATACAATCCGGGTTTCAATTTTTTTTAAAAAAAAACATTTAAAAAATTTTTCTTTTAGAATTTTATACTATAAATCTAAAATCTTCAATTCCTCGTCGGTTTGATCCCGGTTTAAGTGTGTATTTGGATTAGCTTTTTTTAATAACTTTTGCGACTTACGAGGTAAGTTTGTGAGATGAGTTTTGTCTCGGATTGCGCAAACCATGATTTGAAACCATGGTTTGGAAAGCTCCCAAACACACACTAACTCCGGTTTAACCCCAGTCTAACCCATCAACCCTTAACCCAATACCCCAACCAATTCAATATCCAATCCAAATTTTAATACCTTACCTTTTCGTGCTCCTCAACTTGCTAGGACGGTGTAAGCTTTTTCAATCAGTCAATGATGCGACATCATAACTGGAAAAGTAGTCCCCATGCAGCCATCTATATTAAATATCTGTAACACACACTCTCTCTCTCTCTCTCTCTCTCTCTCTGCGCATACTATGGTAATAGAACTTGAATCTGACCTGGCAGTCCAGATCAAAAACCAACTAACTAGCCGGTAGATCGGTTTAGTCTTGTTCCAATGTGTTTTAAATAAATTTTTTTAATTTTTTAAAAAGTTTATATTAATAAATTTAAAATCTTCAATTTTTTATCGGTTTAGTTCTGAATTAGCTCCGATTTAACTTCGGTTTGATTTACTGACCCTTGACCCAGTACCCCGACCGATTCAGTAACTGGTCTAGATTTGATTACCACACACAGCGTGTGTACTGGGTAGGCTAGGACCCATCCTTGTATATTTAAGAAGAGGGTCCTTATTAATTATTTTTTTTTTTTTTTGCCAACTATCCTTGCAGTTCAATCTATCCATATGAAACTGAGATACAACTTTGTCTTGAGACATGAAAAAACGAGTTGGGTCGGCCTTACAAGGTCGGCCCATCTTAGACTCGGGCTTAAATCAGCTGTGGCTCATTTAAACCCGAGTCTAAAAAATGCCTACATTTTTTAGGCTCGACATTTTTAAATAAGGGTTATAGACTGACCCTTGGGTTTCAAACCAACTTGTCACATTTTTATTTACTATATATTTAGATATTAAAATATTTAATTTAAAATATAAATAATATTAAAACCAAATTAAAACATCAAACATTATTCATATTTAACAAAATACAAAGCTAAATCCAAAAACCGATGTCCACAATTAAATAAATAATTAGATAAAGTCAATAAATATAGACAAAACACTAAATAATATAAATAACATTATAATTTTCTTCTCATTGACCATCACCACTATCAACATCATCAATAATATTTTTTTATTTTAAAAAAATATAAACAGGTTTATAGTACTGATCTTTTTAGATCCGACTCTATTTTCAAACCCTAAATTATAAGGTCAACCCTCTACTTAATTGGATCTAAAAGTGTCAGCTCGACAGGCTTGACCCAGAGTCCATTTGTTTCACGTCTTTGTAAGAAGATATAATTTTTGGATGACCAGCCATGTATAAGATATATACTTTTCAATTATATGGGTTGGTTTCAAATTGGTTTCGTGTGTTTCAGGACGAGTGGTCAATGTTTTAGTTTTAATATTATTTCTTCTGGTATTTTTTTTTAATAAACAACTATTTCTTCTTATCTTTATTATAAGGTACCAAATAATAAATATTTTTATTATTTTTATAATGCAGTTACTTATTTTCAAAAAGTATTAAATATTTTTTTCAATGCATACCCACATTTAATAAGGATAGTCGAAGAGAATAATAATTAATATGATACTAGAGTTTAATATAATTAATAGGAATAATATTTAAAATTACTTAAATTTTAGGACAAATTTAATGATTTTAACTGTTTTTATTGTTTTATGAGAATTATTTGTGGGTCCTTACAATAAGGACCAAAGGGAGTATGTTGATTACACAAAATAAACTAGCGGTTTAATGTTATTTCTTTTCCCAATAAGCCCCTATATATGAAAAGAGTATCAAAGAGAAAATGGGTAAAAATATAAGAGAGAATAAGTAGAAAATATGAGAGAAAATGAATAATAAATGATTGAATAAAAGAAAATTAGTGGTAATTGGTGAATGTGAGATAATTAATATAAAAATATGTATTTAATAGAGATAGAATAGAAAAAAGTAGTTCAAAGTTTGAGACACAAAAAATATTTCTTATATTATGAACCAACCTCAAGAAAAATAAAGTTGTTTATAAAAAGGACAGGGATGGAATACTAATTTATGACATAATAACTTTTGAATAAAATGAAATATTTTCTTAGCACATATTATTTTGATCCTATTTATAAGTCCCTTTTAATTAAATCTTACATATTAAAGAGAGGTGGTTAACTCAATGATTATGAGGTAAATTTTTAACTATGCTCTCATTTATGAATGTGTACTTTTCAACTCTTTCTTCTTTATCTATCTTTAAATTATTTTTTCATTGATATAATAAACAGGGCCAAAATTGTCAGTTGTCACAATTTCATTTATTATGAGGTAAATTTTTAATTATGCTCTCATTTATGGATGTGTATTTTTCAACTCTTTCTTCTTTATCTATATTTAAATTATTTTTTCATTGATATAATAAACAGGGCCAAAATTGTCAGTTGTCACAATTTCATTTATTATATTAAAACTGGACTTATAAATAAAACTAACTTTTTTATTAAAAAAAACTTATAAATAAAACCAGAATGACATACATTACAGTAGTAACAAAGTGATTCCTAGTTAATAATTGTGGTGGGTGGCGATCCCTACAGGCTAGCCTCTTTTTTAATTCAAAAAGAAAAAAAATATTCTCAGTTTACGGAAGACACCACTCCTTAAGACAAGATATCCATCCCAGGAGTTTAGTCTTGAATGGAAGGGACCTGGCTTTCCTCCGCTGCCAGGTCCCATCCGCTGCCCTCTTTTTCTCAAAACTACACCGTTTTGGTATAGTTTTGAGATAAGGATGGGGTTGAATTTTTTTTTTTTCTGAAAAAAATGGTATTGATGTATTTTTTTTAGATGCATCTAATATCTTAAAATATTTTTTAAGTAGCATGTAGTATCTTAAAATAATTTTTAGTGTTTTAACAGCTTAAAATATTTTTTTAGATGTACCCAATGTGTTAACAAACTAATTACAATTTTATCCTTAATGTATTTTTTCAGATGCAAAAATTACTTTAAAATTTTTTTTTGTGCTTTTAACCTTTTAAAATCTTTTTTTAAATTGTACCTAATGTCTTAGGAGACTAATTATAATTTTACCTTTAATGTATTTTTCTTGGTAGGAACAAACACCCAAAACTTAGGATATTGATTTATTGATTTCCACCCACTTTAAAATATTTTTCCAGTAGCACCTAACACTTTAAAGTAATTTTTGGAGCTGAAAAAATACGTTAAAGGTAAAATTTCAATCAGTTTGCTAACACACTGGGTACAACTGAAAAAATATTTTAAATAGTTAAAAGCACTAAAATTTAAATTTAACAGCTGTTACTCTAAATTAACGGAAATAGTATTTTTGGCTATTTTTTAATGTTAATGGGTATTTTTGTACTTAAAAATTATTTACTGTGCTTGTAGCCATTCCAAAAAAAGATAATGAATAGTTTTGCTCCTTAACCCATTTATTTTAATATATTTGTAGAAGAGTTAAGGTGAAAATTTAGTAATGAACTATTTTCCCATGAACACTTAATATAATTATTTTTCATACTAAATGGTATTGTAATTAGTCTGCTAACACATTGGGCACATCTAAAAATATATTTTAAATTGTTAAAACACTAAAAATTATTTTAAGATACTGCATGCTACTTAAAAAATATTTTAAGATATTAGATACATCTAAAAAAAATACATCAATACCATTTTTTTCAGAAAAAAAAATTCAACCCCATCCTTATCTCAAAACTATACCAAAACGGTGTAGTTTTGAGAAAAGGAGGGCAGCGGATGGGACCTGACAGCGGAGGAAAGCCAGGTCCGAATGGAAGGGGAAGGGTTATAATAATTAATTTATAATTATAGTCTTACAAATTAGCTAACAGTAAATTAAACATATATATATATATATATATATATATATATATATATATATATATATATATTTATATTTATATAACATATATATATATATGTTATATAAATTAATTTGCACCTTAATTAAACTAGCATATTTTATTAAAATTCATTCTCATTATATCATGTTTTTTATGTGTATAAAAACTAATATAATAATATATTTTATTTTTACTTAATATGATATTATATTTTTAAAATGGAATTTCAAGAAAATGAGGAAGGTAAAATAGTCAAGAAATTTAAATATTTTAATTTTATTTTAAATTAATTTTCCCTCTATGTCTCGATGGGTGAAGAGTTTATTTTTATTTTTTTCCTCAAGTACAATAATGATATCATAAAAATTATGAGGGTAAAATAACCAAAATATTTTAAATTTTAGGCCAAAACGGTGGATAGATTTTGAACACCCGCCAATCCAAAAAGTTTCCACTCCCATCCAAGCAAACATGCCCGGGTTAAGCGTGGGTCCTCTATTATTCAATACTCTGAAATGAAGACTAGCATCTAGCCTTGCTTTTCAAGCTGCATATCTATTGCGTGTAGTCGTTTACAAAATCGTCAGATATATATTACGGTAATATAGATAGAAAAAGAAAAGTCCAGAGGTGCTGCAACAGAGTTACAATCATACAACGACGACGTTCTATATGGAATAAAAAACGAAAATAAAATATTCAACACACAGCAATAACCCACGTCAGTAGACTTCTCTTCATCGAACCGTTGGATGACCCAACTCAGAGAAGATAACCCCAGAAGACAATGACTGATCTTCACTGCTTGAGGCGGTCAACCTGCTTGCTTTTGATTCATCACTGCTCGTGAAACCTTCTCTGCTTTCTTCCACCCTTGTCACTTTCCTTATCAGAGACCTTTCCTCGCTCTTTCCTTCTATTTCCGCCACATCAAGCCCCTCCTCTTCTTCCTCTTTTCCTTCTTGAAGCTGCAACGCAAACTCTAGCCCCCACACGACGTCGTTCATAGATGGCCTTTCATTACCATCTTCCACCAAACACTTCAGTGCCATGTCACTAAATGCTTTCAAACACTCTGGGGTGATACTTTCTATCAGCAATGGATCCACCGTTCGATGAATCACACCCTCCCGATGGCATTTTCGGACCCACTCAACTAGACTTGATTTCTGCTTCTCCACGTTACGTATCAAAGGAGGCCTCCCACACAATACTTCCAGCAATACAACTCCAAATGAGTAAACGTCAGACTTTTCAGTCAACCGCTGACGCTTATAGTATTCTGGATCCAAGTAACCAAGGCTGCCTTTTACCACTGTGCTAATGTAAGACTTGGACATCCCTGTGGGTCCTACTTTGGATAATCCAAAATCCGAAACCTTAGCCACCCATTTCTCATCTATTAAGATATTTGTAGATTTCACATCACGGTGGATGATATTATGTTTTGCACCTGTATGAAGATAGTGCAGTCCACGCGCCGCACCAAGGCACATTCCCAACCTTTTCTTCCAGGAAAGTGGAGGGTTATCTGAATCGTAAAGATGGTCTCGGAGGGTCCCACGAGCCATGAACTCGTAAACGAGGATCATCTCGTTGCCGTCGTTGCAGTAACCAATGAGAGACACTAAATGATTGTGACGAAGTTGAGAAAGCATTTCAATCTCGGTTTGGAACTCATGGAGGCCTTGTTGGGAACCTTGTTTGAGCCGTTTGATTGCCACAGGAACTGTACCGTTATCAATGTAGCCTTTATAGACATTACCAAACCCTCCAACGCCCACAATGAAAATATCATCGAAATTACTAGTGGCTGCCCTTATCTCATCTATAGAAAAGTAGCGACACAAATCGGACGGCAATGATGACCCATGGGATTTATTTTTCTTGGATGAGTCTACTGATTTTGGTCCCCACCATGAACCTCCTTCCTTGACCGGAGCTCTAATTCGCCGGAAAATCAACAGAACTATAAGAGACAGCACAATGAAGCCTGATGTTGCGCCAACTGTAATGGAAATCACCTTTGCTTTGTTTTTGTTCTTCTTGAAGGATGGCGTGGATGGGTGTGGGGGAGATTGAAGTATATCTGGATTAGGACCTGCGAGATTGTCATTGTAATCACTTATTTTCAAAATTTCAATACCATTCAATAGAACATCTCTGTAAGTGCTTCTTGCAGTTGGGTGTGGTTGCAACTTGATTGAAAGATTGATCTTCTTTAAGCTTCCATTAATCGGCGACGACACTGCATAGTCCCTATGGACAGGAACCAGTCTTTGATGAGTCCACATCATCACATCGGCAAGAGGCTCCACCAAAGCATCATTTATGAAGATTTGAAAAACTCTGTCTCCAACATTTTCAATGTTCGCATCGAACTCACAGAAATGCAATCTCACCATATAATGAAACACTGGATCCACTTGAAACTCCCAAGTCACATTAAATTTGGATGTTTCATTCATCCCATAATTCCGAGCAGTCATGTATAGTACATCAGGTGCAAAATAATTTTGATCATCTTTGTAGAGTGGCTTTAAACCAAAACCTGATGATACACTATGTGGGCGCTCCCCGCTCTTCAAGTAGGCAGTATCCTCGTCCCAATAACGAAACATGCCTGTGTCTTTTCCGGGAGGGATCTGACTTCCGCCAACATCAGTTCTGTACATAGTCTCGAGAGCACTACCATTCTTGACCGGAAACTGCTGCGTTCCACCATCTACCATCATCCCCTGTAGGTTGTTTGGGTTTGTGTAATAAAGAAAGGTGGGCATAGAGATGACCTCAATCCCATTGACAAAAGCATAGGCGTTTGGATGAGATGCGTTGGGCGTGAAGGTTATGTTAAGCCTCTCACCTCGGTCGACGTTGACGCAGTACTCTCGTATGATGGCTCCTTCTGGAGCAGCAAATTTGTGTGAAACGTCAGCGTCGACGTTTAGTGAAGCGTTGAAGTCCTTAAGAAGGGTGTGGGGCTCAGTTTTGACGGAGAAGAAAGCATCGGAGCGAAGGAAGTTAGGGTTGTAGGAAGATGGGTAAAAGTAGAGGCGAATGAACTTTTGGCCTTCGGTCACCGGAAATGAATAGGAGAATTCGGAGCGAGAGAGGCGTGCGGTATCATAAGGGGTTGGTGGATTGGATCCGACTTGGGGTTTGGTGGACTCTGCTGCTTTGTCGGGATCGATAAGAGTGGACCCATCATCTCCTATCCAGTTCCGTTGATCGTTGGACGGAACGTCACCGGAGTTACCACAGTTGACGGTGAAATTCTCGACAGGAGTGTAGGAGGTGACGGCGATGGTGGAAAGGAGTTGGAAGAAGAAGAATAACTGGAAGGTCACGACGACGATCATCGGCTCGTTAGTCATCCTCGAGTCAGCGTTTTGTGTCTCTCTCAGCGTTATGATCTCTGCTGATTCTGTCTCTGTATTCTTTCTTTCTTTTTTCTGTGGGGATTTAAGGAGTAAAAGCTTGACAAACAACAGTTCAACTTTGAACTGACTTTATGAAATAGATGTACACAAATTAAGCAATAATTTACTCCGCCTTAACTTTTCCCATCATCTTACGTCACAATCTCTCCCCACACTCACTCGCCTCATAAAGTTTTAGTTGGTTCAACGAATTAAGTTAACTAAGGTTTATTTAAATTAGGTTAGAGGAGGTTATAATATTATTTATTTTAATGAAGGTTGGATTAAGTGAAATTTTTTTAAGTTAAGTTATGTTATAATTTAAATTAGGTTAGAGGAGGTTAAAATACCTTTTTACATATTTTCCCTATTCTTTTATAATGTTTTTATTAATAATAATTATTTATAAAATTATTATTTATAAAATAATTATTCATGTAAGCATATAAATAATTATTTATAAAATTATTATTATTTGGAAAGTTCATTGAATCAGGAGGTCAAGTTTTATAAGGGAGGACAGTGCTGAAATTTTAAAAAATTGTCATGGATAATTTAGTTACAATTGAAGACAAATATTCTTTCACCTAAGAAAAACCCCAATTTTGGAGGGCTCACAACCTAGGTTAGGTGACTACTAGAAGATAAAAAAACATCCAACACCTAACCTAACCTCCTTCCAACCAAATACCACTTTTTTACCTCCAACCCATCCTAAACTAACCTAACCTCCAACCAAATAAAACTAACCCTACCCCAACCTAACCTAACTTTCAACCAAACAAAACCTAAGGATCTATTTAGTTGGATGTGAGGGGATGAGATGGGGGGAAAATGAACCCCTCGCCTCATTATTTGGCTTGAAATTTTAGAGAGAAGAAAAGCAAAAACTTGTTCTTCTATTTCCTTCCCTCTTCTTATTTTGGTTCTTTCTAAATTGGGGTATTGAAGGGAAGCTAAAAATCTTAACTAATATACTCCCATCAATTTTATAATATTCATGTGATTGCCCTCATTGAAAAAATAAAAAGTGGACAAGACACACGATTTCTCCCTTCCTCGCATGTTCTGAGAGGACTTGAGGCAAGACACACAATTTCTTCCTTCCTATAATTTAAATTAAGGTATAAATTAACTTATATAATCTAACATATAAGGATATAATAATAAATTAATTATTATCATCCTCATCTCCTTCTCTTAAACCAAATAAGATATTATAAAATCCCTTCCCCTACTCTTCCCTCTAATCAAACCCCTCTTCCCTCTAATCAAACCAAACAATATAATTTCTTACTCTTTCCATCTAGGGATGAGCATGGACTAGACTGGACCAGGTTTGACATCAACCCGAGGTCTGGTCTTGAGAAGATATCGGGTTGCACAAAGTAATTCGTGGTCTAGTTTAGTCCAGCACCAACCCGAGGTCGGGCTGGACCAGACCAGGTCTGGTGGACTACCTAGACTGGTCCAGGTAGTCTAGGGCCTAAATTTAATATTTTTTTTATTTTTATTTTTTCATCTTTGGAAGGCAAAATTTGAACCTATCAAACATAATTATGACCACAAAAATATCTATAATAATATAAAATATGTCACCAAAAATTAAAGCATCATAAATCTATAAGAATATCCAACAACAATTAAAAAAAATATGTTGAGAAAAAATATTTAAACATGATAAATATAATTAAGATAATAAAAATACCTATAATCATGTAAAAATCATCATAAGAAATAAAACTTGATTATAAATCCTTAAAAAAACTCTAACAATATTAAATAAAAAAAATAACATCTAAATTATAAAAATATTTTTTAAGAAATTGACCTAGACCAAACCGGACCAGTCTAGGTGGTTTGGTACCCTGGTCTGGAACCCGGTCCAACCCAACCAGTCAGTCTGGTCCAGTCTAAATCGATTTCATTATATTGCTTATTTGGACCAGACCAGACCAAACTGGACCAACTCGGATCAGACTAGACTGAACCGGACCACCAGATTTTTGCTCATCCCTATTTCCATCCATCCCCTCCTATTCTGTAAACAGGACCTAAGGGTCAGCTTCTTCCCATTCACGGTCTCTTCTTTGCCTTAAACGCTCTGTTGGCTGAAGAAAATGAAATTTGGATGAGGGTGTGGAAGACAAATGTTTTGACAAGTGGGGATCACATTATCAGATAATTAATGCTTAAAAGTGGGTGACAGAGATGGGGCAACAAACTCGTCACATTTAAAGGACTCAGTCAAGTTTAGAGGGGAGAAAGTAGGTTCAATATTTTTTTTTTCTCACAAAAATCGTATTACAATTTAATTTTACCGTTTCACACTTTTAAAAGAAAAATTTTACCTTTTCAAACCTTTTAAAAGAAAAATTAACCTTCAAGTTCTTATAATTTTATTTGATAGTTTTTTTTACTTATGTGCTTATAATTTCACTTGATTTTTAATTAGATATGTTTTTTTGTAGTTTCAAGTAACCCGTTTTTTTACTCATTATAGGAGTTTGGATATCAATTTTGCTTAACTAACTCAGATTTGGCTATACACTTCTTTACTTTCATTTATAAGTTACTTCTAATAGCATGTTTAATTTTATCAGAAGTAAGGAAAACATTAAAGCTCACTAATTTTGCCTTAAAATTTGACAACTTTCCAGCTTAATCTGTAATAACCTGGATTGTAATTAAGGATTAATAACTTCAAAGTGATGTAATTAATATTAATTGAGCACTTTTGAAGTATATATTGTGCATCGTGATAATCAGGGGTAAAATGGTAAATTTACCGATCAACCGGTTAGCTGCTGATGAGAAAACTCCTTAGCAATCAAGATTAATGGCTAAGATTGAAAGACCAAGAGGTGGAATCTTGTGTATGCAAATCTATGTGAAATCATAGTAGGGAGAACAAGATGGTGCCAAGTGGCAAGAGATAGACCATGGATGAGGTCAAAGTTTTCAAACCCATTCTCTCTCCCTTGCAAGTCGGCTAAGTGCATGGGAAGAATGGAAATGTGATCATCTTCATCAATATCTCATCTTTCTCTCTCATTCTCCTCCATTTTCGCTGAACAAGCTAAGGAAAGAGAAAGAGAAAAGCTTGAGTTTTGGTAAGTTAATGCCATCATATGCTCAAGTGTCTTTCATTAATGTTGTACAAGAGGTCAAGAGCTTTATTTCCATATTTTCAGACTTTTGATTTGTGGTGTGTGGCATCTTGAGGGAGTTTGGAAAGTGGAAGAATCAAAGTTCTGATTCCAGCAAGTGTAAGAAGTGAGTTTTTGATGAAGTTTGATGCAAATGTTATGACTTTTGGGTTAGTTATGTAAATTATGGATTTATGCCCTGATTTCTTGTAATTTCTAAAGTTATGAATTAAGTGATGTAATGTAGTGGAATAGATGTCAAATAGTGTATGAATGTCAATGGTTTTGGTTTGGATTTGAGAAGAGGAAGTTGACAATTTGTGGTTTGGAGTGATTTTGTGAGTTAGAGTTGAGATTGTGTTGTTTGAATGGAAGTTGGGTTGTTTTGGGTTACCAATAGGTTTATGGTGAAGTTTTGAGTGAGAATGGGTATTGGTATAGGTTTGGGAACCATTGGAGCTTGATTCGTTAATTCTGGGAAAAACCATACCAGTTCTGCGTTTTGGCATATGATAGACATCACTCGAGTGAGGGAGGAACTCACTCAAGCACGATGTGAAATTTTGGGTAGTTGGGAAGGTCTTTAGGCAGAAGCCGTGAGCATGCTTCCTGACTTGCGAGTGAAATATGAACCTGCTCGAGTGAGCATGGGCGTGCTCTAGTGCAAGTGCAATTAGTGCTATGGGTGAGCGTCTCAAGTTATCACTCGTGGGTGGATTGTCAAGAGTATGCGTGGGCACTCGCGAGCATTGGGAGGTCACTCGAGCACTGGGGCTAGTGCTCGAGTGCACTTGTTGTTGGAAGGATGGATTACTCTCGGGTTGTCACTCGTTAGGTCTCACTTCTTGGTGCTCGAGTGCACCTAAGGTCATTGCTCGAGTACAGCCTCTTGTGCTCGAGTGAGGGTGCATGAGATAACAGAGTTTGCTCTCGGGAAAACACTTTCTGAAGTTCACTTGCTTGTGCTCGAGTGCTGGCGGGGGGTGTCACTCGAGTGAGACTCCTTTCACTCGAGTGAGCCAGCCAAAAATTCAGAAATTCTTCCAAGAAGGAAGGTCTTCGGGGTAGTTTCTCCTAACCCTTTAGGCATATGTTCAGACCTAAAATAGTCACATAAAGAGTTCAAATGATAACCAACTTAAAGTATTATAGAGATAAGAATTTGGAAAAGAGATTGACGGGTTGTCTCTAACTTGGTTACAGGATTTGATATTTGCTATCCTTGTGAGCCCGCAGTGCCGAAGAACGTCAGGAAAGGATCAGGTAGTGACTTTCTCTCTTATACCATGCGTAATGCTCTGTATGTGTGTGTTATCACTGTTCTATGATGAATCTTTGATCCTGCTGCGGTTACAGCTGGTGATAGCTGTTGTTTACAGTGCAAGCTGTCGTTATTGTGATTACAGCGTAAGCTGTCGTGATTATGATTACAGCGAGAGCTGTGGTATTGTGTATACAGCCGTGAGTGCTGTCGTTGTGGTGAAAACCATGTATCTTTGAGATTACTGCTGCTGTTGCTGGTTGTGATTTATATACATGCTTTGTGTTTATGCATTGTGTGAGTGGTTTGTTACTACTGAAATTCTCTCGAATCTCATTCTTTCCTATGACTAACCTTTCAGACAGGGCATGTGGCTCAAAGGAGAAGAGGCCAACCCGGAGCAATTAGGGTTCTTAGGGGTTTATTCGACTTTGGAGACGTTGGTTATCCATTTAGAACTTGGTTATTATTTATTTTGAACTCGGGATCACTGTATATGTTGGAATATGAATACTATATTCGATTTTGGTTGTGTAATCCCCTAGTGGATACTTATAAACCCTCAGGTTATATATGTATAGAGCCCGGGAGTTGCTGGAAATTTGGTTATACTCTCTGATATTAATGAATGTATATTAACTGCACAGGTAATTATATTCGAATATTGAAATTGAGACCAAGATGGGAAAAATATTTTGAAAGATTTTTGTGAAATTTTATTGTAAGACTGAAAGTTTAAAATGAGGTTAAAGTATCCATTGGTCTCTAATCCGATTTAATTATGCATTATCGAATTATAATTACGTGTTTAAAGTTAGGGGGTTACATAATCCTTGTCAAATATGTTAGATATGATTGATTATGTCAAATATAGAAGCCAAATATTAAGAGCAAAAAGTTTGCATAGTGTATTTATCTCCTACATTGACTAACTACTATGTTTAATGTGAAATATCTTGTAGATTAATCAATCAAAGAAAGAAGATATTAAGTTGGAATATGGAGATTGATGAAGAAGAAAAGATTAAGAAGATATTGAAGACTGAAGTTATCAAATGTGGGGAGAGAAAGTCAAAGAAAAGAAAGAAGCTACCTAATTAGATTATGAAGAATGACTAAAAGGAAGAAGAAGAAAGAGATTGAAGATAATAGTCAAGAAAAACAGAGAGTTATAAAAAAGATTGTGGAAATTAATCGAGAAGAAGGAGAAGAGATTGAAGAAAGAAGAACTTGCAAGATCTAATGGGGATATCAAAGATTCAAGCTCTTAGATGAGATATTAGAGGTCTCTATAGTCAAATGAAAGTTAGAATGGGTCAATTCGAAGCTAAAATGACTTATATGAAAGTTATACCAACTTTACTTGAGTGATCATTCGAGTGGCACCTGCAGAGATGATCACTCGAATGACCACTCGAGTGATGTTCTTCATCACTTGCAGCATCACTTGAGTGATGTCATAGTTTTGACCACTCTGTTGTGCTTTGTTTTCATTTAGTATGGTAGAAAATTTGGTGTTTTGGACATATCTCTCAAACCACATATCCAATTGAGATGAAACTTATTTCATATGAAACTAGACTCCAAATAAACACACAGACACCAAGATCAAGCTCAATAGATTTTAGATGAAAGCAATATGAGTTTTGAAAGTTGACACTGGAATTTCTCACATTATTCCATAATAGGTTTAGCAATTTGGATGTATCACATAAACTCCACATCCGATTGAGCTGAAACTTATTGCATATAAAACTATATATATTCATGAGGCCTTCAAATGACACCAAGATCAATCTCAACAAAGTTCTAATGGAAAATATATGAATTTTGGAAGTTGACTCTAGAATTTCTCGCATTATTCTAGACCAGGTTCAACAATTTGGACATATCTCCTAAACCGTAACTTCGATTGAGTTAAAACTTGTTGCATATTACAATAGACTCAATGAGTGATTCAATGACACTAGGATCAATCTCAAAGTGGTTTGGATGAAAGAGATGTGAAGTTTGTAATTTGACACTCAAAATTCAAATACTGTTCTGACTAGCAGTTACTCTTTTGATCATAATTTTCGGAAGACAATGAATTTGGGAGTGATTCTGTTGCATTATAAAGTGCACTTCAAGAACTTTGTGATGATAGGTCATTTACCATATTTGGATTCAAAATGGGTTCATCACTAGCAAAGATCACTCCAATGATGTGAAAGTGATGCATATCACTTCTAGTGCCACTTTCAATGATGCACTGTTCACTTTGAAGATCACTATGGTGATCACTCGAGTAGATCACTACCACATCACCATAGTGATCCTAAAGAGTGACGTTCTGCACAATTTTTAATCACCATCTCGAATTTCATAATTTTCTTCCAAACTCATATAAACCTTGATTATATCATTTCTAATCAATACCAATCAAGTTTATATGAATATTACAAGTGATTAAACTTGGATTAGAGCTTCAATTGGCAAAAACACTTTGTGTCAAAAAATCTCCAAAGCTCCAATAGCTATTTCAAAGGTTATATTTTGTAAGTCTCAACAGGAAAAAAGAAATGATTAAGGATCGTCAAGCTTCATCAACTATAAACAGAAGAGCTTTCAAAACTAAAGTAGAAGAGAGCCAATGCATAAATCATTAAAATGCTAAAACTCTGATTTCAACATTCATCTCACATGATTTCAACATTTATCTCACATGCTCTCTGTTTCTATGTGTTTACAAAATATACTTTAGATAGAGATTATTTGTTTGTGCTTTAGTGATTATCATTATTCACTTCTGAGAGAGAAGATTCATATTAATCCGTTATTATCAAAATTGTATCCTTAAGATGTGTAAGGGGGGAGTTTTTGCCTTGGTGTGAGGAAGTTGATGTTGAATAGACTAAGAGTCTATGATTTGTAGAAGGCTTCGCAACTACCTGGCTAAACTTGTGAGATTGTAGTGGCTTCTCTTGTGCCCAGATTAAACAAGAAGATAGTGGATTGAAAATCTCAAGTGGAGCTTGGCGACTAGACGTAGGTCATCAAGGATTGGACTAAACTAGTATAAATCATAGTTTGCATATTCTCTTCCTTTATCTCTTATAATTCCAGCATTAGTGATTGATATATTTTAGTATGCATTTATGGTTCATTATTTACATATTTATTACTTTCATTAATATGTAAAAATATTTTTAAAGTAATTATCTTAACCCAATTCACCCCCTTAGATGTCAGCCGATTCTAACAAAATATACATTATATCTCTTGAGAACAAATTAACGTATACACAGTAATAAAAGAAAAGTAAAAATGTGCATTCAAATGAAAATTTTAATGAAGTGACTTATAAATAAGATAAACTTTTTTTTCTCCCTATCTTATAAATAGGACCAGATCAGACACACATATTTATGACAAACTTTACACATAGACCACTATTCACCTGCACGCCTCACTCTTACCATTGTGTTCCTTATTATAAGTCAACTTGTAGAAGAAATTTTTTGTCCTAAATATAAGTCCACTTAGAGTTATTAATGAATGTTTTTCAATTTTAATCTTATTTAAATCTTGTTGGAAAGAGAGGAAGGGGGGAGACATGTGAGAATGATCTATAAATATAGAGAGAGAACAAGGGAAAACTTGAAAGATTTGATCAATTTAATGCATATTTAATGATTTAATTATAATTCATTGGCATGTGAAAATTAGTTAAAATGGACTTATAATACTCCTTTGCTCCTATTTATATGGCAGAGAGAAGGTTGTTTTTTATTAGATTAAGGGTTTCCCCCTTAAGGCTTAGAGAGCAAAGAGTTCTCACATCTTCCAACAAGTGCGCTTCATGGGATTCAAACTTATGTTTCCTCTTTACGGGGGTGAATGTAACATCCCAAATTTCAGTCACCAAAATTCCTTTACACCTTTGTGGTATTAAAGAAAATAAAAAATTAAATTTTGGCACACTTGAATTAGCCAAACAGTGTAATTAGTGGTCATACTAATGTTGGGCCAACATGAGACATAAAGGCTAATTTTTGTTTTCATAAAAGCCCATAATTGGAGCCCAAGATGAGATAATGGAATAACACAATTTTTGGGTCCAATTAATAGTGAATTTCAACCAAACATAAAGGAAAAGAAGAAAGCCTAATTTAATTACAACAAAATATAAGGGAAATTTGGTCTTTTGGCCATAAACCAAGAAGTTATTATTTTTACCAATAATTAAGGGCAATTTTCGTCCAACAAGGAGGAAAGAAGGGAAAAATAAAGTACTTGGTCCAAATTAAACAAGAAGGAGCAATATTGGCCAACTATAAAGAGAGGAAGAAAAGTCAAAAGAAAACATGTGATTAATTTGTATTGAAATAATATTACTTAAAGAGGTAGAATTGAGATATTTTGAAAAGATCATTATCCTCTTCCAAGACCTCATATTTTCTTTCAATAAGAAAAGGAAAGAGAAAACAGTTCGGTCAAGCCAAAAAGCAAGAAGCAAAAGTCAATTATCTCATGCTAATTGCTATTAAAATATTATTTGTAAAGGAGGTGGATGATGATATTTCTTTAGCTCTTTAGCTTTCCTCTAAAGGTTCATATTTCGTCCAAGCATAAGAGCTGAGAGAGAGAAAGGGAGGGAGGGAGGGAGGGAGGGATTGAGAAGCCAAACAAGGTAAGTTTGGTTGTGAAATTCACTGGTTTTTGTCTTCAAACTCTTGGAAACCTCTTCTACTCTTCATATCCTCCTTGGAAACACTTGTAGCAAGAACAAAATCAAAAGAAAGAGGAGGAGGAGGAGGCCACGGTTTAGAGAGAGAAAGAAGAGAAATCAAAGGTAAATAATGAAACCTTACCTAACATGTTGATTTATGTTTGTTGTTCGTGGTTTGGATGATTGTTGGCTTGGTTTTCATGATTTTGTGATTTTGGGAATGCCAAACCCTAAGGGGAAGTACTGCCTAATTTTTGATTAATCATGTTTAAGATGTGTTTAAATGGCTAATCATGTGATTAGAAGTACAATGAAGAAGTTTAATTGCATGGAAAGTGAAAATCACAATTTTCTTATTTTCTTCATGATTTTCGGCCAACTGTGTTTGATAGGGTTAAAGCTGGAATTTCATGGATTTAATTATTCCATTGGGTTTAAAATGGAAAATGGTGTGGGAATAACCTATGGCTATAAATTTTGGATCATTGGAATGAAATTCACAAAATGGAAGTTTACATTGTGCTGCCAGTTTTAAGGTTCCTGCGAATCAGATGTATTGTGACATGTTTTGAAAAAGTAAATGATATCCAATGAATGTGATAGTTTTTGAAAATGAAATTAGACTTATCAAGTTTTAATTCGATAGGTTATATAGATCATTTGGACATGTACACTAAAAGTTATGTATTTTTGGAGTTAGCCAAGTGAAATTGGCAAGTTTCTGTGGCAGTGTCCAATAAATGGTAATTATGGAATGATGTGCATTCAATTGGCTAAAGACAATATTTTTCCTTAAAAATAGACTTAGTAAGGGTCCATAGCCTTTAGAAGCCCTGCAATTAGATATTTATAAATAAAGATATGAATTTTCAAAGTTTGATGAAAATTCTAGCAATTTTAGTCAATATGCAAAATTAAAAAGGTAATGGCAAAATGTAACTACCTTAAACCCTAAGGGTAAAGATAACCAACTATATGAGTTTAGAATGGGAACATGAATGAGTAATAACTCATTTATTATCAATTTGGAATTTTAGGACATGACAATAGCCTGAGTCGGACACAGGACATTGAACAGATAGGCATGCAAGGAAAGGGCAATCCAAGTAGTAACTTTATCTCTCATAAACTATGTGATTGTTTATATACTGTATGTTGCTATATTCTGTGATATGACACAGTGCCTAAGGCACATTACCTAGCTGTGGTCTGAGACTCAGCTGAGGTGCACGGACAAGTAAGAGATTTGGGCCTGAATAATGTGCACATTCTGTTTTACAGTGCTATTGTTATATTTTCACTATGTGGTGTATTGCATATCTATTTATCGCATTTTATATGATTGATAGCCTGTTACTATTGAGATTTTTTTAAATCTCATCCTTTCCACTAATGTATAAAGTTTTTAGCAGTAGGTAGTAGCTTAAAGGGGCAAAAGTGTAATTACCGGCTATTAGAGGTTCTGGACCAGTACAGGCAGGACACTTGGTTATCTGAATGCCTTTTTTTTTTTTAATTTTAAGGTTTGTAATTATTATATACAACACCCTGTGGGGGATACCTGTAATATAATCAAGCACTTTATATCAATATATCAGTATATTTATTCTATTCCTGTGTGCCCACCAAACTATGCGCTAATACTCTGATTAATGTTGAAATAAAGATGGGGTGTGACAGTGAGGCCCGTTACCACCTCAACCAATAGCTTGTTGGTAGAGAGAAGGTTTATTTTGATCATATTTATAAGTTACATCATTAAATTTTTCATGTAAATGTACAATTTTATCATTAATTTATTAGTATGTTAACTTTGTTTTATGAGATGTATTTTATATTAAAAAGGGGTAAAGTTAGAAAATTGTTAGATTTTTAAAGTAGCTTTAACGATGTTTAGGGTTTTGTTGATTTGTATGAAACATGCTGGAAGTGATTTATAAATACTTCATCTATCCCTATTTATAAGTTCCATTTTTTGAATAGCCTTATCCTTTTTTATAAGGTCCTCTTCGAGTTTGTATGACTAATAATTGCATTTTTACTCATTTTACCCTCAATTAATTTCATACATTGTATTAATTAAAATGCTAACCTAGGCTTTTATTCTCTCAATCCCTTTATTCTCTCACATAATCTTTCCCACATACATTATGTTTCACCATTTTTCTCATTATTACTCTCCCTTACTCATTTATAAATGAGGGCATATTTGGAAAAAAAAGTAGATATCCTACATATTTCTTATTTTAATTAATTTTAACTAAATAATTAAAAAACACAATTGAGTTAAAAGGACCTTATATATATGCTGCATGATCCTCTAGAAGCAAAAGCAAAAAAAACCTTTTAAGACACTACTATAAAAATTGCGATATATGATGGTTATTAGCTACCATACATAATGGTTTTAAACCTCATATATACAGGCACTATGAAAGCTCGGTGTAGATATATTACGGTTTCGAACCGTTATTTATTTTAGACCTATTTATAATGATTATAATATAACACCTCTTATGTATTAAGGCTTGGTGAAGCCCTGATATGCCCATTGCTATGATAATAATTAAAAGGGACACGTAAATAACCGTCATAATATATGGTAATGCTTGTATCATACATTACAATTCTGCTTAATAACTGTTATATATGTTAAACATATAACCGTTACATAATAACTGTAACTTATTTAACTTTTTTTAATAATTTTTAAAGTTGATTATTCAACCTGATAGTATAATCAAAAAATTTAAAAAGGAAAACGAGAGTATGAATAAATGAGAGTGCAAATGAGAGAGGTTAGTTCTCCCATATTGCTCTTGTCTATGCATCCTTACTCTCCCATGTAATTGATGAAGAACAAAAAGTCAAAAATTGGAATAGAAGTGGATGGCTAAATGGGTTTCGCAGGTTGTGTAACCCCCTTTCAACCATAGATCAAGATTAAGTTTATAATCAAGTAATTAAGTAAAATTAGAGACCTTAGATGATTTGGGACTTAAATAAGATCAAACTTCCCAAAATCAGAGTCTATAAAAACTTTTCTAAAACCTGTTCACAAAAGTCTCATATTTACATTACAAATACACAATTGGCTGGTACAGGTTGATTTCATTTATACATATCAGAGTACAACATAAATTTCAGACACACTCGGGCTCCATTAATTTATAAAAGGGTTTACACAAGGCATAAATGCCATAATATCTTTCCCTTTTTCCTAGGGGATTACACAAACTATACCACAAATATATATACATTCATATCCCAAGAATATATCCAAAAATTACAAATATGATAACCAAATATTCCCAAAATGAAACTCCTATCCGGAGCTCTAACCACTCTTCATCACCCACTTCCCTTTTGATCCTTCGGCCTTATCTAAAAGTTGCTTTGGGACAGTGAGATTCTAAAAACTCCCCGTAGTGTCAAATCACTTATAGTATGCACAACAATAAGGCATGAAAGCAATCATATCCCACATATAGCAACTACAACGGCAGTTACAGCGACAAGGGCAGGTATGACTTGCATCGCCCTTACGTTTGATCACACTGAAGTGCTCACGCTGTATCGCACACATCACAGTTCACAACAATATATATATTTCACCACAGCTGGGTTTCATATAATAGTTCACAATACACATCCGTACTGGCCGGATTACAGTTTACAATAGATCTATGTCGATTACAACGGCAGTTCAACGAACGAGGTAGAGATGACCAGCGTCAATCCTTAGACGGCTCGCGCTGAAGTGCTCACGCTGTAATGAACCATGGCATACTTTGCCTTCACATTTCACTAAACACAATTCACATTTCAAAAAATACCATGATAAATCATGCATGCCAGACATCATACTCAATACGAGAGAAAAATCACTACCTGTTCTTTCCTTCCATACACACTCTGGCACTGGTCCCTCCCAAGTAGGGCAAACATCGTATCCTATAATTCATAATTAGGGACGAAGAGTCAATTCTCTATTCCAATTCTTAATGACTTCTTAACACTTAATTTGGTTATCATTATTGCTCTTTTAGTACTCATGACTAACTCTATCAATTGCTTTAAAGGGTTGGAAGATTATCTCCAAATATCCCCTTTTGAAAGCTCAAAACTGATATTTTTCACTGAGATACTTGAGTGAAGATGGCCTCACTCGAGTGAAGAAGACCTCACTCGAGTGATGGTACGGTCTATACTCGGGTACTAGAGAGTGATCAATAGCAAGTGAATACCTGAGAGCACAAGAAACTTTCAGAGACAAAAACACTCGAGCACAGAAAGTAACACTCGAGTAATAGCCAAATGCTCACTTGAATACTAGGAAGTGAAGCACAAAAAGTGAAGACCTAAGAACACAAAAGTCTTCAAGGATCAGGAGCACTAGAGTGGAACACAAAGCACTCGAGTGATGGCTTAACACTTGAAAGTGTTAAGGTGCACTCTTGCCTTTAACCACATAAGTGCAACAGAAACAGAGATCAGAAAGGACAATTGCACTACCGCACTCGAGTGGAACTCATCACCACTCGAGTGATATTCATCCCACACTCGAGTGAACCCCAAATCACTCGAGTGGTTTTATCAGCAACCAGAAAACGCAGCAAAACAGACCACTCATCCCAACAATTGCCCAATTGATTCTAATGGTCCTAAACTCTTACTCAAGGCTACTCCCACACAAAAACACCCAAGGAATCACATGGAACCATCAGAATTATCAAAATCCTATTCCATTATCTTGCTTTGGTTTTGGGCAATATAAACATCCAAAATCCAAAATCATCCAAACAAAACATTTCAATCCCAAATCCACCTATCTATCCCAAACTCACCACAAGGTATCATTTTCATGCCAATAACCTACCAAAAACACCATGATCCTCAATCTCTAAAATCAGGCCAAAAATCCTAGAAATTCAAAACTAATCCAAATGGCACAAAACTTAAATGGATAGATAGGTTTCACTTATCTCTTCAACTTTTCCAAAACGACTTCTTGATCCTCCAACTTTCACAATTCTTTGGAATCACAAACCAATACCAATGGACACACTACAACCATCAAAATGAAGCTCTTTACTCAAGGAACAACTTTAGAGAAGGAAGTTTGAGCATTTGAGACCATTTCCCTTACCTTTTTGAAGCTTTTCTTCCTTCCCTTTCCTTCAACAATGGCTGACAGTTTTGGAGAGAGAAGAGAGAGATGAGTGCTTGAGGAGGAAGAGAAAATGATTACACTCCCTCCTCCCATACTTATTCTAGCGAAAACCAAGGGAGGGAAGGAGAGAGAAATATTTTAATAATCCATTTGACTTTTCCTCCACTCTCCTTACCTATGAGCTTGCCACTTGTCTTCTTCCTATTGGCTCTCATACACTAAGTCACCAATTAACTTCTCTAATCCATCCATTAATCATTTAATCACACTTCTCATTTTTCTCTTAGTTAGTAATTAATTTCGCCATTAATTACCAATCTATGGCTAATAATTCCATTCTTTCAATTTCCCACCAATTATGACATATTAATTAATATTGCCACAAAATACATAATAATTCCAATTTAATTCATAATTATCCTCAATAATTATTATTAGCCCTTAATTGAAATTTGGGGCGTTACAGATCGTGTCCTTTGGAATGGAAAGGGTTATGTTGTAGAGACAAACATGTCAGTATAAATTGCCATAACTAACATAAGTAACGATGGTTTGCTAATAACCATGAACATCTCTTAAATTTGTAATGATTGTTTACTAATAATCGTGAAGAGACAATTTTGTTTAAAAATATTTTTGAGCGATATTGCCCTAACAATTAATTATTTTTAATATTAAAAAAAAACCAGTAGTGGTTTTCAGTTATTACCACTATTACTGTCCTCCTCCTTCTGCCACTCCTCTTCGCTCAGCATATCACCGATCTCAGAGGGAGGAAATAAAGAGTCTGATTGGAAGTGATCATATACAACCTGATTGTGATAAAGGATGAGGTCCAATTTCCTATTCAGATTATGGACGTGTCTTGCAAGATGCCTTGTAGAGAGGTGAAGACTACCAATATCTGTAGCAGAGCCTCCATTTAAGGAGGAGGCAAAAGAGGTGGTGGAGGTGGAGGAGGAGGAGGAGGAGGAGGAGGAGATTTGTGGAGGTGGTGGTGGAGGCGGTCGTTGAAAAGGAGGGCTTATGGAGGAGGAGGGTGAGGATGACGAGGAGGAGGAGGGCCAACATATGTAGGAGTAGGAGGTTGAATGGAAAGAGCTCTCTGACATCTGACCATGATGAGGGAGAGAAGGATGATGTTATGAAAATGTGCTTTTTAAAAAAGTATTGGAATGAGTCATTATAAATAGAGTTGAATGCTTCGCTCTAAAGTATATTTAACTTAGAACAACTGGTACTTGGTATTGAACTGAACTAGGTTTTGAAATGGTGCTTTTTAGATTTATTCTTTACATGACAGTTGTTTATTATGAAATGTTGTTTTTGTCATTCATACTTTACGGTCAATAGATATAACCATTATGTTTGTGTTTTCATTGATGTGAGGTTGGAAGATGAATCATTTGTAAGTGTTACATGATTGTTGTTTTGAAAGAATCATCACTTTTGTCACTAAATAAATGACGGTTATTAACTACAACAATTATTTTTGTGTTTTCGTGAATTCTGCCTCGTAATATATGACGATGTGCATAATTAACTGTTACTTTTAAGCATTATATATCATTGTACGACCTCCTCCTCGACCTACATGGTGTTTATTAGTTGTAATCGTTATATATTAAGCGTTATAAATGTGCAAATCTGTAGTGAGGAGAGGAGGATTTCTAATTTATTAAAATAAATAATTAATGTGCATGTATAAAGCTTGATTTTTAAATATTATTTAATTAATTTTGGATTAAGATGCAAACTATCAATGAACTTATACCCAACATACAAATATACCCATAAACATGTTAAGCCTAGAGGCATGCCCTAACCCTGGTAAACTCACAAGACCCAACTCACCTAAATATTTTTATACCCAAAAAAATATACCCATAAACTTTTTTCGGGTGTAAAACTACCCATGAAATTTAAAATTTGAGCAAAAATGACAAAACTATTAAAACTACCAAACGCCTGCTACTTTTTATACAACAAGATAGTGGGTCACACCACAAAGAGTAACGAGCGTTAGGTGTTACGGTTTTGTCATTTTTGCTCAAATATTAAAGTTCATGGGTATTTTCTCACTTTATAAAAGTTTTTAGGTATATTTGCACATTAGGTATAAGTTCATGGGTATTTTTGCTCCTCAACCTCTTAATTTTCAAACATAATCACTACTACAAAATATTGATTTAGCGGTGCTAATTTTATGGAACTTCTTCAAACAAGCGCCGGAGGAGACTTCTATTTTGTTACGAGTGTAAATGGTCTATTAAATAGTACAGGTGTACACTGTCATAATCAAGTAATACAGAAGTGAGTTGAGTATCGTTCTCACGATGATTGATCACTAAGTACCAAAATGGGTAATTTTAATTTTATTTAGTCGATTGATTAGTTAGTGATTGAGAATACGAAATAAAAGATGATTAAATATGAGTGCAAATGATATGAAAGTAACTATGAGAAAAAGCCCTAGGGTTCAGATTTCACTTAACAAATTTTGGATTGAATCACTTATCTATTCTAGCCCAATTTATTCTACATGATTGATAGTCGAGTTTCCCTAATTTAATTACTAGCCTCTTCCAAGGTCAAGCAATTCTATAATTAATTGCTAATCTAATATATTCCTATATGAATTTAAGCAATTAATTACGAATTAAGATTTATGGAACTCATTAAAACTACACAACTCATATGAATATATTCTTATTTCATATGCAAATTATGGTTTTAGTTATATGATCTACACAAATGCATCTCCTTCTGGTTTCAACATGTATATTAGAATTATTCAAAAGGTGGCCAATCAATCAAAAGCATTAAGAACAATAATTAAAACTCAATCATGAAGGAGAAATTCAAACTAGACTTAATAAGTTAAGATTCAATTTGTCATTAGTAAGCTACGTCATTACCCTGAAAAAAAATGAAAGTTTAGCACATGATGAAATTGAAAACAAAAATAAAACAAATTGAAAACTTCATAAAAATTGCAATAAATGTATTTATTAAATTCTAAAACATAAAAATACAATCACAAGGTGCATGAAAATGGAAAAATTTAGCCTTCCATATAAGAGGTAAAACCTTCCATGTAGGTGGCAACCTAAACTATCCATAAAGAAGGATTACCTAAGCCTTCCATGAAAGAGGCATGCAAAAAGTAAATACAATACCTAAGTCTTCCATGCAGTAGGTAAAACCTTCCATGTATGAGGCATGCAAGAAACAAATACAATGCATGAAATTAACTCTAAGATGATGGTATATGTGGAGAAGAGAAGAGAGTAATGGATATAAAATTAAGTGGAGAAGATAGGAGAGTAATATATATGAATTGATGTGTATCAAATGTGAGGGAGATGATTGCTATATATAGGGAATAATGGAGTAGGTGAAATGAAACATGAAGTGGTAGATGAAATGGTGGGTGAAGTGGTAAGTGGAATGGTAGCTGAAATGGTAGGTGAACTAGTAAGTAGAACGGTAGGTGGACTGGTAGGTGGAATGGTAGGTGGAGTGGTAGGTAGAACGGTAGGTGGAACTTCACATTATGATCTTCATAAAAGTTGCAGCTCTGGATCTTAGCTTGAAGATGCAAGTGGAAACTCCTCATTTCAATATTTATAGCTCCAGTTATGATCAAATCATGTTCTCAAATTCCGAGTAAAATTCGAAACTCTTGGAGATAGAACTAGATTTTGGTCTCAACATAAAAGTTGTAGAGCTCTTTTTTAAACTTTTATCCATATAAAGAGTGTTCCAATCCGATACCTAGAGCTCCAGATATTTCCTGAAAACTGAAACAGGGTCTTATTTAGTATTTTTCAAGAAATTCTATTTTATGCCAAAATCCTTATTTATTTATTTATCAATTACATCTAAATTCATTAAATTGAACACAAATATCATTTATAAAATCATCATATAAGAGAAAATAAATATGTAAATATTTTATTTATCATAATTTTTTTTAAAAAAAATACATGTGGCAGCTATGGCGCTTTCTTGATCAAGCGCCATAGCTGCCTAATATCTTGTATGTCGCTTGCATGGGGAAGCGCCATACAAGGTTTTTTTTTAAAAAAATATAAACCCCTTGTATGGTGCTTAACCGAAAAAGTGCCATAACTAGTCTTATTTTTTATAAAAAAAAATATAGGCCCTAGGCAAGCGCCATAGTTTTCAATAATAAAAAAATGAAAAAAGGCTAAGGCGGCTAGAAAAGTCAAGGCCTTCAATGGCGCTTGATTCATCAAGCGGAATCAAGCGCCATTGAAGGCCTTAACTTTCTTGCTTCTTCTTTTGATTATTGAAAGTTATGGTGCTTGTATAGTTTTCCTTCCTCGTTTTATTTTAAAAAATTTGTCCAGCCCACCATATATTTTCTTCTTCATATTGTCACTTATACGTACAGATCTAGATGCGGAATTTATCGCTCTGTTGTCTAAGTCTCTCATGTTAAAAGAAATATGCAGTCCAGTCCGATTGAAAAGCTTACACCAAAGCTTGTGGTACTAGAGAAAATAAGTGCAACCGTAGTACCCTCTTCTTTAAGTACATACTGAATTCCTAAATCTCAGAAGTTTTTTTCTTCTTATTGTCTCATCCTATAGAAACTTCCTTGTAAGTATTTTTTCTTTTTTTAAAACATAAGCTTTCATCGATTGGCACTATAGTTTCCTTTTTGTATTTTAAGTTTAAAATCTTTCATGAAATTTAGCTTGTAGTTTTATGTGTACTTATAATTTTTTTCCAAGTATTTTCTTGAAGTTACAACTCTTTTTTGTTAAACTTCCTATACATTATAAGATTTTTAATTTTTAAGCTTACAAATATAATTTTATTAATTATTACTAGTTTAATTTGCTCAATGTAATTCTCTTTTTAGAGTTATTTCATTCTGATTTGGTTTGATTTTATTCATTGTGTTGTGAATTTATACTATAAAATATAGAGTTCATTAGGAAAAGAAAAAATTACTTAAAATTATATTTTTTTTTGAAAAAAAAAATACCTTCTATGGCACTTCTTTGAAGAAGTGCCATAGGAAGCTTCTTTGAAGAAGTGCCATAGGAAGTGATACTTCCTATGACTCTTCTCTAAAGAAGCGCAATAGGAAGTGTACACTTTCTATGACCCTTCCTTGAGGAAGTGTCATACGAAGGTTTTTTGTTTTTTTTAAAAAAAAACAAGTTATGGCGCTTCTATAAATTTAAGAAGCATCACAGCTTTTTTTTATGGGCTCTGGAAGCTGTGATTCTTCCCAAACGTCATAATATTTTTAAAAATAAGTGCCACTTATTATGTTTTTTGTAGTAGTAAATTTTATAACTTAGAATGTTATTATATGAATTTTTTTTTGATAACTTTAAATGAAAATTATTTTTAATTATATAGAATATATAATATTTTTTATGTTTTCAATCCATTTTCAAAAACATTTAAGGCAAATCTTAAAAATTTATAAAATAGTAAATCATCATATACTTTTAAAAATATATTTGAAGTTTAACTACTACTCTTGATTAACAATATTGTAAACTAGATTAAAAACAAGGCAAATTTATATACATTCAGAAGCACAATTTGCATAATAAATTCAGAAGAATTAAATTAAAAAGGAAAAATTAATCTACATGTCCTTAAAGTTTCACCCAATTTTAAATTAGATCCCTATAGGTTTTTTCCTTTTTATCTCATCCTTATTGTTTGCTCATTAGTGTTAGTCCTTCAGTTAGTTAAAACTTGCATCTGCTGTTAGTTTAAGTGACTCGAGCTAACGTGTCACTTAATAAAATCTAAGTAAGCATCCATCTTCCTCTCCTCTCTTCCACAGAAAATGATTTATCTCTCTCTCACCGTCCATATCTTTTCTCTACGCGATCATCGTCGCAGAAGATACTTCCTTTTCCTTCTTTATCTACTGCCATATCTCCGTTGACAGCAATGCTTCCGGGCCACTGCACCTCAACTAGCATGATGAGAAAGATGACACTCCCACCACTAACAGCACCTTTGATGCCTCTAACTTGCATCTCTGAGATGAGCTTCCTCTTCATTCATTATATAAACTAATGCTTAATTCCAACAAAGATGTCAAAGCTTCAATATTTAAACTGAACATGTACGTACTCATTAGTGATACTAATCTCTTCTTCTAATAGAGAAAATAGGGGGAGAATAGAGATAATCGATTGGAACACCAACACACGCCCTTTTGCTTTGTAATCTCAGTCCAACTAACTGTGGTCATGCTGTAGATGACCTGCCCACTGCAACGCCCCAACTGGCTCTCGAGGTTGAGATCGCCATCTTCCTCTATGTGGATTTCATATAGACGTTATCACACTACTACAAAAAACACAAGCTGTAGCATTTAATTTAAATAACACTATGGCGTTTGGGAAGCGTCATAGCTTTCAGCGCCATTAAAACAAGTTACGACTCTTCTTGAATATATGGAAGCGTTGTAGCTTGATTATTTATTTATTTTTTAATTATAAAGCTATGGCACTTTCTGAGGGAAGCGCTATAGGAGACACTACAAAAAAACGTGATTTAGTAGCGGTTAAAAATGAGAATTCTTAGCAGTTCTAACCGCTACAAACTAGGTTAGTAGCGGTTAATAAAACCGCTACTAAATCGTACGTTGCAAGCGGTTTTGTAGCGGTTTTATAAAACCGCTACTCAATAAAAAATAACCTCTACATAGTTTGTAGCGGTTCATATTAACCGCTACAACACCCAGAGATATTTGTATAACCGCTACAAATATAAAAAAATTATATTGAGAGCTTAAAAAGATTTTTTTTTTTTGTAGCGGTTAATTAACCGCTACAAATATAAAAAATTGAAAATTTGTTGGCGAAAAAAATGACATTTTTTTATTTGTAGCGATTAAGGAACCGCTACTAATTTTGAATTTCATGAAATTAGTAGTGGTTTTAAAAACCGCTACTAATTTCATGAAATTCAAAATTGGCGCCAAAAAATTTAAATTGAGTTGTAAAAAGGCGCGTTATTTAGTAGCGGTTTAATAACCGCTACAAATATTTAAATTTTTTTTTAAAAATATAGGATGATTTATTTCTGTTTTTTCAATATTATATTAAATAGTTTATTTTGTTATTATTTTATCTATTTCAATTAGTTTATTATTCAATAGTTCAACTTATTAATAAATAAAATGAAAAAATGTAATTGAATAGGATTAGTATAAAATTTATATTAATAATATTATTAAGAATAACTAGGTAATAAGGAATTATTATGTTTTCTAATATAATGTAATTATGTATGAAAAATAGATGAAAATGAGATAGAGTTATGAAATATTTAGAAAAAAAAATGGTTAGAATAAATTTTATAGAAAGGAAAGAAGTATTCTAAAAAAAATTGAAAATCTTGTTACCATATTTGATCGTATTATTCAGCTCCTCTACTCATACGAAAGAAGTTGAAAATGAGAGGAAATGAAAGAAAGGTAAGGTGAAAAGAAATTGGGGAGTGTTTGAAATGAGTTGTGGTAAGGGTATTTATAGGGATCCACGTACTATTTGTAGCGGTTAATGTAGCGGTTATTAATTAGTAGCGGTTATTTATAATTTTGTAGCGGTTTAATATTCGTAGTGCTATTTGTAGCGGTTATTAATTAGTAGCGGTTATTTATATTTTTGTAGCGGTTTAATAACCGCTACAAATATTATTTTAATTTTTTTTTAAATTTTTTTTTAACAAATTTTTTTGCATTTTTTGTAAAGACAAATTTTTTACACTTGAATTTGCATGTTCAGACCGGCCACATCCAGCCTCCTCGTCGACACGTTCCCCTGCTCATCTGCACAGTTGACCGCACGTTAGATAAATTATAATTCAAAGTTAACATTTCTAATTTAAATAAATAATTTACTAAATTAAAAAATTAATTTACCTTCGACCTGCACCTCAAACCCAGTGGACCACGAAGACGACCCTCGTGTGTTGTTCTGCTCCCGAGCGTCCTCCTCATCGAGGAACCGCTCCATCTCCCTGAACCCCATCGGGATCTCGAACTCCTCTTTGTTGAGGAAGTCCTCAACGCTAATCTCTGGCCTCTCTACCTCAGGCACCTCTGCTGCGGTCGTCGCTTGTGGGATCGTCTGCGGTGAATGTGGGGGTATGGGCTGAGATGCCGCGGTAGCCCTGCCTGCGCGCTGCCGCCTCCCTCTGCCCCCTGCCCTGCTGCTGCCACCCCGTAAAGTCGGTCTGGGGACCTCAGGGGCCTTCCTCTTATCCTGTCCTGAAGCCATATCAACTGTAAAAATTTAAAAAAATAGTCATATTATTATGCAAAAATATAATAAAAATACAAATTTAAATAAAAATACGTGTTATATACATACCTCAAGTGCGAATACTGTGGAATACTGAGCAAAAACTCCTATAGAGACGTTTGAACGCTTAAATCTCGAAGAAATCACTCAGAGAAACCTCAGGAAACAAAATGAGCAAAAGGAGAAATGAAGGACGTGGGGTTTTAAATAGGCCAGATATTAGTAGCGGTTATTCAAATAACCGCTACTCTAACCGCTACAAATAATTAAATTTGTAGCGGTTTTACAATAACCGCTACAAAAGTTCACAACGTTTGAAATTCTGTAGCGGTTATTGCCCAAAACCGCTATAGATGTCGAGACTCTTGAAATTCTGTAGCGGTTATTGCCCAAAATCGCTACAAAATTATGACCTTTGGTATTTTGTAGCGGTTTATGTGCACTAACCGCTACAAAATCACCGCTACAAGTTTTGGCGGGAATTTCGCGCCAAATTTGTAGCGGTTTTTTGTAGGAAACCGCTACAAAATATCTTGCCGCTACAAATTTGTAGTGGTTTAGGTTAAAACCGCTACAAATACTATAATTTGTAGCGGTTTAATATAACCGCTATAATTGCATCGCTACAAAATACCTTTTTTTTTGTAGTGAGATTGGCACTTTTTATGGCGCTTTTCCATGGAAGGGTCATAGGAAGTCAATGACTTCCAATGACATTTCCCTAGAGAAGCGCTATAGGAAGTCTTTTTTAAAACAAAATTCATAATTATTTTATTTTCCTGATGTAAACCTCTGTTTACAATCCAAAATTCATAGCAATTTACAATACAATCCATAGCAAAATGAAATAACATAGCACGTATCTTTTGCAATATTGTGTTTTCATGTATCAAGAATAAAAGAACTCTAGCATTTAACTTGATTAAACTTGAGCCATACATGTTACTTCTATGGAGGAGTAAACTAAATATTATTATTTTTTCAAGCTTAAAAATTTAAAAACTTACAATATATAGGAAGTTCAAGAAGACAGAGTTGAAGCTTCAAATAAATACCTGAAAACAAAATTATGAGCACACATATAAGATTTATGAGAGATTTTAACTAAAAAAAGACATGGACCAAATGTTGAAAAAAAAAACTTACATGCTAGGAAGTTTCTAAAGGAGGCCGAGACAAGAAGGAAAAAAAACACATGAGAGAGGAAGTTTTATACTGCAACGGAGGTCTGGGAAATTGAGGAGCTAGAGGGAATGTGGGAAGATGAAAATGAAAATGAAAATGGCGGGCTGTGAAAATCATATATCAACATGATGGGAGAAGCTATGGTGCTTTCTCAAGGGAGTGTATATACATTTAATGGCACTCCCTTGAGAAAGCGCCATTAAAGGCACTATTGGCTGTAAGTCTTTTTTTTTAATACAGAAGCTTTCGTGAATTGACATTATGGTTTTCTTTGTTTTTTTTTAAAGTTTAAAATTTGTCATGAATTTTAACTTATAGGTTTATGTGTACTTATAATTTTTTTTCAGATATTTGCTTGAAGTTACAACTTTCTCTTAAACTTCCTATATATCATAATTTTTTTAATTTTTAATATTACAAATATAATTTTATCAGTTGTTACTTGTTTAACTTGCTCAATGTAATTTATATTTAACTTATTACTTAATTTTTTTTTAAAAAAATATTCTCTATATGCCTATTTGTTTGAGAAAATGTTGACAAAGGTTTACCAAAAAAATGTTGAAGAAGTTTTAAAAAAACATTGAAAAAGGTGTATTAAGCCTTTAATGACACTTTCTCAAGGAAGTGTCATTATATTATATGCCTTTAATGGCACTTCCTTGAGAAAGTGCCATTAAAGGCTATTAAACCTTTAATAACTCTTCCTTGAGAAAATGTCATTAAAGGCTTAATACACCTTTCTGAAGGGAGTGCCATTAAAGGCATATATTATATGCCTTTAATGGCACTCCCTTGAGAAAGCGCTATTAAAGGCTTAATACACATTTTTTAATGTTTTTTGAAGCAAGTAGGCATAAAGAAATTATTTTTTTAGAAAAAAAAATTGTAAATAATAAGTTAAATATAAAAGACATTGAGCAAATTAAACAAGTAACAACTAATAAAATTGTATTTGTAAGCTTAAAAATTTAAAAACTAATAATGTACAGGATGTTTAAGAGAGAGTTGTAACTTCAAGCTAATACTTGAAAAAAAATTATGAGCATATATAAAAGTATAAGTTAAGATTCATGACCGATTTTAAACTTTAAAAAAAAACCATAGTGCCAATTTTAGAAAGCTTTTGTATTAACAAAAAAAGACTTATAGTCAGATTTATATTTCCCTGAAAACAATAGTGCATTTTATTATGATGTGAGATTTTGGAATTCAGTAAGTATTAAATAACCCCTTGTATGGTGCTTGACTAGAAAAGCGCTGTAGCTACTTGATACCTTGTATGGCGCTGTCTTAGGCAAGTGCCATACAAGGGGAGTCTTTTTTTTTTTTTATAAATATCTGGAAGGAGGGGCCCAATGTTCATTTTATTTTTATAAGTTTGAAATGTGAAAAAAGTAATTGTTAATTGCTAAACTACTTTGGTAAATAACTAACTAGGTGCAGTGAATTGGTCAACAAAAAAAATTGTTTGTTGGCTATTATTAGGGTTAATGTTGTTGCTGCGGTTAGGGTTTATGTTATAGGCCTTTAGTTTGTCGGCCTTTTTATTTTCTTGTTGGACTTTGTATAACACCCCAAATTTTATATTAACCAAATATTGTAATTATTTAGAAAATTCAATAAAATGATGAATATTCATGAATTTGGAATTTATGAATTTTAGAAATGTTCATATTCATGAGAAAATGGGTAAATTAATTCAAGAAAGGAAATTAGATTATAAAGGTAATGGCAAAATCGTAATGTTGCCAATTTAGGACAAGACTAATTATTTTTCAATTAATTGAAGTTAATTTAATTAATTATGGAAAATAAAGGAGAATGTATATTTGGAATATTCTTGGTTGAATAAATCAAGATTTGTAAAATTAGAAGGAACTTGTGTATAAATCAATTAATGGAATTATAGAAAACCCCAATTTTTTCGGGAGAATCCTGAAATTCGGTCAGTGTGTTTGGAGGGGTTAGAGTTGGATTTTTGATGATCTAATGATTTCATTGAGTTCAAGAGGGAAAATTAAGTGGGGTTACAGTTGATCACTTTTACGAAAAAACTTTAAAAAGCATAATGACCAAAATGCCCCTAAAACCCTGAAATAAGGGTTGCCAAAGGCATTCAGAGTAATAAATGTGTCTTTTACTTTTTTGCCTCTATTAATTATAATAAATAAAAAGAATTTATTCATGTTGATTTTTGGAATCAATCATATATAAGGAAAAATAAAAAATTTAACCCATAATTAATGAGTTAACTAACTCTCATTGATATATAAAAATTATTTAATTTAAACTTATAAATAAATTTAGAGTGATACACGGTATAGTGAAAACCAAATTCCAATGGCACGTGGGAAAGTGAGAAAGACAAATTTGTCCCTAAAAAATTGAAATTGAAACCTGCATCTGAACCTTCTGTTGGGGGATCGCCCCCACATTACCCGTTATTGGTCCTACAAGAGCCCTCCCGAACTCCCCCAACTTCGATTGCTGCATTTTTCACTCCAAGTTAGATATGCAGCTCCATCGGATACCTGTGCCAGTGCTCATTCATTTTAAAGTGAGCCCAAAAATGTAGAACTAAGGATGAAACTGGCGAGTCGAAGCAAATCTAGGGAGACTAAAATTCATTCCATTCTACAGGGAATTGATATAATAAAGCCATACAGAGCCACATATTCAGAAGAAGAAAGGAAACCAAAAGAAGTAAAACGTAACTCCTTCACGTGACACTTAAATTCGAAATCACTAATCGACCATGAGAAGCTGAGTAATTAATTTCTCAGCAGCCTGATCCGGGTCGGGTGTAAACACCGCATGGTTGGGCTGTAGGTTTTTCACCTCGTGGTGGGGGAACGCAGCTTGTAGAGTACAGGGTATTTGGACGACAACTCACGGCAGGCCGCTCCTTGGTTCCTGAACTCCCAGTCACTGCCTTCTTCACATTGAAAAGCATTCTGGCCCCGTCGGAGTTCATCTGGAACTCGGTCAAGTCGTCCAAATCGTCCCCGATGAGGCAGTTAGTTAAGCCGCCACACGCGGTGGTGATGAAGCTGTTGTTGACGTTCTTCCCTGAAGTTTCCCTGGTCTGATCTGCATTAATCACCAGTAAGACCATCCACATGTGGACGATTAGTGGAAGTAGTTTCTTCATTTGGCTCCTCGATCAATGCTGTTATCTGATTCTGAATGATGTCTTGTTTATTCAAAGGCGATTGGATTTTATTAATGCCACTGCTATAAAATTTCCTTTTTATTAGACCGTCTTATTTAGACAAGTTATAATAGATAAGGTTTAAAAACTTTGATCGATGATAGTTTTATAATTATATAGAATTTCTAAGACTGGTTCTCAAAAAAACCAGTCTTAAAAAAATTATGTAAATCGGTTATAAATAAAACCGGTCTAAAAATATCAAAATATTTAAAAAATTAAAAATTTTAAATTTTTAAGACCCGTTATTAATAATAACCGGTCTTAAATATCAAACATTTAAAACCGGTTTTATTAAAACCGGTCTTAAATATGAAAATTTTAAAAATTATTTTTTTCCCACCATTTTTTAAACCGGTTTTATATATGCCCGGTCTAAAAAAGCGACCATAAATTTTTGAATCTCCTCTTTGTCGTGCCTAAATTTCACCCTTTAAATCTGAAACTTCTCTTCTTGATGCGATTACTCTGTGAGCTCAGTCATCTTCGATCGATTTCATTCTCATATTTGTTGCTGTAGTACTTTCACCCTTGCATTGAATGAGTTTGTCGCCGCCACAACCTCACTTACTTTGATCTCCTTTGTCGCGACTTTTCTCTTTCGCCGTGGCATCCATCCTTCATCGCAACCTACCTTGGCAGCCTCACTTTTTTGCTGCCATGAGCTGCTTGCTCCTTTGCTGTGACCCAGAGATGCGTGAAGAAGATGCAACTGATGTTATGAGATTTGAATAAACTTTCCTTTTAAACACTTAATTAATTTGTAAACTAATTTTTGGGTATCTACTGCAAGGTGGCAAAAATAGTTTCATAGTTTTAACTAAGAAACTGAATATGAATACAAAGTTAAACTTATGGGTGTGCCTGAATTTTGTTACAAGAGCTGTTCATTATCTTTCTACGTTATTTGATGTTCTTAGTAAACGATACAGGAATTCAGGTTTTCAGAAATTTTAGCAGCGGGATTCACAGGAAAGGTGTTTTTGTGAAATCTGATGGTGGTAATTTGCTTGGAAGCGTCAGCAATCGCTTTTTCACTGTAATCCCTTCTACTTATATGTATATTTGACTACAAAAAAAAAGCTCTATTTATTTTTTTTAAAAAATATCATTTTTAAGACCTGTTATTAAAATAACTGGTCTTAAAAGTACTTTAAGACCGGTTATTATAAAAACCGATCTTAAAAGTACTTTTAAGACTGGTTATTTTAAGACTTTTAAGACCGGTTATTTTAACAACCGGTCTTAAAAGTCTTGAAAAAAAAATTTTTTAGACCGATTTTTAAACAACCGGTCTAACAAGTCTGGACTTTTTAGACTTGGTCTTCGAGCAACCGGTCTAAAAAAGTGATTTTTAAGACCAATTTTGTTAACCGGTATAAAAAATAGCAGACTTTTAAAACCGGCTGTATTAGGACCGGATATAAAATCGATCTAAAATATCATTTTTAATCGATCTTAAAAATAATTTTTCCACTAACGTGAAATCGAAAATTTTTTTTTCTTGCGAAGTAGGCAAAGGCAGATACATATGATATGACATGTAGGCTGCATTTAATTTGGCCATTCTACTGTCTCGGAAATATATGTGTATAAATGAAAATAATAATGTGATGTTTCAGTCTATATCCGTAACCGCTTGTCTTCCTGCTCATTTTGTGCTTTATTCACACACACACACACGTTTGTGTGTGTCTTAAGTTTCAAGTGATTAACATATAGATTTTGCTCTAATTAATTAAAACACCATGAGCTCGAACCACATATTTATGCTAGATATCTGTTTTTTTGCGGAGCCTAATGCCGCAATAAATCTCACATGTTGCACAATTATTAGATGTCCTAGCTAGTTTTCAACTGGGCCGCTATGAAAGCTGGTATATAGATTAGGTTTTAATTTATGAATTTGAAATTATTGATGGGATAGTGACACACTACACATATTTTTTCACAATGCTCAATTTTTAAGAAGGATTCTGCCGACATTTGTAATAAAACTTTATTTGAACAAGTAGATTGTTTTCTATTGTATTATTTGAATTTGTTTGGATGTTTGTGAGTGTAAATGCTATAATTATATGCTTAAAACTTAAAGTGATGATGTTGGAATATATTAGTCCATCATTGGTGGATTAGGGATCAAGCTTGATTTAAGAGGGGCTATGACTGAGAGATGTGGGTTTATATAGAGAAAGATTCCTTTATAGCTTAATAGTTATGTCTATTCTTAAGTAACCATACGCTTAAAAGTTACATATATTTCTATATAATTATACGTACACTATACATAGGACGTGAGATTAAGGGAATAATGAGTTTGAATATAACATACAGAATTCTCTCCTTAAAAAGATTATCTTATGCATGTTTTCTTCCTCTTTCACTCTCTTTGATGTATATGATGTGTAACGTAATTGGAGTTTGCATCGATTCTTCAGTTTCGTATAGGTACTTTAGCGAGTCAATTAGATTCTAGGTATGCCCGAAATTCTTACAATGATGCTAGCATATTTGCTGGAGCTCAACTTGGGAAAAGACTATTATTTGTGGGCTATGATTGATTGAAAATGTTAGTTTCTTATTGTAAAATCATTGGAAGGGATATTTTTAGCTTAAATTTTGCTTAAATTTATATAAAATTATTAAATGATTCTTTAAAGTTACATTTGTAGTTATTCGAGGTTAGAAAATTTAAATCTCAAGAATGTTTAATTATTGAATGTTGTAAGAATTTCGTTACAGTCCCACATAAGGGGCTTCATATACAAAACAATCTCACCACATTTTGAATTAAATCATGCAGGACCAAAAGGACTCCAATGACAATAAATTTTGAAGCCAAACGGCCAAATTATACCCATCTTTTATCAAAAGAGTTTGTCTGTTTATGTGGACTAAAACCATTTTTATTTTTAGTTTTAATTTAAAAACTTGAAGCAGGGTGGGGAATGAGGAAGAGTCATAAGGTAAAAGAGAGAAAAAAAAATTAATTCTATGATGGAATGCTCAATTCAATAATAGGTGGTGAGATGGAATAGGATTCCATGGAAATGAAATCCTTCAAGAAGAGCATTTTTTTGCAGCAATAATCATTATTTGTGTGGATTCCTTTTTTGATCCCATTTCCATCCATTCAATTCTGGTGTACCAAACAAAGTCTTAGGGTCTGTTTGATTTGAGGGGACGGGAGGGGGGAGGGGGGAGGGGACAGGAGAAACTCAAAATTTACCCTTTCAATCTTTTAAATTTTGAATTCCCGCCTAAAATTTATTCTTTCATTCTTTTTAAAATTTGGGTTCTCGCTCAAAATTTAAACACCTTTAACCAAAAAAGATAATTTAACCTCTCTCTCCACCTCTCTCCTCAAACCAAACACACTCTTAATCCCCTGGGACAACTTTTCTCCCCCCCCCATTCTGCGAATCGTGGTGGTGCCCTATGTATATGGTGTGTTAATTATTCTCCTTTGTATAAAAGACCCAATCCCTTTTCTTTCTGTTTGCTATGACCGATGTATTTATGGAATAAGGATTTGACATTTTCTTCTTTCCCTGCCGCTGGATGTTTAAAATTGGGGTGGAATTCTGGGGTTTCATTCAGCATGTGCAGAGCTCACAGAGAAATGGCAAAAATAGAAGAAAGGGTTCATAGAGCGCGCAATCTGGGCGCGGGAGTAAAAATACGGGTGAAAAATCTTTCCTTTAACACCGGTTTTTATTAAAAACCAGTCTTAAAAAAGGGAAATTTCACATTTAAAACCGGTTTTTGTAAAAACCGGTCTTAAAATGTTAAGATTTTTAAATATTTTGAATTCATAAAAATTTTAACAGTTTAGGACCAGTTTTGTTTATAATCGGTCTAAATAAATTTTTTAAGATCGGTTTTTTTAAGAACCGGTCTTAGAAGTTCAATATAATTATAAAACTGCCACCGGGTAAATTTTTAAGACCTTATATGCCAAAACCGGTCTAAATGTGGTGGTCTAAAAAGGTCTTTTTCCAGTAGTGTTAACTTGGGTAAAAACTATCATTTGTGGGCTATTATTGATTGAAAATGTTAGTTTCATATTGTAAAATCATTGGAAGGGATATTTTTAGCGTAAATTTTGCTTAAATTTATATAAAATTATTACATGATTCTTTAAAGTTACATTTGTAGTTATTCTAGGTTAGAAAATTTAAATCTCAAGAATGTTTAATTATTGAATGTTGTAATAATTTCGTTATAGTCCCACATAAGGGGCTTCATAAAAAACAGTCTCACCACATTTTGAATTAAATAATGCAGGACCAAAAGGACTCCAATGACAATAAATTTTGAAGTCAAACGGCCAAATTATACCCGTCTTTTATCAAAAGAGTTTGTCTGTTTATGTGGACTAAAACCATTTTTATTTTTAGTTTTAATTTAAAAACTTGAAGCAGGGTGGGGAATGAGGAAGAGGCATAAGATAAAAGAGAGAAAAAAATTAATTCTATGATGGAGTGCTCGATTCAATAATAGGTGGTGAGATGGAATAGGATTCCATGGAATTGAAATCCTTCAAGAAGAGCATTTTTTTTGTACCAATAATCATTATTTGGGGATTCCTTTTTTGATACCATTTCAATCTGTTCAATTTTGGTGTACCAAACAAAGTCTTAGGGTGTGTTTGGTTTGAGGGGATAGGAGGGGAGGGGGACTGGAAAAACCTAAAATTTACCTTTTTATTCTTTTAAATTTTGGGTTTCCACATAAATTTAAATACTTTTAATCCGAAAAGGTAATTTAATACCTCTCTTCACCTCTATCCTCAAACCAAACACACCCTTAATCTCCGGGGACGACTTCTCTCCCCCCCCCACGATTCGCACCCCCCAATTCTGCAAATCGTGGTGGTGCCTTATGTATATGGTGTGTTAATTATTCTCCTTTGTATAAATGGCTCAATCACTTTTCTTTCTGTTTGCTGTGACTGATGTATTTATGGAATAAGGATTTGACATTTTCTTCTTTCCCTGCCGCTGGATGTTTAAAATTGGGGTGGAATTCTGGGGTTTCATTCAGCTAAATTAAAGTGTTGATTTGAAGGAGGAGATTTAATTCAATATGTTCTTTTATTATATTTTATTAGAGCAATACTAAGATGGGTTAATGAAAGGGGATTTAGCTGCTTAAACAAGAGGTTTTGAATTTGAATATGTATAAATACATATAACATTTTTGGAAGACTAGTCACCCTCAATAGGGCCTAACAATGTACGAATGTGACTCATCATATAACCATATAGAAAAAGAGCAAGACAGGGAATTGGGTTGCAGAACAATCTTTGATTCCAAGTCAAACCTTGTTATGAAATAGAATTGAGGGAATTCTATGAAATTATGTTGATCCTTGAAGGTTGTATGGTTGTTAATTTTTGGGTATGATGTTTGTTTTATCACTTAATTTTGGATGCATACAATATGTTTAATGAAGTTCATGATCATAGATGAATTTGGTTATCATGGCAATTAAGGGTAAAGAATGAATGAATGTAATAAGAATACAATATAATATATTTTAAGTTAAGGGCAATTACTCGAGTGGCCATGTGTTTTCTTCAGATATTACTCGAGTGCTTACTCGAGTGGCTTTCAAATAACTCGGTAGATTACTTGATTACTCCCTCGAGTAATTGCATCAAATTCTTGGCTGAGAGTTTGGTTATTGGTTACTCGAGTGGTCCCTCGAGTAAGCTTCAAATAACTCTGCAGATTACTTGAGTGGTCTTTCGAGTAATGCCTTTTTCTCACTTGGTTACTCGAGTGGCTACTTGAGTGATGTGTTGCATTTCTTGGCCGAGAGCTACTGGAAGATTTTTGACCTGGTTACTCGAGTGGTCCCTCGAGTAACTTCTTCCAAATTTTGGCAGTGCTTCACTGGATGAAATTCTCCACGATTACTCGAGTAGCTACTCTAGTGGTAGCTTCCCTTACTCGAGTGGTCACTCGAGTAAGCCATCATAGAATTTGTTTATCACTCCAGTGCTTACTTCAAGAAATGTTCTGCCACTTTGTTCAAATTCATTTGTTTATTATCAAATCATTTTATATCAATGATCCAATCTTTGTTATCATCAACACATATGGGATCTAACACTTTCCACGCATGCTCCAGCTTCGGCTGCTGATAATCAGGGCGAACATTAAACCCTATAGCCAAAACAAGGACATAGGGTTAATCCCTTTTCCAATTCCTTAACCTTCAAACTTTTAAGTTGGTTATCATTCACGACCTTTAGGTGGCTACTCAAAGCCTAAATACATGCCTAAAGGGTTGGGAGAAACTTGAACAAAGACCTCTTTCAAAACCTCAAAATCCCATTTTGGCTGCAGCACTCGAGTGATGGATGATACACTCGTGTGATGGACAACTCGTACCCGAGTGAGGAAGGCTCACTAGTGCGAGTGTTTGGTCGAAAGCACAAACAGAGACAGAAAGTGATCACTGCACTCATGCACCAAGATCAACACTTGAGTGACGCCCCTACACTCACTTGAGTCCCAATAAGTGAGGCACAGGAAGTGACTACCCGAGAGCAATAGAAAACCCAGAGTCAGAAGTGCACTCGAGCAGTAGCTCTGACACTCTAGTGAGGGTACAAAACTCACAAGTGCCAGCTTACACTCATGCCAAATTAGCTGTGAGTGACAACCCGAGAAGCGAGCTTATAGTGCAAAAACACATGATCACTTGAGTGATCCACTTTATACTCGAGTGATGACCTACTTTACTCGCAGGTGAGACAATGCACTCTTGCTACTTTCACATGCAAGTGTGACCAGAACTGAAGGGAAAAGGGAAAATATGATGTTGCACTCGAGTGAGACCCCTGTTCAGTAGAATGAGGCTCTATCAGAAGCCAAAACGCAGCAGATATCATAATTTTCCCTAATTTCCAACATGTGTTTCCAATGGTCTTAAAATTTTAACCCAAAGTTATTTCCATATAATTTCACACAAGGAACCCATTGGAAACCTCAAAACGTCCAAAATCATATCACAATGACAATTTTCCCCCATGGTCACACTTATCACACACATTACCCAATTTCACTAACTTTGCTTCCAAAGTTCCAAATCAATCCTAAGGGTATCAAAAAACACTATGACACCATTTTTACTACAAATACACTAACCAATTTAATCATTTCAAAAATATACCAAAGTCAGGGCAAATTTCAAAAATCACAAAACTCATCCAAAAATCACAAAACTTAGATAAAAGGGTATAAATACTCACATCTTCCTCTTCCTCAAGATTGTTCTTTGATTCTCCATCTTTCAAATTCTCTCAAGCTCTCAAAACATCTTCTTTCACAAATCTACAACCATAGCAATGAAGCTCTCATCACTATGAACAACATGAAAGAAGGGTGTTTGAGCTAAAAAGGACAAGAACAAAGCTAAAACATCACCTTTCGTTTTCTCTTTCTTCCCTTAAACTTGTACGCCCATGGAGATGAGAGGAGAGAGAAAATGAGTTTAGTTTTGGCTCCCCACAAGCATGATAACTGACTTGCCAATTAGGTTTTGGCTCAAAGACTAAAATGCCCTTAAAAACAAATTGTGTAATGAGATTGACTAAAATGGTAATGTTTTTGACAAAATTAATAAGCACTAATAATATGTGTCAAAATGATTGGCCAAGAATTGTGCGCTATGACTAATGAAGCAGTGAGATTGACTAAAATAGTAATGGTTTTGACAAAATCAATAAGTAATAACAAAATTTGTGAAATAATTGGCAAGAGTTTTGGGCTATAATCAATTGAGCAATGTGATTGACTAAAACATTAATGATTTTGACAAAATCATTAAGTACTGATAAAATGTGTTAAATGATTGGCCAAGAGTTGTGGACTGTGACCAATTGAATAATGGGATTGACTAAAACAATAATGGTTTTAACAAAATCAATAAGTACTGATAGAATGTGTAAAAGGATATGATTGGCTAAAAGTTTTGGGCTATAACCAGTTGAGTAATGGGATTAACTTAAACATTAATGATTTTGACAAAATTTGTAATGGTTTTGACAAAATTAATGAGTATTGAGAAAATATGTGAAAGGATTGGCCAAAAGTTTTGAGCTATGACCAAATGAGTAATGGGATTGACTAAAACATTAATGATTTTGAGAAAATTCATAATGGTTTTGACAAATCAACAAGCACTGACAAAATATATAAAAGGATTGGCCAAGAATTTTGGGCTATTACCAATTGAGTAATGTGATTGACTAAAACATTAATGATTTTGGCAAAAATTGTAATGGTTTTGACAAAAAATTTAGGTACTAACAAAATGAGTAAATGCATTGACTAATTATATTAATGGTATTGACAAGTTTAGTAATAGTAATGACAAGTGTAGTGATGGCGTTGGCAAAATACCAGAAATGTTCATGACAATAACTAACATGCAAATGGTCAAATGGCTTGTGAACATTACTCATTCTATATACATCTAATGCATATAAGTCGTCCACCCTAGAGAACATGTTCTTCCTATATACATTACTTACAATAAATTGTCACCATTAACAAAAGTAGTAATGATAATGACAAGTACAATATTTGCATTTACAAAAAATTAGATTATGTATGACAACAACTACAATACACATAAAGTAAACATTTGGAACTTTTGCAAAACATGAAGATGTAGTATTTAGAATTGTGAGGAGATCAACCTTAATGCTAGAAAGAATAGACTATAGATTAGGATTTTTTTTTGACATTTTATCTATTCTTTAAGACTGAGGCTTCCTTTGTTCAATTTCTGATTGTTTTCTTCAAGAATGGATTCTGCATTCAATTAACTCTCATAACAATATGCAAAGAGAAGAAAGAGGGTTCTCTTTACAAGATTGATATGCAGAAGATGCCAGAGAAAAAGAAAACAACATATTTATACTCTATTTTATTTTCGTATGCTAGATTCACACAACCAGACTTAGAACAAAGCTAACCCAAGAGATTTGAACAACTGAGCGATTTGGGACTTGGCTTGCTGCAATTGGGAGATGAAATCATCAACCAGTTTAGCTGAAAACATGATGGTGACAAGAGGAAAGATGATTAAAAGGAAGGGGTAGTTTAGCCATTTATCCCAAATATTTAAAACCAAGATTCCTACCTGATTACCTCTATGTCCTTTCCCCTATTCATGTGACATTTTGGGGTTTTTAAAGTTCAAAAGGTATTTTACTGTCATGAAAGTTGCTGTCATGAACATTTCTATTTTTTGTCAACGCCATCATTGCAGTTGTCATTGCCATTAACAAAATTTGTCACCGCATTTACTCATTTTGTCAGTACTTATTGATTTTGTCAAAACGATTGCAATTTTTGTTAAAATCATTAATGTTTTAGTTAATCACATTACTCAATTGGTCATAGCCCAAAACTCTTAGCCAATCCTTTCACATATTTTGTCAGCACTTATTGATTTTGTTAAAACCATTACAAAATTTTGTCAAAATCATTAATGTTTTAGTCAATCCTATTACTCAATTGGTCTTAGCCAAAAACTCCTAGCCAATCCTTTCACACATTTTGTCAGTACTTATTGATTTTGTCAAAACCATTAATGTTTTAGTCAATCCCATTACTCAACTAGTCATAGCCTAAAACTCTTGGCCAATTCTTTCACATATTTTATCAATACTTATTGATTTTGTCAAAACTATTACTATTTTAGTCAATCTTATTACTCAATTGGTCACACCCCACAATTCTTGGCCAATCATTTCACACTTTTTGTCAGTGCTTATTGATTTTGTCAAAACCATTACAATTTTTGTCAAAAAAATTTATGTTTTAGTCAATACTCAATTAGTCTTTAATTGAGTCTTAAGTGCCTTTTGGTCTTTAAGCTAAAATATGAAAAACCCAAATTTCTACCCCATCCCTTCTCTGTCATTTGTAAGTTTTAATGGGTTTTAGAAGTGGAAATGGTATTTGAATGTCTTTTTCTCTTTTAATTATATGCATATATATATATATATATGTATTTATAATTAATTTATGTTGATGAATTGATGTAAGAGATTTTACAGTTAAAAGAGGTCACAAGCTTTAAAAAAATAAATGCAAGTGAGCCACTAATACAAAAAAGGTGTTTTAGACCGGCACATTTAGACCGGTTATAGTGGATAAGGTCTAAAAGAAATGAGCGGTCACATTTTTATAATTATGAACAAATTAGGAGACCAGTTAGAGTAATAATAAGGTTTAAAAAATATTATTTAGACCGGTTTTATAACTAACTAGTCTAAAAATATTAAACAATGTATATATCAAATATATTTTTAGACCGTTTGTACCTATAACAGGTCTAATATATTTTTTGAAACAAATGTAATTAAAAAATAAATATTTTTTACTTTTTAGACCGATTGTCATTGACAACCGATCTAAAAGATTAAACCTTTTAGATTTGTTTTGATTATAAATCGGTCTAAATGATTCAGCGGGAAAAAAAATTTAAAACTCATTGATTTTTAGACCGGTTATTGCAATAAATGGTCTTAAAAATGTTTTAAGACCGGTTATTTTTATTACCGGTCTTAAAAATCATCCCCAAAATCCTTTGGCAGTCTGAGCTTCGCGCATTCTTTCCATTCTGAAATCTTTTTAGGTTGACTAGCAAGCACTCAAGAATGAACGGCACCTCCAAAGTAGGCTATACAAGAGTGGAATTAGTGTGACACCTTATTGGTAGAGCACTTCCGTCATGAGAATGGGATCTTGGAGCTAGCATCCCCGTTGCTCAGTGTTAGGGTATACTGGTTCTCTCTCTTTTCGTTGAGTATCGAGGTTTGACGGCACTTAACATACTGTCTTGTCATTTTTATGCATCTTCGATTTGCGAAATTTCGATACTAAAGCTGTTGAAGCCCTAATCCTCTTCCATATATTTTTTTTCTTCGTCTATTTTTCTGTGATTTGTTTGCTATGGCTGACTAAGAAGGTTGTGGGTATGATTTGGGAGATTGGAAATGTTGGGGCATTGCGGTTCTGATATGAGACATTATTGGTTCCTGTGTTATGATAGCTTCTCTGTTCCTTATTCTTTCTTTTATTCTTCTTTGATTGTAATACAACCTTGTAGTTCCTATGTTACTGGTGTTGTCCTTTGCTTATTCATGTAAAGCATTTTTTTATACATGGAAGTCTTCAGAACAAGTGTTCTATTATGCATTGCATCTTTTATGGAAATTTAGTGTTTTTGTTAGTGTAGAGAAAAGAGGATTTTCATAGATATTTGTTGAATGGACTTTCATATGATAGATGCTCAACGAGTTTTATGGGTTCATCTAGGGAAATATGCCGCTTCTATTAGTTCTTAAACTGGTTTTGGGCTGTGTGACAAAGTGACATATAGTTGGGGTGGTTTCTTGGTTGATTTTTGATTAGCTGAAATGTGAAAGCCGTAGGCTTAAACACTCTCTTTATAACCAAAGCTCATAAAGTTCTTACTTAATGGAGGTAACTTTAGAGTTGGGAAGTTGATGAGCTAACAAACATTCTGTTCTTAAATTTGTCTGTTGGGGAATCTTCATGTGCCTATTGAAATTCACCATTAAAAACACATTTGAGCCCAGCTAGTTTTGCATACAAACTAGGAAAATTCTTACATGGCATTGGTCAACAAAATTAAAATAATCAAAATAACCATGAATAGAAAAGCATGATTCTTTAAGGTTGATTTTTCCTTGAAAATTAGTAGATATATATACATATATGGTTAACTGAATCTATCTATCAATTATAAACACAAGTCACTGAGTTTTTCTTTCCTTTTTAGAGAGACCATCATATTGAATATCTGGGAGGTCAAATCAAGAAATGAGGTCAAAGTGGTCTAGTGGTTGAGTGCGGCAAACATGTGATTCAGAGACCATCATATTGTTTGGCATTTACATGAAGCTGTTGGCCAACAAAACTGCATGAGTGAACTCTATTTGCTGCAAAATTTAGAAGGTGTGAAAACCTCTTCCAGTCAGGTCACATAAATACTCCTCTCATCTCTTTGTTTAACCATCTTCTTAATTATTCTTAACATGCCTCTTCATATCGATCATATGCATATGTGTCTTAAGATTCATAGACAGAGATTCTCATCCTTTTCCCTTGCATGCCCCACCCAGTGGTTGCTTCCTTGGTTTTGGAGGAAAACATTTTCCTTTCACAATTCTAGACACATTAATGTAGTTGTTATATTGATCACCAAACTTGTGCTAATAACTCATGTGACAGTGGTTTTACTTCCTTTGCTTTTTAAGATTTTAAAAATTTTGAGTTATGCACAGGCAACTCTGTTTTTCAAACTTTATTAATAAATAACTTGTACTACTTTAGATTTACATTGATTGATCTCATCACTGATTAAATTCATTATTTTACTAATAAAGCATGATGTGTTGGATGTTATTTTTTCCTTTATTACTTTGGTTTGATAAAAAAATAAAATTTAGAAAGAGTTTATTACTGCTTGCATGTACCGTTCAATTTATGAGATTTATCACAGATAATTTTCACTTCCAACGGTATTTAATCACAACAATGTTTTGAAATAGTCTAGATGTTGCCATATAAAAGTTAACAAGAGAAAGATTAGTGACATGTTTCTGAATGTGATTAGCTTAGAGTAATTTATAGCTTTTCTTGGTTTTGAGCCATTTTGTAGAGGCCAAGAAAGGAACTTATTGTTGCTTTAATTTGTAGCTTTTAAGAGTGTTAAGCAAGGAATTAGTACTCACAAGCTTTGTGTCTTTTTATAAGGAACATTGCCATTAGGGTAATCTATCTATATGATTATGTTGTCTTTTCAATATTCTAACTACAGCTTCAACCAACAGAATAAGAAAACACACACACACACACACACACACACACACACACACACAAGAACACATCTCATTAGTGAGATATGGAATCTTGAGAATTGAGACGCATCTTTTTGTGAATGTATTTTAAAAAAATTTCTTTTTTTCTAATTGAAAATTGAAAACAAGTAATTTAATTTGTTCTTTTTCTATGGTTCTGACATTTAAATGAGATGCACATATATTCTTTGTATCTTATACATGTTTGGCCAATATCTTATAATGAGCTTGATTGTTATTGTTCTTATTCATTGAGAGTTCCTAACATACATTTAGACCCATAAGTCATAGAACTATTTCATGAAACATGAAGTTTCATGAGACATATACTATCATTTCTCGTCAATCAATCAAGATTGTTTGTGAATATAGGTTTTATTATTGCTAAAGTTCAACTTTTCTATTGTTGATGCTGAGGCTTATTTTGCATTTGGTTATTGGTTTGTAGCTTACGGTCTTCAGAGCCTTTCTTCTAGCGTGCAATCCACCCCACATACCAAACTTATCTTTGCCGTGTAGTTTCCAGTCTTCAAAGCTTTTGTTTGAGTCATTGACGGGTAGTTTAATTAGTTTTGGCCATTAAATAATTGAAATGATGCCTGCCAAACTGATCTTTTCTATATATATGATATGATATTGTAATTAGAATATTTTGAAATTTAGTTATGTTAGTTAATTAGAAGATTGAGATTAACCATAAGTGGCACTAGCCATTTAATAGCAGCAGTAGCTAACATTGGCCTTAACTGTGTCTAATTACTAATAGGTCCCTTATTAATGAACCCCTAATCCCTATTGTACTATTCTGTTTCTATTGTTACTACTACCTATATATATGGTAGTCAACCCATTGTATTGGAAATATTTGCATTGCTAATGAGTTTGTACTATTCAGGTTACTTTTCTTTTTTATCTAGCACTATACTCTCTTCTACTTGTTCATTATGTAGTTGTTAAACTAGGTACTTGGGTATAATGATTGCATGCTCTCATTATACTCCTACCTTTTCCAGGGAAAAAGTAGAAAACAAAAACAAAAAGGTGTTGGAATATATGGATTGTAGTTGGATAAAAGCTAAATGGACGAATGTTGAATATAATAATGGGGTGAGGGATTTTTTAGACTTTGCAAGAAGAAATGCTAATGATGATAGTAGGATATTTTATTGCCCTTGTGTAGAATGTTTGAATGAGAAGCAACTAAGTGCTGCAGAGATATATACACGATTAATTTGTAAAGGATTTTGTAAGACTTATATAGTATGGGTATGGCATAGTGAACAATTAGAAATGCCAAGTGCATTTCAACAGGGGGAGTGACCTTTGATGATAATGAAATGGATATGGATGATCTGATAGAGGATATTATTTGTGATATAGGAGAAGAGGCTTTTGAACAATCACATGCATATGGTAATTTGTGCAGTGATGCTAAGACGCCACTATACCCAGGGTGTAAAAAATACCAATTGTTGAAAACAGTATTGAAATTAGTGATCTTGAAAGCATATCATGGATGGAGCGACAAGAGTTTTTCATAAACGCTTGAGGCCTTTAAGGACATGCTTCCAGATGATAATGTGTTGCCTTGTCGATACTATGATGCTAAGAAAATACTGTGTTCACTAGGGATAAAGTATAAAAAGATCCATGCATGCCCTAATGATTGCATATTATATAGAAAAGAGAATGAAGGGAAGCAACATTGTTTGAGGTGTGAAACCCTAAAGTACAAATCAAATAAGGCTCTTGTAAAAGTGTTGTGGTATCTTTCAATCATAATGAGGTTCAAACGCTTGTTTGCTAATGAAAATAATGCAAAAATTTGAGATTGCATGTAGATGAGAGTATTTCCAATGGAAAGCTTTGACATCCAGCTGATTCTTCTCAATAGAAGAAAATTGATGAATTATTTCCTAGCTTTAGTAAAGAACCTAGGAACCTTAGGCTTGGGCTTCACATGGATGGCATGAATGCTTTTGGTAGTCTAAGTAGTATACATAGTTTATGGACTGTTCTTTTGGTTATTTACAACTTATCTCCTCTGTTATGCATAAAGTGAAAGTACATCATGTTACGAGTGTAGATGATCAATTAAATAGTGCAAGTATACACTGTCGTAATCAAGCAATATAGAAGTGAGTAGAGTATCGTTCCCACGAGGATTGATAACTAAGTACCAAAATGGGTAATTTTAATTCTATTTAGTCGATCGAATTGTTGGTGATTGAGAGTACAAAATAATAATAATAAAAAAAACAATTAAATATGAGTGCAGATGATAAGGAAGCAAATATGAGAAAAAGCCCTAGGGATCAAATTTCACCTAACAAATTCCGGATTGAATCACTTATCTATTCTAACCCAATATACTCCATATGATTAATAGTCGAGTTTCCCTCATCTAATTACTAGCCTCTTCCAAGGTCAAGCAATTCTATAATTAATTGCTAATCCAATATATTCCTATATGAATTTAAGCAATTAATTATGCATTAAGATTTATGGAACTCAATAAGACTACACAACTCATATGAATATATTCCTATTTCATATGCAAGTTATGGTTTTAATTATAGAGTCTACACACATGTATCTCCTTCCAGTCTCAACATGTATATTGAAATCATTTAAAAGATGGCCAGTCAATCAAAAGCATTAAGAATAATAATTAAAACTCAATCATAAAGGAGAAATTAAAACTAGATTTAATAAGTAAAGATTCAATCCGTCATTAGTAAGCTACGTCATCACCTTAGGAAAATGAAAGTTTAGCACATGATGAAATTAAAAATACAACCAAAATAAATTAAAAACTTCATAAATGCATAAAGCTTGAATGAAATCCTCAAGAATATTGCATAACACTTGAATATTAAATTCTAAAACATAAATATAGAACCAAAAGATGTATGAAAAATGGAGAAATTTAGCCGTCCGTTTAGGAGGTATAACCTTCCATGTAGGTGGCGACCTATACCATCCATATAGGAGGACTACCTATACCATCCATGTAGGAGGTCTACAAAAAGTAATACAGTGCATGAAATTAAATATAAGATATAATACAATATCTTACTCAAGCAAGACCACACACATACACTGTCAGAGCATTTTTTCGTCCATCTCTCTTCTGTGCTGCCTTTCCCGTTTCTGCACCTCTATATTTATAGGCAGATTTTTGTCATTTTTTTATTGCTACAGTAACTCCGCTTTACATTTTTTTATTCACTGCTACAGTACCTTGGCCCCCACTGCTACAGTAAAACCCATTTTTTATTTGGATGAACAGTACCTGCTACAGTGAAAATGTCGGTTGGAAGCTATAGTTTTCGACGCTACAGTAATCCGTCAGCTACAGTGACTGTCAGCAATAGTACTCCGGAAGCTACAGTGATTTTGTATGTTTTTTTAAATATTTTTTTTCTAAAATATTATTTATTCCAAAAAAATTTATTTATTTATCAATCACACCCAAATTTATTATATTAAGATCAAATATCATCCATAAAATCATCATATAGGGGAAAATAAATATATAAATATTTTACTTATCAAATTCCCCCATACTTAGCTCTTGGACGTCCTTAGACAAGGAGTAACTAATAAGTGCTTCCAACAAAATTAGAAGTGTCAAGTCAAAAGTAAGAACACAATTGAAAAATAAAGAGATCATAGTATTCATGAATCAACGAAAATATAAACTGGTAATTTTAATTGAAAATGAATAAACCGAGTTCGTAATTGTAACTCAATCTCCCAATCTCTCAAGTGTTTAAGGGTAAGTGTTTCGCTCAAATTCAATCGAAAAAATTGCACTACCATAGGCTTGCTAAAAATCTCAATCTCCACTACCTAATTCACATGCATAATTCAAATCAAAAGGACTTATTAAGGGTTGTAATGGGGTTATGGTAAAGAAATGATATAAAAGGCTAAAGAAATAAAGCAATTGAAAAATGGGTTACTTGTAAATTTATCTCATCAGAACAACCCACAATTCAAACACTTATCTTTTTTTTTCAATAATTTTTTCCTTTTTTTTATTTTTATTTTTTCTATTTTTTTATTGAATGGAAACTATAAAGTTGATGATAGATACACCCCCACACTTTGTCAAAAGCCCATTTCACAAAAATTTCAAATGCTCCACTAATCTTTCGAATAAGGTAAAAGCACTTGATATATCATTAAAGCACATGTTAATGGATTAAAAACAAAGAAATAGTCAATTAGGCTCAAAGGGGCTTATCAATGGTATAATTGCAAGGTTGGCTATTTGGCTCTGGCTAAAGAAAATGAATGCTTTTATCATTTTTGAATGTGCATGTGAGATGTAATTTCAACCAGATTTAAAGTAAGTTCTAGAGTGACAACTTAATAGGTGAATATCACACACAAGAGAAATAATCATTATAGGCTCAGAAGCTCACGGCCAGGGGGTTTTTAAAATCAGTTCATTCAATCTCAATTAATCACCAATTACAACAATTAGTTGTCCATTCATGCTATAAAATCTCTAAATTCAATTGATCCATACTCAAAACTTATATACTTCTTAAGATCATTACAAAGCACTTAAACAAGATGTTTTTTTTACTTTTACTCTTTTTTTTTTCTTTTTTTTTAGAAAAGAAAAAAAAATTCTGCCATTTTGTTTTTTCACACCCCATGCATCTAATGGTTGTTACTCACAAACTAAATTTTTTTTACAATACCTCCCCCAACCTAAATCAGACATTGTCCTCAATGTCTTATAGAGTTTGGAAAAAAGTTTTTTTTAAACACAAACACACAAATCACGCATTTTTCAAAAAAGTTTGAAAACTTTTCCGACACAGATGACTGGAGGGCCATTGCGTGAAGGAATTAAATAAAAAGGGGAAAGAAAGTCAAAAGTTACTGAAAAGATAAGAAAGATTTGACAAAAGCTGCAGAAAAGATAAGACGATTAGACAAAAGCATGATTATGTACCGTAGTTGTGATTTTGGCTCACATCTTCCTCTGGTTTTACGTCCAGAAACGGCTTAAACGATTTCTATGAATCGAGGATTGGCTTCCCATCCAGTTTTCTTATAAACTGGCAAACAGGGTCTTTTTGGTCAAATTCCCAAGACAGTATCGCCATTTTTCTTGGTTGAATACATTCACTAAATCAAGAAGAATACGATGAACATCACCACTTGGATGCGTCTCAAGAGTTTGAATGATATCATCCAGGGACTCCTTACTCAGTCCATCCTTTATAAATTTAATTTTATCTTCTCGATTTATAGAAACCATACCTTTACTTCTACAGCGCTGATCACATGTCCACCTTGCACATTTATAGCAGACATTCATTCTTTTAGCTCTTTTCTTTTTGGAGTAAGAACTTCTTCCCATTCCTGGTAAAGGTTGAACAACTGATTTATTAAACTCATCTGCTAAACGTACCTTAGCCTCAATGATCCAGCGTATGTCATCAGGAAGGCCCAAACGCTTGAATACTTTCATCCTTTCAAGTCGACAGCTATAGAGCTTCCTGAGCACATATTTGGGAAGAGTGGGGAACCTGTTCTTAAGCTTTGTAAGAGATTCCTCCATGGTAACTTAAAAAGAAGCCGATGAAAACTAAAATATCAATGCAGTGCGGTGTGTTTCGGTGAGTAGGAAAGAAATGAGAGAGTAAGAAAGAAATTTTGGGGTTGCCTCCCAAATAGCCGCCCTTCTTTAACGTCTTTAGCTAGACAAAAACCAAACCAATTTCTTTTTTTTTCTTTTATATAATTTATATATATATATATGTATATATATATATTTTTTAAAAAATTACTAGATTGAGGACTTACCTATTGGTTCCTCAAATGTGATAACAGATTTTAAAGTGTTGAGTGCACCTTCATTGTATTCTTTGAGTCTTTGCCCATTCACTTTGAATTTTTGATCACCATCTTGAATCTCCACAGTTCCATATGGCCATACTTGAATTACAGTAAAAGGACCTGACCACCTCGATCTCAGCTTTCCTGGAAAGAGCTTTAACCTTGAGTTGTATAAAAGCACTTTTTGTCATGGTGTAAACTCTCTCCTCAAAATTCTTCTATCATGCCACATTTTTGTCTTCTCCTTGTATAACTTGGCATTTTCATAAGCTTGTTGTCTGAATTCTTCAAGCTCATTGAGTTGGAGAAGTCTTTTCTCACCAACTGCCTTTAAGTCAAAATTTAATGCTTTTACTGCCCAATATGCTTTGTTCTCCATTTCTACTGGAAGATGGCATGCTTTTCCGTAGACCAATTGATATGGAGATGTACTAATTGGTGTCTTGAAGGCAGTTCTATAAGCCCAGAGTGCATCATCTAACTTTTGAGCCCAATCCTTCCGGTTGGAATTCACTGTCTTCTCTAAGATCCACTTCAATTCTCTGTTTGAGATTTCCACCTGCCTGCTAGTTTGTGGATGATATGGAGTTGCAACCTTATGAGTTACTCCATATTTAGCCAATACCGACTGAAGTTGCTGATTGCAAAAATGCCTTCCTCCACCACTGATAATAGCTTTAGGCACTCCAAATCTTGTAAAAATATTCTTCCTCAAGAACTTCACAACCACACGAGAATCATTTGTAGGAAAGGCAGCTACTTCAACTTACTTGGAGACATAGTCAACAGCTACTAAAATGAATTGGTTGCTAAATGAAGATGGAAAAGGCCCCATAAAATCGATCCCCCATACATCAAAAAGTTCAACTTCTAAGATGTTGGTTAAAGGGGCTTCATGTCTCCTTAAGATATTTCCCGTTCTTTGACATCTGTCACAAGTTGCCACAAGTCTGTGAGCGTCCTTGAAGAGTGTAGGCCAGTAAAATCCTGATTGAAGGACTTTAGTAGCTATTCTGTTTGATCCAAAATGATCACCATATAGGGATGAATGGCAGTGATTTAAGATGCTGTCCATCTCTTCTTCAGGAACACATCGCCTGATAATTCGATTTGGGCTTTGTTTGTATAAGAACGGATCCTCCCAAAAGTAATGCCTTATATCAGCTAGAAACTTCTTTTTTTGCATTTTAGAAAGTTCATAAGGCATTACCCCGCTTGCCAAATAATTCACAATATCAGCATACCAAGGAGTAGGTTGTGACTGCATGATAAAAAGTTACTCATCTGGAAAATTCTCCTGGATTGGTGATTCTCTCTTTTGTTCAGGTGGTTCTAACCGAGAAAGATGATCTGCAATGAGATTCTCAGTCCCTTTTTTGTCTTTGATCTCCAAGTCAAATTCTTGTAGTATAAGCACCCATCTGATTAGTCTGGGCTTTGCATCTTTCTTCTCAATCAAGTATTTGATTGCTGAGTGGTCTATCCAGACAATGACCTTTGACCCAATCAAGTATGCTCTGAATTTGTCGAATGCAAATACTACTGCTAGGAGCTCTTTTTCTGTTGTTGCATAATTCAGCTGTGCTTCTGAGAGTGTTCTGCTAGCATAATAGATAGCATGAAAGATCTTGTCTCTTCTTTGGCCTAAAACAGCTCCGACTGCATAATCACGTGCATCGCACATCATCTCAAATGGAAGATTCCAATCTGGAGTTATAATAATTGGTGCAGAAGTCAAGGCACTTTTTAGAGTTTGGAAGGCTGACAAGCACTCCTTATTAAACACAAAGTGAGTGTTCTTCTCTAACAGCATGCAAAGTGGCTTTGTGATTTTTGAGAAGTTCTTGATGAATCTTCTATAGAAGCCAGCATGTCATAAAAAACTTTGAATGCCCTTGATTGAAGAAGGAGGTGGTAGCTTTTGAATTGTTTCAATCTTAGCTTGGTCCACTTCAATGCCTTGATCGGATACCTTATGACCCAGCACAATTCCTTCTTTCACCATAAAATGACATTTCTCCCAATTTAGAACCAAGTTTGTCTCCACACAACGTTGCAAAAATTTTGACAAATTTGAAAGACAATGATCAAATGATTCTCCAAAAACTGAAAAATCATCCATGAATACCTCAATGAACCTTTCCACCATGTCTGAGAAGATCGCCATCATACTCCTTTGAAATGTTGCTGGTGCATTACATAAACCAAATGGCATCTTTCTAAAGGCAAAGGTCCATATGGACATGTAAACATTGTTTTCTCTTAATCTTCTGGTGCAATTGTAATTTGATTATATCCTGTGTACCCATCCAGGAAACAATAATAGGCTTTCCCTGCTAGTCTGTCAAGCATCTGGTCTATAAATGGCAGAGGGAAGTGATCTTTTCTAGTGGCTTTATTGAGCTTTCTGTATTCGATGCATACTCTCCATCTAGTCACCGTTCGTTGTGGAATCAGTTCATTTTTCTCGTTGGGCACTACTGTCATTCCACCTTTCTTTGGCATAACTTGAATTGGGCTTACCCATTGACTGTCAGAGATTTTGTAGATTATGCTTGCATCTAGCCACTTTATTACCTCCTTTCTCACCACCTCCTTCATGTTTGGATTGAGTCTTCTTTGATGCTCGACTGATGGCTTGTAGTTATCCTCCATCAAGATCTTATGCATACAAATTGAAGGACTAATCCCTCTTATATCAGCTATTGACCATCCAAATGCTGCTTTATACTCCCTTAGAACTCTTAATAACTTTTCTTCTTCTTCAGGAGTAAGAGCTGCTGAGACGATTACAGGTAATGTTGAATTTCCTCCCAGATACACATACTTCAAGTGGGATGGCAGTATTTTCAACTCCAGTACTGGTGGTTTCTCTGTTGATGGTACTGGCTTACTTGGCCTTTCCCCAAGATCTTCAAATGGTTTCTTGATAAAAATTGGGGAATTTGCTTCCAGGTACTTAATATGCTCCAAGACTTCAGGATTTGTAGATTTTGATACTTTTACCATTCCTATTGCTAATGGTTGATCCATGCAGATTTCGTTCACCACGTCTTTTGTGCAACTGGATAATGTGTCGACTCTGTAGCAAGTGTCACCTTTATCTGGAAAGGATAAAGCCTTGAAAATGTTGAAGGATACTTGATTATCTTGAACTCGCAAGGTTAACTTCCCCTGTTGCACATCTATTAACATTCTCCCAGTTGCTAGAAATGACCTCCTAATAATGATAGGAATTTCTTGGTCTTCTTCCATGTCGAGTATTATGAAATCAGCTGGGAATATGAGTTTGTCCACCTTCACCAGAACATCTTCTAGGACACCCCTCGAATGTTTTATTGATCGGTTAGCCAGAAGTTATGAAACTGTGGTCGGCTTCACCTCTCCATGATCAAGTTTGTTGTAGACAGATAGAGGCATAAGGTTTACACTTGCTCCAAGATCACAAAGTGCTTTTTCAAAGTGACATTGACCTATGTTGCAAGGTATGCAGAAGCTTCCTGGATCTTTCAGCTTTGGATGTAATTTCTTTTGGAGAATAGCACTGCACTCCTCAGTAAGTGCAACTGTTTCAAATTCCTCAAGCTTACGCTTATTTGAAAGAATGTTCTGTATGAATTTTGCATAACTGGGCATTTGGGCAAGAGCATCTGCAAAAGGAATGTTGATGTGCAACTTTTTGAAAACCTCCAGAAACTTTACAAATTGTTGTCTAGCTTTGCCTTCACAAATCTCTGAGGGTATAGAACTGGTGGTACATATGGAGGAGGATTGTCTGGAAAGCTGATTCTTCCTGGTATCACATCCTCCTCCTTCTGTTCTCCTTCATCCTTCTTTTTAATTAAAGGATCTTTCAATTCTTTCCCATTTCTTAGTGCAACAGCCTTCACATGCTCTCTTGGGTTTCTTTCAGTGTCACTTGGTAGAGTTCCTGGTTGTCTAGAATTCAGCATATTTGCATTTTGGCCCATCTGGATCTCCAAGTTCTTTATTGAGGCATCTTGGCTTTTGATTGCTGCATCAGTCCTAGCCATGAATTGAGATGTATTCATGGTTAGTTGAGCCAGTGCATCCTCCAAATTCACTTTCTATTGTGGTGGATTTGGTTGTTGAAAAGCTTGCTGCTGGTTGTTCCCTTGTGGCTTGAATGCATTTTGATTATTCCTCCAACTAAATTTTGGATGATTTCGCCAACCTGGATTATACGTGTTTGAGAATGGGTCATTTCTTTGGTTTTTGATGAACTGAGCTTGCTCCGGCATGAATGAGTGTCCTTCTTGACATTGCGTACTCACATGAGGTCCTCCACATTGATCACAAGCTTTCGTAGGAGTGCTGATTACATTTGCTTGGGTTGTCAATGATCCTACTTGCTTGGATATAGATGCAACTTGAGAAGATAAAGTTGTAAGGACATCCAGCTCGTGCACTCCAAGTACTTTCTTTGAATTGCTACATTCAAAAGGCCATTGATATGCATTGGCTGCCATATCCTCAAGTAGATTGTAAGCATCATCTATCTTCTTTCCCATCAAAGATCCTCCAGCTGCGGCATCTATAAGAATTCTGGAGATGTGCGTTATCCCACTATAGAAAGTTTGCAGTTGCCACCAATTTGGTAACCCATGATGAGGACATCTCCTTAGCAACTCCTTGTATCTTTCCCATGCTTCATAGAGGCTCTCTTGTTCATGCTGGGTAAATGAGGCAATTTCATTCCTCAGTTTAGCAGTTTTTGCTGAAGGAAAGTATTTCTCCAAAAATTTCTGCGCCATGATCTCCCATGTTGTTATACTTCCCACTGGTAGCGATTGTAACCAACTCTTAGCCTTATCCCTAAGTGAGAGAGGGAAAAGTCTAAGTCTAATGTCATCATCAGTAACACCATTATGCTTGAATGTGTCACAGATTTCTAGGAAGTTGGCTATATGTGCATTAGGATCTTCTATTGGTAAACCACCGAATTGATTTGCTTGCATCATCTGGATAATTGCCGGCTTGATTTCAAAGTTGTTAGCTGCTACTAGTGGTCTCCTGATTCCAAAGTTTGTGTCCATGACTGTTGGTGTTGCATAGTCACGGAGTGTTTTGGTATCTGTTGTTTCTCCCCCCGGATTTGCCATCGGATTGTTTAGGATTGAAGTAGACTGCTTCCGAATTCTTTGATTTCTTCGGCAAGTTCTATCGATCTCTGAATCAAAAGGCAATAGTTCAGTCTCCTTCGATCTGGTCATATACTAAGCAAAAGCCTGAAAAGAAACACAAGACACCAAGAAGAAAAACCAATATAATATAAAGACCAAATTAGTATTAAAATTACTTGGTATTGATATTAATGACATCAATCCCCGGCAACGGCACCAAAAACTTGTTACGAGTGTAGATGATCAATTAAATAGTGCAAGTATACACTGTCGTAATCAAGCAATATAGAAGTGAGTAGAGTATCGTTCCCACGAGGATTGATAACTAAGTACCAAAATGGGTAATTTTAATTCTATTTAGTCGATCGAATTGTTGGTGATTGAGAGTACAAAATAATAATAATAAAAAAAACAATTAAATATGAGTGCAGATGATAAGGAAGCAAATATGAGAAAAAGCCCTAGGGATCAAATTTCACCTAACAAATTCCGGATTGAATCACTTATCTATTCTAACCCAATATACTCCATATGATTAATAGTCGAGTTTCCCTCATCTAATTACTAGCCTCTTCCAAGGTCAAGCAATTCTATAATTAATTGCTAATCCAATATATTCCTATATGAATTTAAGCAATTAATTATGCATTAAGATTTATGGAACTCAATAAGACTACACAACTCATATGAATATATTCCTATTTCATATGCAAGTTATGGTTTTAATTATAGAGTCTACACACATGTATCTCCTTCCAGTCTCAACATGTATATTGAAATCATTTAAAAGATGGCCAGTCAATCAAAAGCATTAAGAATAATAATTAAAACTCAATCATAAAGGAGAAATTAAAACTAGATTTAATAAGTAAAGATTCAATCCGTCATTAGTAAGCTACGTCATCACCTTAGGAAAATGAAAGTTTAGCACATGATGAAATTAAAAATACAACCAAAATAAATTAAAAACTTCATAAATGCATAAAGCTTGAATGAAATCCTCAAGAATATTGCATAACACTTGAATATTAAATTCTAAAACATAAATATAGAACCAAAAGATGTATGAAAAATGGAGAAATTTAGCCGTCCGTTTAGGAGGTATAACCTTCCATGTAGGTGGCGACCTATACCATCCATATAGGAGGACTACCTATACCATCCATGTAGGAGGTCTACAAAAAGTAATACAGTGCATGAAATTAAATATAAGATATAATACAATATCTTACTCAAGCAAGACCACACACATACACTGTCAGAGCATTTTTTCGTCCATCTCTCTTCTGTGCTGCCTTTCCCGTTTTTGCACCTCTATATTTATAGGTAGATTTTTGTCATTTTTTTATTGCTACAGTAACTCCGCTTTGCATTTTTTTATTCACTGCTACAGTACCTTGGCCCCCACTGCTACAGTAAAACCCATTTTTTATTTGGATGAACAGTACCTGCTACAGTGAAAATGTCGGTTGGAAGCTATAGTTTTCGACGCTACAGTAATCCGTCAGCTACAGTGACTGTCAGCAATAGTACTCCGGAAGCTACAGTGATTTTGTATGTTTTTTTAAATATTTTTTTTCTAAAATATTATTTATTCCAAAAAAAATTATTTATTTATCAATCACACCCAAATTTATTATATTAAGATCAAATATCATCCATAAAATCATCATATAGGGGAAAATAAATATATAAATATTTTACTTATCACATCATGTTGTCTATGTTGATTTTGGGACCCAAACAACTCGAAAGTGACATAGATGTTTACTTAGAACCCTTGATCGAAGACTTAAAAGCGTTGTGGGATGAAGGCGTCAATGTTTTTTATGTGAAAAAGAAGGAGCTTTTTAAAATGCGAGACATGATCTTTTGTACTATAAATGACTTCTTTGTATATGGAAACTTGTCTGGATATAGTGTTAAAGGCCACAAACCATGCCCGATTTGTGAAGAAGGCATATGCTACCATCAACTTCAACATGGAAGAAAGACTGTTTATCTTGGCCATAGGAGATTTCTTAGACGAGCCACCCATATCGTAATTAAAGAAATCTTGTTTTTGTGGCCAAGAGTTTGAAGATGCTCTAGAGGTATTGACTGGGGATAAGCTTGATGAAAAGGTGAAAAATTTTAATGTAACCTTTAGTAAGAGTACAAAGAGTAGAAATGAGAAAAATATATGGAAAAAGAGGTATGTCTTCTTTGACCTTCCATATTGGCACAATCTTGATATAAGGCACTGTATTGATGTCATGCATGTGGAGAAAAATATTTGTGATAGTATTGTTGGGACATTGCTTAACATACAAGGTAGTTCTAAGGATGGCATGAATACTAGATTAGATTTGCAAGAAATGGGAATACTAGAAGACTTACACATCTAAGGCTATATGGTAAGAGAACTTTTTGTCCTCCGGCTTCTCATACTTTGTCTAAGTATGAAAAAAGAAGTTTTTTGAGTGTTTACATGGCATCAAAGTTCCCTCAGGGTATTCTTCAAATTTTAAGAAGCTTGTGTCGATGAAAGACTTGAGGTTAGTAAGGTTAAAGTCTCATGAGTGTTATGTCTTACTGCAATAACTACTCCTAGTAGTTATTCGAGGCATTGTCGAATATGATCTTCAATACATATTGACTAGACTTTATTTCTTCTTTAATGCTATTTGTAGTAAAGTCATTGAGACAGAAATATTGGATGAATTGGAAAATGAAGGATATTTTATCTTGTGCTAGCTTGAGAAGCTTTTTCTTCCTTTATTTTTTGATATCATGGTACATCTAATTGTTCATCTAGTGAGGGAGATAAAGTTGTGTTGCCCTATCTATTTCCGGTTGATGTACCCAATTGAAAAAACTATGAAAATTTTAAAAGGGTATGTGAACAACACTAACCGGCCTGAAACATTTATTGTTCAGAAATATTTTTTTAAAGAAGATATGGAATTTTGTCAACATTATTTGTCAAATGTAGGATATACTGGGCTTCCTAAACGTCATAATCAAGAAGGGGGTAGACAAGGGGCAACAATAAAGAGTGTGGATCCTGATGAATTGCAATAAGTCCACTTGTACATCTTGAATAATGTTAATTAAGTTCAATATTGCATTAATACTCATAAATAAATTGTACGGAAAGAAAATAGTTGAATGACTGAACAAAAGTTAATTAAGGAGCATAACAGAACTTTTGCACATTGGTTCAAACAAAAGGTTGACGGAGAAGAATGTGTTTCTCATTCAAAAAAGTTGTTAGCATGTGGTCCTGAGGTTGATGTCATAAGTTGGACTTCATTTGTGATCAATGGTTATACCTTTTACATGAAGTCCCTAGATGATAGGAGCACCATCCAGAACATTGGTGTTGTATTAGTGGCTGAATCTATGTACTTCTCTAGTTTGAAAGGTAAGAACCCTAAATTGGTTGCCAAACCTTATTATGCGATTAATGAAGAGATTTGGGTGGTTCACTATGTTAAAATTAAGTTTCCCATTTTCAAATGAAAGTGGGTTGATGTCAATAATGGTGTGAAGATTGATAGGTTAGGATTTATATTAGTAGATTTGAATAGTAGAAGTTTTGGGGATGGGCCTTTTATTATGGTAGATCAGTTGAAACAAGTGTTTTATATTACCGATCAGGCAAATAAAATATGGTCTGTAGCTCTCCAAGGAAAAAGGGTTGTTGATATTGATGAGAAAAGTCGCTCAAATAATGATCTTCTTGAGACTCCTTCTTTTTCCAGGGGTCTATTAGAATTGAACAAAGAAGATGAAGCAGATAATGAACATGACATAAGAAATGATCATCATGAGGGATTATGGGAGGATATCTCTTTATGAAACTACTTTGAAAGTTAGCTAGCTAAAGTAATTATCATTATGATTTATATGAGAATAATGTATATAGTTATTTTTTAGATATAGTCTTTTCATGTTATAGCTTAAGCATTTATCTTTTTTTGTTGTCTTAACAAGAAAATGAAGGATCTGAGGCATCCTAGTGTAACGGATCTGGAGCCACCAAGAAATGATCATCAGAGTGAGCCAGCTAGTGTTAATCAGAGTGACCCTAGCAATGCTCCAAGAAATAATCAAAGTGAGCCTAGTAACCAGTTTGTACAGAGCGGTAGACATGACACACGATTGAGAGACATTTCCCTCGGTTGGAGTGCTGGGGAAAAGATACTAATTGAGTTTGATAGATATTAGAAACCAATCGAGCCTAATGCAAGCTGATATAGGAGTTTTGTTGGCCTTCTTGCGTACAACAAGCCTAGCATCTTAATAAAGGAATGAAGAAATGTCGATAAAAAGATGAAGCAACATCTTTGGGACCCTATCCAGGTATGCAGTTCTCTTCTGCATGTAATGATTATCAAATTTGTCACAAATTTCTCACTTACTTTTTCAATACATGCGTTATAGCTTACCTACGACGTTCCTCAGAGTGAAATCCTTTACAATAAGACAATGACATATTGTTGTGAGCACTGGAGGAAGTTTAAGACAAATTTGGCCAATAATTACATTTATATCAAGGTGAAAGGTGGTGAGCCTCATCCTACTCCATGCAGCAAGTATTCACATATTGATGAATCGACTTGGCAAGACTTTTTGAGGCTTTGGATTACTCTAGAATCTTTGGTTAATTGACTTATTTTGCATTTTATTTACTTATCAGTTATCTTAATTGATTGTAACCTTTTTTTCTTTTAATTTCTTATTCACATGCCAAAAGGAAAAAAGCACAAGAGAGTAGTAGAAAGAATGATTGTCCTTATACGATATCTCGTGGGGGTTATGTAAAGGCTGAAAAAGACTTGTTGGCAGCCAAATGGAAGAGATTGAAAGAAGCATCTCAATCTGACCCTTTTGTTCTTCTTTCTCCACCATCTCTGATCTGTCACAAAGAAAAATTGTTGTTTGCTCACCAAAAGAGGAGTGTATCTTATACGAGTGAAAAATCTCGTATAGTAGGTGAAAAAATTATAAATATATATATCGTTGTTGTTATTAATTACATAAGAAGCATATTTCATTACTTATCTTTGTTATTTTGTATTATCTTACAGGAGTACAAAATAACAAGCTAAGGGATCTTTTAGGTCAGAGGGCAGGACTGATATCTTGACTGTTGCTACTAGCAAACATGTGCATCCAGGCCGTGTCAGGAGAGTTGTAGGAGGGGTAGGCATAAGGGATTACTTTGGAACCCCTTTACGCCATTCCTCAAGCATTATGACTAGGGAGGAATTGGAGGATATGTTGGCCACTGCAAGAGCAGAAGCAAGAGCTGAGACAGAAGCATCTTTTGATGCAATATTAGAAACCTAGTTGAGCAAGATGAAAGTGGAAATAATGGTGTTTCTAAGTTGAAGACAAGGTACCAGTACTCCCCAGGCACAATCGCTTGATCCTAATAAGCAGAGCACTAAAGGGAGTTGTTGTAATATAGGGTAGTCATCAGAGGGTCCTATAAGAGAAATTGCTAAGCTTTGTGATAATTTTTTCGAGGATCCTCTAAGACGGTTAGTTGCATAAGGGAGTGTTCATAACTTGGGATCAACTGTCTACCACCAACAAATGAAAGATGATCAAGTCAGAGTGTTATTTGAAGAGGTGATCATTGCAGATGCACCTATCCCTATCCCTTCTGATGATTTCAAGATTGTGAATGATGTCCTGGGCACTTTCATCTTGTGGCCAAAGAACCTTGTTTCTGTTTGATCTGAGGAAACCCTGAACAAAGCCCACCAAGTCTAGCTCCCTTCACTCAAGAAGTTTCACAGCCTCCATTGAATATCATACAACAAGTGATTCTAATGGCATATGATACATCCTTTCAAACAAGAGATTGGCCTACAGATTCATTTGTTGGCAAGTCAAGGGTGACATACTTTCTTGAGAGGGATGATTTAATGTCCCTGGTAGCTCCTTGACAAAATCTTATGATTATGATTGTCTAACTATTCTTAGTGAAAGTATCTTCTTCAATTTGAAGTAAATATTTTAAAAAATTTGCTGTTTACCTTTAATTTGTGTGCTTGTATTATTGTAGGTACATGAATCATATGTTGGTCTCCTCTAGCAATAGTAATAAATTTGGATTCCTATGCCCAATTTAAATCCATAAGAAAGGGACCACTACTGCTATCAGGCATACATACTTATCAGAGAGGCTTAGTGAAACCGCAACTGAGTGTTTCTTGGCTCCATATGTGCATGGGTAAGAGGAAAAATTTATATTTCTTAATATATATAATGCTTCATGTTTGCTTAATATTCTTCTCTTCTTTTCAGTGATCATTGGCAATTGGTTCCTCTATGTAAGAGTAGTTACACTGTCATCCTCTTAAGCTCCCTCCACTTTAAACCAACGATTGATTTGAAAAAGACCATGAACTCATAAGTTTTCTTGCATTATTACCTTTCGTGTATAAAGCTTATGGAATTTATGTAAAATAAGTAACCTTTGTGATTTTGATGATAAGGCTATAAGGACATTCCTACACGCTGCCTGTGGTAAGCATGTTCGTGACATAAAACACCCTACATGTATTATGCCAAAAGTTAGTACATATTGGGTTGTTTTAAGAATGTATTCAATAAGCTATGCTTGTTTTAATGATATCATGTTCTTTTTCAGAGCCATAGACAACCACAAGAGTCCAACTTATATGGTTTTTATGTTTTGAGACACATTTACAATATTATCACTCTAGGCATGACTGATTTTACTAAAGAGGTAAATGTATATCTCAAAACTTTTGTATTACTCTTATTGTTTTAAAGTTACCAAGTTAATATTTTGTTTGGCTTTGGTGTTGTAGATATTTGATCTTGCTGATCCCTTATCTAAAGAAGATATTGGTTTCATCTGCAGATGTTGTGTTGAATTTATCTATGAGCTTTTACAAAAATAGTGAGTTTTTGAATCCAATGTTTCATTTTTCTCATACGTATTACTTTTGCTATATGAATTATAAAGTGTTGCTATAATTACAATTACATGCTGTGTGCTGGATTACTGTTTTGCTGAGTGCAATCTATTTCAATGCAATTACATGTTGTGTACAATTATAAAGTGTTGTGGTTTTCAATGCAATTACATGATATCTACAATTATAAGCTGTGTTCAATTACATGCTGGATTATTGTGTTATTGTGTACGATTCCATTTCAATGCAATTACATGCTGTGTGCAATTATAAAGTGTTGTGGTTTTCATATCTGACTGGGTTTATGTCTCCATGTAGGACAATTTCAGGGATATAGGTGATACAGGTCTGATGTTGATACAGGCATGGGATTTGAGGGATTGACTTCTGTATTTTTCCTTCCCTTTGTCTTTCTTTAAAACTGAGGAATTTTCTATACATACTGAGGAATTTGTCTTCCCTATGATTTTCTTTAGAAGCTTTAGAATAGAAGTGCATAAAGTTTAGATTTTGCTGCTGTCATTGTTAAATTGTGGGTCATTGTTACCTCAGTAGACTCAAATTGTATTTTAAAATGCTTGATGATAATGTGTTGATATTGTTGCTTAGAATGTGGGTAGGAAGAATGATGATAATCATTGACAAATGAAATTATTGCTTTTGATTATGTGTAACATTGTGTTGATTTTCAATGCTTTTTATTGTTGTTGCTTCTGTGAAGTCTAGTGTGTAGTAATGCTCTAGTCATTGCTTCTAATTGTTTGTTGTTGCTTCTGTGGAAATGGCTTGAAATGGAATATGTGTTGTTGCTTCTGTGTCTTGCTACTGTCATTGCTTATGTGAAATCTGTGTTGTTACTTTTGCGGAATCTGGGATGTTGTTGAAATGGCTTGATGGGTAAAGTTTAATTGTGAGAGGTTCATGTAAAAAAAATGGAACTTTGGCCACAACCAGTCTAAAATCATGCTTTTTTTTTTACCGATTGTGGCCACAACCAGTCTGAAAAGTAGTTTTTAAACCTGTTCTAACAATTGGTCTAAAAATTAATAAACTTTTTAGACCCGTTGTAACAAGACCTAATCTACAATTGGTCTAAAAAGTCTTTTTTAACCAATCTACAAAGCCATATTTCCACTGTGAGCCCTGCGACACATAATGTCTGGCCCATTAATGCAAAACCTAACCAGATATTTTCTTCTATTGAAATCTCTATCACTATTGCCATAATATTTGGTGCTCTGACTCTCTAAGATATTTTCTGGTGATACTCTATCCTTCACACTCCTAAAATTTGATTAAGAGCCTTCACTCTCTTGAAAGCTGAAACACTCTTTCCTCCTTCTGTCTTTTTTTACCTTAATCTTTATCATGATTTTTCAAGATTTCACTCTGACAGCATGTTTTTTGGCATCTTTTTTTTTCTACTTTTCTTCTATTCTTCGGTCCAAACCGACCGGTCTGGTCTAAGTTTTCAAACCATGGGTAAACCAAGGAAGGCCATCCTAGTATACATATTGTGCATACACACACAAGTAGACTTGAGCCCTGGCCGGCTCAAGCACCCGAGGCTCCAAATAGGGGTCGAGCTGGATGATGAAGTGAGAGTTTGGGAAAGGTCAAAACCGTAGTTTTAGAAGCCCTTTTTTGCAAGTTAAGACAAAAATCCTTTCACATACTTACCTTATAAATCATAAAAGATATTCTTTAAAAGCTAATCCAAACATGCATGAAGGAGAAGATGTTGATAAATGAGGAGAGATTAGTTAGATGTGGTTTTGATGAAAGGAGAAAGATTTAGATGCTTCAGAATTTAGACCAGTGCTCTTTAACAGATGTTTTAACGGTGTTAATATTTCATTATTTCATATTTGTGTATTTATATTGCCTAATATATAATGGTTAAAGCTAATAAATGTCATGTATGTTGAGGTGGATGTCACGTAAGGATAAACTGTCATGTATTATGAGGCAAAATTCGTAAAAACATGAAAATAACAGTTGCAGTTAATAGCCATCATTTATTTAGTGAAAAAAGTTACGATTCTTTCTAACCAATCGCCATATAACACTTATAAATGATTCGACTTCCAACCTCTTATATTAGCAAAGACAAAACATAATTGTCTTTAGAAACAACCGTCATCTAACTCTTTCATAACCCTTTATAACATTTAGACCTTCAATGTCATAACTCATCATAACCCATTGTAATCCCATTAGGCCTTTATAAGTCATAACTCATAACCCTTCGCAATTTGTTAGACCTCTACTTAAACTCAACATTCCTTGTGATTTTGATTACTTTTCTTTATCAGCTTCCTCCTCCTTTCCTTTACCATGTTATAAGTTCTGACAGAACTCTTCCTTCTCCACCACCACCTCCTCCACCTCAAGGCTTGTTGGTAGCAACAAATGAATCAAAGTACTAAGGATCCTAACCATGTCACTCTCTTTGCCTTCGCCAGTGCCTCTGCCCCCTTCGCCAATCCATCTATTCCACAAAATAATAAGATGGCATAAGAAAAAAGAGCATTGGGGAAGAGTCTTCTTATCATTAAGGAGGTCCAAAAATCAAATTAAGAGAGATGGGAGAAAACTTACTGTAGATAGAACAAGAAATGTCAAATTTTGGAATCTAACAAGTTCACAATTTGTCCTTTCTTGTTTTATCTCATAGTAAGTCTCCTCCCCTCTCTCATAATTTTCTTTGGACCTCCTTTATGACAACAAGACCCCTCCCTAGTGCTCTTTTCTCTTGTGCCATCTCATCCTTCGACACAAAGATGGATTGGTGGAGGTGCTGGTCACGGCACGAGGTGGAGTGGGAGGAACATGGCTAGTTCTTGAGATACATAATAGTTAGTAAGTAAAACCCATCACTTAATATAAGTACAAGCATATAAATATTGGTGGTAATCAATAACCGCCGTCATATTTTGTCTTACAATAATGACGGTTGTTAAGCAAAAATCATTATGAAACAACAAATACTGTGATGGTTCGAAGTCTTTCCCCTTCCACCAATCCATCCCTGTTATGAAATTGAATTTAGGGAATTTTGTGAAATTATGTTGATCCTTGAAGGTTGCATAGTTGTTAATTTTGAGTATGATATTTGTTTTATCACTTAATTTTGGGCACACACAAAATGAAGTGCATTGTAGATGAAATTTGGCTATCACACCAAGTTAGGGTAGAGAATGAATAAATGTAATAAGAATACGATATAATATATTTTGGGTTAAAGTGTTATTCTTCTCATGAATATTTTGTGAATAGGCATTTGGCATCATAATATTTATTCGAGTGCAAAAATACCCATAAAAGTTTTTAAATGGAGCAAAATATCATTTCCGTTTGTTTTTTGATAAAATAACAATTTTGTATACAGATCATAAGTAGTACATACTATGGGCCTATCAAAACAGGGATAGGCCCATAGGGAGCTCATACTACATACAAAACAAAATAAAGACCTTAAAAGGGGACTCCAAGTAGGATGCCCATTCATGCCAACAAAAAAGAAATAGGCCGAAGCCTACTTCCCAGACCATTGTCTTCCTTGAGGACACACACCACCATGAACCAACAAATATCTACAATAGTAAATGATGTCTGAATCTTTGATTATGTATGAGGATGGCCCTAGAGAAAGCCAATGTCATCTTCATTAATGTTTTTAATGTCATTGTTTTGTGGGTCGCACCTAATGTTCAGGTCAAGTGCTTTGAGTCCCTATTTCTCGCTCATCTCTATCAACTATCTCTCTCTCTCGCTAACACTTCCTCTATCTCTTTCTTCTCTCTCTCTCTCTCTCTCTCTCTCTCTCTCGTGACAAATAATGTCAAACCACATAAAAACAAAGGATAATTGTCCCTATTTCCTTTTTCCTCCCATTCCACATTGATATTGCACTCTCTAAAACCACTCTCACACATCTCATTAAGCAACTTGCATAAGAAAAAAAATTACTAGATGAGGGGAGATGAAATGTTAATAAGTTAAATTTAAGGGCCTGTTTGGTTGGAGGGAGGGGAATGGAAAATGAACACATCCCCTTATTTGGTTTGAAATTTCGGAGGGAGGGGAGTCAAAATATGGCTCTCGTTGTCTCTCTCCTTATTTTGGTCCCCTCCAAATTGGGGTGTTTTGGAGGGAAGTCAAAAATCTTGCCTAACATACCCCTATAAATTTTGTAATGTTCTCATTATTGACCTTATTGGAAAAACAAAATTCATCGCAAGTTCATCTTCTTCCTCATAAGTTTTGGCACAACTTCCTGTACTTTCCGATCGTATCTCATCTAATCATCTCCCAATTTTTTATTTGCTGACAACTACTCTCTTTATTTAAGCAATTACAAGTGGTAACATTTGAGCATCTATTTTAGAGAAAGAATTATATGATTTTTTACATTTACATTTACATTTACATTTAGAGAAGGATAGTTCCAGCATAAATTGTCCTAGGATTGGACAAAACTACCCCAATGAAAGCCCATAAAAACTCTTGTTTTTGAATAATGAAGCATGGCTTAACTAGGGAATTGAAAAATCCTCGACTTGTACACATCAATTCCCTAAAGATTTGATAAAGCCATTTTTTAATACATTATTATAATCATTTAAAAACTCTACCATGGTAATAAAAAGATTACAACTCATCTTTCAAAAGATTACAATGGTAGAAAAGAGTTCAACTAACCAATTGAAAATTCTTTAACTGAAAAATATCTCATCATATATTAAAATATCCATATTAGACCAAGTTATTGTTCTATCAATTCAAAACACATCATAAGGCCTGTAGGCTATCCAACATCATCAAGATTAATTAAAAATATATTGTTAAAATATCAAATCTCCAAAATAAATCAGAGTATGAAAAATGTGCTCTAACGTGGCAATATTCAATAACCCAACATATATTATAAAGATAGAAGCATTACTTTTAGCAGAAGTAGTTTAAGCTTTCGGAGTCTTCCCTGATGGACCCGTACAACAACTATCACGTGGAAAAATGTCAAATCAACAGAGTAAGACAAAAACCTTAGCAACTAACAATCCATCTTATTGGGCATACGTGTAAGTGCCTATGAGTTGCCAAGTTGGACAAGTAAAAAATCATATCATTATTAAAATGTCACATGTCCTTATGTATATATACATATTAATTCACAATATCATAATCTCATTCTCATATTTATCACATAAGTGTAAAAGAATCAGTACATAATAATTTATTCTTTGTTTTCCCTTATTTACTCTCGTGCCTTATTTCCTTTGACTGAACCCATGGGCTAGCATTGGCCTATATGACCGGTAGTTTAAGTTAACAACCTCACCAATCAAGTGATATGGACCAGCCAAAATCCACAGAGCACGAGACCGAACCATGGGATCCCCTTCTAAATATATTAGTGGAGTGTCAGGCCCCATTGGACACAATTGGGCTAAAAGACTAACCAGTGTACACCTGAAAGTCCACCACCTTATTACCTCTTTTTGTACAAAAATTCACCCCCTTATTTCCTCTTTAACTAATAACCCATCAAATCAACATTCACCATCCCCTCTCATATCAATATGTGTGATTATAACATATCATTATGAATTCTCCATTATCAAAAGGATCTTTTCAATCTGATAAATACATACCAATTCATATAATATGATATCACTAGTCGTTTTCTCAATAAAAATAAGTCCTGCAAGACTATTTCATTAATAGCATATTTTCAAATTCCACATCACATATCAATAGCCAAATTTATAATTCTATCTAGTTAAAAATTAGTCACAAACATCATACAAATATACACAAGAAGAGGAAAGTGATTACCTCTCGCCAAAACAAATTTATAATCACAAGCTCCTAATCCAAGAGGTCAAATACAAGCCAAAATCAATCTACAACAATCAATTTATTATACATTAATAACTCTTTGAGTTATTGGAAAAATTAATTTATTTAACTCAATTCTATAATTTCTAAATTTTGAATTAATTTTCCTAAAAATTTCAATTTTACACTAAAATCTCAATTATTAATTTAAATATTTTTCTTAACTCAAATAACCTCTTCAAGTCATTGATTATTATTAATTTCATTCCAATACATAAAATCCCAAATTTAAGTTTAGGAAATAAAATAACTAAATTATTAATCTTGATCTTAAAAAAAATCTAAACTAATTAAAATTTTAATAATACATCAAATAATCCAAATAAATAATTTAACCCAAATTTAATCGGTTAAAAAGTCCAATATAAAATTATCTATAGACTGATTATATAGAAAATTCATTATAAAATCTTATTCCGGCTGAATAATAAAGTAAACTGATTAAAATTCACTATTATCACCCTTTATATTCCTATAGTCATATACTGATAAAACTTAAACTTGCCCTAAATTCTAATCCTGAAATATTCTCTAATAAACAAGAAATTACTATCATAAGAAAGATAAAAGTATTTAGAACATTTTTTATGAAATGAGTTTTTTTGATAAGAAGAGAATTTGAGTACCTTATTGATCTCTGAAGAACTGAAAATATCCCTACTAGCGTTCAGCCTTCCGGAGAAATCACTCCACCTCTCGGTGAAGTAATGAATTGAGGGGAGGGGGTATATATAGAATACTTCCTCCCTAACTTACATTGGTGCCTCTTTTTTTTAAGACATAATCATTATCTTTTTTTTTTTTTAAAAGGACAATGATTATGCCCTTAAACCTTTTTAGTGGTCTTTGCCCTTTCCCCTTATATATATATATATTATGATATATATTATTATTCATTATTATTTTTATTTTTTTAATTAATTAAATTATATATATATATATATATATATTTAAATAATTAATTCTAATTTGTAATCATATTCTGAAAATAAAAATGAGGATGTTACAATTCTCCCTACCTAATTAGAATTTTGTCCCTAAAATTTGATTCAAGTGAAAAAACAAAAATACATTTAGAATAATTCATTCAAGACAAGCTTGACTGTAAATTTAAGCAAACAAGTTAGGAAAATCATGATGCATTCTTTCCTCAGTCTCCCAAGTCGCATCTCCAGGTGTCATACCCTTCCAGATGACTTTTACCTCTTTTTCCACAGTTGTTTGTCTTGGACATCCAAAATTTTCTCTGCTCCTGCTATATAAGTCAAGTTTTCTGCAGTTGAATGACATGAGACAGATTTGGATGATACTTCTTCAACTATGATACATGGAACACGTTATGCACATTAGAAAAGTGCAAAGGCAAGGCGATCCGATAGGCAACTGGCCCAATCCATATTCCAAAATCTCACATGGCCCAATTAATCGGGGAGTTAACTTATTTACTTTAATAGACCTCCCAATGCTTGTAACAGGCGAAACCTTCAGGAAAACTTGATCCCCCATACTAAATTCGAAGAGTCTCCTTCGACGATCCGCATAACTCTTCTATCGGCTCTAAGCTATCAATAATTTATGTCGTATCATTTCTATCTTCCGCAATGTTTGGTCTACCAGATCTAGTCCAATATTGGTTCTTTCACTTACTTCGGTCTAACACAATGGCAATCTGCACTTTTGACTATATATAGCCTTAAAAGGTGCCATTTGAAATACTGGAGTAGTAGCTATTATTATATACAAAATTTGCTAATGGCAAGTGCTTGTCTGATGAACCCATGTCGTGTGAGTTCTCAAAATAAAACTAGGTTAGAAAATGTAGCGTAGTAGCTCAACCTAGGTCGTTCTCGTGAGGAGATTAATTTCCAAGTTTCTAAATAGTAAAGTGATAAAAAACCTTAAAGTTGTGATAAATCATTTGAGAATTTGATTTTTAAACTAATGAAGTAATCTAAGCTAAAGCAATATTTTTGTATTTTTCAGTTTTTAAAATAGAGAAGCAAAAGGAATTGAAACTAACACTAATAACAAGATAAATTCAATTAACTAGTATAGTGATAAAATGGGATTCCCTTGAGTTGAGGTTTTGTCTTCCTTGCTTGATAATGATATGAATTCCATAATGAGTCAAGAGGATAAAACTAAGCTACCACTAGATCCATACTTGCAATAATCATTTAATTCATTCTACCGAAGCAATTAAATGAATACCACCAATTAATTGTGACATAAGGAGATGACTAATCAACTTCCAATTCTAACTTGTAATTACCATTACAAAAGTTCAAAACATTCAATTTAGTCATTTACAACCCACTTAACCAAGTTGGAATAAACAACTCAACCTACTCCTAATTTGAATCATACAAAGATGAATTAATCAACTCTTAGCTCAACCACCAAGTTTATTCACTTGGCTTAGAACAATCTAGATCATAATCACATACTTTACCAAGCCATACAATTATGAAATAGAAAGAGAGCTTAAGGCATTCCATTGAAGTTTAGAAGCTTAAACCATTACCCAACTCAAGGAAATCACCAAAGCATAGCTACTCATGGAGAAGGAGAAGGATGAAGCTTGATGAATGTTAAAGATATGAGCCATATAGAATTGCAGCAGCCCCTCACGCTCCTCCCTATTCCATGCTTATTAACCCTTTTATTTGCATGGTCTTCATCCCCTTTCACACACACAGCCGCTGCTCCCTTTATTCCATTGTTTGCTCCTCTCCATTTTTCTTCAAATCTGTATCTTGGTCAAAAGTTTTGGCTGCTACCCCTTCATTCGGTGGTCTCCTCTTCTTTTATTCCCTTCGGTGCCTCCCCCTTCACACAGCCACCAAACCCTTTTATTTCATTTATTTCCCATTTCCATTGCCCTCTTTTCGGTCCAATACTGCCCTTCATTAATTCAGCCCATCACTTTCGTCTCCCTTTTCTTTTCTTAATTTCCGCTACTCTCCTTTAGGACCAGCCCTCTTTTTCTTCAATCATTCCCATTCGGTCCAATAGCCTCCCTCTAATTATTTCTATTCAATCTACCTTGCTTTCTTTTATCCATTCCTTCAATTCCTATTTTAACCATTTGGGTCAACAATTTCAGCTCTCCAATCTTCACTTTCGGTCTAAGGGTTTATTTCTAATACTTTATTATCTATTTGGTCCAGCAGCCTCTCTTCACACCAATTCTCATATGCTCCCAATCATGGTCCCCACGTCAATTCTTTATGCTCCCTCTTCTTTTCTTATTCCATGTAGTCCCCCTCTTTTCATTTCTTCTAGACTTCTCACCATTTTCAATCCAGCACTCTCAATTCTCATTCAAGCATTTCGGCCCACTTTCATTCTTTAATTAATTCAATTGGTCCACTCCCTCCTTTCTTCATTTCTTGCCTCACGGTCCAGCATCTTCTTTCCATATTCGGTCGCAACAGTCACCTCTCACAAATGCATTTCGGTCCATCTAGCTTCAATTCTTTTCTTTTGTATTCATTTTATGCTCTCAATTTGCTTAAATCAGCTGCCACTCCTTTCTTTTCTTTCTTCAATTCTCTCTAATTTAAATGAGTAAGTTGTGCCACATCATCACCTACAAAATTATATCAACAAAGGTAATATCTTTTGCTTACAATTAAAGAATAATGGGAATAACAAATATTAATTAAAAATATAACAATTAACTAATATGATTCCCAAATTATCCTTTCACTAAAATCTTACTTTAACACTTGATTATGCTCAAAATATTCAATTAAGTCCCACAAAAGCCTAAGATTAATTAATAAAAATATATAAATATTGAGCTCTATCATTGTCCTAACTATCTGGGAGCTCGATGGCCCAGGTTCTCAATATGTCCTTGAGTGTCTGAATAGTCCTCTTAGTTTGACCATCTGTCTAGGGATGATAAGCGGTATTGTACTTTAAGTTTGTACCCATGGCCTCCTACAGGGACTTCCAAAATTTCAAAGTGAACCTTGGATCACAATCCGATATGATACTCTCCGGCACTCCATGCATAGGAACAATGTAACCCCCGTTACTATCAAGGCTGTGATTAGCATTTAAATGCATTTCATAATAGAAAAAGAGATCTGGGATAATTAAAAACTTTTTAAAACATCTTTACAAATAGATCTCTATTCATCCATTCTTAAAATCAATAGGCTTGTTTGGTTTGTCACATGTATAATATCAGAGTAGGCACAATTCCAGACGTTTACTCGGGATAATAACATTAATCCAAAATATTATACAAGGCATAATTGCCTAGCTCAGTATCCATACCGGGGATTACACAAAACTATAATTCTATGATCTATTTAATATGTACATTAATCCAAAATGATAACCAGTTCAATATAAAACCAAAATATCTAACTAAGACTACCGCCGGCAGTCCTAATCGCCCCTATCCACTTGCTTGTTCCTCGATCCACTTGCCCTGTCTAAAAATGTTATTTGGAAAGAATGAGATTCTAGAGAATCCTAGTAGCAATGGTTTACGCATATGATGCATATAAAAAAAGCAAGTAAACATATATCACAATGCACAATCAATATTCAAGGCCGGGCACAATGCCATGTCCTCTTCACTGTATATAGGGTCGGGCTTTCGGCACGTCCCTTCACTGTATCTGTATTCAAGGTCGGCCTTTCACCACGTCCCTTCAATTGTATCTGTATTCAAGATCGAGCTTATGCCACGTTCCCTCACTGTATTCAATGACTAATGCATACAAACAATGTAATATACATGATATAGGATAAAGTGTTACTACCTTTGCCTTTTCGTTCTTGAGCAGGCACAAGCCTTCTTTGCTTCGGGCAAATATCAAATCATAAAGTCATGATTAAGGACGATACGTTACCACTTAGTCCAATACTTAATATCTTCACAATACTTAAATTGGTTATCATTATTGTCTCTTTAACACTCATATATGCTTCTAATAAAAGCCCTAAAGAGTTGGAAGAACTACCCCAGGGATCCCCTTTTGGAAGCACAAACACTAACATTTTTTACTGATTTACTTGAGTGAAGATGGCCTCACTCGAGTAGTGGTACGGTCTGCACTCGAGTATCAAGGAGTGAAGGCTAGCAAGTAAGCACCCGAGAGCACAAGAACTTTTCAGAGACAGGGGAATTCGAGCATAATGGACCTCACTTGAGTGATAGCCAAATGCTTCACTCGAGCACTAGAGAGTGAAGTTCAGGAAGTGAGAACCCGAGAGCAAACAGAATTTCAAAGGAATAGAAGCACTCAAGCACTGGCCTTTGCACTCGAGTGATACAGAATGCTTGCGAGTGATAAGACACTCTCTTACTCTTTACCCGCGAGTGACAACCCGAGAGGCAGGTTTAGGGTGTCAAATTCAACCTCACTCAAGTGAGAGGAGTCCTACTCGAGTGATGACTCACTTCACTTCCAAGTGAGGCAACACTCTTACTCTTTTCACTGAAGCACAAAATAGAAACTGAAGGGAAAACGAAGAATTACACTGACTCAATCGAGTGGAACCCAACCTCACCTGAGTGATATTCATCCTTCACTTGAGTGAGCCCTAGATCACTCGAGTGACCATATCAGAATCCAGAAAACACAGAAGCAATGACAACATTTCCCAGAATTTTCCCAAGAGTTCCCAAAAGACTCAAAACTTCAACCAAAGCTATCCCCACAGAAAATCATTCAAGGAATCCAATAAAACCATTAAAACAACCAAATTCCTACTCCATTATCATGCTTTGGTCTTGGGCAACAATAAACACTAAATTTCCAACATCCATAAACTCAATAATTCAATCTCTAATCAATCCTATCTATCCATATACATTCCAAATATACCATTTCCATACCAATAACATAGCAAATGACCAATGATCATCATTTTTCGAAAATGGCCAATAAATCCCAGAAATCCCAAGTTAATCCATTTGGCATAAAACTTAGATAGATAGGTTGGTTCCCCTTACCTCTTCAACTTTTCCAAAAGAGCTTTTTGATTCTCCAACTACCAGATCCCTTCGATGTCACAAATCACCACTAATGGAGAAACTCTAAACATTGAAATAAAGCTCTCAAGCCAAGGAACAACATTAATGAATGAAGTTTTGGCATTAGAGATCATTTTCTTACCTTAAATGCAAGCTTTTTCCTTTCTTTTTCTTGCCCAATACTGTCGCCGGAAATGAGAAGAGAAGAGAGAGAGAGAGAGAGAGGTGGAGTGTGGAGGAAGAAGAAGATGATGATGATGCTACTCTCTTCCCTTGTCAGGCGAAATAGAGGGAAGAAGAAAGAGAAAATAGAATTTTAAAATCCCCTTTTGACTTTTCTCCTATCACACCTTTCCTCTCTTTTTGACACATGTCACAAGGTCATTGGTCTTCATAGTGTAAACACCCAATCAATCACTTTAATCCCTCCATTAGCCATTTAATCACACTTCTCATTTTTCTCTTAATTAGCAATTAATTTCCCATTAATCACCAAATTAAAGGCAACAATTCCATTCTTTTAATTTTCCACCAATTATGACATTAATCAATATTGTCACAAATACACATTAATTCAACTGTAGTCCATGATTACATTCTCAATAATTCTCATTAGCCCTTAATCAAAATTTGGGGTGTTACAAACAATCTCTTTAATGTACAACTCGGCCAATTTCTCTAAAGAGTACTATATTTTAATCAATAAAAGTGTGCTGACTTGGTTAATCAGTCTATGATCACCCAAATAGCATTATAAGTGGCCTGGATTGGTGGTAAATCCATGATAAAATCCATGGAAATTTTATCCCATTTCAATTTAGGGATATCAATATTCTGAAGTAGTCCTGGTGGTTTCTGGTGCTTGATCTTAACCCTTTGAGATGTCAAACACTTCAATACAAAATCGGTGGCGTCCTTCTTCATCTTCGGCCACCAATGCTGTCGCTTCAAATCATTGTACATCTTGGTGATTCTCGGATGCATAATGTTCCTTCTCTGATGAGCTTATTCTAGAATGGTTTTCTTGATCTCGTCATTGATAGGAACACAAATTCGCTTCTTGTATCTCAAAATATCCGCTTTCCCAATGTCATAATCCAGAACTTCACCATGTTCAAGTTCCTCTCAAATTCTACTTAACTGATAATCTTTTATCTGGGCGTCTCTCAGGTCTTGATAAAACCCATATTCACCAATAACTGCATTTAAAGTAGCCCTTCTTTGATTTGGGACTACATGGATATCTCTTAATCTATTTAGCCAACTCTATTCTTCTAAGCTCATGCCAAACAAGTGTATTGACTTTCGACTCAAAGAGTCTGCAACCACATTAGCCTTACCCGGATGATACTTTAACTCGAAGTCATAATCCTTCAGGAATTCCATTCATCGATGCTGTTGGTTATTTAACTCCTTCTGATATACCATATACTTCAAACTCTTATGGTTACTAAATACTTCAAACTGAGATCTATACAGATAGTACCTCCAAATCTTCAAAGCAAAAACCACAGCTGCCAACTCTAGGTCATGAGTATGATAATTCTCCTCATAAGACCTCTACTTAAAGTCAATGCTCTTCCTCATTCTTAAAGTAAATAAGAATGTCATCAATGAAGACAACAATAAATCGATCTAAATACGGCATAAAATCTGGTTCATATAATCCATGAAAATGGTTAGAGCATTGGTCAACCCAAAAGGCATAACCAAAAACTTATAATAACCATAACGAGTTTGTAAAGCAGTCTTTGAGATATCCTTAGCCTTAACTCTGAGCTAATGGTATCCCGATCTCAAGTTGATTTTAGAGAACATTGCGGATCTCTTGTGCTGATCTAGTAAATTATTAATCCTAGGCAATGGATATTTATTTTTAATGGTGACCTTATTCAACTGTCTGTGGTCGATGCATAACCACATGCTGCCATCATTTTTTTTTACAAACAACAATAGCGAACCCCAAGGGGAGACACTCAGTAGAATGAAGCCTTTCTCTAGCAACACTTCTAGCTGTTTTTCAACTCTACCAACTCTGATGTTGACATCTGATAAGGGGCTTTAGAAATTAGGGTTGTACCTGGTATCAACTTAATGGAGAACTCAACTTCCCGCTCTACTTGTGGCACTTAAAACACTCCCAACATTTCCTTGCATGTACTTTCCCATAGTTCTAACATGGTCCACTCATGCTCAGTGTAGACATAGTAGAATCTCGATGGGAAACCTAACTCCTACCATGATGGCTCCTCTGGGTTTAGAATCTCTGCTGTGGGGCCCTATTATTATTAGACCCTATTTGATGAGACCCTTTAGTCCTTCCTGAGCTTCTATAGCTTCCTGAGTTAAGGCTTGGCTTCTTCATCATACTATTATTTGGCCTTGGAAAGTTGGAGAATCTACCAGAACTGTCATGATGTTTGGAATCTTCCACCTCTTATATCATGTGTGCAGTAATATGTAGCTTGGTACATGCATCCTCAAAATTTTTGATATCAGAAAATATCATATATGACTGTAATTCCAGACTAACCTTATCTATCAACTGTTGAATCTTCTTATCGGAGTTGTTATGTTCCTTCAAATATGTAACATATTTTGTGAGTTTGATGAAGGTAGAGATATACTCATCTTCCTTCATATCTCCCTAACGAAGAGCGTAAAGCTCTAACTCCTTATGTTGACTCCTTTGGAAGTAATACGCATAAAACATGTCTTTGAATTCTGCCCACTTCAAAGATGAAACCTCATCCAGTCTAACACTCTTCCACTACTTATTCGCCTTAGCCTTAAGGAGAATGGTGACTACCTGTACCATTTACACACTAGTGTAGTCCATAGCGTGAAATAGTGTCTTTATGTCTTCGATCCATATCTCTGCCTTGATATGATCTAGATTCCCATTAAATATAGGAAGGTGATGCCGAGCCAAATCCTTATACATACTGGAAATAGAGCGTGGAACTAAAACATATGGCTGTTGGGGTACATAATCACTGTGGCCCTCATTAGGAGTTTCAAGCATTTTTTTCCAGAATTTTCCACGCTTTGGTGGTCATAACCATTTTCTAAAGGGATCTTGTCCCCTGCTCTCTTTTCACTATCTTCCTTAAACTTCTTAAATCGCTCCTCTACAACTTCCACCATAACTCCCCTCAATTGTTGCATAGAAGTGTCCTTAACAAATAGGAGTTGTTGTTGTTGAACATGTGGGAGTAGAGGCCTACTACCCCCAGAACCAGTATGACGAGTCCGTACCATCTTCTGCCCACCTAAGAATGCAACCCATTATAATAAGTAAGTCATCAAACAAAACATCACAGAAACAACTAAACAGGGAAGGTATATGTGAATATTATATATTGCCACTAAATGCAGTACATACAAGACAATTCACAGAATCGTTTTCTCTGATACAAAATTGTAAAATCCTCTCCTTATACACAGTAAGTCACTATAGATTTTATAAAACCATTTGTTTAATATATTATTATAATCATTTGAAAACTCTACTATGATAATAAAAAGATTACAACTCATCTTTCTAAAGATTACTATGGTAGGAAAGAGTTCAACTAACCATTTGAAACTTCTTTAACTGAAAAATATCTCATCATATATTAAAATATCTATATCAGGCCAAATTCTGGTTCCACCAATTCAAAACACAACATAAGCCCTGTAGGCCATCTAACATCATCAAGAGTAATTAAAAATATATAGTTAAAATATCAAATCTCCAAAATAAATCAGAGTTTGCAAAATGAGCCCTAAAGTGACAATATATAATAATCCAACATATATTATAAGGATAGAAGCACTATTTTTAGTAGAAATAGTTTAAGCTTCCGGAGTCTTCCCTGATGGACCCACACGACAACTATCGCCTGGAAAAATGTTAAATCAACGGGGTGAGACAAAAGCCTCAGCAACGCACTTGGTTTCTATGAGATACCAAGTGGGACAGTTATAAAATCATAACATTTTTAAAATGTCACAGGTCCACATGTGTGTACACATTAATTCACAATATCATAATATCATTCTCATATTTATCACATAAGTGTATAAGAATCAATACATAATAATTTATCCTTTGTCCTCCCTTATTTCCTCTAACTAAACCTATGGGCTAGCACCGACCTATATGACTGGTAGTTTAACTTAACAAGCTATCACCAATCAAGTTATATGGACTGGCCAAAATCCACAGAACATGAGACCGGACCATGGGTTCCCCATCTAAATATATTAGTAGGGTGTCAAGGCCTTACTGACACGATTGGGCTAAAGGACTAACTAGTGTATACCTATAAGTCCACCATCTTATTACCTCTTTTTGTACAAAAATTCACCCCTTTATTTCCTCTTTAAGTAACAACCCATCAAATCAACATTCACCATCACCTCTTATATCAATATGTGTGATTATAACAAATCATTATGAATTCTCCATTATCAAAAGGATCTTTTCAATGTGATAAATACATACCACTTCATATAATATAATATCACTAGTCATTTTCTCAATGAAAATAAGTCCCACAAGACTTTTTCATTAACAACATATTTTGAAAGTCCACATCACATATCCATAGCCAAATTTATAATTCTATGTAGTTAAAAATTAGTCACAAACATCATACAAATATACACAAGAAGAGGAAAGTGGTTACCTCTCGCCAAAGAAAAATTATAACCACAAGCTCCTAATCCAAGAGCTCAAATACATGCCAAAAATCAATCTACAACAATCAATTTATTATACATTAATAACTCCTTGAGTTATTGGAAAAATTAATTTATTTAACTCAATTCTATAATTTCTAAATTTTGAATTAATTTTCCTAAAAATTTCAATTTCACACTAAAATCTCAATTATTAATTTAAATATTTTTCTTAACTCAAATAACCTATTCAAGTCATTGATTATTATTAATTTCATTCCAATACATAAAATCCCAAATTTAAGTTTAGGAAATAAAATAACTAAATTATAAATCTTCATCTTAAAAAAAATCTAAACCAATTAAAATTTTAATAATACCTCCAATAATCCAAATAAATAATTTAACTCAAATTTAATCAGTTAAAAAGTACAATATAAAATTATCTGTAGGCTGATTATATAGAAAATCCATTATAAATCTTATATCTATTGAATAATAAAAGTAAATTGATTAAAATTCACTATTATCACCCTCTACATTCCTATAATCATATACTGATAAAACGTAAACTTGCCTAAAATTCTAGTCCTAAAATATTCTCTAATAAACAAGAAATTACTATAATAAGAAAGATACAATTATTTAGAATATTTTTCATGAAAGGAGTTTTGTGATCATAAGAGAATTTGAGTACTTTATTGATCTCCAGAGAATCAAATATACCCCTACCAACTGACATTCAGCCTTCCGGAGAACGACTTTACCTCTCGGTGAAGTGATGAATTGAGGGGAGGGGGAATAAATAGAATACTCCCTCCCTTACTTACGTCGGTGCCCTTTTTTTTAGACATAATCATTTTCTTTTTTTTAAAGGGCAGTGATTATGTCCTTAAACCAGTGGTCGATGGTCTTTCCCTTTCCCCTTTTATATATATAGTATTATATATATTATTATTTATTATTTTTTTAATTAATATTTTTTTAAAAAAATTAATTCTAATTTATAATAATATTCTGGAAATAAAAATGAGAATGTTATTGGAATCAAGTTTCATGGTTTTGTAATTTTGAATGGAAACCTTTTGCCGGCAAAAATGTGGGCCTGCTTGGTCTTTTATCAGATGTTGTAGAGGAAGCAGATTTTAGGAAGGTGGGATTTTGAGAAGTGATTAATGGAGATGAAGCAATAGAAGTAAGACAATGGACAAGATGTTAACAACATACACTAGTAGAAAAATGACTTTTTAGACCGGTTCTGTATTAGGTCTTGATACAGCAGGTCTAAAAAATCTGTTATTTTTTAGACCAGTTGTGGGCACAACCGATCTTAAAGGTCAGACATTTAAGACCGGTTGTGGGCACAACCAGTCTTAAAGGGCAGACATTTAAGACTGGTTGTGACCACAACCGGTCTTAAATGTCTGACCTTTAAGAGTGGTTGTGGTCACAACCGGTCTTAAGGTAATTTTTAAGACCGGTTATGACTACCACCGGTCTTAAAACTTCATTTTTTTAAAAAATGTCCCTTTTATTATATGTACACGCACAGAATTCTCCAATTTTAACAGCAGTACATAACAATCACTAATTTTAATTTCAAAATTCAAAAGCCAGTACAGTCTATAGCAGCAACAAATTAATGTTCATACAAGCCAGTACAGTCATACATTGATGATTCATTTGGCCATTATACAGTAAGGATGACCAAATGACAGCGGTAAAACAAAAGCTTCTTCTTTTGAAGTTGATTGTACCTTCCCTAGTCCCCAGTGTCCCTTTTGTTGCCTACACCAAACATAAAGTTTTTGGGAAAAGAACCAAGCAAAGAAATAAACATGCCACAAAAAGCGTGTAAATAATTTTAAGAATTAGAGAATGAAATAAAGCAAACACGTAAGAACCAACAAAAGCAAAATGACATTGACCTCAACTTCAACCCACTTCCAGAGAAAGATGAAGAAGTATAGTAGAGGAGAGGCTCTAGAGAGTGTAAGGACTAACCTTACTCAAGGACTAATACCAGGAAAGAACATATATATTCTTTAAGCTGCAACCACGGCAGGACAGCTATAAGCTAGCAGCAAAGGATATTCTTAGGATAGATTGCTTTAAAGCTCCTCAAAAGACAAGACTAGAACGGCCTTAAATAAGGAAAGACCTAGCTACCTTAACTATAGGAATTGATTCCTCTTTGCTTCAAATAGCCCTTGGCGTCAATTAACCCAAATAATCAAGCAACAGTATGATTCATCAAGAATCCTATTCTAGGAGCAATATCTTGCCACAATTAACCCATCATATAGATACAAAAACACCTAGGACACAGCCATCACAATTCAATAATGTACAATGTAATGTTGGATTTAAAAACTCACTATTTGTGTAATAGCTTATAGATGAATTCAGCACAACAAGTACGAATGAAATCAATATCTTCTTCAGGAAAGGGATAAGCAAGATCAAACATTTGTAACACCAAAACCAGACGAAACATTGACTAGTAACTTAAAAACAATAAAGTAAAACAAAAGTTTTGAAATATAAATTTACCACTTGAGTAAAATCAGTCGTGCCTAGAGTGATAATATTGTAAATGTGTCTCAAAACATAAAAACCACATAAGTTGGACCCCTTTGGTTGCCTACGGCTTTGAGAAAAAACATGATATCATTAAAACAAATATAAAGGCATGTCTTATTACATTCTTTAAACAAATCCATATCTACTAACCTTTGGCATGATCCATATAGGATCCTTAAAATCACGAACATGCTTACCATAAGCACTGTGTAGGAATGTCCACATAGCACTATGATCATCACAATGACAAAGGTTATTGTTTTTACACAAATTCCATAAACTTTGCATACAAAAGGTAAGAATGCAAGAAAACTAACGAATTCATGGTCTTTTTCAAATCATTCCCTGGTTTGAAGTGGAGGGAACATAGGAGGATGACAGTGTAACTACTCTTGTATAGAAGAAGTAACTGCCAATGATAACTGAAAAAAACAGAAGAATATTAAGCAAACGTAAAACATTATATAAATTATAAAATATTAGTTTGTTTCTTACCTATGCACATATGGAGCCAAGAAACACTCAGTTCTAGTTTCACTAAGCCTCTCTGAGAATTATCTATGTCTACTAGCAGCAGTGGTCCCTTTCTCTTAGATGTGATGGGGGCATAAGAATCCAAATTTTTCGCTTTTGCCAGAGGAGACCAACCTATGATGCATGTACCTACAATAACGCAAGCACATAAATAAAAGGTAAACGGTGAAACTTTTAAAATATTTACTTTGAATTGCAGAAGCTACTTACATTAAGAACAGTTGGACAATCCCAATCGTAAGATTTTGTCTAGGAGATACCAGGGACATCAAATCATCCCTCTCAAGATAGCATGTCACTCCTGACTGTCCAACAACTGAATCCGTAGGCCACTCTCTTATTTTGAAGGATGTATCATATGCCATCAGAATCACTTGTTGCATGATATTCAATGGAGGCTGTGAAACTTCTTGCTGAGTGAAGGGAGCTGGACTTGGTGAGGCTTTGATCGGACTTGGTGGGGCTTTGATCGGACTTCCCTCAGCTCGACCAGAAACAAGGTTTGTTGGCCACAAGATGAATGTGCCCAAGACATCGCTAACGATCTTGAATTCATCAGAAGGGATAGGGACAGGTACATCTGCAATAATCACCTCGTCAACTAACACTCGGACTTGATCACCTTCCATTTGTCGGTGGTGGACAGTTGATCCCAGGTTATGCACACTACCCCGTGCAACTAACCGTCTCAGAGGATCCTCGACAAAAAGATCACAAAGCTCAGTAATTTCTGGGTTAGGACCCTCTGATGACTGCCCGATATTGCAACAACTACCTTTAGTGCTCTGCTTATTAGGATCAAGAGATTGTGGCTGGGGAGCACCGGTATCTTGTCTTGAGCTCATAAACACTATCATTTCCTCTTTCATCTTGCTCAACCGAGTCTCTAATAGTGCATTAAATGATGCTTCAGCCTCAGCCTTTGCTTCTGCTCTTACAATGGCCAACATAGTCTCCAATTGCTCCCTAGTCTCGATGTTTGAAGAATGGCGTACGGGGGCTCCAAAGTAATCCTGTATCCCTACCCCTCCTCCAACTCCCCTGACACGGCCTGGATGCTCATGTTTGCCAGTAGCAACTGTTAGAATGTCATTCCTGCCCTCCGACTTAAAAGAGCCCTCAGCTTGTTGTTTTCTAAGTTCATCCTGTAAGATAATACAAAATAACAAACATAAGTAATAATGTAATCTTCTTATGTAATTAATTATAATAACGATATATACTTACAATTCTTTCACCAATTATACGAGATTGTTTACTCGTATAAGTCCTGCTCCTCTTTTGGTGGGCAAATTGCCATTTTTCTTCTCGACGAATCAGAGATGGCGGAGAAAGAAGAATAGAAGGATCGGATTGAGATGCTTCTTCCAATCTCTTCCGTTTGGCCGCCAACAAGTCTCTTTCAGCCTTTGCATAACCCCCACGAGACATTGTATGAGGGCAATCATTCTTTCTACCATTCTTTTGTGCTTTTTGCCTTTTTGCCTGCGAATAAGAAATGATACAAAAGGAAAGTGTTATAATCAATTAAGATAATTGCTAAGTAAATAAAATGAAAAATAAGTCAACTAACCAAAGATTCTATAGTAGTCCGAAGCCTAACAAATTCTTACCAAGTCGCTTGATCATGAAATGTATACTGGTTGTACGGACTAGGACGAGGTTGACCATCTTTCACCTCAATATGAATGTAATTGTTGGTCAGATTTGTCTTAAACTTGCTCCAGCGCTCATAACAATACGTCATCGTCTTGTTGTACAAGATCTCACTCTAAGGAACGTCGTAAGTGAGCTGAAATACATGTATTGAAGGAGTAAGTGACAAATTTGTGAAATTTGATAATAATTAATTACATACAGAAGAGAATTGTATACCTGAATAGTATCCCAAATATGCTGCTTTACCTTTACATCGACATTTCTCCACTCCTTTATCAAGATGCTCAGCTTGTTACGTGCAAGGAGGCCAACGAAACTCCTATATCGTTGTGCATTAGGCTTGATTGGTTTCTAATGTCTATCAAACTCAATCGGTATCTTTTGGCCTACACTCTGACTGAGGGAAACATCTGTCAACCGTGTGCCATGTCTACCCCTCCGTACAGACTAGCTACTGCGCTCACTACGACCCTGACTCGGAGCATTGCTAGGCTCGTCCTGGTTAACACTAGCTGGCTAACTCTGATGAGCACTAGGTGGCTGACTCTCCTGAGTACTAGGTGGCTGACCCAGAGGTGTAGGAGGTGGCTGATCCTCTGACTAGGATGTTGGGGATTCGTCATTTGCCTGTAACGACAACAAAGAAAGATAAATCCTAAGCTATGACATGTGAAGACTATATCGATAAAATAACTAAACATATTCTTCGGATATAAATCATAATCACAATTACTTTAGTTAGTTAAGGTCAAAGTAGTATCATAAAGAGATATCCTCCCATATTCGCTCGTGATGATCATTTCTTGTGCAGTGCACATTATCTGCTTCTTGTTCTTCGTTTAGTTCTGGTAGACCCCTGGAAAAAGGAGTCTCAAGAAGATCATAATTTGAGTGACTTTTCTCGTCAATATCAACGACCCTTTTCCTTGGAGAGCTACAGACCACATTTTATTTGCCTGATCAGTGATATAGAACACTTGTTGTGCCTGATCTGCCATAATGAAAGGTTCATCTCCAAAACTTCTACTATTTAGATCTACTAATGTAAATCCTAACCTATCGATCTTCACACCATTATTGACATCAACCCACTTGCATTTGAAAATGGGAAATCTAATTTTAACATAGTCAACCACCTAAATCTCTTCAATCACCCCATAATAAGGTATGGCAGCTAATGTAGGGTTCTTATCTTTCGAACTAGAGAAGTGCATAGATTCAGCCACTAATACAACACCACTGTTCTGGACGGTGCTCTTATCATCTAGGGACTTCGTGTAAAAGGTATAACCATTGATCACAAATGAAGTCCAACTTATGACTTCATCTTCAGGACCACGTGCTAACCAATTTATTGTATCAGAAACACATTCTTCTCCGTCAACCTTTTGTTTGAACCAATGTGAGAAAGTTCTGTTATGCTCCCTGATTAACCTTTATTCAGTCATTCAACTATTTTGTTTCCGTACAATTTCTTTATGGGCATTCATGTAATATTGAACTTCATCAACATTGTTCAAGATGTACAAGTGGACTTTTTGCAATTCATCAGCATCTATGCTCTTTACTGTTGCCTCGCGTCTACCCCCTTCTTGTTCATGACGTTTAGGAAGGCCAATATGTCGTACATTTGACAAATAATGTTGACAAAATTCCATAGGTTCTTCAGAAACATATTTCTGAACAATAGATGCTTCAGGCCGGTTGGGGTTCTTCACATACCCTTTTAGTATTTTCATAGTTCTTTTGATTGGGTACATCCACCGGAAATAGATAGGGCCACACAACTTTATCTCCCTCACTAGATGAACAATCAAGTGTACTATGATGTCAAAAAAGGAAGGAAGAAAAAGCTTCTCAAGCTGGTACAAGATCATATATCCTTTATTTTCCAATTCCTCCAATCTTTCCGTGTCAATGACTTTACAGTAAATGGCATTGAAGAAGAAACAAAGTCTAGTCAATATGTGTTGAAGATAATATTCGGCAATGCCTCGAATAGCTACTAGGAGTAGTTGTTGCATTAAGACATGGCAATCATGAGACTTTAGCCCTATTAACTTCAAGTCTTTCATCGATACAAGATTTTTTAAAATTTGAAGAATACCCTGAGGGAACTTTAGCGCCATGTAAACACTCACAAAAGCTTCTTTTCTCAACCTTAGACAAAGTATGAGCAGCTGGAGGACAAAAAGTTCTATTACCGTATGGCCTTGGATGTAAATCTTCTCGTATTCCCATTTCTTGCAAGTCTAATCTTGCCTTCACGCCATCCTTAGAACTTCCTTGTATGTTGAGTAATGTCCCAACAATACTATTACAAAGGTTCTTCTCCACATGCATGAAATCAATAGAGTGTCTGACGTCAAGATTGCGCCAATATGGAAGATCGAAGAAGACGGACCTTTTCTTCCATATATTTTTCTCATTTCTACTCTTTGATGACTTACTAAACATAGTATTGATATTTTTCACCTTTTCATAAATTTTCTCCCCAGTCAATGCCTCTGGCGCATCTTTAAACTCTTGGCCACCGAAAAAAGCTTTTTTTAATCTACGATAAGGGTGGCTTCGTCTTAGAAATCGCCTATGGTCAAGGTAAACCGTCTTTCTTCCATGTTGAAGTTGATGGTAGCATGTGCCTTCTTCACATATCGGACAAGCTTTGTGGCCTTTAACGCTATATCCTGACAAGTTCCCATATACAGGGAAGTCATTTATAGTACAAAAGATCATTGCTCGCATATTAAAAGTCTCCTTCTTGTTCACATAAAAAACATCGACACCTTTATCTTACAACTCTTTCAAGTCTTCGATCAAGGGTTCTAGGTAAACATCTATGTCATTTCCGGGTTGCTTTGGTCCTGAAATCAACATAGACAACATAATGTACTTTCATTTCATACATAACAAAAGAGATAAGTTGTAAATTACCAACAGAACAAGCCATGAACTATGTATACTGCTTAGGCTACCATAAGGATTCATGCCATTTGTGCTAAGCCCAAGCCTGAGATTCCTAGATTCTTCACCGAAGCTAGGAAATAATTGATCGATTTTTTGCCATTGAGAAGAATCAGCTGGATGTTGAAGCTTTCCATCAGAAATCCTCTCATCTGCATGCAATCTCAAATTTTTGGCATCAATTTCATTAGCAAACAGGCGCTTGAACCTTGGAATGATTGGAAGATACCATAACACTTTTGCAGGGCCCTTATTTGATTTATACCTCGGAGTTTCACATATCGGACATTGCTCCGTCTCTTCATAATCTTTTCTATACAATATGCAATCATTAGGGCAAGCATGGATCTTTTTACACTTCATCCCTAGTGGACACAGTATTTTCTTAGCATCATAGTATCGACAAGGCAACACATTATTATCAGGAAGCATATCTTTAAAGGCCTCAAGCATTTCTAAAAAAGTCTTATCGTTCCATCCATGCCGTGCTTTCAAGCTTACCTATTTCAATACAGCATTCAGCAATTGGTATTTTTTACACCCCGGGTATAGCGGCTTCTCAGCATCATTGCACATATTACCATATGCATGTGATTGTTCAAAAGCCTCTTCTCCTACATCACGAATAATATCCTCTATCCGATCATCCATATCCGTGTCATTATCATCACAAGTCACTTCCCCCTGTTGAGATGCACTTGGCATTTCTAATTGTTCACCATGCCATACCCATACTACATACGTCTTACAAAACCCTTCACAAATTAAATGTGTATATATATCTGCAGCACTTAGTCGCTTCTCATTCAAACATTTTACACAAGGGCAATAAAATATCCCACTATCATCATCGGCATTTCTTTTTGCAAAGTCTAAAAAACCCTTGACCCCAACATCATATTCAACACTCATCCGTTTAGCTTGTATCCAACCATGATCCATATATTCCAACACCTTTTTTTTGTTTTGTACTTTTTCCTTGGAAAAGGTAGGAGAATGATGAGAGCATGCAATCATTACACCCAAGTACATAGTGTAACTAGAATTGAACAAAGAAGATCGTGATTTAGAGTAGCGTGTGAGGAAAAAATAGAATGGAGCTTATAGTGAGTAGAGGAAGTTTCCTGAAGGACTTACCGGACAATAACGGTGATTCAGGGTTGAAATTGTCTTCGGTAGTCAAGAAAACTCACTATTTACTCCTCCTTCTCTCTTCTTGTGTTCTTAAGCTTAAGAAATCTGATTTCTCTTTCTCTTTCCATGCTTGCACGAAATGTTGCCATTTAATTAGGCATGGATGGTTGTGATTTAATCACATAAAATGATCTCATCTCATCTTGCAATGTGTCACAAGTTTAATGCTTAAGAGTGCCACGTGTCATGCAACCATTGGTCTTCCACTTTTCTCTTTCTACGGTGGGTCATAAATGGTCAGGGGAAGGGGAGGCCTGACAATTTCCCCGGACTCCTGGGTTCGGTGCTCAACTCAAAAAGTAAGCGACCCGGGCGGAGACCGGTGAATTCCCTGAACTCAGATGCTAGGTGGCGTACTCCGGAGATGACAACATGAAAGGCTTAAAGTGGGTGTAATGATGTGTAATGATGAGGGACACATGTCACCCCCTCATTTGGCCAACACAAAAACATGTTTTTACTTTGTAATAATTTTGGGACACTTGTCATTTCCTTATTTGGCCAACACGAAAGATGTGTCATCATGAGTCATAATGAGCTGTCATTACATACTTTACTGAAGTTCTTTTTAATAAAGTTGCTCCATCGGTGCATTACCCGGAATTCCACGTGGGACCCACGTGGGACCATGGCACGTATATCGAGGCACATCACGAAATGCCTGAATTCCTCCGATCTTGCAACTGACGCCCCTGAACCCTGCAGCCACCGACAAATTTTGCTCCGACTTCTTACACTTGTATTTTTACAATATTGACTTCTCGATTTCTATGAATGACACAATGGACATCTGGGAATTCCGAAAGTAACTCTACCTTTAATTGTAAATACCGATATTTATTTTATTCTACTATTTCCATAATTGCACATTTTTAGTATTGCAAAATTTGGTATATTACAATTCTTCCCCCGTACAAGAAATTTCATCCTCGAAATTTGTTACATGTCCAAAGACATAAATTCTGGGTAACGTTTCTTCATATCCTCTTCCATTTCCCATATTGCTTCTCTTGGAGAAAAACCTTTCCAGACCACTTTCACGAATAGTATACTTCGATTTCTAAGTCGTTTCTCTTGTCGGTCAATGATTTGCTCCGGCTCTACTTCATAGGTATTATTCTCTCGTACTTCAATTTCTTCATACTCGATCACGTGCTCGAGGTCTGGTTGGTACTTCTTTAATTGAGAGACGTGAAATACATCATGTAGTTTGCTCAGGTTTTGGGGTAAAGCTATTTTTTATGCCACTGGTCCAATTCTCGTAAGAATTTCAAAAGGAGCAATACACCGTGGGCTTAGCTTCTTTCTCTTTATCGCTTTACCGATTCCAGTAACTGGAGATACTTTCAGGAATACATGATCTCTAACTTCAAAATCTAGAGGTTTTCTTCTTTTGTCAGTGTAGCATTTCTGTGTGCTCTGTGCTGCAAGGAGCCTCTTTCAGATAGTTTTTATTTGTTCTGAAGTCTGATCAATCAGATCTGGCCCATACAATTTTCTCTCAGATAATTCTATCTAGCAGAGAGGTGACTGGCATTTCCTTCCATAGAGTGCTTCATATGGAGCCATTTGAATGCTCACATGATAGCTATTGTTGTAAGCGAATTCAGCAAGTGGAAGGAAACGATCCCAATTCCCCTTGAAATCTATAACACATGCTTGCAACATATCTTCTAGTGTCTGTATAGTCTTTTCTGACTGCCCATCTGTTTATGGATGATAAGCTGTACTAAATTTCAATTTTGTACCTAATGCTTCGTGTAGAGCTTTCCAGAATTGAGATGTGAAGCGAGGATCTCTATCAAAGATAATACTCTTTGGTGTACCATGCAATCGGATTATCTCCTTTATATAAATTTCTGCTAGCTTCTCAGGAGAATAACCAGCATTGATAGGTAGTAAATGAGCTGACTTTGTAAATCGGTCAACAATTACCCATATTGCATCGTAGTTTCTGATCCTGGGTAATCCTACCACTAAATCCATGGTAACACTCTCCCACTTTCACTATAAAATTTTGGGGCTTTGCAGAAGTCCTGATGGTCGTTGATGTTCAATTTTTACCTTTTAACAGGTAAGACATTGTGCAACATACTTGATTACATCACTTTTTAGTCCTGGCCACCAGTATTCTGATTTCAGGTTATGGTACATCTTAATTGCTCCTGGATGAAGAGTATATTTACTCTTATGTGCCTCATCCAGAATTTTTCGCCTTAGGTCAGCCTTTGGTGGAACATATACTCGCTTCTGGTATCTGACTAACCCACTGGGTGAAAGATCATATTGTGGATTTTCACCTATTCTAATCATTTCTTGAATAGATGTGGCCTCCTTATCTTGCTTCTGGGCTTCTTCTATTTCTGCCCTCAGACCACTTTCCTCTTGACTAACAGTGAAGTTAGCAATAACTACTTCATTTGGTACATTCATGTTTAGGATACTTGATTTGACAGATTCAGATTCCTGAATTCCTCTAGTAATTTATGTTCTCGTACCATCATAACTGCCACCTGTATTGCCTTCCTACTAAGAGCATCGGCGACAATATTCTCTTTCCCTGGATGATATTTAATCTCCAGGTTAAAGTCTTTCAACAACTCCTTCCATCTCCACTGTTGCATATTAAGTTCTTTCTGATCGTGTAAGTATTTAAGACTATTGTGATCGCAGTATAATTCTACAGTGGTACCATACAGATAATGCCGCCATATCTTCAAAGTAAACACGATTGCTGCAAGTTCCAAATCATGAGTGGGGTAATTCAATTCATGAGTTTTCAGCTGTCGAGAGGCATACGCCACTACTCTGCCTTATTGCATAAGGACACATCCCAATCCTTGTTTACTAGCATCGCTATACACCACGAAGGTTTCATAAGGATCTGGGATAATCAATACTGGAGTGGTTGTCAATCTCTCCTTCAGCTGTATGAAGCTCTTTTCACATCGTTTATCCTACACAAATGATTGGTTCTTTCTTGTGAGCTTTGTCAATGGTAAGGCAATTCTGGAAAAATTCTGTATGAACCTGCGATAGTAACCGGCAAGACCCAGAAAACTACGTATTTCTATAATAGTTTCTGGCCTCTTCCAGTTTAACACTGCTTCTACTTTACTAGGATCAACAGAGACCCCTTCTTCTGAAATCACATGACCCAAAAATTTGACTTCTGACAGCCAAAATTCACATTTACTGAGTTTGGAAAAGAGTTGTTTTTCCTTCAAAATGCTCAGCACGATCCTCAGATGCTCCTCATGCTCTTCTCTATTTTTTGAATAAATCAGGATGTCGTCAATGAAGACTACCACAAACTGATCCAAGTGCTTACAAAAGATCCGGTTCATGTAGTCCATAAACACGGCAGGTGCATTAGTCAAGCCAAATGGCATCACTAAAAATTCATAGTGGCTATATCTGGTCCTGAAAGCTGTTTTCGGTATATCTTCAGCCTTTACTCGCAGCTAATGATAACCTGATCACAGGTCGATCTTCGAGAACACACTTGATCCAGACAATTGATCAAGGAGATCGTCAATTCGGGGAAGTAGATATTTATTCTTTACAGTCACCTTGTTCAACTCTCTGTAGTCAATGCAAAGCCTTAGGCTTCCATCCTTCTTTCTGACAAACAATACTGGTGCTCCCTATGGTGAAACACTGGGTCAGATGAATCCTTTCTCCAGAAGTTCTTCAATTTGCTTCTTCAGTTCCATCATTTCATTTGGTGCCATTCTATAAGGTGCTTTGGATACAGATCCATCTCCTGGTACGATTCCAATGTTGAACTCTACTTCTCTTTCTGGAGGCAACCCAATAATATCTTTTGGGAGACCTCAGGGAATTCATTCACGACAGGTACATTTTCAAGAGTTAAATTTGTCTCTACCTGAACAGAGAAAAATACTATATACCCTTGACACCCTTTCCCTAGGCATTTTTTAGCTTCAGCCATAGAGAGAAGGTTTAGGTTTGGACTAGCATCAAATTTTGTTTGCGGTTCTGGAAATACTACCCTCTTATTACCACAATCCAGTAACACATTGTTTGCCGTCAACCAGTTTAGACCCAATATGACTTCCAGTTGTTGGAGTGGCAAACAAATTAGATCTATTACAGATTCATACCTCTCAACATCTATAGCACAACTTAGACATACATCAGCAGTCACAATTTTGACACCCATAGGTGTTGATACAGTCAAGTCATATGGCAATTTATAGATGCTTAGTCCCAATCGTTTACCACAATCATATGAAATGAAAGAATGACTAGCACCCGAGTCAAACAATGCGTGCAAAGTATTACCATGAAGGAGGATAATACCTTGGATCATCTTTAGTGATTTTTGGGCCTCCTCATGCGTCAAGGCAAAAACTCTACCCTGGTTTTGTGACCTAGGCTCAGCTACTCGCTGTGGACAATCTTTGATAAAGTGTCCAGGCTTTTTACAAGCATGACAAATCAGCTGCCCTTCACAAGATCTACCCAGATGTGTCTTATGGCAATAAGGACATGGTTGCTGTGTTTGAGGACCTTGATAGCCTTTCTTCTCATATTGAAAGGGTTTTTTGTTATTTCCCTTAGAAAAGGATCCTTGCCCCTTTCGCTTTTGAGAAGTATTCCCCTGACTAGATCCACCTTAGTGTCTTCATTTACCTCAGTGTCTTTATGTGGTGCCTCATCTTCCTTATGCTTTTCCTTTAATTCCTGTATTTCCTCACGTAATTCTTGCATCATAGTTTGCTGTTGTGCCAATATTCCAAGAACTTGCTGCATAGGGTCTGGTGGGTTTCCGACTTCCTCAAATTCTGGTACTGCAAGTCTTTTCTTTGGTCTACCATTCACCATTATTTCTTTCACTATTACCAAAGAAAATTTGCACCATTAATAGGACACTTATCATATATATATATATATGTACTTCTTAAGCTTCAAATACTATTATACAACAGGATATACATATGATAATATTAAAGGGTCATATTTACAACAAAAGCAACTAAAGCAGCTTAATATATACAAAAGTAGCCTTTTATGTGCTACCATAACCCAGTCCAGCTGGCCCTACCATTACCAGTCCATGTTCTGCACCACATATAATTCTATGTGATCCAAAAGAGTCTCAAACTCGAAAGGACCCCAAAATATGATCTCATTCTTCTTTTTGATCCAAGCAGTAAAATCGGGAAGGTAGGGTAGTATGGTTTGGATCCAAATATCATTAGTTAACACTAACCCAAGCTCAGCCCTTCTCCCATATAGGTTCCTTACTTGTTCAAAAAATGCTATATATCGAATCATGGAGGAAATAAATTCATCGTACCGTAGCAAGTTTAATTCCTTAAAGGATTCCCACAGCTTATGGTCTGGGTGTGGGTCAAAGAATAACTCAGTCACCAGGGCTCTAGACTCAGTATCAGAATCGGCACCCTGAAAATTCTCATCATTCTCAGGATCACTAGTATTGCCTATAGATGGCTCTATGCCAGGACTAGCCTGCCTAGCCTTTATTGTTATTGTCGTATGGTTGGGAACTCTTTTCCTTGCCGTACACCACACTCTTCGTCCATTCCCTCCACTATGCTCCCCTTTATTAATGACTACATAAAGTTTACCCTCTAGTATACGATGCTATGGAGGAGGCTGGTTAATAGACGAGGGTGAACTATTTCTTTATCTTTTCCTATCAGACATGGTTCCTATCATAAAGCAACTTACCAAGGGTTAGAATTTATGAATTGTACTAACATAAGCAGAGAACTTTATCCTAGAGCCAAGAACTTATCCTCTGATACCAAAAATGTAACACCCATGTTTTGAAAGCATATAGATAACTAACAGAAAATTAAATTCTAAGTCCTTTGCTTCATTCGCCCATGTTTACCTTCTTGCCTGAGGAACTACTTGCCAGAGCTGAAAATTTGTTTTGGAAAAATAGGGTGAGATTCAATGAATCTCAGTAGTAACAGATATCACTCATATAAAATGCACATATATCATGCTATGTCAACCAAAGTTACAGTACAATCAACATATTCAACATTCAGAGATAAATTCACAATATGCAGAAAGCATAAAGTTACCAATACAAGGACAACCGTCCCTTGCCATAGCGCTGGAAAATTCTACTATGCCTTAGCCCTTCTCATTTGAATGTTTTAAATTCACAATGGTACAAACATGCATATAACATATCACATAGTATGTGAGGGATAAGTTACTACCTGACAATTTTTCCAAATCTTGATCTTGATTGACGTGCTTTGAATGTCCTGTACAAGTGTCAAATCCTATAAATTATAATTTACGGGCAATGAGTTATTTCTTAGTCCAACTTTTCATAAATTATTCTCTTATGTTGGTTACCATTAGGGTCACTACATTAAGCCCAAAATGAAGCTAATGAGCTCAAGCTACTCTAAATGCTTAACTTAACACTTAAATGTCCAATTTTATTACAAAAACTCTTTGCTTTGAATTTTCGCACAATGACCAAAAAGCTGGCAGATTTTTCATTGAACTTTGAAAAATCATAACTAATTCTAGAAAAATCGATTTGAGGTGATCCAAAATTCTATATAACCCTTATTAAGTTTATTTTAAGGGAAAAATACTTTTAGTAGCTGAAAGACTGCGCACACTTTCAAGTTTTTCTTTTTCTCCCTGCTGCCAGAAAATCTGCCCAGTTTTAATGGTCTACTTCAAAAATTCATAACTCCTAGTATACTTATCGAAATCTTTCAAAATACCTATCAAATTAAAGGTCTATAAGTTTAATTTAATTATGGAAAATGTCATAATCAACAGATGAAGTTTGGATAGTGAAAGTTTCGCCACAACAAAACTGCCAGACAAAAACGCACACTGGCAACTTTGTTGCACAAGTAGACTTAATTTCCAATTTTTGATTCTTTAAATCAGTCTGTCAAAAATTATAACCAGAGCCTATTCCCACACAATTTTTCGTGTAGAATCCAATGGAAAGCTCAAAAATACCAAAATCAAATTATTTCTACCAGATTTAGCCCCCAACCGAAATCTGCCTCCCAAAACAACAAAAATTCCACTTTGTGATTTTAACAACCAACAAGTCTAATACTTCTCCAAACATCATATATCACCTTATATATATGATTAAAACATTTTCCTTCTTCAAAAACACCCCTTGAATGAAATACATGGGTGGTTGAAGAGCTAAGAAAAATCAATGAAATCACAAAGTATTCGGTTCAAAAGAAAGCCTATGCTTACCTCTTCGCGTTTCTACAAGTGGTTCGGTATTTCGGCGGCACTCTGGTCGACTAATTGGCACAAAACACCTCAGATGAGAAATCTAAGACCATAGAATTGAAGCTTATAGTGAGTAGAGGAAGTTTCCTGAAGGACTTACGAGACAATAACGGTGATTCAGGGTTGAAATCGGCTCCGGTAGTCAAGAAAACTCACTATTCACTCCTCCTTCTCTCTTCTTGTGTTCTTAAGCTTAAGAAATCTGATTTCTCTTTCTCTTTCCATGCTTGCACGAAATGTTGCCATTTAATTAGGCATGGATGGTTGTGATTTAATCACATAAAATGATCTCATCTCATCTTGCAATGTGTCACAAGTTTAATGCTTAAGAGTGCCACGTGTCATGCAACCATTGGTCTTCCACTTTTCTCTTTCTACGGTGGGTCATAAATGGTCAGGGGAAGGGGAGGCCTGACAATTTCCCCGGACTCCTGGGTTCGGTGCTCAACTCAAAAAGTAAGCGACCCGGGCGGAGACCGGTGAATTCCCCGAACTCAGACGCTAGGTGGCGTACTCCGGAGATGACAACATGAAAGGCTTAAAGTGGGTGTAATGATGTGTAATGATGAGGGACACATGTCACCCCCTCATTTGGCCAACACAAAAACATGTTTTTACTTTGTAATAATTTTGGGACACTTGTCATTTCCTTATTTGGCCAACACGAAAGATGTGTCATCATGAGTCATAATGAGCTGTCATTACATACTTTACTGAAGTTCTTTGTAATAAAGTTGCTCCATCGGTGCATTACCCGGAATTCCATGTGGGACCCACGTGGGACCATGGCACATATATCGAGGCATATCACGAAATGCCCGAATTCCTCCGATCTTGCAACTGACGCCCCTGAACCCTGCAGCCACCGACGAATTTTGCTCCGACTTCTTACACTTGTATTTTTACAATATTGACTTCTCGATTTCTATGAATGACACAATGGACATCTGGGAATTCCGAAAGTAATTCTACCTTTAATTGTAAATACCGATATTTATTTTATTCTCCTATTTCCATAATTACACATTTTTAGTATTGCAAAATTTGGTATATTACAATCGACAAGGCAACACATTCTCTTCAGGAAGCATATCTTTAAAGGCCTCAAGCGTTTCTAAAAAACTCTTATCGCTCGATCCATGCTGTGCTTTCAAGCTTACCTATTTCAATACAGCATTCAGCAATTGGTATTTTTTACACCCCGGGTACAGCGGCTTCTCAGCATCACTGCACATATTACCATATGCATGTGATTGTTCAAAAGCCTCTTCTCCTACATCACGAATAATATCCTCTATCCGATAATCCATATCCATGTCATTATCATCACAAGTTACTTCCCCCTGTTGAGATGCACTTGGCATTTCTAATTGTTCACCATGCCATACCCATACTATATACGTCTTACAAAACCCTTCACAAATTAAATGTGTATATATATCTGCAGCACTTAATCGCTTCTGATTCAAACATTTTACACAAGGGCAATAAAATATCCCACTATCATCATCGGCATTTCTTTTTGCAAAGTCTAAAAAACCCCTCACCCCAACATCATATTCAACACTTGTCCGTTTAGCTTGTATCCAACTACGATCCATATATTCCAACACCTTTTTTTGTTTTCTACTTTTTCCCCTGGAAAAGGTAGGAGTATGATGAGAATGGGTCATCTTTTTCTTCAAGAATAAACAAGAGTGTTGACTTTTTTACTTATTTGAAATATAAGAAACATTTTGGCTACAAATTTATATAAATACGGTTGAAGAAGTTTGATCTCAACCCTATTCATGCATATTGAATGTGAATGGCCAAAAAACCAATAATGATTAATATAGCACCCCGATCATTACCTATATATATATATATGATATATTCCTATCCTTCCCAATTATTTATGTTCCTATATTTTATTCATCATAATGGGTCCAAAAGTAGTACACAAAAACATAAAACAAGTTTTTTAATAAAACAACTGTAAATGGTCCCGCTAGATCCTGCACTTGCAAGCAAATAATTAGATTAATGTAACTAATCATATTGAAGAATCGTGCCGCATGTTCACTAGTTTAAAAGACATTGAGAGTTGAGAGAGATAGGTAAGAATAACCCTATCGAAATCAAAGGATGAGTCTCATATCTTGTACGTTGTGAGTGAATTGTAATTTTCCTCATAAACTCAAGTATGATTAATTTCGGCCGTTTCAATGTTGGTCTTCTCATATAGATTTTAAGGGTGGTCACTTTCTTGCCTCTAGCTATATTAACTAATTTTATCTGTCCTATTTTATCCTTAATTAAACTTCCTCTAGGATCGGATGCCTAAAAGAAAAAATCCACGTACGCTCTTTCGTTTATGATGATAAGAAAATATTACTTTCTATCTTCGTAAATAATAATTCAATACACATGCTCTGATGTACATCTCATCGCTGATTTCAAAACTATATATAAATTTCCATATGATATTGTTACAATTTGAAATACCATTTTTTCATAAAAGAATGAAGAATTCATTACTCAAACAGAAATAATGAAAAGCCTAATCCCTGCTCGTGATCTACAACAAGCCTTTCATCAATCAACACACACACACACACACACACACACACATATTTGCATATGTATACTTCCATCCATCAATAAATATATATATATATATATATCATTGCGAAAAATCATTCTACTATTAGGGAAATGTCGCAAGGGACAAGTGTAAATAGGAAAATGAAAGCTAAGCCCTTAACTTGCTTACCAGTTTTGGCTTTAGCTGCTTTCTTAGAAACACTTTTCGAGCTTGTTTCTTCTTCTCTTCTGCCTTTAATTTGGTGATACTAGGCCTGTATATAATCACTGTCCGACCGATTTGACCAACGGTCACTGAACCCGTTGCTTCTTCCAGCTGCTTCACCACATCATCTAGCTCTCCCGAACAAGTTCGGTGTATTTTGATCTGCATACATGCCATTCAAATGCTAGTACAGATCAAAAGGATCCAGTTTTCTTTAACTTCATCTCAGAATCATTGGGCTAGGGAAAGCAAAGAGGAAACGTAACATGAAGAATAACAGTAAATGGGATATTTGTAGTTCAAATTACTCTTTCTCGTCTGTAGCTACCTTATTTTGGTGATTCCTTACCATTCACACAATAATCTTACGAGACAATAAAGTCTTGCATATAGATTATTTCTTCTCTTTTCTTTTTATTCCATTCATGCAAAGTAACTACTTATGGGTAAAGCCCCGTTGTTGTTTACTTTTAAGCTCTTTAAATAAAAATAAAAATATAACCCACAGCAACTTTTATAACTCAACACCACATTATTGACTAGTTAAGAAAAGTTCTTACCCGTGTCACTGTTATATTGAAAAACCTGATAGAAAACACTTCAAAAATGCGCTTGAGTTCATTCCTTTTAGTTTCAACCTTCATGAAATTAGAGAAAACCATTCCACTAGCAATTTCAAATTGGAAGTTAAGGTATGGCACTCAAACACAGTGACATACTCCTATGAACTGACAGGAAGCTCAAGAAAAGATATTAAATAGTTATATGTTAACAAAAATCTACAATTGTTTCATACATACATTGACATCCCGAAGCCTCGGCTGGTAAAAATTTAACTTGTCTAAGATCCGAAGGTGTAATAATTTCAAGCAAAGGCATGCTCAGCAACACATCTACTGCTATCAACAAGCCAATTCACAACATAAAAGCTTGCACACCAGATTAGTATGATACTTTTAACATAAAAATAAGAAAACCCCTTTCAAAAGCAAACCAGTTAGACAAGCAATACACAAAATGGGATGAGGGGAAAAAAGAAAGTCCAACAGAAGCAAACTAGATATGAACTTGAAGCTTAGCTTACAGACAATCACAAACCTCACGGACATGACAGCTTATACCGAATATAAATGTCTTTAATTTCTCCTTTTAAACATTTTATCAAACACCTAATGTGCATTCACATTCAACAATAGAACAGAGGAGGAACATAATTGTGCTTTCTCCTTTTTTGAGAGGGATTTAAACACCAAACACACCAGAAAATTTATATTAAGCTACTGTTTAAACACCAAACACACAAGAACATTGCTAGCCTAGGCCGATGACCAAATCTGGAAGTAGTACAGCTTCTATATAGTAATTATAGAGGGGGAAATGTAGAGGAGGATGAAGCATACCTCAAAAAAGAGATTGAAGACGAAGATGTCCCATAAATGCAGTGAATAAGTAGGGACGACAGCACCCACGATGACAACCACGAGCAGCTGAAGCAATGTATGACAGTACAGTGGCCGAAGAGCGACGACGGACTCGATTCAAAATGGGATAAGGTAAGGGACGGCGCGAAAGTAAATTGGGAACATTTTTTAGACCGGTTAAGAGGATAACCGGCCTAAAAAAAGGTTTTTAAGACTGGTTATCCTCTTAAACGGTTTTTAGACCGATTTTCTCAGTAACCGGTCTAAAAAATAAAATCCTTAATTTTTTTAGACTGGTTAGAATAGAACCAGTCTAAATAATCTTTTTTAGACCGGTGATTATAATAACCGGTCTCCCAACTTTTTTATAATAACGAAAATGCCACCGTGCATTTCTTTTAGACCTGCATTCACTACAATCGGTCTAAATGGGCTTGTCTAAAACACCTTTTTTATACTGGTGTACAAAGCAACCAATGGATTATGTTTGAGGATGCTTACATGATGTATTAGCTGACTTTATTCAAAATAACAATGATAAAAGATCAGAGAAGTCAATTGAGAGAGTTAATGAGGACACTTTGTCACAATTGGTTGGAATGTTAAGTGCTGCAAACAAGAGGTTTGATAACTTAGAAGTTCAAGTACACCGATCTAATAGTATACACATGGGAGTTAATGCTATTTATGCTCCTTTTGATTATTGTGGAGATGGACATGTTTTTGAACAATACTTGATATCTCAACAGCTAGAGCCAATCAATTATACAGGAAACTACTGTGGCAATATTCAGTGTAATCCATACCCTAATACTTACAATTCTGGGTGGCGTTAAAATCCTAATCTCTCTTGGAAACATGGTGCAACTCTTAATGAAGCATCCACTTCTAGTACAAAGCTAGTAGCACTTCCTAGTTTGTATCACTTGGGAAAAAAAGTTAAACCTATTCAAGAGTCCAAAACTGATCTTGAGGCAATGATGTCTTAACTTATGAGTTTTCAACTAAAGAATACTTAAGATCAAGCTACTACTAATGCAATATCAGGTTCTTCCATCAAGAATTATAAGGTTTAAGTGGGACAACTTGCAACTACTATGAATGCATTACAGCAAAGAGAATTGCCAAGTAATATTATGATTAATCCTTGTAGAGATGGAAAAGAGGAATGTTAAGCTCTCATTGTGAGAAGTGGTAAAGAGTTACTTAAGATTTCACAACCAGTAAAGAAACCTTCAGCTTCTAATGGTAATGAAATGATTGAAGTTATTATAAAGAATGATGAAGAGCCTACTCAAAAGGTAAATGGAAAAACCAATGAAGCAAAAGTTGATAGTGAGTCTAAGAAGAGTAAAGTGAAGAAGTTTACTAATGAGAATCTTAAATGGGTACCATATTTGCCATTTCCTCAGAGATTCCAGAAGAACTCTTTAGATGACCAATACAAGAAGTTCTTGGGAATTTTCAAGCAACTACACATCAATCTCCTTTTCATTGAAGCTTTAGAATAGATACCTCAATATGTTAAGCTTCTCATGGAGATGTTGAGTAAGAAGAGGAGGTTTAGTAATTATGAAACAATATCCCTCATTGAAGAATGCAGTGCTCTTATTCTCAACAAGTTGCCACCTAAATAGAAAGATCCTTGTTTTTCCATACCTTGCATAATTAGGGAAAAGTTTTAAGGTAGAGCATTATGTGATCTAGGCTCAAGTGTCAACTTGATGCCACTATCTGTGTTTAAAAAAGTGCAACTTGGTGAAGCTCATCCAACCTCTATGACACTTTAGTTAGCTGATCGAATTTTAGCTTATCCAGAGTGTATCATTGAAGATGTTTTAGTTAACGTTGATAAGTTTATTTTTCTAGATGACTTTATTATGTTAGATTGTGATGAAGATAACACTCTCTCACTCATTATAGGAAGACCATTCCTTACTATAGCTCAAACTTTGATTGATATTGAAAAAGGGGAGATCAAGTTAAGAGTGAATGACAAAGAAGTTATTTTCAATATGAACAAGGCATCGAAGTATCCTAGTGACACTACTGATTGCTTTAGGGTTGACATACTAGATGAAGTAATTCAAGAGACTTTAGAATCATATACTATAAAAGAACCTCTGGGAGCTATGTTACTTAGGCTTGATGATGATGAAGATGGGAATCTAGTTTAATGCAAGAGGCTACTTGAAACTTCTTCTCCTTATAGAAATCGATCAAGGTAGTTTGAGTTGTTAGATATGAAATTAAGGCAAACTTCTTTAAATCCTTCTATTGAACAAGTACCAATTCTTGAACTTAAGCCCTTACCATTACATATGGAATATACATACTTAGGTGAATCTAAGACACTTCCTAATATCATATCTTCTTTATCTAAAGATCAAAGAGAAAGGTTGTTGAAAGTTCTTTGGGATCACAAAAGGGCTTTAGGTTAGACAATTGCTGACATCAAAGGCATAAGTCCTTCAATTGTAATGCATAAGATACTTTTGGAAGATGATCACAAGAAGTCCAATCAGAATCAGAGAAGATTGAATCTTATATGAAGGAAATGGTCAAGAAGGAGGTGATTAAGTGGTTGGATGTTGGAATCATTTACCCATTACAGATAGCTTATGGGTTAGTCTGTTAGAGTGTGTTCTATTAGTGCAAGCATTTCACCTAAGAGGGGGTGAATTAGGTGATCACAAAAAATTTGAATCGTATACAAAATTTGATAGAATTTAAAACAGTTAAGAGCTTGGATAAATATTACTGAAGTGTACACTGGGATTTATACTGGTTTGGTCACAACCACTTTGACTTATGTCCAATCCTTAGAGATCCTCTGAGATTTTCACTATATCTTCCAAGATACAGTTGGTTCTTGGCACCTTAGCACACTAAAAGTTCCTTTACTAGATACTCGCTCCTCCTTACACGATGTAAACAAATCCCCAACTCAAGGTTCCATAACCTTAAGAGTTCTTAATAGTAGATATTGAGTTTGTAATGAAAATCTCTCTCACCGAGCAAATATATGATCACTGAAGTGGAAAGAATAAATATGAGAAATAGAGCACTGAGAATGTGTTAATTGATATATGTTCATGTGTTATCAGTGTCTTTGTTCTACATTGAATGTTTCCACATTTATAGTTGAATTGTGATAGCCTTTGGAAGCATTTCAACATGTTAGTTAGAGCTACACAACTTCTTTTTACCGCCCTTTATATTTGAAAAATAGCCGTTGCAATAGTGAGCATTACGGACGTTACGTTTGACTTTTCTCTCTTTAGCATGATCTCTTTATTGTTTCCCTAAAAATATACTTAAAATACTAATATAATTAAGGGTTAATCATATAGATAACAAATTAATAAACAACAAATCATAATCATGCAATCTAGACTTCATTACTCGAGTGATCTAGGGTCATCACTCGAGTACTCACTCGAGTGATCCCTTCAAAACTTGGTAGAGAGTTGAAGCAATAATTCTGACTCCATCACTTGAGTGGTTACTTTAGTGATTCAGGGACATCACTCGAGTGATCTCTTCCAAATCTTGGCAGAGAGTCACCAGCTCATTTCTTACCTAATTACTCAAGTGGTCACACGAGTGATTCTTGGTCATCACTCAACTGATCACTTGAGTAACACCTCTTAAAATCTGGCCTGGAGTTTCTGGATACTTTTAGCATATATCACTCAAGTGGCCACTCGAGTGATCCCTTCTGATCATTGCTCAAGGCTTCATCCTGGTTGAGTGACTTGTTCTCTTTCTTTATCACTCTGAATGCTTACTTAAAGTAATATCTTTTCATGCTTCAAAATTCTATTCCTTTATTCAAAACTCTTTACACAAATCATTTGTTAAAACTATTTATAATATCATTCGTTCACCAATTTCTTATCATCAAAACATAAGATCTAACATTTTTCCCCTTTTTTTATGATAACAGAACTTTAGTTATTTTTGAACAAATCATTAGAAAAATAGTTTGAAATCATATGCTTTGAACAATTAAAACTTCTTTGTATTCAAAAACTCAAACTCCGTTAGTCCAGAATTATGACATTAAATAAACTTTAGAATTCAGAAGTGAAAACATTAGATTTTAACATCAGATCATATAATCAGCTTCAGAATTCATAACATTAGAATTCAAATAACATTCTCGTTAAACTTTGATAGAAAGCACCCTAATTCCCTATACACCCATATGCCCCAAGCTAAATTAGTGTAGGCACAAAGTTAGTTTAGTCCACCAAAATCACTAGTTCTTCTCCCCCTATTTGACATCATTAGGAAGAGTAGCCTAGGCAGAGATACTGGAACTGGAGCTAATATGAGTAGTATCTCGTGCTGTGATAGGAATAGCTGGGATGGGTGAGGATGTATAATCATAAGTATCACCTCCTCTCTGAGCAAAGGAAGGTGAATTTTGAGGATGAGGCATATGCTGAGGTGATGAAGGCTGGGATAAAACCACTAACTCTTGAGTATCCTCAAAATGCTAGGAATGATAAGATAGAGTCTAAAGTCAAGGCTTAATCCTAGTGGGTGAAGCTACATACACTAATACAAAAAGGGGCTTTAGTGGCGTAGCTCCTGTGGCATTTCTTTAAAGAAGCGCCAAAAATAATTATTTATTAATTTAAAATCAAAATTATTTGAAAGCTTTGGCGCTTACAATTATAAACGTCATAATTGACGTTAACCTTGCATGACGTTTCTCTGAACAAGCGCCAAACAAGGCCTTCAATTTTTTTAAAAAAAAACAATAGGAAGCTTTGGCGTTTTATCTGGAAGCGCCAAAGCTTCCTATATTCCTAAACAGGGTCACATGGGTTCACTGAGTCAGCACAAGCAGAGTCTAACTTATATATTAAACGCCAAAGCTTCCACATATATATTTAAAAAAAATGAAGGATATGAATCACACGATCATTGCAGACTTTTTTTGGATCAAGATGGGAAGCTTTGTTTTGAACAAAAAAAAAGATGGGAAGCTTTGGCGTTTTATAATAAAACGCCACAGCTTCCAGTTAATTTTGGAGGGGAAGCTTTGGCGTTTTGGAATAAAACGCCAAAGCTTCCACAATTACAAAAAAAAACGAAGGGAAGCTTTGGCGTTTTAGAATAAAACGCCAAAGCTTCCACAATTAATTAAAAAAAACGAATTTGGAGGGGAAGCTTTGGCATTTTGTAATAAAACGCCAAAGCTTCCACAATTATTAAAAAAAAAAAAGGATCATCTTTACCGAAGGGAGAAGAATCACGTGAAAGATTTGGCATTCATTGAAAAGTCAAGTCAAAAAAGAATCAACACATAAAATATGGTTAAACTAACCAATTACATAAACACAGTGCCAAAACTTCATATTGAAAAAATAAAAAATAAAAAACAGAATAGAAGCTTAGGAAGCGCCAAAGCTTCCATTTTTTTTTAAATTTTATTTTGAAAATGGGAAGCAATGACATTCTTTTATGAAGCGCCAAAGCTTCCCCTGTTTACAAAATTTAAAAACCCCGCCATTGACATCCCGCCATTATCACTCTCCCGCTTGTCACTTCCCATAACTTCGATCCATTACTCTCTCACTTTATTGGTCTATTAGCTTTTCTTATTCGTTATCCCTACTCCTTCCTCTCTTTGATGGCAGCAAGAGTAGAAGTAGAAGATCCCTAGCTTGTAAGCATTGGTTTTTAAACATTTGATCCATGTTTTCTTTTTTTTTTCTTTTTGGTATAAATTTGCAATGACCCTTATATGTTTGCTCATATTTTTTATTTTTTAAGTATTGATTTGAAGTTTCAACTTTGTCAACTTAAACTTCCTATATATTGTCATTTTTTTAATTTTTAAACTTACAAATTATTAATATTGTAGTAATACAAATCATTGTAGTTAATGTTTTGTATTTTTTACCATTGTATTGTGATTTGTTTGTTTTATCAAGAAAATAATTAAAAAATGATCATCATCGTTTTATATTGTAATTTACCTACTAGATGAAATGTATAGTCATTTACTTACTAAAAAATTATATATGATTATAAGGTATTTATTTTTACATAACACCGTTAAAAAAAGAAATATTTAAAAAAATTATTTTAAAAAAAAATAAAAATCGAAAGGAGGCATTGCCTCCTTTGGCGTTTTTGTTATAAACGCCAAAGGAGGTGTCAACCCTCCTTTGGCGTTTTTTTAGATTGAAAAGTGCTATAGGTATTTTTAATGGCGTCAAAAGCTTTGGCGTTTCTTAAACGCCAAAATATGTTTTAAAATAAGCGCCATTATACCGCTTTTTTGTAGTAGTTATAAGTGGCCACTGAGCTAGACTTGACAGTAGCCTGCTCATCTAGGGTAATTGGACTGGAGCATATATCGATAGATCGGTCATGGTAAAGAGGACAGTGCTCGGTGTGGTGTGAAGGATGGTATGAGGTGGATCGGATACAGGAGTAGAGGTAGTGGCTAGATTTGAGGTTGGGATAGATGAACCAGGAGTAGAGGTACCATGAGTCAGGGCATTTACCTTCTCATGTAGGGACCTCAAAAGATCCCAATCTCCTGTATAATACAAGTCTGGGCCTATTGCTATGCCAACATGGTTTGATTATGCTTGTGAAGTACACGGGTCTAATCCAACACAATCTAATTGTGTTGATTCACATGGTTGACTAGTTTTCCAATCTTGGTAATCATGTGGGTTATGAGTTCGATATTGGTATTTGTGATGTCACATGGAATTCTTGGAGAACCTCCTTCAAGTAATTCTTGATTATAGATCCAAAGAAGGATGATAATGAAGGAGTGGTGGGAGCAGAGGACAAAGTATTTTCTATCTTGCTGGTCTCAGCCTCATAGCTTTCTTTTTCTTCTTCTTCTAAAGAGTGGACTCTACAGGCTTCTTCAGAGGAAGCTAAATCCCAAGTTTACTTATCTGATTTCTCCCAACTGGCAAAAGTCTTTCAACAGGCTTATTTGGCTCTAGGTAGCAAATCTTGTTGTGTTTTAGAAATAAAAAGACCAAATGGGGAAAAGGCATTGGTGTGGTGCTAGGGTCAGAGAATCTATATCTCTTGATCTCGAAATAGATCAACTCTCCTAAATTCCTTTTTCCTTTAGCAACAGAGAGGCCATATTCCTGTAATCTTGGTCGATAAAATGAGTAAAGTTGTTGGACTTGTTTGTTAGATCCCATATGTTTTGATGATAGCAAAGATTTGACTAATGATAAAAAAAGGATATGATAACAAATAAATGAATTTGAACAAAGTAAATAAATGGTAGACAAAAGCTTTACTTGAAGTAAACATTGGAGTAATGAAGAAGATCTGAGAGACAGAGCAAAGGAAGAACATCTTTGGTAGATTCTTTAAAGGTTTACTCAAATGATCACTCAAGTAAGGAACACTATTACTCAAGTGAGCACTCGATTAATGTTGCAGAAAATGTTTTAGAGAGGAACTTCCAAAATTTGGCAGAAGTTACTTGAGGGGCCACTCGACTAATCTCAAAAGTTATATAGACTATTACTTAAGTAGCTACTCGTTTAACAACATGAGCATAAGGTATTACTCGAGTAGCCACTCGAGTAACCAGTGCAAATATCTTCCAGTAGCTCTCTGCAAAGAAGTGCAACAATTTACTCGAGTAGCCACTCGAGTAACAAAGTGAGAGAAAGGCATTACTCGAGGGAGCACTCAAGTAATCTACAAAGTTATTTAAAGCATTACTCGAGGGGGCACTCGAGTAATCGGGAAAGCATAGAACAGGTACTCTCAGCCAAGAATTTCATGCAATTACTTGAGGGAGTAATCGAGTAATCTGCAAACTTATTTGAAATTTACTCAAGGGCAAACTCGAGTAACTTGTGAAGAAAAGGCATGGTCACTCGAGTATCCACTCGAGTAATTTGGTATTTCCAAGGTTTGTGATGTATCTTACTCCATATCTTACCCGAGTAATATTTTATGAAAAATATTGAATTACTCTGCCATTTTTTATAGGTTTACCTGAGGGACTACTCAAGTAATGAGCATGATCACTTGAGTAGCGACTCGAGTAATGAAAAATATATCTTTAATTCAATATTTATTGAATTATTTTTTATATGATTAATCATTTATTGTATTATTATCCTAAGTACATTTACAGACAAACAATGAAGAGATCATTCCAGAAGTGAAAAGTCAAATAAAAGGTCTCAACGCTCACCTACTGCTACCTACTGCAAACATATAGTTTTCAAATTAGAAGAATGGTCAACCGTTGCTACGTGACTCTAACGAACATATTTGAAATGCTTCCAATGGACACTATAAATCATCCATATATATGGAGCATTCATAGAGTAGAGTACAACAACAACTGAGAACAAGAAATCACACATCGATTAATATACTCTTTATGCTCTGTTTTCTTATATTCATTCATTATACTTCAATGATTATATATTTGCTCTGTGAGAGAGTTTTTAATTACAAACTCAATATTTGTTATTAAGACAACTTAAGGTTGTGGAACCTTGAGTTGGGGATTTGATTACAATGTGTAAGGGGAAGCGAGTGTCTAGGTAAAGGAACTTGCTGTGTACTGAGGTGCCAAGATCCCACTGAATCTTGGAGAATATAGTGAAACTCTCAGAGACGCTCTGAGGACTGGACAAGTCTATGATCAACATACCCAAGTACGAAAGATTCTAAATATTCTTTTCTAAAGACTGGGAAGCAAAAGTCACTGCAATTGAGGAAGAAAAAGGAGAATCAATGTGATCAGTTGCTTCTCTATTCGGGAGCCTTTCTAAATATGAAAGTCAATTAAAGTTCAAACAAGAACTAGATGATATTGGTGACAAGAAGAAAAGAGGTCTAGCACTGAAAGAAAAAAGAAGAAGAACAAGATGGAGATGAAGAGCTTGACGATGATGAAATGGGCCTAATCATAAAATGATTCAGAAAGTTTTCCAAGAAAGGCCAAGTATTCAAAAACTTTCAGAAAGGAGGAACATGTAATAAAGAACACATCATTTGCTATGAATATGGAAAGCCAGGACATTTCAAATTAGAATGTCAAGAACTGATTTAGAAGAATAAATAAAAGAGAAAAGGAAAATTGTACAACAAGAAGAAAGCCTTTATATCTATGATATGGGGAGATAGCTCTTCTGACGAAGAAAGCGATGAAAAGGAAGTAGCCAATATCTATCTAGTTGCTCAAGAAGAAATAGAAGAAGAGGTAATTGATTTTGATACTACCTATGATGAATTACTTTCTGAATATAATGCTTTACATTCTGAATTTATCAAATTAGTTAAAGAACTATTTGTTTTCAAAAAGAAAAACAAAGGTCTTGAAATAAAACTTAAAGAGAATTTTGAAAAGGATTGTTAAAATTCTACCTCTTTGAAAACGAAAAACACTGATCTTACTAAAACTCTTGAAAAATTCACTAAAGGAAGTGAGATGCTAAATGTAAGTTTAAAAGCCTAACGATTTGTGAATGACCGCTCTAGAATTGGATATGATCCAAAATCAGATAGAAGGAAAGGAAGAAAAAAAGCTGGAGGTAAATCATACTTGAACTATTTTCACCATTCTATGCATACATCAAATCATTTTGCATACTGTAATTATTGTAATAGAAAAGTTCATTATACTTCATCATGCATTCATAAGAAGAAATGAAAGATAGGAACCTACAAATGGGTACCTAAAGGTTCATATGTTCAAAAAATCTTTTGTACTAACCCAAAAGGACCCAAAAAGATGTGGGTACGTAAGACTTAATTATATTTGATTGCAGATATGTCTTAAAGTATCCAAAAGCAACAAATGGTACATAGACAGTGGATGCTCGAGACATATGACCGGTGATTTTTAAAGTTTTACCACATTACAACCTAAGGAAGGTGGAAAGGTAAAATTTGGAGAAAATCAATCCGGAAAGATAATAGGAATTGGTGAAATCAAAAATGACTAAGGAATACAAGTCAAATATGTATATTACATTGAAGGCTTGTGTCATAATTTGCTGAGCGTGAGTCAAAGTACAGATCAAGACAACTGGGTAATATTTGATTCAAAGAAATGTCTAATTGTCAACAAGAAAGATTTACAACTTGATAAGACAAATCTCAAAGCAAAGCTCAGAGCAAAAAGAGAACGTAACTGCTATACTCTTGATATCAGTAAAAATGACTTTGAAAATTGTTTTCTAAGTAATGCCGATGAAAGTTGGTAATGGCATAATAGGCTAGCTCATGTCAACATGCACCAACTAGGCAAGTTAATTAAAAAGGATTTAGTGATTGGATTACCCAAAGTAAATTTCAAAAATGATTTGAATTGTGATGCATGTCAAAAGGGAAAACAAACTAAATCTTCTTTCAAATTGAAAAATGAGATATCAACCAATAGACCACTTCAATTATTACACATGGATTTTTGTTGAACCAGTAAGAGTTAAGAGTCTTGGTGGCAACTTATATTCATTGGTCATTGTTGATGATTTCTCTATATTTACATGGACCATTTTTCTATCATCAAAGGATGAAACCTTTGGAGAATTTATTCTTTTTGTCAAGAAAGTGCAAAATGAGAAAGTTATGTCCATTGCAGGTATTAGGACAGATTATGGCGGAGAATTTGAAAATCAAGCCTTTGAAGAATATTGTGATAATAAGGCATAGATCACAATTTCTCTGCACTAAGGACACCTCAACAAAATGGAGTCATGGAATGTAAGAATAAAGTGCTTAATGAAATGGCTAGAGCAATATTGAATGAAAAGAATGTGTCTCAAACTTTCTGGGCCATTGCAATGAGCACAACATGCTATATTTAAAATAGAGTCTATATTAGAACAAAACTTGGAAAGACACCATACGAGCAATACAAAGGAAGGAACCCGAACCATGCTCATTTACACATCTTCGGGTGTAAGTGTTTCATTCATAATAACGGTAAAGATAACTTAGGAAAATTTGATTCTAGAACAGATGAAGGAATTTTCCTAGGCTTTTCTAACCGAAGTAAAGCATAAAGAATCTTCAATAAAAGAACATGTGTTGTAGAAGAATCAATTCATGTTGTATTTGATGAATTTAAATCCTCTGACAAAACCATTGATGATGAGAAGGAAGTTGTTTTAAATTAAGAAAATGGTCAATCTATTTCTAAATCTCTTATTCCAGATATTGATGAAACCAAGGAAGAAGATCAGTCACTAGGACAGCCTAGAGCTTGGAAATTCAATAAAAGTCATCCCCTACATCAAGTCATAGGAGATGTGAATCAAGGAGTCAAAACTAGAAATAGAATCTTTAATGAAGTTAATTTCTCTACTTTTATTTCTGAGATTGAACCTTCTAACACAAACGAAGGCCTATCAGACAATGATTGGTTTATAGCAATGCAAGAAGAACTAAACCAATTTGGAAGAAATCAAGTTTGGGAGTTGGTACCCTATCTAAGGATCATCCGATCATTGGCACTAAATGGGTATTCAAGAACAAACTTGATGAATCCGAAATCATTATCAGAAACAAGGGCCAAAGGCTATAATCAGGAAGAAGGAATTGACTATGAGGAAACGTATGCTCCAATTGCTATATTGGAAGCTATACAAGTACTCTTAGCCTTTGTATGCATCAAAGGATTCAAACTATATCAAGTGGATGTAAAGAGTGAATTTCTAAATGGCTACATCATGGAAGAAGTATATGTAGATCAACCTCCAGGTTTCGAAGATGTAACCAAACCTGACCATGTTTTTAAACTTAAAAAGGCTTTATATAGTTTAAAATAAGCTCCTAGAGCATGAAACGAAAGGCTCAGTAAATTTCTTATTGATCAAGGTTTTGTACGAGGAAAAGTTGATACAACACTTTTTACAAAACTAAAACGTGATGATATCATATATGTTGATGATATAGTTTTTGGTGTACTAATGAAACCATGTGGAAAGAATTTTCTGAGATAATGCAGGGGGAATTTGAGATGTCAATAATGGGAGAATTGAATTTCTTTCTTGATTTACAAATCAAATAAAGAAAGAATGGAATTTTCATATCTTAAATGAAGTATTTGAAAGAGCTATTGAAGAAGTATGGATTGGATGAAGCAAAAGGAATGGACACTCCTATGAGCTCAACTATGTTGCTTGATACTGATGTCAAGGGAAAAGATTACAACATTCAAAATACAGAAGAATGATTGGATCATTACTCTATCTCACTGCAAGCAGGCCTGAAATTCAATTCAGTGTGGGTATGTGTGCAAGATATCAATCAGCACCAAAAGAGTCACATGCTGAAACCATCAAACCTATCTTTCGATATCTTCCTGACACAGCAGAATTAGGTCTCTGGTATCCCAAAGGAAGAAGTAAATATCTAGTTGCATACTTAGACTTTGATTATAGAAGATACAAGACAGACAGAAAGAGTACAAGTGGACAAAGTCAGTTTCTTGGAGGCTCACTTGTGTCATGGTTCTACAAGAAACAAAATACAGTGTCTCTTTCGTCAACGGAAGCTAAGTATGTTGCAGCATCAAGTTGTTGTGCACAAGTATTATGGCTAAAGCAACAACTCTAGGATCTTGGTATTTATTTGAAGGAGATACCAATATACTGTGACAACACTAGCACGATAAGCTTGGCAAAGAATCCTGTTCAATATTCTAGAACCAAGTATATTGATGTTAGACATCACTTCATCAGAGATCATGTCAAAAAGAAAGATGTCAAAGTGATATTCATTCCAACTCATCTTCAACTAGTTGATATCTTCACAAAACCTCTTGCAAAAGATCAATTTTTGTATATTAGAAGAGAATTGGGAATGGTAAATCCCAATAAATTGTAAGTGTTTACAAAATGTTAGATAATATTTATTGATGTTTTGATGATTACTAACTTAAGCATCAGAGTCTCTAGCAATTTGTTTTGTAGGATCATGAGAAGCAGAGGTTAATAGAGGACAACATTACTAGAGGGACAACTTCAAGTAGCCATCATTACTGGAGTGACACCTTGAAGTAATTGAATGGATACTCGAGTAGCCACTCGAGTAATGACCTGAAAATTACGACAGTGGAGCATTGATTCAAAATAAATTCAAAAGAAATGGCACAATGGTTGGAAATGAATAGTCAAAAGGTGAAGAAACATATTACCCAAGGGAGTCCTCGAGTCAACTTCAAAGGTTACTCGAGTAAGGCCTCGAGTGAACTAGGGTGCAAATCACAAATTTGCTGAGTTTCAGCTCAAATTTTTCCTAAAGAGCCATCAAATGATCGAGGAACATACATGGGTAATTACAATATTATTCATGCCAGGTACGCACTTGAAATTACTGCATTTTGAAATTTCTGGTATGATTACTCGAGTGAAGCTGATGATCACTTGAGTAAGCCCTCGAGTGATGTCAGGCCTTAGGTCTATTTAAGTCGTTACTCGATCATTTCTCACAAAATCGCCTCGAGTGATTCTCCTAGTGCTCTCACAAAAACTTTTTACAATCATTTTCTCTTCTCATAACTGTCAGAACCCATTGATTTTTGCTTACAAAAACCTCTTAGATTACACTGAATCTTCTGCCTAAATCTCACGACTCTCGGCCTCTATTTTCCAAAAAAACCTTGTCTATCTTAAATCACAATGGTGAGGATAAAATCTCCCAATCTTAGCACTCCTTCTGAGTCCTCTGAATCATATCAACCCTCTGATTCACTTTCATCTCCACCTACCAAGAAACAAAAGCTTTCTCCTAAACCTAAAGGCAAAGTTAAACCATAAACCAAGCTAAAGGTAAAAGGGGTTGTGATTAAGGAGCCCATTGCCACAAGAGCTCAATCAAAGAAGAGCATATCCACTGGAAGAGCCAAAGGAACAAAGGCACCATCCCCTCCTCCTTCTAATTTATCTAACACACCCACATTTTCTCCAAAACCTCTGGAAAAGCCAAAGATTGATGAGAAGATTACCAGAGTCATGGTAGGCATGTTTGAAGAAGCTTTTCAGTCTAAGGGAGTAAAGAAAGGGCAATCTTCAAAGAAACCAGAAGAAAGGGATAAAGAAATCACATTCCCTCCTCAGGGATTCAATGTGAGCAAACTTGAGGAATCTCAGAAGTACCTGAGTCACATTGCAAGAAGAAATATATGCAAGATGCACTACATTGACTACAAGGTTCTTCAAGAGATATTGAAATTTGACTTGAGTCCCTATCATGATTCTTATATGCCCTAGCTATTTGTTAAACTCCCATTTTGCCCCAAAGTTGTGAGGCATTTTTACTGCAACCTTGAACCTATAAATGATCCTATTAGGAAATATGTGGAAGAAGAAATGACTTCTAAGGTTAGAGGATAGAGAATCCTAATCTCACCCTCCAAAAGCAATACCTGGTTAGGAATAGAGGACCCTCCTAATGATGATTATCCTAATTAAGATTCAAACTAGATATTCTTTATTCTAAGACCTGGTGAGATAGTGGGACCTCTAAATTTCAATCTGAGTGATATGATTGATTTTCATAGAGTCTTATGGTATATCTATTCTAGAGCCATAGTGAACAAATCCAACAACTACACATATTTCATTGAGAGGGATTTTAGAAAATTTGCCTCATTGATTCTCAAAGAACAAAAAAACTTGGGAGAATATATCTTTGCTCAAATCAAGAGATATAGGTATGAAGGAAAACCTACTACTCCAATGCCTCACCCTCAACTTATTTCTTTATTCCTAAAAAAGAATAAGGTTTAGTACTTGGAGAGTAAGGATCCAATTGAGAGGATAACACCAGTTGGGAGAAATCAAATTGGAAAGTTGAACATTGAGATTCCTCTGAAGACTCCTCTAGAAGCAAGTCCCAAGAAGAAGAAGAAGACTGAAACTTAAACTAGTAGAATGGATTACACACAGTCTTTTGCTCCAGCCAACATATCTTCTCCTTCTTTCTTTGGTGCCGCAATGCAAACATTCATGGAGAATATTCTGAAGGGTTTCCATATCGACATTGCCAATACGAATGCAAAGTTGGTAACCCATATAAATGAGAAGATAAGACAACTTGTGGAGAGAATGGACAAGAGGCATGAAGAGTTGTTAGCTGAACAATGTGCCCAGGGTGAGCTTCTGAGATCAATTGTTGCCAGACTTGGTGCTATGGCATTTGGCTCCCCTATTCCTGGTCCTTTTGTTACTCCTGAACCAGTACTAGTCTCTGACCCTATACCTTCCAAGCCTAGTCCTCCTGATCCTATACCTACTGAGCATACACCCTCAGAGCTTGAACCTAGTAATATTCTATTCTCTATGCCTGACCCTGACACATCTGAGCCAATCCACATCACCACTGATGATCTAGCTTAGCCTCTTTAGCCAGAGCCCATATCTACTCCTATTGCCTCACCTGCACGCACTGAGGAGGTGCTTGTGTCTTCACCTGTTGCTATAGAGGAAGTAGAAATTACTTCTCTGGTTCCTTACCCATCATCTCCAGTAAATCCTCTAGAGGATCTTCAGACACCCCTAGTGAACCTTCCTGACCCTGAACCATCATCTTCAGATTCTTCCAGTTCAGGTGGTTCACATAATTCATTGGCATTTCCTGTCACTCCTATCTTAGCAACCAAGCCATCCACTCCTTCTCATGATTGATTCCACCTTTGTGATGAAGACAAAAAGGGGTAGAAGAACCTGAGTGATTTTGTGATTAATGGATGAGTTAATACATAGGGGATACGGGTGTATAGGGCTTTAGTGAGCTTTTAACTTTGAAATTTTATGTAATCAATTCTTCTTTATGAAATTTATTTCTTTATGCCATTAAAGTTAAATTTTATTGAAGTTATATTGCATTGTGGGACTAATGAGTTTTCGATTGTGTATGCAAGGTGAACAAGTAAATAAGAACCAAAACTTTGAAAAGATCTTTACTAAACTATTTCAAAAGAGTTTTCAAGTTTAAATTGAACAAAAGATTTCATATGAAAAGTTTTCAAGATGCATTTGATTGAGAACTCAATTTTAAAAACTTTGTTCAAAACCACCAAGTTTTGTCATCATCAAAAAATGGGAGAATGTTAGATCCCATATATTTTGATGAAAACAAAGATTAGACTAATGATAAAAAAAGGATATGATAACAAACAAATGAATTTGAAAAAAGTAAATAAATGGCAGACAAAAGCTTTACTTGAAGTAAGCACTGGAGTAATGAAGAAGATCTAAGAGACAGAGCAAAGGAAGAACATCACTGGCATATTCTTTGAAGGTTTACTCTAGTGAGCACTTGAGTAAGGAACACTGTTACTCGAGTGAGCACTCGAGTAATGTTGGAGAAAATGTTTCAGAGAGGCACTGCCAAAATTTAGAAGAAGTTACTCGAGGGGCCACTCGAGTAATCTGCAAATCTATATAGACTATTACTCGAGTAGCCACTTGAATAACAATATGAGCATAAGGCATTACTCGAGTAGCCACTCTAGTAACCAGAGCAAATATCTTCCAGTAGCTCTCGGCCAAGAAATGCAACAATTTACTTGAGTAGCCACTCGAGTAACTAAGTGAGAGAAAGGCATTACTCGACGGAGCAGTCGAGTAATCTGTAGAGTTATTTAAAGCATTACTCGATGGGGTACTAGAGTAATCGGGTAAGCATATAATAGGTACTCTTGGCCAAGAATTTGATGCTATTACTTGGGGGAGTAATCAAGTAATCTGCAAACTTATTTGAAATTTACTCGAGGGCTCACTCGAGTTACTTGTGAAGAAAGACATGGTCACTCAAGTAATTTGGTATTTCCAAGGTTTATGATGTATCTTACTCCATGTCTTACCCGAGTAATATTTTATGAAAAATGTTGAATTACTCTCTGCCATATTTTTAATAGGTTTACCTGAGGGACTACTTGAGAGAAGAATTCATTACACTTCTTAGATTCCTCGAGTTTGAGTATTGAAGTCCTTAAGAGGAATGGTGTCATCTACTTCCTCAACTTCTCCCTTTGAAGTCTGTGGATGAAACTTGGTGGATTTTGAGGAAGTTCCCTGCTTGGCTCCCTTATACTAAAAAGCTTCATCTAACATGGTTGCAATAGCCTTGGCAAGCTCGTCATACTTTGATACTTTTGATCCTTTCTCTGACCAACTTGGAGTGTCATAAGAATTCGTAGAAGAAGGAGTCGAAGGGGCTGATTTCTTTTCTCTTCCTTATAGCGTAGTCTTAGCTTCGCTTTAGTGGTCCTAGGCTTTTTAATTTCAATCCCTTTAGCCTTCGATTTAGGTTTCGGAGTAGTCTTTTATTTCTTCGGTGGTGGAAGAGAAGGAGGAGATTCAGATGACTCAGTAGGTTTAGATGATTTTGATGGCTTAAGAGACTCAGAAGGCTCAAAAGGAATGATTTGTGGTACCTTAGTCCTTACCATTGTGAGATTGTGGTGAAAAAGGGAATTTCCTTCTTTATTGGTATCGATTGTCGATAGTTTAGTGTGGAAAAATGTAAGTGACTTAAGACATTTTTGGGAGCATAAATCACTGGGTTTTGATCGGTTTTGAGTGGGTAAGGTTTTGTGAAAAAATTTTGGTAGAGGTCAAAGAGAATCACTAGGAGTAAAGTGGAGAGAAATGGCCTAGTACCGATAGATATAGACCTTATGCCTGACATCACTCGAGTAGTTACTTTAATGATCCTGAGGCATCACTAGAGTAGTAACTTGAGTGATCATGCCAGAAAAAAATGAAATTAATGCATTTTAAATGTGTACCTGGTATGAGTAATATTGTAATTACCTATGTATATTCCTTTTTGTGATTTGATGGCACTGGAAGATAGATTTGAGTTGAAACTTATTAAATTGCAATATGTACTGATGATTACTCGAGTGCTCATTGGAGTGATTCTGAGACATCACTCGAGTTATCAGTCTCCTTAATTTCTGACTATTCATTTCCAACTGTTATGCCGTTTCATTTTAAATTTATTTGAATTGATTGCTCACTGCCTTAATTTTCAGGCATCACCCAAGTGGGCACTCGAGTGATGCTGATTATCACTTCCAGTTATCACTTGAGTGATCTAGTACTCTGTTAACCTCTAATTTACTTACCATATAATAGAGAATCAAAGTACTACAAAAATAAATTACTAGATACTCTGATGCTTGAGTTAGTAATCATCAAAACATGATCAAATTACATTTTCTAACATAAAACAACTTACAATTTGTTAGGATTTACCATTTCTAATTCTCTTCTTATAAATAGGAATTGATCTTTTGTGAGGGGTTTCATGAAAATATTAGCTAGTTGAAGATGAGTTGGAATGAATATCACTTTGACATCCTTCTTTTGAACATCATCCTTGATGAAATGATATCTAACATTGATATGCTTATTCTGGAGTGTTGGACCAGATTCTTTGCTAAGCTTAGCATGCTGGTGTTGTTATAGTAGATGGGTATCTCTTTGAAATGTATACCAAGGTCTTATAGTTGTTGCTTCAGCCATAATACTTGTGCACAACAACTTGATGCTATGACATACTCATCTTCCATTGATGAAAGAGACATTATGTTTTGTTTCTTGCTGAACCATGACACAAGTAAGCCTCCAAGATACTGGCGTTGTGCACTGGTACTCTTTCTATCAGTCTATAGCCTACATGATCAGAGTCTGAGCATACAACCAGATATTTATTTCCTCTTTTAGGATACTAGAGACCTAATTCTACTGTGTTGAAGAGATATCTAAAGATTCGTTTGCCAATTTCAGCATGTGATTCCTCAGGTCTGCTTGCAATGAAATAGAATAATTATCCAATCATTCCTCTATATTTTGTGATGTTATAGTCTTTTCCCTTGACATTGTCATCAAGCAACATAGTTGAGCTCATAGGCGTGTCTACTCCTTTTGCTTCATCCATCCCGTATTTCTTTAATAGTTCCTTTAAATATTTCATTTGAGATAAGAAAAATCATTCTTTCTTTGTTTGATCTGCAAGCCAAGAAAGAAGTTCAATTCTCCCATCATTGATATCTCAAACTCCTCCTGCATTATCTCAGAAAATTCTTTGAGGAATTTAGATTAGCCTTAGGGAAGGGATCTTAATTGGATCATAAGATTAAGTAATGTGAGATTAGAATTTATTCTAATTTATCAATATGATAGGAATATACCTATTGAACCTATATAATCCTATTATAATGAATTTGGACATTTATTGCCTCTTGAGTAAATTAATTAGGAATAACAATTTTAACTGAGAGAGGAGTATGAGTAATTGGAAGATCCTTATAATTATTTAAACTCTAGATTAAGAAATTAACATTAAGTACTTTTAATTGGGTAAATACATGCTCTAAGACTTGAAAAGGGATTAGCCATTCTAAGTTTTTTTTCTCCATTAAAATCTTAAAAAAACATTAAATTTAGTACTTTTGCTTTTGTTTAAATTGATTTTTAAATTCATTTCTTTTTTGATTTTCTTAACTTAAATTAAAATGAAAATTTTAATACCTAATTATCAATTACATAAATTCATAACGGCAGGAATTCTCAACTTAACAGAAGATTATCATCTTGGAATAAAATCCAAGAGATAGCAGTTTGTTCAGAGATTTTCCAAGAAATCTCCAGTAGTAATATTCAATTCATTCAACATTTTCACCGTGCAAGGCTTACTCCTATTTACTATTTACTATGGCATACATGGGAGTATGAGAAAGAAGAACATACCAAGCACTTGTACTCTCCTAAACACCTAACAACTAACTATTCCTAAACTATCAAGGCTTCCGTTTTATTCATGGTTTCATCCACGTCAGCACCTCCCTCCCTGTTCCTTCGTGCTCCATAATTGACAGTGTTAAAGTAAGTGCATGGAAACAAAGTCCTAATGATTCTAGTTTTTGAAGTCCAAATCCCCCAGTTCCGTTGTTTCTTTAATTTTTTGAATGTAAAACTGCACACTAATCCCAAAAGATCACAAAATGCTCATTGCATAAAAAGATTTAATTCTATATTGAGCAGATTTTGCTAAAGCATCTGCATAAAACAAACTTAAAAACCGCAGTTGGATTTTCCAGGAAAATCAATGCCTTATTAGTGCTGTAATTCAGATTCCTCCTTATGGGCACATCAAGGATATCAACATTTTGATTAACAGAGTTCTGATTCAACTTTGCTCAACTGTGATTTGGTTAAATAATTATAACGTTTCCTCAAGAACTGAAAGCAGAAAGACATAATGCAGAGAGTCTCAGTTTATACAGAAACTAAGAAAATACGGTAGCCATAAAAGAACTCATTGTGTTTCATACCGAACTTCTTCTACAAGCATCTCTCTCTTCTGCTTTTGAGTTTGCAATTTCTTCTTCTTTGAAACAAACTCATCTCACATCGTTGCAACTGATAATGAGTTTGAACTCCTAATCTAAAATCAACGCGAACTCCAGAACATAAAACCCCAACCAAACCTAAAGATAATCTTCCCTTCAAGCCTTCAAATATTTATAGATAAAAGTTAAAAAAAAAACTGTTCTAAAAACTATAATGGAGTAAAAGAAAAGGTACAAAACGAAGATTTTCTTTCAGAACCCTTCAACTCAGCCATGCAAAACAATTTCAAGCACAGAAGGAACAATTTACTTCCCTCCTAATTATTTTGCTTAAGGGTCTATTTGGTGTGAGGGATTTGGAAGGGAAGGGAGAGGAGGGAAAATTTTTATGAGTTGAATTTTAAAAGATTGAAGAAGTGGGGTAATAAAATTTTAATAAAGAGAATATATAAGATAAAAGAGTAAGAAAAATTAATTAAAAATTTTTAATCCTGCTTCTCTAATTTTTTTAAATTCAACTCAAAAAAATTTTCCTTCCGCCCATTTTCCCTCCCCTCCCCTCAGACCAAACAAACCCTAAGTGGCATCAGTTTGGGATGAAAAATGACAACTTTTGGGATTAAAAGGCATAATACAAGTGGCAACACAAACACAGAATAGAATACATATTATTAAAACCGAAAGTATAATTAAGCAGAATGTGAAGGAGATGTTGGATCGGTTGACAAATTTGTAGGAAGGATCCAGTCTGTTAAAGTACATAGTTCTTCGTAAAAGATAGAAACCAATAACCAATAACCAGCTAACAATTGATGTAGGGAAAGACAAATTTCTTTTGCCAGCTCCTACTCAATGGGGTTTCAGCGAGGTCTAGCTTTCAGATATGTGATTGTAAGATTCTCAATTGCACTACGCATCAATTGACAAGTGTTGTAGCGGTTGATTCTGTAGTGGTTATTGTGACGTTCTTTGTAGTGGTTGTTACATTTGTAGCTATTTAAGTTGATATAACCGCTACAAATATTGTTCTAAACTTTTTTAAACAAAATATACATTAAGGTTATAAGAACAAATGCATAGTTTGTGTAATCGTTCTTTATCACTATCCCCACAAAAATTGTGTGAAGAAATTGTTAGTGTGGTATTATTTTATACAAAAATTAAATTTAAATGATGTGAACTTAATAAAATGTACCAAACTATCGGTAAATTGTCATCGCCTTCAGGGAAGAAGTTTTTGAAATTGGCTAGCTGAAATGGCTTACTCTTGTAGGCGATGTTATCACCATCACCCGTGCTGTAAAGGTCTCGAGGTTTTAAATGAACCATCATGTACCAATCCTTGTTCCTCTCGTCCTCGACATAATAAACCTGGTGTGCCTCTAAAGCAAGAATATATGGCTCATCATCTTCAAAATGACAAGTGTGAATTGGCTGGGAGAAATTTACCGATGTGATGCCTAAGCAATCAATTGTGAGTCCCCAGGAAGTAGTGGTATTTTCCTACTAACTCTTAAACAGCGTCACGGTGAAATGGCCTTGGTAATTTAGTTCGATCACATCAAGACGCATTCCATAGTAAGGGACGCCTCCGAATTGCATGTTTGCGTCACTACTACTGGTATTACTCCTTATCCCAAAGGTACCATAAACACCTGAATTTTGAGTTTGCAATCCTTGATTTCTTGAAACCATGCGAAACATGAAACCTTTGACATTGTACGCTGTAAACCTTTTTGCATGGTCAAGAGGGTCGATTGCTTGAGCTCTGAAATCTAATGAGTATGGGTTGTGGTCATTTAGTATTATGCACGCAAACCAGCTTGGGAGCTCTCTATGGACCTTTTTGTCAACTTCGAAGGATGTTTGTGTATGAATCCTGAGTTAACGCTTCACATGACTTTTGAATTCCCTACAATTAATCATGGGAAGGCGATCATTAAATGTAAGTACAAAATGTTATGAAAAATATAGAATAAAATATGAGTGTGCAACTCTTGCTGAAGGAAGGGTTCAACTTGAGTGTAATTAATTAAGACATGTCTATGTGCTTGCAACTTCTTAGTTGTCGTTTGTTTGAAGTTCTCAGTTTCTCCAACTGGTTTACCAACATGAGGGATTAACAACTCTCCTAATTTTGGATTAGATTTAGGACATTCGTCTACATAAGGCGGTTGGTTGAAAGCCATCTCAATGTCATCAAAGTACCTTAAAAAAAATATACGACCTCATCCCCGATATAACCTTCAGCTATAGTTTAACCCCCTTCGGAATTATGATTCAAAATATGTAATTAAGATGAAATAGAGATCAATAATAATCAAAACTCATTTAACATCCCATCCTTACGGAAGGGTTTTCACAAATTCTTTCAAAATTTCTACCTTACCCTGGTCTCAAATTTCACAATTTGAATATAATTACCCTGTGCAATTAAATCGCATTTATATATATCAGAGGGTATAAAAAAATCCCGGCAACCCCTGGGTTTCATTCAAAATGGATAACCAACAACCAAAATCATATATCTCCAAGGAGTCCTAACCGTTCTTGGTTGTCCGCTTCCCTGTGGAACCACCTACCCTGTCTATAGGTTGAAGAATGGAAAGAATGAGATTCAAAAGAATCCCAATAGTAACAAATCACTCATACAACATGCAATCACAGAGCATGCAATGACATCATCAAGCAACATCATAGCATAACACAGCACACAGGCTACCACATATGCACACAATCACATATTCTCATCCCCCGTATTAAACCACCCTGAAGGCACGATTCTCCCACCGTCAACATCGATGGGCCATAGGTGAAGAATTCACAAATAACCTTTCGGCTTTCAAATTGTCCATCCCCCGGATTCCACTGCCCTAAAGGTACTATCCTCCCACTTTCAACACCGATGGGCCGCAGGTGATAGACTCACAAATAATGATCAATCATACATACCATGTATAACATATAGTATAAGAGAAAGAGTCACTACCTGATTCTTTCCAAACGTGCTCTAGCACAGGTTGATCATGATTAGGGCAAATGTCAAACCTTATAGATCAAAATCAAGAACAACGGATTTATTCTTTACTCCAAATTCTTACTTTCATCACACTTAAAGTCGGTTATCATTTGGACTCTTTAGGTGGCTATTAGAAGCCCTAAACATATGCCTAAAAGGTTAGGAAAGATCATACTAAAAACCACCTTTCAAAAGTGAAAAATACTGATTTTTGGGGGTTGGCCGCTACCAAAAATAAGTCAGAAACATTTGGGCCGCGGCCCATAATCGGTTGGCCACGGCCAAGAAAATCCTGTTTCTTAGCTGAACTTCCAAAAATCATAACTAATTCTAGAAAAATCGAAATGAGGTGATTCAAAAGCCAAATGAAAGATATTTAAGTCATTAAATTCTATTGATATATAAATGGATACTTCCAAAAAAAAGAGAGAGATTTTCTCTTAAGGATCCATATCTCCATAAGTTACTTCCAAGAGAACAATAGGTAGGAGTCGTGAATCAAAGCAATGGGTTGAAAACTTGTAACAGGAAAGGAACCTTCAATCAGAGAAATACTAGGTTTTTCAAACAAACATAACTTCACAAAAGTAATTTAATGTCATCTTGGATGCTTTATTACATCGTGATCTCTCAAAGGCAACCCAATCAGCTGGGTTAAACACTGCAAGTAACAAAATACACTACTACAAAAAGTTCTTTTAACAACACTAATTAACATCTATATTTAAAAAGGAAAAAGTTAAAAGGGAGGCGGTAGCATTTTTGAAATTTCAGCTTATCATTCAATAACTGTTTGTAGAAAACAATCATTGAAAGTTTAACTTTCAACGACTATTTTTAATAATCAGTCATTGAAACTTTCAAAGAATATTTTTTTATAACTAGTCGTTGAAAGTTAGACACGCGCCTCTAGTCCTCTCTCGCGCCTCCCCCTCTTTCTCCTTCAGTCTCTCTTACGCCTCCGCCTTTTTTTCCTTCTCTGATGTGCAAGCACATCGTGTGGCCCCTTCTCCGACCCCAGTTGAACCTCTGGCTATTGGAAATTGTGCCTAAGGGCCAATCATTGTACTTTGATCATTATTATTTTAATGAAATTTCTCCATTCTGTTATCATATTATTTGCATGTTAACTTTGATAATTGTATCCTTGGATAATTCATAAAGATTGTCCTAAAATGTCCTTGGTCGGTCATCTATGCGGTAGCAGAGATGAAACAAGATCAGTATAACTTTGATAAGATATGGAGATACGAATCAAAGTCTTAGGCACTTGTAAGAGTACATGGTGTTGGACCGACCCACTATGAGAAAGCTACATGGATCAAGTCATAAGCTTTTCTCATGTATAACCACATCACAATGCCCTTAGAAGTGAGGCTATCATGGATTCCTATATGAGGGATGCTAAGCTTTGAACTAGTCAAAAGTCACTTTTGACCGGGTGATGATAAAGGCTACGATCGGGCTTAGTGGTTTTTCATGCAGAGGAATATGAATGATCAAGATGGAATTTGTCCCTCACATTAATAGAGAGATATTACTGGGCCCCTCGATGAGTGAGTCTGAGAAATGTATGGCCATACTATGATGAAAGGAGTTTCTGTCTCTGTTATCAACTACTCAGGAATCGAGAAAGTAATCGTCAGGAACAAGAGGATGACATTATCCATGCCTTATCCTTGATCGATATATAATGTGACAAAAGGGACGTGATATGGTTGTATGACAGGTTGCATCGTGATAACGATCCTCATATGAATTGGGTAGTCATAATGTCTTGCTAGAGGCCGCTTGCGACTTTTGGGTTAGTATAGTTATTGGCTTACTGCCAACTTCATATCGGCCTATAGGGTCATACACAAGAATGGCCCAACACGAGATAATGTTAATTTAGGGTGGATGAATTTTATATTTATATATATATATAATATAAAATTCATTAATAATATTATATAGATATATATTCGAAATAAATATATCTTATATATATGTGTGTGTGTGTGTGTGTGTGTATTATATGATATGATTATATTTAATAATATTATATAGATATATATATTTTCGAAATATATATCTTATATATATATGTATATATATATTATATGATATTATTATATTTTTTTAGTTTTAAATTGAATTTATTAAGATATATTAAATTTAATAACTAACATGATAGAGATATAGTATCTCAAATTTAATTTATGAAGATAAATTAAATCTAATGGCTTTTTATTTGGATTAAATAAATAGGTTAAATTAAAACTGTTGGACAGATTTAATTTAAAATGAATTTATTTAATTAGCTCATTAAGATAATTAATTGTTAATTAATTTTGAAATTAATGATGATTAATTTTGAAATTTGAAAATAACCCTCATAGGTTATATACTTGATAGAGCAGATATATTCATATTCACATGAGAATTGAGAGCCGCAAATGAAACCCTGGGAGACATTAGAGTCGCTAGCACGCAGTCTCGGTTGGAGAGCATTCGTGTGGATACCGGTAGAGGGAGCGGACCTGAAGTGTTGGCTCCTAGAGATCGTGAAAACTCTGAATCATCAAAAAGGTATGAATCCTTCCAACTTGGTTTAAACGCCGTGGATAGATCCTCGATTAGGATCGGTGAAAATTTTTAAAATTCTTCTGTTGTGCCTATCAATCCTAACATTGGCCTCTTCTCCGACCCTCATCGTCCTCTTCACTAAAGTTATCATAGCCCTAGCTATCGCCTCTCATCCTCTCTCATGCCTCTGCCTCTTTTGCAGGCGCGAATCAGTGCTTAAATTAAACAATGAAAGTTCTTCAATGGCCGTTGATCTCACTCGAGTCAATCAACTCTCATGGCATCCTGGGTATTTGCCCTTTCCCACTTTTGTTTCCTTCATTATTAGATTATAGGCTTGTCTGATTATACTTTGTTTCTAAACTGTGTCATTTAGAGCCTTTCTATACAAGGGATACTTGTTTGAGGAAGAATGTGACCATTTGATCCTTCTGGTTAGAGTCTTACTAAATTTTAAGTGTGATCTCATCTTTCTCTATTTATATCTTCTCAAGTGTCGGTACTTGGGACAAATATGCCTGTTTTGATTAAATTCAATGCTTAAACTTGAGGTATTAGGCGAAGAATAAGCTAGAAAAGTCTATGGTGGCAAACAATGAATTGGGCAGAAGTATAGAGAGTTTAGTTAGAACAAGCTCTAGAATGTCCTTGAATATGCCCAGGTATGGTTAATTATGGGTAATTATAGGTCCTCTTTTTTAAAGCCGAAGCTGGTTAAAGATATGTGCTTTTTTTTGTTCACGATGCAGGAGGTGGAGATTTGTTCTTGTAATTATGTTGTAGTAACAACAAGATATTTCATTTTCTAACTAAGAGAAAACTTTGATGTTGTTGTTGTAAATATAATATATGGTAGGAGAAATTAGTATGGTTTAGGAAAAGGAAAGATGGGTTCTAAGAATTTAGAGAAGATTTGCTTGTGGTTTTATTGGAAAGTTGGGTTCTCATAATTTGGAGAAGATTTACTTTTTAGATAAACAAATCAGTGACAAATAAAACATTTCAAGCATAATCTTAGCAAACTGCTATTAAACTTTTGCTGTTTTGTGGCAATGGGTGAATTGTTTATCTCCTGTATTTTGGTGGTTCTTTGTTTATTTTATTTTCATTAATATAAGTCCTATTACGGTTTGATAAAAAATTAGGCACAATGTCTGTAGAAGGTTTTGTTGCAAAGTAACTATGCTTCCCTGAACTTTGGGTTTTATTTTACAGGACTTATGAGATGAACGCATATTAAATATATTGAATTTTGATGTCTTACCTGAAAGGATGACATAGTTTCCCACATTAAAGAAAGACTTACTGCATGGACCTTCCTTCCGAAAGGTCGTTATCCAATACCTCATTTCAGCAATAATATTTTTATGGTTTACTTTCTCTTTATTTTAGTTTTATGTGGTTCCTATTTTGAAGTTGTAGGATTTCGGGCGTACCAGGAATCCGTTGACTCACTGGTATCCACAAGAGATCGGAGCACCGATTCAGACTCAAATCACGTTATACGACAGATTCACCATTGGAGAAGAGGACCCACGGAGAGAGGAGTTTTTGGAAGTTTTCTTGCGGTGTTGTTAACTTACTTCCACCAACTGAGAATAACCTCTTATAATACGTACAGGAGTTATTATGATTTGAAATTCAAATCATAAGGATAAAACTCCTTAATTGGACCCATACTTTTTCATAATTTTATAATAGCCCCAATTGTATTGGGCTTAGGCTTGATCCACCAAGGGTGGACCAGGTATATTCCAACATCTCCCACTCACACTTGATGGATCAAATGTTAAGGATCATATCTCTTTCTCTTCCATCCTTCTGTCATACTAGGTTCTCTATCGTAACCACGTGGGCATAACGTCTCCATTTGGGTGTCTTGTATTAGGAATCCTTTTCATAGAGACCAACACAAAACAACCCTATAGTGCAGCTTGGTCATATTAATATAATGCCCAATCTAATCCTATAGATTTTAACCTATATACACTTTCTTCATGCCCAATCTAATCCCTCTTGAGTCAAGCTAAAACTCAGATGGCCTTTCTCATATGCATAGTATCCACACTTATAAAATTACCTAAGTAACATCATAAGGGACTAGCCTCAGACATAAGCATAAGTATGCATATTCCAAGTAATCTTTCTCTCGCCCATATACCATTTCAATATGAATCAACCGCTTTCTTAACATAATGCCTTTAGATTGTATCGATCATGATCATAGGAAAAATGCTAACATAGTAGACGTCGAAACATATCTCCATCATATTGTCAAAGTCATAAGATATCATAAAATGGTAAACCTTTCCGAGACTCACACAACAATAAAGCAGGGATCTTTTCACTTGCTACCCATTTGCGGTTCTCTAGCACATGTACTATGAATCGCATGCAATGGTGTTACTCTTATACTATAAGAGCGTATGTCGTTTTAATCTTACCATTAACACTGTACAGACTAAAGTTTAGACACGCACAGTATTTAAACCAAAATTCTTGAGCTTTACTCACATGTTGTCAATTTGAAGGATTTGTTGTCTGGCTACAGGTATTATGGACGTGGGTTTCCATGATTCGATCCATATTTATAATTACAGATCTCATCCCGACTAAATGCACTACTAAGTCGAGGCAACATTTAGTTTTGTGTTTCTTCTCTACCATATAAGCTCTCTCACTACTTTACTGGTAAACACATATGTCTCATCTTTGCATACTCCTTCTGAGTATCAAAGGTGGTTGCTTATGTGAGAAAGCTAACCTCATCAACCTATACAATATACTAGATATTGTATACTTTCACATACACATGTAAAACCATAATGAAGTATCTATACTTCACTTCCTATGCATGCCAAAGGACTCATTATGCTCTTCATGTATTTCCTTGGCCACCTACTTAGTTAGGGGACTTTGCATAGGAATGTGTTGTTTAATAACAACTTTATGTGCTATAGCATTTCTAACAAGAATCACATCTTCGTGTTTAGTCTTGATATGATACTCAGGGTCTTTAATATAGGCAGTGGCTATAGTGTTTTTACAATACATTAACAATAGATTTAAAATTATCACTTTCAAATCATAGATGTTTTCCCAAACATCATCAGCCATATAGCCACATGTACTGACATATTACATTAAGATGCGCATGATCATTATACGCCCTAAAAAGTATCTAAGACCTTTTGTGAAGACATTCCATGTCTCTCACAATGGTTAGACTAGTACCAACATACAAGTCTTATCACAAAATAGATATCTGGTCTTGTACATATCACTGCATACTTAAGACTAACAACAGCGTTTCTATGGAAACCTTTTTCTATTTTCTATGTTGATTTAGTTCAGGGACAAAATCAAGACTCAAAAATCATTACTGAAGCCACTGGGGTATCTATGGATTTGCATTAACTCATATAGAAATTGCTCAAGAATCTCCTAATATAATTGTCATTGCAAATAGATTTCATCATCCTTATCACCACTTAAAGGTGTAGGTTTTACATCCTCTTCACGTATTACTAAATCTAAACAGTAAATTGTTGCCAGAATAAGTCTGATTAAAAATGCACAATAGGTAAGATAAAAGCCTTCCTATTATGCTCACCCCTTTGCAGTCAAATGAGTCTTGTAGTTTCTAATTCTTAACCATGATTCATTTTCAATGAATTATCACTTCCATTGCTTTCTTCCATTTTTGCCTTAGCAGGAATCTTGTACAAAACTCGACTATATCTTCTAGAGCAGCCATGAACTCCTTTCTCAATTACTCCTTCTTGTTGGAGCTTGGAGCTTCCCGCTTCTCATGTTTAAGTCTCTTTATTGACCCTTTTAAGCTCCCACTCACAAGGACAATTGAGAATCGCTAGCTGATTCTATACTGCCTTATCTATGTGTCTCATAAAAAGACATATAGTCATCATTTTGGCCCTTATTTGGAAATGATGTATAATAAATGTGGTAGCTTTTAGTTCTTTTCAGTCACATTTCTATCTTTTCACTTATGAAAAAATGAAGACATCACTCTAATAAGCTCCCACTTACAATCACAATGGGAATATGCAAATAACCCTTATGGTTTGCACTTTTATGGTCTGTGGAAAGTCAAATACAATTTGCACTTTGACCACAATTCATAGAGTGTATAAGTGACCACTTTAGGGGGCACATGTTAAGTTCAATACCACACATACTTAATGAAAACAATATACATACTAATCCACCAAAAGTGAACCTTAATACTCTCCCACTCACATTTGGTGGACTAGCATGAACCATCATAACCATGTCTCATAATGTTTCATTACACTTTTCAATAAACTCTATATAGTAGTGGAGTGCATTAGATAACTAGCTATCTAACTATCTTTCTTCTATCACAGAGTTCATTTGATCATTCACAACCTTGATTAGTTCATACATAGGATTTCAAAACTTCTATTGATTCAATTGATTTTGCCACATATCAATTTACAGTCCAAAATACTTAAACTTCATACTTACGTGGAATTAAACATATACGATTATATTGTGAATAATCCTCAACAAGAATAATAAAATGTTCAGCTTTGTGCCTTGCCCTCGTACTCAGTACCAAATTTATCATAGTGAAATAATTGCAATAGAAATATGGTCATTTTCCCTTTACTATAAATCTTTTTGTGTTGCTTTACTAGCTAGACTATCACAATAACATTTGCACATTGGAAACTAAACTTAGTAATCCTCATTATGCTAATTTTGGTTGTAATTCTCATGTCCTTGTCTAGCATCACACATAATCAAGTCAATACTTGAATCACAAAAGACCGTAAAGCAACTAAGGATAAAGATTCACCAACAATACTCAACTTAAAGAAATCTCAGATAAGGAAAACTGAATCAGAACTATATACATGCCATAAATTCATGAAAGTTTAAATCAGTTGAAACCTTAATCTTGACGGCATGAGAAAATAACTCAATCTCATTTGAACCAATGCATGAAGTACATCACAGAGAATTAATGTCGTTCCACTACATAAAGTAGACTTGTAGTGCTTATACCTTTTACTTTAATCCTTATATCGCCACCAACGCTAAGCTTCTGGCTTAGATTTGACAATAGAGAATGTTCTGTAAAGAATTTCAATCCCTATCATCATGATTTATGGAGCTTGTGTCCTTTTTATGTTCAACTTATTTGGAACAATTCTCTACAAAATAGACGTTTCTTTAGCAGGAAAAGCATTTAACCTTACTTAGGTTAGCCTTCTACTGGGAGAAATTCTTACCTTCTTTAAACTTAGGGTCGTCCTTCTATCTCTTTTCTAGAATCTCTTACCCTTCCCTAATATTGGGTTTAGAGTGTAGAGGACTTGGCCTCCCCTATTGGGTAAGCTTGTCCAGAGGACTTGCAAACCTCTAGACATTCATTTCCAAACCCCAAGTACTTCAACACATCATTGAAAGTAATAATATTTTTTATGGGTCATACTGACTTTCATGTGCTCCCACCTAGAAAGGAACGTCTTGATAAACAAACTGAACTTATTCGTTAAACAATACATGTTTAGTTTCTCTCAGTTTCCTTGTTGAGTTGGTTATCTCGTGTAGATATTGTCTCTTAAGAGGTAATTGAAATACCTCAAGAGATTATCTTTGAATGTAATTCACATGGCATTGCTGTTGAATTTCTTTCACGTTTGCACATTCATTTGTCAAGTATAGCATATGCAGGGCAATTTACGTTATGAAGTTTACCTTGTTATGGCCATGTCGATCTCATAACCTCTTATTTGCTGAGTAAATTCTCAGCTTATGATCCAAGTCAATGGCTTTTCAACATCTTTTATTTATATGAGACCTTTCAATGCCAGATATCTCAATTGTTTTCATATAGCTTATTAATTAACATTCTTGTTCTTGACAGCCTTCCTTGGTTTAGTCACTTAAATCATCCCACTCATCAGGTTATTCGCAATTGATTTGAACCAAGAATGTCTTTTTATAGCACATTGAAGAATACAATGTCATGTACTTGTAGTATTCTTGATAGAAAGGTAATAACTGTTGGAAATTGTGCCCTAAGGGCCAATCATTGTACTTTAACAATTATTATTTTAATGAAATTTCTCCATTCTGTTATCATATTATTTGCATGTTAACTGTGATAATTGTATCCTTGGATAATTCATAAAGATTGTCCTAAAATGTCCCTGGTCGGTCATCTATGCGGGAGCAGAGATGAAACAAGACCAGTATGACTTTGATAAGATATGGAGATACGAATCAAAGTCTTAGGCACTTGTAAGAGTACAAGGTGCTGGACCGACCCACTATGAGAAAGCTACATGGATCAAGTCATAAGCTTTTCTCATGTATAACCACGTCACAATGCCCTTAGACCTGAGGTCAGCATGGATTCCTACATGAGAGTTGCTAAGCTTTGAACTAGTCAAAAGTCACTTTTAACAGGGTGATGATAAAGGCTATAATCGGGCTTGGTGGTTTTTCATGTAGAGGAATATGAATGATCAAGATGGAATTTGTCCCTCACATGTGATATATATGGGATGTGTACGTATGTTTATAAGAAACACTCGAATATATATATGATTCTCATTTTGGAACAAGCATGAAATCAATTCCGAACATGTATATCTTGAAACATGTATATGATTTTTGTTTTGAACAAGCTTGAAAAAATTGGGTAGGGTACTTGAGATCGTACTTGGCGGCAATCAAATTGGGTATAGGTTCGGATATCTATTCGGGTAATAGGGATCCGAACTATGGGGAGGACAAATTGGATCAGAAGCGTAGCACAATATAATCTGATCATGACATTTATTGCTTTTCATATTGTATGAATTCTTGTTGTGTTTTATTATTTATCCTTGTTTGGGTATGGTGAACAACATGGCTTTAGAATTTTACAAAGGTTGTAATATTTAAATACGGCATGCGTGCCATGCCTTTCTCTAAATACTCTCGATGTACATTCTCTTCTCATCTCACTCCCCTCGAATGTTTAAACGAGTTTTCTCTCAATGTATTTCTCTTTTTTTTTTAGAGAAGTCCTCTTATTGGCTTGGGAGGATTTTAGGTTAGGTAAGCCATGTTGTGTCCCGTTTAAATTATGCTTTTGATAAGATCATTGCATGATTACTTTTACGTTTATATGTATTTATCTGTATGAGATACGACCACGATTGCATCCATATAAACAAAACTAATTAATTAAGCCCTCTAAATTAAATATTTAGTCATAATGCCGTCAATTAATGAATACTTGTCAAAACCTAGATCGCTCAATTGTGGAAACCACCAAAGTGGATGCACTTGAGTTATCTTGATGAGACAAGCTTGAGTAATTGTGTTGCTCATAATATTCATTATTGTTTTGACTTAATTGAGATTAACAAAACGGTTTTGAATCTCAAGGCATTAGATGGGGTTAAACATGCCAGATCATATGATGATTAAATCCTATAAAGATCTAAGAGTTACATGTGATGTAAATTGTAAATAGGTTACCTACCTAAATAACTTGAATTTAAGCGTCTTGCCAAAGCGGACTTAAGTTTAAGCCAAATATGGATCTTAGCCCACTAATTATTATATTGAGGGTTGTTAATTTAGTGGGAGATTACAAACTAACTTTGCATATTTTAATTGTAGAATCATGTCGACTAGTAATACTGCTACACTATCATTGCGATCGATCCTTGAGAAGTATAAACTCAATGGGACAAACTTTCTTGACTAGTTCAGGAACTTGAGAATTGTTCTCAAGCAGGAAAGAAAGGCTTATGTCCTAGATCAACCCATTCTTGAGGAGCCTGCAGCTAATGCTCCAAGAGCTCAGAGAGATGCTTACACAAAGCATAAAGATGACTCTGCGGATGTAGGTTGCCTGATACTTGCCACTATGGTTCCAGAGCTCCAAAAAGATCTGGAACTCATGGAGGCTCATGAGATGATAGTACATCTCAAGGAAATGTTCCAGCAATAGGCAAGGCAAGAAAGGTATGAGACCACAAAGGCCTTACATTCCTGCAAAATGGCTGAAGGTGCATCAGTTAGTACTCATGTGTTAAAGATGAAAGGCTATATTGATCACCTTGAGAGGCTTGGATTTCCCATGAGCCAGGAGTTAGCTACGGACTTGATCCTCAACTCACTCCCAGAGAGTTATGAACAGTTTGTTATGAACTGCAACATGAACAACATGGAGAAATCAATTTCTGAGCTACATGGGATGCTCAAAACTGCTGAGCAAAGCATTAAGAAAAAGCCTAGCACAGTTTTAATGGTTCAGAAAGGAAAGGGTATGAAAAAGAAAGGGAAGGGCAAATGGAAGGGTAATGGCTCAGGTGGTAAGACCAAAGAGTCAAACAAGCCCGAAACCAAGCCTGCACCCAGGAAGGCAAAGCCTCCAAAGGAAGGAGTCTGCTACTTCTGCAATGAACCCAGTGATTGGAAGAGGAATTGCAAACTCTACCTGGAAGATCTGAAAAAGGACAAGAAGGATAGCGGGGCTATCGCTTCAGGTATTTATGTTATAGACATTCATTTTTCTACTTCCTCTACATGGGTATTAGATACTGCATGTGGTTCTCACATTTGTACAAATGTGTAGGGTCTAAAGGATAGTAGAAAGCTAAAGAAGGGCGAGGTGGACCTACGAGTTGGAAACAGAGCAAGAGTTACTGCTTTAGCTGTAGGCACTTATGAATTAGTTCTACCCAGTTGGCTTTTGTTAGTTTTGAACAATTGCTATTATGTTCCTGCTTTGAGTAGTAACATTATTTCTCTTTCTTATTTGGATAAGGAAGGTTATACTTCCATTACTAGGAATGGTAAATGTTCTATTTATCGTAATGACATTTTCGATGCTGATGGTGATTTGCATGTTGGTCATTATATATTAAATTTGGAACATCCTAATAATGGGAATATCTATAACGTAACTACTAAGAGGATAAAATCAAACGATTTGAATCTGACCTACCTATGGCATTGTCGTCTAGGCCACATAAATGAGAAACACATTTCTAAACTCCATCAAGATGGATTTCTAAACTCATTTGATTTTGAATCATTTGATACATGCAAATCTTGCTTATTAGGAAAGATGACTAAGGCACCTTTCACTGGGCACAGTGAGAGGGCTACTGAATTATTGGGCCTCATACATACAGATGTATGTGGACCATTAAATATAGCTGCCAGAGGAGGTTATGTCTACTTCATTACATTTATAGATGACTTTAGTAGATATGGCTATATCTATCTAATGAAACATAAATCTGAATCTTTTGAAATGTTCAAAATATTCCAAAATGAAGTACAAAACCAACTTGGTAAAACAATTAAAGCACTTAGATCTGATCGAGGTGGTGAATATTTGAGCCAAGAATTCACTGACCATCTTAGGAGTTGTAGGATAATCTCATAATTGACTCCTCCAGGAACACCACAATGGAATGGCGTTTCTGAATAGAGGAATCGAACACTATTAGATATGGTTCGATCTATGATGAGTTAAACAGATCTTCCACTGTCCTTTTGGGGACATGCCCTAGAGACAGCTGCATTCACACTAAATTGTGGTCCATCTAAGGCAATTGTAAAGACACCATATGAGATATGGACTGGAAAGAAACCAAGTTTATCTCTTCTTAAGATCTAGGGATGTGAGGTATATGTTACGCAACAAGCCTCTGATAAATTAGTGTCCAGATCCATAAAGTGCCTTTTCGTAGGGTATCCTAAAGAAACGAAAGGATACTATGTCTACAATCCCACCGATAACAAAGTGTTTGTTATTCGAAATGGCAAGTTTCTAGAAAGAGAGTTTGTCTCTAAAACAACCAGTGGGAGCGACGTACATCTCGAAGAAATTTGAGATCCACAAGATGGTACAGAACCACAGATGGAAATTAGAGAAGACTCACAACAAGTTGCTGAGCCTCCTCAAGTAACACAAGGTCCACGAAGATCTGATAGGACACGGCATCAGCCTCAGAGATATGGATTTCTGATTACTGAAGGCCGTGATGTGTTACTCATTGAGCAAAATGAGCCCACCACCTATCGAGAAGCCATAGTGGGACACAACTCTGAGAAATGGCTAAATGCCATGAAGTTTGAAATGCAATCCATGTACGATAACCAGGTATGGACCTTAGTCGATCCACCTGAAGGTGTAAAAACCATTGGATGCAAATGGGTTTTCAAGGAGAAAACTGACATGGATGGCAATGCAAATGTCTTCAAGGCACGACTGGTTACAAAAGGATTCACCAAACTCATGGTGTAGACTATGATGAAACCTTTTCCCAGTTGCAATGGCCAAATCAATTAGAATCCTTCTTGCCATTACAGCATATTATGACTATGAAATATGGCAGATGGATGTCAAAATAGCCTTCCTTAATGGAAAGCTGCTTGAGGATGTGTACATGACACAACCTGAAGGTTTTGTGCATCCAGAGGACTCTGGTAAAATTTGCAAGCTTCAAAGATCCATTTATGGATTGAAGCAAGCATCTCGGAGCTGGAATCATCGTTTTGATGAAGTAGTCAAAGAGTTTGGATTCATTCAAAACATCGATGAACCTTGTGTTTACAAGAAGGTTAGTGGGAGCATAGTTGTATTTCTAGTGCTTTATGTAGATGACATCCTACTCATTGGGAATGATATTCCTACCTTGCAGAGTGTCAAGTCTTGGTTAGGAAAGTCCTTTTCAATGAAAGACTTAGGTGAAGCCACCTATATCCTAGGGATTAGGATCTATAGGGATAGATCCAAAAGACTAATAGGCCTAAGTCAGAGCACATACATAGATAAGATACTGCATAGGTTCAATATGCATGATTCAAAAAGGGGTTACATGCCTATGTCTCATGGCATCTATCTTAGCAAGGATCTGTGTCCTAGTAGACCTTATCAGCGAGATCACATGAGTAAGGTTCCATATGCCTCGGTCATTGGATCCATCATGTATGCTATGTTATGTACTCGACCGGATGTCTCGTTTGCCTTAAGTATGACCAGCAGATACCAACAAGATCCTTGTGAGGGTCATTGGACTGCCGTTAAGAATATCCTAAAGTACTTAAGAAGGACTAAGGACTTATTTTTGGTCTATGGTGGATTGGATGATGAGCTCTGTGTAACCGGTTACACAGATGCAAGTTTCCAAATTGACCAAGACGACCTTAAATCGCAATCTGGATATGTATTCCTCCTGAATGGTAGAGCAGTAAGCTGGAAGAGCTCCAAGCAAAGCACTATAACAGATTCTGCAACAGAAGCTGAGTATATAGCAGCATCAGATGCAGCTAAAGAAGCCGTTTGGATCAGAAAGTTCATTACTGAACTAGGGGTGTGCCTACCATCTCAAATCCAATAGATTTGTGCTGTGACAATAGCGGTGCTATTGCACAGGCCAAGAAGCCTAGGTCACATCAAAGGACCAAACACATATTCACGCGATTTCATCTTATTGGAGAAATCAACGATAGAGGTGATATAAAGATATGCAAAGTAGCAGGAGAAGATAATGTTGCTGATCCTCTTACTATGCCACTTGCACAGGCAAAGCATGAGCGTCATGTTAGGGCAATGGGAATTAGGCAAATTAATGATTGCACCTAGGGCAAGTGGGAGGATGTTAGAAATTGCGCCCTAAGGGCCAATCATTGTACTTTAACAATTATTATTTTAATGAAATTTCTCCATTCTGTTATCATATTATTTGCATGTTAACTGTGATAATTGTATCCTTGGATAATTCATAAAGATTGTCCTAAAATGTCCCTGGTCGGTCATCTATGCAGGAGCAGAGATGAAACAAGACCAGTATGACTTTGATAAGATATGGAGATACGAATCAAAGTCTTAGGCACTTGTAAGAGTACAAGGTGCTGGACCGACCCACTATGAGAAAGCTACATGGATTAAGTCATAAGCTTTTCTCATGTATAACCACGTCACAATGCCCTTAGACCTGAGGTCATCATGGATTCCTACATGAGAGTTGCTAAGCTTTGAACTAGTCAAAAGTCACTTTTGACCGGGTGATGATAAAGGCTACGATCGGGCTTGGTGGTTTTTCATGTAGAGGAATATGAATGATCAAGATGGAATTTGTCCCTCACATTAGCAGAGAGATATTACTGGGCCCCTCGATGAGTGAGTCTGAGAAATGTATAGCCATACTATGATTAAAGGAGTTTCTGTCTCTATTATCAGGCTACTCAGGAATCGAGAAAGTAATGGTCAGGAACAAGAAGATGACATTTTTCATGCCTTATCCTTGATCGATATATCGTGTGACAAAAGGGGTGTGACATGGTTGTATGACAGGTTGCATCGTGATAACGATCCTCATATGAATTGGGTAGTTGTAATGTCTTGCTAGAGGCCGCTTGGGACTTTTGGGTTAGTGTAGTTATTGGCCCACTGCCAACTTCATATGGGCCTACAGGGTCACACATAAGAATGGCCCAACACGAGATAATGTTTGATTTAGGGTGGATGAATTTTATATTTATATATATATAATATAAAATTCATTAATAATATTATATAGATATATATATATATTTTCGAAATATATATCTTATTTATATATATATTATATTATATTATTATATTTAATAATATTATATAGATATATATATTTTCGAAATATATTATATATATATGTATATGTATATATATATTATATGATATTATTATATTGTGTTGGTTTTAAATTTAATTTATTAAGATATATTAAATTTAATAACTAGCATGATAGAGATATAGTATCTCAGATTTAATTTATGAAGATAAATTAAATCTAATGGCTCTTTATTTAGATTAAATAAATAGGTTAAATTAAAACTGTTGGACAGATTTAATTTAAACTGAATTTATTTAATTAGCTCATCAAGATAATTAATTGTTAATTAATTTTGAAATTAATGATGATTAATTTTGAAATTTGAAAATAACCCTCATGGGTTATAAACTTGATAGAGCTGATAGACTCAGGGTACATGAGAATTGAGAGCCGCAAGTTAAACCCTTGGAGACATTAGAGGCACTAGCACACAATCTCGGTTGGAGAGCATTCGTGTGGATACCGGTAGAGGGAGCGGACCTGACGTGTTGACTCCTAGAGATCGTGAAAACTCTGAATCATCAAAAAGGTATGAATCCTTCCAACTTGGCTTAAACGCCGTTGATAGATCCTCGATTAGGATCGGTGAAAATTTTTAAATTCTTCCGCTGTGCTTACCGATCTTATAATAACAACATTGGGTCTATGATCAGGAGAATACGTTTGTATCTCCCATCACACAGATTCCAATAATGCTACTATCATTTATCAAGAATTTCATACAAGTACTTCACATATGATGCTCAATTATGACTTTCAAAAGGCTCAATTTCTGAAAGCTCCCACTTAAATAGAGCATACAAAACTAGCTTTTACTTAGATGGAGCATATGATTCTCTTAGAAGACTCATTTTCCAAGAGCTTTCGCTCCCAAAAGAGTCTTGGACATTTACTTCTTCATGTCCCTTAGAGCATTATTATGTTGATAATGTCTTATTATCAAGGAATTTGGGACAATTCAATAGTTTTCTTTAGTTTCATATTAATCTTATTTCTTTACTCTTAATCTTCAGCCAAACAAATCTTCAAGGGGGGAATTTTATTTATTTCTAAAACCCAATTTGACAAGGTTCACAATAACCACTATTTTTTAATCATCTTCCAACATTTCTCTATCACATTGAGAAGATGTTTCAAATGTCTTATGCAATTTGAATTGTTTCATTCTAGAAATATTACATATTTGCTCTTAAGTCTTTTATGATTTCTAATGTTGGTGGTTCGACTAGGCTTAAGGCTCATTTTCACTCATGGAGTGGGCTTTACTTTCTGAGGTGCATCGCTTGCCTGAATCTGGCGTTAGGAAGATTCTCCATTTTGAGATTCCCTTTCACCATGATTTGATACTATCTCTTTTAGTATCAAATCCTCACTTTTACCTATGTGAGGTTTCCTCATATATGAATCTTGACATTCGCCTTCTTAAGATTCAGGAGATTCAGGTTTATTTTAAAGTTTATTTTTCGAATTTCTTTTTGGTCACACATCTTATTCAATTTCAGGTTCTAATGAACCTATTTTTGAATCATTTTCCTCTTGAAACTCTATTTAGGATCTTCTCCTTCTAGGTTATGTTTCAAGGCTCAATTTTAAATGAGCAAACCCCTCTTCCATCTATCACTTAAAGGCTCACATTACTCTAAGTAATTTATGCTTGAATCATTATTTAGAGATAACATCAAATAATTTTCACTTTTTCAATCCACTACAAAGGTGGTTCATACTTATGTTAGGAAGTATTTTGCAATAAAGAATCATCCAAAAGAACAAAATTCTTTTGGTTTAGTGCTTTTTGAACTCTGCAAATTCATAATTATCTCAAATAAAATTATTATGAATTGTTACAAATATTTTTGGATTTTTAAACTTATAAAAGATAATTAAAGATAGTACTAAATGCCTCTAAAATGGATTCAAATATATGTAAACAAATTTCAAATATATATCAACATGAAGATCTTGAATATGGGGATTTTTAGAAATAAACTGCCTCTCAATACGACTTGAAACGCGCCCCTAGAAAGAGGAGGAAGAGGAAATTTTGGAAAATTGAAAAACTAGACTATCATACTCTCAGCATTGGCGCGTGCACGCCGTACAGATACCATAATGTTACACGCGTCGACACTCTAGAGTCCACGCGCCGAGTTTTCAGATGAAGTCTACCACATGGCATAAGGCAATCTGATGGCCCGACACGCGCCACGTGGCAATTTTTAGTTTTTTATTGTTTTTTTTAAGGATCGAGTCAGACATTTGCCTGAACCGCCTGCCCAGTCCAAATCCACATTTGGCCTTTTCTTTTATGGTGGTTAGGCCAACTTTGGCCCAATCCATGCTTTTTTATTTTTATCTATTTTTTGTTTTGGATCTGGTTGGGACACGACCTGGTTTTTTTTAAACGGTTTACCGGTTCGGGTTGGGCTATTGACCTGATCCATATTTTTTTAAAAGAAAAAACCAGTGTAAAACAGCACCGTTTTGGGGTGCTAAAGGTTGTCTTCAACCTCCACCCGAGTCGACTCGGACCCAATATCAAGCGCTGGTCGGGTCAGTCAACCCGGTACCTTCTCTCCTCCCTAACTTCACCGTCCGATGTCCGCTTTATGCGTTCTTGGTGTCCATTTTCATCATGTTTTTGAGATCTACGCAATGGGAATATTTTCAAAGCCTAAATCACTCATTTTCAGATAACCCAATGCATTTTAGTTTCGTTTCCAATTCGTTTCTCCGATTGCGTTCAACCTGGAGTCTCCTTCATTCCATAGTCTTATAATGTGCATTATGAGGCTTCTAAATACACCTATACTCGTAGAACCAAGGCATAAACAAGAATTGACAATTAATTGATTACACTGTAAAAACACCAAGAAACGAAAAAACACGTAGAGAAGAAAAAAAATGAACTGAAGAATAGAAACTAATCTCATACATCCAAAAAACAATATGTATTTGAGTCAGAATCATATATATCTCATATGTCTTCAACATCAACATAATCTAACAAAGTTTCTATTCACATGCTTTCAAATAAAAATTCTCTATTCAGGAACACAGGAAGCTCTACAATGCACACTAGAAGCTTTTAGATCCCATATGTTTTGATGATAACAATGATTGGATTAATAATATGAAAGGATTTGATAACAAACAAATGGATTTGAGCAAAGTAGCATAGCATCACTTGGCGTCAACACTGGAAGTAATCAACATCACTTAGAGTCAGCACTATAAGTAATCAACAATTTTTAAGAAGGCTTACTCAAGTAGCCACACGGGTAACAGAAGCCATTACTCGAGTAGCCACTCGAGTAAGCAAACAAAATTTCATCCAGTGAGGCACTGCCAAATTTTGAACGACATTACTAGAGGGACCACTCGGGTAATCTGCAAAGTTATATAGACCATTACTCGAGTAGCCACTCGAGTAACAAGATTTTCACAGGCATTACTTGAGTAGCCACTTGAGTAACCAGGTCCAAAATCTTTCAGTGACTCTCGGCCAAGAAATATAGTCCATCACTCGAGTAGCCACTCGAGTAACCAATGATAAAATAGCATTACTCGAGGGACAACCCCAGTAATCTGTAGAGTTATATGAAGTACCATTTGAGAAGCCACTTGAGTACCTAGATAGTAAACTCTCGGCCAAGAATTTGATGCCATTACTTGAGGGAGTAATCGAGTAATCTGCTAGGTTATTTGAAAGCCACTTGAGGGATCACTGAAGTAAGGTGTGAAGTCAAATGCAGCCCACTCGAGTAAGTAGTTTACCACAGTGATCACCCGAGTAACTAATAAAGGTAAAGACATGGCCACTCAAGTAACCACTTGAGTAATCAGGTATTTTCAAGGTTTGTAATATATCACTCCATGTCTTACTTGAGTAATTCTTGATGCAAAATGTTGATTTGCTCATTGCCAAATTTTTGACATGTTTACTCGAGGGACCACTCGAGTAATAAACTTGATCACTCGAGTTGCTACTCAAGTCAGGCAGTCCAGAAATTATATTTTCATCGAATATCTCTTGATTTGTTATCTATATGATTAACTCTTTATTGTATTAGTATTCTAAGTACATTTGCAGAGAAACAATGAAAGAGTATGACAGATTTGAGAAGTTAAATAAAAGTCTGAATGTTCACCTAACGCTACCTACCACCAATGGATAGTTTTCAAATATGAAGAATAGTCAGCCGTTGCTGCGCGACTCTAACGGACAAGTTTGAAATTGCTTTCAATGGACACTTCAAATTATCTATATATATGGAGTATTCAAAGAGAAGAAAATAAGTAGACACAAACTGAGATCACATATCGATCAATACACTTAGTGCTTTGTTTTCATATACTCATTCAATTATACTTCAGTGAATATATATTTGCTCTGTGAGAGAGTTTTTCATTACAAACTCAATATTTGTTATTGAGACAACTTAAGGTAGTGGAACCTTGAGTTGGGGGTTTGATTGCAACGTGTAAGGGGGAGCGAGTGTCCAAGTATAGGAACTTGCTGTGTACTGAGGTGCCAAGAACCCACTGAATCTTGGAGAATATAGTGAAACTCTCAGAGATGCTCTAAGGACTGGATGTAGGTCAAAGTGGTTGTGACCGAACCAGTATAAATCACGGTGTACTCTACGGTGATATTTTTCCTTGCTCTTAACTGTTTTTAATATTCCATAAATTTCCTTATACGCAATGAAATTCTTGGAATCACCCAATTCACCCCCCTCTTGGGTGAAACGCTTGCACTAATAGAAGCAACTTTTAATCCAGGACAGATAATTAACCAGGCTCTGATACCACTGTAGGATTTCGGGCGTACCTAGAATCCGCTGACTCACTGGTACCCACACGAGATCTGAACACTGATTCAGACTCTGATCACGTTATATGACAGATTCACTATTGGAGAAGAGGACCCAGGGAGAGAGGAGTTTTTGGAAGTTTTCTTGCGGCGTTGTTAACTTAATTCCACCAACTGAGAATAACCCCTTATAATACGTACGGGAGTTATTATGATTTGAAATTCAAATCATAAGGATAAACTCCTTAATTGGACTTAGTTTTTCATAATTTTATAATAGCCCCAACTGTATTAGGCTTGGGAATACCTCAAATTTTGAGACTCGAGGCTAGAAAATAAGCCTGAGATTAGTGGATTGCTAAGCCCTGGTTTAGCAAGATCCCAAATTATGATTAAGGGTTAATGACTTCAAAAGTGGATGCGGTTAGTGATAAATAACCCTTTTGGAGAATATGATGTGATTTGGCACTCGAATGTGATTCGTGTGTGTTGTAAGCAGCGCCGAAACCCTGTATTTGAGTTCAATTGTGGATTAACATCCAAATTGACTTAGAATAGAGGGAAGAATTGAATGGGGTATTGTGTTGGAAATGGTGTCATAGTGTGTTGAGATTGTTGTGAAAACATGTCAATGAGATGTGAATTTGATTGATTTGGTGTTTCCAATGGATTCCTTGTGAAAATTTATGTGTGAATGATGTTTGGTATGAAAATGGAACCGTTTGAAGCAAAGATGCAAAATCTGAAATTCTGTCCAGTGAAACTCTATTCTGGGCAGTCAGTTTGTGTGAACGTTTTAAATGACCAAATGGTGTCTAAAAATTATTAAACTTTCTAGTCTTAAATTTCACATCCCAAGCTTCAAAATGGACATATAATTTGTGCCATTTCATTTTGTGAACTAGGAGATATGACTGTCCAAAATTTGGGATGGAAACTGAACTTTGTTTTGGGGCAGTGATGCGTTTTATGTAATTCTGGAATTTTGTGGTAATTTTGGGTAATGGCCCATATTTTTCCTATAGAGAAGACTTAAATAGATTTCATTTGACTTTGGGATCACCTCATTTTGAGTTTTCTAGAATAGGTAGAAAATCTTCCAGAAAATCCGAAAATGGGAATAATGACATCATCAAAATAAATGATGACATCAGCATGGAAATTAAAACATTTTCTCATCATCTTCAGCTCTCATTTTCGTGTTGAACTAGCAGCCAAGAGAGAGAGAAATTTTGAGAGCTTTTAGAGAGAGAAAGAGAAGAGAACTTACAAGGTAGGTTGATTTCTTCGGTGAATTCGTACCTAATGCGTATAACCTTGTTCCTAAGCTTCTCTTCTATGTTATGTAAGGTTTTTGAAGCACAAATCTTGGTGTTTTGAGTTAGGGTTTTCAGCCACAAGAAGGAAAACCTAGTGGAAGCTTGAGGTAACTACCAAACTCTTGCATATTGACTATTCTGGCTGTTATAGACAATTTAATCGGTGAAATTTCGCCGGATTGTCTTTATGTGTAAAAATGGAAAATGGGTTTTAGGGGCTGTTATGCTACCAAAATTTGTACTAAATGGTAGTGGTAACCTAATGTAATATTCAATAAAGTGTTTAGGAGTAGAAAGGAACGCATTTACGGAGCCAAAATCGAAAAACCCCAATTTTTCCATGGGAATTGAGAATTTCGGCCAAGGTTAGTTTGGAGGGGTTAGAGATGAATTTTCAAAGATTTTATGATTCCATTGAGTTCAGGAGCGAAAATTAGGTGGGGTTACAGTTGGTTACTTTTTCGGAAAAGGTAGAAAAAACATAATTACGAAAAGGCCCCTGAAACCCTTAAAGTTGGGCTACCTGTGGTAAATTTGTAAATTGACATTGAATTTGATAATTCTGAGTCTGGAAATGGATTCCTTGGGCAAAATATGTTAGAATAGCCCATGTCAAAATTTCAGGAAAAGTACAACCGGACCGGGTACGGTGGGGCCGGGCCAGGTCCCCGAGGGCATTTTAGTAAATTTTCAATATAGCCTCATATAACCCCTAGAAACACTATGGAAGTGTCTAAATAGTATATTTGACATTGTAGGATCGAATGTAAAGCCCTGAGTTGCTGGCATGCAAATCGAGGAGAAAAGACTAGAGGTAAGGGACTTACCTTACTTGTATGTATTTGATATCTTTGCTTGTGTAGTGATGTATGTGATTGATTTACTTGATTGTGTATAGCATATTTGAATAAATGAAGCTCTGTTTCTGTTTTGTTGTGGCCATAGTTTGTTACATGAAATATTGAGCATGCATAAATGTCATTATGGGGTATGCATCTAGATAAAGCTAACATGTCATACACATAGCATCTATCATGCATGCATTATGGTATCTGTTTCCTACTGAGATTCTGTCGAATCTCATCCTCCCCTACCAACAATTTAGACAGGGCAAGTGGCTCGTGGAGGGAGCGGCTAGGACTCCTTCAAGATGAGAGTTGGTAGTTGGTTATCAATGAGTTGTGAAGGCTGATATGATTTGGTTGAATATATGGTTATGATTTTGAGATGAGATTGTGTAATCCCCATTTGAAGAATTGTAATGGGCAATTGTGCCCTGTGTATCTTTAGCGAAGGTATGTACCCGGGATTGCCGGGATGATTATGTTGTGCACTCTTATATTTATATGAATATGATTTATCTTCGCGTAGTAATTGTATTCGAAATATGAATATGAGACCAAGTTAATTAGATTTTAAAAGGTATTTTTGAAAACCCTATCTCAAGGATGGGATTTTAAATGAGTTTTGATTATTATTGGTCTCTATTTCATTTTAATCGCGTATTTCGGATATAATTACGGAGGGGGTTACAGAGGTAACAACACTTTCCTTACTCATATCAAACTGGGTATACTGCCTTTTATTCTAGCGTTTGTACAAATGATTTTCATTTTTGTTCTTGTAATTGAATTGTTAATTATTTCATTTAATTGATTAATTTATATTAACTTATTCTTCAATTTACGCGCAGACTTTTGGTGATGAGGATGCCTACACAGTCGAAGACATTAATGTGATCTGGAACCTATTAGCAGGACATCTTCTACAACAAATAGATGATGTGTAGAGAAAAAAGGCTTCTTTTTCATAGTGTAGTTTTAGAGAACTTTTGGACACTTGATTATATTTGTTTAAGTTGATCCCTGTTTAGTTTTGGAGCACTTGATTATATTTATAAACTGTTGGATGTATATATACTTGCTTAGTAGTATTTTCTTTTGGGTATGTACATGCATATTTTCTGCGAATTGGTTGTTTTTTAAAGGTTGTGGGTAGAAAATACGAATGACATGTTTAAAAGAAATTTTGACTTTTAACGTTTATTTTCTATAAAACAGTCATTGTAATAGGCTTACAATGACTGCTTTGAAAACAGTCTGAAAATAGTCGTTGTAAGTTTGAAACATACAATGCTTGTTTTACTAAAAATTGACGTTGTATATGGCAGACTTACAACGACTTTTTTTCAAAACAGTTATTGTAAGGCACTTGCAATGACTCTTTTGAAACAGATGTCTATTTTAAAACTTTCTACGACACTCGCATACACATCCCCTTAAAAAATAAACATCTAAGGGTCCTGAAAATGGACATTAAAAGTGCCTTATGAAATAGTGATAGGAACCTTCAAAGTGGATATAGGAAGGATAAGGGAAATTATAACTATACCCAGCTAGGGCTCATGAACGAAAATGCAAGTTAGGGAAACAAAAGGAATTCGCACAATAGTCGCTAAGATAAGGGTCATCAAGTGTATTCACTAGCGTGGCTATCACTGAGAAGTGGAATGAAGGCTTTTTATGATGGTGTTTGACTGAAAATGACTCTCGACAACTAGAAAAGACAATAGGAGTCATAGAGTTACGATGTTGATGGGTTTCATCGTTTGAACAGACTGAGTATCAAGTATGTTTCAAACGTTTAAATAGAAGATGAATGATAGGGATTTTGGGGTTATCGTGCCTAAGACTTTACATCACATTTTGCTCATAAGAACTTTTATTGGTTTACATTTATCATGGTTCTTTTTTTAATAACCGTGAGGTATATTATATTTTTTAAAAAAAATTTAGGCTTATAGTGCCCAAATAAATACATTTTTATATTTTATAAAAATAAAACCAAAAAATATCAAGCATGTATAGAGTATTATCATCAACATAGGGAAAGGGAAAGGTTTTAAATCATCATGGTGTTTGTCATTCATGATGATTTTTTTGTTACAACTGTCATTCTTATGAGACAAAATATGACGGTTAGTAATTACAACCATTATTTATTGGGAGAATTACAGCCAGGTCCTAAGTAAAAAGAAAAATGAAGAAATGGTCCCTTGAAATAAAATAAAAAAAATGCTCCCATTAACAACCCCCATATAGGTCGTTGACAACTCCAAGAGTCTCCATTAAAACTTCTTGGGACCATTTTTTCATTTTGAGATTTCAATGGATCATTTCTTTATTTTCCTTCTTGCTTGGAACCTAGCCGTAATTCTCCCTTATTTATTTGCATTGTATTATAAGAAGTGACATGTTTTACTTAATAACAGTTATGTATTTCACCTTTTTTAAGAAAAATTTGGCGGTTGACTATGCAACCACCATTTTATAAACAAAATAAAATAAAAAAAAGAAAAAGTATATAAACAAACTAAAAATAAAAAGTTGTGTAGATATTTTAAGAATATGATGCATTATCATATTCGTCATTCTCTAGTAATTTGTCCACCTTCTCATTCAAAGAGTGAACGAGATTGATAAGTTCCTTCAAGTACTGGTCCATGCATCTTTGCTCTCGCAAGTAAACCTAGATCATATGATAGAGCTCGTAAGTCATATGGATGAGTCCTTCAAGGCTTATTGGTGGAGCGACTTTATCGTTTGGTTTGTCCCTAGATGATTAAGAAAAGTTCTTTTGTGTTTGTTCATAATTTGGGTGAAGAAAAATAAAAGCTTACAGTTAGCTATGAAAAGTTGAAATGAAAGTCGAAAAGTGAAGTTTAGTTTTTAGACGTTTATATAGAGAGGGTTTCATGGATTATTGAATTGTCACATCCTTTAGAATCATCTATCTGGCAACTAGTCACCAGAAGGTGATAGTTTTCTATTTTATTTTGATAAAATATACAAATTTAATTATCTGGGCACTCGTTGCCAATTGTTTTTTAAAAAAACATACCTCACGGTTATTAACTAATAACTGTGATATATATATATATATATATCTTAAAACAATAACTTAACTCACGGCTATCAAAAAATAACCATAATAACTATAAACAAATAAATAATAGTTTTATTGATACATTTATTATGTAAAGTCTTCAGCACAACAACCTAAAAATCCCTAACCTTCCTTTTATATTTAAGTGTCTGAAATAGAACACATTTGACACTTAGTCTATTTAAATGAAACCCTCCAACATCGTAACTCTAATACTCCTGTTGTCTTTTCTTGTCGTCAAGAGTCATTTTCCGTCAAGCCCCACTATAAAAAGCCTTTATCTTACTTCTCAGTGACAACAGCGCTAGTCAATACTTTCATACTTGTCTCAATGACTACTAAGTGAGTTGCTTTCGCTTGCTTTAACTCACGCTTTTTTGTTCGTAAGCCCTAGCTAGATCGTATTCCTTTGGTGCTCTGTTCTCTTTATTCGATTGAGGTGTCTTTATGAAGTCACAACATGATAAAGTATTCAAGGTGATATTAACTTGCTTTGAAGTTATATGTTTTTGGAAAACATATTATTACTCTGATCGAAGATCCATTTCTTGTTGCAAGAAGTTGTCAACCTATTGCTTTGACTAAAGGTTCATACTTTATTGATCTTTTTTGAAGTAACTTCTGGACATTTGATCCTCAATGAATATATCTCCTTTTTTGGAAGTATGCATATATCTCTAGAAGTTACTTCAAAAAGTTCAATATGTGTGATGAATCGACTAGTTCATGTATATTGTTGAGAGTCATACATAAACAAGTTATATGAATAAACAAGTTCAGATGTACAGAGAGTCACATACAAACAAGTCATGTGAATAAACTAGTTCATGTGACATATTAAATTTATTGTTGTGAAGTTATGTTGTTTTCTTTTTGAAAATATCATATTGCTCCGACTGAAGGTTCCTCTCCTATTTTCTATTGAGCAGGTGGCACCAAATTAAACGCTATAAAATTCAACATTGTGATTAGTCCTAAACTCTTCTATTGGTCTCGTCTATATATATATAACAAAGTAGTAATCCCTACATCAAATAGTGAAGCAATTTGGATGGATCAAGATTTTTTGTCTTTGTGGCTAGAATCAATAGCACTCCTGATCCATATATATAATAATGTAAGTGTTCACCTATACCTTATGTTTCTTGAGCAATTAAGCCTGGAAAGCAAAAGAAGATGGATAAGAAACAAATACCCCTATTAGTAAGGATGCAACGGTTATGCAAACCCCTGAACTCAAGTGTTTGCATATCCCCTCTGCCCTTTTATGTTTTTTCTCCAGATCCTTTGTTTTTAAGGGTTAATTCTTGTGAAAAGACAATTATATATAGGTCAACAATTACATTATCACTTATACGCGTCAACAGTTGCCATTAATTCTCCCCACAAAGCCTATAATGTCTTGATTCAACCCAAAATGCATAGCAACTCGATGTGGAAGGTGTTAGAGCAAGCGTTTCACCCAAGAGGTGAACTGAATTGGGTGATACTAAAAATTTCGTTGTAAATATAAAAACTTGATAATGAATATAATGCAGTAACGAGTAAGGAGAAATATCACTGAAGTGTACACTGAGAGTTATACTGGTTCAGCCACAACCACTTTAACCTACGTCTAGTCCTCAGAATATCTCTGAGAGTTTCACTATAATTTTCAAGATTTAGTGGGTTCTTGGCACTTCGGTACAAGCAAGTTCTTCGCCTGGACACTCGCTCCCCCTTAAAAGTTGTAGTCCAATCCCAACTCAAGGTTCCACAATCTTAAGTTACCTTAATAACAAATATTGAGTTTGAATGAAATATATCTCTCACAGAGTGAATAAGAATCACTGAAGTACAGAATTACAAGTATATGTAAAACAGAGTATTGAACGTGAACTTGATAATGCGTTCGTGTGTGTGTTCTTGTTATATTTCTCTGTTTGGATGTTCCCAAATATATAGATGTGTTAATAATGACCGTTGGAACATTTTCTTCTCTCCCGTTAGAGTGTGCGCAGCCACTGTTGACTTTTCCAGAATTTGAAAAATATCCGTTTGCGGTAGGTGATGGTAGGTAGCATTTGCATTTGACTTTCCTTATTTTGTAAGATCTCTTCATTGTTTATCTGCGGATATGCTAAGAATACTAATACAATGAAGGGTTAATCACATAGGAAACAAATCAATGAACGTTGGAATGATTTCTGAATTTATGGACTTGCATACTCGAGTAGTTCCTCGAGTATTCATTAAGTTTACTCGAGTACTTACTCGAGTATCATCATGAGAGTAATTATAGCAAGTTAATAAATGAACATCACATAAATCGAGTAGTGCATGAAGTAAACAAATTTACAAACCTTGGAAATACCTATTTACTCGGGTACTTACTCGAGTATGATACAATTTTCTTCATGGGTTACTGAAGTAGCTAGTCAAGTAATCTCTCAAATAAACTTCAGGTTACTCAATGCTTTACTCCAGTAATGTTGGCAAGATTTCAGGGCCGAGAGCACTTCAAGTTTTCTTACCTTGTTACTCAAGTACTTACTCAAGTAAACATAAATTTTCTGCATAGCTTACTCGGGTAGATACTTCAAGTGCTTTGTAAATAACTCTGTAGATTACTCGATTACTGACTCGAGTAATCTAGTTCAAATATTTGTTAAAGAATAATTGAATACCTGCATACTTGAGTAGTGCCTCGAGTAAAGTGATAATAGCATTTCAAGTTATTCGAGTATTACCTTCAAGTTTTGCTTACCACAGTGAGTTACTCGAGTAGTTCCTCGAGTAACATTGGCAGGATTGACAATGCTGAGATCAACATATTTCTTGAAGCAGGGGACTCGAGTACAGACTCGAGTAACGTTGGCAAGCCGAGAGCAACTGGAAGTCTTTTACCTGGCTACTCGAGTACTCACTAGAGTAACATTGGTAGGCCGAGAGCAACTGCAAGTGATTTACCTGGTTACTCGAGTAGTTACTCGAGTAACATTGGCAGGCCGAGAGCAACTGGAAGTCTTTTACCTTATTACTCGAGTGCTTAGTCGAGTAACATTGGCAGGTTACTTGAAGGTTGACTCTGGTTACTTCAAGTTTCTGTCTGATTACTCGAGTACTTACTCGAGTAACCCTTTTGAAACTTTGCCAGTAATGAAGTTTCTCAGCTTTTTCTCTTGGCCTTTCTTCATTACTTCAGTGCTTACTTCAAGTGATAATTTTCCCTGTTATTACTTTGTTCAAACTTATTTGTTTATCAAATCTTTTTCATACCATTCTTTGTTATCATCAAAACATGTGAGATCTAACATTCTCTCCCTTTTTGATGATGACAAAACTTGGTGATTTTGAACAAAGTTTTTGCATTTGAGTTAAACACTTCTTGAAATCAATTGTAATTTTGAAAACCTTTTTGAAATAACTTGTTAAGTGTCAATTCAAAGTGTTTTGAAGAATTTTGAAAACATAACATATTCACCTTGCATACATAATAAACTCATTAGTCCCACAAAGTATTATAACTTAAAAACTTAAATGGACTTGAATTGAAATTAAAACTTAAAGAAACTTGCATTGAACTTAAAATTGCATTACAAGTATGAAAAGCTCCCTAAGTTCCATGTACATCTATATTCCCAAAATGAAAGAAACTTAAAAGAAACTCAGAAACTCAGTCAACCACAAAAATCACTCAAGCTCTTCTCCGCTTTCTTGTCTTCATCAATCAAGTGGAGGACTTGAGGGCCTGATTGCAGATATAGGCTTGACAGGAAGGACTAAGGAGCCATCTGAACTAGAAGAATCAAAAGAGGAGCTGGAAGATTCTGGTTCAGGAAGGTTGAGTTGAGGGATATGAATGTCATCTTTTAGAGGGATTGGAGATGACTGATATGCAACTATAGAGGTGGTCTCAACCTCTTCTATGGCACCTGGAGTATGATGATCAGAAGATGAGGGAGAGATTTCCTCTGTATGAGTGGGGAAGGAATAGGTGAAGGTGTGGGTTGAGGCTATGCTTTGGGTGGTGAATCCTCAATGGTGATATGGATAGTCTCATTGTTTTCAGGATCATCTACTAAGCATAGGAAATCTCTAAGAATAATGGGAAGTTTGAGTGGAGAAAGTTGAGGTTCTAAGGGGCTAAACTCAGGAAGCTTGGGAAAGGATATCTCAGGGATAGTTGGCTCAACCTCAGTATGATGATGCTCAGAGAGGATGTTCTCTGGAGGTGAGAATGCCTCAGGTGCAGATGATGGACCAGCAGAAAGTACAGGACCCATAGAGTCCAATCTTGCCAGAATCAACTTCAGAGTCTCTCCCTGGGCACGCTGCTCATCTAACAACTTCTCGTGCCTCTTGTCCATCCACTCAACCAATTCAGCCATCTTGTCATTCATGTGAGTTATCAACTGAGCATTGGTGTTGGTGATGTCTACGTGAAATCCTCTTAGCATATTCTCCATAAAGTGTTGAAGTGTGGCATTGAGGAAAGAGGGTGAAGAGGTAGTGGCAGCTGGAGTAGAAGACTGAGTGTCATCCATTTTACTTGTCTCAGTCTCAATCTTCTTTTTCTTGGGACTTGACTCCAGAGGACCCTTTAGAGGAATCATAATATTAAGCTTCCCAATCTGGTTTCTTCCAATTGGAGTAATCCTCTCAATGTGCTCTTTATTCTCCAAGTACCATATCTTATTTTTCTTCAGGATAAGTGAAATAATCTGAGGATATGGCATAGGAGTAGTGGCTTTCCCTTCTATTATGTACCTCTTCATCTCAGAAAAGATGTATTCTCCCAAGTCTTTTTGTTCCTTTAGGAGTAAAGAAGCAAACCACCTATAGACCCGGTCAGAGAAATGGGTATAGTTATTGGCTTTGTTTACAAGGGATCTAGAGTAAATATACCAAAGAACCCTGTGATGGTCACACATGTCACTCGGATTGAAGTTAAGAGGACCCACAAGCTCACCAGGTCTAAGGATAGTGAAAATTTGGTTAGGTTCAAGCTTGGAATAAATGTCATCATGGGGGTTTTCTATTCCTAACCAAATGTTGATCCTAGAGGGTGAGATAAGGATTTTCTGGCCTCTAACAGTTGTCGTCATTTCTTCCTCTGCAGAAGTCCTATTAGGTTCATCTAGGATTTCAAGGTTGTAGTAAAAATGAGTAACTACTTTTGTGCAAAAAGGAAGTCTAATTGACAGCTAAGGCATAAAAGGTTCAAGAAAGGGACTTAGGTCATACTTCAATACCTCCTGAAGTACCTTGAGATCCACACTATGAGTTTTGCATACTTTTCTTCTTGAGAACTGTGTGAGGTACTTCTGAGAATCCTCCAATTTGTTGACATTGAACCCCTTTGGAGGTTTATTGATTTTCTCTTCTGGCAATTCTGACTTTTTGGAAGATTGGCCCTTCTCTAGTTGATCAAGAATTCCAGCCATTGCTTTAGCCACATTCACATCATACTTTGGCATTTTAGAGGGTTTTGGAGTAAAAGAAGGAGTGGAAGAATCTGAAGGTAAAGGAGAAGGAGACTTGGTGCTTTTGCCTCTCCCAGTTGAGGTGCTTTTCTTTGATTGAGCCCTTGTGACCACTGGCTCTTTAATCACAACACCTTTCTCCTTTGGTTTCGATTGAGGTTTTGGTAGGATTTTGGCTTTTGATCTAGGAGTGAGTTTTCGTCTCTTTCTGGGAGGAGAAGAAAAAGGGTAAGAGAGTTGTAGGGATCCATAAGAATCCGTAAGAGTAAGATTTTTGGTTCTAACCATTTTAATTCAGAGAAACTTGAAATCTCAGAAAAAACAGAGTGAGAGGTCGCGAGTTAGGGCAAAGAGAATCTGAACAAAATAAGAAGTTTTTGGAGCTAAGATTTGATGGATTTTGACGGAAATCAAGTAAGGAAGAGATTGTGAAAACTTTTTGTGAGAGGACTGGGTGATTTACTCGAGCAGATTTTATGGAAATGACCGAGTGTGCGACAGATAAAGACCTAGAACCCGACATTACTCGAGGCCTTACTCGAGTAATTATCAAGTTTACTCGAGTTGCTAATCGAGTGATAATATAGAAAATTCTAAAAATAATTCATTTAAGTTGCGTACCTGGAATGAATAATATTGTAATTATCCATGTGTGTTCCCTTGATCATTTGATAGCCGTTTAAGGATAGATTTGAGTTGATTCTCATCGAGTTTGTGATCTGGACCTGCAATTACTCGAGGCCTTACTCCAGTAAACTTTGAGTTTACTCAAGGCTTCCCTCGGGTAACCTATCTTTTCTACTTTTGCCTGTTCATTTCCCACTAAATGAGCTTTTTGATTTAAATTCCAAGTAACTTGAGACTTTACTGCCAGTTTTGGAAGACCATTACTCGAGTACTCACTCGAGTAATGTGCTCTTTTACTTCAAGTTATCCCTCGGGTAATGCTGTACTGTCAGACATTACTTGAAGTTGGCACTCCAGTAATGGTGTCCTCTGATAACCTCTATTTTTATTTCTCAAAATAGAGTTTCAATCTTCCTGCAAAACAAGTTTCTACATACTCTGATGCTTAAATTAGTAATCATCAAAACATTATCAAATAACTTTATCTAACATTATGAGAAACTGAAATAACTTACAATTCATTAGGATTTACCATTACCAATTCTCTTCTAATGTATAGAAATTGATCTTTTGCAAGAGGTTTGGTGAAGATATCAACTAGTTGAAGATGAGTAGGAATGAATATCACTTTCACATCTTTCTTTTGGACATGATCTATGATGAAGTGATGTCTGACATTGATATGCTTGGTTCTAGAATGTTGAATTGGATTCTTTTCCAAGCTTATCGTACTGGTATTGTCACGATAGATTGATATTTCTTTGAGATAAATACCAAGATCTTGTAGTTGTTATTTTAACCATATCACTTGTGCACAACAACTTGAGACTGCAACATATTCTGCTTCCGTTGACGAAAGAGACACTGTATTTTGTTTCTTGCTGAACCATGATACAAGAGATCCGCCAAGAAATTGTCCTTGTCCGCTAGTGCTCTTTCTATCTGTCTTGTATCCTCCATGATCTGAATCTGAATATGCAACTAGATATTCACTTCTTCCTTTGGGATACCACAGACTCAATTCTGGTATGTCAGCAAGGTATTTAAAGATTTGTTTAACAGTTTCATCATGTGATTCCTTTGGTGCTGATTGATATCTTGCACATATGCCAACACTGAATTGGATGTCTGGTCTGCTTGCCGTGAGATAGAGTAATGATCCAATCATTCTTCTGTATTTTGTGATGTTGTAGTCTTTCCCTTTGACATCAGTATCAAGCAACGTAGTTGAGCTCATAAGTGTGTCCGTTCCATTTGCTTCATCCATTCCATACTTCTTCAATAACTCTTTCAAGTACTTTGTTTGAGATATGAAGATTCCATTCTTTCTTTGTTTGATTTGCAAACTGAGAAAGAAATTCAATTCTCCCATCATTGACATCTCAAACTCTCCATGCATTATCTCAGAAAATTCCTTACACAGAAATTCATTAGTAGCACTGAAAACAATATCATCAACATATATTTGAACAATTAAAATATCATCACGTTTTCGTTTTGTAAAAAGTATTGTGTCAACTTTTCCTCGTACAAAACCTTGATCAATAAGAAATTTACTAAGTCTTTCATACCATGCTCTAGGAGCTTGTTTTAAACCATATAAAGCCTTTTTGAGTTTGAAAACATGGTCAGGTTTGGTTATATCTTCAAAACCTAGAGGTTGCTCTACATATACTTCTTCCATAATATAGCCATTTAGGAATGCACTCTTTACATCTATTTGACAGAGTTTGAATCCTTTGATGCATGCAAAGGCTAAGAGTACACGTATAGCTTCCAATCTAGCTACTGGAGCATACGTTTCCTCATAATCAATTCCTTCTTCCTGATTATAGCCTTTGGCCACCAATCTTGCCTTGTTTCTGATAATAATTGCGGATTCATCGAGTTTGTTCTTGAATACCCATTTAGTACCAATGATCAGATGATCCTTGGGTCGAGGTACCAAATCCCAAACTTGATTTCTTTCAAATTGATTTAGTTCTTCTTGCATTGTTATAACCCAATCATTGTCTCATAGGGCTTCATCAATGTTAGAAGGTTCAATCTCAGAAATGAAAGCAGAAAAACTTACTTCATTGAAAATTCTATTTCTAGTTTTGATCCTTTCATTCACATCTCCTATGACTTGATCTAAGGGATGACTTTTATTGTATTTCCAGGCTCTAGGTTGTCCTAGTGATTGCTCTTCTTCCTTAGTTTCATCAACTTCAGGAATAAGAGATTTAGAAATAGATTGACCATTTTCTTGATTTAAAACAACTTCCTGTTCTTCATCAATGGTTTTGTCAGAGGATTCAAATTCATCAAATGCAGTATGAATTGATTCTTCAACAACACATGTTCTTTTATTGAAAACTCTATATGCTTTACTTCAGTTAGAATATCCTAGGAAAATTCCTTCATCAGTTTTATAATCAAATTTTCCTAAGTTATCTTTACCATTATTATGAATGAAACACTTACAACCGAAGATATGTAGATGAGCAATGTTTGGTTTCCTTCGTTTGTACAGTTCGTATAGTGTCTTTGCAAGTTTTGTTCTAATATAGGCTCTATTTGAAATATAGCATGCTGTACTCATAGCATCAGCCCAGAAAACTTGAGACACATTCTTTTCATTTAACATTGCTCTAGCCATTTCAGTGAGCACTCTATTCTTTCGTTCCACGACTACATTTTGTTGAGGTGTCCTTGGAGCAGAGAAATTGTGATCAATTCCATTAGTATCACAATATTCTTCAAAGGCTTGATTTTCAAATTCTCCACCATGATCGGTCCTAATACCTACAATGTACATGCCTTTCTCATTTTGCACTTTCTTGGCAAAAAAATAAATTCTTCAAAGGTTTTATCTTTTGACAATAGAAAAATAACCAATGTAAATCTGGAGAAATCATCAACAATGACCAATGAATATAAGTTGCCACCAAGACTTTTTACTCTTGCTGGGCCAATTAAATCCATATGCAATAATTGTAGTGGTCTATTTGTTGAAATCTCATTTTTCAATTTGAAAGATGATTTAGTTTGTTTATCCTTTTGACTTGCATCACAAATTAAATCATTTTTGAAATTTACTTTGGGTAATCTAAGAACTAAATCCTTTTTGAGTAGTTTTCCAAGTTGATACATATTGACATGAGCCAATCTCTTATGCCATAGCCAACTTTCATCGGCATTACTCAGAAAACAGTTTTCAGATTCATTTCTACTAATATCTAGAATATAACAATTACCTTCCCTTTTTACTCTGAGCTTAGCCTTGATATCTTTCTTATCAAGTAGTAAGTCATTCTTATTGATAATTAGACATTCTTCTGAGTCAAATATTACCCAGTTGTTTTTGTCTGCACTTTGACTCACACTCAGCAAGTTGTGAGACAATCCTTCAATATAGTATACGTCTTTGACTTGTATTCCTTTGTCATTTTTGATTTCCCCAATTCCTGCTATCTTTCCGGTTTGATTTCCTCCAAATTTTATCTTTCCACCTTCTTTAGGTTGCAATTTGGTAAAACTTTCGAAATCACCGGTCATATGTCTAGAGCATCCACTGTCTATATACCACTTGTTGTTTTTGGATGCTTTGAGACATATCTGTAATTAAATACGATTAAGTCTTAGGTACCCACTTCTTTTTGGGTCCTTTTGGGTTAGTACAGGAAATTTTCAAAACATATGTTCCTTTAGGTACCCATTTGTAGGTTCCTATTGTTCCTTTCTTCTTATGAATGCATAAAGAGGTATAATGACCTTTTCTATTACAGTACTTACAAGATGTAAAAGGATTTGATGTATGCACAGAATGTTGGAAATAATTCAAATATGACTTACCTCTTGCTTTCTTTCTACCTTTCATTCTATCTGATTTTGGATCATATCCAATACCAGATCGGTCATTTACAAATCATTGAGCTTTTAAAATCACATTTAGCATCTCACTTCCTTTAGTAAATTTTTCAAGATTTTTTATGAGATCAATGTTTTTCTTTTTCAAAGAAGAACAATTTTCACAATCATTTTCTGAACTTTCTTTAAGTTCAATTTCAAGAACTTTGTTTTTCTTTTTGAAAACAACTAATTCTTTAACTACTTTGATGAATTCAGAATGTAAAGCATTATATTCAGAAAGTAATTCATCATAGGTAGGATCAGAATCATTTACCTCTTCTTCTGTTTCTTCTTGAGCAACGTGACATATATTGGCTACTTCTTCTTCATCACTTTCTTCGTCAGAGGAACTATCAGCCCATATAGCAGATACAAAGGCCTTCTTTTTGTTAAAGAATTTGCCTTTTCTCTTTTCTTTACTCTTTTGATTTAGTTCTGGACATTTTGATTTGATATGTCCTGGTTTTCCACATTCGTAGCAAATGATATGGTCTTTGCTGCTAGTTCCTCCTTTCTGAAAGTGTTTGAATCCTTGACCTTTCTTATAGAACTTTCTAAATCGTTTTATGATTAGACCCATTTCATCATCGTCAAACTCCTTATCCTCATCTTGATTTTCTTCTTTTGCTTTTAGTGCTAGGCCTTTTTTCTTCTTGTCACCGATGTCATCTAGTTCCCGTTTGAACATTAGTTTACTTTTATATTCAGAAAGACTTCCAAATAGAGAAGTAACTGATCTCATTGATTCTCCTTTTGCTTTTTCTATCACAGTGACTTTGGCCTCCCACTCTTTAGAAAGAATATTCAAAATCTTTCATACTTGGGTATGTTGATCATAAACTTTCCCAAGCGCTGCAAGTTGATTAACAAGATGAGTATATCTAAGTTCGAATTCAGATATTGATTCACCTGATTTCATTCGAAATAGATCGAATTCAGTGACCAAGGTGTTGATGCGATTCTCCTTTATTCCCGAAGTTCCTTCATGAGCTATTTCCAGAGCTTTCCACATTTGATTTGCTGTTGGAAGTGTGCAAATTCTGAAGTATTCACTTTGACTCAAAGTACTTTGTATCATCAGAATTGCCTTGTTGTTGAGAGTGCTAAGTTTCTTGTCATTCTCATCATATTCCGTTGGCGTCTTGAGAATGTTCTGAGAATCTACAATCTTTGTAGGTTGATAGTTTCTACTCTCAATCACATCCCATAGCCCATATTCGGTAGCCATCACGAATACTCTGAACTTTGCTTTCCAAACAGAAAAATGTTCGCCACTGAAACCTGGTGGTCTAGTGATGGATGCTCCGTCAGGAAGATTTCCTTCACCCATGCTTGCTATTGGATCCTTCTTAGGTTGTTATACCTTAACAAGAAGACCTACACTCTGATACCAAATGTTAGAGCAAGCGTTTCACCCAAGAGGAGGTGAATTGGGTGATACGAAAAATTTCGTTGCAAATAAAAAAACTTGATGATGAATATAATGCAGTAAAGAGTAAGGAGAAATATCACCGAAGTGTACACTGGGAGTTATACTGGTTCGACCACAACCACTTTGACCTACATCCAGTCCTCAGAATATCTCTGAGAGTTTCACTATAATTTCCAAGATTCAGTGGGTTCTTGGCACCTCGGTACACGTAAGTTCCTTCACCTGGACACTCGCTCCCCCTTAAAAGTTGTAATCCAATCCCAACTCAAGGTTCCATAACCTTAAGTTACATCAATAACAAATATTGAGTTTGAATGAAATATCTCTCTCACAGAGTGAATAAGAATCACTGAAGTACAGAATTACAAGTATATGTAAAACAGAGTATTGAACGTGAACTTGATAATGCATTCGTGTGTTTGTTCTTGTTATGTTTCTTTGTTTGGATGTTCCTATATATATAGATGTGTTGATAATGACCGTTGGAACATTTTCTTCTCGCCCGTTAGAGTGTGCGCAGCCACTGTTGACTTTTCCAGTATTTGAAAAATATCCGTTTGCAGTAGGTGACGGTGGGTAGCGTTTGCATTTGACTTTCCTTATTTGGTAAGATCTCTTCATTGTTTATCTGCGGATATGCTAAGAATACTAATACAATGAAGGGATAATCACATAGGAAACAAATCAATGAACGTTGGAATGATTTCTGAATTTCTGGACTTGCATACTCGAGTAGTTCCTTGAGTATTCATTAGGTTTACTCGAGTACTTACTCGAGTATCATCGTGAGAGTAATTATAGCAAGTTAATAAATGAACATCACATAAATCGAGTAGTGCATGAAGTAAACAAATTTACAAACCTTGGAAATACCTGTTTACTCGGGTACTTACTCGAGTATGATACAATTTTCTTTATGGGTTACTCGAGTAGCTACTCGAGTAATCTCTCAAATAAACTTCAGGTTACTCGATGCTTTACTCTAGTAATGTTGGCAGGATTTCAGGGCTGAGAGCACTTCAAGTTTGCTTACCTTGTTACTCGAGTACTTACTCGAGTAAACATAAATTTTCTACATAGCTTACTCGGGTAGATACTTCAAGTGCTTTGTAAATAACTCTGCAGATTACTCAATTACTGACTCGAGTAATCTAGTTCAAATATTTGATAAAGAATAATTGAATACCTACATACTTGAGTAGTGCCTTGAGTAAAGTGATAATAGCATTTCAAGTTATTCGAGTATTACCTTCAAGTTTTGCTTACCACAGTGACTTACTCGAGTAGCTCCTCGAGTAACATTGGTAGGATTGAAAATGCCGAGAGCAACATATTTCTTGAAGCAGGGGACTCGAGTACAGACTCGAGTAACGTTGGTAGGCCGAGAGCAACTGGAAGTCTTTTACCTGGTTACTCGAGTACTCACTAGAGTAACATTGGTAGGCCGAGAGCAACTGCAAGTGATTTACCTGGTTATTCGAGTAGCTACTCGAGTAACGTTGGCAGGCCGAGAGCAACTGGAAGTCTTTTACCTTATTACTCGAGTACTTAGTCAAGTAACGTTGGTAGGTTACTTAAAGGTTGACTCTGGTTACTTCAAGTTTCTGTCTGATTACTCGAGTACTTACTCGAGTAACCCTTTAGAAATTTTGCTAGTGATAAAGTTTCTTAGCTTTTTCTCTTGGCCTTTCTTCATTACTCCAGTGCTTACTTCAAGTGATAATTTGCCCTGTTATTACTTTGTTCAAACTTATTTGTTTATCAAATCTTTTTCATACCATTCTTTATTATGATCAAAACATGTGAGATCTAACATAAGGTATTGATGTTTTATTATATATATAGATAAGGTCAATTGGCTCAGAAACTCTCACTTAAAGAGTCTTATATCCATACATCACGATTATTATATAAAAACTGTCATGTATTATAAATGTTTATGTTCTCTTTTATAAATCGTTATTTATAGACTTATTTCATAACGATTGTCTACATGAAACCATTATTAAGTTTATTAAAAGCCATGGTTTTTATATACAAACCGTTATATATGTTACTGAATAAATAACAGTTGTAAAATGAGACTGTTATGTATCATGCAAGCATTATTATATATTATGATGGTTGTTTATGTGTGCCTGTTAATTATTATTACAACAATGGGCAGATTATGACCTTACCAAATCTCAATACACAACGGATGTTATATTATAACCGTTATAATAGGTCTAAAATAAATAATGATTCAGAATTGTAATATAATTACACTGAGCTTTTATAATACCTGCATATATATCGATTCAAAACCGTGATGTATGGGAGTTAATAATCATCATATATCGTGATTTCTGTAATAATATTTACTTAACAGTGGGGACTAACTGATCTAATGATAGAAAGTTAAAGGACACAATAAAAAGAAAAAAAGTGCATGGACCTAATTCAAAATCAAGGAAAATTATAAAAACATTCAGATTAATTTTTCCTAAATTTTAACTATATCCATTTAATACATTACATCTAAAAGGGGTAATATTGGAAATTGGTAATATCTACACTCTTAAATTTGAAAAATATATAAATATATATATAGAAGCGAAAGAAAAAAAAATCAAATTAGGATAAATAAATAAATAAATAAGAATGAATGAAGTACACGATTAAAAACATTCAATCAAGAGTCGTGCAAACCCACCTAAATACGTTAGGGGGAAAGCCCACGTAAACACAATTAATCAAAAATAATTCATAAAAGGGGCTCTCACTCTCACGAGAGAATACAACAAACTCATGAGATGGGCACGTGTGTCCGTGCCAAATGGAATGGCGGGTGCAAAAATCTCATCATGATCATGCATCGTTTAGTTCTAGTTAGATGGTTTAAATTTAATTTTTTACTTTCATCTATATAAAAAATATATTATTTTAACATTTATAAAATCTTAAATCAAGGTTAAATGTTAGGGAAAAAGACAAAAAAATATCATTTGAACTTCAAAATCCCGCTGACAAAAATGATAATGGGATTGATAAGAATGGTAATGAGATTGATAACGCAAATCTTTATCAAATGACTAATTTGGGATTTTGAAGTTCAAGTGGTATTTTTCTGTCTTTTTCCCTAAATGTTATTTATTTTAAAAAATGATTTTTTTACTGAAAATTAAAATTATATTTAAATAGTATAGACATATTTCAGGGATGAGCACTCAAATTGCTGGAAAGAAAAGGAGGTTTTTTTCTTTTAATCTGAATCGTTGGATCAAAATCTTAACAATCCAAATTTAATATATTATAAAATTATTATTATTTAAATCTAAATTGTTGAGATCTAACGGTCCAGATAAAAAAAAGATTCTTTGGAAAGAAAAGGAATAAAGCCAAATCCCAAATTGATTCCCTCATAGAAGTGAGAATCGTGGATCGAATAAGGATTGCGGAAATTTATTGAGGCTTCATTGAATTGTTTTAAAGTGAACCACAAAAAGTTAGAATTAAGGATGAAAATGCCCTGTCTAAGCAAATCTAGGGAGACTGAAATTTATTCCATTCACTTCTCCTGGGAATTGATATAATTAACCGATACAGACCCAACACATATACAGAAGCAGAAAGAAAAGCATAAGAAGTAAAACCCACAAACAAATTCCTTCACATCAGACTTAAATTTGAAATCACCAATCATATAAACAAAAACATTCACATAACACGAAAACTTAACAATTTCGTTTGTAAATAGCGCACGGTTCCTTATTATTCTTTGGATTTGGTAAGGGAAGGCAACTGGTTGAACCGCCGCCTATATATCTGATACCTGGAGGACAAGTCACAGAAGGCTTATCCTTGTTCTTTGTATTGAAAGTCTGAAACTTGGCCGCATCATAAAGGATTCTGGCTACATGAGAATTCATCAGCATCCCATTGACATCGTCAATGTCATCGCCGATGAGGCAGTTGGCGGAACCACCACATGCGGTGGAGATAAAGCTGTTGTTGACGTTCCCTGAACTTATCCCGCTCAGATCTGCAAGCACCAGTAGGAGTATCCACATGAGTAAGATAAGTGAGAGTGCCTTCTTCATTTGGCTTCTTAAGAGTGTTATCCGAGTAATGTCTTGTCCGTGTATTCGAAGGAACAAAAAACCGGACCGGGTAATGAACCGGTCACGGAACAGGTTTAAGGATTAATGGTTCAACCGGGGTCTAACCGGTGGTCGAACCGGTCATATTAAAATATTACAATTTATTAATAATAATATATATATTAATATCGTTTTTAAACTTCTATAGATAAAATTAATTGATTATGTTACCATGTTAATATAAGTAGGTAAGTATAATATTATGATGAATATAATTTGAAGATAAATGAAAAAGGAAATTTTGATTTAAATAAATAATAAATTTGGTCATTTATAATTTTATATATGTGAAATATGTTAAACAATGATAACATATATATGAGAGGTGAGTACTTCTCACATAGTAAAATATGCCCCACATCCACACATATCTACTGATCATCTACGACTTCCAAAGCATTAGAAGTTGAACAAATAAATAATAAAAATATGGAAGGGAGGAGTTCAATGCCACAAAATTGAAAAAATAAATAATAAAAAAATGAAAGTGAGGAGTCCAAAGCAAAACCATTCTCGAGGCGAAATCATCTTCTTCGATATTTTTTTCTGCCTCTTCCATCTTTCTTTTTCTTTTCTCTCTTCTCCGTCTTCATCTGCAGATCCTCCCTTTTCCAATCTCTGCATTTAAAAAAATCATCTTCAGATCCTTTCACGAGATCTTCAGCAACCAGATCCTGTCATCACCTTTTCTTCATCAACCTTCACAGTCTCGACATCTCCCATCTCCTGCAGGTCGTCGTCGTCGTCTAACGCTGAGCTGGGTACAGGGTCGCCATCAATGTTGAATGCTGGGCTAGGGCACAGGCTCGCCGTCACCTAATTTTTGTCTGTGAGAGGAGATTGCTTGCCTGAGTTTTCGTCTTTCCTCTTTCAGTCTTTCTGAATCCGATCATTTCAGAAAGATCGCGTCTCACTCTGTTCTGCTTCTGTATTTTTTTTAATTTCAAGTGACTCAGTCAAACCGCCTAGCTTGGCGGTTTTGCCGAGTCGCTCAAGAACCGGCCGGGTCGACCGGTTTTGATCGAGTCGACCCTCCTCCCCTCACAAGCAGTGGATCAGACCGAACTTGGGACCGATTCTCCGATTTTCGGTTCCAACCAGCCAGTCCGATCTAGTTTTTCATTCCATGGTGTATTCTGAGGCCTTAGGCTTTTATTATTGCACACGAGATTTACTTTTTCTTGGTGCGAAGTAAATAAAGGCGAAGATTGGACACATGATGTGAGATGGAGACCTGTATGGGAAAACGTGGAAAAATACGTTTACCTAGATTAAAATAAAACTCTTTTTATAAATTTATCTTATATTATGTAAATCATATTAAAAAAATAATTTTTATTATTAGTTTAAACAGTCACGTAGGCTCCATGCATTTTGGCATTCAACTCTCTATCTGCAAGTATCTATGAACAAATGAAAAGAACCTCATTTCAATCATGTAGGGGTGACATAAAAAATACTACCTCCGATCCTAAATATAGGATAAAGTTTATAATGCAATTTACACTACAAACTTTATCCTATATTTAGGATCGAAGGAAATACTCCTCTAGATCTTAATGTATGTCCTAATTGAACAGTTGATATTAATCTTAAATATAATATTTATATCATATTTTTAACCATTTCCCCTAATTAATATTATTGGTATTTCCTAAATAATAATTAAGTAGGAAAAATAGAGGGAATTAAAAAATATGAGTAGATATTTTTTAAAAAATATATCATATTAGCTACTTTAATTAAAAATATTAATACACTCAAATTAATTAATTAAATTTTACATTAGCTGAGTATATCATTTACTGTTAAATGCGTGGCTTTATTTCGACCCTAAAAAAAATGCGTGGCTCTAGACAATATCAATGTGGACCTGTCCAATCACAAGCATCGCAGCACATCTTTTCTTGTATTGTCCATTTCAAGCATTCGCTGTGCAAATAGTGCAACACTAATATTTTGACTAGTAGGCCTGGGCATTCTGCTCCTACATCTTTTATACTTTCTCCGATCTTAATTATAAGATAAAGTTGATTTTTTTGAAAAAATTAAGAAAGCCAATTAAATCACTTTAAAATATTTGTATTTTTAGTATCTTTAGATTATATATGAGTTTATTAGTCAAATTAATTAGTTTGAAAAAATAAATAAATATAAATATTCTAAAGTAATTTAATTAGTTTCCTTAATTTCTTCAAAAAAGTCAACTTTATCTTATAATTAGAATCGGAGGGAATACGTCAGATGGATGTTTGGTGTCATATCTTATGCTAAATGCGAATGATCTTATGGTCAAGTGGGCATCAATCTCACCCTTGGTGAGGGGTCACCCCATTAAACTTAAAGCTTTAGCTTGTTTTATGTAATTAAAAATAGAAAGATCCACTTCTACAATTTTTAACATCTGTTTTTCAAGTGACCCCCACTAAAACTTGTTTGCCGTGGTGAGAAAACTTCCCTTTGTTAGGGCTTCAATCCCTCTGAAAGGATAAGAGTGTCGACAAGACGAAGCCAAACGTTGATCGAGTGTCGACTGTAATCCCCTGCCGTAATTATATCTGAAATACGCAATTAAAGTGAAGTAGAGACCAATAAGAAACAAATAACAATTTACAAACCCATCTACCAGACGGGGTTTTCACAATTACCTTTCGAAATCATTTATAAACTTGGTCTCATAATCACTTTTCGAATACAATTACTACGCGGAATCTCACATTCATAATAAATCAGAGTACACAAAAATAATCCCGGTTTCCATTTATTAACTCAAGCTTCATAGGGCGCATTTGCCCATTACAAGCCCTCATATGGGGATTACACAAATCCTCTTAAAGACATATACGAATAACCAAGAACTCATTCCGAATACATAATCAAATATTCTCATCCAAACATATATTCAAATATACATTTCACAATATATATACAACCTTTATCCAAATATGAATACGAACAATCCCATTTATGATAACCAACTATCACAACCAAACTCCAATGGGAGCCCTAGCCACCCTTGACTGCTTGCTCCATCCTCGATCTACATACCCTGTCTGAAATGGTGGATAGGGGAGGGTGAGATTCTAGAGAATCTCAGTAGGAAACAGATACCTATATGCATGTATGATATGTGTTTAATGCATGACATGCTTGCAATACATATCTCATGCTCACATAATGACATATCTGCGTGCTCAATGTTTCAACAACATACTCATGGCCATAGCATAACTAGAAACAGAGCTACAATCATTCATACATGTTTCACATAATCAAGCAAAGCAATACATGCATCAAAACACAAACACAAATATCAAAGCATGCAAAAGAGGTAAGTTCCCTACACTCTTTCCACGTATGCTCCAGCTCCGCTTACTCACGATCAGAACAAATACCGGACCACGATCAGGGCGAACATCAACCCTATAATCAAAGCAAGGACATAGGGTTATTCTCTATTCCAATTCCTTAACTCTCAAACACTTAGTGTTGGTTATCATTTAACACCTTTAGGTGGCTAATCAAAGCCTAAACATATGCCTAAAGGCTTGGGAAACACTTTACCAAAGATCACCTTTTAAAAGTCCAAAATGCTGATTTTTGGGGGTGGGCCGCGGCCCACAATCCTTGGGCTGCGGCCTAAGGCTGTCCAGAGACGCACAGAAACATTTGGGCTGCGGCCCAACATCCTTGGGCCGCGGCCCAATAAAATCCAGTTTCTGGCTGAAGTTCCAAAAATCATAACTAATTCCACAAAAATCGAAATGAGGTGATCCCAAAGCCAAATGAAAGCTATTCAAGTCCTCTACACAGGAAAAATACTGGCCATTACTGGAAATCACCACAAAAATACAGAATTCCCAAACATTCAAGACTGTCCCAAAACAGAATCCATTTTCGACCTCAAACTTTGGACAGCTATAACTCCCAGTTCCCAAAACGAAATGGCACAAGTTATATGTCCATTTTGAAGCTTAAGATGTGAACTTCAAGACTGGAAATTTTCAGAATTTTATAACATCATTTGCCCATTCAAAACGGCAACACAAACAGACTGCCCAGACAGAATTCTCACTGGACAGAATTTCCAGTTTTGCAACCATTGTGTCCAATCCAATTCAAACCAATTCCAATGATTAAATACCACAACATGGCACCATTTTCAACATAAAACACAACCCAATTCATCCAATCAAAAATCACATGAAAATCAGGGCAAAATTCGAAATTCACTAAACTCATCCAAAAATCACAAAACTTAGATCAAAAGGCTTCAAATACTCACCTCTTCCTCTTTCCCAAACCAATTCTTTGATTCTCCATCTTTCCAAATTTCCTCAAGCCATCAAAAACCTTCAATCAAGAATCTAAAACCATAGAGATGAAGCTCTCATCACTATGAACAACTTTATAGAAGGACATTAGAGCATTAGAGGACAAGAAGCCAACCAAAATCTCACCTCTAGTTTTCTCTTTCTTCCTTGAGCTAGGCGAAATGAAGAACAAGAGAGAGAAGTATGAAGATGAAAATGATGAAGATGATGTTCAGTTTTTGGAGCCACAAACCGACCTAATAGAGAGAGGGAAGAGGAAAAAGCAAGCTTTGAACATTTGACTTGATCCAAGGGTCCAAAAAGTGCCACATGTCAACATCTTGCAATATCCTCCATGAGCTCACATAGGCACATGCACACATGATTCCACCCTTTGATCTATTACACAAATCAATCTCAACCATTGATCTTGAAGTTACCAATGAGTTTCCTCTTCGGTAACCGATCAATCGGTCGGTAACTTTACCGTTTTGCTCCTGATTATGGTAATTCCTCTTGAATCACCACCAACACTTCACATCTTTTCATTTAGCCCCAATATGCGCCTTCCCTCTATTTTAAGTCAATTTAGATGTTAATCCATAATTGAGCTTAAATACAGGGTTTTGGCACTGCTCACAGCACATACGAATCACATCGGGTGCCAACTCACACCATAATCTCCAAAAGGGTTCATTTATCACTATTGACATCCACTTTTGGAGTCATTAACCCTTAATCACAATTTAGGATCTTGCGAAACCGGGGCTTAGCAATCCACTTATTTCAGACTTATTCTCTAGCCTCAAGTCTCAGAATTCGGGGTATTACATCGACTGCTCCTCCATATCTGTAGGGTTGTCCCTCCCCTTCAAGTGGGGTTTATCGGTCGATTTCCTCTGTCGTGGCCGGAGGATGCTCTGGTTGAACTCGAATCCGGTGATGGTAAGGTGCGAAATCGTAGGGTAGAGGGATATGAGGAGGGGTTCATACCTCAAACCCCTTTGACAAAATTTGATGATGACCTCCGATGGGTGCCCCCATGGCCTTCGAGTTTGCTGGGGGTCTTGAAGCAATGGTTCTCTCCCTATCCTAATGCACAGATGGTAATAATCGAGGATATGAGGGCTGAGACAAAGATTTTTCTAGCAGCTGGAGGCAGATCCGCATCAAGGACGAGGCGTACGCTATCGGAGCACAGTGAATGCTCAAGTCATATCCATGGAATCAGAGGGCCTCTCTGCAGGCGGATTATCAGGTGAGGATAAGGTAATGAGAAATCAGTGGATTAATGGGAATTGGGGCTCTTATGACGCCCTGAGGATATCAGAGGCACTGAAACCAATGTGGTTAAAGGTGTTTTTTTGGTGGTATTCGGCTCCTGAGGGTAGTGAATTACATAAGGTTCGATCTTTTCCCATTAATGATTTACTGAGTTTGAGATTTGAGATTGATTGTTTAGTCTCTTTAGGTGTTAGATTCTCTTTGTTTGGTGGGAAAGAATCGATTCGACATGTCTAAGGCCCAATACCAGAGGTCTTCCTACACCTTTAAGAGTTAAGTATATTTGGTTGAAGATTGCTGATTGTGGTAGGGAGGTTATGAGTTTGGTGGGTCTACTATTTAAGGGATGTGCAGCAGATAGACAATTGACAAATATTATTTTGGGATTGTACAGTATGCCTGTAAGCATTGTTCATTTTTGGTTCAACATGAGCCTGTTCAGTGTGTAAGGCATTTCTGCTCACCCTCAACCTAGAGTTGGGTTTTCTTTCCCCTTTGTCTATTTGATTGTGTGTTCTCTAATATTTTGTCGAATGTTTTTCTCCTTGAGTACTTTTCTGTGCCAAGGAATTTGGTTAGGAACCTCTCTTGCAGATGTGTTCCCAGGGAAGTTGATTTGGTAGTCAGGAGTATTGCCAAAGCTTCATTGGCAAGGTCTTGCTCATGTGTTCGGGCTTTTCGACCTTTGTCCCAAATGCAGGCTTATGTATTGAAAGATGTGGATGATATATTAGTTCTATTATTATGTCTTGGTTGTATTGAAGAACTTTTTTATATTTGCTTATCTAGTCTGTTAGTTTGGTTTAGGGGATTTACTTTTTCATTTAATATGTTAGGCTGCTGTAACTCTAATTATGCTTGGTATGCTTAATTCTACTAATTTGGTTGTTGGCAAAAAAAACATTTGTTTTTCTAACCTTTAATTTCCGCGTCCGTTCATAAAGGGAGGTCAATGCAAGTGACGTAAAATTTCTTATCTACGCCTATTTTTAATAAAAGTCAAAATTCACTTTTCATGTCCATTTTATCAAAATCAACTTGAAAAGCCTTTTTTATTAAAAAAAAGCTATGCCTCCATAAATTTATTCCCTATAAATAAACACGAGAAGCATCCTTTTCTAATTAATGAATTCACATAAAATAAACTTATAATAATGGAGATTATCATCTTAACAGAAAATTATCATCTCGTTATAAAATCCAAAACATAGCAGTTTGTTCACAGATTTTCCAAGAAATCTCAATATTCAATTATTCATTCGACATTTTTACGATACAAGGCTTACTCCTATGTACCATGTATAGGAGACACGAGAATGAGAAAGAAGCTTATATCAAGCACTTGTACTCTCCTAATCACCTGACAACTAAGAGCCCGTTTGGTATGGGGAAGAGGTGGGAAGGGAAGGGAAAATGAATAAGTTTTCTTCAGTTTGTGTTCAGATTAGCTTTTGAATAATAGCTTCTACAGTTTATGAGATAAGTATGTGAGAAGAGTTTTATCTTGATTTATGGAAAAGTGTTTCTGAAACCATGGTTTTGGGGGCAGACGAACACATACTCATTGTTTGGTACATATTTAGCAACTAATCTTTCTGGAAACTCAACTTTCCAGGCCCACCATTATTTCCTTAAAGGTGAAAAGATGAGATTCTATCAAAATTGGTGTCAACCCAAGTTCCCTATGTGAACATAGAAATATTTACCCCTTAAATATTGGTTAAAAGCTGGCTAGATAGGATATGGCTACTCCAGCAACCAGTTCCTTGGTGCCACTGGCAATTATAGCGGTCAACTCGAGCACAATTCTGGCGTCTCTAGCTCAATTCAACGTCATTGTTATTATCTACTTTTCTCCCCACAAGAACGAGCCTTTTATTAGTGCACTCGATATTTTTTTTTCTTGCATAGTAGTTAAAGGGAGATACATATCGTATGAGATGTAGCTAATAAGTAAAATATTTGCATATTTATTTTTTCTTATATGATGATTTTGTGAACGACATTTAAGCTTAATATAATAAATTTGGGTGTAAATGATAAATAAATAATATTTTTGGAATATATGTTATTAATATTATAATATAGTATTTCCTTGTTTTTCTTTTAATAGCCACATACAACACCATGTTAAGGAGAAAATGTAACCACCTCACCATAATTATACCCAGATTATGAAATTTAAGTGCAATAAAGACCAATAAGACAAAAACACATTTAAAATCCCTCATCTTCAAGAGAGGGTGTTCAAAAAACAACAGTTCATCTAGTCTCACATTCACTTTCAGATACAATTACCTGAGCAGTTATATCACATAATAAATATCAGAGTTCGTAACTAAAATCCCGGCAATCCTGGGTTACTTGTATATATTCACAATGGGTTCAAAGTTTTCCTAAATGAGGATTACATATCCAAAAATATTATCTACACCTCATATACATACAATAATCCCAAAATCCTGTTAGATAACCAATGGTCCAAAATCAAAATGTCCCTATGAGATCCTAACCACTCCGGGTTGGCCACTTCCCCTTTGAGCCACTTGCCCTGTCTGATATGTTAGTCATTTAGAAAGAGTGAGATTATAAAGAATCCCAGTAGTAACAAATCACTCATACAATATATAAACACAAAGCATGTAAGTTCATCATGTTCAGCAGCAGCACTATGAGTCATAGCTCGTGCCACAACTGACAGCACTCACGGCTGTTATCACAATGCATTATGCCCTCTTTTATGGTAATCACTATGCCAGCTTTCGCTGTAATCACTATGCCAGCTTTTGCTGTAATCACTATGCCCGCTTCTGCGGTAATCACTATGCATCATCATCACAAGGCACAAGTATCGCAAGGCACAAAGCTCCATAAGGCATCTCAATGCACCACAAGGCAGCAGCAACAACAACATAATGCATGATAGGCATACATACAGTACATTTACACAAATTATAAGAGAGGAGTTACTACCTGTATCTTTCCTGACGTTCTTTGGCACAATGGGCTCACAAGTCTGACAGATGTCAAATCCTATAATCAAATTAGGGACAACCAATCAATCTCTATTTTTCCAAATGCTTATTCCTATAATACTCTAAGTTGGTTATCATTTAAACTCTTTAGGATGACCATTAGAGGCCTAATCACATACTAAAAGAGTTGGAAGAAGCTACCCTGAAGACCCCTTTTTCAGAAGCATAACACAGATTTTTAGCTGGCTCACTTGAGTGAAGATGACCTCACTCGAGTGATGAGAGGCTTACACTTGAGTGAGACTGGCTCTCACTCATGAGTGTTTGACAGTGAGCAACTACCATAGCCAGAGATTGCTCACAACACTAGAGCATAAGGCTTTGTACTCGGGTGATGACTCCAAATCCACTCGAGTACCCGAAAGTGCAACATAAGAAGTGACAACCCGAGAGCACATGCAACATCAGAGGGACAAGCTCACTCGAGTACCACCCTTGGCACTTGGGTGAGGAGCCCGCACTTGCGAATGTCAGAACACACTCTTGATCATCAACCAGCGAGTGACAACCCGAGAGCAACCCTAACCAAGAGCTTACACCATCACTCGAGTGATCCCATGCTCACTCGAGTGATCACCAACATCACTCACGTGAAGGAAGTACACTCGAGCTTTACTCATAAAACCCAGGCAAAACACAAAGAGAAAAGGGACAATACACGGCAGCACTCGAGTGTGATCCTACCTCACTCGAGTGATGCCATCAGATTGCTCAAATCGCAGCAAGTGACAGAAAATCCCATATTGGTCAAAATTAATCCCAATGGTTCTCAAACTCCACACAAAGTTCATTACCACATAAAATTGCCTAAGGCACACATAGGTAACTTCCAAAAATATCCAAAAACCATTTTAATCACAATCTAACTCTGGGTCTCTAATCCACACACAATACCCAATTCCAATCAACACACCTCCCAACTCCAAAACTATAACCAACATTCAAATAACTTTAAATAAACCATTTCCTACATCAATCACTATGAAATTCATACATTCAAAAATGGACATAAAACCAGCGCAAATTCCAGAATTTCTCAAACTTATCCAAAAATCACAATAAATATCTCAAAAATCCTTAAATGCTTACTTTTTCACTTTGCCAAAACTAGAACTTTGATTCTTCAACTTTTAAATTTCTCCAACACTCAATCCACTACCTTTCTAAATTCTGAAAACACCAAAATGGAGCTCTTAACACTATAAACAAATTTAATGAAGAGGATTTAGGCAAAGGAGAACCATTACTCACCAAAGATCAAGCTTTTCTTTTCCTCTTTCCTTCTTAAGGTCACCGAAAATGGAGAAGAAGGAGAGAGAATATGAGAGATGAGGAAGGTGATAATGATGTGTACACTTCTTTTCCCTTGATCTATGCTCTCCACCGAATAGGAGAGAGAAGAGAGAGAAAAAGTGATTTTTTGTCTTTTGTGCCACATCCAATGGTCCACAACATGACACTTGTCATGATCTTGCTCACTCCCTCCATAAGCTCACACCAATGCAAAGCATAGGATTCCGACCCATAGCCAATAGATCTCAACCCTTGATCTCTAATCACCAATGAGTTTTCTCTTTAGTAACTGACCAATTGGTCGGTAAATTTACAATTTTACCATTTTGGCCCTGGTTTCACTATGATTATTAAATCATCACTATGAACATTTATGTTAAATTCACATCACATTTATCCAGAAGTGTTTAATTACACTAATTATAATCAACATTAGAGTCATTAGCCCTTAATCTAAAATTGGGTCATTACAGAAAAGATAAGAAATGTGACATAAAAATAGACCTATATAATTAAAACAAAGACAAGGATGCAAAGCTGGAAAAAAAGGAAAAAGCACTGTAGTGGATGGAAAACTAAAGAAACGCATTTTTCACTGTGGCAGATGCATTCTTTGCCTATAAATAAGAGATCTTATGCCAAGTATCAAGGAGAAGGGGAAAGAAGTAGAGGTTTCCTTGTCTGACAGGGAGAGATCTTTTCCTTGACACTTCTGAATAAATTGTGTTATTTTTTAGATTTAATTTCATGCATTGTATTACTTTTTGCATGGCTCCATCTTGGACGGCTTAGGTAGACCTCCTATATGGACTGTATAGATAGTCCTCCTTTATGGATGGTAGAGGTTGCCACCTACATAAAAGGTTTTACCTTCTATAAGGAAGGCTAGATTTCTCCATTTTTCATGCATCTTTTTGTTGTATATTTATATTTTAGAATTTAATATTCAAGTTTTATGCAGTATTTATGAAGTTTTCATTCAATTTTTATATAGCATTTATGAAGTTTTCAATTTATTTTGGTTTTATTTCTAATTTCATCATGAGCTAAATTTCTATTTTCCTAGGGTGATGACGTAACTTACTAATGATGGATTGAATCTTAACTTATTAAATCTGATTTTTAATTTTGTTCTTCATAATTGATTTTTAATTATTGTGTTTAATTCTTTCAATTAATTGCCTATCTTTTGAATGATTTAAATATGTATGTTGAGATCAGAAGGAAATGCACGTGTGTAGATTTTATAATTAAAACCATGACTAGTATATGAAATAAGAATATATTCATATGAGTTGTGTAGTCTTACTGAGTTCCATAAATCTTAATGCATAATTAATTGCTTAAATTCATATAGGAATATATTGGATGAACAATTAATTTTAGAATTGTTTGATCTTGGAAAAGGCTAATGACTAACTTAGGGAAATTTGACTATCAATCATGTGGAATAAATTGGGGTAGAATAGATAATTAATTCAATCCAAAATTTGTTAAGTGAAATCTGACCCCTAGGGCTTTTCTCATATTGATTTTCATATTATTTGCACTCATATTTATCGATTGACTAAATAGAATTAAAATTACCCATTTTGGTACTTAGTGATCAATCCTCGTGAGAACGATACTTTACTCACTGCTGTATTACTTGATTATGATAGTGTAGACTTGTACTATTTAATAGATCATTTACGCTCGTAACAAGTTGTTGGCGTCGTTGTCAGAGATTGTTATCATTAATATCAATATCAAGTAATTTTAATACTAAATTAGTCTTCATGTTAAAATTTTCAAAAAGAATTAAAAAATTAAAAAAATGGATTATTCACAACATTCATTTGATTCAATCAATGATAAATTGTCATATCTTGGTTCTTTTTCCAGAATGCATGTGGATAGAATGAGACAAGAAAATATAAATACTGATTGGATTGAAAATTCTTCTTATAATTGTCTTTCTTGTGCTTATTATGGAGAGTATCATTCCTATGAACATTGTCCATATAGAACTACCACTCATTATGTGAGAGATGATTTCACTATAAGTCAAACTTGTTTTGATCATTCATTTTATCCTGGTGGAATTTTAGAGCAACAAGAGTCTTTGGATCCATATGTTAGGTATGGTCCTAATCCTCCTTTATACTCTTATCCACATATTGAAGAACACACCCTTGAGTATAAGGAAAAATCTAATTTAGAAAGATTATGTGAGGAGCGTGTGGATTCATCAGAAAGATTTAATAAAGAGCAAAAAGAACTTGTCACTAGAGTTGAGTCAAGTGTCCAAAATATTGGAATATATATGAGTCAAATTGTTGCGTCACTTGAGACTATGAGGGAAGATAATTCTTTAAGCATGATGACTACTTTTTGTATTGATGATGATTATTTTGAGGAAGTTGAGGATGTGGAATTGAATGAAACTTTAGCTCTTGTGGAATGTGATGTGGAACTTAAAATTACTTTTGGAGAGAATAGTGGGTGAAGTCTAGAAGAAGTTCCAATTGTGGAACCTAATTCCTATCATTTTAATGCTGAAATTAATGTGGATTTTCTAAAAGTTGTTGTTCATGTCTCTTCTGTTGAAGTGTTGACTCTTACTGATGAGAGTTAAGTGGATTTTGTGGGATGCTCTAAATTTTAGAAGCTCCTAAATTTGTTTGCAAATATATGCATGTTGTGCTTTATTTGAATTCAGTAAATACTTGTACTCCAAAATTGTCTATAATTGAAAAAGTATAGTTAATTACTTTGAATGATCATTTCTTGTCTTTGAACCATTATTGCTTGAAAAGAAATGAAGACAAGGTAATCCTGGTGTTTGATACTTTTAATTAGTAGTTTGTTTTGAGAAGTCTGGCTGAAGACTATAAATTTAACACTCCTTGGGAGGCAACCCAAGATTTGGTTTGATATTTTGTTGTGATTTTACAAGACTTCTGATAGCCCCTGATGATGTATTCCACTTTAGTGGTTACAATAAAAAACGCTAAAAGAATACAATGACGATGCACTCAACCCTTTGAAAACCGTCATTGTAATGCCCTAAATTTTGATTAAGGGCTAATGTTGATTATTGAAAAAGTAATTGTGGATTAAAGTTGAATTAATGTGTATTTGTGACAATATTATCTAATATGTCATAATTGATGGAAAATTGATAGAATGGAATTATTGGCCATAATTTGGTGATTAATGGGGAAATTAATTACTAATTAAGAGGAAATGAGAAGTGTGATTAAATGGCTAATGGAAGGATTAGAGAAGTTAATTAGTGGTTTATTTTAAAAGAACCAATAGAAAAGTGACAAGTGGCAAGTTGGGGTTGTGGGAGGAGTTGTAGAAAAGTCAAATGCATTAAAAAATGATTTCTCTCTCCTCTCTTCCCTCTCTTCACACTGAACAAGTATGGTAGGGGAGAGTAGAGTGATCATTCTTCATCATCTCCAAGCTTCATCTTTCATCTCTCTCATTCCTCTCTCATGCGTGCTGCCATGGTTGCTGCAGAAAGAAGAAGAGCTTTTGATTAAGGTGAGCTATTTGACCCTTCTAATGGCCTCTAATGGAAAAAAATCTCTTCTATTAACTTGTTCCTTGTGTTGAGAGCTTCAATTTCATGGTTTTAGATTTGTCATTTGGTGTTGTTTGAGCTCTCAAGGGATTTTGGAGTTTGGAGAATCAAGGAACTCCTTTGGGAAAAGTTGTAGAGGTGAGTAAGATAAACCTTTCTATATAGGTTTTATAGCCATTGGTTGAGTTTTGATTTTCTGGAAATTTGGGCTTGAATTTCGAAATTGAGGGTCAATGTGTTTATGGTATGTTGTTGTTATGGAAATGGTGCCTTGTTTAGTATTTTGAATGATTAGAATTGAATTGAAGCTTAAAGGTGAAGTTTGGGAACTTTGTGTTTGGTTTTGTGTATTGCTCAAAACAGGGCATGGTGATAGGTTGGGATTTTGGTCATTTTGAGGTTACCATTGTGTTCCTTGTGGAAAATTGTATGGAAATAGGTTTGGTTAATAATTTTGGAGTCATTGGACACTTTGGTAGAAAAGTTGAAAATATGTCTTGTGTGAACTCTGTTCTGGGCAGTCAGTTTGCACAAATGTTTTGAATAAACATATGCTATTAGAAAATTCGGAAACTTTTCAGTCTTAAAGTTCACATCCCAAGCTTCAAAATGGACATATAATTTATGTCATTTCATTTTGTGAACTGAGGTTATGCTTTGCCAAATTTTGGGACAAAAACTGGACTCTGTTTTAGAGCAGTGATGAGTTTTGTGTAATTCTGGAATTTTGTGGTGATTTCCAGAAAATTTCCATATTTTTCTAGTAAAGAGGACGTAAATCAATTTTATTTGGCTTTGGAATCACCTTGTTTTGAATTTTCTAGAATTAGTTATGATTTTTGGAAGTTTAGCCAAGAATCAAGGAATTTCTTGGCCGCGGCCCAAACCTTTCTGTCCTGATTCTGGCCGCGGGCCATGGGTGGCTGGCCGCGGCTAATGAACTTCTAGCCATATTTTGGCCACGGCCAACCCCTGTGTTCTAGTACTTTGAGTTTTTAAAAAGAGATCTTCAACCTATTGTTTCCCAACCTTTTAGGGGTTTTATTAGAGGCATTTGTAGCTTCTTAAGGGTCATTATTGATAACCAAATCTAAGTGTTGAAGAGTCAATTGAGTATTGGAATAGAGAATAATGCTTCGTCCTTATTATGACTTTAGGATTTGATATTTTCCTGGAGCGTAGAAGGCCTGTGCCTGCTCAAGAACGGAAAGACCAAGGTAGTAACACTTTATCCTATATTATGTATATTGCATTGCTTGTTTGCATTAATCATTGAATACAGTGAAGGCAATGTGGCGTAAGCCCAATCTCGAATATAGATACAGTGAAGGGAACGTGGCGTAAGCCCGATCTCGAATACAAATACAGTTGATAGGACGTGGCAAAAGCCCAACCTTGAATACAGATACATGAGGAACGTGGCGAAAGACCCACCTTATATACAGTGAAGGGGACGTGGCAGTGTGCTCAGCCTCAAATATTGATTGCTGCATTGTGATATATGTTTACTTGCTTTGTTTATATGCATCATATACGTAAACTGTTGCTACTGAGATTCTCTAGAATCTCATTCTTTCCAAATAACATTTTTAGACAGGGCAAGTGGATCGAAGAACAAGCAAGTGAACAAGGACGATTAGGACTGCCGGTGGTAGTCTTAGTTAGATATTTTGTTTTTATACTGAACCGGTTATCATTTTGGATAAATGTACATATTGAATAGACCATAGAAGTATAGTTTTGTGTAATCCCCGATATGGATATTGAGATGGCCATTGATACCTTGATTATTATTTTGGATTAACGTTATTATCCCAGGAGAATGTTGGGAATTGTGGTATACTCTAATATTGTACAACAGGCCAAACATACCATTTGTTTTAAGGAATAAAATGAATAGAGATCTATTTATACATGTGTTATAAATTTTTTTTTAAATTATCCTGGATCTCTCATTTGATTATTAAACGTGTTTAAACGCTAATTGTGGTCTTAATCAAGGCTGGGGTTACTGTCATCACTTTTGAAGAACAAACAGGTACACTCTAATATGTAAATAAAAAAATTAAATTAAATTAAATTAAAAAGAAAAAGAAAAAATTTGTTTGATCTTTACTTAGCTAAAGACGTTAAAGAAGGGCGGCTATTTGGGAGGCAACCCAAAATTTCTTTTCCCCATTCTATCATTTTCATTCTTACTCATTGAAAAACACTGCACTGCATTGAAAATTTTAGTTCTCATCAATTTCATTTCAAGATAACATGAAGGAATCTCTTGAAATGATTAAGAACAAGTTCTGCGCTCTTCCCAAAGATGTGCTCAAAAACTTTATAGCAGTCGACTTGAAAAGATGAAGATATTCAACGTTTGGACCTTCCTGAATGTAATGCCCCAAATTTTGATTAAGGCTTAATGAGGATTATTGAGAATGATTTGTGAAATTAAATGTGGATAATTATGTGTTTTGTGGCAATTTTAATTAATGTGTCATAATTAGTGAGAAATTGGAAGAATGGAATTATTGGCCATGAGTTAGTAATTAAGAGAGAAATTAATTACTAGCTAAGAGAAAATGAGAAGGGTGATTAAAATGGCTAATGGAGGGATTAGAGTAGCTAATCGGTGGCTTATTGTATGAGAACCAACAAGGCTTGGACATGTGTCAAGTGTAGAAGATGAGAGAGGCATGGGAAAAGTCAACAAGGGGTATTTAAATATTTTCTCTCTCCTCTCTTCCCTCCTCTTTTGCTGGCCAAGCATGGGTTAGGGGGATGTCATCATTCCTTCTTCTTCCACACTCATCTCTTCATCTCTCTCTTCTCCCTATTTCTGCGCCTTTGTTGAAGGCAAAAGGAAGAAGAAAAGCTAGTGAAAAGGTAAGGAAAATAGTTTCCATTGCTTAAACTCATTTCATTAATATTGTTCCTTGGCTTGAGAGCTTCATTTTCATGGTTCTAGTTTCTTCATTGGTGTTGATTTGTGGCCATAAGGAATTGTGGAGGTTGGAGAATCAAGAATTTTCTTTGAGAAAGTTGATAATGTAAGTGAAACCAATCCTTCTATCTATGTTTTATATCAAGTGGTTTGGTTTGGAATTTCTAGGATTTTTTGCCTGATTTTCGAAATTGATGATCATGGTGTTTTTGGTATGCCATTAGCATGAAAATGCTACCTTGTGGTGAGTTTGGGATAGATAAATTGATTTGGGATTAAAATGTCTTGTTTGGATGATTTTGGAATTTAGATGTTTATATCGCCCAAAACCAAAGCATGATAATAGAATAGGATTTTGGTAATTCTGATGGTTCTATTGAATTCCTTGGGTGTTTCTGTGTGAGAGTAGCCTTGAGTAAAAGTTTGGGGCCATTGGAATCAATTCGGCAATTGTTGGGAAGTGTGGTCTGTAACACCCCAAATTTTATATTCACCAATTATATTTTAATTAATTGAGAAATTCAATAAAATTATGAATATTCATGAATTTGGAATTTATGAATTCATAAATGTTCAATTTCATGAGAAATTGGGAAAAAATAATTATGGAATTAATTTGAGTGATTTAAAAAGCCCAATATTAAGGTCCAAAAATGAAGGAATATTAGAGAAAATATTTGGTCCAAAAATAGATGGAAAATGGCCAAGGAAAAATAAGAAAAGAAATTGGAATAAAAAGATAATGGCAAAATCGTAATTTTTTCAATTTAGTACAAAATTACTTATTTTCCAATTAATTGAAGTTAATTTCAATTAATTAAGGTAAATAAAGGGGGAAAATATATTTAGAATATTTTGGTCAATTTAATATGAATTTATGAAAAATTTGAGCAAAAATGCAATTTTGACCAAAATTGAGACTTTATGTGTATACGTAACCGGAACAAGTTGTGTAGCCAATTGAGACCATAGGGAGGGACCCCTAAGTGTCTCCTACATGTTGCAAGAGAAAGAAAATATTGGTTGGGATTAATGAGCTTGGTTACACGTACATAGAGTTTATTTACATAGATTTGATTTTTGAAGGTTTTGGAAATTGTTAAACAATTAAAGTATAATGTTATATATATTATAAAACACATGTGCATCTTCATCCTCAGCCCATTTCCGTCACACACAGAAGCTGAATGTAGAGTGAGAACGTTTGGACTTGTAGAGAGGGAAAGGAGAAGAAAAATCATAAGGTAAGCCGATTTCTCCGACTATTTAGCTCTTAACGCATGTAACTTCGATCCTAAGCTACTCCTCTTTGTTCTTTAAGGTTTAGAAGCTCAAAATCTGTTGTTGAGCACTTAGGGTTTTCAGCAATATTTGGGAAAAAATTGTGGGAGCTTGAGGTAACTTCTAAACCTTCGTATATTAACTATTCTAGTTGCTGTCGGCAATTTAATCGGTGAAATTTCGCCGGATTGCCATTGGTTTTAAATTTTGGAAAAGTGTGTGCCTAAGGGTTATGCTGCCAAATTTTAGTTCAAATGGTTGTTATAACTTAATTAGATGGTTAATAAAGTGATTAGGAGTATAAAGGAACGCGTTTACGGAGCCCAGATCACAAAACACCGATTTTGCCCGGAGGACTCCATAATTTCGGTCAGCATCAGATCTAGGGGTAGGAATTGGATTTTCAATGATTTGAAGGTTCCATTGGATTCAGAAGGGAAAATTAGGTGGGGTTACAGTTGAGCACTTTTTCAGAAAAGGCTAAGAAAGCATAATTACGGAAACGCCCCTAAAACCTTAAAAGTAGGGCTGCCAAGGGCAATTTCATAATTTGACATTGAATTTGATAATTTCGAGCTCAGAAATGGATTCCGTGGATGAAAATATGTTAGGATAGCCCTAGTCAAAAATTTGGAAAAATGTGCCATAAGGCCAGGTACCGTAGGGCCGGGCCAGGGTCCCGGGGGCATTTTGGTAAATTTTCACCATAGGCTAATATAACCACAAGAAACACTATGGAAGAGTCTAAAATGATACTTGGATGGGTTATGACCTATTTCTTATACATTTAATATTTTAGGACTGAATCGGGAGCTGAAAGTTGACACGTTTCACGAGGCACACAAAAAGGGGTTGATAGAACTTCGAGGTAGGGACATTATCCTTCATACATGATGCCATAGTGATATGATTGTGTGGATGCCATTGTTTGTAAATGCGCTTTATTAATCAACATGTTTTACCCAGAGAGGGGCCAGTAGTGCTAGAGGCACTTACACTGGAGTTGGCGGAAGACCAACCGGTGCAGAATAGTGGGGCTTGGCCCTACTTATGTATACATACAGATAATGTGTTTATATTGTTTATTAATTGGTGCATATATGGCGCATATCATATTTACTTTTTGCATTTTCTATGAATGATAGCATGTTTCTACTGGAATTCTTTGGAATTTCACCCCTTTTTCTAAATAAAACATCTCAGCAGGCGCCAGTGGATCAAAAGGCAGGAATATAGACCAAGGGAAGTGATTGGCATGTACCTCGAGGCAAATACAACGTTCGTGATTATAGATAGTCTATGTCTAAAATACTTTTGGATATTTTGGAAGAATAGTGTATATTATCGCATTCTATATGGTTGACTTTGGACTGTAAAAAAATACTTTTATCAGTATATATGTACTCTTCTGTATACCTGTGGAACTTGGTCTCTATTACTCTGTGTATATCGAAATGGAAACGGGTGTTGACATTTTTGGTATCAAAGCCCATAAGCGGTTCTGGCATTATCAGCATAGTATACTGATATGGTTTTGTTTGCATGACGGCAGGGAAATAGTGAGTTATGGAGATGGTACAGCCAGGAGAAGGTGGTAGAGGCCGAGGCCGAGGGCGTGGTAGACATGGTACCAACGAGGGAGAACCAAGGCCTGACCCTATCCAGCAGTGAATCTTGGATTTATTAGAACAACAACAACAAACTATGAATGAAATAAAAGTAGACCTACAGGGGGTGCAACAGAGGCAGGATCACCTGGAGAATCGAATGGATGAGTTCATGTGGGAGAATTATGAAGAAATCCATAAAGAACCTCCGCTAGCAAATCTACCACCAGAGCCTAAGGTGGATATCCAAGCTTGGCTGAGTAGATTTAGTAAACAGCAGCCACCTATGTTTAAAGGGAAATTTGATCCTCAACAAGCAAAAGACTGGTTAGCTCGTTTAGACAAGATCTTTGATATGTTGCAATGTCCAGATGAGGTGAAAGCTCGGTTAGCCATATACAAGCTAGAAGGTGATGCTGATCGCTGGTGGAAAGGCATGGACCTCATCCTGATGGGGAAGAATGCTTCAATTACATAGGAACTATTCCAAGAGGAATTTAACAAGAAGTGACTTCCTCCAACTGTTAAGAGAGAGAGAGAGAAAGATAAAGAGTTCCTCAGCATCAAGTAACACGATCGGGAGAGTTTTGATGACTATCTGGCCTGATACATCTGACTATCACGCTACTCGTCATATGCCAAGCAAACGACAATGATGAGTAGAATTCAGATATGATGATAGAGGGGCTGAGAACAGAGTTCAAGGAAAGGCATATCTCCCAACACTTCACCGAATTTAGCAAAGTGGCAGAGGAGTGCCGATACATCAAGAAACGTCTGACAAGTTGGTTAACACAGAATGGGAATCGTAGTGGTTTTGAGAGTGGTAGCTTCACACAAAAGCAAAAGGATCAGAGTGGATATTCCGGAGGGGATCCTAAGAGGCCAAATCAATCTGGGGGCCGAGGAGGCTAGAGTTCTTCTGGAAGCAGGACTTGTTGGCGCTGCTAGAAGCCAATTCACCCTGGTAGATCTTGCAGTGGGATTCTGTTCAGGCCAGACCCGAGTAGACTACCTATCTGTTCTGTGTGCAATAAGCCGGGACATATGGCCAGGGATTGTCCACAAAATCAGCAGCAGGAGGAGACAAGACCCAGAGCTTCTGGCAGGGTTTATACACTGACACAGGAAGAAGCCAGAAAGTCTCCGGAGCTGATTCAAGGTACGATTTCTTTGAATGGTAGTTTAGTATATTTTATGTATGATTCTGGTGCAAGCCATTCATTCATTACATACAACTGCATAAGATGATTATGTTTACCGATGCATAAATCCCCGTACAATTTAGTTGTATCTACGCCTAAGGGCATTCAAATTATGACGACCGAAGTTTGTTTAAATTAAGTAGTAAATGCTGAGGTGTACCAATCGACTGTAGTTGGGGAAGTGAAGCTCTCGATTGATTTGAGACTTGGAGTAGGTCCAACTTCTAAAACCCTATATCGTATTGTACCAAGTGAGATAGCAGAGCTAAAGAAGCAGATCGAGGAACGACATGAGGAAGGGTTCATACGACCTAGCGTATCACCTTAGAGTGCTCCAGTGCTCCTCGTAAAGAAGAAAGACAGAAGCTTTCATCTCTGTATCGATTACCAAGAGTTGAATAAGGTGATCGTAATGAATAAGTATCCGTTCCTTAGAATTGATGATTTGCTCGATCAAATGTCTGGTTCCCATATATTATCAAAGATCGACTTGCGATCGGGATACCATCAGTGAGGGTAAAAGCAGAGGATGTAGCAAAGATTGCTTCTAGAACCAGATATTGGCATTACGAGTTCCTAGTTATGCCATTCGGGTTTTCCAATGCACCTGTTGTGTTCATAGACTATATGAATCAAATCTCCCGTTTATACTTGAACCAGTTCATTGTAGTCTTCATTGATAGTATGCTAATACCCTCACGGAGTGAGGCTGAACGCGAAAAGCATTTGAAAACTGTGTTAAACGTATTACGTGATAGGCAATATGCCAAGCTGAGCAAGTGTGTGTTCAGGCTTGCAGAGGTAAGATTTCTGGGCCACATAGTCACTCAACAAGAGATCTTTGTGAACCCTGGTAAAGTGGAAGCAGTATTGAACTGAGAAAGCCAGAAACTGTGGTTGTGATACGCAATGTTCTAAGTCTTGTTGATTATTATGAGTAGCTCAATAGTAATAGCCTTGTTCAGTACCACGATCTTATGCCCTTAAGGTTGTGTGTTTGAGGCTACAGGAGGGAAAAGAAATGTGATTGAGTTGGAGGGGCCGCAGATATCCTGGTGAGTCCACGCTCGTAGTCTGCTCGTAGTCCCTGGATATGGGAAGTGTGGGGGAAGTACGGGGTGTGACAATAAAAAGGATGAGATGTTTATATCGAAATTTTCCAAAACTCAACATTATGCATGGGATGATGATTATGAAAGGAGTTTCAGAGAGCCGAAGCAAAAAATTTATTAAAGTACCAATATTGATAATCCCGGATCCATAATGGGCCATTGTTATCTTCACTAATGCTAGATGGCATGAATTGGGAAGGGAATTGAGTCCCAGATGTAAGTAATAATAGATTGAGATGAGAATTGATGCAAGCCGAGTGAGGGCGTATGCATCATGTTAGCTGAAGCTTCAGGAATTTAACTATCCCATCTATAATCTTGAGTAGATGGTAATAATGTTTGCTTTGAATTTGGGAAATGTTGCCTTTATGGCGTAGTTGTGGAATTGTACTACAACCACAAAGATTGAAAGTTCTGAATGCAGAAGGGCTACCTATGGTGAAATCTGATCGGAGAGGGCTACCTACGGTGAAATCTAAACGGAGAGGGCTACCTAAGGAAAGTTCTGACCGGAGGGGGGCTGACCAGGTGTATGGGCGCCTATGTGAAGCACCGAGTACCGAACCCTAGAGTGCAGCCACCGTGACAATGAACCCGCAAGTGCAGCCACCGTGACAATGAACCCGTGAGTGCAGCCACCGTGACGACGAACCCTAGAGTGCAGTCACCGTAACATTGAATTGTAGAATAGAGCTATAGGAACGTTGGCTCTCAATGATGGTGCATTGTAATGAGTTCCATATTAAAGGAATTTTTTATAAGAGTTTATATGGCTCATAATGATTTAAGCAGAATCGGGCCAAGGTCTGGCATAGAGAAACACAGATTTTAGGTGCAGTCAGGTATTATGGAGATTCATGTGGGACTCCTATTTAATCATCCTGACATTATTGATGCACAAAAGAGGAGATAAACCTCAAAGTGAGTGTCACATCGCTTTGCCATCGAACCTGAGTAGGCTACATGATGTTTTCCATGTTTCCCAGTTGAAAAAGTACCAACCTGCTCCAGAACATGTAATAGAGTATGAAGACATGGAAATGCGTGAAGATTTGACTTGCGAAGTCATGCCTGACTGAATCATTGATCGACAGGAGAAACAGCTCAGGAATAAGAGCATTCCATTCGTCAAGATTGTCTGGAAAGGGTTATCACCTAGAGAGGCTATATGGGAAACAGAGAAAGTATAAGGAAGCGTTACCCGAAATTTATGGTTGCATAGGTGTAGCAAATTTCGGGGATGAAATTTATTTAAATGGGAGAGAAATGTAACACCCCAAATTTTATATTCACCAAATATATTTTAGTTATTTGAGAAATTCAATAAAATTATGAATATTCATGAATTTGGAATTTATGAATTCATAAATGTTTAATTTCATGAGAAATTGGGCAAAAATAATTATAGAATTAATTTGGGTGATTTAAAAAGCCCAATATTAAGGTCCAAAAATGAAGGAATATTAGAGAAAATATTTGGTCCAAAAATAGATGGAAAATGGCCAAGGAAAAATAAGAAAAGAAATTGGAATAAAGAGACAATGGCAAAATCGTAATTGTTCCAATTTAGTACAAAATTACTTATTTTCCAATTAATTGAAGTTAATTTCAATTAATTAAGGGAAATAAAGGGGGAAAATATATTTAGAATATTTTGGTCAATTTAATATGAATTTATGAAAAATTTGAGCAAAAATGCAATTTTACCAAAATTGAGACTTTATGTGTATACATAACCGGAACAAGTTGTGTAGCCAATTGAGACCATAGGGAGGGAGCCCTAGGTGTCTCCTACATGTTGCAATAGGAAGAAAATATTGGTTGGGATTAATGAGCTTGGTTACACGTACATAGGGTTTATTTACATAGATTTGATTTTTGAAAGTTTTGGAAATTGTTAAACAATTAAAGTATAATGTTATATATATTATAAAACACATGTGCATCTTCATCCTCAGCCCATTTCCATCGCACACAGCAGCTGAATGTAGAGTGAGAATGTTTGGACTTGTAGAGAGAGAAAGGAGAAGAAAAATCATAAGGTAAGCCGATTTCTCCGACGATTTAGCTCCTAACGCGTGTAACTCCGATCCTAAGCTACTCCTCTTTGTTCTTTAAGGTTTGGAAGCTCAAAATATGTTGTTGAGCACTTAGGGTTTTCAGCAATATTTGAGAAAAACTTGTGGGAGATTGAGGTAACTTGCAAACCTTCGTATATTAACTATTCTGGTTGCTGTGGGCAATTTAATCGGTGAAATTTCGCTGAATTGCCATTGGTTTTAAATTTTGAAAAAGTGTGTGCCTAAGTGTTATGCTGCCAAATTTTAGTTCAAATGGTTGTTATAACTCAATTAGATGGTTAATAAAGTGATTAGGAGTAGAAAGGAACGCGTTTACGGAGCCGAAATCACAAAACACTGATTTTGCCCGAAGGACTCCATAATTTCGGTCAGGGCCAGATCTAGGGGTAGGAGTTGTATTTTCAATGATTTTATAGTTCCATTGGATTCAGAAGGGAAAATTAGGTGGGGTTACAGTTGGGTACTTTTTCGGAAAAGTCCAAGAAAGCATAATTACGAAAACGCCCCTAAAACCCTAAAAGTAAGGCTGCCAAGGGCAATTTCGTAATTTGATATTGAATTTGATAATTTTGATCCCGGAAATGGATTCCTTGGATGAAAATATTTCAGGATAGCCCTAGTCAAAAATTTGGAAAAACGTGCCATCAGGCCAGGTACCGTGGCACTGGGCCAGGGTCCCGGGGGCATTTTGGTAAATTTTCACCATAGGCTAATATAACCACAAGAAACACTATGGAAGAGTCTAAAATGATACTTGGATGGGTTATGACCTATTTCTTGTACATTTAATATTTTAGGACCGAATCGGGAGCTGAAAGTCGACACGTTTCATGAGGCACACAAAAAGGGGTCGATAAAACTTCAAGGTAGGGACATTATCCTTCATACATCATGCCATAGTGATATGATTGTGTGGATGCCATTGTTTGTAAATGCGCTTTATTAATTAACATGTTTTGCCCAGAGAGGGGCTAGTAATGCTAGAGGCACTTACACTAGAGTTGGCGGAAGACCAACCGGAGCAAATAGTGGGGCTTGGCCCTACTCATGTATACATACAGATGATGTGTTTATATTGTTTATTAATTGGCACATACATGGCGTATATCATATTTACTTTTCACATTTTCTATGAACGATAGCATGTTTCTACTAGGATTCTTCGGAATCTCACTTCTTTTTCTAAATAAAACATCTCAATGGGCGCCAGTGGATCAAAATGCAAGAATGTAGACCAAGGGAAGTGACTGGCATGTGCCTCGAGGCAAATACAAAGTTCGTGGTTATAGATAGTCTATGTCTAAAATACTTTTGGATATTTTGGAATAGTGGTGTATATTATCGCATTCTGTATGGTTGACTTTGGACTGTAAACAAATACTTTTATCAGTATATATGTACTCTTCTGTATGCCTGTGGAACTTGGTCTCTATTACCCTATGTATATCGAAATGGAAACGAGTGTTGACATGGTCTGTTTTGCTGCATTTTCTGGTTTCTGATAAAATCACTCGAGTTATCTGGGGTCCAGTTGAGTAAGGGATGAACATCACTCGAGTGAGGATGAGTTCACTCGAGTGCATTAGTGCATTTTTCCATTTCTGCTCCTAGTTTTTGTTACACTTCTGTGGATAAAGGCAAGAGTGTACCTTAACACTTGCGAGTGTTAAGCCATCACTTGAGTGCTCCTGATCCTTGAAAAATTTTGAGATCTTAGGTCTTCACTTTCTGTGCTTCACTTCCTAGTACTCGAGTGAGCATTTGGCTATCACTTGAATGTTGCATTTTGTACTCGAGTGTTCTAGTCTCTTAAAGTTTCTTGTGCTCTCAGGTATTCACTTGATGTTGTTCACTCTCTAATACCCGAGTGTAGACCATACCATCACTTGAGTGAGGTCTCCTTGACTCGAGTATCAGTATAATATCACTTGAATGAGGCCATCTTTACTCGAGTGTCTCAGTGGAAAATACCAGTCTTGTGATTTCTAAAAGGGGATCTTTATAATAGTTCTTCCAACCCTTTAGGGCTTTTATTAGAGGTAGTTGTAGCATACTAAAAGAGCAATAATGATAACCAAATTAAGTGTTAAGAAGTCATTGAGAATTGGAATAGGGAATTGACACTTCGTCCCTAATTATGAATATAGGATTTGACATTTGCCCTACTCGGGAGAGACTGGCTCCAGGACACGCACGAAAGGATCAAGGTAGTGACTTTTCTCACATTTTGTGTATGATACATGGTATGCATGTTTATTATTGTGAATGTGTTATCGGCTATAAGTCATTACAGCGCGAGCAGTTCAATGTGAGCCGTCATAGTGGGGCGACACTCATGATACCTACCTCGGCCGTTGTAAGTGCCAAGTCTACGTTATGGAATCATAAATTCCTGTTTGAGTATCCAGCTCATGGGGCTACATGTTGTGAAATGTTTTATATAGATCCCAGCTGTGGTGATATATGTGATATGTTCATGTGGATGTGCAATACACAAGCAGTTTAGCATAAGCCGTCTTAGGGGGCGATGCCCATGATACCTACCCCGGCCGTTGCAACTTTTATTGTGATTGTTGTGTATTGTATAGATGATTTACTTTCATGCTTTGATGTTGTGCCTATTATGAGTGATTTGTTACTACAGGGATTCCTTAGAATCTCACTCTCCTTACAACACAAATTTTAGACAAGGCTGAAGGATCCAAAGGAAAGCGGGCGATCAAGAGTAGATAGAGCTCCTAGCTAGGAGTTTATTTTGGAAAATTGGTTATTATTTTGTAAATCAATTGGATAGTATTTGTGTAATCCCCTTATTATGGGAGACTCTATAGGCAATTATGCCTTGTAAACCCTTTATTAGTTAATGGAATCCGAGTGTGTCGAGAATTTATACTGTACTATGATATGTATGAATGAAATCAACCTGTACAGGACATTTATGTTTGAAATGTGAGTATGAGACCATTTTTAAACATGTGTTGTAAAAGTTTTGAAAACCCTGATTTTTTTGGGAAATTTTATTTTGTCTAAGTCCCAAATCATACATGGTCTCTAATTCAAACTTAATTACTTCTTTACGAACTAATCTCGGCCTTGAACGTGAAGGGGGTTACATTTGTGGTATCAGAGCTGTAGTTCCTGGCAATGTGAAGATTTGCTAGGATAGGTGCCTTAGTTTACTAGTTATGTGGTATATGATGACTTAGGATTGTTGGTTATATACACATGAGTATTTCTACTGTTTGTGGATATATCTAAGTCTTATGGATTATGTGTATACATTTGTTATGATACTGATGTGGTGAATCATTTGTAGAGAGACTAAAGGACAAAATGGTTCGTCTAAGAGTCAGGCAAGAGGATCCAGAAATGGAGGAGTTGAATGACAGTCCTCCTAATCCAATGCGAGAAATGATGGACATCATACGGGACCAATGAGACATGATAGTTGAGCTGAGGGAAGAGCTCGGAGAGGAAATCTTTGAAGTCCTCGAGTGCACAATGGAGGTAAAGGCGAAGCTATCTGTGTATAAGCTAGAGGGGGATGCAGATCGGTAGTGGCGGAATATTGCTATGACACTTCGAAGCTAGAATGTGCCATTGACTTGGGAGGTATTCCAAGAAAAGTTTAATAAGAAATACTTCCCCAAGTCAGTGAGGCTTGAAAAAGAATCTGAATTCCTTGCAATCAAACAGGGAGATACGGAGAGTTTTGATGAGTATCTTTCCCGCTTCATCCGGCTATATCAATACTCTACACATCTCCAGGATAGGGATGATGAGGAGTGGAGTTCTGATATGCTTATCCAGGGCTTGAGGCGTGAACTGAAGAAGAGATTAGCCACTTATTTGTTTACCGACTTCAACAAGGCTGTGAAGCAGTGTAGAATTGTTGAGAATAACTTGAGAGAGTTATACCCATCTAAAGGTAGTGGTAGCCGGAATGAGCCTAAAAAGGCAAATACTTCCCATAAGCGAAGGGGGAAAGGATCCTCATATGGGGGTGGTAACAAGAAGCCCTATATATCTGGGGGTCGTAGTGCCAGAGACCTCTAGCGGGCCAGTGTCTAATCAGCGTAGAAAGTACCATCCAGGCAGAACTTGTGCTGGGGTAGTGATTTGCTTCAATTGCAAACAAGTGGGTCACATCTCTACTGTGTGCCCACGACAATTGGTAGAGCAAAGGCCCAGAAATATGGGTCAAGTGTTTGCAATGACACATGAGGAGGCTCGAAAGTCCCTAGAACTGATCCAAGGTAAAATCCTTCTCGGTGATAATGAATTAAATGCTTTGTTTGATTCGGGTGCAAGTAATTCATTTATAGCTTATGATTGTGTTAACCGCCTAGGATTGGTTATGCATAAATTGCTATTTGATTTGGTCGTGTCGACACCGATGGGTGTCAAGGCTTTGACGGTCAAAGCCTGCTTAAATTGTGTGATAGTTGTTGAGGTTTGGGAATCTACAGTTGATTTGGTCTGTTTGGCAATTCAACAATTAGAAGTCATTTTAGGTTTCGATTGGTTGACAGCAAATGATATACTGCTTGACTATGGCAATAAGAGGATAACCTTCCATAATGCATGATGGGAGGACAATGTGAATGCTAGTTTGAGTTTACTTTCAACGGCTAAAGCAGAAAGACATCATGAGAAGGGATGTCAAGGGTATATAGTATTCTTCTCTGTTCAGGGAGAGTCAAGTGAAGCTTTAGAAAGTATATCTGTGGTAAGAGAATTCCCAGAGGTATTTCTAGAGGATCTTAACGGATTGCCTCCAGAAAGGGAAGTGCAGTTCCCAATTGAGATTGTGCCTGGAGCTGGTTCAATATCCAAAGCCCTATACCATATGGCCCTAACAAAATGGCGGAGCTGAAGAAGCAAATTAAAGAATTGTTTGAGAAAGGGTTCATCTGACCCAATGTATCACTGTAGGGAGCTCCAATACTATTTGTAAGAAAGAAAGATGGAAGTTTGCGGTTGTGCATCGATTATCGAGAACTCAATAAATTTAATGTTAAGAACAAGTATCCTCTCCTAAGAATCGACGACCTATTAGATCAATTGTCTGGCTCGTGCGTATTCTCTAAAATTGATCTAAGGTCAGGATATCATTAGTTGCATGTGAAGGCAGTGGATATTCTGAAGACTACTTTCAAAATGAGGTACGGGCACTATGAGTTCCTTGTGATGCCCTTCGGATTGACAAATGCACTGTCGGTATTCATGGATTATTTGAACCGCATTTTCCGACAGCATCTTGACCAGTTTATGGTTGTGTTTATCGACGACATTTTGATTTACTCCAAGAGTAGGGAGGAATATGAGCAACATCTGAGAATCTTGCTGGAAAAGCAACTCTATGTCAAGCTGAGCAAGTGTGAGTTTTGGCTTACGGAAGTGAAGTTCCTTGGCCATGTGATCTCACGAGACGGGGTATCGGTGGATCCCAGTAAGGTGTAAGCAGTACTTGATTGGAAAAGGCCAGAAACTGTTTTTGAGATTCGCAGCTTTCTAGGTCTTGCTGGTTATTATCGGAGGTTCATTCAGAACTTCTCCCAGATTGCATTGCCGATGACCAAGCTCACGAGGAAGGATAAACCATTTTTGTGGGATGAACATTGTGAGCGGAGTTTCACTAAGCTGAAGGAGAGGTTGACTACGGCACCAATATTGATTATACCTGATCCTAGTGAGGCTTACGTTGTGTACAGTGATGCGAGTAATCAGGGGTTAGGGTGTATCCTGATGCAGTAGGGAAGAGTGGTGGCCTATGCATCTCGACAGCTGAAACCGCATGAGATGAACTACCCCACTCATGATTTGGAGCTTGCGGCAATAGTGTTTACATTAAAAATTTGGAGTCATTACTTGTACGATGTGACTGTAGAACTGTACTGTAAGCACAAAGGTCTCAAATATATGTATAATCAGAAAGATTTGAACATGAGACAACGTTGGTGGATGGAGTTGCTGAAAGATTATAACCTGGAGATCAAATATCATTCGGGTAAGGCTAATGTCATCGCGGATGCTTTTAGTCGAAAGGCGATTCTAGTGGCAACGATGATGAACCAGGAATGGAAATTGATATAGGAGTTTCGGGATTTGAATTCTTGAATGATATCCTATGTGTCAGTTATGGTATGGTCCAAGGGGAGAATAACCTGAGGACTGAAATTGAATAGGCTCAGATGCATGATGAGAGAGCCCAGTCGATCTGAGCTATGATTGAGCGAGGAGAGACTCGAGATTATAACTTGTCGCCTAGTGGGCTGGTGCGTTACCAGAAGAGAATATATGTCCCACTGAAGGCTGACTTGAGGCTGAGAATTTTTTATAAGACTTATAAGAGTCAGTATACTCTTCACCCCGATATGACCAAGATGTATCATAACTTGAAGTCTATGTATTTGTGGCCAGGGTTGAAGAGTGATGTAACTAAGTATGTGGGCGGTGCCTACCTGTCAAAAGGTGAAGTTTGAACACCAAAGACCGCCAGGATTACTTCAAGGTCTAGAGATTCTAGGATGGAAGTGGGAGAGTGTGACCATAGATCTAGTGGTGGGTCTACCCAGGATCAAGAATTATGATATGATCTGGGTAATTGTGGATCGACTCACGAAGTCAGTGCACTTCATACCTATCAACGCTAGCTATTCTCCTGATAGGCTGGTTGAGATATACATCAAAGAGATTGTGAGACTCTATGGTATACCAAAGAATATTATCTCCAATAGAGATCATCGATTTACTTCTAGATTTTTTAGGGCTCTACATGAGGCTATAGGTACTCAGTTAAGGTTTAGCACGGCCTACCATCCTCAGACAGACGGGCAGTCAGAGAGGACTATTCAGACATTGGAAGATATGTTGAGAGGGTGTGTCCTAGATTTCAAAGGAAAATGAGACTACTATCTTCCATTGGCTGAGTTTGCTTACAACAACAGCTACTATGCAAGCATTCGAATGGCTCCGTATGAAGCATTATATGGAAGGAAATGCCAGTCACTAGTGTGTTGGACAGAGTTGTCTGAGAGGAAGTTATATGGGCCCGATCTTGTTGAGCAAACCTCTGAGCAGATTAGAATCATCAGAAAGAGTCTCCTTACAGCATAGAGTCGACAGAAGAGTTATGCTGATAAGAGGAGAAGACCTCTCGAGTTTGAAGTGGGGGATCATGTTTTCTTTAGAGTATCTCTGATCATAGGCATCAGGAGAGTAATCAAGCAGAAGAAACTGAGTCTGAGATACATTGGTCCATTTGAGATTCTGGCGAGAATCAAGCCGGTGGCATATTGGATAGCACTACCCCCAAGTTTGAGCAGATTGCACGATGTGTTCCATGTCTCGCAACTCAAGAAATACTAACCAAACCCTGAGCATATCATTGAGTATGAAGAGGTTGAGTTACAAGATAATTTCACTTATATGGTAGAGCCAGAGCATATCATTGATCGAGAAGAGTGGAGGCTCAGGCATCGAAGCTTACCATTTGTGAAGGTGGTCTAGAAGGGAATGTCTCCAAAGGAAGCAACTTGGGAGGCGGAAGCGGACATGAAAAAACGATTTCCAGAGTTTATGTCTAATATTTGTGTAACCGATTTTGAGGGCGAAATTTATTGAACGGGGGGAGAATTGTAATGCCCCAAATTTTGATCAAGGGCTAATGATGATTATTGAGAATGATTTATGAAATTAAATGTGGATAATTATGTGTTTTGTGGCAATTTTAATTAATGTGCCATAATTAGTGAGAAATTGGAAGAATGGAATTATTGACCATGAGTTAGTAATTAAGGGAGAAATTAATTACTAGCTAAGAGAAAATAAGAAAGGTGATTAAAATGGCTAATGGAGGGATTAGAGTAGCTAATCGGTGGCTTATTGTATGAGAACCAACAAGGTTTGGACATGTGTCAAGTGTAGAAGATGAGAGAGGCGTGGGAAAAGTCAACAAGGGGTATTTAAATATTTTCTCTCTCCTCTCTTCCCTCCTCTTTTGTTGGACAAGCATGGGTTGGGGGATGTCATCATTCCTTCTTCTTCCACACTCATCTCTTCATCTCTCTCTTCTCCCCATTTCTGTGCCTTTGTTGAAGGAAAAAGGAAGAAGAAAAGCTAGTGAAAAGGTAAGGAAAATAGTTTCCATTGCTCAAATTCATTTCATCAATGTTGTTCCTTGGCTTGAGAGCTTCATTTTCAAGGTTCTAGTTTCTTCATTGGTGTTAATTTGTGGCCACAACGAATTGTGGAGGTTGGAGAACCAAGTGTCTTTGAGAAAGTTGATAAAGTAAGTGAAACCAATCCTTCTATCTATGTTTTATGCCAAGTGGTTTGGTTTGGTTTGGTAGAACTTGTGGATTTATTTGGGTTTTGGCCCCTGCTTTTCATGTGATTTATTCCTAAAACTTAATGGAAATAAATTTTTTCCTTGTTTGCATGACTCTGTTGCAGATTGTTTCTTACCTTAATCAATCTCTTAATTGAATACTTTAGTGTATTTTTCTTTTTTAATAATAATTGAACTTTTTTTATTTTATCAAATTTTAATTATAATTTTTTACTTCAATTATCACAATATATACAAATAATATATACATATAGTATTCAATAAGATTCATGCCCTTTTCAGTTATTTTCCATCTAAAAATACTTTTCGAACACTAATTCAAACAAATTTATGATTAGAAAAAAGTTATTTCTACCACCGCCAATCCAAACACAAATCACATCTATAATCTGATTTTTTTTCTATTTGACTTTTTCAAAAACCCATATGTAAAAAAAAAAAAAAACTCATTCTTCATTACTAATCCAAACAGCCACTTAAATTTCAAGTGATTCACATGTAGATTTTGCTCTAATTCATTAAAACACCATGAGCTCGAACCACGTTTTTATGCTAGATATCTGTTTTCATAGGGAGCCAGGAGCCTAATGCAGCAATAAATCTCACATGTTGCACTATTATTAGATGTCCTAGCAAGCTTTCAATTGGGCCCCTGTGACATAGAATAGGTTTTAATTTATGACTTTGAAATTATTGATTGGATTGTGACCCACTACACATTTTTTCACGATGCTCAATTTTTAAGAAGGATTCTGCCGACATTTTTTATAAAACTTTATTTGAACAAGTAGATTATTTTCTATTGTATTATTTAAATTTGTTTGGATGTTTGTGATTGTAAATGCTATAGTTATATGCTTAAAACTGAAAGTGATGATACTGGCATATTTGTTGGAGCTCAGCTTGTGTAAAGACGATCAATTATGGGCTATGATTTATTGAAAATGTTAGTTTCCTATTGTAAAATCATTGGAAGGGATATTTTTAGGGTAGATTTTGCTTAAATTTATATAAAATTATTAAATGATTCATTAAAGTTACATTTGTAGTTATTCTGGGTTAGAAAATTTAAATCTCAGGAATGTTTAATTATTTAATGTTGTAAGAATTTCGTTATGGTCCCACATAAGGGGCTTCATACAAAACAGCCTCACTACATTTTGAACTAGCTAAATCATACAGGACCAATGGACTTCAATGACAATAAAATTTGAAGCCAAACGGTCCAATTGTACGCATATTTTATTAAAAGAGTTTGTCTGTGTATGTGGACTAAAACCATTTTTATTTTTAGTTTTAGTTTAAAAACTTGAAGTAGGGTGGGGAATGAGGAAGAGGCTTAAGGCTAAAAGAGAGAAAAAAAATTAATTCTATGATGGAATGATCGATTCAGTAATAGGTGGTGAGATGGAATAGGATTCCATGGAAATGAAGTCCTCCAAGAAAAGCATTTTGGTGTACCAATAATCATTATTTGTGGATTCCTTTTTTGATACCATTTCCATCCGTTCAATTCTGGTGTGCCAAACAGAGTCTTAATCTCCAGGGACAACTTTCCTCTTTATCTCCCATTCTGCGTATCGTGGTGGTGTCCGTATGTATATGGTGTGTTAATTATTCTCCTTTGTATAAAAAACTCAATCCCTCTTCTTTCTGTTTGCTGTGACCGATGTATTTATGGAATAAGGACTTGCCATTTTCTTCTTTGCCTGCCGCTGGATGTTTAAAATTGGGGAGGAATTCTGGGGGTTTCACTCAGCTAACTTAAAGAGTTGAAGGGGGAGATTTACTTCAATATGTTCTTTTATTATATGTTATGAGAGCAATACTAATAGGGGTTGGTACTAGTGAAAGGGGATTTAACTGCTTAAACAAAAGGTTTTGAATTTGAATATGTATAAATTCATATAACGTTTTTGGAAGAGTAGTCATGCTCAGTTGGGCCCAACAATACACGAATGTGACTCATCATATAACCGTATGAAAAAACAGAGCAAGACAAGGAACTGGGTTTTAGCACAATCTTTGATTCTAAGTCAAATCTTGTTATGAAATTGAATTCAAGGAATTCTGTGAAATTATGTTGATCCTTGAAGGTGGCATGGTTGTTAATTTTTGAGTATGATGTTTGTTTTATCACTTACTTTTGGATGCACACGATATGTTTAATGAAGTTATGAATTTGGTTATCCAATTGAGGGTAAAGAAGGAATGAATGTAATAAGAATACAATATAAAATATTTTAGGTTAAGGTGCAATTCTATACATGAATTTTTTGCAAATGGCATTTGGCACATAATATTTATTCCATTGCAAAAATACGCATAAAACTTTTTAAACGGAGCAACAATCTCATATCTGTTTTTTTCTAATAAAATAACAATTTTATATAAAGATAATAAACAGTATACATGGAGAGGCCCATTGTGAACCCATGCTGCATACAAAACATAATAAAGGCCTTAGAAGGCAATGAAAAAGCGAGTATAACTAAAAGGACTCCAATAGAATGCCCATTCATGCAAGCATAAAAGAAACAGGCTAAAGCCCACTTCCCACATCATAGTCTTTCTTGCTCCAAATTTCAATGAGAAGGGTTGGATCACATAGAGCAGTTGACAAACGGGCCAATGCACTGCAGTCTGAGGACTGCCCACCACGAACAACCACCAAATAGCTCCAATAGTGCACGACGTCTGCATCTTTGATGATGTCTGAGGATGCCCCGGAGAAAGCTAATGTAATCTTCATTAATTGTTTTAAACGTCACTTTTTTATGGGTCCCACCTAGTGCTCCTCATCTCTCCCCCCCTCCCCCCCTCCCTCTCTCTCTCTCGCCAAATAACGTCACACCACATAAAACAAAGGCTCTTGTCCTTTTTACCTTTTTCTCCCATTCCACGTTGATATTCCACACTCCAAAACCTGTCATACATCTCGTTGGGCAACTTGCATGGAAGAACAAAGGGAAAATACCAGTTAGGTCCCAAGGTACAGAATTAATCCCAAAAAAATCCCTTTGCAAATTCCAATGTCAGAAAAGTCCCTCTGACAGCAATTTCCTTTGAGAAATGACTAAAATAGCCCACACTCAAATTTAAAAAAATGAGGTTCATTTTGAATGCTTCAGGTTCATTTTGAAAAGAAGAAACAGGGTTCGAAATCGCTGGACACAGGCTCTGCTTCTCGTTCCTCCGTTGTGCCGTGGTTCATCGTCAAGCGTCGGTGGGCTTCGACGCCGCGTCGCTGCAGTGCGAGTCAGCGTGGGTGAGTGCGCCGTTCCCCAAGCGTGCAGCGCAGTCCGCCGCGAAGCAGCTGGTGTTCGTGGGCTGCGCCAGCGTCGGCCGGTGTTGCAACGGCAAAGAATCCGGAGCCCGTCCAACAATGTCAGCCGCATCGCTCCAACACCCAGCGTCCCTTGAGTGCTCCTCTGTCGGTCAATCATCCGCCCCTTTGCTGTGTGGTTTTTTTTTTGTGAAATGGAACCATTAATCTATTGGGTTGCCACTAGTTTGGGATTGGGGGAAAGTATTGATTCTTGGAATTTAGTTGGGAAAATACATTGGTGAAGGAAGGTGGTTGTCGGGTTTAAATTTGTTCTTTTTATGTGTGGCGCTGCTATGTGATGGCTGAATCAGTGTTGTTGTTTTGGGGGTATAGATGTTTGTTTATGAGTAACGTTGAAGGCCAGGGAATGTTTTATAATGTGGTTTGCTGATAATGTGCTGCTCTAGCATTGGGTTTGAGGTCAGAATCAATGGGTATGAGGCTAATAATGTGCTTCTCTATAATTGGTGCATTTGGAAGTTAGTTACTTTTAAAAATTGATGTCCTATTAATGCTTCAGTTTGTGTTGCTTATTACTGTTTTTGAGTGGTTCCAACAGAAGAATGGGCAATATAGGAAGTAAAGTTGGCTCTAGGTACAACATACACCATTGTACGAATTGGTACTTGTCAGTATAGAATAGTTAGCAACCGTTGATATGAAAAATTGTTTGTCAGTATAGAAAGTTTTGTTCATGACCTTATGCTTCATTGTTGATTTATATGACTTAGTGATTGATATATATACATTGCTGATGTGGAATTGCAATTAACTTCATAAATTAGTTGTTCGTTATATACAAATGATTGGTTAATGTCTTATGTTTTTGGTGGTGTGTGAATAAAGTAGTAATTACGTTCAAGGTTAAGCAAAAAACGGCAAAGAAGAAAGAAAGGAAAGATGGAGAGGGAGAGAGGGTGAAAAAAGTTTCAGGGTATATATTGTTTACACAAGATTATTTTAAGAACAAGAAAAACAAGAAGGAGGAGTGGAAGCGTTTAAAAGAGGAGACACAGGCTATGAAAGAAGCTTGGGACGCATTGAAAGATGAGGAGAAGGAGGCATATAAGGTGAGGGCAAAGAATTTAAGGAGTGAGGCTAAAGGGACAAAATACGTGGTTCCATTCTTGACCCGATGTGCTCCTAATCAATTTATGAAAGTGTGCTACAGCGTGAAAAATAGAGAAGATAAGATGGATAGGCTAAAGAATATCGGATTTGACAAGTTAGTTCACATAAGCTGCTCACAAATCCCCCGAGATCTATGTGGTCAGTTGATGTCTGCATTTGACCCTCCAACTAACAATGTTTTGATTCGAGGGAGGTCATTGAACATCCGCCGGGAAGATGTTCAACAATTGATGGGGTTACCGTGTGAGGGGGGACATTGAGGAAAAAGTCAGCAAAGAAGAAGGTTTTGAACAATTGAAGACATTGTACGGGATAGTGCCTTACAAGACCATTAGAAAATGGCTAATTGAGAGAGACGAGGATCCCAAATTCAAATTCCTCTTTGTCATGTATGCGTTGGGAACTCTCTTGTGTCCCGGGTCGGGTATAAAAGTGACTGATAGAGTGTTGAAAGTGATGGCGGCAACAAAAGGAGGTCTTGGGAAGTACGATTGGTCGAGTTTTGTGTTGATTGAACTATCAAATTCTCTTGCACAGTACAAGAAGAAATTAGTGAAAGGGAAAGATGCAGGGAGGATCAATATCGAGGGATGTATATATTTTCTAATGGTAAGTGCATGTTTGATCTATGTAACGTTTATTGGTTTTTTAAATTAGTTGTAAATTGCTGCATTACATGTTGAATTCTGCTGCTGTTAAGGTGTAATTTAATTTCTGTACAGGTATTTTGCTTGCAACATTTTCCCTTAGGCCAACTACATGCCTCTACAAGTGAAAATGCGCTTGCATTTTGGAATGACAACAACGTCAAGAGTAGAGTACAGATAGAGAAGGAAAGCAACCAAAGGTTGCTACATTCAGTCAGTAATGTAGTTGGATCTGCCTCTTCTGAATTGCATGAATAAACCATACTAACACACCCAGTAAGATGTGAAATCTGATGTCAGCCGCACATTCAGTTGAAAGTATTGACTTAAGTTTTTGTGATGTCTAATTTGCAGGAAATTAAGAGAACATATGATCAAATTATGTCAAGGGTGGTGTCAATAGGGCAAGAGGAACTTGTTTCCCTTCAGGCGAGGCTGTTAGGCGGGGGAAACATGGATGAAGGGGATGAAAAGGTGCAAGACGTTAAATCTTCATCTGAAAGTGAAGATGATGAACATGCTTAGGGGGGTGACATAAGAAAAAGCAAAGACGATGAAGTGCAGTCTATAAGTGTAGACGAAGGGTTAGAGGAAGAAGTAAGAGGTGTACATGGTATGGGAGATAAGGAGGAAGTGGAATCGAAAAGAAAGGAACAGGCACAATTGAGGAAATCTACAAGGGTTAAGAAACCTGTTATTAGGTCTCCTTGGGTGACAACAATAGCTAAGAAGCAAAGTCAAGATGAGAAGGATAAGGAAGTTTTATATCACATGTGCACTACACGATGTAAATCAGCAGAGGATGAGGAGAAGTAAGTAATCACACTTCTTCAATCTCAACTTAGATGAATCACAAAAACTGACTTTGTGTGCTTGTTTGTGTATTAGGGAGTTTGTGGATATGTATGACTATTTCTTGACCCGCGGTGAACTATATTGCCTTCGTCCAAGGGGTTGGATTAGTAACAGGGTAAGTTAATTGAACAATAAACTCATACTATGTTCATTGAATTCTGCGAATTGCTTACTCTTTTTTTAATGATGCATAGTTTATGACCATGGTTGCGAGGACGTTAGTGGGGGATCAAGTACACAATAGCAGTTGGGTGACCAGACACATATTTGCCGCAGAATTGATGCAAAAAATGGCAGCAGCTCCTAACAAGTGGTCATTGGAATCACATGCTGCGGAGATCTTGCCTGAACATATTGGTTACAACATTGGCGATTGCGACTTGATTTTTGCTCCTACCCTGCGCCTGGATCATTGGTTTTGTTATGTCTTGGAGACGAAGACAATGCGGTTTTATGTGCTGAACTCATTGGTTGACCAATTAACATATGCAAGGGCACAAAAGGTAGAAGAAGATGCAACAAAACCTAAGAGAATAAGCAAAAGCCAAAAAGAAGATATTCGAGCCAAAGAACGGCTCGCACAGCAGTGTGTAAGTGCTTCTTTCTCAATAATATGATTTGTGTGCATTCGTCATTGTTGTTTTCTGACATAACTTGTTTTTCGTACAACTTCCAGAGAGATTGCATTGTTAACATACTTCGTCGAGTAAAACCCGAAGTATATGACAAAGGGCAGGAAATACCAAAGGAAGTTACTTGGGCAAAAGTGCATGTCCAAACTGATACGTTAGTGCTATTTTTGTTCCTCCAACTCTTTGAACTATTGGTTTTTTTACCCATTCGGTTGTTATAACATTGGAACTGTGTATGTGGCTTTTTGTTTTGCAGCGATTCATGTGGTGTTCATGTTCTGCCATGGTTACATAGCTGGGATGGCTCTACACATGACAAGGCGGGGTACACTATGCCTAAGCTTGGTGATCATCAGATTTGGCAAGTGAAGGTGGATTGCTTATGGTGGCTCGTCGCACATGAACAGAACAAACATGCTGAAAAGGTGTTGTCCCTTCTCAACGGAAGTCAACAAATGAAGAGGAAGAAAGTCGTGTAGCATTTGACGTATTGTTCTGTGAAAATGGCTACTTATAGTGTTATGTAGTTGATATTTTGTATGAATGCCAACTTGCTGCAAAAGGCACTAACGTATAGTTAGTTTACACCATCATCGGTTATTTTGGTGACATAATGAATTAACTTTACAACATGTACATATCAAATGCTTGACTAGGTCCCCAAACAGCTTATTTTGCTCAGGTTATATCAACATGTACATATCAGTTATTTTGCTCAGGTTGTTGGACATGTCATTTGAACAAGTGTTTGCTGTTTTTATGTTTACAACACTTGTTGCTACGTTTACAATGCCTTAAGTTATTTTTACAAGTGTTTAAGCTACGTTTACAACCACTCCCCCCAGGGACACCAGGGCAATAGCTTGTGCAACAAGCCAACACTTAGGCTCCACTTTCTTCTATCATCGTTTACAATATGGTCTGCTATATTTACAACATCTTCAGTTATATTAACAACTTAATAAGCGCCGTTTACAACTTTGGAGAAAGAAAGTCTAAATGGTTTATGTTACAACACTTGTTGCTACGTTTACAACACCTTAAGCTCGTTTTACAAGTTCTTAAGCTACGTTTACAACCACTTCCACCAGGGACACCAGGGCAGTAGCTTGTCCAACAAGCCACAACTTAGGCACCACTTTCTGCTACCATCGTTTACAAGATGTTTTGCAATATTTACAACATCTTCAGTTATATTAACAACGTCATAAGCGGCGTTTACAACTTGGGTCAAAAAAAGTCTAAATGGTTTATGTTACAACACTTGTTGCTACATTTACAACACCTTAAGCTCATTTTACAAGTTCTTAAGCTACATTTACAACCACTCCCACCAGGGACACCAGGGCAGTAGCTTGTCCAACAAGCCACAACTTAGGCACCACTTTCTGCTACCATCGTTTACAAGATGTTCTGCAATATTTACAACATCTTCAGTTATATTAACAACGTCATAAGCGGCGTTTACAACTTGGGACAAAAAAAGTCTAAATGGTTAATGTTACAACACTTGTTGCTACGTTTACAACACCTTAAGTTATTTTTATAAGTGTTTAAGCTACGTTTACAACCACTCCCCCCAGGGACACCAGGGCAGTAGCTTGTGCAACAAGCCAACACTTAGGCACCACTTTCTTCTATCATCGTTTACAATATGGTCTGCTATATTTACAACATCTTCAGTTATATTAACAACTTAATAAGCGCCGTTTACAACTTGGGAGAAAGAAAGTCTAAATGGTTTATGTTACAACACTTGTTGCTACGTTTACAACACCTTAAGCTCGTTTTACAAGTTCTTAAGCTACGTTTACAACCACTCCCACCAAGGACACCAGGGCAGTAGCTTGTCCAATAAGCCACAACTTAGGCACCACTTTCTTCTACCATCGTTTACAAGATGTTCTGCAATATTTACAACATCTTCAGTTATATTAATAACGTCATAAGAGGCATTTACAACTTGGGTCAAAAAAAGTCTAAATGGTTTATGTTACAACACTTGTTGCTACGTTTACAACACCTTAAGCTTGTTTTACAAGTGTTTTAGCTACGTTTACAACCACTCCCCCCAGGGACACCACTTTCTTTTATCATCGTTTACTATATGTTCTGCTTTATTTACAACATCTTAAGTTATAATAACAACTTCCTCTGTACAGTATAATTTTTGACACTCTCATAGTGTCTTACCATCAGCTGAACCCAGTGATGTAGTGATCTGCATAATATTCTTAAGCTAACACTAGCAACATCATGTAGCCTTGTGCACAAGCCATTATGTACGTATGTTTTCACAACAAAAAAAAGTTGTTTTCACAAGGTCATTACCCAACCCTCTTATGGTTGTATAATTTCATGTGGCTCCTGTCACAACAATATAGCATTAACTTAAACAAAATAATACCTGTACTGTCACAACAGAATAGCTTATCATTTCCATATATACTAAGACAATAAAATATTAAGTACTATCAGTAAGTACCTTTTGTTCACTTACTCAATGCACTTAATATGATATACTAATTACATAGATACACCAAGTTGGGGATGCATTCAACAAGCAAAAGGGGTGAGGGAATGCAACTACTTCATGGTCAATATATACATCACCAGAAAGTTACTATCAAAAGAATCTACATTTATGTACTTGTTTTTAGGATGGATTTGGATTTCTACAAGTTTTGACTGTGTGCCTAGCCTCATTGCATCTCCTACAATGATATATCTTTTTGTTTTGAAACTGAGATTCCCTTCTTTTCCTTTTCGGTCTCCCTGGTGGCCTTGAAGTGTTTGGAGGGTCTAAGAATGTCTGTGTTAGCATATGTGTCACCGTCGGAGACTCAACCCGTGGACAATCATGAGTTGCGACTGGCCTCATGGAACTTTCATATATTTTTCGCTGTGCTTCCAGTTTGAACCAGTCATCTACAAATGTGTACACATTACCACTAAGTACCTTAATAGCTGCATATGCATGGGTGTAAGGTACTCCACTCATTTGCCATGCTAGACACATGCATTTTCTTTCACCAAGATCTACATTCACAAAAATGATGGCATCTCCACATCTACTTCAAACCGAGAATTGATTGTCTCCATAATATGATGCTTCCATATTTTCAGCATGTTTAACTTGTTGCAACAATTTTTCTTCAATTCTTGGTCCCACTGCATTTTTCCAACTACCCATGGCCATCTTGCTTGCAATCAATTTTCGAGCCAATTTCTCCCGATGATCATGAATTAAAACTGACACGGTGTGCTTCCTTTCTGTTAACATCCATGCATTAAACGACTCTGCAAGATTACTTGTTATGTTATCCCACCTTTTGAAAGGAAACTTGCTTAGAGCCCATTTCTCAACATCCCCATGATTCTCCACCCAATTTGCCAATTGTGGATTGAACAATCTTAATGTACCCATTACACTAGTGAAGTCTTCATCCAACCTTGCATATGCAATTGCATCAAGAAGAAGGAGTGCATTCTCTTTGCTATTCGCCGATGTTCGTGTCCGACCTCTATTAATTCGTAGGAACTCGGCACTATAATTTTCCTTTACATGCCGATAGCAAAAAGCATGTCTCTCACTACCAAATATTTCTTTTACAGCACCAATAATCGCATTATTGCGATCTGAGACAATTGTTACCAACATTGAGCCGGTAATGTCTTTCACGTTCGATAGAAACCAAGACCATTCATCATACGTCTCACCACTCATAATGGCATATGCTAGGGGAAACATCTGGTTGTCTGCATTGTATGCACTAGTTGACAACATTGTTCCCTTATAAGGGCCACTTAGATGACAACCATCTACATAAAGTATGGGCCGACAACCTCTTAAAAACCCTTTAATAGAACAACCGTAAGCAATAAATACCCTATGAAATCTATTGTTAGATGAGGCTGCCCATTTTGCGACTGTGTCCAGGTCACTCTCGATTAGTCTATCACATATCCAAGGAATTACTATGTAAGAGTCTTCTACTCGACCATGTAATTCCCTTACCGCTCTTTCTTTTGCCCTATATGCTTGACGGTAGTTCAGCCGCACCCCATACTCTCTGTACATGTCTGATCGAATGACGTAGCAGTCTTATCAATATTGGACCTCAAACCATCCATTACTATTGATGATGTCAAGCTCGACCTGTGTGGATGCAAAACTATTAGGCTATCTTGTGCTTGGTGAACGTGTTCACTTTTGAGTGTTCTAATGGTTAAAAACTCTATATCTTGATGCTCTCCTGATGAATATGCACCCATGTACCAAGGACAACCTTCAACCTTGCACTTCACAATTATCTTGTGTTGATTGTTCTTGACAAATTGGTATGCAAACTTATGAGCAATACTATATTTGTATAACGTTTGACAAAGGCTCACAGCATTCGGAAAAATCTGTCCTGCTCCAATAATCAAATCCCTCCATTTTCCATGATTCATTTCTGGTATAGGGGTTGGCACCATTTGCGTAGCACAAATCAATGATGGGATCACTTGACCTTCATTTAACAAACCATGTGGGGATGTACACATTCCTCCTTCACCTTCAAACAAATAATCAATCCTGCAAGAAATTACAAGTTTTAGTGCTCTTGCACATATTCATGTTGGAAGAAATTACTTTTCTTAGGACAAATAAACTTACACTTCTTGCTCTTCCATTTGACCATTCATTGTTGGTTCTGTACTGTCATTATCACCATCCTCTTCAATATACACATGACCATATTGTTCATTATATTTGATTAGATGATACACCCCTTCATCATCTACAAGATCCACAAATGTTGGCGTATCAAGGGCAACTTTGAACTTTATTTGCATTTCATTCCTTTCTTTTCCTGTTATGGATGATATGATTCTTCGCAACTCCTCATATGTTGTGCCTTCCTTTACGCATCTTGTTCTTACTAAACCACCCACATATTGCATTTCATCTTCTCCACCATTTGAAAACTTCCCCCCACATGAAAGAAACAAAATAAATTCTTCCCTAAACAACTTCCCATCTTTCATGTCAATCTGCAACACAAACTTCGTTCCAAAGCAATATTTACAACTTCATACGTACATATTAACAACACATTAACTACATGTTTGATTCCTGCACATATGCTTTTTTTAATAACAACAAACACACTAAACACAAGGCCAAACCTTTGTTCTCTTCCCCAAAAATAGACCACAGCTACGGTACGTATTAACAACTTCCACAGCAATATTTACAACTTCATATGCACATATTAACAACAAGTTAACTACACGTTTTATTCCTACACATACTTTTTCTATTAACACCAAACACACTAAAAATAAGGCAAAACCTCTGTTCTCTTCCCAAAAAACAGAGCACAGCTATGTTACGTATTAACAACTTCCACAGCAATATTTACAACTTCATATGCACATATTAACAACAAGTTAACTACACGTTTTATTCCTTCACATATGCTTTTTCTAATAACACCAAACACACTAAAAATAAGGCAAAACCCCTGTTCTCTTCCCAAAAAACATAGCACAGCTACGGTACTTATTTACAACTTCCACAGCAATATTTACAACTTCATATGCACACATTAACAACACGTTAACTACACTTTTTTTCCAACACATGTGCTTTTTCTAACAACACCAAACACACTAAAAACAGGGTCAAACCTCTGTTTGCTTCACCAAAAACAGAGTACACCTACGGTACATATTAACAACTTCCACAGCAATATTTACAACTTCATATGCACAAATTTACAACAATTTTTTTTGTTCATTTAAGCGTTTTTCCAGCAAAGAATACCAATTACGTTCATCATTCTCACTTTAAACACAGCAGCTCCTCTGTTACCATGCCACAAAAACAAAGCACTCTAACATAAACCCAACCCACCCAAGGTGAAATCCCAACTTCAATGATCAAGCTCATTTGTCTACCAAATTCTTAGCTTTTCTTCTCTACCACCTACCACTTACTCCATTTTTTAGCTCAAGATCCAACCTTTCACCAAACCCTCACTCTCAATCTAACCAACCTTCACACAGAAAGAAACAAAATTTTCCAGAGTTCGTTTCTCTACGTTGCTGCACGTACCTGGACGATGAAGAAGATGAGATTCCCAAGAACATTAACGCCACTTTGTATCCCTTCAATGTTACACCTCCTACGCCCTTCGTCCGTGTGCGTTTTTCTATTTTTCCTTAATGCATTGATCACAAATACATGCTTCACTCCTCTCCTCTGTGTGTTTTCTTTTCTTATTTAAGTGGGGGCGATTTTAGTCATTTCTTAAAGGGAATTGCTGTCAGAAAAGTCCCTAGGGACTTTTCTGACATTGGAATTTGCAAAGGGACTTTTTTGGGATTAATTCTGTACCTTGGGACCTAGCTGGTATTTTCCCAAAAAAAATCCTACATGACTATATGTGGGGAGATGAAATGTTAATAAGTTAAATTTAAAAGAAAAGGATGGGTGGAATTATAAATTTTTACTCAAAAAGAATAAAAAAAGTAAGAAAAACTAAATTAAATGCTATTAGCTCTACTTTTTATTTTTTTTAAAAAAATTGAACTCATTAAAATTTATCCTCTTTCCCCTTCCCCATTTTCCTCGTACCAAATAGATACCAAACAGAGAGGGATAAGTAAGGATTGAGAAAACTTTAATATGTTCTACACTTCTATTCATTAAAAGTTAACCCTTCAAGCTAATTTAAACCCTATATTGTGTCTTAATTATATAGGCTTTGAGGCAATAAAAAAATTACATATAATTTAATCATTTAAATGAATCTAATTTAAATTTACTATAAAATAACAAATTTTCATTCATTATAATATCTTATTAAAACTCAATACAATTACTAGTTTACATAGTAACATAAACAACCCTAAGAATTCATCATAGCCACATTCATAATCAAAGACTTTAATATAATTTCTTCTTCATTGAATAACTCCCACAAAATAAATCAAGTCATTAACATTAAGGGTCTGTTTGGTTCAACGGAAGGGAGGGGAGGGGAGGGATTTTGATGGAGGGAAGGGGAAGCGAAGGGGAAGTGAGGGATTTTAATATTACCTTGTTTGGATTGATCGGATGGGAAGGGAGGGGATGGATTTTAATGTTAACTTGTTTGGTTTAGAAGGGGAGGGGAGGTAAAATATTTTCATATGGACAACTTTACCCTTATAATTATAATTACATAATTATAATTTTATAATTATAATATTTATAGGTTTAAGGGATTATATTTGTAATTATATTTGTATTTATAAATATTATAATGCTTAAATATATATAATAGTTATAAATGTAATATGTATTATAAAATATTATTATTATAATAAATATTATTATAAAATTGTTGATAGGGGTGGTACCTGAGGAGTTGCTTCCATGGCCGTATTTTATAGCAAGCTGAGTTTGTGAAATTGCAGCACCGTCATCTTCAAATTTTGAATTTCAAAACCCACCCAAACATCGCTTCACACTCCCCAGTTTGATGTCTCGTCTTCAAAGTCGCTATCCTTTTCCTATTCATCAACCTAATGCCATCAATATTCTTGTACCTCTACATCAGAGGAAGATAGCTTCCTCGAATCCTCGCAACACCCTTGATTTCAGCAAGTTGTAGGGTGGTGGATGCTCTTCGTCGGCTAGCTGTGATGGACACTCTTCGACGGTGAGCTCGGTGCGGAGGGGAGCATAGAAGGAGAGGCAGTGTCCAATGTAATATCCCAAAAAGTGATTAAGGGCTAATGACTTCAAAAATGGATGAAATTATTGTTGAATAAACACTTTTGGAGAATGTGTGATGGGAATTTGGATATTTTAATGATTCCAATGGCTTCCTTGTGAAAATTCGTGTGGGGAGAGTGTTTATTGTGAAATTGGAACCATTGGGAACAATCGTGCAAAAGTTGAAAACTCTGTCTATTGAAACTCTATACAGGGCAGCCGATTTGTATGGACGTTTTAAATAGGCAAATGGTGTCTAAAAATTCTGAAATTTTCCAGTCTTAAAGTTCACATGTCAAGCTTCAAAATGGACATATAATTTGTATCATTTTGATTTTTGAAGTTTGCCCGGTGAAATTAATTATTTTGTGGAATAGTATGCAAAGATTGAAATTTTGGGAATTTTGTGATTCCATCTAGAAAAATTCTATGTTTTTCCTTAAAACTAGACTCAATAAGTGTTCCATAGGCTTTGAAATCACTCCAATTCAAATTTTCTAGAATTAGTTATGATTTTTCAAAGTTTGGGCAGAAATCTGCCAGAATTTCTGAAAAATCTGAAATTGTTGGAAATTAATCAATAATTAATAATCATATAATATATGATATTAAATACCATCAGCCTTCTTTCTCCAGCCCTTTTCGTGCTGTTCCAGACCTGAAACAAGAGAGAGAAGGTGATAGAGTTTAGAGAGAGAAAGGTAAGAAATCTCACAAGGTAAGCCTATTTCTCCAATGATTTAGCTCCTAACGTGTATAACCCCGACTCTAAGCTACTCCTCTTTATTCTTTAAGGTTGTGAAGCTCAAAATTTGGTGTTTCAAGGGTTAGGGTTTAGCCACCTTGAGGAAAAGCTAGTGGGAGCTTAAGGTAACTTCCAAACCTTTGTATATTAACTATTCTGGCTGTTGTAGGCAATTTAATCGGTGAAATTTCGCCGGATTGCCATTGGTTTTAAATTTTGGAAATTGAGTTTCCTAAGGGTTATGCTGCCCAATTTTGGTTCAAATGGTAGTTATAACCTAATGTAATAGTTAATAAAGTGGTTAGGAGTATAGAGGAACGCGTTTAAGGAGCCAAAATTGTAAAACCCCGATTTTCCCTGGAGAACTCATAAATTTTGGTCAGCTCTAGAAATGGGTCTTAGAGTTGGATTTTCAATCATTTGAAGGTTCCATTGCGTTCAAGAACAAAAATTAGGCGGGGTTATAGTTGGCCACTTTTTCGGAAAAGGCCGAAAAAGCATAATTACAGAAACACCCCTAAAACCCTTAAAGTGGGGCTGCCAAGGGTAAATTGTAATTTGACATTGAATTTGATAATTCTAAGTCCAGAAATGGATTCCTTGGGAGGAAATTTGTTAGGATAGCCCAGGTTAGAATTTCGGGAAAAGTGCTACTAGACCGGGTACGGCGGGCCCAGGCCGGGTCCCCGGGGGCATTTTTGTAAATTTTCATTATAGACTCATATAACCCCAAGAAACACTATGAAAGTGTCTAAATGGTGCATTTGGAATTTTAGGATTCGATATTTTCCTTGTTCGTGATCCACCTGTGCTAGAGCACAATCGGAAAGAATAAGGTAGTGACTCTTTCTCTTATACAGTGTGTGAAACATTGTATGTATGTATGTATGTTTGTCATGCATTGAGAATACTTTGTGAATACATTGTGATGCTTTGAATTCACAGCACAAGCTGACGCATAGTGATACTTTGTGATACATAGAGATTGCAGTGAAAGCTGACGCATAGAGATTACAGCCATAAGTGCTGTTGTTTATGGCGAAAGCCAAGATACATTGTGATGCTGCTTAACATGATCACATATGCTATATGTTTATACACTGTATGAGTGATTTGTTACTACAGAGATTCTTTTGAATTTCATTCTTTCCATTGACTAACATTTTAAACAGGGCAAGTGGCTCCAAGGAGAAACGAACCACCAGGAGCGGCTAGGACTTGTAGAGATGTGTTGTTAGGTTGTTGGTTATCTATTTTGGACTTGGGATTACTGTTTATTTTTGAAATGTAGATATTACGTTGATGTTGGTCATGTCATCCCCTAGTTGGAACTTATAACCCTTAGTTTATACATGTATGAAACTCGGGAGTTGCTGGGAATTTGGCCATGCACTCTGATATGTATGAATGTGATTGAACTGCGTAGAGTAATTAGATTCGGAAGATGAATCTGAGACCATTTTGAACAAATTTTAGAAAAGAGATTTGAGAAAAACGTATCCGTTGGTCTCTAATTCCTTTAAATTATGCATTTTGAATCTTAATTACGGTTATCAAGGTAGGGGATTACATCCAAAGGTGAGAAGAAAAGAGGCAGGGTAATTTGGGAATAATAAAAATAAGCATGGATAAAATGGTTAGATCAAGCTAAAATGTTGGCCCTTTCCTCCAAATCTCCTGAATTGGGGGGGGGGGTAAGGGTTAGGAGGGGTTTTCCCTCCCCTGCTAAAAAATTTGTCATGCCAAACGAGGGGAGGGGAGTAAATTCCTTTCCCTCCCCTTCATTCTCCTCCCCTCCCCTCAAACCAAACAGACCCTAAAGAGCATATTCAAACCACCGAAAACAGATTTTGGATAGTAACTGAATAATTGTTGTTGTCATGAGCAATCAAGGAGAAGAGAGGGAGATGTGAGTGGCTGATAGATGAAAAGGGTTAAGTTTGTGTGTGAATGATAGGATCTCAAACATAGGTTTGGTTAAAGCTAAGTTAGTAATTTATAAGGGTTAATATCATTCTAGGTCCTTACAATTTAATCAAATCTTGGTTTTTGTCTCTATAATTTTAAATTGTTGGTTTTGATCCTTATAATTTCATTAGGTCTTGTTCTCAGTTTAAATAGAGAACAAAACCAAAACTTTTTGAAAATATAGGGACCAAAACCTACAGTTTGAAACTATAGGGACCAAAACTAAAATTTGATCAAACTATAAGAATTAACAATTATACTAACTCAATAAAGAACTTATAAAATTTACATACAAAACCTAAAATAATTTCCAAAACCTACAATTTGAAACTTCATGGACTAAAACTAAAATTCAATCAAATTATAAGAATTAAGAATAATACTAGCCCAATAAATAATTTATAAAATTTATTTAGATTATATCTCTACATGCAGCGTGCTAAAACTAAAATTCGATCAAACTATAAGAATTAAGAATAATAATAACCCAATAAATAATTTATAAAATTTATTTAGATTATATCTCTGTGTGTTAAAAAAAATTTAGGTTCATGAACCTGGACCGAGCACTGAACCGGTCAGAGTACTGGGTCAAGGGTTAATGGTTCAGACCAGAGTCAACCCGGGAGTCAGTCTGGGGTCAATTAAAAATATATATATATATATATAATTTAAATATTCATCCATACCATTTAAAAAATTACATAAGATTTTTTTTCCAACCAATAGTCCAATATAACCTCTTAAACCTGATACCCACAAAAATATTGTTAAGTACATAAGAATTTTTCTCCAACTAATGTAAAAAATATTCCACAATCCTTTTAAAAGTCATTGAAAATTAAAAAATTTTAGGAAAATAATTTTTCTGAAAAAAAAGTAAGAACAATGTCATTTGGAGCATAAAAAACAAAGTCTTTTTTATAAAAAAACAGCCAACTCATGAACCGGTCGGGTTGCATCGGTTCACCCCGGGTTGGCCGGGTCAACCCCAGGTAAGATCGGTAACGGTCTACCATTTGAACTGGACAGGCCAGTTGGCCGGTTCGCCGGTTTCCGGTTCGAACCGGCCAGTTTGGTTCGGTTTCCTGAACAATGAAAAAAATATGTTAGGCCTTTAAAGTAGCTAGACCTTATGAAAATAAACACTACATTAGGCATGAGTCTTGCTGGCCTATTTTCTAAATAGGATCAGTTAGGTCTAGGCCTCAGAGAAGGTTATAACATAATTCTACCTCTAGTTTTGAGCTGCACTCTGTTTTTTTTCCTTTTGGTCAAAAGTTTGAGCTACACTTGAATGGCTAGTCACCAACGTAAACTATAAGTCCACACTTACCATTATGTTATGATAAAACCTATTAAAGTATAGTTCTTGAAAATGTTATTATTTTTATTTCATTTGATTCCAACTCGCAAGAATTTTTTATCTATTGGGACTAAAAATAATTAAAATTCAAAATATGAAGTAAAATAACATTAAATTTTAACCATTGAACTTTAATTTGGATGGTTCAACTCATTATTAGCAACCCATGAGTGATGAGCATGAAATCTAGTGCCTCTTTCAAGTAATTAATTTCATTGTCGATCATTTTATAGCTAGAAACAGACGTTGGAGCACTTAGAGGTTTGTGTCCAAGTGTTTTTCAAGAATTTCTTTCTGAAATTCTTTTTGTGATGAACTATGGATTATGGAGATTTTTTTCCCTCCCAGCCAATCGTTATAAATAGTCTGAAAAGATTTTGCAGATAAATTACCCCTTTTATGAATATTGCATTGTTATATAAGGTGGATGTCCATAACTCCAAACTAGGATTTATATTAGGATTCTTTTTTTCTAAATGTTCCAAACTAGTCCATAGCCTTCCCAATGAATGACTTGGGAGGAATTTGTTATGGTTTCACTATATTATTCTTTATTTTATTGTAACCTTAGCAGTAGGCTTTCATAGTCGGAGGTTTATAAATAAAGACCATATACAAAGTATTGATGCACACAAGTGAGTGCGAAATACTCCCTTACTTCATCTCCAATTTCCTATTTGGCTATTCTCTTTTTCCACTCTTGATAGGGGTAAAATATAGAGTCTATGACTGCACAAGTGCATGGACCATATAAAGTAATAAAGAGCAAGTGAAATATTGTTCCTACAAGGACTTAGTACCAACAATGCAGTTAAGTAATGGCTTTATACACTTTCCTTAAGTTGAATCAACACAATTTGAATATAAGGTAGGAATAAAAGCTACCTAAAAAGGAAAGAAAAATAAATCTAACTATATTTAAGATTTAGGATAAGGGCGATTCTAGATCTTAAGCGGTGACTTGGATTACTATAGTTTTATTACTTCTTAGTTTCTAATTTTCTGCCCTTGATTGCATTTAAAGTTATATTTGCTAGTCTATAACTCTTAATTACCTAAGAGTGTCTTTCGATCCACTAAAAGGCATTTCAAGTATGTTAATCCCTAATTTCTTAATTGATTCGTACTTAATTGATTTAATTTAAGTGTAAGCCTAATGAAATTATGTAGGGTAGGTAGGTATATGTCTATCCTATAAGCAAATTAAATCCTACATGATTCAATTGAAGGTCTATTCTAAATTTCCTATGTCTAGGATCATTTAGAACACCAAAATAGTCTCAATCAGATTTATCTTATTTCAGGATAATTGAGCATACAATTCAACTAACAAATATAATATTAAAGCAATTAAAAGAAGAAATCATCATCCACTAGTCCATAATCAAGCTAAATAATCTAAAATGAAGGTTTAGCTATATAGACTGAACATTGTCATAAACAAAATCATAGCTAACCAAAGACATAATTTAAAAAAAATGAAGAAAGAAGAGAAAGGAAAGGGTAAACAAAAACTCAATGTCGAATTTTTATTCGTGCTGTAGACTTTTTGCATATCCAAACTTTAATCTCTCTCCATCTAAATTCTGAACTCTTTGCATTGCCATCACCAAAACCAAGGAAAATAGAACAAGCCGTCCTCTTGTTATGCCTAGCATATATCTAGGTATATATTGCCTTCTTGCATACATATCTATCACAATATCTTGATTAATCTCCTTTTATTTTATCGATTATCATATAATATAGATATATTATATTGATATTTTGTTCTTACTTGAATTTTATAATATCTCCTACAAAATAAATTAGTATATGAGTAGATTTATATCAAAATATCCTTTTATGCTATAATTAATTAAAGAATAGAAAAATATATTGAATAAGTATAAAATATTAATATATTTAATCTCACACACACACACACATATCAAAATCTACACTTATTTAATTATAATATATATACTTGCCAACTCTCCAGCTTTTTTACTTTTATGACAACCCTTTGTTTCTTTTAGTTATAAATTATTAAATTAGGATATAAATCACACTCATAAGTATCGTTGTCAAACTCACAAGGTGACTTTCTGAGTTTACCGTATTTGTGTTTCTAGATTTAAAATTATGTTGACTCACACTTAACATGTAATAGTCACTAGTGGAAAAATGATTTTTTAGACCGGTTAAAAATGACTTTTTAGACCGGTTTTGGATCAGGTCTTGATACAGCCGATATAAAAAGTCTGATATTTTTTAAACCGGTTAAGAAAATGGTCTTAAAATTCACAATTTTAAGACTAGTTGTATTGATAATTGGTCTTAAAATAAATCATTTTATGACCGGTTGTCTATATAACCGGTCATAAAATTTTGAATTTTATTGACAACCGGTCTCAAAACTTTACTTTTAAGATTGGTTGTATGAAAAATCGGTCTTAAAAGTTCTTTTAAGAATGCTTATCTATATAACCGGTCTTAAAAGAATTATAACTTTTTTTTTACTTGTTTTTGATTATGTTAGTAACTAGAACACATCCTAGAAGCTGCTTCCAATGTCAGACTTATTAAATGCCATAAGATATTTATTTTCCTTCCACTTACCATTTCTTTTTTCTTTAACCTTCTCATTGGGAATTTGTAACATAACATGCGCCTTCATGCTCATGTAATATGTTGTTTATGTAGGATCGGTAAGCACAGCGGAAGAATTTAAAAAAATTTTCACCGATCCTAATCGAGGATCTATCAACACGTTTAAACCAAGTTGGAATGATTCATACCTTTTTGATGATTCAGAGTTTTCACGATCTCTAGGAGCCAACACGTCAGGTCCGCTCCCTCTACCGGTATCCACACGAATGCTCTCCAACCGAGACTACGTGCTAGTGCCTCTAATGTCTCCAAGGGTTTAACTTGCGGCTCTCAATTCTGATGTATCCTGAGTCTATCAGCTCTATCAAGTTTATAACCCATGAGGGTTATTTTCAAATTTCAAAATTAATCATCATTAATTTCGAAATTAATTAACAATTAATTATCTTGATGAGCTAATTAAATAAATTCAGTTTAAATTAAATTTGTCCAACAGTTTTAATTTAACCTATTTATTTAATCTAATTAAAGAGCCATTAGATTTAATTTATCTTCATAAATTAAATCTGAGATACTATATCTCTATCATGTTAGTTATTAAATTTAATATATCTTAATAAATTAAATTTAAAACCAACACAATATAATCATATAATATATATACATATATATATATATATATATAATATATTTCGAAAATATATATATCTATATAATATTATTAAATATAATAATATAATATATATATATATATAAGATATATATTTCAAAAATATATATATATCTATATAATATTATTAATGAATTTTATATTATATATATATAAATATAAAATCCATCCACCCTAAATCAAACATTATCTCGTGTTGGGCCATTCTTGTGTGCAACCTTGTAGGCCCATATGAAGTTGGTAGTGAGCCAATAACTACACTAACCCAAAATTCGCAAGCAGCCTCTAGCAAGACATTACGACTACCCAATTCATATGAGGATCGTCATCACGATGCAACCTGTCATACAACCATGTCACGTCCCTTTTGTCACACGATATATCGATCAAGGATAAGGCATGGAAAATGTCATCCTCTTGTTCTTGACCATTACTTTCTCGATTCCTGAGTAGCCAGATAACAGAGATAGAAACTCCTTTCATCATACTATGGCCATACATTTCTCAGACTCACTCATTGAGGGGCCCAGTAATATCTCTCTACTAATGTGAGGGACAAATTCCATCTTGATCATTCATATTCCTCTACATGAAAAACCACCAAGCCCGATCGTAGCCTTTATCATCACCCGATCAAAAGTGACTTTTGACTAGTTTAAAGCTTAGCAACTCTCATGTAGCAATCCATGATGACCTCAAGTCTAAGGGCATTGTGACGTGGTTATACATGAGAAAAGCTTATGACTTGATCCATGTAGCTTTCTCATAGTGGGTCGGTCCAGCACCTTGTACTCTTACAAGTGCTTAAAACTTTGATTCGTATCTTCATATCTTATCAAAGTCATACTGGTCTTGTTTCATCTCTGCTCTTGCATAGATGACCGACCAGGGACATTTTAGGACAATCTTTATGAATTATCCAAGGATACAATTATCACAGTTAACATGCAAATAATATGATAACAGAATGGAGAAATTTCATTAAAATAATAATGTTTAAAGTACAATGATTGGCCTTTAGGGCACAATTTCCAACAGTTTAAAACTATCATATATGCATAATTGTGTAAAACATAGGCCAATGACATGTCTCAAATAGGTTCACATGTATAAATGCATGGTTTTACATAATCACAAAACAACAAACATGTCAATTCATGCAACCAACAAGTTTTACAGAAAAGCCAAGGAAAGAAAAATTCCTCAATATATATAGAAAATTCCTCAGTTTTACAAAAACTCGTTGTTGTTGTTAAAGTTCATAAATGAATTTAGCACAATATTTGCGAATGTAATCAATATCTTCTTCTAGAAAGGGGTCAGCAAGATCAAACATCTGTAACACCAAAGCCAGACAAAACATTAACTTGCTAACTTAAAAAAGAATAAAACTAATACAAAAAATTTTGAAATATATATACATTTACCTCTTGAGTAAACTTTGTTGTGCCTAGGGTAATAATATTATAAATGTGTCTCAAAACATACAACCCACACAAGTTGGACCCTGGTGTCGCCTATGTAACCCTCGTCCTCATCAAGGCCGGGATTAGTGTTTAAACACGTTTTATAATTGAATAAGAGATCCAAAATAAATAAAAAATTTTACAACATCTGTACAAGTAGAGCTCCATTCAGTCGTTCATAAATTCAATTGGCCTGATCGGTCTGTTACATGTATAATATCAGAGTAAGAGCACACTTCCCGACATTTACCTAGGATTCTAACATTAATCTAAAATACTGTTTAGGTCATCATTACCCATCTCAATTCTCATACTGGGGATTACACGAAACCATAATGCTATGATATACTCAAAATGTACATTTATCCAAAATGATAACCAGTTCAGTATAAAACCAAAATATCTATCTAAGACTACCGCTGGCAGTCCTAATCGTCCTTGCTTACTTGCTTGTTCTTCGATCCACTTGCCCTGTCTAAAAATGTTATTTGGAAAGAATGAGATTCTAGAGAATCCTAGTAGCAAAAGTTTATGAATATGATGCATATAAACAAAGCAAGTAAATATATATCACAATACAACAATCAATATTTGAAGCCAGACACACTGCCTCGTCCCCTTCACTGTATACAAGGTTGGGCTTTCACCACGTCCCCTCACTATATCTGTATTTAAGGCTGGGCTTGCGCCACGTCCTATCAACTGTATCTGTATTTGAGATCGGGCTTACGCCACGTTCCCCTCACTATATCTGTATTCAAGGTAGCGCTTTCGCCAAGTCCCCTCACTGTATTCAATGACTAATACATACAAACAATGCAATTCACATGATATAGGATAAAGTGTCACTACCTTGGTCTTTCCATTCTTGAGCAGGCACGGGCCTTCTATGCTCCGGGGAAATATCGAATCCTAAAGTCATAATTAAGGATGATGCGTTATCACTTAGTCTAATACTCAATACCTTCACAATACTTAATTTGGTTATCATTATTGTCTCTTTAATACCCATATATGCCTCTAATAAAAGCCCTAAAGGGTTGGAAGAACTACCCCAGGGATCCCCTTTTTGGAAGCACAAATACTGACATTTTTCACTGTTTCACTCGAGTAAAGATGGCCTCACTAGAGTGATATATGGTTTACACTCGGGTATCTGAGAGTGAAGGATAGCGAGTGAGCACCCGAGAGCACAAGAACTTTTCAAAGACAGGGACACTCGAGCACTCAAGACCTCACTCGAGTGATAGCTAAATGCTTCACTCGAGCACTAGAGAGTGAAGTCCAGGAAGTGAGAACCTGAGAGCAAATATAAATTTCAAAGAAGAGAAGTACTCAAGTACTAGCCTTTGTACTCGAGTGATACTGAATGCTTGGGAGTGTTAAGACACACTCTTGCACTTTACTCGCGAGTGACAACCTGAAAGGAAAGTTCTGGGTGTCAAATACACCAGTTACTCAAGTGAGGGGAAGCTCACTCGAGTGAGAACCCACCACACTCACAGGTGAGGCATCACTCTTGATCTTTTCACCGAAGTGCAATACAGAAACAGAAGGGAAAACTGAAGAATTTCACTGACTCACTCGAGTGGAACCTAACCTCACCCGAGTGATATGTTATAATCGGCAGGCATAGCGGAAAAATTTTAAAAATTTTCACTGATCTTAATTGAGGATCTATCAACGGAGTTTAAACCAAGTTGGAAGGATTCATACCTTTTGATAATTTAGGGTTTTCATGATCTCTAGGAGCCAACACGTCAGGTTCACTCCCTCTACCGGTATCCACATAAATGCTCTCCAACCGAGACTGCGTGCTAGTGCCTCTAATGTCTCCTAGCGTTTCCCTTGCGGCTCTTAATTCTAATGTATATCTCAGTATATCTGCTCTATCAAGTTTATAACCTATGAGAGCTATTTTCAAATTTCAAAATTAATCATCATTAATTTTGAAATTAATTAACTATTAATTATCTTGATGAGCTAATTAAATAAATTCAGTTTAAATTAAATCTGTCCAACAGTTTTAATTTAACCTATTTATTTAATCCAAATAAAGAGCCATTAGATTTAAGTTATCTTCATAAATTAAATTTGAGATACCATATCTCTACATGTTAATTATTAGATTTAATTTATCTTAATAAATTAAATTTAAAACTAACACAATATAATAATATCATATAATATATATATATAATATGTATTTCGAAAATACATATCTATATAATATTATTAACGAATTTTTTTATATTACATATATACATATATATATATATAAATATAAAATTCGTCCACCCTAATTAAACATTATCTCGTGTTGGGCCATTCTTGTGTGCGACCCTATAGGCCCATTTGAAGTTGGCAGTGGGCTAATAACTATACTAACCCACAAGTCACAAGCGGCCTCTAGGAAGACATCATGACTACCCAATTCATATGAGGATCGTTAACACAATACAACATGTCATACAACCATGTCACGTCCCTTTTGTCACATGATATATCGGTCAAGGATGAAGCATGGATAATGTCATCCTCTTATTCTTGACTATTACTTTCTCGATTCCTGAGTAGTCTAACAATAGAAATGGAAACTCCTTTCCATTATAGTATGGCCATGCATTTCTCAAACTTTCTTATCGAGAGGCCCAGTAATATTTCTCTACTAATGTGAGGGACAATTCCATCTTGATCATTCATATTCCTCTGCATGAAAAACCACCAAGCCCGATCGTAGCCTTTATCATCACTCGGTCAAAGGTGACTTTTGACTAGTTAAAAGCTTAGCAACTCTCATGTAGGAATGCATGATGACCTCAGGTCAAAGGGCATTGTGACGTGGTTATACATGAGAAAAGCTTATGACTTGATCCATGTAGCTTTCTCATAGTGGGTCGGTCCAACACCTTGTACTCTTTAAAGTGCCTAAGACTTTGATTCGTATCTGCATATCTTATCAAAGTCATAATGATCTTGTTTCATCTCTGCTCTTGCATAGATGACCTACCAGGGACATTTTAGGACAATCTTTATGAATTATCCAAGGATACAATTATCACAGTTAACATGCAAATAATATGATAACAAAATGGAGAAATTTCATTAAAATAATAATGTTCAAAGTATAATGATTGGCCCTTTGGGCATAATTTCCAACATCCTCCCACTTGCCCTTGGTGCAATCATTAATTTGCCTAATTCCCATTGTTCTAACATGATGCTTATGCTTTTCCTGTGCAAGCGGCTTAGTAAGAGGATCAACAACATTATCTTCTCCTGCTACTCTGCATATCTTTATATCACCTCTATCATTGATTTCTCTAATAAGATGAAATCGCCTGAGTATATGCTTGGTCCTTTGATGTGACCTAGGCTCTTTGGCTTGTGCAATAGCATCGCTATTGTCACAGAACAAATCTATTGGATTTGAGATGGTAGGCACCACCCCTAGTTCAGTAATGAACTTTCTGATCCAAACAACTTCTTTAGCTGCATCCGATGCTGCTATATACTCAGCTTCTGTTGTAGAATCTGCTACAATGCTCTTCTTGGACATGAAGGTTTTTAGCCACTTTGAGAAAAGCTAGAAGGAAGCGAAAGGTAACCTTTAAACCTTCGTATATTGCTTGTTCTGGCTGCTATGGACAATTTAATCAGTGAAATTCTGCTAGATTATCTTTGATGTGAAATTTTGGAATCGACATTGCCTAGGGGTTATGCTGCCAAAATTGGGTCTAAATGGTAGTTGTAACCTAATTAAATAGTTAACAAAATGGTTTGGAGTAGAAAGGAATACGTCTGCAGAATCAGAATTGAAAAACCCTAATTTTCCCCAGAGTAATTGTTCAATTTAGCCAGAGTTAGAAACAAGGCTTAGAGTTAGATTTTCAATGATTTTATGGTTCCATTGAGTTTATGATGGAAAATTAGGTGGAGTTACAATTGGCCACTTTTTTGGAAAAGCTTGAAAAAGCATAATTATGAAAACGCCCCTGAAACCCTTAAAGCGGGGCTGACAAGGGCAATTCTGTCATTTGGCAATAAATTTGGTAATTCCAAATCTGAAAATGGATTCCTTGGACGAAAATATGTTAGCATAGCCCAGGTCAAAATTTCAGAAAAAGTACAGCCAGGCCGGGTATGGCCGGGCCGGGTACTGGGGTATTTTGGTAAATTTTTATAATAAGCTCATATTACCACTAGAAACACTATGGGAGTGTCTAAATGATACATTTGGAATTGCAGGACTAAGTGGATAGCCGAGCTGTGACACGCTTTACGAGGTACACGTTACAAGGCAAGAAAGGGTTAAGGTAGGAAACTTTCCTCTCCTGCGTGTATTTGATATTTGTGCTGGTCTATTGATGCATGTTATTGCTTTGCTTGATTATGTGAAACATATATGAATGATTGAAGCTCTGTTTCTGTTTATACTGTGGCTATAGTTCTTTTGCATGAAACATTGAGCATGTAGATATGTCATTATATTATCATGAGTTTATGTAATGCAAGCATGTCATACATTAAGCACTTATCTTACATGCATATTGGTACAATTTCCTATTGAGATTCTCTTGAATCTCACCCTCCCCTATCAACAGTTTAGACAGGTGAACACGAAAGGTATACAGAGATTAGAGAAGGAAACTATAGGAGAGGATTGCAGTAGTAGAATGAAGACGGGAATATGTTTCCATTTCACTAGGACAGGTTTAGACACTCAAGTAGTCCTATATGGCTACATTGATGGTAATTATCATGTACGAAGACCTATAGGGAATTTCTATAATCATGCACATGTTATCAATATTTTTATGCTATTCCTGTGTTGCCCTCCAAACCACGTATTAATATTCCGCTGCAAGCCAAACTAAGATAAGGGTGTTACAGGCACCATCGTGGTTGTCTTTATAATCACTAAGTTTAAGAATTTCAATACCATTCAATAACACATCTGTGTAAGTGCTTCTTGCAGTTAGATGTGGTTGTAACTTAATTGAAAGATTTAGCTTCTTTAAGCTTCCATCTCCCAACATGCACACCACATAGTCCTTTCGAACAAGAACTAATTTCTGACTCTGAGTCCAGAACATCACATCGGTGTCATGCTCCGCTAAAGCATCATTTATGAATATTTGAAAATCTCTGTCTCCAGCTTTTTCAATATACCCATCAAACTCGTAAAAATGCAATCTCACCATATAATGAAACACTGAATCCATTTGAAACTCCCACGTCAAGTTAAATTTGGATTTTTCTTTCATCCCGTAGTTTCGGGCAGTTATGTATACATAATCAGGGGCAAAATAATTTTGATCATCTCTGTAGATTGGTTTTACACTTCCACAAGCTGCTGAAATACTTTGTGAGCTCTCCCCACTCTCCAAGGAGGCATTATCCTGGTCCCAATAATGAAACATGCCTGTGTCTTTTCGGGAGTGATATGACTTCCGCCAACATTAATTCTGTACATCCTCTCAAGAGCACTAACGTTGTTTACTTGAAACTGCTGGGTTCCACCATCTAGCAACATAATCCCCTGCTGTTCTGGGTTTGTGTAATAAAGAAAGTTGGGATTTAATCATCCTGGAGATAGCGTTTTGTGTATCTTTTGGTTCTGTTGGGATTTTAAGAAGTAAAAGCTTGTAGAAACAGTTTGAACAAGTTTGATGAAACATATGGGATTTCCAAGAAAGAGAGTTTTGTTATAAAAATTAAGTAATAATTGATGTCGCACTCATGTCACTCTTTCTTCCTACCCACTACAAACGGTGGCCAAAGATTCGGCCATATCACAGATCTGCATGCCAACAAGTATATATATATATATATTTTGAATGAAAAACTAGATTTCAATAATAATTCAAAACATAACCTAAATATAATGAAATCTAGCAACTCCTATCCCTCATTCACCATTGCCTCCTGAAAAGAAGGTGGTAGGTAATCAAGGATAGTAGAGTTTCCTATTATATTATGAGCTAGCTTAGCTAAATGATCCACTAAGGTATTGTGCTCCCTAGGGATATGAGTAATTAAAATCTGTCATTTCTTAGATACCCAAAGTCTGGCATCATCTACAATGTCCCTAAAGGGATGTGATTGATGACAACCCCTAGTCAAAAAATTAATAGCTTCAATACAATTAGATAGAATTTCAACATTCGGATATCCATTATTCCAACATATCTATAGCCCTTGAAAAAGTGCTATAATCTCTGCAATTGCTGGGGGAGACTATTGTAAGTTTACCCATATAACACATATCCATATCCCATCATCTCTATGAATAACTCCACCGCAGCCACCTTGCCCTGAATCAAGAACTAAAGCATCCACTTCTAGAGTGATAAAACCTTGACGTTGTCCCTATCTTCCTTGTCTTATATAGCTCTGGTGGGAGCAAAATTGACACTTTAAATAAATATCTTTATCCCAGCTTGCCTTAAATAAGATGGAATATGCATTAGCATTCTCAATTTCAATTTCCTCCCAAATAGTTTCCTGCATCGTGCCACCCAAATGTCCCAGCAAACATATCCGAATAGAGTGGCCTATGGCATTTTCCTGATGAACTCTCTGCCAGCTTCCTAAGTAAGATTCCAGTGTAACCACTGCATGCCCTGGAGGGATGTGAATTATTCCCACAAGGTCAGAGTGACTATATAAATCCATCTTTCTCTAGCATGGCTACAGTCCCTCAGAAGATGCATAGAATCTTCCTCCTGTTCACACTCGAACGGGAAGCTAGCTGACTCCTCAATGCCTCTCTGAAATCTCAGTTGTGCTGTATGAGTTTGATCATGTGTAAAGATCCACATGAAAGACTTGATCTTCTTTGGAACTGCCCATCGCCATAACTTCCTCTATTTTGAATCTCCTTCTCAGTGTGTACCTATAAAACGAAAATGATACGCATAGCAGAAAAACAACCATCAGAAGAAGGCTTCTAATAGTGTTTATTCTCTTATCTTTGCTCACAGGGTAGATGCGCACACAAGATCTGATCCACTATCTGTGGTTGAAACCACCAATTTAATTTCTCTTTACCTATTCACCCCAAGGGTCCATAAAATCTCAAACTTTCTCATCCCTATCAGCAAAGACTTCAAAACCTAGGATAAGCTCAATAAGGGGTCTATTAATTTCAACAAGTATATTTTAAAAATGGAATTTTTTTTTGTCAACATATTTTAAAAATGAAATAGCATACACTAATAGGAGAAAATAAAACTAGTTATAAAAAGCTAATGACGTCTTATATCTTGCATAGTAGACCAAAGTGGTATTAACTTCGGCAATCAATTAATTGAGCAATATCCGCAAGGTGTCTTGGTCAAAGGAAAAAGTATTTACACAGAGCTGAAAAAATTGTTAAATCTATAAGCAATTTGTTTTTTTATGATACTACCTCATATCTTTAATGTAAAATCTAACAAAAACTATAAAGTGGATCTTTTATATTAAAGAGGGGAGGTAATATATTATCATCTTTGCCTACTTAAGATCCAATTGGCTGCTCAATATTAGGGAGTTATATAATGGTCAATTATCTTGATCTATTCAGCCACGTAGAGGTAATAGACAAATCCACATTCCCTGTTGATCCAAAAGATGGGCAGGTGATGCTCTTCCCCGAAATAAAGGGTTTTTTTTGAAAAAAATACTCCACACACTAAAAATTAATTAGTTTAAGATACTAGGTGTTAAAAAAATATTTCAGATAGTGGGCACTACTGGAAAAATATTTCAGGATATTGATGTTGTAGGAAAAATATTTCTGAATGCAGAACTAAAAATTAATTATTTTGAGATACCAGCTAACAAAAATATTTTAGATTGCAGCATACAATTTAATCTAAATAAATAAGAAAACATTAAAAAAATAAAAAAAAATGGTCCCCACCCCAAAATTAGGGGATGAGAAAAAAGATGAGCATCACATGAGGACCTGTAATAGACTGAGGATCTTGTACGGTTGTATCTTCACACATTTTATCAGCAAATATTCTCTCATGTTTAGTTAGTAAGATTGAGGCTTTAAACCAATGGAAGGCCTTCGGAATGATCAGGCCTAAGTCTAAAAACAACATATACTCAAGTTCAAGTATAGGCTTGGGTTTTAAACGCCATTACAGACTTATGCTTATTTGTCCAAAATTTGACTTGATCTGGCTTATTTCTATGCCTATCAAACAATAACTTGACATGATAGATAAAAAAACAAGAAGAAGAAGCATACAACAACAATGTGACGGTGATAGTGAACTAATGTTGTATAACTCAACAACATTTTTTTTATAAGAATTTTTTTTACTATTTCACCCTTCATTTATTGCCTCATTATTTTAAATTTAAGGGAGAATTAATTTGGAGGTCCTTATAGTTTCACTTGATTCGAAACCAAGTCCTTGAGCTTTTTTTTTGAATGAAAAGTTGGATTACATTAATCCATTATCGGATTAATACAACAATCAGGTTACACCAAGCAAATACAAAGACATAAGACTCATCCTTGAGCAGTAATAGCCTCCATAATAGAAGGAGGTGGTTGATCAAGGTGAACAAAATTTCCTGGAATACTATGAGCTAGATTCGCAAGATGGTCAACTAAAACATTGTGGTGTCTTGAAATATAAGTGATAACAACCTGCCAATTCTTCGACACCCAAAGTCTGGCATCCTCAATAACATCTATAAACAGGTGATTCATATCCGCACCCTTAGAGAGTAAATTGATAGCCTCTAGACAATCAGTAAAAAGAAAAACTTTTCTCAAATTCCTATGCCAGCATATCTGAATGCCTTGTATGATTGTAATGAGCTCAACTACTACTGGTGGAACTTGGGTGAGCTTGCTCATGTAGCCGTACATCCAGCTACCGTCTTCACCTATAATAACCTCTGCACATCCACTTTGGCCTGAAACAAGAACCGATCCATCTATCTCCAAGGTGATAAAGCCAGGTTGTCTCCTAATAACATCTTCGCTACCAGTAACATAGCGGTTATAAAATTGACAATGATTAATTAAGTCTGTATCCCAACTAGCGTGAAATAAACTAGAGTAGGCATTTTGATACTAAACTCCTGCTCTTCCCTAAATAGTTTAGTATATCGAGACACCCAGATATTCCAACATACATAGCCAAACAACGTTGCCCATTTAACCTTTTTGGTAAAGTTCCTGCTTGCTTCATACTTGAGATTCCATTGAATCCAGTCCAACCCTTATAGGTTTGAAAAACTTTCCCACATTGTTGGCTTGATTATTGAGATCCACCATTCACGAGCATTGACACAATCCCTCAGTAAGTGCATAAGATCTTCTTCACCGCCGTAGTCAAAAGGGCAAGCAGCATGCTCCTGCAATCCCCTATATGCTCTTAATTGTGCCGTGTGAACCCTGCCATGACTTACTAGCCACATAAAAGACTTGATTTTTTCAGGTATTGCATATCTCCACAACAATCGCTATATGGATTCATTCTAGTTCTGAATACCTACAAAACAAAAATGATAGGCAGAACTAACAGAAAAACATCCGTTAATAGAAGGTTTCTAAAAGTATTTATCCTCTCCTCTCTCCTCACTGGGGGGTGTGTACAGAGGATACAATCGATCACTGATTGTTGGAACCACCTACTTAGTCTTTCCACATCCCACTCACCCCAAGGATTGACATAATCTTGAACCCTTTCATTGTTGTCCATAAAACCTTAAAAGCCTGGAATAAGCTCTATTAACGGTTTGTTTACCTCAAACCAGTTATCATACCAGAAAGAAGTCTGCAACCCATTGCCAATTTTAATACCCACTCCCCTCTGGAAGCTCTCCCAAATGGAACAAATTCCCCTCCAAGTGGCTGGAAAGCTCAACTGGTCCCAGTGATACTTTGCTTTAAGAACCCGTACCCATAAGGCTTCCCTGTTGGTAAGGAGATGCCAGCAAAGCTTCATAATGAAAGCCTCACTTTATTTGCACATATCGCATATTCCTAGATCCCCTCCTTCTTATCCCTCTTAACCTAGTCCCAAGAGATAAGATGCAGTTTCTTTTAATCATCAGTTTTGACCCATAAAAATCCCCTGGTCTTTTTCTCAAGCTCCTTTAAAACTCCTTTAGGAAGCAACATCGTTTGCATATGATAGGACAGTAAAGCATATAGCATTACTTTGATAAGTGTAACTGACCTGCCAAGCTAAGACATCCTCTCTTCCACCCCGATAACCTTTTCTGCACTTTATCCATAATGGGTGCAAACATGACCTTGGTAACCCTTTTGTGAATCAGAGGGATACCCATATACTTACCCATATACCATAACATCACATATATGACCCTCAGTACCCACAGTTCTGAGCGTATCAAAAATGAAGGACCATTCAAGCCGATCATATGCTTTTTCCAGATCCACCTTCACTGCCATCCACCCCTTCCTTCCTTTCTTGGTTTTTATGGAATGAATTGCTTCTTGAGTAATGATTATGTTATCACTGCTCTGGCGGCCTATAATGAAACTGCACTGATGATTCCTAATAATCCTTCCCATAACCTCTCGAAGATGGTTACTTAGAATCTTGGTAATTATCTTATAACTAACGTTGCAGAGTGAGATTGGCTTGAAATCATTAATGGATTCTGGATTCTCTACCTTCGGAATGAGCACAATGTTTATGGCATTAATCTCTCGAATACGGGTAGTGTAATATCCTAAATTGTAATCAAGGATTAACAACTTCAAAGTGATGTAATTAATGATAATCAAGCACTTCTAAAGTATATGTTATGCAATGTGATATAAAGGTGCTTAGTGATAGTTTAGTAAGCATTGTGATAACCAGGGGCAACATGGTAAATTTACCAACCGACTGGTCAGTGACCGAAGAGAAAACTCCTTAGTAATTGAGATTAATAGCTAGGATTAAAAGAGCAATAGGTGGAATTCTATGCATATAAGTCCATGTGAAATCATGGTAGGAAGAATAAGATGGTGTCAAGTGGCAAAATATGAACCATAAATGAGGTCAAAATTTCAAACACACTTTTCTCTCTCTCTCAAGTTAGTAAAGAAGCATGGGAAATGGGAAAAGAGCTTTATTCCAATACTCACTTCAGCTTTATTGATTTTATTCAAGAGGTCAAGAGCTTCATTCCAATGTTTTCAGATTTTTGATTCGTGGTGTGTGGAAACTTGAGGAAATTTGAAAGTGGAAGAATCAAGGTTTTGATTTCAGCAAGTTTAAGAGGTAAGCTTTTGATGAATTTTGGTATATTTGTTATGACTTTTGGTTTGGTTTTGTAAATTCTGTATTTTTACTCTAATTTCTTGTGATTTTAGATGATATAAATTGAGTAGTGTTTGGTGGTGGAATAGATGCCAAATAGTGTGTGGGTATCAATAGTTTTGGTTTGGATTTGAAAAGAGGAAGTTTAGTCATTGGGTGAATTTGGTTGGAAGGTGGTTAGAGGGGTTGAAGGTGTCATTGTGGTAAGATTTTGGTAGTTTTGAGGTTACCATTAGGTTCCTTACGTTAAAATAAGTAAGAGTGAGTTTTAGTACAAGTTTTAGGACCATTGATAGCAAATTGGTCAATTTTGGAAAACCTTATCAGTTGCTGTGAATCTAGCTTCTGATAGGCTTCACTCTAGTGAGGGAGGGTCTCACTCGAGTGCGGTATGGAATTCTAGGTATTTTGGTTGAGTCTTCAAGCAGAAATCATGGGTGCACTTCTTCATCTTTGAGTGACATGCGTCATCACTCGCGAGCATTGGGAAGTCACTCGAGCACTAGGGCTGGTGCTCGAGTGCACTTGTCGCCTGGGAGTTGGGTTGCTCTTGGGTAGTGACTCGCTGAACCTTACTTCTTGGTGCTCGAGTGCACTTGAGGTCATCACTTAAGTACAGCTTCTTGTGCTCGAGTGAGTGTGAGAGATATTTTGAGGTTTGCTCTCGAGCAAACACTTTCTGTGTCGCACTCACTGGGACTCGAGCAAGGGTGAGGGCAACACTCGAGTAAGTCCTTCTTCACTCAAGTGAGGTAGCCCAAAATTTATGTGCTTTACCCGAAAAAGGTATCTTTAGGGTAGTTTCTTTCAACCCTTTGGGGATATGTTTAAACCTGTAATATCCACCTAAAGAGTTTAAATAATAACCAACATAAAGTACTATAAGAATGGAAAACTTGGGAAAAGAGATTGATGGGTTGTCCCTGATTTGGATTATAGGATTTGATATTTGACACCCTCGAGAGCCCATGGTGTCGAAGGATGTCAGGAAAGTACAAGGTAGTGACTCATCTCTTATACTTTGTGTGAAATATTGTATATATGTTTGTCGTTTATTGAGAATACATTGTGACATTGTGATGCTTTGTGATCACAGTAAAAGCTGACGCTTAGAGTTTACAGCCATGAGTGCTGTCATTTGTGGTGTGAACCATGTTACATTGTGATGCTGCTAACATGACCTTATATGCTTTGTGTTTATGCACTGTATGAGTGACTTGTTACTACTGGGATTCTCTCGAATCTCATTCTTTCCAATGACTAACATTTCAGACAGGGCAAGCGGCTCAAAGGAGAGGCGGGCAACCCGAAGTGATTAGGACCCCTCGGGGAATATTTGGTTTTGGGGAAAATGTTGGTTATTTATTTTGAACTTGGGATTACTGTATATTGTGAGAAGTAAATTTTATTGTACTCAAGTTTGGTCATGTAATCCCTTGGTGAGACTTATAAACACCTATTTGATATATGTATAGTTCCCGGGAGTTGTCGGGGATTTGGTGTTACACCCTGATATGTGTGAATGTAAATTAACTGCTCAGGTAATTATATTCGAGTTTGAAATTGAGAGCTAGATAGGGAAGTAATTTCGAAAGATTTTGTAAAAACCCTACGGTAATGTAGGAAGTCAAAATAAATTTAAATTATCTAATGGTCTCTAATCCAATTTAATGTCACGATATCGAATCATAATTATGTGTTTAAAGGAAGGGGGTTATAGGTAGGGTCTTGAAAAATATCTGTTACCAAGTTCAGTATATGCTCCCCGACAATGTACCAGTACTCTTGGTAGAAGACTGCCTGTAACCCATCAGGACCCAGAGCCTTGAAAGTCCCAAGATCAAAAGTGGCTCTCTTAACTTCCTCAGCAGCCACATCTGCATTGATCTTGTTCCATTCTACATCTCTTAACCACAGAAAAGTGCTCACAGTACTCAGACAGACAGTGTTATTTATTTCAATACTAAATAGATCTTTATAATAGCTTACAACCATTCTTCTAAGCTCCTCCTGGTCAAAAGTCCACTCCCCATCGCTTCTCTTAAGGCCTTCAATCCTGTTTCTTCTTCATATTATAGCTGCCGTGTGGAAGAACTTGCTGTTTTTTTCTCCCCACTTCAGCCAACCATATCGAGACTTCTGGTACCACATAAGTTCTTCTTGTGCCAAGATTTTATTATATTCCTTCCATAATTCATTCTTTGCTTGGGCTAAGTGCTGTTTGTCCCTTTTTGTCCTTGCTCTTTCAATACCTCTGATTCGTTGTAGTACATTCCTCTTTTTTTCCGTTAAGTTCCCTACCTTCCTTTTATTCTACTCTCCCGCATCCTTGGCAAACTTGCTCACTTTGTCATTCCAGCCACCGCTACTCTAAGATTGCTTAACCATATCACCAAATCCTTCTTCTAAGAACCAGGCAGCTTGGCAACGAAAAAATCTTCTAGGCCGATTAATCTCAACATTAGGCGAGGATTTAAGCAAAATTGGCCGATGATCAGATCTGAATTTACTCAAATGATGAACCTTTGTAAGTGGATATACCCTGTTCCATTCATAATTCATGAAGGCCCAGTCTAGTTTTTCTTTGAGTGGACTACGCTCTCAAGTGAAACTTTCCCCAACTGTCTCTATTTCCATTAGGTGAGAACTGGATATACACTCCTGAAACTACCTCATAGAGCAAACATTTGGATTGGTGCCCCCTTTTTTATCCTCACAGTATAAATATTCATTGAAATCCCCCATAACGATCCAAGGAATATTAACTAAAACACTGAAATTCTTCAAATCACTCCATAAGCTTTGACAAAGAACAGAGGTAGGTTCAGCATATACACAAGAGAGAATAAATTCTTTAGATTCTGTTTCTACAGTTACTCTGACACAGACAACTTGTGTAGATGAATTTAGATACTGCAATGAAAGCTCTTCAGCATTCCATAAGACCCAGATACCTCCCGCATAGCCAGTAGCTTTAACTCTAATCCAATTGTTGAATCCTAGACTTCTACTAATTTTATCAGCTTTCTTTCCACTGACACTGGTTTCACAAAGAATCAAAATCTTAATGTCTTTCCTCTATATCATATCCTTAACTCTTCCAGGAAACAACTTTGAAGCTGCTCCTCTACAGTTCCAAGACAATATATTTACGTAATTCATAATTAAACACAAAAGGAAGGGGGAACCTGGCACTCGAGTCTTTATTGGCCCGATTCGTATGCCTCCATAACCTCACAGTCCCTAATATCTGGTGCTCCTACAACAAGGTTCTGTCCAACCTCCAAAATAGGCATGATGTCACTTCCCTCATTTTCGGTTTGCTTTTCCTACAACTTTGAAGGATCCGGTGACTGCTTTGGGGAAAATAAAGGCTTTACACCTGCAAGAGAATTAACTGTGGAAGCTTCTTGTGCAGTTTCCATTATCGAAGCCATTGGTATATCCCGTCTTTTGCTACTTCCTTTATTTTGTGTATTGCTCAAATTGTGATCATATTTAACTGGCCCCTTGTCTGCGAGAGAACCAAAAACTAAACTGTGCATTCTACCAGTCTGCTTATGTTTAAAATTTGGGACTAATAATTTAGGCCCAAGTAGATTAGCCCCCTTTTTGTTTTTTAACTCTTCAAACTTAAATCCCTTTTGCTGGCCCGCACTAGGGCCTTTGCCAACCTGGGTTTGATTTTGATTTAGCCTATTAACATCTGTAGTCGGGTCCTGGGTAGACCCACTATCCTCCACAATCGGATCTTGGGTAGGCTCCACTTTACCCAACATATCTTCTATATTTTCATTTAATTTGACAATCACAGAGTTTCTCTGAACCGTGGCAACCCCTTCTTTCTCTCTTTCCTCTACTTCAAGCTGCATATCGCTAGGCTCTCCCATCTCAAACATCAAGATTAGTTTCCCAACATTCTGCGTCTCCTTTGGATCACCGCCAGGTATAGTTTTGTTCAGCTTTTATTTCTTCTTCCACTGCATCTCCACCCCCTTTCTTTTGTTAAGGTCCAAATTTTCCTTGGATAAGATAGGTGGATTGTGTAATATCCTGAATTGTAATCAGGGATTGATAACTTCAAAGTGATGTAATTAATGATAATTAAGAACTTTTGAAGTATATGATGTGCAATGTGATATAAAGGTGATTAGTGATGGATTATTAAGCATTGTGACAATCAGGGGAAAAACGGTAAATTTACCGACCGATTGATCAGATACTGAAGAGAAAACTCCCTGGTAATCAAGATCAATGGTTGGGATTATATGTTGAGAGTTTAAATGGGTGGAATCATGTGTAATGAGTTTACATGAGTCCAAGAATAGAAAGAGCTAGATCATGACAAGTGGCAAACTATGGACCATGGGATTGAAGTGAAAGATTCAACTCATTTCTCTTCCCTCCCACTCTTAGAGTCGGCTGTGTGCATAAGGGAGAGAGGAAAATTTGTTTCTTCATCAATATCTCACTTTCTCTCTCTATTCTCTCCATTCGGTGCAGTTGAACAAGAAAGAGAAAGACAGGGCTTAGATTCTAGGTGAGTATTTGACTCTAAATGCTCACTTTACCTTTATTGATTTTGTTCAAATGGTCGAGAGCTTTATTTCAATGTTTTCAGACTTTTGATTTGTGGTGTGTGGAAACTTGAGGGAATTTGAAAGTGGAAGAATCAAAGTTTTGAGTTCAGTAAGCTTAAGAGGTGAGTTTTTTATGAAGTTTGATATAATTGTTTTGGCCATTAGTTTGGTTTTATAAATTCTGGAATTTTGCCCTGATTTCTTGTGGTTTTAGAAGATATGAATTAAGTGATGTAATGTAGTGGAATAGATGCCAAATAGTGTATGGGTGTCAATGGTTTTGGATTGGATTTGAAAAGAAGAAGTTTGACAAATTGTGGTTTTGGTGATCTTGTGGTTTAGAGATGAGAATGTGTTGTTTGAGTGGAAGTTTGGTTGTTTTGGGTAACCAATGGGTTATTTGTGTTAAAATAAGTAAGAATGAGTTGTAGTATAAGTCTTAGGACCATTGGTAGCAAATTGGTCAATTCTGGAAAACCATATCAGTTGATGCGATTTGGCATCTGATAGAATCACTAGAGTAAGGGAGGAACTCACTCGAGCATGATGTGAAATTCTAGGTATTTTGGTTAAATCTTCAGGTAGAACCGCGAGCACACTTCTTGATTTGTGAGTGAGATATGATCCCACTTGAGTGAGCATGGGCATGCTCGAGTGAGGGAATCAGTTTAAGACTCGGGAATTTGTGCTTACTCTCTGGTAGTCACTCACTGGGTCGCACTTCCTGCTGCTCGAGTGAACTTGAGGTCATTGCTCGAGTACAGCCTCTTATGCTCGAGTGAGAGTGTATGATATATCAAGGTTTGCTCTCGGGCAAACACTTTCTGTGTTCTACTTGCTGGTGGTCGAGTGTAATTGGGGGTGTCACTTAAGTGAGCTAGCCCAAAGTCAGAAATTCTTCTAAGAAATAGAATCTTCAGGGTAGTTTCACCTAACCCTTTAGGTGTATGTTTATACCTATAATAGTCACCTAAAGAGTTTAAATGATAACCAACTTAAAGTATTATAGAATTAAGAACTTGGAAAAGAGGTTGACGGGTTGTGCTAACTTGGTTTACAGGATTCGATATTTCCCATCCTCGAGAGCCCGCAGTTCCAAGAAACGTTGGGAAAGGATCAAGTAGTGACTCTCTCTCTTATACTATATGTATTGCACTGTATGTGTATTGTATCACTGCTTTGTGATGATCTTTGATGTTGCTGTGGTTATAGCTGGTGATAGCTATCGTTTACAGCGCAAGCTGTCATTTATAGTGTAAGTTGTCGTTTACAGCGTAAGCTGTTGTTATTATGATTACAGCGAAAGCTGTCATGGTGGTGATTACAGCGTAAGCTATCGTGAATGTGATTATAGCGAGAGCTGTCGTATTGTGTATACAGCCGTGAGTACTATCGTTTGTGGTGAAAGCCATGTATCTTTGAGTTGCTGCTGCTATTGCTGTTTGTGATTTATGTACATGCTTTGTATTTATGCATTGTGTGAGTGATTTGTTACTACTTGGATTCTCTCGAATCTCATTCTTTCCAATGACTAACCTTTCAGACAGGGCGAGTGGCTCAAAAGAGAAGCGGCCAACCCGGAGCAATTAGGACCCTTAGGGGTATATTTGATTTGGAGATGTTGGTTATCCATTTTGAACTTGGGATTGTTGTATATTTTGAGATGTGAATACTATATTCGATTTTGGTTGTGTAATCCCCTATGGGAGACTAATCAACCCTCAGATTATATATGTATAGAACCTGGGAGTTGCCGGGGATTTGGTTATACACTCTGATATGAATGAATGTATATTAACTGCACAGGTAATTATATTCGAACATTGAAATTGAGACAAGGATGGGAAAAAGATTTTAAAGATTTTGTAAAAATCCCACTGTACGGCAGAAATTTATAATGGGTTTAAATCATCCGATGGTCTCTAATCCAATTTAATTATATGTTATCAAATTATAATTACGTGTTTAAAGTCAGGGGGTTACAGATTGCTCGCCTGTAGTACGACAAAGTGAGATCCGCCGGATTCTTTTTCTACTCCTTTCCCGTTCAGTCTGCCTGCTGGTGACGTCTTCCCCTATTGCCTTCTACCCACTTCAGTGAAATGAGATCGAGATTTGACCGTTGATTTAACTTGCATCCAAGCGCCGAACTCCTCGTCAAAGGAGATGCTAGGTACGGAAAGGATTGGCCGTTTCTTCTCCGATTGACTATTGCCAGGTTTCGTTGGTAAGTTTTCTGGTATACTTTGCTTTGCCGATTCACTTACGCCTTGCATCTATGTTTGGTAGTTCTCCAGTACATGTTCATACAAACCACACTTAAAACATATAATATTTAGGCCCTCATACTCCACTGTGTATACATGATTCCTGAGTTTGAATCTGGACTGTAATTTCTTATTAAGATCCACTTCAACACTTACCCTGGTATATTTTCCCCTTTCCACTACTTGCCTGCTTTTTTCCTGGTTAGCTAAAGTGTTCATATCCACTTTGAGCGTTTTTCCTCTCAGATTACCTATCTCAAACATACACTCCTCCGAGTAGATGTGCATAAGAAGGGTAGGAACCCTTATCCAAACAGCAACCTTCCTAACCTTATTACAATAAGGGTTGAAATTTGGGCTCCATCTCTGAACTGTAAGGTAGTGGCCTTGAATGAGCCAAGGACCATCAAATAATAATTTAGAATATAAAGCTTTTTCTGCAGTCCTAAAGACAAAGTAATTGTTTGGGAGGTCTATAAGTTCAAAATTATGTTATCTGAGCATCCATTTAATCCTATCCCTCATCACCTGTAGGTTCATTTTCTTCCCCAAAATTGTCAGAATAATGGCATCCTTCCATGGCTGAACCAATTCCTTGAGTTTATCGTTGGAAATGTTCAAGGAAGGGATTGACCCTAACTTCTCCTTTTGCTATTTTGTCTAGACTGGTGCCAATTACTCTTCTTCCTTAAGCCATTAGTTCATCAGGTCATCAAAGCTTCTATCTAACCTTTTTTCTTTCTCGCCCAGTAGCTTTTCCTTATAGGATATTTGAATTTTGATTGGAAACTTTGCATTTTGTCTTGGGCAACCATTCATCCCTGTTTGATTCTGTTCTAATGCATCTTCTATCATCTTGTCCGAATAGTATGTCTCATGATTAACTTTTATAATTTTCCCTTCCATCAAGGAATCAGCAAGCATCTTTTTTATGTTTCTTCCTAAGAGATCATCTTCTTCCTTGGATTTTCCTTCACCTCCATCTGAGATGTTTCCGGATTTGATTGATTGACTAGTGTGGACACTCTTTCTCTTACAACCGCTCTCTCTCATGGTGTTCTCGCACTCTCGTTCTAAAAACGGTTGTAAAGCAGTATTTTTTATAGTCCTTGAGCTTTTATTTCTGTTTATTGAGTCCTTTAACTTTTCACTATTAGATTCGTTAGTCCCTGTTGTTAAATAAGTACTAACACCATTAAAATTAATGTCATTCCCCGTCAGATGAAGATTTTCCTGAAATAATAGCTATGTTTGTAGTCTTCACATTCGTTACATTCAGGAAGGAATAACAATACCTCCACATCCCCTTTCTCCACCTCCCTCACTTCTGCTCCCACACTCTCCATAACCCTGTTTATATTCCATTCTCATCATCTCTTTAAATGAACCAATTGGCATAAAGTCTCATAACAAAATCCACATGCTCAACCGACAGCATCATGGCTTCTTTCTTGGGCAAATCACATCTCAAAAAGCAACGCTCTTAGTTGGAAAAAAATAACAAAATATTAATTAATTTGACTTGGCCAAACTTTCATCCACTAGAATGTGACGTCACAATGACATACAGAGGTATATGATGCGAATCTAAGCTTCACGAGACATGGGTTGTGCTAGCATGACATCCTCAATCACTAGGGGTTTGCCGGCTTTCCAACATACTGTGGCTGCATTTTCATGGGTAACAAGCGAATGATTCATCATGGTATCAAAAAATCCCAAATAGTCAAGATAATTAGGATAGGCTGCCCTTCCCTGCTGATGCATGATGCTGCTTCCATGGCGATTCAAGACAATCAGGGGCTTAGGGAGTTGATCATCCAATGGCATTGGTTGGCTTCGCTATGTAGGAATCCTCCCTTGTTATTTAACATCTCAATTTGTTTGATTGTTTTCAGATATTGTGCCTCAAATAGCTTTGTGCTTTTAATACTAACCTTACATTTGGATGGAGAGAAAAGTGGGGAAAAATAAGAGAAGGAATACTAGAATTGAAAACTTTCAAAAAACTTACTATTTTTGGGGGTTTTCTGTAACATCCTGGATTTTAATTAAGGGATAATAACTTCAAATGATGTAATTAATGTTAATTAAGCATATTTGAAGTACATGTTGTGTGTTATGATATAAAGAGCATTAGTGACGATTTAATGAGTATTGTACGAATCAGGGGTAAAACGGTAAATTTACCAACCGTCTGGTTAGCTACGAATGATAAAACCCCTTAGTAATTAAGATCAATGGTTGAGATTGAAAGATCAAGGGGTGGAATCAAGTGTGGATGAGTCTACATGAAATCATAGTGGGAGGAATGAGATTTTTGCCAAGTGGCAAACTATGGACCATAGATGAAGTCAACATTTTCAAACTCTTTCTCTCTCCCTCTTAGTCGGTTTTTGCATGGGAAGAAGGGAAGGATGATCATCACTTTCACCAACTCCTTTCTCTCTCCATTTCCTCCATTTTCGGTGGTGTAAGCAAGAAAGAGAAAATAAGGACTTGAATTTTGTTAAGGTAAATGATCTTATATGCTTAGTTACCCTTCATTAATGTTGATCAAGAGGTCAAGAGCATTATTTCTATGATTTCAGAATTTACATTGGTGGTGTTTGATTGTTGGATAAATCTGGAGTTGGTGGAATCAAGGTGTTGATTTCAGCAAGTTGAAGAGGTAGGTTTGTAATGCATTTTGATATATATGTCAAGATGTTTGCCCAATCAATGAGAATTCTGGAAATTTGACCTAATTATGATGTTAAATGAAGGGTAGATTTTGGTGAGAGTGTCACTGTTCATTTGGTCAGTTTTGACATTTGAGAGTGATTAAGATTTGATTTGAAGTTGAATAAGGGAAAGTGTTAGAATGAGGTTTTGAGTGGTTTGATGATTTAGAGAGAGAATGTGTTGAATGAGTTGAAATTGGGTTGTTTTTGGTTGCCAATGGGTTCCTTGTGTTGAAATAAGTGAGAATGAGCTTTGACACAAGTTTTGGAACCATGGGAGTTCATTTAGTGGATTTTGGAGAAGTTTACCAGTTGCTGCGATCTGGTTTCTGAGGTTATTTCTCGAGTGAGGGAAGAACTCACTCGTGCACAGGATGAACGTGCTCGAGTGAGCATGTTTGTGCTCGAGTGAGGGTGTATAAGTGCACTGGGGGTGAGCGGTTTTGGTGTTCACTCGCGAGTGGTTTGCCAAGAGTGCGCCTGGCACTCGCGAGCATTGGGTGATCACTCGAGCACTAGGACTTGTGCTCGAGTGAATCTGTGCCTGGGAGTGGAGTTACTCTCGGGAAGTCACTCGCTGGCCCTCACTTCCTCTCATGCTCGAGTGAGCTGAGGGTCAGTGCTCGAGCACAGGTGCTTGTGCTCGAGTGAGAGTGCACTTTTGTGTTTTGGGAGAGTATCTCAGGGCATCACTCGGGAGTAGATTATGGAAGGTGAGCGTGAGCACTCGCAAGTGTTGAGGAATCACTCGAGCACTGGGGTCGTGCTTGAGTGAGCCCTTTGTGCTCGAGTACGCTTGTGGTTAGAGAGTTGGGATTGCTCTCGGGTTGTCACTCGCAGGGCCTCACTTCCGTGGTGCTCAAGTGTGCTCGGGGTCTCTGCTAGAGCACAGCCTCTTGTGCTCGAGTGAGAGTGTAGTTTTGTCGCGGGAGTTGCTCTCGGGTAAGCACTTCCTGTCTCACTCGCATGTGTGCTCGAGTGAGATCGAGGGTTGTGCTCGAGCACGGCCTTCTGTGCTCGAGTGAGAGGGCCAAAAATCAGAGTTTAGCTTTCCAAAGAGGGGTCTTTGGGGATAATTATTCCAACCCTTTAGGCATATGTTTAGGCATATAATGGCCATCTAAAGAAGTCCAAATAATAACCAACATAAAGTATTATAGAATTAAGAACTTGGAAAAGAGATTGACCTATTGTCCCTAATTTGATTATAGGATTTGACATCTGCCGTCCTCGGGAGCCCACTGAGCCAGTTAACTTCAGGAAAGAGCGAGGTAGTGACTTTTCTTTCGTACCATTTATGATGCATTGTATGTGTGTATGATCATTGATTTGTGATAATCTCGTATGTTGCGACTTATGTGGATATGTGTTAGCACCGTCAGTCCAATAGTCCCTGAGTAGCTAACAACGGTTCGGGTTAGGGCAGTGTGCCTTCCCGGCGGAGAAAGGGGATGAGGATGAGGTGTGTTATGTGGGCCGAAAGGCTATTTGTGAGGCCGACGGGCCATTTGTGAAAGCCGGTTAGCTATATAAGCTATAAGGCTATATGTATGCACGGCCACGCCAATAGTCCCTGAGTAGCTAACAACGGTTCGGGTTAGGGCAGTGTGCCTTCCCGGCGGAGAAAGGGGATGAGGGTGGAGTGTGATATGCCACGCCAATAGTCCCTGAGTAGCTAACAACGGTTCGGGTTAGGGCAGTGTGCCTTCCCGGCGGAGAAAGGGGATGAGGGTGGAGTTTGATATTGGTTGCTGCTGCTGTATGATGATTTGCTTACATGTTGTGTGCTTGTATGTGGTATAAATGTTTAGTTACTACTGGGATTCTTTTGAATCTCATTCTTTCCTTTGAACTAACATTTCAGACAGGGCGAGTGGCTCTAAGGAGAAGCGCGTGACCCGGAGCGGGTAGAGTTTCGTAGGGACATTTATTTTGGAAATGTTGGTTAGACTGTTTGGATAGGGATTACTGTATATTGTTGGGTTGTAAATAGTTTAAATACTTAAACCTGTAATCCCTTTAGCAGAATTCGAAACTATATATCTATAGTTGAACCCGGGGTTTGCCGGGATTTTGGTTATACACTCTGTCATACATAAATGTAGTTAAACTGCATAAGTGATTATATTCGATAATTGAACCTGAGACCGAGAGAGGAATGAAGTTTTGAAAATTTCATAACGTCCCTACTATTAAAGGGAATTTTAAATGAGTTCTAAACTATTCGACGGTCTCTAATCTAATTTAATTACCAAATATCGAATTATAATTACGTGATTAAAGGCAGGGTGTTACATTTTCTCTCCTAATATTCTTTTATCTCTAATTTTCTTTCCATCCAAGCATAGGGTAAAACCAAGGTATTAAAAATTGGACTGGTCATTGAACCGGTAAAGGCGGTGAGTTAAGGGTCAGTGGGTCAGATCGTGGTTGACCTAGGGTTAAACTGATGATAATTAAAAGTTATATAATGTAAATAAAAATATAAAAATATATATATATTTATTTATAAAAGATTTTAATAAAATGATATTTAAAAATAATATAACTAAAAATAATATATATACACACACTAAGATAAAGAAAGCGTGGATTTCTCTTTCCCCTCTCCTTTTAATTAGGGAAAAAGACATTTAAATACCACTTTAACTTCCGAAACCCAAAAAAGCCCATTAAGACTTGCAAAGGATAGAGAATGGATGGGGTGGGAATTTGAGTTTTTCATGTTTTGGCTTAAAGATTAAAATGCCCTTAAAACTCACTTAAAGACCAATTGAGTAAACACTACAACAAAAGTGATTTAATAGCGGTTAAAAATGGGTATTAGTAGCGGTTTTAACAGCTACAAACAATATTAGTAGCCGTTAATAAAACCGCTACTAAATCGTATGTTGCAAGCAGTTTTGCAGCGGTTATCTAAAACCTCTTCTCAAGGAAAATAACCGCTACTTACTTTGTAGCGGTTAAACCCAACTGCTACAACATTCCCATAAGCCATAAATTTTTCGTAGATATTTGTAGCGGTTATATAACGGCTACAAATATAAAAAATTGAAATTTTCAAGGCTGATAAAGAAAAATAATTTTTTTTCTATTTTGTAGTAGTTAATAAACCACTACTAATTTAAAATTTTTATGAAATTTGTAGCAGTTATATAACCGCTACTAATTTCATGAGTATTCAAAAATGGCGCAAAAAAATTAATTTCAGTTTAAAAGGATGCTTTAATTAGTAGCGGTTTAATAACAGCTACAAAAATTAATAAAATTTAAAAAAATACGATTATTTGTTTCTGTTTTTCTAATATATAATAAATAGTTTATTTTTTTAGTAGTTTATCTAATTTAATTAACTTATTATTCAATATTTTAACTCATTTATAAATTAAAAGGAATAATTTAATTTAGTTGGATAAGTATAAAAATTGTGTTGATAATATTATTAAGGATACGTAGGTAATAAGGAACTATTATGTTGTTTACTACAATGTAATTATGTATGAAGTTGGCAAAAAATAATTGTATATGAAAAATAGATGAAAATGAGATAAAGCTCTAAAATATCTTGAAAAAAATGGTGAGAATAAATTTTATGCGAAGGAAAGAAGTATTGAAAAAAAATTAAAAATTTGTTATCATATTGGATCGTATTGTTCAGCTCCTCAACTCATAAAAAAAATTTGTACATGAGAGAAAATGAAAGAAGGGTAAGGTGAAAAGAAATGGGAGAGTGTTCGAAATGAGTTGTGGTAAGAGTATTTATAAGGATCTACATACCATTTTGTAGCGATTTTTAATTAGTAGCGGTTATTTTTATTTTTATAGTGGTTTTAATTAGTAGTGGTTATTTTTATTTTTGTAACGGTTTAATAACCGCTACAAATATTATTTTATTTATTTTATTTATTTTATTTGTTTTTAAGACAAAAACATAATTTGAATTTGATCACACATCCTCACTATCCTTACAGAAATTATGTAAAAAAATTATTATTAGGGATGCATTATTAAATTTTAAAAATTTAATCTAAATGATATGGACGTAAAAAAACTCACTACATAGAGGTAAATTGTCATCGCCTTCAGGGAAGTAGTTTTCAAAATCGGCTGGCTGAAATGGCTCACTCTCATAGGTGATGTTATCGCCTTCACCTATGTCCTAAAGGTCTTGTGGCTTTAAATGAACGACCATGTTCCAATCCTTATGCCTCTCGTCCTCGACATAATAAACCTGATGTGCTTTTGAAGCAAGAATATACGGCTCATCATCTTGAGAAATACCAGTATGAATCGGCCATGAGAAATTGACTGATATGATTACTAAGTCATCAGTTGTCAGTCCCCGAGAAGTAGTGGTTTTTGCCCACATACACTTGAACAGCGTCACGGTGAAACGGCTTTGATAATTTAGTTCGACCACATCAAGAAGCTTTCCATAGTAAGGGACGCCTCCGAATTGCATGTTGGCATCACTGCTGCTCGCATAACTCCTTGTCCCAAATGTGCCATAAACACCTAAATTCTGAGTTTGCAATCCTTGATCCCGTGAAACCGTGCAAAACTTAAAACCATTGACATTGTATGCTGTAAACCTTTTTGCATGATCAAGAGGGCCAATTGCGAGAGCTTTGAAATCTGGTGAGTATGGGTTGTGGTCATTTAGTATTATGTGAGCAAACCAACTCAGGAATTCTCTGTGGAACCTTTTGTCAACTTCCGAGGATGTTTGTGTACGGATCCTGAGTTGACGCTTAACATGACTTCTGAATTCCCTGCAATTAATAATAGAAAGGCAATAGTGAAATGAAAGTGAAAAATATTAAGAAAGATATGGAATAACATGTGAGTGTACAATTCTTACTGTATGAAAGGTTCAAATTGAGTGCAATTAATCAAGACATGTCTATGTGCTTGCAACTTCTTAGTTGCCGTTAGTTTGAAGTTCTCAGTTCCTCCAACTGGTTTACCAACACGAGGGATAAATTCTCCTGATGTTGGCGCAGATTCAGGACAATCGTCAACACGGGGTGGGTGGTTGAAAGCCGTCTCAAGGTCATCCAAGTACCTTGAACAAAAATACAGCACCTCATCCCCTATATAGCTTTCAGCTCTAGAACCTTCTGGCCACGCTTTATTCCTTACGGAAGATTTTAATTTCCCAATGAACCTACGAAGTAAAGAAGAGAAAATTGATACTAAATGTTAAAAAGGACGACTAGTAAACATTAAATACGGAGAATAAAGCACATATTTAAAATGAGTACCTCTCAATCGGATACATCTATCGATATTGTACTGGTTTAACGAGCTTTGTTTCATAAATGAGGTGGACTGTAAGGTGAACCATCACAGTAAAAAAGGACGGAGGAAAGATCATCTCCAAATGACAAAGCATAAAAATGATTTTGAACTGCAGCTGATCGAGCTCCTCAACGATCAAAACCTTAGAACACAACTTTTGAAAGAAAGAACAAAGTTCCATCAAAACGATGGAAACATCGGGAGGAAGTGCATTATTTATAGCCAGAGGGAGTAACTGCTGCATAAGAACATGTGAGTCATAACTCTTCAAGCCAGCAACTTTTTGAGCCTGCAAGTCAACACATCGAGAAATGTTGGTTGAATACCCATCAGGAGCTTTTAATTTCTTCAACATCACGAGGAAGACTTCCTTGTTTGGTTTTGTTAGGGTAAACTTTGCCGGCTGAAATTTTTCATGCTCATCTGGCCAAGCATCTTTACGAACTCCCATGTTGTGTAAATCTTTCCTCACTTAAAGGTGATCTTTTGGCTTGTCGAGTTCGTTAAGCAGCGTATAAAGCACATTTTCACAAACATTATTTTCAATGTGCATGACATCAAGACTGTGGCAAAGTAAATTAGATCTCCAATATGGAAGAGTGAATAAAATACTTATCTTCTTCCACTGCTGAGGTGCCGAAGTCCTACGCGTCTTTTGGCGAGTTTGTGCTGAATTGTCACTTTTTCTAAACTCAAAGTCTACATGCTCAAGCTACTATAAGATATTTATACCGGACATTGTCTGAGGTCGTCCTCTTTTTTTTTGGTTTCCCATTGAAACGATTTCGCTGTAATCTAAACTTATGCCTTCTATCGAGAAACCTCTGATGCCCTATAAAGCACAACTTTTGGCTATGGGGAAGGCGCACTGTATCAGAGTCAAAATTGCAAGCTGGACACGTCGACCTAGTATGCACATTCCAACCAGATAATGTGCCAAGGTTAGGAAAGTCACTAATCGTCTACATCAAGACTGCACGCAAGTTGAATAAAGTCTTCCCGTAAGCATCGTACATCTCCACGCTGACATTCCACAAGTCAAGTATTTCCGCAATAAGCAGTTGGAGATATACATCGATGTCATTGCCTGGTGCCTTTTTTCCTGGAATGATCATAGACATAATGAAAGAGATTTGTTTCATACATATCCAGGGGGTAAGTTTTAGGGAACCAAAACTACCGGCAAAATACTGTAACTCGTGCTAAGATTCCCAAAAGGATTGAAACCGTCAGTCGCCAACACAAGCTGAACATTTCTGGGGTCTGTCTCAAAATCTGGAAAGTCATTATCAAACGTTTTCCAAGCGTCTACATCTCGGGGATGTCTTAATTTACCGTCTTCATTCTTATCAACGGCATGCCACCTATGTGCTCCATAGTTTTAGATGACATAAATAATCTTTGTAGGCGAGGTTTCAAAGGGAAGTACCTGACAATCTTTGCAGGTTTCTTCTTCTACTTTTTCCCCTTCCGAATTATCTTATACCTCGATGTGTGGCATCTCTTATAAGTCTCCCTGCTGGAATCGTCTCCCCAATATAGCATACAATCATTGGGGCATGCATCAATCTTTTGATAGTTCAACCCCAACCTGTTGATAATCTTCTTGGCCTCATAGAACGTTGTGGGAATCTCAGCGTCAGGGAATGCATCTTGTAATAATTCGAGAAGCATCAACATTCCCTTATCTGTGATTCCACACAAGCACTTGATATGATTCAATTTGATCAAGAAAGATAATTTAGAATATTTTTGATAACCTTGATATAAAAGACGATATGCTTTATCCATCAAGCTGAAAAAATCCCGAGCTGCTTCATTTCTCATGAACACCGGTTTAGAACCGTGCACTTCTTCATTGAAGTTGTCGCCTTAAAATCTAAATGCATCACGCACAGCATCATTCACAGGATCATCTTTATCTAGTTGAACGCCTACTTGAGAACTTTGAGGAAGAGCATCATCATATCTAATGCCGGCCTTCTCACTATGAACTGCCCAGAACGTATAGTCCTTAGGGAAAGGCTTCAGAAGCAAATGTTCCTTAACAATATTTTGTGTATGCCACTTCTTGAACTTGCATCTTTGATAGGGGAAGACGATCATGCCATTACAGCTGGCACGAGTGAATGCGAAATCTAAGAAAATGTTTAATCCGTACAAATATTTCATAGGATTGTGCGGCAACCTGATCCATGACTTATCCATAGCTACTAGTGAGAGAGAAGAAAGAATAGTCAAGAAGATGAGTGAATACAGAATGATGAATACCTATAACCTTATATTTTGAAATTCCAACGTTTAATATTTTGTAGTGGTTCAAAAACCGCTACACTAACCGCTATGGTACTAGACATTTATAGCGGTTATATGTATAAAACTGCTACTAATTTTCAAGGCATTGGAAATTTGCACAAAGCGGGGGGGGGGATACAAAAATGAACCGTTGAGTATTTGTAGCCGTTATATGTATAAAACCGCTACTAATATTAAAGCCGTTGGAAATCAAATTGAAGATTAGGTTTTAAACTTGTAGCAGTTATACATAATTAACCGCTACAAATTTGCACAAAGGCGGGCAATTCAAAATTCAAAAGTTGAATATTTGTAGTAGTTATTTATCTATAACCGCTACAACTTTAAAACCAATTCTTCAATTTGATTTCCAACAACTTTAATATTAGTAGCGATTTTATACATATAACCACTACAAATACTCAACGGTTCATTTTTGTAGCGGTTATAAAACAAAGCCGCTACAAATATATATAATTGATTTTTTAAGGTTTAGAAATATATAAATAATATTGTTGCAATTAATTCACAAATTCAACAACATGGTCTAAGAATATAAATATAACTATGGTAAACGCAATATGAATTTAAGTTCTGAAATAAAAAATTATATATATTTATTTACAAATGTTTCAACAACAAATAAAAAAAAGATGTCTTAAACTAAGTAGATGGGGGCTGATCTGTTAGAATCGGTAGGCACAGCGGAAGAATTTAAAAAATTTTCACCGATCCTAATCGAGAATCTATCAACGGCGTTTAAACCAAGTTGGAAGGATTCATACCTTTTTTGATTCAGAGTTTTTACGATCTCTAGGAGCCAACACGTCAGGTCTGCTCCCCTACCTGTATCCATACGAATGCTCTCGAACCGAGACTGCGTGCTAGCGCCTCTAATGTCTCCTAGGGTTTCACTTGCGGCTCTCAATTCTCATGTATGTATCAATATATCTGCTCTATCAAGTTTATAACGTATGAAGGCTATTTTCAAATTTCAAAATTAATCATCATTAATTTCGAAATTAGTTAACAATTAATTATCTTGATGAGCTAATTAAATAAATTCAGTTTAAATTAAATCTGTCCGACAGTTTTAATTTAACCTATTTATTTAATCCAAATAAAGAGCCATTAGATTTAATTTATCTTCATAAATTAAATCTGAGATACTATATCTCTATCATGTTAGTTATTAAATTTAATATATCTTAATAAATTAAATTTAAAACTAACTATATAATAATATCATATAATATATATGTATACATATATATATATAAGATATATATTTCAAAAATATATATATCTATATAATATTATTAATGAATTTTATATTATATATATATATAAATATAAAATTCGTCCACCCTAAATTAAACATAATCTCGTGTTGGGCCATTCTTGTGTGCGACCCTGTAGGCCCATATGAAGTTGGCAGTGGGCCAATAATTATACTAACCCAAAAGTCGCAAGCGGCTTCTAGCAAGACATTACGACTACCCAATTCATATGAGGATCGTTATCACGATGTAACTTGTCATACAACCATGTCACGTCCCTTTTGTCACACGATATATCGATCAAGGATAAGGCATGGATAACATCCTCTTATTCCTGACCATTACTTTCTCGATTCCTGAGTAGCCTGATAACAGAGAGAGAAACTCCTTTCATCATAGTATGGCCATACATTTCTCAGACTCACTCATCGAGGGGCCCAGTAATATCTCTCTACTAATGTGAGGGAAAAATTCCATCTTGATCATTCATATTCCTTTGCATGAAAAACCACCAAGCCCGATCGTAGCCTTTATCATCACCCGGTCAAAAGTGACTTTTGACTAGTTCAAAGCTTAGCAACTCTCATGTAGGAACCTATGATGACCTCAGGTTTAAAGGTATTGTGACGTGGTTATACATGAGAAAAGCTTATGACTTGATGCCTGTAGCTTTCTCATAGTGGGTCGGACCAGCACCTTGTACTCTTACAAGTGCCTAAGACTTTGATTCGTATCTCCATATCTTATTAAAGTCATAATGATCTTGTTTCATCTCTGCTCTCGCATAGATGACTGACCAGGGACATTTTAGGACAATCTTTATGAATTATCCAAGGATACAATTATCTCAGTTAATATGCAAATAATATGATAACAGAATGGAGAAATTTCATTAAAATAATAATGTTCAAAGTATAATGATTGGCCCTTAGAGCACAATTTCCAACATGATTATCTGGTGCTCCCTCAGGTTGAGCTCCCTCAGGTACTGCTGGATCGGGGCGCTGGGTGGAGTTAACCGCACGATCATCAAAAGCAGGAGGAGGAGCAGGAGGAGGAGTAGTCTGTACAACGAACCAAGGGACAGGAGGAACCTACGGATACTGCTCGTCGGGGAATAGGTGACTCCATCCGCACTCGAGCATGCTGTTCGTGATATCACGCCACTGCGTCTGCTGAGCATAGATCAAATCAGCATGCTGCTGCATCTACTGCTGCTACTGTTGAGCCATGGCAGCCTGTGTCTGCTCCAAATCTAACGCAGCTGCTCAATAGACTCGTCCCTTGGACGTCTGACCCCTCTAGAGCTACCAGCCTCAGAGGCGGTGCTTCTTCCATATACCATGCTAGGTCTGGCGCCTATCCCCATCCTTCGCACACCTTCGGGTGCTCAGCCTGACCTAGACTCGCCTTCAAAGAAGCTATCAGGTCTACTGACCCCTGTGACTCCTCGGCCTGGGTCTTTCGCAGCTCAGCCTGTGACTGCTGCATCCGCTCCTGCCATTTTATGAAACAATTACTTATTAGAATTTTTAATTATTAAGTTGTTTTATAAAAAGTTATAATAATAAAATTACTTACAATGGTCGCCTCTGCCCGCTGAGAGGTCGGAGTCCCGTCATGGTGTCTGTGTGTGATCGCGTACAACTCCCCATAGTCTGTCTGATGGTTCTCCTATTATGCCTTCCTCTCTTAAAACATCTACAAAATTCAATTATTATTATGAAATAACAATTTAAAAGTCAGTGATATTATGAAAAGTTACCAGCTCGCTGTACGTGATAGCAAAAGTCTTCGATCCTGCTATGTGGTGGATCATTTGCTGCCCATGGCACCTAATATTCCTCTGAGAAAGCGCCTGAAAAAAATAATATTAAATGTATTAAAACAATATAAAACATTTAAAATTAATAAATTTTAAATTAAAATTAATTAAATTTAAATTATAATTTAATAATTAAGAGTTAAAAAATTATATATAAATAATCTAATAAATACATTACCTGCCCCTCAGCGTTCCTGCTGAACTGGATGAAACTTGCCCGGTCGTTCGGTGGGATGCTGTCTGGGACCCTCTCGATCAGCTGCTCCAGAGGCATCGTCCCGTCCTTATCTACAATGTGGAAGAGACAGTTCCTCCTGTTCCTCCAGCCGTCACCCATCTTCATCAGGGTATACCTCTTCCAGTTGGCTCGGACGGCAAACCGCAGTTGCAAAAAAATTATTTAAATATCAATAATTACAAAATTCCTACTAAACAATATTAATTAAATATAATTAATTAAAAATATATTAATTAAATACTATTAATTACCTGTACCACATCCTCCTAAGCCAGGTCCTTCAGCCCCTTCGGAACGTGCCTCTATGTCTTGAAGTGAAGGGGGAACTGCATCCAATTCGAGCCCAGCTCATTCAGGAAGCGATTGAACAGGTGACCCCCATTGTCAATAGGTTGGTCTGTGCCTTCATTCCACGACACTATAACTCAGAGTGTCTGGTACATGCTGTTCAGGCCGGCCACATCCAGCCTCCTTGTCGACACGTTCCCCTGCTCATTTGCACAATTTATTGCACGTTAGATAAATTGTGATTCAAATTTAACATTTTGAATTTAAATAAATAATTTATTAAATAAAAAAATTTATTTACCTTGGACCTACACCTCAAACCTAGTGGATCGTGAAGACGACCCTTATGGGTTGTTCTACTCCTGAGCCTCCTCCTCATCGAGGAATTGCTCCATCTCCCTGATCCCAATCAGGATGTCGAAGTCCTCCGCCTCATAATCCTCGATGCTGATATCTACCTCCCTAAAATCAGGCACCTCTGGTGCGGTCGTCTCCTATGGTATGGTCTGCGGTGCCTGTGGTAGGGCTGACTCCTGTGGGGAATGGCTGCAATATTGTGGTCACCCTCCCTCCACACTGCCCCCTCCCTCTGTCCCCTGCTCTACTGCTGCCACCCTACAAAATCATTCTGGGGACCTTAGGCGCCTTCCCCCTATCCTTTCTTGAAGCCATATCAACTGTAAAAATTCAAAAAAAAATATTTTAGTCACATTATTATGCAAAAATATAATAAAAATACAAATACAAATAAAATACATCTTATCTCCGTACCTCAAGTACAATACTGAGAAATACTATAGTAAAAACTCTTTCACAGATGTCTGAATGCTCAATCTAAAAGAAAACACTCAAAGAAACTTCAGGAAACAAAATGAGCAAACGTAAGAATGGAGAAGGCGGCGTGCATATATAGGCCACAAATTTGTAGCGGTTATTGTAATAACCGCTACATAAACCGCTATAAAGCACCTAGGGCGGCTAAAATTTGTAGCGGTTTTACAATAACCGCTATAAAGTACAAAAACCTTTGAAGTTCTGTAGCGGTTATGGTATAGAACGGCTACAAATTTAGAGACCTCTGAAATTCTGTGGCGGTTATAAGCCTATAACCGGTACAAATACGCGACGTTTGGAATTTTGTAGTGGTTTTGTTGGTCAAACCGCTACAAATAACCGATACACTATTGGCACGTCATGGTCGTGCCATGTGGCATGAATATTCTAGTGATTTTTATTTATTAACCGCTACAATTGAACCGCTACAAGTTTTGGCGGAAAATTCCCGCCATATTTGTAGTAGTTTTTTCTACCTAACGGCTGCAAAAAAACACTGCCAATCTGTCGCACCATTTGGTGTGTAGCTTGCCGCTACAAACTTGTAGCGGTTTTGGTTAAAACCGCTACAAATATTAAAATATGTAGTGATTATTTAAAACCGCTACAATTTCACCGCTACAAAATGCCATTTTTTTTGTAGTGAAAGAGATTGACTAAAACGGCAATGTTTTTGATAAAAATCATAATGGTTTTGATAAAATCAATAAGTATTGACAAAATATGTGAAATGATTAGCCAAGAGTTGTAGGCTATGATCAATTGAGTAATGGGATTGACTAAAATAGTAATGATTTTGATAAAATCAATAAGTACTGACAAAATGTGTGAAAGAATTGGCTAAGAGTTTTAGGCTATGACTAGTTGAGTAATGGGATTGGCTAAAACATTAATGATTTTGACAAAATTCGTAATGATTTTGACAAAATCAATAAGTACTGATAAAATATGTCAAATGATTGGCCAAGAGTTATGGGCTATGACTAAATGAATAATGGAGTTGACTAAAACAATAATGGTTTTGATAAAATCAATAACTATTGACAACATGTGTGAAAGGATTGGCCAAGAGTTTTGGACTATAACCAACTGAGTAATGGGATTAAGTAAAACATTAATGATTTTGACAAAATTCAAAATGGTTTCGACAAAATCAATAAGTACTGATAAAATGTGTGAAAAAATTGGCCAAAAGTTTTAAGCTATGACCAATTGAGTAATGAGATTGACTAAATCATTAATGATTTTGACAAAAGTCATAATGGTTTTGACAAAATAAATAAGCACTAACAAAATGTGTGAAAGGATTGGCCAAAGAGTTTTTGGCTATGATTAATTGAGTAATGTGATTGACTAAAACATTAATGATTTTGACAAATATTATAATGATTTTGACAAAATCGTTAGGTACTAATAAAATGAGTAAATGCATTGACTAGTTTTGTTAATGATACTGACAAGTTTAGTAATAATAATGACAAGTGCAGTAAAATTACTAATGGTAATGACAAGTACAGTATTGTCATTTATAAAAAAATCAGATTCTGTATGACAACAACTACAATACACATAAAGTGAACATTTGGAACTTTTGAAAATATGAAGATGCAGTTATTTAGAACTATGAGGAGACCAACCTTAATGCTAGAAAGAATAAACTATAGATTAGGATTTTTTTTGACATTTCATCTAATCTTTAAGATTGAGGCTTCCTTTGTTCAACTTCTGATTGTTTTCTTCAAGAATGGATTTTGCATTCAATTAACCCTCATAACAATATGCAAAGAGAAGAAAGAGGGTTTTCTTTACAGGATTGATATGAATAAGCTAATTTACACCAGAGAAAAATGAAAACAGCTGATTCATACTCTATTTTATTTTCTTTTGTTAGATTCAAACAACCCATACTTAGAACAAAGCTAAGCCAAGAGATTCAAACAATTAAGTGACTTGGAAGTTGGCTTGCTGCAATTGGGAGATGAAATCGTCAACCAGTTTAGCTGAAAAAATGATGGTTATGAGAGGAAAGAGAGAGAAAAAGTTAGAGGAGGAAGATGATTGAAAAGAAGGGGTAGTTTAGTCATTTATCCCAAACATTTAAAACCCAGATTCCTACCTGATCACCTCTATGTCCTTTCCCTTATTCATATGACATTTTGGGGTTTTCAAAGTTCAAAAGGTATTTTATTGTCATGAAAGTTGTTGTCATGAACTTTTCTACTTTTTGTCAATGCCATTATTGCACTTGTCATTAACAAAATTAGTCAATGCATTTACTCATTTTGTCAGTACCTAATGATTTTGTCAAAATCATTAATGTTTTAGTCAATCACATTACTCAATTGGTCATAGCCTAAAACTTTTAGCCAATCCTTTTACACATTTTATCAGTATTTATTGATTTTGTAAAAATCATTACAAATGTTGTCAAAATCATTAATGTTTTAGTCAATCCCATTACTCAATTAGTCTTAGTCCAAAATTTTTATCCAATCCTTTCACACATCTTGTTTGTACTTATTGATTTTGTCAAAACCATTACGAATTTGTCAAAATCATATGTTTTAGTCAGTCCCATTACTCAATTGGCCATTGCCCAAAACTCTTGCCCAGTTCTTTCACATATTTTGTTAGTACTTATTGATTTTGTTAAAACCATTACTATTTTAGTCAATCCCATTACTCAATTAGTCATAACCCACAACTTTTGGCCAATCATTTCATACATTTTGTCAACGCTTATTGATTTTGTCAAAACCATTATGATTTTTGTCAAAAACATTACTATTTTAGTCAATCTCATTACTTAATTGGTTTTTAAGTGAGTCTTAAGGGTATTTTGGTCTTTAAGCCAAAACATGAAAAACCCAAATTCCCACCCCATCCCTTCTTTGTCCTTTGCAAGTTTTAATGGGCTTTTCTAGGTTTGGGAAGTTGAAGTGGTATCTAAAGGTCTTTTTCTCTTTTAATTATATATATATATATATTATAATTAATTTATGATGATAGATTGGTGCAGGAGATTTTCTAGTCAAAGAAGGTCAAACACTTTAAAAAAAATAAATGCAAGTAAGCCCTGCAACACACAATGTTTGGCCCCTTAATGCAAAACCTAACCGGATATTTTCTTCTATTCAAGTCTCTCTCATTATCACTGTAGTATTTGGTGCTCCAATTGTCCATGATATTTTCTAGTGATACTCTCTCCTTCATACTCCCAAAATTTGAATAAGAGCCTTCACTTTCTTGAAAGTTGAAACACTTTTTCCTCCTTCTGTCCTTCTTCACCTTCATCTTTTTCTTGATTTTTCAGGATTTAACCCTTACAACATGTTTTTTGGCATCTTCTTTTCTACTTTTCTTCTCCTCTTCTCCTTTCTCCTTTATTTTTCCTAGTCAGCCATAGCTTTCTTCTTCTTTCCTGAGTTCCTTCATTTGTTTATTAAGTTTTTTTCCTAAAAACGTGACCCAGTAACTCGCCTAACCCAGCGGGTTACACCGAGTCGCCCAGGTTACGATATTCCTGAGTTAGCTAGTTGACTAGACTAGCCAAGTGGTTGGGTTATCAGTTTTTGTCCAAACCAACCAATCTGGTCTGAGTTTTCAAACCATAGGTAAAACAAGGGAGGCCATCCTAGTATACATATCGTGCATACACACACAAGTAAACTTGAGCCCTGGCCAGCTCAAGCACTGGAGTCTCTAAACTGGGGTCAAGCGGGATGATGAAGTGGGTGGTTGGGAAAGGTCAAAACCATGGTTTCAAAAACGTGTTTCGCAAGCCAAGACAAAACTCATCTCACATACGTACCTCATAAATAGTAAAAGCTACTCCCTTCAGTCCTATTTATAAGCAACTTTCTTTTTAATTGCGTAAAACGAACTAGTAGTTAAAAATAATAAGTGTGTCAAAAATGTTATGTTTTTTCATATATACCCCTATTTATGAAAAGAGTATAGGAGAGAGAATAGATAAAAAGTATGAGAGATAATGAGCATAAGATATGAGAGAGAATGAGTATTTAATAAGGATAAAATAAGAAAAAGAAGCTTACATTTTCAGACAAAAAGTGAAAGTTGCTTATAAAATAGACCAACCCTATGAGAGAGAAAGTTACTTATATATAGGACCGAAAGGAGTATTCTCCAAAAGCTAATCCAAACATGCATGGAGGAGAAGATGTTGAGAAATGAGGACAGATTGGTCAGATGCGGTTTTGATGAAAGGAGAAAGATCGAGATGCTTTAAAATTGGATCAGTGCTTTCTACCGGACGTTTTAATGGTGTTGATATTTCACTACTGCAGATTTGTGTATTTATAACACCTAATACATAATGATTAAATCTAATAAATGTCATGTATGTTGAGGTAGACGTCACCCAAGGATATTGAACACTTAAATGTAACAATTAATTATGTACTGTCATATATTGTGAGGTAGAATTCGTGAAAACATAAAAAGTAACAATTTTAGTTAACAACATAATTTATTTAGTGAAAAAAGTTACGGTTCTTTCAAAATAACTGCCATGTAAGACTTACAAATGATTTGACTTCCAACCTCTTATATTAGCAAAGACAAAACATAACGGTATTCAGAAACAACTATCATCTAACTCTTTCATAACCTTTCGTAACATTCAGACCTTTAATATTATAGCTCATCATAACCCTTTGTAATCCCGTTAGACCTTCATAAGTCATAAGTCATAACCCTTCGCAATTTGTTAGACCTCTACTTAAACTCAACATTCTTTGTGATTCTGATTACTTTTCTTTATCGGCCTCCTCCTCCTTTCCTTCATCATGTTATAAGTTCCGAGGGAACTCCTCCTCCACGACCACCACCTCCTTCTCCTCCTTAAGGCTTATTGGTGGCAACAAATGGATCAAGTACTGAGGATCCTAACCACGTCGCCCCCTCCGTCGTCGCTAGTGCCTCTACCCCCTCTGCTAATCCATCTATTCCACCAAACAACAAGATGGCACAAGAAAAAAGAATAATGGGGAAGGGTCTTCTTGTCATGAGAGAGGTCCATAAATCAAATTAAGAGAGAGGGGAAGAAACTTATTGTAGATAGAATAAGAAACGTCAAATTTTGGAATCTGATAAGTTCACAATTTGTTAGATTTTACAATTTGTCCTTGTTTCATCTCACAGTAAGTATCATCCCCTCTCTTGTAATTTTCTTTGGACCTCCTTCATGACAACAAGACCCCTCCTTAGTGCTCTTTTCTCTTGAGCCATCTCGCAATTCGTTGCAAAGATGGATTGGCGGAGGCACCGGTCATGGCGTGGGGTGGGGGGGGGACACGACTAGTTATGAGATACATAATAATTAGTATGTAAAACCCATCACTTAACACAAGTCCAAACAAATAAATAATAGTAGCAATCAATGATAGTCATATTTTATCTCACAATAATAACGGTTGTTAAGCAAAAATCGTCATGAAACAACAAATGCCGTGATGGTTTGAAGTCTTTCCCCTTCCCTATGCTAATGATAATACTGAGTCAAACCTTGTTATGAAATGGAATTTAGGGAAATTCTGTGAAATTATGTTGATCCTTAAAAGTTGCATAGTTGTTAATTTTTGAGTATGATGTTTGTTTGATCACTTAATTTTGGGCGCACACAATATGAAGTGCATGATAGATGAAATTTGGCTATCACGCCAATTAAGGATAAAGAATGAATGAATGTAAGAAGAATACAATAAAATATATTTTGGGTTAAAGTGTAATTCTACTTATGAACTTTTTGTGAATAGGTATTTGGCATCATAATATTTATTCGACTATAAAAATACACAAAACTTTTTAAATTGAGCAAAACTATAATTTCCATTGTTTTTTTGATAAAATGACAATTTTATATAAAGATAATAAGCAGTGCATACTAAGGGCCTATCAAAATAGGGATAGGCCCATAGGGAGCTCATATTGCATACAAAACAAAATAAAAACCTTAGAAGGGGACTCTAATTAGGATGCCCATTCATGCTAACATAAAAGAAATAGGCCGAAACCCACTTCCCATACCATAATCTTCCTTGAGGACACCACCATGAACCAACAAGTAGCTACAATAGTGAATGATGCCTGCATCTTTGGTGACGTATGAGGATGCCCTAGAGAAAGCTAATGTCATCTTTGTTAATTTTTTTAAATGTCACTGTTTTCTAGGTCCCACCTAATGTTTAGGTCAAGTGCTCTGAATCCCCATTTCTCTCTCATCTCCGTCAACTATCTCTCTCTCTCTATCACTTCCTCTATCTCTTTCTTCTCTCTCTCACGTCAAACAATGGCAACTTGTCCTTCTTCCCTTTTCCTCCCATTCCACATTGACATTTGACTCTCCAAAAACTCTCTCACACATCTTGTTAAGCAACTTGCATAAGAAAAAAATATCTTGATGAGGGGAGAGGAAATGTTAATAAGTTAAATTTAAGGGCCTGTTTTGTTGGAGGAAGGAGAAGGATGGGAATGGAAAATGAACAAGTGCCCTTATTTGGTTTGAAATTTCAGAGAGGGGGAAGCCAAAATATAGTTCTCTCTCTCTCCTTCCCTCCCCTTATTTTTGTTCACTCTAAAGTGGGAAGTTTTGGAGGGAAGTAAAAAATCTTGCATAACTTACCCTTATAAATTTTGTAATATTCCCATTACTGCCCTTATTGAAAAAACAAAAGACTAAGCATTCATTGCAAGTTCATCTTCTTCCTCGCAAGTTCTGGCGCAGCTTCCTCTACTTTTCGATCGTATCTCGTCTTATCATCTCCTAATTTATTATTTGCTGACTACTACTCTCATTATTTAAGCAATTATTAGTGGTAACATTTGAGCATCAATTTTAGAGAAAGAATTATATGATTTTTTACTTTTAAATTTAGAGAAGGATAGTTCCAGCACAAACTGTCCCAGCACCGGAAAAAACCACCCAATGAAAACCTGTAAAAAATCTTGCTTTTCAATAATGAAGCGTGGCTTGACTGGGGAATCAAGTTTCATGGTTTTGTAATTTTGAACGGAAACCTTTTGCCGGCGAAAATGTGGGCCTGCTTGGTCTTTTATAAGATGTTGTAGAGGAAGCAGATTTTAGGAAGGTGGGGTTTGAGTGGTGATTAATGGAGATGAAGTCGTATAAGTAAGAGTATGGACAACATGTTAACAACATGGAGTGAAACCTCTGCAAAATCAAGGACGTCATTGCCGTAATTACATTTTGACCATTGGCTAATAATTATTAATTCTTTTATTTCATATTAAATGACACATTACCCTCATTAATAATATGATATGGCAATCTCGGTAAGTTAATAGAAAACTAGCGGCAAGGTTAATTTTAAACTTTGACATGTTATGGGAGTTATGTACAAACATATAAGGGTAAAAGGTAAATTAGATATTATCTTCATTCCCATCCCCTCTTAAATCAAATAAAGGATCATTAAAAAATATTCCCCTTCTTTGCCCTCCAACCAAACCAAAGAAGGTCACCCCTTATCATTTCCTTCCATCCCCTCCACTCCATCCCTTCCCCTTCCATCCCCTCCCTTCAAACCAAACAGGCCCTAAAAGAAATGGATATGTGGAATTATAACATTTTATTAAAGAGTAAGAAAAACTAAATTAAATACTTTTAGATGTACTTTTCCTTTTTTTAAAAAAAATCTAACTCATTAAAATTGCTGCTCCATTACCCTTTGTCTATTTTTCTCATACCAAATAGATAGCAAACAAAGGGACAAGTAAGGATTGAGAAAACTTTAACATGTTCTATACTTCAGTTCATTAAAAGTTTAATCCTTCAAGCCTATTTAAAACCTATGTTATGCCTTAATTACATAGGCTTTTAGGTAATACAATAGTTACATGTAATTAATCATTTAAATAAATTAAATCTAATTAAGTTTACTATAAAGTAACAAATTTTCATTCATTATAATATCTTATTAAAACTCAATACAATTACAAGTTTACATAGTAACATAAACAACCCTAAGAATTCATCATAATCACATTCATAGTTAAAGACTTTAATATAATTTATTCTTCATTGAATAACTCCCACAAAATAAATCGAGCCAGTAACATTAAGGAGCATATTCAATCCACTGAAAACTGATTTTGGCTAGTAATTGAATCATAGTTGTTGCCTTTAGCGATGCAAGAGAAGAAAGGGAGATGTGAGTGGTTGATGAATAAAAAGGTTGAGCTTGTGTGTGAATAATAGGATGTGAAATGTCGGTTAAAGCTAAATTAGTAATTTATAAGGGTTAATATAATTGTCGGTCCTTACAATTTGATTAAATTTTGATTTTTGCCCTTATAGTTTCAAATGGTTGATTTTGGTCCATATAGTTTCATTAGGGCTTGTTCTAAGTTTAAATATAGAGAATAAAACCAAAACTCATTGAAAATATAGAGACAAGTCATTAAACTTAAACCAAATTCCTATAAAACTTAAAGATCAAAACCTACAGTTTGAAACTACATGGACCAAAAGTAAAGTTCGATCAAACTATAAGAATTAACAATCATATTAATCCGATAAATAATTTATAAAAGTTATTTACAAAACCTAAAATGATTTACAAAACCTATAGTTTGAAACTACATAGATCAAACCTAAAATTCGATCAAATTATAAGAATTAACAATCATATTAACCCAACAAATAATTTATAAAATTTATTTATAGTATATTATATATATAATTATATAAGATAGTATAAGTTAAAAAAAATAGGTTAGGCCTTTAGGGTAGCCAAGACTTATGAAAATAAGCTTGACAATATGCATGAGTCTAGCCTATTTTCTGAATAGGATCGGTTAGGCCTAGGCCTTTGAGAAGGGTCTAGCCTACTTCTATCTCTAGTATTAAGCTACACTTGAAAGGCTAGTCACCAACATGAACTATACATCCACACTTGATAGCCTAAGACTCCGCAAGTGTATAGGTCGTATCAAGTAATAAAGTGATGAGAAAAGTTCCTATGAGGACTTAGTACCAGCAATGTAGTTGAGCAATAACTTTATACTTTTGCTTAAGTTGAGTCAATACAATTTAAATCAAAGATAGGAAAACAAGCTAACTAAGAAGGAAAAGAAAAGAAAAGAAAAGAAAATCTAACTAAAGCTAAGTATAAGGGTGATTCTAGAACTTAAGCATTGACTTGGATTATTATATCTCTAATTACTTCTTAGTGTCTAATTTCTTTCCTTAATTGCATTTACAGTTATATTTTCTAGTTTAGGACTCTTAATTACCTAAGAGTGTCTTTTTGCTTAAGTTGAGTCAACACAATTTGAATCAAAGATAGGAAAACAAGCAAACTAAGAAGGCAAAAAAAAAACAAAAAGAAAATCAAATCTAACTAAAGCTAAGGATAATGATGATTATAGAATTTAAGTAGTGACTTGGATTATTATAGCATTAATTACTTCTTAGTGTCTAATTTCTCCCCTTAATTGCATTTACAATTATATTTTCTAGTTTGGGACTCTTAATTACCTAAGAGTGTCTTTTGATTCACTAAAAGGCATTCTAATTATGTTAATCCATAATTCCTTCAGCAATTAGTACTTAATTGGATTAATTTAAGCGCAAGCCTATTGAGTGTCAACACCTATTTACATTTTGATATGCGCAGAGTAATAAAGGCACAGTTCCACAAGCATACATAAATATTTCAAATATACTGATAAAAGTATTTATTTCCATACAGGAAATCATCCCCACAGGGTTTGATAATATTTACATATTTGTTCAAAATATTCAAAATTAAAGATTGCATATAACCACTATCCTTATCTTGAGATCCACTTTATTAGTTCCCCATGTCTACGACCTTGCCTTTGGATCCACTGGTTCCCGCTGGCACATTTATTATTTATGAAAAAGGGTGAGATTCCAAGGAATCCTAGTACTAACAGACTATCGTTCATATAAGATGCGAAAAGTAAATATGTTATACACCATGTATGCACAAGCTAACGAACAATATAACGGCATGTATATATGAGTAGGGCTTCAACCCTACTATCCGTATGCCTTGGTTGGATTGTTACCCAACCCCTAGGTGAAAATGCACTTCTCACACTAGCTACCCCTTCTCGGCAAACCATGTTGATTAATTAAAATACAAACAATGGCATACACAATCATATCAACCATAGCATAATGTATCAAGGATAATGTCACTACCTTAAACCTTTTCCAACTCATACGCGTCCTCGATATGGGTGCCAACGACTCGGGCTCCAAATATACAAGAATTAGGTTAAAACATATTAATACACTAGTTTAGATACTTCCATACACTACTACAAAAAGGGGCTTTACTGGTGTAGCTCTTGTGGCATTTTTTTAAAGAAGTACTAAAGATAGTTATTTATTTTTTTAAAATCAAAATTATTTAAAAGCTTTGGCGCTTACAATTGTAAATGTCATAATTGACGTTAACCTTGCATGACGTTTGTCACACCCTTATCTTTATTTCACATTTTTCAGAGTATTTACGAAAAATGATACGTAGTTCGGTAGGCAACACATGAATAGCATAAATATACAGATATTAAATGCAAATTCACATATAGGAGTATTCCCCGTAGGGTTTGATAATATGTACAAATTTTGTCCAAAATATCCAACATATTAAAATTAAACTAATATAACCAAATAATTCTAATCTTGGGACCTGCACACCTCAATTGTCCGTGTCAACTACTTTGCCTTTAGAGCCACTGGTTCCCACTGGAACATTTATTATTTATGAAAAAAGGGTGAAATTCCAAGGAATCTTAGCAGTAACACATAATCCATCATATAAAATGCGAAAATTAAATATGTAATACACCATATAATGTAAAATAAAAATTCATACTATAACGTGTGTGTACACAATACTCAGGGCCAAATGACTGTTTGGATCCCCTACATGTCCGTGTACCTCAACTGAGTCCCATACCACATCTAGGTAATGTGCCTCAGGCATGTGTTCATATAACAAAATATAGGAACATATAGCATATCAATATTTAAATAGTGTATGAGAGATATAGTTACTACCTTATGTCCCTTTTTGCTATATCAAAAATAGTTCCTCGAACTACGTTCCAACAGCTCAGGCGATTGATTTGGTCCTAAAATTTTAAATGTACAAGAATTAGGTTAAAACTCATTCGTGTACCTCTTTAGAGGCTTCCATAGTAGTTTCAGTGGTTATATTAGTCTATATTGAAAATTTACCAAAATGCCCTTGGGAACCGGTCGCGGTCCCACTATACCCGGTCAACTATACTTTTTCAAGAATTTTGACCCAGGCTATTTTGACATATTTTCGCCTAAGGAATCCATTTTTGACCTCGGCTTTTGCAAAATCATAGCCAAACGACAGTTTCATAATTTTCCTGAAACTGACAGATTTTTAGTTAACTTTGAAAATTCATAACTAATTCTAGAAAATTTCAAATTCACTGATTTCAAAACTTAAATGAAGGTCTTTAAATATACTTTCATGGAAAAATATCCAAAGATAATTTCTAATTACACATTTTGCCCAGAAATTCGGCCAACTACTACTGTTCCAGATTGCATTCCAGAAATAGAGCTCAACTTCAAAAATGCGTAACTAATTCTACAAAAATGGAAATGGAGTGTTCTAAAATTATATGAAAATCTATTTAAGTGTAGTTTCATGGAAAAATACCCAAAACGTCTAGATGTTATCTAATTTTTCCCAAATTCATCGAGAATCAGAACTGCCAGACCTGAAAGTCCAGAATGTTCTCTGTTACTGACATAACTTTCAAAAATCATAACTCTCTCTACAGATATCAAAATAATGCATTCTTGGACTCATTGGAAAGCTATGAATGTCTACTAAATTTATTTAAAATTTCATAATTTTTCAATAAGGTTTGTCTTTACAAAAATCAACATGAATCTGAATGACTCCCAAAAACGTCAGTTTTGAGAGTCTAACTACAAAAATCAAGAATTCATTTATTTTCACTCCAAATTGTACATTTCTTGATTCTATAATCAACTAAACATCCTAAAATATCTATACAAAAAGACCCATTCGAAAATTCGATCTATAGCCTCTGTTTAAGATTTTACAAGTTTCAAGTATGTACTCTGTTTTTCGGACAGCAAAATAGGGTGAAGAAAATTAATATATAACCATGAGTTTATATTCTAAACCTCACGAATTTTTACTCTATACTCTCCTACACATATGTACTGAGGTTAATGGGCAAATTTTAGAACCAAAGAACTCCAAAATTCACTCCAAAATCGTCAGACAATCACTGGTTTAACAACTTTTCTGTGACAGAAACTTTCCAGCGAATTTTCTCTTATTCCAGCCACAAAACCATCATAGAAACCACTCAAATCCAACGTGAAAACAAAGATAAATGTGTAGGAGACTCACCTAAATATGTTTATGATGTTGGATGTGGAATTTGGAGCTTCTTCTTCCTTCCTCAATTGCACCGATCACTCTTACTCTCTTGACTCTCTTTGTTCTCTCTTTCTCGATTCTGTTTTCTTTCTTTTGGCTTTGGATGCAGAACGTAAATGGATGTGTGAGGAGGCTGATATGATTTATTTAATAGGTGTGTATGTGTGTGTGCTGTCCATAATTAGCTGGAGAGTGTGTGTAGTTTATTGGTTTATCCTTTTGTGTTGTCCAATTCTAAGCAAAATTATTTGTGTGCGTTGAAGAAGCCTCCAGGTGTGGAAACAAAAGAAGTGATTAATGTTAGTGCATGTGTGTCGGCAGCTTTTAATATACATATATATATATAGGTATATTTTTATTCTATTTATTACACACACTAAGCTCTAATTTTTCTCTTTGTCTAATTTAAGATTTATTAAATTTTGTAGGTTCCATAATTTAACTTATTATCAAATTTGCATTTAAATTTTATTTTTAGAAAATTTAAACTTCACTAAATTTCAGATATTACAATGTTTCCCTGAACAAGCGCCAAACAAGGCCTTCAGTTTTTTTTTTAAAAAAAATAATAGGAAGCTTTAGCCTTTTATGAGGAAGCGCCAAAGCTTTCTATATTTTTTTTTAAGAAAAAGAAAATATAATAGGAAGCTTAGGCGCTTCCTTATGAAGCACCAAAGCATCTTATATTTTTTTAAATATATATATATATATATAAAAGGAAGTTTAATATATTAATTTTTCTCTTTCTTTTTAATCTTCCTATAGTCTTGTATATGCTTTTGCAAAAGAAGTTTAATTTCTTTCTAACTGGTTAAAAGTCCTTGTAATATGCCCATAATATTTGCATTAGGCTTTTTATTAATTTTTTTTAAATTAATTTTTTTTTAATTTGGGTCATTATACTGTTATAAATTTATTATTGGTAAAAGTTTAATAGTTACAATCAACGTAATGCTATATGATATGTTAACCATACTTTTTTGCTCTTTCTTTTTATACATCCAATATTATCTGCTTAAACGAATGGTTGGATATATATTGTCGCACTAGTATTAACTTAAATTATAATGAAGAGTAAAACTGAGTAAGTTCCCTAAAGTTCATAATTTTATTTTAAAAAAAAAGGCCACATGTCAAAAAAATTAAAAGCTTAAAAAAATAGGAAGCTTTGGGCTTCCTAACGAAACGCCAAAGCTTTCTAGTATTTTAAAAAAAATAAATAAAAGAAACTGATTTCATTGAATAGCCATATGGATCAAACTCATAGTCACATATTTGAGAATCTGGGAGGATGTTTCTGATTCCAGATTTCACGGTCATGTGGACTGTAGCGGTAGATCGATCTTTGTAGAAAACCAAAGCTTTGTCTCTGTCCAAACCAATCATGCACATCTCAAGGGTGTAAACAAAGTCACATGCGTTCACTGAGTTAGCACAAGCAGAGTTTAACTTATATATTAAAAGTATACATATAGTGTTGACAAAAAAAAACAGTATACATATAGTGATATATAATAATTACATTTTGTTTGTGTGTGTATGTCTATAAAGTAAAGAACGGACAGAGCCAAGGGTCATCACATGCATGGTTCACAAAAAATCAGAGCAGTCAGTACAAGTCACGGGTTTGACCAAAAATAAAGTAGTTTCAGGTGGGTTGAAATTTCTTTTTCTGATAGTGAGGTTGGACTTTATCTTTCTATACAGTTAAAGAGAAGAGAAGAGAAGAGAAGACATACGTGAGTTCATCACTCCCATCATTTTTTTTCTTTCTATAGAACTTGTAGCAGGCGGATAGTCTTCATCTTATCAAGTCGAAGTCGAAGAATTCTTTATATCATCCTTCAGGTTTGTACTTTCCTTCAATTCCTTTCTCCTTTCCAGATTTATTCATTGAAATAACTGTTTAGAATTGTGCAATTCAATGAAGTGTGCAGATTTGTTTTACTTTTATATATATGATGCAATGTACATATATTATTTTACTTTTATACAATGAAGTGTGCATATTTGTTTTTTTCCAAGATAGGAAGCTTTGGCATTTTATAAGGAAGTGCCAAAGCTTCCTATATATTAAAAAACCAAAAAAATAGAAAAATTATGTGCAGAATTGTTTTTTCCATTCATGGAAAAGGCAAGTCAAAAAATGAAGAAGAATCATGTGAAACAAAAGCTTCCACCTGCAGATTTGTTTTTTTCATTGACAAGGCAAGTCATATCTATCTTGAATACTCATCTGAATATTGATAAATCACTTTCCAAACTTTATTACCATCCGACAAGTCCTTAAAGAGCTTGGACATAAATCACTTTTTTGACATTGCATCTGCGCATTAAAGAGAGCTTCTCTGATCTATAGAGTCTATGTCCTTGCCCTCACGCCCTTCCTCAGCTCCCTCGACCATTGAAAGCCATCGTCACCAGCGAGCTCCACAAGGATGGTGGTTGATCAAGCTATTCTATTAAGAAGTAGCACCAGACTGGACTGAGACGGGCTTTAAGATCTACGCTACGGAGGACTCTGGCAAGGGTGGGTGCTTTTGTTTAGGTAGGGGCTCGAAGGAGGGAGGGAAGGAGTACACTTTATAAGCCTTTGGAGTACTTTCTAGAAAACCTCCCACTGCTTGTCATCGTCGGAGCTCACTGTTGGGAAAAGATCACAGGTTGGCCATTTACTTAATGAGCATCATGACTTTTTTTACAATGCCTTTATACTTAGTGGATCTCACAATTGTTTTTTTAATTACAACTATATTATGATGGTTGGCAATTGGCATTTCTGAAGTATTCAAAGCTTCTTGCTCTGATATAAATACTCATGTACAACGCCTATTCTAGGTAGTGGCAAAATTAAATTAAAGAACCAACCCTGCGTTCCTTTATTTTTGCATCTCACGTCTTGCATCCTCGAATCTCTCCTTCCCTCCTAATGCAGATGCAATCGAGTTGTATTGATAAAAGCTAATGAACAACGTGAATCAAAAAGAGCCTGGAATAAGTGAGTAAATGCATGTGCAGATTGAAATTAGAATGATAATGAAGGTGAAAATAGGACATGTTAAAAAAATTATAATCGAAAAAAAAATTTAGTCAGCTTTAATTTGGCTTTTTTATTTTAATATTTTTTAAAGGAATTTTTGGCGCTTTCTAAGGAAGCGCCAAAGGTTTGTTTTTGTTTTATCACATTAATGGCGCTTGTATAAGAAGAGCCAAAGATAGTGACACCTTTTTTAGCACTTTTTATATAAGCGCCGTAAAAGGTAATATAAATGTTAAAATTTTTTAATACCTGTCATTTTCGTCCTGCCATTATCGCTTTCCTGCTTTTCTTTTCTATTATCGCTACCCCTTTCTCTCTTTGACCAGCGACAAGTAGAAAGCTTCTTTGGTCCCCCCACTTTCTACTTTTTTTTGTCTCCTCGTGCAAATATTTTTAAACATTTGTTCACCACTTTCATTGCAATATAAAGCTTCGTTGCAATAAAAAGCTTCCTCCCTCATGTGTTCTTCTTCTTCTTGGCTAGCTGCAGTACAAAGCTTCCTCCCTCACATGTTATTTTTCTTCTTGGCTGGTTGCGGTATAAAGCTTCCTCCCTCACGTGTTCTTCTTCTTGGTTGGTTGCAATACATAGCTTCCAACAGAAGCTCCTGTAAGTGTTGTTTGTTTTTTAACATTTTATTCACATTTTTTTAGTTAAAATATGTATAACTGTTATACATTTGCTTATACTTTTTCATAGAAGTACATGTTGTCAACAGTGAAAAAGTTGTGAATGGCACTATTGAAATGGTCAAATTGGGTAGAAGTGTTATAAATGCCGCTAGTAGTTTAATCAATGATTAATTTGGAACCAATTAATTTAATAAACGTAGGGTTGTATTTTTGTTGGCTTGTTATGGACCCAAATATTTTAATTATGACATGTAGTAGTGTTGGGCAATATCATTTATTTGGCTGTGAGTTGTGAAAAATTATTTAGATGATGTGGGATTAATAAATTGGTTGATTATTTGTGATTTAAGGAGATCAGAGTGTTTAATATTTTGTAAAACTTTAAATTTTGGAATGTTATGTTGTTGAATTTACTTTTTTAAAAAAATAAATAACAAAAGAGAACTGCAAGAGGCAAGCAACTGACTACTTATAAAAATATATATGTTTAAGGTATAGATAGATCGAAAATAGATATCATCTAATCGGTGCTCAAGAGAATATATTGATGGGGTGAAAGAGTTTATTAGATTTGCAAGCAAGCATACAAATGATCCTAACAAAATCCTGTGTCCTTGCTTATCTTGTTGGTATGGAAAGCGGATTAGTCCACTTGATTTGCTAGATCATTTAGTGTGTCATGGAATTGATCAATCATATACATGATGGACAAGGCACGGTGAGACAGATGATGCACATCGTAATCAAATGCATACCACGATCGGTGCTTCGAATGAGTTTGACTCAAGCATGTGTGATGAAGATGATGGTCTTCAAGAAATGCTAATTCAGTAGAAGGGATGCTTCATAATCGTCCTCAAGAATATGAGAAGTTGAAAGGTGATGCAGAGAACCCATTATATGCCAGTAGTACTAAATACACAAGATTGCTAGCAGTGTTGAAATTGTACAACTTCAAAGTGCGATATGGATTGAGTGATTCTGGTTTTACCGCATTGCTTGAACTTGTGCAAGATATGCTCCCAGAAGAAAATGTACTTCCTACCAAGACATATGAGGCAAAGCAAATACTTTGCTCTATAATTGGCATGGGTTATGAGAAGATTCATACATGCCCTAACGATTGCATATTATTTCAAAATCAGTATGCAACGTTAGAGAAGTGTCCTACATGTAATACGTCTCGATATGGGAAGAAGAAAGGAAAGAGTCCCTCGAAAGTCGTATGGTATTTTCCAATTATTCCAAGATTCAAGCGATTATACAGTAATGAGGAGATTTCCAAGTTGTTGACGTGGCATGCAGATGAAAGAATTGAAGGCTCAAACCTTAAGCAACCTGCAGATGCTCCTCAATGGAAAAAAGTTGATCATGACCACCCTGACTTCACGAATAAAGAAAGGAACCTACGCCTTGCACTTTCAACTAATGGAATCAATCCCCACGGTGTTCAGAGTAGTACACACAGTACATGGCCAGTGATATTGATGATTTATAACAGACTTGATCATGAAACGCAAGTATATGATGTTGTCTATGTTAATTTCTAGGCCAAGGCAACCTGGAAATGATATAGATGTATACTTGGCTCCTTTAATTGATGACTTGAAGCTACTTTGGGAAGAATGCGTCAAAGTGTATGATGGCTATAGGGAAGAGAGTTTCAATTTGAAAGCCATGTTGTTCGGCACAATTAATGATTTCCCTGCTTATGGTAATTTGTTCGAATATAATGCAAATGTAACTTATCATGTCGATGGTATTGTGGTGAATGATGTGCTTACTCGTGGATGGTTTGGTACAACAGCTGTCAACTTATGGATTAGGTATTCGTCTATCATTGTTATTATTATTCATCATTCAATTTTTTTTGTGTAAATGACATTTTTTGTTTGATATAAAGGCATTGGTACCACGATGAGATAGTAGGCACGGATAGGATGCAGAGATTCGTCTTTGTTAGCCCACACCTCATTGGCCAGCATAGGGGGAGAGATTTGGAAGCACAATCTAACAAACTTAGAGACTGCTTTATGCTTATAGCAACCCCTAACAAGCTCTTTCTTATGCCATACAATGTAGGGTAAGTGATTTGTGACAATTTTTGAATATATGTTTTATATTTTTTCACTTTTACTATGAGAAGATTGTCCAAATAAAATTTTTAAAATGTTTTTTTAGGGAACATTGGATATTAATTGTTGTCCATCCAGTGGCAACAGAAGGCCCTCACATTTACTATCTGGATCCTATAGAAACTGCTTATCCAGAGAACCGCCCTGATATGCAAATCATCTTTAATAAGTAAGCTAAATGTATGGGTGTATGTGTAAATCTTTTTGTGTGTGATTATTTAATAACCAAAATTAATCAGGCACTTCTTGTTTTGTTAGTGCATTAACAGCATATAGAGGAAAAGCTAGATTGACCTACTCTAAACGCAATGACACGACCAATAGCTATGTGTGGAGGAAGATTATGGTACTTATATATGAATTTATTCAATATTGTTAGTAAAAAAAATTTATTCAAAAACTGACATAACTATTTTATTGTATTGTTGCAGTGTCCATTCCAGCCGAATAATAATGATGGTGGATATTATATTATGAAATTTATGAAGGATGTAGTTACTCATCGCCACCTTGTAATTCCTACGAGAGTAAGTTCCCTTTAGTTGCAATTGATATATTGTGTTTTAAATTGACAAAGCGTCTAGAAGTGATTTTCATTCTCTGTATACATGATTGTTTATGTAGTATTATGAAGATCAACATCGTGCTATGTTGACTGACCATCAAATGGATGACATCATTGAAGAATGGTGGGAATATATAGTTAGGTAATTAACTAATTTAGGCATGTAGCTTCTTTCTTGTACACTATGTAATCATTATTAATACAATATATTTTGTAGTTGTTAAACATTATAATTATTTATTATAGTTATTTGTTTAAGACCATCATCGTTTTGTATTGTAATTTTGCCTACTAGATGATAGATATGGTCATTTGCTTACTATAAAAAAATATATATGGTCATCAAGCATTTGTTTTACACCACACAGGAAAAGAAATATTTAAAAAAATTAATGAAAAAAAAAATTAAACCCTCCTTTAGTGCTTATTATAAAAAAGGCCAAAGGAGGATATCCCTCCTTTGGCTATTAAACATTAAACGCCAAAGGAGGGGACTCCCTCCTTTGGCGTTTAATGTTTAAGCGCGAAAGGAGGGCACCGCCTCCTTTGGCGCTCCTCATATGAAACGTCATATATAATTAATTTACTTATTTAATTTGATAAAGTCACGTATGGCGTTTCTGTAAATTGAAAAGCGCAAAAAGTATTTTTAATGGCGTCAAAAACTTTGGCGTTTCTTAAACGCCAAAGTACTTTTTAAAATAAGCGACATTATACTGGTTTTTTGTAGTAGTGATAGTGTTTCTGGTAGTTATACGAGACTATATTGAAAAATCACTAAAATGCCCCTGTGGATCGGGCCGGCCCCACTATACTTGATCCGACCGTAATTTTCCTGAAATTTTGACTTAGGCTATTCTAACATATTTTTACGCAAGGAATCCATTTCCGGCCTCAGAATTACCAAATTCACTTCCAAAAAACAAAAATACCCTTAGCAGCCCCTAACTTAGGTTTCAAGTGTGTTTTTGTAATTTCACTTTTTAAGGCTTTTCTGGAAAAGTGCTCAACAATAACCCCACCGAATTTTCTCTCTGAACCTAATGGAATCATCAATTTCATGAAAATCCATATCCTAGCCCTTGTTATTAACCTAACAAAAACTTGGGAAACTCCAAGAAAATTGGGATTTTTGAATTTTAACCTCAAATCCTTGATCCTTTATACCCATAATTACTTGATTAACTACTTAATTACCTTCTAAACATGATTTAGACTAATTTTGGGCAGTATAACAGCTAGGGTTTCCATTTTCCCAATTTTTACAAATCACACAAATCAACTACAAAACCACCGATTAATCGAACAACAACAACATAACAATAAGTATTTAAGGTCTATGAGGTCACCTTTGCTTTCTCCTTGGTTTACTCTCTTGGTTGAATTTCTTGCCTCCACAAACCCTAAATTTTTTCTTCCTAAACACCATGAATCATTGAGAAGGGAAGCTTAGAGGAAGGTTGAAATCCATTAGAACCCAAATCACAAAGGAATTCAACTTACCTTGTGAGTTCTTCTTCTTCTTCCTTCTCTCTACAATGGCTTGAAGCGCGCTCTCTCTCTCTCTCTCTGTGACTTTAAAATATCCGATTTCCCTTGATTTAGTTAATTGCGAAATTGCCCAAAATGTTGACTTTTGTGACATCAACTTTATCCACATGTAATTGTGCCTTAATGTGCCATTAGAATGTAACTAATATTTCCCCCTTTTGATCAGCCCAAAACACGCCTAGGGGCCTTTCAATCAACCCAAAAGGCTTTTTCCCATTTATCTCATAATTTCAAAATTTCCATCACATTATTTTCTTCATTTTTGGATTTTTGGCAATTCTGGTAGATTTTCTATCTAAACTTTGAAACATCCTAACTAAATTTGTAGACATAGAATTAGAGTGATTCTAAAGGCTATAAAACCCTTATTGAGTCTAGTTTCAAGGAAAATATAGTCTTTTACCAATTGGAAACACAAAATTCCCATAATTTAAATTTTTGGATGTTGCTCTAGAAAATCAACAGTTTTTTTGGGCTAAATTAAAAAATTCATAACATTTTACATACAGCTCCATAATTACCCATTACCTATCAAATTAAAACGTAGGATATCTACTTTCTCTCTATAAATTTTCATAATTTTGTGTTATCATTTGTGCAACCAAAACCATTGACAAACTCACTGCCTCACAGGGAAATCTCACTGGCAGCATAATCATATTCTCCAAAATTCACCATTTTATTATATTGCATATTTCCAATAATTACAATACATGTTGGTGAATAAAATTTAGGGTGTTATAGTTCTCCCCCACTTAAATAAATTTCGCCTCTGAAATTTGCTACATCATATAATATCATCTATACCTTGGGGAATCATTTTTTTCTAGTCAATCTATCTCTTTAATGTGTAGGCTCACGAGCCATGCAACAAAAACATCATTATGGGCTTAACGTGAATCTCGTTTAGCATCCATAATTCACATTCACAATCAAAGTACAATATATATAACTGACATATAAGATTGTACAGCTGAGGGTCTCTACCCTTAAATCCTCGAGCAACTACTCAGCAAAATTCTAAATACATCTTCCAGCCTTAGGGACACACTGGTCCACAAGGTCTTAGGGCCTATAAACACAGTAATCTACAACATTATTGGCATATAGGATTTTATAGCCTAGGGCTACAGCCCATGCCATCTTGCACACAGGGTCTTACTGCCTTTGTCACTATTCCATTCCCCATATGATGCCCTGATACACTAGGGCTCCTTTTGAATCTTTGCCTGCGTAATGCACTAATGACCACACAACTCGCGTTACTGCAAACCTCAAAGGTTGCATTATTGTAAACCACACAATCACATAGATCACCATATTACAAACCATATTGTTTGCCTTATTGCCCACACAATCACATAGATCACCATATTACAAACAATACCATTCACCTTATTGCCAATCACACAACAAACCACATAGGTTATCACACAATAAACCACACAGGTCATCACACAGTAGACCATATAGATCATCACACAGTAAATTAATTTATGAAAACCAATGCTTATTTGTGACTCCCAACACCACTCATAGGTGTTTATAACGTTCTTTTCTACTCCTTGAGTAGATCAGAATATCGACACTAAGACAATAGGAAATTTATTAGCTATGGATATATTTTCAGTTGCCATTTCAACTTTGCCTATACTGAAGAAAACAAAGTACCTTTATGTAACACTTCTTATAGTGTGTTTGGAAGAGCGATGGGAAAAATAGAGTTTCTCAATTTAGCGTTTGGTAATTTTAGTTTTGTTAAAAGCTCGATTGTGTAATGTGATTTATGTTTGGAACAGCGGTGGGAAAAATGACTTTTGTAAAAATAAAACTTGTTTGGATTGATTTAAGCACAAGTGACTTTTGTGATAGTAGTAAGAGAGAGTGGGTGGAAAAATATTTTAAAGTGTTAAAAACACCAAAAAATAGTTTAAAATAATTTTTGGAACTGAAAAAGTACATTAAAGATAAAATTGCAATCAGTATGATAACACATTGGGTACAGTTGAAAAAATATTTTAAGGGTTAAAAGCACCAAATAATATTTGAAATTAATTTTTGTAGCAAAAAAAGTACATTAAGAGTAAAATTGCAATAAGTCTGATAGTACACTGGACACAACTGAAAAAATATTTTAACATTCTCACTCTTCCCAAAAGCTAAATCAGTAAAAGCTGAGAAATGGAGCTTATGACAAAAGCTATTAAAATAGAATTAAGCTCGATTGCTCATCTTAGAAAACAAACACTCAAAATATTTTTCTCAAATTGGGCATTGAGCTTTTCACCTCAATTTAGCGTTTGGGGGGTGCAAACACTTCCCCCAAACACACACTTAGCTTAAGTCATTAAGAGATAACTTAAATCACTTGCAGAGTAGGTTATGCGATTCTCTTATTTCCACTTTATAACAACACATGATTTGATGTTAACCATTCAACCCCTATTACCACTTCGAGTTTACGGAGCCATTCACAGAGTAAATCTATCACAGGATTTTATCTCTTACATATATCATACAATTTAACAAATTTTCTTAAGTGTCTCACATATTTAGATACAATATAGGTATAGCTAGTACCAGAACCTATTAATGCATGCACAACATAATCACCAAGTTAGGTCATGCCTTGGGTCATCTCAGGTGACTTATGTTCCTTCTCATGAGTCACGTTTAATGCTCTACCCTGACTCTTAGGTTGAGGCTCTGTTAGCTATTGTGGGTAATCTTTAGCAATATGACCTGGCTTCTGGCAGTTATAACGCATTTGCCGCCTAATTGTGCAAGATTTGCCATATTTTGCTTACTGTGGTTATCAACCTGATATGGTCTTTTATTATTCAAATCATAGGGAATTTCCTGATTCTTGCCTTTCTAGGAAGAATTCCTGCTACCAGATACACCCTGGCTGGGAACACTCCTGTCAGAATACAGGTTCAACAAGTTCTACTCCACAACATGACATTCTTCTACTGTCTGGTTGAATCCTATGAAGTTCTTGGAAACCAGTTTTTCTTTTAACTCTAGCTTCAATCCTTCTATCAACATGTCGGCACTCTATTCTTCGTCATCCCGATGTTTGAGATGGGCCGAATATCGAGGCAACCGAATATATTGAGCCGAATAGTCATCAAAGCTCTCATGATCTTGCTATTGGATGCTAAGAAATTATTTCTCTTTTTGATGCCTGACAGACAGAGGAAAATATTTCTCGTTAAACCTCTCTAAGAATAATTTCGAAGTGACAAGAATATTCCTCCCTTGCAAAGTAAGTTTGATATTCTTCCACCATCTATCCACATCTGCGTTCAACTTATAAATGGCTAACTGGACTTTAATTTCATCCAGGCATAACAGAATATTAAAGATCTTCTCTAGACATGATAGCCAATCCTCTGCTATCTGTGGGTTGAATTTCCCCCGGAAGATAGGAATTTGTTGCTTACTGAACCTACCTACCCAAGTCTGCATGTCTGCCTCAGGATCAGGCAAAATATCCTTCCGCGGTAGTTCCTCGTGATCTTCTTCATCACCTCTACCCCTGACCAGATCCTCGACACGATATTGCCTCTGCTGCACCTCTCACAGCTCCTCTCGTATCTCGGTCATAGTAGGTGATAAGTAAAATATTTGCATATTTATTTTCCTTTATATGATGATTTTATGGACAATATTTGCGTTTAATATAATAAATTTGGGTGTGATTGATAAATAAATAATGTTTTAGGAATAAACAGCATTTAAAAATAAAAAAAAATAAAAGTACTGTAGCAGTCGCCAGATCATTGTAGCAGTCAACAGGCACTGTAGCAGTACTGTAGCACACATTTTTCCCCTATAAATAGAGATCAAGGCCAAGCTCAATGGAGAAGAGAGGAAGAGAAGCAAAGGTTTCCTTCTCTGACAGGGAGAGGTCCTTCTCTAACCAGGAGAGATCTTTCTCTAACATTTCTGAGTTCATTGTATTAATTTTTAGATTGAATTTCATGCATTGCATGTCTCCATCTTGGAAGGCTTAGGATTTTATTACTTTTTGCATGCCTCCATCTTGGAAGGTTTAGGATTGTATTACATTTTGCATGCTGCCTACATGGAAGGTTTTACCTCCTAAATAGACGGCTTGATTTCTTCATTTTTCATGCATCTTTTAGTTGTATATTTATGTTTGAGAATTTAATATTCAAGTTTATGCAGTATTTCTGAGGATTTCATTCTAGCTTTATATAATGTCAATTTATCTTGGTTTTGTTTTTAATTTTATCATGTGCTAAACTTTCATTTTCCTAGGGTGATGACGTAGCTTACTAATGACGGATTGAATCTTAACTTATTAAATCTAGTTTGAATTTCTGCTTCATGATTGAGTTTTAATTATTATTCTTAATGCTTTTGATTGACTGGCCATCTTTTGAATGATTTCAATATGCATGTTGAGACCGGAAGGAGATACATGTGTGTAGACCCTATAATTAAAACCATGACCTCCATATGAAATAGGAATATATTCATATGAGTTGTATAGTCTTACTGAGTTCCATAAATCTTAATGCATAATTAATTGCTTAAATTCATATAGGAATATATTGGATTAGCAATTGATTATAGAATTGCTTGACCTTGGAAGAGGCAAGTAATTAAATTAGGGAAATTCGACTATCAATCATGTGGAATAAATTGGGCTAGAATATATAATTGATTTAATCCGGAATTTGTTAAGTGAAATCTAATCCCTAAAACTTTTTCTCATATTTGCTTTCTTATCATCTGCACTTATATTTAATTGTTTTTCTTTTGTTTTGTACTCTCAATCACCAACTAATCGATCGAATAAATAGAATTAAAATGACCCATTTTGGTACTTAGTGCTCAATCCTCGTGAGAACGATACTCTACTTATTTCTATATTACTTGATTACGATAGTGTACACTTGCACTATTTAATTGATCATCTGCACACGTGTCACATTTTTGGCGCCGTTGCCGGGGATTGTTGTCATTAATATCAATTCCAAGTAATTTTAATACTAATTTAGTCTTCATGTATAAATTTAAAAAAAATTAAAAAAATGAATTATTCACAGCATTCATTTGGTTTAATCAGTGATAACTTGTCATATCTTGGTTCTTTTTCTGGAATGCATGTGAATGGAATGAGACAAGAAAATATAAATGCTGGTTGGATTGAAAATTCTTCTCCTTATAATTGTTTTTCTTGTGCTTATTATGGAGAGTGTCATTCTTATGAGCATTGTCCATATAGTAATACCGGTCATTATGTGAGAGATGATTTTAATATGAACCAAACTTGTTTTGATCATTCCTTTTATCCTAGTGGAATTTTGGAGCAACAAGAGTCTTTGGATCCATATGTCAGGTATTCTCCTAATCCTCCTTTCTACTCTAATCCATATATTGAAGAACAAACTCTTGAGTATAAGGAAAAATCTGATTTAGAAAGATTAATTGAGGAGTTTGTGGAATTAACAGAGAGATTTTGTAGAAAGCAAAAGGAAAGTGACACTAGAGTCAAGTCAAGTGTCCAAAATATTGGAATATATGCGAGTCAAATTATTGCATCACCTGAAACTATGAGGCAAGATAATTCTTTGAGCATGATTGCCACTCCTTGTGTTGATGATAATTATTGTGAGGAAGTTAAGGATGTGGAATTGAATGAAACTTTACCTCTTGTGGCATGTGATAAGCAACTTGAAATCACTTTTGGAGAGAATAATGGATGTCTAATTGAGGTTCCGCCTGTAGAGCCTAATCTTTGTGATTTTGATATTGAAACTAATGTGGCTATTCCAAAAGATGTTGTTCATGTCTTTCCTATTGAAGTGTTGACTCTTACTGATGAGAGTCAAATGGATTTTATGGGATGCTCTAAAATTTTAGAAACTCCTAAATCTGTTTGCAAATACATGCATGTTGTGCTTTCTTTGAATTCAGTAAATAATTGTACTCTAAAATTGTCTATAATTGAAGAAGTATAATTAATTACTTTGAATCATCATTGTTGGTTTCTGAAACATTGTTGCTTGAAAAGAAATGAAGACAAGGTGATCCTTGTGTTTGATACTTTAGATTAGTAGTTTGTGTTTGGGAAGTCTGGCTGAAGACTATAAATTTAGCACTTCTTGGGAGGCAACCCAAGGTTTGGTTTGATAATTTGTTGTGATTTTGCAGGACTTCTGGAAGCTCCTGATGATGTATTCTACTTTGATAGTTTAAAAAAAAAGATAAAGAAAAAAAAATAAAAAAAATTTGGTTTGGTCTTTGTCTAGCTAAAGACGTTAAAGAAGGGTAGCTATTTAGGAGGCAAACCCAAAAATTCTTTCCTACTCTCTCAATTTTCTTTCCTACTCACTCATTTCTTTCCTACTCTCATTTTTCTTTCCTACTCACCAAAACACATTGCACTGCATTGAGTATTTTAGTTTTCATCATTTTCATTTTAAGTTACCATGGAGGAATCTCTTGCAAAGCTTAAGAACAGGTTCCCCACATTCCCAAAGATTTGCTCAGGAAGATTTATAGCAGTCAACTTGAAAGGATAATGATATTCAATCGTTTGGGCCTTCCTGTGGATATACAGTGGATCATTATAGCTAAGGTACGTTTAGCAGGTGAGATTCATAATTCATTTGTTAAACCTTTTCCAGGAATGGGAAGAAGTTCTTACTCCAAAAAGAGAAGAGCTAAAAGAATGAAGGTCTGCCATAAATGTGCAAGGTGGAATTGTGATCAACGCTGTAAGAGTAAAGGTATGGTTTCTATAAATCGAGAAGATAAAATCAAATTTATAAAGGATGGACTGAGTAAGGAGTCACTGGATGATATCATTCAAACTCTTAAGACGCATCCGAGTGGTGATGTTCATCGTATTCTTCTTGATTTAGAAGACATATGCAACAGAGAAAAAGAGCGCTATTGTCTTGGGAATCTGACGTTAAAAGACCCTGTTTGCCAGTTTATAAGAAAACTGGATGGGAAGTAAATCCTCGATTCATAGAAAGCGTTTAAGCCGTTACTAGACATAAAACCAGGGGAAGATGTGAGCCAAAATCACAACTATTGTATATAATCATGCTTGTGTTTAATTTGTTTTGTCTTTTTTGTAGCTTTTGTCTAATCTTTCTTATCTTTTCGGCAGCTTTTTCCTACTGTACTTTATCTTTTGACTTTCTTTCCTCTTTTTGTTTAATTTCTTCACGCAAGGGCCCACCGGTCATTTGTGTCGGAAATGTTTTCAAACTTCTTTGAAGAATGTGTGGTTTGTGTGATTTTGTTGTCACTATTTTAGTATTATATATGTGTACTCTTCTACTTGTAAGCATGTACTCTTCACTTGTAAATATGTACTCTTCCACTTGTAAGCATACATGGTCTGAGAGAAAGAAAGAGAAAAAGGATATTTCACAAAAATGTAGATTTACATCTATTTTCATTTTTGGTGAAACTGATTTGGGCAAGAAAAGAGAGTTTATAACAGCAGCAAACGAACTTGGAATTGCATTAGCTGCCAGAAAAATCAACTTTGTGTACGGGGGAGGCATCCAGGGCCTAAGGGAAGTGTGTCCATTTCTGTATAAGGGTTTAAGTATAAGGGTGAAGGAGTTGGAAGATCACATTTTTTCCTTAGGACAAGAGTTACAGGTTTCGAGCTTGCCTGAATGGATAGGAGTAATGTTCTACCATGCTCAAGCTTTTATTGCTCTACCCGGTAGTTTGGAGACATTGGATGGCATTTCTAGTGTTGCATATTGGGCTAAGTTAAACTATCACAAAAAACCATTAGGATTGTTAAATATTAATGGTTTCTATGATAATCTGTTGTCTTTTCTTGATCATGCTGTGGAAACAGAATTCATACCCCAAGCGACTCGCCACTCCATAATTGATGCACCAACTGCTGATCAGCTGCTCGATCAAATGCAAACGTATAAACCTAAACCAAATCTACTCGTCAAGCAAATAGGTGGGCAATCTTCAAATAGTAGTCAGAAGCAGAACCCAGATACCACTCTTAGGTTGTAACTTTCCTTAAGCTCTTGGTTTTACTTTATTGTGTGTTTATGTTAAAAAAAACCTCCTCTGAGCTCTAGAAGACATTGGGGACAATGTCTAATTTAGGTTGGGGGAGGAGAAAAAAAAATTTTGTTTTTCTTTTGTTAGTTAGTAAAACCACTAGATGCATGGGGTGTGGAAAAAAATGGCAGAGTAAGGAGTTATTCTTAACTCCTGAGACGCATTTCATTAGTTGCATTTTATTAGTTGCATGATATTTTTATCTTTTTCAAAAAAAAATCATCTTGTTCAAGTGCTTTGTAATGATCTTTAGCCAAAGCCAAATAGCCAACCTTGCAATTATACCGTTGATAAGCTCCTTTGAGCCTAATTGATTGTTTCTTTGTTTTCAATCCGTTAACATGTGTTTTAATGATATATCAAGTACTTTTACCTTATTCGGAAGATTAGTGGATCATTTGAAATTTTTGTGAAATGGGCTTTTGACAAAGTGTGGGGGTATATCTAACATCAACTTTACAGTTGCAATTCAATAAAAAAATAGAAAAAAAATAGAAAAAAAATAGAAAAAAATACAAATAAAAAAGAAAGAAGAAGGAAAAAATTATGAAAAGAAAAAAAATGTTAAGTGTTTGAATTGTCGGTTGTTGTGATGAGATAAATTTACAAGTAGCCTATTTTTCAATTGCACAATTTCTTTAGCCTTTCATATCATGTTTTACATTCCTTTACCTTAACCCCATTACAACCCTTAATAAGTCCTTTTGATTTGAATTATGCATGTGAATTAGGTAGTGGAGATTGAGATTTTTAGCAAGCCTATGGTAGTGTAATTTTTTTCGGTTGAATTTGAGCGAAACAATTACTCTTGAACACTTGAGATATTAAGAGAATGAGTTACAAGTACGAACTCGGTTTATTCATTCTCAAATAAAGTTACCAGTTTATATTTTCGTTGATTCATTAATACTATGATATCTTTATTTTTCAATTGTGTTCTTACTTATGACCTGACACTTCTGATTTTGTTGGAAGCACTTATTATTTACTTCTTGTCTGAGGACGTCCAAGAGTTAAGTGTGGGGGAATTTGATAAGTAAAATATTTGCATATTTATTTTCCCTTATATGATGATTTTATGGATGATATTTGCATTTAATATAATAAATTTGGGTGTGATTGATAAATAAATACTGCTTTTGGAATAAATAGCATTTAAAAAAATTTAAAATAAAAAAATGAAAAATGAAAGTACTGTAGCAGCCGCCAGATCACTGTAGCAGCCTCCGGACACTGTAGCAGTACTGTAGCACACGTTATTTTTCCCCTATAAATAGAGATCAAGGCCAAGCTCAAAGGAGAGAAGAGGAAGAGAAGCAGAGGATTCCTTTTCCGACAGGGAGAGGTCCTTCTTTGACCGGGAGAGATCTTTCTCTAACATTTCTGAGTTCATTGTATTAATTTTTAGATTTAATTTCATGCATTGCATGCCTCCATCTTGGAAGGCTTAGGATTTTATTACTTTTTGCATGCCTCCATTTTGGAAGGCTTAGAATTGTATTACATTTTGAATGCCTCCATCTTGGAAGGCTTAGGATTGTATTACATTTTGCATGCCGCCTACATGGAAGGTTTTACCTCCTAAATGGACGGCTTGATTTCCTCATTTTTCATGCATCTTTTGATTGTATATTTATGTTTGAGAATTTAATATTCAAGTTTATGCAGTATTTCTGAGGATTTCATTCTAGCTTTATATAATGTCAATTTATTTTGGTTTTGTTTTTAATTTCATCATGTGCTAAACTTTCATTTTCCTAGGGTGATGACGTAGCTTACTAATGACAGATTGAATCTTAACTTATTAAATCTAGTTTGAATTTCTCCTTTATGATTGAGTTTTAATTATTATTCTTAATGCTTTTGATTGACTGGCCATCTTTTGAATGATTTCAATATGCATGTTGAGACCGGAAGGAGATACATGTGTGTAGACCCTATAATTAAAGCCATGACTTATATATGAAATAGGAATATATTCATATGAGTTGTGTAGTCTTACTGAGTTGTATAAATATTAATGCATAATTAATTGCTTAAATTCATATAGGAATATATTGGATTAGGAATTGATTATAGAATTGCTTGACCTTGGAAGAGGATAGTAATTAAATTAGGGAAACTCGATTATCAATCATGTGGAATAAATTGGGCTAGAATAGATAAGTGATTCAATCCAGAATTTGTTAAGTGAAATCTAATCCCTAGGACTTTTTCTCATATTTGCTTTCTCATCATCTGCACTCATATTTAATTATTTTTTATTTTATTTTGTACTCTCAATCACCAACTAATCGATCAACTAAATAGAATTAAAATGACCCATTTTGGTACTTAGTGCTCAATCCTCGTGAGAACGATACTCTACTTACTTCTATATTACTTGATTACGAGAGTGTACACTTGCACTATTTAATTGATCATATGCACACGTATCAGTAGCTTGCTCCTAGGTCAAAATACCCAAAATTTACTGCTAGATTGGACCTGGTCTGGCCATTGGGTCTTCCTCGTTGTTACCATCCTAACTGCCGGTCCTACCTTTACCTCAGCCTCTGTTACCTTTTCCAAGTCTAGCAGTATCTATAATTCACTCTACATGAAAATAGAGAAGAAAAGAAATTTTCATATAAATACAACGGCATTTTTGTCACATTATAATAATTCAGATACACAGACATGTCAGATATAACATACATAAAGTATTTACAGTAGTTAAAGAAAGCTAGAAACATCACATAACTTATAAACTACTGTACATCACGAACTTGTCCTTTTACATTCACATTGCATGCATGTTCCCAGGGGTTCACCCATCCTAGGATTTTCCTGGGTTGAGCACGATTAACTTTCTATGTACCTATCCAAAACACTAACTCTGGCTCTATTAACTTTCTAGATGACTGCCCTCACCTCAAAATACGTGCCGGCTACCTTTGGTCACCCAAAATAGGCTAATTGGGCCCCATATCACTCGATAAACATATATCTCTCTACTAGGTCAGTGATATGGTCCCGAAACTCCCAGAAGTTTCCGATCGAGCCTCGATCAACAATATTGATCTTCTATCTATTCCAGTATGCCGAGTCTGGGAAGAAATCCATCGTGGTATAAGCCCAGAACTTTTCAGGGAAGTACGCCTCCATATGATCCTGAAGTCAGTACATCGTCTCCACACCCCTTAAGAAAGCTAAGCATTGGCCGTGGGGACTGACATAATCTTGCACTGCTCTGTGATATATGCCTCAAAGAAAGTCCCACGGCTCTAAGTCCGGTTGCAGGTCATACGGTACCTCCACAGTCTCCGCCCTAGAAGACTCACCCTCACTCAGGTCCCACTCTGGATCCTCCTTTGGCGGCTGTCTGGTCTCACCATACATTGATCCGGCCAGTGACACAGGTCTCAGCTCGGGTCTAGATACTAGTAGTTCTGGCACCCTTTTCCTGGCTATCCGTCTCAAACGGAAACCTCCACATGTGTAGTACTCCACAAATAACTGTCCCTCTGGAATCCTTTGTTTTGGTGGCAACTGGTTCACCGATGCCTTCGATCTCTCACATGATTCATTAGAATTACTCATGCCATCTTGTCACGAAGTAAAGAAAACCATATCAGTATACATTCTGAAAATGCCAGAATCGCTTTATAGTTTGATACCAAAAATGTCAACACCCATTTATATTTTGATATGCGAAAAGTAATAAAGGCACAGTTCCATAGGCATACAGATGTTGTAGCAATGCCACTGTTCACTCGTCTGCCTATAAATATGTCTATCGTCGCAAAGAAAGGGGAGGGTGGGAGGTCATTTTCTTATAGTTCAGAAGCCGTTGTATTATTTCTTAGATTTAATTTCATGCATTGTATTATTTTTTGCATGCCTCCATCTTGGAAGGCTTAGGTAGACCTTCTTTATGGACGGTATAGGTAGTCCTCCTTTATAGATGGTATAGGTTGCCACCTACATGGAAGGTTTTACCTTCTATAAGGAGAGCTAGATTTCTCCATTTTCATACATCTTATAGTTGTATTTTTATGTTTTAGAATTTAATAATTAAATTTTATGCAATGTTTATGAAGTTTTCAATTTATTTTGGTTTTCTTTTTAATTTTATTATGAGCTAAATTTTTATTTTCCCAGGGTGATGATTTAACTTACTAATAACGAATTGAATCTTAACTTATTAAATCTAGTTTTAATTTTTTCTTCATGATTAAGTTTTAATTATTGTTCTTAATGCTTTTAATTGATTGTCCATCTTTTGAATAATTTTAATATGTATGTTGAGACTGGAAGGCGATGCATGTGTGTTGATTCTATAAATAAAACCATAACTTGCATATGAAATTGGAATATATTCATATCATTTGTGTAGTCTTAATAAGTTCCATAAATCAATGCATGATTAATTGCTTGAATTCATACAGGAATAGATTGGATTAGCAATTAATTATAGAATTTACTGACCTAGGAAGAGGCTAGTAATTAAACGAGGGAAACTCGGCTATCAATCATGTGGAATAACTTTGATCAGAATAGATAAGTGATTCAATCCAAAATTTGTTAGGTGAAATTTGACCCCTATGGCTTTTTCTGCAACATGCCAAATTTTATTCACCAAAATGTATTGTAATTATTATTCAATAAAATGGTGAATATTCATGAACTTGAAATTTATGAAGTTATTAAATTTTCATTTTCATAAAATTGGGCTAGAACAAATTATGAAATTAATTCTTGGGTTTTCCAAAAAGCTCAATATTGAGACCCAAAGTAGAGAAACACAAGAGAATAATATTTGGCCTAATATTAATGTCAATTTTGGCCAAGGAAAAAAAGAAAAGGAATTTATTCAAAAACGTAGTGGCAAGATCGTAATTTTCCAATAAAGCACAAAGTTAACTATTTTCCAATTAATTAAATTAAATTTCAATTAATTAAGGAAAATAAAGGGGAAATAATTATTTTAAATCCTAAATATGCCAAGTGTCAATATTTTAAGGCAATGGATTTAATTATAATTATTAAAATTGGAACACATGCTAATTGGATTAAAACGCTACATATGTGTACATGTAGTTAAACATGTGTATTGAAGCATGAAGGACCCTCTTTGGCGTTCTTATGGGCAAACTAGAAGAGGGAAAAATTAGTTTCATTTTAGTTCGAGTTTATGACACAAGTTACATGTTGATAAACTCAAGTAATTTTGCGGCACAAAAGTCAAAATATTGGGATTTTTAGTAATTAAGGGAAATACAAGGTATTTTATAAAACACATTTCCTTCATCTTTCCTTCTTAAAACTGAAGGCCAAGAAGAGAGAGAGAGAGAGAGAGAGAGTTCTTGAAGTTTTAGAGACAAGGAGGAGCAAAATTCAAGGTAGGTATTGATTTCTCGTATGATTTAGCTTCTAGTTTGTGTAATTCCTTCTTTAAGCTTCCCTTCAACATGGATTCATGTGTTTAACAAACAAAATTTCAAGGTTTGAGGAGGGAGATATTCCGGCTAGAGAGAAAGAGAAAGGGAAATCCAAAGGTAACTTCAAAACCCTCAGATATTTGATGTTATTGTTGTTGTTGATGAAGTTGTTAGTGGATTTGTGGATTGTTTGCTTTAGTTTGCGGGTTTGGGAAGTGTTAATCCTAAGGGGTTATGCTGGCCAAATTTCCTCAAATCTTGGGTATTAGGTGTTTAAATGGTTAATCAAGTGATTATGAATAGAAAGGAACAAGGATTTGAAGTTGAAAATCAAATATTTCATTTTTTCCCTTCTTCAATCAAGGGTTTCACCCAAGTGGGGAATAAGGAAAATGATCTGGATTTTCAATAATATGATCATTCCATTGTGTTCAAGAGGGAAAATTAGGTGGGGTTGATGTTGAATACTTTTTAAGTAAAGCCTTAGAAAGTGAAATGACCAAAACGCCCCTGAAACCCTAATTAGGGGCTGTCAAGGGCAAAACTGTCATTTGGCGGTGATATTGGTATATGAGGCCAAAAATAGATTCTTTGGACAAGATATGTAAAAATAGCCTTAGTCAAAATTTCTGAAAAAGTACGATCGAATTGGGTACGGTGGGGCCAGGACTGGGTCCTTATGGGCATTTTGGTAATTTTCAGCTTTTGACTAATATAACCAACAAAAACACTTTAGAAGTGTCTAGAGTAGTATATGAATAGGTTTTAACTTAATTCTTGTATATTTAGAATTTTAGGTCTAAATTATTTGCCCGAGCCATTGCATGTAGTTTGAGGAACTATTTTCGAGTAGCAAAGGGACAAAAGATAGTAACTTTATCTCTCATACACTATGTGAATATTTATATGTTGTATGTTGCTGTATTTTGTGATATGAACATGTGCCTGGGGTACATTATCCAGCTGTGGTCGGGGGACTCGGTTGTGGTACAGGACAAGTAGGAGTTCTAAACAGTCATTTGGCCATGAGCATTGTATACGCACACGTTATAGTATGAATTTTCATTTTACACTATATGGTGCATTGAATATTTAATTTTTTTTTGCATTTTATATGATTGATTGTATGTTACTACTGAGATTCGTTCGAATCTTACCCTTTTCAATAAATAAAAATTCCTGCGGGAACCAATGGCTTCAAGGGCAAGGCGGTAGAACCTAGCAACTGAGGTGTACGTGGTACGAGAGTTGAGCTATTGGTTATAATATTAGTCTTTTGGTTATTTTTTTACATATTGCATATATAATTTTAAACCTTGCAGGGAGATTCCTGGATGTAAACATGTACTTAATTTCAGTATAATTGTACTATTTTTGTATGCCGTGGAACTGTGCCTTTATTACTCTGCGCATATCGAAATGTTAAGGGGTTTGGCATTTTCTCTTAGTTGTTTTCATATTATTTGCATTCATATTTAATCATATTTTATTTTTTACTCTCAATCACCAACTAATCGATCGACTAAGTAGAATTAAAATTACCCATTTTGGTACTTAGTGATCAATCCTCAAGGGAACAATACTCTACTCACTTCTATATTACTTGTTTATGACAGTGTACACTTGCACTTTTTAATAAACCATTTACACCTGTAACAATTTTTTGGCTCCATTTCCGGGGATTGCTATCATTAATGTCAATACCAAGTAATTTTAATACTAATTTGGTCTTCATATTACATTTTTTTCTTTTTTGTGTCTTGTGTTTCCTTTTAGGCTTTTGCTTAGTGCATGACTAGATCGAAGGACACTGAACTACAACCCTTTGATTATGAGATCGAGAGATCTTGTTGAAGAAATAAAAGACTTTAAAAGTAGTCTACTTCAATCCTAAGTAATCCGTTGGCAAATCCAAAGGGAGAAACAATAGATACCAAAACACTCCATGACTATGCAACACCAACAATCATGGTGACAAATTCTGAAATCTAAAAACCGCCAGTAGCGGCCAACAATTTTGAAATTAAGCCTACAATTATCTAGATGGTGCAAGTAAATCAGTTCGGTGCTTTACCAACAGAAGATCCTAATCCATATATAGCCAACTTCCTAGAAATCTATGACACATTCAAGCATAATGGTGTTACTGATAATGCCATTAGACTTAGACTTTTCCCCTTCTCACTCAAGGATAAGGCTAAGAGTTAGTTGTACTCGCTACTAGTGGGAAGTATAACTATATGGGATGTTTTGGCGTAGAAAGTTTTGGCAAAATACTTTCCTTCAAGAAAAACTGCTAAATTGAGTATTGAAATTGCCTCATTTACCCAGCATGAACTAGGAAGCCTCTATGAAGCCCGGGAAAGATACAAGGAGCTGTTATGGAGATGTCCTCATCATAGGTTACCAGATTGGTGGCAATTGCAAACTTTCTATAATAGGATAGAGCACACCTCCAAAATTATTGTACATGCCGCAACTGGAGGATCTTTAATGGAAAAAAGTTTAGATGATTCCTACAATCTACTTGAGAAGATAGAAGCCAATGCATATCAATGGCCTTTTGAATGTAACAATTCAAAGAAAGCACTTGGAGTACACGAGCAAGATATCCTTACAAATTTGTCTTCTCAAGTTGCATCTGTATTCAAGGAAGTGAGCTTAATGAAAAACCAAGAAAATGTAATTAGCACTCTTATTGAACCTTGTAATCGATGTAGAGGAGCTCATGTGAGCATGCAATGTCAAGAAAGATACCCATTCATGCCGAAGTAAGCTCATTACGTTAGAAATCAACGAAATGACCCATTCTTAAACACCAAGAATCCAGGTTGGTGAAATCATCCAAACTTTGGTGGGAGGAATAATCAAAATTTGTTTAACCCGCAAGGGAACTACCAGCAACAAGCCCTTCAATAACCAAATCCATCACAACAAAAAGCGAATATGGAAGATGTATTGCCTCAACTAACCATGAATACATCTCAATTTATAGCTAGGACTCACCAACACTCAAAAACCAAGAAGCCTCAATAAAGAACTTGGAGATCTAAATGGGCCAAATTACAAATATGCTGACTTCCAAGCAACCAAAAACTCTACCACGTGACACCAAAAGAAACCCAAGAGTATATGTAAAAGTTGTTGTACTAAGGAGTGGGAAATAATGGAAAGATCCTATTATTAAAAAGAAGAATATATGATGGAGAAAAGAAAGAAAGCGCAGAAGAACAGAATGAGAAAGTACAGAAACCTAAAGAAGATAATGTGCTACCAGGAAAAATCAACTTTCTAGATAATCCTCCTCCATATATACTACCAGTTCCATAAACTCAAAAACTTGTGAAGGCAAAACTAGACAAGCAATTTGACAAGTTTCTAGAGGTTTTCAAAAAGTTACATATCAACATTCCTATTGCATATGTTCTTTCCTAAATACACAGTTGTGTAAAATTCATGAGGACAATCTCTCAAATGAGTATAAGCTTGAGGAATTTGAGACAGTCGCACTTACTGAAGAGTGCAGTACTATTTTACAAAAGAAGTTGCCACCAAAGTTGAAAGATCCATAAAGCTTCTACATACCTTGCACTATAGGTCAATGTCACTTTGAAAGGGCACTTTGTGATCTTGAAGCAAGTATAAACCTCATGCCTTTATCTGTATACAAGAAACTCGGTCTTAGAGAGGTAAAGCTGACCGTAATTTTATTACTTCTAGTTGACCAATGAATAAAACATCAGAGAGGTGTCTTAGAAGATGTTCTAGTGAAGGTGGACAAACTCTTATTTCCAGCTGATTTCATAATACTCGACATGGAAGAAGACCAAGAAATTCCTATCATTCTTAGGAAGCCATTCCTAGCAACTAAGAGAATGTTAATAGATGTACAACATGGGAAGTTAATCTTACGAGTTCAAGATAATCAAGTATCGTTCAACATTTTCAAGGCTTTGCCCTTTCAAGATGAAGGTGACACCTATTAAAGAGTAGCTACATTGACTAGTTGCACAAAAGATGTGAACGAACTCTGCATGGATCAGCCATTAGTAATGGGAATAGTATATGTATCAAAATCTATTAATTCTAAAATCTTGGAGCGGATTAGGTACCTGGAAGCAAATTAAAGCAAATTCCCTAATTTTTATCAAGAAATGATTTGAAGATCTGGGGGAAAGGTCGAGTAAGCCAGTACCATTAATAGAGAAACCACCAGTACTGGAGTTGAAAGCCCTACCACCTCACTTGAAGCAGCTTATATGGGAGAAAATTCATTATCACCAGTAATCATCTCTGTAGCTCTTACTTCTGATGAAGAAGAAAAGTTATTAAGAGTTATAAGGGAGTATAAAATAGCATTTGGATGGTCAATAGTTGATATAAGAGGGATTAGTCCTTCAATTTGTATGTATAAGATCATGATGGAAGACAATTACAAACCATTATTCGAGCACCAGAGAAGACTCAATCCGAATATGAAGGAGGTGGTAAGAAAGGAGGTAATAAAGTAGCTGGATGCAGGTATAATCTACCTAACTATAATAGTCAATGGGTAAGTCTAGTTCAAGTTACAGCAAAGAAAAATGGAATAATAGTGATGCCTAATGAGAAAAATGGACTAATTCCATAACGAACAGTGACTGGATGGAGAGTATGTATGGACTATAGAAAGCTTAATAAAGCCACTAGAAAATATCACTTTCCTCTGCCATTTATAGACCAGATGCTGGACCGACTAGCTTGGAAAGTCTATTATTTTGTTTGGATGGGTACACACGTTATAATCATATTACAATTACACTGAAGGATCAACAGAAACAACTTTTACATGTCCATATGGTACCTTTGCCTTTAGAAAGATGTCATTTGGTTTATGTAATACACTAGTAATGTTTCAAAGGAGTATGATGGCGATCTTTTCAAATATAGTGGAAAGGGTCATTGAGGTGTTCATGGATGATTTCTTAGTTTTTGGATAATCATTTGATCACGCCTTTCAAATCTTACAAAATTCTTGTAATATTGTGTGGAGATAAATTTAGTTCTAAATTGGGACAAATGTCATTTCATGGTGAAAGAAGGAATTGTGCTGGGTTACAAGGTATCTGATCAAGGCAATGAAGTGGATCAAGCTAAGATTAAAATAATTGAAAAGCTACCACTTCCCTCCTCAATCAAAGGCATTCGGAGCTTTTTAGGACATATGGGTTTCTATAAAAGATTCATTAAGGACTTCATAAAAATTAGAAAGCCACTTTGCATGCTATTAAAGAAAAATACTTGCTTAATGTTTACTAAAGAATTCTTATCAGCCTTCCAAACTCTAAAAAGTGCCTTTACTTCTGCACCAGTTACCATAGCTCTAGATTAGAACCTTCCATTCGAAATGATATGTGATGCAAGTGACTATGAGTGGAGCTGTTTTAGGCCAAAGAAAAGATAAGGTCTTTCATGCCATCTATTATGCTAATAGGACACTTTCTGACGCACAGTTGAATTATGCAACAATAGAAAAGAAGCTCATAACAATACTATTTACATTCAACAAATTCAGAGCCTACTTGATCAAGTCAAAGGTCATTATCTAGACAGACCATTCAATAATCAAATACTTGATTGAGAAGAAAGACGATAAGTTAAGACTGATCAGATGGGTGCTCCTGTTGTAAGAATTTGACTTGGAAATCAAAGACAAAAAAGGGACCGAGAATCTCATTACAAATAATCTTTCTCAGTTAGAGCTATTTGAACAAAAGAGAGAATCACCAATCAAGGAGAATTTCCCAGATGAGCAACTCTTTGTCATGTAATCATAACCCATCCCTTGATATGCTAATTTTGTAAATTACTTGGCAAGCGAGGTAATGCCTTATGAACTTTCTAAAGTGCAAAAGTAGAAGTTTCTAGCTGATGTAAGGCATTACTTTTGGGAGGATCCATTCTTATACAAACAATGCCTAAATCAAATTATCAGGCGATATGTTCCTAAAGAAGAAATGGCCAGTATCTTAAATCACTGCCATTCATCCCCATATGGTAGTCATTTTGGAACAAGTAGAACAACTACTAAAGTCCTTCAATCAGGATTTTACTAGCCCACACTCTTCAAGGATGCTTACATAATTGTGGCAACCTGTGACAAATGTCAAAGAATAGGAAATATCTCAAGGAGACATGAAACCCCATTAACTAACATCTTAGAAGTTGAGCTTTTTAATGTATAAGGGATCAATTTTATGGGGCCTTTTCCATCCTCATTTAGTAATTAGTTCATTTTAGGAGTTGTTGACTATGTCTCCAAGTGGGTTGATGCAATTGCTTTTCCTATAAATGATTCTTAGTAGTTGTGAAGTTTTTGAAAATGAATATTTTTACAAGATTTGGAGTGCCTAAAGCCATTATTAGTGATGGAGGAAGGCATTTTTGCAATCAATAGCTTCAATCAGTATGATATAATTATAGAGTAACTCATAAGGTTGCAACTTCATATCATCCACAAACTAACGAGCAAGTGGAAATCTCAAATAGAGAACTGAAATGGATCTTTAAGAAGATGGGGAATTCTAATCAGAAGGACTAAGCAAGGAAATTAGATGATGGACTTTGGGCTTATAGAACTGCCTTCAAGAACTAATTGGTACATCCCCATATCAATTGATCTATGAAAAAGTATGCCATCTTCCAGTAGAAATGGAGCACAAAGCATATTGGGAATAAAAGCCTTAAATTTTCACTTAAAGGCAACTAGTGAGAAGAAACTTCTCTAACTCAATAAGCTTGAAAAATTCAGAGAACAAGCTTATGAAAATGCCCAAGTTATACAAGGAGAAGAAAAAAATTTAGCATGACTGAAGAATTTTAAGGAGAGAATTCACACCGAGACAAAAAGTGCTTTTATATAACTTAAGGTTAAAGCTCTTTCCAAGAAAGCTGAGATCAAGGTAGTCAGGACCTTTTGCTGTGATTCAAGTATGGCCATATGGAACTGTGGAGATTCATGATGGTGATCGAAAAATTCAAAGTGAATAGCCAAAGGCTAAAGGAGTATAATGATGGTATACTCAACACTTTTAAAACTATCATCATATTTGAGGAACCAATAGGTAAGCCCTCCTTCTAGAATGAAAAAAAAACACAAAAATAAATAAATAAAAAAAAGAGTCAAGTGGTTTGGTTTTTTGTCTAGTTAAAGATGTTGAAGAGCGGCTATTTGGGAGGCAACCCAAAACTTCTTTTTCTTACACATTTCTCTTTCTTACTCACTAAAACACATTGTACTGCGTTAGAAATTTTAGTTGCCGTCACTTTCATTTCAAGTTAATATGGAGGACTCTTTTGTAAGGTGTAAAAACAGGTTCCCCACTCTTTCGAAAGATGTGCTCAAGAAGATCTAAAGCTGTCGACTTAAAAAATGAAGATATTCAAGCATTTGGGCCTTCTTGAGGACATACGCTAGATCATTGAAGCAAGGTACGTTTACCAAGTGAGATTCATAAGTCAATTATTAAACAAATGCTAGGAATGGGAAGAAGTTCTTACTCTAAAAAGATAAGAGCTAAAAGAATGAAGGTCTGCTATAAATGTGTAAGGTAGACATGTGATTAGCGCTGTAAGAGCAAAGGTATGATTTCTATAAATCGAGACGATAAAATTAAATTCATAAAGGATGGACTGAGTAAGTAGCCATTAGATGATATCATTCAAACTCTTGAGACACATATGAGTAATTATGTTTATTGTATTCTTCTCAATTTAATGGACATATTTAAAAAAGAAAAAGAGCACCATTGTCTTAGGAATCTAACATTAAAAGACCTTGTTTTCCAGTTTATAAGAAAACTGGATAGGAAGCAAATCCTTGATTCATAGAAAGTGTTTAAGTAGTTACTAGACGTAAAACCAGGGGAAGATGTGAGCCATAATCACAACTATTGTCATAATCATGCCTTTGTCTAATCTATCTTATCTTTTCGGTAACTTTTGACTTTTTTTACTCATTTTATTGAATTTCTTCACGCAACGGACTACCGGTCATTCATGTTGGTAATTTTTTTTCAAACTTCTTTGAAAAATGCATTATTTGTATGATCTTGTTGTTACTATTTTAGTGTATAAATAAGTACTCTTCCATTTGTAAACACAAAATGTCTGAGAGAAAGGAAGAGAAAAAGGGTATCATACTAAAATGTAGATTAAATCTATCTGCATTTTTTGTGAAACTGATTTGAGAAAGGATGGAAAGTTTCAAATTGCAGCACATGAACTAGGAATGTATTAGCTATTAGAAAGATCAACTTTGTTTATGGGGGAGGCATCTAGAGCCTAAGGGGAAGTGTGGTCATTAGTGCAATCATTAACGGAAGCAAGGGTTTGAGTGTAAAGGCGAAGGAGTTAAATGGTCACATATTTTTCTTAGGACAATAGTTACAAGTTTCAAACTTGCCTAAACGTATGGGACGTATGTTCTACAGGGCTGAAGCTTTTATCACTCTACCCAGTAGTTTCTTGCGTTGCATATTAGGCTAAACTAAATGTTCACAAAAAGCCATTAGGATTGTTAAATGTTAATGGTTTTGATGATGATCTGTTGTACTTTTTTGATCATGCTATAGAAATAGGATTCATACCCCAAGCGACTCGCTGTTACATAATTTCTGCATCAACTGTTGATCAGCTGCTCGATCAATTGCAAACCTATAAACCTAAACCAAATCTATTAATCAAGCAAATATGTGGGCAATCTTCAGATATCAGCCAGAAGTAGGATTTAGATACCACTCTTCGGTTGTAACTTTCCTTAATCTTTTTATTTTACTTTTAGCATTTTGATTTACTTTATCGTGTGTTTATGTTAAAAAAAACTTTCTCTAACCTCTAGAAGACATTGAGGATAATGTCTGATTTAGGTTGGGGGAGAAGTAGTAAAAAAAAATATTATTAAATTTCTTTTGTTAGTTAGTAAAACTATTAGATGCATAGGGTGTGAAAGAAAATGGTAGAGTAAGGAGTAATTCTTAAATCTTGAGACCCATTTTTTCAGTAACATATTTTTGTTCCTTCTTAAAAAAATTTTAAAAAACATTAAAGATCTTGTTTAGGTGTTTTTTAATGATCTTAAGAAATATATAATTTTAAGCATGGATCAATTGAATTTAGAGATTTCATAGCATGAATGAACAACTGATTGTTGCTATTGCTGATGAATTTAGAGATTGAATGAGCTGAGTTTGAAAGTTCTTGATCATGAGCCTTTGAGCCTATTTAATCAATAATGATTATTTCTCTTGTGTGTGATATTCATCTATTAAGTTGTCACTCTAGAACTTGCTTTAAATCTGGTTGAGATTACATTTCACATGCACATTCGAAAATGATAAAGGCATTTATTTTTTTAGCCAGAGCCAAATAACCAACCTTGCAATTATATCGTTGATAAGCCCCTTTGAGCCTAATTGACTATTTCTTCATTCTTAACCCATTAAATGTTCTTTAACGATATATCAAGTGATTTTACCTAATTTTGAAGATTAGCAGAGCATTTGAAATTTTTGTCAAATGGGCTTTTGACAAGTATGAGGATGTATATATCATCGACTTTAGAATTACAGAATTATGAAAAAAAAAGAATAAAAAAAATTAAAAAAAATATATTAAGTATTAAAATTGTACGTTGTTGTGATGAGATAAATTTATTTATAAGTAGCCCATTTTTCAATTGCTCTATTAAATTTCTTAAATGTAGCCCTTCATATCATGTTTTACATTCTTGTTACCTTAACCCCATTACAACCCTCAATAAGTCCTTTTGATTTGAATTATGTATGTGAATTAAGTAGTGGAGATTGAGATTTTTAGCAAGCCTATGGTAGTACAATTTTTTCGGTTGAATTTGAGCTAAACACTTACCCTTAAACACTTAAGAGATTGAGAGAATGAGTCACAATTACGAACTCAGTTCATTCATTTTCAATAAAGTTACCAGTTTATATTTTTATTGATTTATGAATACTATGATCTCTTTAAATTTCATTTGTGTCTTTATTTATGACTTGACACTTCTAATTTTGTTGGAAGCATTTATCAGTCACTCCTTGTCTGAGGACGTCCAAGAGCTAAGTGTAGGGGAATTTGATAAGTAAAATATTTGCATATTTATTTTCCCATATATGATGATTTTGTCGATGATATTTGAGCTTAATGTAATGAATTTAGGTGTAATTAATAAATAAATAATGATTTTGGAATAAATATTATTATTATAATATAATATTTATTGCTTTTCCTTTGATAGCCAAGTACAACACCATGCTAAGGAGAAAAGAGAAGAAATGAGACCTTAAAATAAACCCAGGGGATTGAAACAAGACAAGGAGGCGCAACTGAAAAAAGGGATAAAGTCACTGTTCATAATCACTGTAGCATTTTGCTGATAGACACTGTAGCAGTGGCACTATTCACTCGTCTACCTATAAATATGTGCATCGTCGCAAAAGAAAGGGGAGGGTGGGAGGTCCTTCTCTTATAATTCTGAAGATGCTGTATTATTCTTAGATTTCATTGCATGCATTGTATTACTTTTTGCATGCCTCCATCTTGGAAGGCTTAGGAAGACCTCCTTCATAGACGGTATAGGTAATCCTCCTTTATGGATAGTATAGGTTGCCACATACATGGAAGGTTTTAACTCCTATAAGGAGGGCTAGATTTCTCCATTTTCATACATCTTATAGTTGTATTTTTATGTTTTAGAATTTAATAATCAAGTTTTATGCAATGTTTATGAAGTTTTCAATTTATATCTGTTTTATTTTTAATTTCATCATGGGCTAAATTTTTATTTTTCTAAGGTGATGATGTAGCTTACTAATGACGGATTGAATCTTAACTTATTAAATCTAGTTGTAATTTTTCCTTCATAATTGAGTTTTAGTTATTGTTCTTAATGCTTTCAATGGATTGGCTATCTTTTGAATGATTTCAATATATATGTTGAGACCAGAAGGAGATGCATGTGTGTAGATCCTATAATTAAAACCATAACTTGCATATAAAATTGGAATATATTCATATGAGTTGTGTAGTCTTAATAAGTTCCATAAATCTTAATGCATGATTAATTGCTTGAATTCATATAGGAATATATTAGATTAGCAATTAATTATAGAATTTCTTGACCTTAGAAGAGGTTGGTAATTAAACGAGGGAAACTCGGCTATCAATCATATGGAATAACTTGGACAAGAATAGATAAGTAATTCAATCCAAAATTTCTTAGGTGAAATCTGACCCCTAAGGCTTTTTCTCATAGTTATTTTCATATTATATGCATTCATATTTAATCATTTTTTTTTTACTCTCAATCACCAACTATTGATTGACTAAATAGAATTAAAATTATCCATTTTGGTACTTAGTGATCAATCATCAAGGGAATGTTACACTACTCACTTCTGTATTACTTGTTTATGACAGTGTACACTTGCACTTTTTAATAAACCATTTACACCTATAACGATTACTTCAAAAAAGATCAATAGAGTAAAATCCTTAATTTGTCAAAGCAATGGGTTGAGCTCTTCCTTTAATAGGAGAAGATCCTTCTATCAGAGCAATAATGGGTTTTCCAAAAGAATATAACTTTACAAACGCTATTTAATGTCACCTTAGATGCTTTATTGTATCTTGGTATAATTAAACTAATTTATTCATCACATCTGCATTGATCTCATGGAACTAAATACTAAATTTGATAGATATATATATGGATACTTCCAAAAAAAGAGAGATTTTCTCTTAGGGATCCATATCTACAAAATTTACTTCTAAGAGAACGATGAGATAGGAATCGTGAATTAAAGCATTGGGTTGAAAACTTGTAATAGGAAAGGAACCTTCGGTCAAAGAAATACTTGGTTTTTCAAACAAACAAAACATCACAAAAGCAATTTAATGCCATCTTGGATGCTTTATTATGTCGTGATCTCACAAAGGCAGCCCAAGTAGTTGGGTTAAACACTGTAAGTAACAGAATACACTACTGCAAAAAGTTTTTTTAACAACACTAATGAACTTCTGTTTACAAAAAACAAAAGTTAAAAAAGAAGCGGTTGCATTTTTGAAATTTCAACTTATCTTTCAACAACTTTTTCTAGATAACCATTCGTTGAAAGTTATTTACAACAACTATTTTTGAAAACAATCATTGAAAGTTTAACTTTTAATGATTGTTTTTTATAACCAGTCATTGAAACTTTCAACAAATATTTTTTATAACAAGTCATTGAAAATGTAATTTCAATGACTAATTTTTAAAACTAATTATTGAAAAGTTCACCTTATCATCTGTTTCAATTTGGCACTAGATACACGGCTCTTATCCTCTCTCGCACCTTCGCCTCTTTCTCCTTCTCTGGCATGCAAGCACATTGCCCAGCCCCTTCTCCGACCCCAACTGAACCTCTAGCCTCTTCCATAACCTCCTTCCTTGAATGTCGTTGATATGGTTTGAAAATGTGTCATAAAATAAATAAGATTCCAAAGGATAATTTAAAACTCATGGTCCCGACTTCAAGACAGGATTTGGTTCTGTGATAAAGTGGGTTTTCAAAAACTTTTCAAACCCTGTTTAATACGGTCTCACTTTCACTTTTCAAATCTATTTGGCCTATTCAGTTATGTTCCATTCATAATATTAGAGTGCATAACAAACTTTCCCGACGGATTTTTGGGTTATATTCATCAATTAGTTGGGTCTACAGGGCATGCTCGCCCGTTTTAGTTCCCATACCAAGGATTACAAACCAATATACAAGTCTATGGTAGATTCAACTACCTCTACTATATTGATCTTTCATTTACATAATATACAATTATCCCAAAAATTGATAACCAACACAAACTTCTTTTCACCTGGCCATGAGCTCTAGCCGCCCTTGTTAGCCTACTTCTCCTTTAATCCGCTTGCCCTGGCTGTAGGTTAGTCATTGAAAAAAGTGAAATTCATATGAATCTTAATAGTAACATTTTCACTCATATGATATATAATTTAACAAAGCATGTAAGCAATTATCATAAAACAGCATTCACATCATCATCCACAGCAATATTCACATTCGTGACTTTCGCCACATTCGTCACATTACATGACATTCACGATTGCTTTCATAGTGATATACGACAGCTTGCACAACTATATATGATAGCTTTCACATCTATATATGATGGCTTTCTCAGCCATATTCGATAGCTTGCGCAATTGTATATGATAGCTTTCACAACTGTATACACAATCATCACGTTCATGATAGCTTTTGCGATATTCACATTCATCACATTCATGAAAGCTTTTGCTGTATTTATATTAGTCACAATTCAATGATAAGCATTATATATGATATAAGAGAAAAAGCCACTACCTTGTTCTTTCCATTCATGCTCGAACACAGGGTTTTCACACTCAGGGCAGATGTCAAATTATATAAATCATAATTAAGGACGATGAGTTATTCCCTATTCCAATTCTTAAATAACCACAAAACACTTGTGGTTGGTTATCATTTAGGTCCCTTAGGTGGCTATGATAAGCTCAAACAAAAGCCCAAAAAGGTTGGGGAAAGCTAGATCAGAAACCACCTTTCAAAAGTTCAAAATGTTGAAAGTGGGAATTGGTTGTGGTCAAAAAATCCCTTGCCGCAGCCAAAAATAGGTCAGAAACTTTCGGCCAAGAAAATTCCTGTCTCTTGACTGAATTTCCAAAAATTATAACTAAATCTACAACAATTGAAATGGAGTAATTCAAAGTCCTACTTGAATTTTTTTAAGTCCTCTATATAGGAAAAATATGAACCACTACCATTTATAACCACAAAAATACAGAATCCAACAGATTTCCATACTGTTCCAGAATAACTTTCAGTTTCAACTTCAAAATTTGGAAATACATAACTTCCAGCACACAAATCAGAATGACACCAATTTTAAAGCTTGTCATGTCTACTATAAGACTGAAAAGTTTCAAAATTTTTGAACACCATTTATTCATTCAAAACACCATACAAACAAGCTGCCTTACACAGAATTTTTACTTGACAGAATTTCTAGTTTTTCAACAAATGTTTCCAAAGGTCAGAATTCACCATCGAGGCTACTCCCCACACAATTTTTTTTGCTTAGAATCAAATGAAAACATCAAACAGCTAAACTCACATTCCTTCCACAAGCTCTGTTTTGGATAGAAGTTTAAGCACAAATCCAGAAATTTCCAAACTTTCAAATCAAGTCCCAAATCGACTCCATTATACAACCCACAACACAAGACACCATTATCATCAATAAAACACCATGAACTCTCTAAAACCCCATATACACAAAAATTAGGGCAAAAAATTCAGAAATCAAAGCTCTCAGCCAATGACCACAATATATTTATCAAAAGATTGCTCTTTCTTACCTCTATTACTTTCTCTAGCTTGTTCTTTAATTCATCAACCTCTAGCTTTTCTTAAGTACACAAAACACCACTACTTGAAAATCTAAAACCATAGGAATGAAGCTCTCATCTAGATGATCAAGATTAAAGAAGAGGTTTTTAGCAATAGGAGTCATCTTCAAGTCTCACCTTCACCTTGATTCTTCTTTCTCTTTCTTCCTCCAACTTCAGCTGACCAAAGAGGGAGATTAAAGAGAGAGATGATGATGAGTGATCATATTTTTCAACTCCCTCCATGCCCTAGCCGACTTAGAAAGAGAAAGGAAGGAAGATTTTAAAAATTTGACCATTTGACTTCATTTTAAAGTGCCTAGTGTCATGATCTCAAGCCTTCTCATAAAGCAAGCAATCATATATTTACTCTAACTAATTCCATTAGCCATTTAGTCACACCAATTACTCTTTTAGTTGATGGTGAATTTCCTCTTCGGTAGTTGACAATTGGTCGACAAATTTCTTTCTTCTCGTTTTGCCCCTGACTATGGCAATTCTAGTTAGATTGCCACTTGGTGCATTATATACTTCCACTTCCTCATGCCATGCACCCTTCCCTTCCCTTCTAATTCAATTTAAGCTTTGTCATACTAATCAAGCTTAAATACTAGATTTGGGCACTTTCTACAACCATTTCGGGTCATCATTCACGTTTTATTCCCCGAAGGGTTCATCTAACATTCATTTCATTCTCTTTTGAAGTCATTGAGCCCTTACACATATTTTTGGGCCTTGCATCTTCTCCGACCTTCGCCATCCTCTTTGCCAGGGTTAGCGTGGCCCGATCTATCACCTCTTATTCTCTATCGTGGCTCTGCTTCTTTTGCAGGCGTAAATCAGTGCTTAAATTAAACAATGAAGGTTCTTCAATGGCATTTGATCCCACTTGAGTCAATAAACTCTCATGGCATCCTGGGTATTTGCCCTTTCCCACTATTGTTGCCTTCATTATTAGATTGTAGGTTGCTCTGATTATACTTACTTTCTAGATTGTGTCATTCAAAGCCTTTCTATATAAGGGATTCTTGTTTGAGGAAGAATGTGACCATTTGATCCTTCTTGTTAGAGTCTTACTAAATTTTAAGTCCGGTGTGGTCTTTCTTCTATTAATATCATCTCAAATGTTAGGACTTTGGACAAATATGGTTGTTTTGATTAAAATCAATGCTTAAACTTTTGGTATTAGGCTAAAGATAAGCTAGAAAAGTTTATGGTGGCAGACAATAAGTCAGGTAGAATTGTAGAGAGTTCAGTCAGGACAAGCTCTGGAATGTCCTTGAATATGCCTAGGTATGGTTAATTATGGGACCTCTTTTTTTAATGTCGAAGTTGGTTAAAGATGTACTTTGTTTTGTTCGTGGTGCAGGAGGTGGAGATTTGTTCTTCCTGTAATTATGTTGTAGTAACAACAAGATATTTCATTTTCTAACTAAGAAAACTTTCATGTTGTTGTTGTAATTATAATATATGGCAGGAGAAAATAGTATGGTTTAGGAAAAAGAAAGATGGGTTCTCAGAAATTTAGAGAAGATTTGCTTTTTGGATGAACAAATTAGTGACAAATAAAACATTTCAAGCATAATCCCAGCAAACTGCTATTAAAATATTGTTGTTTTGTGGCAATAGGTGAATTGTTTATCTCCTGTATTTTGTTGGTTCTTTGTTTTTTTCATTAATATAAGTCTTGTTGCGGCTTGGGAAAAAAGTCGGCACAATGTTGGCAAATGATTTTGTTGCAAAGTAACTGTGCTTCCCTGAACTTTGGGTTTTATTTTGTAGTACTTACGTGATGAACGCATATTACATTTATTGAATTTTGATGTCTTACCTGAAAGGATGACATAGTTTCCCCCATTGAAGAAAGACTTGCAACATGGACCTTCCTTCCAAAAGGTAATCATCCAATACAGCATTTCAACAATAATATTTTTATGGTTTACTTTCTCTTTATTTTAGTTTTATGTGGTTCCTATTTTGAAATCACTTCTGTCATCAGAGAATGGTGAGCATATTCAAATATTGCACTATGAGGATAGTCAGAAAGATGTGCTGCATTTTGATATTTTCCATGAAGAGGCAAATCAATGAATGGGTAGCCATCAAGTGGCCACTGTGCTGATGTATTTGTCTAATGTTGAGAAGGGTGGGGAGACAATTTTTCCCAATTTTGAGGTACAGAGGTCTTGTGAATTTGTTTCCCTGATGGTCCCTTTTAATAAATATTCCCATTCCCCACAAATTAAGTAAGAAAAAGTAAATTGTTATCTATTTGTAGGCGAAGTCTTTCCAAACAAAGAATGAGAATTGGTTTGAATGTGCTCATAGAGGCTATACAGATATAATTTTTTTAGTAGTTTTAACAAACTATGAATGCATTTAGACTTGTTATACAATGATTATGTTTAAATTTTGGACATTTCTAACAAGAACAACTTAAAAGTCCTTGTGGGAGTTGAGGGGAGTGGTTGAGTGTGTTATTTATTTAGCTTTGAGAGCTATAATTTCAGGTGTGTTTAATGTTTCATGATTAATCTTTTGCTAAATGATTTTGCAAGACCATCTATGGCAGTAAGGTAACAACATTTTCCTTACTCATATCAAACTGGCTATACTGCCTTATATTTTGGCATTTGTACAAATGATTTTCATTTTTGTTCTTGTAATTGAATTGTTAGTTATTTCATTCAATTGATTGATTTATATTAACCTATTCTTCAAATTGTGCGCAGACTTTTGGTAATGAGGATGCCTACACAGTCAAAGACATTAATTTGATCCAAAACCTATTGGCAGGACATCTTCTACAACAGATAGATGATGTGTAGAGATAAAAGGTTTCTTTTACATAATGTAGTGGTTTAGAGAACTTTTGGACACTTGATTATATTTGTTTAAGTTGATCTCTGTCTAGTTTTGGAGCACTTGATTATATTTATGAGCTACTGGATGTATATATACTTGCTTAGTAGTGTTTTGTTTTGGGTATGTACATACATATTTTATGCGAATTGGTTGTTTTTTAAAGGTTGGGGTAGACAATATGAATGACATGTTTAAAAGCAAAATTGTCTTTTAATATTTGTTTTCTATAAAACAGTTATTGTAAGAGGCTTACAATGACTACTTTGAAAACAATATGAAAAACAGTCATTGTATAACACTTACAACTACTGTTTTGAAAAATAGTCGTTGTAAGTTTGAAACATACAACGTCTGATTTTTTTAAAAATAGACGTCATAAGTAACTTACAATGTCTGTTTTACCAAAAATTGATATTGTATGTAGTAGAATTACAATGACTCTTTTGAAATAGATGTTTATTTTAAAACTTTCAACAACACTCACATACCATCCCTTGAAAAATGAATGTTTAAGGGTCCAAAAAATGAACGTTAAAAGTGTCTTCTATAAGATAGGAACCTTCAAGGTGGATATATAAAGGATAATGCAAAATGGATAAGAGCAATTATAACTATACCTAGCTAGGGCTCACGGACGAAAATGCAAGTTAGGGCAACGAAAGGAATTCGCGTGACAGTCATTGAGATAAGGGTCATCAAGTGTATTCACCAGAGTTGTTGTCGCTGAGAAGTCAAATGAAGGCTTTTTATGGTGAGGTTTGACTAAAAACAACTCTCGAAAGCCGGAAAAGACAACAGGAGTCATAGGGTTATGATGTTGGTGGGTTTCATCGTTCAAACAGACTAACTATCAAGTATGTTTTAGATGTTTAAATAGAAGAAGAATGATAGGGATTTTTGGGCTATCGTGTCTAAGACTGTACATCCCATTTTGTTCATAAGAACTTTTATTGGTTTACATTTATCATGGTTCTTTGTTAATAACCATGAGTTATGTTATATTTTTAAAAATATTTTAGGCTTATAGTGCCCAAATAATTACATTTTTATATTTTATAAAAATAAAATCAAAAAATATCAAGCATGTATAGAGTATTATCATTAGCGTAGGAAAGGGGAAAGGTTTTAAACCATCATGGCGTTTGTCATCTCATGATGATTTTTGTGTAACAACTGTCATGCTTGTGAAACAAAATATGGCAGTTACTAATTGCAATCAATATTTATTTGCAAGGTATTATAATAAGTGATATGTTTTATTTAATAATTGTTAAGTATTTCACCTTTTTAAGAAAAATTTGATGGTTGACCATGCAACCACCATTTTATAAACAAAATAAATTAACCAAAAGAAAAAATATCTAAACAAGCTAAAAATAAAAAGTTATGTAGATATTTTAACAATATGATGCATTATCATATTCTTTCTTCTCTAGTAACTTGTCCACCTTCTCATTCAAAAAGCAAACGGGAGTGGGAAGTTCCTTCAAGTACTGGTCTATGCGTCTTTGCCCTTGCAAGTAGCCCTGGATCATATGATGGAGCTCGTAAGTCACATGAACAAGTCCTTCAAGACTTGTTGGCAGAGGGAGTTCATCTTTTGGTTTGTCTCTAGATAATTAAGCAAAAGTTTTCTTTTATTTGTCCATAATTTTGGTGAAGAAGATCAAAAGCTTGTAATTGGCTATGAAAAGTTGAAATAGAAGTCGAGTTCAGTTTTTGGACGTTTATATAGAGAGAGTTTCATGGATTATTGAACCATCGCATCCTTTAGGATCATCTATCAGGCAACTAGTCACCAAAGAGTGATATTTTTATGTTTTATTTTTATAAAATATAAAAATTTAATTATCTGGGTACTCGCTGGCAAATTTTTTTTAAGAAAAAACATACCTCACGGTTATTAACTAATAACCATGATATATATATATATATATATATATATATATCTTAAAACAATAACTTAACTCATGGTTATTAATAAACAACCGTAATAAATATAAACAAATAAATAACAATTTTAAATGTAAAGTCTTCAGCACAACAACCTAAAAAACCCTACCCTTCCTTTTATATTTAAGTGCCTAAAATAGAACACATTGACATTTAGTCTGTTTGAATGAAACCCTCCAACATACAACCTTAGTACTCCTATTGTCTTTTCCAGCCGCAGAGAGTCAATTTCCATCGAGCGCCACCATAAAATGCTTTCATCTTATTTCTTAGTGACAACCGCGCTAGTCAATACCATCACACTTGTCTCAGTGACTACTAAGCAAGTTGCTTTCGCTAGCCCTAACTCTCACTTTTTATCATTTGTGAGCCTTAGCTAGGTCGTATTCCTTTGGTGCTCTATTCTCCTTATTCTATTGAGGTGTCTTTGTGAAGTCACAACATGATAAAGTATTCAAGGAGACATTAACTTGCTTTTATGAAGTATATGTTTTTGGAAAACCCATTATTGCTCTGATCGAGGGTCCATTTCCTGTTACAAGAAGTTGTCAGCCCTTTGCTTTGACTAAAGGTTCATACTTTATTGATCTTTTTAGAAGTAACTTCTGGACATATGATCCCAAATGAAAATACATCTCCTTTTTTGGAAGTATCAATATATCTCTGGAAGTTACTTCAAAAAGTTCAATAGGTGTGATGAATCAACTAGTTCATGTATACCAATAAGAGTCATACATAAACAAGCCCTGTGAACAAACTAGTTCAAATGTACAAAGAGTCACATACAAACAAGCTCTGTGAATAAACTAGTTCAGGTGACATATTAAATTTATTGGTGTGAAGTTATGTTTTTTTTGGAAATACCATATTGCTCTGACTGAATGTTCCTCACCTATTTTTCTATTGAGCAGGTGGCACCAAATTAAACGCTATCAAATTTAATATTGTGATCAATCCTAAACTCTTCACTATGCGAGTTTCTAAGCTGTTTGGTCTCGTCTCTATATATAACAGAGTAGTACTTCCCACATCAAGTAGTGATGCAATTTGGATGGATCAAGATTTTTTTAGCTTTGTGGCCAGAATCAAATAGCGCTCCTGATCTATATATAATAATGTAAGTGTTCACATATACCTTGTGTCTCTTGAGCAATTAAGCATGGAAAGCAAAGGAAGATGGGATAAAGAACAAATACCCCTATTAGAAAGGGTGTAGGGGTTATGCAAACCCTTGAACTCAAGTATTTGCATATCCCCTCTACACTTTTATGTTTTTTCCTTAGAGTCCTTTGCTTTTCAGAGTTAATTCTTCTAAAAAGACACAATTCTATATAGGTCAACAATTACATTATCACTTATATCTGCCAACAGTTACATTGATTCTCCCCAGAAAATCTGAAATGTCTAGACCCAACGCAAATTGTATAGCAACTCGATGTGGAAGGTACTATTGTTCTATTATATACATAGAGAAGGTCAACTAGCTCAGAAACTCTCACTTAAAGAGTCTTATATCCATATATCATGGTTATTATATAACAACCGTCATGTATTATAAATATTCACGTTCTTTTTTATAAACTGTTATTTATATATTTATTTCATAATATTTGTCTACGTGAGACCATTATTAAGTTCATTAAAAGTCATGGTTTTTATATACAACTGTTATGTATATGTTAATTACTGAATAAATAACGGTTGTAAAATGAGATTGTTATGTATCATGCAAGCATTACCATATATTATGACAATTATTTACATGTGCATGTTAATTATTATCACAGCAATGGATAGATTATGGCCTCACAAAACATCAATATATAATAGGTGTTATATTATAACCGTTATAATAGTTTCAAAATAAATAACGGCTTGGAACAGTAATGTATCTGCACTGAGTTTTTATAGCATCCGCATATATGTCAATTTCAAATCATGACGTATGACGGTTAATAATCGTTATATATCATGATTTCTATAGTAACATTTATTTAACAGTGGGGACTAACAGATCTAATGATAGAAAGTTAAAGGACCCGATAAAGAGAAAAAAAGTGCATGGACCTAATTCAAAATCAAGGAAAATTATAAGGAGATTCAGATTAATTTTTCCTAAATTGTAACTATATCCATTTAATACATTACATCTAAAAGGGGTAATATTGGAAATTGATAATATCTATACTCTTAAATTTGGAAATATATATATATATATAGAAGCAAAAGGAAAAAAAATCAAATTTGGATAAGTAAATAAGGATGAATGAAGTACACGATTAAAAACATTCAATCAATAGTGGTGCAAACCCACCTAAACACGTTGCCCGGGGGGTTTAGGCCCGCCTAAACACAATCCATAATAATTCATAAAATGGGCTCTCACATGAGAGAATACAACATACAAGCCTGTTTGGGTTAGAGGTAGCAGAAATAGTTTTTTATTTTAATATGACTTTTATAATTTAAGATAGGATAGAAGTTATATTATAAATATGATTTGTATTTGGATTGGTGATGAGAGAAATGATATTTTTTTTAAAAGGTCAGACTTTTGAGCTTCTTCTCAAAAGCTGCTTTTAAAAAAAAATGCCATTTATCAAAACGCCAACCCAAACACCCTAATATTTTACAAACCCGAAACCACTTATTTTTTTTAAAAAAAGCCAGTTTGGGAACAGGCACTACAACGAACTTATGAGATGGGCATCTGTGTCTGTGCCAAATGGAATGGCGAGTCACTACTACAGAATTGAGATATAACCACCCCCAAAGACGTCCCAAATTGAGAATTGGGTGGTTAAAAAGGGAGGCGGTGGCATTTTCGTAATTATTTATGTGTAGGGGAACCTTTAGGCGTCCCAAATTTGAATTTGGGACGTCTAAAGTGCTTCCTGGCGCGAAATATAAATTTCATAAATTTTTTTTAGCGCCAGGAGCTGGGTTTAGGCGTCCCAAATGACATTTGGGACGCCTAAAGTGGGACTTTAGGCGTCCCAATTGAATTTGGGACGCCTAAAGTGGGACTTTAGGCGTCCCAAATGCCATTTGGGACGCCTAAAGTCCCACTTTAGGCGTCCCAAATGGCATTTGGGACGCCTAAAGGCGTCCTTTGCGCATGTCAGACAAGTGTCTGACATGCGTCTTCTTCTATCACACCTCCTCTATTTTTTTTCTTCAAGTTTACTCTTCTTCCTCCTCTCCTCCCCACGCACCCACCGTCGGCCCTTCTCTATTTTTTTTCTTCAACTCCTCCCTCCTCCCTTGTTCAAGCACTTCTTCTCCCCACGCACCCACCGTCTCCTCCCTTCTTCTTCCTCTCTGTTTCTTCAACGCACGCAACCGTCACTGCTGCAACTTCACCTCCTCCACAGTGGGTAGATTTTTGCTCTCTCCTCCACCTCCGTCCTTCCATTGTTGTGCACACCACCGTGGATCTCCAACGTCTCCAAGTGTGGCTCTCTCCAACGTCTTCTCTACTAGCTAGTAGGCGCCCTCCCTGATCAGGTAAGGTTGGTTTATTTTCTTGATTTTTTTTTGTTTATATATTGATATTAGGCTGGTTGGTTTATTTTCTGCAATATTTTATTCATTTCCTTAAGAATTACTGCAATCAAAAGTCCTAATATAGTTTTTAATAAGCTTATACTTCTGCTTTATCATTTTTTAGATACTCTAGTCAATGTTTTTGTCCTATTCCTTTTGTTTTTTATTAAGCTCACTTGTGCCTTATTCCACCGTATAGCTAACTTTTTTTTTGCCTAACTCAATATCATTTTGTCTTTTTCCGAAAAGGGTCCTAATATTTTACTTGATTAAATAAAGAGTTAAACAGCACATCCAATGCTTTGAAGTAAATTTCTTAGTTACATTTAATATTCTAAACTAATATTTGTGTGTGCATATGACACTTTAATTTATTTTTCTAGGAATCCAATGTCTAAAAATAATTTTTAGTGCAATTTTACCTTTAAAATAATATTTTTCTCAATAGTAACCAACACCCTAAACTTAGAATATTGTTTGCTATTAGAAAAATACTTTAAGATGCTATATGTAAAAAAAACTCACTTTATTAAGATATTGAATACTAATGAAAAATACTTTAAGGTGCTCAATGCTGCAAAAATTAGTATACCACCCCATTTCATTAGTCTTGTTCCTGCACCATTAATTAATATATATAATAAAATAAAATATGATTTATTTAAATTAAAGAAATTCTTGTATTAATTCCAAACAAATTATGAAGAATAATTCAATCCAAAACTTAAAAAGAAAACCATAACCCCATCATATGTCGTTGATAATTGTACTAAACGTGTGAATGTAATGGTAATGCCTTAGGTGGTAAAAAAATGGATCATAGTTGGATGAATGCTTTGAGAACTAGTGAAGAATATGAGAAAGGGGTGGACGAAGTTATTGAATTCGCTAAAAAGAATGCTCCTGCAAGAAATGGGAAGTATTTTTGTCCTTGTGTCAATTGTTTGAATGAGAGTAGACGGGATGTTGATGTCATAAAGGATCACCTACTTTGTGATGGAATAAATCTGCGATACACAAGGTGGATATGGCATGGTGAGGAAGTAACTGATTGTCCGTCACACAAGAAGGAAGCTGTGGATGTCATAGATGAAGATAGAATGGAGAGAATGATTAACGATGTTGAGGCAGAATCCTTTGCGCAGTCGCAGGAGTATGACAGCCTACGGAGTGATGCAGAGACACCATTGTATAGTGGTAGTAAGTACACGCGGCTGACAGGAACATTACATTTGGTTAACTTAAAGGCAACTTGTGGGTGGACCGATAGTAGTTTCACATTGCTACTTGAACTATTGTGTGATATGTTTCCGGAGGATAATGTACTTCCAAATCGTATGTATGAGGCCAAGAAAATCCTGTCTACAATGGGTATGGAGTATAAGAAGATACATGCTTGCCCTAATGACTACGTACTGTACAGAAATGAGTACGGAGGTCTTAGTGAGTGTCCTAAGTGTAAAACCGCACGATACAAAGTGAAAAAAGAAGGTGGTTGTGGTGATGTGACAAGTAAAAGGCAACCTTTAAAGGTTATGTGGTATCTTCCAATAATACCACGTTTTAAACGTTTGTTTGCGAGTGCAACAAAAGCGAAGAAGTTGAGATGGCACTCTGATGAGAGAATATCTGATGGGAAATATCTTCGGCACCCAGCTGACTCTCCACAATGGCAAAAAATAGATGAAATGTTCCCTCAATTTGGCAGCGAGCCGAGAAACCTACGGCTTGGGCTTTGTACAGACGGCATCAATTCGTATAGAACTCTTACTAGCACACATAGTGCGTGGCCGGTTCTCCTTGTAATATACAACTTGTCTCCCTGGCTATGTATGAAACGTAAGTATATGATGCTATCTGTGATGATTTCTGGACCAAAACAGCCAGGGAACGATATTGATGTCTATTTGGCGCCTTTGATTGAGGACTTGAAGAAGTTGTGGGAGGAAGGCGTAGATGTGTTTGATGCTTATAAGAAGGAGTCTTTCAAGCTACGTGCAATGATTTTCACAACGATAAACGACTTCCCTGCGTACGGAAACTTGTCAGGGTACAGCGTGAAAGGTCACAAAGCATGCCCAATATATGAAGCAGACACACACTTCCAACAACTAAAGCATGGAAGAAAAACTGTCTACCTTGGCCACAGGAGGTTTCTTCATCGGTTCCACCCGTATCGTAGGCTAAGAAAGCGGTTTAACGGCAAACCGGAGCATGGAATGGCTCCAAAGTCACTAACCAGAGAGGAAGTCTACAGTCGAGTGGAACGTATCCATGTCACTTTTGGTAAGAATCAGAGGGTTGCGGGTGAGAAGAACATATGGAAGAAGAGATCCATTTTCTTTGATCTTCCATATTGGCGTTCGCTTGACGTGAGACACAGTATTGATGTGATGCATGTGGAGAAGAATGTTTGTGATAGCCTTATCAGTACGCTTTTGCACATACCAGGGAAGACTAAGGATGGGATTAATGCGAGATTAGACCTTGTCGATATGGGAATAAGAGAACGGTTACATCCACAACTAAGAGATGATGGTAGGAGGGCATATATGGAGCCAGCAGCGCATACACTATCAAAAGCAGAGAAAAGAAGTTTGTGTGGGTGTTTGCATGAAATGAAGGTGCCGCAAGGGTATTCCTCGAATGTGAGAAGATGTGTCTCAATGGACGATTTGAAGTTAGTGGGAATGAAGTCCCATGATTATCATGTGTTGATGCAACAACTATTACCAGTAGCTATTAGAGGCATAATGAAAGATGAAGTACAAAACACAGTGACAAGATTGTGCGTTTTCTTCAATGCTATCTGTAACAAAGTCATTGACACTGAAAAGTTGGATGAACTAGAAAATGAGGGTTACATTATTTTGTCACAACTAGAGATGCACTTTCCGCCTTCATTTTTTGATATAATGGTGCATTTGGTAGTTCATTTGGTGAGGGAGGTAAGGCTATGCGGTCCGGTTTACCTGAGGTGGATGTACCCTTTCGAGCGATACATGAAGATCTTAAAAGGGTATTCTAAAAATCCTTATCGACCAGAAGCCTCAATAGTTGAAAGATATGTAGTTGAGGAGGCTATGGAGTTTTGCAAAGATTATATGTCAGGGAAGAAGGAACAATCTCGGCATGAAGAAGGGAGAAGCAAGGGAACACGAGGACTGAAAGTGAAGAATGTTCCTCGTGAAGAGGTGTTGCAAGCCCACTTGTATATCCTGAATAATATGGAAGAAGTTCAACCTTACATAAATGAACACAGAAACACTTTGAAGAACAAGAATCCAAGGAAGAATGACATGCAGATTGCTATTGAGCAAAACAAGACATTCATGCAGTGGTTCGAGGAAAAGGTTTCGCACGAGATCGGTGTGTCTGAGACAATCGAGTGGCTAGCTTGGGGGCCTTCGTTTCAGGTCATTACTTGGACCGGTTATGATATAAATGGCTATTCTTTCTATACCAAAGAGCAAGATGACAAAAGTACCATGCAAAATAGTGGGGTCATGGTAGAAGCTGAATCTATGCACTTTTCCAGTTCGAGAGACAAAAACCCCATATTAGCGTCTATGGCCTATTATGGAGTTATAGAAGAAATATGGGAGATGACGTACAACAAGTTCAAAGTTGCTTTATTTAAATGTAAGTGGGTTAGCAACAATGCCGTGGTAATAGATAACCAATTTGGATTTGTCTCAGTCGATCTTCGAAGAGTTGGCTATAGAGAAGAGCCCTTCATTTTAGCAAGCCAGGCGAAACAAGTGTTTTATGTCACCGATCCTGCCAGCAAAAATATGTCCATTGTCCTTAAAAGTAAAAAACAGAAGTATGGTGATCCGACCTTCAACCTTGATGACACACCACCTTTCACAACAACTACACCTCGAACAAATGAAGTAGAATTGGTAGATGATGATGAATATGCTGTAAGAAATGACCATGGTGAAGGACTATGGGAAACAATCTAGAGTAAGACCTTAATTTATAAACGAGAACTGTGTTTTTTCTGTTTTACTTCCCGCTTACTATATACATGTGACTTCAATGGCAATTTACTTACGTTTCTGATGATGCTTTTTGTGTTAACAGGAATATGGACAACGTTAGTGATGACGAGAGGCGTGGAGATGACGAAAGCTCTAGCAATGACGAAATTCCTAGAGTTGAACCCCCTGCAAGAAGAAGGGTTAGAGGCTGTACAAAGATGGGAGCATTGGTTGCACGTCATGAACATTAACAGGAGAGGCTGCATATAGACTTCGATGACAATCTGAATCCAGTTGGTCCTGAGGAAGACCACTTCATTAGCTACATAGGGCTTTTGGCTCGAAGCAAAGTGCGCATTACCTACGATAATTGGAGATTGGTTCCCCCAAAAACGAAAGACATGATTTGGCAGCAACTTTTGGTATGTAAGTTTTGATGCATTGTAGCTTTCTTCTTATTGTTTCAAATATAATAATCTTATGTTTTACCTTGCAGCAAACATACGATGTCCCCGACACCACAGAGATGCATAGGCACTGGATGGATGAGGTTCGTGTACGATGGAAAGGTTTCAAGAACAAGCTAACAAAGCATTATATTCGAGGGGCCCTTAGGGGTAACGATCCATGTGCACAGTATACATATTTATCTCCAGAGGACTGGAGGTTGTTTGCGGCATCACGAGCAGATCCTGAGTTTTTGGTAAGATTTCTGTCATGATATAGAACTACTTATATCGTTGATTTCATATACTTTATATCGTTGATTCATTTTTTGTCGTTTTTCATTCATAGAAATTAAGTGCAGCAAATGCCCAGAGGCAAGCAGAAAATAAATATCAACATTTCATGTCTCGCGGTGGATATCGGAAGCTTGAGCGGCAAATGATGGCAGAAGAGTTACAGAAAATGAAGGAAGCAGCGGAATCTGATCCTAGCGTTGTTATCCAGCCACCGGCACCTCCTCCACGTCACAAAAAATGGAAAGCAGGGAGGATTAAGGCTGGGAAGTACATAAATCCGACTGTTGCTGAGGTTGCTGCGAGGATTGTAAGTAGTTATACCATAAGTACCTAATTTTTTACATGTCGCGAGTGGTTTCGATACATTTACGATAAACTGCATGCTACAGGATGACCTGGACGAGCAGAGTAGCCAAGGTTCATTCAATCCAAGTAGACGGATGGACATCTTGTCAACGGCTATTGGGAAGGCAGATGACCTTGGTCGTGTTCGAGGAGAGACACGGGGAGTTAGTGCCGCGAGGTATTTTGGACGACAGCCACGTTATTCATCACAAGCTGGACCTAGTAAGGACGTTGTGGCCAAGATTCGAGAGGAGCTCGAACGAGAGATCGAGGCCAACCTTCGTGACAAGCTCCGACAAGAGCTGTTGCCAGAGCTTCAACTTGAAATGGCAAAGATGTTTGAAGCACAAAGGGCAAGGGACGAGGCTCGAACTCAGGAATCCCCGGCCTTCAATAGCACCAGAGAAAGTTACAACCCTCTGGAGCAACCACTTGGCCACCCTTCTCCCACTCCAGTGTCAGGACCACTTGGCGACCCTTCTCCCAATCCAGTGTCGGGAGACCCTTGCACCCTCTATTTGGATGATCCACTGTTGCGTGTTGTTGCTGATGCTCTCGTTCACACATGTGCTACCACCCACCATAATCAGCAAATTCTGGAGGATTATCGTAGGGTGAATGTGACGAGTGTTAGAAAGGGGGAAGAAGGTACAGCCATCCCTGTTCCTGATCCAGAGGTTGGCACGTTAGGTCAAGCGATAGGATCTTTCATCCTTTGGCCTCACAATCTTATTGGTTCAGACGCAACACCTCCAATGGTAGGAATTACCTTACTGTTACTGAAAATCTGTTGGTATCCTAATAACAATTTGTTTTTTGATGTTCTAAAAGGATGACGAAGCTACGAGCAAATGGCCCTTCTTAGCACGGCTGCAACAGATCTACAAGCGTATTAAACAGATTGACTTGAAGATGCCTCCAGGGATTGTGGGCCAAGTGGAGTATCCCTACACGATTGACAATAAAGATCTCAAGCAGTTTATCAGGTTGGAGGAGATAGATGCAGGCTGGGTCAAATTTGCAGTCTGGTAAGTTTTTTTTTCAATTTTCCCATAGAATTCATTTAGTGGTTTTTTGTTTTCATACATTCAAGAATTGATTCCTTATTTTAATTCTATTATAGCACCTTCCACGATCTCTGCACAAACATGGAAAGAAGTAATTGGTATGGATTCTTATGTCCTGCGAATACGACAGGGGATACTTGTACTGTGGCGCATAGGACTCACTATGTCGGCTACCAAATGGCACAAAACAAACTTCGTTGTTATCTAGCACCAATTGTCCAACGGTTCGTATTTACATTTTGTCAATTTCAGAAGTTTACTAAATAATTGTCTTCTCACTCATCTAACTTCATTTTAATGTGTACATGTTGTTAAAGAAACCACTGGACTTTGTGTGTTATATGTCCCCGCCGCAACATAGTCTATTGGTTTGATCCGTTGAGTAACAAGCCAGACAGAGAGACAAAATCCGTCTTCGACACGTAAGTTATCCTGTTTGTATTTCATTGACAACCAAAATAAATGAATGGTTCTAATTTCTGTTCATTTTGCTTTTCATGATAGTGCTTGTCAAACATATAGAATCCTAGGTGGGTCACGCGAGGGTGCAGTTGTTAAAAAGCCAAAGTGGTTTTATCCCATAGTAAGTACATTTGATCCTGCATAATTGTTTCATTGACGGTCCTTTTAGACATACCTTTATTGATTTTAACAACCAATTGCATCCCTTTGATTAAAAGTGCCCTCGGCAACCTGGCAACACTGAATGCGGATATTATGTTATACTTTATATGTATAACATAATTCAAAGTGGAATTACTAGCGACTTTGAAAAGGTAATCGCTTCTTCATTCTCAAATGATAATATTTTTGGTGTTCTAATCGAAATGCTAATTAATTCATTTGCTTGAGATTCATTTCATCAAAGCTTATTACTTTCTAATTTTCAGATTTTTGATAATGACGATGCCTACCTGCGTGAAGACCTTGATTTGATCAGAGATCTTTTGGCTGGACATCTTCTTCAACATATAGAGCAGTAAACTTGTTATTTTATATCAGTTTGTACTTGTGTGATGACAGCGTTTTGACACTTTCTGGTTGTTTTTTGTTGATATATATAGTAGTAGGTTGCATGAAAGGTTATTGTATGTATATATAGTAAAGATTGTAGTGCTGGATGTCCTTACTAGTTTGTAACGGACAGTGTGGTTTATGAATCCATCTTTTATTCTGTTTCTGCAGTTTCAATTCGTTGGGTAATACAGAATGTAAATTATGGTATAAAAAAAACCTAACTTTTAGACGTCCCAAATTAAGAATTGGGAGGCCTAAAGTCCCCCAGGTGGGACTTTTGGCCTCCCAAATTAAAATTTGGGAGGCCTAAAGTCCCCCAGGATGGGACTTTAGGCGTCCCAAATTGTAATTTGGGACGCCTAAAGTCCCACCCTGTGGGGACTTTAGGCCTCTCAAATTTTAATTTGGGACGTCTAAAGTCCCATCCTGGGGGGACTTTAGGCGTCCCAAATTTTAATTTGGGACGCCTAAAGTCTGACTTTAGACGTCCCTATCATTTGGGACGTCTTTTGTCTCAACTTACTACGCCCCCAGCATATACATCCCCCCGTTTTGGGACGTTAAAAGTGCCAAATTTGGGAGGTTAAAGCCCCTTTTTGTAGTAGTGAGTACAAATATCTCATCATCATTATGCATCGTTTGGTTCTCGTTAGATGGTTCAAATTTAATTTTTTACTTTCATCTATTTAAAAAATAAATTATTTTAATATATAAAAAATCTTAAATCAAGGTAATTAATATCTTAAATGTTATTTTTTAAACAAATGATATTTTTACTTAAAATTTTCTCGTTGGAAAGTTTAAATCTATACTATTAAAATTATATTTAAATAGTATAAATCTGTCTCAAATTGATTCCCTCACAGAAGTGAGAATCATGGATCGATCAAGGATTACAGAAATTTATTCAGGCTTCACTACTGAATTGTTTTAAAGCAACGTTCATGAATCGGACCGGGTACTGAATCGGTTAAGATATTGGGTTAAGAGTCAGTGAGTCAGATCGGGGCTAAACCGGAGCTCAATCGATGAGAAATTGAAGATTTTAGGCTTATTAATATGAAATTCTATAAAAAATTAAAAAAAATTAAAAATAGGAACCCGGACTGGACCGGTCTACCGACCAGTTCATCGGTTTCCTTGTTGGACCGGCGTGTCTGGTCCAGGTTTGTGAACTCTGTTTTAAAGTGAACCCGAAAAAGTTAGAATTAAGGATGAAAATTGTAACACCCCAAATTTTATTTACAAAAAATATACTGTAATTATTTGAATAATTCAATAAAATGGTGAATATTCATGAATTTGGATCTTGTGAATTTTGAAATATTCATATTCATAAGGAAATGGGCAAATTAATTCAAAAATTGAATTAAATTACAAAGGGGATAGCAAAATCATAATTTTGCCAATTTAGTCCAAGATTAATTATTTTCCAATTAATTGGAGTTAATTTCAATTAATCAAGGAAAATACAAGAAAATGCATAAATGGGATTATTCTTGGTAGAATAAATCAAGAATTTAGGGAATTAGGGGAATTATACTTTGTTCAATTATATGAATTATGGAATATATGAAAAACATTTTTTCTCCTCTACCTTCCCTAAAATTCGTCCAATGCATAGAAAAAAATTAGGGAAAAAGTTAGTCAAACCCAATTGGACCTAAATGATACAAGGGATGGCATAAGGTTGAGTGAGTTGGTAGATTAATGTTGAGTGTAAGAATGGGAAGAGAAGCTTGAGTGGAGAAATGGAAAAGTATGATTGCATGAAGAGTGTGAACATAGGAAAAGAAGCATGGACTAGTGGAGAAAAGAAAGGGAGAGGGATGGATTTCTTGGAGCAAGAAAGAGAAGACATTGACTCAACTTAATGGAAATAAAGTGGAGAAATTATGAGGAAGAGAAGCGTGTGACAAGTATCACATTAGAAGCCCTTGATCAAATCAATGGATAGAAAGATGGAAAACCAAAATAATAAAACATACTCCTTCCTCTTTTCAAGTCACCATTCGGCCAAGACCAAGAGAAAAGAGAGAGAGAGTGAGCTTGGGAGTTTTGAAGACTAAGAGAGCAAGAGGAAGCAAAACATAAGGTAAGAGTTGTTTCCAAGTGATTTAAGCTTCCTATCTTGTGCAAGTTCATTCTCTAATCCCTTGTTCTTCATGGAAATCATGGCTTAGCAAGCTCATCTTCAAGGTTGAGGGGAGAGAGAGGACGTCCTAGAGAGAGAAACATCAAAGATCAAGAGGTAATATATAAAATCTCAACTTCTTAGTGTATTGAAGTTGTTGTTGGTGGTTATTGTTTGGTTTTGTGATTTTTGGGTTGAGTTGTAAAATTAGAAAAGTCATAACCCTAAGGGGTTATGCTACCCAAAATCCTTTAAATCATGGTTATGAAGTGTTTAAAAGAGTTAACTAAGGATTAGAAGTGGAAAAGTATAAGTTTTGGGAGCTAAAACACAAAACCTCATTTTCTTCCATTTTCCCCTAATATTTCGGCCAGAACTAGAACTGGTAGTAGGAGTTGGATTTTCATGAAATAAATGGTTCCATTGGACTCAGTGGGAAAAAATAGGTGGGGTTACAATTGAGCACTTTTTTGGTAGAGGCCAAAAAGCATAATTACGAAAACGCCATTGAAATCACATGGGCTGTCAAGGGTATTTTCGTAATTTGACAGTGAATTTGGTAATTTCGAGCCCTAAAATGGATTCTTTGAGTGAAAATAAGTCAGAATAGCCTTAGTCAAAATTTTGGGAAAACGTGCCATCGGGCCGGGTGAGGCGGGGTTTAGCCGGGTTCCCGGGGGCATTTTTTTAAATTTTCATTATAGACTAATATAACCACAATAAACACTATGGAAGAGTCTAAAATAATACTTGGATAGGTTATGACCTATTTCTGGTACATTTAATATTTTAAGACCGATTTGGAAGCCGGATATGACACGTTCTTCGAGGCACATTTAAAAAGGGGATATTAAAGCTTTGAGGTAGGGACATTATCCTTCATACACTATGCCATAATTTATATGATTGTGTGGATGCCATTGTTTTATAAATGCGTTTTATTAATCAACACGATTTGTCCAGAGAGGGGTCAGAAGTGTCAGAGGCACTTACTGGTGAAAATCCAACCGGTGCAGAATAGTGGGGCTGAGCTCTACTCATGTATACATGCAGATGATATGTTTATAATGTTCATTAATTGGTGCATATATGACATATATCATATTTACTTTTCGCATTTTCTATGAACGATAGCATGTTTCTACTGGGGTGCTCCGGAATCTCACCCTATTTTTAAATAAACACCTCAGCGGGTACCAGTGGGGCAAAGGGAAAAGACATAGATGCCGGAAAGTGAATAGCACGTGTTTCGAGGTAAGGACAAGAACGTGGTCATAATTAGTCTATTTTGTGATATTTTGGTGAAATTTGTAAATATTAAAACTTCCGCTGTATTTTCTGTTTTCGTCTACGAATGATATCAGAATTGTAAATGAATATTTTTATCAGTATAATTGTACTTTTCTGTATACCCATTGAATGCCGTGTTTATTACTCTTCGATTATCGAAATAGAAACGGTTGCTGACAAAAATGACTGGTCTAAGCAAATCTAGGGAGACTGAAATTTATTCCATTCAATTCCCCTGGGAATTGATATAATTAACCGATACAGACCCAACACATATACAGAAGCAGAAAGGAAAGCATAAGAAGTAAAACCTACAAACAAATTCCTTCACATCAGATTTAAATTTGAAATCACCAATCATATAAACAAAAACCTTCACATAATACGAAAACTCAACAATTTCGTTTGTACAAATCACACTTTTCCTTACTATCCTTTGGATTTGGTAAGGGAAGGCAACTGGTTGAACCGCCGCCTATATATCTGGTACCTGAAGGACAAGCCACAGAAGGCTTATCCTTGTATTGCCAGTCTGAAACTTGGTCAAATCATAAAGGATTCTGGCTACATGAGAATTTATCAGCATCCCATTGATATCGTCAATGTCATCGCCGATGAGACAGTTGGCTGAACCACCACATGCGGTGGAGATGAAGCTGTTGTTGACGTTCCCTGAAGTTACCCTGCTCAGATCTGCAAGCACCAGTAGGACCATCTATATGGGTAAGACAAGTGAGAGTACCTTCTTCATTTGGCTTCTCAAGAGCGTTATCTGAACAATGTCTTGTGTATTCATTTATTCAAAGGCCTTCGATGGGCTTTTATTATTGCACACCAGATTTTTTTTTTGTCCCCTGATGCGAAGTAAATAAAGGCAGATGAGTGGACGTATGATATGAGATGTAGGTTCCATGCATTTTGGCCATTCAGCTCTCCGTCTGCAAATATATATGAACAAATGAAAATAATCTCATTTCAATCATGTAGGGGTGACATAAAAAATACTCCTTCAGTTATTAATGTATGGGCTAATTAGGTAGTAGTTGATGTTGGTCTTAAATATAATATCTATTTCATATTTTTAATCATTGCCCCCCAATTAACCTTATTGGTATTCCCTAAATAATATCAAATAGGAAAAATATAGGAAATTAAAAGAAATAATTAGAATATTTTTAAAAAAACATATTATATTAACTAACTTAATTAATATCACTAATATATTTAAATTATTTAATTAAGTTTTACGTTAACAAATAAAATAAGTTTATCATTTACTTATAAATGCGTGGCTTTAGTCAATATCAATGTGGACCCGTTCAATCACATGCATCGCAGCACATCTTTTCTTGTATTGTCCCTTTCAAGCATGCAATGTGCAAATAGTGAAACACAATTATTTTGTCAAGTAGGCTTGGCACTTGGCAGTCTGGTCCTACATCTTTTGTACGTCGGTTGTTGGGTGCCATATCTTATACTCCATGCGAATGATCTTATGTCAAGTGGCATAAATCTATCTTTGGTGAGGGGTCACCCCAATTAAACTTAGGGTCTGTTTGGGAATTCATTTGAAGGTTAAAAAAATTTATTTGGGGGTTAAAAACCCTAAAAGTTCATTTGGTATGTTTGGGAGAGTATTAGTGATGGTCGGGCTTTTGCAGAAAATTAAGTTTTTATCATATGGAGATCAAAGCTGTTTTTACTCAGATGGAGATAAAAAAAAGTCACTTCTGCCACCGCCAATTCAAACACAAATCACATCTATAATCTAACTTTTTTTTTTTCTATATGACTTTTTCAAAAGCTTATCTACAAAAAAAACTCCTTCTCCACCGCTAATCCAAACATGCACTTAAAGCTTTAGCTTGCTTTATGTAATTAAAAATAGAACGATCCACTACTACACTTTTTAACGTCTGTTTTTGTAACCTTTAATTTCCGCGTCCGTTTATAATACCATGTTGAGGTTTTAACGTTGCTATTTTAGTATTTTTAATGTCTAAAAATAGGAGAGATGTCTATGTGAAGAGCATAATATATTTTAGAAAAGACGTTTCTAAAAAAAGAGATATCTAAAATGAGATTTTAGATTTTCCAAATTTAAAAAATGATGTCTAAAGTCCCACTTTAGATGTTCCAATTTCAAAATTGGGACGTCTAAAGTAAGACTTTAGACATCCCTATTCTCAAATTTGGGACGTCTAAAGTCCTCAACTGGAGGACTTTAGGCGTCCCTTTTTTAAAATTGAGACACCTAAAGTTTCACTTTAGACATCCCTTTTCTCCATTTGAGATGTTAAAATATTTTATTTTTTAAAAAATGATTATTTATATTCTTCATTACCCAACAAATTAAAACTGCAAAACAGAATTGAAGATGGATTCATAAACCACAAAATGTCCCTTACAAAATGGTAAGGATATCTAGCACTGTAATTTTTTTACTATGTATATATATGTGTGTGTGCGCGCACAATAACAATAACTCATACAATCTAATATTATATATGTATAACAATAACCAGAAAGTGTCAAAATGTTTGACACCACACAACTACAAACTAATTGTTGTTCATTTCATCAAAATAAATATATATATGCATTTCCCTCGATTTCCAAGCTTCAAACGTATAAAACAAACATTATTAGTATTGCATAACTACTAACAACTAGTTTATGATTTTGGCAAAAAGAAAAAAGAACAATCAAAGGAAAAACACTCCAATAACTAGAATCATATAAATAAATTGAAAGCATTATAATAATTTCACATTGCAAGTTTAACTTAATTCTTCATGAAAATGTATATTTAAAAAAAAAAAAGCAAACCTGATGAAAGTAGGGGAGAGGGCAGCCAACGGTGTCTATGTGCTTACAAGGTGGAGAGAAGACGTTGGAGTTGTGTATGCATGGTGAAGAGGAGAGATATGCCGGAGGCTAAAAGCAAAGAAGAAGGTGGGAGGTTTACGCCGGAGAGTGGAGGGGGTAAAAGAAGATGGAGGAGGTGGACTGAAAAAAAGGGAAAAGAAAAGGAAGAGAGGAAGAAGATTGAAGAAGACGAAGTGTAATGAAGAAAAAGGAATAATGAAAAAGCTTACCCATGGTGTAGAGAAGACAAAGTCACAGGAATAAAGAAAAAAGGGAAGAGAAGTCACAGGGGATGGGAAATATGGAAAAGGAGGGATGCGTTTCAGACATAGGAATAAAGAAAAGGAAGAGAAGTCACAGGGGATGGGAAATATGGAAAAGGAGGGATATGTTTCTGACATAGGAATAAAGAAAAGGAAGAGAAGTCTCACATGTCAGAATTTCTGACATGCCTTTAGAAGTCCCACAAAAATTTGGGACACCTAAAGTAAGATTTTAGGTGTCCCAAATCCCATTTGGGACTCCTAAAGTAGGGATTTGGGATGCCTAAAGTAAATCAAATTTTTTTAATTTACTTTTTGGGTTCCAATGGGAATTTTTAGGGGTCCCAAATAAAATTTGAGATGTCTAAATTCCACTTTAGAAGTCCCAATTCAAATTTAAAACGCCTAATATTACGATTTCACTACTTTATTTATAAAAATACCACCACTTCTATATTTTAACCTTCATTTTTAAAAAAGGGATGCTTATGGGAATAATAATACCTTCAAGTGACATAAGTTTTCTCACCTACGTCTATTTTTAAGGGACGTCAACAGTCACTTTTCACATCCATTTTATCAAAATCAGACTTGAAAAGCCTGTTTTTTTTTTAAAAAAATAACTATGCCTCTATAAATTTATTTCCTACAAATAAACACTAGAAATGTGTCGTTTTCTAATTAATAAATTCACACAAAATAAACTTATAATAGTAGAGATTCTCATCTCAGCAGAAAATTATCATCTCGTTATAAAATCCAAAACATAGCAGTTTGTTCACAGATTTTCCAAGAAACCTCAAACAGCAATATTCATTTATTCATTCAACATTTTTATGGTACAAGGCTTACTCCTATGTACAAAGGCATGTATAGGAGTACGAGAAAGAAGATATCAAGCACTTGTCCTCTCCAAAACCCCTGACAACTAAGAGCCCGTTTGGTACGGGGACGGGGACGAGATAGGAAGGGAAGGGAAGAAAAACAAGTTCCATTGTTTGGTACATATTTAGCAACTAATCTTCTAGGAAACTCAACTTCTTGGCTTCACAAATATTCTCTTAAATGTGAGAAGATGAGATCCCATCAAAATTAGTGTCAATCCAAGTTTTCTATGTGAACATAGAAATATTTACCCCTTAAAAATTGGTTAAAAGCTGGTTGGACAGAATGTGGGTACTCCGGCAACCAGTTCTTTGGCGCACCGCCAATTATGGCTGTTGACTCCAGTGCAACAAAATCGGTAGCGCAACTCTGGAGTCTCTAGCTCAGTACAACGTCATTGTTATTATCTACTTTTCTGCCCACAAGAACAAGCTTTTTATTAATGCACTCGAGATTTTGTTTTTTTTCTTGCGCAGTAGTGAAAGGCAGATAAATATCGTATGAGATGTTGCCTCCATGCATTTAATTTGGCCCTTCTACTGTCTCAGAAATATATGTGTATAAATGAAAATAATAATGTGCTGCTTCAGTCTATGTCTGTAACAGCTTGTCTTCCTGCTCATATTGTGCTTTATTCACACACACACACACACGTTTGTGTGTGTGTCTTAAATTTCAAGTGATTCACATATAGATTTTGCTCTAATTCATTAAAACACCATGAGCTCGAACCACATTTTTATGCTAGATATCTGTTTTTATGCGGAGCCTAATGCAGCAATAAATCTCACATGTTGCACTATTATTAGATTTCCTAGCTAGTTTTCAATTGGGCCCCTATGAAAGCTGGAACATAGATTAGGTTTTAATTTATGAATTTGAAATTATTGATTGGATTGTGACACACCACATATTTTTTCACGATGCTCAATTTTTAAGAAGGATTCTGCCGAGTGCCGACATTTTTTATAAAACTTTATTTGAACAAGTAGATTATTTTGCATTGCATTATTTAAATTTGTTTGGATGTTTGTGATTCTAAATGCTATACTTATATGCTCAAGACTGAAAGCGATGATATTGGCATATTTGTTGGAGCTCAACTTGGGTAAAGACTATCATTTGTGGGCTATGATTGATTGAAAATGTTAGTTTCCTATTGTAAAATCATTGGAAGGGATATTTTTAGGGTAGATTTTGCTAAAATGTATATAAAATTATTAAATGATTCTTTAAAGTCACATTTGTAGTTTTTCTGGGTTAGGGAATTTAAATATCAAGAAGTTATAATTATTTAATATATTTTAGGTAAAGAATGAATAAGTGTAATAAGAATACAATATAATATATTTTAGGTTAAGGTACAATTCTATACATGAATATTTTGCAAATAGGCATTTAGCACCATAATATTTATTCTATTATAAAAATACGCATAAAACTTTTTAAACAGAAAAAAATGCCATTTCCTTTTTATTTTAATAACAATTTTATATAAAGATAATAAGCAGTAGAAAGCAGGGGCCTATCAAAACATGGATAGGCCCACAGAGAGCTCATACTGCGTAGAAAACATAAAGACCTTAGAAGGCCATTAAAAAAGCGAGTATGACTAAAATGACTCCAGGATAATGCCCATTCGTGTTAGTATAAGTATTTGTTTGTGTTAGCAGTAAAAACTATTTTTTTAACATAATTTACGATATATAAAATACATATGTGAGAAAAATTTTACCTTAATTTATGTAAACGTGATTTTCTAAAGCTAATCCGATCAAACCCTAAAAGAAATAGGCTAAAGCCCACTTCCCATACCATAGTCTTTCTTGCTCCAAACTTCAATGAGAATCGTTGGGTCACATAGAGCGGTTGACAAACTGGCCAATGCATAGCAGTCTGAGGACACGCCACCACGAACAACCACTAAATAGCTCCAATAGTTCACGACGTCTGCATCTTTGATGATGTCTGAGGATGCCCTAGAGAAAGCTAATGTCATCTTCATTAATTGTTTTAAACGTCACTTTTTTGTGGGTCGCGCCTAGGTTCACGTGTCCGTCCACTGCTCTGAGTCCTCATCTCTCTCTCTCTCTCTCACGCCAAATAACGACAAACCACATAAAAAGTTAAAAACAAAGGCTCCTTGTCCTTTTTCCCTTTCCTCTCCCATTCCGCGTTGATATTCGACAGTCCAAACTCCAAACCCTGTCACACATCTCGTTAGCAACTTGCATAGGTGATAAAAGAAGGGAAAATATCAGTTAGGTCACAAGGTACAGAATTAATCCTAAAAAAGTCCCTTTACAAATTCAAATGTCAGGGACTTTTCTGACAGCAAATCCCTTTGAGAAATGACTAAAATAGCCCATACTCAAATTTAAAAAAATGAGGTCATTTTGAAAGCTTCAGGTTCATTTTGAAAAGAAGAAACAGGGTTCGAAATCACGGGACGCGGCTCTGCTTCTCGTTCCTCCGTCGTGCCGTGGTTCATCGTCAAGCGTCGGGGGGCTTCGACTCCGCGTCGCTGCCATGCGAGTCGGCGTGGGTGAGTGCGCCGTACCCCAAGCGTGCAGCGCAGTCCGCCGCGAAGCAGCTGGTGTTCGTGGGCTGCGCCAGCGTCGGCCGGTGTTGCAGCGGCAAAGAATCCGGCGCCCGCCAATAACGTCAGCCGCATCGCTCCAACACCCAGCGTCCCTCGAGTGCTCCTCTAACGGTCAGTCGTCCACCCCTTTGCTGTGTGGTTTTTTTTTGTGAAATGGCACCATTAATTGTTGTTGCGGTGCTGCTGCTCTTGGACTCTCCAATGGCCATTCTCTTTCATTCTGTACTTGTTAATTCCGCATTTCTTCTTGTGCTCTCTGTCTGCGTGTCCTTTCTGTTTTTTGCTTTCATTCATCAAAATTTTGTTTTGACTGGCCAGTTGCTTTCGCTGACCTAGCGGTTAAAATATGTCTCCATGGTGTCTTTATTTCTTTTCCCTGCTTGCTCTAATTTGGCTTGAAAGAAGTAAGATATTTGGCAAAATAGAACATCTGCTAGTGGCTTTGATGCATTACGACTTTTTGAGACTGTTCGTTTCTTTTCTTGGCTACCAAACAAAGGAAACGCCTCTGTGGTTGGGGTTCTGTGATCACTGCGTTTATTCTATTCTGTTCGGTCTATTTATGTATATGCATGAGTATAACTTAAAAATTTATGCTGTTCCAAGATAGACCTGAATTTTGAATAGACCAGAAAATAATTGCCACTAGTTTGGGATTAGGGGAAAGTATTGATTCTCGGAATTTAGTTGGGAAAATACATTGGTTAAGGAAGGTGGTTGTCAAGTTTAAATTTGTTCTTTTTATGTGTGGCGCTGGTATGTGATGGCTGAATCAGTGTTGTTGTTTTGGGGGTATAGATGTTTGTTTATGAGTAACGTTGAAGGCCAGGGAATGTTTTATAATGTGGTTTGGTGATAATGTGCTGCTCTAGCATTAGGTTTGAGGTCAGAATCAATGGGTATGAGGCTAATAATTTGCTTCTCTATAATTGGTGCATTTGGAAGTTAGTTACTGTTAAAAATTGATGTCCTATTAATGCTTCAGTTTGTGTTGCTTATTACTGTTTTTGAGTGGTTCCAACAGAAGAATGGGCAGTATAGGAAGTAAAGTTGGCTCTAGGTACAACATACACCATTGTATGAATTGGTACTTGTCAGTATAGAATAGTTAGTAACCGTTGATATGAAAAATTGTTTGTTGTGTGTGATGAGTTGCAGAAGAAAGTTTTGTTCATGACCTTATGCTTCATTATTGATTTATATGACTTAGTGATTGATATATTGTCTAGATGACTGTGTTCTGTACATTGCTGATGTGGAATTGCAATTAACTTCATAAATTAGTTGTTTGTTATATACAAATGATTGGTTAATGTCTTATGTTTTTGGTGGTGTGTGAATAAAGTAGTAATTACGGTCAAGGTTAAGCAAAAAATGGCAAAGAAGAAAGAAAGGAAAGATGGAGAGGGAAAGAGGGTGAAAAAAGTTTCAGGGTATATATTGTTTACACAAGATTATTTTAAGAACAAGAAAAACAAGAAGGAGGAGTGCAAGCGTTTAAAAGAGGAGACACAGTCTATGAAAGAAGCTTAGGACGCATTGAAAGATGAGGAGAAGGAGGCATATAAGGTGAGGGCAAAGAATTTAAGGAGTGAGGCAAAAGGGACAAAATACGTGGTTCCATTCTTGACCCGATATGCTCCTAATCAATTTATGAAAGTGTGCAACATTGTGAAAAATAGAGAAGATAAGATGGAAAGGCTAAAGAAAATCAGATTTGACAAGTTAGTTCACACAAGCTGCTCACAAATCCCACGAGATCTATGTGGTCAGTTGATGTCTGCATTTGACCCTCCAACTAACAATGTTTTGATTCGAGGGAGGTCATTGAACATCCGCCGGGAAGATGTTCAACAATTGATGGGGTTACCGTGTGAGGGGGGACATTGAGGAAAAAGTCAACAAAGAAGAAGAAGGTTTTGAACAATTGAAGACATTGTACGGGACAATGCCTTACAAGACCATTGGAAAATTGCTAATTGAGAGAGATGAGGATTCGGAATTCGAATTCCTCTTTGTCATGTATGCGTTGGGAACTCTCTTGTGTCCCGGGTCGGGTATAAAAGTGACTGATAGAGTGTTGAAAGTGATGGCGGCAACAAAAGGAGGTCTTGGGAAGTACGATTGGTCGAGTTTTGTGTTGATTGAACTATCAAATTCTCTTGCACAGTACAAGAAGAAATTAGTGAAAGGGAAAGATGTAGGGAGGATCAATGTCGGGGGATGTATATATTTTCTAATGGTAAGTGCATGTTTGATTTATGTAACGTTTATTGGCTTTTTTAATTAGTTGTATATCGATGCATGACATGTTGAATTCTGCTGCTGTCAAGTTGTAATTTAATTTCTGTACAGGTGTTTTGCTTGTAACATTTTCCCCTAGGCCAACTACATGCCTCTACAAGTGAAAATACGCTTGCATTTTGGAATGACAACAACGTAAAGAGTAGAGTGCAGACAGAGAAGGAAAGCAACCAAGGGTTGCTACATTCAGTCAGTAATATAGTTGGATCTACCTCTTCTGAATTGCATGAACAAACCATGCTAACACACCCGATAAGATGTGAAATCTGATGTCACAAGAACATTCAGTTGAAAGTATTGACTTAAGTTTTTGTGATGTCTAATTTGTAGGAAATCAAGAGAACATATGATCGAATTATGTCAAGGGTGGTGTCAATAGTGCAAGAGGAACTTCTTTCCCTTCAGGAGAGGCTCTTAGGCGGGGGAGAAATGGATGAAGGGGATGAAAAGGTGCAAGACGTTAAATCTTCGTCTGAAAGTGAAGATGATGAACATGCTGAGGGGGGTGACATAAGAAAAAGAGAAGACGATGAGGAGCAGTCTATAAGTGCAGACGAAGGGTCAGAGGAAGAAGTAGGAGGTGTACATGGTATGGGAGATAAGGAGGAAGTGCAATCGAAAGGAAAGGAACAGTCATAATTGAGGAAATCTACAAGGGTTAAGAAACCTGCTATTAGGTCTCCTTGGGTGACAACAATGGCTAAGAAGCGAAGTCAAGATGAGAAGGATAAGGAAGTTTTATATCAAATGTGCACTACACGATGTAAATCACCAAAGGATGAGGAGGAGTAAGTAATCACACTTATGCAATCTCAACTTACATGAATCACAAAAATTGACTTTGTGCGCTTGTTTGTGTATTAGGGAGTTTGTGGACATGTATGACTATTTCTTGACCTGCGGTGAACTATATTGCCTTCGTCCAAGGGGTTGGATTAGTAACAGGGTAAGTTAATTGAACAATTAACTCATACTATGTTCATTGAATTTTGCAAATTACTGACTCTTTTTTTAATGGTGCATAGTTTATGACCATGGTTGCGAGGACGTTAGTGGGGGATCAAGTACACAATAGCAGCCGGGTGACCAGACACATATTTTCCGCAGAATTGATGCAAAAAATGGCAGCGGATCCTAACAAGTGGTCATTGGAATCACATGATGCGGAGATCTTGCCTGAACATATTGGTTACAACATTGGCGATTGTGACTTGATTTTTGCTCCTACCCTACGCCTGGATCATTGGTTTTGTTATGTCTTGGAGACGAAGACAATGCGGTTTTATGTGCTGGACTCATTGGTTGACCAATTAACATATGCAAGGGCACAAAAGGTAGAAGAAGATGCAATAAAACCGAAGAGAATGAGCAAAAGCCAAAAAGAAGATATTCAAGCCAAAGAACGGCTCGCACAGCAGTGTGTAAGTGCTTGTTTCTCAAATGTTTGTGTGCATTCGTCATTGTTGTTTTCTGACATAACTTCTTTTTCGTACAACTTCCAGAGAGATTGCATTGTTAACATACTTCGTCGAGTAAAACCCGAAGTATATGACAAAGGGCAGGAAATACCAAAGGAAGTTACTTGGGCAAAAGTGCATGTCCAAGCTGATACATTAGTGCTGTTTTTATTCCGCCAACTCTTTCAACTATTGCTTTTTTTACCCATTCGGTTGTTATAACATTGGAACTGTGTATGTGGCTTTTTGTTTTGTAGTGATTAATGTGGTGTTCATGTTCTGTCATGGTTACATAGCTGGGATGGCTCTACACATGACAAGGTGGGGTACACTATGCCTAAGCTTGGTGATCATCAGATTTGGCAAGTGAAGGTAGATTGTTTATGGTGGCTAGTTGCACATGAACAAAACAAACACGCTCAAAAGGTGTTGTCCCTTCTCAACGGAAGTCAACAAATGAAGAGGAAGAAAGTCGTGTAGCATTTGACGTATTGTTCTGTGAAAATGGCTACTTAGAGTGTTCTGTAGTTGATATTTTGTATGAATGCCAACTTGCTGTAAAAGGCACTAACGTATAGTTAGTTTACACCATCATCAGTTATTTTGGTGACATAATGATTTAACTTTACAACATGTACATATCAAATGCTTGACTAGGTCCCCAAACAGGTTATTTTGCTAGGTTATTTTGCTCAGCTTATATCAACATGTACATATAAGTTATTTTGCTCAGGTTATTTTGCTCAGCTTATATCAACATGTACATACCAGTTATTTTGCTCAGGTTGTTGGACATGTCATTTGAACAAGTGTTTGCTGTTTTTAAGTTTACAACACATGTTGCTACGTTTACAACACCTTAAGCTCATTTTACAAGTTTGTGCAACGTTTACAATATGGTCTGCAATATTTACAACAGCTTCAGTTATATTAACAACGTCATAAGCGGTGTTTACAACTTGGGAGAAAGAAAGTGTAAATGGTTTATGTTACAACACTTGTTGCTACGTTTACAACACCTTTAGCTCTTTTTACAAGTTCTTAAGCTACGTTTACAACACCTTAAGCTCATTTTACAAGTTTGTGCAACGTTTACAATATGGTCTGCAATATTTACAACAGCTTCAGTTATATTAACAACGTCATAAGCGGCGTTTACAACTTAGGAGAAAGAAAGTGTAAATGGTTTATGTTACAACACTTGTTGCTACGTTTACAACACCTTTAGCTCTTTTTACAAGTTCTTAAGCTACGTTTACAACACCTTAAGCTCATTTTACAAGTTTGTGCAACGTTTACAATATGGTTTGCAATATTTACAACAGCTTCAGTTATATTAACAACGTCATAAGCGGCGTTTACAAATTGGGAGAAAGAAAGTGTAAATGGTTTATGTTATAACACTTGTTGCTACGTTTACAACACCTTTAGCTCCTTTTACAAGTTCTTAAGCTACGTTTACAACCACTCCCACCAGGGACACCAGGGCAGTAGCTTGTACAACAAGCCACAAGTTATGCACCACTTTCTTCTGCCATCGTTTACAAGATGATCTACAATATTTACAACATCTTCAGTTATATTTATAACTTAATAAGTGTTATTCCCTGGTGACCGCGTATGCTGTGGGTTCGCTATAGTGAAGCAAAAGCGAAAACACATAAAAAATAGGCCCTTCTGACCGTGTACGCTATGGGTTCGCTATAGCGAAGCGAAAGCAACACATGTTTACAACACATGTTGCAACGTTTACAACACCTTAAGCTCATTTTACAAGTTCTTAAGCTACGTTTACAACCACTCCCACCAGGGACACCTGGGCAGTAGCTTGTACAACAAGCCACAACTTATGCACCACTTTCTTCTGCCATCGTTTACAAGATGATCTGCAATATTTACAACATCTTCAGTTATATTTACAACTTAATAAGTGTTATTCCCAAAACCTCTGTTCTCTTCCCAAAAAACAGAACACAGCTACATTACGTATTAACAACTTCCACAGCAATATTTACAACTTCATATGCACATATTAACAACAAGTTAACCACACGTTTTATTCCTACACATATGCTTTTTCTAATAACACCAAACACACTAAAAATAAGGCAAAACCCCTGTTCTCTTCCCAAAAAACAGAGCACAGCTACGGTACGTATTTACAACTTCTATAGCAATATTTACAACTTCATATGCACACATTAACAACACGTTAACTACACTTTTTTTCCTACACATGTGCTTTTTCTAACAACACCTAACACACTAAAAACAGGGTCAAACCTCTGTTTGCTTCACCAAAAACAGAGCACACCTACGGTACATATTAACAATTTCCAAAGCTATATTTACAACTTCATATGCACAAATTTACAACAATTTTTTTTTGTTCATTTCAGCGTTTTTCCAGCAAAGAATACCAATTACATTCATCATTCTCACTTTAAACACAACAGCTCCTCTGTTACCATGCCATAAAAACAGAGCACTCTAACATAAACCCAACCCACCCAAGGTGAAATCCCAACTTCAATGATCAAGCTCATTTGTCTACCAAATTCTTAGCTTTTCTTGTCTACCACCTACTACTTACTCCATTTTTTAGCTCAAGATCCAACCTTTCACCAAACCCTCACTCTCAACGAAGTATATTACACACAAAAAGAAACAAAATTTTTGAGAGTTCGTTTCTCTACGTTGCTGCACGTACCTGGACGATGAAGAAGACAAGATTCCCAAGAACATTAACGCCACTTTGTATCCCTTCAATATTGCACCTCCTACGCCCTTCGTCCGTGTGCGTTTTTCTGTTTTCCTTAATGCCTTGATCACTAATACAGTAATATGAGCTTCACTCCTCTCTCCTCTGTGCGTTTTTTTTCTTATTTCAGTGGGGGCTATTTTAGTCATTTCTCAAAGGGAATTGCTGTCAGAAAAGTCCTTAGGGACTTTTTTGACATTGGAATTTGCAAAGGGACTTTTTTGGGATTAATTCTGTACCTTGGGACCTAGCTAGTATTTTCCCATAAAAGAAAGAGAGAAAAATCCTAGATGAGGGAAGAGGAAATGTTAATAAGCTAAATTTAAAAGAAATGGATAAGTGGAATTATAAAATTTTACTAAGAAAAGATAAAAGTGTGAAAAAAAAGTTAACTTAAATGGTTTTAGCCCTATTTTTTATTTTTTATTTTTAAAAAATCAAACTCATTAAAATTTCTCATCCTTTCGTCTTCCGCCCATTTTCCTCATACCAAATAGATTCCAAATAAAAAGGGACAAGTACGAATTGAGGAAACTTTAATATGTTCTACACTTCTATTCATTAAAAGTTAATCCTTCAAGCCTATTTAAAACCTATATTATGTCTTAATTATATAGCTTTGAGGCAATAAAAAAGTTACATATAATTTAATCATTTAAATAAATCTAATTTAAATTTACTGTAAAATAACAAATTTTCATTCATTATAATATTAAAACTCAATATGATTACAAGTTTACCTAGTAACGTAAACAACCTAAGGTCATGTTTGGTATAATAGAATTGTTCACATGGAAATAGAAATGGAACCCATGTCCATACTCTAAGCATGTTTGGTAGTATGGAATTGGAAAAAATTCTATTTCCATATTCATTAAAAGAGATGGAATTAAATTCCATGTTGAGACTCAAAGATTTATAATTCCATCTTCAACCTTGGTTCCTACCCTTTCGATTTTCACTCCATCTACCTCAGCCTTTCACCCAGCAAAATCCTTCAGTGGCTTGTGCTAGCAAATCCGCCGCTACCGCCGACGGTAGAGAGCAACAACCTTGCAACGTCGATCTTCTTTAATGGTGGGGGAAGAGATCTTCAATCACACCACCTCACCTTCGTCTTCTCCATTTCTTCATCTTCAACCACGTAACCCCATCTTCTCCATTTCAACCTTGAGAAATGCCTGAGTTCGACGATTGAGCAATCGAAGATTCGAGTGTCCAGCTTCCATGGCGGAATCGATCGATGGTTAAGATCCTTTGCCCCAATCATGGATCTGTACAACCCAAAGCTTAGAACTTGCTAAAGCATTCAACTTTGTTGGTGAAATAATAAGCTTTATGCGGAGGAGATGAACCGATATACAACCCAAGTCAATGAAGTTGTTAACTTCAGTTGTCAAAATCAAGCTTTATGCTTGATGCTGTCAAATAGTATGCTTAACTTCATAGATTTACTGAAATCTTAACCTTCACAGTGTTATGCGAAGGAGACGACGGTTCTGTGTCTCCTATGTTTTTTTTTTTTTTAATTTAGAAGGACATTTTGACCTTTTAACATATAAATATGGCTTCATTTCTATGACATACCAAATATGCTTTCAAACCTCATTTCTATGTCCATCTCCATTTCTATTTTCATATCCATTTCTATTTTCATCAAAACCAATTTCAGTATATCAAACAAGACATAAGAATTCTTCATACAAAACATAATAAAGGCCTAAGTAGGCCACCAAAAAGGGAGTACAACTAAAAGGACTCCAATATAAATATAATGCCCCTTCATGCTAGCATAAATAGAATAGGCTAAAGCCTACTTTCCATTCCATAATATTTCTTGCTCCAAACTTCAATGAGAATCGTTGGGTCACATAGAGCTGTCAACAAACTGGCCAATGCATTACAGTCTGAGGACACGCCACTATGAACAACCACCAAATAGTTCCAATGGTTCATGATGTTTGCATCTTTGATAATGTCTGAGGATGCCCTAGAGAAAGCTAATGTCATCTTAATTAATTATTTTAAAGGTCACTTTTCTGGGCCGCGCCTAGTGTTCACATGTCCGTCCGCTGCTCTGAGTCCTCTCTCTCTCTACCCCCCGACAAACCACATAAAGGTGCAAAAATACATATGAGCTTTTGTCAAAAGTGTATCCAACACCAAATGCTTTTTTTAGGAGCAAAAGTGCCCATGAGCTTTCAAAATGGGTGCAAAAGTCACATGACCCGTTATCTTAAGGATGTTGACCTTGAATTTTAACTTTGTTGACAAAAAATGTTGACTAGGAGCATGATGTGGAGGAATAATAAACAACTTGCAAGGATGAGATGCTGACATGGCAAGGCAAATGAGGTCTAAATATTAACTAAAAATAAATAACAAAAATGAGAAGGAAAAGGGAAATGAAAGGGGAATTAAAGGAAATTGAACTGAAGGTTGTTACATAGGGTATTGGAGAATGAAACCCTGAGAAAGGAAGGATGATGCCGAGTTGGACTCAGAGGGTAGGAGACCTTGACTGCGAGATCAAAGGCAAGTTCAACTGCATTAGCGATGATGGAGTTCGATTAAAGCATTACAAACAAATTTATACCTTTCTTCAAACAAATTTTTTGGTCCAATTCCTTCAACCATATGGGGACTTAAAACGTTGCAGAATTTTTCTGTATTCACCAACAAGTTTTCCTTAGTGCAAACAATTATGAGCTGAAGCGTAAATCACGTACTCACTGGTCTGGAGCTCTTGGTAGACTTGGAAGTTGATGGTGAAACACAGTGGAAGAGGAATGGCACTAGGTCTCACCGGAGTTGGGGCCGGAAATGATAATGTCACTGGACAAGCTCAAGAATTCACTAGAAAGTTACAAACTTGCTAAATTAACACAGAAGGTGCTTACACGGCTGAATTGATGGTGTTTGTAAGGCTAGAGAATGAGAAACAAGGAGTAGAGACCGCCGTACGTGAGGTTTGCCGGAAATGGGGGCTGGAAAAATCAAGAAACTCGCCAGAAAATGCACAACTCCTTAGGAGAATTGCAAATATAGCTGGAACTCACAAAACACTTGCTAAAAATCACAGAGAATCTAACGGTGTGACAATGAGGGATGGAGGAGCAATAATGGTGGAATAAAAATAAAGAAAGAGGTTGTTGGAAATTTCAGAGCTTTACCGGAATAGGGCTAGAAGTTGCAGAAACACACAAGCTATTCTGAGCTTGGTGTCTGACGTTGATAAGGGTGATGGTGTTGGAGATGAAGGTTGGTGTCAGCTGTGACAATGAAGATGACGGTGATATTATGAATAGGGTGGTCGGTGGAGTTATGTGTGTGTTTAATGGAGAAATGAAACCCCTGCCACGTTTCCTTAGTCAAATGCTTCAAATCACACTTGTTCTCCACCTGGCAGCAAAATATTTAAGCTAACAGATGTCAGTTTAAGATAACAGGCTATATGACTTTTGCACTTATTTTGAAAGCTCATGGGCAATTTTGCTCCTAAAAAAAGCATTTGGTGTTGGATGCACTTTTGACAAAAGCTCATATGTATTTTTGCACCTTAACCCTAAAAACAAAGGCTCCTTGTCCTTTTTCCCTACTTCTCCTATTCCACGTTGATATTCCAGAGTCCAAAACCTGTCATACATCTCGTTAAGCAACTTGCATAGGTGACAAAAAAAACAAAAGAAAAGAAAAATCCTAGATGAAGGGAGAGGAAATGTTAAGGGAAAATCTTAATAAAAACTATTTAAATTTCAAAATCTCAAATTAATTTTGTTAATAATAAGAGTAATGGGATTAACAACTCAAGTTCTTGTTAAATCACTTATTTAAAATTTTAAAGTTCAAATGGTATTTTTTTAGAATTTTTTCAAATGTTAATAAGTTCAATTTAAAAGAAATGGATGGGTGGAATTATAAAATTTTACTAAGAAGAGATAAAGAGTAAGAAAAACTAAATTAAATGCTTTTAGCCCTACTTTTTTATTTTTTTTAAGAAAATCAAACTTATTAAAATTTTTCACCCTTTCCCCTTCCCCCCATTTTCCTCATACCAGATAGATACCAAACAAAGAAGGACAAGTAAGGATTGAGAAAACTTTAATATGTTCTACACTTCTTTTCATTAATTAAAAGTTAATCCTTCAAGCCTATTTAAAACCTATAATATGTCTTAATTATATAAGCTTTGAGGCAATAAAAATGTTACATATAATTTAATCACTTAAATAAATCAAATTTAAATTTACTATAAAATAACAAATTTTCATTCATTATAATATCTTATTAAAACTCAATACAATTAAAAGTTTACATAGTAACATAAACAACCCTAAGAATTCATCATAGTCACATTCATAATCAAAGACTTTAACATAATTTCTTCTTCATTGAATAACTCCCACAAAATAATCAAGTCATTAACATTAAGGAGCACATTCAATCCACAGAAAATAGATTTTGGATAGTAATTGAATCATTGTTGTTGTCATGAACGATCCACAGGAGAAGAGAGGGAGATTCATGTGAGTGGCTGATAGGTGAAAAGGGTTAAGTTAATGTGTAAATGATAGGATGTGAAATGTAGGTTTGTTTAAAGCTAAGTTAGTACTCCCTTCGGTCTTAAATATAAGATAAAGTTGATTTTTTTGAAGAGATTAAGGAAGCTAATTAAATTACTTTAGAGTATTTATATTTTCATTTTTTTTCTCCAAACTAATTAGTTTAACTAATAAACTGATATATAATCTAAGGATATAAAATATATAATATGATTAAGTAACTTATTTAGCTTCTTTAATCTCTCCAAAAAAGTCAACTTTGTCTGATATTTAAGACCTGATGGAGTAATTTATAAGGGTTAATATCATTATAGGTCCTTACAATTTAATCAAATTTTGGTTTTTATCTCTATAATTTCAAATTGTTGGTTTTGGTTCATATAATTTCATTAGGTCTTGTTCTCAGTTTAAATAGAGAATAAAACCAAAACTCAATGAAAATATAGGGACTGATTATTAAATTCAAACCAAATTCCTATAAAACTATAAGGACCAAAACCTACGATTTGAAACTATATGGACCAAAACTAAAATTTGATCAAACTATAAGAATTAACAAGGATATTAATTCAATAAATAATTTATAAAATTTATTTACAAAACCTATAGTTTGAAACTGCATGGAGTAAAATTAAAGTTTGATCAAATTATAAAAATTAAAAATAATATTAACCCAATCAATAATTTAATAAATTTATTTAGATTATATCTCTGTGTGTGTGTGTTAAAAAAATAGGTTAGGCCTTTAGAGTAGCTAGGTTTTATGAAATTAAACACTACATTATGGATGAGTCCAGCCAACCTATTTTCTAAATAGGATTGGTTAGGTCTAGGCCCCAGAAAAGGGTATAACCTATTTCTACCTCTAGTTTTGAGCTACACTTTTTTTTTGGTCAAAAATTTTGAGCTACACTTGAATGGGTAGTCACCATCCTGAACTATAAGTCCACACTTACCATTATGTTATGATAAAACCCAGGGTTCATGAATTGGGACCGAACTGGCCGGTTTAGCTCAGAAACTGGCAAACCAGTCAGTAAATTAGTCCATTCTGGCATCCGATCTGGTTCACTATTTTTTTTAAAGATTTTCATTAAAATTTCATATTAATAAGCCTGAAATCTTTAACTTTTCACTGGTTTGGCCCCGGGTTAGCTCTGGTTTAGCCCTAATTTGACCTACTGACCCTTAACCCAATACCTTAGCTAGCTCAGTGCCCAGTCCGAGTTCATGAATCTTGATAAAGCCTATTAAAGTATAGTTCTTAAAAATTATATTATTTTTATTTCATTTGATTCCAACAAGCAAGATTTTTTTATCTATTGGGATAAAAAATAATTAAAATTCAAAATGTAAAATAAAATAACATTAAATTTTAACCGTTGAACTTTAATTTTGATGGTTCATTAACCCATGAGTGATAAGCATCAAATCTAGTGCCTCATTCAAGTAATTAATTTCATTGTCGATCATTTTATAGCTGGAAACAAACGTTGGAGCAATTAGAGGTTTGTGTCCAAGTGTTTTTCAAGAATTTCTTTATGAAATTCTTTTTGTGATGAACTATGGATTATGGAGATTTTTTCCCTCCTAGCCAATGGTTATAAATAGGCTGAAAAGATTTTGCAGATAAATGACCCCTTTTATGAATACTATATTGTTACATAAGGTGGATGTCCATAACTCCAAACTAGGATTTATATTAGGATTCTTTTCCTCCAAGGTCCTGTTTGGTTCGAAAGGAGGGGATGGTGGGTCACCTTGTTTGGTTTGGTTGGAGGGGGAGTAAGGGAAATATTTTTTTAATGATCCTTTATTTGGTTTAAGAGGTGAAGAGAGGGGAGTTAATGACTAATTTACCATTTTACCCTTATATATTAGCTTACATTTTTTTACTTTTACAAATAATTTAAATTAGTTTTTTTCAAAATGGAAACCAGACATTGTTGGTCTTGCATGCATATTTAATTAGGCAGTGCAAATTTTAAATGGTGTTATTGTAACCCCCGTCATCATTAAGGTCGTGATTAGCGTTTAAAACACGTTTTGTAATTGAATAAAAGATTGAGAATAATTAAAAACTTTTTACAAAACATGTATAATACGATCTCCATTCATTTTTAAATACAAAGATTTGGCTTGTCACATACATAATATCATAGTGCTAGCAAAATTTTCAACATTCACCCGGGATATAATCATTAACCAAAGGGTTTTATAGGGCTTCATTGCCCATATCAGTTTTCCATACTGGGGATTACACAACAAATACTATTGTAAAGTCAACATATATTTACAATTGTCCAGAATGATAACCAAAAGCTAAAAAGCTAAGACTATTACCGGCAATTCTAGTCGCTTTTGTTCACTTGCTTGTCCCTCGATCTACTTGCCTTGGCTAAACTTGTTAATTGAAAAGAGTGAGATTCAAAAGATTCCCAGAAGTAACATTTCAAGTATATGATGCATAATTAAACAAAGAATATGAGTAAATATCACAATTCAACAACATCAGCATTCAAAGCCGGGCTACCTACTACGACTCAATCATTCATTCAAGGCCGGGCTAACTTTCATGTCCTAATCAGCAACATTCAAGGTCAGGCTACAAACCTAATCGGCAACAACAGTATTCAAGGTCAGGCTACCCGCCACGACCCAATCGATCATTCAATGATAAAAACAAACAAGCAATGAATTAAACATGATATAGGAGAAAGTGTCACTACCTTGGTCTTTCCGTTCTTGTTCAAGCACAGGCCTTCTACGTTCCGGGCAAATATCAAATCCTATAATCATAATTAAGGATGACAAGTTATCACTTATCCCAATACTCAATTGCCTTCAAAACACTTATATTTGGTTATCATTAAAGTCCCTTAGGTAGCTATGAAAGTCTCTAACAATAGCCTAAAAGGATTGGGAAGTACTAGGTTAGAAACTACTTTTCAAAATCATAAAGTGCTGAAAACAAGGGTTGACTGCAGCTGAGAAATCCCTGGCTACGGCCAAAAACAGCTCAAAAAGGTTTTGGCTGCAGCCAAGAATTTTCTGGCTGTTGCCAAAAAGTGATTCAAAGGTCCTTGGCTGCAGCCAGGAAAAATTCTTTTTTGTGGCTGAAATTCCAAAAATCATAAGTAATTCTAGAAAAATCGAAATGGAGTGATCCTAAGCTCTAATTAAATATTTTTAAGTCCTCTTTACAGGAAAAATATAAATCACTACTGTCCATAACCACAAAAATACAGAATTTAACATATGACCACACTGCTCCAGAATTAAGTCCAGTTTCAACCTCTAGATATGGGAATCCATAACTCCTAGCGAACACATCGAAATGCTATATATTATGTATCTATTTTGAAGCTTGGAATGTGTTCTATTAGACTAGAAAGAATTTTTTGTTACCATTTACCCATTCAAAACGTCCATGCAAACTGACTGTCTGCACAGAGTTTTCACTAACCAAAACTTGCAACTTTTAAACCTAAGTTTTGAATGGTTTAAAATTCACATCCAACACTACTCCCACACAATTTTCCACAAGGAATCCAATGGAAACATCAAAACAACCAAATTTCCATTCCATTATCATGCTCTGTTTTAAGCAACAATTCATATAAAATCCTGAAATCTCTAAATTTCACAATCAATGTTTCAAACCAATTTCTTTGTCCAAAGACACAACAATACACCATCTCCAACACAATACAACACATCATTCATACAACTCTAAATCCCATAAAATTCAGGGCAAAAATCCCAAAAGTTCAAGACTCAACCAATAGTCACAACTTATATACCAAAATGAAGCTTCCACTCACCTCTTTCACTTTCCCAAACTTGTTTCTTGATTCACCAACTTCCAAATTTTCTCAAGCACAAAAACACCTCCTCTTAAGAATCTAAAACCATAGGATCAAATCTCTCAACAAGGAGAACAAGATTATAGAAGGAGGTTTTGGCATTTGAGGTCAAGATCTTACTTTAATCTCAAGCTTTCCTTTTCTCTTTCTTCCTTCTTGTTGAACGAAAATGGAGAGAGCAAGAGAGAGAGAAAGAATGTGTGATGATGAAGATGAAGAAGTAAAAGGCAGAATTTCTACCCATTCCCATGCCCATATGCATAAGAGAGAGGGAGAGAGAGAAAAATGAAAATAAAATGATGCCTTTGACTTTTCCTTCCACCAACTCCCTTTATGCACACTCAAACAATGCCACATGTCCAAATCTCCTTATTTCTCACCAAATAAGTAACCACATGGTTACTTTAACTAGTCCATTAGTCATTTAGCCATGTACACTTCTCATTTCTTTTAGTTAGTAATTAATTTCTTCATTAATCACTGACTAATTGGCTCGGTAATTTTCCATTCTTCAATTTTTTTTCCTGATTGTGGCACATTTACTGAAATTGCCACATAACACATATATATATATTAATTTCCTTTTCTTCTTCCCTGCGCCATTTCCCTCATATTTAGCCCAAGTAATTATTTTGTCACATAATTATGCTAAAATACAGGGTGTTGGACATTTCTAATAATTAATTTAGATCCCAAATCAGCTTTAATTCACAAAATTATTCACAATAAATGCAATTAGCCCTTAATCAAAATTTGGGGCATTACAGTTATATCTTCTCATATAATGTAAAATGGTTTCCATTATTGCTAATTTTTTAAGGACAGAGGGTCACTTGGCGATATCTTACATTTTGTTACTTTTACAACATACAACACCTGAGGTTGTAGCAATTTCCTATCTGGTGCCCATGCAAGATAATTACATAAGCTTTGCAGCTAAAATCAGTTATATTGACAACCAACATTCAGTATTCAACAGCAAGGTACAATATGAAATCTATTATACATATTGTAACCCCCTGCCTTAATTAGCGTAATTAAGATTCGATAACATATAATAAAATGGATTAGAGACTGACGGATAGTTTGAAACTCATTTTAAACACCCTCCCTAAGGTAGGGTTTTCACAACATTTTGAAAACTTCTTTCCTTTCCCGGTCTCAAGTTCAAATATCAAATATAATCACCTGTACAGTTAATTTACATTATACATATTAAAGTATATAACAAAAATTCCGGCAACCCCCGGGTTACACTTATTCACTAAAAGGTTTATAATTCCCATATAGGGGATTACACAACTATATTCAACTAATAATTACAACCTAAAAATAATTTACAAAATCCCTGTCCAGTATGATTAACCAACATATCCAAAAGTAAATATTCCTACAAGGTTCTAACCGCTCCAGGTTGACCACTTTTCCTTGGAGCCAGTTGCCATATCTAAAATGTTAGTCAAAGGAAAGAATGAGATTCAAAAGAATCCCAATAGTAACAATTCACTCATACAACATGTAATCACATAGCATGGAAGTAAATCATTAAGCAGCATCACGACATATTACACAACACGCAGGCTACATATGCATATAATCACATAGTCTCATTCCCCGGATTCCACCGCCCCGAAGGTATGATCCTCCCAACGTCACTACAGATGGGCCATAGGTAATAGACTCACAAATAGCCTTTCGGCTTTCACATAGTCTTATCCCCCAGATTCCACCGCCCCGAAGGTACGATCCTCCCACCGTCACCACCGATGGGCCGCAGGTGATAGACTCACAAATAATGATCAAACAAATATACCATGTATCACATATAGTATAAGGGAATAGAGTCACAACCTTGTTCCTTCTTGACGTTCGTTGGCACAGTGGGCTCACTAGGATGGCAGATGTCAAATCCTATAAACCAAACCAGGGACAACCCATCAATCTCTTTTCCAAGTTCTTAATTTCATAGTACTTTAAGTTGGTTATCATTTAGACTCTTTAGATGGCTATTAGAGGCCTAGACATATACCTAAAAGGGTTGGGAAAGGCTATACCAAAAACCACTTTTCAAAAGTGCAAAATACTGATTTTTGGGGGTTGGCCGCAGCCCATAAATCCACTGACCGTGGCCAAAAAGAGGTTAGAAACATTTGGGCAGCGGCCCACCATCTTCTGCCCGCAGCCAAGAAAATTTTGTTTCTTGGCTGAACTTCCAAAAATCATAACTAATTCAAGAAAAATAGAAATGAGGTGATTCCAAAGCCAAATGAAAGCTATTTAAGTCCTATTTCTAGGAAAGATATTAGCCATTACTGGAAATCACCACAAAAGTACATAATTGCACAAAACCCACCACTGTCCCACAACAGAGTTCAGTTTCTATCCCAAACTTTGGACAACCATAACTCACAGTGCAGAAAACGAAATGATACAAATCTTATGTTCATTTTGGAGCTTGGGATGTGAAATTTTAAACTGGAAAGTCTCATAATTTTCTGACATCATTTTCCTATTCAAAACACCAACACAAACAGACTGCCCAACACAGACTTTCAATGGGCAGATTTTCAGTTTTTCACAATTGCTTCCAATGGTTCCCATTTTCACATTAAACACCATTCCCACACAAATTTTTCCCAAGAAATCCATTGGAGACATCAAAACAATCAAATTCAATCCACTTATACATGTTCCACAGAAATCTTATCACGTCAACACAAAATTTACACAATACATCACAATGCAATTCCTTCCATTCCAAAATTTCAAATCAACTCCAATGGCACAAGGACAGAATTTAACACCACATTCTACACAACACACTAACCAATTCAAGCATTCAAATTAGACCAAAAATCAAGGCAAAAATTCAAAATTCTCAAAACAAAACCAATGACCACAACAATTATACCAAAAGGTATCAAATACTCACCTCAACTTCTTCCCGAAGCTATCTCTTTGATTCTCCTACTTTCAAATCCCCACAAGTTCTCAAACTCCACTAGTCAAAAATATGAAACCATAGGAATAAAGCTCTCAACCCCTTGAACAATATTAATAAAGGTGAGTTGAGCATTTAGGGACAAAACCTTACTTAAAACTCAAGATTCTTCTTTCTCTTTCTTGCTTGATCTTGGCGATAATGGAGGAGTGGAGAGAGGTGAGAAAATGATGGAGAAATCAGATTTTTGGGTGCAATAAGGCCCTTGGCCGACTTGAAATGGAGGAGGGAAGAGAGAGTTGTAATTGTTGACTCTTTGACCTCAATCCATGGTTCTTGTGTTGACATGTGTCAACATCTTGTTCCTCCTTCTAAGCACTCACATAAGCACATGCACACACAATCCCACTCCTTTGTTTATTCAATCCTAGCCATTGATATCAATTACCAATGAGTTTCCTCTTCGGTAACTGTCCAATTGGTTGGTAAATTTACCATTTTACCCCTGATTGTCATAACATATACGATACCCTCATCAAGCACATTTTACATCACAACTCACATCATATCCTTAAAAAAATGCTTAATTAACATTAATTACATCATTTTGAAGTTATTAGCCCTTAATCACAATTTAGGATATTAAACATATGACCTGCTTTACATCCTATCAGCAAAGATCAATTAAAAAAGAACAGGTGGAGGATTTAATACCTACCCATAACAAGTCATCAATTCCTATCTATCTAAATACCATATGTAGAGCATATAATAAAGCATACAAAAAGTTATCAAATATGCTTAAAAGTCATATTTTCATCAGCATCTACCAAAATATTCAAAATTTTTTATAATAAATAGCCAACAAACCATCTATTGAGAACCATAGAACATCTCCATTATCAGTTCTTTCCTTATTGAGGCTAGTGATTGTACTGTAGTCCTAAGCTTTTCATAATCATTCATAAGAAAGCAATAAATTTTTGGCATTTTTGCAACATCACAACCACATTCTTTAAGCATCTTGCATAGTTCTTCACCAGACAATTGTGGTATTTCCCTCTTGTTGTTGCAAGCTCTTAGTAGAATAGAATTTACTTGCATAATTGCATCATTCCCTCTCTCAAGTGATGCAACCATTACAGACATTATCCCAGTCATTTCCTTAAAATTATTTTCATGCTCTTTAGGTGCCCTATTTGGCTTCTTACTGGAAGCACTATTAGCGTAAGGTGAATGATCCTCTTCAGGTGATACTCCTTATCCAGGTGAGTTACCTTGACCATCAACCTCAAGAAACATATCAACATTGTTTAATGAGAAGCCACTTTATAAAACTAAGTTATCAATTTCATGAATACTTTCAGTGATCTTTGTTGTAGATCGATGCTTCTTCCTCCACTCTCGTAATGTTTCCCCCTCATTACTATTAGCTCTATTTACTATGTATAGTAGCATCATCTTTTCATAATTTGGAATAGGAGTATTTTTCCATAGAGCTGCTTTAGGTTTAGCCTGGTAAAATAATGCAATAACAAATCAGCATTGAAGCTATAGGAGATATCAAATCTGTATAGAAATTGAAATAAAATAGTATATAAAGAATACAAAATCAGTATACAAAATACAAAAACAAATCAACTACGAGCAGTGTAGAAAATAATGCATGTTTCAATGTTGAAAACAATATATAAAAATAGTATAGAAATTGAAAATAGAACAGAAAACAGTATACAAAAACATTTCAGTGTAGAGGAGATGTTTGAGATATAACAAAAACATAATAGAAACTGGAAACATAATAGAAACAGTGGGGAATAGAAATTGAATTTGTTCTACTCTTATATACACTTAAAAAAAAGGAATAACAAGCATTAGGAAATTTACCCTAATAAGTGAATCCTAAACTTCAGGTTCAGCTTCCCACATCTGAGTTGCTGGGTTCCAAGCAAACCCACTCAAATGTTTAAAAATATCACGCAGATCAGAGAATTTTTTCTTCAAAACACCAAAAGCCCATTCAATAGCATTACGCAACTTTGCATGGCGAAGGTTAAATAACTCCTTATATTTTATAGGAGGATTTCTCTGTGAATAATCTTTCAAATGGTAGCTGACTCCCCAGTAAGGTGTTATAAGCCCTCTTGTTAACATGAATCTAGCATCTACAAGGTAATATTAACCTATAATACATGAAGATAATTACTATAGAGGGTTTTGAATACCTAATGAATATAAACTTCATCAAAATTGGTTAAATATTTACCTTCAGGAATGTTAAGCCTATCTTCCCATATTAAGGCATTTTTAATGATCCTTGAGTTAGATGCGGTGCCTTCCCAACTAGGGAGCACATAAGTGAACTTCAGGTCAAATGTACATGCCACTAACACATTCTATGTAGGGAATTCCTTCCTACCATGATATTGAGGAGCATCTAAAGAAGACGCCTTTACATGTATATGTGTTCCATCTATAGCACCAATACAATTCTTAAAATATGGAAAGAACTTATGTTTATTTTGAATTTCTGGAGGAATTCTAGACCTATCAGGTTAGACAACAAAATTTTCTTCCAACTTAATGATGGCTGCCAAAACTATATGAAAATGACGACTAATTGTCTCACCAGAACGTCTAAACTAAAAATTGACTTCATGATTTTTTGTACCATGTGTTAATATATAAAGAGTTTTTGCAACTTGTTCTTCCACACTTGACCAATGTGTGGGTTGCAAACCACAGTCTCTTTCTAACATACCACATATTTCTAAGAATGCTCTAGGTATCATTCTAATTATATTTCAATTAGATAGAAAGCTACTTATTCTATTCATTATTTCATCATGCACCCTCTGTAATGACCCAATTTGAGATTAAGGGCTAATGACTTTGAAATTGATTGTAATTAGTGTAATTAAACACTTTTGGAGAATGTGATGTGAATTTGATATAAATGTTCTTAGTGATAATTTATTCAGCATAGTGAAACCAGGGGTAAAATGGTAAAATTGGAAATTTACCGACCAATTGATCAGTTACCAAAGAGGAAACTCATTGGTGATTAGAGATCAATGGTTGAGATTCATTGTCAATGGGTCAGAATTGTATGCTTTGAGATTATGTGAGCTCATGGAAGAGTGAGCAAGATGGTGACAAGTGGCAATTTGTTTGACTATAGGATGATGCTAAAAGTCAAAAACTCACTTTTTCTCTCTCTTCTCTCTCCTATTTGGTGGGAGTATGGGCCAAAGGGAAAAATAGGTACACATCATCATCTTCTTTATCATCTCTCACCATCTCTCTCCTCCTTCTCCATTTTTCGGTGATCAAGGTGGAAAGAGAAAGATAAAACTTGAAATTTTGGTGAGTAATGGTTCTCATATGCTCAAATCCTCTTCATTAAACTTGTTCATAGTGTTAAGAGCTCTATTTTGGTGGTTTCAGAATTTTGAAAGGTGGTAGTTTGGGTGTTAGAGCAAATTGGAAGTTTGAGAATCAAGGTTCTGATTTTTGTAAAGTGAAGAGGTAAGGATTTGATACTTTTTGGTATTTTATTGTGATTTTTGATTAAGGTTGATAAATTTTGGAATTTGCCTTGGTTTTATGCAAACTTTTAGGATGCATGGATTATATGATGAATGATGTTGGAATTGGTTTGTTGTGAAGTTATTTGAGTGATAGATGTGGTATTGAATTTTGGAAGTGGGTTGAATAAATTTGGGTATTGTGTGAGTTATAGAGACCCAAGAGTATGAATTGTTGTTAGGATGGGTTTTGAGTGTTTTGGAGGTTACCAATGGGTTCCTTATGAGATTTTAAGTAGGAAGGAGCTTTGTCTTAAGTTTAGGAACCATTGGGATCAGTTTTGGTAAGCCTGGGAATTTCTGTCAGTTGCTGCGATCTGGCAATCTGATAAGCCTTACTCCAGTGAGGATGAGTCTCACTCGAGTGTTGTGCATAGTTTCGCCCAAGTTCTTTCAGTTCTTGTTGTACTTCCATGTCAAAAGCTCGAGTGTACTTTCTGATTCACGAGTGATACAAGCCATCACTCGAGTGAGTATGGGTTCACTCGAGTACAAGTGTAATACCATATTAAGAGTTGCTGCCAAGCACTTGCAGGCCATTTGTCAAGAGTGTGTTCTGACAATCGCAAGTATAGTCGTCTCACCCGAGTGCCAAGGGTTATGCTTGAGTGAGCTTTTTCCTCTGAAGTTGGCTGTGCTCTCAGGTTGTCACTTTCTGTGTTGCACTTTTGGGGACTCAAGTGAATTTAGAGTCATCACCTGAGTGCAAAAATCTCGTGCTCGAGTTTTATGAGCACTTTCAGGCCTTTGTTGTTGCTCACTGCCAAACACTCACGAGTGAGAGCCATGCTTACTTGAGTGCAAGTCTCTCATCACTCGAGTGAGGTCATCTTCACTCAAGTGAGCCAGCTGAAAATCAGTGTTGTGCTTCCGAAAAGGGGTCTTCAGGGTAGTTTCTTCCAACCCTTTTAGCATGTGTTTAGGCCTCTAATGGTCATCCTAAAGAGTTTAAATGATAACCAACTTAGAGTATTATGGACATAAGTATTTGGAAAAGAAATTGATTGGTTGTCCCTAATTTGGTTATGTGATTTGACATTTGTCAGACTCGTGAGCCCACTAAGCCAAGGAACGTCAGGAAAGAACAAGGTAGTGACTCTTTCTCTTATACTGTGTGTGAATCATTGTATGTATATTTGTCATGCATTGTGTTGTTGCTGTTGCTTTGTGATGCTTTGTGACGCCTTATGGAGCTTTGTGCCTTGTGATGCTGTTGCATAGTGTTTACCGTGAAAGCGGGCATTGTGATTACAGCCGTGAGTGCTGTCGTTTGTGGCGTGAGCCATGAATCATTGTATTGTTGCTAAACATGATAAACTTACATGCTATACAACAGCATCACAAACAAAGCTATTGTTCTTTGATGCAATTCAAGCCACCAACGTACCAGTAGAAAGTATTGAGTTTCCAAGTCAATCTAACAAAGTAAATGAAAAATACATATCAATAAGCACGTAAGTGAGCAACAACACAAATTGACAGATTCACAATGACAGATTCACAAACTCCAACGTAGCATGTGCAAGCAACTGATATATCTAACTATATGCAATCAAAAGAGCTAATTAAAAACAATAGAACAATAGCAATAACGAATAACTTTCTGAATCCTAAGTATAGAAATATGCAATCAAAAGGTTACCTCTATTTCAATAGGAATCCTAAGTATCTGCAAGCAAGCAACATAACGAATGATAGTCAAATGACAATAACCCACCAATAACAAAGCATGAGAAAGCTCATTCATTCAGTAAGGGAGCAATATACTTTCTGAACAATTTCGTAAATATTGACAAATGGCAACTCTCCTAGAAAAAAAAAACAAAGAAAGCTAAGACAGAGGCCTGCAAAATCTTTAAACTTTTTCTTGTGCTTTATAGAATCTTAATATTAGTTTTGAGCAAATGAAGCCTATCACATAGTGTCAAATATGCTATTGGCAGAAAATGCATTAAGAAGCATACAAAACAATAGTAGAGAAAGAAAAAGTAGAATCCAAGAATAACAAGCATTATGGAGAGCTCTGATCCTTTATGCTCTTTTACCCCATTTTGACTATAAGTAACTTATCAGTAAAAATAGTTTAAGTACTAGCCTTACACCAACAACTAAATATAGAAGAAAGCTCACCTCTATTCTAATGCCAATCCAATATCTACAAGTAAGCAACACAAAGTTTGGCAATGAGATTAATAACGCAACAATATAGTAATGAACCTAAAAAATGAACCCTTCACCAGAAATAACCAATACAATATAGAAATAACCTAGAAAAAATGCAGCAATACAGGCCCTTAACTAAAATAACCAATGTTTGCAAAAAATCAACCCAGAAAAATGAAAGAAGTACAAGTGCAACAATTTTTCACTGGAAAAACCTAGCCGTCGGGCAAATTTCAGAAACACAAGCCACATTTATCTTGTGCTGAGAAAATAAAGAAGGAGAAACTGATGAGCAAATCAAATTCAGAAAACACCCACCCAGAAAAGAACCTTACTACAAAGAAACTGGAGACATAATCAAAATCAGAAGAAAAAAAACCCAGCAAGATGACAGAGGAAGAGATTGTGAGAGTTGAGACGCGAGGTTTGAACGAGAGACACTGGAGAATGAAGGTGTGTTTTTATTTTCAGCACAAGGTATAAATGGGAATATGAAAAAGCCATGGGGGCGAAATAGTCCCAAATTTGTGATTCTCTCCAAAACCCCCTAATTTGGAGGGCATAAATATAAGGGGATGGGAGGGATTTGGAGCCCCTTTTTTGCCCTTCCCCTCCAATTTTACATACCAAACAATGGGAGGGGCTCATTTTTCATCGCATCCCATCCTCTTCCTTCCAATCGAATAGGCCCTAAATGTTCTAAACTCCATAGCCTTCCCAATGAATGACTTAGGAGGAGTTTGTTCTGGTTAATTGTCATTATATTATTCTTTATTTCATTGTAAACTTAGTAGTAGGCTTTCATAATTGGAGGCAAATAAAGAAAGACCATGTACAAAGCACTAATGCACATAAGTGAATAAGAAATACTCTCTTACATCATCTCCTTCCTATTTCTCTATTCTTGACAGGGGCAAAATATATAGTCTATGACTCTGCAAGTACATAGGCCATATAAAGTAATAAAGAGTGAGTAAAATATTGTTCCCGTGAGGACTTCGTACCAACAATATAGTTAAATAATTTCTTTATACTTTTGCTTAAGTTGAGTCAATACAATTTGAATACAAAGTAGGAAAAAAACTACCTAACTATAATTAAGATTAAGGATAAGGGTGATTCTAGATCTTAAGCGGTGTCTTGGATTACTATAGTCTTATTACTTCATTGTTTCTAATTTTATCCCCTTAAGTGCATTTAAAGTTATATTTGCTGGTCTAGGATTCTTAATTACTTAAGAGTGTCTTTCAATCCACTAAAAGGCATTTCAAGTATGTTAATTGTAACCCCCTTGCCGTAATTAATATTTAAAATACGCAATGAAAGTGAAATAGAGACCAATAATAATAAAAACTCATTCTCAAAAACATATATCAGATAGGGTTTTCACAAATACTTTTCGAAATCCAAATAACCTGGTCTCACATTCACATTTCAAATATAATTACCACATGAAGAGAAATCACATTCAATATATACATTAGAGTGCACAACATAATTCCCTGAAAACCCCAGGTTCCATTCATTAACTCAAGTTTTACAGGGTGTATTCGCCCATTACAAGCCCTCATACGGGGATTACACAATATCCTCTCAAATACATAACCAAATAGTCATCCACATATACACATCCAAATTATATACAATTATCCAATACACTATACTCCCAACTATGATAACCAAAAACCAGAATGACAACCCTAAGGAGTTCTCATCGCCCTTGACTGCTTGTTCCCTCCTCGATCCACCTACCCTATCTAAAATGTTGGTAGGGGAAGGTAAAATTCTAGAGAATCTTAGTAGGAAAACAATACCAATATGCATATACGATAAATGTTAACGCATGACAAGCTTGCATCACATAACTCATGTTCACACAATTTGATATACATCACATAACTCAGTACACCGGGAGTTCTACTGGTTCGGCCACAACCACTTTGACCTACATCCAGTCCTCAGAGCGTCTCTGAGGTTTCACTATATTCTCCAAGATTCAGTGGGTTATTGGCACCTCAGTACATAGCAAGTTCCTTCACCTGGACACTTGCTCCCCCTTACACGTTGCAACAAATACCCAACTCAAGGTTCCACAACCTTAAGTTATCTCAATAACAAATATTGAGTTTGTAATGAAAAACTCTCTCACAGAGCAAATATATAATCACTGAAGTACAATGAATGAGTATAAAAAACAAAGCACTAAGAGTGTGTTGATCGATGTATGTTAGTGTGTTGTGTTCTTGTGTGTTGTTTTCTTCTCTTTGAATGCTCCATATATAGATGATTTGTAGTATCCATTGGAAGCATTTCAAATATGTCCGTTAGAGTCACGCAACAACGGTTGACCATTCTTCAAATTTGAAAACTATCCGTTTGCGGTAGGTGAGATCTCGGACACTTTATTTGACTTTGCTCATCTTGCATGATCTCTTTATTGTTTCTCTGCAAATGTACTTAGGATACTAATGCAATGAAGAGTTAATCATAAAGATAACAAATCAATAAACATTCGATTAAAAACATAATTTCTGGACTGCTTTACTCGAGTGGCTACTCAAGTGATCATGTTTGTTACTCGAGTGGTCCCTCGAGTAAACCTATCAAAAATATGACAGTGCCTAATTCAACATTTTTCATAAGATATTACTCGGGTAAGACAGGGAGTGAGATATATCACAAACCTTCAAAATACCTGATTACTAGAGTGCTTACTTGAGTGGCCATGTCTTTACTTTACAAGTTACTCGGGTGCTGACTCTGGTGATTTGATTACTCGAGTGGTTACTCGAGTAGCCATGTGTTTTCTTCAGACATTACTCGAGTGGCTTTCAAATAACTTGGCAGATTACTCGATTACTCCCTCGAGTAATTGCATCAAATTCTTGGCTGAGAGTTTGCTTACTGATTACTTGAGTGGTCCCTCGAGTAATGCTTCAAATAACTCTGCAGATTACTCGAGTGGTCTTCCGAGTAATGCCTTTTTCTCATCTGGTTACTCAAGTGGCTACTCAAGTGATGTGTTGCATTTCTTGGCCATGAGCTACTGGAAGATTTTTGACCTGGTTACTCGAGTGGCTACTCAAGTAATGTCTTTACAAATGATATTACTTGAGTAGCTACTTGAGTGATGGTCTATATAACTTTATAGATTAATCGAGTGGTCCCTCGAGTAACTTTTTCTAAATTTTGGTAATGCTTCATTGGATGAAATTCTCCGTGATTGCTCGAGTGGCTACTCGAGTGGAAGCTTCCCTTACTCGAGTGGTCTCTCAAGTAAGCCATCACAGAATTTGTTTATCACTCCAGTGCTTACTTCAAGTAATGCTTTGCCTCTTTGTTCAAATTCATTTGTTTGTTATCAAATCCTTTTATATCAATGATCCAATCTTTGTTATCATCAAAACATATAGGATCTAAAATTCTCCCCCTTTTTGATGATGACAAAAACTTGGTGATTTTGAACAAAGTTTTTGAAATTGAGTTTTCAAACATATGCTTCTCGAATACGTTTCATATGAAATCTTTTGTTCAATTTAAACTTGAAAACTATTTTGAAATAGCTTAATAAGGATCTTATCAAATTTTTTGTTCTTATATTTACTTGTTCACCTTGCATACATAATCAAAAACTTATTAGTTCCACAATGCAATATAATTTCAATGAAATTTAAGTTTAATGGCATAAAGAAACAAATTGCATAAAGAAGAATTCATTTCATAATCAAACTTTAGAATTCAAAAATAAAAACTTAAAAGCACCCTAAAGCCCCGTACACCTAAATCCCAATACATTAACTTAGCCATTCATCATAAATTCACTCAGGTTCTTCTCCCCCTTTTTGTCTTTATCACAAAGATGGAATCAATCATGAGGAGGGGTAGGTGGCTTGGCTGCTGATATAGGAGTGACAGGAAATGCCAATGATTCATATGAACTGTAATACCCTGAATTTTGAGACTTGAGGCTAGAGAATAAGCCTGAGATAAGTGGATTGCTAAGCCCCATTTTAGCAAGATCCCAAATTGTGATTAAGGGTTAATGACTCCAAAAATGGATGTGGTTAGTAATAAATAACCCTTTTGGAGAATATGATGTGATTTGGGATTCGAATGTGATTCGTATGTGTTGTGAGCAGCACCGAAACCCCGTATTTGAGTTCAATTATGGATTAACATCTAAATTGACTTAAAATAAGGGGAGGGCATATGTATGGTGTAAATGAATGAGAAAATGAATTTGGTGGTGATCCAAGAGAGATTACCATAATCAGGGGCAAAATGGTAAAGTTACCGACCGATTAATCTATTATCGAAGAGGAAACTCACTGGTAACTTCAAGATCAATGGTTGAGATTGATTTGTGCAAGAGATCAAAGGGTGGAATTCCATGTGTGTGAGTTTATGTGAGCTCATGAAGATGGATCAAGATCATGACAAGTGGCAAGATTTGGACCCTTGGATCTTGGTCAATTTGTTAACTCTTCCCTCTCTCCTCTCCTCCCTTATTTGGACGGTTTTTGAGTCCAAAAATCTGATTCATCTCTCTCTCCTCTCATCTCCATGGACGTGCAAGCTTGGAGGAAGAAAGAGAAAACTTAAGGTGAGATTTTAGCTTGTTTGGTGACCTCTTTAGCTCTAATCACCTTCTATAAAGTTGTTCATAGTGATGAGAGCTTCATCTCTATGATTTTAGATTCTTGATTGGAGGTGTTTGAGAGCATGAGCAAAAGTGGAAAGATGGAGAATCAAGAAATTGGTTTAGGAAAGAGGAAGAGGTGAGCATTTGCTTCCGTTTGATCTAAGTTTTGTGACTTTTGGTTAAGTATGGTGAATTGTGAATTTTGCCCTGATTTTATGGTTTTTTCGTGTGGTATGTAACCCCCTCCGTAATTATATCCGAAATACGCGATTAAAATGAAATAGAGACCAATAATAATCAAATAACATTTACTAACCCATCACATGACGGGGTTTTCACGAATACTTTTTGAAATCATTTATAAACATGGTCTCATATTCACATTTCGAATACAATTACTACGCGAAGATAAATCACATTCATATAAATATCAGAGTGCACAACTTAATCATCCCGACAATCCCGGGTACATACCGTCACTAAAGATACACAGGGTATAATTACCCATTACAGTTCTTCAAATGGGGATTACACAATCTCATCTCGGAGGAGTCCTAGCCGCTCCCTCCACGAGCCACTTGCCCTGTCTAAATTGTTGGTAGGGGAGAGTGAGATTCGAGAGAATCTCAGTAGGAAACAGATACCATAATGCATGCATGATAGATGCTATGTGTATGACATGTTAGCTTTATCTAGATGTATGCCCCATAATGATATTTCCGCATGCTCAATGTTTCATGTAACAAAACTATGGCCACAGCAAAACAGAAACAGAGCTTCATTTATTCAAATATGCTCTACACAATCAAGTAAAGCAATCACATACATCACTACACAAGCAAAATTATCAAATACATGCAAGTAAGGTAAGTCCCCTACCTCCAGTATTTTCTCCTCGATTTGCGTGCCAGTAACTCGGGGCTTCACATTCGATCCTACAATGTCAAATGTACCATTTAGACACTTCCATAGTGTTTCTGGGGGTTATATGAGGCTATATTGAAAATTTACTAAAATACCCCCGGGGACCCGGCCCATCGTACCCGGTCCGGCTGTACTTTTCTCGAAATTCTAACCTAGGCTATCCTGACATATTTTCGCCCAAGGAATCCATTTCCGGACTCAGAATTACCAAATTCACTGCCAAAAGACGAAATTGCCCTTGGCAGCCCTTATTTCAGTGTTTTAGAGGCATTTTCATAATTATGCTTTCTCGGCCTTTTTCGAAAAAGTGCCCAACTGTAACCCCACCTAATTTTCCCTCCTGAACTAAATGGAACCATCAAATCATTGAAAATCCAACTCTAACATACACAAAATAGTACTGGCTGAAACAGGGTTTTATGGAAAAAACAAAGTGATTTCCAAACTTCCAACCTTCCAAACACGTCCAATACACCTCTAATCACTTGTTTAACTATGTAATCACATCTTGACATGATTAATGGAAAATTAGGCAGCATAACCCCTAGGGTTTGCATTATCCCAAATTTACAAAATTCATGGAATCAAAGCCAAACAACCAAATAACAACAAATTCCACCAAGAACAATCAAGAAACATCAAGATTCAATGAGTTCTTGGATTTACCTTAGCTTTCTCCACTCTATCTCACATGGCCGTCCTTCACCTCCTCCTTTTCTCTTAATTGAGTTGACTAAACATGGTTTAATAAGAGAGGGTTTGAGGTTTAGGAAGGGAATTCATGAGATTTGCAAGCAAAACCACAAGGATTTTCATGGGATACTCACCTTGGATGACCATGAAGCTTGACCTTCTTGCTCCTTGGCTTCTCTTCTTGCGTCTCTCTCTCTCTCTTAATTTCACTCAGCTGATACGAAAATGAAGAGGGAAAGAAAGAACATTGGCTTTATCCTATTATCTCACTTCTTACCTTTAGAATATTTTATTGCAAGTTTTTAAACACATGCATAATTAAATTAATACTCATCTTTTCTTGGGCCCTTTTACTTGGCCGAAAGTGTATGTGGGGAGGGAGTAATATCATGTTTTAATCCAGCAATTTATCCTCCACCACAAACATTTACATGAGTTGCAATTGTTGACTTTTGTTGTGCTTGAATTTATCTATATGAAACTAATGTCATAAGCTTTATTAGAGCCAAACTATTCTTCCCTCTTTAGTCAGCCCATAACCACGTGCCATGAGTCCAAATTAGTGCCGAAATAGGCTGATAACCATTTATCTCATAATTACAAAGTTGCCATCACATTATTTCTTTATTTTCGGGTTTATCAGAAATTATGGCAGATTTTCTGCCCTAACTTTGAAAAATCATAACTAATTCTAGAAACATTGAATTAGAGTGATTCCAAAGCCTATAGAACCCTTATTGAGTCTAGTTTCAAGGAAAAATATAGAATTTTGCTTAATGGAATCACAAAATTCCCAGAATTTCAATCTTTGCATATTGTTCCAGAAATTTCACAGTTTTTCTGTGCTGACTTCAAAAATTCATATCTTTTTTTGTATATCTCTAATTGATTCATATGACCTATCAAATTAAAGCTTAGGATGTCTACTTTCATCCTGTAGAATATCATAATTTTTTCTTATCATTTGGTCATTCAAAATCACATGACAAGCTTACTACCTCATAGGCGATTTCACCAAAAACATAATTACTTTCTCCAAAATTCATCATTTTACTTTCTTAATACCCCAAAGATATTAGAAACATTAGAGAATATATTTGGGACACTTGCTAAATCGGGGCTTAACAGTTTGCTTAATTTAGGCTTATTCTCAAGCCTCCAATCCCAAAATTCGGGGTATTACATGGTATGTAATTGGATGAATTGGATATTTTTTTATGTTGAAAATGGTGTCATGTTGTGATATTTAATCATTGGAATTGATTTGAATTGGATTGGACACATTGGTTGCAAAACTAGAAATTCTGTCCAGTGTGAACTCTGTCTGGGCAGTCTGGTTGTGTGGACGTTTTGACTGGGAAAAGGTTGTTAGAAAATTATGAAAATTTCCAGTCTTAAATTTCACCTCCCAAGCTTCAAAATGAACATATAATTTGTGCTATTTCGTTTTGGGAACTAGGAGTTATAGCTGTCCAAAATTTGAGGTCAAAAATGGATTCTGTTTTGGGGCAGTGATAAAATGTGTGTGATTCTGTATTTATGTGGTTATGGACAGCCTTGATTCATATTTTTCCTATGAAGAGAACTTAAATATATTTAATTTGGCTTTGGGATCACCTCATTTCAATTTTTCTAGAATTAATTATGAATTTTTGAAATTGCCTTGGCTGCAGTAGAAAATCTTGGCTGCGGTGCAAAAGTTTCTGTGCACGTTTTGGCTGCAGCCAGAAATTCTTGGCTGAGGCCAAAAACCTTCTGTGAGTGTTTTAGCTGTAGCCAGAGGGTTCTTGGCTGCAGCCAACCCCTATTTTCAGTACTTGATGATTTTGAAAAGTGATTTCCAACCAAGTACGTCCCAATCCTTTCAAGCTTTTGTTAAGCTTATTATTAGACACTTAAGGGACTCAAATGACAACCAACTTTAAGTGATATGAAAGTAAGAGTTTGGAATAGAAAATAACCCTATGTCCTTGCTTTGATTATAGGGTTGATGTTCGCCCTGAACATGGTTTGATATTTGTTCTGATCGTGAGTAAGCGGGGCTGGAGCATACGCGGAAAGAATGTAGGGAACATATCTCTTCTTCTTGTATTTGATATATGTGTTAGTGTGTTGGTGCATGTCTTAGCTTTGCATGATTATGTGTAATTTGAAGCTATGTTTCAATTTATGCTATGGCCATTAGTATGTTGTTTGAAGCATTTAGCTTGCAAATTGTCATTGTGTTAGCATGAGTTATGTGATGCAAGCATGTCATGCATTAAACATCTATCGTACATGCATATTGATATTGTTTACCTACTGAGATTCTCTCGAATCTCACCCTCCCTTACTAACCTTTCAGACAGGGTAATGGATCAAGGATGGAGTAAGTGATCAAGGGCGGCAAGGACTTCCTTCGGGTTGAAGATTCGGTAGTTGGTTATCATAGTTGGGAGTATATGGATTTGGATGTGTATATACGTATGTGATTGAGGATTTGTTATGTATTTGAGATGGATTTGTGTAATCCCCATATGAGGGCATGTAATGGGCGAATGTGCCCTATAAAGCTTGAGTTAATAAATGGAATCCGGATAGCCGGAATTATTACATTGCGTACTCTGATATATTAAATGTGATTTATCTTTGTGTAGTAATTGTATTCAGAATGTGAATGTGAGACCAGGTTATAAATGATTTCGAAAGGTATTTGTGAAAATCCCGTCTGGTAGATGGGTTTATAAATGTTTTTTATTCTTATTGGTCTCTATTTCACTTTAATTGAGTATTTCGGATATAATTACAGAAGGGGATTACATGAACCATCTGAACTTGAAGGATCTGAAGATGATGGTTCAGGATCAGGAAGGTTCATTGGCGGTGTCTGAAGATCCTCTGGAGGATTCCTCAGAGATGAAGTGTAAGGAACCAAAGAAGTAATTTCTACTTCCTCTGTGGCAATCGGTGAACACTCAAGCACCTCCTCAGTGCGTGTAGGAGATGCAATAGGAGTAGATATGGGCTCAGGCTAAACAGGCTGAGGTGGATCATCAGTGGTGATATGGATTGGCTCAGATGTGTCAGGGTCAGGTATAGAGAACAAGATATTGCTAGGTCCAATCTCAGAAGGTCTATGCTCAGTAGGTATAGAGGGTCCAGGTTTAGAGATAGGTATAGGCTCAGGAGTAACAGAAGGACCAGGAATAGAGGAGCTAGATGCCATAGCATCAAATTTGGCAACAATAGATCTTAGAAGCTCACCCTGGGCTTGTTGTTCAGCTAGCAACTCTTCGTGCCTCTTATCCATTCTTTCCACAAGTTGTCCCATCTGCTTATTCATATGGGTTACCAACTCTGCATTGGTATTCGCAATGTCGATATGAAAACTCTTCAGAATATTTTCCATGAAAGTTTGCATTGTGGCACCAAAGAAGGTTGGAGAAGATGTGTTGACTGGAGCATAAGACTGTGTCATCCATTCGACTAGTTGTTGTGTCAGTCTTCTTCTTCTTCTTGGGACTTGCTTCTAGAGGAGTCTTCAGAGGAATCTCAGTATTCAACTTTCCAATTTGATTCCTCCCCACTGATGTTTTCCTCTCAATTGGCTCCTTACTCTCCAAGTACCAAATGTTATTCTTTTTTAGGAACAAGGAAATAAGTTGAGGATAAGGCATTTGAGTAGTAGGTTTTCCTTTATACCTATATCTCTTGATCTCATTGCAGATATATTCTCTTAAGTCCTTTTGTTCTTTGAGGATCAATGAGGCGAATTTTCTGAACTCCCTCTCAATGAAATGAGTGAAGTTATTGGATTTGTTCACCATGGCTCTAGAATAGATATACCATAGGACTCTATGAAAATCACTCATATCACTCGGATTGAAATTGAGATGTCCCACTATCTCACAGGTCTTAGGATAGAGAATATCTTGTTTGAATCAAGGTTAGGGTATTCATCATCAGGAGGGTTCTCTATTCCTAACTAGGTATTGATTCTAGAAGGTGAGATTAGAATTCTCTATCCTCTAACCTTAGAAGTCATTTCTTCTTCCAAAGACTTCCTAGAGGGATCATTAAGAGGTTTGGAGTTACAATAAAAATGCCTCACAACTTTAGTGCAAAAAGGGAGTTTAACAGATAGCCAAGGCATACAGGAATCGAGATAGGGACTTAGGTCAAATTTCAATACCTCTTGAAGCACCTTGTAGTCAATATAGTGCATCTTGCACACATTTCTTCTAGCAAAGTGACTCAGGTACTTCTGAGATTCCTCAAGTTTGCTCACGTTGAATCCCTTTGGAGGAAATGTGATTACTTCTTCCATTTCTTCTTGTTGCTTTGAAGATTGCCCTTTCTTTGCTTCCTTTGATTGAAAAGCTTCTTCAAGCATACCTACTATAACTTTGGTAAGCTTCTCATTAATCTTAGGCTTTTTCAAAGGTTTATTAGAAAAATTGGGTGTGTCGGATGAATCAAAAGGAGGAGGAGATGACTATTTTGTTGCTTTGCCTCTTGCAGGGGGTGAACTCTTCTTGGATTGAGCTCTTGTGGCAATGGGCTCCTTAATCACAACCCCTTTCAGCTTAGGCTTAGCTTGCGGCTTGGTCTTAGATTTTGGTTTGGGAGAGATTTTCCTTTTCTTGGTAGGAGGAGAGGAAAGTGAATCAGAGGGTTGATATGGTTCATAGGACTAAGAAGGAGTGCTAGAATTGGGAGATTTTGTCCTCACTATTGTGATTTGAGAAAATCAGAGATTTCTGGAAAAAACAGTGATGAGCGTCGTGAAATTAGGGCAGATGATTCAGTGCAATCTGAGAGGTTTTTGTAAGTGTAAATCACTGGGTTTTGACTGTTATGGGAAGAAAAAGATTTTGAAAAGTTTTTGTGAGAGTATTAGGGGAATAACTTGAGGCGATTTTGTGAGAAATGACTGAGTGTCGGTTGAAATAACCCTAAAGCCCAACATCACTCGAGGCCTTACTCGAGTGATCATCAACTTCAATCGAGTAGCTACTTGAGTGATCATACCAGAAATTTTAAAATGCAGTGAATTCAAGTGTGTACCTGGAATGAATAATATTATAATTACCTATGAATATTTCCTCTATCATTTGATGACTCTTTATAACAGATTTGAGCTGAAACTCAGCAGATTCGACATTTGTACCCAGGTTCACTTGAGGCCTTACTCGAGTAATGTTAAAGTTCACTCGAGGCCTCCCTTAGGTAATCTGTCTTTTCACCTTTTGACTGTTTATTTCCAACCGTTGTGCTATTTTATTTGAATTTAATGCTTCACTGGCACATTTCCTAGTTTATTACTCGAGTGGCTACTCAAGTAATGCCTCCATTACATCAAGGGGTCACTCCAGTAATGCCCATTACTTGAAGTTACCACTCCAGTAATGTTATCCTCTGTTAACCTCTTCTTTTCATACTCCAAATAGAATAGTATTATCCTGTAACACAAATTGCTAGAAACTCCGATGCTTAAGTTAGTAATCATCAAAATATCAATAAATAACATCATCTAACATTTTGTAAACACTAAATAACTTACAATTCATTGGGATTTACCATTCCTAATTTTTGTCTAATATATAAAAATTGATCTTTTGCAAGAGGTTTTGTGAATATATCAGCTAGTTGAAGATGAGTTGGAATGAATATCACTTTGATATCTTTCTTTTGGACATGATATCTGATGAAGTGATGTCTAACATCAATATTCTTGGTTCTGGAATGTTGAACAGGATTCTTTGCCAAGCTTATCATGCTAGTGTTGTCACAGTATATTGGTGTGTCTTTCAAATAAATACCAAGATCCTGGAGTTGTTGCTTTAGCCATATTACTTGTGCACAACAACTTGATACTGCAACATACTCAGCTTCCGTTGATGAAAGAGACACTGTAGTTTGTTTCTTGCTAAACCATGATACAAGTGAGCCTCCAAGAAACTGGCCTTGTCCACTCGTACTCTTTCTATCTGTGTTGTATCCTCTATGATAAGAGTTTGAGTATGGAACTCGATATTCACTTCTTCCTTTGGGAAACCAGAGACGCAATTCTGGCGTGTCAGTAAGATATCAAAAGATACATTTGACAGTTTCAGCATGTGACTCTTTTGGTACTGATTGATATCTTTCACACATGCCTACACTGAATTGGATATCAGGGCTGCTTGCAGTGAGATAGAGTAATGATCCAATCATTCTTCTATATTTTGTGATGTTGTAATCTTTTCCCTTGACATCCGCATCAAGCAATGTGGTTGAGCTCATAGGTGTGTCCGTTCCATTTGCTTCATCCAATCCATACTTCTTCAATAGCTCTTTCAAATATTTCGTTTGAGATATGAAAATTCCATTCTTTCTTTGTTTGATTTGCAAACCAAGAAATAAATTCAATTCTCCCATCATTGACATCTCAAACTCCCCCTGCATTATCTCAGAAAATTCTTTGCACTTAGTTTTGTTAGTAGCACCTAAAACTATATCATCAACATATATTTGCACAATTAATATATCATCACGTTTTTGTTTTGTAAAAAGTGTTGTATCAACTTTTCCTTTTAGAAAACTTTGATCAATAAGAAATTTACTGAGCCTTTCGTACCAAGCTCTAAGAGCTTGTTTTAAACTATATAAAGCCTTTTTGAGTTTGAAAACATGGTTAGGTTTGGTTATATCTTCAAAACCTGGAGGTTGATCTACATATACTTCTTCAATGATGTAGTCATTTAGAAATGCACTCTTTACATCCATTTGATAGAGTTTGAATCCTTTGTTGCATGCAAAGGCTAAGAGTACTCGTATAGCTTCCAATCTAGCCACTGGAGCATACGTTTCCTCATAATCTATTCCTTCTTCCTGATTATAGCCTTTGGCCACCAATCTTGCCTTATTTTTGACAATAATTGCAAATTCTCAAGTTTGTTCTTGAATACCCATTTAGAGCCAATGATCGGATGATCCTTAGGTTAGGGTACCAAATCCCAAACTTGATTTCTTTCAAATTGGTTTAGTTCGTCTTGCATTGCTATAATCCAATCATTGTCTGATAGGGCTTCATCAATGTTAGAAGGTTCAATCTCAGAAATGAATGCAGAAAAACTAACTTCATTGAACATTCTATTTCTAGTTTTGACTCCTTCATTTGCATCTCCTATGACTTGATCTAGGGGATAACTTTTATTGTATTTCCAGGCTTTAGGTTGTCCTAGTGACTGATCTTCTTCCTTGGTTTGATCAACTTCTGGAATAAGAGATTTAGAAATAGATTGACAATTTTCTTGATTTAAAACAACTTCCTGCTCATCATCAATGGTTTTGTCAGAGGATTCAAATTCATCAAATACAACGTGAATTGATTCTTCAACAACACATGTTCTTTTATTGAAAATTCTATATGCTTTACTTCGATTAGAATATCCTAGGAAAATTCCTTCATCTGTTCTAGAATCAAATTTTTCTAAGTTATCTTTACCATTATTATGAATAAAACACTTATAACCGAAGATGTGTAAATGAGCAAGATTCGGCTTCCTTCCTTTGTATAGCTTGTATGGTGTCTTTTCAAGTTTTGTTCTAATGTAGGCTCTATTTGAATTATAGCATGCTGTGCTCATTGCATCGGCCCAACAAAACTTGAGACACGTTTTTTTCATTTAGGATTGCTCTAGCCAGTTTAGTGAGCACTCTATTCTTATGTTCCATGACTCTGTTTTGTTGAGGTGTCCTTGGAGCAAAGAAGTTGTGATCTATGCCATTAGTATCACAATATTCTTCAAAGGCTTGATTTTCAAACTCTCCACCGTGATCTATCCTGATACCTGTAATGGACATACCATTCTCATTTTGCACTTTCTTGGCAAAAACAATGAATTTTGCAAAGGTTTCATCCTTTGATGACAGAAAAATAGTCGATGTAAATCTAGAGAAATCATCAACAATAACCAATGAATATAAGTTGCCACCAAGGCTTTTAACTTTTGTTGGACCAACTAAATCCATATGTATCAATTGAAGTGGTCAATTTGTTGTAACTTCATTTTTTGATTTGAAAGATGATTTAGTTTATTTACCCTTTTGACATGCGTCACAAATCAAATCGTTTTTAAAAACTTACTTTGGGTAATCCAAGAACTCAATCCTTTTTGAGTAGTTTGCCTAGTTGGTGCATGTTGACATGAGCTAGCCTCTTATGCCATAACCAACTTTCATCGGCATTACTCAGAAAACAACTTTCAGAGTTATTTCTATTGATATCAAGTGTATAGCAGTTACCTTCCCTTTTAGCTCTGAGCTTTGCCTTGATATTTTTCTTATCAAGCTGTAAGTCTTTCTTGTTGACAATCTGACATTCCTCTGAATCAAATATTATCCAGTTGTCTTTATCTGCACTTTGACTTACGTTCAGCAAATTATGACACAAGCCTTCAGCGTAATATACATCTTTGACTTATAATCCTTTGTCGTTTTTTATTTCACCAATTCCTGCTATCTTTCCATATTGATTTCCTCCAAATTTTACCTTTCCATCTTCCTTAGGTTACAATATGGTAAAACTTTCAAAATCACCGGTCATATGTCTAGAGCATCTACTGTCTATATACCATTTGTGTTTTTTGGATGCTTTAAGATATATCTGTAATCAAATACGATTAAGTCTTAGGTACCCATATCTTTTTCAGTCCTTTTAGGTTAGTACAAATTTTTTTTGGAACATATAAACCTTTAGGTACCCATTTGTAGGTTCCTATATTTCCTTTCTTCCTATGAATGCATGATGAAGTATAATAACCTTTTCTATTACAATAATTACAATGTGCAAAAGGATTTGATGTATGCACAGAATGTTAAAAATAATTCAAGTATGATTTACCTCCAGCTTTCTTTCTTCCTTTCCTTTTGTCTGATTTTGGATCATATCCAATTCCAGATCGATCATTCATAAATCGTTGAGCTTTTAAAATTACATTTAGCATTTCACTTCCTTTAGTGAACTTTTCAAGAGATTTAGTAAGATCAGTGTTTTCTTTTTCAAAGAAGTACAATTTTCACAATCCTTTTCAAAATTCTCTTTAAGTTCTACTTTAAGAGCTTTGTTTTTCTTTTTGAAAACAACTAGTTCTTTAACTACTTTGATGAATTCAGAATGTAAAGCATTATAATCGGAAAGTAATTCATCATAGGTAGGATTAGAATCAGTTACCTCTTCTTCTGTTTCCTCTTGAGCAACTAGACATATGTTGGCTACTTCCTCTTCATCGCTTTCTTCGTCAGAAGAACTATCTCCCCATATGGCAGATACAAAGGCTTTCTTCTTGTTGTAGAATTTGCCTTTTCTCTTTTCTTTATTCTTCTGAATCAGTTCTTGACATTTTGATTTGAAATGTCTTGACTTTCCACATTCATAGTAGATGATGTGTTCTTTATTGCTTGTTCCTCCTTTCTGAAAGTTTTTCAATCCTTGGACTTTTTTGTAAAACTTTTTGAATTGTTTCATGATTAGGCCCATTTCATCATCGTCTAGCTCTTCATCTTCATGTTCTTCTTCTTCTTTTGTTTTAAGTGCTAGACCCCTTTTCTTCTTGTCGCCAATATCATCTAGTTCTCGTTTGAACTTTAATTTACTTATTCAGAAAGGCTTCCGAATAGAGAAGCAACCGATCGCATTGACTCACCTTTTACTTCCTCAATTGTAGTGACTTTTGCCTCCCAGTCCTTAGAAAGAATATTTAGAATCTTTCATACTTGGGTATGTTGATCATAGACTTTTCCAAGTGCTGCAAGTTGATTAACAAGATGAGTATATCTAAGTTCAAATTCAGCCATCGACTCACCTGATTTCATTTGAAGTAAATCAAACTCAGTAACCAGAGTATTGATCTGGTTTTCTTTTATTCTCGAAGTTCCTTCATGAGCTATTTCTAAGGCTTCCCATATTTCTTTAGCAGTTGGAAGTGTGCAGATTCTGAAGTACCCATTTTGACTCAAGGCACTTTGAATCATCAGAATTGCCTTGCTGTTGAGTGTGATGAGTTTCTTGTCATTCTCATCATATTCTGCTGGTGTCTTGGGAACTCTCTGTAAATCTATAATCTTTTCAGGTTTGTAGTTTCCACTCTCAATCACATCCCAAAGCCCATATTCAGTAACCATTATGAAGACTCTGAACTTTGCTTTCCAGAATGAGAAGTGTTCACCATTGAAACCCAGAGGTCTTGTGATAGAAGCTCCGTCGGGAAGAATTCCTTCACCCATGCTTGCTATTGGATCCTTCTTAGGCTGTTAAACCTTAACAAGAAAACCTATGCTCTGATACCAAATGTTAGTGGAAGCGTTTCACCCAAGAGGGGGGTGAATTGGGTGATACCATAAATTTCGTTGCATATAAGAAAATTGACAGAATATTTAAAGCAGTTGAGAGCAAAGAGAAATATCACCGAAGTGTACACCGGGAGTTATACTGGTTCGGCCACAACCACTTTGACCTACGTCCAGTCCTCAGAGTGTCTTTGAGAGTTTCACTATAGTCTCCAAGATTCAATGGGTTCTTGGCACCTCAGTACACAGCAAGTTCTTTCACCTGGACATTCGCTCCCCCTTACACGTTGCAACAAATCCCCAACTCAAGGTTCCACAACCTTAAGTTATCTCAATAACAAATATTGAGTTTGTAATGAAAAACTCTCTCACAGAGCAAATATATAATTACTGAAGTACAATGAATGAGTATAAGAAAACAAAGCACTAAGAGTGTGTTGATCGATGTATGTTCGTGTGTGTTGTTTTCTTCTCTTTTAATGCTCCATATATATAGATGATTTGTAGTGTCTATTGGAAGCATTTCAAATATGTCCGTTAGAGTCGCGCAACAACGGTTGACCATTCTTCAAATTTGAAAACTATCCGTTTGCGGTAGGTGAGATCTCGGACACTTTATTTGACTTTGCTCATCTTGCATGATCTCTTTATTGTTTCTCTGCAAATGTACTTAGGATACTAATGCAATGAAGAGTTAATCATAAAGATAACAAATCAATAAACATTCGATTAAAAACATAATTTCTGGACTGCTTTACTCGAGTAGCTACTCAAGTGATCATGTTTGTTACTCGAGTGGTCCCTCGAGTAAACCTATCAAAAATATGACAGTGCCTAATTCAACATTTTTCATAAGATATTACTCGGGTAAGACATGGAGTGAGATATATCACAAACCTTCAAAATACTTGATTACTCGAGTGGCCATGTCTTTACTTCACAAGTTACTCGGGTGCTGACTCTGGTGATCTAATTACTCGAGTGGCTATGTTGTTTCTTCAGATGTTACTCGAGTGGCTTTCAAATAACTCGGCAGATTACTTGATTACTCCCTCAAGTAATTGCATCAAATTCTTGGCCGAGAGTTTGCTTACTGATTACTCGAGTAGTCCCTCGAGTAATGCTTCAAATAACTTTGCAGATTACTCGAGTGGTCTTTCAAGTAATGCCTTTTTCTCACTGGTTACTCGAGTGGCTACTCGAGTGATGTGTTGCATTTCTTGGCCGAGAGCTACTGGAACATTTTTGACCTAGTTACTCGAGTGGCTACTCGAGTGGTAGCTTCCCTTACTCGAGTGGTCACTCGAGTAAGCCATCATAGAATTTGTTTATCACTCCAGTACTTACTTCAAGTAATGCTTTACCACTTTGTTCAAATTCATTTGTTTGTTGTCAAATCATTTTATATCAATGATACAATCTTTGTTATCATCAAAACATATGGAATCTAGCACTTTCCACGCATGCTCTAGTTTTGGCTACTCACGATCAAGGCAAACATCAAACCCTATAGCCAAAACAAGGACATTGGGTTAATCCCTTTTCCAATTCCTCCCATGTTGCAGTCTTGACATGTCGTTGTCTATTATTTCCAAAATTTTCAGCAAAGAAATTTATGACTTTTGACCTGCTAAGTTCATCACCAAAAGGAGAATGTAAGTATTTCAATAATTGGAAAGAAGTGAGGTTACCCACACAATCATCCTTGAGGTTATGAGAAGTCTGAAACTTGTAAGATGGAGGAATGTGAAGCTTAAACCCCTGAATTGCAGTCGTGCCATCAGTAGCATATTGATTTCTTTCCTCATGTTCAACGATGACTCTACTTGTGTCCATAGGAGCAGATTCAATGCTAATAGATGTTGCTTCACTTCCAAAAGTGGAATCCACTTCACTAACATTCTCAAATTCTGCAAAGCTATACAATAATTATTTCGCAACACCATGATAACTATCAAATGAAGATATAGTATTACCAAGGTTAGAAAAATAAAAAATGAAAGGATTGGAAGTGGAAAGTGAGCTATCAATTGACATGCAATCAATACTACACACATCATCATCACAATCAATAAAGGGAGAAGAATTTAAACCAATGGTAACACATACATCATCATAATAATAATTTTTCACACACAATAAGAAAGCAAACTTATTAATTGCCTCTTTCAAGGCCAAATCAATCACATTCAAGCCAAGAAGGGAGTAGTCCTCAAATGGGTGATTCATAGCTTCATAAACATTGAACCGAATGACATGATCACCTACTTCCATAGTTATGTACCCATCCTTCATGCTAATGATAGTATTAGTTGTCGCATGAAAGGCCTACCCAAAATTAATGGTTCCTCAACTGAGACCTCAATAGACATGTCTAGGACATAAAAATCAATAGGAAACACTAAGTCTTTGACCTTGACTAAGATGTTTTCCAATAAGACATGAGGTTTCCTAGTGGTGCAATCAGCTAGTTGTAGGATGACACTAGTGGATTTGATATTTGTGAGGCTAAGAGAGGTGTAAATAGAGTAGGGCATGACATTTATAGCGGTTCCTAGATCAAGAAGAGCATTACTAAAAGGCATGGTACCTATAGTGCATATAACAGTAAATGAGCTAGGGTCTTTACACTTAATTGGGATATGGGATTTAAACATAGTAGACACACTAGGACTCAACTGAACACACTCATTGGGTTTACACCTATGCTTTTGGGTGCACAAATCTTTCGATAATTTAGCACAAGCAGGCATTCCTTTCAACACATCAAGCAAAGGCAAATTAACTTCAATCTTACTAAAAATATCCATCATATCAAGAAATTTATTTTCATTTGAAACCTTTTTACTAAGCACATATGAATTAGGAAATGGAATTTCAGAGAGATTTACCTTTTTACCTTCCCCTTTGCTTGAAGAAGAAGAAGTTGAAGGGTCAAGTACCTTTGTATTTGTTGAAGTTGACACTCCTTGCTTGCTATCCAGATTTGAATTTGGAGAAGAATGACTTTGTAGAAGCTGCTGTTCAACCATACTCTCATATTTTCCAATAGCAAGGTGAGTGCTTTGATCAGAATCATCATTACCATCAATATCTTCCACTTGTGGTTGCAATGGAACCTCAACCTCTTCATTGTGCCTATCACTAGAATGCATTCCAAATTTGAAACTGTCAACATTTTCTTCAAATCGGACTTGTTTACCCACTTGTTTACCACTCCTCAAGGAGATAGCATGTACATCCTTAGGATTGATCATAGTGTTGGAAGGCAACCCTTGCCCACTTTTAGCTTGTTGCTCATTGAGGCTATCAGACATTTGAGTGACAAATGAAGTAAGGTTAGAATTCTTAGAATCCAACAACTCCAACTTGTTAAAGATTGTATCAAACTTAGTCCCAATGTCAGAAAATTTAGAATTGGTTTGAGCTCTCTCTTCATCAAATCTTGAGGCTAAGTTACCCATTGAAGATGACACATTGTTCATACTCTTGAGAAGTTGAGAGATGTCATCTTTAGTAGCATGGGATTCAGGTGTAGCAACTACTGTTTGTTGGGGATTAAATTGGTTTGAAGGTCCTTGAGTTAGAGCTTGATTTGAAGAACTCCCTTGAAATTGATTCTGGTTTGTCCAACCAAAGTTGGGATGGGACCTCAAACCCTTATTGTTTGTATTAGAATAGGGATTCCAAGGCCTTTGATTCTGTCCTTGTCTCCCTTGAAAAACAGCCGAGACCTCCCCAAGTTGGTGTGGGCAATTAGGAGCAATATGCATGTGAGAGCTACATATGTCACAGCTAGGAGCCACTAGAGCTTGAGAATGTGACCCATGAATGTTCACATTGTTTAGATGGACCATGAGCTTATTGAGGTCAGTTCTCATATCTGTCATTTGGGATGACAAATTATGATACTCCCTTGAAGATCTTAAAGCATGTGAGACCTCATGGACTTGTCTAGCATCCAACCCTTCAAATTGTTGATCATTACTAGCTATCTTCTCAATTAAAGCCCAAGCTTCTTCAGGAGTGAGCAATTGAATAGTGCCTCCAGAAAATGAATCCAAACTCTTCCTATCTTGAGGAAGCAACCTACTATGAAAATATTGCACCAATCGAGCTTCTGGGATTTGGTGATGTGGGCACTTGGTTAAGAGTTCTTGAAATCGACACCAATACTCATAAAAAGATTCATAGATGCCTTGTTTAGCACTAAAGATTTCCTTAGTGAGAGATGTTATTCTTGAAGAAGGGAAGTATTTTTCCAAAAAGGCACTCTTCAATATGTCCCAAGAGGCTAAGGCATTAGGATTGTGGTGAGGTAGCATCAAGAACCACTCCTTAGCTTTGTTTTCCAGTGTAAAATGAAAGACTTTCCGGCATATGTCATCTAGATCAACTCCCATTGGTTTCATGGAGTTGCACACAATGTACATATTCCTCAAGTTCCTGTTAGGGTCTTTTGTAGGTAAACCATGAAATTTTGGTAAGTGACTCAACAAAGGACCTTTCAACTCAAAATTAATATTAAATTCAGGTAAGAGAAGAAAGGATCAATAATATCAGTAGAAGAGGTAAGATCTTTGATAGTTCTACGCTCTCCAATGGGTAGAGGTACGTCTTCAGGAGGGGGAACTGGATCCATGGCAAGATGGTGATCTACAATGAATGAAGAGCCAATATGAGAAGAATTATCACAAGTATGTGCAACAACTTCAGTGTCAATGACTTGTCCAAGCCCTACACTAGATGATTCAGGTTTCTTACCTTTCTTAAGCAACCTAATTGTCTTGTTAATATCTTTATCTAAAGGCACAAGTTCATTTTTCTGAGATCTAGTCATGCACAGTAAAAAGACTCATATAGAGACACAAATTATAGCAAAGTAATTGGTCAAATGGTCAATTGAAGAAGGGTCATATATAGCAAAAATTAGCAACTTGTAGGAAACCAAGTTAACTAATCTTTGACAACCAACAGAGTTAACCTCAACCAACAAAATTCAAGTGTCTAAAGAGTAAGACTAGTTTCAGCAATAACAAGACAAGTGCAACACAATGTGACAAGAGGCAAATAGGAGTTGCAAGGTAAGAATTCACCTTTTAGGAGAACAAGTTAGTATATCAGTGAAGTAGTACCTCAAACCGCAAGTATGTAAGTAGAGTCACAGGAAGCACAACTTACAGAATGTGATAGCTACCTGGAATCTCAAGTTACAACCAATAGCTTTTCAAGGATGAAGAATGCAAAGTTGTTCACCACAAAACAATAATGAACCATATAACGGCCACTAATAACATGATAGCAAAGCAACAAAATGCAAATTTCTTTTTGTGTTTTTTTTTGTAAATACAAATGGAATGCAAAACAACTATGAAAATGAAAATTAACCTAAACTACTACCAAACACTTCAACAACTAACAAATAACTAAGACAAACTTAAAAACACACTAGCAACCAAGAAAAATCAAAGAAAACCCTAAGAACAAACTAAATAAAAAACTTAGAAAAATACCAAAAAAGAAATAAAATTCAGAAAAGTATAGCAAACTTTTGAATTTGGCTAAAATCCAGTAGACCTAATAGCTTTTGCTATTAGTCTTGCTTAGAATGATGAAAAACCTTAATTTGTCAAATTTCAGAATTTTCTGGGCACAAATATTTCAGTTCCAGCAAGACAGTGCTAATTGAAAATCAGAATTTTGCCAAAATTCAAATGAGTGCTACACATTTCCTACCAACCTAAGACATACTATGACAACAGAAAAGAACACTTAACTACTTAAATCCTTGGCAATCATCCTCCCAAGCAACGGCGCCAATTTGATGAATCCATGTCGTGTGAGTTCTCAAAATAAAACTAGGTTAGAAAATGTAGCATAGTAGCTCAACCTAGGTCGTTCTTTTGAGGAGATTAATTTCCAAGTTTCTAAGTAGTAAAGTGATAAAAAGCCTTAAAGTTGTGAGAAATCATTTTGAGAATTTGATTTTAAAACTAATGAAGTAATCTAAGCTAAAGCAATATTTTTGTATTTTTTCGGTTTTCAAGACAAAGAAGCAAAAGGAATTGAAATTAACACTAACAACAAGATAAATTCAATTAACTAATATAATGATGGAATGGAATTCCCTTGAGTTGAGGTTTTAGTCTTCCTTGCTTGCTAATAATTTGAATTCCATAATGAGTCAAGAGGATGGAACTAAAATACCACTAGCTCCATACTTGCAATAATCATTTAATTCATTCTACCAAAGCAATTAAATGAATATCACCAAATAATTCATACTTAAGGAGATGAATAATCAACTTCCAATTCTAGCATGTAATTACCATTACAAAAGTTCAACACATTCAGTTTAATCATTTAAATCCACTTAACCAAGTTGGAATAAACAATTCAACCTACTCCTAATATGAATCATACAAAGCTTAATTAATCAACTCCTAGCTCAACCACCAAGTTTATTCACTTGGCATAGAATAATCTAAATCATAATCGCATACTTTACCAAGCCATACAATTATGAAATAGAAAGAGAGCTTAAGGAATTCCATTGAAATTTAGAAGCTCAAACCATTACCCAACTCAAGGAAATCACCAACACTTTAGCTACTCATGGAAGAAGAAGATGAAGATTGATGAAAGAAGGAGAGAATAGCCATAGATGCAGCAGCAATGTCACTGAAATAGCTCTTCAATTCTTCACCACAACCACGCCTCCATTTTTCCAGCCGTAATCCCCTCCTCTCATTTCAGCCCCAATGCTCTTCCCTTTATCTATTCGGTTTCCTTACCTTTATTTCTGTAGCTCCATACCTTCTCTCATACACTGCTCCTCTCTAATTTCGGTTTAGCAATCTCGGTCCGCTCCCCTCAACTCAGTCAGCTCCCCTTTCTCAATTAATTCCATCGGTTCAACATCTCCAAATCAGTTAATAATTTTGGCTCCCCTTTTCCTTTGACATTCAATACTTCCTTTCTCCATATCCCCCTTCTTCCTTGCTTTATTTATTTACGGTTTGCTCTCTTACGTAGTCAACCCTTCTTTCCCTCTGGTCCACCATTTCAGCTTTGCCTATATGCTTCCTTTCTTTTTCATTCTTTTACTCTGTTCAGCCCTCTCTCAATTCATTCCTTCTTCTATATTAGGTCCAGCGGTTTCTCTTCTCTTTTAATTCCAATTTCAACCGCCACTGCTCATTTTTTTATTCTTTAGGTTAAAAGTGAGTTGTACCTTGTTTGGATAAGAGATAAAAATCTGTTTTGACATAAGACACAAAATTGTAACCACCAAACAAGGCCCTTACTCATTTAACCTCCTCTTAGAAAAAATGTGAAAATAAATTCTGCACTTGTGATGTTCCACTTTTGTCCTTCATTAAGCTCTAAAATAACATCTTTGATCTTGACCACTCAAGTTGTGCCATATCATCACCTACAAAATTATATTCACAAAGGTAATATCTTTTGTTCACAATTAAAGAATAATGGGAATAACAAATATTAATTAAAAATATAACAATTTAACCACTTTAATTCCCAAATTATTCTTTCATTAAAGTCTCACATTAACACTTGATTATGTCTAAAATATTCAATTAAGTCCCACAAAAGCCTAAGATTAATTAATAAAAATATATAAATATTGAGCTCTATCAATGATTTGGGAGATTGGAAATGTTGGGGCGTAGTGGTTTTGATATCTGAGACATTACTAGTCCCTGTGTTATGATAGCTTCTATGTTCCTTATTCTTTCTTTTATTCTTCTTTGATTGTAACACAACCTTGTAGTTCCTATGTTACTGGTGTTGTCCTTTGCTTATTCATGTAAAGCATTTTTATACATAGAAGTCTGTAGAACAAGTGTTCCATTATGCATTGCATCTTTTATGGAAATTTAGAATTTTTGTTCGTGTAGAGAAAAGAGAAGTTTCATAGATATTTTTTGAATGGACTTTCATATGATAGATGCTTAAGGAGTTTTATGGGTTCATCTAGGGAAATATGCCGCTTCTGTTAGTTCTTAAACTGGTTTTGGGCTGTGTGACAAAGTGACATATAGTTGGGGTGGTTTCTTGGTTGATTTTTAATTAGCTGAAATGTGAAAGCCGTAGGCTTAAATGCTCTCTTTATAACCAAAGCTCTGAAAATTCTTACTTAATGGATGTAACTTTAGAGTTGGGAAGTTGATGAGCTAACAAACATTCTGTTCTTAAATTTTTCTGTTGGGGAATCTTCATGTGCCTATTGAAATTCACCATTCAAAACACATTTGAGCCCGGCTAGTTTTGCATAAAAAATAGGAAAATTCTTGCATGGCATTGGTCTACAAAATTAAAATAATCAAAATAACCATGAATAGAAAAGCATGACTCTTTAAGGTTGATTTTTCCTTGAAAATTGGCAGATATATATATACATACGTATATGGTTAACTGAATCTATCTATCCATTATAAACACAAGTCACTGAGTTTTTCTTTCCTTTTTGGAGAGACCATCATACTGAATATCTAGGAGGTCAAATTAAAAAATGAGGTCAGAGTGGTCTAGTGGTTGAGTGGGGCAAACATGTGATTCAGAGACCATCATACTGTTTGGCATTTACATGAAGTTGTTGGCCAACAAAACTGCATGAGTGAACTCTATTTGTTGCAAAATTTAGAAGGTGTGAAAGCCTCTTCCAGTCAGGTCACATAAATACTCCTCTGATCTCTTTGTTTAACCATATTCTTAATTATTCTTAACATGCCTCTTCATATCAATCATATGCATGTGTGTCTTAAGATTCATAGACAGAGATTCTCATCCTTTTCCTTTGCATGCCCCACCCAGTGGTTGCTTCCTTGGTTTTGGATGAAAACATTTTCCTTTCACAATTCTAGACACATTAATGTAGTAGTTATATTGATCACCAAACTTGTGCTAATAACTCACGTGACAGTGGCTTTACTTCCTTTGCTTTTTAAGATTTTAACAATTTTGAGTTATGCACAGGCAACTCTGTCTAGATGTTGCCATATAAAAGTTAACAAGAGAAAGATTAGTGATATGTTTCTGAATGTGATTAGCTTATAGTAATTTACAGCTTTTCTTGGTTTTGAACCATTTGTAGAGGCCAAGAAAGGAACTTATTGTTGCTTTAATTTATAGCTTTTAAGAGTGTTAAGCAAGGAATTAGTGACTCACAAGCTTTGTGTCTTTTTATAAGGAACATTGCCATTAGGGTAATCTATTTATATGATTATGTTGTCTTTTTAATATTCTAACTACAGCTTCAACCAACAGAATAAGAACACACACACATACACACACACACACACATATATATATATAAGAACACATCTCATTAGTGAGATATGGAATCTTGAGAATTGAGACACATCTTTTCATGAATGTATTTAAAAAAAAATTTCTTATTGAAAATTGAAAACAAGTCATTTAATTTGTTCTTATTCTATGGTTCTGACATTTAAATGAGATACACATATCTCTTTGTATCTTATACATGTTTGGCCAATATCTTATAATGAGCTTGATTGTTATTGTTCTTGTTCATTGAGAGTTCCTAACATACATTTAGACCCACCAGTCATAGAACTGTTTCATGAAACATGAAGTTTAATGAGACATATACTATCAGTTCTCTTCAATCAATCAAGATTGTTTGTGAATATGGGTTTTATTATTGCTAAAGTTCAGCTTTTCTATTGTTGATGCTGAGGCTTATTTTGCATTTGGTTATTGGTTTGTAACTTACGGTCTTCAGAGCCTTTCTTCCAGCGTGCAATCCACCCCACATACCAAACTTATTTTTGTCGTGTAGTGTCCGGTCTTCAAAGCTTTTGTTCAAGTCATTAACGAGTAGTTTAATTAGTTTTGGCCATTAAATAATTGAAATGACGCCTACCAAAATTGATCTTTGCTATATATATGATATGATATTGTAATTAGAATATTTTGAAAGTTAGTTATGTTAGTTAATTAGAAGACTGGGATTAACCATAAGTGGCACTAGCTGTTTAAGAGCAGCAGTAGCCAACATTGGCCTTAACTGTGTCTAATTACTAATAGGTCCCTAATTAATGAACCCCTAATCCCTATTGTACTATTCTGTTTCTATTGTTCCTACTACCTATATATATGGTAGTCGACCCATTGTATTAGATAGATTTGCATTGTTAACGAGTTTGTACTATTCAGGTTACTTTTCTTCTTTATCTAGCTCTATACTCCTTCTACTTATTCATTATGTAGTTGTTAAACTAAGTACTTGGGTGTGATAATTGCATGCTCTCATCATACTCTTATCTTTTCTATGGGAAAAGTAGAAAACAAAAATAAAAAGGTGTTGGAATATATGGATTATAGTTGCATAAAAGTTAAACGGACGAATGTTGAATATGATAATGGGGTGAGAGATTTTTCATACTTTGCAAGAAGAAATGCCAATGATGATAGTAGGATATTTTATTGCCCTTGTATAGAATATTTGAATGAGAAGCATCTAAGTGCTGCAGAGATATATACACGATTAATTTGTAAATGATTTTGTAAGACTTATATAGTATGGGTATGGCATGGTGAACAATTAGAAATGCTGAGTGCATCTGAACAGGGGGAGTGACCTTTGATGATAATGAAATGGATATAGATGATATGATAGAGGATATTATTCGTGATGTAGGAGAAGAGGCTTTTGAACAATCACATACATATGGTAATTTGTGCAGTGATGCTGAGACGCCGCTATACCTGGGGTGTAAAAAGCCAATTGTTGAAAGCAGTATTGAAATTGGTGATCTTGAAAGCACGTCATAGATGGAGCGACAAAAGATTTTCAGAAATGCTTGAGGCCTTTAAGGACATACTTCTAGATGATAATGTGTTGCCTTGTCGATACTATGATGCTAAGAAAATACTGTGTTTACTAGGGATAAAGTATAAAAAGATCCATGCATGCCCTAATGATTGCATATTGTATAGAAAAGAGAATGAAGGGAAGCAGCATTGTCCAAGGTGTGAAACCCTAAAGTACAAATCAAATAAGGCCCTTGCAAAAGTGTTGTGGTATCTTCCAATCATAATGAGGTTCAAACGCTTGTTTGCTAATGAAAATGTTGCAAAAATTTAAGATTGCATGTAGATGAGAGGATTTCCAATAGAAAGCTTCGACATACAACTGATCTTCTCAATAGAAGAAAATTGATGAATTATTTCCTAGCTTACGTGAAGAACCTAGGAACCTTAGGCTTGGGCTTAACATGGATGGCATGAATGCTTATGGTAGTCTAAGTAGTATACATAGTTTATGGCGTGTTCTTTTGGTTATTTACAACTTATCTCCTCTGTTATGCATGAAACGAAAGTACATCATGTTGTCTATGTTGATTTTGGGACCCAAACAACCCAAAAGTGACATAGATGTTTACCTACAACCCTTGATCGAAGACTTAAAAGAGTTGTGGGATGAAAGCGTCAATGTTTTTTATGCGAACAAGAAGGAGCTTTTAAAAATGCAAGACATGATCTTTTGTACTATAAATGACTTCCTTGTATATGGAAACTTGTTAGGATATAGTGTTAAAGGCCATAAAGCATGCCTGATTTGTGAAAAAGGCACATGCTACCATCAACTTCAAAATGGAAGAAAGACCGTTTATCTTGGCCATAGGAGATTTCTTAGATGAGCCACCTATATCTTAATTAAAGAAATCTTGTTTTTATGGCCAAGAGTTTGAAGATGCTCCAGAGGCATTGATTCGGGATAAGGTTTATGAAAAGGTGAAAAATATTAATGTAACCTTTAGTAAGAGTACAAAGAGTAGAAATGAGAAAAATATATGGAAAAAGAGGTCTGTCTTCTTTGATCTTCCATATTGGCACAATCTTGATATGAGGCACTATATTGATGTCATGCATGTGGAGAAAAATGTTTGTGATAGTATTGATGGGATATTGCTTAACATACCAGGTAGTTCTAAGGATGACGTGAATACAAGATTAGATTTGCAAGAAATGGTAATACTAGAAGACTTACATCCAAGGCTATATGGTAAGAGAACTTTTTGTCTTCCAGCTTCTCATTCTTTGTCTAAGGATGAGAAAAGAAGTTTTTGTGAGTGTTTACATGGCATCAAAGCTCCCTCAGGGTATTCTTCAAATTTTCAGAAGCTTGTGTCGGTTGAAGACTTGAAGTTAGTAGGGTTAAAGTCTCATGAGTGTCATGTCTTAATGCAACAACTACTCCCAGTAGTTATTCGAGGCATTGTCGAATATGATCTTCAACACATATTGACTAGACTTTATTTCTTCTTTAATGCTATTTGTAGTAAAGTCATTAAGACAGAAAGATTGGATGAATTGGAAAATAAAGGATATTTGATCTTATGCCAGCTTAAGAAGCGTTTTCTTTCTTCATTTTTTGATATCATGGTATATCTAATTGTTCATCTAGTGAGGGATATAAAGTTGTGTTGCCCTATCTATTTCTAGTAGATGTACCCAATTGAAAACACTATGAAAATTTTAAAAGGGTATGTGAAGAACACTAATAGGCCTGAAACATTTATTGTTCAGAAATATGTTTTTAAAGAAGCTATGGAATTTTGTCAACATTATTTGTCAAATATAGGACATATTGGGCTTCCTAAACGTCATGATCAAGAATAGGGTAGACATGGGGCAACAGTAAAGAGTGTAGATCCTGATGAATTGCAATAAGTCCACTTGTACATCTTGAATAATGTTGATTAAGTTCAATATTACATTAATACTCATAAAGAAATTGTACGGAAAGAAAATAGTTGAATGACTGAACAAAAGTTAACTAGGGAGCATAACAGAACTTTTGCACATTGGTTCAAACAAAAGGTTGACGGAGAATAATGTGTTTCTCATACAATAAAATTGTTAGCATGTGGTCCTGAGGTTGATGTCATAAGTTGGACTTCATTTGTGATCAATGGTTATACCTTTTACATGAAGTCCCTAGATGATAGGAGCACCATCCAGAACAGCGGTGTTGTATTAGTGGCTAAATCTATGCACTTCTCTAGTTTGAAAGGAAAGAACCCTAAATTGGTTGTCATACCTTATTATATGATTAATGAAGAGATCTGGGTGGTTCACTATGTTAAAATTAAGTTTCCCATTTTCAAATGAAAATGGGTTGATGTTAACAATGGTGTGAAGATTGATAGGTTAGGATTTATATTAGTAGATTTGAATAGTAGAAGTTTTGGGGATGAGCCTTTTATTATGGTAGATCAGGTGAAACAAGTGTTTTATATTACCGATCAGGAAAATAAAATGTGGTCTGTAGCTCTCCAAGGAAAAAGGGTTGTTGATATTGATGAGGAAAGTCACTCAAATAATGATCTTCTTGAGACTCCTTCTTTTTCCAGGGGTCTACTAGAATTGAACAAAGAAGATGAAACAGATATTGAACACGGCATAAGAAATGATCAACATGAGGGAATATGGGAGGATATCTCTTTATGAAACTACTTTGAAAGTTAGCTAGCTAAAGTAATTATCATTATGATTTATATCAGAATAATGTATATAGTTATTTTCTAGATATAGTCTTTTTATGTTATAGCTTAAGCATTTATCTTTTCCTGTTGTCTTAATAAGAGAATGATGGATCTGAGGCGTCCTAGTGTAAAGGAAATGAAGCCACCAAGAAATGATCATCAAAGTGAGCCAACTAGTGTTAATCAGAGCGACCCTAATAGTGCTCCAAGAAATAATCAAAGTGAGCCTAGTAACCAGTCTGTACAGAGTGATAGACATGGCACACGGTTGAGGGACATTTCCCTCGGTTGCAGTGTTGGGGAAAAGATACTAATTGAGTTTGATAGATATTGGAAACCAATCGAGCCTAATGCAAGCTGATATAGGAGTTTTGTCGGCCTTCTTGCGCATAACAAGCCTAGCATCTTAATAGAGGAATGGAGGAATGTCGATAAAAATGTGAAGCAATATCTTTAGGACATTATCCAAGTATGCAGTTCTCTTCTGCATGTAATGATTATCAAATTTGTCATAAATTTCTCACTTACTTTTTCAATACATGTATTATAGCTCACTTACGACGTTCCTCAGAGTGAAATCCTTTACAATAAGATAATGGCATATTGTTGTGAGTGCTGGAGGAAGTTTAAGACAAATTTGGCCAATAATTACATTTATATCGAGGTGAAAGGTGGTGAGCCTCATCCTACTCTGTGCAGCAAGTATTAATATATTGATGAATCGACTTGGCAAAATTTTTTTAGGCTTTAGACTACTCCAGAATCTTTGGTTAATTGACTTATTTTACATTTTATTTACTTATAAGTTATCTTAATTGATTGTAACCTTTTTTTTCTTTTAATTTCTTATTCACAAAAAAAAGGAAAAAAGCACAAAAGATTAGTAGAAAGAATGATTGCCCTTATACAATATCTCATGGGGGTTATGCAAAGGTTGAAAAAGACTTGTTGGCAGCCAAACGGAAGGGATTGGAAGAAGCATCTCAATCTGACCCTTCTGTTCTTCTTTCTCTACCATCTCTTATTTGTCACAAAGAAAAATGGTTGTTTGCACACCAAAAGAGGAGTATATCTTATACGAGTGAACAATCTTGTATAGTAGGTGAAAGAATTATAAATATATATCGTTGTTGTTATTAATTACATAAGAATCATATTTCATTACTTATTTTTTGTACTTTGTATTATCTTACAGGAGGAACTTAGAAAATAACAAGATAAGGGATCTTTTAAGTCAGAGGGCAGGACTGATATCTTAACTGTTGCTACTGGTAAACATGAGCATCCAGGCCGTGTCAGGAGAGTTGTAGGAGGGGTAGGCATAAGGGATTACTTTGGAACCCCCTTACGCCATTCCTCAAGCGTTATGGCTAGGGAGGCAATGGAGGATATGTTTGCCATTGTAAGAGTAGAAGCAAGAGCTGAGGCAGAAGCATCTTTTGATGCAATATTAGAAACCCGGTTGAGCAAGATGAAAGAGGAAATAATGGTGTTTATAAGCTGAAGACAAGGTACTAGTACTCCCCAGGCACAATCGCTTGATCCTAATAAGCAGAGAACTAAAGGGAGTTGTTGTAATATAGGGTAGTCATCAGAGGGTCCTATAAGAGAAATTGCTAAGCCTTGTGATAATTTTGTCGAGGATCCTCTAAGATGGTTAGTTGCACGAGGGAGTGTTCATAACCTAGGATCAACTGTCCACCACCAATAAATGAAAGATGATCAAGTCAGAGTGTCAATTGAAGAGGTGATCATTGCAGATGCATCTATCCCTATCCCTTATGATGATTTCAAGATTGTGAATGATGTCCTGGGCACTTTCATCTTGTGGCCAAAGAACCTTGTTTCTGTTTGATATGAGGAAACCCCAAACAAAGCCCACCAAGTCTAGCTCCCTTCACTCAAGTAGTTTCACAGCCTCCATTGAATATCATGCAACAAGTGATTCTAATGGCATATGATACATTCTTTCAAACAAGAGATTGACCTACGGATTCATTTGTTGGCAAGTCAGGGGTGACATGCTTTCTTGAGAGGGATGATTTAATGTCCCTAGTAGCTCCTCGACAAAATCTTATGATTGCGATTGTCTAACTATTCTTAGTGTAAGTATCTTGTTCAATTCGAAGTAATATTTTAAAAAATTTGTTGTTTACCTTTAATTTATGTGCTTACATTATTATAGGTATATGAATCATATGTTGGTCTCCTCTAGCAATAGTGATAAATTTGGATTCCTATGCCCAGTTTAAATCCATAAGAAAGGGACCACAACTGCTATCAGGCATACATACTTATCAGGGAGGCTTAGTGAAACCGCAACTAAGTGTTTCTTGGCTCCATATGTGCATGGGTAAGAGGAAAAATTTATATTTCTTAATATATATAATGCTTCATGTTTGCTTAATATTCTTCTCTTCTTTTCAATAATTATTGGCAATTGGTTCCTCTATGTAAGAGTAGTTACACTGCCATCCTCTTATGCTCTCTCCACTTCAAACTAGGGATTGATTTGAAAAAGACCATGAACTCATAAGTTTCTTGCATTATTACCTTTCATGTACAAAGCTTATGGGATTTATGTAAAATAAGTAACCTTTGTAATTTTGATAATAGGGCTAAGAGGACATTCCTACACACTGCCTGTGGTAAGCATGTTTGTAACACCCCGAATTTCGAGACTTGAGGCTAGAGAATAAGCCTGAGATTAGTGGATTGCTAAGCCCCGGTTTAGCAAGAACCCAAATTGTGATTGGGGGTTAATGACTACAAAAGTGGACGTGGTTAGTGATTAATGAACCCTTTTAGAGAAAAGTGGATTGTAGTCACTTGTGTTATGAGCAACGCCAAAACCCTGTATTTGAGTTCAATTGTGGATTAATATCCAAATTGACTTAGAATAGAGGGAATAATTGAATGAGGTATTGTGATGGAAATGGTGTCATGTTGTGGTATTTAATCATTGGAATTGATTTAAATTGGATTGGACACATTGGTTGCAAAACTAGAAATGTTGTCCAGTGTGAATTCTGTCTGGGCAGTCTTCTCGTGTGGATATTTTGACAAGGCAAATGATGTCAGAAAATTATGAAACTTTCCAGTCTTGAAGTTCACATCCCAAGCTTCAAAATGGACATATAATTTGTGCCATTTCCTTTTGGGAACTGGGAGATATTACTGTCCAAAGTTTGAGGTCGAAAATGGACTCTGTTTTGGGGCAGTGATGAAATTTGTGTAATTCTGGAATTTTGTGGTGATTTCTAGTAATGGATCATATTTTTCCAATGAAGAGGACTTAAATACCTTTCATTTGGCTTTGGGATCACCTCATTTCGATTTTTCTAGAATTAGTTATGATTTTTCAAAGTTTGGGCAGAAAATCTGCCAGAAAATCCGAAAATGAGAATTATGACATCATCTCATTAAAAGATGATGTCAGCATGGATTATTAATCAAATTGCTCATCTTCTTCAGCCATTTCACGCCATTTCCAGCTGAAACTAGTGAGAGAAAGTTGAGAGCTCTTAGAGAGAGAAAGAGGAGAAATCTCGCAAGGTAAGCCGATTTCTCCGACGATCTAGCTCCTAACGCGCATAACCTTGCTTCTAAGCTTCTCTTTCATGTTCTTTAAGGTGTTGGAAGCTCAATTTTCATGGTTTAAAAGGGGCTAGGGTTCAGCCATATTGAGTAAAAGCTATTGGGAGCTTGAGGTAACTTCCAAACTCTTGTATATTGACTATTCTGGCTGCTGTGGGCAATTTAATCGGTGAAATTTCGCCGGATTGCCATTGGTTGTAAAAATGGAAAATGGGTTTCCCTAGGGGCTATGCTGCCCAAATTGATACTAAATGGTAGTTGTAACCTAATGGAATAGTCAATAAAGTGGTTAGGAGTAGAGAGGAACGTGTTTACGGAGCCGAAACCGAAAAACCCTGATTTTCCCTAGAAAACCCATATATTTCGGTCTGGGCTATAAATGGGTCTTAGAGTTGGATTTTCAATGATTTGATGATTCCATTGAGTTCAGGAGGGAAAATTAGGTGGGGTTACAGTTGGGCACTTTTTCGGAAAAGGCCGAGAAAGCATAATTACGGAAACGCCCCTAAAACCCTAAAAGTAGGGCTGCCAAGGGCAATTTCGTAATATGACATTGAATTTGATAATTCCGAGTCCGGAAATGGATTCCTTGGGCGAAAATATGTCAGAATAGCCCATGTCAAAATTTCAGGAAAAGTACAGCCGGGCCGGGTACGGCGGGGCCGGGCCGGGGTCCCGGGGGCATTTTGGTAAATTTTCAAGATAGAATCATATAACCCCCAGAAACACTATGGAAGTGTCTAAATAGTACATTTGACATTGTAGGATCGAATATGGAGCCCCGAGCTGTTTGCACGTAGATCGAGGCACGCGTTTCGAGGCGGAAAAGGGTTAAGGTAGGGAACATATCTCTTCTGCTTGTATTTGATATATGTGTTAGTGTGTTGGTGCATGTCTTAGCTTTGCATAATTATGTGTAATTTGAAGCTATGTTTCAATTTATGCTATGGCCATAGGTATATTGTTCGAAGCATTGAGCTTGCAAATTGTCATTGTGTTATCATGAGTTGTGTGATGCAAGCATGTCATGCATTAAACATCTATCATACATGCATTTTGATATTGTTATCCTACTGAGATTCTCTCGAATCTCACCCTCCCCTACCAACAATTTAGACAGGGTAGGTGGATCGAGGATGGAGTAATCAATCAAAGGCGACAGGACTCGTTCAGGTTGTAATCTTGTGATAGGTGGTTATCAATGCATGATTGGGATTAAGTATATTTGGATATATAATTGTGTAGGTTGGAATGTATATTCGAGTATGTATTTGATATGAGAATTTGTGTAATCCCCATATGAGGGCTTGTAGGGGCGAATGTGCCCTATAAGGCTTTGAGTTAATGTATGGAACCCGGGATTGCCGGGATTATATTGTGTACTCTGATTTCCCATGAATGTGATATTCCGCGTAGTAATTGTATTCGGAATGTGACTGTGAGACCAAGTTATCAATGATTTTGAAAGGCATTTATGAAAACCCCGTCTGGTAGATGGGTTTGCAATTTGTTATTTGTTTATTATTGGTCTCTATTTCACTTTAATTGTGTATTTCGGATATAATTACGGCAGGGGGTTACAATGTTCATGACATAAAATACCCTATATGGATTATGCCAAAGGTTAGTACATATTAGGTTGTTTTAAGAATGTATTCAATAAGCCATGCTTTTATACTTGTTTTAATGATATCATGTTCTTTTTCAGAGCCGTAGGCAACCACAAGGGTCCAACTTATATGGTTTTTATGTTTTGAGACACATTTACAATATTATCACACTAGGCATGACTGATTTTACTAAAGAGGTAAATGTATATCTCAGAACTTTTGTATTACTCTTATTGTTTTTAAGTTACCAAGTTAATGTTTTGTCTAACTTTGGTGTTGCAGACGTTTGATCTTGCTGATCCCGTTTTTGAAGAAGATATTGGTTTCATTCGCAGATGTTGTGCTGAATTCATCTTTAAGCTTTTACAAAATAGTGAGTTTTTGAATCCAATGTTACATTGTTCTCATACGTATTGCTTTTGCTATATGAATTATAAAGTATTGCTGTAATTACAATTACATGGTGTGTACTGGATTACTGTGTTGCTGAGTGCAATCTATTTCATTGCAATTATATGCTGTGTGCAATTATAAAGTATTGTGGTGCAATTACATGATAGGTGCAATTATAAGCTGTGTTCAATTACATGCTGGATTATTGTGTTACTGTATGCAATTCCATTTCAATGCAATTACATGCTATATGCAATTATAAAGTGTTGTGGTTTTCATATCTGACTGGGTTTATGTCTCTATGTAAGACAATTTCTGGGATATGGGTGATACAGGTCTGATGTTGATACAGGCATGGGATTTGAGGGATTGACCTCTGTATTTTTCCTTCCCTTTTTTTAAAACTGAGGAATTTTCTGTACATACTAAGGAATTTGTCTTCCCTATGATTTTCTTTAGAAGCTTTGGAATAGAAGTGCACAAAGTTTAGATTTTGTTGTTGTCATTGTTAAATTGTGGGTCATTGTTACCTCAGTAGACTCAAATTGTATTTAAAAATGCTTGATGATAATGTGTTGATATTGTTGCTTAGAATATGGGTAAGAAGAATGATGATAATCATTGACAAATGAAATTGTTGCTTCTAATTGTGTGTAACATTGTGTTGATTTTCAATGCTTTTTATTGTTGTTGTTTCTGTGAAATCTAGCGTGTAGTAATGCTCTAGTCATTGCTTCTAATTGTTTGTTGTTGCTTCTGTGGAAATGACTTGAAATGGAATATGTGTTGTTGCTTCTATGTCTTGCTACTGTCATTGCTTCTATGAAATATGTGTTGTTGCTTTTGCGGAATCTGGGATGTTGTCGAAATGGCTTGATGGGTAAAGTTTAATTGTAAGAGGTTCATGTTAAAAAAATGGAACTTTGGCCACAACCAGTCTAAAAATCATGCTTTTTATGACCGATTATGGCCACAACCGGTTTGAAAAGTAGTTTTTAGACCTGTTCTAACAATCGGTCTAAAAAGTAATAGACTTTTTAGACCGGTTGTAACAAGACCTAATCTACAATCGGTCTAAAATGTCTTTTTTAACCTATCTACAAAGCCATGTTTCCACTGTGAGCCCTACGACACACAATATCTGGCCCATTAATGCAAAACCTAACTAGATATTTTCTTCTATTCAAATCTCTCTCACTATCACCATAATATTTAGTGCTCCGACTCTCCAAGATATTTTATGGTGATACTCTCTTCTTCACACTCCCAAAATTTGAATAAGAGCCTTCACTCTCCTGAAAGCTGAAGCACTCTTTCCTCCTTCCGTCTTTCTTTACCTTCATCTTTATCATGATTTTTCAAGATTTCACTCTGACAACATGTTTTTTGGCATCTTTTTTTCTACTATTCTTCTCCTTTCTTCTTTCTCCTTCTTTTTTCCTGGACAACCATAGCTTTCTTCTTCTTTCCTGAGTTCTTGCATTTTTTTAATCAAGTTTTTCCCCTAAAAACGTGACCTAGTAACCCACCTAACTCTGTAGGTTACATCGAGTCACTAAAGTTATGATTTTCTCGAGTTAGCTAGTTGACCAGACTGGCCAAGTGGTTGGATCACCAGCTTTTTAGTCCAAACTGACCGGTTTGGTTCAAGTCTTCAAACCATGGGTAAACCAAGAAAGGCCATCCTAGTATACATATTATGCATACACACACAAGTAGACTTGAGCCCTGGCCGGCTCAAGCACCTCAGGCTCCAAATAGGGGTCAAGCTGGATGATGAAGTGAGAGTTTGGGAAAGGTCAAAACCGTAGTTTCAGAAGCCCTTTTTTGCAAGTTAAGACAAAACTCCTTTAACATGCTTACCTCGTAAATCATAAAAGCTATTCTTTAAAAGCTAATCCAAACATGCAAGAAGGAGAAGATGTTGAGAAATGAGGAGAGATTAGTCAGATGTGGTTTTGATGAAAGGAGAAAGATTTAGATGCTTCAGAATTAGACCAGTGCTCTTTAACAGACGTTTTAACGGTGTTAATATTTCATTATTACATATTTGTGTATTTATAACGCCTAATATATAACAGTTAAAGCTAATAAATGTCATGTATGTTGAGGTGGATATCACATAAGGATAAACTGTCATGTATTATGAGGTAAAATTTGTAAAAACATAAAAATAACAGTTGCAGTTAATAACCATCGTTTATTTAGTGAAAAAAGTTACGATTCTTTCTAAACAACCGCCATATAACACTTATAAATGATTCGACTTCCAACCTCTTATATTAGCAAAGAAAAAACATAATTGTCTTTAGAAACAACCGTCATCTAACTCTTTCATAACCCTTTATAACATTCAGACCTTCAATGTCATAACTCATCATAACCCTTTGTAATCCCATTAGACCTTTATAAGTCATAACTCATAACCCTTCGCAATCCGTTAGACCTCTACTTAAACTCAACATTCCTTGTGATTTTGATTACTTTTCTTTATTGGCTTCCTCCTCCTTTCCTTTACCATGTTATAAGTTCTAAGAGAACTCCTCCTCCTCCTCCACCACCACCTCTTCCTCTTCAAGGCTTGTTGGTAGCAACAAATACTGAGGATCCTAACCACGTCGCCCTCTTTGCCTTCGCCAGTACCTCTGCCCTCTCCACCAATCCATTTATTCCACAAAATAACAAGAAGGTGTAAGAAAAAAGAGCATTGGGGAAGAGTCTCCTTGTCATGAAGGAGGTCCAAAAATCAAATTAAGAGAGATGGGAGAAAACTTACTGTATATAGAACAAGAAATGTCAAATTTTGGAATCTAACAAGTTCACAATTTGTCCTTTCTTGTTTTATCTCATAGTAATTCTCCTCCCCTCTCTCATAATTTGCTTTAGACCTCCTTCATGACAACAAGACCCCTCCCTAGTGCTCTTTTGTCTTGTGCCATCTCGTCCTTCGACACAAAGATGGATTGGTGGAGGCGCTGGTCACTACACGAGGGGGAGTAAGAGGAACATGGCTAGTTCTTGAGATACATAATAGTTAGTAAGTAAAACCCGTCACTTAATACAAGTACAAGCATATAAATATTGTTGGTAATCAATAACCGTCATATTTTTTCTCCCAATAATAACGGTTGTTAAGCAAAAATCATTATGAAACAACAAATGCTGTGATGGTTTGAAGTCTTTCCTATTCCACCAATCCATCCCTGTTATGAAATTGAATTTAGGGAATTTTGTGAAATTATGTTGATCCTTGAAGGTTGCATAGTTGTTAATTTTTGAGTATGATGTTTGTTTTATCACTTAATTTTGGGCACACACAATATGAAGTGCATGATAGATGAAATTTGGCTATCACGCCAAGTTAGGGTGGAGAATGAATGAATGTAATCAGAATACGATATAATATATTTTGGGTTAAAGTGTTATTCTACTCATGAATATTTTGTGAATAGGCATTTGGCATCATAATATTTATTCGAGTGCAAAAATACACATAAAACTTTTTATTAAATGGAGCAAAATATCATTTCCATTTGTTTTTTGATAAAATGATAATTTTGTATAAAGATAATAAGTAGTACATACTATGGGCCTATCAAAATAGGGATAGGCCCATTGGGAGCTCATACTGCATACAAAACAAAATATAAACCTTAAAAGGGGACTCCAAGTAGGATGGCTATTCATGCCAACAAAAAAGAAATAGGTCGAAGCCTACTTCCCAGACCATTGTCTTCCTTCAGGACACACACCACCATGAACCAACAAATAGCTACAATAGTAAATGATGTCTGAATCTTTGATTATGTATGAGGATGCCCTAGAGAAAGCCAATGTCGTCTTCATTAATGTTTTTAATGTCACTGTTTTGTGGGTCGCACCTAATGTTCAGGTCAAGTACTTTGAGTCCCCATTTCTCGCTCATTTCCGTCAACTATCTCTCTCTCGCTAACACTTCCTCTATCTCTTTCTTCTCTCTCTCTCTCGCGACAAATACTGTCAAACCACATAAAAACAAAGGATAATTGTCCCTCTTTCCTTTTTCCTCCCATTCCACATTGATATTCCACTCTCTAAAACCACTCTCACACATCTCATTAAGCAACTTGCATAAGAAAAAAAATTCCTAGATAAGGGGAGATGAAATGTTAATAAGTTAAATTTAAGGGCCTATTTGGTTGGAGGGAGGGGAAGGAAGGGAATGGAAAATGAACAAATCCCCTTATTTTGTTTGAAATTTCGGAGGGAAGGGAGTCAAAATATGGCTCTCGTTCTCTCTCCCCCTATTTTGGTCCCCTCCAAATTGGGGTGTTTTGGAGGGAAGTCAAAAGTCTTGCCTAACATACCCCTATAAATTTTGTAATGTTCTCATTACTGACCTTATTGGAAAAACAAAATTCATCGCAAGTTCATCTTCTTCCTCATAAGTTTTGGCACAACTTCCTGTACTTTCTGATCGTATCTCGTCTGATCATCTCCCAATTTTTTATTTGGTGACTACTACTCTCATTATTTAAGCAATTACAAGTGGTAACATTTGAGCATCTATTTTAGAGAAAGAATTATATGATTTTTTACATTTACATTTAGAGAAGGATAGTTCTAGCACAAACTGTCCTAGCATTGGACAAAACCACCCGAATGAAAGCCCGAAAAACTCTTGCTTTTCAATAATGAAGCGTGGCTTAACTGGGGAATTGAAAAATCCTCGACTTGTACACATCAATTCCCTATAGATTTGATAAGACCATTTTTTAATACATTATTATAATCATTTAAAAAATCTACCATGGTAATAGAAAGATTACAATGGTAGAAAAGAGTTCAACTAACCATTTGAAAATTCTTTAACTAAAAAATATCTCATCATATATTAAAATATCCATATTAGACCAAATTATTGTTCCACCAATTCAAAACACATCATAAGGCCTGTAGGCCATCCAACATCATCAAGAGTAATTAAAAATATATTGTTAAAATATCAAATCTCCAAAATAAATCAGAGTATGCAAAATGAGCTCTAACGTGGCAATATTCAATAACCCAACATATATTATAAAGATAGAAGCATTACTTTTAGCATAAGTAGTTTAAGCTTCCAAAGTCTTCCCTGATGGACCCGCACAACTATCACCTACAAAAATGTCAAATCAATAGGGTGAGATAAAAATCTCAGCAATCAACAATCCATCTTATCGGGCATATGTGTAAGTGCCTAAGAGTTGCCAAGTTAGACAAGTAAAAAATCATAACATTATTAAAATGTCACATGTCCTTATGTATATATACACATTAATTCACAATATCATAATCTCATTATCATATTTATCACATAAGTGTAAAAGAATCAATACATAATAATTTATTCTTTGTATTCCCTTATTTCGTCTCCTACCTTATTTCCTTTGACTGAACCTATGGGCTAGCATTGGCCCATATGACTGGTAGTTTAAGTTAACAAGCTCACCAACCAAGTGATATGGACCAGCCAAAATCCACAGAGCACGAGATCGAACCATGGGATCCCCTTCTAAATATATTAGTGGAGTGTCAAGGACCTATTGGACACAATTGGGCTAAAGGACTAACTAGTGTACACCTGGAAGTCCACCACCTTATTACCTCTTTTTATACAAAAATTCACCCCCTTATTTCCTCTTTAACTAATAACCCATCAAATCAACATTCACCATCCCCTCTCATATCAATATGTGTGATTATAACAAATCATTATGAATTCTCCATTATCAAAAGGATCTTTTCAATATAATAAATACATACCAATTCATATAATATGATATCACTAGTCATTTTCTCATTAAAAATAAGTCCGCAAGACTATTTCATTAACAACATATTTTGAAAGTTCACATCACATATCAATAGCCAAATTTATAATTTTATCTAGTTAAAAATCAGTCACAAACATCATACAAATATACACAAAAAGAGGAAAGTGGTTACCTCTCGCCAAAACAAAATTATAACCACAAGCTCCTAATCCCAGAGGTCAAATACAAGCCAAAATAAATATACAACAATCACTTTATTATACATTAATAACTCCTTGAGTTATTGGAAAAATTAATTTATTTAACTCCATTCTATAATTTCTAAATTTTGAATTAATGACACCTAAAAATTTCAATTTCACACTAAAATATCAATTATTAATTTAAATATTTTTTTAAATTCAAATAACCTCTTCAAGTCATTGATTATTATTAATTTTATTCCAATACATAAAATCCCAAATTTAAGTTTAGGAAATAAAATAACTAAATTATTAATCTTTATCTTAAAAAAAATTCTAAACCAATTAAAATTTGAATAATACATCCAATAATTCAAATAAATAATTTAACCCAAATTTAATCGGTTAAAAAGTCCAATATAAAATTATCTATAGGCTGATGATATAGAAAATTCATTATAAAATCTTATACCAGCTAAATAATAAAGTAAACTGTTTAAAATTCACTATTATCACCATTTATATTCCTATAGTCATATACTGATAAAACTTAAACTTGCCCTAAATTCTAATCCTAAAATATTCTCTAATAAACAAGAAATTACTATTATAAGAAAGATAAAAGTATTTAGAACATTTTTCATGAAATGAGTTTTGTGATCAGAAGAGAATTTGAGTACCTTATTGATCTCCGAAGAACCGAAAATATTCCTACTAGCGTTCAGCCTTTCAGAGAAATCACTCCACCTCTTAGTGAAGTGATAAATTGAGGGGAGGGGGTATATATAGAATACTCCCTCCCTGACTTATGTCGGTGCCTCTTTTTTTTAGACATAATCATTATCTTTTTTTTAAAGGATAATGATTATGTCCTTAAACCTTTTAAGTGGTCTTTGCCCTTTCCCCTTATATATATATATTATGATATATATTCTTATTCATTATTATTTTTATTTTTTTAATTAATTAAATTTTTTAATATATATATATATTTTTAAATAATTAATTCTAATTTGTAATCATATTCTGAAAATAAAAATGAGGATGTTACAATTCTCCCTACCTAATTAGAATTTGTCCCTAAAATTCGATTCAAGTGAAAAACAAAAATACAATTAGAATAATCCAATCAAGACAAGCTCGACCGTAAACTTAAGCAAACAAGTTAGGAAAATCACAATGCATTCTTTCCTCAGTTTCCCAAGTCGCATCTCCAGGAGTCATACCCTTCCAGAAGACTTTTACCAGCCGAATGGTCTTTTTCTGCAGTTGTTTGTCTTGGACATCCAAAATTTTCTCTGCTCCTGCTATATAAGTCAAGTTTTCCGCAGTTGAATGACATGAGACAGATCTGGATGATACTTCTTCAACTATGATACATGGAACACGTTGTGCACATTAGAAAAGTGTGAAGGCAAGGCGATCTGATAGGCAACTGGCCCAATCCATTCCAAAATCTCATATGGCCAATTAATCGGGGAGTTAACTTCTTTGCTTTAATAGACCTCCCAATGCTTGTAACATTCGAAACCTTCAGGAAAACTTGTTCCCCCATACTAAATTCGAATAGTCTCCTTCGACGATCCGCATAACTCTTCTATCAGCTCTAAGCTATCAACAATTTATGTCGTACCATTTCTATCTTCCGCAATGTTTGGTCTACCAGATCTAGTCCAATAATGGTTCTTTCAGTTAATTCAGTCCAACACAATGGCAATCTGCACTTTCGACTATATAAGGCCTTAAAAGGTGCCATCTGAAATACTGGAGTAGTAGCTATTATTATATGCAAAATTTGCTAGTGGCAAGTCTTGTCCCAACTATTTGGGAGCTCGATGGCACAGGTTCTCAATATGTCCTCGAGTGTCTGAATAGTCCTCTCAGTTTGACCATCTGTTTGGGGATGATAAGCGGTACTGTACTTTAACTTTGTACCTATGGCCTCCTACAGGGACTTCAAAAAGTTTGAAGTGAACCTTAGATCACAATATGATATGATACTCTTCGGCAATCCATGCATACGAACAATGTAACCCTCGTCACTATCAAGGCTGTGATTAGCGTTTAAATGCATTTTATAATCGAAAAAGAGATCTGGGATAATTAAAAACTTTTTAAAACATCTTTACAAATATATCTCCATTCATTCCATTGATAAAATCAATAGGCCTGTTTGGTTTGTCACATGTATAATATCAGAGTAGGCACAATTCCCGACGTTCACCCAGGATAATAACATTAATCCAAAATTTTATACAAAGCATCAATGCCCATCTCAGTATCCATACCGAGGAATACACAAAACTATAATTCTATGATCTATTCAATATGTACATTTATCCAAAATGATAACCAGTTCAGTATAAAACCAAAGTATCTAACTAAGACTACCGCAGGTAGTCCTAATCGCCCTTATCCACTTGCTTGTTCCTCGATCCACTTGCCCTATCTAAAAATGTTATTTGGAAGGAATGAGATTCTAGAGAATCCCAGTAGCAACAGTCTACGAATATGATGCATATAAATAAAGCAAGTAAACATATATCACAATACAGCAATCAATATTCGAGGCCGGGTAAAATGCCATGTCCCCTTCACTGTATACAGGGTCAGGCTTTCGCCATATCCCTTCACTATATCTGTATTCAATGCCGAGCTTTTACCACGTCCCCTCAACTGTATCTGTATTCAAGATTGGGCTTATGCTATGTTCCCTTCACTGTATCAGTATTCAAGGCTGGGCTTTCGCCATGTCTCCTCACTATATTCAATGACTAATGCATACAAGCAATGTAATTTACATGATATAGGATAAAGTGTTACTACCTTTGTCTTTTCTTTTTTGAGCAAGCACAGGCTTTCTTTGCTCCGGGCAAATATCAAATCCTAAAGTCATGATTAAGGACGATGCGTTACCACTTAGTCCAGTACTTAATATCTTTACAATACTTAAATTAGCTATCATTACTATCTCTTTAACACTATATATGCTTCTAATAAAAGCCCTAAAGGGTTGGAAGAACTACTCCAGGGATCCCCTTTTGGAAGCACAATACTGACATTTTTCACTGATTCACTTGAGTGAAGATGACCTCACTCGAGTGATAGGGCACTGACACTCGAGTGAAGACGGCCTCACTCGAGTGGTGGTACGGTCTGCACTCGGATATCAGGGAGTGAAAGCTAGTGAGTGAGCACCCGAGAGCACAAGAACTTTTCAGAGACAGGGACACTCGAGCATACTGGACCTCACTCGAATGATGGCCAAATGCTTCACTAGAGCACTAGAGAGTGAAGTCCAGGAAGTAAGAACCCGAGAGCAAACTGAATTTGAAAGGAATAGAAGCACTCGAGCACTGGCCTTTACACTCAAGTGATATTGAATGCTTCTGAGTGATAAGACACACTCTTGCACTTTACCCGCGAGTTACAACCCAAGAGGCAGGTTTAGGGTGTCAAATACACCCTCACTGAAGTGAGAGGAGTCCCACTCGAGTGATGACTCACTTCACTCGCAAGTGAGGCAACATTCTTACTCTTTTCACCGAAGCACAAAATAGAAACTGAAGGGAAAACAACGAATTACACTGACTCACTCGAGTGGAACCCAACCTCACCTGAGTAATATTCATCCTTCACTCGAGTGAGCCCCATATCACTCTAAGAATCCAATAAAACCATTAAAACAACCAAATTCCTACTCTATTATCATGCTTTGGTCTTGGGCAACAATAAACACTAAATTTCTAACATTCACAAATTCAATCATTCAATCTCCAATCAATCCTATCTATCCATATACATTCCAAATATACCATTTCCATACCAATAACGTACCAAATGACTAATGATCATCATTTTTCAAAAATGGCCAATAAATCCCAGAAATCCAAAGTTAATCCATTTGGCATAAAACTTAGATAGATAGGTTGGTTCCACTTACCTCTTCAACTTTTCCAAAGGAGCTTTTCAATTCTCCAACTACCAGATCCCTTCGATGTCACAAATCACCACCAATGGAGAAACTCTAAACATGGAAATAAAGCTCTCAAGCCAAGGAACAACATTAATGAATGAAGTTTTGGCATTTGAGATCATTTGCTTACCTTAAATGCAAGCTTTTTTCATTTCTCTTTCTTGCCCAATACTGTCACTAGAAATGAGAAGAAAAGAGAGAGAGGGGTGGAGTGTGGAGGAAGAAGAAGATGATGATGATGCTACTCCCTTCCCTTGTCAGCTGAAATAGAGGGAAGAAGAAAGAGAAAATAGAATTTTAAAATCCCCCTTTGACTTTTCTCCTATCACACCTTTCCTCTCTCTTTGACACATGTCACAAGGTCATTGGTCTTTATAGTGTAAACACCCAATTAATCACTTTAAACCCTCTATTAGCCATTTAATCACACTTCTCATTTTTCTCTTACTTAGCAATTAATTTCCCATTAATCACCAACTTAAAGGCAATAATTCCATTCTTTTAATTTTCCACCAATTTTGACATATTAATCAATATTGTCACAAATACACATTAATTCAACTTTAGTCCACGATTACATTCTCAATAATTCTCATTAGCCCTTAATCAAAATTTGGGGTGTTACATTTCTCCCCCCGTTCAATAAATTTCACCCTCGAAATTGATTACACATCACTAGGCATAAAGTCAGGAAATCTTTTCTTCATGTCAGCTTCTACCTCCCAAGTTGGTTCTCTTAGAGACATTTCCTTCCAGACCACCTTCACAAACGGTAAGCTTTGATATCTGAGCAGCCGCTCTTCTTTATCGATGATTCTCTCTGGCTCAACGCATAAGTGAAGTTATCTTGCAATTCGATCTCTTCATATTCAATAATATGTTCAGGGTCTAGTTGGTACTTCTTGAGTCGTGAGACATGGAACATATCGTGCAATCTACTCAAATTTGGGGGTAGGGTTATCCGGTACGCTACAAGTCCGATTCGTGCCAGAATCTCAAATGGACCAATGTACCTCGGGCTCAGTTTCCTTCTCTTGATTGCTCTTCTAATGCCTGTAGCCGGAGATACTCTGAGGAAAACATGATCCCCCACTTCAAACTCTAGTGGTATTCTCCTTTTATCAGCATAGCTCTTCTGTCAACTCTATGCTGTAAAGAGCCTTTTTCTGATAATTTTGATCTTTTCTGACGTTTAATCAACAAGGTCTGGGCCATATAACTTCCTCTTAGACAACTCTGACCAGCACAATGATGACTGATACTTTCTTCCATACAATGCCTCATACGGAGCCATCTGAATGCGCATGATAACTCTTATTGTAAGCAAACTTGGCAAGTGGAAGGTAATAATCCCATTTTCCTTTGAAGTATAGGACACATGCTCTCAACATATCTTCTAGCTTTTTAATGGTCCTCTCTGACTGTCCGTCTGTTTGAGGATGGTAGGCCATACTAAACCTCAACTGTATACCCATAGCTTCATGCAGAGCCCTCCAGAATCTTGAAGTAAACCGAGGATCTCTATCAGAGATAACACTCTTCGGCGTACCATGGAGTCTCATTATCTCTTTGATGTAGATTTCCGCCAACCTATATGAAGAATAGCTAGCATTTATCGGTATGAAGTACGCTGACTTCGTGAGTCAATCCACAATCACCTAAATCGCATCATAGTTCTTGATCTTGGGCAGACCCACTACTAGATCCATGGTCACACTCTCCCACTTCCATTCTAGAATGTCTGGACTCTGAAGCAATCCTGGCAGTCTCTGGTGTTCAATCTTCACCTTTTGACAGGTAAGACACCGCGCCACGTACTTTGTCACATCACTCTTCAACCCTAGCTACCAGTACATAGATTTCAAACTGTGATACATCTTGGTCATACCGGGGTGAAGAGTATACTGACTCTTATGAGCCTCATCAAGAATTCTCTGTCTCAGGTTAGCCTTCAGTGGAACATAGATCTCTTCTGGTACCGAACCAATCCATTAGGTGACAAATCATAATCCCGAGTCCCTCCTTGCTCAATCATAGCTCGGATGAATTGGGCTCTCTTATCATGCTTTTGAGCCTCTTTAATTTCCGTCCTCAGGTTATTTTACCCTTGGACAATGCCATAATTGGCATACAGGATACTATTTGAGAGATTGAAATCCCGAAAATCCTCTTTCAATCTTCTTTCCTGGATCATCATCGTTGCCACTAGCACCACCTTCTGACATTAGTCTTACCCGGATGATACTTGATCTCTAGGTTATAATCCTTCAGTAACTCCATCTATCGATGCTGTCTCATATTCAATTCCTTCTGATCATATAGATATTGAAGGCTCTTGTGGTCGCAGTACAATTCCACTGTCACACCATATAAGTAATGACGCCAAATCTTTAATGCAAACAATATCGCCGCAAGCTCCAGATCATGAGTGGGGTAATGACGAGAAGCATAGGCCACCACACGTCCCTGTTACATCAGGACACACCCTAACCTCTGCTTACTCGCATCATTGTACACGACGTAAGCCTCACTAGGATCAGGTATAATCAATACTAGTACCGTAGTCAATCTCTCCTTCAGCTCCATCAAAATCTCTTCACATCTGTCATCCCACAAAAATAGTTGATCCTTTCTCGTGAGCTTGGTCATCGGCAATACAATACGTGAGAAGTTCTGAATGAACTTCTGATAGTAACTAGCAAGACCCAGAAAACTGCGGATCTCAAAAACAGTTTCTGGCCTCTTTAGTCAAGTACTGCTTCCACCTTTCCGGGATCCACTTAGACCCCTTCCCGTGAGATAACATGGCCAAGGAATTTCACCTCCGTAAGCCAGAACTCACATTTCCTCAGCTTGGCATAGAGTTGCTTTTCTCTCAATATTCTCAATAGAATTTTCAAATGTCGATCGTACTCTTCATTACTCTTGGAGTAAATCAATATGTCGTCAATGAACACTACTACGAATTGATCAAGATACGGTCGGAAGATGTGATTCATATAATCCATGAATACTGCTGGTGCATTCGTTAAGCCAAAGGGCATCACAAGGAATTCATAGTGCCCATATCTTGTTCTGAAAGTAGTCTTTGGAACATCCGCTGCCTTCACACGCAACTGATGATATCCCGACCTTAGATTAATCTTAGAGAATACACACGAACCAGATAATTGATCTAAAAGGTCATCTATTCTCGGGAGAGGGTATTTGTTCTTAACAGTAACTTTGTTAAGTTCTCTGTAATCAATACACAACTGCAAACTCCCATCTTTCTTTTTCACAAACAATACCGAAGCTCGCCATGATGACACACTGGGTCAAATGAACCCTTTCTCAAGCAAGTCTTCAATTTGTTTGTTCAATTCTGCCATTTCATTAGGGGCCATTCTATATGGGGCTTTAGATATAGAACCATCTCCAGGAACTATTTCAATTGGAAATTATACTTCCCTTTCTGGAGGCAATCCGCCAAGATTATCCAGAAACACCTCAGGAAATTCTCTCACTACCGGGATACTCGCAAGGGCTTCATTTAACTCTCCCTGGTCGGAGAAGAATACCATATACCCTTGGCATCTCTTTTTCAGACATTCCTCAGCCTAAGCTGTTGAAATGAAATTTAGACTACTGTTTACATCCACATCCCTCCGTGGAGTAGGATAAACTATTTTTCTATTCCCACAGTCCAATATGACATTGTTTTCCGCCAACCAATTAATACCCAAAATCACCTCTAACTGATGAAGTGGTAGACAAATCAAGTCAATGGTAGACTCAAACACCTCGACCGTAATAACACTATTTAGGCAAGCTTCCGCAGCCACAGTCTTAGCACCTATAGGTGTTGACACAACAATATCAAATGGCAATCTATGAACACATAGTCCTAGGCGCTTTACACAGTCATAGGCTATGAACGAATGACTAGTACCCGAATCAAACAAAGTTTGCACTAAACTACCATTTAGACGAATGTTACCTTGGATCAACTCGAGAGATTTTCTTACCTCTTCGTGGGTTATAGCGAACACTCTCCCTTGACTCTTGGGCCTTGACTCTGCCGGTTGCCCTTTGCAATCCTTGGCAAGATGTTCAGGCTACTTGTAATTGTAGCATACCCATTGCCCATCACAATTTCTACCAGCATGTGCTTTATTACACCAGGGACACACCTACTGTGGTGACTATCCTTGATTCCCACGATCTCCAACTTGGTACGGCTTTTTACCACCACCCTTGGATGAGAATCCTTGGCTCTTACGCTTTTGGGATAAGCTCCCTTTACCAGTTTCACCATGACCACCACCCTTACTTGGGTTAATATCCCTCAGGTTGTTCTCAGTGATATGACACTCTTCCACCGCTTTGTTGAACTTATCAAATTGGCCAACCGTTTCTTTAACTCTCGCCTCAAGCCCCGGATTAACATGTCAAAACTCCATTCCTCGTCATCCATCCACCTGAGATAGGAGGAGTACCGAGATAGGAGAACAAATCGGGATAGGTAATCGTCAAATGTCTCATTGTCCCCTTTCTTAATAGCTAGGAACTCTGACTCTTTCTCTATTCTCACGGACTTAGGGAAGTACTTGTCATTGAATTCCCTTTGGAACACTTCCCAAGTCACCGGTACATTCCGGGCTTGCATAGTCATGGCAATGTTTCTCTACCATTGATCTGCGTCTCCTTCTAACTTATAGATAGCCAACTTGGCCTTCACTTCTGCTGAGCGCTCAATCACCTCAAAGATCTTCTCTAGCCTCATAATCCAATCCTCAACCGCTTGAGGGTCAAATCTTCCTTTGAACACAGGAGGCATGTGTTTGCAGAATTTGGAAACCCAAGAATGAAGGTCTCCATCATTTCAAGCCAACACCCCGTGTGAACCTTCGTTATGCTCAGTATGAGATAGAGACTTATGGGATCGGTGTGACCCCTCAGCTGTCTCTTCAAGTTAGGTCTCTTCTCTTGTCTCCTCATGAGTAGACTGGCCTCTTTCTTCATTTCTCTTAGCTCTTTCCTCCCTAATCTCTTTTCTTAGCTCACGGATCATGTCTCTTTGTTTTCTTATCAGAGTCATCATCTCTTGTATCGGATCAGGAGGATTATCATTGAGCTCTTCCACCTCCAGATCCGGTCTTCTAACTCTAGTAGGAGCCATTGATTCTCTTCAATCTATAAATGATTCACCCAATTAGAAATCACATAAAGGTATACATATATTCCTTAAACTCTTTTATACCAATCAATATCAGGAATGTACATGTGCATATAACAAGCTATATCAATCATCAATCACTCAAACTATAAACTAAGGCAACTATTCTAGCAATTCCTACAAATGCCAGGAAAACTGCTCTAATACCACAAATGTAAACCCCTCCTTGATAAAGACCACTATTAGTGTTTAAACACGTTTAATAATCAAATGAGAGATCTAGGATAATTAAAACTTTTATAACACCTGTATAAATAGATCTCCATTCATTTCATAGTAAAAACAATAGGCATGTTCGGTCTATTACATGTACAATATCAGAGTATAACCACAATTCCCGACATTCACCAGGGATAATAACGTTAATCCAAAAATTAATCAGGGTATTAATGCCCATCTCAGTATCCATACCAGGGATTACACAAAACTATACTTCTATGGTCTACTCAATATGTATATTTATCCAAAATGATAACCAGTTCAGTATAAAACAAAAATATCTAACTAAAACTACCGCCGACAGTCCTAATCATCCTTGTTCACTTGCTTGTTCTTCGATCCACTTGCCCTATCTAAAAATGTTATTTGGAAAGAATGAGATTCAAAAGAATCTCAGTAGCAACAGTTTATGACTATGATGCATATATACAAAGCAAGTAAACATATATCACAATGCAGTAATCAATATTCGAGGCTGGGCACATTGCCATGTCCCCTTCACTGTGTATGAGGCCGGGCTTTCACCACGTCCCCTCAACTGTATCTGTATTCGAGATCAAGCTTACACCACATTCCCTTCACTGTATCTGTATTCAAGATCGGGCTTACGCCACGTTCCCTTTACTATATTCAATGATTATTGCAAACAAGTAATACAATATACATGATATAGGATAAAGTATTACTACCTTGGTCTTTCTATACTTGAGCAGGCATAAGCCTTCTATGCTCTGGGTAGATATCAAATCATAAAGTCATAATTAAGGATGATACATTACTACTTATTCCAATACTCAATAACTTCACAATACTTAATTTGGTTATCATTACTGTCCGGCCTCACTCGAGTGATAGGGTACTGACACTCGAGTGAAGACGGCCTCACTTGAGTGGTGGTACGGTCTGCACTCAGGTAACTGAAAGTGAAGGATAGTGAGTGAGCACCCGAGAGCACAAGAACATTTTAGAGACAGGAGCACTCGAGCACACTGAACCTCACTCGAGTGAAAGCCAAGTGCTTCACTCGAGCACTAGCGATTGAAGTCCAGGAATTGAGAACCCGAGAGCAAATGGAATTTTAAAGAAGAGAAGCACTCGAGCACTGGCCTTTGCACTCGAGTAATCCTGAATGCTTGCAAGTGCTAAGACACACTCTTGCACTTTACCCGCGAGTGACAACCTGAGAGGCAGGTTTAGGGTGTCAAATACACCCTCACTCGAGTGCGAGGAGTCCCACTCAAGTAATGACTCACTTCACTCACAAGTGAGTCAACACTCTTATTCTTTTCACTAAAGAACAATACAGAAAATGAAGGGAAAAGTAAAAATTACAATGACTCACTCGAGTGGAACCCAACCTCACCCGAGTGATATTCATCCTTCACTTGAGTGAGCCCCAAATCACTTAGTGACCATATCAGAACCCTAAAAATGCAGGAAAAATGACAGTTTTCCAGAATTTATACCAAAGGCTACTAATGAACCCAAAACCTCAACCAAAGCTATCCCCACATGAAATCACTCAAGGAATACAAAAAAACCATCATAATATCCAAATTCCTACTCTATTATCATGGTTTGGTCTTGGGTAACAATAAACATTAACTTTCCAACATTTCCAAACTCAATCATTCACTCTACAATTAATCCTATCTATCCATACAGATTCCAAATATACCATTTCCATACCAATAACATACCGAATGACCAATAATCATCATTTTTTGAAAATGGCCAATAAATCCCAGAAAATCAGAACTAATCCAAATGGCACAAAACTTAGATAGATAGGTTCCTTTAACTTACCTTAACAACTTTCTCAAAGAAACTTGTTGGTTCTCCAACTTTCACAATTACTTGAGATCACAAACTAACACCAATAGAAAAACTACAACCATAGAAATGTAGCTCATCACTCAAGGAACAATTTTAGAGAAGGAGGTTTAAGCAATGGAGATCATTTTCTTACCTTAAAGTGAAGCTTTTTCCTTTCTCTTTCTTCTTCAACAATAGAGGACGAATTTGGAGAGAGAAGAGGGAGGTGGAAGCTTGAAGATGAAGGGAAATGATGATCTCTACTCCCTCCTCATACCATTTTAGCGCACAAGAGGGGAGAGGGGAGAGAGAAATTATTTTAAAAAGATACATTTGACTTTTCTATGCCCTCTCTCATTCTATGAGCTTGCCAAGTGTCCTTCTCTTATTAGCTCACATGCAATAAGTCACCAATTAACTTATCTTATCCATCCATTAGCCATTTAATCCCACTTCTCATTATCCTCTTAGTTAGCAAATAAATTTCCCCTTAATCACCAACTTATGGCCAATAATTCCATTCTTTTAATTTTTCACTAATTATCAAGGATGTTGAACCCGGACCGGACCGGCCGGTCCAGCCCGGGAACCGGCGAACTGGCCGGTAAATCGGTCCAGTTCCCAGTCCGGTCCGGGTTGGTATTTTAAAAAAAATTTTTTTTTTATTTTTCCTTTAGAATTTCATACAATAAGTTTAAAATTTTCAATTTCTCACCGGTTTGGTCCTGGTTTAGCTTCGGTTTGGTCCCGGTTTGACCCACTGACCCTTAACCCAGTACCCCGACCGGTTCAATGCCCGGTCCGAGTTTTAATACCTTGCTAATTATGACATATTAATTAATATTTTCACAAATACACATTAATTCAACTTTAATCCACAATTACATTCTTAATAATTCTCATTAGCCCTTAATCAAAATTTGGGGTGTTACAATTTTTCTCTTAGTTAGCAATTAATTTCCCATTAATCACCAACTTAAAGGCAATAATTTCATTCTTTTAATTTTCCACCAATTATGATATATTAATCAATATTGTCACAAATACACATTAATTCAACTTTAGTCCACGATTACATTCTCAATAATTCTCATTAGCCCTTAATCAAAATTTGGGGTGTTACAAACAATCTCTTTAATGTACAACTCGGCCAATTTCTCTAAAGAGTACTCCATTTTAATCGATAAAAAGTGTGTTGACTTGGTTAATCTATCTACGATCACCAAAATAGCATCATAAGTGGCCCGGATTGTTGGTAAATCCATGATAAAATCCATGGAAATGCTATCCCATTTGCATTTAGGGATATCCATATTCTGAAGTAATCCTGGTGGTTTCTGGTGATCGATCTTAACCTTTTGACATGTCAAACACTTCAATACAAAATCGGTCACGTCTTTCTTCATCTTCGGCCACCAATACTGTCGCTTCAAATCATTGTACATCTTGGTGATTCTCATATGCATAGCGTACCTGCTATGATGAGCTTCTTCTAGAACGGTTTTCTTGATATCGTCATTGTTAGGAACACAAATTCGCTTCTTGTATCTCAAAATATCCGCATTCCCGATGTCATAATCCAGAACTTCACCATGTTCTAGTTCCTCTCAAATTCTACTTAACTGATCATCTTTCATCTGGGCGTCTCTCAGGTCCTCATAATGACTGGTATTGCTATATGGACAATGTGTTGGAAATTGTACCCTAAGGGCCAATCATTATACTTTGAACATTATTATTTCAATGAAATTTCTCCATTCTATTATCATATTATTTGCATGTTAACTATGATAATTGTATCCTTGGATAATTCATAAAGATTGTCTTAAAATGTCCCTGGTCGGTCATCTATGAGGGAGCAGAGATGAAACAAGATCAGTATGACTTTGATAAGATATGGAGATACGAATCAAAGTCTTAGGCACTTGTAAGAGTACAAGGTACTAGACCAACCCACTATGAGAAAACTACATGGATCAAGTCATAAGCTTTTCTCATGTATAACCACGTCACAATGCCCTTAGACCTGAGGTTATCATGGATTTCTACATGAGAGTTGCTAAGCTTTGAACTGTCAAAAGTCACTTTTGACCGGGTGATGATAAAACCTATGATCGGGCTTGGTGGTTTTTCATGCAGAGGAATATGAATGATCAAGATGGAATTTGTCCCTCAAATTAGTAGAGAGATATTACTGGGCCCCTCGATGAGTGAGCCTGAAAAATGTATGGCCATACTATGATGAAAGGAGTTTCTGTCTTTATTATCAGGCTACTCAGGAATCGAGAAAGTAATGGTCAGGAACAAGAGGATGACATTATCCATGCCTTATCCTTGATTGATATATCGTGTGACAAAAGGGATATGACATGGTTATATGACAGGTTGCATCGTGATAATGATCCTCATATGAATTGGGTAGTCGTAATGTCTTGCTAGAGGCCGCTTGCGACTTTTGGGTTAGTATAGTTATTGGCCTACTGCCAACTTCATATGGGCCTACAGGGTCGCACACAAGAATGGCCCAACACGAGATAATGTTTAGTTTAGGGTGGACGAATTTTATATTTATATATATATATATATAATATAAAATTCATTAATAATATTATATAGATATATATATTTTCGAAATATATATCTTATATATATATGTATATATATATTATATGATATTATTATATTGTGTTAGTTTTAAATTTAATTTATTAAGATATATTAAATTTAATAACTAACATGATAGAGATATAGTATCTCAGATTTAATTTATGAAGATAAATTAAATATAATGGCTCTTTATTTGGATTAAATAAATAGGTTAAATTAAAACTGTTGGACAGATTTAATTTAAACTGAATTTATTTAATTAGCTCATCAAGATAATTAATTGTTAATTAATTTTGAAATTAATGATGATCAATTTTGAAATTTGATAATAGCCCTCATAGGTTATAAACTTGATAGAGCAGATATATTCATACGTACATAAGAATTGAGAGCCACAAGTGAAACCCTAGAAGACATTAGAGGCGCTAGCACGCAGTCTCGGTTGGAGAGCATTCATGTGGATACTGGTAGAGGGAGCGGACCTGACGTGTTGGCTCCTAGAGATCGTGAAAACTTTGAATCATCAAAAGGTATGAATCCTTCCGACTTGGTTTAAACGCCGTTGATAGATCCTCGATTAGGATTGGTGAAAATTTTTAAAATTCTTCCGCTGTGCCTACCGATTCTAACACAATGCTCATAAGAATGACACTCTCTACAATAAGCACAAGAAAAACAATTATAAGGAGAAGAATTTTCAATCCAACTAGCATTTATATTTTCTTGTCTCATTCCATTCACATGTATTCTAGAAAAAGAACCAAGATATGACAAGTTATCAATGATTAAACCAAATGAATGATGTTAATAATCCTTTTTTTAATTTTTTTTGAAATTTTTACATGAAGACTAAATTAGTATTAAAATTACTTGTATTGATATTAATGACAACTATCCCCGGCAGCGGTGCCAAAAACTTGATATGAGTGCCGATGATCAATTAAATAGTGCAAATGTACACTGTCGTAATCAAGTAGTATAGAAGTAAGTAGAGTATCGTTCCCACGAGGATTGAGCACTAAGTACCAAAATTGATAATTTTAATTCTATTTAGTCTATCGATTAGTTGGTGATTGAGAGTACAAAACAAAAGAAAAACAATTAAATATGAATGCAGATGATATGAAATGCAAATATGAGAAAAAGTCCTAGGGATTAGATTTCACTTAACAAATTTTGGATTGAATCATTTATCTATTCTAGCCCAACTTATTATACATGATTGATAGTCGAGTTTCCCTAATTTAATTACTAGCCTCTTCCAAGGTCAAGCAATCCTATAATAATTGCTAATCCAATATATTCCTATATGAATTTAAGCAATTAATTATGCATTAAAATTTATGGAACTCAGTAAGACTACACAACTCATATGAATATATTCCTATTTCATATGCAAGTCATAGTTTTAATTATAGGGTCTACACACATGTATCTCCTTCCGGTCTCAACATGCATATTGAAATCATTCAAAAGATGGCCAGTCAATCAAAAGCATTAAGAATAATAATTAAAACTCAATCATGAAGGAGAAATTCAAACTAGATTTAATAAGTTAAAATTCAATCCATCATTAGTAAGCTACGTCATCACCCTAGGAAAATGAAAGTTTAGCACATGATGAAATTAAAAACAAAACCAAAATAAATTGACATTATATAAAGCTAGAATGAAATCCTTAGAAATACTGCATAAATTTGAATATTAAATTCTCAAACATAAATATACAACCCAAAGATGCATGAAAAATGAAGAAATCTAGCCGTCCATTTAGGAGGTAAAACCTTCCATGTAGGCGACATGCAAAATGTAATACAATCCTAAGCCTTCCAAGATGGAGGCATGCAATGCATGAAATTAAATCTAAAAAACAACACAAAGAACTCAAAAATGTTAGGGAAAGATCTCTCCCGGTCAGAGAAGGACCTCTCCCTGTCAGAGAAGGAAACCTCTGCTTCTCTTCCTCTCCTCCCCATTTAAGCTTGGCATTGATCTCTATTTATAGGGAAAAAACATGTGCTACAGTAATGCTACAGTGTCCGGAGACTGCTACAGTGATCTGGTGGCTGCTACAGTCTAACCATCTGCTACAGTGATCCTGTTGCTACAGTACTTTTATCTTTTTTAAATGCTATTTATTCCAAAAACATTATTTATTTATCAATCACACCCAAATTTATTATATTAAACGCAAATATCGTCCATAAAATCATCATATAAGGGAAAATAAATCTGTAAATATTTTACTTATTAGGTACTATGTGTCAGGGCATCCACCTTCTCTTGTAGGGACCTCAAAAGATTCCCAATCTCCTGTATAGCACAAGTCTGGGCCTGTTGCTATGCCAACATGGTTTGATTATCTTGCTGGTCTCAGCCTCATAAGCTTTCTTCTTCTTTTAGGGAGTGGACTCCGCAGGCATCTTCAGAGGTAGCTAAATCCCAAGTTTGCTTATCTGATTTCTCCCAACTGGCAAAAGTCTTTGAACAGGCTTATTTGGCTTTAGGTACCAAATCTTGTTGTGTTTCAGGAATAAAAAGACCAATGGGGAAAAGGCATTGGTGTGGTGCTAGTGTCAGAGAATCTATATCTCTTGATCTCGGAATAGATAAACTCTCCTAAATTACTTTTCCCTTTAGCAACAGAGAGGCCATATTCCTGTAATCTTGGTTGATAAAATGAGTGAAGTTGTTAGACTTGTTTGTTAGATCCCATATGTTTTGATGATAACAAAGATTAGACTAATGATAAAAAAAAGGATATGATAACAAACAAATGAATTTGAACAAAGTAAATAAATGGCAGACAAAAGCTTTACTTGAAGTAAGCACTAGAGTAATGAAGAAGATCTGAGAGACAGAGAAAGGAAGAACATCATTGGTAGATTCTTTGAAGGTTTACTCGAGTGAGCACTTGAGTAAGGAACACTGTTACTCAATTGAGCACTCGAGTAATGTTGGAGAAAATGTTTCAGAGAGGCACTTTCAAAATTAAGAAGAAGTTACTTGAGGGGCCACTCGAGTAATCTGCAAAGTTATATAGACTTTTACTCGAGTAGCCACTCAAGTAACAACATGAGCATAAGGCATTACTCAAGTAGCCACTCGAGTAACCAGAGCAAATATCTTCCAGTTGCTCTCGGCAAGAAATGCAACAATTTACTCGAGTAACCAGGTAGCATTATTCAAGGGAACACTCGAGTAATCTGTAAAGTTATTTGAGCATTACTAGAGGGGGCACTCCAGTAATCATGTAAGCATAGAATAGGTACTCTCGGCCAAGAATTTGATGCTATTACTCAAAGGAGTAATCGAGTAATCTGTAAACTTATTTGAAATTTACTCGAGGGCTCACTTGAGTAACTTGTGAAGAAAAGACATGGTCACTCAAGTAACCACTTGAGTAATATGGTATTTCTAAGGTTTGTGAAGTATCTTACTCCATATCTTGCCCAAGTAATATTTTATGAAAAATGTTGAATTACTCTCTGCCATGTTTTTAATAGGTTTACCTGAGGGACTACTCGAGTAATGAGCATGATCACTCGAGTAGCCACTCGGGTAATAAAGTCCAGAAAACATGTCTTTAATTCAATGTTTATTGAATTGTTTTCTATATGATTAATCATTTATTGTATTAGTATCCTAAGTACATTTACAGAGAAACAATGAAGAGATCATGCCAGAAGTGAAAAGTCAAATAAAAGGTCCGAACACTCACCTACCGCTACCTACCGCAAATGGATAATTTTTAAATTAGAAGAATGGTCAACCATTGCTACGCGACTCAAACGGACATATTTGAAATGCTTTCAACGAATACTACAAATCATTTATATATATAGAGCATTCAAATAGCAGAGTACAACAACAACTAAGAACAAGCAATCACATATCGATCAATATACTCTTTGTGCTCTATTTTCTTATACTCATTCATTGTACTTCAGTGATTATATATTTGCTCTGTGAGAGAGTTTTTCATTAGAAACTCAATATTGAATATTGAGATAACTTAAGGTTGTGGAACCTTGAGTTGGGGATTTTATTACAACGTGTAAAGGGGAGCGAGTGTCCAAGTGAAGGAACTTGCTGTGTACTGAGGTGCCAAGAACCCACTGAATCTTAGAGAATATAGTGAAACTCTCAGAGACGCTCTGAGGACTGGACGTAGGTCAAAGTGGTTGTGACAGAACCAGTATAACTCCCGGTATACACTTCAGTGATATTTCTCTTTGCTATCAACTACTTTAAATATTCTATCAATTTTCTTATACGCAACGAAATTTCTGGTATCAACTAATTCACCCCCCTCTTGGGTGAAACGCTTCCGCTAACATTTGGTAACAAAGCGTAGGTCTTCTTGTTAAGGTATAACAGCCTAAGAAGGATCCAATGGCAAGCATAGGCGAGGGAATTCTTCCCGATGGATCTTCTATCACAAAACCTCTGAGTTTCAATGGTGAACACTTCACATTCTGGAAAGCAAAGTTCAGAGTCTTCGTAATAGCTATTGAATATGGTTTATGGGATGTAATTAAGAAGGGAAACTACAAACCTGAAAAGATTGTAGATTCACAGAGAGTTCCCAAGACACCAGTAGAATCTAATGAGAATGACAAGAAACTAATCACACTCAACAGTAAGGCAATTCTGATGATTCAAAGTACCTTGAGTCAAAATGAGTACTTCAGAATCTGCACACTCCCAATTGCTAAAGAAATATGGGAAGCCTTAAAAATAGCTCATGAAGGAACTTCAAGAATAAAAGAAAATCAGGTCAATACTTTGGTTACTGAGTTTGATTTACTTTGAATGAAATCAGGTGAGTCGATAGCTGAATTTGAACTTAGATATACTCACCTTGTTAATCAACTTGCAGCACTTGGAAAAGTCTATGATCAACATACCTAAGTATGAAAGATTCTGAATATTCTTTCTAAAGACTGGGAAGTAAAAGTCACTGCAATTAAGGAATCAAAAGGAGAATCGATGGGATTGGTTGCTTCTCTATTCGGAAGCCTTTCTGAATATGAAAGGAAATTAAAGTCCAAATGAGAACTAGATGATATTCGTGACAAGAAGAAAAGAGGTCTAGCACTGAAACAAAAAAGAAGAAGAACAAGATGGAGATGAAGAGCTTGACGATGACGAAATGGGCCTAATCATAAAATGATTCAAAAACTTTTACAAGAAAGGCCAAGGATTCAAAAACTTTCAGAAAGGAGGAACAAGTAATAAAGAACACATCATTTGCTATGAATGTGGAAAGCCAGGACATTTCAAATCAGAATGTCAAGAACTGATTCAGAAGAATAAACAAAAGAGAAAAGGCAAATTCTACAACAAGAGGAAAGCCTTTGTATCTGCCACATGGGGAGATAGCTCTTCTGACGAAAAAAGCAATGAAAAGGAAGAAGCCAATATCTGTCTAGTTGCTCAAGAAGAAATAGAAGAAGAGGTAACTGATTCTGATCCTACCTATGATGAATTACTTTTCGAATATAATGCTTTACATTCTGAATTCATCAAAGTAGTTAAAGAATTAGTTGTTTTCAAAAAGAAAAACAAAGGTCTTGAAATATAACTTAAAGAGAATTCTGAAAAGGATTGTGAAAACTGTACCTCTTTGAAAAAGAAAAACACTGATCTTACCAAAACTCTTGAAAAATTCACTAAAGGAAGTGAGATGCTAAATTTAAGTTTAAAAGCTCAACGATTTATGAATGAGCGATCTTGAATTGGATATGATCCAAAATCAGATAGAAGGAAAGGAAGAAAGAAAGATGGAGGTAAATCATAATTGAACTATTTTCAGCATTCTATGCATACATCAAATCCTTTTGCATACTGTAATTATTGTAATAAAAAATGTCATTATACTTCATCATGCATTTATAAGAAGAAAGGAAAGATAGGAACCTACAAATGGGTACCTAAAGGTTCATATATTCCAAAAATCTTTTGTACTAACCCAAAAGGACCCAAAAAGATGTGGGTACCTAAGACTTAATCATATTTGATTGCAGATATGTCTTAAAGCATCCAAAAATAATAAATGGTACATAGACAGTGGATGCTCTAGACATATGACCGGTGATTTCAAAATTTTTACTACATTACAACCTAAGGAAGGTGGAAAAGTAAAATTTGGAGGAAATCAATCCAGAAAGATAGCAGGATTTGGTGAAATAAAAAAAGACAAAGGAATACAAGTCAAAGATGTATATTATGTTGAAGGCTTGTGTCATAATTTGCTGAGCGTGAGTCAAAGTGCAGATGAAGACAACTGGGTAATATTTGATTCAGAGAAATGTCTAATTATCAACAAGAAAAATTTACAACTTGATAAGAAAAATCCCAAAGCAAAGCTCAGAGCAAAAAGAGAAGGTAACTGCTATACTCTTGATATTAGTAAAAATGACTCTAAAAATTGTTTTCTAAGTAATGTCGATGAAACTTGGTAATGGCATAAGAGGCTAGCTCATGTCAACATGCACCAACTAGGAAAATTAATTAAAAAGGATTTAGTTATTGGATTAATCAAAGTAAATTTCAAAAACGATTTGATTTGTGATGTGTGTCAAAAGGGTAAACAAACTAAATCTTCTTTCAAATTGAAAAATGAGATATCAACCAATAAACCACTTCAAATATTACGCATGGATTTTAGTTGGACCAGCAAGAGTTAAGAGTCTTGGTGGCAACTTATATTCATTAGTCATTGTTGATGATTTCTCTAGATTTACATAGACCATTTTTCTATCATCAAAGGATGAAACCTTGGGAGAATTTATTGTTTTTGCCAAGAAAGTGCAAAATGAGAAAGATATGTCCATTGTAGGTATTAGGACAGATCATGGTGGAGAATTTGAAAATCAAGCCTTTGAAGAATATTATGATACTAATGGCATAGATCACAATTTCTCTGCACCAAAGACACCTCAAAAAAATAGAGTCGTGGAATGTAAGAATAGAGTGCTTACTGAAATGGCTAGAGCAATATTGAATGAAAAGAATGTGTCTCAAGTTTTCTGGGCCGATGCAATGAGCACAGCATGCTATATTTCAAATAGAGCCTACATTAGAACAAAACTTGGAAAGACACCATACGAGCTATACAAAGGAAGGAAGCCAAACCTTGCTCATTTACACATCCTCAGTTGTAAGTGTTTCATTCATAATAATGGTAAAGATAACTTAGGAAAATTTGATTCTAGAACATATGGAGGAATTTTCCTAGGCTATTCTAACCGAAGTAAAGCATAAAGAATTTTCAATAAAAGACCATGTGTTGTTGAAGAATCAATTCATGTTGTTTTTTATGAATTTAAATCCTCTGACAAAACCATTGATGATGAGCAAGAAGATGTTTTAAATCAAGAAAATGGTCAATCTATTTCTAAATCTCTTATTCCAGATGTTGATGAAGCCAAGGAAGAAGATCAACCACTAGGACAGCCTAGAGCTTGGAAATTCAATAAAAGTCATCCCCTAGATCAAGTCATAGGAGATGTGAATGAATGAGTCAAAACTAGAAATAGAATCTTCAATGAAGTTAGTTTTTCTACTTTTATTTCTGAGATTAAAACTTCTAACATTGACGAAGACCTATCAGACAATGATTGGATTATAACAATGCAAGAAGAATGAAACCAATTTGAAAGAAATCAAGTTTGGGAGTTGGTACCCCGACCTAAGGATCATCCGATCATTGGCACTAAATGGGCATTCAAGAACAAACTTGATGAATCCGCAATCATTGTCAGAAATAAGGCAAGATTGGTGGCCAAATGCTATAATCAGGAATAAGGAATTGATTATAAGGAAACGTATGCTCCAGTCGCTAGATTGGAAGCTATACGAGTACTCTTAGCCTTTGCATGCATCAAAGGATTCAAACTCTATCAAATGGATGTAAAGAGCATATTTCTAAATGGCTACATCATGGAAGAAGTATATGTAGATCAACCTCTAGGTTTCGAAGATGTAACTAAACCTGACCATGTTTCAAACTCAAAAAGGCTTTATACAGTTTAAAACAAGCTCTTAGAGCATGCTATGAAAGGCTCAGTAAATTTCTTATTAATCAAGGTTTTGTACGAGGAAAAGTTGATACAATACTTTTTACAAAACAAAAACGTGATGATATCATATGTTGATGATATAGTTTTTTATGCTACTAATGAACCATGTGCAAAGAATTTTCTGAGATAATGCAGGGAGAATTTGAGATGTCAATAATAGGAGAATTGAATTTCTTTCTCGGTTTGCAAATCAAACAAAGAAATAATGGAATTTTCATATCTCAAATGAAGTATCTGAAAGAGCTATTGAAGAAGTATGGATTGGATGAAGCAAATGGAATGGACACTCCTATGAGCTCAACTACGTTGCTTGATGCTGATGTCAAGGGAAAAGATTACAACATCACAAAATATAGAGGAATGATTAGATCATTACTCTATCTCACTACAAGCAGGACTGACATTCAATTTAGCATAGGTATGTATGCAAGATATCAATCAACACCAAAAGAGTCACATGCTGAAACCATCAAACATATTTTTCGATATCTTACTGACACAACAGAATTAGGTCTCTGGTATCCCAAAGGAAGAAGTGAATATCTAGTTACATACTCAGACTCTGATCATGGAGAATACAAGACAGACAAAAAGAGTACCAGTAGATAAAGTCAGTTTCTTAGAGGCTCACTTGTGTCATGGTTTAGCAAGAAACAAAATATAGTGTATCTTTTATCAACGGAAGATGAGTATGTTGCAACATCAAGTTGTTGTACACAAGTATTATGGCTAAAGCAACGACTCTAGGATCTTGGTATTTATTTGAAGGAGATACCAATATACTGTGACAAGACTAGCACGATAAGCTTGGCAAAGAATCTTATTTAACATTCTAGAACCAAGCATTTTGATGTTAGACATCACTTCATCAGAGATCATGTCTAAAAGAAAGATGTCAAAGTGATATTCATTCCAACTCATCTTCAACTAGCTGATATCTTCACAAAACCTCTTGCAAAAGATCAATTTTTGTATATTAGAAGAGAATTGGGAATGGTAAATCCTAATGAATTGTAAGTATTTACAAAATGTTATATCATATTTATTGATGTTTTGATGATTACTAACTTAAGCATCGGAGTCGCTTGCAATTTGTTTTGCTAGATCACGATATTTTGTTTTAGAGTATGAAAAGCAGAGGTTAACAGAGGACAACATTACTGGAGGGACAACTTCAAGTAGCCATCATTACTGGAGTGAGACCTTGAAGTAATAGAATGGATGCTCGAGTAGCCACTCGAGTAATGACCTAAAAATTATGATAGTGGAGTATTGATTCAAAATAAATTCAAAAGAAACGGCATAACGGTTGGAAATGAACAGTCAGAAGGTGAAGAAACAGATTACCCGAGGGAGGCCTCGAGTAAACTTCAAAGGTTACTCGAGTAAGGCCTCGAGTAAACCAGGGTGCAGATCACAAATTTGCTGAGTTTCAGCTCAAATTTGTCCTAAAGAGCCATCAAATGATCGAGGGAACATACATGGGTAATTACAATGTTATTCATGCCAAGTACGCACTTGAAATTGTTGCATTTTGAAATTTTAGGTATGATCACTCAAGTAGCTACTGGAGTGAAGCTGATGATCACTCGAGTGATGTCGGGCCCTAGGTCTATTTCAGTCGTTACTCGGTCATTTCTCACAAAATTGCCTCGAGTGATTCTCCTAGTGCTCTCACAAAAAATTTTCACAATCATTTTCTCTTCTCATAATCGTCAAAACCCATTGATTTTTGCTTACAAAAACCTCTTAGATTATACTGAATCTTCTGCCCTAAATCTCGCGACTCTCAGCCTCTATTTTCCAAAAAACCTTGTCTTTCTCAAATCATAATGGTGAGGATAAAATCTCCCAATCTTAGCACTCCTTCTGAGTCCTCTGAACCATATCAACCCTCTGATTTGCTTTCATCTCCACCTACCAAGAAACGAAAGCTTTCTCCTAAACCTAAAGCCAAAGCTAAACCACAAACCAAGCCAAAGGTGAAAGGGGCTGTGATTAAAGAGCCCATTGCCACAAGAGCTCAATTAAAGAAGAACATATCCACTGGAAGAGCTAAAGGAACAAAGGCACTATCCCCTCCTCCTTCTGATTCATCTGACACTCCCATATTTTCTCCAAAACCTCTAAAAAAAGCCCAAGATTGATGAGAAGATTACCAAAGACATGGTAGGCATGCTTGAAGAAGCTTTTCAGTCTAAGGGAGAAAAGAAAGGGCAATCTTCAAAGCAACCAGCAGAAAGGGATAAAGAAATCACATTCCCTCCTTAGGGATTCAATATAAGCAAACTTGAGGAATCTCAGAAGTATCTGAGTCACTTTGCAAGAAGAAATGTGTTCAAGATGCACTACATTGACTACAAGGTTCTTCAAGAGGTATTGAAATTCGACTTGAGTCCCTATCATCATTCTTATATACCCTAGCTGTCTGTTAAACTCCCATTTTGCCCCAAAGTTGTGAGGCATTTTTACTGCAACCTTGAACCTATAAATGATCCTATTAGGAAGTCTATGGAGAAGAAATGACTTCTAAGGTTAGAGGACAAAGAATCCTAATCTCACCCTCTAAAATCAATACCTAGTTAGGAATAGAGGACCCTCCTGATGATGATTATCCTAATTAAGATTCAAACCATATATTCTCTATTCTAAGACCTGGTGAGATAGTGGGTCCTCTAAATTTCAATCCGAGTGATATGAGTGATTTTCATAGAGTCCTATGGTATATCTATTCCAGTGCCATAGTGAACAAATCCAACAACTATACACATTTCATTAAGAGGGATTTCAGAAAATTTGCCTCATTAATTCTCAAAGAATAAAAGAACTTAGGAGAATATATCTTTGCTCAGATCAAGAGATATAAGTATGAAGGAAAACCTACTACTCCATGCCTTACCCTCAACTTATTTCTTTATTCCCAAAAAAGAATAAGGTTTGGTACTTGGAGAGTAAGGAGCCAATTAAGAGGATAACACCAGTTGGGAGAAATCAAATTGGAAAGTTGAATAGTGAGATTCCTCTGAATACTCCTCTAGAAACAAGTCCCAAGAAGAAGAAGAAGACTGAAACTAAAACTAGTTGAATAGATGACATACAGTCTTAAGCTCCAGCCAACATATCTTCTCCTTCTTTCTTTAGTGCCTCAATGCAAACATTCATGGAGAACATTTTGAAGGGTTTCCATATCGACATTGCCAATACGAATGCGAAGTTGGTAAACCATATAAATGAGAAGATAAGACAACTTGTGGAGAGAATAGACAAGAGGCATAAAGAGTTGTTAGCTGAACAATGTACCCAGGGCGAGCTTCTGAGATCAATTGTTGCCAGACTTGCTGCTATGGCATATAGCTCCCTATTCCTGGTCCTTCTGTTACTCCTGAACCAGTACCAGTCTCTGAAACTGGACCTTCCAAGCCTAGTCCTCCTGATCCTATACCTACTGAGCATAGACCCTCTAAGCTTGAACCTAGTAATCTTCTATTCTCTATGACTGACCCTGACACATCTGAGCCAATCCACATACCACTGATAATCTAGCTTAGCCTTTTCAGCTAGAGCCCATATCTACTCCCATTGCCTCACCTGCACATATTAAGGAGGTGCTTGTATCTTCACCTGTTACTACAGAGGAAGTAGAAATTACTTCTCTGGTTCCTTACCTATTATCTCCAGTAAATCCTCTAGAGGATCTTCAGACACCCCCAGTGAACCTTCCTAACCTTGAACCATCATCTTTACATTCTTCCAGTTCAGATGGTTCACATGAATCATTGGCATTTCCTGTCACTCCTATCTCAGCAGCCAAGCCATCTACTTCTTCTCATGAATGATTCCACCTTTGTGATGAAGAAAAAAAGGAGGAGAAGAGTATGAGTGAATTTGTGATTAATGGCTGAGTTATTGCATAGGGGATATAGGTGTATAGGGCTTTAGGGAGCTTTTAACTTTGAAATTCTATGTAATGAATTCTTCTTTATGAAATTTGTTTCTTTATGCCATAAAAGTTAAATTTCATTGAAGTTATATTGCATTGTGGGACTAATGAGTTTTCGATAGTGTATGCAAGGTGAACAAGTAAATAAGAACAAAAACTTTGAAAAGATCTTTGCTAAACTATTTCAAAAGAGTTTTCAAGTTTAAATTGAACAAAAGATTTCATATGAAAATTTTTCAAGAAGCATTTGATTGAGAACTCAATTTCAAAAACTTCATTCAAAACCACCAAGTTTTATCATCATCAAAAAGGGGGAGAATGTTAGATCCCATAAGTTTTAATGATAACAAAGATTGGACTAATGATAACAAAAAGGATATGATAACAAACAAATGAATTTGAACAAAGTAAATAAATGGCAGACAAAAGCTTTACTTGAAGTAAGCACTAGAGTAATCAAGAAGATCTGAGAGATAGAGCAAAGGAAGAACATCACTGGCAGATTCTTTAAAGATTTACTCGAGTGAGCACTCGAGTAAGGAACATTGTTACTCAAGTGAGCACTCGAGTAATGTTGGAGAAAATGTTTCAGAGAGGCACTGCCAAAATTTGGAAGAAGTTACTCGAGGGGCCACTCGAGTAATCTGCAAATTTATATAGACTATTACTCGAGTAGCCACTCGAGTAACAACATGAGCATAAGGCATTACTCAAGTAGCTACTCGAGTAACCAGAGCAAATATCTTCCAATAGCTCTAGGCCAAGAAATGCAACAATTTACTCGAGTAGCCACTCGAGTAACCACGTGAGAAAAAGGCATTACTCGATGGAGCACACGAGTATTTGCAGAGTTATTCAAAGCATTACTCGTGGGGGCACTCGAGTAATCAGGTAGCATAGAATAGGTACTCTCAGCCAAGAATTTCATGCTATTACTTGAGGGAATAATCGAGTAATCTGCAAACTTATTTGAAATTTACTCGAGGGCTCACTCGAGTAACTTGTGAAGAAGAGACATGGTCACTCAAGTAACCACTCGAGTAATTTGGTATTTCCAAGGTTTGTGATGTATCTTACTCCACGTCTTACCCGAGTAATATTTTATGAAAAATGTTGAATTACTCTCTGTCATGTTTTTGATAGGTTGACCTGAGAGACTACTCGAGTAATGAGTATGATCACTCAAGTAATGAAGTCCAAAAAACATGTCTTTAATCCAATGTTTATTGAATTTTTTTCTATATGATTAATCATTCATTGTATTAGTATCCTAAGTACATTTGTAGAGAAACAATGAAGAGATCATGCCAGAAGTGAAAAGTCAAATAAAAGGTCCGAACGCTCACCTACCGCTACCTATCACAAGCGGATAGTCTTCAAATTAGAAGAATAGTCAACCATTGCTGCGCGACTCTAACGGACATATTTGAAATGCCTCCAACGAACACTACAAATAATCTATATATATGGAGCATTCAAATAGCAGAGTACAACAACAACTGAGAACAAGCAATCACATATCTATCAATATACTCTTTGTGCTCTCTTTTCTTATACTTATTCGTTATACTGTAGTGATTATATATTTGCTCTGTGAGAGAGTTTTTCATTACAAACTCAATATTTGTTATTGAGACAGCTTAATGATATGGAACCTTGAGTTGGGAATTTTATTACAACGTGTAAGGGGGAGCGAGTGTCGAGGTGAAGAAACTTGCTATGTACTGAGGTGCCAAGAACCTACTGAATCTTGGAGAATATAGTGAAACTATCAGAGATGCTCTAAGGACTGGACGTAGGTTAAAGTGGTTGTGACCAAACCAGTATAACTCCCGATGTACACTTCGGTGATATTTCTCTTTGCTCTCAACTGCTTTAAATATTCTGTCAATTTTCTTATAAGCAACGAAATTTCTGGTATCACCTAATTTACCCCCCTCTTGGGTGAAACGCTTGCGCTAACAATGTTAACTATTGCATGAGAGTAAATATACCAAAGTACTCTATGCAAATCACACATCTCACTCGGATTGAAGTTCAAGGGACCAATTCTCTCATCGAGCCTGAGGATACTAAAGATATCATTGGGATTGAGGTTGTCTGGGTTGTCTTGAGGTGGATTCTCAATCCCTAACCATTTGTTTATCTTTAAAGCCAAAATCATAAATTCCTTCCCTCTCACTTTAGTTTCTCTTTCCTCTTCTATGGCTTCATTAAGAGCATCTTATAGTAGTTCTAAATTACAATAGAAGTGCCTGACAACCTTAGTACAGTAAGGAAGACTCACAGATAGCCAAGGCATATATCCCTCAAGTTAGTTACTCAAATCAAACTTAATTGCTTTAAAAAGGACTTGAAGGTTAATGAAGTACATCTTACACATATTCTATCGAGAGAAGAATTCATTACACTTCTTAAATTCCTTGAGTTTGTGAGTATTAAAGCCCTTAAGAGGAATGGTGTCATCTACTTCCTCAACTTCTCCCTTTGAAGTCTGTGGATGAAACTTGGTGGATTTGGAGGAAGTTCCCTGCTTGGCTCCCTTATACTGAAAAGCTTCATCTAACATGGTTGCAATAACCTTGGCAAGCTCTTGTCATACTTTGATCCTTTTGATCCTTTCTTTGACCAACTTGGAGTGTCAGAAGAATCGGTAGAAGGAGGAGTCGTAGGGGCTGATTTCTTTCCTCTTCCTTATAGTGTAGTCCTAGCTTCACTATAGTGGCCCTAGGCTCTTTAATTTCAATCCCTTTAGCCTTCGATTTGGGTTTCGGAGTAGTCTTTTATTTCTTCGGTGGTGGAAGAGAAGGAGGAGATTCAGATGACTCAGTAGGTTTAGATGATTCTGATGGCTTAAGAGAGTCAGAAGGCTCAAAAGGAATGATTTGTTGTACCTTAGTCCTTACCATTGTGAGATTGTAGTGAAAAATGTAATTTCCTTCTTTATTGGTATCGATTGTCGATGGTTTAGGGCGAAAAAATCTAAGTGACTTAAAAAGTTTTTGGGAGTATAAATCACTGGGTTTTGATCGGTTTTGAGTGGGTAAGGTTTTGTGAAAAATTTTTGGTAGAGGTCAGAGAGAATCACTGGGAGTAACGTAGAGAGAAATGGCCTAGTACCGATAGATATAGACCTTATGCCCGACATCACTCGAGTAGTTACTTTAGTGATCATGAGGCATCACTAGAGTAGTCACTTGATTGATCACACCAAAAAAAATGAAGTTAATGCATTTTAAATGCGTACCTGGTATGAGTTTTATTGTAATTACCTATGTATATTCCTTTTGTGATTTGATGGCATTGGAAGATAGATTTGAGTTGAAACTTGTTAAATTGCAATATGTACTAATGATCACTTGAGTGCTCACTGGAGTGATTCTGAGACGTCACTCGAGTTATCAGATTCTTCACCTTTTGACTATTCATTTCCAAATGTTATACCGTTTCAGTTTAAATTTATTTGAATTGATTGCTGACTGCCTTAATTTTTAGGCCATTACTCGAGTGGTCACTAGAGTGATGCTGATCATCACTTCTAGTTATCACTCGAGTGATCTAGTACTCTGTTTACCTCTAATTTACTTACCACATAACAGAGAATCAAAGTACTACAAAAACAAATTACTAGATACTTCGATGCTTGAGTTAGTAATCATCAAAACATGATCAAATTACATTTTCTAACATAAAACAATTTACAATTCGTTAGGATTTACCATTTCTAATTCTCTTCTTATAAATAGGAATTGATCTTTTGTGAGGGGTTTCATGAAAATATTGGCCAATTGAAGATGAGTTGGAATAAATATCACTTTGACATCCTTCTTTTGAACATCATCCTTGATGAAGTGATGTCTAACATTGATATGCTTGTTCTGGAGTGTTAGACCAAATTCATTGCCAAGCTTAGCATGCTTGTGTTGTTATAGTAGATAGGTATCTCTTTGAAATGTATACCAAGGTCTTGTAGTTGTTGCTTCAGCCATAATACTTGTGCACAAGAAATTGATGCAACGACATACTCATCTTCCATTGATGAAAGAGACACTATGTTTTGTTTCTTGCTGAACCATGACACAAGTAAGCTCCAAGATACTGGCGTTGCATACTGGTACTCTTTCTATCAGTCTTATAGCCTACATGATCAGAGTCTGAGCATACAACCAGATATTTATTTCCTCTTTTAGGATACTAGAGACCTAATTCTACTATGTTGAAGAGATATCTAAAGATTTGTTTGCCAATTTCAGCAAGTGATTCCTTTAGTGCTGATTGATATCTTGCACACATACCAACACTAAATTGGATGTCAGATCTACTTGCAATGAGATAGAATAATTATCCAATCATTCCTTTATATTTTGGGATGTTATAGTCTTTTCCCTTGACATTGTCATAAAGCAACATAGTTGAGCTCATAGGCGTGTCTACTCCTTTTGCTTCATCCATCCCGTATTTCTTTAATAGTTCCTTTAAATATTTCATTTGAGATAAGAAAAATCCATTCTTTCTTGGTTTGATCTGCAAGCCAAGAAAGAAGTTCAATTCTCCCATTATTGATATCTCAAACTCCCCCTGCATTATCTCAAAAAATTCTTTGCATAGAATTTCATTAGTAGCACTAAAACTATATCATTAACATATATTTGTACTATAAAAATATCATTTTGTTTACATTTTGTAAATAGCATTGTATCGACTCATTCTCATCCAAAACCTTAATTGATGAGAAATTTACTAAGTCTTCCAAACTATGCCTAGGGGTTTGTTTTAAACCGTAAAATGTTTTTCTTAGTTTGAAAATATGATAGGGTTTCGTTATATCCTCAAAACTTGGAGGTTGTTCTACATATTTCTCCTCCATAATATATCTATTTAAAAATACACTCTTTACATCCATTTGATAAATTTTAAATCCCTTGATACATGCAAAGGATAAGAGTACTTGTATAACTTCCAATCTAGCCACTGGAGCATACATTTCCTCATAATCAATACCTTCTTCTTGATTATAGCCTTTGGCCACCAATCTTACCTTGTTTCTGACAATGATTGCAGATTCATCAATTTGTTCTTGAATACCCATTTTATGCCAATGATCAGATGAACCTTTGGCTGGGGTACCAAATCCCAAACTTGATTTCTTTCAAATTGATTGAGTTCTTCTTGCATTGCTATTACCTAATCATTGTATGATAGGGCTTCGTCAATATTAAAAGGTTCTATCTCAGAAATGAATGCAGAAAAACTAACTTCATTAAAGATTTTGTTTCTAGTTTTAACTCCCTCACTTTCATCTCTTATAACCTGTTCTAAAGGATAATTCTTGTTGTGTTTCTAGGCTCTAGGTTGTCCTAATAGATGTTCTTCTTCCTTAGTTTGGTTATTTTTAGGATGATAACGTTTATAATTAGATTGCTTATTTTCTTGATTTTACACTATTTCCTGCTCATTGTCAATAATCTTTGATAAGTAAAATACTTACATATTTATTTTCCCTTATATGATGATTTTATGGACGATATTTGCGTTTAATATAATAAATTTGGGTGTGATTGATAAATAAATAGCATTTTTCAAAAAATATAAAAAAATAAAAATGAAAAAATGAAAGTACTGTAGCAGCCGCCAGATCATTGTAGCAATCTCTGAACACTGTAGCAGTACTGTAGCACACGTTTTCCCCCCTATAAATAGATATCAATGCCAAGCTCAAAGGGGGAAGAGAGGAAGAGAAGCAGAGGTTTCCTTCTCCGACAAGGAGAGGTCCTTCTCTGATCGGGAGAGATCTTTCTCTAACATTTCTGAGTTTATTGTATTAATTTTTATATTTAATTTCATGCATTGCATGCCTCCATCTTGGAAGGCTTAGGATTTTATTACTTTTTGCATGCCTCCATCTGGGAAGGCTTATGATTGTATCACATTTTGTATGCCGCCTACATGGAAGGTTTTACCTCATAAATGGACAGCTAGATTTCTTCATTTTTCATGCATCTTTTGGTTGTATATTTATGTTTGAGAATTTAATATTCAAGTTTATGCAGTATTTCTGAGGATTTCATTCTCGCTTTTATATAATGTCAATTTATTTTGGTTTTGTTTTTAATTTCATCAAGTGGTAAACTTTCATTTCCCTAGGGTGATAACATAGCTTACTAATGACGGATTGAATCTTAACTTATTAAATCTAGTTTGAATTTCTCCTTCATGATTGATTTTTAATTATTATTCTTAATGCTTTTGATTGACTGGCCATCTTTTGAATGATTTCAATATGCATGTTGAGACCGGAAGGAGATACATGTGTGTAGACCCTCTAATTAAAACCATGACTTGCATATGAAATAGGAACATATTCATATGAGTTGTGTAGTCTTACTGAGTTCCATAAACCATGGTGTTACTGACGATGCCATTAGACTTAGACTTTTCCCTTTCTCACTCAGGGATAAGGCTAAGAGTTGGCTACAATCACTACCAGTAGGAAGCATAACTACGTGGGAGATCATGGCGCAGAAATTTTTGGCGAAATACTTTTTTCAGCAAAAACTGCTAAATTGAGGAATGAAATTGCCTCATTTACCCAGCAAGAACAAGAAAGCCTCTATGAAGCATGGGAAAGATACAAGGAGTTGCTAAGAAGATGTCCTCATCATGGGTTACCAGATTGGTGGCAACTGCAAACTTTCTATAGTGGGATGACGCACATCTCCAGAATTCTTGTAGATGCTGCAGCTGGAGGATCTTTAATGGGAAAAAATATAGATGATGCTTACAATCTACTTGAGGAGATGGCCGCCAATGCATATCAATGGCCTTCTGAACGTAGCAATTCAAAGAAAGTACTTGCAGTGCACGAGCTGGATGTTCTTACAACTTTGTCTTCTCAAGTTGCATCTATATCCAAGCAAGTGGGATCATTGACAACTCAAGCAAATGTAATCAGTACTCCTACTGAAGCTTGTGATCAATGTGGAGGACCTCATATGAGCACATATTGTCAAGAAGGATACTCATTCATGCCAAAGCAAGCTCATTTCATCGGAAATCAAAGGAATGACCCATTTTCAAACACCTATAATCCAGGTTGGCGAAATCATCCAAACTTTAGTTGGAGGCATAATCAAAATGTATTCAAACCACAAGGGAACTACCAGTAGCAAGCTTTTCAACAACCAAATCCACCACAACAGAAAGTGAATTTGGAGGATGCACTGGCTTAACTAACCATGAATACATCTCAATTCATGGCTAGAACTGATGCAACAATCAAAAGTCAAGATGCCTCAATAAAGAACTTGGAGATCTAGATGGGCCAAATTTCAAATATGCTGATTTCCAAGCAACCAGGAACTCTACCAAGTGACACTGAAAGAAACCCAAAAGAACATTTAAAGGTCGTTGCAATAAGAAGTGGGAAAGAATTGAAAGATCCTTTAATTAAAAAGAAGGATGACGGAGAAAAGAAAGAAGGTGGAAAAGAACAAAAAGAGGAAGTACAACAACATAAGGAGGATGATGTGATACCAGGAAGAATCAGCTTTCCAGACAATCCTCCTCCATATGTACCACCAGTTCCATACCCTCAGAGACTCACGAAGGCAAAGCTAGACAAGCAATTTGTAAAGTTTCTAGAGGTTTTCAAGAAGTTACACATAAACATTCCACTGTGATCTGCCTTGATACCTGCAATGGGCATACCTTTATCATTTTGACTTTCTTAGCAAAAATGATAAATTCATTGTAGGTTTCATCCTTCGATGATAAGAAAATAATCTAGAAAATCTAGAGAAATCATCAACAATGACCAATGAATATAGATTGCCACCAAAACTTTTAACTCTTGATGGTCTAACTAAATCCATATGCAGCAGTAAAAGTGGTCTATTAGTTGTGATCTGATTTTTCAATTTAAAAGATGTTTTATTTTGTTGATCCTTCTAACATGCATCACAAATCAAATCGTTTTTTAAATTAACTTTGGGTAAACTAGTTACAAAATCCTATTTGAGTAACTTGCCTAGTTGGTGCATATTGACATGAGCTAGTCTCTTATGCCATAGCCAACTTTCACCGGCGTTACTTAGAAAATAGTTCTTAGAAACATTTCTACTTATATCAATAGTATAGCAGTTACCTTCCCTTTTTGCTCTGAGCTTTGCTTTGATATTCTTCATATCTAATTGTAAATCTTTCTTGTTTACAATTAGGCATTCCTTTGAGTCAAATATTACCCAGTTATATTTATTTTCACTTTAACTCATGCTCAACAAATTGTGATGCAAGCCTTCAACGCAATATACGTCTTTGACTTGTATTCCTTTATCTATTTTGATTTCACCAATTCCTACTATTTTTCCATATTGATTTCCTCCAAATTTTACCTTTCCACCTTCTTTAGGTTGTAACATGGTAAAACTTTTGGAATCACCGGTCATATGTCTGGAGTATCCACTGTCTATATATCATTTGTTCCATTTAGATGCTTTAAGACTAATCTGTAATCAAATACAATTAAGTCTTAGGTACCCATTTCTTTTTGGGTCTTTCTGGGTTAATACAGATTATTTTCTAAACATATGAGCCTTTAGGTAACCATTTGTAGGTTCCTATTTTTCCTTTCTTTTTATGCATGCATGACGAACTATAGTGACCCTTTCTATTACAGTAATTGCAATATGCAAAACAATTTGATGTATGTACAAAATGTTAAAAATGACTCAAATATGTCTTACCCCCTGTTTTTTTCTTCCTTTCTTTTTGTCTGATTTTGGATAATATCCAATACCAGATTGATCATTTACAAATCGTTGAGCTTTTAAAATAACATTTCACTACCTTTGGTGATTTTTTCAAGAGTTATAATGAGATCAATGCTTTTGTTTTTCAAAGAAGGACAATATTTACAATCTTTTTCTAAAACTTCTTTGAGTTTTTCTTCAAAATTTTTGTTCTTCTTTTTGAAAACAACTAATTCTTTAACTACTTTGATGAATTTAGAATGTAAAGCATTATATTCGGAAAGTAATTCATCATAGGTAGGATCAGAATCAGTTACCTCATCTTCTTCTGGCTTTTCTTGAGCAACCAAATAGATATTGGTAACTTCTTCTTCATTGCTATCTTCATCAGAGGAACTGTCTCCCCATATAGCATATACAAAGGATTTCTTCTTGTTGAAAAACTTGCCTCTTTTCTTCTCTTTTTTCTTCTGAGCCAGCTCTGGACATTCTGACCTGATATGTCTTGGCTTTCCATATTTATAGTAGATGATACACTCCTTACTGCTTGTTCTACCCTTCTAAAAATTTCTGAATCCCTGGCCATTCTTGTAGAATTTCTTGAATCATTTTCTTATCAGACCCATTTTGTTATCATTGAAATCTTCATCATCTTCTTGGATTTCCTCTTTTACGTTTAGTATGATACTTTTCTTTTTCTTGTCACCAATCTCTTCAAGTTCTCGTTTCAACTTTAATTTGCCTTCATATTCAGAGAGACTTCCGAATAGAGAAGTGACCAATCATATTGATTTACCTTTAACTTCCTCTATCGAAGTGACTTTGGCCTGCCACTCTTTAAAGAGTTTGTTCAGTATCTTTCTTACTTGGGTATTCTGATCATAGACTTTCCCAAGTGCTACAGTTGATTAACATGATAAGTATATCTCAATTCAAATTCTGCTATTGACTCACCTGATTTCATTCAAAATAAATCAAATTGAGTAACCAGAGTGTTGATCCAATTTTCTTTATTCCTAAAGTTCCTTTGTGAGATATTTCCAAGGCTTGCCACATTTCCTTTGCTGTCGTTTTGACTCAACACACTTTGGATCATCAGGATTGCCTTACCGTTGAGAGTAATGAGTTTCTTGTCATTCTTATCATACTCTGCTGGTGTCTTGGGAACTTTTTTATAAATCTACAATCTTTACAGATACGTGGTTCGCATCTTCAATCACCTCCCATAGTCTGTATTCAGTAGACATTATGAATACTCTAACCTTTGCTTTCTAGAAAGATAAGTGTTTACCGTTGAATCCTGGTAGTCTAGTGATAGACACTCCATCAGGAAGTATTCCTTCACCCTTGCTTGCCATTGGATCCTTCTTATGTTGTTATACCTAAGACCTACGCTCTAATACCAAGTATTAGTGCAAGCATTTCACCCAAAAGGGGGTAAACTGGGTGATCACAAAAAATTCAAATTGTATATAAAAATTGACTAGAAATTTAAAGCAATTAGGAGCTAGGAGAAATATCACCGAAGTGTACACCAGGAGTTATATTGGTTCGGCCACAACCACTTTGACCTACGTCCAGTCCTTAGAGCTTCTCTGAGAGTTTCACTATATCTTTCAAGATTCAATGGGTTCTTACAACCTCTATACACAACATGTTCCTTTACTAGACACTCGCTCCCCCTTATACGATGTAAATCAATCCCCAACTCAAGGTTCCACAACCTTAAGTTGTCTCAAGAACAGATATTGAGTTTGTAAAGAAAATCTCTCTCACAGAGTAAATCTATGAACATTGAAGTACAAAGAATGAATATAAGAAACAGATCACAATGAATGTGTTGATCGATGTATGTTCCTGTGTTCTCAGTCGTGTCTGTTCTTTGCTGAATATTTTCATATTTATAGTTGAGTTGTAATAGCCGTTGGAACCATTTCAACGTTTCTATTAGAGTCACGCAGCTTCATTTGACCGTTCTTCGAATTTGAAAAATAGCCATTATGGTAGGTGAGCATTGTGAACGATATGTTTGACTTTTCTCTCCAAGCATGATTTCTTCATTGTTTTCCTGCAAATATACTTAGAATACTAATATAATGAATGGTTAATCATATAGATAACAAATCAATAAACAATATATCATAATCATACATTCTGAACTTCATCACTCGAGTGGTCACTCGAGTGATCCATGGTCACCACTCAAGTACTCACTTGAGTGATCCCTTTAAAAACTCGGCAGAGAGTTAAAGCAGCAATTTTGAACACATCACTCAAGTGGTCACTCGAGTGATTCAGGGACATCACTCAAGTGATCCCTTTTAAATTGTGGTAGAGAGTTCATTGTCTTATTTCTTACTTGGTCACACAAGTAGTCACTCGAGTGATTCTTGGTCATCACTCGAGTGATCACTAAGTGACACCATCCAAAATTTGGTAGAGAGCTTCTAGATGATTTTAGCACACAAAACTCGAGTGGTCACTTGAGTGATGAAGGGTCATCACTTGAGTGATCCCTTCTGAATTCTGCTAGAGACTCTTTCTCCTGTTTTGTGACTTTTGGTCCTGTCTAACTCGAGTGTGGCTCATCATGCCACCAATTACCTTGTTTCCCTATTTCTTTGTTCAAAATTCTTTTGCTTAAATCTTTTTTGTAAATCATTTCAATCTTTGTTATCATCAAAACATATGGGATCTAACACTTCATATGTCACCTAATGGCACCATTTTTTTTAAATTTTTTCAAGGCATTGCCTCCCATTTTCTTTTCAAAATTAATTCGGCGCCCACCTTTTTTTTAATTTTATGTTATTATTTTTATATTTTTTAAAATAATATTTTTTTAAAAATTTTGTTTATTTATTTTTTATCCCAAAAATTATTACTAAATTCATAATTATCCCTAAATTATAATTATATCCTAAAAATAGAAATAAGGATGTTACAATAGATGTCAAAGAACATGTAACATTTCTAAGAGACATGCGATGTGTCAATCTAGGATCTTAGAGGTGGAGTTATTGATGTTTAGGGGATGGATTTCATGGGTCCTTTCCCATCTTCAAGAGGAAACCAATATATTGTTGTTGTATTGGATTATGTGAGCAAATGGTTTGAAGCTATCGTTTGCCAAGCTAATGATGCCAATACAGTAATCCGCTTCTTGAAGAAGTATATCTTCATAAGATTTGGCACTCTTAGAGCGATCATTACTAATGAGAGAACTCATTTCAACAACAAGAATTTCAATGCTCTCTTGGCAAAATATGGAGTACACCACCGGATGTCATTTGCATATCATCCCCAAACTAATGGCTTATATAAGTTGGCTAACAGGGAGATTAAGAGGATCCTTGAGGAAATGTAGGCCCTACTAGAAAAGATTGGTCTGATAAGGTCGATGATGCTTTGTGGGCTTAAAGAACTACTTTCTGAACTCCAATTGGTATGTCACTTTATAGGTTGGTTTTTGGGAAAGCATATCATTTGGCACTTGAGTTAGAGTATAAAGCATGGTGGCAATCAAGAAGTTGAATATGAACCACAAGGAAGCTAGAGCTAAAATTTTGTTGCAACTGAATGAGTTAGACGAATTGCGACTTCAAGCATATGATAGTGCAAGATTATATAAAGAAAGGACAAAGAAATGGCATGACAAGCATATCTTGAAGCACAGTTTTGAGCCCAGGGAATTAGTTCTTGTCTTCAACTCAATGCTTAAGTTTTTTCCTGGAAAACTTAGATCTAGATGGTCTAGTTCTTTTAGAATGGTTTTTGTGTAATCAAAGGGTGTAGTTGAAGTTAAAAAGAAGAGCACAGGAAATTGCTTTAAAGTGAATAGACAAAGACTGAAGCATTATCATGGTGAGGTGGACCGGCAAGGAATAGTTCATCACTTGGCACAACCTCCATAAGTTTCTAACATAGTTTGGTTAAGGACTATAAACCAAGCACTTCTTAGGAGGAAACTCAAGATTTTGGTAGTTCAATTTCATTTTTATTTTCTTTAGTTGAGTTATTTTGAGGTTTATTGATTTTGTAGGACTTTTGGTATCCCCTGATGATGTATTCTACTTTTGGTAGCCACAAGCAAGAGCATTCAAGAGCACAAGACAAGGATTGAGAGGGGATTTTCCTTCTACTTTTCCTCGTTTTGTTTGAATTGATTATTGATAATGTATTCTTGGATATGAGTGCTAGTTATAGTCTATCTTTACACGTGATAGATATTTGTTAGTGACTATTGATTTGATTGATGGCACTTATTGGTTTTGCACAATTGGTGAAAAATTTGACATCTTAGAAGCTTTTGCTATCCTTACATTTGGATATGGTTATGCATACTTCACTTTCATTACTAAGTGCTATTTGTTCACATTGAGTACAATGTGACATTTAAGTGCAGGGGTGAGGGTACCATTGGTTTTCAATGACTTTTGCTCAATTTTCTTTTTTAAAAATAATATTGGAAAACTTCTTTGGTTTTGCATATAAATAGACCAATTTTGAACAAAAATTTTGCTTTTCATGGAAGCTTGGATTTTACTTGTGAACATTGGCAAAGTTGGATTGATTCAAATTTAAAAGGATTGAGTTTAATTAGAATTCGGTTTTATCTTCTTGGAATGTTAGTAGATACGCAAAGAATTTGGCTTGGATAATTAACTTAGGATGTCAAATACCAGTGAAAAACTTAAGCCTAAATATTCATTTATTTCAAGATGGAATACACTTATTGTGATTTCATCTCCAGAACTTGTCTTGAATCTCTTTTGAAGCTTTAAATCCCTTTGCATGCACAAAGATGATTTAGGCATTCATTTCATAGCTAGTTTGGCCAAATATCCGTCCTTATCAAGTGAAAATCATTTGTTTTACCCCATTTGAGCCTTAATTTGTTTTTAAAAGAAAATTGCATAGAGTAAATAGCCCTTTGTTTGAGAAATGTATTTTTTATATCTTTTCCTTTCCATTCACTTGCTACTTTAGTAAGTGCTAAGTGAAACAATTTTAGAAAGAAAGTGGAGGAGTTAGAAATTCAACACTACAAGAGTGTGTGTAGATAGTAAAAAGGAAAAGTTAAAAAAAGAAGAAAAGTGAAATGGAAAGAAAAGAAAGATAGAAAGAAAGGTGCATGTGATAAAAAAAAGAAAAGAAAAGAAAAAAGAAAAAAAGAGAATGAAAAAAAAATTATTTTTGAGGTTAATTGAATAAAGGTTATTTATATTGTAATTGAGTTTGTTTTCTGAATATTCCTTCATTCTTTATGAATTTCATTAAGTTGCTTATCACTATTTAAAGTATGTCTTTATATCATTTGATCACTTTCATTTCATTATCATACCCTATTCATTACAACTTTTGGAAAAGTCCTTTTGATTTGTGCAAGCAATGTGATAATCTAGTGGAGATGGAGATGGAGATAATAAACAAGCTTATAGTAGATGGGTTGTAATAAGTAGATTTGAGTGAAACACAAGTCTTTGAATTATCTTGAGAAAAAAATGCAAACACTTAATTAGTGAGGAACATTCTATTGTCATTTGTCTTTGCTAAATTATTTGCAGTTTTAGGTGGAAAAGAGTTTTAAAAAAGTTTCATTCTTGAAAATTTAAATTGAATCCAATTTTATAGTGTTTGCTCTTAAATCTTGTCTCAATGATTTTCTTTGATTGTTTGATAATTTAAAATTTTGAGGACAAGATTTGATGCAAATGTGAGGTATGATAACTCTCTACTTTTAGTATATTTAAAGTACATTTTGAAAATATTTGGAGAGTCATCTAAACAATTTTAAAAAAATTCAATGAGATTTTATTATTATAAGATTAAATCAAGGTTGAGACATTGTTTAGAGGATTTTATTGAAAATATCATAATTTTATATTAAGTAGAATTAGGTAATACTAGGTAAATGAATAAATAAATTATAATAAAAGTTTGGGAGAATTGCTAAAAAAGATCTCATTGACAACTTATTTGTTAAATGGGACATGGGAAGATGTCTTGCATATGGAGGGAAGATTTCTGCACATGTAGGGAAGGTTTCTGCACATGCATAGGGAAGAATTTTGCATACAGGGAAGATCATCTGCATACAAGGGAGGATATTCTGCACAGGTGGAAGATAATCTGCACACGAAGGTCCCATTTAGTAAATAAGTTGTTAATGAAGGATTTTTTCACAATTTTCTGCACACGTAGGGAAGATTTCTGCACATACATAGGGAAGAATTTTACACACAGGGAAGATCATATGCATACAAGGGAAGATATTCTGCACACATGGAAGATAATCTGCACACGAATATCCCATTTAATAAATAAGTTGTCAATGAAAGATTTTTTCACAATTTTCACTAAAAATTTAGTAAAAAAAACAGAAGATACCGTCAATTGATTTTATCAGTTAGTACAATCATTATTACATATTATTTATTATTATTAGTACATATTAGATTTTTGTTATTTTTGTCTTCTTTCAGCTACGGCGGGAGGCAGCGTTTTGTGAAAAAGGGCATTGAAGAAACAAAAAAAAAAGGGGGGAGTACGGGTGTTAACTGAAGGGGGGAGGGCAGCCGACATTGAGAGTGACCTACAGAGGATTTGTGAGGCAGCTGGTACTGTTAATCGGTCATCATCGAGAGTGCAGAGAGCTGTCCTGATCTTCAGCATCGGAGACTGAGAATCACACCGTCACTCTGGCGCCACCATCGCACGCTCGCTCATGGTGGGAGCTCCTTCTTCGGAATGGCTGGACAGAGCGGAGCTTGAGAGCTGAAGCGGCTGCACTGTGGGTGCTTTTGGAGCTTGAACCAAAGATAGAAGCTGAGAGGACTAAGTGAGAGAGGCGATGGGGACTGTGATCTTCATCACTATTATCGATCGCTTTCCGGAAGCTAAGCGAGAGAGACAGGGTTCGACGGCCAGAGAGAGGGAATGCAGTACTGTTCATTTTGTGTCTTCACTAGCATGATTGAACTACTTCATTGCTGAATCAGAGGAGGAAATTACTACTGTTTTGGGAGCTGATTGTTCACAGTGGCTGGTGATTGTTCATTCATGATTTTTACCTGGAACCAAAGAGAGAGGCTAATCTCACTTTGGAGCATTAGTTTCATTAATCAATAGCAGAGCAAGCCCTCGTGTATCAATTTCATTGCTCTGTGTTATTCTCTTACTCTTGATTTTCATGTATGGCTCTGAAATTTGGTTTAATTGTTGTTGAGTTGACTGTTTAAAGTCGTGGCTAATTGCTTTTGAACACAGAGTTATTAACTAATTTAAAGATTTGAGCATATGAACTATTTAATTGTATTTAGCGTTAATTTTTGTTATTTAATCTTGTATCATTTTATCTATTTAGTACTTGATCATCACTGTCACTAAGTATGAATTTGAGGAATTTAGATTAGCCTTAGAAAAGGAATCTTAATTGGATCATAAAATTAAATAATGTGAGATTAGAATTTGTTCTAATTTATCAATAGAATAGGAATATACCTATTGAACCCATATAATCCTATTAGAATGAATTTGGACATTTATTGCCTCTTGAGTAAATTAATCAGGAATAACAATTTTAACTGAGAGAGGAGTATGAGTAATTGAAATATCCTTATAATTATTTAAACTTTAGATTTGTTATAAAATCAAGAAAGTATAAGAGATTGAGATGAAGGGAATGAAGAAATACAAGAGAGAAATAGAGAGCAAGGAGGGAGTGATTCTTATTCATTTGGATGCCAACAAAGTGTAGTACATAGTGCTCTATTTATAGGCCCTCAACCATAACTAAGAGTTACACAAAGTAAATGGCAAACTTTAATCCTCATGAGTGCACACATTGTAACCTTTGAGTTATGGGCATGAAAACTCCTAAAGATCATTCATTGGAGAGATTATGAGATGTAGAAAATGAAAGGTCAAGAGTTTGGAACTCATGGACATCCACCTTAATTAGTATTTTACAACACTCCCCCTTGGATGTCCATTAAAAAAAAATATTGTGCCTCATTAAAACCTTATTAGGAAAAACCCAATGGGACAAAAACCTAGTGAAAGAAAAAGAGTACACAATACAAATCAAAACTGCCTAATTAAAAACCTTACCAGGAAAACCCTGTGGAACAAAACCTTGGTTAAGGAAAAGAGTGCAGCATGGTTTCTATTTCACACGATGATAATATCGTATTTACTCCCCCTGATAATAACATCAGTTTTACTTCCCTGATAAGAACATCACTTCTAATGTATTGTTGAGCATATCATTCTTTTAGCCACCAAACTATGAATGATACATTGTCACCGAATATTCTGCCAGATGTATTCCTCTTACATATCTTCTGGATATGCTAAAATATCAGTATATTATGCCTTTATCTTATTCATCGTGAAAACAATAAAGAAAAATTATTCTGAAAATTATCAAAAATATATCTTACATCCACATATTCAGTTTGTTTTGAACAAAATAATATTATATAATATGTTAATAGGATTATCACACCAAATCTCATTTTTATTATCTACTGTGCACTTGCAAGAACTAATTTTTATCAATAAAATCATAATAGATACAATATTAGCATAATACAAAAATATTCTCATAAAGTATAAGGTACTTTTGGACCATTAAATTCAATGTATCTTTACAAGAAAATTCACCACGGTAAAAATATGTGATTTTGAAATCATTGATGCATTTGATAACTTGATCTACAAGTCAAGTAAAATGCAAAATTACTCATTTTTCAATATATTTTTCAATCAATTATATATGCTTGAATTATTTTCAAACTCGCACAACATTTTATATATAGAATGATTTTCTTGTATATGCTTCTGGCATTTTAGATCCTTCAAAGACTCTCATGTAATATTCACTATCCATATGCATATGCTATATATAATGATATCTAATAGACGCATTATTTTGTTTGCATATACTGCCAGACTAATAATATATGCAACAATTATTGTATCCACTACTAAATATTGTACCTCATCATAATCATCATTAAACCTTGTGAAAATCTATATTTTCACATAAATATTCATATATCACAAATAACTTAATATTTCAAATGTTTTGGACTACAGATACGTATTTAGACTACAGGTCCATAAATTTCACATGCTGAAAGAACATTTTTCATTGCGTCTTGTCCCCTTCTTTAGTTGGCCAATCACCTTTTTTTCTACCGACATATTTATATATAAGATCCTCATTTGATCATGTGATATTATTACTAAAACTGTTGTCGACAACTTTATCTTTTCAGTTTCATTTTTCTTGTTGTGACATAATTCATTGAGATCTTTTTATTACTTTTAGGTACCTGAACCTCTTTTGAGGGTTCTGCAAGTAGTTATGTATTGACCTCTTCTAGAGTGTCTACCTCCTTAATATGATTATCTTGATTATTTGCTTCTTTCTTTTTTCTTTTGGAACTGATTATTCTCTCATACTTCGGGCATGTCTCACTTTCATTTATGCTGATTAGACCACTTATAGCTGGAGTATGAGATTTAGAAATTCCCATTTAGGTCAGTAGTTGCATCTGGCAGATTTTATGTAATATTTCATGAATGCAAACCAAATGAACTTCTATTTCATATTATTATATTTGAGGATCTATATTTGATAGTAATAATGCATTCTTTTTCTTTTCTTTTCCAGCTATTTAATTTCTCCCCCTCATGTTAGGAAAACTTTATCAAATGACAATCGACTAATCATGCAGTATAAGTCTCCTAAATTCATTTGTTTCCATTAGAAACATCCTTTTGTTTCATTTAGAGACAAACAAGAATAAGGAGGTTCTTACCCAACATTTATCTTAACTTCCTTTAAATATCCATCTATGTGCATTGTGGTGAATCAATAGGAATGCACATTCAAACTTTTTAAGATGGAATATACCTGGCTCCTGACTAAAAGTCAATTATATTGGGAAAATTTGGTTGGCTAATATAAGTGCTGCAATATGTAAAATCAAATATGCCAACACTGAAATATAAATTTTGTTCTCATAAGTATTAATTTAGCTATTTATGGAGGCTTCAATGAATGAATCATATAATTTGGAAATCGCGCATAACATAATAATTTATTTAAATATTCTTGCAAACTTCAGGTTGCAAACTAATATTAATATTACATGTAACCATCATATAGATGCATCTATCAAATTCATTGTATACTTGTATGGTTTACATGTTATTTGAATGGGCCCTTATATCAACTTGATATATTTCTAGAAATATAGAGATCCATTCCAAATCATAACTTGTGATACTCTCATAATCAAATTTCTTTGAGAACAAGCAGCACATGATAACTCTTGAATTATATAATATGTTGGCTATTTATGAAGAATCTTCTAGTTCTTCAATGGATGTCACACGTAATCTTTTATATATGACTCGAATGAATCAAACAAGTCATGCCAATAATATATTTGTTTGGATCAGTAAACTGCTGGTTTACTATGACATGTTGCTTAACCAACAACAAAACTTTTCAATTTCCATAAGTATTGATATAAAATGTCAATATGATATCCATTTTTCGGAGATCAATAGGTTTTGTGAGGAAGTATATGCGTAAAACTTTTCAATCACATTTATATTAACTTTTCAATATTAAAAATACTTTCTTTATTTCTCTATTTCAAAGATAAATTTGTATATAGCAAGCTAATAATATATCTTTCATTTCAAAACTCAAGTACTTCATAACTCACAGCTAATCATGGATTTTAGTCAATTGGACTATCATTTAAACCCTGTAATAGAGTAAAACTCTAATGTAAATCTATGGGTTATAACTTTCCTTAATCAATTCTTTTTCTACCCATAGAATTTAAGAAAAGCTATATTAGTTCTTCAGGAACTATATCAACTTTGTTACATTTATGTTCTTCAGGAACTAACATATATTCTTGCATATTTATATAATTTTGTTACTTATTAATAATAATATGCTTCAATTTGCCTCTTTTGATGCATGTTCAAAATATGAAATGTTTAGAATTTTCCACTACATAAGGAAATATGAGGAGATCCATAATCAAAATACATAAAGATTTTATTGCAATGAATTCTGATGTTTAGGGGCTAAAATTAAATTGAGAGAAATGTAAAGACAAACGCATTATAATATAAAATAACAAATACTTATGATATACATAGTTTTTTTTCAAATATTCCTTACTATTTGATCATCCATAGAAATGTTATTATTTCCATGATTGTAGTTCAATAGCTAAGACAAAGTATTCTCAGCTTTCAACTATCAATTCTGCAAATGTAATGTGATCATGTTCATTTTCACTCTTACGTATTTTCTTTACTTTCAATAGTATCATTAATTTCTCCAAATATTGGTCTTCAGGACCACAGCAAAAATCTTTATTTAGTTTGATATTTGAACCTTTAGCCTTCAGGGCTTTGATATTTGTAACAATTAAATCATCAAAGTGCCAAAATTTTTTCTTGTCAATCTTACAATTTAATGAAACCAATAGCGTTCTTTCTCATAAGAGCTAGTACAAAAGTGATGTGATTTCTGGTCATCTAATCACGAAATTAAGAATATTATGGTGTCTGGCCTCTCGATAAAATCAAAATACTAGAAAATAAATTAAATAAATTCAAATTCATAATAAAAAAAATAAATAATAGATAAGCCCATGATCATATAGACCACATTACATGCTCATATATAATACTATTATATATTAATGTAATATAATAAACAAATGAAAATAAAAGATTGACATAATGATATAACAATAATGTATTAATATAAATAAATGAAATGTAAATAAAATAACAATAAAACAAGATGAAATAAAAGACATAAAATAAAGAAACAAACAATAATATATAACATAAAATGTAAATAAAATAAAGAAATATAAATGTTAAATAAGTATAAATAAAATGAAATAACATAATATAATAATATAAAATGTAAAGAATACTAGAATATAAAACAAATAAATATAAATTTTGCATAATAAGAGATTAATGGAAAACGATAAATAAAAGTTAAAAGAAAGAAACTTGCGGAGGATAATATAATCTCAAATCTTAGCCATGGAACCTGATGTATAAAACACTCGGTAAAAGACTCTATTTAATTCCATGTAATGGCTTAGATTATCCTAGATATATGTAAAAGATAACAAAAGGATGCATAAAAATAATATACAACATAGTATGGAAATGAGAAAGTTAGAGAGTAGAAGAGATAGAAAACTAGAGCATAGGTCTTCTGAGCGAATTCGTGCTGATAACGTGTTATAAAATCAAGAAAGTATAAGAGATTGAGATGAAGGGAATGAAGAAATACAAGAGAGAAATAGAGAGCAAGGAGGGAGTGATTCTTATTCATTTGGATGCCAACAAAGTATAATACATAGTGCTCTATTTATAGGCCCTCAACCACAACTAAGAGTTACACAAAGTAAATGGCAAACTTTAATCCTCATGAGTGCACACATTGTAACCTTTGAGTTATGGGCATGAAAACTCCTAAAGATCATTCATTGGAGAGGTTATGGGATGTAGAAAATGAAAGGTCAAGAGTTGGGAACTCATGGACATCCACATTAATTAGTATTTTACAACATTAAGAAATTAACATTAAGTACTTTTAATTGGATAAATACATGCTCTAAGACTTGAAAAGGATTAGCCACTCTAGGTTTTTTTTCCTCCATTGAAATCTTAAAAAAACACTAAATTTAGTACTTTTGCTTTTGTTTAAATTGATTTTTAAATTCATTTCCTTTTTTGATTTGCTTAACTTAAATGAAAATGAAAATTTTAATGCCTAATTATCAATTTTCTTGAATCTCTGTGGGACAACTTTGATTCGCTATTATAATATTCTATAACCCGTATATTTGTTGTACTTATTTAAATTTAATAGCATCATTCACACAAAATAAATTCATAACGGCAGGAATTCTCATCTTAACAGAAGATTATCATCATGGAATAAAATCCAAGAGATAGCAGTTTGTTCAGAGAATTTCCAAGAAATCTCAAGTAGTAATATTCAATTCATTCAACATTTTCACCGTACAAGGCTTGCTCCTATTTACTATGGCATGCATGGGAGTATGAGAAAGAAGAACATATCAAGCACTTGTACTCTCGTAAACACCTAACAACGTACTAACTATTCCTAAACTGTCAAGGCTTCCGTTTTATGCATGGTTTCATCCACGTCAGCACCTCCCTCCCTGTTCCTTCGTGGTCCATAATTGACAGTGTTGAAGGAAGTGAATGGAAACAAAGTCCTAATGATTCTAGTTTTTGAATTCCAAATCCCCCAGTTCCGTTGTTTCTTCAATTTTTTTGAATGTAAAACTGCACACTAATCCCAAAAGATCACAAAATGCTCATTGCATAAAAGATTTAATTCTATATTGAGAAGATTTTGCTAAAGCATCTGCATAAAGCAAATTTGAAAACCGCAGTTGGATTTTCCAGGAAAATCAATGCCTTATTGGTGCTGTAATTCAGATTCCTCCTTATGGGCACATCAGGGATATCAGCATTTTGATTAACAGAGTTCTGATTCAACTTTGCTCAACTGTGATTTGGTTAAATAATTATAACGTTTCCTCAAGAACTGAAAGCAGAAAGACATAATGCAGAGAGTCTCAGTTTATACAGAAACTAAGAAAATACGGTAGCCATAAAAGAACTCATTGTGTTTCATACCGAACTTCTTCTACAAGCATCTCTCTCTTCTGATTTTGAGTTTGCAATTTCTTCTTCTTTGAAACAAACTCCTCTCACATCGTTGCAACTGATAATGAGTTTGAGCTCCTAATCTAAAATCAACGCGAACTCCAGAACATAAAACCCCAACCAAACCTAAAGATAATCTTCCCCTTCAAGCCTTCAAATATTTATAGATAAAAGTTAAAAAAAAAAAAAAAACTGTTCTCCAACTATAATGGAGTAAAAGAAAAGGTACAAAACGGAGATTTTCTTTCAGAACCCTTCAACTCAGCCATGCAAAACAATTTCAAGCACAGAAGGAACAATTTACTTCCCTCCTAATTATTTTGCTTAAGTGGCATCAGTTTGGGATGAAAAACGACAACTTTTGGGATTAAAAGGCATAATACAAGCGGCAACACAAACACAGAATAGAATACATATTATCAAAACCGAAAGTATAATTAAGCAGAATGTGAGGGAGATGTTGGATTGGTTGACAAATTTGTAGGAAGGATCCAGTCTGTTAAAGTACATAGTTCTTCGTCAAAGATAGAAACCAATAACCAATAACCATTAACCAGCTAACAATTGATGTAGGGAAAGACAAATTTCTTTTGCCAGCTCCTGCTCAATGGGGTTTCAGCGAGCTCTAGCTTTCAGGTATGTGATTGTAAGATTCTCAATTGCACTACGCATCAATTGACAGGTGTTGTAGTGGTTGATTTTGTAGTGGTTATTGTGACGTTCTTTGTGGTGGTTGTTACATTTGTAGTTATTTAAGTTGATATAACTGCTGCAAATATTGTTCTGAACTTTTTTAAAAAATATATACATTAAGGTTATAAGAACAAATGCATAATTTGTGTAATCGTTCTTTGTCACTATCCCCACAAAAATTGTGTGAAGAAATTGTTAATGTGGTATTATTTTATACAAAAATTAAATTTAAATGATGTAAACTAAAAAAAATGTACCAAACTATAGGTAAATTGCCATCGCCTTCAGGGAAGAAGTTTTTGAAATGGGCTAGCTGAAATAGCTCACTCTCATAGGCGATGTTATCACCATCACCCATGCTGTAAAGGTCTCGAGGCTTTAAATGAACCATCATGTGCCAATCCCTGTGCCGATCCCTGTGCCTCTCGTCCTCGACATAATAAACCTGGTGTGCCTTTAAAGCAAGAATATAGGCTCATCATCTTCAAAATGACAAGTGTGAATTGGCTGGGAGAAATTTACCGATGTGATGCCTAAGTAATCAGTTGTGAGTCCCCAGGAAGTAGTGGTATTTGCCTACTAACTTTTAAACAGCGTCACAGTGAAACGGCCTTGGTAATTTAGTTCGATCACGTCAAGAAGCATTCCATAGTAAGGGACGCCTCCGAATTGCATGTTGGCATCAGTACTACTTGTATTACTCCTTATCCCAAAGGTGCCATAAACACCCGAATTTTGAGTTTGCAATCCTTAATTTCTTGAAATCATACAAAACTTGAAACCATTGACATTGTATGCTGTAAACCTTTTTGCATGGTCAAGAGGGTCGATTGCGTGAGCTCTGAAATCTAATGAGTGTGGGTTGTGGTCATTTAGTATTATGCACTCAAACCAGCTTGGAAACTCTCTATGGACCTTTTTGTCAACTTCGAAGGATGTTTGTGTACGGATCCTAAGTTAACGCTTCACATGACTTTTGAATTCCCTACAATTAATCATGGGAAGGTGATCATTAAATGTAAGTACAAAATGTTATGAAAAATATAGAATAAAATATGAGTGTACAACTCTTACTGAAGGAAGGGTTTAACTTGAGTGCAATTAATTAAGACATGTCTATGTGCTTGCAACTTCTCAGTTGTCGTTAGTTTGAAGTTCTCAGTTTCTCCAACTGGTTTACCATCATGAGGGATTAACAACTCTCCTAATGTTGGAGCAGATTTAGAACAATCGTCTACACGAGGTGGTTGGTTGAAAGCCGTCTCAATGTCATCAAAGTACCTTGAATAGAAATATAGGACCTCATCCCTGATATAACCTTCAGCTATAGTGTAACCCCCTTCATAATTATGATTCAAAATATGTAATTAAGATGAAATAGAGACAAATAATAATCAAAACTCATTTAACATCCCATCCTTATAGACGGATTTTCACAAATTCTTTCAAAATTTCTGCCTTACCCTAGTCTCAAATTTCACAATTTGAATATAATTACCCTGTGCAGTTAAATCGCATTTATATATATCAGAGTGTATAAAAAAATCTTGGCAACCCCCAGGTTTCATTCAAAATGGATAACCAACAACCAAAATCATATATCTCTAAGGAGTCCTAAAAGCTCTTGGTTGTCCACTTCCCTGTGGAACCACCTGCCCTGTCTGTAGATTGAACAATGGAAACACTACAAAAAAAGCCTCCATTACCCACGGAATTGAGACGGAACCATGTCTGTGGGTAATTTCAGACGCATCTGGGAAGGAAATTCCATTGGGAAAATCAGAGACGGAATTGCCCACGGAAATGCGTCAGTAATTTGCCACGGAATAATTCCGTGGCCATATCCGTCGGAGAGTAAACATCAGCGACGGAATATCATGGCTAATTACTGACGGAAGTATTTCATCAGTGATTTCCGTGGCAGATAGTTTTTTTTTATTTGGAATAATAAAAAACGTAATACTGCAAATCTGCAATACAGCTCTAACCCGAAAATTTTCCCCAACCCACCAGCCGAAAATTTTCCCTCCAGTACCGCCCACGTAAATCATCTCAAGAAATAGCCCTAACCCATTTTCTGAGTTTGATTCGCTGCTCTAAGAAAGTATTTCGGTGATTTGCACCTCCTTTGACGATTTCAATCCGGAACTCGGCCGATTGCTCCATGGAAATGGGAAGAACGAGCTTCTCCGAGACAAGGTGAGTGGTGTGGCATCTCATTCGAAATCCCTAATCCCTTTGCTCAGTGTCGGATTTCACTGCCTCAGCACTCTCTCGCTGTCTGCAATCTCTCCAATCTCCATCCCTCCCTGAGGTGTTGGTCCTCAGTCGGTAAGTCCGGTACACTCATTGATTAATTCAGTGGGTTTTTAAACTCTAATTTGATGTTGACCATTTATTCAATTCTTGTGATTTCGATTCAATCGGCAAGAGTAGCTGTGTTGGTAGTGCTATCTGATAAATCTACATAGATATAAAAAACGAGAGAGCTCATCTTTCTCGCCGTCTAAGGAAAATCCCATCTTCGTTTTCTTCTTCTCACGTGCATTGATTGTGTAGGGTATGTATGAATAGCTTCTTTTTCTTGGTCTGATTTCCAGAATGCTTCTGCTTTGATTATGTGCATATTCTTCTTTGCTATGGTGTCTAGATTGTTGTCAATTAGATAGGATTGGTCTTGCAATATAGTTTCGGATTGTGATTTTCAATATTCTTGAAGCTTGTTGATTGAATCACATAAGGTGGTGGATGAACTGTGTGATATGTGAAATTGTTTTTCCAATGATAGCAGATAAGTGTTGTTTTAATTACTAAAGTTAATATAAAAGTTATTACATACGTAGATATATACATACATATATATATGTAGGTTGATATTTAGGGGAATCAAGGGTTGTTTTAACTGTACGTGAATATAGATGTTAGGAGATGATATGGAATATGTTGAAAAAATTAAACTAAGAATTGGTTAATGCCTTGATTGGTTAAAGTATAGTTTGAGGCCATGGTTGATTATAATTTTTCTTGGGATAAGTGTTTGGGTTAAGGGCTATTTTCCAGAAGAGCAGCTAGAACTAGCCAATGGTAAGAAAGAAGAATGAAGGTGACTTTAAAAGTCCAAGAGCCTTTTGAACAAGATTATTTTTCCACTGTGATGTAGGGCAGTGTTTGCTTTCTTGAATTGCTTGTTATTATTACCACAAGGCCATTTATTTGGGTAATGGCTTGTTTAACTGCTTGCATCCCATTTTGTATTGTGCAATTTGCTATCTGTAGTCTGTGATGGATGAATGTTTTAGATCTTCATGTGTTGGTGGTGTCCTTTTTTGTGATCAATTGAAGATATTGGATATGGTTGATGGGTGGTTTGAGCTGTAATTGTATTAATGCTTCCATATATGTGTGCCGTCTCTTTCATTGGTAACTACATGGCTCATCAAATTTCAAAGCCAGAAGGGATTTCTTTTGTCAAAATTAAAATTCCAACCTTTTATAGTTCAAACTCAAATTTTCCACGGTTATTTCTCTATACCTACATTATGGGCATGCACATGTAAGATCATCAAGTCAAGATTTGTTAATGTTTTGTTTGGTTTTGATTTGTTTGTTATTAATGATCTTATTTTGGTGACAATGCCATTTATATATGAATTAAAAGTGAATATTATAAGATTTACAACACTTCTTATTTAAAGTGTAGAAATATTTTTTTGGCCAATTTGTACAAAGAGGCACATGTTCGTAGTTATTTTCTTATTCTACATGTTTTTTGTGGCCTTTGGATTTTAAGTAAGGTTTTAATATCGGACTGAACTACTCAGTTTAGCTGGCTGAACTATTGGAGAAGTGCATAATTCACATGGAAAAGAGGTTAGTTCTAAAAATTTGTTTATAAAAATAGTTTCACATTACTTTTTGAGCTCAAAGTTGCCCTCCATCTAAAACTTTGCTGCAATTTGGGCATTAGATGATTCTAGGAGTCTCAAATTTGCAAGTTAATGAGGGCTTATCTATAATACAAGTACTTCCTTGCTCTTTCATGCTTAAATTATTTATGCAGAAATGTAAGTCTGCTATGTATTACCTCCATTAATGTTAAATTTGGTTCACTTACTAATATCAAGGGGTTTGTACGTTCTTGGTTATATAAAAGGTAAGAAAGAACACTAATTTAAAGGCATGGACTTGGCTGAATATTTTATTTTCTTTTTACAAGGTTGATTAAACTTGTTTGCCTTAAATATTGTTTTAGCTTATACTGTCACAGATCAAATTTGAAAATATAGCCTATCAAACCTTTTGGTTTGCAATTTTTCTTAATTCACAAATATAAAACCTAACAGCCAATCCATGTTTAGGGATTGGTTGTGTTAAATATTTTCTTGTCATTGGTTAGGAGTATTAGAGTTTAACCCACTTGCATTCTGAAATTTAGTGTGTTTATAATTAATTGCTACATATTTATTGTTGCTAAATCTATTTCTGAAGTGTCTTGGTTAGGATGCATTATACATTACTAAATTGTGAATTTTTGCTGAGTTTTGGGTCCTTTTGCTATGACATTCGCGTACTTATAAGAGCTTAAAGGGTTCTGAATTTTAATTGTGTTTTGTTGTGCAAAATGCCGCACTCAAGTACTTTGAACTTTGACTATCCTACAAAAAATTTTCCTTCATATGTTCTGCCATGTATTGTTCTGATAAGCTGTTTGATGATGTTAGGTTGAATCTGAGTAAGTAAACGTGTTTGGGACGCAAAATTGAAAGTGATAGCACTATTGAGGTAGTTGCTTCATATAGGTTAATTAATACTTAAGTTTCAACACATCTCAGTGTCATGTAAATGTTTTTTGTCTTCTTGATGCTCTCTTGACATTAGTATGTTGATTCAAATGGCTGGTAAATTACCGGTACGCCTTTTTAGTTGCATATATCATCATGACTTTACATATATAGTCCCATAGTTTTCTTTATCACTCTATACTGATGCAAATAGTGTTCATGGCAGCATCATATATATGCCTTTTGCCATACAATGTGATTTAGAACTTAATTTTGTCTGCTCCAAAGCTTATTTAATATTTACTTAGAATTCCTACTTCTTAGAATAGAAGTCCCAGAACATCGAAGATGGATGTATAACAGAATTAATTCGAGTACTAAATGGGTGACGGTAGAGTTCGAGCAAGGTGTTAATGGGTTTCTTGCATATGCATATCAATCACAGTACTCTCAAAAGTGGGAGAGCTTAGGTGTCCATGTGTGAAATGTAAATGTAGATATTATCTACCTTTTGATGACGTTAAGGTGCACCTTTATAGTAGAGGATTCATGCTGGACTATTATGTATGGACTAGTCATGGTGAAACACGAGTAGAAAATCATCTGCCCATGTCTCCAATACCATATCCCCTACATGCCTCACATGGGGCACTTGGAGCCCATACAAGTCCATATGAGACAATCGTGATGGATGCAGCCGGGCCTAGTTTTAGGGATCACTATAGGTGTTTTATGACTTGATTTCACAGATGGTACTTGTGAAATTGTATAGAAGAGAAATTTTGTTAAATTAAGATTGTTGAAGTTTATGAGTTGATTTTACATAATGCATATGAAGTGTTTGATTAATTGCACGATAAGCAATTCTATGGACTTGAGAATGGAATATGTTAGTGTAGGTGCAATTGATTAAATTCTTATATAGCAATCAATTATAAGAACAAGAACATGTAGGGCATATCCTTTTCTCTTTATGGTCTCCTTATATGATAAATCTGATATGGAAATAAATTTGTTATGATGTACTTATTTTATGTACTTTATGTTTGTAGGATGAATTTCCGAGACTAAAGGCATCAATTAGTTCTGAGACGGGCAGTGTCCAATCTAATCAAGATGAACTTAATCTGTGGTTAGAGGTTACCAGTGGTAAGAACAAGAAGGGTCGAATCTATGGGCTTGGATCTGAAAATCAAAATATTGTTTCTTCTGCCTCACCTCCTTCTATAAACTCGACGGGGGATTCTAACGTTCAAGAATTGCACACGAGGATAACACACCTCACACAAGAGACTGAACATCTCAGACAAGAAAATCAGCACCTTAAACAAGCAACTAACCTGATTATGACTGCCTTGCAAGGAATGGGGATTCAATTTCCTAATCTCTCTAACAATGCCAATGCTCAGGCTCCTTCTACTACCAATGCAAACGAAGAAGATGAAAATCAGAGTTGAGAACTTGTAGCTTTCTTATGTTTATTGTTTCCATAGACTTGTTACTGTTAACTTCTTTCTATTAAGTCTTTTTCTACTGTTTCAATGACTTCATATTTGTGACATTTTGACTTGTTTAGTTATCCACATTTTAAGTTCAATGATTATGCTATTTTGCTCAACATTTTAAATTGTGTTTTAAAAATTATTGTCAAGCAAATCATTAAAAAAATGGCACAGAAAAAATTAAACAATCACAGAATGATTTAAAATTTCGGACAGCAAATTGTCATGCAAATCATTAAAAAAATGGCCCAGAAAAAATTAAACAATTATAGAATGATTTAAAATTTTGGACAGCATATTTAGCCACGAAATTCCATCTCAGATGCGTGGGAGATTAGCCACGGAATTCCGTCTCAGATGCGTGGGAGATTACCCACAGAATTCTGTCTCAGATGCGTGGGAGATTAGCCATGAAATTTCGATTCAGATGCGTGGGAGATTAGCCACGGAATTCAATCTCAGATGCATCGGAAATTAGCCACGAAATTCTGTCTCAGATGCGTCGGCAATTAACCACGGACTTCCGTCTGAGATGCGTCGGAAATTACCTATGGAAATTTATTCCGTCCCAAAACTCGTTAGCCACGGTTTTTTTGCCGACAGAACGTGTTCTGTCGGTAATTTTTTACCGACGGATTTCCGTCGGTGATTTCAGTCGGTAGTGATTTTAGCCACGAAATTCCGTGGGTAATTTCCGTGGGTAATCTGCTATTTTTTTGTAGTGAAAGAATAAGATTCAAAAGAATCCCAATAGTAACAAATCACTCATACAACATGTAATCACAGAGCATGCAATAACATCATCAAGCAGAATCATAGCAAAACACAGCACACAGGCTGCCACATATGCACACAATCACATAGTCTCATCCCCCGTATTCCACCGCCCCGAAGGCACGATTCTCCCACCGTCAACACCGATGGGCCGTAGGTGAAGAATTCACAAATAGCTTTTCGACTTTTACATATAGCCTTTCGGCTTCCAAATTGCCTCATCCCCCAGATTCCACCACCCCGAAGGTACTATCCTCCCACTGTAAACACCGATAGGCTGCAAGTGATAGACTCACAAATAATTATCAATCATACATACCATGTATCACATATAGTATAAGAGAAAGAGTCACTACTTGGTTCTTTCCGAACGTGCTCTAGCATGGGTCGCTCACAATCAGGGCAAATGTCGAACCCTATAGATCAAAATCAAGAACGGAGGATTAATTCTCTACTCCAAATTCTTACTTTCATCACACTTAAAGTCGGTTATCATTAGACTTTTTAGGTGGCTATTAGAAGCCCTAAACATATGCCTAAAAGGTTGGAAAATATCATACTAAAAACCACCTTTCAAAAGTGAAAAATACTGATTTTTGGGGGTTAGACACGACCAAAAATAGGTCAGAACCATTTAGGCCGCGGCCCATAATCGGCTGGCCACGGCCAAGAAAATCCTGTTTCTTGGCTGAACTTCCAAAAATCATAACTAATTCCAGAAAAATTGAAATGAGGTGATTCAAAAGCCAAATGAAATATATTTAAGTCCTTAAATTCTATTATGGATACTTCTAAAAAAAAGAGAGATTTTCTCTTAATGATCCATATCTCTAGAAGTTACTTCCAAGAAAACAATGGATAGGAGTCGTGAATCAAAGCAATAGGTTGAAAACTTGTAACAGGAAAGGAACCTTCGATCAGAGAAATACTAGGTTTTTCAAACAAACATAACTTCACAAAAGATTTTTAATGTCATCTTGGATGCTTTGTTACATCGTGATCTCACAAAGGCAGCCCAATCAGCTGGGTTAAACACTGCAAGTAACAAAATACACTACTACAAAAAGTTCTTGTAATGACACTAATTAATGTCTGTATTTAAAAAGGCCAAAGTTAAAAGGGAGGCGGTAGCATTTTTGAAATTTCAGCTTATCATTCAATAACTGTTTGTAGAAAACAATAATTGAAAGTTTAACTTTCAATGACTATTTTTAATAATCAGTCATTGAAACGTTCAACGAATGTTTTTTTATAACTAGTCATTGAAAAGTTCACCTTATCATTTGTTTCGATCTAGCATTAGATACGCGCCTCTCGTCCTCTCTCGCGCCTCCACCTCTTTCTCCTTCAGTCTCTCTTGCACCTCCACTTCTTTTTCCTTCTCCGACGTGCAAGCACATTGTGTGGCCCCTTCTCTGACCCCAGTTGAACCTCTGGCCTCTTCTCCGACCCTCACCGCCCTCTTCACTAGAGTTATCATGGCCCTAGCTATCGCCTCATCCTCTCTAGTGCCTCCACCTCTTTTGCAGGCACAAATCAGTGCTAAATTAAACATTGAAAGTTCTTTAATGGCAGTTGATCTCACTCGAGTCAATCAACTCTCATGGCATCCTGGGTATTTGCCCTTTCCCACTTTTGTTTCCTTCATTATTAGATTGTAGGCTTGTCTGATTATACTTTGTTTCTAAATTGCGTCATTTAGAGCCTTTCTATACAAGGGATACTTGTTTAAGGAAGAATGTGACCATTTGATCCTTCTGGTTAGAGTCTTACTAAATTTTAAGTGTGATCTGGCTTTCTTCTATTTATATCTTCTCAAGTGTCGGTACTTGGGACAAATATGCCTGTTTTGATTAAATTCAATGCTTAAACTTGTGGTATATGCAAAGAATAAGCTAGAAAAGTCTATAGTGGCAAACAATGAATCGGGCAGAAGTGTAGAGAGTTTAGTCAGAACAAGCTCTGGAATGTCCTTAAATATGCCTAAGTATGGGTAATTATGGGACCTCTTTTTTTAAAGCCGAAGCTGGTTAAAGATATGTGCTTTGTTTTGTTCATGGTGCAGAAGGTGGAGATTTGTTCTTGTAATTATGTTGTAGTAACAGCAAGATATTTCATTTTCTAACTAAGAAAAAACTTTGATGTTGTTGTTGTAAATATAATATATGTGGCAGGAGAAAATAGTATGGTTTTGGAAAAGGAAAGATGGGTTCTCAGAATTTAGAGAAGATTTGCTTGTGGTTTTGTTGGAAAGTTGAGTTCTCAGAATTTAGAGAAGATTTACTTTTTGGATAAACAAATTAGTAACAAATAAAACATTTCAAGCATAATATCAGCAAACTACTATTAAACTTTATTGTTGTTTTGTGGCAATGGGTGAATTGTTTATCTCCTGTATTTTGGTGGTTTTGTGTTTATTTTCTTTTCATTAATATAAGTCATATTGCGGTTTGAGAAATAATTAGGCATAATGTCTGCAAAAGGTTTTGTTGCAAAGTAACTGTGCTTCCCTGAACTTTGGGTTTTATTTTATAGGACTTATGTGATGAATGCATATTAAATATATTGAATTTTGATGTCTTACCTGAAAGGATGACATGGTTTCCCGCATTAAAGAAAGACTTGCTGTATGGACCTTCCTTCCAAAAGGTCGTCATCCAATACCGCATTTCAGCAATAATATTTTTATGGTTTACATTCTCTTTATTTTAGTTTTATGTGGTTCCTATTTTGAAGTTGTAGGATTTTGAGCGTACCTGGAATCCATTGACTCACTGGTATCCACACGAGATCGAAGCACCGATTCAGACTCTGATCACATTATACGACAGATTCACCATTGGAGAAGAGGACCCAGGGAGAAAGGAGTTTTTGGAAGTTTTCTTGCGGTGTTGTTAACTTACTTCCACCAACTGAGAATAACCCCTTATAATACGTACGGGAGTTATTTTGATTTGAAATTCAAATCATAAAGATAAAACTCCTTAATTGGACCCATACATTTTCATAATTTTATAATAGCCCCAATTGTATTGGCCTTGGGCCTGATCCACCAAGGGTGGACCAGGCATATTCTAACATCTCCCACTCACACTTGGTAGATCAAATGTTAAGGGTCATATCTCTTTCTCTTCCATCCTTCTATCATACTAGGTACTCTGCCGTAACCGCGTGGGCATGACGTCTCTATTTGGGTGTCTTGTATTAGGAATCCTTTTCACAGAGACCAACACAAAACAACCTTATAGTGCAGCTTGGTCATATTAATATAATGCCTCCGATGTCCTAGATTTTAACCCATATACACTTTCTTCATGCCCAATCTAATCCCTCTTGAGTCAAGATAAAACTCAGATGGCCTTTTTCATATGCATAGTATCCACACTTATGAAATTACCTAAGTAGCATCATAAAGGACCAGTCTCAGACACAAGCATAAGTGTGCATATTCCAAGTAATCTTTCTTTCACCCATATATCATTTCAATATGAATCAACCACTTTCTTAACATAATGCCTTTAAATCGTATTGATCATGATCATAGGAAAAATGCTAAAGAAGCATACGTCGAAACATATCTCCATCATATTATCAAAGTCAAAGGACATCATGAAAGGGTAAACCTTTCTGGGAATCACACAACATTAAAGCAGGGATCTTTTCGCTTACTTCCCGTTTGCGGATCTCTAGCACATGCGGTATGAATCGCATGCTACGGTGTTACTCTTATACTATAAGAGCATATGTCATTTTAATCTTACCATTAACATCATACAGACTAAAGTTTAGACATGCACAGTATTTAAACCAAAATTCTTCAGCTTTACTCACATGATGTCAATTTGAAGGATTTGTTATCTAGCTACAGGTATCATGGACGTGGGTTTCCATGATTTGATCTATATTCATAATTACAGATCTCATCCCAACTAAATGCACTACTAAGTCGAGGCGACATTTAGTTTTGTGTTTCTTCTATACCATGAAAGCTCTCTTACTTCTTTACTGGTGAACACATGTCTCATCTTCGCACACTCCTTCTGAGTGTCAAAGGTGGTCGCTTGTGTGAGAAAGCTAACCCCATCAACCTGTACAACATACTAGATATTGTATACTTTCACATACACATGTAAAACCATAATGATGTATCTATACTTCACTTCCTATGCATGCCAAAGGACTCATTATGCTCTTCATGTATTTCCTTGGCCACCTGCTTAGTTAGGGGACTTTGCATAGGAATGTGTTGTTCAACAACAACTTTATGTGCTATAGCATTTCTAACAAGAATCACATCTTCGTGTTTAATCTTGATATGATACTTAGGGTTTTTTACGTAGGCAATGGCTGTAGTGTTTTTACAATGCATTAACACTAGATTTAAAATTCTCACTTTCAAATCATAGATGTTTTCCCAAACATCATCAGCCATATAGCCACATGTACTGACATAGTACATTAATATGCGCATGATCATTATACGCCCTAAAAATTATCTTAAGACCATTTGTGAAGACATTCCATGTCTCTCACAATAGTTAGACTAATATCAACATACAAGTCTTATCACAAAATAGATATCTGGTCTTGTACACATCACTACATATATAAGACTACCAACAACGTTTGCATGGAAACCTTTTTCCATTTTCTATGTTGATTTAGTTCAGGGACAAAATCAAGACTCAAAAATCATTACTGAAGCCACTGGGGTATCTATGGGTTTGCATTAACTTATATAGAAATTGCTCAAGGATCTCCTAATATAATTGTCATTGCAAATAGATTTCATCATCCATATCACGACTTAAAGGTGTAGGTTTTACATCCTCTTGATGTATTACTAAATCTAAATAGTAAATTGTTGCCAGAATAAGTCTGATTAAAAATGCACAACAGGTAAGATGAAAGCCTTCCTATTATGCTCACCCCTTTACAATCAAATGAGTCTTGTAGTTTCTAATTCTTAACCATGATTCATTTTCAATGAATCATCACTTCTATTGCTTTCTTCTATTTTTTCCTTAGCAGGAATCTTGTACAAAACTCTACTCTATCTTTTAGAGCAGCTATGAACTCCTTTCTCAATTACTCCTTCTTGTTGGAGCTTGGAGCTTCCCGCTTCTCATGTTTAGGTCTTTTTATTGACCTTTCTAAGCTCCCACTCACAAGAACAATTGAGAATCGCTGGCTGATTTTGTACTGCCTTATCTACGTTTCTCATAAAAAGACACATAGACATCATTTTGGCCTATATTTGGAAATGATGTATAATAAATGTGGTAGCTTTTAGTTCTTTTCAGTCACATTTCCATCTTTTCACTTATGAAAAAATGAAGACGTCACTCTAATGAGCTCCCACTTATAATCACAATGGGAATATGCAACTGACCCTTATGGTTTGCACTCTTATGGTCCGCAGAAAGTCAAATCCAATTTGCACTTTGACCACAATTCATAGAGTATAGAAGTGACCACTTTAGGGGGCACATGGTTAAGTTCAATACCACACACATTTAATAAAAACAAATATGCATACTAATCCACCAAAAGTGAACCTTAATACTCTCCCACTCACATTTGGTGGGCTAGCTTGAACCATCATAACCATGTCTCATAATGTTTCATTACACTTTTCAACAAACGCTATATGGTGGTGGAGTGCATCAGATAACTAGCTATCTAACTATCTTTCTTCTATCACAAAGTTCATTTGATCATTCACAACCTTGATTAGTTCATACATAGGATTTCAAAACTTCTATTGATTCAATTGATTTTGCAACATATCAATTTACAATCCAAAATACTTAAACTTCAGACTTACGCGGAATTAAACATGTATGATCATATTGTGAATAATCCTTAACAAGAGTAATAAAATGTTCAGCTTTGCGCCTTGCCCTCTTACTTAGTACCAAATTTATCATAGTGGAATAATGACAATGGAAATACGGTCATTTTCCCTTTACTATAAATCTTTTTGTGTTGCTTTACTTGCTAGACTATCACAATGACATCTGCACATTGGAAACTAAACTTAGCAATCCTCATTATGCTAATTTTGGTTGTAATTCCCATGTCCTTGTCTAGCATCACACATAATCAAGTCAATACTTGAATCACAAAAGGCAGTAAAGCAACTAAGCATAAAGATTCACCAACAATACTCAACTCAAATAAATCTCATGAAAGGAAAACTGAATCAGAACTATATACGTGCCATAAAATCATGAAAGTTTAAATCAGTTGAACCCTTAATATTGACAGCATGAGACAACAACTCAATCTCATTTGAACCAGTGCATGAAGTACATCACAGACAATTAATGTCATTCCACCACATAAAGTAGACTTATAGGTGCTTATACCTTTTACTTCAATCCTTATGTCACCACCAACGCTAAGCTTCTGGCTTAGATTTGACAATAGAGAATGTTCTGTAAAAAATTTCAATCCTTATCATCATGATTTATGGAGCTTGTATCCTTTTTGTGTTCCTCTTATTTGGAACAATTCTCTGCAAAATGGACGTTTCTTTAGCAGGAAAAGCATTTAACCTTACTTAGGTTAGCCTTCTGCTGGGAGAAATTCTTGCCCTTCTTTGAACTTAGGGTCGTCCTTCTATCTCCTTTCTAGAATCTCTTACCCTTCCCTAACGTTGGGTTTAGAGTGTGGAGGACTTGGCCTCCCCTATAGGGTAAGCTGGTTCAGAGGACTTGCAAATCTCTAGACATTCATTTCTGAACCCCAAGTACTTCAACACATCATTGAAAGTAATAATATTTTTTTATGGATCATACTGACTTTCATGTGCTCCCACCTAAAAAGGAGCATCTTGATAAACAAACTGAACTTATTCATTAAACAATACATGTTCAATTTCCTTGTTAAGTTGGTTATCTCGTGTAGATATTGTCTCTTAAGAGGTGATTGAAGTACCTTAAGAGATTATCTTTGAATGTAATTCACATGGCATTGCTGTTGGATTTCTTTCACGTTTGCACATGCATTTGTCAAGTATAGCATACGCAGGGCAATTTACGTTATAAAGTTTCCCTTGTCACGGCTATGTTGGTCTCATAACCTCTTATTTGTTGAGTAAATTCTCAGCTTATGACCCAAGTTAATGGCTTTACAACATCTTTTATTTATATGAGACCTTTCAATGCCAAATATCACAATTTTCCCCATTTAGCTTATTGATTAACATTCTTGTTATTGGCAGCCTTCCTTGGCTTAGTCACTTAAATCATTCCACTCATCAAGTTATTCACAATTGATTTGAACCAAGAATGTCTTTTTATAGCACAGTGAAGTATATAATGTCATGTACTTGTATTATTCTTGACTAGAAAGGTAATAACAACATTGGGTCTATGATCAGGAGAATACGTTTGTACCTCCCATCACACAGATTCCAACAATGCCACTATCATCTATCAAGAATCTCATACAAGTCTTCATGTAAGATGCTCAATTATGACTTTCAAAAGGCTCAATTTCCGAAAGCTCCCACTTAGATAGAGCATATGAAACTAGCTTTCACTTAGATAGAGCATATGATTCTCTTAGAAGACTCATTTTCCAAGAGCTTCCGCTTACAAAAGAGTGTTGGACATTTACTTCTTCATGTCCCTTAGAGCATTATTATGTTGATAATGTCTTATCATCAAGGAATTTGGGAGAATTCAATAATTTTCTTTAGTTTCATATTAATCTCATTTCTTTACTCTTAATCTTCAGCCAAACAAATCTTCAAGGGGAGAATTTTATTTATTTCTAAAACCCAATTTGACAAGGTTCACAATAACTACTATTTTCTAAGGCTGGAAGAATTTTATGTCCCATGTTTTTTTAATCATCTTCCAAAGTTTCTCTATCACATTGAGAAGATGTTTCAAATGTCTTATGCAATTTGAATTGTTTCATTCTAGAAACATTAAATATTTGCTCTTAAGTCTTCTATGATTTCTAATGTTGGTGGTTGGACTAGGCTTAAGGCTCGTTTTCACTCATGGAGTAGGCTTTACTTTCTGAGGTACATCGCTTGCCTGAATCTGGCATTAGGAAGATTCTCCATTTTGAGATTCCCTTTCACCATGATTTGATACTATCTCTTTTAGTATCAAATCCTCACTTTTACCTTTGTGAGGTTTCCTCATATATGAATCTTGACATTCACCTTCTTAAGATTCAGGAGATTCAAGTTTATTTTTAAGTATATTTTTTGAATTTCTTTTCGGTCACACATCTTATTCAATTTCAGGTTCTAATGAACCTAAGTTTGAAACATTTTCCTCTTGAAACTTTCTTTAGGATCTTCTCCTTCTAGGTTATGTTTCAAGGCTCAATTTTAAATGAGCAAACCCCTCTTCCATCTATTACTTAGAGGCTCACATTACTCTAAGTAATTTATGCTTGAATCATTATTTAGAGATAACATCAAATAATTTTCACTTTTTCAATCCACTACAAAGGTGGTTCATACTTATGTTAGGAAGTATTTTGCAATAAAGTAATCATCCAAAAGAACACAATTCTTTTGGTTTAATGCTTTTTGAACTCCGCAAATTCATAATTATCTCAAATAAAATTATTATGAATTATTATAAATATTTTTGGATTTTTAAACTCATAAAAAATCATTAAAGATAGCACTAAATGCCTCTAAAATGGATTCAAATATATGCAAAAAAATTTCAAATATATATCAACATGAAGATCTTGAATGTAGGGATTTTTAGAAATAAACCGCGTTTCAATCCGACTTGAAAACGCGCCCCTAGAAGGAGGAGGAAGACAAAATTCTGGAAAATTGAAAAAACCAGACTATCATACTCTCGGCATCGGCGCGTGCACGCCATACAGATACCAGAACGTGACATGCGTCGGCACTCTAAAGTCCACGCACCGAGAGTTTTCAGATGAAGTCTGCCACGTGGCCTAAGGCAATCCGACGGCCTGACACACGCCACGTGGCAATTTTCAGTTTTTTTTGTTTACGGATCGAGTCAGAAGTTTGCCCGAACCGCCTGCCCAATCCAAATCCACGTTTGGCCTTTTTTTTGTGGTGGTTGGGCCAACTTTGGCCCAATTCATGTTTTTTTTAATTTTTTTTGTTTTGGATCTGGTTGGGCCCTGACCTGGTTTTTTTTTAAACGGTTTACCGGATCGGGTTGGGCCATTAACCCGATCCGGATTTTTTTAAAAAAAACCAGCATAAAATGACACCATTTTGGGGTGCTAGAGGTTGTCTTCAACCTCCACCCGAGTCAACTCAGACCCGATATCGGGCGCAGGTCGAGTCAGTCGACCCAGTACCTTCTCTCCTCCCTAACTTCACCGTCCGATGTCCGTTTTGTGCGTTCTTGGTGTCCATTTTCATTGTTTTTTTGAGATCTACGCAATGGGATTATTTTGAAATCCTAAATCACTCATTTTTAGATGACCCAATGCATTTTAGTTTCGTTTCTAGTTTGTTTCTCCGATTGCGTTCAACTTGGAGTCTCCTTCGTTCCATAGTTTTATAATGTGCATTATGAGGCTTCCAAATTCACTTATACTCATAGAACCAAGGCATAAACAAGAATTGACAATTAATTGATTACACCATAAAAACACCGAGAAACAAAAAAACACGCAGGGAAGAAAAAAAATGAACTGAAGAATAGAAACTAATCTCATACATCCGAAAAAACAATATGTATTAGAGTCAGAATCATATATATCTCATATATCTTCAATATCAACATAATCTGACAAAGTTTCTATTCACATGCTTTCAAATAAAAATTCACTATTTAGGAACACAAGGAACTCTACGATGCACAGTAGAAGCAACTTTTAATCCGGGACAGATAATTAACCAGGCTCTGATACCACTATAGGATTTCAGGCGTACCTGGAATTTACTGACTCAATGGTACCCACACAAGATGGGAGCACCGATTCAGACTCTGATCATGTTATACGACAGATTCACCATTAGAGAAGAGGACCCAGGGAGAGAGGAGTTTTTGGAAGTTTTCTTACAATGTTGTTAACTTACTTCCACCAACTGAGAATAACCCCTTATAATACGCACGGGAGTTATTATGATTTGAAATTCAAATCATAAGGATAAAACTCCTTAATTGGACTCATACTTTTTCATAATTTTATAATAGCCCCAACTATATTGGTCTTGGGCCTGATCCACCAAGGGTGGACCAGGCATATTCCAACAGAAGTCACTTTTGTCATCAGAGAATGGTGAGCCTATTCAAATATTGCACTATGAGAATGGTCAGAAATATGAGCCGCATTTTGATTTTTTCCATGAAGAGGTAAATTAACGAATGGGTGGCCATCGTGTGGCCACTGTGCTGATGTATGTGTCCAATGTTGAGAAGGGTGGGGAGACAATATTTCCCAATTCTGAGGTACAAAGGTCTTGCGAATTTGATTCCCTGATGGTCCCTTTCAATACATATTCCCACTCCCCACAAATTAAGCAAGAGAAAGTAAATTGTTATCTGTTTGTAGGTGAAGTCTTCCCAACCAAAGGAAGAGAACTGGTTTGAATGTGCTCATAGAGGCTATGTAGGTATAATTTTTTTTTGCAATTTTCATAGATTATGAATGCATTTGGACTTGTTATAGAATGATTATGTTTAAATTTTGGACATTTCTAACACAAACAACTCAAAACTCCTTGTAGGAGTCGAGAGGACTGGTTGAGTGTATTAGTTATTTAGCTTTTAGAGCTATAATTTCATGTGTGTTTAATATTGCATGATTATCCTTTTGCTAAATGATTTTGCAAGACCATTTATGGCCAGCAAGGTGACAACACTTTCCTTACTCATATCAAACTGGGTATACTGCCTTATATTCTGACGTTTGTACAAATTATTTTCATTTTTGTTCTTGTAATTGAATTGTTAATTATTTTATTTAATTGATTGATTTATATTAATGTATTATTCAATTTGCGCGCAGACTTTTGGTGATAAGGATGCCTACACAGTCAAAGATATTAATTTGATCTAGAACCTATTAGCAGGACATCCTATACAACAGATAGATGATTTGTAGAGATAAAAGGATTCTTTTTCATAGTGTAGTGGTTTAGAGAACTTTTGGACACTTGATTATATTTGTTTAAGTTTATCCCTGTTTAGTTTTGGAGCACTTGATTATATTTATAAACTGTTAGATGTATATATACTTGCTTAGTAGTATATTGTTTTGGGTATGTACATGCATATTTTCTGCGAATTGGTTTTTTTTAAAGGTTGTGGGTAGAAAATATGAATGACATGTTTAAAATAAAATTTGACTTTTAACGTTTATTTTCTATAAAACAGTCGATGTAAGAGGCTTACAATGACTACTTTGAAAACAGTCTGAAAAATAGTCGTTGTAAGTTTGAAACATACAACGCCTGTTTTACTGAAAATTGACGTTGTATGTGGCAGACTTACAACGACTATTTTTCAAAATAGTCATTGTAAGGCACTTGCAATGACTCTTTTGAAGTAGATGTATATTTTAAAACTTTCTACGACACTCACATATACATCCCCTTAAAAAATGAATGTCTAAGGGTCCTAAAAATGGACATTTAAAGTGCCTTATGAACTAGTGATAGGAACCTTCAAAGTGGATATAGGAAGGATAAGGGAAATTATAACTATACCCAGCTAGGGCTCACGAACGAAAATGCAAGTTAAGGCAACAAAAGGAATTCGCACAATAGTCGCTAAGATAAGGGTCATCAAGTGTATTCACTAGCGTGGCTATCGCTGAGAAGTCGAATGAAGGCTTTTTATGATGGGGTTCGACTGAAAATGACTCTCGACAACTAGAAAAGACAACAAGAGTCATAGAATTACGATGTTGATGGGTTTCATCGTTCAAACAGACTGAGTATCAAGTATGTTTCAAACGTTTAAATAGAAGATGAGTGATAGGGATTTTGGGATTATCGTGCCTAAGACTTTACATCACATTTTGCTCATAAGAACTTTTATTGGTTTACATTTATCATGGTTCTTTTTTAACAACCGTGAGGTATATTATATTTTTAAAAAAAATTTAGGCTTATAGTGCCCAAATAATTACATTTTTATATTTTATAAAAATAAAACCAAAAAATATCAAGCATGTATAGAGTATTATCATCAGCATGGGGAAGGGGAAAGGTTTTAAACCATCATGGTGTTTGTCATTTCATGACGATTTTTTTGTTACAACTGTCATTCTTGTGAGACAAAATATGACGGTTACTAATTACAACGATTATTTATTGGGAGAATTACAGCCAGGTTCTAAGTAAAAAAGAAAAATGAAGAAATGGTCCCTTGAAATAAAATGAAAAAATTGTCTCATTAACAACCCCCATACAGGTTGTTGACAACTCCAAGAGTCTCCATTGACAACTTCTTGGGACCATTTTTTCATTTTGAGATTTCAATGGACCATTTCTTTATTTTCCTTCTTGCTTGGGACCTAACTGTAATTCACCCTTATTTATTTGCATTGTATTATAATAAGTGACCTGTTTTACTTACTAACAGTTATGTATTTCACCTTTTTTAAGAAAAATTTAGCGGTTGACTATGTAACCACCATTTTATAAACAAAATAAAATAACAAAAAGAAAAAGTATATAAACAAACTAAAAATAAAAAGTTGTGTAGATATTTTAAGAATATGATGCATTATCATATTCTTCCTTCTCTAGTAATTTGTCCACCTTTTCGTTCAAAGAGCGAATGAGATTGATAAGTTCCTTCAAGTACTGGTCCATGCGTCTTTGCTCTCGCAAATAAACCTAGATCATATGATAGAGCTCGTATGTCACATGGACGAGTCCTTCAAGGCTTATTGGTGTAGGGAGTTCATCGTTTGGTTTGTCCCTAGATGATTAAGAAAAGTTCTCTTGTGTTTGTTCATAATTTGGGTGAAGAAAAACAAAAGCTTACAGTTAGCTATGAAAAATTGAAATGAAAGTCAAAAAGTGGAGTTTAGTTTTTAGACGTTTATATAGAGAGGGTTTCATGGATTATTGAATTGTCACATCCTTTAGAATCATCTATCTGGCAACTAGTCACCAAAAGGTCATAGTTTTCTGTTTATTTTTATAAAATATACAAATTTAATTATCTGGGCACTCGTTGCCAATTTTTTTAAAAAAAAACATACCTCACGATTATTAACTAATAACTGTGATATATATATATATATATATATATCTTAAAACAATAACTTAACTCATGGTTATCAACAAATAACCGTAATAAATATAAACAAATAAATAATAGTTTTATCGATACAACCATTATGTAAAGTCTTCAGCACAACAACCTAAAAATCCCTAACCTTCCTTTTATATTTAAGTGTCTGAAATAGAACACCTTTGACACTTAGTCTATTTAAATGAAACCTTCCAACATCGTAACTCTAATACTCCTGTTGTCTTTTCTTGTCGTCAAGAATCATTTTCCGTCAAGCCTCACTATAAAAAGCCTTTGTCTTACTTCTCAGTGACAACAGCGCTAGTCAATACTTTCACACTTGTCTCAGTGACTACTAAGCAAGTTGCTTTCGCTTGCCTTAACTCGCACTTTTTTGTTCGTGAGCCCTAGCTAGGTCGTATTCCTTTGGTACTATGTTCTCCTTATTCGATTGAGGTGTCTTTATGAAGTCACAACATGATAAAGCATTCAAGGTGATATTAACTTGCTTTGAAGTTATATGCTTTTGGAAAACCTATTATGACTCTGATCGAAGGTCCATTTCCTGTTACAAGAAGTTGTCAACATATTGCTTTAACTAAAGGTTCATACTTTATTGATTTTTTTTAAGTAACTTCTAGACATATGATCCCCAATGAAAATATATCTCCTTTTTTGGAAGTATCCATATATCTCTAGAAGTTTCTTCAAAAAGTTCAATAGGTGTGATGAATCAACTAGTTCATGTATATCGTTGAGAGTCATACATAAACAAGTTCTATGAATAAACTAGTTCAGATGTACAGAGAGTCACATACAAACAAGCCATGTGAATAAACTAGTTCATGTGACATTAAATTTATTGTTGTGAAGTTATGTTGTTTTTTTTTTGAAAATGTCATATTGCCCTGACTGAAGGTTCCTCTCCTATTTTTCTATTGAGCAAGTGGCACCAAATTAAATGCTATGAAATTCAACATTGTAATTAGTCCTAAACTCTTCAATATGAGAGTTTCTAAGCTGCTTGGTCTCGTCTCTATATATATAAAAGGGTAGTACTCCTCGCATCGAGTAGTGATGCAATTTGGATGGATCAAGATTTTTTTGTCTTTGTGGCTAGAATCAATAGCACTCCTGATCCATATATATAATAATGTAAGTGTACACCTATACCTTATGTCTCTTGAGCAATTAAGCCTGGAAAGCAAAAGAAGATGGGATAAGAAACAAATACCCCTATTAGTAAGGATGCAAGGGTTACGCAAACCCTTGAACTCAAGTGTTTGCATATCCCCTCCACCCTTTTATGTTTTTTCTCCAGATCCTTTGTTTTTCAGGGTTAATTCTTGTGAAAAGACACAATTATATATAGGTCAACAATTACATTATCACTTATACACGTCAATAGTTGCCATTGATTCTCCCCAAAAAACCTGGAATGTCTTGATTCAACCCAAAATGCATAACAACTCGATGTGGAAGGTATTGATGTTATATTATATATATAGAGAAGGTCAATTGGCTCAGAAACTCTCACTTAAAGAGTCTTATATCCCTACATCACGGTTATTATATAAAAACTGTCATGTATTATAAATGTTTATGTTCTCTTTTATAAACCGTTATTTATGTACTTATTTCATAACGGATGTCTACATGAAACCGTTATTAAGTTTATTAAAAGCCATGGTTTTATATACAAACTGTTATGTATGTTACTGAATAAATAATAGTTGTAAAATGAGACTGTTATGTATCATGCAATCATTGCTATATATTATGACAGTTGTTTATGTGTGCCTGTTAATTATTATTACAGTAATGGGCAGATTATGACCTTACAAAAACTCAATACATAACAGGTGTTATATTATAACCGATATAATAGGTCCAAAATAAATAACGATTCAGAATCGTAATATACTTATACTGAGCTTTTATAATACCTGCATATATATCGATTCGAAACTGTGATGCATGGCAATTAATAATCGTCCTATATCGTGATTTCTGTAATAATATTTACTTAACAGTGGGGACTAACGGATCTAACGATAGAAAGTTAAAGGACCCGATAAAAAGAAAAAAAGTGCATGGACCTAATTCAAAATCAAGGAAAATTACAAAAACATTTAGATTAATTTTTCCTAAATTTTAACTATATCCATTTAATACATTACATCTAAAAGGGGTAATATTGGAAATTGGTAATATCTATACTCTTAAATTTGAAAAATATATAAATATATATATAGAAGCGAAAGAAAAAAAAATCAAATTAGGATAAATAAATAAATAGATAAGGATGAATGAAGTACCCGATTAAAAACATTCAATCAATAGTGGTGCAAACCCACCTAAACACGTTGGGGGGAAAAGCCCATGTAAACTCTATGGGGCGAGCTTGAGAAGCTCTTGGCAAAGGAAGAAGTCATGTGGATTCAATACTCTTGGGCTAACTGGTATGTGGATGGGGATAGGAATACTAAATATTTCCATTCTGTGGCTAATGGGAGACGGAGAAAGAATAAAATAGAGGCCTTGAGACTTGACTATGGGGAGTGAACTTATGATGCAGCGGAAATTATGAGAATGGGAAGCCAGTTTTTTGAAAATTTGTATAAAGAGACCTACATTTATAATGGATCATTGGGTTTCAGATGCACTTATCCTGATATTGATTATGTGAATTTGCGGAGCCTGGGGAGAGCGGTTGCAGATCACGAGATTAAACGAGCTTTGTTTGATATGGGACCTCTTAAAGCGCCAGGACCTGACGGTTTCAATCCGTTATTTTACCAGAGCCAATGGGAAACTGTGGGAAGATATGTTATTAGCTTAGTTACAAGAGTTTTTGATGATCCTTTGTGGATTCGGCATATCAATAGTACTCAAATAGTCCTCATTCCAAAAGTGGACCATCCAGAGACAATTCGTGATTTTCGTCCCATAAGTCTTTGCAATGTTGTGTATAAGATAATTATGAAAGTTATATCAAATAGACTAAAGGCTGTCATGCCGTCAGTAATTGCCCCGAACCAGTGTAGTTTTGTTAAAGGGCGTCAAAGTTCGGATAATATTATCCTAGCTCAGGAAATTATTCATTCTATGAAGTCTCTAAAAAGGAAGAAGGGCTTCATGGCCATTAAAATTGATCTGGAGAAGGCTTATGACCGTGTTAGATGGGATTTTATAACCGACTATTTAAGGGAACTCAAGATTCCTGATTATCTTCTTAAAGTTATCCATGCTTGTATGTCGACATCTCAAATGCAACTGCTTTGGAATGGAGAGGCTACTAATATGTTTTGTCCTTCCCGTGGTGTTCGACAGGGTGACCCAATATCACCGTACCTTTTTGTTATTATGATGGAAAGGTTGGGGCATCTTATCCAAATGGCAGTGGAAGAGGGTGACTGGTAGCCGTTTAGGCTATCCAAACGAGGTACTCCTGTCTCTCATCTCTTTTTTGCTGATGATCTATTTTTGTTTGTAGAAGCAGATCTAGATCACGCAGGGATTGTGAAAGCCATTCTGGATTATTTTTGCGACATTTCAGGACAGAAAGTAAATGCTGGAAAGTCAAGAATTTACTTCTCACGGAATGTTAACCACATCAGGAGCAAAGAAATCAGTGATTTCTTGAATTTCACTCCGACATCGAATTTAGGGAAATATTTGGGAATGCCTTTATTACATAAAAGGAGTTCAAAGGCAACGTATAATTTTCTCCTGAATAAGATGGATGCTCGTCTGGCTAATTGGAAATCCAACATGTTATCGATGGCAGCCAGACATACCCTAGTATCTTCTGTAATGTCGGTTATGCCATCTTATGCTATGCAAACAGTGCCTTTTCCGTTGGGGACTTGTGATGAAATTGATAAACGATGTCGTAATTTTCTCTGGGGGAGTAGCTCGGCTAACAGAAAGCCTCATCTTGTTTCCTGGGATTTGGTGTGTGCTCGAAAAGATGATGGCGGCTTGGGTCTTAGGAAGGCTCGTTACCAAAATCAAGCATTCATGATGAAGCTTGGATGGAGTATGGTTAATAGACGTGACTCGTTATGGGTCAGGTTTGTGCGTGAAAAGTATAAAGCTGGCGATGATATTATTCCTAAAGTTGAGAAGCGTCGGACAGAGTCTAGTACGTGGAAGGGTATCTGTAAGAGTTGGGAGAAGATCACAGATAGTATTGCATGGAGAGTCACCGATGGTAGGAACATTTCTTTCTAGAAGGATGTTTGGGTGCCACATTTGGATAAGCTTAATAGTTTAGCAACCCAAGCATTACCAAGGGATGTTACTGAGTGGAGAGTAGCTGATTGTATCACTCCCTTCAGACAGTGGGATATGAGCAAGTTTGATTATCTACTTCCAGGATATGTATGTGCAGCTATCAGAAGTGTTAATATCTGTCAGTTAAATGGGCAAGATTTCCCAGTATGGAGATGGTCTTCTGATGGAATATTTTCCATACGCTCTGCTTACAAATATCTTATGGGTATCCCGCGGCCTCACGCTAAATACAGGTGGAGATGTCTTTGGAAGATTAAGGTTCCTCAAAGGTATCGTACTTTTTTGTGGCTGTGTTTTCACGGGCGTTTAATGACAAACATGGTACGGTTCCAGCGTGGTGTTCATCCCACGGGTAATTGTGAAATTTGCCATAATTCACGCAAGTCAATTCTTCACGTTCTTCGGGATTGCCCGGTCGTTTCTGAGTTCTGGTATGGTTTTCTACCGCTGTCTTGGCATGAGCAGCTTTTTGATATGTTGGATACGAATGATTGGCTTGCATCATGTATAGGGAGTAAGGACATAATTTAGGGATTTGAGTTTCGTCTTTGGTTTACGGTCCTATGCCGATATATCTGGTTGGCTCGTAATGAACGCTGCTTTAATAACATCTCTTGGAGTAGTAAGGCCATTTAAGCCCGTGCTCGTGCCTGTTTAGCATGGGGAAATATAAGCCTGATTCGAAAATATAATGTGGAAGGAGGTTGTATCTATTGGAAGCCACTTCCTACTGGATGGGTGAAGATTAATACTGATGGATCTTGGAGTGAAAACCTAGGGAAGTGTACCTGTGGAGGTGTGTTACGGGATCACAACGGTGATTTTTTGCTAGGATTTATGTATCGGATTGGCCATGGGTCGGTGGTCTCCGCTGAAGCTTGGGGTGTATTGTGGGGACTCAAACTTGCATGGGATAGAGGATACAGAAGAATTCTTGTTGAGTATGATTGTAGTGAAATCATGAAACTTATTCAAGCCACGGTGTCTCAAGAACATCCAGATTTTCATCTTATCATGGAAGTTCGCACGTTGATGGACAGAGATTGGGAAGTGGAGATGCTTCATTGTAACCGAGATGTTAACACAGTTGTTGATGCTATGGCAAAGGAAGCTTGGAATATGGCAATGGATCTCCATATCACCAATTCGCCACCTACAGCTATTATGAGTTTGTTATTTACTAATAGTAATAGTTTTAGACTGGTTGTTGACTCAGGAGGATAATTCCTGAGGTTATTGTAGTATTTCATTTTCTATCAAAAAAAAAAGCCCACGTAAACACAATTAATCAAAAATAATTCATAAAAGGGGCTATCACTCTCATACGAGAAAATACAACAAACTCATGAGATGGGCACGTGTGTCCGTGCCAAATGGAATGGCTGGTGCAAAAATCTCATCATGATCATGCATCGTTTGGTTCTAGTTAGATGGTTGAAATTTAATTTTGCACTTTCATCTATATAAAAAATAAATTATTTTAACATTTATAAAATCTTAAATCAAGGTAATTAATATCTTGGAAAAATTCTAAAAAACTACACTCAAAATATAAAAAGGATAAATCAGTACATCAAAATTCAGAAAAGACGAATCAGGCGGGTGTCAGAAAAAGGAGGAATCTGGCATTTTGAAATTTCGGCCAAATTACGAAAATGCCTTTCAGCACTTCAGGCCCACTTCAGAATAACAACATGATCTTCGGAATTAACACCTCCGGATTCATTATTAACAACTTCAATTCTTCTTTTACAATTCACAAGTTTCAGGACTAGTAACACCACCGATCTCGCCATTAACAACTCCGGATTCGATATTAATAACTCCATTTTCTTCTTTCGCACTTAACAAATTTCAGGGCCAATAACACCATCGATCTCGCCATTAACAACTCCGGATTCGCTATTAACAACTCCTATGTTGTTATTCCGACTGAGGGCTGAAGAGCATTTTCGTCATTTGGCCGAAATTTCAAAATGACAGATTCCTCTGCCCGTCTGACACAGCCTGATCTGTACTTTTGCAATTTCAATATACTAAATTGTCCTTTTACTATTTCCAATGTAGTTTTTTGGAATTTTTCCTAATATCTTAAATGTTATTTATTTTAAAAAATGATTTTTTTACTTAAAATTAAAATTATATTTAAATAGTATAGATCTACTTCAGGGATGACCACTCAATTGATGGCCTCGACTTTGATCTTTAACTGTAAAAAAAAGAGAAACTTTTTTTATTTGGATCTTGATCAATATCTTAATAATTTAGATTTAATATATTATAAAAATATTATTATTTAAATTTAGACCGTTAAGATCCAACAACCATTAAGAAAAGGATCCTCCGTTCCTTTCTAAGAAAAGGAACAAAGCCAAATCCCAAATTGATTCCCTCGCAGAAGTGAGAATCGTGGATCCATCAAGGATTGCGGAAATTTATCGAGGCTTCATTGAATTGTTTTAAAGTGAACCCCAAAAAGTTAGAATTAAGGATGAAAATGACCAGTCTAAGAAAATCTAGGGAGACTGAAATTTATTCCATTCACTTCCCCTGGGAATTGATATAATTAACCGATACAGACGCAACACATATACAGAAGCAGAAAGAAAAGCATAAGAAGTAAAACCCACAAACAAATTCCTTCACATCAGACTTAAATTTGAAATCACCAATCATATAAACAAAAACCTTAACATAACACGAAAACTTAACAATTTCGTTTGTAAATAGCGCACTCTTCCTTATTATTCTTTGGATTTGGTAAGGGAAGGCAACTGGTTGAACCGCCGCCTATATATCTAGTACCTGGAGGACAAGTCACAGAAGGCTTATCCTTGTTCTTTGTATTGAAAGTCTGAAACTTGGCCGCATCATAAAGGATTCTGGCTACATGAGAATTCATCAGCATCCCATTGACATCGTCAATGTCATCGCCGATGAGGCAGTTGGCGGAACCACCACATGCGGTGGAGATAAAGCTGTTGTTGACGTTCCCTGAACTTGCCCCGTTCAGATCTGCAAGCACCGGTAGGAGCATCCACATGAGTAAGATAAGTGAGAGTACCTTCTTCATTTGGCTTCTCGAGAGTGTTATCTGAGTAATGTCTTGTCCGTGTCTTCAGAGGCCTTAGGCTTTTATTATTGCACACGAGATTTTTTTTTTTTCTTGATGCTAAGTAAAAAAAGGCGGAGATTGGACACATGATATGGGATGCATTCTTATATGATTGGATTAGCTTTTTTTTAAATCACATGCATCGCAGCACATCTTTTCTTGTATTGTCCCTTTCAAGCGTTCGCTGTGCATATAGTGAACACTTATATTTTGTCAAGCCTGGCACTTGGCAGTCTGTCCCACATCTTTTGTACGTCGGATGTTGGGTGTCATATCTTATACTAAATGCTAATGATCTTATGGTCAAGTGGGCATCAATCTCACCCTTGGTGAGGGGTCACCCCATTAAACTTAAAGCTCTAGCTTGCTTTATGTAATTAAAAATAGAAAGATCCACTTCTACAATTTTTAACATCAGTTTTTCTAACCTTTAATTTCCGCGTCCGTTTATAAAGGTAGGTCAATGTAAGTGACGTAAATTTTTTTATCTACGCCTATTTTTAATAAAAGTCAAAATTCACTTTTCATGTCCATTTTATCAAAATCAACTTGAAAAGCCTTTTTTATTAAAAAAAAAAAGGCTATGCCTCCATAAATTTATTCCCTATAAATAAACACGAGAAGCATCCTTTTCTAATTAATGAATTCACATAAAATAAACTTATAATAATAGAGATTCTCATCTTAATAGAAAATTATCATCTCATTATAAAATCCAAAACATAGCAGTTTGTTCACATATTTTCCAAGAAATCTCAATATTCAATTATTCATTCGGCATTTTTACGATACAAGGCTTACTCCTATGTATGCATAGGAGACAGGAGTATGAGAAAGAAGCTCATATCAAGCACTTGTACTCTCCTAATCACTTGACAACTACGAGCTCATTTGGATTAACTTTTGAAAAATAGCTTTTACACTTTATGAAGTAAATATGTGAGAGGAGTTTTGTCTTGATTTGCGAAAAAGTGCTTCTAAAATCATGGTTTTGGGAACAGGCGAACACACATCATTGTTTGGTACACATTTAGCAACTAATCTCTCTGGAAACTCAACTTTCCAGGCCCACCATTATTTCCTTAAAGGTGAGAAGATGAGATTCCATCAAAATTGGTGTCAACCCAAGTTCTCTCTGTGAACATAGAAACCCACCATTATTTCCTTAAAGGTGAGAAGATGAGATTCCATCAAAATTGGTGTCAACCCAAGTTCTCTCTGTGAACATAGAAATATTTACCCCATAAAAATTGGGTAAAAGCTGGTTGGATAGGATGTGGCTACTCCGGCAACCAATTCCTTGGTGCCACCGGCAATTATAGCGGTCGACTCGAGTGCAACAGAGTTGGCAGCACAACTCTGGCGTCTCTAGCTCAGTTAAACGTCATTGTTATTATCTACCACAACTCTGGCGTCTCTAGCTCAGTTCAACGTCATTGTTATTATCTACTTTTCTTCCCACAAGAACGAGCCTTTTATTAATGCACTCGATATTTTGTTTTTTTGTCTTGCGCAGTAGTTAAAGGCAGATACATATCATATGAGATGTAGCTAATAAGTAAAATATTTACATATTTATTTTTTCTTATATGATGATTTTGTGAACAACATTTAAGCTTAATATAATAAATTTGGGTGTAATTGATAAATAAATAATATTTTTGGAATATATGTTATTAATATTATAATATAGTATTTCTTTGTTTTTCTTTTAATAGCCACATACACCACCATGTTAAGGAGAAAAGATAAGAAATGATACATAAAAATAGACCCACATAATTAAAACAAAGACAAGGATGCAAAGCTGAAAAAAAAAAGGCGAAAGCACTGTAGTGGATGGAAGTTACTGTAATGGATGGAAAACTAAAGAAATGTGTTTTTCACTGTGGCAGACGCATTCTTTGTCTATAAATAAGAGATCTTAGGCCAAGTATCAAGGAGGAGGGGAAAGAAGTAGAGGTTTCTTTGTCTGACAGGGAGAGATATTTTCCCTGACACTTCTGAATAAATTGTGTTATTTTTTAGATTTAATTTCATACATTGTATTACTTTTTGCATGCCTCCATCTTTGAAGGCTTAGATAGACCTCCTATATGGACGGTATAGATAGTCCTCTTTTATGGATAATAGAGGTTGCGACCTACATAAAAGGTTTTACCTTCTATAAGGAAGGCTAGATTTCTCCATTTTTCATACATCTTTTGGTTGTATATTTATGTTTTAGAATTTAATATTCATGTTTTATGCAGTACTTATGAAGTTTTCATTCAAGTTTTATGTAGCATTTATGAAGTTTTCAATTTATTTTGGTTTCATTTCTAATTTCATCATGAGCTAAATTTCTATTTTCCTAGGGTGATGACGTAACTTACTAATGATGGATTGAATCTTAACTTATTAAATCTGATTTTAATTTTTTTTCTTCATAATTGAGTTTTAATTATTGTGTTTAATTTTTTTTCAATTGATTGCCCATCTTTTGAATGATTTAAATATGTATGTTGAGATTAGAAGGAAATGCATGTGTATAGATCTTATAATTAAAACCATGATTAGTATATGAAATAGGAATATATTCATATGAGTTGTGTTGTCTTACTGAGTTCCATAAATCTTAATGCATAATTAATTGCTTAAATTCATAAAGGAATATATTGGATTAACAATTAATTATAGAATTGTTTGATCTTAGAAGAGGTTAGTAACTAAATTAGGGAAACTCGACTATCAATCATGTGGAATAAATTAGGGTAGAATAGATAATTGATTTAATCCGAAATTTGTTAAGTGAAATCTGACACCTAGGGCTTTTCTCATATTTATTTTCATATTATTTGCACTCATATTTATCGATTGACTAAATAGAATTAAAATTACCCATTTTGGTACTTAGTGATCAATCCTCGTGAGAACGATACTTTACTCACTTCTGTATTACTTGATTATGACAGTGTAGACTTGCACTATTTAATAGATCATTTACACTCGTAACAAGTTTTTGGCGTCGTTGCCGGAGATTGTTATCATTAATATCAATACCAAGTAATTTTAATACTAAATTAGTCTCCATGATAAAATTTTCAAAAAAAATTAAAACAATTTTTTTAAAAATGGATTATTCATAGCATTCATTTGATTCAATCAATGATAAATTGTCATATCTTGGTTCTTTTTTCAGAATGCATGTAGATAGAATGAGACAAGAAAATATAAATACTGATTGGATTAAAAATTCTTCTTATAATTGTCTTTCTTATGCTTATTATGGACAGTATCATTCCTATGAAAATTGTCCATATAGCACTACCACTCATTATGTGAGAGATGATTTCACTATAAGTCAAACTTGTTTTGATCATTCATTTTATCCTGGTGGAATCTTAGAGCAACAAGAGTCTTTGGATCCATATGTTAGGTATGGTCCTAATCCTCCTTTCTACTCTTATCCACATATTGAAGAACACACCCTTAAGTATAAGGAAAAGTCTAATTTAGAAAGATTATGTGAGGAGTGTGTGGATTCGTCAGAAAGATTTAATAAATAGCAAAAGGAACTTGTTGCTAGAGTTGAGTCAAGTGTCCAAAATATTGGAATATATATGAGTCAAATTGTTGCGTCACTTGAGACTATGAGGCAAGATAATTCTTTAAGCATGATGACTACTTTTTGTATTGATGATGATTATTTTGAGGAAGTTGAGGATGTGGAATTGAATGAAACTTTAGCTCTTATGGAATGTGATGTGGAACTTAAAATTACTTTTGGAGAGAATAGTGGGTGAAGTCTAGAAGAAGTTCCAATTGTGGAACCTAATTCCTATCATTTTAATGCTGAAATTAATATGGATTTTCTAAAAGTTGTTGTTCATGTCTCTCCTGCTGAAGTGTTGACCCTTACTTATGAGAGTCAAGTGGATTTTGTAGGATGCTCTAAATTTTAGAAGCTCCTAAATTTGTTTGCAAATATATACATGTTGTGCTTTATTTGAATTCAGTAAATACTTGTACTCCAAAATTGTCTATGATTGAAAAAGTACAGTTAATTACTTTGAATGATCATTTCTTGTGTTCGAACCATTATTGCTTGAAAAGAAATGAAGACAAGGTAATCCTGGTGTTTGATACTTTTGATTAGTAGTTTGTTTTGAGAAGCCTGGTTGAAGACTATAAATTTAAAGCTGTTTGGGAGGTAATCCAAGATTTGGTTTGATATTTTATTGTGATTTTGCAAGACTTCTGATAGCCCCTGATGATGTATTCCACTTTGGTGATTACAATAAAAAACGCTAAAAGAATACAATGACGATGCACTCAACCCTTTGAAAACTGTCATCAATTTTGAAGAACAAACAGGTGCACTCTAATATGTAAATAAACAAATTAAATTAACAATTAAAAAAATAAAATTAAAAATTAAAAAGAAAAAATAAAAAATTTGTTTGATCTTTTCTTAGCTAAAGACGTTAAAGAAGGGCGGCTATTTAGGAGGCAACCCAAAATTTCTTTTCCCCACTCTCTTATTTTCTTTCTTACTTATTGAAAAACACTGCACTGCGTTGAAAATTTTAGTTTTCATCAGTTTCATTTCAAGATAACATGGAGGAATCTCTTGAAATGCTTAAAAACAGGTTCCGCACTCTTTCCAAAGATGTGCTCAGAAAAATCTATAGTAGTCGACTTGAAAAGATGAAGATATTCAAGTGTTTGGGCCTTCCTGAATGTAATGCCCCAAATTTTGATTAAGGGATAATGATGATTATTGAGAATGATTTATGAAATTACATGTGGATAATTATGTGTTTTGTGGCAATTTTAATTAATGTGCCATAATTAGTGAGAAATTAAAAGAATGGAATTATTGGCCATGAGTTAGTAATTAAGGGAGAAATTAATTACTAGCTAGGAGAAAATGAGAAGGGTGATTAAAATGGCTGATGGAGGGATTAGAGTAGCTAATCGGTGGCTTATTGTATGAGAACCAACAAGGTTTGGACATGTGTCAAGTGTAGAAGAAGAGAAAGGCATGGGAAAAGTCAATAAGGGGTATTTTAATATTTTCTCTCTCCTCTCTTCCCTCCTCTTTTGCTGGACAAGCATGGGTTGGGGGATGTCATCATTCCTTCTTCTTCCACACTCATCTCTTCATCTCTCTCTTCTCTCCATTTCTGTGCCTTTATTGAGGGAAAAAGGAAGAAGAAAAGCTGGTGAAAAGGTAAGGAAAATGGTTTCCATTGCTCAAACTCATTTCATTAATGTTGTTTCTTGGCTTGAGAGCTTCATTTTCATGGCTCTAGTTTCTTCATTGGTGTTTATTTTGTGGCCATAAGGAATTGTGGAGGTTGGAGAATCAAGATGTGCCTTTGAGAAAGTTGATAAGGTAAGTGAAACCAATCATTCTATCTATGTTTTATGCCAAGTGGTTTGGTTTCGAATTTTTGGGATTTTTGGCTTGATTTTTGAAATTGAGGATTATGGTGTTTTTGGTATGCCATTGGCATGAAAATAGTTCCTTGTGGTGAGTTTGAAATAGATAGATTGATTTGGGATTGAAATGTCTTGTTTGGATGTTTATATTGCCCAAAACCAAAGCATGATAACGGAATATGATTTTGGTAATTCTGATGGTTCTATTGAATTCCTTGGGTGTTTTTGTGTGGGAGTAGCCTTGAGTAAGAGTTTGGTGTAACCCCCTTGCTTTTAAACACATAATTATAATTCGATAACGTATAATTAAATCAGATTAGAGACTATCAGATGATTTAAACTCATTTTAAATTTCTGCCTTACAGTGGGATTTTCACAAAAAAATCTTTAAAAATCTTTTTCCCATCCTTATCTCAATTTCAATGTTCGAATATAATTACCTGTGTAGTTAATATGCAATCATTCATATCAGAGTGTATAACCAAATCCCCAGCGACTCCCGGGTTCTATACATATATAATCTGAGGGTTTATAAGTTTCCACCAGGGGATTACACAACCAAAAATCGAATCTAGAATTTGCATCTCAAAATCTACAGTAATCCCAAGTTCAAAATGGATAACCAACATCTCCAAATCAAATATATACCCTTAAGGGTCCTAACCGCTCTGGGTTGGCCGCTTCTCTTTCAAGCCACATGCCCTGTCTGAAATGTCAGTCATTGGAAAGAATGAGATTCGAGAGAATCCCAGTAGTAACAATCACTCACACAATATATAAACACAAAGCATGTACATAAATCACAAACAGCAATAGCAGCAGCAACTTAAAGATACATGGCTTTCACCACAAACGACAGCACTCACGGCTGTATACACAATACGATAGCTCTTGCTGTAATCACAATCACGACAGCTTACGCTGTAATCACAATAACAACAGCTTACACTGTAAATGACAGCTTGCGCTGTAAACGATAGCTTGTGCTGTAAATGACAGCTTGCGCTGTAAACGACGGCTTACATGGTAAACGATAGCTATCACCAGCTGTAACCGCAGCAGCATCAAAGATCATCACGAAACAATGATACAACACACATACAGTGCATTACATATAGTATAAGAGAGAGAGTCACTACCTGATCCTTTCCTGATGTTTCTTAGCACTGCAGGCTCTCAAGGACGGCAAATATCAAATCCTGTAAACCAAGTTAGGAACAACCCTTCAACCTCTTTTCTTAGTTTTTAATTCTATAATACTTTAAGTTGGTTATCGTTTAAACTCTTTAGGTGACTATTATAGGTCTAAACATATGCCTAAAGGGTTGGGAGAAACTACCCCGAAGATCCTCCTTCTAGGGAGAATTTCTGATTTTGGGCTGGCTCACTCGAGTGAAAGAAGTCTCACTCGAGTGACACCCCTAATTGCACTCGAGCACCAGCGAGTGAAGCACAAAAAATGTTTGCCCGAGAGCAAAGAATACTTCCAGGCAAGACCTCACTCGAGCATGCCCATGCTCACTCGAGTAGGATCATATCTCACTCGCAAGTCAGGAAGTATGCTCGCGGTTTTTGCCTAAAGACTTAACCAAAATTCCCAGAATTTCATGTCGTGCTCGAGTGAGATCCTCCCTCACTCGAGTGATGCCTATCATATGCCAAATCACGTTTAGGCATATGAAGTCATTTACCTATATAAATTTTAAACCCTTTCTTTCTCTTCCTTGCCTAGCTCGCCGGGAATGGAGGGAGAATGAGGAGAGAGATGAGAGATGATGATGAAATAGTTTCTCCTTGTCCCATACACATACACAGCCAACTTTGAGAGTGGGAGGGAAGAGAAATGAGTTGAATCTTTGACTTCAATCCCATGGTCCATAGTTTGCCACTTGTCATGATCTAGTTCTTTCTATTCTTGGACTCATGTAAACTCATTACACATGATTCCACCCATTTAACCTCTCAACATTTAATCCCAACCATTGATCTTAATTACCAATGAGTTTCCTCTTCGGTAACTGACCAGTTGATTGGTAAATTTACCATTTTGCCCCTGATTATCACAATGCTCATTAAACCATTACTAAGCACCTTTACATCACATTGCACAACACATACTTCAAAAGTGCTTAATTATCATTAATTATGTCACCTTGAAGTTATTAATCCTTGATTACAATTCAGGATATTACATTTGGGGCCATTAGAATCAATTGGGCAATTGTTGGGAAGTGTAGTCTGTTTTGCTGCATTTTCTGGTTTCTGATAAAATCACTCGAGTGATCTCGGGTCCAATCAAGTGAGGGATAAACATCACTCGAGTGCATTTTCCATTTCTGCTCCTAGTTTTTGTTACACTTTCGTGGATAAAGGCAAGAGTGTACCTTACACTTGCGAGTGTTAAGCCATTACTCGAGTGCTTGGTGTTATACTCGAGTGCTCCTGATCCTTGAAAACTTTTGAGCTTTCGGGTCTTCACTTTCTGTACTTCACTTCCTAGTACTTGAGTGAGCATTTGGCTATCACTCGAATGTTACATTCTATGCTCGAGTGTTCTAGTCTCTGAAAGTTTCTTGTGCTCTCGGGTATTCACTTGATGTTGTTCACTCTCTAGTACCCGAGTGTAGACCGTACCATTACTCGAGTGAGGTCTCCTTCATTCAAGTATTCGTACAATATCACTCGAGTGAGGCCATCTTCACTCGAGTGTCTCAGTGGAAAATACAGGTCTTGTGATTTCCAAAAGGGGATTTTTGGGATAGTTCTTCCAACCCTTTAGGGCTTTTATTAAAGGTGCTTGTAGCATACTAAAAGAGTAATAATGATAACCAAATTAAGTGTTAAGAAGTCATTGAGAATTGGAATATGGAATTAACACTTCATCCCTAATTATGGATATAGGATTTGACATTTACCCTACTCGGGAGAGATCGGCTCTAAGACACGCATGGAAGGATTAAGGTACTGACTTTTCTCTCATGTTGTGTATGATACTTAGTATGCATGTTTATCATTATGAATGTGTTATCGACTATAGGGCATTACAGCACGAGCAGTTAGTGTGAGGCGTCGTAGGGGGGCAATGCTCATGATACCTACCCCGGCCGTTGTAAGTGTCGAGGTTGCGTTATGGAATCATGGATTCCTGTTTGAGTATCCAGCCCGTGGGGCTGCGTGTTGTGAAATGTTTTATATAGATCCCAGCTGTGGTGATATATGTGATATGTTCATGTGGATGTGCAATACAGCAAGCAATTCAGCGTAAGCCGTCGTAGGGGGCGATGCCCATGTTACCTACCCCAGCCGTTGCAACTATTATTGTGATTGCTGTGTATTGTATAGATGATTTACTTTCATGCTTTGATGCTGTGCATATTTTGAGTGATTTATTACTACAGGGATTCCTTAGAATCTCACTCTCCCAAAAACACAAATTTTAGATAAGGCTGAAGGATCCAAAGGAAAGCGGGCAATGAAGAGTGGATAGAGCTCCTGGCTAGGATATTATTTTGGAAAATTGGTTATCATTTTGTAAATCAATTGGATAGTATTTATGTAATCCCCTTATTATGGGAGCCTCTATAGGCAATTGTGCCTTGTAGACTGTAATGACCCAATTTGGGACTAAGGGCTAAAGACTCTAATGTTGATTGTAATTTGTGTAATTAAACACTTTTGGGATTAATGTGATGTGAATTTAATTTAAATGTTCATAGTGATAATTTAATCATCATAGTGAAACTGGGGGCAAAATGGTAAAATTGGATATATTCCGACCAATTGGTCAATTACCAAAGAGGAAACTCATTGGTGATTAAAGATCAATGGTTGAGATCTATTGGCTATGGGTCAGAATCCTATGCTTTGCATTTGTGTGAGCTGATAGAGGGAGTGAATAAGATATGGACATGTGGCTTAAAGTGGACCATGGGATCATGCTAAAGGATAAAAGCCCACTTTTTCTCTCTCTTCTCTCTCTTATTCGGCTAGGTGCTTGGACAAGGGAAAAGTTGTACACCATCATCATCTTCTCCATATCTCACCATTTCTCTCTAGCCTCCATTTCCAGCGGACATAAGCAAGGGAAGAGAAAAGAGAAAGCTTGAATCTTTAGTGAGTAATGATCCTCCTATGCTTAAATCCTCTTCCTTAAACTTGTTCATAGAGTTGAGAGCTCCATTTTTGGTGTTTTTAGAATTTGGAAAGGTAGTGATTTGGGTGTTGGAGTAATTTGAAAGTTTGAGAATCAAGATTCTGACTTTGGTAAAGTGAAGAGGTAAGCATTTGGTGCTTTTTGATATATATATTATGATTTTTGAATAAGTTTGAGAAATTCTAGAAATTTGCCCTGGTTTATGTCCATTTTTGGATGTATGAATTTCATAGGGATTGATGTTGAAATTAGTTCATTATGAAGTTAGTTGAATGTTGGTTATAGTTTTGAAGTTTGGAAGTGTATTGATTGGAATTGGGTATTGTGTGTCATAGAAACCCAAGAGTTAGATTGTGATTAAAATGGTTTTTGAGTGTTTTGGAGGTTACTAATAGGTTCCCTATGTCATTTTGAGTGAGTATGAGCTTTGTGTAGAGGTTGGGAACCATTGGGTGTGATTTTGGCCAATCTGGGAATTTTTATCAGTTGCTGCGATCTGGCAATCTGATGGCATCACTCGAGTGAGGGAGGATCACACTCGAGTGCTGCATGTATTTTCTCTTTCTGCTTTGTGTTTTGACTGGGTTTTATGAGTGAAGCTCGAATGCACTTCCTTCACCGTGAGTGATGTTGGTGATCACTCGAGTGACCAATTAATCGATCAACTAAATAGAATTAAAATTACCCATTTTGTACTTAGTGATCAATCCTCGTGAGAATGATACTTTACTCACTTCTGTATTACTTGATTACGATAGTGTAGACTTGTATTATTTAATAGATCGTTTACACTCATAACACTAACCTCCATGCATTTAATTTGGCTACTCTACTGTCTTAGAAATATATGTGTATAAATGAAAATAATAATGTGCTGCTTCAGTCTATGTCTGTAACAACTTGCCTTCCTGCTCATTTTGTTCTTTATTCACACACGCGCACGCGCATGCGTTTGTGTGTGACTTAGGGCATGTTTAAGAATGCGTTTGGAAGGAGAAAAAACCCATTTGAGAGAAAAAGCTTAGTTGAGAGAATTTGTTCTGTTTGGCAAGGCGTTTGGAACTGATGTGCTTAAGCAAAAAAAGGAGCTTTTGGGAGAAGCTGCCTGCAAGTACTTTTCACTGGAAAAGCAGCTTCAACGTGGATTTATTGGTAGAACTTGTGGGTTTATTTGGTTTTTGGCCCCTGCTTTTCATGTGATTTATTCCTAAAACTTAATGGAAATAAATTTTTTCCCTGCTTGCATGACTCTGTTGCAGATTGTTTCTTACCTTAATCAATCTCTTAATTGAATACTTTAGTGTATTTTCCTTTTTCTAATAATAATTGAATTTTTTTTATTTTACCAAATTTTAATTATAATTTTTCACTTCAATTATCACAATATATACAAATAATATATACATGTTGTAATGACCTAATTTGGGATTAAGGGCTAATGACTCTGATATTGGTTGTAATTAGTGTAATTAAACACTTTTAGAGAAATGAGATGTAAATTTGATATAATTGTACTTAGAGATTAAAGATCAATGGTTGAGATTTATTGACCATGGGTCGGAATCCTATGCTTTATGTCTATGTGAGCTTATGATGGAAGTGGATAAGATGTTGCCAAGTGGCATTTGGTGGACCATTGGATTATGCTAAGAGACAAAAACTCACTTTTTATCTCTTTTCTCTCTCCTAAGCGATTTTGGAGTGTATGGGCAAGAAAGAGAAAGCTTGCTTCATCATCATCATTTTCATCATCTCACCATCTCTCTTTTTCTCCCATTTCCGGCGACCTTGAAGGTGGAAAGAGAAAAAGAAAGCTTTGATTTTGGGTGAGTAATGATCCTCCTATGCTCAAATCCTTTTCACTAAACTTGTTCATAGTGTTAAGAGCTCCATTTTGGTGATTTTAGAATCTTGAAAGGTGGTGGTTTGGGTGTTAGAGAAATTTGAAAGTTGGAGAATCAAGATTCTGGATTTGCCAAGTCAAAGAGGTAAGGATTTGATGCATTTTGGTATATTATTTGTGATTTTTGGATGAGTTGAGAAATTCTGGGAAAATTGCCCTGGTCTTGTGTCATTTTCGAATGTGTGAATTTCATAGTGATTGATGTTAGAATTGGTTTATTGTGAAGCCAATTAAGTGTTGGATATGGTTTTGAGTTTTGGAAGTGTGTTGATTGGAATTGGGTGTTGTGTGTGTTATTGAGACCCAAAGAGTTAGATTATGTTTAAAACGGTATTTGGGTGTTTTGGAGGTTACTAATAGGTTCCCTATGTCATTCTGAGTGAGTATGAGCTTTGTGTGGAGTTTGGGAACCATTGGGTGAGATTTTAGCCAATCTAGGAATTTCTGTCAGTTGCTGTGATCTGGCAATCTGATAAGCATCACTCAAGTGAGGGAGCATCTCACTCGAGTGCGTTAGTCTGATTCTTGCCTATTTCTTTGTGTTTTGCTTAGGTTTTCATGAAGAAAACTCGAGCGCACTTCTGTAACCATGAGTGATGTTGAGGATCACTCGAGTGAGCATGGGTTCACTCGAGTGAAGCTTTAAGTTCATGTTAAGGGCTACGTCTCGGGTCCTCACTCGCTGGCTAAGTTTCAAGAGTGTGTTCTGACACTCGCTATTGAAGTCTTCTCACCCGAGTACCAGAGGTTGTGCTCGAGTGAGCCTTTCCCTCTAGAGTTGTCTGTGCTCTTGGGTCGTCACTCTCTGTGTTGCACTTTCGTGTACTCGAGTGGATTTAGAGTCATCACCCGAGTGCAGAGCTTTATGCTCGAGTGTTGTGAGCACTTTCTGGCCATGGTCATTACTCATTGTGAAACACTCGCGAGTGAGAGCTGTTCTCACTCGAGTGCAAGTCTCTCATCACTCGAGTAAGGTCATCTTCACTCGAGTGAGTCAGCCAAAAATCTGAGTTTTGCCTTCGAAAAAGGGGTCTTCTCTCCCAACCCTTTTGGCATATGTGTAGGCCTCTAATAGTCACCTAAAGAGTCATAAATGATAACCAACTTAAAGTATTATGGAAATAAGTATTTGGGAAAGAGATTAATCAATTGTCCCTAAATTGGTATAGGATTTGATATCTGGCAGACGCGTGAGCCCACTGTGCCGAAGAACGTCAAGAAAGATACAAGTAGTGACTTATCTTTTATACTTTGTGTAAATGTATTGTATGTTTACCTATCATGCATTGTGTGTTACTGTTGCTACTTTGAGATGCATTGAGATGCCAGGTGGAGCTTTGTGCCTTGTGATACGTTGTCCCTTGAGATGCTTTGTGGAGCTTTCTGCCTTGTGATACTTTATGCCTTGTGATGCTGCTGCATAGTAATTACAGCGAAAGCTAGCATAGTGATTACAGCGAAAGCTGGCATAGTGATTACTGTGAAAGCGGGCATAGTGCATTGTGATAACAGCCGTGAGTGCTGTCGGTTGTGGCGCGAGCCATGACTCATAGTGTTGTTGTTGAATATGATGAACATACATGCGAAAGGGAAGTGACCAACCAGAAGTGGTTAGGGCTAGTAGGGACATTTTAGATTTTGGGACTGTTGGTTATCTAGCTGGATTTTGGGATTACTATATATATGGGTTGTAAATATAAATTTTTGGATATGTAATCCCCATTTTGGGAAACTTTAAACCCATGTATATATATAAATAACCCGGGGTTGCCAGGATTTTGATTACGCACTCTGATATTTATTGTGTGATATAACTGCATAGGTAATTATATTCGAAAGTGAATGTGAGACCAGATGAATTCTGTTTTTAAACGTTTTGTTTCAGACACCCCATCTCTTGGAGATGAGTGATTATAAATGTGATTTTTGTCTTATTGGTTTCTATTTCACTTAAATTACATAATCTGGATATAATTACCGTGATGGGGTTACACATGTAGTATTCAATAAAATTCGTGCCCTTTTCAGTCATTTTCCATCTAAACATGCTTTTCAAACACTAATCCAAACAAGTTTATGGTTAGAAAAAAGTCACTTCTACCACCGTCAATCCAAACACAAATCACATCTACAATCTGATTTTTTTTTTCTATTTGACTTTTTCAAAAACCCATCTATAAAAAAAAATCATTTTCCATTACTAATCCAAACAGCTACTTAAATTTCAAGTGATTCACATATAGATTTTGTTCTAATTCATTAAAACACCATGAGCTCGAACCACGGTTTTATGCTAGATATCTGTTTTCATAGGGAGCCTAATGCAGCAATAAATCTCACATGTTGCACTATTATTAGATGTCCTAGCTAGTTTTCAATTGGGCCCCTATGAAAGCTGGCACATAGAATACGTTTTAATTTATGACTTTGAAATTATTGATTGGATTGTGACCCACTACACATTTTTTCACGATGCTCAATTTTTAAGAAGGATTCTGTAACACCCCAAATTTTGAGACTCGAGGCTAGAGAATAAGCCTGAGATTAGTGGATTGCTAAGCCCCGGTTTAGCAAGATCCCAAATTGTGATTAGGAGTTAATGACTACAAAAGTGGACGTGGTTAGTGATTAATGAACCCTTTTAGAGAATATAAAGTGGATTGTAGTCGCTTGTGTTATGAGCAACGCCAAAACCCTGTATTTGAGTTCAATTGTGGATTAACATCCAAATTGACTTAGAATAGAGGGAATAATTGAATGGGGTATTGTGATGGAAATGGTGTCATGTTGTGGTATTTAATCATTGGAATTGATTTAAATTGGATTGGACACATTGGTTGCAAAACTAGAAATGTTGTCCAGTGTGAATTCTGTCTAGGCAGTCTTCTCGTATGGACGTTTTTAATAGGCAAATGATGTCAGAAAATTATGAAACTTTCCAGTCTTAAAGTTCACATCCCAAGCTTCAAAATGGACATATAACTTGTGCCATTTCGTTTTGGGAACTGGGAGTTATAGCTGTCCAAAGTTTGAGGTCGAAAATGGACTCTGTTTTGGGGCAGTGATGAAATTTGTGTAATTCTGGAATCGTGTGGTGATTTCTAGTAATGGATCATATTTTTCCAATGAAGAGGACTTAAATACCTTTCATTTGGCTTTGGGATCACCTCATTTCGATTTTTCTAGAATTAGTTATGATTTTTCAAAGTTGGGCAGAAAATCTGCCAGAAAATCCGAAAATGGGAATTATGACATCATCTCATTAAAAGATGATGTCAGCATGGATTATTAATCACATTGATCATCTTCTTCAGCCATTCACGCCATTTTCAGCTGAAGATAGTGAGAGAAAGTTGAGAGCTCTTAGAGAGAGAAAGAGAAGAAAAATCACAAGGTAAGCCGATTTCTCCGACGATTTCGCTCCTAACGCGTATAACTCCGATCCTAAGCTACTCCTTTATGTTCTTTAAGGTTTGGAAGCTCTTCTTTTGGTGTTTTGAAGTTAGGGTTTTCAGCCAAGTCAAGGAAAATCAAGTGGGAGCTTGAGGTAACTTCCAAACTCTTGTATATTGACTATTCTGGCTGCTGTGGGCAATTTAATCGGTGAAATTTCACCGGATTGCCATTGGTTTTAATTTTTGGAAATGGGTATGTGGGGCTGTTATGCTGCCCAAATTGATACTAAATGGTAGTTGTAACCTAATGGAATAGTCAATAAAGTGGTTAGGAGTAGAAAGGAACGCGTTTACGGAGCCGAAACCGAAAAACCCCAATTTTTCCCAGAATACTTGAGAATTTCGGCCAGCTCTAGAAATGGGTCTTAGAGTTGGATTTTCAATGATTTGATGGTTCCATTGTGTTCAGGAGCGAAAATTAGGTGGGGTTACAGTTGGGCACTTTTTCGGAAAAGGCCGAGAAAGCATAATTACGGAAACGCCCCTAAAACCCTAAAAGTAGGGCTGCCAAGGGCAATTTCGTAATTGACATTGAATTTGATAATTCCGAGTCCGAAAATGGATTCCTTGGGCGAAAATATGTTAGAATAGCCCATGTCAAAATTTCGGGAAAAGTACAGCTAGACCGGGTACGGCGGGGCCGGGCCGGGTCCCCGGGGGTATTTTAGTAATTTTTCCATATAGCCTCATATAACCCCCAGAAACACTTTGGGAGTGTCTAAATAGTACATTTGACATTGTAGGATCGAATGTGAAGCCCCGAGTTGCTGGCACGCAAATCGAGGAGAAAAGACTGGAGGTAGGGAACTTACCTCTCCTGCATGTATTGATAATTGTATTTGTGTATTGATGCATGTTATTGCCTTGCGTGAATTATGTGAAACATATGAGAATGATTGTAGCTCTGTTTCTATTATACTATGGCCATGAGTATGTTGTTGAAACATTGAGCATGCGGATATATCATGATGTGAACATGTGTTATTGTGATGCAAGCATGTCGTGCATTAAATACTTATCTTGCATGCATATTGGTATGTGTTTCCTACTGAGATTCCCTAGAATCTCACCCTCCCCTATCAACATTTTAGACAGGGAAGGAAGATTGAGGATGAAGCAAGCATCCAAGGACGAAGAGGACTCGTTTCTGGGTGAGAGCTTAGTGTTGGTTATCAAGAAGTAATTGGGATAATATATGTGTATATTTGGATAAATATTTGGTTATGTATATGAGTAGTTTGTGTAATCCCTAATCGATGAGTTGTATGGGCTAATGTGCCCTATGATTATCGAGCGAAGATATGATTCCGGGATTGCCGGAAATTTATATTGCGTACTCTGATAATTGTGTAAATGTAATTTATCTTCGCATAGTAATTATATTCGGAGTGAAAATATGAGACCGTGTTGTAAATGATTTCGAAATGTAATTGTGAAAATCCCGTCTGGGTCGATGGGTTTATAAATGATGTTTTGTCTTATTGGTCTCTATTTCACGTTAATTGCATAATCCGGATATTAATTACGGCAGGGGGTTACATTTTGGTATCAGAGCTACAGTTCCTGGCAAACTTGGGAATTTGCTAGGATAGCTCTCTTAGATCTCTACCTTGGTGGTAGATGATGTTTTGTGATAGTGATTGTGTATACACAAGTGTGATTTGTCATTGTGGACATAAGAGATTTGAGGAATATGTGTATACATTGTTGGTTATTCTAGAGTGGAGGATCATTGTGTAATCGAAAGACATAGTGATTCGTCCTAGAATTTGAGCTGTAAACCCAGAGGTGGTTGTAATCAAACCCGTCATCTGATTTGAAACCAAGGAAGATGGTTTCCAAGGTGGTTGATATTGATGCTCTAGGTATCAGGACTAACCTAGATGTTGGGTATGTAACCCAAAGTGGTATGATGTTACATGTAGTAATGTCATACTGATCTTATGTGTGTAAAAGCCTTAAGACCTAGGGGACTTGTGTGCCTTCGGCTGGCTGAGATATTTGACTGTGTGTTAGGGCAGATGGTGCTCTATGGAAATGGGGGAAGTGATTTCCCAGTTCAACTAAGGTTGAGGTTTGGACAGATGGGTTGTGTTCTAAGGATTAGACTCAATAACTGGGTTGATTCTTAGAGATTGGATTTGACCTCAATCGTCTGTGGTACCAGGGTATGGTACAGGAAGTGAATTGAAATGTGTACCAGTTATTCTGAGAGTGTTGGGTGTTAATCCAGCACAGAGAGAAAGTTATCTACGGAGGATTCGGATCGGAAAACGCTATCTACGGGGACTTTTGATAGGAAAGGGCTACCTACGGTGAGATCTGATCGGAAAGGGCTACCTACGGTGAGATCCGATTGGAAAGGGCTACCTACGGAAAACTCTGACCGGAGGGGCTGACCAGTCAATGGACTGAGTGAAGCACCGAGTGCAGTAGCGTAGTGTGGAGCCACCATGACGATGAACCCTAGAGTGGAGCCACTGTGACGATGAACCCTAGAGTGCAGCCACCTTGATAATGAACCGTGGAGAGCAGTTGCCGTGACGTTGAATTGTAGAGTAGAGCCGTGAGAGCCCATATTCTTAACGATATGTTGATAATGGCTTTCAATGATTCGAGTTGAATCGAGCCAAGATTTGGTACAGATTGTGAATGTTGTCAGTTGTAGTAGGAGATTCCTATGGGACTCCTGTTACATCAACTTGACATTGTTATAGCACAGATGAGGAGATAGACCTCAGAGTGGGCAGCGGAAGCGTGGGAATGTAATAGGTTTGAGAATCGTGTTGAGCAGAGGCTCGAGGTTGATGTGAGAATGATATGATAACTATGGCTTCGGGAGGAAAAACTTCGGGGTCAAGTCGTATTGTAAATAGAGGTCTTGAAGGATCTCAGTATGTGAAAAGAATTTGAGATGTTGAAGGTGAAGTGGTTAAGACGCCTGGTTCCAGCTTGTTACAATTGTGCATTGTGAGTCCTGGGTCGACGTAGTGTACCCAGCCTCTCCGCACCCTATTGGTGGGAGAGGGCACTAACCGTTGTGGCCCAGTGGGGTGAGACGGCGGTGGGGTGTGACGGCTATTTGTGAGTCTCTTACCTGCGGCCGCATGGGGTGATTCCTATGGCGGAGGACCGTGCCTTCGGGGCGGTAGTTTACGGGGGACAGACTATTTGTGAGGCCGACGGGCCATTTGTGAAAGCCGGTTAGCTGTATGAGCTATAAGGCTATTTGTATGCATTGCCACGCCAATAGTCCCTGAGTAGCTAACAACGGTTCGGGTAAGACTGTGTGTTTTCCCGACGGAGAAAGGGGATGAGGGTGGAGTGTGATGTGGAAGCCGAAAGGCTATGTGTGAGCATCGCTACGCCAATAGTCCCTGAGTAGCTAGCAACGGTTCGGGTAAGACTGTGTGTTTTCCCGGCGGAGAAAGGGGATGAGGGTAGGGTGTGATTATGGATCTACTATTGTGAGCCTGAATGGCTATGTGTGTGCACTGCCACGTCGATAGTCCTTGAGTAGCTAACAACGGTTCGGGTCAAGACTGTGTGTCTTCTCGGCGGAGAAAGGGGATGAGAGTGGAGTGTGATTGTGAATCTGTGAACATTGTGGATAAGCTGGGACTGAGGTATTATTGTGTAATAGAGCAGAACTAATTCAGCTGATGGCTAATTCGACTACATGTTCGGGGATTCTTGTTGTGAGGACAATTACCCCGACATGGCCAGCTTGGCTAGCCACCACGTTGGTTGCACCGGTGTTGACCCCAGGCCGAAAGGCGGTGCGTAAAATTAGAATCTGCGATGTGTGTTGTTGTAAATGTGAACTGTGATGTGAATGCCAGAAGGGCAATTTGTATTTGTGAGACAATGAGAAGCTGTCATATTTGTGCAAGCGGCGGAAGCCGAGGCATTCTTGCAATGTGATATGTGTGCAAGTGGCGAAAGCTACGTATCATTGTGTATTTAGCCGTGGGTGCTGTCGTTTTATGGAAATCGTCACGCATCAATGTGAATCTGTCGAGAACATTGTGATTGAGACCCAAAAGTCCCGGAAGGGTGAGGGTAATGCCGTGGAATTTGATACGGCAATGTGATTGTTATGGATACCCGAAAGTCTCGGTTACCACTAGTGGAATCATTTGTGGGTGTACGGGTGAGGGTAATGCTGTGAAAGTGGATACAGCAAAAGCATAAGTGCTTGTGTATACGGCTGCGGCTGTTGTTATGAAATGAGTTGCGAAGTGGTTGAGTTATTCCAGGATGGAATCACTAGATTGAGTTAAGCAGATTGGAGGCCTGTGCCACCTAACTGCCGAGATCTTATGATATGGCTCATGAATTAGAGTCACCGAATACTGAGATGCGCTAGCCACTCATGAATGAGGAGGCCTTGCGATGATTGTGGTTATGTGGTGATAGAGTGTGTGGCAATCGTATGTGGAGGCGATTGCACTTGTTTGGAAATAGTATGATGATTGTGGTTGTATAGCAATCGTGATATGGGCCGATTGCAGGTTATGGCAACAAGGGTTGCATTTATGGTTTAAGATTCTTACAAGAATCAAGTTGAGACGCTCCATTGTGTAGGTGGTCTAGAAGGGACCATCCCAATATGAAATGAATTGTGAAACGGAAGCTGTCGTGAAGAGGCATCCGTAGTTTTTGGATTAAGTGGTATGACAAATTTCGAGGACGAAATTTATTGAACGGGGGGAGAAATGTAACACCCCAAATTTTGAGACTCGAGGCTAGAGAATAAGCCTGAGATTAGTGGATTGCTAAGCCCCGGTTTAGCAAGATCCCAAATTGTGATTAGGAGTTAATGACTACAAAAGTGGACGTGGTTAGTGATTAATGAACCCTTTTAGAGAATATAAAGTGGATTGTAGTCGCTTGTGTTATGAGCAACGCCAAAACCCTGTATTTGAGTTCAATTGTGGATTAACATCCAAATTGACTTAGAATAGAGGGAATAATTGAATGGGGTATTGTGATGGAAATGGTGTCATGTTGTGGTATTTAATCATTGGAATTGATTTAAATTGGATTGGACACATTGGTTGCAAAACTAGAAATGTTGTCCAGTGTGAATTCTGTCTAGGCAGTCTTCTCGTATGGACGTTTTTAATAGGCAAATGATGTCAGAAAATTATGAAACTTTCCAGTCTTAAAGTTCACATCCCAAGCTTCAAAATGGACATATAACTTGTGCCATTTCGTTTTGGGAACTGGGAGTTATAGCTGTCCAAAGTTTGAGGTCGAAAATGGACTCTGTTTTGGGGCAGTGATGAAATTTGTGTAATTCTGGAATCGTGTGGTGATTTCTAGTAATGGATCATATTTTTCCAATGAAGAGGACTTAAATACCTTTCATTTGGCTTTGGGATCACCTCATTTCGATTTTTCTAGAATTAGTTATGATTTTTCAAAGTTGGGCAGAAAATCTGCCAGAAAATCCGAAAATGGGAATTATGACATCATCTCATTAAAAGATGATGTCAGCATGGATTATTAATCACATTGATCATCTTCTTCAGCCATTCACGCCATTTTCAGCTGAAGATAGTGAGAGAAAGTTGAGAGCTCTTAGAGAGAGAAAGAGAAGAAAAATCACAAGGTAAGCCGATTTCTCCGACGATTTCGCTCCTAACGCGTATAACTCCGATCCTAAGCTACTCCTTTATGTTCTTTAAGGTTTGGAAGCTCTTCTTTTGGTGTTTTGAAGTTAGGGTTTTCAGCCAAGTCAAGGAAAATCAAGTGGGAGCTTGAGGTAACTTCCAAACTCTTGTATATTGACTATTCTGGCTGCTGTGGGCAATTTAATCGGTGAAATTTCACCGGATTGCCATTGGTTTTAATTTTTGGAAATGGGTATGTGGGGCTGTTATGCTGCCCAAATTGATACTAAATGGTAGTTGTAACCTAATGGAATAGTCAATAAAGTGGTTAGGAGTAGAAAGGAACGCGTTTACGGAGCCGAAACCGAAAAACCCCAATTTTTCCCAGAATACTTGAGAATTTCGGCCAGCTCTAGAAATGGGTCTTAGAGTTGGATTTTCAATGATTTGATGGTTCCATTGTGTTCAGGAGCGAAAATTAGGTGGGGTTACAGTTGGGCACTTTTTCGGAAAAGGCCGAGAAAGCATAATTACGGAAACGCCCCTAAAACCCTAAAAGTAGGGCTGCCAAGGGCAATTTCGTAATTGACATTGAATTTGATAATTCCGAGTCCGAAAATGGATTCCTTGGGCGAAAATATGTTAGAATAGCCCATGTCAAAATTTCGGGAAAAGTACAGCTAGACCGGGTACGGCGGGGCCGGGCCGGGTCCCCGGGGGTATTTTAGTAATTTTTCCATATAGCCTCATATAACCCCCAGAAACACTTTGGGAGTGTCTAAATAGTACATTTGACATTGTAGGATCGAATGTGAAGCCCCGAGTTGCTGGCACGCAAATCGAGGAGAAAAGACTGGAGGTAGGGAACTTACCTCTCCTGCATGTATTGATAATTGTATTTGTGTATTGATGCATGTTATTGCCTTGCGTGAATTATGTGAAACATATGAGAATGATTGTAGCTCTGTTTCTATTATACTATGGCCATGAGTATGTTGTTGAAACATTGAGCATGCGGATATATCATGATGTGAACATGTGTTATTGTGATGCAAGCATGTCGTGCATTAAATACTTATCTTGCATGCATATTGGTATGTGTTTCCTACTGAGATTCCCTAGAATCTCACCCTCCCCTATCAACATTTTAGACAGGGAAGGAAGATTGAGGATGAAGCAAGCATCCAAGGACGAAGAGGACTCGTTTCTGGGTGAGAGCTTAGTGTTGGTTATCAAGAAGTAATTGGGATAATATATGTGTATATTTGGATAAATATTTGGTTATGTATATGAGTAGTTTGTGTAATCCCTAATCGATGAGTTGTATGGGCTAATGTGCCCTATGATTATCGAGCGAAGATATGATTCCGGGATTGCCGGAAATTTATATTGCGTACTCTGATAATTGTGTAAATGTAATTTATCTTCGCATAGTAATTATATTCGGAGTGAAAATATGAGACCGTGTTGTAAATGATTTCGAAATGTAATTGTGAAAATCCCGTCTGGGTCGATGGGTTTATAAATGATGTTTTGTCTTATTGGTCTCTATTTCACGTTAATTGCATAATCCGGATATTAATTACGGCAGGGGGTTACAGATTCTGCCGACATTTTTTATAAAACTTTATTTGAACAAGTAGATTATCTTCTATTGTATTATTTAAAGTTGTTTGGATGTTTGTGATTGTAAATGCTATAATTATATGCTTAAAACTGAAAGTGATGATACTGGCATATTTGCTGGAGCTCAACTTGGGTAAAGACGATCAATTGTGGGCTATGATTTATTGAAAATGTTAGTTTCCTATTGTAAAATCATTGGAAGGGATATTTTTAGGGTAGATTTTGCTTAAATTTATATAAAATTATTAAATGATTCTTTAAAGTTACATTTGTAGTTATTCTGGGTTAGAAAATTTAAATCTCAAGAATGTTTAATTATTTAATGTTGTAAGAATTTCGTTATGGTCCCACATAAGGGGCTTCATACAAAACAGTCTCACCACATTTTGAACTAGCTAAATCATACAGGACCAATGGACTTCAATGACAATAAATTTTGAAGCCAAACGGTCAAATTGTACGCATATTTTATTAAAAGAGCTTGTCTGTGTATGTGGACTAAAACCAATTTTATTTTTAGTTTAAAAACTTGAAGTAGGGTGGGGAATGAGGAAGAGGCTTAAGGCTAAAAGAGAGAACAAAAAAATTAATTCTATGATGGAATGATCGATTCAATAATAGGTGGTGAGATGGAATAAGATTCCATGGAAATGAAGTCCTCCAAGAAAAGCATTTTGGTGTACCAATAATCATTATTTGTGGATTCCTTTTTTGATACCATTTCGATCCGTTCAATTCTGGTGTGCCAAACAGAGTCTTAATCTCCAGGGACAACTTTCCTCTTTCTCTCCCATTCTGCGTATCGTGGTGGTGTCCCTATGTATATGGTGTGTTAATTATTCTCCTTTGTATAAAAAACTCAATCCCTCTTCTTTCTGTTTGCTGTGACCGATGTATTTATGGAATAAGGACTTGACATTTTCTTCTTTCCCTGCCGTTGGATGTTTAAAATTGGGGAGGAATTCTGGGGGCTTCATTCAGCTAAATTAAAGAGTTGAAGGAGGAGATTTACTTCAATATGTTCTTTTATTATATGTTATTAGAGCAATACTAATAGGGGTTGGTACTAGTGGAAGGGGATTTAGTTACTTAAACAAAAGGTTTTGAATTTGAATATGCATAAATGCATATAACATTTTTGGAAGACTAGTCACCCTCAATAGCGCCTAATAATGAAACTAGGGACATGGGGTGGAGCGGTAGGGTGCTTCTCCTCCCTTAAACAGGTCGGGGGTTCAATTCCCATTGGGAATGAAAAAATGTCACTGGCCAACTATCCCACCCCTCGAGGTGACCTGCAATCTAGTGATCCGGATTAGTTTGGGGCTGTTGTAGTGCCTGAAAGATGGCCTACCTTGGGATTTTGGAGGAGAGATAAAAAAAGGGCCTAATAATGCACGAATGTGACTCATCATATAACCCTATAAAAAATGAGCAAGACAAGGAATTAGGTTGCAGCACAATATTTGATTCTAGGGAAAATCCTTGTAAAATACGCTGGAAATAGGTAAATCCCTATTTGATGCATTGAAAACAAAAATCCCTTATCACTCCTGCAGTAGGAATCAGGGATTTTAAATTTCAGTGGAAAAGACTCAACTAGCCCTGGAAAAAATGCTTCCCGAAATGCATAAGAGTGGGAAAGAAAGGAAGGAAAAAAACATGAGAGGAAAGAAAGGATGGTGGCGCGAGAAAGACATAAGTTTCAGAACGCTTGAAAGTTGAAGACAAAGCAGAGGTAACCAACGGTAAGTAATTCTTCTTGTGTAGAAATGATGTTTGTATTGTGAATCTTCCATCTTCGTCTTCTGAGATTGTGAATAGTTGCGATGGATTTCTGGTTTTGGATGCTTTCTTTTATAGGTAAGGAGGGCGTTTGTTGAAGATGGAGAAAGGTTGCAGCTTTAAGGTAATGGGAGATTGTTGATGGTTGTGCGGTGGATTTCATTGTGTTTGGTTGTAGGAATGGTGAAGATTGTGGGTTTTTTATTGTGAACCGTAATGGCTACTGCGAGTTGTGATAAACTTGAGGCATTTTCGTTGGGGGATAGTGTTGTTTTCAGTGAAGAAAGAGATGTGAAAAGATACTATGTTGTTGTTAATGGTACATGGAGGGTAATGCTATGAGGGGTGTTGTGAACTCTTGAAGTTGTTTAACAAGATAAAAAAAGTTGTTAATAATGGAAGCGTAGTTGTTAATAGTGAAGTTGAAGTTGTTATTTCATCTCTTTTTTTCAGAGATCAAAGAAGATAACAAAGTTGTGAAAAATGAGTGTGTAGTTGTTAAATATGAACGTTCTTCCGTTAATGGTCCCCCACTTGTTGAACTCTCACGCTACCAACAGGTACTTTCTGAACTCTTGAAGTTGTTTAACAAGATATGAAAGTTGTTAATAATGGAAGAGTAGTTGTCAATAGTGAAGTTGAAGTTATTATTTCCCCTCTTTTTTTCAGAGGTCAAAGAGGGCAACAAAGTTGTGAAAGTTGAGTGTGTAGTTGTTAAAGAAGATACGAAAGTTGTCAAAGAAGATAAGAAAGTTGTCAAAAATGTGTGCACATTTGTTAGGGATGAAACTGCTGTTGCTAATGGTACCCCACTTTTGCTATTTGAAGCTACCCTCGACATGTCCTTTTTTGAACTTTTTAAGTTGGTTTACAACAAGTGAAAGTTGTTAATACAAAGGTATAGTTGTTAATTGTCAAGCCCAAGTTGTTATTGGCACCCACAGTTGTCTTCAGAGGTATAAATCAGTTAGAAGTTCTCAATCTGGTTAGTTGTAAAAAAAGTCAAGTAAGATGTCAAAAAGAGCAGCACGTTACATGTGACATGTATAGTGTTTCAATTTCCTAAGTTGTCAAACAAGATAACCTAGTTGTTAAAAAATTACATACAGTTGATAATATAGAAACGCTCCTTGTTAAGATGTGTAAGTTGGCAAACAAGATCAGAAAGTTGTCAAACAAGAAATTGAAGTTGTTAAATATGAACTTCCTAACATTGGGTTGTTACACATGTCTCATGGCATGTACACTCATCTACGTTACAAACATGTACCTTAGGCAGTACGATAATATTGAAACTTACAAAAGAACACATCCTAGGTGAAAAAACAACAACTGCATAAAGTTTCCCTGTAGATATCTAAAATAAAGCAAAGAACTATTGGGTCAAACATTGACGTTTGATTGGCTGACGGGATAGAAGATCTAGAGCATCGAGTCTTGATGAATTTTGATGGTGATTCACCAGCCACCATATAATGTCCCTCCTGGATTGTTTGACTTGAGCATGTACACGACCCAAACAGTAATAGTTCAGTTTATTGTACTTTCAAAACCAGACAAAAGTCGACATACATATGAACTATTGTGGATACCTTTGTGTAATCAAGCACTGCAGATGGACTCCATTAGAACAACCAAATCAAGATGTGAACACCACAGTCAAGGCTACAAAATCCATACAACAATCATATACGCAAAAAAATAAGGAAATGGATTCAATAGTCATATACACAAAATACAACAGTCAATTCTTACAAATTATTTTGCTAAGGTACTTGAGCACGAATGATGTCTATCTATTGCTTCTTCCCATGTCGATTGTTACTGACGAAATCCACTATATCAATAAATCTGTCCCTCTACAAAAAAACACAAATACTTGAGTTCAGCTGAGGAAATTTAATTGCTAATGTTCATGACGATGTTAAAGCATAAAGTTCCTTACACATATCTCTGCTGCCAATGATTGCGGTTCTTCTAAGGCGCTATTTTTCTTGCTTTTCTTTGTGGTGTCAACAATGGGTTTCATTGAGTCCAGAATATAGAAATTTAGTGTTTTTGATTCCACGCCTACACAAAACCAGCGTTCCCGGACAAGTACAGGCCCTTGCAGCAAATCACAATCTGTAAGATTGTACCATAATCGATCAAGTAATAATTGTCCCTTGTAATTTGAAGGTCTCCAATTCTTTCCTTTAGCAACGATTTGCATCTGCAACAATATTTATATAAGTACCCAATAACCTAACATATGAATACCCATAATTTATTTACAGCTTACCATAAAGTCAGCATAAAAAATATGCCTCTTCACTGGTCCATGTAGTTTCAAATCTACCATCAATGCCTTGCAAACAAGGGACACCACCTGAAATACACAAGTACGTAATGAAGTCCTCCCCATAAACTTAAAATACAAAGTCCTAAAGCCATGGTAATACTGACCCGATTGTTAACCTTCTGGATTCCACCCAAAGAATACAGCTCATCTAGAGTGACGTATTCATCTTGCAATGTAACCAATTCCCTGTAATAGTTTTTTATATAAATAGTCAATACAACAACGTTGCAAGAAAAAGTTTGCACGTTTTCTTCCATACAAGTACATCATGAAACATACATAAATCACTCACTTTTGGCCATCAATGGGTCGAGGATATTGAGAAATTATTGTGAAAAATCTTTCCTTGTCATCAACTACCATCTTCTTTCATGATATGGCCTCAGGCATGACAAAGGGGGACTCAATTTTCTTTTCTCTTCTAACTCTAGTTGATCTTTGTAACACATTATCCTTGGTAACCTCTTCCTCCTCCACAATATTTGCTCCTTGTCCTTCACTATCTAAGTCCTTAGAACTTTCATGTGAGTGCCGCTCATTTTTTTCCATCATTCTCTTCTTCTTCAACATTGACAATGTCCTCTTGTTGGTCCACTCCTTCTCTTCCAACCTTTTTATGTTCCCCTCTCATCACTTGAACCTTTATCAACTCCTCTGTAATTACACTCGTCAACCGTCTATACATATCCTTCAAGTCCTTAAGCAAAAAATTAAATCAAAACTTGTTACACACACAATTGTACTAATGCATTTAAACATTTACAAATCAACAAATACCTAGTCTAGATGATCAATTCCAACGTTTACCTCTGCAGCAACATTCACTTTAGATGCCCTTACTCCAAATATTATGCCCAAGTTTCTGTCCCTCTCTAACTTAACCATGGTTTTTAATCGATCCTCGGTCTAGTAGTTAACAGCATCAACATACTCATGTTTCTCAGTTGGCATCATTGCAAAGTTCTCACCAAAATATATCTACCAAAAAAATAGCATAACAATAACTTAAATACTTACCGCTTAAAGCGTACTATAACATAAGTAAAGTTAAGTACATACCAACAATAAGTACATACATCCACTGACATTGGAGTTGCCCCTCTTGTTGTTTCTCACATCCCTTACATAGTCTTCCATCTCTTTCCACAAGTCCTTAATGATAAAGGTTGCCCAATCAAATTTCTGAAATCCATTTATTGTCAACCTCATCACCTTTAGTAACCACTCACTAACCTTTGGGCTTGTAGCGGGAGCTAGAAAGGTTCCAAGTGTGTACAACATAAAAAGGAACTTGAAATTTTCATTCTCACTGTCGTTTACAATAGCCTCTACAATGTTACTGTATAGCCGTTTTGAATATTCACTCTGTAACTTTGTGTAAATTGGGTCATCATCATGCAGCTTAGTCCTCACCACATCCCTACAGTTGAGAAGCCCAAGTAACTGCTTCACATTTAATGCAGAAATTTCACGTGTCTTGCCCCTGATTCAGAATTGGCGTGTTGCTGGATCATATGAGCAGAGCATTGACACAATCAGATCTTTTGGCAGTTTCTTGCAACCTCCAACCTCTAGCAGCTTGCTGAATCCTAATCTCTTCACCCTTTTCTTTAAACTTTCATCTTTATTTATGAAGTCAACTAATTGCTTGAATTGCTAGATTGAGGTATGAGTAATGAAAGCTACTTTCCTCTTTGCATTCTTCTTCTTTTGTCTTTCTTTCTTAGGTTTCTCAGTGTATTTAGACTTCCCACAATATTCCTTCCTCTCTTGGTCACTCAACGCTCTCCATGCTTTAGGACCTCATCATTGTGCACAACACATTTGTCAAATTTCTGTGGCTTAAATTTCTTAAAAAACTCAATTCTAAACAACTGCAACCTATTGTTTAAGGCCTTATATGTATCCCCTTTATACAACACCTTCTTCCCTTGTTCGTCTAAGTTCTACCCTTCCTTCACCACCTTTTCCCCTTCTTTAACCACCATATGCCCTTCTGCACTTTTGTTCTGCCCCTCTTCAGCCCCTCCTACTCTTGTTCAACCACCTTCTTCTTCTGCAAAACAGAGTTATACAAAGTTCAAGCTCTATAACTGATTGGTAAAAAAATAGCCTTTATTTAATCTAACATCATAGACATTGCAGCTTCCATTCTCAGAAACTAATGTTCAAAAATGATGTGTCTTTTTCCAATTGACACACATTCCACATGTTATTCAGACAAACACATCATTTGAAAATATGAAGCAGGAACAGATCAAGGATGACAAAAAATAACTACCCCTCCATAAATATGGCACAATAATTACATACATTCGTTGAAAGAACGTTAATGAGATAAGGACCAATCAAAGATCAGTACCTTCAAGTGGACTCTGAGGTTTGAGCCTCTAGTCTTGCAAATCATTCAGGCAAGAATCTACATTTAAACATCATAACACTCTCAAACCTCCAAAATATATACATCTAAAATGGTAGAGCAAAATGAAAAATAATGAAGGAACTACAGCAGGAAACCCATCGTCACATAGCTCAAACAAGACTGAAAAGTTGTTATTTTTCACAGTTGTGTCATTACTGTAGAGCCTAAACTTGTTATTTTCCCCCCATCTTGTTATTCTCATAAGTTTTACTGGCCATGTTTTGGTTTTTCGAGTCATAAGTTGTTCAACAAGGATGGATTGGTGTTATTTCTTAACGTTGTGTTGTACCTGTAGAATCTTAAGTTGTTAATTGGCCGCCAACTTGTAACTGTAAGAAGTTTCCCTGTCATTGCTTGGTTTTTCACATCAGCAGTTGTTAAACATGAACGACAGGTTGTCATTTTTAAACATGTAGATGTTACTGTAGAAACTTAAGTTAGTGCTCATCCCCCTACTTGCTAGTCTCCCAAGTTCCACTGGCCATGTTTTTGTTTTCCACATTAGTCGTTGTTAAACAAGGATGGTTAGTTGTTATTTTCTTACATGGTGTTGTTATTGTTGAAACCTTAGTTGTTAATGGCCCCTCAACTTCGTACTCTCGCAACTACCCCTGGGCATGTCTTTCTCGATATTCAAAAACACTTGTTAAACATTATGCCAAAGTTGTTATTTTTTAACTAGGTGTAGTTACTGTACAACAAACGAAGAGTCAAACACTTCCAATTCCCACTTCCCTCTCCATATACACATCAGACAAAGATGCAGATCAAGATTTTGATAGAAAACCCAGGTCATTACAATCCCTTCACCCACTACATACAGGATGTTCTTAATGCGGGAAAAGGGAAATATACGACAGGAAACAAGTTCATCATATTATTGTTCACCAATTACAACCAGCACCACTAAAGACAATCACAAATAGTAAAAGACAATACATAATGGCAAATAAGCACATGTCTTCACATTGCATCTTCCAATTATTATATGAAGTGAAAATTTGAAAAAATGCCAACTTACCGCAGTCGATCGTCTCCATGCACACCCACAACTGTCAACGATGCTTGAACTCCGCACAACGCCTCCGCAAGCCTCTCATCGAACCCATCGCTCTCAACTCCGAAAACCACCATAGAACCTCACCCAATAACCCATCATTCGAAGTCCCTACAATGCCGCCGAACACCGCTGTCGAATCCTACAAAAGAACCTGTTGTTCCTGGCCGACAACGCCCCCCACCGAAGAACTTGCCATTCGCTCGCCGACAACGCCCCCCATCGAAGAACCTGCGGTTCGCTCGCCGACAACCCCCCACCGTTTCTCCCCGGACTGTCAGCGACTGAACTCCGCCACCGACCATGACCAGAAATTCCGTCATCCCTTCCGCCTTCAGTATTTTCGCCCCCTTCACTCTGCCTTAACACACCGTCCAAATGCATAAGCTCAAAATGCTCAAGGTCACTCAGAACTAATTTTTTGGAAAATCATTTATGGACTCCACATCTGACTTCTTTTCTTTCCCACGCATGTAGCTCGTCAGGCTTTTTTCTAGGGCTATTTGTGCCATTTGCACTGAAACTTAAAATCCCTGATTACTCTTGATTCCTACCGTAGGAGTAATCAGGGACTTGGGTTTTCAATGTACTAAATAGTGATTTCCCTATTTCCAGCGTATTTTCCAGGGATTTTCCCTTGATTCTAAGTTAAACCTTGTTATGAAATTGAATTTAGGGAATTATGTGAAATTATGTTGATCCTTGAAGGTTGCATGGTTGTCAATTTTTGAGTATGATGTTCGTTTTATCACTTAATTTTTGAAGCACACAATATGTTTAATGAAGTGCATGATAGATGAATTTGGTTAAGGGTAAAGAATGAATTAATGTAATGAGATTTGTCCAAAAAAAATTAATGTAATAAGAATACAATATAATATATTTTAGGTTAAAGCGCAATTCTACTCATGAATTGTTTTGCAAACAGGTATTTGGCACAATAATATTTATTTTATTGCAAAAATATGCATAAACTTTTTAAATGGAGTAAAAATGTTTTCTGTTGTTTTTAATAAAATAAAAATTTTATATAAAGATAATAAGCGGTACAAAGTCGTGGACTATCAAAACATGGATAGGCCCATACTCAGCTCATACAGCATACAAAACATAATAAAGGCCTTAGAAGGCCACAAAAAAGCGAGTACAACTAAAAGGAATCCAATATAATGAACCTTCATGCCGGCATAAAGAAATAGGCTAAAGCCCACTTCCCATACCATCTTCATTAACTGTGTTAAACTTCCCTTTTTTGTGGGTCCCATCTAGTGTTCACGTGTCCGTCCACTGCTTTGAGTCCTCATCTCTTTCTCTCTCTATCTCTCACCAAATAACGTCAAACCACATAAAAAGTTAAAAACAAAGGCTCCTTGTCCCTTTTCCTCTTTTTCTCCCATTCCACGTTGATATTCCACGCTCCAAAACCGGTCATACATCTCGTTAAGCAACTTGCATAGGGAAAAGAGAAAAAAGAAAAATCCTAGATGAGGGGAGAGCAAATGTTAATAAGTCAAATTTAAGGAAAATCACATTTAAATCCAAGAAAAAAATAAAAAAATGTCCCTTCAAATATCAAAATTGTCATGGGATTTTTTTGTAATAAAATTCCAATTTCAATAATAAATCCATGAACGCATCATTGATAAATTCAAGGGCGCGTCATTGACAAATCTATTGTTGGAATTTATTACAAAAAAAATCTCACGAGACTCTTTGATAAGTTTGAGATTTTAACAGATTATTTTTTTTATATGAGATCTGAATATAATTTTCCCCTGCATTTAAAAAAAATGGATGGGTGGAATTATAAAATTTTACTGACAAGAGATAAAAGAATAGAAAAACTAAATTAAACACTTTTAGCTCTACTTTTCATATTTTGCAAGAAAATCAAACTCATTAAAATTTCTCCGCCTTTGCGCTTCCCCCCATTTTTCTAGTACCAAATAGATACCAAAATGAGGGGGACACGTAAGGATTGGGAAAGCTTTAACATGTTCTACACTTCTGTTCATTAAAAATTAATCCTTCAAGCCTATTTAAAACCTATATTATATCTTAATCATTTAAGTAAATCTAATTTAAATTTACTATAAAGCAACAAATTTTCATTCATTATAATATCTTATTAAAACTCAATACGATTACAAGTTTACCTAGTAACATAAACAACCCTAAGAATTCATCATAGTCACATTCATAATCAAAGACTTTAATATATAATTTCTTCTTCATTGAATAATTCTTGCAAAATGAATCAAGTCATTAACATTAAGGAGCATATTCAATCCACAGAAAGCAGATTTTGGATAGTAATTGAATCATTGTTGTTGTCTTGAGCGATCTAGGAGAAGAGAGGGAGATATGAGTGGCTGATAGATGAAAAGGGTTAAGTTTGTCTGTGAATGATAGAATGTGAAACGTAGGGTTAAAGCTAAGTTAGTAATTTATAATGATTAATATCATTGCAAGTCCTTACAATTTGATCAAGTTTTAATTTTCGTATGTCTGATCCTATAGTTTCAAATTGTTGATTTTGTTCCCAATAATTTCATTAGGTCTTGTTCTAAGTTTAAATATAGAGAATAAAGCCAAAACTCATTAAAAATATAAGAACTAATAATTAAACTCAAACCAAATTCTTATAAAACTATAATAACCAAAACCTACAGTTTAAAATTATATGGACCAAAACTAAAATTTGATTAAACTATAAGAATTAACATTGATATTAACTCAATAAATAATTTATAAAATTTATTTACAAATCCTAAAATAATTTACAAAACCTATAGTTTGAAATTGCATGGATCAAAACTAAAATCTGATTAAACTATAAGAATTAAGAATAATATTAAGGGAAAATTCCAAAAAACTACACTCAAAATATAAAAAGGATAAATCAGTACATCGAAATTCAAAAAAGACGAATCAGGCGGGTGTCAGAAAAAGGAGAAATCTGTCCTTTTGAAATTTCGACCAAATTATGAAAATGCCCTTCAGCCCTCAGTCGCAATAACAACATAGGAGTTGTTAATGGCGAGGTGAGTGTTGTTATTAGCCCTAAAACTTGTTAAGTGTTGCAAGAAGAAATTGGACTTGTTAATATCGAATTCGGAGTTGTTAATGGCGAGATATGTGTTGTTATTGATCCTGAAATTTGTTAATTGTAAAAGAAGAATTGCAGTTGTTAATACCGAATCCGAAGGTGTTAATTGCGATGATCATGTTGTTATTCTGAAGTGTGCATGAAGTGCTGAAGGGCATTTTCGTAATTTGGCTGAAATTTCAAAAGGACAGATTCCTCCTTTTTCTGACACCCGCCTGATTTGTCTTTTCTGAATTTCGATGTATTGATTTGTCCTTTTTATATTTTAAGTGTGGTTTTTTGGAATTTTCCCTAATATTAACTTAATAAATAATTTAAAAATTTTATTTAGATTGTGTGTGTGTGTGTGTGTGAGAGAGAGAGAGCATAAGTTAAAAAAATAGATTAGGCCTTTAGGGTAGCTATGCCGTATGAAAATAAGCATCACATTATATATGAGTCTAGCTAACCTATTTTCTAAATAGGATTAGTTTGGTGTAGGCCTCTGAGAAAGGTCTAGGCTACTTCTACCTCTAGTTTTGAGCTACTTTTCTTGTTTTTTTAAACTTTTTTCAAAAGTTTTGAGCTAATGGCTAGTCACCAATGTGAACTATACATCCACACTCACCATTATGTTAGAATAAAACCTATTAAAGCATGATTCTTGAAAACTTTATTATTTTTATTTCATTTGATTCCAACAAGCAAGAATTTTTTTTATGTATTGGGATAAAAAATAATTAAAATTCAAAATATAAAATAAAATAACGTTAAATTTTAACCATTGAACTTTAATTTGGATGGTTCAACTCATTATTAGCAACCCATGAGTGATAAGCATGAAATCTAGTGCCTCATTCAAGTAATTAATTTCATTGTTGATCATTTTATAGCTGGAAACAGACGTTGGACCGATTACAGGTTTGTGTCCAAGCGTTTTTTCAAGAATTTGTTTCTGAAATTCTTTTTGTGATGAACTATGGATTATGGAGATTTTCCCCCCTCCCAGCCAATGGCTATAAATAGTCTGAAAAGATTTTGCAGATAAATGACCCCTTTTTTGAATATTGTATTGTTATATAAGGTGGATGTCCTTAACTCCAAACTAGGATTTATATTAGGATTCTTTTTCTCTAAATGTTCTAAACTCCATAGCCTTCCCAATGAATGATTTGGGAGGAGTTTGTTGTTAATGTCAATATATTATTCTTTATTTCATTGTAACTTTAGAAATATAGGCTTTCATAGTTGGAGACCTATAAATAGAAACCATGTACAAAACATTGATATACATAAGTGAATGAGAAATACTCCTTTACTTCATCTCCACTTCCCTATTTTGCTAGTATCTTTTTCCACTCTTGCGAGGGGAAAAATAGAGGTTACGACTCCGCAAGTGCATGGGTCATATAAAGTAATAAAAAGTGAGTAAGATACTGATCTCACGAGAACTTGGTACTAACAATGCAGTTAAGTAATGACTTTACATTTTTGCTTAAGTTGAGTTAACACAATTTGAATAGAAAGTAAGAATAAAAGCTAACTTAAAAAGAAAGAAAAATAAATCTAACTATAATTAAGGCTAAGGATAAGGGTGATTCTAAATCTTAAGCGTTGACTTGGATTACTATAGTCTTATTACTGTTTGAACCGGCTGACACCTAAGAGGGGAGTGAATTGGGTGTAAGATAAAAATCTTAAGAACTTTGAAAATATTTTTGCATCTTAGAGGAAGCAATAAATATGAAAATAATGAATAATAAATCAACAGTTAATATATGCTGGAAATATAAGAGTTTAAGGAAGAGAGTATGCAAACTGTGATTTATCCTGATTCGGTCCAATCTGTGATGGCCTACGTCCAGTCCCCAGGCTCCTCCTGAGATTTTCAAATCCACTATTTTCTTGTTTAATCCAGGCACAAGAAAAGCCTTTACAAAGTTCTCACCAAGTACTCCCCCTTACAACAAGTCTTACGAGCAGAGCAATCTCGAAGACCTTTCCCTTCTGCTTACCTATGCAAGTCTAACGAGAAGCAACGTTCTCTTCTGCTTACACCACTGTAAGTCTTACGAGCAGCAACGTTCTCTACTGCTTGCACCTTATAAGTCTTATGAGTAGAAAGTCTTACCAGCGATTCTCTCTACAGCTTCCCGTAAGGAAATTAACCCACTCAAGGTTCCTCTACCTTGAGATCAATTCAGAAATATAAGTGTTTACAAACTCTCTCACAGAGTGGATAAAATACTCACTGAAGTACAATACAAATAACTTCTCTCTCAAAGGTAAATAGTATAGAAGCTAGAGAAACAGAGAGTATGTGTGATGAGCATTGGTGTCAGGATGTTGACATTTCGATGATGTATGCACACTTAGTCCCTTCTATTATGGATGATCTTCTATTTATAGTTGATGAAGGTTGATGACCGTTTGAGCATTTCAATATATCCGTTGGAGTGTGGCTTCTTCAATTTGAAAACTAGCCGTTATAACGTTGACGCTCCGCTTCCGTAAATTCACCTTTTGACTCTTCACATCATATCTTCATTGTATCCTGGAGAAATACATTAAACACTAATACAATGAAGTGTTAGAGTGATTAGAAACAATAAGAATGAGTTATATGATCATTTCATTGATTTCCAGAATCTTCGGGACGTTGTTCTGTTTTCCTGGGAAGCATTACTCGAGTGCTCACTCGAGTAAACATCAAGTTTCTTCACAGGTTACTCGAGTGGCCTTCCATTTTCTGCATAGCTTACTCGGGTAGAAACTTGAAGTTCAACTTGAAGTTCTCTTCTAAATAACTCTGCGTACTCGGGTAGTAACTTGAAGTTCGACTTTGGTTACTTCAAGTTTTTATCTCTTTACTCGAGTACTGACTGGAGTAACGTTGGCAGGCCGAGAGCAACTGGAAGTTTTCTATTTGATTACTCGAGTACCTACTCGAGTAACGTTGGTAGGCCGAGAGCAACTGGAAGTTTTCTATCTGATCACTCGAGTACTCACTCGAGTAAAGTCTTTTGTTATAAACTAGTTACTCGAGTGGTGCCTTTAAGTGAATTCTTGATTTTGACTCGAAACATGGAAAATTATATATCATCAGAAAGCCCTCATTATCTACATTCCAATGCAACAAGAATCAGCTCCAAACACGTTGTATACTGAAAGTTATGATCCAAAGAGTATCTACAGTTCTTAGACCAATTCTGAACTCACGATCTATCACGAGCACCAACTTCCAGAAATCAAAGCTCTTAGGATATAGCTTCAAATGTGACAAATTATATATCCATGGAAAGCTCTTTGAGTCTTCTTTCATATGGAACTGGTTTCGTTGCAATTCGACGTGTATTTTGAGAGTTATGTCCAAAATACAAAAGCTATCCTGGAATATGATGGTAATCCATGTGTCAACTTTCGAAGCTTATATCTCTTTCATCTGAACTCCTTTGAATGTGATCTTGGTGTTAAAAGTTCGTGTTGGAAGTATAGTTTCATATGCCACCAGTTTCAGTTCGATCCGACTTGTGGCTGGAGATATATCATCAAAATACCGAACCTCTATTCTGCCACGCGAAAACAGAGTGCCCATTACTTCAAGTATCGCATCGAGTGATTCATCAAGTAACCTGGTAGATTACTCGAGTAGCTACTCAAGTAATCACCTCCAAAATGAGGCAGTGCCCTATTACTCGAGTGATTACTCGAGTAATCATCTCCAGAGGCACCATAACTTCGGTATACATCATTTTAGCTTCGTATTGACCCATTCCAACTTCCGTTTGACCATAGAAACCTCCGATATCACTTCTAATAGCTTGAATCTTGATATTCTCATGTGATCTTGCAAGTTCTTCTTTCTTTAATCTCTCTCTTCTTTTTTCTTCAATCTCTTTCTTCTTGTTTTGGCACTTGATGATCATTCTTCATAGCCCAACTAGATATCTTCTTGAATTGATGATCGTTCTTTATAAACTAACTAGATATCTTCTTGAATATCTTCAATCTTCTTCAATCTTTGCTTGATATTCCTATTAGTTCTTGCAATGCCTTCTTTCTTCAATCCCTTGTCTCTTGATTTTCTTCTTGATGATCATTCTCCACATATGAGGCATTATAACATCAACCCACAATCGGGTTTATGACTAATCTACAAAATATGCAACATTAAATATAGTAGTCAGTCAATGTAGAAGATAATTATATCATACAAACTTTTTGCTCTTAATTAACATCTATATTTGACATCATCAAAACTATTCATATCTAACATTCTCCCCCTTTTTGATGATGACAAATCCTTCAAGAAAAATATGTATGAGTTATAAAAACTAATTAAGAACAATATAACAATATATTTTTCTTGCCTTTCTCTCCCCCTATTTGACATCAACAAAAAGTTTGAAGTATAAAGAAGAAAGACTTGTAGAAGAAGAAAATATGAAATCAAATGAGAAATGTCATTCTCCCCATTAATCAAAATAAATGCATCAAGAAAACAAGTTTCTCTCCCCCGTTTTGAAAGTAGTTTCATTTATAATTTGATGTAAATGAAAAATGGTTTTTATGAAAACACATTTGAAACAATTTGGAAAGGTTTTCAAGAAAAACTTTCATAATCAAGGATAGGCAAAGTAAGCTCAAAATATAAAGAGAGGGTTTAGAAATGCTCATGTAGTTTTTGGAAAATGATGAAGCGCTCCATGAAGGCCATTGCTCTATTCTTTAGCAATGCTAGTTATGATGTTGTGTTCTCCACACGTCTTGCTATGCAACTTTGATGTATGTTCATGTTGTTGCCAAGATTCTCCAATTAAGTTGAGCTTCTATTCAGCATGCTCAATGCTCATTTGTATTGGCATATGTATTTATTACTTTGAATATAGCAGACAATATATCTCCCTTGATTGATTGTTAAAGCATATGTCATCATATATGTTCCTTTTAGTGTGTTGAGGAATGATCTTGCATAGATCAAATTTTCCTGCTATAAGTAGAAGCATTCTTGCAAGGGGAATGGTTAGTGCAATCAAGTATTAAATTTATTGCATAAACCAAAGTCATCATTTCCATATGATATGTTAAAAATTAAGATAATGAAAGGAAAATATAAGAGTAACTCATCATCAAAACTAATTAAAAGATAGTGAATTCAGATGAGTATGTTAAAAGGATTTTCTTTCAATAAAAAAGATGAGCTTTTAAGATATAAAACACATGTGAATGTGAAGCTCCCCCTTAATGAATCCATGGCTTATAGTTGATAACTCTCCTAAATTTGTAAAAACCATTGAAAATTTTGTAGAGAGATTGAGTATGAAAATATGAAGATTAAAGATAAATTAAGTTTTGAAAAATGATTATGCTAGTCAAGGTTTTAAGGTTGTAACCCTGTATCCCTTGAGTAGTTATTCGAGTAATTCCACTCAACCATCACTAGAGTGCTCACTCGAGTGATGTAACTCAGAGAATTTTAATTAAGTAAGAATACAATACCTCACTCGAGTAATGTCGTAATTACTCGAGCCATAATCCTCTGAAGTCCGTTGATGCATCTTTGGATACTCATTGTCTGATGATGTGATCAGTACTGAAAGATTATGAAGCATAATCTCTGTAGGCACTTTAGGATACCAAGATGAGCTCAGAATAAAGCCTTGAAGTTCTGGTTGATCAAATCACAGAGTCTTCTAATCTTGCCATTCACAGAAGTGATGAACTCAACATTGTTTGTGGCAAGCTCTGTGTGATTGTTGAGCTCCTTTCTCAGATAGCCTTGGACAGATGGACCAAAGATTAAAGGACCAGGAAGACCAGCTCTAGCAAAATGTTGTATCTCATCTATTCTTGAAGTCTCAGTTCTCATCCTCTATGCTTCTTGTGAGTGAGATTCAGACTTACTTGGAGTAATTGTGAATTACTTGAAGGTCTACTTGAAGTAATTGCTGATTACTTGAAGGTCTACTTGAAGTAATTGTAGATTACTTGAAGTAACTTCTGATTACTTGGAGTAAGTCTTGTAGAAGTATATATATACCTCTTGTTCTCTGACAGACATGATCTTTCCAGTATTCTTCCCCTCCTTGCTTATAATCTAGGCCATTATGTGGTAATTCTTCTCAATGAAGTGATTGAATTAGCCTTGTTTGCCATAGCTCTAGTGTATGTATATCAGATAATGCAATAGAGATCACACATAAAGCTAAGGTTAAAGTTGAGAACCCTCATTAGCTTTCATGATTTGATGATTCTGTACTTCTTAGGCTCGTTGTACTCCTTGAGAGGTCTAGTGGGAGAGTATTGAAGCCTAAGCACTTATTAATCTTTGAAGCTAAGATGGTGACACTCTAATCTCTGACTGTTGTCGTCAATGTTTCCTCAATTATTGTGCCTTTTTCAAAGCATAACTTAGCAAGATCCATATCATGGAAGAGATGTCTAACTTCCTTTAGTAGTAAGGAAGATGAAGGAATAACCAAGACTCATAATTATGAGACTTGTTCTTGACCTTGAATTGAACACAGTCGAGGCTACTAAGAGATCTTCCTCCTCTTTTTCTTTCTCTGGCTGCATCACTAGCTACTTACTTGTGGTGTCACTTGAACGATACCACAGATTTTGCTTCTACTCACATTGCAATACTGCCAGTAATGCCTTCTCTATTTGCCTTTGATCTTTGTATCCAAAAGTAGAACATTTTGATCAACTCCTGTAAAAGTATAAATAAATGCTCTTTGGTACCCAACTTTCTCTTGGGTCCATATAATATTAGACATTATAACTCTTATGCTCTTATATAATTGAATCATATGATATTTGAGCAAAGAGTATAATAATCAACAAAGACCAGAATATAATTTTACCCAATTAAACAAATTCAAGCAATTGAATCATAAAGGGCACCGAACAAATAATACCAAGAATGATGATTTCAAAGATCAATGACAATTTGTAAATACATTTTAAAAGATATGTCATTGATAAGATTTTCATGCAAGACATGTAAGTCAGATCAAAAGAAAGTAGTAGATATATCCATAAAAGTTTTCATCAAGTTTTTCAAGAATGATAATGAAATATGCAAATTGATTCAAATCTCATATTTAATTTCAAATCATGACAATGCATTGTAAAATTGAGATTTTGAATATATGCAAAACTCATCTTTGAAATATGTTTATAATCAATGTTTATGTTGAAAATGGTGAAAGTCAATAGTTTAAATATACATATACCAGAAAGCTTCCTTTTTAAAGAACAACTAAGATAACATGTTAGACATTGGAGTTTAACATGTTTGAGAATTTTCCCTAGAGCAAAAGTCATATTGAAAATGAATTAGCCAAAAAGGCTTAATTTCAAGGATGTATATAAATACAATGACTTTGCTATTGACCAAGAGATAAACTTAACTTTTAGAGATGTGTCTTGAAGAATAGGGATATTCAACTCAAGAATTTGAATAGAAGGATCTAGTTACTCGAAGAATGGATGAAGACAAATGGTAATGCATTTGAGCAACAAGATGAGTATAAGAATTTATGGATGATGAAACACATACTCATTGATCCAAATGACTAGAGTTCTAGAATATTATCCTAGTAAGTTATTCCACAATAATGGTTAATGCATTAAGATTCAATGCACTAATGAACATTCATAATGCTTGGAATAACATGGCCAACCAAAGATTTATGCATTAGGCATAAAGCTTTCACATATTAGATTCTTTTATAGGAAATACACTTGAAACTCATATAGATAGTTAACCGTTAGACATAAGGTCTAACTTGTTAGAAAATAATGGTTGAGGAGTTCAAGCATTGGATAACACATTTAAAATCAATGATCAATATGTCAATGATTGGGAAATACTCTAGTAGAAGAATTTGAAGCATTTCTGATTTTCAGTATACATAAATATTAACTTCCAATTTTGAAACCAATTTAAATGCAAACAAGTTATGAATAATTTTCAAATAATATGTATGCATTTTTATAAACAAGATGAATTTGGAATCTAAGTACATTTTTGAAATGTGCATTTTGAAACTCAAATACATAGAAAGATTATGCACAATTTCACTTTCAATCCATTTAGCAATCTAAAAATAATTTAAAACCCATATATGATTGATTGCTAATGGTATGCAATAATGAACAAGTTATTTATTACCCAAATAATTTATATAGGCATAATATCGGGTAAGAATAAATAAGACAGTACCGTGCTCAAGTAATCTCGTAATTACTTGAGAAATTATCCTTTGAAGTTCATTTGTGCATAATTCCTTGACTTTTACCTTCCAATCTTCCAGTTGGTGTTATCACTTGAACATTCACTCCCAGTTGTCACTCAGTGATGATGATCACTTGATTGGTTACCTGAGTGACGCTTCACTGTGCATCTTTTCTTCCTTCATTGCTAGCTAGGCACTTGCAGTGTTGCCTCAAGTAATGCCTCCTTTTGTTTACACATTTAAGATGTAGCCTTAAGGTCCAACTTCACCAAGATTTGAATGAAATCTTATGTAGTCATAATCTTGAGATGAAGCTCTTCCTTTCTTCTTCCTACAAAACCTTATAGAGATTTTTCTTCCTTTGGTATCCAATTTTACTTGGATCCACTCATGGTTACCTTGTAGGAATCATAATTAACATGCTCTAAGAATATAATTAATTTGAAATAATTGAGCATAATGAATTAAATATGTCTTTATACATAAGAGAAATATTTTCTTTTCAAATCATTATACATGCATAAAGAATTTAACCTGTTGAGCATTACAATCCATTTATAAATAAATCTATTAAATGGCTTTTTAAGGGATGTGAAAACACAATTTCAAAATCATTTGGAATGCCCATTCCTAAGATTCCAAAATATAAAACCTCAATAAATAGACAATAGCATAGGAGGTTTTATCATTGTATACCTTTGTCTTAGATAGGAGGATTGCTTTTGCTTACCCATTGCATCTTTCTATGATGTTGATACTTTGAATATCTTGCTTTGGGTGCTGGAAACCTTCTCTCAAAATATATAGACTCCAGGAGTCTTTTATTTGATGCTTGAGAGATCCTCCTTTTCTTGTTCTCCTCAAGATAGTTGAATGGTATTCTATGGTAGTTCATTCTTGAGGTGGAATGTACTCCTTTTCTCCATTGCCTTTCCTTGTGGTTAAACTTTACAGTTCCAGCAATGGGTGATCTGAGAGTTCTCCTAATTGATGTGAATCTCCATTTAGGTGCATTAGGAACTCTTGGAATCTTCTTCATTTTCTCAGTACCCTTTTGTCCAATTTTTTTAGGATCAATCTGCACACATGAAACACCATATGGACATTTTGGTACCTACTTTGCTTTAGGTCCTTAAACATTAGCATTTGAACTTGCTTACATTTTAGGAATCCAAACAAATTTATTCCTCACATTAGAATTTCTTCTAATATAGCATATGTGAGAAATATGACCTGATTTACCACAATAATTGCAAATAATATGATGATATGCATTATGAGATTTTATGCAAGTATTGTGTTGGTCAAGAGAGTAAAAACCCGAATAAATTTCATTTGAGCATTCTTTCTTTCCAATAAACTTTCCAGCATGATTGAAAACATTTTTGCTTTTCAGAATAGAATCAATACTTGGTTGAGAAACAATTTTATGCAAACTTTGAAAATCAGTTTTCAAAATAACTCCAGAAGAATTGGAATTGTTTACTATATGTGTTTCTTAATCTCTAGAGGATGATCCATCAAATTCATCCGTAATGAGCTCTTCTTGGGAATCATCTTCCTCTTGTTCTTTTATGTTGACAAGATCATGGAAGTGTCCTGTGATTTCTCCATCTTCATTGTCAACTTCCACTTGTTCATGAATCGTAGATATGCAGCTTGTAGTTTCACATGAACTATCAACACTTTCAACTTCAACACACTTGTTAGAAGTATACATTGAATCAAGAGTATCCCAAATATCTCTTGCAGTAGACCAAAATCTAATTTTCTCAAAATCATTTTCAGTTAAAGCACTATACAAAATTTTCATTGCTCTAATGTTTAAGGAAAACATTTTCTTTTCTCTTTCTGTCCAATCCTTTCTTGGTTTGAAATCAAAGGTATTTGTAAAAACATTCCACATATCATAATCAAAGCTTTTTATGAAAGATGTCATTCTAGCTTTCCAAAACCAAAAATCAATATCTTTCAAAATAGGTGGAACAGTGTAGTCAAAACCTTCGGAATGCATATAACACCCAAAATCAGCTATTACAAACTCTTGAGACGGTTAAGTCCTTTAAACAAGAGTCCGGCTTTGATACCAAATGTTAGAACCAGCTGACACCCAAAAGGGGGGTGAATTGGGTGTAAGATAAAAATCTTAAGAACTTTGAAAATCGTTTTGCATCTTAGAGGAAGCAATAAATATGAAAATAATGAATCATAAATCAACAGTTAATATATCCTGGAAATATAAGAGTTTAAGGAAGAGAGATGCAAACTGTGATTTATCCTGGTTCGGTCCAATTTGTGATGGCCTACGTCCAGTCCCCAGGCTCCTCCTGAGATTTTCAAATCCACTATTTTCTTGTTTAATCCAGGCACAAGAAAAGCCTTTACAAAGTTCTCACCAAGTACTCCCCCTTACAACAAGACTTATGAGCAGAGCAATCCCGAAGACCTTTCCCTCCTGCTTACCTATGCAAGTCTAAGGAGAAGCAACGTTCTCTTCTGCTTACACCACTGTAAGTCTTACGAGCAGCAACGTTCTCTACTGCTTGCACCTTGTAAGTCTTACGAGTAGAAAGTCTTACCGGCGATTCTCTCTACAGCTTCCCGTAAGGAAATTAACCCACTCAAGGTTCCTCTACCTTGAGATCAATTCAGAAATATAAGTGTTTACAAACTCTCTCACAGAGTGGATAAAATACTCACTAAAGTACAATACAAATAACTTCTCTCTCAAAGGTAAATAGTATAGAAGCTAGAGAAACAGAGAGTATGTGTGATGAGCGTTGGTGTCAAGATGTTGACATTTCGATGATGTATGCATACTTAGTCCCTTCTATTATGGATGATCTTCTATTTATAGTTGATGAAGGTTGATGACCGTTTGAGCATTTCAATATATCCGTTGGAGTGTGGCTTCTTCAATTTGAAAACTAGCCGTTATAACGTTGACACTCCACTTCCGTAAATTCACCTTTTGACTCTTCACATCATATCTTCATTGTATTCCTGGAGAAATACATTAAACACTAATACAATGAAGTGTTAGAGTGATTAGAAACAAGAAAAATGAGTTATATGATCATTTCATTGATTTCCAGAATCTTCGGGACGTTGTTCTGTTTTCCTGGGAAGCATTACTCGAGTACTCACTTGAGTAAACATCAAGTTTCTTCACAGGTTACTCGAGTGGCCTTCCATTTTCTGCATAGCTTACTCGGGTAGTAACTTGAAGTTCGACTTGAAGTTTGGGTAGTAACTTGAAGTTCGACTTGAAGTTCTCTTCTAAATAACTCTGCGTACTCGGGTAGTAACTTGAAGTTCGACTTTGGTTACTTCAAGTTTTTGTCTCTTTACTCGAGTACTACTCGAGTAACGTTGGCAGGCTGAGAGCAACTAAAAGTTTTCTATTTGATTACTCGAGTACCTACTTGAGTAACGTTGGTAGGCCGAGAGCAACTGGAAGTTTTCTATCTGATTACTCGAGTACTCACTCGAGTAAAGTCTTTTGTTATCAACTAGTTACTCGAGTGGTGCCTTCAAGTGAATTCTTGATTTTGACTCGAAACATGGAAAATTATATATCATCGGAAAGCCCTCATTATCTACATTCCAATGCAATAAGAATCAGCTCCAAACATGTTGTATACTGAAAGTTATGATCCAAAGAGTATCTACTATTCTTAGACCATTTCTTAACTCACGATCTATCACGAGCACCAAATTCCAGAAATCATAGCTCTTAGGATATAGCTTCAAATGTGACAAATTATATATCCATGGAAATCTCTTTGAGTCTTATTTCATATGGCACCAGTTTCGTTGCAATCTGATGTGTATTTTGAGAGTTATGTCCAAAATACTGAAGCTGTCCTGGAATATGATGGTGATTCATGTGTCAACTTTCGAAGCTTATATCTCTCTTATCTGAACTCCTTTGAATGTGAACTTGATGTCAAAAGTTTGTGTTGGAAGTCTAATTTCATATGCGACCGGTTTTAGTTTGATCAGACTTGTGGTTGGATAGATATCATCAAAATACGGAACCTCTATTCTGCCGCGTGAAAACAGAGTGCCCATTACTTCAAGTGCCGCCTCGAGTGATTCATCAAGTAACCCGACAGATTACTCGAGTAGCTACTCGAGTAATCACCTCCAAAATGAGGCAGTGCCCTATTACTCGAGTGATTACTCGAGTAATCATCCCCAGAGGCACCATAACTTCCGTATACATCATTTTAGCTTTGTATTGACCCATTCCAACTTCCGTTTGACCATAGAAACCTCCGATATCACTTCTAATAGCTTGAATCTTGATATTCTCATGTGATCTTACAAGTTCTTCTTTCTTTAATCTCTTTCTTCTTCTTTCTTCAATCTATTTCTTCTTGTTTTGCCACTTGATGATCATTCTTCATAACCCAACTAGATATCTTCTTGAATTGATGATCATTCTTTATAAACCAACTAGATATCTTCTTGAATATTTTCAATCTTCTTCAATCTTTACTTGATATTCTTATTAGTTCTTGCAATGCCTTCTTTCTTCAATCCCTTGTCTCTTGATTTTCTTCTTGATGATCATTCTCCACATATGAGGCATTATAACATCAACCCACAATCGGGTTTATGACTAATCTACAAAATATGCAACATTAAATATAGTAGTCAGTCAATGTAGAAGACAATTATATCATACAAACTTTTTGCTCATATTTAACATCTATATTTGACATCATCAAAACTATTCATATCTAACAATTACTTCTTAGTGTCTTCTCCCCTTAATTACATTTAAAGTTATATTTGCTAGTTTACGACTCTTAATTACTTAAGAATGTCTTTCAATTCACTAAAAGACATTTCAAGTATGTTAATCCCTAAACTCTTAAGTAATTAATACTTAATTGGATTATTTTAAGTGCAAGCCTAATAAAACTATGTAGGGCCGGTAGGTGTATATGTCTATCCTATAAGCAAATTAAATCCTAAAAATTAATCCTACACGATTCAATTGAAGGTCTAGTCTAAATTTTCTATGCCTAGACTCCTTTGAAAGCGCAAAATAGTCCCAATCAGATTTATCTTGTTTCAGGATAATCGAACACACCATTAAACCAACAAATACAATATTAAAGCAATTAAAAGAAGAAATTATCATCCACTAATCCATAATCAAACTAAATAATCTACAACAAAGGTTTAGCTATAGAAACTGAATATTGTCATGAACAAAATCATAGCTAACTAAAGACATAATTAAAAAAACCTAGACCAAAGAAAGAATAGAAAGGAAAGGGTAAACAAAAACTCAATACCAAAATTTCATCCGTGCTATAGACATTCTGCATCTTCAAACTTTAATCTCCCTTCATGTTGCCATAACCAGAACCAAGGAAAATAGAACACACAGTCCTCTTGCTATGTCTAGCATATATATAGGTATACACTACTACAAACTAGACATTTAACTACCCTAAAGGATGTCTCTTTTTAAATTAGGGACACCCAAAGTTCAATATTTAGCGCAAACCATTGGCGCCGGTTGAATTTAGAACAAAAAGAAAATTGTTCCACTTTAGATGTCCCTAGAGTCTTTGGGGACATCTAAAGTGTGCCCTTATGCACTTTAGATGTCTCACCCTTATTTTAATTTCATATTTACCAGAGTATTTGCGGAAAACGATATGCGGTTCGATAGGTAACACAGGAATAGCATAACTATACTGATAATATGTGCATGATTACATAAATTCCCCATAGGGGTTTGTACATGATACTTACGATTAAGATAGCCGCACAAGGCTATTAGGGTGTCTAAACTCATCCCAGTAAAACGGAGACTTCTTCCTGTCTTCATTCCACTACTATAATCCCCTCGTATGGTACTTTGCATTGTTGTTTACATATCTTCTGTTATCTTCTGTCTAAAATGTTGATAGGGGAGGGTGAGATTCGAGAGAATCTCAGTAGGAAACAAATACCATAATGCATGCATAATTGATGCTATATGTATGACATGTTAGCTTTATCTAGATGTATGCCTCATAATGACATTTTTGCATGCTCAATGTTTCAAACAACAAGACTATGGCCACAGAGAAAATAGAAACAGAGCTTCATTTATTCAAATATGCTCTACACAATCAAGTAAAGCAATCACATACATCATTACACAAGCAAAGATATCAAATACATGCAAGTAAGGTAAGTCCCCTACCTCCAATCTTTTTCCTCGATTTGCATGCCAACAGCTCGGAGCTCCATATTCGATCCTACAATGTCAAATGCACTATTTAGACACTTCCATAGTGTTTCTAAGGGTTATGAGCCTATCTTGAAAAATTACTAAAATACCCCCGGGGACACTCCCATCATACCCGGTCCGGCTGTACTTTTCTTGAAATTCTAACCTGGGCTATCCTGACATATTTTCGCCCAAGGAATCCATTTTCGGACTCAGAATTATCAAATTCAATGTCAAATTATGGAATTGCCCTTGGCAGCCCTACTTTTAGGATTTTAGGGGCGTTTCCGTAATTATGCTTTCTCGGCCTTTTCCGAAAAAGTGCCCAACTGTAACCCCACCTAATTTTCCCTCCTGAACTCAATGGAATCATCAAATCATTGCAAATCCAACTCTAAGGCCCATTTCTAGAGATAGCTGAAACTTATAGGAATTTAGGGAAAGTTGGGGTTTTTCGGTTTCGGCTCCGTAAACGCGTTCCTTTATACTCCTAACCACTTTATTGACTATTCCATTAGGTTACAACTACCATTTAGTATCAATTTAGGTAGCATAACCCCTAGGGAAACCCATTTTTCATTTTTACAACCAATAAAATTCCGGCAAAATTTCTCCTATTAAATTGCCCACAGCAGCTAGAATAGTCAATATACGAAGGTTTGGAAGTTACCTCAAGCTCCTTCTGGCTTTTCTTGACTTGGCTGAAACCCTAGCTACTCCAACAAGAGATTTTGAGCTTCACAAACCTTAAACACATAGGAGAGTAGCTTAGGAGCGGAGTTATACGTATTAGGAACCGATTTACTGAAGAAATCAGTTACCTTTGTAAGTTTTTTCCTCCCCTTTTCTCTCTCTAAAATTTCACACTTCTTCTCTCTTGTTGCAGCAAAAATGAAGAAAATGGGAGGAGGAAGATGATAAAATATGATTTTATAAGATATTATAATTATCCAATAATTATTTTTTCCATTTTCGGATTTTTACAAAATTCTGGTAGATTTCTACCTAAACTTTGAAAAATCATAACTAATTCTAGAAAAATCAAATTAGAGTGATTCCAAATCTTATAGAACCCTTATTGAGTCTAGTTTCAAGGAAAAATATAGACTTTTGTTGAATGTAATCACAAAATTCTCAGAATTTCAATCTTTGCATTTTGTTCCAGAAACTTCACAGTTTTTCTGTGCTGACTTCAAAAATTCATATCTTTTTGTGTATAGCTCTAATTGATTCATATAACCTATCAAATTAAAGCTTAAGAGGTTTACTTTCATCCTGTAAAATATCATAATTGTTTCTCATCATTTGGTCAATCAAATGAACATGACAAGCTTACTACCTCATAGGCGATTTCACCAAAAACATAATTACTTTCTTCAAAATTCATCATTTTACTTTCTTAATACCCTAAAGATATTAGAATTATTAGAGAATATATTTGGGACACCTAATAAACCGGGGCTTAGTAGTCCACTTAATTTAGGCTCATTCCCAAGCCTCCAATCCCAAAATTCGGGATATTACATTTCTCCCCCCGTTCAATAAATTTCGTCCTCGAAATTTGAACGTCTACAATTTAGGAATTAATCTTATCTCATTCTATTATCACATGCAGGCTCATAAGCCATGTAACACTGTAGTCATGCTTCCATTACTAATCTCATATAGTATTCAACATTCATCATCCATTCTGTACACAATATGTAGCGTGTAATCAAATACAGGTTCTCACAGCGCTTGATTCCATAGGCCTTACAACCTCTTTGGGACTTCACCTGAATTCACACAATCACTTTTTTTTTGTAACGGCCTAATCCTCACCCCCTTAAAGAGGCCTATTGGATGTCCCTTACCCCCTTACAAGGTCTGTTGGGTTAGTGAGCCGACCATGGTTCACTTCATTAGGTTCCTCCCATGGTAGGATATTGCGCCTCATGTGAGACATGGTACCATTGGACACCAAAACGTTTGGTCACACTGGTCTTATTGCCTCCTCTACAACCTGGTACAGTTTGGATGTTTTTCCAACCTCAAAACATTACCTTAGACATATTGGTCTAATGTCATCGCACTAGGCATCAACCACAATACTAGACACACAGGTCTTACAGCTTAAAGACACCGCCCTATACAACCTTACACATTGGGTCTTACCTCCTTAGTTCTCTGTTTTGTACTCATAGGCCACCCAACCCATTGCTGTACTAATCGTCCATCAGGACACTCAGTATATTATTCTAATCCTCATTGCCTTATTGGAACACTACCCAGTGTATTTAGCCTTGCAGTTTGTCATTCTACTTGCACAACACTGAAGATCCTGGTGTCACAGCCCTGTACAAACCTGTACACTTTATGTAATTTATGCCTATCTGTTCGGTGTTCAGGATCAAATGACTATTTGACCCTTATTGGCCGTACTGTGTCCACTATTCACTATGTGACCATCCACTGTTTGCACTATATCACAAGTGGATGATTCATTCTGTAAGGCTACAGCTATGGAGATGCTCATGCCTTTACTCGACCTTGTTGCATCAGAACACATCCCAATCCATGCCTACTTGCATCTGTGTATACCATAAAGCTCGACTGTGGATCGGGATTATTATCACTAGTGTTGTTGAGAGGTATTCGCCACCATTCTGCTCTACTACACTAGGGTTCATCCCAATTCCAGTTCACATGTGTCACCACAAATTACAAATGTTGTGTGACTGTTGACCATATAGGTTATCATACTATACACCATGCAGGATGTAATACTATACACCACATATGATGTAATATTGTACACCACTTAGGGTGTAATACTATTCATCACATATACTGTAACACTGTTGACCATCAAGGCCATATTATGCTTTGGGATGATCAATAATGGTACGAACATCAACCCCTCCTGTAAGTTTTGAAATTGCACCTAGATTCATCACACTTCCGCTGCTCACTCTGAGGTTCATCTTCTCATTTGAGCTTTAATAATATCAGGATGATTTAATAGGAGTCCTTCAGGAACCTCCCATGACACCTGACAGCACCCATAATCTATATTCCTTTGTACCCACTCTTTACCCGTTTAAACTTGAATCATTCTGATCCATATAAACTCTTATCTCAAGAAAACACATTCAATGTGGGATTCATTACAATACACCATCACTAAGGACTAACGTTTCCGTAGCTCTACTCTACGATTCAACTTCATGGCGACTGCACTCTAGGGTTTATGATCACGGTGGTTACACTCTAGGGTTCATCATCACGGTGGTTGCACTCTAAGGTTCATCATCACGGTGGCTGCACTCTAGGGTTCTGTACTCGATGCTTCACACAGGCACCCATACACCTAGTCAGCCCCCTTCCGATTAGAACTTTCCTTAGGTAGCCCTCTCCAATCAGATTTCACCGTAGGTAGCCCTCTCCGATCAGAATGTTTAATCTTTGTGGTCGCAGTACAACTCCACAATTATGCCATAAACACAATGTTTCCCGATTCAATACAAACATTCTTATCATCAACTCAAGATTATAGATGGAATAGTTCAATTCTTGAAGCTTCAGCTGATGAAATGCGTATGCCCTTGCTCGGCTCGCATCAATTCTCATCTTGATCTATGCCTGCTCGCATATGGGATTCAATCCCCTTCCCAATCCATGCCATCTAACATCAGTGAAGACAACAAAGGCCCACTATGGATCTGGGATTATCGGTGTTGGTACTTTAATAAATTTTCACTATCAACTCTCCGAAGCTCCTTTCACAATCATCATCCAATGCATAATGATGAGTTCTGGGAAATTTCGATATAAACATCTCATCCCTCTTTTTTTTAATTATTGTCACACCCGTGGCCCTTCTTAGCCTCGTACCCGAGTCCCTTAGGACGTGGCTAGCAACCTCGTCGGGTAGGTTGCCTTTTTATTCACATCACATGGCCCTCCATAGTAACCCATAATCATCCACAGAAAATGTGATAGATAAATATGTCATGCACCATATAGTGTAAAATGAAAATCACATCAATCCGTGTGTGTACACAAAGTACAGGGTTAAATACCCAGTTAAAACAACAATCCGTATGTGTACACAAAATGTAGGGTCAACTATCTCGTTGGAACCCCTCCGTGTACCTCAACTGAGTACCTGACTATAGCTAGGCAATAGCAGTATACCTCAGCTAGGTCCTAGACCATAGCTACGTAAATCATGTATCATAGCTGGGTCCTTACTAGGCCGAATGGTACATACACACTTCCCATCGGAGGGTACATATACACTTCCCGCACCATAGCTAGATAATATTCATGTACCTCGGCTGAGCATCCAACCATAACCAGGTAATGTTCGTATACCTCAGCTAAGTCCCAGACTACAGCTAGGTAATGTGCCCTAGGCACGTGTTCATTCACAGAATATAGAACATACAACATATTAACCATCACATAGTGTACGAGATATTATAGTTACTACATTGGCCTTTCCAGGATAACCTTCCTGATTATCGTTGATCATTGTTTACTATTCTATTCTCTTGCCTTGTGTTTGCTGTATTAGGCTAGGTCTAACTTCCAGACCTTGCCCAGAATCTAAACCTCTTAGTCTTACCACCTTTATGTTTCACTATATAAAGCAAGAAAGAGGTAAATTACATATAAACACATCCAAAAACAACATATCACAGGTGTTTACAGTAGTCAAGGAAAGCTTGCAACAACATACAACCTCTGAACTACTGTACAACATGTCTTACTCTTTTTTCATAATATGACATAACATGTGCAACAACTTCCCTGGGGTCACCCATCATGGCATTTCCCTGGGTTGAGCACACTTAACTCTTTTGTACCCGTGCCCAAATGTGGATACCGGCTTCTACTGTTTCTGTCCACGGGTACCCCGTGACTACCCTCATCTCAAAAGACATGCCGGCTATCTCTGGTCACCAAAATACTGAGTGTGGACCGCACATTAGCCTTGGCCGTACCCATTTCCTTGGGTTCCGTAATATCCTTAGACCATTCTTGTCTAGTATTGCACCAATAGCTACCCTTTGGTACTCGCCATTTCTCATGGATGATTCACAAATAGGGAAGATAACCTCCTTTGGTACCTCCTGTCCAGGCATATTTTCTAGCATTGTTAATCAAGACCATATCAGTATACTATCCTGTTGCCAGAACCATCGCACTTACTCTGAGCAGACAATTCTGTGGCCAGAATCCTGGCTCTGATACCAAAATGTCACGCCTTTATTTTAATTTCATATTTACCAGAGTATTTACAGAAAATGATATGCGGTTCGGTAGGCAACACAGGAATAGCATAACTATACTGATAATATGTGCATGATTACATAAATTCCCCATAGGGGTTTGTACATGATACTTATGATTAAGATAGCCGCACAAGGCTATTAGGGTGTCTAAACTCGTCCCAGTAAAACAGAGACTTCTTCCCGTCTTCATTCCACTACTGTAATCCCCTCATACGGTACTCTGAATTGTTGTTTACATATCTTCTGTCATCTTCTCTCTAAATTGTTGGTACAGGAGGGTGAGATTCGAGAGAATCTCAGTAGGAAACATATACCATAATGCATGCATGATTGATACTATGTGTATGACATGTTAGCTTTATCTAAATGTATGCCCCATAATGACATTTCTGCATGCTCAATGTTTCATACAACAAGACTATGGCCACAGAGAAAATAGAAACAGAGCTTCATTTATTCAAATATGCCCTATACAATCAAGTAAAACAATCACATACATCATTACACAAGCAAAGATATCAAATACATGCAAGTAAGGTAAGTCCCGACCTCTAAGCTTTCTCCTCGATTTGCATGCCAACAGCTCGGAGCTCCATATTCGATCCTACAATGTCAAATGCACTATTTAGACACTTCCATAGTGTTTCTGGGGGTTATGAGCCTATCTTGAAAAATTACTAAAATACCCCTGGGGACCCGGCCCCATCGTACCCGATCCGGCTGTAGTTTTCTCGAAATTCTAACCTGGGTTATCCTGACATAGTTTCACCCAAGGAATCCATTTCCGGACTTGGAATTATTAAATTCAATGTCAAATTATGAAATTTCCCTTGGCAACCCTACTTTTAGGATTTTAGGGGCGTTTCCGTAATTATGCTTTCTCGGCCTTTTCCGAAAAGGTGCCCAACTGTAACCCCACCTAATTTTCCCTCCTGAACTCAATGGAATCATCAAATCATTGAAAATTCAACTCTAAGGCCCATTTCTAGAAATGGCTGAAACTTATAGGAATTTAGGGAAAGTTGGGGTTTTTCGGTTTCGGCTCTGTAAACGCGTTCCTTTATACTCCTAACCACTTTATTGACCATTCCATTAGGTTACAACTACCATTTAGTATCAATTTAGGCAGCATAACCCCTAGGGAAACCCATTTTCCATTTTTACAACCAATGGCAATTCGGCGAAATTTCACCAATTAAATTGCCCACAGCAGCTAAAATAGTGAATATATGAAGGTTTGGAAGTTACCTCAAGCTCCTTCTGGCTTTTCTTGACTTGGCTGAAACCCTAGCTACTCCAACAAGAGATTTTGAGCTTCACAAACCTTAAACACATAGGAGAGTAGCTTAGGAGCGGAGTTATACGCATTAGGAACCGATTTACCGAAGAAATCAGTTACCTTTGTAAGTTTTTTCCTCCCCTTTTCTCTCTCTAAAATTTCACACTTCTTCTCTCTTGTTGCAGCAAAACTGACGAAAATGGGAGGAGGAAGATGATAAAATATGATTTTATAAGATATTATAATTATCCAATAATTATTTTTTCTATTTTCGGATTTTTACAAAATTCTGGCAGATTTCTGCCTAAATTTTGAAAAATCATAACTAATTCTAGAAAAAATTGAATTAGAGTGATTCCAAATCCTATAAAACCCTTATTGAGTCTAGTTTCAAGGAAAAATATAGACTTTTGTTGAATGTAATCACAAAATTCTCAGAATTTCAATCTTTGCATGTTGTTCCAGAAACTTCACAATTTTTCTGTGCTGACTTCAAAAATTCATATCTTTTTGTATATATCTCTAATTGATTCATATAATCTATCAAATTAAAGCTTAGGAGGTCTACTTTCATCTTGTAAAATATCATAATTTTTTCTCATCATTTGATCATTCAAATGAACATGACAAGCTTACTACCTCATAGGCGATTTCACCAAAAACATAATTACTTTCTCCAAAATTCATCATTTTACTTTCTTAATACCCTAAAGATATTAGAATTATTAGAGAATATATTTGGGACACCTGATAAACCGAGGCTTAGCAGTTCACTTAATTTAGGCTTATTCCCAAGCCTCCAATCCCAAAATTCGGGGTATTACATTAGACGTCCCCAGTTTGACTGGGGACGACTAAAGTGAGCTTTAGACATCCCCATTTTGACTGGGGAAGCGGAAAAGCCTGTCAGTCACCCATCCCATCAGCAGCAAGCCAGCATCTTTACTTTCCTTCCCCAAGCTTCATTTCATCTTCCCCCGTGAGCTTTATTCCCGGCTATCTTCCCCTTTCCCCTTTCCCTTGCTTCCTTTACTATCTTCCTTCCTCTTTCTCAGTTCGTTGCTGCAACTCTCTTTCCCGTGCTTCCTCCCCCGTCTACCTTCCTCTTTCTCATAATCATATTTCTATTTTTCCCTCTCTCTTCTTTGACAAGAGCATCGTCGTTTGTGTCTTCCTCTCACAACTGTCGTCTTCCCAGATGGTGGCACCGTGAGTCATCTATATTTCCGTCTTCCACAGGTTTGTCTCTCTGTAATATCCTGAATTGTGATTAAGGGCTAATAACTTCAAAGTGATGTAATTGATGTTAGTAAGTATTTTTTTGACGTATGTGATATAAAATATGTTTGTTGATGGTTTAGTAGGCAAAGGTTATGATAATTAAGGGTGAAATTGGAAATTCACTTACCGATTGGATGGTTACCAAAGAGGAAACTCATTGGTAACTTGAAGATCAACGGTTGAGATTAAAAGTCAAAGGAATCAATGGCTAGGATTTAACCATGGGGTGGAATCCTATGTAAATGAAAACATGTGAAATCAAAGGGGAGGAACAAGATTATGCCAAGTGTCATCATGAGTGTCCTTGGATCAAAGTTAATATTTCAAACTCATTTTCTCTTCCCTCTCTCCTCTTAGTCGGTTGTTGTATGGGAAAAAGAGAAGAATGTGATCATCAATATCATTATCTCATCTCTCTCCTCATTCTCCATTTCCAGCAAGCTTGGACAAGAAAGAGAAATGAAGGGTTTGAAATCTAGGTAGGTAAATGACTTCACATGCTCAAACACTCTTCATTGATATTGTTCAACAAGTTGAGAGCATGACTTCTATGTTTTCAGAATTTTGAAAAGTGGTTATTTGGTGTTTGCTCAAATCTGAAAGTTGGAGAAACAAAGAATTGATCTTACCAAGTGAAAGAGGTAATGATTTGATGTATTTTGATGGTTGTGTTTTGAATGTTGGTTAAGTTTTGTAAATTCTGGAATTTTGCCTTGAATATTGGTATTAAATGAAAGTGGAAATTGGAGGGAGTGTTACTATTCAATTGGTAGCTTGTGGTATTTTGAGTTGGTTGGGATTGATTTAGAAGTAAGAAAGGGAAGTGTTAATGATTGAGTTGTTGAGTAGAATGTGGAGATTTAAGGACAAATTGTATTTAGGGTGTGATTTTGGATATTTTGAGGTTACTAATAAGTTCCTTATGGAATTTTAGGTGAGAATGAACTTTGGTGCAAGTATAGAACCTATTGAGATCAGTTTAGGTCACTTTGGAAAACCATACCAGTTGCTGTGTTTTTGGCTTCTGATGCGTATCACTCGAGTGAGGGATGAGCTCACTCGAGTGCATCAGTAGATTTCTGTTTTTCTTTGGTTTCTTAGTGGTATTTTCGAGTGGAAGGGTGAGAGTACACTTCCTGACTTGGGAGTGAGATATGTTCCTACTCCAGTGAGCATGGGCATGCTCGAGTGAGGGAGTAAGTTTAAGACCTAGGAGTTTATGGTTGCTCTCGGGTAGTCACTCGTTGGGCCTCACTTCTTAGTGCTCGAGTGCACTTGAGGTCATCGCTTGAGTACAGGTTCTTGTGCTCGAGTGAGTGTGAGAAATATTTTGAGGTTTGCTCTCGGGCAAACACTTTCTGTGTCGTACTCGTTGGGACTCGAGCACGGTGAGGGCAACACTTGAGTGAGGCAGCCCAAAAATTAGTGTGCTTTACCCGAAAAAGGTATCTTCAGGGTAGTTTTCTCAACCCTTTGGGGATATATTTAGACCTATAATAGCCACCTAAAGAGTCTAAATGATAACCAACATAGAAAGTTACAAAATTATAAAACTTGGAAAAGAGATTGACGGGTTGTTCCTGGTTTAGTTTATAGGATTTGATATTTGCCGCCCTCGAGAGCCCACGGTACAGAAGAACGTTAGGAAGGAACAAGATAGTGACTTTTTCTATTATACTGTGTGTGAAACATTGTATTTATGTTTGTCATGCATTGAGAATACATTGTGAATACATAGAGATCGTAGCAAAAGCTGACGCATAGTGATACATTGTGATACTTTGTGAATACATAGAGATCGCAACAAAAGCTGACGCATAGAGTTTACAGCCATGAGTACTATCGTTTGTGGTGTGAGCCATAATACGTTGTGAAGCTGCTTAACATGATCATATATGCTATGTGTTTGTGCACTGTAAGAGTGATTTGTTACTACTGGGATTCTTTTGAATCTCATTCTTTCCAATGACTAACATTTCAGACAGGGCTAGTGGTGTTAAAGAGAAACAGGCAACCGGGAACGATTAGGACCCTACGGGGTATATTTGATTTTGGGAGTTGGTTATCTACTTTTGAACTCGGGATTACTGTATATTTTGAGATGTAAATATTATATTTGATTTTGGTTATGTAATCCCCTAGTGGAGACTTATAAACCCTCAGATTATTTATGTATAGAACCCAGGAATTGCCGGGGATTTGGTAATACACTCTGATATATGTGAAGGTAAACTAACTGCACAGGTAATTATATTCGAGTTTTGAAAATTGAGACCAAGATAGGAAAGAATTTTTGAAAAACTTTGTGAAAATCCTACTATAAAGTAGGAAGATGAAATGAGTTTAAATTATCCAATGGTCTCTAATTCAACTTAATTATGTAATATCGAATTATAATTACGCTAATCAAGGCATGGGGTTATACTCTTACTCCCACAACTTTGGACACAAATAATTGAACAAATGCTTGTAACTGTTAATTTAAATCAGATTATAAAACTGGAAAAACAGAGTAACTTGTATATGCATACTTTTAATCTACTTCTAATTTGCTTGATATGGAAATGGACTGTCATTATTGCATACTTGTTTTTTTCGTCAGCAGACTTCAACACGGTGATGTGTATATATATAGACACGAGTTAAAAAAAATGACAATGATACTTAGGAATGAATTTGGTTTGGCTTAGGTTAGTCAAGTTTAACATTATTCAAAAGTCAACTAAATTACAAAAATATGTCAGAGTTTTGCCTTAAATGCGTGTATGGTTCTGGAATGTTGATGAGGTACAATATAATACAACATCAATTATGCCATAAAATAGGTATAAAGATTGTTGGATAACATTTTTATTAGATAGTGTTGAACTGCTGTTATTTCCATTCTGGTTTATGCAATATTTCTTCTATCCAATTTCTGCAGTTTAAATTTACCGGATAGTAATGTATATAAAAGGCCATAAAAAAAACTTTAGACGTCCCCAGTCGTAATTGGGGACGTCTATAGTGTTTCTGAATCACTTTAGACGTCCCCAGTTTGAACTAGGGATGTCTAAAGCCAGACCTTAGATGTCCCTAGTGCAAACTGGGGACGTCTAAAGTGTTTCTGAACCACTTTAGACGGCCCCAGTTATGACTGGGGACGTCTAAAATCTGGCCTTAAGACGTCCCCTATTTTAGAGACGTTGTTGATATTTTTTTTCTACGTCGCTCAGATAGTCGTACCCCTGTTTTCAGACCTTAAAAGGCCTAAAAAAGGGACGTTAAAAGCGTTTTTTGTAGTAGTGATATATTACCTTATGGCGTGCGTCTCTATCACAATATCTTAGTTTATCTCTTTTTTTATCGATTATCATATAGTATAGATATATTATATTGATATTTTGTTCTTATTTCAATCTTATAATATCTCCTGCAAAATAAATCAGTATATGCGTAAATTTTATATCAAAATATCCTTTTGTCCTACAATTAATTAAAGACTAGAAAATATATTAAAGATAATTGAATAAGTATAACATATTAGTAAATTTAATCTCTCTCTCTCTCTCTCTCTCTCTCACTCATACACACACATCAGAATCTACATTTATTTAATTATAATACATATACTTATCAACTCTCTATCTCTCTTATTTTTATAACAACCCCTTGATTGTTTTAGTTATAAATTATTGAATTGGGATATAAATCACACTTAGAAGTATCGTTGTCAAACTCACAAGGTGACTCTCTGAGTTTACCATATTTGTGTTTCTAGATTAAAAATTATGTTGACTCACTCTTAAACATTTAATAATAGTAATAAACTCGATTGAACTCGTAAGTTAATTCTCTGAGTTTACCCTTTTTACCATGTTGAACAAGTTAAACATGTGCTAGGTAGACCTTGATTCACTGAATGTGTAGGAAGACCCAGTTCCAAGAAAAATAAAAACCAAAAGGTAGAAACTAGTATTAATACAACCTTTGAACTTTATTAAAATTTCTGGTTTGATTTTGATAAATTATAAATATTAATGAATTTAATTTTCATGATATGATAATTTCTTAAGATATTTCTTTTATTTTAAGGAATTTCTTTTCCAGGGGATTTCCTTTTTAAACTTGTATTGTAAACATTTTATCTTTTACTTTATAATATAATTTCTTTTTATTAAAAAATAAATGATTTGAATTTAAAATAAAATCATATTTTTATGAGTTTACGATTTAAGTTTATACCATTTTTATGAGTTTAATTAAGCTCATGAGTTGATCTCATCTTGTAATCATGTGTTTTATTTCATTTATAGCTAGTATTAAATAAAAAATTATTTAATGTACTTAAGACTTACATCTAGGCTTAATTTTCAATTTGCATGCACATAGAAAAATATCGCAAATTGTTAGGTAATTTTTTTTTTCCTATAATACATATGGATATAGATTAAAAAAAAAGTTCAAAGGTGCTGCAACAGATATCCACAATCATATACAACGTACTCTATGGAAAAAAAACGAAAATAAAAGTCATCACACACGGCAATAACCTGTGTCAGTATTCAGTAGACTTTTCTTCATCTAACTGTTGGATGACCCAACTCAGAGAAGATCACCCCAGAAGATACCAAAGACTGGTCTTCACTGCTTGAAGCATTCAACTTGCTGCCTTGTGCTTCATTACTGCTCGTGAACTCTACTTTACTTTCTTCCACATTATTATTTGTCGCTTTTCTTAACAGAGCACTTTCCTCGCTCTTTCCTTCAATTTCGAACACATCAACCTTCACTTCCTCTGTGCCTTCTTGAAGCTGCAACCCAAACTCTAGGCCCCACACGACCTCGCTCATCGAAGGTCTTTCATTGCCATCTTCCACCAAACATTTCAGTGCCATGTCGCTATATGCTTTTAAGCACTCTGGTGTGATACTTTCTATCAGCAAAGGATCAACCGTTAGATAAATCACACCCTCGTGATGGCATTTCCGAACCCAGTCTACTAAACTTGATTTCTGCTTCTCCACGTTACGTATCAAAGGAGGTCTCCCACACAATACTTCCAGCAATACAACTCCAAAAGAGTAAACGTCAGACTTATCAGTCAACCGTTGGCGCTTATAGTATTCTGGATCCAAGTAACCAAAACTTCCTTTTACCACTGTGCTAATGTGAGACTTGGACATCCCTGTGGGTCCTACTTTGGATAATCCAAAATCCGAAACCTTAGCGACCCAATTCTCATCTATTAAGATATTTGTCGTCTTCACATCACGATGAATGATTTTGTGGTTCGCATCCGTATGTAGATAATTCAATCCACGCGCTGCTCCAAGGCACATCTTTAATCTCTGCTTCCAAGAAAGTGGCTCACTTTCACAATCGTAAATATGGTCACGGAGGGTCCCACGAGCCATGAACTCATAGACGAGGATCATCTCATTTCCGTCGTTGCAGTAACCGATGAGAGACACCAAATGACGGTGACGAAGTTGAGAGAGCATTTCAATCTCCGTTTGGAACTCATGGAGGCCTTGTTTTGAGCCTTGTTTGAGCCGTTTGATTGCCACAGGAACCGTGTTGTCATCAATGTAGCCTTTATAGACATTTCCAAACCCTCCAACACCCACAATGAAAATATCATCGAAATTATTGGTCGCTGCTCTTATTTCATCTATTGAAAAGTAGCGACACAAATTGGACGGCAATGTTGTCCCACGGGATTCGTTTTTCTTGGACAAGTTTTCTGATTTTTGTCCCCACCATGAACTTCCTTCCTTGACCTGAGCTCCAGTCAATCGCCGGAAAATCAGAAAGAGAAGAAGAGATATTAGAACGAAACCTGAACATGACCCAACGACGGCGAAAATTATAATTTTCTTTTCGTTCTTAGATGACTTCGATGGTGGCATGAATGGCTTGGGAGATGATGGACGTGGATCAGGATTGGCACCACCGAGGTTGTCTTTATAATCACTTATTTTAAGAATTTCAATACCATTCAATAACACATCTTTGTAAGTGCTTCTTGCTGTTGGGTGTGGTTGCAACTTAATTGAAAGATTCAGCTTCTTTAAGCTTCCATCTCCCGGCATCCACACCACATAGTCCTTTCGAACAGGAACCAATTTCTGACTCTGAGTCCAGGACATCACATCGGCGTCACGTTCCCCCAAAGCATCATTTATGAATATTTGAAAAACTCTGTCTCCAGCTCTTTCAATGTGCCCATCAAACTCGCAAAAATGCAATCTCACCATATAATGAAACATTGAATCCACTTGAAACTCCCACGTCACGTTAAATGTGGATGTTTCTTTCTTCCCGTAGTTTCGGGCAGTCATGTATACAGCATCAGGGGCAAAATAATTTTGATCATCTCTGTAGATTGGTTTTACACTACCATAAGCTGCTGAAATACTTTGTGAGCGCTCCCCACTCTCCAAGTAGGCATTATCCTGGTCCCAATAACGAAACATGCCTGTGTCTTTATCGGGAGAGATCTGCCTTCCGCCAACATTAATTCTGTACATACTCTCAAGAGCACTAATGTTGTTTACTTGAAACTGCTGGGTTCCACCATCTAGCAACATGATCCCCTGCTGTTCTGGGTTTGTGTAATAAAGAAAGTTGGGCATAGAGACGACCTCAATCCCATTGACAAAAGCATAGGCCTTTGGAAGAGATCGGTTGGGCGTGAAAGTTATGTTAAGCCTTAGACCTGGGTCAACGTTGATGCAGTACTCGCGTATGATGGCTGCTACTGGAGCAGCAGCAGCATCGACGTTAAGTGAAGCGTTGAAGTCCTTTAAAAGGGTATGGGGTCCAGCTTTGACGGAGAAGAAAGCATCTGAGCGAAGGAAGTTCGGGTTGTAGGCAGAGGAGTAAAAGTACAGGCGAATAAACTTTTGACCGGAGGTCACCGGAAATGAGTAGGAGAATTCGGAGCGAGAGAGGCGGGCAGTATCGTATGGGATTGGCCGATTGGATCTGACTAGTTCCTCGGGTTTGATGGACTGGGTTGCTTTGTCGGGGTCGATGAGAGAGAATAAAGTGGAGCCATTATCTCCTTTCCAGTTCCGCTGATCGATGGACCAAACATTGCCGGAGACACCGCAGTTGACTGCGAAATGATCATCAGGACTGTAGGAGGTGACGGCGATGGCGGAAAGGAGTAAGGAGAAGAAGAATAACGGGAAGGCCACGACGATTGTTGGCGGATTAATCATCCTGGAGATAGCGTTTGGTGTATCTTTTGGTTCTGTTGGGATTTTAAGCAGTGAAAGCTTGAAGAAACAGTTTGAACAAGCTTGATGAAATAGATCGGATTTCCAAGAGAGAGAGTTTTTTTACAAGACTTGAGCAATAATTTGCTCCGCACTCACGTCACTCTCTCTTCCCACCTACAGGCGGATCGTTTGGAATAGTTTATTTTTAAATAATAAGTACTTATAAATCGTGATTCACGGTATACGAGATAAATATATGAGATGAGTTTTATCTCGACTTACGTAATAAAAACTTATTCTCTAACATTAAGTGATCCCAAACACACACTATACCTCTTACGTCCGCTGCCCACCTTTGTCCGCAAAAACCTGAGGCAGAAACCTATTTTATTTTTGAAAAATTGTATTGAACATTTTAAAATATTTTCTCAATACCAAAATTATTTTTATAACTTCTTAATTTTTTTTAATATTATCTAGTATCTTGAAGTATTTTTTAGTATCAGTTAGTACTCTCAAGGCTTTTTTTTTTTAAAAAAAAACAGTATTCAACATCCTGAAGTATTTTTTCAGTACCAATCAATTCCTTAAAATATTTTTTCAATATTATTCAGTATCTTGAAGTATTTTTTTAATGTCAGCCAGTACTTTAATTTTCTTTTCTTGAAAAATAGTATTTAATATCTTGAAGTATTTTTTTGTAGTAATATTTTAGGGTGGTTAGTGGATCAAAAAAAATTTTCGTGCACCCAACATCCTAAAATATTATCCAGCATCCTAAACTAATTTTTAGTGTATCCAACATCATAAAATATTGCACCAAAAATAGCTCAGAGTACTGACTGACACTAAAAAAATACTTCAGGATACTAAATGATATTGAAAAATTATTTTAAAAACTTGAAAAAATATTTTAGGGAACTGACTGATACTGAAAAAAATACTTCAAGATGTTGAATACTATTTTTCAAAAAAAGAAAAAAAAGGTTTCTGCTTTAGGTTTTTGCGCAAAAATGACGCAGTTTCATTGAAAAGGAGGGCAGTGGACACAAGGAGTATAGGAGAGGAATCCGGATTCTCTCCTTGGCTGCTCCCATCTATTGCACCGCTCATATTCAAAACGGTGACGTTTTGGGTCTAATTAGGAGGGAGGTTCCACTTTTTTTTTTAATAACATTGAAGTCTCTGAAGTATTTTTTTTGAGTAGTACCCAATGTTCTAAAATATTTTTTTATCCATTATGTAGCATAAAATAATTTTTCAGAGCACCCAGTATCAGACAAGATGCAACTTGAACTATTTTTCAGTAGCATTAAATTCCATATCTTAAACTAAATTTTGGCTCATCCAACACCCAGTAATCCAAATTTATGATGATCATTGTCACTAGAAAAACATTTTAGAGGCTTCTTGTTGCAACTAGAAAAATAATTTAGGATACTGGATGTGATAAAAATATCTTTAAGATACATAGTGTCAATGAAAAAATAGTTCAAATTGCATCTTGCCAGATACTGGATGCTCCTGAAAATTTATTTTATGTCATATAATGGATAAAAAATTATTTTAGAATATTGGGTACTACTAAAAAAAATATCAGAAGGACTTCAATGTTATTAAAAGAAAAAGTGGAATCTCCCTCCTAATTACACCCAAAACGTCACCATTTTAAATATAGGAGGGGTAAGGAACAAGAGCAGCCAAGGAGAGAATCCGGATTCATAGGAGAGAAGCGGCGTCCGGTTCTGCACCCAAAGATTCGGTCATACCACAGATCTGTATGCCTACAAGTATATGTTAAAAATGAAATAGCATACACTAATAGGGGGAAAAAATTCGTCGTAAAAAGCAGTGTTTTCAAGTTCGGACCGGATCGGCCGGTCTGACCATAAAACCGTCGGACCGGTGATCCGATCTAGTAATTGACTCTGATTCGACCGATTTTCATACGGTTTGATCGGGTTTTTTTTATTTTTTTATTCAAAATTTTATATAAATAATTCTAAAATTTTTCCTTTCTCATCGTTTTAATCCTGGTTTGACTCCAATCTGATCCACTGACTCTTAACCCAATATCCCTACTGATTCAGGTTTCAGAACCTTGATAAAAAGCCAATAATCTCTTATATCTTACATAGTGAACCAAAGCGGTATTAACTTCGGCAATCAATTAATTGAGCAACATCCGCAGGCGTCTTGGTCAAAGGAAAAAGTATCTACACACAGCTGGAAAAAATGAAAAATCTAGACACAATTTGCCTTTTTTATAATACCACCTTATATCTTTAATATAAAATCTAGCAAAAACTATAAAATAGCTCTTGTATTAAAGGCGTAGAGTAATATATTATCGTATTTACCTGCTTAAGATTCAATTAGCTGCTCAATATCAGGGAGTTATATAATGGTCAAATATCTTGATCTATTCAGCCATGTAGAGGTAATAGACAGGGGATCTTGTACGGTTGTACCTTCACACATCTTATCAGCAAATGTTCTCTCTTGTTTAATTATTAAGATTGAGGCTTTAAACCAGTGGAAGGCCTTCAGAATGATCCGGTCCAAGTTTAAAAGAAGCATGTATTCAAGCTCAAGTATAGGTTCAGACTTTAAACCCCATTACAGTCTCATGGTTATTTAGTCAAAATCTTATTTAGTCAAAATCTTATTTAGTCAAAATTTGACTTGATCTAGCTTATTTCAAGGTATTAAAACCCGGATCGGGTATTGAACCGGTCGGGGTATTGGGTTAAGGGTCAGTGGATCAGATCGGGACCAAACCGGTGAGAAATTGAAAATTTTAGACTTATAGTATAAAATTCTAAAGGAAAAATCAAAAATTTTTTTTTTTTTAAAATTAGCAACCCGGACCGGTTTACCAGCCGGTTCGCCGGTTCCCGGGCTAGACCGGCCGGTCCGGTCCGGGTTAGTGAACTATGGCTTATTTATATACCTATCAAACAATAACCTGACATTAAAAAAACAGAAGAAGAAAAAGAAGAAACGTACAACAACAATGTGACGGTGACGGTGACAGTGACGGCAAAAAGTGGTGGAGACTATTGGAAAACTTGGGGAAACGCCGGTGATGAGGGGAGGATGAAGTTTCAAGTAGGGTGGAGTGTGAAAATGAGAAGTGAAACTTTGAAAACACGAGGGATGGCTTGGTGAAAATTTAAACTGAATGGATTTTGACATGGGTTATTATAAAAACTGATGTTATATAACTCAAAACAACATTGTTTTTTTGTATAAGATTTTTTTTACTGTTTTACCCTTCATTTATTGCCTCATTAGTTTAAATTTTAGGGAGAACTAATTTGAAGGTCCTTATAGTTTCACTTAATTCTAAATCGGGTCCTTGAGTTTTTATTTCTTTTTATTGAGTCCTTTAACTTTTCACTGTTAGATATGTTAGTCCTAATTTTTAAAAAGTGGATCGGATGTCAAGCTGAAAAGGTCAGCAGGTCATGGTTTAAACGGTTGGAACAGTCGAGCCATTCAGCCGAACTGATATGGTAATAATTAAATTTAAAAATATTATATGTTATATATATAAATATATTATAATTAGTCTTTAGTCTAATTTCATAAGAAGTTAATAAGGTCACAAAATCTTATTTAGTTTAATTTCATAGGAAGTTAATAAGGTCACAAAATGTCATTTAGGAAGAACATTAATTCAACCATCTAAAATAACAAAATACACTAACAATAATAATTTCATGATTTGTCAAACATTAGTAGTTCTTGATTGATCCAAGTATGAGTTTGTTGGAAGGCATTTGTAACATAAATGTTATCATATTCTTGAGGAAAGGACCTAAAATCAAGACTTCCCACTCCAATCACAGAGCTTCCAATTTCATCCTTAGTTTGAGGAAGAGCCTCGTTGCCTTGTTTGTCAAAAGCATGTTTATAAAATAATGTGCAGCAAACCAAATTATAAAAATTAGTAACATATAATATAAATAAAAAAAGTGACATGTCTAAAATTTAAAACATCTAACCTTCATCATTGATGGTAGGTTTTGGTATTGGTAGTGTGGTATCATCATAAATGATGTTTTCTTTTATCTCTTCAGCAGAAAGTGTTGTAAGTGGAGGAGAATCAACTTCTTCCATTATTCAATATTCAATCTTATCAATACTTTCATAATCAATGGAATCAAAATCTTTTTTCTTGTTAGAACCCTTAAAAAAATACATGAAAAAAAAATATTAGTATAATTTTTAGAAGTCATTTAATTAATTTTTTTACCAACACAAAATTAAGTAAAGTGTAAATTGTAAAGTAAAAAGCTTAGAAAAATATACCTATTCCTCAAACGAAAATTGTAATGAATAAAAACAAGATCATTTAGCCTTTTAAGTTCTAATCTATTTCTTTTCTTGGAATGTATCCTTTCAAGGACACTCCAATTCCATTTGCAACTAGAAAAAGAAGCAATTTGGCTCAACAATTGAATAGCCAACTTTTTACCATTGGGACAATTACCTCCAAAATACCGCCACTATTCATCTATCATGTTAAAATGAACATCATCAAATATAAAAAAACAATTAAAGTTAGATTCGTATACTATAGTATAACTATATAAGAATTAAGAAGTAAGAAATTTTAGCACACTACTATAGGATATAGATTTTACTACCCCAAAAGACGTCTGTTTTTAAAAAAGGGAAGTAAAAAATAAAGGCAGTGATATTTTTGTTATTTTGAGTGGAAATTTTGACATATTGAATTGTTTTAGGTGTCCCAATTCAAACTTGGGATGCCTATGGGTACCCTTTTGGCATCCCAAGCCAAAAGTGACGCCTAAAGCAGGGCTCTTTTGGCGATAAAAGCCCTGCTTTAGGCATCCCTTTTGGGTTGGGACGCCTAAAGGGTACCTTTAGGCATCCTAAGTTTGAATAGGGACACCTAAAAGCTACCTAATGCATGTCAGACTACACCCCTCCAATGCCATTAAACCCACTACAACTAGCTCCTCTCTCTTCATCACGCTATTGAACCCACCACAACTAGCTCCTCTCTCTTTATCACTCTCATTCTCTTCTCATACCTTCGTCTTCACTTCACTCACCTTTCATTCTTGCAAGCTTCCGTGACTTCCATCACTCTCATTTCATTCTCAGCTAGTTCCACAACCTCCTTCCATTGTCATACCTCCGTCACTCTCCAACACACCCCGTTGCTCCTTTGTGCCTCTCACCATCACTTCTTTCTCCCTCTCACTACCGTGGGTCATCTCTCCTCAGTGGCACACCAACACCGAGCTCCTCCCTCTCTCCCTCTCCCTCTACATTGTCAGCCCTCCCTCCAGGTTGTTGTGTTTTTTTAATAGAATGCTTTGCATTTTAGATTATTTAGCTTTAAATGTATCCCACAAGAAACACATGAATAGGTCTTTCAGCTAAGTGATTTAAATTCGACAGTTTTTTTTAAAAAAATGAATAAAATTGTAAACTTAATCTTTATTGGTTGGGGATAGTTGCTTCTCACCCATATGCTTTGTTTGTCGTATTAATTGTTGTGTTTGGAAGTATTAATTGCCATAATATTATTGTTTGTGTGGTAAAGGTTAATTTATGCCATCTCCTAATGTCAATTTTCCTATATACAATGTAGAATGCTCATGGTGATTTAGAATTGGACTTTGATAATGTCAATGTGGATGCATATCATTTAGTAGAAGTAGATATATTGTTGTGTTTGGAAGTATTAATTGCCATAATAGTATATATGACATATTGAATTGCTATCCAAAACCCTAAAATTATTGATCAATTAAGGAAAAGAAATTTCAGGTAGAATTATACACTCTTTATGAGGCTTAATTGTTAAAAGTATATTTTCCTCTAGTTTTTTTTTTGTTTTACATTGGCATTCATTAAATCATATTATTTCTATTGTAATAATATTTTTTTCTGACCATCTGTGTATTACATATGATATAACAAACAAAAACATTGGCATTATTCAACATTACCACTATTTGTAGGCATGTCATAGTAAGTAATTGTGCCAACTTGATATGTGAGGGTGTGTGTGTGTGCTTTTAGATAAGATGTAGGGCTTGTTTTTCTTATAAAAAAAATATTTTTATCTTTTTTTTAAAAAAATTGATTGGTAATGGTAAACTAAATCCTTCTATCCTCTAATCTAGAGCTGTCAAAACGGGCCAGCCCGCGGGTTGCGGGCTGGCCCGCACCAACCCGCGGGCCACGAGGGTTGGGCCCGTGCGGCCCGCACTTTTGCGGGTTGGCATTTTGCCAACCCTAACCCGCAGTGTGCGGGTTGCGGGCCAGCATATTTTTTTCAAAAAAAAAAAATCCTATTTTTTAAAGGTAGTCGAAAATATGAGACACACATATATGAATTATTAAATTTATTTTTCTAGCATCAATCATTCCTCTTATAAAAATTTAAAAACATAATTCACAATTTAAGAGATAAAGTTATTAAATTTGTCAAAGTTTATAAGCAAAATATAAACTCATCCTCAAACAACCAAAATATAATAATTTTGTTTAAAAAAGAAGGGAAGAGGCTAAGATTTTTTCTCTTTGAATTGGGAAGTATCATGATAGGAGTGGACAACTTATAAATATTATGAAAATATTATATGTAAAAAAAAAAAAAAATTTGCGGGCCAACCTGCCAACCCGCGGGCTGGCCCGCATCAACCCGCGGGCCACGCGGGTCCGGCCCGTGCGGCCCGCACTTTCACGGGTTGGCATTTCGCCAACCCTAACCCTGTCCCAACCCGCGGGCCCGCGGGTTGAGCCCGCGGGTTGGACCCGTTTTGACGGCTCTACTCTAATCTTTGTTTTTGTTTGAATTAAATGGGCCCGCATTGTCGCTATAGGAATTGCAAAGACATATATATTGGTAATGGCAAACTAAATTCTTCAAGATAAAAAAAATATCCTTAAGCAAAATGATTATATTGGTTACCTTTTTATATAACTGTTTAAACATCAGCTACTTAGGATGTAAAAAATGATTTTTGGAAAGCTGTGCCCATTTAAATTAAAAGATACTTAAATATAAATATAACTTTTTTATGATATATAACTATTGTAATAACCCAAAAATGGGATTAAGGGCTAATGACTCCAAAAGTGATGTAATTGTTGTAAATGAACACTTTTGAAGTATATGATGTGGATTTTGATCCGAATGTGTTGTAATCAGTGCCTAAACCCTATAGTTAAGCTTAATTGTGGGATAAAGCTTCAAATGAAGGATCAAGATTGACCAATGGGAAAACAAATTAATACCCTTCCTCATATTGTTAAAAACGTCCAAAAAGGGTAAAGGAGAAGGAAAGAGGAATTTGGTCAAAATTTCAACTCTTTTACAAGGGAACTTTGGTCATATGGGTCACATATGCCTTAAAGCAAGTGGTCAACATTCTTTTTGTGTTTCAAAGTGCAACATTTCGGTGGAGACAAAGGAAAGGGAAGAGGAATTAAATTAAAACAAGTTGAGTCATTGACCAAGATGAAAAGCAAAGAAAAAAAAGAAGAAAAGTAAAAAATGATTATTTTGCTTTCATCTCTCCTCTCTCTTTCCATGTAAGTCGGCCAAGTGACTTAGCTCACCCTAAAATAAGACTTTCGTCATCATTTTCCAGCAGCTCACTTCATCTCTCCTCTCCACCATTGACGTCCAAGTTGAGCAAGAAAGAGGGAGAAAAAAACCTAAGGTTAGTGCCCTAAATGACCATGAATGCCTAATTCATCTTCACTAATATTATTCATGAGGTTGAGGGCTATATTCCTATGGTTTCAGAATTTTGATTGGTAAAGTTTGAGAACTTGTGGAAATTTGGAAGTTGTAGAATTGAAGAATTGGCTTTAGGAAGAAGAAGAGGTAAGAATTAGAAGCATTTTGGTATAGTTGTTGTAATCATTGATTGAGTATTGGGAATTTATGAATTTGCTCTGATTTTGGTGCAATTTTTGAATTGTATGAATTGGCTTATGTGTTGTGTAGAATTTGGTCATTTTGATGATTCCAATGGTTTTCTTGAGCAAAATTGTGTGAGAATGGTGTTTGGGTTGAAATGGGAATCATTTGGGATCAAATGTGAAAATCTGGAAAATCTGTCCAATGTAAGTCTGTTCTGGACATTCAGATGGTGTGGACGTTTTGAATAGGCAAATGGTGTCTAAAAATTCTGAAACTTTCCAGATTTAAATTTCACATTCCAAGCTTCAAAATGAACATAAATTTTGTGCCATTTCGTTTTTTGAGCTAAGAGCAATGACTGTCCAAAGTTTGGGCTTAAAACTGGAATATGTTTTGGAGTGGTGGTGAATTTCATGTAATTCTGTACTTCTGTAGTGATTCCCAATAATGGCCAATATTTTTCCTAGGAAGAGGACTTAAAGAGCTTTCATTTGGATTTGGGATCACCTCATTTTGATTTTTCTAGAATTAATTATGATTTTTCAAAGTTTCCTTGGTTGCAGCAGAAAATCTGGGTTACAGCGCAAAACTTTCTGTGTGTGACCTGACCGCAGCCAGAAAATTCTTGGCTGCAGCCAAAATGTTTCTGTGACGTTTTTAGCCATTTTTGTCTGCAGCCAGAGAATTCTTGGCTGCAGCCAGAACCCAATTTTCAGTACTTTGTGAGTTTGCAAAGCAATTTCCAACCTAGTACTCTCCAATCCTTTTAGGTTCTCTTTAAGCTTGTTATAACCATTTAGGGGACTCATATGGAACCTATTCTAAGTGTTTGAAAGTAGGAATTTGGGGTAGGAAATTAATCCACCATTCTTGATTTTGTTTATAGGCTTTGATATTTGCAGCCCTCGTGAGCCAATTGCGCCGAAGGATGTCAGGAAAGGACAAGGTAGTGACTCTCTCTCTTATACTATGTGTAATGCTCTGTATGTGTGTGTTATCACTGTTCTGTGATGAATCTTTGATGCTGTTGCGGTTACAGCTGGTGATAGCTGTCGTTTACAGCGCAAGCTGTCGTTTACAGCGTAAGCTGTCGTTATTGTGATTACAGCGTAAGCTGTTGTGATGGTGATTACAGCGAGAGCTATCGTATTGTGTATACAGCCGTGAGTGCTGTCATTTGTGGTGAAAACCATGTATCTTTGAGATTGTTGCTGCTGTTGTTGTTTGTGATTTATGTACATACTTTGTGTTTATGCATTGTATGAGTGGTTTGTTATTACTGAGGTTCTCTCGAATCTCATTCTTTTCTATGACTAACATTTCAGACAGGGCGTGTGGCTCAAAGATGAAGCGGCCAACTCGGAGCAATTAGGACCTTTAGGGGTACATTTGATCTTGGAGATGTTGGTTATCTATTTTGAACTTGGGATTATTGTATATTTTGAGATATGAGCATTATCTTCGATTTTGGTTGTGTAATCCCTTAGTGGATACTTGTAGACCTCAGGTTATATATTTATAGAACCCGGGAGTTGCCGGGGATTTAGTTATACACTCTGATATGAATGAATGTATATTAACTGCACAGGTAATTATATTCGAGCATTGAAATTGAGACCAGGATGGGAAAAGAGTTTTGAAAGTTTTGTGAAAATTTTACTGTGAGACAGAAAGTTTAAAATGAGGTTAAAGCATCCAATGGTCTCTAATATGATTTAAATATGTGTTATCGAATTATAATTACGTGTTTAAAGTCAGGGGGTTACAACTATGCATTTAAAACAAAAAAAATGTAATACACAAAATATCTTAGTAGATTAAAGTTGTAGTTTTTAACTATGCATCTGGCCATTTAAGTTTTTTTCTATCACTTCATAAATTAAAGTTTTTATTTGTTCAATTATTATTATTTCATTTTTTCTCTTTAATTTCAAATGAAAAGCATGAATGCAATTTGACTTCAAAATTTAATGAGCAAAGTTTCATTCCTTTAATGAAATTATTGGATTAAATTGCTGATATTGTTCTGAATTGCCTTAATTAGTTAGTTTTATTTAAATTAAGCTGAAATAGTTTGTTATTGAAATTTTGGAATGTCTCACTTTTAAGGGGAAATGCTGCCAAAATTGTTTTTAAAAAATTAGTAAAAGGCATTCCCATTGTTGACAATTGTTCTAAACTTGAGTATTGTTGGAAATGGCTCAAGTGGTAATAAAATAGATCATAGTTGGATGAATACTTTGAGAACTAGTGAAGAATATGAGAATGGGGTGGAAGAGTTTATTGAATTTGCTAGAAGGAATGCTAGTGAAGAATTTGCTCTAAACTTGAGTATTGTTGGAAATGGCTTAGGTGGTAATAAAATATATCATAGTTGGATGAATATTTTGAGAACTAGTGAAGAATATGAGAATGGGGTGGAAGAGTTTATTTAATTTGCTAGAAGGAATGTTCCTACAAAAAATGAGATGTATTTTTGTCCTTGTGTCAATTGTTTAAATGAGAGCCGATGGGATGTTGATGTTATAAGGGATCACCTACTTTGTAATGGAATAAATCTTTGATACACAACGTGGATATGGCATGGTGAAGAAGTAACTGATTGTCCATCGCACAAGAAGGAAGTTGTGGATGTTATAAATGAAGATAGAATAGAGAAAATGATTTACGATGTTGAGGTAGAATCTTTTGCGCAATCGCATGAAATGACATCTTGAGGAGTGATGCAGAGACACCATTGTACCCTGGGAGTAAGTACACACGGTTGACAGGAACCTTGCATTTGGTCAACTTAAAAAGCAACTTGTGGGTGGACCGATAGTAGTTTCACATTGCATTTGGCCAGGTCGCATTGATTTTGTAGCTTCAAGAGCCATGGGACTATTGAAGGTGCCACTTTTATCTTGGTATAATATGCCTTCTCGCTAAACTTAGTCTTGTTAGATGTGATTTTCCTATTTATGATAGAGAGATATCCTTGAATAATCTCTGGATTTTGAGAGAAGTTAGCCTTATCATAAAGAAAAGCAGGATTTAAGATATAAGTTTGCTGTATGAAGATCTTAGGGAAGCTGAGAATCCCACCTACTCTTAATAATACTCTTGAATGCTTGTACAATTCTTTTGTGAGATTGAAAGTACGTTTGATAGCTTTCTATGCCTTGTGTATCCCTTCATAAATATATCCAAGTGAAGGCCTATCATTAGAAACTACAATTCTCAAAAGTCTTATAAGTTGTTTAACAACTTCAACAATGGCCAGACAATCATTCCAAAATGCACTGTCCAATACCCACAATTACATCTCTTGCCTTATGGTCTCTTGAGTATCTAGGGTCAATAAATGTCTTGCTAGCTACTAAGCTTATAAATCATGCTTGTGCTCAAGAATACTTTTTAAAGCAATAAAAGTAGTAACATATCCTGTTGCTCTTGGCCAGATGATTTATGTCCACTCTTCCCTTTTTCTCAGTCAAGTTAACAAAAATCCATGGTTGTAAATGAATTTTGAAATCAAAGATGCACGTGTAGATAAACGTGTGACAATCTCCATTTTGCCAATGCCTGACAAAATCAGGTTTAAGAAATGTGCAATGTAATGCCCTAAAATGTGATTAAGGGCTAATGACTTCAAAAGTAAATGTAATTATTGATAAATAAACACTTTTGTAGAATGTGATACGAACAACGATTCAAATGTGTTACGATTAGTGCCTAAATCCTATATTTAAGTTCAATTATGGATTAACATCTAAATAGAATTAAATTAGAGGGAGGGCGCATGTTGAGGTAAACGAATGATATAAATGTGCTTAACAGTGATTCAAGAAGAATTGCCATAATCAGGGGGCAAAATGGGTAAAAAGAAAGTTATCAACCGATTGGTTAGTCACAGAAGAGGAAACTCATTGGTAACTCAAAGATCAATGGTTGAGATTCATGGTCAAGAGGGTGGAATCATGAGCATATGAGCTCATGTGTGTCCATGGAAGAAGGAACAAGATCTTAACAAGTATCAATATGTGGGCCATAAATGATGGTTAAATGTTCAAACACATTTCCCTCTCTCCTCTCTCCTTCAAGGTCGGCTAGTGGCATGGGAGTAAGGGAAAAATCTGCTTATCATCATCATTTTCACTCTCTCTCCCATTCTCCATTTTCATTCAAGACCAAGGAGGAAAGAGAAAGCAAAATGTGAGCTTTTGGTTTGTTTGATGTCACTTTTTGCTCAAATCACCTTCTTTAATCTTGTTCTTGGTAATGATAGCTTCATTGCTATGATTTTAGATTTTTGAAAGGTGTTTGAGTGTTTGAAGAAATTTGGAAGTTTAGGAATCAAGAACTAACCTTGGAAAGAGGAAGAGGTGACTATTGGTTACATTTTGACATATTCATTATAATCATTGGTTGAGTTGTGGAATTTGTGGATTTTCACCTGATTTTAGTGTAATTTTGGAATGGATGATTTGGATAGTGTATTGTGTTGGATTTAGTGTCATATTGTGTCTTTGTGTCATTGGAATTGGTTTGAAATCTTGGAAGCCAAGTTGGTCATTTTGTGGTTTTAGATTTCAATGTGTGTGGAAGTATGGAATGTCTCATTGTGATGGGAATTTGGGTGTTTTAGTGTTTCCAATGGGTTCCTTATTAGAATTTGTATGGGAAAATGTATGGTTGTTGATTTTAGGGGCCATTAGACCTATTGGTTAAAATTTGGAAAATTTTGTCATCTGCTGCATTTTGGCTTCTGATAAGCCTCACTCGAGTGCACTAGAGTATCACTAGAGTGCACCATCATATTTCCTCTTTTTCTTTAGTTTTGGTTGCAATTCCGCACAAAGAAAGCAAAAGTGCATTTTTTCACTTGCGAGTGATATGGGATCTCACTCGAGTGCGCCTTGTATCACTCGAGTGTGTGTGTATTTTGCACTATGAGCCCGTGTCTTGGGGTATCACTCGCAGCTAATTTGTCAAGAGTGTGTGTTAGCACTCACAAGTATTATGCTGTTACTCGAGTGCTAGAGTTGTCACTCGAGTGTACCTCCTATTTTAAGGTTCCCTTTGCTCTCGGGTAGTCACTTTCTATGCCTCACTTTGTGAGACTCGAGTGATCATGAGACTATCACTCGAGTATTGATTCTTATACTCGAGTGCTGCGAGCATTTCTTGATTCTTAAGCTTCCATGCTCGAGTGTAAATCTCATTGTCACTCAAGTGCATGAGCCAAAAATCAGCATTTTCACTTTTGAGAGGGGGGTTTTGGTCAAGTTTTTCCCAACCCTTTAGGCATGTGTTTAGGCTTTTAGGGGCCACCTAAAGGTCTCAAATGATAACCAACTTTAAGTGTTATGAAAGTAAGAACTTGGAATAGAGATTAATCTGTCATCCTTGATCTTGGTTTATAGGGTTTACTATTTGCTCTGTTTGTGAGCAGCTAGTGCCAGAGCACACTCGGAAAGAACAAAGTAATGACTCTTTCTCTTATACTGTATGTAATGCATTGTATGTTTGTGATGTCATTGGATTGTGGTTATCTTTGTGAGTTACATTACCACACCAATAGTCCTCCGGTAGCTAATAACGGTTCGGGTGAGTGCTGTGTGTATCCCCGGCTGTGAAAGAGGATGAGGGTGGGGTGTGACGGTGGATTTGTTGTGTATATGAAAGCTGAAAGGCTATTTGTGGGCCGTAAGGCTATGAGAATTACAACATGTGCATGTTAGCGTGAGCTGTCTAGGGAGTGGCGTTGGTCATCTCTACCCCGGTGATAGAGCTCAATATTTATATATTTTTATTAATTAATTTTAGGCTTTTGTGGGACTTAATTGAATATTTTGGGCATAATCAAGTGTTAATGTGAGGTTTTAGTGAAAGAATAATTTGGGAATTAAATTTTTATATTTTTAATTAATATTTATTATTCTCATTATTCTTTAATTGTGAACAAAATATATTACCTTTATGAATCTAATTTTGTAGGTGATGATGTGGCATAACTTACTTATTTAACCTAGATAAATTGAAGAAAAACAAGGAAGTGGGGACCATTATTTTTGAGAAAGTGGCGGCTGAATTGAAATAAGGGAAAAGAAGAAGGCTTGATCAAAAAAAGGAGAAGCAAGCTGGAGCATGTGTGGATGATTGGACCGAATTGAATTGAAATAAAAGAAAGCAAGGTGGACTGAATTGGGATAATTAGAGGGCTGACCCAAAAAGCTATTGAACCGAAATGTATTAGAGAAAGAGGCTTCTTCGTGGGGAATAGCTGGACCGAAAGAGAATTATTGAGGAAAAGAAGAAAGCTGATGTAAGCAAGGAATAGAAATGGGAAATAAATGAAATAAAAGGGTTTGGCAGCTGATTGAAGAAAGGAGGCCGAAGGGAATAAAAGAAGAGGAGACCACTGAATTGAAGGAGGAGTAGCCGAAACGTTTGACTGTGATGTAGATTTGAAGAAAAATGGAGAGGAGGCAATTGCAAGTGTGAAAATAGGATCCGCGTGTGAAAAAGGGATGAAGCACCGAATGAAATAGGAAAGGAGTAGTGCTGTGAAGAGCTACAGAATTGGTGTGAAGTGGTACTTGGAGAAGTAGAATTTAAAGAGACGTGTGCAACATTTCCATAGCTAAGTCCTCCTATATTATTCAAGCTTCATTTTCCTCTTCTTCCATGAGTAGCTAAACTTACGGTGATTTCCTTGAGTTGGGTAATTGTTTGAGCTTCTAAACTTCAATAGAATTCCTTTAAGCTCTCTTTCTAGTTTATAATTATATGACTATGTTAAGTATGTAATTGTTATCTAGATTGTTCTATACCAAGTGAATAAATTTGGTAGTTGAGCTAGGAGTTGATTAACTAAGCTTTGTATGATTCATATTAGGAGTAGGTTGAATTGTTTATTCTGACTCGGTTGAGTGAATTTAAATGATTAAACTGAATGCTTTGAACTTTTGTAATGGTAATTACAAGCTAGAATTGGAAGTTGATTATTCATCTCCTTAAGTCTGAATTATTTGGTGGTATTCATTTAATTGCTTCGGTAGAATGAATTAAATGATTATTACAAGTATGGAGCTGGTGGTAACTTAGTTCCATCCTCTTGACTCATATTGTGGAGTTCATATCATTAGCAAGCAGGGAAGACCAAAACCTCAACTCAAAGGAGTCCCATTTTATCATTATAGTAGTTAATTGAATTTATCTTGTTATTACTGTTAATTTCAATTCCGTTTATTTCTTTGTTTTAAAAACAAAAAAAAATACAAAAAATATTGTTTTAGCTTAGTTTACTTCATAGTTTTAAAATCAAATTCTCAACATGATTATTCACAACTTTAAGGTATTTATCACTTTACTACTTAGAAACTTGGAAATTAATCTCCTCACATAGGTTGAGCTACTATGCTACATTTTCAAACCTAGTTTTATTTTGTGAACTCACACGACATGGGTTTATCGGCCGTCGATATACCATTGTAAGTGTGAATGCCAGAAAGGCAATGTGTAAATATGAATGCCGTGAAGGCAATGTGTATATTTGCATATGCTGTATTCATGCTGTGCTGCTTGATGATTTACTTGCATGCTATGTGATTATATGTGGTATGAGTGATTTGTTACTATTGGGATTCTCTTGAATCTCATTCTTTCCATTGACTAACCTTTAGACAGGGCAAGTGGCTCCAAGGGGAAGAAGACGACCAAGGACGACTAGGACTCCTTAGGGGTGTTTGATTTTGGTTGCTGGTTATCAATTTTGGTATTGAGATTACTGTATATATATATATATATGAATGTAAATTTTGGATTGATGTTGTGTAATCCCCTAGTTAGTAAATTGTTTGGGTGGTAATGCCTGTAAACCCTTTAGTTATCACATAAAAACCTAGGGATTGCTGGGATTTTTGTTGTACACTTTGATATGTATAAATGTGATTTAACTGCACAGGGTAGTTATATTCAAAATTGGGATACGAGACTAGGTTAATTGGTTTGTGAAAAGAATTTTGTGAAAACTGTATTGCGAAAATGGGATTTTAAAGGGGTTTTGACTATCCGTTGGTCTCTAATCCATCTTAATTACATATTTCGAATGATAATTGCATAGGGGGTTACATGCAGCACTTGGAGACCAATAAATAGAAGGATACTTTTCAGCCAATAATTTCCCAGCAGCTTTATAATTAGTTGCATTATCAGTAACTAGGTGGACGACATTATCCATACCAGCAAACAAAACCATATCCATGAATAGGTTGCACAAATTTTTTGCATATTTGAGAATGTCTGATGCATCCACAGATTTGATGAAGACAATTCCTTTAGGACAATAAACTAGGAAATTAATCAATTGCCAATTTTGTTGATCTTGCCAACCATCCGCATTATTGTGCAACCAGTTTCTTCCCAAAAGTTCCTGCACTCATCAACTAACAATTGAACTTCCTTTTTCATGTCTTTTAATAATTTTTTTTTCCTGAAGGCATGGTAAGATGACGCTTTATAACCAAGGCCAATAGTTGTAATAGCATCTATTATAGGTTGGAAGTAAAATGAATTGATGGCATTAATTGGAATGCAACAATCATACAACCACCTAGCCATAGCCATGTCTGCTCTGTTCACAGCTTCTTTGCCTGCAAATGCACTTCTTATTCCTGGCTGTGCACTCAGGGTTGTCCTTGGGGCAAAGAATTTATTTGTAGTTGCAGATGCCTTTCTTTTCAAAACTTTAGATGATCTTGAAGAAGGATTTTGAGTATGTGAAGGAGGAACTTCTTCCTACCAAACCCCTTAACATTTTGATATTTGCAGAGTGATAATCACATAGTTCAGAGGACATATAGAAATAGCATAAAGATATTGATACAAAGTGCTTGTTTATATTATAGGAAATCCCTATAGGGTTTGAAAAATACATACAGATCAAAAAATATACAAAATAAAACTAATGATAACCAACTGCAACTCTGCTCTGGACCAAAACCCTCAATTACCGGCATTTACATTTTTTCCCTTAGAGCTACTACCTTGTGCTAGAATATTTTAAATTTTGGGAAAGGGGTGAGATTCAAATGAATCTCAATAGCAATATGCAATCAATCATATAAAAATATGATAAATAAATATGCTATGCACCACATAATGTAAATGAAAATTCAACTGTATCTAGTGTGTGTGCACAATTCAGGGCCAAACCCCTATTTGTCCGTGTACCTTAATTGGGTCCCAAACCACAACTAGGTATTCTGCCCTAAGCACTATTCGTATGACCGCGCCCCAAGCACTACTCATATCACTGTGCCCCAGGCATTGTGTTACCCATAGAATATGGAATACACAAAGCATACAAATAATCACATAGTTTATGAAAGATAGGGGTACTACCTTAAATCCCTTTTCTGCTTACTAACTCTTCCTTAAGCCTGATCCGGCTCGGCAAACTGTCTGGTCTTAATATTCCAAGTTTAAAAGAATTGAGTTATTACCCATTTATGTATTGTTCTAAACTCATTTTGTTCATTATCTTAGTTTAAAACTGTGAAATGACCATAATACCCCTGGGGACTCGGTCTAAGTCCCTTTACACCGGTCCAACTATACTTTTTCAAAAATTATGACCCAGGCTATTCCCACACAATTTCGAGTATAGAATCCATTTTTGACTTCGAATTTGCCAAATTCACTGCCAAAATACCAAAATTGCCCTTGACAGGCCCTAACTTAGGGTTGTAGGGGTAAAATTGTCATTTCACACCCTAATGCCTTCGCACTTCGCAATTCACATGTATCCCACACAATTTTTGATTCTAAACATAGTGAAATCATCAAAAACACAAAATTCCAGCTCTATCCCCTTAAACAGCTACTGGCCGAAACTTACAAAATAAAAGGGAAAAATATGTTTTTTTGATTTCACTTGTTTAAACCCTTCCTTTCCACTCCTAATCACTTGTTTAACCTCTTAAAAACCTATTGAACATAATTAATGGAAAATTGGGCAGCATATCTCCTTAGGGTTTTATCATCCCAAATTGCAAAACCAAGTAAAACAAAGCCAGCAATAAACCCAACAACCAATAACAATCATAAATCAACAAGATAATCAAGGTTTCATGGTTACCTTTTGATTTCTCTTCCTCTCTTTCTAAAACTGTGGCTCCTCTCTCACTCTCACTCTCACTCTCTCTCCTTCCTCGATTTTGCTTGCTACATGAGTGATTCATGAAGGAATAGGGATTAGAAGAGGTTTTCCATGAACTAGAAGGCTAATCACAAGGATTTCACAACCAACTAAGCTTGTTTGCCTCTCAAACCTTTGCTCCTTCTCTTTTGTTCGTTGGTCTTCAAATAACTCTCTCTCTCTCTCATTCTCTAACTTGGATGAAAATGAGCTCTTGAAGGAAAGATAAAAGCTCTTGAAAAAAATCCGAATTGACCTCTTTAAGTAATTATTATTTTATTACAATTTACCACATGTTTTAACTTTGACTTTTCCTTGCTTCATCTTTTTTTTTGGCCATAAATATTTTCTCTCTCCCTCTCCATTTAACTTGGCCAAAGTTTAGCCCTTGAAAGGCTTGAAGGAGCTTCTTGAATTATCATAAGTTTACCTAATCAACTATTACTTTTAATTGTAATTATTTACCTACAATTGTTGAGTTTTACCTTCCTCCTTTTTACTTGGCTAGAATTGCTCCACCTTTGGATATTTATCTCAAAATTTCTTTTTTCTGTCTTATTTTTCTTATTTGGTCGAAATTTGGCCTAAAATAAGGAGGAAAGTATTTGCTTCTTGCTTGATTGGCAAATGACTATTTTGCCCTTATATTTTTTGTATTTAATTTAGGCCTTCTCTTTCTTTTTTTCTTCTTGGCCAAAGTTCTCAATCAATTCAACCCAAAATTTGTGTTATTCCATTCATTATTTTGAGCTTCAAGGATAGGCTTTTTGGAAGACAAAAATTGAATCCTATGTCTGTTTTTTGCCAATTTTGTGTGGCCTCTATTAAGGGTATTTTTGTCATTCCAAGTGCACCAAAATTCACCATTTTATTCCATTGAATGTCACAAATATATACATGGAATTTTTGTAAGTAAAATTGGGATGTTACAGCTCTCCCTCTTTAAATAATTTCATCCCCAAAATTTGCTACATGTACTAATTCATGAATTCTGGGTGACGCTTCTACATGTCTACCTCTATTTCCCACGTTGCTTCTTTAGGAGATAATCCCTTCCAAACAACTTTCACGAATGGGATACTCCTGTGTCTGAGTTGTTTCTCCTACCTATCAATGATTTGGTCAGGTGTGACCTTATATGTCAAATCATCCTGCACATCCACATCTTCATATTCGGGTTTATGTTTCTTCAACTGTGAAATGTGAAAGACATCATGCAATCTGCTAAAGTTAGGGTTAAAGCTATTTGGTATGCTACTGGCCCAATCTTCGATAAGATTTCAAATGGACCAATGTACCTAGGGCTTAGCTTCTTTACTTTCAATGCCCTACTGATACCAGTGACAAGAGAAACTTTCATAAACACGTGATCACTAACCTCAAACTCTAGAGTTTTTCACCTTTTATCAGCATAACTCTTCTGTCATCTTTGAGCAGCTAATAACCTTTTACTTGATCAATTTAATATGCTCAGTTGTTTGATCAATTATGTTTGGCCCAAGTAATCGCCTCTCAGACACTTATGTCCAGCACAAGGGAGATTGACATTTCTTTCCGTACAATACATAAAATGGAGTCATTTGAATGCTCGAGTTATAATTGTTGTTAGAGGCAAACTCTATAAGCAGAAGGAATTGATCCCAACCATATTTAGATCTAGTATGCCCGCCCTCAATATTCCTCTAGTGTTTGTATCGTTCTTTCTATCTAACCATTTGTTTGAGGATGATACGCAGTGTTGAATCTGAGCTTGGTACCCAAAGCCTCGTGCAATAATTTTCAAAACTTGAAAGTGAACTGAGGATCTCTGTCAGATATTATGTTCTTTTGGTGTACCATGTAATCACACAATCTCCCTGATATAAGTCTCTACCAGCTTATCAGGAAAGTAGTGGATACTGATTAGTAGGAAAAGGGCTATTTTTGTGAATTGATCAATGATTACCCATATTGCATCATGATTTCGGATCTTGGGCAATCCTATCATGAAATCCATTGTAATAATCTCCCATTTCCATCAGGAATTTCAGGATTCTCTAGAAGTCCTGATGGTCATTAATGCTCGATTTTTACCTTCTGACCAGTGAGAAAACGAGCTACAAACTTTGTCACATCTCTTTTCATCCCTGGCCACCAATACGTGAACTTTAAGTCATGATACATTTTGGTTGCTCTTGAGTGTAGAGTATATTTACTCTTGTGGACTTCCTCAAGGATTTGTGCTCAATTCTATTTATGGTGGAACATATATCCGCATCCAGTATCTGACTAGGCCAACTGGTGACAAATCATATTCCTGAGTTTTTCTTCTTTAAATTATGTTTCGGATAGACTGTGCTCTTCTTTGCTGTATCTGGGCTTCTTTTATTGCTGCTCTAAAATCATTCTCTGCCTGACTGACATTGTTGCAACTGATCAAAATATGATTAAATAGATTGAGATCTTTAAAATCTTCAATCAGTTTCTACTTATAAATCATAAGAATTGCCACCTGTACTATCTTGTGGCTCAATTCGTTTGCAATGACATTAGCCTTTCCTGGATAGTATTTGATTTCTAGGTTGTAATCTTTAAGCAGCTTTATCCATCTAGGCTATATCATGTTTAATTCTTTTTTATCATACAAGTATTTCAAGCTCTTGTGGTTGCAGTACAGCTCTATGGTTGTGCTATAGAAATAGTGTCTCTAGAATTCCAACATAAATACAATTCCTGCTAACTCAAGATCATGAGTAGGATAGTTTTGTTTGTGAGGCTTCAGCTAATGAGATACATATGCCACTACTCGACCCTGTTGCAACAAAACAAATCTCAATCCATGCCTACTCGCATCTGTATAGACCACAAAGGTCAACTGTGGATCTGAGATTGTTAAAGCTGGTGTTGTTGTTAATCTCTGTTTCAGGTCGTCTCACAATTATCATCCCACACATAAGGTTGAGTTTTTCATGTTAACTTTGTCAATAGCAAAGCTATTATGGAGAAATTCTATATTAATAGCCTGTAATAACCAGCAAGACCCAAAAAATTGTGTATCTCAAAAACAGTCTTTGGCCTCTTCCAATTTAGTATTGCTTCCACTTTACTAGGATTTACTGAGACCCCTTGATGTGAGACTACATGGCCTAGAAATTTAACTTTTGAAAGCCAAAATTAGCACTTGCTCAGCTTGGATGGAGTTGATTTTCTCTTAATGTGTTCAATACTGTTCTCAGATACTGTTTATGTTCTATTCTGCTTCGTGAGTATACCAGAATATCATCAATAAAGACTACTATGAATTGGTCTAGATATGGATGGAAAATTTGATTCATGTAGTCCATGAACACGGCAGGTGCATTGGTTAGCTCAAATGTCATTACAAGAAATTTGTAATGGCCATATCTGGTTCTGAAAGTAGTTTTTGGTACGTCTTCTGCTTTTACCCTGAGTTGGTGATATCCTAACCTTAAGTTAATCTTTGAAAATACATAGAAATTAGATAACTGATCGAGTAAGTCATTAATTCTTGGGAGTGGGTATTTGTTTTTAACAGTTACATTGTTTAGCTCCTTGTAATTAATATAGAGTCCTAGGCTTCTGTCTTTCTTTTTGACAAAGAGCATTGGATCTCCCCATAGCGAGACACTGGGCCGAATGAACCCTTTCTCTAATAGCTCCTCAATCTACTTTTTCAACACTACCATCTCATTTGGAGCCATTTTTTATGGGGCTTTCGATATTGGTGCCGCTCCATGCCTAAGGTCAACTACAAACTTCGCTTCTCTGTTCAGAGGTAATCCACTGATATCTTCTGAAAACACCTCTAGAAACTCATCAGCTATAGGGATACTTTCAAATGCTGTTCTAGCTTCTAACCATATAGAAAACACTATTGCCGCAAGCTCCATATCATGAGTGGGGTAGTTTATCTGATACGGTTTCAACTGTCAAGAGGCATAGGCCACCACTCTTCTCTGCTGCATCATGACACACCCTAACCACTGCTTACTCGCATCACTGTACACGACATAAGCCTCTCTAGGATCAGGTATAATCAACACTGGTGCTGTAGTCAACCTCTCCTTCAGCTCAGTGAAACTCCGCTCACAGCGTTCATCCCACAAAAATGGTTGATCCTTCCTCATGAGCTTGGTCATCAGTAATGCAATTCGGGAGAAGTTCTGAATGAACCTCTGGTAATAACCAGCAATACCCAAAAAGCTGCGAATCTCAGAAACAGTTTTTGGCCTTTTCCAATCAAGTACTGCTTCCACCTTACTGGGATCTACCGATACCCCATCTCATGAGATCACATGGCCAGGGAACTTCACTTCCATAAGCCAAAACTCACACTTGCTCAGCTTGGCATAGAGTTGCTTTTCCCACAAGATTCTCAGCATAATTCTCAGATGTTGCTCATGTTCCTCCCTACTCTTGGAGTAAATCAAAATGTCATCGATAAACACAACCACAAATTGGTCAAGATGCTGTCAAAAAATGAGGTTCATATAATCCATGAATACCATCGGTGCATTTGTAAACCCAAAGGGCATCACAAGGAATTCATAGTGCCTATACCTCGTTTTGAAAGCAGTATTCAAAACATCCACTGCCTTCACACACAACTGATGATATCCTAACCTTATATCAATTTTAGAGAATACACAGGAGCCAGACAATTGATCTAACAGGTCATCAATTCTTGGGAGAGGATACTTGTTCTTAACAGTGACTTTATTGAGTTCTCGATAATCGATGCACAACCGCAAACTTTCATCTTTCTTTTTCTCAAATAATACTGGAGCTCCCCAAGGCGATACACTGGTTGGATGAACCCTTTTCAAGCAATTCTTCAATTTGCTTCTTCAACTCCGCCATTTTGTTAGGAGCTATACGGTATGGGGCTTTCGATATCGAACAAGTGATGAACCTAAGTCGTGTGAGTTCACAAAATAAAACTTGGTTTGAAAATGTAGCATAGTAGCTCAACCTAGGTCGTTCTTGTGAGGAGATTAATTTCCAAGTTCCTAAATAGTAAAATGATAAAAACCTTAAAGTTGTGAGAAATCATTTTGAGAAATTGATTTTAAAACTATGAAGTAATCTAAGCTAAAACAATATTTTTGTATATTTCAGTTTTAAAACAAAGAAATAAAAGGAATTGAAATTAACACTAACAACAAGATAAATTCAATTAACTAGTATAATAATGAAATGGCATTCCCTTGAGTTGAGGTTTTAGTCTTCCTTGCTTGCTAATAATATGAATTCCATAATGAGTCAAGAGGATAGAACTAAGCTACCACTAGCTCCATACTTGCAATAATCATTTAATTCATTCTATCAAAGCAATTAAATGAATACCACTAGATAATTCAAACTCAAGGAGATGAATAATCAACTTCCAATTCTAACTTGTAATTACTATTACAACAAATCAAAATATTCAGTTTAATCATTTAAATCCACTCAACCAAGTTGGAATAAACAATTCAACCTACTCCTAATATGAATCATACAAAGCTTGATTAATCAACTCCTAGCTCAAACACTAAGTTTATTTACTTGGCATAGAACAATCTAGATCATAATCACATACTTTACCAAGCCATACAATTATGAAATAGAAAGAGAGATTAAGGAATTCCATTGAAGTTTAGAAGCTCAAACCATTACCCAACTCAAGGAAATCACCAAAGCTTAGCTACTCATGGAAGAGGAGGAAATAAAGCTTGATGAATAATGAAAAGATTGGCCATAGAGAACAATGGAGAACACTGAATAGCTCTCCCTATTCTTTTTGCACCAATGCCTCCTCTATTTCATTTGTGAAGCGCCTCCAAGTCGTGTTCAATTCCTCCCAGCCTCCTCCTCCTCTCCTTTCTTTATTTCATTATGTTCTGAGTCTCCCTTTCACACCAGCCGCAACCCTTCTCTTATTTCCCATTCGGTCCAGTTATTCCCTTTTTCTTCATTTTCCCTTGGTCCACAATGTCGGATAATCTCTTCTCTCCTTCTCCAATCCGGTTCAATGGCTTTTTATTATTCGATCAATAACTCCCTTCCAATTCAGCCGCCACTTTTCCCTTTTCTTCAATTATTCCAATTCGGTTAAGCCCTTTCTTTCATTTCGGTCCACCTCCTTCAATTTGCTGCTCCCTCTTCTTTTCTTATTCCACGTGGTCCCTTCCTTTTCTCAATTATTCATTTTAGCTTCTCTTTAATAATCAATCGGTTCTCTTTCTTTATTCATTTCCTCACAGCCATAATTCTCTTCTTTTCTTCCATTTGGTCCAGCTGTCCCTAATTCTTCAATTTGGTTCACTTAGCTCTAATTCTTCAATTCCATTGTTCCCTTTTTCGGTTCAGCAGCCCCTTTTATTAACTCAACCACCACCTTGCTTTCTTTCTCTTTGCAACTCAAGTATTTTTAGGTTAAAAGTTAGTTGTGCCTTGTTTGGATAAGAGATAAAAGTTTGTTTTGGCATTAGACACAAAATTGCAACAACCAAACAAGGCCCTTACTCATTTAACCTCCTCTTAACAAAATATGAAAATAAATTCTGCACTTGTGATCTTCCACTTTTGTCCTTTTTTAAGCCCCAAAATAACATCTTTTACCTTGACTACTCAAGTTGTGCCACATCATCACCTAAAAAATTAAATTCACAAAGTAATATCTTTTACTCACAATTAAAGAATAATGAGAATAACAAATATTAATTAAAAATATAACAATTTGACTACTATAATTCCCAAATTATTCTTTCACTAAAATCTCACATTAACACTTGATTATGCCCAAAATATTCAATTAAGTCCCACAAAAGCCTAAGATTAATTAATAAAAATATATAAATATTGAGCTCTATCAACTAGCTCCAGGCACAATCTTAATAGGGAACTGCACTTCCCTTTCCGGAGGCAATCTGCCGAGATCATCTGGAAATACCTCAGGGAATTCTCTTACCACAGGTATACTCTCTAAAGCTTCACTTGACTCTCCTTGAACAGAGAAGAACACCATATACCCTTGACATTCCTTTTAAGATATCTTTCTGCTTTAGCCATTGAAAGTAAATTCAAACTAGCATTCACATTGTTCTCCCGCCGTGCATTACAGAAGGTTATCCTCTTATTGCCACAGTCAAGCAGTATATCATTTGTTGTCAACCAGTCAAAACCCAAAATGACTTCTAGTTGTTGAAGTGGAAAATAGATCAAATCAACTGTAGACTCCCGACCCTTAACAATTATCACACAATTTAACCAGTCTTCGGCTATCACAGCCTTGACACCCATTGGTGTCGACATTACAAAATCACACGGCAATTTATGAACAACCAATCCCAAGCGCTTAACACAGTCATAAGCTATAAACGAATGACTTGTACCCAAATCAAACAAAGCATTTCATTCATTATCACCAAGAAGGATTTTACCTTGGATCAGTTCTAGGGACTTTCGAGCCTCCTCATGTGTCTTTGCAAACACTCAACTAATGGGTGTCAAGGCTATCACTCAACTAATTCATTAGGTTTGTAATCAGTTAAAATGGATATTAATTGACTATCACTATCTCCAAACTAGGTTTGCAATATTGACTTTCAGCTACAAGTTATAACTTTATCAGTTTCATTATACTCTGTGTTAGGTGAAAAAATAGAGCATTGAAAAGATATACAATTTATAAGAGTTAGCCACAAGTATAACATCATCTGTTTTCAACAATAACCCTCAAATTGAAACCCATATTAAGCTAAGAAGATAAAAAAACTTTACATTCCAATTTAAACAATCCACAAATTAAGATAATTAAGAAAAACATGATAATTGAGCAAAGAATTTATCATACAAAAGCTTCATCGGCAATGCTATGAGGGAGGAGATTTATAGGTTTGGATGTGGTGGAGAGAGGCAGAATCACATCACCATACATGGCAAAGGACGATGACAGAAATAGTGCAAGATGATGGCGTAAAAAGCTTGTGTACAATAATGCCACGACACAAAACCTTGATGGAGAAGAACGAATAGTAGCAACAACAAGATACCGTTAATGGTGGAGGACGATGATCGAGATAGCGGATGATGACAACCACACACGACAGACAACGACGAGTAGACAATCCGTTCCCAATCAACAAGGGATGATTTCTAATTTCGGACCTAGTGCATAATGTCGAGACTTAAGGAAATAATGGATTTGGGCTTTTTTTACTTCTTTTATCTTGTAATTATTCCAATTTTAAATTATTTCTCCAGCAACAAATTAAATAAAAAGTTCCTCACTTTTTATTGGTGGCATGGTTATTGTGTCGAACGGTTATTGGAAGTCCATTTCAGGTTTTGGCTTAACAACAGATAGTGGCCCAAAAACGGATAAAAGTGAAAGAGGCAAGCTTCACCCAAGAGGGGGGGTGAACTGGGTGATGTTATAAATTTTTCGCTTGATGTGGAGATATGAAAAATAGAGTAGATAGAGTAGAGTTGAGAAGATTAGAGCACAGAGAGTTATACTGGTTCGGCCTAACAACCAGGCCTACGTCCAGTCCTCAGAGATTAAGACCTACTGAGAATTTCACTAGACCTCCAAGATTCAATGGGCTCTCAGAACGCCACAAAACAACAATTGTCCTTGAAAGGACTACGAGCAGAAATATTCTCTCACTAAGAAATTTCTCTCCCCCTTACGACAAGTCTTACGTGCAGAAAAACAACCTATGACCTTTATCACTTGCTTATTTATACAAGACTTATGAGCAGCAACATTCTCTCCTGCTTACACCACTGTAAGTCTTACGAGCATCAACGTTCTCTTCTGCTTGTATCTTATAAGTCTTATGAGCGGAAGGTTTAACAAGGAATTCTCTCAACTGCTTCTCTCGTAAGGAAATCTACCCTCTCAAGGTCCCAATACCTTGAGATCAAATAGAATTTGAATTGTATGAAAACTATCTTACAGAGAAAATAAATTAACACTGAAGATCAATGTGTATACAGAGAAAATTATGAATAACAGAGACTCGTGTATATGCTTGTGAATTCTTGTTCTTCGTTAATCTTGACGATCTCTGAATCTCTGTATTTATAGATGTTCAGTTTTTTTTGCCCGTTTGAGGAATCATCGTTGAGGAGCGGAGCTTGCAACTGTGGAATGACACGCGCATGTTTGAATATTCTGAATGTGGTAGGTACGTGCGTGCTTGTAATGATGTTGTCTGCCGTTGTTTGACTTTCTTCGTGTCAGTTTATTTCAAACGTTCATCCTCCTGTATCATACTTATAATACATTTAAAATGATGTTAAACAATGATAATAAGTAATGATGAGATGAATAAATAACATTAAACCATATTGGGATTGAACGTTGTGAGACTTGGTGTATTTGGTGATCTGGCAGAGCATCACTCGAGCATGGATGGGCTCACTCGAGTGATATCACAATTTTACTCCTTGATATTCAGTTTTTAGTGTGTGCTTGCATAGGATTTCAGAGAGGCAAAATTCTCACTCGCGAGTGATGTGGGGCCTTACTCGAGCACAGCTCCTTCTGCTCGAGTGGCCTTGCATTTTCTACTGGGAGTTTCTTCTCTAGAGAGCACTCGCATATCATTTTAGCAAGAGTGAGCTTTTGCACTCGCAGGTGATGTGGACCCTCACTCAAGCACACATACTCCTGCTCGAGTGAGAAGAATATTCTCAAGTAATATTCCCTTAATACCAATACTCGCATCAGGATTTGAGAGGGATAGATTTTTCACTCGCAGGTGATGTGGGCGCTCACTCGAGCACACATACTCCTGATCGAGTGAGAAGAATATTCTCAAGTAATATACCTTTAATATCAACACTCGCATCAGTATTTGAGAGGGATAGATTTTTCACTCGCAAGTGCTGATGTGTCACTCGAGCATATAAAGCTATTCTTGAGCATACTTGTGCTTTTATGATCTTCATGACTCTCGGCCAAGCTCTCGCATACCTTCACTCGCTAGTGCTCGAGTACAAGACACTCATGCTCAAGCATTGATTTCTCTGCTCGAGTGCATCAAGGGAGAATGACAAAACTTGCTCTCGGCTAAGCACTCGCAGACTCTCACTCATATGTGCTCGAGTGAGAAAGGCTCCTCTGCTCGAGTGCTGTCTCCAGTGCTCGAGTGAATCAGTAAAAATGCCAGTAGTATGCTTCTTGGGCAAATACTTTCTGGCTATCACTTGCACCTGCTCGAGCACAGAATGGTTCCATGCTTGAGTGCTAGACTCATGCTCGAGCACACCAGTTCATTTTGACAGCAAACACCATAGAGCATTGTTATATGCATTTGGTAACTTTGTAAACATTTCTTAAACTTATAAAAACATGATTTATACACAATTGACTTTTGTTATTATCAAAACTTGGGATCTAACATTCTCCCCCTTTTTGATGATGACAAAACCTTTGTGATGGAAGTTAAGAAAAATTGATTAAGATGGAAAATTTTTTGAAGTAATTCAACGTTTCGAAATACATATCAAGTTTTAGGTTCAAGTTCATGTTTCCCTGCAGTACTTCCTCTGGACACTTAACAACCAAGATAAGCATAGTATAAATCAAATTCTTAAACAGAAAAATTTAAATCATAGAAATAGTTCATTAACAATAAACTTGATTAATAAACTTGATAAATTTGATAACATAATAATAGATAAATCATGAAACTCCCAAATACAACCATGATAACATCAAAACCTACCCCATACAGAAAATTTACCCAAACTCCCAATACATCCCATAATAGCTCAGCTCAGAAACCATCACACATCCTTCTCCCCTGTTTTGTCAACATCAGAAGGGGGCTGAGAAAAAGTGATATCAGATGGGACAAAGGGTACCATGGCAGTGGAAGGGTCAATAGGAGCAATAGGTGGAGATGATGGCTGTGGTACAGAGGTTGAGGGAGGTAGTGAAGGTGATCGATCATAGGTGATATCAATATTAGAATCTGGATCGGTAAAGAGAACATGTGTCTGTGGATGAGGAGGTGAGGTATGAGTGGTCTCAGGAGGCACTTCTGAAGATGCAGATGGGAAATGAGAGCGTAAGAAGGTCTCCATATCAGTTATCCTCTGTGACATCTCATCCTGAGTCTTGAATATCAAGTTAAAGTTGATATTGGCCTTGTCTACCAACTTGATGACCTGTGACTCCATCTTTTCCACAAGCTTCTCATACTCAGTCACTAATTCCTTCTTCAGACTGGATATTGCTTGATTGATTGCCTCAGTCAAATGATTGGAAAGAAAAGCATTAAGGAAAGAAGGAGGAGGAATAGGACCTTGAGCAGACGATTGGGCCTCATCACCTTTTGATGGAGTGGCTTCCCTCTAAGATGTGGCTTTGGTTCGACTCACCGAAAGATTGATACCCATATGAGTTAACTGAGTCTTACCATACCTCGAAATAAGCACCCTCTCAGTTCCTTCCAAATACCATACCTTATTTTTCATTAGAATGAAGGATACAAGCTGAGGGTATGGTATGGTTGCCGATTTTGATGAAGAAAATCGAAATCTTCTCATCTCATTGAAGATAATCTCCCCTATATTCCTTTGTTGCCCGGCTAGGAAAGAAACCAACATATAGTAGTCCTTTTGAGCAAAATGGGTAAAGTTTTTAGACTTATTGACTATGCTCCGGGAATATATATAGTGAAGGATTCTGTGAGAGTCAGGCATATCAATAGGTTTAAAATTGAAAGGACCTATTGGGTCTTTTGGCCTCAAAATCTGAAAGACTTCATTGGCAGAGAAAGAAGGTGGATCAGGGGGAGGTGCAACATATCCAAGTAGGTCATTTATGATCTTAGCAGATATCATAATGAATTTGCCTCTAACAATAGTAGACATTGCTTCCTCAATCAATTCACCAGACCTAGACATAATGTTATGGGTCTTCATGTTGCAATAAAAGGTTTTTACGACAGTGGGTGAATATGGCATATGGATATTTAGCCAGGGAGCATAGTATTGAAGATAAGGATATAAATCCAAATGGCAATTCTTCTTCAAATAATCTAAATCCACATACACAACTGGACAGAAATGCCTATGAATATACTCATAATCAAATACCTTCTGAGATAATGCCTTTAGCTCTTCAACAATGAATCCCTCAGGAGGACTGGTAATGTGATCATCTACTGGTGCTTGTGAGGCAGAAGGTGCTCCTAAAGCAGTGGCACTGGTTGCCCAACATGGTGTGAACTTGAAACACCGGCTTGAGAAGCAATCTTTCCAACTATCTTATCAAGTTTAGATTTCTCTATTGCTTCCCGGAGTTGTCTGTTGAATGAATCATCAGAGGAAGAAGATGATTGCTCAGTCTCCTTTTTCTTCCCTTTTCCTTGAACCTCTTTGGATTGAGACCGGGTAACTATAGGTTCCTTGAACACCATACCCTTTGGTTTCTTTTAAGGAGGTTGAACCTTCTTAGCAATATGAGGCTTAAGGTGAGGTTTCTTAGCCATAGTCCTCTTTTTGGTCTTGGGTTTAGGAGGAGGTGAAGGTGAAGAGGACATTTTAGGAGATGGTGGAGTTGGTTCTGGGGTTGCAGAGGCACTAGTAGCAGAATGAGTAGGAGAGGGAGAGTGAGATCTTTGAGAAATGGAGGGCATTTTAGTTCTTGCCATTGATGAATAAGAAAGAAAAAGACAAAACTTACAGAATTTTTGAGAGAAAAGAAAAACACCACAGATTAGGGCACCGAATGTGAAATGTAGAGGATAAAAATCACCTTTTATAGAAGAATGAAGAGTTGTAACGGTGCTTTGAAGCAAATGGACGTGATTGATTGAAGAGAAACGGTTGGAGGTGAAGAGTTGTGACCTTCGAGTGACGAGACACCTCGAGTGAGAGCAGGAAGTGTGACGGTCTGAGCTATCGTGTAACTGATATAAGTGGCAGTGCTCGAGCATAAACCCTAGTGCTTGAGTGATGTTCATACTGTGCTTGAGTGTGTTCTATCTGTGCTCGAGTGAAAAACTGGAAATTTTAATAAAACATGTAAAAGCGTACCTGGATTATGGATTTCTTGCCATATTTTATATCTTTGTACTCAAATCCTCCAAAATCATTTGAGTAACCATGATTTGGATAGCTTCTGAAAAGAAACTCTTTCTTTCTACTCGAGCATACATTCTTCACTTCAAGCATGTTCATATCATGCTCGAGTGAGAATCCTTCATGCTCGAGTGAACTCAATTTTCACTGTTGCTTTTGAGATAGTCTCTTGGTATTCTTATCTCCTTTGTTAACCTCTGTTTTACATATCAAGAAATAGAGTATTTTTAATAGTGCTGTGCTCGAGCAGAGCTAATTGTGCTCGAGTGATGTAGCTTGTCACTCGAGTGACACCCTCTGTACTCGAGTGACAGACATGCAAAATGATTTTTAATGCTCCGGTGCCAAAGTCAGTATGGTTATCATCAAAAACACATTTAATTAAGATATTTAACAAGAAAACTCACAATTCATTGGGATTAACCATTCCCAATTCTCTTCGAATATATAGGAATTGATCTTTTGCTATTGGCTTTGTGAAAATATCCGCAAGTTGAAGATGAGTTGGTATGAATTCCACTTTGACATCCTTCTTTTGAACGTGATCTCGAATGAAGTGATGTCGAATGTCTATGTGTTTGGTCCTTGAATGTTGTACAGGATTCTTGGCCAAGCTTATAGTGCTAGTGTTGTCACAATAAATTGGAATCTCATTTAAATATATCCCCAAATCTTGAAGTTGTTGTTTCAACCATAATACTTGAGAACAGCAACTTGCTACAGCTATATATTCAGCTTCAGTTGAGGATAATGAAACTGTGTTCTGCTTCTTGCTGAACCATGATACTAGAGAGCCTCTAAGAAATTGGCATTGACCACTGGTACTTTTTTTGTCAGTTTTATATCCTCCGTGATCTGAATCTGAATATGCATTAAATACTTGTTCCCTCTTCTCGAATACCAAAGCCCAAGTTCTGAAGTGTCTCCTAGATATTTGAAGATTCTTTTTACTGTCTCTGCATGTGATACCTTAGGAGCAGATTGATACCTTGCACACATTCCCACACTGAACTGAATATCTGGCCTGCTTGCTGTAAGATAGAGTAATGAACCAATCATTCCTCTATACTTAGTAATGTTGAAGCTAGAACCTTTTACATCAGCATCTAACAATGTTGTAGAACTCATTGGAGTATCAGCTCCATTAGCATTATCTAATCCATATTTCTTCAACAACTCCTTCAAATACTTTGTCTGGGATACAAATATACCACTCTTCTTTTGTTTGATTTGAAGTCCAAGAAAGAAGTTCAATTCTCCCATCATGGACATTTCAAACTCTCCCTGCATAATCTTAGAGAATTCTTGACACATAGATTCGTTAGTAGCACCGAAAATAATATCATCAACATAAATTTGAACAATTAGAATATCATTTTTGTTATGTTTGATGAAAAGAGTTGTATCTACTTTACCTCTGACAAAACTTTGATCAAGAAGAAATTTGCTTAGTCTTTTATACCAAGCTCTAGGTGCTTGTTTCAAACCATATACTGCTTTCTTAAGTTTGAAAATATGATCAGGCTTTGTTTCATCTTCAAAACCAGGAGGCTGTTCTACGTATACTTCTTCCATAATATAACCATTTAGAAAAGTACTTTCCACATCCATTTGATAAAGTTTAAACCCTTTAATGCAAGCAAAGGCTAGGAGTACTCGTATTGCTTCCAATCTTGCTACTGGAGAATATGTTTCCTCATAATCAATACCTTCTTCTTGATTATAGCCTTTGGCTACCAATCTTGCTTTGTTTCTCACAATGATTGCTGATTCATCAAGTTTGTTTTTGAAAACCCATTTGGTCCCTATAACCGTATGATCTTTAGGTCGAGGAACCAAATCCCAAACTTGATTTCTTTGAAATTGATTTAATTCTTCTTGCATAGCAATCACCCAATCATTGTCAGATAAAGCTTCTTCTATATTAGACGGTTCAATTTCAGAAATAAAAGCAGAGAAAGTTACCTCATTGAGGATTCTATTTCTAGTTTTGACACCTTCATGAATGTCTCCTATAACTTGATCAATTGGATTATCTTTCATATGTCTCCATGCTTTTGGTAGAGCATGATCATCGACATCTTCTAAATTTTGAAAATCATTTGTTTCAAGGTCATCTTGTTTTGAAATAGATTTTTTTTTCTTGGTTGAATCCATTTCTTCTTCATTAATATGTTTTGTCTGAGATTCAAGTTCATCAAACACAACATGAATAGATTCTTCAACAGTACATGTTCTTTTTTTGAAATAAACCTTCATCAGACTTTGGATCAAATTTACCTAAGTTTTCTTTACCATTGTTGTGAATGAAACACTTACACCAGAAGATATGTAGATGAGCAAGATTTGGCTTTCTTCCCTTGTAGAGTTCATATGGCGTTTTTCCAAGTAATTTGCGAATATATGCTCGGTTTGAGATGTAGCATGCAGTACTCATTGCATCTGCCCAGAACACTTGTGACATTTCTTTTTCATTAAGTATTGTTCTCGCCATTTCTGTAAGAACTCTGTTCTTTCTTTCCACTACTCCATTTTGTTGAGGTATTCTAGGAGCGGAGAAGTTATGATCTATTCCTTCGTTGTTGCAGTAGTTTTCAAATAATTGATTATCAAATTCTCCTCCATGGTCTGTCCTAATAGAAACAATAGAAATACCTTTCTCATTTTGAACCTTTTTGGCAAACATAATAAATCCAGCAAAGTTTCATCTTTTGAAGCAATAAATATAGTCCATACAAATCTTGTAAAGTCATCGACAATTACTAACGTATATAAATTTCCTCCAAAACTTTTTACTCTTGCTGGTCCTACCAAATCCATATGAAGTAATTGTAAAGGTTTAGAAGTAGAAATCTCATACTTTGTTTTAAAAGAGGATTTAGTTTGTTTTCCTTTTTGATATGCTTCACAAATCAGATTATCTTTGAATTTGATTTTGGGAAGACCAACAACTAAATCTTTTCTAATCAGTTTGTCAAGTTGATTCATATTGACATGAGCCAGACGCTTATGCCATAACCAACTTTCCTCTGATTGACTAAGAAAACAATTTTCAAAAGAATTTGAATTTAAATCAATAGTATAACAATTACCGTCCCTTTGAGCTCAAATCTTTGCCTTGATAGATTCTTTGTTTAGTGGCAGATCTTTCTTGTTCATTATCAAGCATTCTTTTGAGTAAAAAATCACCCAGTTATCTTTGTCAGTGCTTTGACTTACACTCAGGAGGTTGTGGCATAATCCCTCAACATAATATACTTCGTTGATTTGTACACCATCAGATTTGCCCACTTCACCAATTCCAGCAATACGTCCAGATTGATTATATCCAAATGTTACCTTTCCTCCTTCTCTGGTTTCCAGCATGGTGAACTTATTTTTGTCACCAGTCATGTGTCTCGAACATCCACTATCAATATACCATTTGTTTGCTTGAGATGCTTTGAGACATACCTAGAATGAGGTGATCAAGTTTTAGGTACCCATACTTTCTTGGGTCCTTTATGGTTAGTATGTGATGTATGTGTTCCTTTCGGAACCCATTTATATGTTCCAATAACTTGTCCCTTTTTGAAATAACATGATGAAGTATAATGTCCTTTCCTGTTACAATAGCTACATGATGCAAAGGGATTTGATGTATGCACAGAATTCCTGAAATATTTAAGATACGTTCTACTACTATTCTTCTTATATCCTTTATTCTTATTATGAGCAGAATTATATCCAATTCCAGATTTATCAAATGAAACTTTCTGAGAATTTAAAATAACCTTAAGAGTTTCATTTCCCTTAGTAAATTTTTCAACAATTTTTGTTAAATTACTTATTTTCTTATCTTTCTCTTTACACATTTCACATGATGATATGACAGTACTTTCTAATTCTTTTACTTTCTTCTTATAGCTAACCATTTCTTTAGCTACTTTGATGAACTCTGTATGCAATGCATTATATTCAGATAAGAATTCATCATAAGTAGGTTCAGAATCACTTACCTCAGAATCTGATTCTTCTTCCTTGGCTACCAAGCACAGATTTGCTACTTCGTTATTGTCACTTTCTTCGTCTGATGAACTATCACCCCATATAGATTATATATATGCTTTCTTTTTCTACTTCTTTTTGTCTTTGTTTCTGAAGCATTCAGATTTGATATGTCCAGGTTTCCCACATTTATAGCATTATATCTGTTGTTCTTTATTTTCTTTCTTGCTTAGTCCACCTTGATAATTTTTGAAGTTCTTTTGACCTCTTCTGTAGAATCTCTTGAATTTTCTCACGATCATTCCCATTTCATCATCATTAGGGACATCTTCATTCTCAGAAGATTCTTCTTCTTTGATAGCTTTAAGTGCAACTCCCTTTTTTTTTTATCATCGAACTCTTCAAGCTCCTTTTTGAACCTCAACTTTCCTTCATACTCGGAAAGACTCCCAAAGAGAGCAGCTACAGATCTCATAGATTCTCCTTTAGTTTCTTCGATAGCTGTCACCTTCGCTTCCCATTCTTTCATAAGAATATTAAGAATCTTTCTTACCTGGGAATTTTGATCAAACAATTTTCCAAGAGCAGATAATTGATTAACAAGATGCGTATAACTGAGTTCGAATTCTGATATACCTTCTCCAGGTTTCATACGAAATAAGTCATATTCTGTAATTAGAGTATTGACTCTATTTTCTTTGATTCCGGATGTACCTTCGTGAGCAATTTCAAGAGCATCGCATATATCTTTGGCAGTTGATAGAGTACATATTCAAAAATATTCTTTTTGACTAAGAGCACTCTGTATCATTAAAATAGCTTTACTGTTTAATGTTACTAACCTTTTATCATTCTTGTCAAACTCATCTGGACTCTTCTTAACAGCTCTATCTTCGATTTTCTTCATTGGAACATAGTCACCATCTTGTATAACATTCCATAAGCCGTATTCGTTAGCCATCACGAATACTCTGAATTTAGCTTTCCAGAACGAAAAATGTTCTCCAGCAAAACCAGGAGGTCTAGTGATTGAATCTCCGTCTGGAAGAATGTTTTCACCTACTGTTTCCATTTATTGGATCCTTCTCAAGCTGTTAGGCTCTTCGGAGAAGACCTTGCTCTGATACCAAATGAAAGAGGCAAGCTTCACTCAAGAAGGGGGTGAATTGGGTGATGTTATAAATTTTTCGCTTGATGTGGAGATATGAAAAATAGAGTAGATAGAGTAGAGTTGAGAAGATTAGAACACAGAGAGTTATACTGGTTCGGCCTAACAACCAGGCCTACGTCCAGTCCTTAGAGATCAAGACCTACTGAGAATTTCACTATACCTCCAAGATTCAATGGGTTCTCAGAACGGCAAAAAACAACAATTGTCCTTGAAAGGACTACGAGCAGAAATATTCTCTCACTAAGAAATTTCTCTCCCCCTTACGACATGTATTACATGCAGAAAAACAACCTATGACCTTTCTCACTTGCTTATGTATACAAGACTTATAAGCAGCAACGTTCTCTCCTGCTTACACCACTGTAAGTCTTACGAGGAGCAATGTTCTCTTCTGCTTGTATCTTATAAGTCTTATGAGTGGAAGGTTTAACAAGGAATTCTCTCAACTGCTTCTCTCGTAAGGAAATCTACCCTCTCAATGTCCCAATACCTTAAGATCAAATAGAATTTGAATTGTATGAAAACTCTCTTACAGAGAAAATAAATGAACACTGAAGATCAATGTGTATACAGAGAAAATTATGAATAGCAGAGACTCGTGTATATGCTTGTGAATTTTTGTGCTTCGTTAATCTTGACGATCTCTGAATCTCTGTATTTATAGATGTTCAGTTTTTTTTGCCCGTTTGAGGAATCATCGTTGAGGAGCGGAGCTTGCAACTGTGGAATGACACGCGCATGTTTGAATATTCTGAATGTGGTAGGTACGTGCGTGCTTGTAATGATGTTGTCTGCCGTTGTTTGACTTTCTTCGTGTCAGTTTATTTCAAACGTTCATCCTCCTGTATCATACTTATAATACATTTAAAATGATGTTAAACAATGATAATAAGTAATGATGAGATGAATAAATAACATTAAACCATATTGGGATTGAACGTTGTGAGACTTGGTGTATTTGGTGATCTGGCAGAGCATCACTCGAGCATGGATGGGCTCACTCGAGTGATATCACAATTTTACTCCTTGATATTCAGTTTTTAGTGTGTGCTTGCATAGGATTTCAGAGAGGCAAAATTCTCACTCGCGAGTGATGTGGGGCCTTACTCGAGCACGGCTCCTTCTGCTCGAGTGGCCTTGCATTTTCTACTGGGAGTTTCTTCTCTGGAGAGCACTCGCATATCATTTTAGCAAGAGTAAGCTTTTGCACTCGCAGGGGATGTGGGCCCTCACTCGAGCACACATACTCCTGATCGAGTGAGAAGAATATTCTCAAGTAATATTCCCTTAATACCAATACTCGCATCAGGATTTGAGAGGGATAGATTTTTCACTCGCAGGTGATGTGGGCGCTCACTCGAGCACACATACTCCTGCTCGAGTGAGAAGAATATTCTCAAGTAATATACCTTTAATATCATCACTCGCATCAGTATTTGAGAGGGATAGATTTTTCACTCGCAAGTACTGATGTGTCACTCGTGCATATAAAGCTATGCTCGAGCATACTTGTGCTTTTATGATCTTCATGACTCTCGGCCAAGCACTAGTATACCTTCACTCGCTAGTGCTCGAGTACAAGACACTCATGCTCGAGCATTGATTTCTCTGCTCGAGTGCATCAAGGGAGAATGACAAAACTTGCTCTCGGCCAAGCACTTGGAGACTCTCACTCGCATGTGCTCGAGTGAGAAAGGCTCCTCTGCTCAAGTGCTGTCTCCAGTGCTCGAGTGAATCAGTAAAAATGACAGTAGCATGCTTCTTGGGCAAACACTTTCTGGCTATCACTCGTACCTGCTCTAGCACAGAATGGTTCCATACTCGAGTGCTAGACTCATGCTCGAGCACACCAGTTCATTTTGACAACAAACACCATAGAGCATTGTTATATGCATTTGGTAACTTTGTAAACATTTCTGAAACTTATAAAAACATGATTTGTAGACAATTGACTTTTGTTATCATCAAAACTTGGGATCTAACAAAAAGATGGCCAAATGGCTGCCTAAGAAAAGCGGTCCAAATCACATGTTTGGACCACTTTAGAGACCGGCAGACCATTTGACCGGTCCGGTTCTTAAAAGATTGGTTAGTCCCTATTGTTAAATAAGTATTAACACCGTTAAAATTACTGTCATTCTTCCTGTCAAATAAAGAATTTCCTAAAATAATAGCTATATTTACTGTCTCATATTTGTCGTATTCAGGTAGGAAAACCAACACCTTAGCCTTCCTCACTTCTTCTCCCACACTCTCTATAACCTTATTCATATTCCACTCTTATCATATCTTTATATGAACCAATTAGCATAAAGTCTCATAATAAAATCCACAAGCTTACCAGACAGCATCATGTTTTCTTTCTTGGGCAAATTCCATCTTAAAAAGAAACACTTTTAGTTAGAAAAAAATTGCAAAGTAGCAAAATATTAATTAATTTGACTCTGCCAAACTTTTATCTACCACAATGTGACATCATAGTGACACAAAGTGGTATATGATGTGAATTTGAGATTCACAAGACATGGGCTATGCTGCTATGACATCCTCACTCACTAGTGGCTTGCCCGCTTTGTAACACACTATGGTTGCAATTTCATAGGGAACATGTGAATGATTCATCATGACATCAAAAAAATCCCAAATAGTCAAGATAATCAGGATAGGTTGCCCTTTCTTATTGATGCATGGCACTGCTTTTATGGTGATTCAAGACAATTAGGAACTTTGGGAGTTGATCATCCAATTGCATTTGTTGGCTTCATGATATAGGAATCCTAGCTTGTTATGTAACATCTCCATTTGTTTGATTGTTTGTAGATATCATGCCTCAAATTGCTTTTCTTTTTTAATACTAAGCGTTTGGATGGAGAGAAAGATGGGGAAAAATAGGGGGAAGGAATACTAGGATTGAAAACTTCCACAAATAGTAAAGAAATTTACTATTTTTTGGTGTTTTCCCTCCTAGTATTCTTTCACCCATAATTTTCTTTCCATTCAAATATAGGTAAAATAGGGGAGGCCATCCTAGTATACATATCGTGTATACACACATAAGTAGACTTGATCCCTGGCCAGCTCAAGCATTGGAGGCTCTAAATAGGGGTCAAGATGGACAATGAAAGAGAAGATATTGAGAAAAGAGAAGAGATTGGTCAAATATGGCTATAATAAAAGGAGAAGGATTGAGATGCTTCAAACATGGATCAGTGCTTTCTAACAGACATTTTAACGATGTTAATATTTTGCTACCATAGATTTGGGCATTTGTAGCACCTAATATATAACAATTATTAGCTAATAAATGTTATGTATGTTGAGGTGGAGCTCGTGGAAGGATTATATAATTCTTAAACGTAATGGTTAATTATGCGTACTATCATGTATTGTGAGGTAGAATTCTCGAAAACATAAAAAAACGGTTGTAGTTAATAACCATTGTTTATTTAGTGAAAAAGTGATGGTTTTTTTGAAACATATATCACAATGCAGCAATCAATATTCGAGACCGGTCTTTCGCCACATTCCTTTCACTATATACGAGGTCGGGCTTACACCACGCCCCCTTCACTTTATCTATATTCGAGTCCGGGCTTTTGCCACGTCCCCTTTACTTTCATTGTAATCGATGACTAATGCAAACAAGCGATGCAGTACACATGATATAGGATAAAGTGTCACTACCTTGGTCTTTCCGTTCTTGAGCAGACACAGGCCTTCTACGCTCTGGGTAAATATCAAATCCTAAAGTCATAATTAAGGATGAAACATTATTCTCTATTCCAATACTCAATTGATTCTTCAATACTTAGATTTGGTTATCAATAATGACCCTTAAGAAGCTATAAATGCCTTTAATAAAACCCCTAAAAGGTTGGGAAACAATAGGTTGAAGATCTCTTTTCAAAAACTCAAAGTGCTGGAACACAGGGGTTGGCCGTGGCCAGCCCTTCCTTAGACCACAGCCAAAATATGGTCAGAAGGCCACTGGCCATGGCCAGCCACTCATGGGCCGCAGCCAGAATCAGGTAAGAAAGGTTTGGGCCGTGGCCAGCCACCTCCAAGAAATTCCTTGATTCTGGGCTGAACTTCCAAAATTCATAACTAATTCTAGAAATATCAAAATGAGGTGATTTCAAAGCCAAATGAAAGGTATTTAAGTCCTTATTCTAGGAAAAATATGGCTCATTAATTCAAATCATCACAAAAATACAGAATCACCAAAAACGCAATACTACTCCAAAACAGAGTTCTGTTTTTGTCCCAAATGTTGGCAAAGCATAACTCTCAGTTAACAAAATAAAATGACACAAATTATATATCCATTTTGAAGCTTGCGATGTGGTATTTAAGACTAGAAAGTTTCATAATTTTTAGATACTATTTGGTCATTCAAAAAGCCAATACAAACAGACTGCCCAGAATAGACTTTCAATGGTAGCATTTCCAATTTTCTACCAAAGTGTTCAATGGGTCCAAAATCAACAATCAAGCCTATTCCTTACACTAAAACACTCAAGGAATCCAATAAAACCATTTAAACAACCTAATTTCCACTACATTAGCATGCTTTGGTCCATGGCCACATTAAACACTAACTTTCCAAACTTTTCAATCTCACTCATTTCTTTCCCAATCAATCCTATCTATCCATACACATTCAAAATATACCGTTTCTATACCTTTAACATGCCAAATGACCAATGACTCTCATTTTCAAAAATGGCCAATAAATCCCAGAAATTCAAAGCTACCTCAAATGGCACAAAACTTAGATGGGTAGATAGGTTTCACTCACCTCTTTAACTTTCTCAAAATGACTTTTCAATTCTCCAACTTTCACAATCTCTTGAGGTCACAGTCTAACACCAATGAACACATTACGACCATCAAAATGAAGCTCTTCATTCAAGGATCAATATTAGAGAAGGAAGTATTTGGAGACATTTCCCTTTACCTTTTGAAGCTTTTCTTCCTCCTTATTTCTGCAACAATGGCGCCAAGAGAGATGAGAATGAGAGAGATGAGAGATAGAGTAGTGAAGGAGAGGAAATGATGATTATTTCCCCCTTACCCATGCTTCATTCAGCGAAAAGGAGGGAGGAAGGAGAGAGAAAGAATGTTTAAAATATCCCATTTTGACTTTTCTCCTACACTCTCACATCCTTTCATCTTAACACATGTCACTTTTCCATTGGTTCTCCCACACTTAGTGACTAATTAACCTCTCTAATCCTTCCATTAGCCATTTAATCACACTTCTCACTTTTCTTTTAGTTAGTAATTAATTTCCCCTTTAATCACCAACTTAGAGCCAATAATTCCATCCTTCAAATTTTCCATCAATTATGACATAAATTATTATTGTCACCAATATACATTAATTTCACTTTAATCCGATAATTATCCTTAATAATTATCATTAGGACTTAATCGAAAATTGGGGCGTTACAAGCTCATAGCGAGACACAAAAGCTCGAGAGAGGCTAGTTGGGAAGCTCAACCATGTTGATTCACCACCTTCACCTCCCTCATTCACCACTGTTGCACTTCACCTCTACCTTTAGTTATCTTCCATTGTCATTGTAAAAATTCCATTTTTTTAGTAACCCTATTTCTATGATTTTTTGGCGTCCTCCATAGGAAGTTGTGTTTCCACTGTCGTTTCTTTCTCTCTCCTTCATATTCATCACCTCTCTTCACTTGTAGACCCTTTTTCCAGCTTTCTACCATTAATTCTCATCTCAAGTTCTAGGCCACAGCTCCCTTGCTTCACAACCACTAATTTCTATATTCAGTGTCAAAATTTGTCATTTTAATCACTGATTTTTAGCTGGGTGTTTGAATCAAAGTATGGTTATGTTTCTTGAAGCTATCTTCTTGAATGGCTAGGTGATTTTGTGCTCTTGGAGATGAGTTGAAGATAGCTTGAGGTCACATGTGCTTTAAAGCGGAGTTTAAATTACCCATAGCTTATTATATTTATGATTTCTAAATTTTAGGAATTCATTAATATATTGAGACTATGATTTTAGCTATGTTTTATTCCATGGATTGAGTTCTTGTGATTGGGGTTTGTAATGAGGATTTGTACTCATCAGTCTATATGGTGATATATATGTTTTTCTATGATTGTATTGATTTTTATCTATATAACATGGTATTGTTGGATAGTTTGATTGAATTGGAATTATAGTTGAACCTAAATGCATTGTTTATTTCATAATCACTCTCTAAGGGGTTTTAATAATGCTTAAATGAATGGGTTCATGAGTTTAAGCAATAGACTCAATAGTAATTGAGATTTGGTATATTAGGAAACTTAGATGAATTTATTACACTAAGAGGGCTTAATGGCATTTCAAGAGTAGAGGTTCCTTTCTTGTGATGCTAGACTTATTAGTTAATGAGGTTAGAATATTAGAATCTTAGTGTATTAACTCCCCAAATATTTTAATTGAGCATGGATAGCCTTTGAAAACCATTTCCCTGAGCATCTTCATTACTTGCATTTTTTAAACCTATTTCCATCTGTGTTTACTTGAAAATCCCAAAAATATCCATTTTAATTGCATTCAATTCATAGTTTTGAAGATCAATCAATCATGTTTTTCCTTTATCAATTTTGCATTGTAATTACTTAGTTGACTAGGAACTATTTTCAGAATCGGCTCCTTAAAATGTAGTAAACCGAGTTATGCATGATAGTACATTAATTTGGTTTTATTCTTGATAACCTTGAGGTGACTAAAGGGTTCTTTCAAGTGGTGCTATTTGTAACACCCTTCTTACCATACTCATTAGATGAGTTAGACACATAATGGATTTGAACAATTCAACGAGGTTTATATCCTAGGACTTACAAACCTTTGAAAAACGGGTTAAATCCCAATTACAACACAGGGTTCGAACCTGTCATTGAATGGGTTTTTCTTGAAAATTTTGTTACTTCAAAATAAATTCATAAAGGTTTGCAATTGTGTTATAACTTACCCATTCTTAATTCCTTTTATTAATATCATAGTGTAAATAAAGTGTTCTCTGCTAAAAACCCATAGTTCATTCATTATCTAATGGGCCCACGTTGTATTGTCACCCATTTCTAGTTCATTTACAACATTTAAGTACACTGTTCAAAGGTTCAGTTGCTACTTCTACTGCTATAACTAGTATTAGTCTTTCTATGGTGTCATATACAATTTATATAGTTTTCCAAAATCAAATAACCAACAGAAGGTAAATTCTATCTATCTTGATCCCTACTCATCTGTAGTTACCTTCTTGCTCTTAGAGCTGTTAGCCCGTGCTGTAAAATGAGTTATTAGAAAGGGATGAAATTCAAAAGAATCACAGTAGTAATAGATATCACTTAGATAAAATATAAATTCATAAAACATGCTAGGCAACCATCAGTTCAATAGAGCAATACACATTCAACATTTAGTTATTCTATACAGCAAAGCACATTCTGATTAGACACATGGGCCCATTCTTACAAAGCTGGATATTTAGTGGGCTTCTGCCCTTCTAGTATTGAATACTTAATAGGGCTTTCTGCCTATCTTGTGTTTCTCACACGGTATTCAAGATGGTAAAAACAAATATGTGAAAGAATACATAGTATGTGAGGGATTAGTTACTACCTGACTACTTCTACTTTTCCAATATTCAAACCACGTTTTCAGTTCTTTGGTTGTCCTAGGCAACTACTGAATCCTATACTTTGGAATTCACAAAGGATGAGTTATTACTTATTCCAATTCTTTAATAACTCAAGCTACTTGAGTGGGTTATCTTTAGGGTTAGTGCACCAAGTCAAATGATAAGTCTATGTGTTTACACTAGCCCACAATGCTTATCTTTACCCTTAGAGTTCACATTAATTACAAGATACCCTTATTCTCTTAATTTCGCACAATAGCCCAAAGCTGGCAGAATTTTCAACCTACTTTGAAAATTTATATCTTGGTCCAGGAATATCCAATTCATGTAGTTCAAAATTCTATGTGATCCTTATCAAGTCTATTTTTAGAAAAAAAATATCTTCCTTATCCAGTTACACTCACAAAATTCCAGACCTAGAATTCACACTATCACAGAAACATTCTAGTTTTAATTGTCTTTCTTCAAAAATTTATAACTCTTAGTGTATAGATCCAAATTGTAAGACCCATTTTACATACCCCTTTAGTTATGTATCGAAAGCATTACTCTTCAATTACTTAGGGGGTTAATTACTCATTCATGACAATTAGCCGTTATTCTTACCAAATATTAGAGTTCATTCTTATTCTTAGATTCTTATTCTTAGTTTCAGTGATTTAGTAATCCTGATTATGGCTTAAGTTCTAATTCACATATTCTATTGAGGGTAAATAATTTACACACAATAAAAGAAATATTCTTTCTTCTTCAATTCTTCGTCTTCTTTCATTTTTGTTCATCTTTAAGCATTCCTTCTGTCTCATATACACGAGCCTATATGGTAGGTGGGGGAGGATGAGATTTAGGGGAATCTCAGTAGTAAACAATACTAACAATGCATACAAGATGAATGCTAGTGCATGATATGCTTATCTTACAAAGGCTCATGTTCACATAATGACATTTCTGCATGCTTAATATTTTGTGCAACATATCTATGGCCCAGTGTAAATAGAAATAGAGCTTTATGCATTCAAACATGCTTCACATATTCAAGAAAAGAAATAAAACTCACCAGTGCATAACATATACATCAAATACATGCAAGTTAAGTAAGTTTGCTACCTTTTGGACTTGTGTCCTCTTCTTGTCCCCTTTTCTTCCAACCATTGAAGCTTCTTGGAAATTCTTCCATGCTTCTTCTTTTTACCTTCTCATGGCTCTAGATAGATAATCATATAATTAGTGCCATGGTAAATGAATTCTTAATGGGCTACATCAGTTCTATATACTTACTTTCACCCTTAGAGTTCATACTAATTACATTTAGCCATTTATTTCTTAAATTCACATGCTAGCTAAAAGCTGCCAGCATTTTGACCAACCTTTGAAAATTCATAACTAATTCTATAGAAATCCAATTAGGGTAGTTCAAATTCCTACTCAAAGATCTTTGAGTCTATTTTAAAGATAAAATATTACTTAGAGCCAATTCTAGCCACAAAATACCAGAAGTACGACTAAAGCCTCACTACCATAAAATTCATTCCAGATTCAATGCCTAACTTCAAAAATTCATAATTCATTACATACTAATCCAAATGACACAAATGAACTAAAAAATTAAATCTTGATATATATACTTTCATTCTGGAAAGTTTCATGGCTTTGGATAATATTTGGTCATTCAAAAACATGCCACAAATACACTGCCTCCTAGAAATCACATTATAGCAGCACTATGTTCAATTTCAAATTTTTGGATTTCCAATCCAATCTTTCAAAATTATGCCAATAACCAATTCCTATATAATTTTGCCCAAGGAATACATTGCAGACCACCAAAATCCCATTCCTTCTTAATGTCCTGTTCTGATAGAAATTAGGGCACAAAGTAGCAATTTACCAATTCACAATTTATTTACCAAACTAGGTTCATATGCTTCCCAAGCATCATATAACCATATGTAGAGGACTAAAGCATGATGAAACCTTAAAAAACCTAAATGACAACATAATAGGGCAGCAAGAATAAGTCCCAAAAATTCAGCCAATCAACATAATACATTGGTCAAAATGAAGCTTATACTCACCTCTTTCATTTTGTAGGGCTTATTCTTGATTTCTCTCACTTTGGCATTTTGTGGATAGCTCAAAACACCTCTTCTTAAGAAACTACAACTATAGAAATGAAGCTCTTAGTGAGAGGTCAAACCCATGAGCTAGTGTAATCCCCTACCTTGAAAACCGTAATTAAGATTCAAAAATGTGTAATTTAAAGGAATTAGAGACCGATGGATACGTTTTTCTCAAATCTCTTTTCTAAAATTCGTTCAAGATGGTCTTATATTCATCTTTCGAATCTAATTACTCTGTGCAGTTCAATCACATTCATACATATCAGAGTGCATAGTCAAATTCCCGACAACTCCCGGGTTTTATACATGTATAAACTAAGGGTTGTAAGTTCCAACTAGGGGATTACATGACTAACATCAACGTAATATCTACATTTCAAAAATAAACAGTAATCCCAAGTCCAAAATAGATAACCAACAACCTAACAACACTCTCTACAAGATCCTAGCCACTCCTGGTGGTTCATTTCTCCTTGGAGCCAATTGCCCTATCTGAAATGTTAAGCAACATCACAATGTATCATGGCTTTGGCCACAAACGACAGCACTCATGGCTGTAATCTCTATGCGTTAGCTTTCGCTACAATCTCTATGTTTCACAAAGTATCACTATACGTCAGCTTGCGCTGTGAACTCAAAGCATAATAATGTATTCACAAAGTATTCTCAATGCATGACAAACATACATACAATGTTTCACACACAGTATAAGAGAAAGAGTCACTACCTTGTTCTTTTCGATTGTACTCTAGCGCAGGTGGATCACGAACAGGGCAAATATTAAATCCTACAATTCCAAATGCACCATTTAGACACTTCCATAGTGTTTCTTGGGGTTATATGAGTCTATAATGAAAATTTACAAAAATGCCCCCGGAGACCATGCCCGGGCCTGCTGTACTCGATCCAGTTGCACTTTTCCTGAAATTTTATGCAAGGCTATCCTAACATATTTCAGCCCAAGGAATCCATTTCCAGACTCGTAATTATCAAATTCAATGTAAAAATATAAAATTTACCCTTGGCAGCCCTACTTTAAGGGTTTTAGGGGAGTTTTCGTAATTATGCTTTTTCGGCCTTTTCCAAAAAAGTGGCCAACTGTAACCGCACCTAATTTTCACTCCTGAACGTAATGGAACCATCAAATCATTGAAAATCCAACTCTAAGACCCATTTCTAGAGCTGGCCGAAATTTATGAGTTCTCTAGGGAAAATTGGGGTTTTACGATTTCGGCTCCTTAAACGCGTTCCTTTCTACTCTTAACCACTTTATTAACTATTACATTAGATTATAACTACCATTTGAACCAAAATTGGGCAGCATAACCGTTAGGAAACTCAATTTCCAAAATTTAAAACCAATGGCAATCCGGCGAAATTTCACCGATTAAATTGCCCACAGTAGCCAGAATAGTGAATATATGAAGGTTTGGAAGTTACCTTAAGCTCCTATTAGCTTTTCCTGAAGGTGGCTGAACCCTAACCCTTGAAACACCAAATTTTGAGCTCCACAACCTTAAAGAATAAAGAGGAGTAGCTTAGAGTCAGAGTTATATGTGTTAGGAGCTAAATCGTCGGAGAAATGGGCTTACCTTGTGATCTACAAAGACCCCTTCTTGCGAGATAACATGGCCTAGGAATTTTACTTCCGATAGCCAAAACTCGTATTTACTCAATTTGGCATAGAGCTGCTTCTCATGTAATGTATTCAATACAATTCTCTAATGATGGTCATGCTCTTCTCTACTCTTAGAGTATATCAGAATATCATCAATGAATACCACAATGAATTGATCCAGATATTGTCGAAAGATAAGGTTCATGTAATCCATGAAAACTGCAGGTTCATTGGTTAGCCCAAATGGCATCACCAAGAACTCATAATGACCATACCTGGTCCGAAAATCAGTCTTTGGAACATCTTCTGCTGTCACTCGTAGCTGATGATACCCTGACCTTTGATCAATTTTTGAGAATACACACGAACCGGATAGTTGATCTAAAAGGTCATCGATTCGTGGAAGAGGGTACTTGTTCTTGATAGTAATCTTATTCAGTTCTCTATAATCGATACATAGACGAAGACTCCCGTCTTTCTTTTTCACAAACAACACTGGAGCTCCCCAAGGCGACACACTGGGTATAATAAACCCTTTCTCCAGCAAGTCTTTTATTTGTATCTTTAACTACACCATTTTGTTTGGGGCCATACGGTATGGGGCCTTAGATATAGAACCAGCTCCAGGCACAATGCCAATGGGAAATTGAACTTCCCTTTCTGGAGGTAATCCGCTAAGATCATCCAGAAATACCTCAGGGAATTCATTTACCAAGGGTATACTACTCAAAGTTTCACTACTCTCCCCTTGCACAGAGAAGAATACCATATACCCCTGGCAACCCTTTTCAAGATATTTTTCAGCTTTAGCCGTAGAAAGGAAATTCATATTGCCATTTACAACTTCGAGCCTCTGAGAAGCAGGATATACTATCCTCCTATTCCCACAATCAAGCATCATATTATTCGCCGTTAACCAATCAAAACCCAAAATGACTTCCAATTGGTAAAGTGGCAAACAAATCAAATCCATAGTAGATTGGTACCCTTCTACAGTTATGATACAATTCAGACAAGTTTCTGTAGTCAAGGCCTTAACACCCATCGGAGTTAATACTATTAGATCAAATGGTAATTTATGCACATGCAATCCCAAGCGCTTCACGCAATCATAGGTAATGAAGGAGTGACTTGCACCAGAGTCAAACAGAACTTGCAACAAATAGCCATTAAGAGAAATTTTACCTTGTATAAACTTAGAAGATTTACGGGCCTCCTCGTGGGTCATAGCGAATACTCAGCCCTGAGTTTTTGGCCTCTGGTCTGGTTGTGGCTCTTTACATTCGATAGCAGTATGCCCCACACGTTTACATTTAAAGCATATTATTTGACCCTCACAAGTCTTACCATGATGTGACTGATTACAACACGGACAAATCCAAGGTGTAAAAGGAGTTCTCTGCTAATCACGGCTCCCAGACTGGTAGGGCTTTTTACCACTCCCAGATGAAGATCCCTGTCCTTTTCGCTTCTGTGAAGTATCACTCTTACTAGGTTCACTGCGGTGGCTAGTAGCTTTAGTAGGATATAGTTCTCTTAAATTATTTTCTGTGATCCTACACTCTTCAACAGCCTTGTTGAATTTAGTGAACATATGAGTGACCAACCGCTTCTTCAGATCACGTCTCAACCCTCGAATAAGCATGTCAGAACTCCACTCTTCATCATCCTTATACCGGAGGTATAAGGAATACCGAGACAAATGGATGAAACGGGATAAGTAGTCATCAAAGCTTTCGTGTCCCCTTGTCTAATATTCAGGAATTCTGTTTATTTCTCAAGCCACACCTATTTAGGAAAGTATTTCTCATTAAATTCTTGATGGAAAGATTCACAAGTCAACAACACATTTCTGCTGTGCAGAGTGAGGGAGATATTCCTCCACCAGTGATCTGCATCGCCTTCTAACTTGTAGACAGCCAGGCGTGCCTTCACCTCAGACGGGCATCCTAGAACCTCAAAGATTTTCTCAAGGCGATTCAACCAATCTTTAGCTGCTTGGGAATCAAACCTCCCTTTAAACACCAAAGGCATATGTTTACAAATTCTGGTAATCCAAAACTGAAGGTCCCTTTCCTCTCTTGCCGGTACCCCGTAAGACTCTTGATTTGGAACAGTGTGAGGTGGGAACTCCAGGGGTCGTGCTGACCCTTCAGTAGTGTCCTCATGACAGTTTCATCTTGAGTTTCCATTGGAGTAGACTGAATCGGGTCCTCTTTGTTCTTTGCTTTCTCTACTCTGAGCTTTTATCTTAGCTCAGCAATCATATCTCTTTGATCCCGGATTAGACCCATCAGCTATTGTATTGGATCTAGTGGATTGTCATTGACTACTCCACCTCTGGGTCTACATGCGAAATATTGGGGCATCCTCTAGTTTTCTTCATTCTACAAACAACTTACCCTATTAATATTATAGAGATAGTATGCACATATATTCACAAGTCTCATATATATATCAATATCAATAGAACATACATGTGCGTACACAATAATTATCCATAGATGATCTTCTATCCCTAAAGTTAACTAAGGGATCTATCCTAGCAAACTCTACCCTTGCCAAAAACAACAACTCTGATACCAAAAATGTAATCCCCTACCTTGTTAACTATAATTAAGATTCAAAAATGCGTAATTTAAAGGAATTAGAGACCGACGGATATGTTTTTCTCAAATCTCTTTTCTAAAATTTGTTCAACATGGTCTCATATTCATCTTCCAAATCTAATTACTCTGCGCAGTTCAATCACATTCATACATATCATAGTGTATAGCCAAATTCCCGGCAACTCCTGGGTTTCATACATGTATAAACTAAGGGTTGTAAGTTCCAACTAGGGGATTACATGACTAACATCAACGTAATATCTACATTTCAAAAATAAACAGTAATCCCAAGTCCAAAATAGATAACCAAAAACCTAACAACACATCTCTACAAGATCCTAGCCACTCCTGGTGGTTCGTTTCTCCTTGGAGCTACTTGCCCTATCTGAAATGTTAAGCAACATCACAATGTATTATGGCTTTCGCCACAAACGACAGCACTTATAGCTGTAATCTCTATGCATTAGCTTTCGCTGCGATCTCTATGTATCACAAAGTATCACTATGCGTCAGCTTGCGCTGCGAACTCAAAGCATCACAATGTATTCACAAAGTATTCTTAATGCATGACAAACATACATACAATGTTTCACACACAGTATAAGAGAAAGAGTCACTACCTTGTTCTTTTCGATTGTGCTCTAGCGCAGGTGGATCACGAATAGGGAAAATATCAAATCCTACAATTCCAAATACACCATTTAGACACTTCCATAGTGTTTCTTGGGGTTATATGAGTCTATAATGAAAATTTACAAAAATGCCCCCGGAGACCCGGCCCGGGCCTACCGTACTCGATCCGGTTGCACTTTTCCCGAAATTCTAAGATGGGCTATCCTAACATATTTCCACCCAAGGAATCCATTTTCGGAGTCGTAATTATCAAATTCAATGTAAAAATATAAATTTACCCTTGGCAGCCCTACTTCAAGGGTTTTAGGGGCGATTTTGTAATTATGCTTTTTCGGCCTTTTCCGAAAAAGTGGCAACCTGTAATCCCACTTAATCTTCACTCCTGAACGCAATGGAACCATCAAATCATTGAAAATCCAACTCTAAGACCCATTTCTAGAGGTGGCAGAAATTTATGAATTCTCCAGGGAAAATCGGGGTTTTACGATTTCGGCTCCTTAAACGCGTTCCTTTCTACTCTTAAGCACTTTATTAACTATTACATTAGATTATAGCTACCATTTGAACCAAAATTGGGCAGCATAACGCTGAGGAAACTCAATTTCCAAAATTTAAAACCAATGGCAATCTGGCAAAATTTCACTGACTAAATTGCCCACAGCAGCTATAATAGTTAATATACGAAGGTTTGGAAGTTACCTTAAGCTCCCACTAGCTTTTCCTGAAGGTGGCTGAACCCTAACCCTTGAAACACCAAATTTTGAGCTTCACAACCTTAAAGAATAAAGAGGAGTAGCTTAGAGTCGGAGTTATACGTGTTAGGAGCTAAATCGTCGGAGAAATCAGCTTACCATGTGAGATTTCTTCCCTTTCTCTCTCTAAACTCTCTCACCTTCTCTCTCTTGTTTCAGGTCTGGAATAGCATGAAAATGGTTGGAGAAAGAAGGCTGATGGTATTTAATATCATATATTATATGATATTTAATTATTGATTAATTTCCAACAATTTCGGATTTTTCAGAAATTCTTGCCGATTTCTGCCCAAACTTGAAAAATCATAACTAATTCTAGAAAAATTGAATTGGAGTGATTCCAAATACTATGGAACCCTTATTGAGTCTAGTTTTAAGGAAAAATATAGAATTTTTCTGGATGGAATCACAAAATTCCCAGAATTTCAATCTTTGCATACTGTTCCAGAAAAAAATTTATTTCGCTAGGCAAACTTTAAAAATCCATAACTCTTAGCTCAAAAATAAAAATTATACAAATTATATGTCCATTTTTAATCTTGACATGTGAACTTTATGACTAGAAAATTTCAGAATTTTTAGACACCATTTGCCTATTTAGAATGTCCATACAAATCGGTTGCCTTGTACAGAGTTTCAATGGACAGAGTTTTCAACTTTTGCACAATTGTTCCCAATGGTTCTAATTTCACAATAAACACTCTCCCCACACGAATTTTTACAAGGAAGCCATTGGAATCATTAAAATATCCAAATTCCCATAACACATTCTCCAAAAGTGTTTATTCAACAATAATTACATCCACTTTTGAAGTTATTAGCCCTTAATCACATTTTGGGATATTACTGTTAGAGAGGTGATCTTGATGGTGAAAATCAAGATAGAAGTCTCACCTTGCTTCTTTGTTCGTTTTTTTCTTTCCCTTTTAATTTTTTTCTCTTTCTTTCTAGGTGCTGGCCTAAGTTTTAAGTATTTGAGAGAGATAATTGTTTTGATATTCTCTTAATTTCCTTTTTGAAATACTTGGCCAAAATTCACCTAAGGAAATATATGGCTAAAAGTTGTGACTTCTTGAAAAGCAACTTGGTTAATTAACCATGTTATGCACTAGTACAAAAGGTACTTTTAATTACCATTTTTATGTCCTTTAGATGACCATTTTCTAGGGTATGTGTAAGTGAGTGTCGTTAAAAGTTTTAAAATAGATGACTATTTTGAATGATCATTGAATCTTTAGAGGTTACAATGACTGTTTTTAAAAAATAGTCGTTGTAACTATAACACAATGACTGTTTTTCAAAAAAAAACTGTCGTTGTATGGTAGTTACATACAATGACATATAATGACTATTTTTTTAAAAAATAGTCGTTGTATGTTGAGACATACAATGATTGTTTTAGAAAAAACAGCCATTGTAACCTTTTTTTAAAAATTATTATTCATTTTTTATAATAAACCCTATATAGAAAAATCAAACACTTCATCAACTACTACAACTATCTAAAATAATTAACTATATATAAACAAAGTGCCTAAAACTTGTTTGAAAAATATACTTGCTAAAATTGTTGCAGTGAAGGCATTAGTTTGACCACAGCAAATTCTAAACTAGTCGAAGGGCAAGATGTTTGTTTAATACTTGAACAGTTATAGAAAATCCAACTGTACTAGTTTAAGTCCATTATCCTCTTTCCTCATTAACCAGTTTTCTTTTTCTGCACTATAGTTCCCACATTGAAACAAAAGAAACCATAATGAATTCATAAGTGATGGCTTTGATGTAAAAGGCGCTATCATTGAACTTAAACAAGATTAAAAACACATTCTTGGTAATTTGCAATCACATGATATAGTGTGGTTGGAACTAAAGTGTCACATAAATAGAAAATGAGAGTACTCTATCAGCTAACTAGTGTGGCCAAAAGGACATTGTTTACACTATAGTAAAAATATAGCCATGATTAGATATTGAAATTTCAGGCTAATGCAAAAACTAAGTTATCATATATTCATGACCAACAACTTCTACCATCTCACTAAGATATGCCAATTATATGATTCTATTGAAATTCAAAGAAAAGAACTCACCAATAGTTTTTATTATCTAATTAAAAAATGCCAATAGTATACTATTGCTTTTTCATCTTTGTATAAAGTTTTATCTATAAATCATAATGCCTCTAACAAATTTATAGTACTCATATAAATAAGAAACTAAGAAACTAACAGGAGGAAAAGTATCTGAGTATGCAAACATAATATACACTGCATTAAACTACTACACTTTTTAAAAGAAACCACTATACATCAAGCTCTATGTGTTGTAGAAGATATCTTGGCAAAAGATCTCATATCAAATTAATGTCATCGATTGTGTAAGCATCCTGATTATCAAAAATATATGCGTAAATTGGAGAATAAGTTAATATAAATCCAGCAATTGAATGAAATAACTAACAATTCTATTACAAGAACAAAAATGAAATTCAATTGAGAATCAAGAAATGATCACCTGCTCAAAATTGGTAGTAAGTCCACTAAAAATGATGTTATACATATATAGTAAAACATAGTAGCCGTACTTAGTTTTCCCTGATTGCTTAGGGCACTATACATCAAAAGCAAATAGTAAAAAAGAATAAAGACATATGTAAAGTAATTATCAATCTAAGAACTTGAATTTAAGCAACTTACTTTCAGCTGGAACCACTTTGTCAGACCACTTTTACCTTCACGCTTCCCACCCATGTTATAATATGTCTTCAATGCACACTATAATTAAAATGAAAGCAGAAGACATTAAAACAATTTAGTAAAATAAAAACTCAATGATTTACAAATAAATTAACTTACATGCTAAAAATGGTTTTTGTCTCTTTGTCTGGCTTGCGACCTAATGAATCAAACCAAAAGATGACATTGATGAAGGGACAAGTAACACAAAGACTCTAATGATAACTATAATCACATATATAGCTTAAAATGAGGTTAGATAACATGATACTTCTTAGCAAACTAAATATGTATAAATATATAAAATTAAGTTACTTACCTTTCAACAATTGGTGCTAGATAGCAAGGCAGCTGAGTCTATCTTATTATATAGCCTACATAGCTCATTCTATCTTCCAACTTATTATTATCACACCTTGAAAGATTGCCAAGACATAAAAAGCCATATAAAGTGTTGAGCTCTCTTTCGATACACATTTTGTGGAAGCAGCTACCACAGAATTAAAATGATAAATGACTTTGTAAATGTAGAAACCTAAAAATCCTAAATATTAGTCATTAAATAAAGTTAAAAATAAAAAATAAATTCACATGATTGCAAATGTGATCCATCCTATGTCTGTCTCTTGCAAAGATAAAAACTCTCTAATATCTTTGCTGTCAATTCTAAAATGATATGAGATTGCACGACCTACAATCCCACAAGGCATCTGCAAGCCGACCTTTTTAAGTTTTTTATAAATATTTTGCAATTGTGCCAATAAGGGAAATTTTGTCACTTCTTCTTGATCCTAGTAACACGTAAAATAAGGATTATAAGAAGGATGTCAAGGATCAAGTAATAGTAAGGTATTTCTTACCGTTGGTGTAATATCCAAAATTGTAATCAGGAATTAATAACTTCAAAATGATGTAATTAATAATAATTAGGCACTTTTGAAGTATGTGTTGTGCAATGTTATGTGGAGGTGTTTAGTAAGGGTTTAATGAGCATTATGATAATCAGGGGCAAAACGGTAAATTTACCGACCGACTGGTCAGTTATCGAAGAGGAAACTCATTGGTAATTAAGATCAATGGTTGGGATTAAATGTTGAGAGATTAAATGGGTGGAATCATGTGTAATGAGTGTACATGAGTTCAAGAATAAAAAGAACTAGATCATGACAAGTGGCAAACTATGGACCATGGGATTGAAGTCAAAGATTCAACTCATTTCTCTTCCCTCCCACTCTCAAGGTCGGTTGTGTGTATGTTTGGGACAAAGAGAAATTGTTCCATCATCATCTCTCATCTCTCTCCTCATTCTTCCTCCATTTCTGGCGAACTAGGCAAGAAAGAGAAAGAAAGGGTTTGAAATTTATGTAGGTAAATGACTTCATATGCTTAAACACTCTTCCTTGATATTATTCAAGAAGTTAAGAGCTTGATTTCCATGGTTTCAGAATTTCCATTGATGGTATTTGAGAGATTGTGAAGTTGAGAAGTTGAGGAATCAAGGAAATCACCTTTTGGGAAAGGAAGAGGTAAGTATTTGATAAAGTTTGGTATAATTGCTTTGGCCATTGGTTTGTTTTGTAGATTTTGGATTTTTGCCCTGATTTCTAGTAATTTTAGAAGATATGAATTAAGTGGTGTAATGCGGTGATATAGATGCCAAATAATGTATGGGAGTTAATGGTTTTGGTTTGGATTTAAAAAGGGAAAAGGTGGCAAGTTATGGTTTTAGGTAATTTTGGTGATCTAGAGATGAGAATGTATTGCTTGAGTAGGATTTTAGTTGTTTTAAAGTTACCAATAGGTTCCTTGTATTAAAATAAGTGAGAATGAGTTGTGGTATAAGCTTTAGGACAATTGGTAGCCAATTGGTCAATTATGGAAAACCATATTAGTTGCTGTGAATTGGCATATGATAGGCATCACTCGAGTGAGGGAGGATCTCACTCAAGAACGATATGAACTTTTGGGTATTTTGGTTAAGTCTTCAGGCAGAAATCGCGAGCATACTTCCTGACTTACGAGTGAGATATGATCATGCTCGAGTGAGCATAGGCATGCTCGAGTGAGGGAATAAGTTTAAGACCTGGGAGTTTATGGTTGCTCTCGGGTAGTCACTTGTTGGGCCTCACTTCTTGATGCTCGAGTACACTTGAGGTCATTGCTCGAGTGCAGCTTCTTGTGCTCGAGTGAGTGAGAAAGATATTTTGAGGATTTGTTCTCGGGCAAACACTTTCTGTGTTTCACTCGCTGGAGCTCGAGTGTAATTAGGGGTGTCACTCGAGTAAGACTTCTTTCACTCGAGTGAGCCAGCCTAAAAATCAAAAATTCTTCCAAGAAGGAGGATTTTCGGGGTAGTATCTCCCAAACCTTTAGGTATATGTTTAGACATATAATAGTCACCTAAACAGTTTAAATGATAACCAACTTAAAGTATTATAGAATTAAGAACTTAGAAAAGAGGTTGACAGGTTGTTCCTAACTTGGTTTATAGGATTTGATATTTGCCGTCCTTGAGAGCCCGCAGTGCCAAGGAACGTCAGAAAAGGATCAGGTAGTGACTTTCTCTCTTATACTATGTATAATGCACTGTATGTGTGTTGTATCACTGTTTTGTGATGATCTCTGTTGCTGCTGTGGTTACAGCTGGTGATAGCTATCATTTACAGCGCAAGCTATCGTTTATAGCATAAGCTGTTTTACAACATAAGATGTCATTATTGTGATTACAGTGAGAGCTGTCGTATTGTGTATACAGCCGTGAGTGTTGTCGTTTGTGGTGAAAGCCATGTATCTTTGAGTTGCTGCTGCTGTTACTGTTTGTGATTTATGTACATGCTTTGTGTTTATGCATTGTGTGAGTGATTTGTTACTACTGGGATTCTCTCGAATCTCATTCTTTCCAATGGCTAACATTTCAGATAGGGCATGTGGCTCGAAAGAGAAGCGGCCAACCCGAAGCGGTTAGGACCCTTAGGGGTATATATTTGATTTGGAGATGTTGGTTATCCATTTTGAACTTGGGATTACGGTATATTTTGAGATGCGAATTCTAGATTCGATTTTTGGTTGTGTAATCCCCTGGTGGAAACTTATAAACCCTCAGATTATATATGTATAGAACCCGGGAGTTGCTGAGGAATTGGTTATACACTCTGATATGAATGATTGTATATTAACTGCACAGGTAATTATATTCGAACATTGAAATTGAGACAAGGATGGGAAGAAGATTTTTTTAAAGATTTTTGTGAAAATCCCACTGTAAGGCAGAAATTTAAAATGAGCTTAAATCATCCGATGGTCTCTAATCCGATTTAATTATACGTTATCGAATTATAATTACGTGTTTAAAGGCAGGGGGTTACAGTTGGAGGTGTTGTTACAGTCTAAACAAGATGTTGAGGCCATGAGATGAAAGATCTTATTGCCTGACCTAGTTTGGTAACCTCGTTATCGGGGAACAGGGCATCTACACCTTCGTCCCCTTATTGAACACTTGTGACATTGACCTTAAATTGATCTTCCTAAATTTGCTTATTATAGTGGGTGGTAGCATGAGTGTATACAATAGCATTAGCAATAACATGCAGGTCTGGGATATCCAACAAAAGATAGCAATGTTCTCCAGCCTCTAATGAAGGACCAGGGTCGCCATATCCAATCTTTGGCGGATTGTAACTACCTTTGGTGCTGGAAAAGGTCTGGGATTCCTGGGTAAGAGAAATGAAAGAATTAATTAAACTAACTTAAGGAAAAACTCAATGTTATATTAAATGAAATTATTTATAAACCTAAAATCTAGCTCCTTGTTACACATCCTGACTTGAATGTGAGACAACACTATCAAATTCATTTCACCACGTAGCTTATACAACAACTCTTCTTTAAGCTCTTCTCAAGTTGGTTGATGCGTTTGCACCTCTAGCTTTGCTCAGATTTTCTCTTAAACCCTGGCCACAAACTCTCTACTTGGTTTACTTTGTTTATAAGGTTGTGAACTTTGTGTAAAGTATCTTGAAAGACCAACTCCTCTTGGCTCCCCTCTAACTTGACCAGGGTGATCTAGCTTTCTAAGTGCCATTGCTAAGATGTCCATCCTTCCAGTTTGAGTGAAGGAACCTTGGCTGCTTTGCTCTTCAAGTTCATCCTCTAGCATACAATGGATACATATATAGTAGTTACATGTTAAAAGTTCTAAGGAAAATGAAACACACTTAAATATAATTTATATTAAATACTTATAATCCTTCTAGCAACGTCAGCGACAATTGTATTTATATGTTTTTCTCCCTTGATCCTCCCTGATTTCCATTTCCTGTGATGTGGGGGAGGAGGCAGCGCCTGCACGACAATGCTAGGATCTGATTTGGCTACTTACTTCATTTTTTGCAAATCAGCTTGCATGATCTTCTTTTCTAGTTTTTGATAAGCCCCATGATATATGTAATGAGGATAATTGTTTTTAGCTTACCTCTCTTTATTTGATTAACTCAATTCCTATATAAACAGAGAATAAAGAAAACTGAGTTAGTGAGGTCAAATAAATTCAAATAAAATTTTTTATACTATGATGAACAAAACATATACACTAGAAATTTGGGATCCTACCGTGATGCCATAAACAACCTCCAATTGTAACCCCCTCATCGTAATTACAACCGGTTTATGAAATTCAAGTGAAATAGAGACTAATAAAACAAAATCAACATTTAAAATGCCTCATCTTCAAGATAGGGTATCCCAAAAAATAGTTCAAAATATATTTAGCCTGGTCTTACATTCATATTCGAATATAATTACTTGAGAAATCAAATCACATTAATAAATATCAGAGTGCACAACTAAAATCCCAGCAACCCTGGGTTACATGTATATATAAAATGGGTTTAAAATTTCCCAAAATGGGGATTACATATCCAAAAATAATATTTACAACCCATATGCATACAGTAATCCCAAATTCAAAACAGATAACCAACAGTCCAAAATTAAAATGTCCTTGAGAGATCCTAACCACTTTGGGTTGTTTGCTTCCCTTTTGAGCCACTTGCCCTATTTGAAATGTTAGTCATTAGAAAGAATGAGATTTTAAAGAATCCCAATAGTAGCAAATCGCTCATATAGTATATAAACACATAGCATGTAAGTTTATCATGTTCAGCATCAGCACAATGATTCATGGCTCACGCCATAATGACAGCATTCACAGCTGTAATCATAATGCACTATGCCAGCTTTCGTGATAAACACTATGCCAATTTTCACTGTAATCTCAATTTCTGCTTTCACGGTAAACACTATGCAGCAGCGTCACAAGGCACAAAGTATCACAAAGCTCTACAAAGTGTCACAAGGCATCACAAAGCAGCAACAACAGCACAATGCATGACATACATACATACAATGATTCACACATAGTATAAGAGAAAGAGTCACTACCTTGTTCTTTCCTGACGTTTCTTGGCTCAGTGGGCTCACGAGTACGGCAGATGTCAAATCCTATAACCAAATTAGGGCCAACCAATCAATATCTTTTCCAAATGCTTATTTCTAAATACTCTAAGCTGGTTATCATTTAAACTCTTTAGGATGACCATTAGAGGACTAAACACATACTAAAAGGGTTGGAAGAAACTACTCTGAAGACCCCTTTTTAGAAGCAGAATACTGATTTTCAGCTGACTCACTCGAGTGATAAGAGACTTGCACTCGAGTGAGAATGGCTCTCACTCATGAGTGTTTGATAGTGAGCAACAACCATGGCCAGAAATTGCTCATAATACTTGAGCATGGGGAATCGTACTCTAGTGATGACTCCAATTTCACTTGAGTCCCCAAAAGTGCAACATAGAAAGTGCTTACCCGAGAGCATAGACAACTTCAGAGGAAAAAACTCACTCGAGCACAACCTTTGGCACTCAGGTGATAAGACCATACTTGCTAGTGTCAAACCATACTATTGACAATTAGCCAGCGAGTGACAACCTGAGACACAGCCCTAAACAAGAACTCACACCTTTACTCGAGTGAGCTCACTCGATTGATCATCAATATCACTCGCGGGTTAAGAAATGCACTCGAGCTTTTGGCCTGAAAGTGCAACAAGAACTGAAAGAACTTGGGTGAAAATATGTGCACAACACTCAAGTAAAACTCATCCTCACTCGAGTGAGGCTTATCAGATTGCCAGATTGCAACAACTGACAGAAATTCCCATATTGGCCAAAACTTATCCTAATGGTTCCCAAACTCAACATAAAGCTCATTCCTACTTAAAATCCCATAAGGAACCCATTGGTAACCTCCAAAACACTCAAAACCTATCCTAACAACAATTCATACTCTTAGGTCTCTATAACACACACCATACCCAATTTTATTCAACTCACTTCCAAAATTCAAACCAAATCCAACACTCAAATAACTCCACAATAAACCAATTCTAACATCATTCATCATATAATCCATACATTCAAAATTGGCATAAAACCAGGGCAAATTCTAGAATTTATCAACCTTAACCAAAAATCACAATATATATACCAAAAAGCACTAAATCCTTACCTCTTCAACTTTGCTAAAACCAAACTTTGATTCTCCAACTTTCAAATTTGTTCAACACCCAAACTACCACCTTTCAAAATTTGAAATCACCAAAATGAAGCTCTTTACATTATGAACAAGTTAGTGAAGAGTGTTTGAGCATAGGAGGACCATTACTCACCAAAGATCAAGCTTTTCTTTTTCTCTTTCCTTCTCAAAGCCTCCAGAAATGGAGAATGAGGAGAGAGATTATAAGAGATGATGATGATGATGCATATTTTTTTCCCTTCCCAATATCAAAACCGAATAGGAGAGAGAAGAGAGAGAAAAAGTGAGTTTTTGGCTTTTAGCATCATCCTATGGTCCACAAATGCCACTTGGCAACATCTTGTTTACTTCCTCTATGAGTTCACATAGGTACATAACATAGTATTCTTGCCCATAGACAATAGATCTCAACCATTGATCTTTAATCACCAATGAGTTTCTTCTTTGGTAAGTGACCAATTGGTCGGTAAATTTCCAATTTTACCATTTTGCCCCTGGTTTCACTATGATTATTAAATCATCACCATGAACATTTATATTAAATTTGCATCACATTTTGTCCAAAAGTGTTTAATTACACTAATTACAAGCAATTTCAAAGTCATTAGCCTTTAATCTCAAATTAGGTCATTATACCAATCATCTGGAGAAAGAAATGCATATTCTTTGCAAGGATTCTCATTTCTCTTTGACCCTCAAATATACTTGGTTGTGATCATGGACTTGAAATCTTTCCATCACTCATGAACTTCCCCTATCCAATGCTTGTACATCTACTTGATATTGGTAACATCATAGGTTTGCTATAAAGTACAATATAACCCAGTTATACATGAACCAATAGGAATAAAGATAGAAAAGAAAATACAAATTTATATACCAAAAGTTGTTCCTAAATCTCAGCCTTCCTGTCTTTCGTAACTTCCTTCCAAGTAGAAAGTAGAATGCCAACTTTGCTTTAAGCTAAATAGCCAATATAGCTAATGAACCTGTCTTCTTGGTCGCCGATAGGATTTAAATCTGCATCAAATTCCACATGCACCCTCTCTTTTTCTTGGTCATGATGTTTGAGTAACGATCGTAGCTTCATGCTTCCTCTAACCTCTTTTTCTTAATAGGTGAGCCAACTGAGTCCCCCGCATCTGAACTATCCATATTCCTGTTAAGAAATCAAGGTGAGATAGGCTAAGTAAATTGCAATTAAATGAATACTTTAAACAATTCAAAATCTTACTTTATGTGCTTTCTCAAATTCCTTTCATAATGATCAATTTAGCTGCATATTCATCATCATCTACCAATTTTACTTTAGTTAGTATAAGTCAATTTGTAGTGAAAGGTGGTGTGTCGTCAACTTAGATCACCATCCTTCTGTCTTTTACTTTAGAGTATAATGGACAATTTTTCATTTGTTAGATCAATGACATAAAACACTTGTTTTGCCTAGCTTGTTACAATGAATGGCTCATCTTTATAACCAACTCTATTAAGATCAACTGAGGTAAATCCAAATTGATCCATTTCAATAGCATTATTGTTAACCTACTTATATTTGAACATAGGAACTCCCAACTTGGTGTACCTTATCTCTCTTATGTCTTCAATAACTCCATAATAGGCCATGGATGCTAATATGAGGTTTTCGTCCTTCGAACTAGAAAAGTGCATTGCTTTGGCTACCACCATCACCCTACTATTTTGCATAATACCTCTATCATCCTAGGCTTTTGTGTAGAAAAATCCCCATTTATATCAAAACCACTCTAAGTTATGACCTCAAAAGAAGGCCCCCAAGCAAACTATTTGATTGTCTCAGACACACTGGTCTCGTGTAATACCTTTTCCTTAAACCACTCTATGAATGTCTTGTTTTACTCATTTGCTATCTGCATGTCATTTTTCTTGGATAGATCTCCTTTAAACTCTTTCTATATTTGTCTAAGTACGGTTGAACTTCTTCTGTATTATGCAAGATATACAAGTGTGCTTACAACACCTCTTTATGACGCATATGTTGGAAATTGTGCCCTAAGTGCCAATCATTGTAATTTGAACATTATTAATTTAATGAAATTTCTCCATTATGTTATCATATTATTTGCATGTTAACTATGATAATTGAATCATTGGATAATTCATAAAGATTGTCCTAAAATATCCCTGGTCGGTCATCTATGCGGGAGCAGAGATAAAACAAGACCAGTATGACTTTGATAAGATATGGAGATACGAATCAAAGTTTTAGGCACTTGTAAGAGTACAAGGTGCTGGACCAACCTACTATGAGAAAGCTACATGGATTAAGTCATAAGCTTTTCTTATGTACAACTATGTCACAATGCCCTTTGACTTGAGGTCATCATGGATTCTTACATGAGAGTTGCTAAGCTTTAAACTAGTCAAAAGTCACGTTTGACTAGGTGATGATAAAGGCTACGATTGGGCTTGATGATTTTTCATGTAAAGGAATATGAATGATCAAGATAGAATTTGTCCATCACATTAGTGGAGAGATATTACTGGACCCCTCGATGAGTGAGTCTGAGAAATATATGGCCATACTATGATGGAAAGGAGTTTCCATTTCTATTGTCAGACTACTCAGGAATAGAGAAAGTAATGGTCAGGAATAAGAGGATGACATTATCCATGCCTCATCCTTGACCGACATATCGTGTGACAGAAGGGACGTGACTTGGTTGTATGACAGATTGCATCGTGTTAACGATCCTCATATGAATTGGGTAGTCATAATGTTTTGCTAGGGGCCGCTTTCGACTTATGGGTTAGTACAATTATTGGTCCACTACCAACTTCGTATGGCCCTACAAGGTTGCACACAAGAATGGCCTAATATGAGATAATGTTTAATTTATAGTGGACGAATTTTATATTTATATATATAATATAAATTTCATTAAAAATATTATATATATATATATGTATTTTTGAAATACATATTATATATATATGTATATATATTATATGATATTATAATGTATTAGTTTTAAATTTAATTTATTAAGATAAATTAAATTTAATAACTAACATGATAGAGATATAGTATCTCAGATTTAATTTATGAAGATAACTTAAATCTAATGGCTCTTTATTTGAATTAAAATAATAAGTTAAATTAAAACTGTTGGATAGATTTAATTTAAGCTGAATTTATTTAATTAGCTCATCAAGATAATTAATTGTTAATTAATTTTGAAATTAATAAAGATTATTTTTGAAATTCGAATATAGCCCTCATTGATTATAAACTTGATAGACCAGATATACTCATACACATATGAGAATTCTGAGCCACAAGGGAAACCCTAGGAGACATTGGAGGCGCTAGCAGGCAGTTTGTGTTGGAGAGCATTTGTGTGGATATCGGGAGAGGGTGCATACCTGAGGTGTTGGCTCCTAGAGATCAAAAACCTGAATTGAACAAGGTACGAATCCTTCTAACTTGATTTAAACACCATTGATAGATCCTCAATTAGGATTGGTGAAAATTTTAAAATTCTTCCGCTGTGCCTGCCGATCTTAACAGCATACTCTTTATTTTGAACCCTAGTGGTCCCTTACTTGTACCCTTTTCATGATGCGATTGGGCCTTCGACCTTGATAGATATTCTTTACAAAAGTCCTTAGCCTCTTTAATGACATATCTTTCAACAATTGAGGCTTCAAGGCGATAAGGATATTTAGAATACCCTTTTAAGTTCTTCATGTATTGCTCAAAAGGGTACATCCGCCTTAGATGAACTGGGCTACATCGTCTTATCTCCCTTAACAAATGAACTATTAAATGCACCATTATATCAAAGAATGTGAGAGCAAAATGCATCTCTAGTTAGGATAGAATAGTATAAGCCTCCAATTCGGCTAACTTTCCAATGTCAAAAACTTTGCTACGAATAGCATTAAAGAAACTACAGAACCTTGTTATCGTGCTTTGCACATCATCTTTCATAATGCCTATAATAGCTACTGATAATAGTTATTACATCAAGACATGGCAATCATGGGACTTCATTCCTACTAACTTCAAATCTTCCACTGAGATAAACCCTCTCACATTAGAAGAATAACCTTGTGGCACCTTAAAGCATGCAAACACCTACACTGTAATGACCCAACTTGTGATTAAGGGCTAATGACTTCAAAAGTGAATGTAATTAGTGTTGAATAAACACTTTTGAAGAATAAGACATGAATTTTGATCTGAATGTGTTTCAATAAGTGCCTAAACCCTGCATTCAAGCTTAATTGTGTGACAAAGCTTAAAATAAACCTTAATGTAAGGGAGGGAACATAGTTGAGCTAAATGAATTATAAAATGTGTTTGGGCAGTGATTCAAGTGGAATTGCCATAATCATGGGCAAAATGGGTAAGAAGGAAAGTTACCGACCAATTGGTCAGTTACCGAAGAGGAAAGTCACTGGTAACATAAAGATCAATGGTTGTGATTCATTGCCAAGAGATCAAAAAGCACTACTAGAAAAAATGGTTTTAACGTCTGAAAAATGAGGGACGTCTTTTTGAGGGTCCTAGAAAAAACGTCAATAACGTCCGTAAAATAGGGGACGTGAAAGGCAGACTTTAGACGTCCCCAATTTTACTGGGGACGTCTAAAGTCCACATTAGACATCCCTAGTTCCACCTGGGGACATCTAAAGTGGGACTTTAGACGTCCCCAGCTATAACTGGGGACGTCTAAAGTGTCGCCACCCACTCTACCACGTCCCTTTTTATTTATGGATGTTGAAAGTTTTTTTTAAAATGGCCTTTTTATATATTGCACTGTCTGGAAAATGTAAACTGCAGAAATAGGATTCTAACAACAGAATAAAACAACAGCAGCTCAGCAGAATGGAAACAACAACTTGAAACACAGTGATCAACCTAAGGCTTTACTACATGCAATAATTTTAAGGAGTAGTAAACTAATTAACTAACAAACCACACAAACTACACAACAATCTATATCAAAGTTTGTTATTGCACTAAAAAGACTATATCCAAGTCCCCAGTTTGTACAATAACTAAGACTAAATCCAACCTATATCCAACAACATTAACGCTAATTATATGTATAATATATAGAACTACCACAAAAGTATGTCCTACTCAAACTACTAAAGACTTTACTCTGGTATACGTTGAAGAAGATGACCAGCCAAAAAGTCTCTGATCATATTTAGGTCTTCATATGAGTAGGCATCTTCATTGTCAAAAATCTATAAATTAGAAAATAAGCATAGATGAAATAATGAATCAAGTGAATGAATTGCCATTGAATTACAACACTAAGAATATTATCCTCTAAGAATGAAGAAGCAATTACTTGTTCAAAATCTATCGTAATGCCACTCTGAATGATGTTAAACATATAAAGTAAGACATAGTATCCACATTCCCAGCCGCCAGGTTGTCGAGGGCACTATAAATCAAAAGCAAATGGTTAAAATCAATAAAGGCATATCTAAAACGACCGTCAATCAAAAGAATTTGATTTGAAACTACGTACCTTTGGAAACAACCATCTCGGTTCTTTGCCACCTCTACATTCGCGTGGCCTGCCAAGCGCTTGATACATCGTGCATGCCCTATCATTAAAATGAAAATCAACATAAATTAGAATAATTCATTAAGTCAAGAATCAAGAGGCAATGAAATACAAAAAAATAACTTACGTGTTGAAGACGCTTTTAGTTTCTTTGTCTGGTCTTTTAAGTAAGGAAGCAAACCAGTAAACAACGTAGGACCGAGGACAGAGAACACACAAACTCCAGTGATAAGTATCACAACATATACAGATTAAAAACAACTTAGATGGCAAGGCAATTATTTTTTAAAATTCTCAAATACACAAAATTCAAATACGTACCCTTGAACAATCGGTGCTAGATAACAATGATAGTCATTCTCTGCCACTGTGAAGCCCACATAGTTTATCCTTCTTTTCAATGTATTCCCAATCCTTGTCGTATGTGCAGGAGACAAGAATCCATATAAATCAACTCTTTGAGAGTCAATACATATATGACAGAAGGAGCTATAATAGAATTAAAATGATGAATGTATTAGCTAGTTAAAATCAACTTAACTAAATGAAGGAAAAAATGGGAAATAAAAAACTTATAGGATTGCAAATTTGCCCCATCTAACATCTAGCTCCTCCACTTAATGAACTGTTTAAGATCTTGTTTATCAATAGTGAAGTGATACTCTAATTCCTGGCCCACAATCCCTATAGGCATATGCAAATCAATATGGTGAATGCCTTTATAGATATGCTACAGTCGTGCTAAGAAGAGCCATTTTTCTGCTTCTTGCTCGTTCTTTTAGAACATAAAAAACATATTGTTAGTAGGATGTCAACACATCTCAAGTAAAAGTGGGGTAGTTCCATACCATTGGAGGTGTTGGTGGTAACAAGCCAATCAGATATACAGGCCAAAGGATGAAAGATCCTCTCGCCTGAGCTATCGTGGCAACCTTGTCATCAGGAATAGAGATGGTTGTACCTTCTTCCCCCTCTCGAACACACGTCAAAATCACCCTACATAAATGATGTGGAATTTACTGATTCTGGTGGGTAGTAGCTTATGTATGAACGAGAGCATCTGCAACTACATGTAGCACTGGGGCTTCCAAAGAGAGGATGGCAGGTTCTCCCTGCATTGAAGTAGGAGAAGGGTCGCCAAGTGGTTCCTCCATCGGGTTGTAACTTCCTTTGGTGCTGTGGAAGGCCAGGGATGAATGGGTTATACGCTCGGTAGTTGCCATTTGCAATTCAAACATCTTCATCATTTCAGCTCGTAGCTCAGGCATCAGCTCTAGACGTAGCTCTGGCAACAGCTCTTGTCAGAGCTTGTCGCGAAGGTTGGCCTTGAGCTCTTGTGAGATTTCCTGACGAATCTTGGCCACAAGCTCGCTACTGGGTTCAGCTTGTGACGAATAAGGATGTGAGGCTCAGCCAAAATACTTCGTGACACAAACTCCCCCTGCCTCACCTTGAACATGACCAGGGTGATTTGCCTTCCCAATTGCCATTGACAAGATGTCCATCAGTCCACTAGGAGTGAACGAACCTTGGCTACTATGATCTTCCAGTTCATCCTGCAGCATAAAAGTTATCGTAAATGAAAATTAAGCACTCCCAATATGGAAAAATAACTTTGTACTTATGCTCTAAGTACTTACATTTCTTGCGGCAACCTCAGCAACAGTCGGATTTACATACTTCCTACCCTTAAGCCTCTTTGCTTTTTATTTTTTTTGACATGGAGGAGGTGGCGGGGGCTGGACCACAACGGTAGGATCTGATATGGCTATTTCCTTCAATTTTTCCAACTCTTCTGCCATCATATTTCGCTCAAGCTTCCGATTAGCACCACGAGACATGCAATGTTGATAGTTATTAGCTACTTTCCTCTCTGCATTTGCTGCACTTAATGCCTGTGAAAGGAAAACAACGAACACCGAATCAATAATGTCAACTATATTCAAATAAAACACTATGATGACAGAAATCTTACCAAAAAGTTTGGATCTTCTCGTGATGCCATAAACAACCTCCAGTCGTCCAGAGACAAAAACGTATACTCATGACATGGATCCTGACCCCTCAAGTCCCCTCAAATGTAATCTCGTGTAAGCCTATTCTTGAAAACTTTCCATCGTAGACGAACCTCCGTCATCCACTCCTTGTACATCTCTGTAGTGTCAAGGACATCATAGGTTTGCTGCAAGGTAAAAACATAAGTTAATTATATTTGAAGCAATAGGAATAAAGATATATATGCACATGTATTGAAACTTATATACCAAAAGTTGTTGCCAAATCAAGTCTTTGGTTTTTGGTGGAACCAACTTCCAATTATCATAGGTAATGCGAACTTTGCTTCGAGCCAAAAAACCTAAGTAGCTAATGAAATGGTCTTCCTCCGGACTAATTGGTTTCATATTTTCATCAAAGTCAATATGCAACCTCTCCTGTTGATGGTGATGACGTGCTACTAATGCAGGCATTTTTGTACTGCATCTAACCCTTCTTCTCGCAACCGGTTCAGGTCTCACATCAGGTTTAGGCCTATTCATTTCATTATCCCTATCGCTTTGTGAGTCACTAGAATTGTCCATATTCCTGTAAGCACAAAAATCATTGTCAGATAGGTGAATAAATTGTAAGTAAATGAATAAACTAACTAGTTGTAAAACAAACAACACACATTACTATTGTTTCCCATATTCCTTCACCATGATCATTTCTCACAGCATATTCTTCATCATCTACCAATTCTACTTCACTTGCTGTAAGTGGATTAATTGTGAAAGGTGGTGTGTTGTCAAGGTTGAAGGTCGGATCACCATGCTTATGTTTTTTACTTTGAAGTACAATGGAAATTTTGTTATTTGCGGGATCTGTGACATAAAACACTTGTTTCGCCTGGCTTGCTAGAATAAAGGGCTCATCCCTATAACCTACTCTTTCAAGATCAACTGAGACAAATCCAAATTATTGATCTATTACCGCAATATTATTGCTAACCCACTTACATTTGAATAAAGCAACTTTGAACTTGTTGTAGTTGATTTCCCATATTTCTTCTATCACTCCATAATAGGCCTTGGATGCTAATATGGGGTTTTTGTCTTTCGAACTGGAAAAGTGCATGGCTTCAGCTTCTACCATTACCCCACTATTTTGCATGGAACTTCTGTCATCTTGGTCTTTTGTGTAGAAAGAATACCCATTTATATCATAACCGCCCCAAGTAATGATCTGAAACGAAGGCCCCCAGGCTAGCCACTCTATTGTCTTAGACACACCGGTCTCATGCAAAACCTTTTCCTTAAACCATTGAATGAATGTCTTGTTTTGCTTAATAGTAATCTGCATGTCATTCTTCCTCATATTCATGTTCTTCAATCTCTTTTTGTGTTCATCTATGTACGGTTGAACTTCTGCCATGTTATTCAGGATATAAAGGTGTGCTTGTAATACCTCTTCATGTGGCATAGTCTTCACTTTCAGTCCTCGTGTTCCCTTGCTCCTCCCCTCTTTATACCAAGATTGTTCCTTCTTCCTTGATAGATAATCGCTGCAGAAGTCCATAGCCTCTTCAACAACATACTTTTCAACTATTGAGGCTTCATGTATCACTCAAAAGGGTATATCCACCTCAAGTAAACTGGACCGTAGAGCCTTACCTCCCTTACCAAATGAACTATCAAATGAACCATTATATCAAAAAATGAAGAAGGAAAGTGCATCTCTAATTAGGACAATATGATATAACCCTCAGCTTCCAGTTCATCCAGTTTTTCAGTGTCAATGACTTTGTTATAGATAGCATTAAAGAAAACACACAATCTTGTCACAATGCTTCGAACTTCATCTTTCATAATGCCTCTAATAGCTACTGGTAACAGTTGTTGCATCAACACATGATAATCATGGGACTTCATTCCCACTAACTTCAAATCGTCCATTGACACACACCTTCTCACATTCGAAGAATATCCTTGTGGTACCTTAATTTCATGTAAACACCCACACAAACTTCGTTTCTCCGCTTTTGATAGTGTATGCGCTGCTGGCTCTATGTATGCCGTCCTACCATTATCTCTTAGCTGTGGATGTAACCGTTCTCTTATTCCCATATCAACAAGGTCTAGTCTCACACTAATCCTATCCTTGGTCTTTCCTGGAATGTGCAAAAGCATGCTGACAGGCTATCACAAAAGTTTTTCTCTACGTGCATTACATCAATACTGTGTCTCACGTCAAGACTACGCCAATATGGAAGATCAAAGAAAATTGATCTCTTCTTCCATATGTTCTTCCCACCCAAAGTCTTCTGATTCTTACCGAGTAAGACATTAATACGTTCAACCCGATTGTAAAATTCCTCTCTGGTTAATGCCTTTGGAACCATTCTATGCTCCGGCAAGCCGTTAAAATGCTTTCTTAACCTACGATACAGGTAGAACCTAGGAAGGAACCTCCTGTGACCAAGGTAGACCTTTTTTCTTTCATGTTTAAGTTGGTGGAAGTGAGTGTCTACTTCACAGATCGGACATGCTTTATGCCCCTTCATACTGTACCCTGAGAGGTTTCCGTACGCAGGGAAGTCATTTATCGTGGTGAAAATCATTGCACGTAGCTTGAAGGACTCTTTCTGTACTCTTTCTTTTTCTTTTTTTTATGACATTTAAAGGTCTTCAGATGCGCCAATCTTTATAATTTGAACCTGACCATATTTTAGACATCCCTTTTTTAAAAAGGGACGTCCTTTAGGGTAGTTGTAGGTATGTTCTGTAGTAGTGAGGGTGGAATCATGTGCTTTAGAGTTCATGTATGCCCATAGAAGAGGAAACAAGATTATGACAAGTGTCAAAAGGTGAGCCATGGATTAAGTTAACATTTCAAAACTCTTTCCCTCTTTCCTCTCTCGCTCAAAGTCGGCTAGTGAGTATGGGCAAGGGAAAAATCTTCTCATCTTCATCTTCTCTCTCCATTCTCTATTGTCGCCCAAGTTCAAAAGGAAATAGAAAGAAGAAAGCTCAAGGTGAGTGTTCCATTTGACCTTGAATTGTGAAATCCTTTTCATTAATCTTATTCATGGGGATGAGAGCCTCATGGCTATGGTTTTAGATTTTTGAAAGGTGATGTTTGAGTACTTGAAGAAATTTGAAAGTTGAGGAATCAAAGAACTAGCCTTAGAAAGAGGAAGAGGTGAGTATTTGATGCATTTTGATATATCCATTATAATCATTAGTTAAGTTTTGGAATTTATGAGTTTTCTCTGATTTTAGTGTGATTTTGGAATGGATGAATTGGATAGTGTATGGTGGTGAAATTGGTATCATGTTTTGTGTAACCCCCTGCCTCAAAAATTGTAATTATAATTCAAAAAGGCGTAATTAAAATGAATTAGAGACCACGGATAACTAAAATTCATTTCCAATCCCTTCCTTATGGTAGGGTTCTCACAAATTCTTTCAAAATTTCTGCCTTACCCTAGTCTCAATTTCACAATTCGAATATAATTACCTTGCGCAGTTAAATCACATTAATATACCAGAGTGTACAACAAAAATCCCGGCATTCCCTGGGTTTCATGTAAATACTAAGGGTTTAAAATTTCCCATTTAGGGGATTACACAAAATCATTTCAATCTTTACATCCTAAATATATACAGTAATCCCAATACCAAAACTGATTATGAACAACCAGCATATAAATCTCCTTAAGGATTCCTATCCGCCCTTGGTCGTCTCCTTCCCCTTAGAGCTACTTGCCCTGTTTGAAGATTTGTCAAGGGAAAGAATTAGATTTAAAAGAATCCCAGTAGTAATAAATCACTTATACCACATGTAATCCCATAGCATGCAAGTAAATCATCACAGTATAGCAACACGAACATATATCACACCCCATCCTCATCTCCTTTTACCGCCAGGAAGACACGTGGTCCTTACCCAAATCGTTGTTAGTGACTCAGGGACTATTGGCGTGGCAATGCATACACATAGTCTTTCAGCCCACAATAGCCTTTCATTTTCACAAATAGCCTTTCGGCTCACATCCACAAGCTTTGTAGCATATGAAGTCTTCACAAATCAATAATAAATCAAACCTACAATGTATCACATATAGTATAAGGAAAAGCGTCACTACCTTGTTCTTTCCTAGTGTGCTCTGGCACAGTATGTTCATGAGCAGGGCAAATATTAAACCCTATAACCAAAATCAAGGACAATAGGTTATTCTCTATTCCAAATTCTTATCTTCATTACAGTTAAGGTTGGTTACCATTTGAACTCTTTAGGTGGCTACTAGAAGCCTAGATATATTCCTAAAGGGTTGGGAACACTAACCCAAAGATCCCTCTTTCGGAAGAGAAAAAACTGATTTTCAGTTCTTGTACTCATGTGATAGATGATGCACTCGAGGGATGAGATGATTTGCACTCGAGTAATATTAGCTCACTCATGCGAGTGCTTGGTCGAGAGCAACTTGAAAAAGGAAAGCTTCACCCAAGAGGGGGGGTGAATTGGGTGATGTGATAAATTTTTCAGTTGATACGGTGATATAGTAATAGCTGTAGATAGAGTAGAGTTGAGAGGATAAGCACACAGAGAGTTATACTGGTTCGGCCCAAAACCCAGGCCTACGTCCAGTCCTCAGAGATAAAGACCTACTGAGATTTTCACTATTCTTCCAAGATTCAGTGGGCTCTCAGAATGCCGCAAAACAACAATCATCCTTGAATGGACTATGAGCAGAAATATTCTAACAATAGAAATTTCTCTCCCCCTTACGACAAGTCTTACGTGTAGAAAAACAAACCTATGACCTCTCTCTCTTGCTTACGTATACAAGTCTTATGAGCAGCAACGCTCTCTTACCACTGTAAGTCTTACGAGCAGCAACGTTCTCTACTGCTTGCACCTTGTAAGTCTTATGAGCAGAAAGTCCTACTAGGAATTCTCTCAACTGCTTCTCTCGTAAGGAAATCTAGCCTCTCAAGGTCCCAGTACCTTGAGATCAAATAGAAAATAGAATATGAAGTGTATACAGACTCTCTCACAGAGCAAATATGATAAGCACTGAAGAACGATATGAATAACAGAGACTTTTGAATTTGCTTGTGTGAATTCTTACACTTCATTGTTTTTAATGGTCTCTGAAACTCTGCATTTATAGCCAGATGATTTTGTCCATTGAATAATAATCATTGCGGAGTGAAGCATTTTACTATGGAAGGCATACATACGTTTGAAATCTTTGAACACGGTAGGTACGTGCTTGGTTGGTCATAATGATTTTGTCTGCTATTGTTTGACTTCCTCTATGCTTTTCTAATTCAAATGATCAACCACCTGTATCACACTTGCAATATATGTTAAATGATGTTAAATACTAATAACAAGTAGAAATAGGATGATTAAATAATTTTAAACCATATTCAGATTGATCATTGTAAGACTAGTGCGTTTTGCTCCTGGCAGAGCATCACTCGAGTGCTAAGAAGGCTCAATTGAGTGTAATACCATATTTTCTCTTCTTGCTTCAGTTTTATTCTTGCACTTCCATGTGATTTTAAAAGAGTTCATTTTCACACTTGCGAGTGATATGGGACCTCACTCGAGTACACCTTTATTTTACATTATGAGCCCACGTCTCTGGATAACACTCGCATCCCATTTTATCAAGAGTGTGATTTTGCACTTGCAGGTGATGTGGGCCCTCACTCGAGCATACTTACACTCACTCGAGTGAATAGAATATTCTTCTATAAGATACTCTTTGTCTTCAGCACTTGCATCAGAATGGAGAGAGTTAGATTTCTCACTCACAGGTGCTGTGGTATCACTTGGGTGCAGTATCCTTCACTCGAGCATACTTTCTTTTCCATGCACTTGGCAACTCTCGGGCAAACACTTCCTGTCTCTCACTCGCTTGCACTCGAGTGAGTTTATATTTTGAGTTTACCTTGCTCTCGTGTAAACACTTTTTACACCACACTTGCAAGGACTCAGGTGCACATGAGGCCATCCTCGAGTACAAAGTCTGTGCTCGAGTGGAGTATTGATATCTTGTCTCTAACTTTGCTCTCTCTCAAACATTTTTTGTCCAACACTTGCATGTGCTTGAGTGCAAAATAGCTTAATGCTCGAGTACATCAGTTAAACTGACAGCAAATACTTCTAAACTTTGTGAAATACATTTGGTAATATTTTTCACCATTGCAAAGTATGAATTTCTTACTACAACACACAATGATCTTTTGTTATCATCAAAACTTGGAATCTAACACAACCACTAAGATAGAAAATGATCATAGTACTCAAGTCCTGACCCTAACACTTGAGTGATGCCCTCATGCTCACCCGAGTCTAACTGAGTGAGACACAGGAAGTGATTACCCGAGAGCAACCAAAACCCTAGAATGAGAAGTGTACTCGAGTACTAGCTCTAGCACTCGAGTGATGCTCAGCACTTACGGGTGTTAACACACACTCTTGAAAAATGTCCTGCGAGTGACAACCCGAGACGTGGCCTCATAATACAAATTGCTCTTGCACTCAAGTGAGACAAGGTTCACTCGAGTGATGACTCATATCACTCACAAGTGAAAACGTGTACTCTTGCATTCTGGCATGGAAGTGCGACCAAATACTAAAGGGAAAAGGGAAAATAGGATGCTGTACTCGAGTGACACCCCTGTGCACTCGAGTGAGGCTTATCAAAAGCCAAAACACAGAAGTGACAGAGTTTTTCAAACTTTTTACCAAAGTGTCCAATGACTCCTAAAGTCCAAAAACAACCTGTCCCCACACAAATTTTCACAAGAAATTCATTGGACACAAAACAACCAAATTCTTATCCTAACAACAAGTTTTGGTTTTGGACATCCCAATCCCATACCTTACTCAATTTCACCAAACTTATTTCCAATGGTTCAAACCAATTATATTGTCTCAATAACACAATATAACACCAAATCTACCACCATACATTAGGCAATTCATCCATTTGAAAATAACCCCAAAATCAAGGAAAAATCACAAATTTCCAAAACTTAACTAATGATTAAAATAAATATGTCAATAAAGAGTTCTTCCTTACCTCTTACTCTTCTCAAGGTTGGTTTCTTGATTTCATAACTTCCAACTTCCTTCAAACACTCAAACACCACCTTTCAAGAATCTAAAATCATGAAGATGTAGCTCTCATCACCATGAATAAGATTAATGAAGGTGAATTAAACATTCAAGGTCATATGGAACACAAACCTTGAGTTTTCTTCTTTCTCTTTCTTCCTTTTGCTTGCACGATAATGAAGAATAGAGGGAGAAGGTGAGAATACTAAAGATGCAGATTTTTGACCCTCCCCATGCATGATAACCGACTTTGAGGGAGAGGGGAGAGAGGAAAAGATGTTGAAACTTTGACCTTGATCCAATGGCTTCTTTGTTGCCACTTGTCATGATCTTGTTTCTCCTTTCATACACACACATGAACTCACATGCATAGGATTCCACCCTATTAATCACTTAATCCAAGCCATTGATCCTTAAATTACCAAGGAGTTTCCTCTTCAGTAACTGACCAATTGGTTAGTAACTGTTCGTTTTCCTATTTTGCCCCTAATTATGGCAATTCTTCCTGAACCACCAACAAGCACATTTATATCTTACCATTCTTCATTTATGCTCCCTCCCCTACCTTTAGAACTCAATTTAAGCTTTAGCACATAATTAAGCTTAAATGCAAGGTTTGGGAACTGATCAGAACACATTCAGATCGTAATTCGCATCATATTCTTTAAAAGTGTTCATTAACAATAATTATATTCACTTTTCAAGTCATTATCCCTTTATCTCATTTTTGGGTCATTACATTATGTCATTTGAACAATAGAATTTATTTGGAACCTTGGAAGGAAAATTTGTGCAATTGGGTAATGAATAGGAATGTGGTGTCTAAAGCAAAAACTTCTTGTTAGAATGTGATTTTGGGTGTTTTGAGGTTTCCAATAGGTTCCTCATGTAAAATTATGTGGGAGTAACTTTGGGTTAAAATTTTGGGACCATTGGAAACACATGTTGGAAGTTAGGGCAAATTCTATCATCTGCTACGTTTTGACTCTGGTAGAACCTCACTCGAGTGAATAAGGGTCTCACTCGAGTGCCGCACTAAGCTTCTTCTTTTCCTTCAGTTTCTTGTTGCACTTCCATGCCCAAAAGCAACAGTGCATTTCTTTACTTACTAGTGAAGTGGGTCCTCATTCGAGTTCGAGGTGTCTCACTCGAGTGAATATGCATTTTGGCACTATGAGGCCGCGTCTCGGGTTAGCACTCGCAGCTAATTTTCAAGAGTGCGTCTTAACACCTATAAGTGTTATACCATCACTCGAGTGTTTAAGGTCCTCACTCGAGTGCACTTCTCACTTTTGGGTTTCCTTTGCTCTTGGGTAGTCACTTTTTGTACCTCACTTTGTGGGACTCAAGTGAGCAAAAGGCTATCACTCGAGTATTAAGTCTTATGCTCGAGTGCAGTGAGAATTTCTTGTCTCTGTTTGTGCTTTTTGCAAAGCACTCGCACGAGTGAGCTTCCATGCTTGAGTGCAAATCTCATCATCACTCGAGTGCATCAGTTGAAAATTAGTGCTTTTGCTTCTAAAAGGGGATCTTTGGTGTAGTTTTCCCCAACCCTATAGGCATGTGTTTAGGCTTCTAGTAGCCACCTAGAGAGTTTAAATGATAACCAACTTTAAGTGTTATGAAAGAGAGAATTTGGAATAAAGATTAATTCGTCATCCTTGATGTTGGTTTATAGGATTTGATATTTTCCCTGCTCGTGAGCAACCTGTGCCGAAGCATGCTAGAAAAGAACAATGTAGTGACACTTTCTCCTATACTATATGTGATGCATTGTAGGTATGTTTATCCTGATTTGTGGTTATTTCTAATGTTTTTGCGAATACAACTGGTGATAGATGTCGTTATTATAAATACAACATAAGCTGTCATGAATGCAGTTACCACGTAAGCTATCGTATTGTGTATACAGCCATGAGTACTATCATTTGTGGGGAAAGCCATGTATCATTGTGTTGCTACTGTTAATTTGCCTATATGCTATGTGCTTATATATTGAATGAGCGATTCGTTACTACTAGGATTCTCTTGAATCTCATTCTTTCCATTGACTAACCTACAGCCAGGGCAAGCGGCTCAAAGGAGAAGCAGGAAACTAAGAGCAAATAGTTCAGATTTAGGTTATAGTTGGTTGTCATATTTTGATTGGAGATCACTATATATTATGTAAATATTATTTTGGATATGGTGGTGTAATCCCATAAATGGGAATTTGTAAACCCTTAGTTTATATAAATGAAACTCGGGGTTGCCAGGATTTTTCATGTATACTCTGATGTGTATAAATGTGATTTAACTGCGTAGGGTAAATATATTCAGAATGTGAATAGGAGATCAGGTTAAACCAACTTTGAAAGAAGTTTATGAAAACCTTATCTCAAGGATAGGATTGAAAATGAATTTTTACTATCCGCTGGTTTTTAATCTATTTTAATTACGTGTTTCCGAATTATATTTACGATTTGTATGGTAGGGGTTACATACACAAACTTCTTCTCTCAACTTTTTACAATGTATGTGCTGCTAGCTCTATATATACTTTCTTACCATCATCTCTTAGTTATGGATGTAGCCATTCTCTTATTCCCATTTCAACCAGGTCTAGTCTCGCACTAATTCCATCTTCAGTTTTCCTTGGTATATGTAAAAGTGTACAAACAAGGCTATCAAATACATTTTTCTCCACATACATCACATCAATACTGTGTCTCACATCAAGACTACGCCAATATGGAAGATCAAAGAAAATTGACCTCTTCTTCCATATGTTCTTATCACCCGCAGTCTTTTGATTCTTACCAAAACTGACATTGATTGTTTCCACCCAACTATAAACCTTATCTCCAGTTAATGCCTTTGGAGCCATTCCATTCTCCGACAAATCATTAAAAGTCTTTTTTAGCCTATGGATGGGTGGAACCAAGGAAAAAATCGCTTATGACCAAGGTAGATCATTTTTCTACTATGCTTAAGTTGATAGAAGTGTATGCCTACTTCCATATCGTACATGCTTTATGACCTTTGACACGATACCCTGACAAGTTTCCTTATGCAGGAAGTCATTAATCGTGGTGAAAAAATTGCACATAGCTTAAAGGACTCTCTCTTATATGCATCTAACACATACACCATCCTCCCACAACTTCTTTAAGTCCTCTATCAAAGGTGTCAAGTAGACAATGATATCATTCCTTAGTTGTTTTAGTCCTGAAATAATCATATACTTGCGTTTCATGCAGAACAAGGGAGGTAAGTTGTAAATCACCAGCAAAACTGGCCATGCACTCTGTGTACTACTAAGAGTACCATAAGGATTGATTCCATTTGTGCAAAGCCCAAGCCGAAGTTGTCTTGGCTCTGCCAAATCTAGGAAATATTTCATCTATTTTCTTCTATTATAGAGAGTTAGCCAGGTGCCAAAGGTATTTTCCATCACAAATTTTTTCATCAGAATGTCATCTCAACTTCTTTACCTCTTTTGCATTTGTAAACATTCGTTTAAACTGTGGTATGATTGGAAGATACCACAAAACCTTTAAAGGTTTCCTTTTACTTGTCTCATCACTATAGCCAGCATCTTTCTTCACTTTGTATCTGGAAGTTCTACATTTTAGACAGTCAGTCCTTTATACTCCTTTCTATATAATACATAGTCATTAGGGTAAGCATGCATCTTTTTAGACTTCATGCCCATCATAGACCAGATTTTCTTCCCGTTATACATACCATTTAGAGGTACATTATCCTCTGGAAACATATCACATAACAATTCAAGTAACAAAGTGAAACTACTATCAGTTCATCTAGAAGTTGCCTTTAAGTTGACCAAGTGCGAAATACCTGACAAGCATGTATACTTAGTACACCCAGGGTACAAAGGTGTGTCTGCATCACTTCACACGCTATATATAAGTGATTGTGGAAAACATTCTACCTTAACATCATGAATCATTTTCTCCATTCTATTGTCATCTTTGAGATAAAAAAATTCTTTCCCATGGGACGCATGAGTAGTTACTTCCTTACCATGCCATATCCACCTTGTGCACTGAAGATTTATTCCATTACAAAGTAAGTGATCTCTTATATCATCAATATGTCGTCTACTCTTATTTAAACACTTGACATATGGACACAAATACTTCCTAGTTTTACTAGGTGCATTCATTTTAGCAAATTCAATAAACTTTTTCACCCCATTCTTATTTTCTTCCCTAGTTCTCAATGTATTCATCCAACTGTGATTCATTTTATTACTGCTTAATCCATTTTCAATACTCAACTTTACGATTATGCTAATTAAAAAATTGACAAAATTTAAAGACAAGGAAAATTCTAAAGTTCTTTTCAAGAGCCTATATACATTGGAAAATTTAAAGACAGAAGGTAAATACCGTATATAAATCATGGAACCCAAAAACATAAACATTATGAAGTTAACCAACAACTAGACTATAAACTATTCAAATTGAGCAATTAGCAAAAAATAAATCACTACTAAAAGGTTAACATCATGCTAATAAAAAATTGACAAAAAATTATCAATGTGACAAACTAGTAGCAAGGAACTTTAATGCAAATCATATGGAGTTACTAATCTATAATATTGAAAAAACTTTAATACTAGGTAAAGAACGTCAAAACCACCCCATATGGAGTTACTTCGGTTAGGATTCCTTTAATAGGAAGATACTTGTCCTTAGGAGAAAAAAAGTAGCTTTGGGATTGGAAAAATTATAGAGCTCATTTGGAGTTTCTTATAACTATATAAGGAATAACAAGGATCATAGGGAAAAAATTAATATAATCATAACAAAAACTTCAAAATATAAACTAATCGTGTAAATGTGTCAACTAAGAATAACCATCGGCGTCACTAGCACTGTGTTGTTTGTAACCCCCTCCATAATTAATATCCAAAATACGCGATTAAAATGAAATAGAGACCAATAATAATCAAAACTCATTTAAAATTCCATCCTTGAGATAGGGTTTTCAAAAATACCTTTTAAAATCTAATTAACTTGGTTTCATATTCACATTTCGAATACAATTACTACATGAAGATAAATCACATTCATATAAATATCAGAGTGCACAACATAATCAACCCGGCAATTCCGGGTACATACCTTCGCTAAAGATACACAGGGCACAATTGCCCATTACAATTCTTCAAATGGGGATTACACAATCTCATCTCAAATTCATAACCATATGTTCAACCGAATCATATATAGTCTTCACAACTCATTGGTAACCAACTGCCAACTCTCATCTCGAAGGAATCCTTGCCGCTCCCTCCACGAGCCACTTGCCCTGTCTAAATTGTTGGTAGGGGAGGGTGAGATTCGAGAGAATCTCAGTAGGAAACATATACCATAATGCATGCATGATAGATGCTATGTGTATGACATGTTAGCTTTATCTAGATGCATGCCCCATAAAGATATTTCTGCATGCTCAATGTTTCATGTAACAAAACTATGGCCACAGCAAAACAGAAACAGAGCTTCATTTATACAAATATGCTCTACATAATCAAGTAAAGCAATCACATACATCACTACACAAGCAAAGATATCAAATACATGCAAGTAAGGTAAGTCTCCTACCTCCAGTTTTTTCTCCTCGATTTGCGTGCCAGCAACTCGGGGCTTCACATTCGATCCTACAATGTCAAATGTACTATTTAGACAGTTCCATAGTGTTTCTGGGGGTTATATGAGGCTATATTGAAAATTTACTAAAATACCCCCGGGGCCCGCCCCGGCCCCGCCAAACCCGGTTTGGCTGTACTTTTCTTGAAATTTTGACAAGGGCTATTCTGACATATTTTCGCCCAAGGAATCTATTTCCGGACTCAGAATTATCAAATTCAATGTCAATTTACAAATTTACCCTTGGCAGCCCCACTTTAAGGGTTTCAGGGGCGTTTTCATAATTATGCTTTTTCAGCCTTTTCCAAAAAAGTGACCAACTGTATGCCCACCTAATTTTCGCTTCTGAACTCAATGGAATCATCAAATTATTGAAAATCCATCTCTAACCCCTCCAAACTTGCCTTGGCTGAAATCTCAATTCCCTAGGAAAAATTAGGGTTTTTCAGTTTCAGCTCTGCAGACGGACGTGTTTCTTTATAATCCTAACTACTTTATTAACCATTACATTGGGTTAGAACTACTATTTAGTATCAATTTGGGCAGCATAACATCTAGGCCAACCCATTTTCCAAATTTACATACAAACACAATCCGGTGAAATTTCATCGATTAAATCAACCACAGCAGCCAGAACAATCAAAGATTGAAGTTTCGGAGGTTACCTTAAGCTCCTTCTGGCTTATGCTTCTTAAGGCTGAACCCTAGCCTCTTTAAAAAATGAAATTCCTTGCTTCAAGACCTTAATTCACATAGAGGAATAACTTAGGAGAAGGATTATACACGTTAGGTACGATTTCACCGAAGAAATCGACCTACCTTGTGAGATTTCTCCTTCCTTCTCCCTATTTTCTCCAAGCTCTCTCTCACGTTTTTTTTTTCTGAAATTGCTTCAGGAAATGGTTGATGAAGATGGAGGAATTGCTTTTAATTCCATGCTGATGTCATCTTTTATTTTGATGATGTCATAATTCCCATTTTCGGATTTTCTGGTAGATTTTCTGCCAAATCTTTGACAAATCATAACTAATTCTAGAAAAATCAAAATGTGGTGATCCCAAAGCCAAATCAAAGATATTTAAGTTCTATATATAGGAAAAATATGGACTTTTACTAGAAATCACCACACAAATACAGAATTACACAAAACTCAACACTGCTCTAAAACAGAATCTAGTTTTGATCCCAAATTTTGGACAGACAAATCTCCCAGTTCCCAAAACGAAATGGTACAAATTATATGTCCATTTTGAATCTTGGGACGTGAAGTTTAAGACTAGAAAGTTTCATAATTTTTAGACACCATTTGGTCATTCAAAACGTTCACACAAACTGACTGCCCAGAATAGAGTTTCACTGGATAGAATTTCAGATTTTGTATCTTTGCTTCTAATGGTTCCATTTTCATACCAAACATCATTCCCACATAAATTTTCACAAGGAATCGATTGGAAACACCAAATCAATCAAATTCACATCTCATTGACATGTTTTCACAACAATGTCAACATGTCAACACAATTCACATTTCAAAACCTAACATTGCAACTTTTCCATTCCAAAGTTCCAAACCAATTTCAATGACATCAAAACATACTATGACATTATTTCCAACACAATACCTCATTCAATTCTTCCCTCTATTCCAAGTCAATTTGGATGTTAATCCATAATTGACCTCAAATACAAGGTTTCGGCGCTGCTCACAATACACACGAATCACATTCGAGTGCTAAGTCACATCATATTCTCCAAAAGGGTTATTTATCACTAACCACATCCACTTTTGGAGTCATTAACCCTTAATCACATTTTCAGATCTTGCTAAACTGGGGCTTAGCAATCCATTAATCTCAGGCTTATTCTCTAAGCTCAAGTCTCAAAAGCCTGGGTATTACATTGTTCATTTAAAGCAAAGTAGTTGGTAAATAGTGCATATTTGTCAACCTTGGGGGGCCCATTAAGATAACATTTTGATGTGAGCAAGGGATAAAATAGAAGGTGAAATTTGACTGGCTCTTTAAGGTTCTAGAAACCATAAAAACAAAAGTGCCAAGAAATGAAACGAACAAACCATTCATTACTGGGCATTGACTTAGTATATCCTTATCTATATCCAAATTATTCTAACTTCAATACTTACAACTTATCTATATCATATTCTAACTTAAATAACTAAACTCTTAGCTAATATTATCCTAACAAGCTTAAAGAACACATTTTGACTTTTATAAACTAATATAGAAATTAAGCATTTATAATATGGTTTACCTAAGCTTGCAACTGTAATGAATGACTATCGACTATAATTATAGTTCTATATTTCTTTTAAGCATTAGAAATATGCACTAGTTGACACTCACATACAATATAAACCCTAACTTTAAATCCTTTCCAACGAATTAGCAAAAAAAATCCTAACTTTAAATCTTTTCCAATGAATTGGCAAAAAAAAAACCTTGTCAAATGAGCAACATATAGACAAAAATTCAAACAAAAAAACCCTTGTCATTTGAAGCAGTAAACCCTAAATATAATTGCCATTCAACTTTCAACATTCACAGCTATCAATTTCACAATTAGCTAACAGATATCCTGATATTATAAGCCATCTAACCTAACCACAAATGCAATTTGTGTGCAGTAGAAAGATAAGGAAAGTAAAAGAAATGAAATGTGGCTTAACTGAACTAAAGAGGGAAAATAGGGGAGCTATAGAACCCAGATAAAATGCGGATTGAGAAGAGGAGAGAGCACACTTGAACAAAAGAGGGAAAACAAGGGAGCTATAGAACCCAGATGAATGGATGACTGAGAAGAGCAGAAAGCACAACCAACGGCCGGAGAAGCCACCGGAGAGCAATGTGTGAGCAAGAGGTAGAGGTCCGTCTGTGGTCAAACATGGAGGCATGACACAATGTTAGTACATGCATGATTTAGAGTTTGTTATACCAAATTTTCAATGACTGTTTATTTAGAAACATATGTTGAAACATTTAAAGATGGTTGGTTTTCATTGAAGCTAAAGACTTTCAATGACTGGTTTTCAAAACCAGTCGTTGAATCTTCCTTTCGTTGAAGCTTTACTTTCAACGACTGGTTTTCAAAACTAGTAATTGAAACTCAACACATATTTACAACCGTGCCACTGCTTTGTTTTTTACTACTGTTTTCTAAAAACAGACGTTAATTTATGTCATTGAATCAACTATTTGTTGCAGTAATGGTTGGGTTAAATAGATTGATATTTTCTCTCTCCTTCTTCCCTTATCTTGACCGAATTCCTCATTCAAAAAGTAGGAAAGAATGTTAACTAAAAGCTCTTATATGAAGGTGTTAAACTTTGACCAAAGTCTTTTTGCAAAAAGGGTTAACACTTTGACCAAATTCCTCTTTCTTCCTCTTCTACCCCTTTTTTGACATTTTTGTGGTCATAAGGGAAGGGTGATTTGCTTTTTTATCCTTATAATTGCCCTTGTTTTTCAAGAGCAAATCCTAGCCCTTCATTTTGTCTTTTAATTTTATCCTCAAGATCAAGTTACAATTATCTCTTTGCCTTTGATTAGGGCAATATTAATTCTTGTGCCATTAATTATTTCAATTCTCTTTCTTACATCTTTCTAGACACTACTTCCTTTTTCTTTTGGATCCGGGTTAGGTTTTTTGGTCATTCTAACACATCCTAAAGGAATTGGGTACTTTCTTTGAACTAATTCGCACCAAAATTCATTCTATTTTAAGTGCGGTTTCTAAAAGTCATTATATTTCTTATGCATTCTTGAGACTCTTACTAAACTAGGCTTAGTAGTACACTTTATTCAGGCTTATTCTCTAGTCTCTAGTCCCAAAATTTGGCATATTACAATTCTCCACTAGTTCTATAAATTTCATCCTTGAAATTTACTACTGGTCCGATTCTTAATAATACTTCAAGTGGACCACTATAGCGAGGGTTTAATTTCTTTGTTTCTACTCCCTCGCAATGCCTCAAATTCTCAAGGCTTTCTCATTCAATTCTATTTCTATAGAACTTACTCATCTATCTTGTGTCTAGGCTTCTTCAATTTAAGCTCAAGACTACTTTTGTCTTGAATTGCATTGTAGCTAGTAAGTACTATTTGACTTACTAAGTTCAGATTTCTAAACCCTTCTATCAGTTTCTATTCATGTATCATCATGATTGACAACTGTACAACTTTTTCAATTCAAAGCATCAGCTACGATAATCGCATCACTGCTTTTCTATTCATCTACTTTGTCTCTTATTCCATTTTCTGATTTTGTCAAATATTCAAAATTCCTGTGGTCGCAGTGGGTTTTCATAATAATACCATACAAAATAGAGCTATTACATTTTCAAAGAAATCATAATCGCTGCCACCTTAAATCATAAGTGGGGAAATTCATCTCGTGAGGTTTCATCTGTTGATAGGCACACGCCACCATCCCATCCTATTTCACCAAGACATATCCCAATCCTTTCTTTCTTTCTCATTTCTTTGCAAACTATGCTGGTCGCTTTACTGCAAACCACACAGTTCATATTCTCTGCAGACCATATAGGTCGCATTCTTTGCAAACCATACAGGTCATATTCTCAGATCGGGAATGTTTATCACTGGTGCGAGTTTCTACCTCTCCTACAACTTTATGAAATTCCTCTCACAGAATCATCCCACATAAACAATTCTTTCTTTCATATGAGCTTTTATTAATGGCAAAGTGATTCACAAAAAATTCTGAATAAATCTCGTAAGATCCAGAAAACTGAGTATTTCTACAATATTTTCTAGCCTCTTCCAGTTTTGTACTACTTCCACTATTTTGGGTTCCACGAGGATCCCTCCTATGAGATAACATAGTTTAGAAATGATCATTATAGACTAGTCAAAAATTCTATTGAAAAATTCAGTTCATATAATTCACAAATACAATAGGTGCATTAGCTAGTTCAAAGCTCAATTTTTGATAAAAAATAGCAAATAGACAACTGTTCTTGAAGGTCATATGTCAAACCCCTTATTAATTCAACATTTATATCAGAGTGACGTTGCGTAGTTCTGTGTGCAAACAAAAATAGCATAAATACTGATATAAAATACTTGATTACATTATAGGAGTATCCCACAGGATTTGAAATAAGATATTTACAATATTGAAAATAACAAAAAGGTGCTACAGATAACTAATACTATAGCTTGCAGAGGAACGAAACTCTCAGTTGCCGGTATCTACACCTTTGCCCTTTTAGCCTCTTCTTCTAGCTGAATAATTTAAATTTTATGGAAAGGGGTGAGATTCATACGAATATCAGTAGCAACATATAATAAATCATATAAAATGTAATAAATAAACATGCAATGCACCATATCATGTAACATAAATAAACACTACAATCTGTCTATCTGTTTGGTGTTCAGGATTGAAATGACTATTTGGTCCCTACTAGCTAAACTATGTTGACTGTTTAGGATCAAATGACTGTTTGACCCTTACTTATCTTACTAGCTCAACTTGCTTGGCCGTATGGTACTTGCGCCCTTTCCACCAGGAGGTACTTGTGCTTTTCCCCCACCACAGCGAGGATTTGTAACAGGCTTGTATCACTACCTCAGCTGGGTCTCACTAGGCCTGATGGTACTTGTGCTTTTCCCACACCACAACTAGGCAATGTAGCATGCAAAGTCATATCACAAAACATAGCAATACAATGTATATAAACAATCACATAATATAAGAAAGATAGAGTTACTACTTGAAATTCCTTTCAGTCTAGTTATCGGTCCTAAACTCTTGGTCTGGCTCGGGTAGATAATAAGTCCTAAAATTAAAAATTTTATAATAAATGAGTTATTACTCATTCATGTCTTATTCTAAACTCATGTAGTTGGTTATCTTTGCTTAAAAATGCAAAATGACTAAAATGCCCTAGGGACTCGGTCCAAGTCCCTTTATACCCGATATACTTGTACTTTTCCAAAGAATATGACATAGGCTATTTCTACATAATTTCACTTGTAGAATCCATTTTTAACCTCTATTTTGACAAATTCACACTCAAATGACCAAAATACCCTTGGCAGCCATAAATTAGGGTTTTAGGGGCAAAATTGTCATTTCACATTCTAAAGTTTTCATACTTCATATTTCACATGTTCCCTACACAATTTTTCATTCTAAACACAATGGAATCATCAAATCCATAAAATGCTAGCTCAAACTCCTAGAATTGACCCCTAGCCAAAATTCATAAAATTTAGGGAAAACTAGATTTTCATAATTCCAATTGACAAGACACCTTCTTTTCACCTTTAATCACTTGTTTAATCACTTAAACACCTTTTGAACATGATTAATCAAAATTTAGGCAGCACTTCCCCTAGGGTTCATGCATCCCAAATCATAAAATCAAGCCGATAATTCATATACAACAACAAAAACCACCTTGAATTCAACAAGAAAATCAAGGTTTATGAGTTTACCTTTTGATTCCTTCTTCTTTCCTTCAAAATCATGCCTCCTCCTCTTTCTTTCTCTTGATTTTCTTCTTTCTTTGTATGATTTCAAGAAGGATTTAAAGATTAGAAGAGGTTTTTAAGAGATTAGAGACAAGAACACATGAATTTTGCAACCAAACTTACCTAGTTTGCTTCTTGATTTCCTTCTCTATCTTCTTTGTACTTTGTGTTGTTGAACTTACGCACACACACACTCTCTCTCTTTGCTTGTTTTGGCTAAAATATGGCCTTTGAGAACGGTTTAATGGTCTCTTCTAGTGTCATGTTCTACCTCCTCAAATATATATTATTCTATTAGAATTTTTGCACATGTCACATCATTTTATTCATTTCTTTTTCCACTTGGCTGGAAATGCTTCCACATGTCATCCTTGGTGTCAAAATATCATTTCCTCTTCCATTTTTCTCTCTTGGCTGAAATTGGATGTAATATGAGGAAGAATCAAGGGCCTTCTTGATTAATCAACAATTGATCATTTTGCCCTTACATTTTTCAAATTTTTGTTAATAAATGTTGTCGTCCTTTTTCTTCTTCTTTTTGGCTGAATTTTACACATAATATTGGGCCAATAATGGTGCTCTTCCATGCTCCAATTTAGGTTATTTTTGTGGCCTTTTAAAGAGACAAAAATTAAACTTTTATATCTCAACTTAACCAAACTTCATGTAAACTTTATTTCAAATATTTTGTTATTACAAATACTAAAAAATTCACCATTTTATTCCATTTAATATAACTAATGTACAAGGAATTTTGGTGTTTGAAAATTAGGATATTACAGCTCTTCCTCCGTCACTAAAATTTCATCCTCGAATTTTGCTACATGTACATATTCATAAATTATGGGTAACACTTGCGCATGTCTTCCTCTACTTCTCAGGTAGCTTCCTTAGGATATAGCCTTTTCTAGACTACTTTTACAAATGGAATACTCTTACGTCTGAGTTGTTTCTCTTATCAATCAATAATTTGTTCAGGCTCAACCTCATATGTAGGATCATCCCTCATCTCTACATCTTTATATTCCATTATATGTTCTAGATCTGGTTGATACTTTTTTAATTGTGAGATATGAAAGACATCATGTAATCCACTCAAATTTAAGGGTAAAGCTATTTGAAATGCTACAGGACCAATTCTTGATAACATCTCAAATGGACCAATATACCTGGGACTCAGTTTCTTCAATTTCAATGCCCTACCAACACCAGTAATAAGTGAAACTTTCAAGAATATGTGATCATTGACTTTAAATTCTAAAGGTTTTCACCTTTTGTCGGTATATCTCTTTTATCTTCTTTGAGCAGTCAATAATCTTTTCTTTATCAACTTAATTTTCTCTGTTGCTTGATCTATAATATCTAACTAATACAATTTCCTGTCAGATAGTTCTATCCAGCATAAGGGCGAATGACACTTCCTTCCACACAATGCTTTATATGGAGCCATTTGAATGCTTAAATGATAACTATTATTGTATGCAAATTCTGCAAGTGGAAGGAATCAATCCCAGCTTCCTTTAATTTTCCATACAATGCTTCATGAATCGATCGACAATTACCCATATTGTATCATGATTTCTAATTTTAGGTAACCTGGCCACAAAATCCATAGTAATGGTCTCCCACTTCCACTCAAGAATGTTAAGGTTTTGCAAAAGCCCTAACATTCGTTAATGCTCAACTTTTACCTTCTGACAAGTGAGACAATGAGCTATAAATTTTGTTACAACTCTTTTCATCACTAGACAGTAATACATAGACTTTAAGTCATGATAAATTTTAGTTTCTCCTAGGTGCAGAGTATATTTATTCTTGTGTGCTTCATCTAGGATTCGTCATCTTAATTCCATTTATGGTGGAACATATATTCGTTTTCTGTATCTGACTAATTCACTTAGTGACAAGTCATATTTCTGAGTTTCTCCTCTTTTAATCATGTTTCTAAGAAACAGTGTCCTTTCATCTTGCATCTAGGCTACTTTAATTACTGTTCTCAAATAATTCTCTATTTGAGTGACACTACTACTACTAATCATAATCTTATTAGATAGATTAAGATCTTTGAAATCCTCAATCAGTTTCTATTCTTAAATCATTAGGGCTGCCACCTGCACTGTTTTACGGTTTAATGCATCTGTTACTATATTAGCCTTTCCTAGATGATACCTAATTTCCAGGTTGTAATCTTTAAGCAACTCCATCTATATGTGTTGTCTTATGTTCAACTCTTTTTTATCAAACAAATATTTTAAACTCTTCTGGTCATAGTACAGCTCTACGGTTGCCCTATAGAGATAGTGTCTCTAAATTTTCAATATAAATACAACTGTTGCTAACTCAAGTTTATAGGTAGGATAATTTAATTCGTGAGGCTTTAGCTGACAGGAGGCATATGCCATAACTCTACCCTGCTGCATCATGACATATCCCAATGCATGCTTGCTCATATCACTATAAACCATAGGTTAAGTGTGGATCTGGGATTGTTGACATTGGTGCTGTTGTCAATCTCTCCTTTATCTCTATGAAGCTCTTCTCATAAATATCATGGAACACAAAAGGTTGAGTTTTATGTGTTAACTTTGTCAAAGTCAAAGCAATTCTAGAGAAAATTCTGAATGAATCTTCTATAATAACCTGTAAGACCCAGAAAACTGCAAATTTAAGCAACAATCTTTGGCCTTTTCTAGTTTAGTGCTCTTTTACTTTGCTAGGATCTACAAAGACCCCTTCTTGTGAGACTACTTGGCCTAAAAATTTAACTTCTAAAAGCCAAAACTTACACTGCTTAGTTTGGCTTAGACTTCTTATCTCTCAGTATGCCTAGAACTATTCTCAAGTGCTTCTCATGTTCTGTTTTGCTTCATGAATATACAAGAATATCATCAATAAAGACTACTACGGCTTGGTCTAGATATAGATGAAAAATTTGATTCATATAGTCCATAAATATTGCAGGTGCATTGGTTAGCCCAAATGGCATTACTAAGAATTTGTAATGACTATATCTGGTTTTGAAAGCTGTCATTGGCACACCCTCTACTTTTGCCCTGAGTTGATGGTACCTTGATCTCAAGTCAATTTTTGAGAATACACAGGAACCAGATAGTTGATCTAGTAAATCATCAATTCTTAGAAGTGGGTACTTGTTCTTGATGGTTACCTTGTTTAATTTCTTATAATCAATACAAAGGCGCAGGCTTCTATCTTTCTTTTTAATAAAGAGTACTGGAGCTTCCCATGGTAAAACACTAGGTCAGATGAACCTTTTTTCTAATAGCTCCTCTATTTGCTTCTTCAATTTTGCCATCTCATTTAGAGCCATCCTGTATAGGGCTTTGGATATTGGTCCTACTCTAGGCTTAGTCTCAATTACAAACTCCACTTCCCTTTCTGGAGCTAATCCATTGATATCTTTTAGAAACACCTTAGGAAACTGATTTACTACAGGGATATTTTCAAGTACTGTCCCAGTTTCTGATTTTATAGAGAAAAATACTATATACCCTTGATAACCTTTATGTAAACATCTCTCGGCTTCAGTTGGAGAGAGAAAAGTAAGATTGACCTCTATATTGACATTTGGTTGTGGATTAGGATGAATAACTCTTTTGTTTTCGTAGTCTAACAACACATTATTTGCTGTTAACTAGTCAATACTGAGAATTACTTCTAGTTTATATAAAGGTAGATAAATTAAATCTAAAATTGTTTTGTGTTTTTCGACATTGACTATACAGTTTAGGCAAATATTGGTTGTGATGGATCTAACACCCATTAGTATAGACACAACCAAATCATACAATAATTGATGCACAATCAGGATTAGCCTTCTCACGCAGTCATATACAATAAATGAATGACTAGCACCCGAATCATACAATACTTGTACTAAATTACCTTTATGTAAGATCATACCTTGAATTAGCTCAGGAGATTTTCTGGCTTCTTTCTGTGTCATTATGAAAACTTCGCTTTGAGCTCTTGGTCTAAACTCCGCCCTGAGCTCTTGGTCTAAACTCCCTATTTAAACAACCTTAAATAACATAAAAGAGAAGCTTATGAGAAGGATTATAGACGTTAGGTACAAATTCACCAAAGAAATCAACCTACCTTGTGAGATTTTCCTCCTTCTCTCTCTAAAATTCTCTCAAGATTTCTCTCTCTATTTTGAGCATGGAAACATGGTTTTTTGTTGAAAGAGGAAGAGGATGTTGCTTTTTTATAATGTCTTATATTATATTTTAACTATTTATTTAATTAATTAACCAAACTTCCAGAAATTAAGCTTTTTGTGTACATAACTTTAGCTTTTTGTAACCATTAGCCCAATTGAATTCCACTAAGTCCTTCCCTCTCTTTAGTCAGCTCTTAAACGCATCCAAGCCTATAGGAGAAGGAGAAATAAGTTGATATGAATTTATCCCACAATTTTGCTTCATTTTCGGATTAATTGGAAATTTTTGCATAGTTTCTGCCCAAAGTTTGAAAAATCATAACTATATTTGTAGACATCGTATCAAAGTAATTTCAAAGACTATAGAACCCTTATTAAGTCTTGTTTCAAGAAAATATATAATCTTTATCCAATTGGAAGCTAAAAATTCTCAGAAGTATATCCTTTGGATGTTGTTCCAGAAAATCAGCAGTTTTTTTCGGCTAACTTCAAAAATTCATAACTTTTTGTATGTAGCTTCAAATGATTTATATAACCTACCAAATTAAAGCTTAGGATGTCTAATTTCATCCTATAAAATTTTATAATTTTTGTTCATCATTTGCCGTCTAAAACCCCATAACAAACTCACTGCTTCATATGAAATTTCACTGGAAGCATAAATCACATTCCCCAAAATTCACCATTTTATTCCCTTTACTACCTCAAAGATATAAAAAATATTAGGGAATAGATTTAGGACACCTACTAAGCTGAAGCTTAGCAGTTCACTTTCTCCAGGCTTATTCCCAAGCCTCTGATCCTAACATTTGGGATATTACATTTCTCCCCCAATTCAATAAATTTCGTGCTCAAAATTTGAACGTCTATAACTTGGGGATCAACCCTTATCACTCAACCCATTCCTTTATCATGTGCAAGCTCACAAGCCATATAACATAATGATCATATTCAATCTATACCTTTCATATGCAAGCTCCTCAAGCATGCAACACAATCACCATATTCACATAACAGATCTCAGATAGTATTCAACATTCATCATTCATTCCATACACAGTATGTAACATTCAATCAACTGTAAGACCCACTGGACCATTCCCATAGAGCTTAGTTCCTTAGGCCTCACAGCCTCTTCAGGACTCCGCCCAGATCACACAATCACATCAATTGTAATACCCTAAATTTTAAGACTTGAGCTTAGAGAATAAGCCTAGATTAGTGGATTGCTAAGCCCTGGTTTAACAAGATCCCAAATTGTGATTAAAGGTTAATGACTCCAAAAGTGAATGTCATTAGTAATAAATGGACCCTTTTGAAGAATATAGTGTAGATTGTAGTTGCTTGTGTTATGAGCAGCGCCAAAACCCTGTATTAGAGTTCAATTATGGATTAACATCTAAATTGAATGAAAATAAGGGGGAAGGCGTATGTATGGTGTAAATGAATGAGAAAATGTATTTGATGTTGATTCCAAGGGAATTGCCATAATCAGGGCCAAAACGGTAAAGTTGCTGACCAATTGATCAGTTGCCGAAGAGGAAACTCATTGGTAGCTTCAAGATCAATGGTTATGATTGATTTGTGTAATAGATCAATGGGCGGAATTATGTGTATGTTTGTGCATGTGAGCTTATGGGAGATGTGGTGAGATTGTGGCAAGTGTCACAATATGGACCATTGGATTGGTCAAATGTTCAAAAGCTCTCTCCTTTCTCCTCTCTTCTCTCCAAGTCGGTGTTGTGTGTGTGTATGGGGAGCCAAAATCTGAACTCTTCTCTCTCTTCTCATGCTTCATTTTTGTCTAGCTTAGGAGGAGGAATGAGAAATGGAAAAGGTGAGTTTTGGCTTGGTTCTTGTCTTCTTTAGCTTGAACTTCCTTCATTAAGAGTGTTCATAGTGATGAGAGCTTCATTGCTATGGTTTTAGATTTGGAAAAGAAGGTGTTTTGGGAGCTTGAGGAAACTTGGAAGATGGAGAATCAAGGATTTGGCATTGGGAAGAAGAAGAGGTGAGTATTTGTACCCCTTTTGATCTAAGTTTTGTGATGTTTGGTTGAGTTTTGTGATTTGTGGTATTTGCCCTGATTTTGGTATATTTGTGTAATGAATGATTTGGTTAGTGTTTTGGGTAGCAAATGGTATTTTGGTGTCATTAGGAGTGGTTTTGATCATTGGAAGTTAAAGTGGTGAATATGAGTAAATTGTGTAATAAGTGTGACTATTAGGGAAATTGTCATTATGATGTTTTTTTGGGTGTTTTGAGTTATCCAATGGGTTCCTTATGTGAAAATATGTGGGACAAGCCTTGTGGTAGAGTTTTGGAACTATTGGAAGCAAATTGGGTAAGTTTGGGAAACTATATCAGTTGCTGCGTTTTTGGCTTTTGATAGGCATCACTCGAGTGCATCAAGTTCATGCTCGAGTAAAGCTTGATATTTTCTCTTTTCCCGTCTGTTTCAGTTGCACTTACATGAGAAAGGAGTAAGAGTGTAGTGGCTCCCTCGTGAGTGAAGTGGGTCCTTACTCGAGCACAAGGTGGGTTACTCGAGTGAGCATTCATTTTGGTGTTTAGACCCGCATCTCAGGTTAACACTCATAGGCATTTGGTAAGAGTTTATGTGAACACTCGCGAGTTGTGTGCCATTACTCGAGTGCTGAGGGGAGTGCTCGAGTGAGCTTATCATTTTAAAGGGGTTTTATGGTGCTCAGGTAGACACTTCTGGTGTCTCACTTGGGGGACTCGAGTGAGTGGGAGGCCATCACTCAGGGGATGATCATAATGCTCAAGTGTACTTCTGGTTCTAAGTTTTAGTGCTTTCAGGTAAGTACTTTTGGTGCCTTACTCGATAAGACTCGGGTGAGAGTGAGGACATCACTCGAGTGGCATGGTTCATACTCGAGTGCAAGTCAGCCATCACTCGAGTGAGGTTTTCTTCACTCAAGTGCTCCAGTAAAAATTGGTATTTTCTCATCCGAAAGGGGGATCTTTGGTCAAGTGTTTCCCAACCCTTTAGGTATGTGTTTAAGCTTTGAGTAGCCACCTAAAGGTCATGAATGATAACCAACTCTAAGTGATATGAAAATAAGGATGTAGAATTGTGAATAACCCTATGTCCTTGGTTTTGGTTATAGGGTTGGATACTCGCCGGATCGTGAGTAAGCGGAGCTGGAGCTTACATGGAGTATAAGAGTAGGGAACTTACCTCCTTTTCATGTCTATGAAAATTGTGTAAATGTACTGGTGAATGTCATTGCTTTGCTTTGTTATGTGAAACATATATGATGGTTGAAGCTATGTTTCAATTTATGCTATGGCCATATGTGTATTTGGAGCATTGAGCTTACAGATTTGCCATTGTGTGTGAATATGAGTTTTGTGATGCAAGCATGCCATGCATTATACGCATATCATACATGTATATTGGTATCTGTTTTCTATTGAGATTCTCTCGAGTCTCACCCTCCCCTACCAATATTTTAGGCAGGGTAGGTGGACTGAGGATGGAGCAAGCATACAAAGGGTGGTGAGGACTCCGTCGAGCTGTTATTTTGGTAGTTGATTACCTATATGATTGAGAAATGTGTATGGGTATATTTGTAAATGTGTTGAGATGATTTGTGTAATCCCCTATTTAAGAATTTGTATATGGGTGTTTATGCCCTATAAAGATTATACTGATAAATAGAACCTAGAGTGGCTGGAATTATTACATTGCGTACTTTGATATATTAAATGTGATTTATCTTCGTGTAGTAATTGTATTCGGAATGTGAATGTGAGACCAAGTTATAAATGATTTCAAAATATATTTGTGAAAACCCCATCTGGTAGATGGGTTTATAAATGTTATTTTATTGTTATTGGTCTTTATTTCACTTTAATCACGTATTCTGATTATTAATTATGAAAGGAGGTTACATCAACCACTGGACCTAACTCGCCGAACAATTAGAACATGTACTAGACCTCACTGCCCAGGCAACGATCATAACAAGTACTGGACCTTACTGCTAGGCAAGACCAAAGCTCTTGGTTACATAGGTTTCACTACCTCAGCTATAACTTAGTACAGTCTAAATGTTTTGCTAGCTTTAGGACATATCCTGGACGCACTAGTCCAATGTCTTCACACTAGGCATCAAATATAGCTCCAAGTATATAGGTCTTAAGCCTAGGGACACCACCCTATGCAAACTTGCACTTCGGGTCTTACTGCCTCAAGCCTTCACTAACACAACACATTATGCTAGCCTAAGGAGTTACTTGCCCACTAGGTCTTATGGCCTAAGAACATACCACTCATTATCATCTACTTCATTCAGAATCATTCTCAAGCTTCTAGTCTCAAATTATAGGATATTACACTATTGCTGAGGAGCCAAGAAATTGGTTCCCTAGTAACCAAGTGTTAAATAGTTTTTGTTAGTACAAGCGTTTCACCCAAGAGGGGGTGAATTGGGTGATACTAGAAATTTCGTTGCGTATAAGAAAATTAACTAAATATTTAAAGCAGTTAAGGGCAAAGAGAAATATCACCGAAGTGTACACCAGGAGTTATACTGGTTCGGCTACAACCACTTTGACTTACGTCCAGTCCTCAGGGCGTCTCTGAGAGTTTCACTATATTCTCCAAGATTTAATGGGTTCTTGGCACCTCAGTACACAGCAAGTTCCTTCACCTCGACACTCACTCCCCCTTACACGTTGCAATCAAATCCCCAACTTAAGGTTCCATAACCTTAAGTTGTCTCAATAACAAATATTGAGTTTGTAATGAAAAACTCTCTCACAGAGCAAATATATAATCACTGAAGTATAATGAATGAGTATAAGAAAACAAAGCACTAGGAGTGTGTTGATCAGTGTTTGTTTATGTGTTCTCAGTTTCTTTTGTTCTTTTCTTTGAATGCTCCATATATATAGATGATTTTTTAATGTCCGTTGGAAGTAATTCAAATATATCCGTTAGAGAGGCGCAACAACGGTTGACTATTCTTCGAATTTGAAAACTATCCATTTGTGGTAGGTAGCGGTAGGTGAGATCTCAGACACTTTATTTCTCTGTAAATGTTCTTAGGATACTAATGCAATGAAGAGTTAATTATATAGATAACAAATCAATAAACATTTGATTAAAAACATAATTTCTGGACTGCCTTACTTGAGTGGCTACTCGAGTGATCATGTTTGTTACTCGATTAGTCCCTTGAGTAAACCTATAAAAAATATGGCAGTGAGTAATTCAACATTTTACATAAGATATTACTCGGGTAAGACATGGAGTGAGATATATCACAAACCTTGGAAATACCTGATTACTTGAGTGGCTACTCGAGTGGCCACGTATTTTCCTCACAAGTTACTCAGGTACTGACTCTGGTAATCTGATTACTCGAGTGGTTACTAGAGTGGCCTTCACTTTTCTTCACATGTTACTCGAGTACTCGAGTGCTGATTCTAGTAATCTGATTACTCGAGTGGTTACTCGAGTGGCCTTCATTTTTCTTCACATGTTACTTGAGTGAGCCCTCGAGTAAATTTCAAATAACTCTGCAGATTACTCGATTACTCCCTTGAGTAATTGCATTAAATTCTTGGTCGAGAGTTTGCTTACTGATTACTCAAGTGACCCCTCGAGTAATGCTTCAAATAACTTTGCAAATTACTCGAGTGGTCCCTCGAGTAATGCCTTTTTCTTACCTGGTTACTCGAGTGGCTACTCGAGTAATAGTCTATATAACTTTGCAGATTACTCGAGTGGTCCCTCGAGTAACTTCTAAATTTTGGCAATGCTTCTCTAGATGAAATTCTCCTTTATTACTTGAGTAACAACTTCCCTTACTCGAGTAGCTACTTGAGTAAGCCATTACAGAATTTGCTCATTACTCCAGTAGTTACGTCAAGTAATGCTTTGCCACTTTGTTCAAATTCATTTGTTTGTTATCAATTCCTTTTATAACATTGATCTAATCTTTGTTATCATCAAAACTTATGGGATCTAACATTCTCCCTTTTTTTATGATGACAAAACTTGGTGATTTTGAACAAAGTTTTTGAAATTGAGTTTTCAAACATATGCTTCTTAAATACTTTTCATATCAAATATTTTGTTCAATTTAAACTTGAAATCTCTTTTGAAATAACTTATTAAAGGTCTTTTTAAAGTTTTTGTTCTTATTTACTTGTTCACCTTGCATCCACAATCAAAAACTCATTAGTCCTACAATGCAATATAATTTCAAAGAAATTTAACTTTAATAGCATAAAAAACAAATTGCATAAAGAAGAATTCATTACATAACCAAACTTTAGAATTCAAAAATAGATGCTTTAAAGCGCCCTAAAGCCCCATACACCCTATTCCCAATACATCAACTCAGCCATTCATCACAAATCACTTAGGTTCTTCTCCCCCTTTTTGTCTTCATCACAAAGGTGAAATCAATCATGAGGAGGAGTAGGTGGCTTGGCTGCTGAGATAGGGGTGACAGGAAATGCCAATGATTCATATGAACCATCTGAACTTGAAGGATCTAAAGATGATGGTTCATAGTCAGGAAGGTTCACTGGCGATGTCTAAAGATCCTCCAGAGGTTCATATGGTTCATATGAATCATTGGCATTTCCTGTCACCCCTAACTCAGCAGCCAAGGATTCATCAGAGATGATGGGTAAGGAACCAAAGAAGTAATTTCTACTTCCTTTATAGCAACCGGTGAAGACTCAAGTACCTCCTCAGTACGTGTAGGTAAGGCAATGGGAGTAGATATGGGCTCAGGCTGAGGTGAATCATCAGTGGTGATGTGGATTGGCTCGAATGTGTCAGAGTCGAGCATACAGAACAAGACATTACTAGGTCTAATCTCTGAGGGTCTGTGCTCAGTAGGTATAGAGGGTCGAAGTTCAGAGACAGGTTTGGGCTCAGGAGTAACAAAAAGACCAAGAATAGAGGAGCCAGATGCCATAGCATCAAATTGGTAATAATGGATCTCAAAAGCTCACCCTGGGCACATTGTTCAGCTAGCAACTCTTCGTGCCTCTTATCCATTCTCTCCTCAAGTTGTCCCATCTGTTCATTCATATAGGTCACCAACTTTGTATTGGTATTTGCAATATCGATATGAAAAATCTTCAGAATATTCTCTATGAATGTTTGCATTGTGGCACCAAAGAAGGATGGAGAAGATGTGTTGGTTGGAGCAGAAGACTGTGTGTCATTCATTTGACTAGTTGCTGTGTCAGTCTTCTTTTTCTTCTTGGGACTTGCTTCTAGAGGAGTCTTCAGAGGAATTTCAATATTCAACTTTCCAATTTGATTCCTCCCCACTGGTGTTATCCTCTCAATCGGCTCCATACTCTCCAAATACCAAATCTTATTCTTCTTGAGGAACAAGGAAATAAGTTGAGGATAAGGCATTGAAGTAGTAGGTTTTCCTTCATACCTATATCTCTTGATCTTATTAAAGATATATTCTCCCAAGTCCTTTTGATCTTTGACGATCAATGAGGCGAATATTTTGAAGTCCCTCTCAATGAAATGAGTGAAGTTATTGGATTTGTTCACTATGGCTCTAGAATAGATATACCATAGGACTCTATGAAAATCACTCATATTACTCAGATGGAAATTGAGGGGTCCAACCATCTCACTAGGTCTTAGGATAGAAAATAATTGATTTGAATCATAATTGGGATAATTATCATCAAGAGGGTTCTATATTCCTAACCAGGTATTAATTCTAAAAGGTTAGAATAGAATTCTCTGACCTCTTACCTTAGAAGTCATTTCTTCTTCCACAGACTTCCTAACGGGATCATTTATAGGTTCAAGGTTACTATAAAAATGCCTCACGACTTTGGTGCAAAATGGGAGTTTAACAGAGAGCCAGGGCATGTAGGAATCAAGATAGTAACTCAGATCAAATTTTAATACCTCTTGAAGAACCTTGTGGTCAATGTAATGCATCTTGCACACATTTCTTCTTGCAAAATGACTCAGGTACTTCTGTGATTCCTCAAGCTTGCTTACGTTGAATCCCTTTGGAGGAAATGTGATTTTTTCATCCCTCTCTTCTGGTTGCTTTAAAGATTGCCCTTTCTTTGCTTCCTTAGATTGAAATGCTTCCTCATGTATGCCTACCACGACTTTGGTAAGCTTCTCATCAATCGTGGGCTTTTTCAGAGGTTTTGGTGAGAATGTGGGTGTGTCGGATGAATCAAAAGAAGGAGGAGATGACTCTTTTATTGCTTTACCTCTTCCTAGAGGTGAACTCTTCTTGGTTTGAGATCTTGTGGCCACTAGTTCCTTAATGACAACCCCTTTTACCTTAGGCTTAGCTTGTAGCTTGGTCTTGGATTTTGGTTTGGGAGAGATTTTTCTTTTCTTGGTAGGTGGAGATGAAAGAGAATCAGAAGGTTGATATGGTTTAGAGGACTCAGAAGGAGTGCTAAGATTGGGAGATTTTGTCCACACCATTGTGATTTGAGAAAGACACATATTTCTGAAAATAGGGTCGACAGACGGGAGAAATAGGGCAAAGGTTTCTGAGCAATCTGGGAGTTTTTAAGAGTTAAAAACCAATGGGTTTTGACAGAAATGAGAAGGGAAAATGATTGTGAAAAGTTTTTGTGAGAGAACTAGGAGAATCACTCGAGGCGATTTTGTGAGAAATGATCGAGTATCGTCTGAAATAACCTAAAGCCTGATATCACTCGAGGGCTTACTCGAGTGATCATCAGCTTTACTCGAGTAACTACTCGAGTGATCATACCAGAAATTTTAAAATACAGTGAATTTAAGAGCGTACCTGGCATGAATAATATGTTAGAACTGGCTATCACCCAAGAGGGGGGGTGAATTGGGTGTATAATAAAAACTTAAGAACTTTTGAAATCTTTTCGTATCTTAACGAAAGCGGTAAGTATGAAGGTTTATAAATCAACAGTTAGATTAAATAATATATGCTGGAAATATAAGAGTTTAGGGAAGAGAATATGCAAACTGTGATTTATCCTGGTTCGGTCCAATCTGTGATGGCCTACGTCCAGTCCCCAGGCTCCTCCTGAGATTTTCAAATCCACTATCTTCTTGTTTAATCTGGGCACAAGAAAAGCCTTTACAATCCCACAAGTTTAGCCGGGTACTTGTAAAACCTTTTACAAATCTCTTACTGAAATACTCCCCCTTACGGCAAGTCTTACGAGCAGAGCAATTCTGAAGATTTTCCTCTCCTGCTTACTCATGCAAGTCTTACGAGCAGCACCGTTCTCTCCTGCTTACACCCCTGTAAGTCTTATAAGCAGCAACGTTCTCTACTGCTTGCACCTTGTAAGTCTTACGAGCAGAATGTCTTATTGGCAATTCTCTCTACAGCTTCTCCGTAAGAAAATCAACCCTCTCAAGGTCCCTCTACCTTGAGATCAACTCAGAAATATAGATGAAAGTGTTTACAGACTCTCTCATAGAGTAGATATAATACTCACTGAAGTACAATACAAATGATCACTCTCTCATTATAAGTAATACAGAAGCTGGAAAACAGAGAGTGTTTGGGTAGAAGCAGAGGATTCATATTTCTATCATTTTTCTCGTAGTTGCTCACTGTCTCTGTTTTCTCCGTTACCCATCAAAGTTGAATGCTCTCTCATTTATAGTTGATGAAGATGATGACCGTTGTGAGCATTCGTCCGTTGGAGTCATTTTGACCGTTTGAGCATATTTGAAAAATGAGCTACCATGAGCTTTCCATTGCAAAGTAGAGCGTCACGTTGAGGAGCCGCATGTCTCATTTTGAGCTGTACATCACATTGTGGAGCGGGATAAATTCGTTTGAGTTTCCAGACAATCTCTCATGGTGGGTCAGTTACTTGTCGTGGTTAGTAGCTGCCATTCGGTGTGTAATGATGGAGTTCACCGTAATTAACTTTTATTTGAATTTGCAACCTGCACGTTTAATACCCTGTTTCACATTGCAAAATACTTAATCATTAATATGATGAAGTATTAGTCATGGGTATGTTGGATCATTGGTCAAAAGCTGAATTTCTGGCTTCTGGGACTCATCACGTTGAGTGAAGATTTTTCATACGTGACCTCCATTCTTGAAGATGCAATCCAAATATTTAATCTCCTGTTTTACACTTGAAATATATGTTAGTTAATGTTTAGGAACAATAACAAGTGAAAACATAATGATTGTATAACATTTAACCACGTTTGGATTGATGGCCGTGAGAGTATGAACTTCTACGTTGCTTCTGTCAGGACCTCACTCGAGTGCAGTTCATATTTTCACGTTATGACTTCCTCTCGGGCAAGCACTCACTGCACTTCACTCGCATCTGCTCGAGTGAATTCTTGACATCACTCGAGCACAACCAGTCATGCTCGAGTGCGTTTCATGCTTTCACGTACAAGCTTCTTCTCGGGTTATCACTTCCATGTCAAAACTTGCATGTGCTCGAGTGAGAAATCATCCAATGCTCGAGCATGGATCCTAGTGCTCGAGTGATGCAATTTTCTTCACGTTTCAGCTGATTCTCGACATCACTCGCAGAACATTTTCAGAGAGAAAGTTTTTGCACTCTCGGGTAATGTGGGGCCACTTTAGAAAAAATTTGTTTATTTGATTCAAATGATGTATCATAAGAATGCTCTTGCCATATGCATTCCAATGCAACAAGAATCATCTCCAAACTCCTTGTATTCTGCAAGTTATGATCGAAAGAGTGTATATTTCGCTAGTCTGCACAAGCATCAACTTCCAGAAGGCATAGCTCCTAGAATATAAGTTCAAATTAGGCAAATTACCTATCCATGGAAATATCTTTGAGTCTAATTTCATTTGGCATTGATCTCGTCTCGATCCGATGTGTAGTTTGTAAGTTATATGCAAAATACCGAACCTGTGTCGAAAAGTGACGGTGATTTCACTGTCTTCTTCCAAAGATCATATATCCTTCATTTGATCTTCTTTCAATGTGATTCTGGTGCCAACTATACGTGTTGTGAGTCCTCTTTCATATGCCACCAATTTCGGGTCAATCCGACGTGTGGTTTGAGAGATATGATCAAAATACCGACCTCTGTCAGACTGAACGTAAAACAGAGTAGAACAGAGTATTCACCCCGGGCTCGAGTGAATTCATCTGTGCTCGAGTGAGTTCTTCTTGTGCTCGAGTGAAACACCTCGTGCTCGAGCATAACACCTCTGGAAGTGCCAAAACTCATATATAAGTCATCTTAGCTTCGTATTAACCTATTCCAACCATCATTTGATCATAGAAACCTCCGGTATCATTATAGAAACCTCCAATATCACATCTAACAACTTGAATCTTGATATTCATGATAGATCTTCCAAGTTCTTCATTCTTCAATATCTTTCTTCTTGGTTTTCCTCTTGATAATAATTCTCCATAACCAAAGTAAGCATCTCCTTGACTATCTTCAATTTCTTCCTTCTTCTTCCTCTTGTTCATTTTCATTAATTCAATCTTCTTCATTCTTTGCTTGACTAATCTACAAAATATGTAACATTAAATATAGTAGTTAGTCAATTCCCTCTTCCTGATTATAGCCTTTGGCCACCAATCTTGCCTTGCTTCTAACAATGATTACAGATTCATCAAGTTTGTTCTTGAATACCCATTTAGTGCTAATGATCGGATGATCCTTAGGTCGAGGTACCAACTCCCAAACTTGATTTCTTTCACATTGGTTTAGTTCTTTTTGCATTGCTATAACCCAATCATTATCTGATAGGGCGTCGTCAATGTTAGAAGGTTCAATCTCAGAAATAAAAGCAGAGAAACTAACTTCATTGAAGATTCTATTTCTAGTTTTGACTCATTCATTCATATCTCCTATGACTTGATCTAGGGGATGACTTTTAGTAGCTACTCGAGTAATGGTCTATATAACTTTGTAGATTACTCGAGTGGCCCCTTAAGTAACTACATCCAAATTTTGGCAGTGCCTCTCTGAAACATTTTCTCCAATATTACTTGAGTGCTCACTCCAGTAACAGTGTTCCTTACTTGAGTGGTCACTCGAATAAACCATTAAAGAATATGTGAGTGATGTTCTTCCTTTGCTCTGTCTCTCAGATCTTCTTCACTACTCCAATGCTTACTTCAAGTAATTCTTTTGTCTACCATCTAGTTACTTTGTTCAAATTCTTTTCTTTGTTATCAAATCATTTTATATTATATTATTGATCCAATCTTTGTTATCATCAAAACATATAGGTTCTAACAACTTTGAGGTCAATTTAGAGCTGAAGGGTCCTTTGCTTAATGCACTACCTCTTTTCCATGAACTTGAAAAGGAAGACCTTTACAACTATCTCAAAGCTTTGCTCCTAATTTGCTCAAATATGAAGCTTGTTGGTGTTCATCTAGATTATTTGCTATTAAAGGTGTTTTATTTCACTTTGGAGGGGAAGGCTAAAGAGTGGTACTTGATGCTACTAAGGCATATTAATGATACTCTTAATTAATAGGTTAATATGAAGAAGCTTTCTTAGACATACTTTGCTGATGCAGGGATTACAAAACTTAAAAATGAGATATACTCTATAAAACAAGATTCTTTAGAGTCGTTTTATGATTATTAGAGCCGGTTTCAGGAGATTCTAGCTTAGTGCTTGCACCATTAAATTAATGATGAGTAGTTGATTAAGTATTTTCATGATAGTCTTCTACCTAATGAAAATAGTACTCTTGATACTGCAGTTGGATGTTCTTTGGAAGATTGCACTACTGTAGAAGCATGAGCTCAAATTCGAAAAAGAGCTAGAAACATTGAACAATACAACATGAGAGCGCTAAGAGGAGTCTATGATATTGGTTCCAATAAGAAGATGGACTCACTTGAGTCTAAGATGGACACAGTCAGTTCACAATTTTCTTTGATCATATTTGAGCTTCAGAATCTAAGAGTCAGAGAAGCAACTCCTCCTCCTTATTCACAAGCTCTTATTGCATCTAGTTGTGGTAGTTGTCACTACTACAAGACATAGATTTCACTTCCCAAAAAAAGGTATGTTTTTTAAAAATGGAAGTAAGAAATAAAGGTAGTGGCATTTTTATAATTTTGTGAGGGAATTCTGACATTTTGGGCATCGTTTTAAAAAAAATGATGCCTAAACCAAGAGCACTACTTTTGGCATCCCTTTTGAAATTGAGACTCCAAAAGTAGGCTTTTGACGTCCCAATTTTAAATAGGGACGTCGAAAGTGTCAAAGAAAAGTAGAAAATTCTTATTGTCCTCATCCCTCCTTTATTAAATAGTCGTCTACCTATCTTCATCCCCTCTTAGTCACCTACTATCATTAGGCTTATGGCTTCTCTCTCCCTCTCCACCAGCGTCGCCTCTTCCTCCTTCGTCCCTCACCACCGTCACTTTTTTGTCCTCCTTCCTCTCTCACGTTGTTTATCCTCCCTCTTCCTTCCTTCTCCCACTATTGCTGCTCCCTTCTTATTCCCTCTCTACTGTCATTTCTTTATCTTACCTCCTTTCTCCTACTGTCGCTCCTCCCTCAGTGGTAAAACACTATTGCTCCTCCCTTTCTCCCTCTCCCTCTACACTATTCGTCATCCCTCCTCAGTAGTAGACATTGCAGGCTTGGTGTTTTTTTTAAAAACATAATGCTTTATATTTTTTTGGAATAATTCTAATATTCTCTTTGTCATTGTTGTTAGGGTTGAGTAGTGAAAACAAATTTCAAGCATCAGAATTTAAAGTTGAGGTAATTATAGTTAAACATTATTGCTTTTAGTTGATGTGCTTTGAATTATTTAAACTTTGTAAACTGGTATTAATGTTAATACTTAGAAGTCCGTAATTTATAGTTTATGACTTAGACAACTTAGCTATATTTTTTATATTTCATATTGGTGACATTGCTGGATTAAATTGCTGATATTGTCATGAATTGCCTCAGTTAGTAAGTTTTGTTTGAATTAAACTAAAATGGTTTGTTATTGAAATATTGGGATGTGTTGCTTTTTAGGGGAAATGCTACCAATGTTTTTTTAAAAAAAGGGTAAAAGACAATCTCTTTGTTGACTATTGTTCTAAACTTAAGTGTTGTTGGAAATGGCTTAGGTGGTAATAAAATGGATCATAGTTGGATAATTGCTTTAAGAGTTAATGGGATATTGATGATATAAGGAATTACCTACTTTGTGATGGAATAAATATTTGATACACAAGGTGGATATAGCATGGGAGGAAGTAACTGGTTGTCCATCGCATAAAAGGAAGTTGTGGTTGTCATAGATAAAGACAGAATAGAGAAAATTATTCATGGTGTTGAGATCAAATCCTTTGCACAATCACATGAATATGACAGCTACTGAGTACTGCAGAGACAACATTGTACCCTGTGAGAGAGTATACACAGTTGACAGGTACCGTGCATTTGGTCAACTTAAAGGAGACTTATGGGTAGACCAATAGTAGTTTCACATTTTTGCTTGAATTGTTGTGTGATATGTTTTTATATGATAATGTACTTCCAAATCGTATGTATGAGGCCAAGAAAATCTTGTCTATGATGGGTATGGAGTATAAAGAGATACACGCTTGCCTTATGACTGTGTATTATCTAGAAAGGAGTATGAAGGTCTTGGTAAGTGTCTAAAGTGTAAAACTTCATGATACAAAGTAAAAAATGATGGTGGTTATGGCAATAGGACAACTAAAAGGAAACCTTTAAAGGTGTTGTGGTATCTTCCAATAATACTGCAGTTTAAGCGTTTGTTTGTGAGTGCAACAAAAGTGAAGAAGTTGAGATGGCATTTTGATGAGAGAATATCTAATGGAAAATATCTTTAGCACCCAGTTGACTCTTCACAATGGAAGAAAATAGATGAAATGTTCCTTAATTTTGTAGTGAGCCAAAGAACCATCAGCTTGGGCTTTGTATAGATGGAATCAATCCTGTTAGAAACGGTTGACACCCAAGAGGGGGTGAATTGGTGTAAGATAAAACTTAAGAACTTTAAAAATATTTTCTCATCTTAGTGAAGGTAGTAAGTATCAAAGTATTGAATTATATATCAATAGTTAGATATTTAAATAATATAAGCTGGAAATATAAGAGCTTAGGGAACAGAATATGTAAACTGTGATTTATCCTCGTTCGGTATAATCCATGATAACCTACATCCAGTCCCCAGGCTCCTCCTGAGATTTTTAATCCACTATCTTCTTGTTTAATTTGGGCACAAGATATGCCTCTACAATCCCATAAGTTTAGCCAGGCACTTACAAAGCATTTTACAAATCTCTTACCGAGTTACTCTCCCTTACACACTATAGGGTACAACCTCCCCCTTACACACCGTAAGGATATAACCTTGATGATGAAATATTATAATCAATCTTCTCTCTCAGAAGTAAATGAGATGAATACTAAAGTATAATACAAGTAATCACTCTCTCAAAGGTAAATGATAGAGAAGCTAGAGAATAACAGAGAGTGTTTAGGTCAAGGTGGATAGCTCATGATATTAGCTTGTTGGCATGTTATTGTGTCTTCTTTTTCCATATTTATAGTTGAATTGTAGTATATGACAATTGTAAGCATTCATCAGTTAGAGTCTTGTTGCTTCGTTTGATCGCTCTTCGTATTTGAAAAACTAGCCATTACATTCAGTGGGCGCTTTGCTCCGTAAAATAACTTTTTTCTCTTCGCATGATCTTCTCATTAGTTTCCTGCAGATATCATTTAAACACTAATACAATGAAGTGTTAGAGTAATTAGAAGTAAGAAGAATAAGTTACATAATCATTTTAATGATTTACGAAGCGTGCTCAATTTTCTGGGAAGCATCACTTGAGTGATCACTCAAGTGATCTCAAGTCATTACTCGAGTGGTCACTCAAGTGATGTTCTCATTTTGAATCCAAATATGGAAAATTACCTATCATTAGAAAGATCTTGTCGTCTAAATTCCAATGCAAAAAGAATTAGCTCCAAGTTCATTGTATTCTGAAAGTTATAATCTAAATAGTGACTACTGCACTATATAGTGTCTGAATTCATGAGCGTCAACTTCCAGAAGTCATACCACTTTAAATATAACTCCAAATATGACGCATGACCTATATATAGAAAGATGTTCAAGTCTAGTTTCATATGCCATAGGTTTCAATTGAATCGAACTTGTGGTTTGAAAGTTATGTCCAAAATACTAAACCTATTTTGGAATATAGCGGTGATTTATATGTCATCTTCCAAAACTTATATATATTTCATATGAACTCCTTTGAGCTTGATCTTGGTTTCTAAATGACTCATTGGAAGTCTAGTTTCATATGAAAAAGTTTCAGCTCAATTGGACGTGTAGTGTGAGAGATATGTCTAAAATACCAATTTAATGCATGATCTCTTCATTGTTTATCTGCAAGTATACTTAAGAAACTAATAGAATTAAAGGTTAATCATATAGCTAACAAATCAATAAATGTTAGACTAAGATCATCCTTTCTGTACTTCTTTACTTGAGTGGCTACTCAAGTGATCATGTCCATTACTCGAGTAGTCCCTCGAGTAATCTTATTAAAAATTAGGTAGAGAGTAAGTCAATGTTTTCTCTCTACATTACTCGATTAAGACATGGAGTATCTTACTTCATAAAACTTTTGAATACCTGGTTACTCGAGTGCTCCCTTGAGTAAGCATGCCTTTTCTTCACTGGTTACTCGAGTGATCCCTCTAGTATGCTTTCAAATAAGTGTACAGATTACTCGAGTGGTCCCTCGAGTAATGATACTCAAATCTTGGCCGAAATTACTTGTTCTTTACTTACCTGATTTCTCGAGTGAGCCCTCAAGTAATGCTTTAAATAACTCTGCAAATTACTTGAGTGCTCTATTGAGTAATGCCTTTAAAATGTGGTTAGTCGAGTGGTCACTCGAGTAAATTATGGCATTTCTTGGCTGAGAGCTACTGGATGATTTCTGCACTGGTTACTCAAGTGGCTGCTTGAGTAATGGTTCATATAATTTTGCAGATTACTCGAGTGGCCTCTTGTGTAACTTCATCCAAAATTTGACAGTGGTTCACTAGAAGATTTTTTCCATCATTACTCGAGTAATGCCTCGAGTAACAAGGTTCATTACTCGAGTAACCCCTTCAAAAATCTGCCAGTGATGTTTTTCCTATGCTCTGTCTCTCAGCTCTTTTTTATTACTTCAGTGCTTACTTTAAGTAATGCTTTTGTCTGCCATTTAGTTACTTTGTTCAACTTCTTTTGTTTGTTATCAAATCCCTTTGTATTATAGATCCAATCTTTGTTATCATCAAAACACATGAGATCTAACAGATGTAACTTGGACAAATCATTAAAGGAACATGAGTTATGCCTAAGAACTCGAGTTTGGGCAAAAATTCTCCAAACATTCTTGAGAGGCACTTGAAAGTTTTCTTTGTACAGTTATGCAAATATTGGGAAGAACTTGAGTTGGATGATGGAACTCGAGTTTGGACTAGGGTTGACAGCAAGAACTCAAGTTCATCAGTTATAGAAACAGAATGAATTATAGAGTTATAGAGAACAATCCGAATTTAATTGAATGTTATTTATTCATTATGTTTTCACTTGTTATTATACATAAACATTAACTAACATATATTTCAAGTATGAAACAAGAGGTTAAACGTTCGGATTACATATTCAAATCTAAAAGTCAATTGCAGTGCACATAATCATTACATACTGAACATTGGCTACCTACTACAACAAGCAATTGACCCACCATGAAAGACTGTTTGAAAACTCAAACGAATACATCCCACTCCTCAATGGGACATTCTACTCCACAAAATCTAAACTCAGATCGGCTATAAAGCATTGGCGACAGACTCAAAGATAGGTATATAGAACAAGAACATACACTAAAAATTTTACAAGAGTCTTTGATTACATATTTCTCTCTGTATTCTTATTATACTTCAGTGATTATTATATCCACTCTGTGAGAGAGTCTGTAAATACTTTTAATTGTATTTTTGATTTGATCTCAAGGTAAAGGGACCTTGAGAGGGTTGATTTCTTTACGGGGAAGCTATAGAGAAAATTTATCGTAAGACATACAAGGTACAAGTAGTAGAGAATGTTGCTGCTCATAAGACTTGCAGTGGTGTTAGTAGGAGAGAATGTTGCTACTTGTAAGACTTGCATAGATAAGCGGAAGAGAAAGGTCTTCAGAATTGTTCTACTCATCAGACTTTTAGTATGAGGGAGAGAAAAATCTAGGGATTTGAATATTTTTGCTTATAGTCCTTGTGAGGACAATTATTATTCTGTGGAGTTCCAAGAGCCCACTAAATCTTCGAAGATTAGTTAAAATCTCAAGAGGTTTTGATCTCTAAGGACTAGACGTAGGCCTGAGGCCAAACAAATATAAATCTCTGTGTGCAAATTTTCTCATCTCTACTTTCTTTTCATTTATCTTCATAACACTATAACATTCAAAATTTTATTACATCACCTAATTCACCCCCTCTTAAATGAAGCTTGCCTCTTCATATGGTATCAGAGCAAGGTCTTCTCGGAAGAGTTTAACAACTTAAGAAGGATCCATTCAATGGCAACAATGGGTGAAAATATTCTTCTAAACAGAGCTTCTATCACTAGACCTCCTGGTTTTGCTGGAAAACATTTCTCATTCTACAAAGCTAAGTTCAAAGTGTTTGTTATGGCAAATGAATACAGTTTATGGAAGGCAATACAAGATAGTGATTATGTTCCAATGAAGAAAGTAGAAGATAGAGTCCCAAAAATGAGCCCAAAGGAATATGATGACAATGAAAAGACAAGTAACATTAAATAGTAAAACTATTTTAATGTTACAAAGTGCCCTCAACCAGAAGGAGTATTTCCGAATCTGCATGCTACTAACAGCCAAAGACATGTGGGATGCACTAGAAATCACACACAAAGTGTAACACCCGTTACTTATGCCCCTTTATTTTGCATCAGAAGTATTAACTATATTATTATGGCTTAAGAGAATCAGTAAATAAAGCTCCCAGCCAAAATCTTACACCCTTATTCTTAGGGCCTTATTCATTTGATAAAACTCTATTTAGCATATTTATTATCTTTATTCACGAGGTTACCATTCACTTTAACTTTTCAATTCTTCTATTCATTATTCTTCTATATCAGAGTGTATAACCAAATCCCCGGTAACTCCTGGGTTCTATACATATATAATATGAGGGTTTATAAGTCTCCTCTAGGGGATTACATAACCAAAATCAAATGTAATATTTACATCTCAAAATATACGGTAATCTCAAGTTCAAAAGTAGATAACCAACTCCCCAAAAATCAAATATACCCCAAAGGGGTTCTAATCGCTCTGGGTTGTCTGCTTCTCTTTAGCACTACTAGCCCTGTCTGAAATGTTAGTCATTGGAAAGAATGAGATTCCAGAGAATCCCAGTAGTAACAAATCACTTACACAATGCATAAACACAAAGCATATATGATCATGTAAGCAGCATCATAATGTATCATGGCTCACGCCACAAACGACAGTACTCATAGCTGTAAACTCTATGTGTCAGCTTTCACTGCAATCTTATGTATTCACAAAGTATCACAATATATCACTATGTGTCAGCATTTGCTGCGATCTCAAAGCATCACAATATATTCACAAAGTATTCTCAATGCATGACAAACATACATACAATGTTTCACACACAGTATAAGAGAAAGAGTCACTACCTGGTCCTTTCCTAATGCGTTTCGGCACTGTGGACTCTTGAGGGCGGCAAATATCAAATCCTATAAACCAAATCAGGGACAACCCGTCAATCTCTTTTCCAAGTTTTCCAATTTCGTAGTAATTTATGTTGGTTATCATTTAATATCTTTAGGTGGCTATTATAGGCCTAAACATATCCCTAAAGGGTTAGGAGAAACTAACCTGAAGATACCTTTTTCAAAAAAAGAACACTAATTTTGGGCTGACTCACTCAAGTGTTACCCCCAATTGCACTCTAGTCCCAGTGAGTTAGATACAGAAAGTGTGTACTTGAAAGCATCGACACTCCTTAGAGTGGTCAGTTTACTCGAGCACAGACACAAGCACTCAAGTGATGGTACTTTAGCCACCTAAGTCCTATCGAGTGAGGTGCAAGAAGTGACAACCCGAGAGCAACTACAACTCCCAGGTGACAAGTACACTCGAGTACTAGCCCGAGCACTCGAGTGACTTCCCCATGCTTGAGAGTGCCCACGCGCACTCTTGACAATTTGTTTGCGAGCGATAACCCGAGACACTCACCCATAGTGCTACATGCACTTCCACTCAAGTGATACCATATGCACTCGAGTGATAACGTTTGTCACTCAAAATAAAGAAGTTCACTTGTGATTTCTGCCTTAAGACTTAACCAAAATACCCAGAATTTCATACTGCACTCGAGTGAGACACTACCTCACTCGAGTGAAGCTTATCAGAAGCCAGATCGCAGCAACTGATATAGTTTTCCAAATCTACCCATCTTCCTTCTAATAGATCTAAAACCTATACCAAAACTCATTCCATACAAAATCTCCTAAGCAACCGATTGGTAAGCTCAAAACAACCAAAATCTTACCATAATGACACATTCAACACTTCTAACCACATTGCAACCAAAATCACCTAATGACTAAACTTCCTCTTTTTAAATCCAAACCAAAACTATAGACTCCAAAACACAATTTGGCATTTATTCCACCACCTTATATTACTCAATTCATATATTTCAAATGTAAGCCAAAATCAGGGCAAAAATACAAAATCCTCAAAACTTAACCAATGACAATGATAATTATACCAAAGTGCATTAACTACTCACCTCTTATTTCTTCCAAAACCAACTTCTTGATTTCACCAGTTTCAAATTGGTTCAAACACCAAAACACCTCTTCTTAAAATTCTGAAACTATAGCAAGGAAGCTCTCAACACCTTGAACAACTTTAGAGAATAGCATTTGGGCCAAAGAGATCATATTCAAGGTCAAATACTCACCTTTGCCTTTCTCTTTCTTGCCTTGCTTCAGAGAAAATGGAGAATGATGAGAGAGAGAATGAGATATTGATGAAGTTGTAAATTTTCATGCTCTCCCATGCAACTTAGCTGACTTGGAGAGAGAGGGGAGAGAGGAGAGAGGAGAGTGTTTTTAAAACTTTGACCAATCTTATGGCCATCATAATGACACTTGGCAAGATTTCCTTCCACCCTTTCATGAACTCACAAATTCTCATACACACTTGATTCCACCCCATTGATCACTCAAGAATCAATCCTAGCCTTTGATCTCAAGTTACCTATGAGGTTCCTCTTTGGTAACTGACCAACTAGTCGATAAATTTACCATTTTGCCCTTGATTATCACAATGCTTACTAAACCATCACCAAACACATTTTACGTCATAATTCACATCAATCATTGTAAAAACAGTTAGGCAAAAGCAGTCACATAAATCATGTAAAAACATACATATCACTATATGCAGGTTAGGTAAGCTCACTAACTTAGGTAAGTTCACTACCTTCTATCTGTAAGTCCTCCTCTTGTAACATTTTTGCCAACCATTGAAGTTACTTGAAAAACCTTCCATTCTTTTTCTTTGTCATCTCATGGCCCTAGGTACATAATAGCAACATTCCAAATTTTATTTACCAAAATTCCTTTCACCTTGGTGACATTAAACAGAACACATGGTGAATTTTAGGCACAGCGGAAAGAATGGTAAAACAGTACAATTAGTGGCCACTCAAAATTTGGGCCAATATAAGACATAAAATTCAAATTTTGTCTTCATAAAATCCCATTCTTGAAGCTCAAAATGGAGAATGGAAGAGTACAATTATTGGCCCAATTTTATGTGCAAAAAACATCCAAGAAGAGGAAGAAGGAAGGAGCATTTGATTAATTCACTTCTTCAATTTTTCCATTTGAAAAGTCAATAATTATGGCTATAAATAAAGCAAGAAAACAAGAGGAATATGGTCGACATTTCCTCCTTTAATTGGAGGAAATATTTTGTCTAAACAAGGAAGGGAAAACAAGAGGAAAATAAATACTTGGTTCAAATTAAAGCAAGTGAAAGTATTTTTGACCAAGTTTAAAAAGATGAAGCAATAAGTCAAAAAGCACATGACAATTAGTAATTAAATAATATATCATAAGGAGGTGGATGATAATAATTTTAATGATCATTATTCCCTTCTCAAAGGCATATTTTATCAAAGAAGGGAAGGAGGAAAGAGAAAAGCTAACTCAATTAAGTCAACTATACCTTAGTTAATTTACCACCAACTTTGACCAAGAGAGAACAATTATTGACCACACATTTTTCCTATTTCTTTTGGCCAATTTTTGGCCAAGTATAATGAGATAAGGGAAGAGGAAAAATCATTATATCTTACCACTCTCTCTCACTTGCATAAGTCAGTCAACATACTCAAGCAAAGAGAAAAGAGAAGACAAAAACAAGGTGAGACTTTCTATCTGGATTTTGATCGTGTAGATCACTTCTATGGCACAAATACCCTTCATAAACATTATTCCCCTTGATGAGAGCTTCATTTATATGATTTTAGAATTTCAAGAGAAGGTGTTTTGTGTTTTTTAGTAAGAGCCAAAGTTGGAGGATCAAGAAAAGAGCTTAAGAAAGAGCAAGAGATGAGAAAGAGCTTCACTTTGATATATATATATATATATAATGTTGGTTGGTGGAGCTTTTGCGACTTTCCTTTACTGCCCTAATTTTTGGTTATCTAGGGTTTTCTAGGGTTCATGAAGCTTTGATCATATAAATGTAATTATATGATGTTTTAAAATCATATGAGCTAAGCTTGGTGGTTAAAATGTTAATTGATAGATTGTTATGTTGAACCCTATTTTTTGCCAAAATAGGACACATAAAAGCAGTAGGAATTTGGTAATTTTGATGCCACCAATGCATGCTACATGAAAAACTATGTAGGAATAGCATCTGGCTATAAATTCTGGATCACTGGAATTAAACACTAAAATTTGGAATGCAAACTATGCTACCAGTGAGGTTTCTTGCTTGGCAATCTGGCTGTATGATGTTTTAGAATAGGAAAATGATGTCCAAAGAATGTTAAATTTTTCAGAATGAAAGATACTTATCAAGCTTTAATTTTATAGGTCATATAGTTCAATTGGACCTATACACTAAGAGTTATATTTTTTAAACATTAGTGAAGTAAAACTGGCAAGTTTCTGTGACAGTATCCAATAAATGGTAATTCTGGAATTCTGTGTGTCCAATTTTTCCTTGAAACTAAACTTAAGAAGAGTCACATAGGCTTTGGAATCTCTATAATTGGGCATCTGTACAAAAAGATATGAATTTTAAATTTTAATGAAAATTTTGCCAGCTTTTAGTCAATGTGCGAAATTAAAAAGTAATGGCAAAATATAATTACCTTGAGCTCTAATGGTAAAGATAACCAACTAAATGAGTTTAGAATAGGAGTATGAATGAGTAATAGCTCATTTATTATAACTTTGGAATTTTAGGATTTGTCAGTCACCCGAGCCGAAACAACGGTTAGTAGATAGCGGAAAGGGATTTTTAGGTAGTACCTCTATTTCTCATAAACTATGTGATTCTTGTATGTTATATGTATGCCATATTCTGTGATGGACACAGTGCCTGTGGTACAATATCTTGTTGTGGTACCGGAAAAGCACAATTACCATTCAACCCAGTGGGGAACCAACTATGATATACATAATATGAACAACACATATATGTGGTATAGGACCTAGCTAAGGTGACAGATAAGTAGGGGTCCAAACAATTATTTGGCCCTGAACAGTGTGCACACATACGTAACAGTATGAATTTTCTATTACACTATATGATGTATCGTATATTTATCTTTTGCATTTTATATGATTGATAGATTGTTACTACTAATATTAATATGAATCTCACCTTTTTCCATAAATTTAAATTTACTCAGCTAGTGGTAGCGGTTCTAAGGGCAAAGTCATAATTATCGATAATTGAAGGTTCTGGCCCAATTCAAGTGCTGATATTGGTTATCTACATGCTTTCTATTATTTTAAAGTTTGTAAATATTATGTTCAAGTCCCTATGTAAATTCGTGTAATATAATCATGTACTTTATATTAGTATATTTATGCTATTTCTGCACGCCTACCGAATTGCTTGCAAACACTCTGAGAAAGGTCAAAATATTATTGGTGTGGCAATAACCATACATTAGTGTCATGATAAATGAATGTCCAATATGGCTACATGGGCCTTCAACAACTTTAAGGGCCTAATCCTAACCCGTGGAGTTCCTAATTATTACGTTTGTCCATTAAGTCTTAAATTAGCATAAGGCATAAAGCTGGCAGATTTTTCACTATACTTTGGAAAATCATAACTAACTATACAAAACTCCAATTGGGTTGTTCAGAGCTCAATGTGATCCTTATTAATAAGACCACTTTAAGGGAAAAATAATTAGCACTTCCAGTTACACACACAAATTTCCATAATTCTCAATTATTTACTTCTATCACAAAATTCTGCCCAAAATTAATGCCCAATTTCCAAAAAAAATAATTTTTTGTGTACTTATCCAATTGCCACAAGTTACGTATCAAAGCTTATTGGGTTTAATTTTTTTTTTTGGAAAATTTCATGGACATTGGAATTCATTGAGCCAAACAAAAACACATCACAATCAGTCTACCACCATTATCTTTCCAGAATCATTATCAGACTTTAAAAATTCGTATATCTCAATCTACTTGTCCAAATGACACATTTCATATATCAAAATAAATATCTTTAAGTATAGTTTTAGGAAAAAATATCACCGTCTGGCAATTACAAGCATAAAATTCCCAAAAAACTAGTCAAACCCTATCTGTTCTAGAATTTATTCCATAAATAGGGATTAACTTTGAAAAATCATAACTTTAAATTCACTATTCCAAAAATTACGTTCTACCCATAAAATTAAATCTCAGGATGTGTACTTTCATCCTATAAAATTTTATAACATTTGGACCATGGTTGTTGACAGACAAAAAATAGGCCATAACATCGCTGCCTCCTAGAAAACAAAATCTAGCAGCACTACTCTTAAGTCTCAAATTTTTGATTTCTCATTTCTAAACCTTATTTAACACCATTTTAAAGACCAAACTACCATGAACACTAATCATAACCATATAATAGAAAATTAGGGCAAAAAATACCCATTCCACAAAAGCTGTGCCAAATCACATAATACTTAGATTAAAATGAAGCTCATACTCACCTCTTGCTCTTTCTAGGCTTGGTTCTTTGATTCAACAACTTTGGGTCTTGAGAAATGCCTCAACACAGCTCCTTTTGAAAAACAAAAACCATAGAAATGAAGCTTAGACCAAGAGGAACAACGTTCATGAAGACACTTTTGGCTAGAAAGGTGAGTAGGAAGGTGAACTTTTAGAGAGAAGCTTCTGACATTGCTTGTACTTTTTATATTCACTTTCTCTCTCTTCTCCTTTGTGTTGGATGTCCAAATGGTAAAGAATGAGGGTGATGTGGTGATTTTAAGTCACTTATTCCCTTTCCTTTTATGCTAACCGAAATTACCAAGAGAGAGAGAGAAAAGAAATGATGATATGTCCTTAGTTAATTCCTTCTTGAAGTTTAGTTCAGTTAGCCTAACCAAATGAGGGTTGGTTAGTTAAAGACAATTATTTCCTCTTCCTTGGGACTTCTTGACCAAAAATTAAAGGGAGTAAAGAGAGGAAAGATGATGTGTCAATACTTAATGGCTTCTTGAACACTAGGTAATTAATTAACCAATGTTTAATTAGATAAATCATCTTGTGTCTCTATTGCCTTTATCAAATGGTTTTCTTAGTGAATTTGTTGTCTTCTATTTTCTTCTCTTTTGGCTAAAATTCTTGGCTATTTTTAGGGAATTAATTTTGCTTTTTGAGTCTCATAATTACTTCTCTTTTTAAGAGCAAATCCTAGCCCTAAATCTTGGGTTTCAATTTTAACCTCAAGATCACAAAGCAATTGTCTCTTTTACCCTTGATTATGGTAATAGTAACTAAGTTTCTATTAAGTATTTTTTTTTTCATTTTAATTCTCTTCTTTCTTTATTTCATACGCCATTCCTTCTCTTTTTGGGCCCAAATTAAGCTTTATTTCCATTTTTTTCCTTTGGATAAAGGAATTGAGTATTTTCCTTTAACTATTTGGAATCAAATTCCATACTTTATTATCCTAAATTAGTTCTTAAAAGTCATTTTGTCTCTCAGACATTCTTGGGACTCTTACAACTGGGGCTTAGCAGTTTGCTTAAGTTAGGCTTAATCTCAAGCTTTTGGTCCTAAAATTATGGATATTACATTTATCCCCAAGATCAATAAATTTCGTCCTCAACATTTCGAACATCATATGGTACTATCTGTATCTCAGGGAATTATCTTTAGACGATCAGTCTATCTCTTTCATTCTAGCTCTTTCATTTGCAAACTCATTAGGCATGGAACATAATGAACATATCCTTAGATCTCCAATAGGATTCAGCCACTATCATACAACATTCTCATTCATTTAGTACACAGGATGTAGCATAGATTCAAACACAAGACCCACTGGCCCAATCCCACAACGCTTGGTTACACAGGCCTCACTGCCTCTTCAAGTCACTACCTAGTACATTCAGCCTTATAGCTTATTTCATTCTAGCCTTGTGGCTTATTCGTTCTAGACTTACGGTTTATTTTATTCACAAGCGATTTTGTATTCTACTTCCACAACTATAACCTAGTATAGTCTGAATGTTCTACCAGCCTCAAGATTTACTCTAGACATACTAGTCTAAAGTCAACATACAATGAAACAACCACAGTAGTAGGTTCACAGGTCTTACTACCGTCCGGTGACCTAGGGCCTTAGCCCTATACAACTTGCACACCGCTTTAGTGGTTAGCCATAGCCCCCACCTTCACAGTTTTGTTTCTCTTAAGTCTCAATCTCTTCTATTCAGAAAACACATTGCTTGTCACAATTTTCAAATACATAATATGCTACCGGCCTAAAGACATACTTGTCCATCAGGCCTTATGGCCTTAGGACATGCCGTTTATCATCTTTACTGAATCTATATCGAGTCTAGGTACTTAGGACAAACAATCCACTAGGTGTTCTGAAATCATTACAGGCTCCACGTCTTGCTTCTCAAACCCTTCATATAGTTATGTAATGTTCTCAAAGCACACAAAACAAACCATTTAACAACAATCAATCATTTGGCATTCAGTAATCATGGGACACATAATCCAATAGGAAATCATAAGACACACTATCCATCATCAACTATCCATATAGCATATGAGGTCTTAGTGTAGGATTAACAAGCACAATGGAAGAATTTTAAAATTTTCTCTGATCCTGATCGAGGATATATAAACGGCGTTTAAACTGAGTTAGAAAGATTCATACCTTTTCAATTCAGGGTTTTCAATCTCCAAGAGCCAACACGTCAGGTCTGATCCCTCTACCAGTATCGACACGAATGCTCTCCAACATAGACTATGTGCTAGCGCCTTCAATGTCTCCTAGAGTTTCCCTTGTGGCTCGAAATTCTCATCCGTGTATAAGTATATATGCTCTATGAAGTTTCTAACTTATGAGGGCTATATTCGAATTTCAAAAATTAATCTTTATTAATTTTGAAATTAATTAACAAATAATTATCTTGACGAGATAATTAAATAAATTCAATTTAAATTAAATCTATCCAATAGTTTCATTTTAACCTATTTATTTAATCCAAATAAAGTGCCATTAGATGTAATTTATCTTTATAAATTAAATCTGAGATACTATATCTATCATGTTAGTCATTAAATCTAAATTATCTTAAAAAAATTAAATTCAAAACTAACACAATATAATAATATCATATAATATATATACATATATATATAATATGTATTTCAAAAATACACACACACATACATATATAACATTATTAACAAATTTTATATTATATATATATAAATATTAAATTCATCCACCCCAAATTAAACATTATCTCGTGTTGGGCTATTCTTGTTTGCGACCCTGTAGGCCCATACGAAGTTGGCAGTGGGCTAATAACTATACTAACCCACAAGTCGTAAGCAGCCTCTAGCAAGACATTACGACTACCCAATTCATATGAAGATCGTTAACACGATGCAACCTATCATACAACCATGTTATGTCCCTTTTGTCACACGATATATCGGTCAAGGATGAGGCATGGATAATGCCATCCTCTTGTTCCTCACCATTACTTGCTTGATTTCAAAGTAGTTTGACAATAGAAATTGAAACTTCTTTCCATCGTAGTATGGCCATATGTTTATCAGACTCACTCATTGAGGGGCCCAGTAATATCTCTCTACTAATGTGAAGGATAAATTCCATCTTGATTATTCATATTCCTCTGCATGAAAAACCACCAAGCCTGATCGTAGCCTTTATCATCACCCAGTTAAAAGTGACTTTTGATTAATTCAAAGCATAGCAACTCTCATATAGGAATCCATGATTACCTCAAGGCAAAGCGCAATGTGACGTGGTTATACATGAGAAAAGCTTATGACTTGATCCATATAGCTTTCTCATAGTGGTTCAGTCCAACACCTTGTACCCTTACAAGTGCCTAAAACTTTGATTCGTATCTCCATATCTTATAAAAGTCATACTGGTATTGTTTCATCTCTACTCCCGTATAGATGACTGACCCAGGACATTTTAAGACAATCTTTATGATTTGTCCATGGATACAATTATCACAATTAACATGCAATTAATATGATAACAAAATGGAGAAATTTCACTAAATTAATAATGTTCAAAGTACAATGATTGCCCTTTGGGCACAATTTCCAATATCCTCCCACTTGCCCTAGGTATAATCATTAATTTGCCTAATTCCCATTGTCCTAATATGACGCTCATGCTTTGCCTGCACAAGCGGCTTAGTAAATGGATAAGCAATATTGTCTTCTCCTGCTACTTTTCATATCTTTATATCACCTCTATCATTGATTTCTCTAATAAGAAGAAATTGCCTGAGTATATGCTTGGTCATTTGATGTAACCTATACTCCTTGGCCTATGCAATAGCACCGCTATTGTCAAAGAACAAATATATTGGATTTGATATGGTAGGCACCACCCTTTGTTTAGTAATGAACTTTCTGATCCAAACGGCTTCTTTAGTTGCATCCGATGCTACTATATACTTAGCTTCTATTGCAGAATCTGCTATAGTGCTTTGCTTGGAGCTCTTCCAGCCTACCGCTCCACCATTCAAGTGGAATACATATCCAGATTGTGATTTAAGACCATCTTGGTCAGTTTGGAAACTTCCATCTGTGTAACCGGTTACACAAAGCTCATCATCCAATCCACCATAGACAAAAAATAAGTCCTTAGTCCTTCTTAAGTACTTTAGAATATTCTTGATGGCAGTCCAAATACCCTCATCATGATCTTATTGATATCTGTTGGTCGTACTTAAGGAAAATGAGACATCTGGTCAAGTACATAATATGGCATACATGATGGATCCAATGGCTGAGGCATATAGAACCTTACTCATGTGATCTCACTTATCAGGTGTACTAGGATACAGATCCTTGTTAAGATGGATGCCATGAGACATGAGCATGTAACCCCTTTTTGAATCCTGCATACTGAACCTGTGTAGTATCTTGTCTATATATGTGCTCCGACTTTGGCCTATTAGTCTTTTAGATCTATCTCTATAGATCCTTATCCTTAGGATGTAGGTGGCTTCACCTAATTCATTCACATGAGTAGGAATGTTGTTCCCAATGGGTAGGATGTCATCTACATAAAGCACTGTAAAGACAACTATGCTCCCACTAACCTTCTTGTAAACATAAGGTACATCGATATTTTGAATGAATCCAAACTCTTTGACTACTTCATCAAAATAATGATTCCAGCTCCGAGATGCTTGCTTCAATCCATAAATGGATCTTTGAAGCTTCCAAACTTTACCAGAGTCCTCTGGATGCACAAAACCTTTAGGTTGTGTCATGTATACTTCCCCAAGGAGCTTTCTATTAAGGAAGGCTGTTTTAACGTCCATTTATCATATTTTATAGGCATAATATACTACAATGGCAAGAAGGATTCTGATTGATTTGGCCATTACAATTGGGGAAAAGGTTTCATTATAGTCTACACCATGAGTTTGAGTGAATCCTTTTGCAACCAGTTGTTCTTGAAGACATTTACATTGCCATCCATGTCAGTTTTCTCCTTGAAAACCCATTTGCACCTAGTGGTTTTTACAGCTTCAGGTAGATTGACTAAGGTCCATACCTGATTTTCATACATGGATTGCATTTCAGACTTCACGGTATTTAGCCATTTCTCAGAGTTTAGTCCCACTATGGCTTCTCGATAGGTGGTTGGCTCATTTTGCTCAATGAGCAACATATCACGACCTTCAATAATTAGAAATCCATATCTCTGAGGCTAATGCCATGTCCTATCAGATATTCGTGGACCTTATATTACTTGAGGAGGCTCACCAACTTGTTGTGAGTCTTCTCTAATTTCCATCTATGGTTCTGTACTATCTTGTAACTCTCAAACTTCTTCGAGATTTACCTTGCTCCCAATGGTTATTTTAGAGACAAACTCTCTTTCTAGGACTTACCATTTCGAATAACACACACTTTGTTATCGTGGGATTGTTGATATAGTATATTTTTGTTTCTTTAGGATACCCACAAAAAGGCACTTTGAGGATCTGGGCGCTAATTTATCATGGGCTTGTTGCTTAACATATACCTCATAACCCCAGATCTTGAGAAAAGATAAACTTGGTTTCTTTCCAATCCATATCTCATTTGGTGTCTTTTCAATTGCCTTAAATGGAACACAATTTAGTGTGAACACAGCTGTCTCTAGGGCATGTCCCTAAAAGGATGGTGGAAGATATGTTTGACTCATTATAGATCGAACTATATCTAATAGTATTCAATTCCTCCATTCAGAAACTCTATTCCATTTTGGTGCTCATGGAGGAGTCAATTGTAAGATTATCCCACAACTGCTAAGATGGTCAATGAATTCTAGGCTCAAATATTCATTACCTCATTCAGATCGAAGGCTTTAATTGTTTTGCCAAGTTGGTTTTCTACTTCATTTTGGAATATTTTTAACATTTCAAAAGATTCAGATTTATGTTTCATTAGATATATATAACCATATATACTAAAGTCGTTTATAAATGTAATGAAGTAGACATAACCTCCTCTGGCAGCTGTATTTAATGGTCCACATACATATGTTGTATGAGGCCTAATAATTTAGTGGCCCTCTCACTATGCCCAGTAAAAGGTGCCTTTGTCATCTTTCCTAATAAGCAAGATCTGCATGTATCATATGATTCAAAATCAAATGAGTTAAGAAATTCATCTTGATAGAGTTTAGAAATGCGTTTCTCATTTATATGGCCTAGACGACAATACCAAAGGTAGGTCATATTCAAATCATTTGATTTTATCTTTTTATTAGTTATGTTATAGATATTCCCATTATTAGGATGTTCTAAATTTAATATATAATGACCAACATGCAAATCGCTATCAGTATAGAAAATGTCATTATGGTAAATAAAACATTTAACATTCCCAGTAATGGAAGTATAACCTTCCTTATCCAAATAAGAAAGAGAAACAATGTTACTACTTAAAGCAGGAACATAATAGCAATTGCTCAAAACTAACAAAAGCCTACTAGACATAACTAATTCATAAGTGCCTATGGCTAAAGCAGCAACTCTTGCTCTATTTCCAACTCGTAGGTCCACTTCGCCCTTCTTCAGCTTTCTACTGTCCTTTAGACCCTTCACATTTGTACAAATGTGAGAACCACATGCAGTATCTAATACCCATATAGAGGAAGTAGAAAAATGAATATCTATAACATAAATACTTGAAGCGATAGCCCCGCTATCCTTCTTGTTCATTTTCATATCTTCAAGGTAGAGTTTGTAATTCATCTTCCAATGACCGGGTTCATTGTAGAAGTAGCAGACTCCTTTATTTGGAGTCTTTGCCTTCTTAGGTGTAGGCTTGGTTTTAGGCTTGTTTGAGTCTTTGGTCTTACCACCTGAGCTATTACCCTTCCAGTTGCCCTTCCTTTTCTTTTTCATACCCTTTTCTTTAACTATCAAAACAGTATTGGGCTTTTTCTTAATACTTTACTAAGCAATTTTGAGCATCCTAGCAACTCAGAAAGTGATTTCTCCATGTTGTTCATGTTATAGTTCATGACAAACTAGTCATAACTCTCCAGAAGTGAGTTTAGGATCAAATCCGTAGCTAACTCCTAGCTCATGGGAAATCCAAGCCTCTCAAGGTGATCAATATAGCCTTTCATCTTTAACACATGAGTACTAACTGATACACCTTCAGCCATCTTGCAGGAATGTAACGCCTTTATGGTCTTATACCTTTCTTGCCTTACCTGTTGCTGGAACATTTCCTTGAGATCGACAATTATCTTATAAGCCTCCATAATTTCTAGATCTCTTTGGGGCTCTGGAACCATAGTGGCAAGCATCAGGCAACCTACATCTACAAAGTCATCCTTATGCTTCGTGTAAGCATCTCTTTGAGAACTTGGAGCATTGGCTACTGGCTCCTCAGGAATGGGTTGATATAGAACATAAGCCTTTCTTTCCTGCTTGAGAACACTTCTCAAGTTCCTGAACCAGTCAAGAAAGTTTGTCCTTCTCAAGGACCGATGCAACAATAGTGTAGCAGTATTACTAGTCAACATGATTCTACAATTAAAATATGCAAAGTTAGTTAGTAATCTCCCACTAAATTAACAACCCTCAATATAATAATTAGTGGGCTAAGATCAATATTTGGCTTAAACTTAAGTTTGCTTTGCCAAGATACTTAAATTGAAGTCATTTAGGTAGGTAACCTATTTGCCATTATATCACATGAAACTCTTAGATCTTTATAGGATTCGATCATCATATGATCCGGCATGTTTAATCCCATCTAACGCCTTGAGATTAAAAACCGTTTTGTTAATCTCAATTAAGTTAAAAAAATAATGAATATTATAAGTAGCACCATCACTCATGCTTGTCTCATCAAGATAAGTCAAGTGTATCCCCTTTGGTGGTTTCCACAATTGAGCGATCTAGGTTTCGACAAGTATTCATTAATTGACAACATTATGATTTAAGATTTGATTAAGAGGGCTCAATTAATTAGTTTTGTTTATATGAATGCAATCATGGTCGTATCTAATATAGATAAATACATATAAATACAAAAGTATTCATGCAATGATCTAATCAAAAGCATAATTTAAACTTAACACAACATGGCTTACCTAACAAAAAATCCTCCCAAGCCAACAAGAGGACTTCTTCTAAATAAGAAAAGAAATACATTAAGAGAAACCTCATTTAAACATTCGAGGGGAGTGAGATGAGAAGAGAACATACATTAAGAGTATTTAGAGGAAGGCACAGCACGCAGGCCGTATTTGAATATTACAACCCTTTATAAAAATCTAAAGTCATGTTGTTCACTATACCCAAACAAGTTTGAAAATAAACCACAAGTAAAAGTTCATACAATATGAAAAGCAATAATTGTCATGATTAGGTTATATCGCTCTATGAACAGGTAGTCACTTATTCCCTTTTCTTGTATGCTGACCAAAATTAGCAAGAGAGAGAGAAAAGAAATGATGATATGTCCTTAGTTAATTCCTTCTTGAAGTTTAGTTTCGTTAGCCTAACCAAATAAGGGTTGGTTAGACTAAAGACAATTATTTCCTCTTCCTTGGGCCTTCTTGACCAAAAATTAAAGGGAGTAAAGAGAGGAAAGATTATGTGTCAATAATTTATGGCTTCTTAAACACTAGGTAATTAATTAACCAATGGTTAATTGGATAAATCATCTTGTCTCTCTATTGCCTTTATCCAATGGTTTTCTTAGTGAATTTGTTGTCTTCTATTTTTCCTTCTCTTTTGGCCAAAATTCTTGGCTATTTTTAGGGGATTAATTTTGTTATTTGAGCCTCATAATTACTTCTCTTTTTAACAGCAAATCCTTGCCCTTAATCTTGGGTTTCAATTTTAACCCCCAGATCACAAAGCAATTGTCTCTTTTACCCTTGATTATGGCAATAGTAACTAAGTTTCTATTAAGTATTTTATTTCACTTTAATTCTCTTCTTTATTTCTTTCCTTCAAACGCCATTCCCTCTTTTTTTGGGTCCAAATTAAGCTTTATTTCATTTTTTTCCTTTGGATAAAGGAATTGAGTATTTTCCTTTAACTATTTGGAACCAAATTCCATACTTTATTTTCCTAAATTAGTTCTTAAAAGTCATTTTGTCTCTCATACATTCTTGGGACTCTTACTAACTGGGGCTTAGCAATTTGCTTGAGTTAGGTTTAATCTCAAGCTTCTGGTCCTAAAATTATGGATATTACATTTCTCCCCAAGTTCAATAAATTTTGTCCTCAAACTTTCTAACATCATATGGTACTATCTGTACCTCAGGGAATTATCTCTAGACGATCAGTCTATCTCTTTCATTCTAGCTCCTTCATTTGAAAACTCATCGGGCATGGAACATAATGATCATATCCTTATATCTCTAATAGGATTTAGCCACCATCATACAACATTCTCATTCATTTAGTACACAGGATGTAGCATAGATTCAAACACAGGATCTAGTGGCCCAATCACACAATGCTTGGTTACACAGGCCTCACTGCCTCTTCGAGTCACTACCTGGTACATTCAGCCTTATGGCTTATTTCATTCTAGCGGTGGCTTATTCATTATGGACTTATGGCTTATTTTATTCCCATAGCGCTTGTGTATTCTACTACCATAGCTACAACCTGATATAATCTGAATGTTCTGCCAACCTCAATATATAACCTAGACATTCTGGTCCAAAGTCACCAAGCTAAGAAACAACCATAGCGTTAAGTTCATAGGTCTTTTCTACCGTCTGGTGACCTATGCAACTTACACACCTCTTTGGCGGTTAGCCATAGCCCCCACCCTCACGATTTTGTTTCTCTGGAGTTTCAATCTCTTCTATTCAGAAAACACATTGCTTGTCACAATTTTCAAATACATAATATGCTGCCGGCCTAAGAAAATACTTGTCCATCAGGCCTTTTGGCCTTAGGACATGCCGTTTATCATCTTTACTGAATCCATATCGAGTCTAGGTACCTAGGACACACAATCTTCTAGGTATTCTGAATTCATTACAAGCTCCATATCTTGCTTCTTAAACCCTTCATATAGTTATGTAATGTTCTTGAAGCACGGAAAACAAACCATTTAACTACAATCAATCATTCGGCATTCAACAATCACAGGATAGATAGTCTAATAGGAAATCATAAGACACATTGCCCATCATCAACTATCCATATAGCATGTGAGGTCTTATTGTTAGGATCGGCAAGCATAATGGAAGAATTTTAAAATTTTCGCAGATCCTAATTGAGGATCTACCAACGGCGTTTAAACCAAGTTAGTAAGATTCGTACCTCTTTCAATTTAGGGTTTTTGATTTCCAGGAGCCAACACGTCCGGTCTGCTCCCTCTATCGGTATCCACACGAATGCTCTCCAACACAAACTACGTTCTAGCGCCTCCAATGTCTCCTAGGGTTTCCCTTACGGCTCTAAATTCTCATCCGTGTATAAGTATATCTTCTCTATCAAGTTCGAAACCTATGAAGGCTATAATCGAATTTCAAAAATTAATCTTTATTAATTTCAAAATTAATTAACAATTAGTTATCTTGATATGCTAATTAAATAAATTCATTTTAAATTAAATCTGTCCAACAGTTTTGATTTAACCTATTTATTTAATACAAATAAAGTGCCATTAGATTTAATTTATCTTCATAAATTAAATCTGAGATACTATATCTCTATCATATTAGTCATTAAATCTAATTTATCTTAATAAAATTAAATTTAAAACTAACAAAATATAATAATGTCATATAATATATATATACATATATATATAATATGTATTTTAAAAATACACACACACACACACATATATATATAATATTATTAACGAATTTTATATTATATATATAAATATAAAATTCATCCACCTAGATTAAATATTATCTCGTGTTGGGCCATTCTTGTGTACGACCCTGTAGGCCCATTTGAAGTTGGCAATGGGCTAATAATTGTACTTACCCACAAGTCGGGAGCAGCCTCTAGCAAGATATTATAACCACCCAATTCATATGAGGATCGTTAACACAATGCAACCTGTCATACAACCATATCACGTCCCTTTTGTCACACGATATATCGGTCAAGGATAAGGCATGGATAATGTCATCTTCTTGTTCCTGACCATTATTTTACTCGATTTCTGAGTAGTCTGACAATAGAAATGGAAACTCCTTTCCATCATAGTATGACCATACATTTCTGAGACTCACTCATCGAGGGACCCAGAAATATCTCTCTACTATTGTGAGGGACAAATTTCATCATGATCATTCATATTCCTCTGCATGAAAAACTACCAAGCCCAATTGTAGCCTTTATCATCACCTAGTCAAAAATAACTTTTGACTAGTTCAAAGCATAGCAACTCTCATGTAGGAATCCATGATGACCTCAAGTCAAAGGGCTTTGTAACATAGTTATACATGAGAAAAGCTTATGACTTGATCCATGTAGCTTTCTCATAATGGGTCGGTTTAGCACTTTGTACTCTTACAAGTGCCTAAAACTTTGATTCGTATCTCCATATCTTATCAAAGTTATACTGGTCTTGTTTCATCTCTGCTCCCGCATAGATGACCTACCAGGGACATTTTAGGACAATCTTTATGATTTATCCAAGGATACAATTATCACAGTTAACATGCAAATATTATGTTAACAGAATGGAGAAATTTCATTAAATTGATAATGTTCAAAGTATAATGATTGACCATTTGGGTACAATTTCCAACACTTATAGCCTAGGGAATCACTCCTATGCTATAGGCACATTAGGACTTATGGCCTTGGGTCTTTGCCTATCTGCCACTTGATATTCATTAAGTGTTATTGTTGGAAATTGTGCCCTAGGGGCCAATCATTGTACTTTAAACATTATTATTTAATGAACTTCTTCATTATGTTATCATATTATTCGCATGTTCATTGTGATAACTATATCCTTGGATAAATCATAAAGATTGTTCTAAATATCCCTCGTCTGTCATCTATATGGGAGTAAAGATAAAGTGAGACCAGTATAAGTTTGATAAGGTATAGAGATACGAATCAAAGTCTTAGGCACTTGTAAGAGTACAAGGTACTGGACTGACCCACTATGAGAAAGCTGTATAGATCAAGTCATAAGCTTGTCTTATATATAGCCACCTTAATATACCCTTCGACCTATATGAGAGTTGCTGAGCTTTGATCTACTCAAAAGTCACCTTTAACCAGGTGAAGATCAAGGCTACAATCGAGCTTGGTGGTTTTCATGTAGAGGAATATGAATGGTTAAGATGGAATGTGTCCCTCACATTAGTAGGGAGATATTACTGAGCCCCTCGATGAGTAAGTCTAAAAAATGTATGGCCATACTACGATGAAAAAGAGTTGTCATTTCTGTTGTCAGTCTTCTCAGGAATTGATAAAGTGATGGTAAGAAATAGGAGGATGACATTATCCATGCCTCATCCTTGACTAAAATATCAGGTGACAAAAGGGACGTGATACAGTTATATGACGGGTTGCATCATGTTAACGATCCTCATATAAATTGGATAGTCATAATGTCTTGCTAGAGGCCGCTTCCAACTTGTGGGTTAGCACAGTTATTGGCCCACTGCCAATTTCGTATAGGTCTACAAGGTCGCACACAAGAATAGCTCAATACGAGCTATAATGTCCATGTTCATTAAATATAAGATGTGTCTAAGATTCAATGAATACAATGTTTAATCTAAGGAAGATGCATTTTATATTTATATATATGTCTATATAATATAAAATTCGTGAAAAAGGAAATTAATGATATTATATATATGTTTTTTTTGAAATACATATATATATATATGATAATATTATTATATTGTGTTAGTTTTAAATTTACTTTTATTAGATAAATTCAATTTAATAACTAACATGATATAGATATAATATTTCATATTTAATTTATAAAGATAAATTAAATACATTATCTCATTAAATTTAAAACTAACACAATATAATAATATAATAATATATACATACACACACACACATATATATATAAGATATGTATTTCGAAAATACATATATATATAATATTATTAACGAATTTTATATTATATATACATGTATATAAATATAAAATTCATCCACCCTAGATTAAACATTATCTCGTGTTGGGCCATTCTTGTGTGCGACCCTGTAGGCCCATACGAAGTTGGCAGTGGGCCAATATCTTTACTAACCCACAAGTCGCAAGCGGCCTCTAGCAAGACATTACGACTACCCAATTCATATGAGGATCAGCAACACGATTCAACCTGTCATACAACCATGTCACGTCCCTTTTGTCACATGATATATAGGTCAAGGATGAGGCATGGATAATGTTATCCTCTTATTCCTGACCATTACTTTCTCGATTCTTGAGTAGTCTGACAATAGAAATGGAAACTCCTTTCCACCGTAGTATGTCCATACATTTATGAGACTCACTCATCGAGGGACCCAGTAATAGCTCTTTACTAATGTGAGGAACAAATTCCATCTTGGTCATTCATATTCCTCACCATGAAAAACTACCAAGCCCAATCGTAGCCTTTATTATCACCTGGTCAAAAAGTAACTTTTGACTAGTTCAAAGCTTAACAACTCTCATATAGGAATCCATGATGACCTCAAGTCAAAGGCCATTTTGACGTGGTTATACATGAGAAAAGTTAAGACTTGATCCATGTAGCTTTCTCATAGTAGGTCAGTCCAACACCTTGTACTCTTACAAGTGCCTAAGACTTTGATTCGTATCTCTATATCTTATCAAAGTCATATTGGTCTTGTTTCATCTCTACTCCCGCATAAATGAATGACCAGGGACATTTTAAGACAATCTTTATGATTTATCCAAGGATACAATTATCACAGTTAATATACAAATAATATGATAACAGAATGAAGAAATTTCATTAAATTAATAATATTCAAGGTACAATGATTGGCTCTTAGGACACAATTTCCAACATTATCTTGTTGCTAAATAACCTGAAGCAATAGCCTCGCTATCCTTCTTGTTCTTTTGCAATTATGAGAATTCAGAGCCATAAGTAAACGTTAGGAGACATTAGAGGCACTAGCACGCAGTCTGTGTTAGAGACACATTCGTGTGGATACCAGTAGAGGGAGCAAATATGAGGTGTTGGCTCCTAGAGATTGAAAAAGGCAAAACACAAAAGGTATGAGTCTTTTAAACTCGGTCTAAACCCCATTGATAAATCCGCAATTGGGATTGGTAAACTCTTAAATTCTTTCACTATGCCAGCCAATCCTAATATTATAGCCTAGGGTAACTCCCTATACTATGTGCACTTATAGGCTTTCTACCTCAAGCCCACCTCTCTTAAGTCACCCTAGGGTAACTCCCCACACATGGTACACTCACGGGCTTTCTTCTCAAGCCTAACTGGCTCAAGACGCCCAGTCTAACTCCCAGTGCATCTTGTACTTACAGGTCTTATTGCCTTGGGACTAACTGTCCCAGCATTTTCAGGCTTTACAACCTCTTCGTGACAATGCTCAGAACCTCATGTATTGAATCACTGCCCAGAATCTCAAGTTCAGATTGCTTAATAGGTCTTACGACCCTACTCTGAATACTTGCTAGGTCCTACGACTTAAAGACATACTAGCCTAATAGATCTTACTACCCACTATATATTGATAATAGGAATATAATCAATAGTGACACATACATATAGAACCATTACATAAGATACGAGAGCAAGAATTGCTTGAATTTCTCTATCTCATTGAGCCTAATTTACCTTAGTCGCTTTTCTTGTCTTTCTTTCAATAAATTGCACCAGAGCACCCCATGGCGTTTAAGTGGGTCATATAAACCCTTATTTCTCATGTAAACTCTCCTACATTAGGCTTTATTGTTAGAACTGGCCAACACCCAAAGGGGGTGAATTGGGTGTAAGATAAAAACTTGATAACTTTAAAAATCTTTTCGTATCTTATAAAATCAATAAGTATATAAGCATGAGACCATAAGTAAGCATCTAAAACACATATGCTGGAAATATAAGAGCTTAGGGAAGAGAAGATGCAAACTGTGATTTATCTTGGCTCAGCCTAATCCACGATGACCTACGTCCAGTCCCCAGGCTCCTCCTGAGATTTTCAATCCACTATCTTCCTTAAGTTTAATCAAGTACTTAAGAACTACTACAATCTCACAAGTTTAATTCGGGCACTTGTGAAGCCTTTACAATTCTCATACTATGTTACTCCCCCTTACACACTATAAGGTTATAACCGAGTTGCTCCCTCTTACACACTGTAAGGATACAACTTTGATGATGAAAGATTACAATCAATCTTCTCTCTCAAAAGTGAATAAGATAAACACTGAAGTAGAATACAAATAATAGCTCTCTCAAATATACATGATATGGAAAATAGATAAGAACATAGAGTATTCAGGTAGAAGTTGATGATTCATAATCTTAGTATGTTCTACGTTATTGTTCTCTGCTTGAATCTCTTGTATATATAGTTGAGTAGGATATGACCATTGTGAGTATTTCAACTTATCTGTTGAGTTTCGTTGCTTCATTCGTCCATTTGCTTGAATTTGAAAACTAGCCGTTACGAATATTGAATGCTCCACTTCCGTAAAGTCAACTTTCGTCTTTGTGCATCATCTCTTCATTGTATTCCTAGAGAAATGCATTAAACACTAATATAATGAAGTGTTAGAATGATTGGAAACAAGAATAGTGAGTTTCATAATCATTTCAATGATTTTCGAAAGCTGTAATACGTTATTCTGTTCTCCTGGGAAGCATTACTCAAGTGGTCATTCGAGTAAGCCTGGGTTATTACTCGAGTGATCCCTCAAGTATAACGTTCAAATTCTGGCCGTGTGCATTTCCAACTTCATTACTCGAGTGCTCTCTCAAGTAATGCTTTCTTTTCATTTCATGTTACTCAAGTGCTCCCTCGATTAATGCCACTCAAATCTTGGCCTAGAGCTATTAGATGATTTCTTCTCTGATTACTCGAGTGGTCACTTGAGTAATGTCTCAAATAACTCTACAGATTAATCAAGTAATCCATTTGAGTAATCCCACACAATTCTTGACAAAGAGCTTACTGGAACAATTTCTCACACATTACTTGAGTGGTCCCTCAAGTGAGATTTCAAATAACTTTGCATATTACTCGAGTGATCCCTTCAAGTGAATTCTTGATTTTGATTTGAAACATATCATCAGAAAGCCCTCCTCATTTACATTCCAATGCAATAAGAATTACGTCCAAACTCATTTTGTACAGAAAGTTATGATCCAAAGAATATCTTCTACATTTAGACAAAGTCTGAAATCACGAGCATCAACATCCAGAAGGCATAACTCTTAGTATATAACTTAAAATATGGACAATTATATATCCTTGAAAAGCCCGTTAAGTCTAGTTTCATATGGCACCAGTTTCGTCTCAATCCGATATTTATTTTGAGAGTTATGTCCAAAATACCGAACCTTGTTCTGGTAAAAGATGCTGATTCATGTGTCAAATTCATCAGATCATATCTCTCGTATGTAAACTCCTTTTAATGTAATCTTGGTGTCCATAGTTTGTGTTGGGAGTCTAGTTTCATATGCCACTAGTTTCAGCTTAATCCGACGTGTAGTTAGAGAGATATAATCAAAATACTGAATCTCTATCTAGCTGCTCGAAAATAGAGTACCAGTACTCGAGTGAGCCCTCGAGTAATCTTTAAGTAACTTTACAGATTACTCGAGTAAGCCCTCGAGTAATCACCTCCAAAATGAGGCAGTGCCATATTACTTAAGTGATTACTTGAGTAATCATCTATGGAGGTACCATAACTTCCGTATAAGTCATTTTAGCATCATATTGACCCATTCCAACTTCCGATTGATCATAGAAACCCCCGATATCACTTCTAATAGCTTGAATCTTGTTATTCTCATTTGATTTTGTAAGTTCTTCTTTCTTCTTCTTTCTTCAATCTCTTTCTTATTGATTTTCCACTTGATGGTTATTCTTCATAACCCAACTAGATATCTTCATGAATATCTTCAAACTTCTTTCTTTACTTGACTAATCTTTCTTCTTCAAATTCCCATTAGTTCATGTAAATTCTTCTTTCTTCAATATCATTCTTCTTGACTCCATAATCCAATTAGATATCTCTTTGAATATCTTCAATCTTCTTCTTTCTTGGCTTGACTAATCTACAAGATATCTAACATTAAATATAGTAGTTAGTCAGTGAAGATAATAAGTATGTCATACAAAATTTTTGCTCTTAATACTTGACATAATTAAAACTATTCATATCTAACATTTATTACAATGCACCATTGTAACGGGAACAAGTCCATAGGAGAACCTAAGGAATGCTTTCTTTAATTCCGCTATCTTATCTGGGGTCTTTCTATACAGACTTTCGATGTTGATCCAACTCCAGGAAAAATTCTAATTCCCATACCAGATAATCTACCCATAACATACAGGGAATCCATAAGCCACTAGTATATTCTCTATATCTGTCTCAACTGTGAGACCGTAATTCGTGGCTACTCTCTATGTTATCAGAGAACTATCCTCATTCAATCTTTCTAAGGAAACATTCTATTATCAAGATCTTCCCCTATAGTAGACCAGCAACTAGCAACCTCAAGAAACCTCATATACATTTTTGTATCACATTCTAGTACTTCAAGTTACTCAGGCTATTTCAAATTCCTTAAAGAATCAATTCAACTATTGCATTTGATTCTCAGGTTTACAATTCAACCCTAAAAACCTTAGAACCTTAACGTCTGCTGAACCAATAAATCATGTTCCTTAATTAAACCCAACATACATGCATACTAGAATCAGTATTCACAGTCCCTATTCTAATCTTTAAATCATTCGGATTATAATCTCATGGCATCAGTATTGTTCACAAGATTTTAATTCTACCTCAATCCTCAATTGCTACCAGCTTTGATGCATGAGTGGGGTATTCTATCTCATGAGACTTTAGCTATCTGGAGGAATACATCACCATTCTACCCTGCTATACTGGGCACTTCCCAATCCTGTATACTCTTTTCACTGTAACACATACCGTTCACTTCTCTTGAAGACTACTCAGGTTTCTTCTCTGTAAACTACTTCGACTGTACTAGGAATTAGATATGATTAGTTTTGATGATGTCAAATATATATATGAAATGATAAGAGCAAAAGGTTTATGTATTTATTTTATACTTTGACTAACTACTGCGTTTAATGTGTAATATCATGAAGATTAATTAAGTTGAATTATGGAGGGAGAATGAGAGAAAAAAATTATCAAATCTGGGAAAATTGAATTGATGAGAATGAACAAGAGGGTTTGAAGAAAGTCATAAACCTGATGGTGGGTTGATGTTATTTTGCTTGTAATGGAGAATGATCATTAAAAGGAAAATTAAGAAGAAAGATATTGAAGAAAGAAGAACTTGCAAGGTTTAATGGGTATATCAAGATTCAAATTCTTAGAAGTAATGCTGAAGATTTCTATGTTCAGAAAAAGGATTTGAGGTGGTACTGTTGCAGTCAGCACTATTTGGAACTGTAGCAATTGGCACTATTCTGTACAGTAGCATGAATGTAATGTAGCATACGGGATTGTAGCACTCAAGTGAATTGTAGCACACTCGACTGAAGCACTGTAGCATGCAGGTACTGTAGTTTTAGAGGAACTGTAGCACTCAAGTGCACTGTAGCAAGTGCAAAAAATTTTCAGGAAGTGCAACATTGTAGCACTTGAGTGATGGAGGAACACTCGAGTATCGAATGAGTTTTGTAGCACTCCATTCTGCTTTATTTTCCATTTAGCTTGACAAAGGTATGATATTTTAGCCATATCTCTCAAACCACTTGTGAAATTGAACTAAAACTAGTGTTATATGAAACTACACTTCCAACACAAAATATGAACACCAAAATCATATTCAAAGGAGTTTAGATGAAAAAGATATGATCTTTTAAAAATGACACTAAAATCACCATCATTTTTCAAGACAAGTTCGGTATTTTGGATATAACTCACAAAAGATACATTAGATTGAGGTGAAACTAGTTCCATATTAAACTAGACTCAAAGAGCTTTCCATTGATAGGTAATATGTCAAATTTGAAGTTATATCCTAAGAGATATGCCTTCTGAAATTTGACGCTTATATTGTCTAGTACGGTAGACACTCTTTGGATCATAACTTGCAAAATACAATGAGTTTGTAGCTGATTCTTTTTGCATTGGAATGTATCTGAGAAGAGCTTTCTAATGATGCATTACTTTCCATATTTAGTATCAAATAAATAGATCGAGTCTGACATGGCACCTAAACACCTGTAAGTCTAAAAGTACACTCTTGGAAAATATCATGAGAGTGTTGTCCAGAAGCATTAAAACTCTTCTATGCACTCGAATGTGCACTTCAACACTTGAGTATGATCTAAATGTTTGTGAGGGAAGAATCTCACTCTTGCAAATGCCAACAAAAGTGTGTTACAGAAATGGTTGAGATATGAAAAAATTCAGCAACACTCAAGTGTTGGACAACAAACTTGAGTGATGATCAGAATTGTACTCGAGTGAAGCTAGTGAGACACAGAAGTGTTTTCCTGAGAGTCAGCTAGAGCTTGAAAACTTGAAGCGTACTTGAGTGAGAAGTACTACACTCGGGTGAAGTATGTCAACACACGTAAGTGCAAAATCTCACTCTTGCAAAACTTGGTACAAGTGTTATCCAGAAGTGAAGCCTGAAGCTGAAATACACTAGTGCACTAGAGTGGGACATCTTCACTCTAGTGAGGGCGTTCACACTCTCAAGTGAGAAATCACACTCTTGAAAAATATGATGTAAGTGTTATCTAGAGAAGGAGTCCATAGTGCAAAATACACATGCACTCGAGTGAGACATACTGCACTCGAGTGAGAGGTCAGTGCACTTGTAAGTGAGAAATCATACTCGTGCTTTTTCACATGGAAGTGTAACTTAAAAGCTGAAGCAAAAGTGGAAATATGAAGATGCACTCAAGTGAGGAATAGAGCACTCAAGTGTGACGGTGACAAAAGCAAAACGTACCAGACTCAACAATCTGAATATGATTAAATGTTGTTTATTCTTTATGTTTTCACTTGTTATCATATCTAAATGTTAACTAACATATATTTCAAACGTGAAATTGGATATTAAATGTTCAAATTGTAGATATAAATGAGAAAGTTAATTACGACAAACATTATCATTACACACTGAATGATGGTACCTACCACGACAAGCAACTGACACACCATGAAAGATTGTTGAATACTCAAACGTTCATATCCTGCTCCTTTATGAGACATGCCGCTCCACAATGTGATGCACAGCTCATAACGAAACATCCTACTCCTCAATGGGATGCTCCGCTCTGTAATGGATATTTCATAGCGGCTAGTTGTTCTAATGCACTCAACGGTTAAATAAAGCAATGCAACTCTAATAGACGAATGCTTACAATGGTCATCAATCTTTATCAACTATAAATAGAAGAGCATTCAAAGTATATGGGTAACATAGTAGGATTGTATAGGCTTTTCTTGTACCCAAATTAAACAAGAAGATAGTGGATTTGAATAGGAGGAGCCTGGGGACTAGACATAGGTCATCGCAAATTAGACCAAATCATGATAAATCATAGTTTGCATATTCTCTTCCCTAAGCTCTTATATTTCTAGCATACATTGTTTAATCTAACTATTGATTTATGATTTATTACCTTCATAGTTATTACTTTCACTAAGATGTGAAAAGATTTTCAAAGTTCTTAAGTTTTTATCTTACACCAATTCACCCCCTCTTAGTGTCAGTCAGTTCTAACATTTTGTATCAGAGTCTGGGCCCTTGTTTAAAGGACTAAAGCATCTCAAGAGTTATCAATGTTGACTTTGGGTATTACTCACTTTCAGAAGGTTTTAACTATACAATTCCTTCCATTTTAAAAGATACTGATTTCTAGTTTTGGAAAGCTAGAATGACTAGTTTTATGAAAGCATCTGATTTTGATATGTGGAATATTTTTACAAACGCCTTTAATTTCAAACCTAGAAAGGATTGGACACAAAGAGACAAGAAAATGTTTTCATTGAATATTATGTCAATGAAAATTCTGTATAGTGCTTTAACCAAAAATGATTTTGAGAAAATTAGATTTTGTTCTAATGCTAAAGATATTTGGGACACTCTTGATTCTATGTATACTTTTAACAAGTGTGTAGAAGTTGAAAGTATTGACACTTTATTTGAAACTACAAGCTACGCATCTACAGTGCATGAACAATTAGAAGTTGATGATAAAAAAGAAGATATCTTAGAACACTTCCATACAGTCAACATGGATATACAAGAAGAAGAGGATTTCTAAAAAGAGCTCATTATAGACAAACATGAAAAGTCATTCTCCGGAGCTCAAGATGAACTTAAGGTAAAAAGTTCCAATTCTTCTCATGATTTTCATAAAACTGATTTTCATAGTCTACATAAGATTGTTTTTCAACCAATTTTTGATTCTGCTAAGAAAAGCAAAAATGTTTTCAAATTTGTTGCGAAGAAAGAATGTTCAAATAAAATCCATTCGAGTTTCTACTCTCATGACTGTAATAATACTTGCATGATATCCCATAATGCTTATCTTCATATAATTTGCAATTATTGTGGAAATTTTGGTAATATTTGTCACACATGCTATATTAGAAGAAATTCTCATGTGAGGAATAAATATGTTTGGGTTCTTAAAGAACGTATAAAATCGAATGATAACAATCAAGGACCCAAGTATATGTGGGTATCAAAATGTCCATCTAGTACTTTATGTTTGCAGGACAATCCAAAAAGAAATGGACATAATGGTACAGAGAAGATGAAGAAGAAGCCAAGAGGTTCTCATGCACTAATTAAGAGGTTCATATCATCACAAAAGAGAACTCTCAGAACATCTATCATTGGAGCTATAGAACATAACCACAGAAAGAAGCAATGGATAAAAGGAGTATGTTTCACTATAAGGAAGGGCTACCATGATATGGCATTGAACTACCTTGAGGAGAATAAGAAGAGGAGGATCTCTCATACATAAAGAAAAATAATCTCGCAGCATATATCATATGAGTGAGCTTTTTATAAAGCCAAATACGCAAAAACAGAGCTTCAAAAAAAGATGCATTGAGTATGCAAAGGCAATTCTCTAAGCACCTAACGTAAAAGTAAACAACGGTAAAACCTCCTACACTATCATCTTTAACATTTATTGAGGTTTATATCTTGTTACTTGTTACCTTAGGTATTTGAATTACCCTTATATTTTTACAATCTTTAGAAAAACCATCCATAAAGAGATGCAATGTTCAATAGTCTAGCTTTTTATGCATATACGACAAACACCATGAATTTTTTTTTTTGCATAAAGTCATGCTTAATTCATTATGATCAGTTTCTTTGAATCGACTATATTCTTAAAGCATGTGAATCATGATTCCTATAAGCTAACCATGAGTGGAACCAAGTAAAATTGGATATCGAAGGAAGAAAAATGATTATATGATTTTGTAGGAAGAAGAAATGTTTTATTTTTTGTTAGCAAAATAGGGATGAACAGAGTATACATGAAGTTTAAGTGAAAACTTAAGTTCATATCAAGAACACACATAAAGCTTGATTCGAAGGCATGGGTTACTCAAGTGATCTTGGAGGACTTGAGTACAAAAATATAAGGAAATGGAAATTAACTTGTGTGTCTACAAGTTACACTCAAGCCAGGTACACCGTATCAGTATAGGCAATTGTATACAAAACTCAAATGTCGAGACTTCATTGCAAAACTCAACAGTCGCACTTGTTTTTCCCAACTCATTTTGAGTAGTAAATACTTGCTTATTACTACATACCATTAGCAATAAATCATTTATGGTTTTTGAAATGTTTTCATATTGCTATATCTACTGGACCTAGAATTATGCATAATCTTTCTATGTATTGGAAATTTGAAATACACATTTTAAAAATTTACTTGGATTTTAATTCATCCTGTTCATAAAAAATGCATACACATTATTTGAAAATTATTCATATATTGTTTGCATTCAAATTAGTTTCAAAATTGGAAGTTAATATTTTTACCCTGAATGTCAAAAATGCTTCAAATTCATCCACTAGAGGTTTCCCATCATTTTCCCATTGATCATTGATCTTAAATAAGCTATCTAGTGCTTGAACTACTTAGTGCCATTTTCTAAATAAGTTTAGACCTCATGTCAAACAAATTGATCATCTATGAGTTTCAAGTTATCTTTCTAAAAAAGAATTCAATTTGTGAAAGACTTATGTTTAATGCATAAATCTTTATTGGCCGAGTTATTTCAAGCATTATGAATGTTCATTAATGCATTAAATGTTAATGCATTAACCATTATAGTGGAATAAGACTGTAGATATTTGGACAAATAAGTATATGCTTTATCATTCATAAATTCTTATAATCATTTTATTGCTCAAACACATTAACTATTGATATGACCTATCTTTGAGTAACTAGTGTCATGTACCTGGATCCTTGAGTTGAATATTCATATCTTTTATGACACAATTCTAAGAGTCAAGATAGTCTACGAATCATTAGCAAAGTCATGATGCTCATATATGTCTATCAAGCTAATACTTTTGGTTATTCATATGACTTTATCACTTAGGAAAATTCTCCAACATGTTAAGTTGGATGATTAATATATTATCTTAGTGAAGCTTTCTTATACATATTTTATAATTGTTAACTTCCATCATTTTTAAACATTGATTATAAACTGGTTTCAAAAATGAGTTTTGCATATATTCAGAATCTTAATTTCACAATGCATTAGTATGATTTGAAATTAAATTTGGTATTTCGAAACAATTTGCATTTTTCATTATCATTCTTGGAAAAACTGATTTCAATCATGATTTATCATAAGGATGGATATATCTATCATGGATTGCATGAAAATATTATCAATGACATATTTTCTATATAAAGTGTATTTACAAATTGTCATTGATCTTTGAGAATCATCACTCTTGGTATCACTTGTTTGATTCAATGGCTGGATTTGCTGGTTAACCTTTGTTTGTTTATTATACTCTTTGCTCAAATATCATATGATTTAATTGTATAAGAACATAAGAGTTATAATGCCTAATATCGCATGGACTCAAAAGAAAGTTGGGTTCCAAAGAGCATATATCTATACTTTTATAAAAGTTGAACAAAATGCTCTGCTGTCGGATACAAGGATCAGAGACTAAAGAAGTGGCATGACTGATAGTGTTGCAGTGTGAGCTGAAGTAGAAATATGTGATTAGTCAAATGGCACCCCAACACTAGCAAGTGACCAACTATTGATGTAGTCAGAGAAAGAGATGTTCAGAGAAAGACACAGTATTCTACTAGAACTAGTCCTCCTGGTCTTTCAATCTTTGGTCCATCTATCAGGGGCAATCCGAAGAAAAAGGGGCTTCAACACTTTCACACTGAGCTTGCTACAAACAATGCTGAGATCATCATTCAATGAATGATAAGATGAGGTAGCTGTGTGACTTAGTGAACCAAAACTTCAAAGTTCTATTTGAGATGATGGATGACAAAATAAGGGAGCAATGTGCTGTGATGAAATCAAAGTTTCTCGATGGTGTTTGCTAAACAAGGGGCATGTATTAAGCTAGTATGCATAAAAGGCCTTACTTTGAGCTCATCATGGTATACTTAAGTACTTACAGAGACTATACTTCAGAAATCCTTAGTACTGATCACATCACCAAATAGTGACTTACCAACGATGCATCAATGGACTAAAGAGGATTATAACTCAAGTAATTATGATATTATTCGAGTGAGGTATTGTATTCTCGCTTAATTAAAATTCTCTGAGTTGTATTACTTGAGTAAACAATTGAGTAAAGGTCGAGCAGGATCACTCAAGTGACCACTCAGGTGATATTGGGTTATATCTCTTAAAACCCTGAATAGCATTGTCATTTTCAAAAGTTGATTTCTCTCCAAATCTTTGGATTTTCATACTCATTTTCTCTACAAAGATTCTAAATGGTTTTTCAAATCCTGGAAACTTATTATGTATTCCTCATAATGATTTTTAAAACCATGCATTCATTATGGGGGAGCTTCACATTCATATGTGTTTTATTTCTTGAAAGCTCATCTCTTTTGTTGGAAGAAGATCCTTTTAACATACTCATCTATATTAACCATGTCTTGATTAGTTTTGATAATAAGTGACTCTTATATTGTTCTTTTCATGATCTTAATTTTAATCTATCATATAGAAAGGAACCTTTTATTACTTGATTTAACTAACAATTCTCTTTGTGTAGAAAGATTTAAATTTATGATAGGATAATTTATTTTGCGTAATAGCATTCCTCAACATACTACAAGAAGAATCCATCAACCTTGAGGAAAGATGTTTTAACACTTAAACAAGGGAAATATATTGGCTTCAACATTCAAAGCAAAAAATAGATATGCCAATACAAATAAGTATTAAGTATGCTGAACAAACACTCAACTAATTAGGGAATCCTTGCAAGAACATGAATAAACATTAGAGTTGTATAGTAGAAGTGTGGTGAACACAACATCATTCCCAAAGAATAAAGCAACGGACTTCATAGAGCGCTTCATCATTTCTCAAAATCTACATGAGCATTTCTAAACCTTTTCTCTTTACATTTCAAGAATACATTTCGTATCTTCAATTTTCAAATTGCCTTGATTATAAAAGTTTTCTTGAAAACCTCTCCAAATCTATTTTCTGTTCCATCACAAAAAAAAATGAAATTACTTTCAAATAGGGGGAGAGCAAATTGTTTTCTTGACACATTCACTTCAAGACTTACTTCTTTCTATTTCAAACTTTTGCTGATGTTAAATAGGGAGAGAAAAAGGCAAGAAAAATATGTTGCATTCAAATTGTTGTTATTCACACATATTTTTCTTATAGGATTTGTCATCATCAAAAAGGAGGAGAATACTAGATATGATTAGTTTTGATAATGATAAATATAGATGTGAAATGATAAGAGCGAAAATTTTATGTATTTATTTTATACTTTGACTAATTAATGCATTTAATGTGTAATATCATGCAGATTAATTAAGTTGAATTATGTACAAAGAATGAGAAGACAAAATTATTAAATCTAGGAAAATTGAATTGATTAGAATGACAAGAGGGATTGAAGAAAGTCATAAACTCGACAGTAGTATGTAGGTTCAGTAGCACTCAAGTGAACTATAACACACTTGAGTAAGTCACAGTAGCATGCGAGTACTATAGCAGCGGGGGAATTGTAGAACTTGAGTGCACTAGAGCAAGTATAGAAAATTGTAGGAAGTGCTTCATTATAGCAATCGAATTATGGAAGAATACGTGAGTGTCAAATAAGTTTTGTAGTACTCTGTTCTGCTTGACAGAGGTCCGGTATTTTGACCATATCACATTCAAAGGTGTTCAGAAGAAAGAGATGTGATCTTTTGAAGATGACACTAAAATCACAATCATTTTTCAAGACAGGTTTGGTTTTTTGGATATAACTCACAAATTTCATATTAGAATGAGGTGAAACCAGTGCTATATGAAACTAGACTCAAAGAGCTTTCTATGGATAGGTAATTTGTCCAATTTGAAGTACATGCTGAGAGATATGCCTTCTGAAATTTGACGCTTATACTGTCCAATACGGTAGACCCTTTTTGGATCATAACTTGCAGAATACAATGAGTTTGGAGCTGATTCTTTTTGCATTAGAATGTATGTGAGAAGAGCTTTCTGATGATGCATTACTTGCCATATTTAGAGTCAAATGAATAGATCGAGTTTGACGTGGCACCTAAACACCCACGAGTCCAAAAACACACTCTTGGAAAATATCATGAGAGTGTTGTCCAAAAGCACTGAAACTCTCCTATGCACTCCAATATGCACTTTAGCACTCTAGTATGATCTCAATACTCATGAGTGAAGAATCTCACTCTTGCAAATGCTAGTAAAAGTGTGTTACAGAAGTGGCTGTAATATGAAAAAATTTAGCAATACTCGAGTGTTGGATAGCATACTCGATTGACGATCAGAATTACACTCAAGTGAAGCAAGTAAGACACAAAAAGGGTTTTCCCGAGAGTTAGCTAGAATGTGAAAACTTGAAGCGCACTCGAGTGAGAACTACTATACTCAGGTGAAGTACCTCAACACTCGCAGGTAAGGACGTTCACAATCTCAAGTGAGAAATTACACTCTTGAAAAAGATGATGCAAGTGTTATCTAGAGATGGAGTCCATAGTGAAAAAGACACATACACTCGAGTGAGACATGTTATAGTCGAGTGAGAGGTCAGCGTACTCGCAAGTGAGAAATCACACTCTTGTTTTTTTGCAAGGAAGTGCAACTCAAAACTTGAAGCAGAAGTGTAAATGGAAAAATGCACTCGAGTGAAGAACAGAGCACTTAAATGCGATGGTGACAGAAGCAAAATGCACTAGACTCACAACAAATAATCTGAATATGATTAAATGTTGTCTATTCTTTACGTTTTCAGTTGTTATCATATCTAAATGTTAACTAACATATATTTCAAGTATGAAATAGGATATTAAATGTTCAGATTGTATATTCAAATGAGAAAGTCACTTACGGCGAACATCATCATTACACACCGAATGACAGCTACCTACTACGACAAGCAACTGCCACACCACGAAAGACTGTCGAATACTTAAACGCTCACATCTTGCTCCTTTATAAGACATACCACTCCACAACTTGACGTACACTAATAAAGAAACATCTTGTTCCTCAACGGGATGCTCCGCTCTACAATAGACATTTAATAGTGGCTAGTTGTTCAAATGTACTCAACGGTCAAACGAAGCAAAAGGACTCTAACAGACGAATTCTTACAACAGTCATCAATCTTCATTAACTATAAATAGAAGAACATTCAACACAGATGGGTAACAGAGTTAGAGAGCAACTACGACAAAATTAGAATATCATAAATCCTCTGCTTCAACCCAAATCCTCTCTGTTATTCTAGCTTATATATTACTTATTATTGAGAGAGAGTATTTTTATTGTACTTCAGTGAGCATTTTATCTACTCTGTCAAAGAGTCTGTAAACACTTTTAACTATATTTCTGAATTGATCCCACGGTAGAGGGACCTTAAGAGGGTTGATTTCCATACAAGGGAAGCTATAGAGAGAATTGCTAGTAAGACTTTCTGCTCGTATGACTTACAAGGTGCCAGCAGTAGAAACATTAATGCTTGTAAGACTTATAGGGGTGTAAGTAGGAGAGAACATTACTGCCCGTAAGACTTACATGGGTAAGTAGGAGAGGAAGGTCTTTGGGATTGCTCTACTCGTAAGACTTGCCGTAAGGGGGAGTATCTCAGAGAAAGATTTGTAAAAGGCTTCACAAGTGCCTGGCTAAACTTGTGGGATTTTAGAGGGTTATCTTATGCCTGGATTAAACAAGAAAATAGTGGATTTGAAAATCTTAGGAGGAGCCTGGGGACTAGACGTAGGTCATTACAGATTACACTGAACTAGGATAAATCATAGTTTGCATATTCTCTTCCCTAAGCTCTTATATTTCCAGCATACATTATTTAATCTAACTATTTATTTATGATTTATTACCATCATACTTATTACTTTCACTAAGATACGAAAATATTTTCAAAGATCTTAAGTTTTTATCTTACACCCAATTCACTCTCCTCTTGGGTGTCAGCTGGTTCTAACACTAGGATCTAGAATAATCAATACTTGTAAGAGTGTCAGTTTCTCCCTCAACTTTCGAAAGCCTACTCTCATAGTTACCATTCCACTTAAACATAATTCTTTCATTCTTATGAGCTCTATCAAAAGCAAAGCAATTCACGAGAAATTCTCAATCAATTTCCTGTACTAACTAGTAAGACCCAGACAACTATGTATCTCTATACTAGTTTTTGGCCTCTTCCATTTCAATACTATATATTTTACCTATATGCCTTTGAATATGATTCACCTAACTAAGATGATCATTATTCATGGGGAAACCTTAAGCAATCACCATTCTTCAAGTCTTCATGACTTTACTAAATTAACTTCCTAGGGGGTCACCCATTCGAGGATTTTTCTCTCCTAAGCATGCTTAACTGTGGAGTTCCATTGGAATCCAGGTCACATGCTAATCCGGATTTAGATTCACAGAAGCTCATACCTTTCCTCAGTAGGTATACATCAATGCTGCTCTATTTCACTCTCTATATATAGCTCTACCCTTTCCTTGGGCAGGGGATTCTATAATCAGTCGATTTACTAATATACTGCTCTACTCTTGTTCTATACTAGCCTGCCAATTAATGGTCAAGGGGAATTCTATTTCTCTAGGTTCATCTATCATCCATATCTCTTAATCCTAGTATCACTCAAGATTATTCAAGTATCACTCACGGAAACTATCAGCAGCACATTCCAACCAAATGCCAGGAACTCTGCTCTGATACCAACAAATATAACACCCGTTACTTATGCCCTTTTATTATGCATCAGAAGTGTTGAATTTTTTATTATGACTCACGAGAATCAATAAATAAAGCTCCCAACCAAAACTCACACCCTTATTCTTGGGGTACTATTCATTTGGAAAAAATGTATTTACCAGATTTCTTATCTTTATTCACAGGGTTACTATTCACTTTAACGTTTTAATTATTCCATTCATTATTATTAAGGTTTTTCTCAACTTATCAATTTCTTTGCTTACTCAACTAATGGGCTCGTACTGTGCAATTGCCCATTCCTAGTTCATTTAACACGCTTGTATAATTAATCCCTCAGACATACGGCTTATATAGTTAACCAGATCAAATATTCATACATCACAAAATAGCGAGTAATAATTCCTCAACTCTTTATCCTCAACTTCTTCTCCCAGTGCATCATCCTGCGCTCCCTTCTTGTGCTCACTTGCCTAGATGGTTGGTTAGGGGAGGGTAAGATTCGGTGGAATCTTAGTAGAAAACCATACCACTATACATGCAAGATAAATATTTACTGTATTTAATGATTGTCATACATAATTTTATGCCAACATGATGACATATCTGCATGCTCAATGTTATAATATACTCATGGCCAGAGCTTAAATATAACAGAGCTTTAATTAATCAAATATGCTCAACACAATTAGGCCAAGAAGTCACATAAATGAATGCACAAATATACATATCACTACACATAGGTTAGGTAAGTTCAATACCATATATCTTTAAGTCCTCTTCTTGTACCATTTCTGCCAACCATTGAAGTTGCTTAAAGAACCTTCCATTCTTATTCCTTGTCATCTCATGGCCCTAGGTACATAACTGTACATTAGGGCCATGATAAATGAATTTCAAATATGGCTATGTGGGTCTTTAACAACTTTAATGGCCTAATCCTAACCCTTAGAGTTCCTAATTATTACAGTTATGCCATTAAATTTTAAATTCGTATAAGACATAAAGTTGACAAATTTTTCACTGTATTTTGAAAAATCATAACTAATTCTACAAAACTCCAATTGGGTTGGTTAAAAACTCAATGCGATCCTTATTAAGTTCACTTTAAGGTAAAAATAATTAGCACTTCCAGTTACATGCACACATTTCCATAATTCTCAATTATTCATTTTTGTCACAAAATTCTGCCCAGAATTAATGCCCAACTTCCAACAATCATAACTTTTTGTGTACTTATCCAATTGCCACAAGTTACTTATAAAATTAAAACTTAATCGGTCTACTTTATTTTTGGAAAATTTCATGGACATTGGAATTCATTTGGCCAGACAAAAACATGTCACAATTTTTCTGCCACCATTATCTTTCCATAATCATTATCAGATTTTAAAAATTCATATCTCAATCTAATTGTTCAAATGTTAGATTTCATATACTAAAATAAATGTAGTTAAGTATATTTTTGGGGGGAAATATCATCATCTGATAATTACAGCCACAAAATTCCCAGAAAACTTGTCAAAAATTTATTCCAAAAACAGGGCCTAAATTTGAAAAATCATAACTTTAAATTCAATAATCCAAAAATTATGTTCTATCCATAAAATTAAAGCTAAGGATGTCTACTTTCATCCTATAAAATTTCATAGTATTTGGATCAGATTTGACTAACCAAAAACATGCCATAACATCATTGTTTCCACGAAAATGAAATCTAGCAGCACTACTCTTAAGTTCTAAATTTGTGATTTCTCATTTCTAAACCTTATTTACCACCATTTACAAGACCAAACTACCATGAACCCTAAGAATAATGATATAACTGAAAATTAGAACAAAAAAAGCCATTCTACAAAGCTCCACCAAACAACACAACACTTAGCTCAAAATAAAGCTCTTGCTCACCTCTTGCCCTTTCTAGGCTTTATTCTTTAATTCAACAACTTTGGGTCTTGAGAATGAAAGAGGCAAGCTTCACCCCAGAGGGGGTTGAGTTAGGTGATGTGATAAATTTTTTGGTTGATACGGTGATATGACAATAACTGTAGATAGAGTAGAGTTAAGAAGATTAGCACACAGACAGTTAACTAGTTCAACCCAAAACCCAGGCCTACGTCCAGTCCTCAGAGATCAAGACCTACTAAGATTTTCACTATACTTCCAAGATTCAATGGGCTCTCAGAATGCTGTAAAACAACAATCATCCTTGAATGGACTAAGAGCAGAAATATTCTAACATTTAGAAATTTCTCTCCCCCTTAAGACAAGTCTTACGTGCAGAAAAAAAAACCTATGACCTTTCTCTCTTGCTTACATTTACAAGTCTTATGAGCAGTAACATTCTCTCCTACTTACACCACTGTAAGTCTTACGAGCAGCAACGTTCTCTACTACTTGTACCTTGTAAGTCTTATGAGTAGAAAGTCCTACTAGAAATTCTCTCAACTGCTTCTCTTATAAGGATATCTACCCTCTCAAGGTCCATGTACCTTGAGATCAAATAAAAATAGAATTTGAAGTATATACAGAATCTCTCATAGGGCAAATATGATAAATACTAAAGTATAATATGAAGACAGAGAAAATATGAATAATAGAGACTCGAGAATTTGCTTGTGTGAATTCTTGTTCTTCATTATTCTTGATGGTATCTGAAACTCTGCATTTATAATCAATTGATTTTGCCCGTTGAATAATAATCAATGTGGAGCAGAGCATTTTACTATGGAACAACATGCGTACGTTTGAAATCTTTGAATGAGATATCATGGTAAGTATGTGCTTGATTAGTCATAATGATTCTGTCTACTGTTGTTTGACTTCCTCTCTGCCTTTCTAATTCAAACGATCAAACTCCTGTTTCATACTTGTAATATATGTTAAATGATGTTAAATAATAATAACAAGTGAAAATAGAATGAATAAATAATATTAAATCATATTCAGATTGATCGTTGTAAGTCTGTTGCGTATTGGGTTCTGACAGAGTATCACTCGAGTGTACTTTGGTCTCACTCGAGTGTATCTTCATATTTCCTCCTCTGCATGTGATTTTGTGTTACACTTGCATGAGATTTTAATAGAGTGCTTTTTCACACTTGTGAGTGATGTGGGTCCTCACTTAAGTGTGTCTGGTGTCACTCGAGTGTACTTGTACTTTGTACTAAGAACCCACGTCTCTGGATAACACTCGCATCGCATTTTACCAAGAGTGTGATTTTGCACTTACGGGTGATGTAGGCCCTCACTCGAGCCTACTTACTCTCACTCAAGTGAAAAGTATATTCTTATATAAGATACTCTTTTGCTTCAGCACTTGCATCAAAATAGAGAGAGTTAGATTTCACACTCGCGAGTGCTGAGGTATCACTTGGGGGCAAGTACTCTATACTTGAGTACACTTTTTCTTCTATGCACTGGCTGACTCTCAGGCAAACACTTGATATCCCTACTCACTTGGACTCAAGTGCAATTTACACTCTGAGGTTATCTTGCTCTCGGGTAAACACTTCATGTGCCACACTTGCAAGGACTCTGGTAAGTTTAAGGCTATCACTCGAGTAGTGAATCTGTCCTCGAGTGAAGTGATGATATCTTGTCTCCGCCTTAGTATCTGTCAAACACTTGCAGGAGTATTCCAACAGCTCAGGTGCAAATCTTATCATCACTCGAGTACTGTGGCCATCACTCGAGTTGTCCTGGTATTTTCAGCTAGAGTTTACTTCTGTTAAACACTGTCTCGAGTGCTTATTACTCAAGTGCAAGTTCTATCACTAGAGTAAATCAGTTAAAATCATAGCAATGACCTCTAAACTTAGTGATATACATTTGGTAATATTTAACCATTGTCTAAACTTGCAAAAGTATAAATTTCTTACCATAAAACATAATAATTTTTGTTATCATTAAAACTTGGAATCTAACATTCTCCCCCTTTTTGATGATGGCAAAACCTTTATGATGGATTTTAGAAACTTGATTGAAGTGAAAATTTTTGAAAACACTTTCAAAATTTCCAAATGCATATTCACCAAAGTTTATACTCATTTTTCAAATTTTTGCACTTAATCACGTAGGTTTCCTGCAATTCTTCCAATGGACACTTAAAGGCAAGATAAGTCATAGTACCATTTTATTTGCACAGAAACCATTAAATCTGAATAGAGAACTTAACAAATTTGAAAATGACCATTATTGAACTTGTAAAGTATAATACAAGCTTGAATTAGCATATACCCATGAAACCCCATATACAACTATGTCAGCAAAAATAAACTAGAAAAGCTTAAATAACAATAATCCTATCCCAGTACAGAAAAGCTACCCAATACTCCCCCTTAAACAAAAAATCTACCATATCAAACCATATCAGCTTAGAAAATATCACAGATCTTTCTCCCCCATTTTGTTAAAATCAGAAGGGAGCTGAGGGAAAGTGAGATCACATGATAGAGTATAGACCACCATGGCAGTAGAAGGATCAAATGGCTTAGGCTCAAAAAGTGGAGATGATGGCTGAGGAACAGTAGCTGCAAGTGGTGGTGAAGGTGGCCGGTTATAAGTGACATCAATATTAGAATGAGGGTCTCTGAAGAGTACATGAGTCTGAGTCTGAGTCTGATAAGGTGAGGCTGTGGTAGGAGTAGACTCAGGAGGTACCTCAGCAGAAGCAGTCGGAAGATGAGTGCGCAAGTAGATCTCCATATAAGTGATTCTTTAAGATTGATCTACTTGGGCCTTGAACATCATGTCAAAATTGGCATTAGCCTTATCCACCAATCTTGAGGCTTAATATTCCATCTTGTTCAATATTTTTTCATACTCACTTATCAATTCCTTTTTCAGGCCAGTCACTTGTTGATTTACCACTTCAGCTAGATAGGTTGATAGTGATGCATTTAGGAAAGATGGAGGTGGAGTAGGACCTTATGTAGATGATTGAGCTTCATCACCTCTAGAAGGAGTGGCTTCTCTCTGAGATGTAGCCCTGGTTTGGCTCACTAGAAGATTGATACCCATATGTGTCAATTGTGTCTTACCAAACCTCAGAATGGTTACCCTCTCAATTCCATCCAAATACCACACTTTGTTATGCCTTAGGATGAGAGACACAAGTTGTAGATATGGAATTGTCGTGGATTTTGATGAAGAAAATATAAACGTTCTCATCTCACTATAGATAAGTTCCCCCACATTTCTTCTTTGACTAGCTAGGAAGGAAGCCAAAAGATAGTAGTCTCTTTGAGCAAAATAGGTGTAGTTTTTTTATTTATTGACAATACTAAGGGTATATATGTAATGAAGGGCATGAATAGAATCAGGCATGTCAATAGGCTCAAAGTTAAGAGGGCTTATAGGATCATTTGGCCTTAAATGTCGGAAGGCTTCATTAGTAGAAAGTGTAGGAGGATCGAAAGAGGGTGTAACATAACCAAAAATATCATTTATAATAGTAGCAGATACTATAATATGTTGATCTCTAACAATGGTAGACACTGCTTCCTCTATCAACTCTCTGGCCCTAGAGTATATGTTATGGATTTTCATGTTGCAGTAAAAAGTTCTCATAACAGTAGGTGAATAAGGGAGATGCACATTCAGCCAGGGATCATAAAATCCAAGAAAAGGATGAAAATCCAAACTATAACTTTTCTTCAGATAATCTTAGTCCACAAAAACTATAGGGTAGAAATGTCTATGAGCAAACTCAGAGTCATATACCTTTTGAACAAGTAGCTTCAGTTCCTTAACATTGAAATCTTCTGGAGGATTTGTGACTTGTTCTTCCTCTAGAGCCTATGAAGTAGAATATACTCCTGAAGTAGCTTGACTTATCTGGCCAATATGATGAGAACTTAAGGCACCAGCTTGGGAGGCAATCTTGCTAACCAAGGCGTCAAGCTTTGACTTTTCTATTGCTTTCTGGAGTTGCATATTAAATAAGTCATTAGAGGAGGAAGATTGTTGAGGTTACTTTGTGGTCTTTTTCTTTCCTCTTCCCTTCACTTCTTTTGATTGAGAACGAGTAACCATCGGCTGTTTGAAGACATCTCCCTTCGGTTTTTTTGGTTGAGGTTGACCCTCCTTAGGTTTAGGAAGAGTTCTCTTGGCTAGAGTTGATCTATTCTTGGTGGTTTTGGGTTTAGAAGGAAGTGTTAGAGTAGAAGACATAGAAGGTGTTAGAGATGAAGGTGTTACCACTGGAGTATCTGAAGCATTGGCAACAGATTGAGTAGGTGAAAGTGAATGGGATCTTTGGAAAACAATAGGAATCTTAGTTCTAGCCATCTTGATTGATTTAGAAATGAAATAAGGATCAAAAAGTGTAGAGGAAAACCTAGGAGATTTTCAAAAAAAAAATCTTTGGCTAGGGCAAAAATGAGAATTTATAATGATAAATCTGACCTTGTAAGAATGATTGAAGAGTTGTGGCAGAAATTTGAAGATTTCTGAGGCTTTTAAATGATGGGTAACAGTTAGAGGTGAAGAGGTATGGCTTTCAAGTGATGAGATGCTTCGAGTGAGAAGAGGAAGTGTGACAGTCTAACCTATCACGTATCTGATATGAGTTGCAACACTTGAGTGACAACCCTAGTGCCCGAGTATTATTCATACAGTGCTCAAGTGACAGAAAAAAATCTCATAAGTATGTAAAAGCTTACATGATTTAAGTGTATCTTGCTATATTTTTCATCTTTGTACTCAAATCCTCCAAGATCATTTGAGTAACCATACTTTGGACTAGTATTTGCATATATCTTTCTCTTCTGCTCAAGTGCTCTTTCTTCACTTCACGTGGATTCATACTGTGCTCGAGTGATATTCTTCCCTCACTCGAGTGATGTCAAACACTTTCGGTATGCTTGAGTGAGTTCCAAGAGTTCTTACATACTATGTTAATCCCGATTTTCCATAGCTAGAAGCACAGCATATGATATAGTTCCACACTCGAGAATCCATCTTTGACTCAAGTGATAAGATGACTTGCACTCGAGTGAGACCACCAGTACTCAAGTGACAGTTTTGCAAAAACATTTTCTATATACTCCGATGCCTAAGTCAGTATGATTATCATCAAAACTTATATTAAACATAGTAATTAACAAGAAAAACTTACAACTCATTGGGATTAACCTTTCCTAATTCTCTTCGAATATATAAGAATTGATCTTTAGCTATTGGCTTTGTGAATATGTCAGTAAGTTGAAGATATGTTGGTATGAATTCCACTATGACATCCTTTTTTTGCATGTGATCTCAAATGAAATATGTCAAATATCTATGTGCTTGGTCCTTGATTGTTGTCCAGGATTCTTAGCCAAGCTAATGGTGCTAGTGTTGTAACAGTAAATTGGTATCTCCTTTAAGTATATCCCTAAATCCTGAAGTTGTTGCTTCAACCATAGTACTTGAGAACAACAGCTTGCTGCAGCTATATATTCAGCTCAGTGGAAGATAATGACACCGTGTTCTGCTTCTTGGTAAACTATGATACCAGAGAGCCTCTAAGGAATTGACATTGTCCACTGGTACTTTTTCTGTCATTTTTATATCCTCCATGATCTGAATCTATATAGGCCATTAAATATTTGTTTCCTCTCTTTGGGTACCATAGGCCAAGTTCTGCAGTGTCTCCTAGGTATTTGAAGATTCTTTTTACAGTCTCTACATGTGATACCTTAGGAGTAGATTGATACCTTATGCACATTCCAACACTGAATTGTATATCCAGCCTGCTTGCTATTAGATAAAGTAAAGAACTAATTATTCCTCTATATTTAGTGATGTTGAAGTCAGGGCCTTTTACGCCAGCATCCAACAATGTTGTAGAGCTAATTGGAATATTAGCTCCATTACCATTATCCATTCCATACTTCTTCAACAACTCTTTCAAATATTTTGTTTGAGATACAAATATCCCATTCTTCCTTTTCTTGATTTGAAGTCCAAGAAAGAAGTTTAATTCCCCTATCATGGACATTTCAAACTCTCCCTACATAATCTTGGAAAATTCTTGACAAAGAGATTCATTAATATCACCAAAAACAATATCATCAACATAAATTTGAACAATTAGAAGATCATTTTTGTTATGTTTGATAAAAAGAGTTGTATCTACTTTTCCTCTGACAAAGTTTTGATCAAGAAGAAACTTACTTAGCCTTTCATACCAAGCTCTGGGTGCTTGTTTTAAACCATACAAAGCTTTCTTATGTTTAAAAACATGATCAGGTTTTGTTTCATCTTCAAAACTAGGAGGTTGTTCTACATATACTTCCTCCATAATATAACCATTTAGAAAAGCACTTTTCACATCCATTTGATAAAGTTTAAAACCTTTAATGCAAGCAAAGGCTAAGAGTACTCATATTGCCTCCAATCTTGCCACTGGAGCATATGTTTCCTCATAATCAATACCTTCATCTTAATTATAGCCTTTGGCAACTAATCTTCCTTTATTTCTCACAATGATTCCTGAATCATCAAGTTTGTTTTTGAAAACCCATTTGGTTCCTATAACCAAGTGATCTTTAGGTCAAGGAACCATATCCCAAACTTGATTTCTTCGGAATTGATTTAATTCTTCTTGTATAGCAATTACCCAATCATTGTTAGATAAAGCTTCTTCAATATTAGAAGGTTCAATCTCAGAAATAAAAGCGGAAAAAGTTACCTTATTAAGAATTATATTTTTGGTTTTGACACCTTCGTGAATATCTCCAATTACTTGATCAATTGGATGATCTTTAATATTTCTCCATGCTTTTGGTTGAGCATGATCATCGACATCTTCTTTATTTTGAAAATCATTTGTTTCAAAATCATTCTGATTTGAAATAGTTTTTTTTCTTTATCAAATCCATTTCTTCTTCATCAAAATGCTTTATCTGAGAATCAAGTTCATCAATCATAAGATGAACGGATTCTTCAACAGTACATGTTCCTTTATTAAAGACTTTATATGCTTTACTTCTATTAAAATATCCTAGAAATAAACCTTCATCAGACTTTGAATCAAATTTACCCAAGTTTTCTTTACCATTGTTATGAATGAAGCATTTGCATCTAAAGATATGCAAATGAGCAAGATTTGGCTTTCTTCCTTTGTAGAGTTCATATGGTGTCTTTCTAAGTGACTTGCGAATGTATACTCGATTTGAAATACAGCATGTGGTACTCATTGCATCCGTCCAGAATACTTGTGACATTTCTTTTTCATTGAGTATTGCCCTTGCCATTTCTGTGAGGACTCTATTCTTCCTTTCTACTACTCTATTCTGTTGAGGCGGTCTAGGTGCAGAGAAGTTGTGATCTATTCCCTCGTTGTTGCAGAAATCTTAAAAGAGTTGATTATCAAATTCTCCTCGATAGTCTGTCCTGATAGAGACAATAGAAATACCTTTCTCATTTTGGACCTTCTTAGCAAACATAATAAATTCGACAAACATTTCATCTTTTGAAGTAATAAATATAGTCCATGTAAATCTTGTAAAATCATTGACAATTACTAAAGTATATAGATTTCCTTTAAAACTATTTACTCTTGCTGGACCTACCAAATCCATATGAAGTAATTGTAAAGGCTTGGAAGTAGAAATCTCATACTTTGTTTTGAATGAAGATTTAGTTTGTTTTCCTTTTTTGCATGCCTCACAAATCATGTCTTCTTTGAATTTAAGTTTAGGAAGACCAACAACTAAATCTTTTCTAATCAGTTTGTCGAGTTGGTTCATATTAACATGAGCTAGACACTTATGCCATAACCAACTCTCCTCTGATTTTCTAAGAAAACAATTTTTAGAAGAATTTGAATTTAAATTAATAGTATAACAGTTACTGTCCCTTTGAGCTCAGATCTTTGCCTTGATGGATTCTTTGTTAAGTAGTAGATCCTTCTTATTTACTATCAAGCATTCTTCTGAATCAAAGATCACCCAATTATCTCTGTCAGTGCTTTGACTCAAACACAAGAGGTTGTGGCATAATCCTTCAATGTAATATACATAATTGATTTGAAAACCATCAAATTTTCCCATTTCACCAATTCTAGCAATATGTCTAATTGGTTTCCTCCAAAAGTTACCTTTCCTCCTTCTCTGGTTTCTAGCATAGTGAACTTATTTCTGTCACCAGTTATGTATCTCGAGCATCCGCTACCAATGTACCACTTGCTTTCCCGTGATACTTTGAGACATACCTAGAGTAATATGATCAAGCTTTAGTTACCAACACTTTTTTGGGTCCTTTGTGGTTAGTATGCATTACTCTTAATACTTGCGTCCCTTTTGGAACCCATTTGTACATACCAATAACCTGTCCTTTTCTAAAATAACATGATGAAGTATAGTATCATTTTCTATTACAGTAATTACATGATGCAAATGGATTTGATGTATGCACAGAATTCTTAAAGTATTTAAGATAAGTCCTATTGCTATTTTTCTTATTACCTCTGTTTTTATCCAAATCAAACTTATATCCAATTCCAAATTTATCAAAGGAAACTTTTTGAGATTTTAAAATAACTTTAAGAGTTTCACTTCCTTTAGTAAATCTTTCCACAATTTTTGTTAATTCATTTATTTTCTTTTTTTTTCTTCACACAATGCACATGATGATATGACAGTTTTTCTAATTCTTTTACTTTCTTCTTATGACTAACCATTTCCTTAACTACCTTGATGAATTCAGTATGCAATGCATTATATTCAGATAATAATTCATCATAAGTGGGTTCAAAATCACTTACCTTGGAGTCTGATTATTCTTCTTTGGCTACCAAGTATAGATTTACAACTTCATCGTTCTCGCTTTCTTCATCCGACAAGCTATCACCCCATATAGATGATATATATGCTTTCTTTTTCTGCTTCTTCTTGTCTTTGTTCTTGAAGCATTCAAATTTGATGTGTCTAGGCTTTCCACATTTGTAGCATACTATCTGTTGCTCCTTGTTTTCTTTCTTGCTTGGTCCACCTTGATAATTCTTGAAATTCTTTTGGCCTCTTCTATAGAACTTTTTGAATTTCCTCACGATCATTCCCATATCATCATCATCAAGGACATCTTCATTTTCTGAAGACTCTTCTTCCTTGATAGCTTTAACTGCAACTCCTCTTTTCTTTTTATTATCGAACTCTTCTAGTTCCTTCTTGAACCTCAACTTTCCTTCATACTCAGAAGGCTACCAAAGAGAGCAGCTAGGGATCTCATTGACTCTCCTTCAACTTTTATGATAGCTGTTACCTTTGCTTCCCATTCTTTCATAAGAATGTTAAGGATCTTTCTTACCTGGGAATTTTGATCAAATATTTTCCCAGGCGCTGATATTTGATTAACGAGATGAGTATATCTGAGTTTGAATTCTAAGATTCTTTCTCAAGGTTTCATCCGAAATAGATCATACTCTGTAATTAGAGTATTGACTCTATTTTGTTTGATTCTGGATATACCTTTATGAGTAATCTCAAGAGCATCCCATATATCTTTGGCTGTTGGTAGTGTGTGGATACAGAAGTACTCTTTTTGACTAAGAGCACTCTGAATCATTAAAATAGCTTTATTACTTAATGTTACTAACCTCTAGTCATTTTCGTCAAACTCCTCTATACTCTTCTTCATGACTCTATCTTTGATTTTCTTCATCAGAACATAGTCACCGTCTTGTATTACATTCCAAAGACTGTGTTCGTTAGCCATCATGAACACTCTGAACTTAGATTTCCAGAACAAATAATGTTCTCCAGCAAAACCAGGAGGTCTAGTGATTGAAGCTCCGTCTGGAAGAATGTTCTTAACTATTGTTGCTATTTACCGGATCCTTCTCAAGCTATTAGGCTCTTCAGAGAATTCCTCACTTTGATACCAAATAAAAGAGGCAAGCTTCACCCAAGAGGGGGTGCATTGGGTGATGTGATAAATTTTTTGGTTGATGCGGTGATATGACAATAACTGTAGATAGAGTAGAGCTGAGATGATTAGCACATAGAGACTTATACTGGTTTAACCTAAAAGCCAAGCCTACATCCAGTCCTCAGAGATTAAGACCTACTAAGATTTTCACTATACTTCCAATATTCAATAGGCTCTTGGAATGCCGCAAAACAACAGTTGTCCTTGAATGGACTGCGAGCAGAAATATTCTAATACTTGGACATTTCTCTCCCCCTTATGACAAGTCTTACGTGCAGAGAAACAAACTTATGACCTTTCTCTCTTGCTTATGTATACAAGTCTTATGAGTAGTAACGTTCTCTCCTGCTTACATCACCGTAAGTCTTACGAGTAGCAACGTTCTCTACTACTTGTGCCATATAAGTCTTATGAGCAGAAAGTCCTACTAGGAGTTCTCTCAACTTCTTCTCTTCTAAGGATACCTACCCTCTCAATGTCCCTGTACCTTGAGATCAAATGAAAATAGAATTTGAAGTGTATATAGACTCTCTCATAGAGCAAATATGATAAACACTAAAGTACAATATGAAGACAGATAAAATGTGAATAATAGAGACTCATAAATTTGCTTGTGTGAATTCTTGTTCTTGGTTATTCTTAATAGTCTCTGAAACTCTGCATTTATAATCAATTGATTTTGCCTATTGAATAATAATCATTGTGGAGCAGAGCATTTTACTGTGGAACAACTTGTGTACATTTGTAATCTTTGAATGAGATATCGTGGTACGTATGTGCTTGAATGGTTGTAATGATTATGTCTGCTGTTGTTTGACTTCTACTATGCCTTTCTAATTTAAACAATCAAACTTCTGTTTCATACTTATAAAATATGTTAAATGATATTAAATAATAATAACAAGTGAAAATAGAATGAATAAATAATATTAAACCATATTCGAATTGATCGATGTAAGTCTGTTGCGTATTAGCATTTAACAGAGTATCACTTGAGTGCACTTTGGTCTCACTCGAGTGCATCTTCATATTTGTTAGATCCCATATGTTTTGATGATAACAAAGATTGGGTCAATAATATGAAAGGATTTGATAACAAACAAATGGATTTGAACAAAGTAGCATAGCATCACTTGGAGTCAGCACTCGAAGTAATCAACATCACTTGGAGTCACCACTGGAAGTAATCAATAATTTTTTAAAGGCTTACTCGAGTAGCCACTCGGATAACAGAAGCCATTGCTCGAGTAGCCACTCGAGTAAGCAAACAAAATTTCATCCAATGAGGCACTGCCAAATTTTGAATGACATTACTCGAGGGACCACTCGGGTAATCTGTAAAGTTATATAGACCATTACTCGAGTAACTACTCAAGTAACAAGATTTTCACAGGCATCACTCGAGTAGCCACTTGAGTAACCAGGTCCAAAATCTTCTAGTGCCTCTCGGCCAAGAAATACAGTCCATCACTCGAGTAGCCACTCGAGTAAGTAATGAGAAAATAGCATTACTCGAGGGACAACCCGAGTAATCTGCAGAGTTATTTGAAGTGCCACTCGAGTAAACAGAAAGTCAACTCTCAGCCAAGAATTTGATGCCATTACTCGAGGGAGTAATCGAGTAATCTGTCGGGTTATTTGAAAGCCACTCGAGGGATCACTCAAGTAAGGTGTGAAGTCAAATATAGCCCACTCGAGTAGCCACTTGAGTAAGCAGTTTACCACAGTGATCACCCGAGTAACCAATGAAGGTAAAGACATGGCCACTCGAGTAGCCACTCGAGTAATTAGGTATTTTCAAGGTTTGTAATATATCACTCCATGTCTTACCCGAGTAATTCTTGATACAAAATGTTGATTTACTCATTGCCATATTTTTGACATGTTTACTCGAGGGACCACTCGAGTAACAAACTTGATCACTCGAGTAGACACTCAAGTAAGGCAATCCAGAAATTATATTTTGATCAAATATCTCTTGATTTGTTATCTATATGATTAACTCTTCATTGTATTATTATTCTAAGTTCATTTGCAGAGAAACAATGAAAGAGTATGACAGATTTGAGAATTCAAATAAAAGTCCGAACATTCACCTAACGCTACCTACCGCCAACGGGTAGTTTTCAAATACGCAAAATAGTCAACCGTTGCTGTGCGACTCTAACAGACAAGTTTGAAATTGCTTCCAACGGATACTACAAATCATCTATATATATGGAGCATTCAAATAGAAGAAAACAAGGAGATACGAACTGATATCACACATCGATGAATACACTTAGTGCTTTGTTTTCATATACTCATTCATTTGTACTTCAATGAATATATATTTGCTCTGTGAGAGAGTTTTTCATTACAAACTCAATATTTGTTATTGAGATAACTTAAGGTAGTGGAACCTTGAGTTGGGGATTTGATTGCAACGTGTAAGGGGGAGCGAGTGTCCAGGTGTAGGAACTTGCTGTGTACTGAGATGCCAAGAACCCACTGAATTTTGGAAAATATAGTGAAACTCTCAAAGACACTCTGAGGACTGGACGTAGGTCAAAGTGGTTGTGGCTGAACTAGTATAACTCCCGGTGTACACTACGGTGATATTTCTCCTTACTCTTAACCGTTTTTAATATTTCCTAAATTTCCTTATATGCAGCGAAATTTTTGGAATCACCCAATTCACCCCCCTCTTGGGTGAAACACTTAAATTAATAATATTTCCTCTTCTGCATGTGTTTTTATGTTGCACTTGCATAAGATTTTGAGAAAGTGCATTTTCACACTTGCGAGTGATACAGGTCCTCACTCGAGTGCATCTGGTCTCACTTGAGTGCACTTGTACTTTGTACTATGAACCTACATCTTTGGATAACACTTGCATCCCATTTTATCAAGAGTGTTATTTTGTACTTATAGGTGATATGGGTCCTCACTCGAGCATACTTTCTCTCACTCGAGTGTAAAGTATATTCTTCTATAAGATACTCTTTTGCTTCAGCACTTGTATCAAAATGGAAAGAGTTAGATTTCACACTCGCAGGTGTTGAGGTATTACTCGAGCGCTAGTACTCTCTACTCGAGTAAACGTTTTCTTCCATGCACTGGCTGACTTTCAGGCAAACACTTGCTGTCCCTCACTCGCTTGGACTCGAGTGCAGTTTACACTCTGAGGTTATCTTGCTCTCGAGTAAACACTTCTTATGCCATACTTGTAAAGACTCGAGTGAGCTTGAGGCTATCACTTGAGTGAAGTGATGATATCCTGTCTCCACCTTTACTCTTTGTCAAACACTTGCAAAAGTGTGCCAAAATACTCGAGTACAAATCTTATAATCACTGAAATACTGTGGCCATCACTCGAGTTGTCCTAGTATTTTTAGCTAGAGTATGTTTCTGTTAAACACTTTCTGTTCAACACTTGGTTGTGCTCGAGTGCAAGCTTCATCACTCAAGTGTATCAGTTAAAATCATAGCAATGACCTCTGAACTTAGTGATATGCATTTGGTAATTTTTAACCATTATCTAAACTTGCAAAAACATAAATTTCTTACTATAACACATAATAATCTTTTGTTATCATCAAAACTTGGAATTTAATAAAGAAATGGCTTAAAACAGCTCCTTTTGAAAACAAAAGCCCCAAAAAGGAAGCTTTGACCAAGAAGAACAATGTTCATGAAGACACTTTTGGCTTGAAAGGTGAGTAGGAAGGTGAAATCTTATAGAGAGCTTCTTACCTTGCTTGAACTTTTCATATTCACTTTCACTTTCTTCTCCTTTGTGTTGGACATCCAATTGGTGAAGAATGAGGGTGATGTGGTGTTTTTAAGTCACTTATTCCCTTCTCTTTTTAGTTGACCAAAATTACCAAGAGAGAGAGAACAGAAATGATGATGTGTCCTTACTTAATTCCTTCTTGAAGTTTAGGTTAGTTAGCCTAACCAAATGAAAATTAAAGGAATAAAGATGGCTTCTTGAACACTAGGTAATTAATTAACCATTAGTTAATTGGATAAAGCATCTTGTCTCTCTCTTGCCTTTATTTAATAGTTTTCTTAGTGAATTTCTTGTCTTCTATTTTTCTTCTCTTTTGGCCGAAATTCTTGGCTATTTTGAGGGAATTAATTTTTCTTTTTGAGCCTCATAGTTACTTATCTTTTGAAGAGCAAATCCTAGCCCTTAATCTTGGGTTCCAATTTTAATCTCAAGATCACAAAGCAATTGTCTTTTTTGCCCTTGATTATGGTAACATTAACTAAGTTGCCATTAAGTATTTTCTTTCTTTCTTTCACATGTCATTCCCTCTCTTTTTGGGCCCAAATAGCTTTATATCATTTTTGCCTTTAGATAAAGGAATTAGATATTTTCCTTTAACTATTTGGAACCAAATTCCATACTTTATTTTCCCAAATTAGTTCCTAAAAGTCATTTTGTCTCTCATACATTCTTGGGACTCTTACTAACTATGGCTTAGTAGTATGCTTGAGTTAGGCTTAATCTCAAGCTTCTTGTCCTAAAATTTGGGATATTATAGAAGGTACATCTAAAATCATAAAAAATAGAATCAATACTCTAATTACAAAGTATGATCTATTTCGGTTGAAACTTAGAGAAAGGATCTCTAAATTTAAATTTAGATATACGCATCTTATCAACCAGCTAGTAGCACTTGGGAAAACCATTGATCAAAATTCCCAAGTAAGGAAGATCATTAACGTTCTTACAAAAGAATGGGAAGTAAATGTGAGCTATCGAAGAAGCCAAAGGTGAATCAATGAGATCCGTAGCTACTTTTGGTAGTCTTTCTGAGTATGAGGTAAAGCTAAAATTCAAGAAGGAGCTGGAAGAGTTTAAAGACAAAAAGTAAAGAGGAGTTGTCTCAAAGCTATCAAGGAATCTGAAATATCAGAATGCAAAGATGAACTTGATGATGATGATATGAGAATGATGGTAAAAAAGTTTAAGAAGTTCTATAGAAGAGGCCAATGGAACTTCAAAATAATCAAGGAGGACCAAGCAAGAAAGAAAGCAAAGAGAAATAAGTCATATGCTACAAATATGGGAAGCCATGACATATCAAGTCTGAATGCTTCAAGAATAAAGACAAGAAGAAACCTTAGAGTTTGATTCTTCTTCTTTGGCTACCAAGCATATATTAGCAACTTCATCGTTGTCACTTTCTTCATTTGAATAAAATGCATTGCATTCTAAGTTCATCAAGGTAGCTAAGGGAATGGTAAGTAATAAGAGGAAAATAAAAGAATTAGAAAGTAGAACTAGTATTAGCATATGATGTTCATCATGTGCAGAAAAAGATAAGTATTGTGTTTATGTATTGTGTGAGTGATTTGTTACTACTGGGATTCTCTTGAATCTCATTCTTTCCAATGACTAACATTTCAAATAGGGCAAGTGGCTCAAAAGAGAAGCAGGCAACCCAGAGCGATTAGGACCCTTTAGGGGTATATCAGATTTTGGAAATGTAGGTTATCCATTTTTTTATACAAATTGGTTATCCATTTTAAACTTGGGATTACTATATATTTTGAGATGTAATATTATTGAATGGAGCTGGGTTGTGTAATCCCCTAGAGAGACTTACAAACACTTAGTTGATTTACGTATGGAACCCGGGAGTTGCCGGGAATTTGATTACACACTCTGATATGAATGAATGTATATTAATTGAATAGGTAATTATATTTGAACATTGAAATTGAGACCAGGATAGGAAAAATGTTTTGAAAGATTTTTGTGAAAATCCTACTGTAAGGTAGGAAGTTAAAATGAGTTTAAATCATCCAATGGTCTCTAATCTGATTTAATTATACGTTATTGAATTATAATTACGTGTTTAAAGGCAGGGGTTACATATACATTGAAGAATTTGCACACCATAACTTTTGTCCTATTATTTATGTCAACTTAGAGTACTTAAGTGCACATTGTCGTTTGAACCTTAGACTATATCTTGGTTTTTATGACCCTTAGCTCAATATGTACCTACTATATTCACCGACTATTGTGAGGATTTTCTACTGTAATATGAAAGTAAAAAACTTAATGTCAACAACCAGTGAATTGGTAGAAGAAGGACTTAAGACTACTGTTTGTGGATAAACTGTGATGATTACACCTTCCACCATCAATACTAACTTGGTAATATCTTTCCACCCTTTGATCTAACCCAAGAATTCACAACTAATCAAGTATTATATTTGTTGAGACCTGGTGACCCTATAGGTGCTTTGAACTTTAAGCCTGCTTTGATGCCAAACCTTCAGCGTATCATTTTCTATATCTACACTAGATGTATAGTGAACAAGTCCAAGAATTTTACCTATTTTGCATTCAAGGATTACTATATGATGGACTCATTCTTGGTAGGACAGAACAGGAATGTAGGAGAGATGATATTTCAGGAAATGAGGAGATTCAGATTTTCCTCAACCAGATCTACTAGCATCGTACATCTTCAGATTGTATCTCTTATCCTATGGCATAATAAGATTTGGTACCTAGATAGTGAAAGAATATCAGAATTCCCAGGTTTGGTATGACACAACTTAATCATATGGGTATCCCTCTTCCATTGGATGATAAGACACCTACACTATATCGTGAGTCCATACCACCACAATTTGATGAGGCTCAATCCTCTACTAGAGGAAGATCTTCTCCCCCATCATTCTTTGGTGCTTCCATTCGAGATATGTATCAGATGTGATCAACCAGGCCATGTCCAATCTCAAGAATCAGCTGTTTCAACAATATTAAAGGTTGGTTGAAAGAATGGAGCAACAAGTTATTAAATTGGTCGATAAGACCAATCATAACTTTGATTTGATGGTTAAGACCCAAGAAGATCACACGAGCACTACTACAGAACATACCTACAACTACCCTAAAGGACGTCCCTTTTTAAAAAAGGGAGGTCCAAAATATGGTTAGGTTCAAATTATAAAGATTGGCGTGTCTGAAGACCTTTAAACATCATAAAAAAAGAAAAAGAAAGCCTTTAGACGTCCCCATCTCTAAAGGCTACTTTTAGATGTCCCCAACCGAGCTGGGGACGTCTAAAGGTATGTTTAGACGTCCCCAGCACAGCTGGGGACGTTGAAAGTCACTCACATGCCCCAGAATTGACATGACCGGTGCATGTGAGCATGTCAGACCCCTTCCTACTACCCTACTGCATCTATCTCTCCTCCTCCCACTTTACTCAATCACTCCTGTGCTGCATCTCCGTCCCCATTGGGTCTCATCTCCACTTCTTTTTTCCTTCTTTCTCCGTCCCCATTCACTCCCCTGCTGCATCTCCTCCCAAATTCATCACTCTGTTCCCATTGATTAGCGGTCTCCTCTCCCTTTCTTGGTTTTTTCTTTCTCCAAAGCTTCACCACTTCCGTCACCAGGCCACCTTCTTTGCTCTAGGTTTGTAGAGTTTTTTCCCCATTGGATCTCCTCTCCACCACCGTCGGCCTCCTCTAAAGCTTCACCACTTTTCAGGTTAGCATTTTCTCTCTGATTATTCTTTGCTTTTTCGCTGATATTTCTTTCATATATTACATCTTTTGCTTTTCTGCATTCTCTTATATTTGACAGAATTGGTTCATTTTCGCACTTGTTTTGGTTATACAATTGTGGATTCTCTGTAATAGTGAGCTAATCCTTTGAAAATAATATAGAGATAGATTACATTTTAGTATATTTATCTCACAAACTGTGTGAATCAAAGTGACGGAAAGGAAAATAAAAGAATTTGGCACATGATAATTCTTTTTAATTAGTAGGGAAAGGAAAAGAAAGGAGAAAAGAATAAAGAATAAAGAGAAACTAAAAAAATAAAAAAATTAATCTTGTAGACACACACATTAATTTTTTTTTGCCATAAGACACACATTAATATATATATATATATTTAGTGCTAGAATTAGGCAATCTTGTTGTAACTTAGTGTAAGTAGACATTAATATAAGAAATTCTCGTACTTGCATTTTTTTTACAATTTTTCATTAAATAGATTGAATAGAAAATAAAAATTTCACACGACATGTGCTGTTCCAAAATGAATAGGACTGCAATAAAAGAAGAAACATCTATAATCTTAGTGTAACTTAGTGCTAGAATTTGGTAGAAATTAATCTAGACATTAATATATATACTTAGTGTACGTAGACACACACATAAATAATCATGTTGTAACTTAGTGCTAGAATTTGCTTGCTATCATTGACTCCTGGAGTGTGAATTAATTGTTCGAGTTCCACTTTAATTTGTTGTCATAAGTCCCACTTTAGACGTCCCCAGGTGAAACTGGGGACGTCTAATGTGGACTTTAGACGTCCCCAATGTAACTGGGGATGTCTAAAGTCTGCCTTTAAACGTCCCCTATTTACGGACGTTATTGACATTTTTTTCCACGACCCTCAGATAGACGTCCCTCATTTTTCAGACGTTAAAAGGCCAAAAAAAGGGACTTTAAAACCATTTTTTCTAGTAGTGGAGGCGGCTTAATAAGTTGGAGCATTTCTACATACTCACCTTCCTATTCCTCCTTAAAATATTCCTCCTCCTACCACCTTATCATCACTATTAACCACTTCTCCATCCACTATTACACCTCCTACCACTTCTTCATTACATTTCATCATTACACCACTTACCACCTCTTCCCCACCTATCACCACTACCATTCTAGCATCTCACATCGATGCCAAAGTTCTATTCACATATACAGATCCTATCTCTTAGACCACTATGGATGTCACGCTAGATGAACAATCAACACAGCAACCTGAACCTCTTCTCCTCAACCTTCTTTACCACCATTTGTACCTAGCCTATTGATCCCTCTACTGCTTTGGTTTTATACACTCCACCTCCCCATCAGATATCACCTTTCCGGTGGCTCCCTCATCTGCTGATGACAAAAAGGGGGAGAAGAAAGAACTATGGCATTTGACCTCATGTGTTTAAATTAAGGTAGAGCTTGTGGTTTAATTTAGTATTTTGGTATTTTGGTGTAGTTTGGGGATCATAGTGTAAAGGGGGAGCTTCAGCTTGTAGTGGTTTTAAACTTTGTATTTTGAGAAAGTTAGGTATTGTCAAAGTTATATAATTTGTACTTGAACTTATGAATTCTACAATTTATATATCAATAAAGTTATATTTATTGTTGAATTATAAATTTTGTAGTTAAGCTATGAATTTGCATCTTATATTATAACTTGTTTTTGTCAAAAGTTTAGCAGTGAAAGTCTTGCAGAGTTATTGAAGAAAGTGCCAAATTGCAGCCAATAACTTTGAATGTTAGTGTTCATGCATTTGAGAATCCAATAAGTTTTTCAAATCAATTAAGTTTTCAAATCTAACACCAAGGTTTTGTCATCATCAAAAAGGGGGAGAATGTTGGAATTCATGTTTTGATGATAAGAAAAAGCTAATATAATGTTTTACAATGGTAAACCATAGTTTAATTGAATCAAGTTGATTACCAAATGCATTTCTCAAGTTGATAGAAATTTGTTTCTGGATACATCGATGGACTCGAGTTTTGGAGAAGAACTCAAGTTGTGTATGCTGAAGAACTCGAGTTTGGCTATTTAGCTCTTAGAAGTTTAATACAGAAGTTTATTCAGAAACTAAAACTTGCTGAAGAACTTGAGTTTTAGAGCAAAGCTCGAATTATGATTTGAAGAGAACACGAGTTAGCAAGATAACTCTTGCAAGTTTTGTCTAGAAGCAAAACCAGAAGCTGAAGTACTCTGATGTACTTGAGTTATATATCAAACCTTGAGTTATGTGCCAAAGGAAACTCGAGTTATAGTAGAGAACTCGAGTTGTGCCTGTTAACTCTTACAAGTTGTTGGCATAGACAAAATGAAGTGATGACAACAACTTTAAAACTCAAGTTTCTGAGAAGAAATGAGTTGGGACTTAAGAACTTCAAGTTAACTTGAAATTTTAGTGGAATATAAGCTGAAACTTGGAAAAATCATTAAAGGAACTCGAGTTATGCCTAAGAGCTCAAGTTTGGGCAAAAATTCTCCAAACACTATTGAGAGGCACTTAAAAGTTTTCTCTATACAGTTATAAAAATATTGGAGAGAACTCGAGTTGGACGATATAACTTAAGTTTAGACTCAAGTTCATCTATTACAGACACACAATGAATTACAGAGTTATAGAGAACAATCCGAATATAGTTAAGTGTTATGTATTCATTATATTTTCACTAGTTATTATACTTAAACATTAACTAACATATATTTCAAGTGTGAAACAAGAGATTAAATGTTTGAATTACATATTCAAATGTGAAAGTCAATTGCAGCAAACATAATGAATTCATCCTCTAAAGAAATTTCTACTCAAAAATTCATGAACATAATGAAATCATCCAACCAAATTATTACTCTGAACAAAGAATATAAAATAATCATGAGAGGAATAAAGATATAAATTAAGAAGATCAAAGTATAAAAATAGGAACCAAATAACTATCATAGTGAAATTCTACTAGAAATTTAGAGTCTCAATAAGTAAAATTTCAAAATCTAACAACTATAGGAAAACATTAAAGACAAAAATAAGAAAAAAAATCAAACTAACAACTCCCTGATTAAGCACATAAAACTCAAGCCACAGTATCCATCCTCAAGAAGAGGATTAGCCACACATGCTGATGGAAGAAAACAAGAGAAGAATGTAATATGTGGTCACACTCTTGGAATGAAGCCTTGGGGTCCATTTTATAGACTTCTTGTATTTTAATATGAGTTTTAGATAAAGGATGATGAGATAACATTATCTCTATAACACCCCAAATTTTATATTCACCAAAAATATTGTAATTACTTAAGAAATTCAATAAAATAATGAATATTCATGAACTTGGAATTTATGAATTTTATAAATTTTCATATTCATGAGAAAATGGGCAAAATAATTATGAAATTAATTTGGGTAATTTAAAAAGCCCAATATTCAGGTCCAAAAATGGAGAAAATAATAAAGAAATATTTGGTCTAAGAGTATATGGTAATGGCAAAATCATAATTTTGCCAATTTAGCACAAAATTAATTTTTTTTCTGATTAATTGAAGTTAATTTCAATTAATTAAGGAAAACAAAGGGAAATATATATTTGGAATATTCTTGGCCAAATAAAACAAGGTTTGGAAAGTAAAAATAGACTTGTGCATAACTTAGTTAGAGAGATTTTGGGGAATGCATTGGATAATTATTAATTTCCCTTTTTCTCCTAATATTTTTGCCATACATGAAAATAAAAAGGGAAAATAAGTGTTTGTCAACAAATTATGGCAAGTGTCCTTAATCCAAGCCAAGAGAAATATATAATAATTGTTGAACTTGAGCACATATGTTATTATCATAAAATAATAATATTTCGTGCATGAAGTTAAGGTAAATTGAATGAAGCCCAACTGCTTCCTAAAGGACCCTAATGGCGTGTTGAGCTAGCAAGGGAGGAGGAGAAAACTTAGTTCAATTCCAATTGAAGCTTATGACACAATTGTATGGAGATAAATTCAAGTAGAAGGCTTATGTCATAATTCCTTTTTGCTAGCATTTATTAATTAAGAGGAAAAGGTGAGATATTTTATGAAGCCATGCTTCATCTTTCTCTACCCATTCTCATGCCAAACAAGAGAAAGATAGATAGAGAGAGAGAGAGACCTTAAGAAATATAGAGAGAAGGAGGAGAGCTCGACTAAAAAAAATCAAAGGTAAGTTTGTATGTTCATGTGATCAAGCTTCCTCTTTTTGTACAATCTTCTCTCTAATCTCTTCTTCTCTATGAAACTCATTATTTAGCAAGCTATTCTCAAGGTTAAGGAAAGCGGAAGGTGACACCTATAGGTAGGGAGGAAAAGAACTCAAGAGGTAACTTCAAAAATCTCAAATCCTAGGTAGTATGTTGTTGCTGATGATGTTCTTGGTTGGATTTGGTGTTTATTGATTGAACTTGTAAATTTAGAAAGTGATAACCCTAAGGGGTTATGCTGCCCAAATTTCCTCAAATCATGGTTAGTATGTGTTTAAATGGTTTAATAAGGGATTAAGAGTGGAAAGCAGTAAGCTTTTGTTGTTGAAATACAAAATTGCAATTTTTCCTTTTCCCCTTGACAATGTTTTGGCCGGACCTGTTCAAAGAGGAAGAGGTTGGATTTTCAATGATTTGATGGTTTCACTAAGCTCAGGAGGGAAACTTAGGCAGGGTTATAGTTGATTACTTTTTTAGAAAAAGCCCGAAAAAATATAATTACGAAAACGCCCCAGAAACCCTTAAAGCGGGACTGCTAAGGGTAATTTCACCACTTCGTAGTGAATTTGGTAATTCTGAGCCTGGAAATGGGTTCCTTGGAAAAAATAATGTCAGTATAGCCCATGTCAAAATTTTAGGAAAAGTACAGTTGGACTGGGTATCGACGGGCCAGGCCGGGGTCCGGGGGCATTTTGGTCAATTTTCACCATAGGCTAATATAACCACAATAAATACTATGGAAGTGTCCAAAATGGTATATGGATAGGTCATAACCTAATTCTTGTCCATTTGATATTTTAGGACCGAGTTGGACACTTGTAGTTGGCATGTTTCACAAAGCGGACCGTTCAAGACTAGAAAAGGGTTCAGGTAGGGACTACTATCTCTCATATACTATGTGACTATTTGTATGATGCGTGTTTTTGTGTTTTAAGATATAAATATGTGCGGGAGGCACATTACCTGGTTGTAGTTTGGTGCCTAGCCAAGGTACACTAGTATTACTTAGCTGTAGTCGGTGACTCGGTTAAGGTATACGTAGGGGTTTCAACTAGATGGTTGGCCCTGAACTTTCTGTACACGCACGGATTGATATAAATTTTCAGTTTACTTGATACAGTGCATTGAATATTTAATTCTTGCATCTTATATGACGATAGAATGTTTCTACCGGGATTCCTTGGAACTTGGAATTTTGTGTTCTAGTCTGCCTGAATTCATTTTCTGGAGGCAGAGAACTTGCAATGTGTTTTTGATCAGTCAAAATTAGTCAAAATGCTATGAAATTTTACATGATTCAAATAGACATCCTAGGCTTTAATTTCATAAGTAATATGAGCCATTTAGACGAGCACATTGAAAGTTATGATTTTCAAAATTTGACCTTGATTCTAGAATGAAATCTATGGCAGTATATGTTTGACGAATTTCTGGAAAATATGTGGCTGTAATCAATGCTCAATGATATTTTTCACTGAAAGAGGAGACTTAAAGAGATTTTTATAGAACCTAGAACGAACCTATTTGGAGCTTTTTAGAATTAATTATGAATTTTCAAAATTTGGTCTAGAAAACTGGTGAATTCTAGGGGTACTGATCAATTAAGTGAGATACTATATTGATATGCATCTAAAAGTGTAATGGCTATATTTTCCCCTAAGACTAGACTGATAAGGGGTCACATAGCCTTTGGAATCATTATAATTAGACATCGGTACAATTAGTTATGAATTTTCAAAAATTGATGAAAATTCTTGCAGAATTAGGTATATGTGCGAAAATGGAAAAAGGTAATAGCACAATGTAATTACCTTGAACTATAAGGGTAGAAATTAGTCCCCTAAGATAATTTTACCACTTTAAATCATTGTTTAACTTGGTAAAATTACCATAATGACCCTAATGATATGATTATATATCTAGGGCAATGAGAAGTCAAGAAAGAAAAGAATGTAAGAATTTTTAAGAAGCCTTAGTGGTTGGAAGATAAGGAGGACACGAAGACAAGAGGTAGTTAAACTCTCCTGACTTGCATGTATTTGATATGTGTATGCTTGTGTGATGATATGTGTTATTGCTTTGATGAATTGTATGGAACATATGTGAATAATTGAAGCTCTGTTTATACTTATGTTACCATACTTAATTCCTTTATTTTCCTACATTAAACACAACCAAAAATACTTCCGTGCAAATCAGTTTAATCTAGGGAAATAAAAATATGACAATTTTATTCTTTCTAGCATTTATTTTGTGCAATACTTTCTAATCCAAAATAATCATAATACTTACATTTATGCACAATAACAATGATAAAATCTCATAAATAGATATAAAAATATATAATAAAATAGGGACATATTATATAGTGAACTTGAGTATTTATTGCCTCTTGAATAAATTTGTTAGGAATAACATTTTTTACTTTGAGATATGGGAGTGAGTGATCAAGCAATACTTATATATACTAATACTCTAGATTAAAAAACTAATATTAAGTGCATCTATTTGGGTAATGACATGCTCTAAAACTTGAAGAAGGGATTAGCCGCTCTAGGTTGGTTTTCTCAATTGAAATCTTTAAAACCCTAATTTGCTATTTTTTTTCCTTCTTGCCTTTTCTTAAAATTGATCATTAATCACTCTTACATTTGATTTGCTCAACTTAAATGAACCTAAGAAATTTAATGTCCTAGTCATCAATTATCTTGAATCTCTATGGGACAGCATTGATTTACCACTTATTATTTTCTCGACCCATATACTTACAGTGCCTACTTAAAATATGGTAGCATTATGTATTAATTTCAATACCCCAGAACCTACTTATTTAATAGAGTGCATGGCTTTATTAAATCAAATGGATCCATTTGATTCAATAATTTATATTATTTTTTTTATTTCTTTGCTTTATTATTTTTTTTATTTTTTAAATCTCTTTTCCTTTTTATTTCTCTTTAATCTTTTTATCATATCATTCTTATTATTTTATTTAATTTCATTATTTTTTGTGTATTTTAATACACATGCACTCAACCTCTTCATTTCCTTTAGTTGAGGAAGCATAGGATGTGGAGGCGGAGGAGGTGAAGGCAGATATTAGGAAGGAGGATAAAGAGGTGGAGGTTGTGGAAGAAAAGAAGGAGGTGAAGGTGGTGGTGGAGGAGGATGACGCGGATGATTTACTAGCAAGCCTTTAGCATGGCGTTTCATCTTTGCAAATGTTGGAAGTTGAAAAGGAGCAGTTGTATGTAGTGGTGGGTTATGAAAGGGTACTTAGTTCTCATGCCAATCATCGAAGAATGGAAAAGCAAAGAGTACTATCATTAGAGAAGGGAAGATGAAAGGTTTTAAACGTTTAGTTGACGTTTATCAAATTAAGAAACGTCATTTTTACTATTCATACTTTACAGTTATTTATTATAAGCGTTAGGTTTTATAAATGGTGATGGTTATTTCTTAATAACCATTTGGTATTTGACTTGGTATTCTAATAAGCGACTAGTTTTACTTAATAACCATTATGTATTAGAATGTTTTTTAAAATTTTTGTGGTTGATTATGCAACAACCATATTACAAAAAAATTAAAAAAAATAAAGAAAATGTAAAAAAAAAGTTATGGAGATGAATGATATGATGTATCCAATGACTCCTCTTGCTCTAATAATTGTCCACCTTCTTGTTCAAAGAGTGAATGAGGGAAGAAAGTTCTTTCAAGCACTAATCCATATGTCCTTGCTCTTGCATGTAAACCTGGACCATATGATGGAGGTAATAGTTCACGTGGATGAGCCTTTAATGCTTGTTGGTTGAGGGAGTTCATCTTTTGGTTTTTTTTCCCAGATGATGAATCAAAAGTTCTCTTGCATTTGTCTATGTTTTTGGTGAAGAAAAAAAGTTAACAATTGGTATTATCGTACTGAACGCGTCTTTTAGTATTAAAAATTATTTCTTGTTAAAATTAAATAGAAGTGGAATGGAAAGTATTTTGAAAGTTACCAAGTCGAACATGTCCCTGTAAATTTTTGTCCACAAAATTTGCAATAATTATATTTGCAAAACTTGTCATTATGAGAATGATACAATTTCAAAAATTGTATCATTCTCATAATGACAAGTTTTTCAAATTCAATCATAGCAAATTCAAGTGACTGCGATAACCAGAGAGAATATCATGATGAAGGAGGAAGAGCTTGTGGAGGTAAAGCTCTCTAGGGTCTTAACATGATGAATGAGAGAAGGGGAAGGCCGTTTAAGAAAAGTAATAAGAATCAAAAGGAATAGGTGAGTTTAAATAGACATTTACGAAAAGGTACTTTAAATTATAGTAGTTTATATTTGTGGAAGACATTGTTTGAAAGTGTGACATGACAATTGGGTCATAAAAGAAGTGTTAAGACTGTTATGTTTTTGTTTTCGCTAATATAAGGTTGTAAAACAAATCGTTTGAAAGTTTTACATGACAATTGTGTCGTAAGAACCATCATTTTTATAATTAAAAACATGACAGTTAATAGTTACAACCATTATTTTTGTTTTCTTGAATTATGCCTCTCAATACATGATAGTGCACATATTTTGTTAGATCCTATGTTTTGATGATAAGAAAGCCTATAAAAAGTTATTTACAGGAGTTACACTATTTTACAACTTTAGAAAATGTTTTTAAAACATATAATCACTGGTGGAAAAACACTGTTTAGACCGGTTAAAAACAACATTTTAGACTGGTTTTGGATGAGGTCTTGATACAGCTGGTCTTAAAAGTCTGTTACTTTTTAGACTGGTTAAGCAAATGATCCAAAAAATTTTGTTTTTAGACCGGTTGTTTATACAACCGATCTAAACATAATGACATTAAGCCTAATGATCAAAAAACAGTCATACTTTTAAGACCAGTTCTTTGAAAAACCGGTCTAAGAAGTTAACCGGTCTTAAAAGTATACTTTTTAGACCGGTTGTTAGAAGAACAGGTCTTAAAAATTATTTTTTCGACCAGTTGTTAAAATAACCGGTCTTAAAAGTTGTATTTTTCAAAAAAAATATTCCTGTTATCCAGTAAGCCATTTCCCCTATTAAAATATTTTACCTAACAAGCTATTTCCAGCGACATCCAAATAAATTCTTCTCTTACACATTATAAATAACACCTTATACAAAAGCATTTTCATCAAGTAAAAACACAATTTCAACTAGTGTAATACTTACATCATTCTTCTTGCACCCCACATTCCATAAAAGCAACAATAATAAATCATTCAAAATCAACACATTATCACACATAATCGAAAAATTAACATCTGTTGCTACACATTTTTATTCTCCTATTTCAATATTACAGTTTGACAAAAAAATCAAAACTTTAGCTAATAATAAAATCAAAACACTTTAATTGATGATAAAGGAATCTATCGAGAAAGAACATAGCAGACAGTAATCCATCGCTGATTATCACTAGCTGGCTCCAAAGCATCTATACTAGGACACATCAAATCCTTCATTTTCCTGTGACAACAACAAAAAAGTAGTTATATATATAATAACTATATACATAATTCAAATATAATTCATGTAATTACTTTAGCTAGCTAACCTTCAAAGTAGTTTTATAAAGGGATATCCTCACATATCCTTTCATGATGATCATTTCTTATGCCGTGTTCATTATCTACTCCATCTTCTTCGTTCAATTCTGGAATACCCCCAGAAAAAGGAGTCTCAAGAAAATCATTCATTGAATGACTTTCTTCATTAATATCAACAACCCTTTTTCTTTGGAGAGCTAGAGACCACATTTTATTAGCCTGATTGGTAATATAGAACACTTGTTTCACCTGATATGCCATAATAAAAGGTTTATCTCTAAAACTTCTACTATTCAAATCAACTAATGTAAATCCTAATTGATCAATCATCACACCATTATTGACATCAACCAACTTGCATTTGAAAATGAGAAATTTAATATTAACATAATCAACCACCTAAATCTCTTCAATAATCCCATAATAAGGTATGGCTGCAAATCTAGGGTTCTTATATTTCGAATTAGAGAAGTACATAGACTCAGCAACTAATATAACACCACTGTTTTGGACGGTGCTCCTATCATCTAGGGACTTCATGTAAAATGTATAACCATTGATCACAAATGAAGTCCAACTTATAACATCAATGTCAGGACCTCGTGCTAACCATTTAATTGTATCAGAAACATATTCCTCTCCATCAACCATTTGTCTGAACTAATGTGCAAAAGTTTTGCTTTGCTCCTTAATTAACCTTTGTTCAATCATTCGACTTTTTTCTTTCCGTACAATGTCTTTGTAAGCATTAATGTAATCTTGAACTTCATCAACATTATTCAAGATGTACAAGTGAACTTGTTGCAATTCATCAAGATCTACACTTTTTACTATAGCCTCGTGTCTAACCCCTTCTTCATCATAATGTTTAGGATGCCAATTATGTCTTACATTTGACAAGTAATATTGACAAAAATCTATGGCTTTTCAGAAACATATTTCTAAACAATAGATGCTTCAAGCCGATTTGCATTTTTCACATATCCTTTTAGGATTTTCATAGTTCTTTCAACTGGGTACATCCATCAAAAATAGATAGGGCCACACAACTTTATCTCTCTCACTAGATGAACAATTAGATGTATCATGATGTCAAAAAAAGAAGGAAGAAAAAGCTTCTCAAGCTGGCACAAGATCAAATATCGTTCATTTTCCAGTTCATTCAATCTTTATATCCCAATGACTTTACCACAAATATCATTGAAGAAGAAACAAGGTCTAGTAAAAATATATTGAAGATCATATTCGACAATGCCTCGAATAGCTACTAGGAGTAGTTGTTACATTAAGACATGACAATCATGAGACTTTAGCCCTATTAACTTCAAGTCTTTCATCAACACAAGCTTCTTAAAATTTGAAGAATACCCTGAGGGAACTTTGATACAATGTAAACACTTATAAAAACTTCTTTTTTCATCCTTAGACGAAGTATGAGAAGCTGGAGGACAAAAAGTTCTCTTACCGCATGTCCTTGAATGCAAGTATTCTCGTATTCCCATTTCTTACAAATCTAATCTTGCCTTTATGCTATCCTTAGAAGTACCTTATATGTTGAGCATTGTCACAACAATACTATCACATATGTTTTTCTCCACATACATGAAATTAATATAGTGTCTCACATCAAGATTGGGCCAATATGGAAGATCAAAGAAAACAGACCTCTTTTTCCATTTATTTTTTTCATTACTACTCATTATAGTCTTACCAAAGATAACATTGATATTTTTTACCTTTTCATAAACTTGCTCCCTTGTCAATGCCTCTGGAGCATCTTCAAACTCTTGTCCACCAAAAAAAGCTTTCTTTAATCTATGATATGGGTGGCCCCATCTAAGAAATATTTTATGCCCAAGATAAACCGTCTTTCTTCCATGTTAAAGTTGATGGTAGCATGTGCCTTCTTCACAAATCGGACATGCTTTATGGCCTTTAACACTATATCCTAAAAAGTTTCCATATGTAGGGAAGTCATTTATAGTATAAAAGATCATGACTCGCATTTTAAAAGCCTCCTTCTCGTTCGTGTCAAAAACATCAACACCTTCATCCCATAACTCTTTCAAGTCTTTAATCAAGGATTATAGGTAAACATCTATGTCATTTCTAGGTTGTTTTAGTCCAAAAATCAACATAGACAATATGATATACTGTCACTTCATGCATAACATAGGAGATAAGTTATAAATTACAAACAAAATAGACCATGAACTATATATACTGCTTAGGTTACCAAAAGGATCCATACCATCTATGCTATACCTAAGCCTAAAGTTCCTAGGTTCGTCACCAAAAGTAGGAAATAATTGATTGATTTTCTTCCATTGAGAAGAATCAGCTGAAGAACCTTGCCATTAGATATCCTCTCATCCCCTTGTCACTCAAATTTTTTGCATCGTTTTCATTAGCAAATAAGCACTTGAACCTTGGAATGATAAGAAGATACACAACACTTTTGTAGGGACATTATTTGATTTATACCTCAGAGTTTCACATATCGGACACTGTTGTTTCTCTTCATGCTCTTTTCTATACAATATGCAATTATTAGGGCATATATGGATCTTTTAGAATTCATCCCTAGTGGACACAGTATTTTCTTAACATCATAGTATCGATAAAGCAACACATTATCATCTAGAAGTATGTCCTTAAAAGTATCAAGTATTTCTGAAAAACTCTTGTCACACCATCCATGCCATGCTTTCAAGCTTACTAATTTCAATACTACTTTCAACAATTGGTATTTTTTACATCACTGGTACAACGACTTCTCAGCATTACTACACATATTACCATATGCATCTGATTGCTGAAAAGCCTTTTCTCCTACATCATGAATAATATCCTCTATGATATCATCCATATCCGTGTCATTATCATCAAAGGCCACTCCCCCTATTGAGATGTACTTGCCATTTCTAATTCTTCACCATGCCACACCTATACTATATAACTCTTACAAAATCCTTCACAAATTAAATATGTATATATATATGTGTAGCACTTAGTCATTTCTCATTCAAACATACTACACAAGGGCAAGAAAACATGCCACTATTATCATTGGCATGTCTTCTAGCAAAGTCTAAAAAACTCCTCACCCCAACATCATATTCAACACTCATCCGTTTAGCTTTTATCTAACTACAATCCATATATTTCAGCACCTTGTAGCACCCTATCCAATAGAAAAATGATAGACAAAAAACAAGATAAGAAAGTATAAATAACTTGTATCAGCCTATCCATTATCAAACTCTTGTTCATAACTTTATATTCAATTCAAAACCACATAGCAAATATCATAATGTGATCATTAATGGCAATCCAAGATAAGAAAGTATAAATAAAATATCATAATGTGATCATTAAGCTAGTATATGAAGTTATTATTACTAAGTTTAATGGCGAGAGTAAGATAGAGAGCAATATTGGGCATATTCAAACAAAGCCATAATTATAAAATAGAACACCTCCATTTCCTACTTCAAGCATATATGATGCCAAACATGGTTAAACCCACCTGAAACAATATCAAAAAGGTTAAGTTCAAATTATTAACAACAATCAAAACAAACCTGGAAAGTTGTTTCATGAGTAGTCACTCTTTGTGTTCCCGTTTGGAAGAAGAATGAGTGATGAGGTTTTTAAGGGAGGAGGTGTTGGAGCTAGAATGTAATCAATTGATGACAAAATAAAGGTTGATCAATGGCAGGGTATGGGTAGTAACTCTTCCTCGGCCAATACAGACCCAAACCAATACCGCCCCTAAGATTGTGAAAAAGAACATCGTTGGTTAGATTGTGAGATATTAGGTTCAGGGAGAAAGATTGCTCCAGATTCATAGAGAAAGAGGATGACAAAGTTGTGAACAAGAACACCATCAAAGAAATTTTAGGTAAAAGAGAGTTCAGAGAGCAAGCTATGATTCGGTAGGAGGAATAGAAGAGTGAAATTTTTATTAGGGCATGCACTCTTAAGACTGGTTGTTTAGAAGAACCAGTCTTGAATATACATTTTAGACCTGTTTTAAAAATAATCTGTCAAAAAAGTTTCAAATTTTAGACCGATTATAAGACATAACCGGTCTTAAAAGTTAAAAAAAATTAATTACGGCTCTCTTATTTAGACGGTTATAGAAATAACGGGCCTAAAAAGTGTATTTATTTTTAATTATTTTTATCCTTTTAAGACCGGTTACAATAAATAAGGTCTAAATAATATCTTTAAGACCTTATATCCAGGGAACCAATCTCAAGTTATCTATAATTATAAAAATGCCACCGATCATACATTATAAACCTTATCCCTGTATAACCGATCTAAATGAGCTGATCTAAAAGACAGATTTTGTACTAATGAATGGTGAATCACTCGAGTAGGCACTTGAGTGATATGAAAAGGTTTGATCACTTAAGTGATGTATTCAAACTTTGTCACTTTCAATCTCCCAAAACCATGGTTTCAGAAGCACTTTTCTGTAAATTGAGATAAAACTCCTCTCACATACTTACCTCTTAAACTGTAAAAGCTATTCTTCAAAAGCTAACCCGAACACACATTAGTTATGGACTTTTTGGTTGATCACTTGAGGAGTCACTCGAGTAATATGTTTTGAAAATGATATTACCACAACAGCTACTGGAAGTGATCAAGTGTCTTCATTAAATAGATCACTCAAGTGATATGCTCTAAATCTTATCACTTTTAGACCACCATAGTGAAGTTAGCCAATGATCAGTATTCTGAAAATAATTTCAAAGTTAATCACTTAAGTGACTACTTAAGTAATGTATCCAATTTCACATAACTTCGTTTACACTACAGTGATCTATCCAAGTGATCAAGCCTCCTAAAACTATGTTTAAAAAGATCATTCAAGTGACCCTAACAATTTGGCATCACTTGCACAACACCATAGTGACTCAAGCAGTGTTTAGTATTTTTGAAAATATTTTACAAAAGATCACTTGAGTGACCACTCGAGTGATATGAGAACAGTACAGCACATACACTGCACTATAGTAAGCCAACTTGTGATCTATTTTCTTTTGAACAAAAATAAAGCATGACCACTTAAGTGACACTATTTATGCTCATTATTATACTCATATCACCATAGTAAGCCAAGAAGTGATCGATTTTCTTTTCAAAGTCAACTTTTCCGGACAGAACAAAGATCGCTCGAGTGATGCAATCTCATAAACAGAACAATGTCTCAAAAATCTTGATACTTATTCCAATCACTTCTAAAATAGTACCTTTTACTTCTAACTAACTTAATGTATTGTTATATCATTGTTTGAACATAGTACATGTGCTTAATCATAGATTAACACAAGAATAGTAAAAAGCACTTTTATGTTAGAAGCATTTAATGCTCCAAGCCTCAACCAATCAAAATTCTCTTTATCTCTCAATAACTAACTCAATGGACAGAAGCAATGACCTTACACACTCTCAATGGCTATATTCAAACAAGCAACGGTCATTAACTCTTATCACACTAAACATAAGAGCATTGAAGGCAAAGCAACTACTTCTGTAATATCCCAATTTTCGATTAAGGTTAAGAACTTCAAAATTGAATGTGATTATCATTAAACCGAAACTTTTGGAGAATACGATATAAATTGTGATTTGAATGTGTTACGATCAATGCCCAAACCCTGTATTTAAGCTTAATTATGTGACAAAGCTTAAAATTCATTGAAGAGAAGAGGAGGGCTTATGATTGGTGTGATGGAATGATAAAAATGTGTTTGGTGGTGATTTAAGAGTAATTACCATAATCAGAGGCAAAATAGGAAAGTTATCAGCTAATTGGTCAGTTACCGAAGAGGAAACTCATTAGTAACTTGAAGATAAATGGTTGTGATGGAATGTGTAAGAGATCAAAGGGTGGAATCATGTGTATATAGCTTATGTAAGCTCATGAGAGATAGCATAATATCATGACAAGTGTCACAATAGGGACCCTAGGATCATGGTCAACTTTTCAACACTCATTCCTCTCTTCTCTCTCCCTTTAGTTGATCAAGAGCACTTGGGGGAAGCCAAAATCTGATCTTTCTTCATCCTCTCCACTCTTTCTCTTGTTTTCCATTTTCGTCAAGCTTGAGGGAGGAAAGAGAAAGGAAAAAGGTGAGATTTATCCTTGTTGTTGTCCTCTAATGCTTAAACACCCTTCTATAATGTTGTTCATAGTGATGAGAGCTTCATCTCTATGGTTTTAGATTCTTGGAAGGAAGTGTTTGAGTGCTTGGGGAAATTGGAAAGATGAAGAATCAAGAAACTAGCTTGGGAGAGAAGAAAAGGTGAGTAAGAGCTTCCTTTTGATCTATTTATTATGACTTTTAGTTAAGTTTTGGAACTTAAGAATTTTTCCCTGATTTAGTGTTATGTTGGAATGGATGAATTGTTTAGAGTGTTGTGGTTGAACTGGTGTTATATTGTGTCTTTAGAACAATATAATTGATTTGGAACATTGGGAGCAAAAGTAGTGAAATTGGGAAATGTGTGGTAAGGTGGTGTGCAAGACAAAACACTTGTACTTAGAATGTGATTTTGGGTGTTTTGAGTTTTCTAATGGGTTCCTTGTGCAAAATTATGTAGTAGTCTTAGATGAGAATTTTGGGACCATTGGAAACACATGTTGGAAGTTAGGAAAAATTCTGTCATCTGCTGCGTTTAGGCTTTTGATAGAGCCTCATTCGAGTGTGCTAAGGCCTCACTCGAGTGCAGCATTATGTTTCCCCTTTTTCCTTCAAATTTCTGTTGCACTTTCATGCCAAAATGTAAGAGTACATTTCCTTACCTGCGAGTGATATAGGTCCTCACTCGAGTGTACTATGGCTCACTCGAGTGAATGTGTATTTTATACTATAAGCCCGTGTCTCGGGGTAACACTTGCAGCTAATTTATCAAGAGTGTGTGTTAGCACTTACAAGTGTTATGCTGTTACTCGAGTGCTAGAGTTGTCACTCGAGTGTACTTCCTATTTTAAGGCTTTCCTTTGCTCTAAGGTAGTCACTTTTTGTGCCTCACTTTGTAGGACTCGGGTAAGCATGAGGCTATCACTCAAGTATTGAGTGCAGTGATCATTTTTTGTCTCTTTCGTCGCTCTCGGTCAAGCACTCGCACCAGTGAGTCGTCCTCACTCGAGTACAAGTCATCTCATCATCAAGTGCATCAGTTAAAATCAATATTTTCTCATCTGAGAAGGTGGTCTTTGGTCAAGTTTCTCCCAATCCTTTAGGCATGTGTTTAGGCTTATAGTGGCCACCTAAAGAGTTCAAATGATAACCAACTTTATGTGTTTGAAAGCTAAGGAATTGGAAAAAGGGAATAACCCTATGTCCTTGATTTGATTGTCAGGATTCGGTAATTGCCCTGATCGTGATCTACTTGTGCCGGAGCACACTTGGAAAGAACAAGGTAGTGACTAGTTCTCTTATACTATATGTAATGCATTATATGTTTGTGATGTCATTAGATATCTCTGTGAGTTGCATCCATACGCCAATAGTCCTCCGGTAGCTAACAATAGTTCGAGTGAGTGCTATGTGCATCCCCGACGGTGAAAGAGGATAAGGGTGGGGTGTGACGGTGGATTTGTTGTGTATGTTAAAGCCGAAAGGCTATTTGTGGGCCGTAAGGCTATGTGAATTACAGCATGCGCATGTCAACATGAGCTGTCTAGGGAGTGACGCTGGTCATCTCTACCCTAGCCGTTGATATACCATTGTAAATGTGAATGCCGGAAGGGCAATGTGTAAATGTGAATGCCATGAAGGTAATGTGTATATGTGACAGCTTGTATATGCTGTATTCATGCTGTGCTGCTTGATGATTTACCTACATGCTATATGATCATATGTGGTATGAGTGAATTGTTACACTAGAATTCTTTTGAATCTCATTCTTTCCATTGACTAACCTTTCAGATAGGGCAAGCAGTTCGAAGGAGAAACAAGTGACAGAGGATGGGTTAGGCTCCTAGCTAGGAGTATTAGTTTATAGTTGGTTATCATAGTTGGGAGTATTGTATAATTTGTATCAGTATTTGGACTTAGGATGTAAATAGTTGGAACGTATGGTGTAGTCCCCTATATGAGAAGCTGTAATGGGCGTATGCGCCCTGTAAATAAAGCTTGAGTTAATATATGAAACCTGGGGTTTGCCGAGAATTATGTTGCGCACTCTAATATATGAATGTGATTTATTTGCGTGAGGTAATTGTATTCAAAATGTGAATATGAGACCAAGTGAATGGGATTTTGAAAGGAATTTGAAAAAATCCTATCTCAAGGATTGGATTGAAAATGCGTTTTGATTATCTGTTGGTCTCTAATCCAGTTTAATTACATATTTTGAATAATAATTACGTAGGGGATTATAACTACTCTTCAAGCATTTACTGTTACATCCATTGCTAAGTCTTAAGCTTTGTTTCTATATGACTCTGTACTTCAATGTTTATTTATTCACTCTTAGTAAGAGAGATATTATTGAATCATTAATTATGGTTAAGTTACTCAAAGTAGTAGGACCTTGAGTATGGGCAATATTTATAAAGTGTAAAGGAGAGTGAGTATCCTTGAAGAGGAACTTGCTTGTATAGAGGCATCAAGAGCCCGTTGAGCCTTGGGACGATGGTGGAACTCTCAAAAAGATTTCTAAGGACTGGATGTAAGTCAAGTAGATTGGACTGAACCAATATAAATCTCTTGCATCTACCGTCGGTGATATCTTTCTAACTCTATTCTCTTCATTAAAGTTTGAGTTTTAAATTTTTAATATAACCTAATTCACCCTCTAGATGAAAAGCTTGAACTAACATATTTAACCATTAATATTTAGTGCTATATATTTTTGCCAAACTATGTTTCGACATACACGATGTTTTTTTTTTTTTTGTAACCGTTATTTATTAAGCACCATATATGTAAGATTCTTTAGTAGTGTTATTTTCATTTGAGTTAAATGATCATATTTATATTTTATTGTGTTCATGTTTGAAAAATGATATTTGAATGGAAGAATGATGTTTGAAGAATGACCATATATTTTTTTATAAATTATTGGGATTAACCCTTAAATTTACCAACTCTATTTCTTGATATTGAGGTGAGAAAAATGAACAAAAAAATCCCAAATGGTAAGGACAAGGGAGGGAGGGAGGGGCAACAACGACAATGAAGCTTCAATATTATGGGTTCTGAATCTGATTGTGAGGGGGGTAAGCGATGTCTAATGCCATAGTCTCTAATGTTGCCAAGCTTCTCAAATATTTTTTCCCCCTTTTTTAGTGACAATTTTGAATTACTGACAGGTAAAATTAATGAAAGTTTGAATTTTTGTAAAGAATTTTCAAAGAACAATACTCTAAAATGGATATTTTTTATTTACTTTAAAAAAATCATCAAATATTCAAAACTTATTTTCAAATAAAAGAAGAAGAAGAAGAAGATTATTGTCATGTATCATTATGCAAAACTCTTTCAATGATATTCTAAGTTCTAAATTAATATATGACATATGAAAGTTAGTAAACAAATAACAATGAGCTAAATTAATCATAGTTAAAATTATTAACGTGAGAAGAATTAAGGGAATTTTTTTAAAACTACTTTCCTAAATTATTTTCTCTCATATGAAAATATGAGTCAATAATGACCCAAAGAAAATTACAAGATCAAAATATAAAATTAGGGGGCAAGGAGTGAAAAAAATATTTGAAGATGGCTTTGTTAGATAGACAAAATATTTTTCCACCTAAATATTTATGGAAAAAATATTTTTTCGCTATTTCTTTATTAAATAATTGATTTTTGTCAAAATAAAATATATAGTCTCTATCAAAAAATTAACATAAATAGTATACAAATAATAATTTTGAAAAATGAAATTAATATATATATATATAATTTTAATAAATATTATTACGTAAATATGTATTGAAATAAATAATATAATGTATGTAATTGGAAAAAAAAATTATCACCGTTAATTAAAAGAAAGTAGGAAAGACGAAAAAACAAAAATACTGTCATTTCACTCACATTATCTTTTAATTATTGGAAAATTGTCGATAAATACTTCATTGAAAACTTATTTATCAAATGGGACTTTCAGGTGCAAAAAATCTTCCCCAAGTGCAAAAAATATTCCTTTATATTCAAACAATCTTCCCATGTGTTCAATATATATTCCTTATGTAACATTCCCTTGTGTTTAAATAATCGTCTCTTATGTGTAAAAAATTTTCCCTCATGTCCCATTTAGCAAGTTTTCAATGAGGTATTTATAGGCAATTATCCCTTTAATTATTTACTAGTTAACCAGGCCATCGGTGCAACTCTATTGGGGGTTTCTTTTTTGGTTATTACCATTGTTGATATTTATAATTTCATTGATTCAAGCGAGAAAAGAATAATTTGATCAAATTTTAATTTTGGTCCTTGTAGTTTTAAATTGTAATTTTTCATTCTATAGTTTGTTTGGTCCAAAATACTTATCTCTATAGTTTTATAAGGATTTAGATATGAGTTCAATAGCGTTAATGAACACCGTTTGCAAGAGCCACACGTGACTACAATCCACTCAATATCACCATGTAATTTCTATCCTCTTCCACCTCTCTGCTACAAATAGGAGGGGTGATTATAAAAATACACAGAATAATTAGCGTCTAAATTGTGTTTATAACAAGCTAATATTGCAACATTGTTATTGTTCTTTTTATCTTTAATGTTTGCCTCTATATCTATAATCATTGCCTGAAAAAACAAACCAACTTGTAAGCATTTGAAAAAAGTAGAAGCATGTTACACATTCAAGCACGGCAACGAGAAAGGTCGGAGCCGATATTTGAAGAGGTACTCATTTCATTTGAATAGTCAAAATACCAATTATGTGTATTCCTCGCAAAGAGCACTAATTATCCGATGACAAAGAGCTATATACATTTTCTACACTTATTTTTTCTTTTTATGGGTATATATTTGAACTTTCTAATTTGTGTTTTGTAACATTTATGGAAGGTGCAATCACGTGTTGGACTGAGTCAATGGTATTTAACTACAAATTAAACGTTAATATATTTGCGATGAAAAATGTGAACAAAGAAAAAAGAAGAAGAAAACTTACAATTATGATGGCGACGTTGACAACGAACAAAGGTGGAAACAGCTGGAAAACACCAGTCATGAGGAAGTTTTGAGTGGCAAAGCAGGAAGTGGAGGGGCATGACTGGGGCTGTAAAATGAATTGAAGTCTGAAACTGTGAAAAATCTATGCGAGCGAAATCAAATTTCAAATTGATGTGCTTACAATGTTGCTTATTCAAAAAATTGACATTTTGTAAGCAACAAATCTTTTTTCACCTCTTTTTACTTATGGATTAGTTATGATGTCACTTTTTTAAATAAGCGACCTTAAAACTCTTCAAATTAATATAAAAATAAAACTGTATTTCTCAATGTCGTTTTGCCATTCAACCGACGTTAAAGACCAACACTATAAGCCTTTCGTGTAGTAGTGAGATTGTGATTAAGTTAATCAACAAAATATTGATTTTGTGATCCTTGTGAACAATTTTGATGAAGAGGTTGATTGTTTTTTTTTCAAAAATATATATATATATATATATATTTGATGCTACTAAATTTTTAAATACGCACCACAAGTGTACAGGTCGTATAATAGTATAATAACAAATCAAGGTCATCCTACAAAGATATAAGATAATAGATAATTAGGCATTAAAATTTCCATTTTCATTTAAATTGAGCAAATCAAAAAAAGAGATTGAAAGACAATTTAAACAAATATAAAAAGAATAAATCTAATGATTTAAAGATTCAATTGATTAAAACAACCTAGAGTGGCTAATCCCTTCTTTAAGTTTTAGAGCATGTATTTATCCAATTAAAAGCACTTAATGTTAATTTGTTAATCTAGAGTATTAATGGATATAAGTATCTTCCAATCACTTATACCTCTCTTTCAAGTTAAAATTGTTATCGCTAACTAATTTACTCAAGAAGCAATAAATATTTAAATTCACTATAATATTCCTATCCTATTAACAAATTAGAATAAATTCTAATCCCACATTACTTAATTTTATGGTCTAATTAAGATCCCTCTTCTAAAACTAATCTAAATTTCTCAATTTTATACTTAGTGGTAATCAAAGATTAAATAAACAAAATAATCCAAAATTAAGTAAACAAAATTAACACAAACCACGGTTAATTAGTTCATACATCATCAAATCCCTAAATTAATTCATAGCTATTCTAACTTCAAAAACAATTAGCTACACATGTTTGAAATAAATCCCATTACAAAATTGAATTCAGAGGTCCAATTCATATGGAAAGGAAAACAACCACAGTAACAGGGAATTGAAGAACAGAATCAGTCACGGTGAACATACCATAGGAGGAAGGAAACCAAAGCTCACTCCACGCCGAACTCGACGAAACCAGAGCTCTAACGTTCTTCACGCTGCCACTCCTTTTTTTTTTTTTTTTGTTCCTCGCGTTTCTGCTCGTGGCTAGGGAAGAAACCGATACAGATGATAAAGACGGCGACCAGGAGTTCCTTCCGTCCTAACTCCGGTCACCATCAATGATTGAAGAAGAAGACTCTCCAAGTTCTCACTCTCGCTCACTCTGGTTCTGCGATAGGTGAAGATGATGATGAATAATTCAATTCCTCTAATCCAGCCGCCTCCTCCGATTCAGCTCCCACTGGTCGGAAACAAGGAATGATGATGGATGACAGTCCAGCTGCAGCCCCCTGTAGCTCTTTGGTCTATTCTCAGCTTTGATGATGATCCTCAAAACCAGCGACTCTCCCCTTCTTTTCCGTCGGCTGCCTCCTGTTTCTTTTCTTTTTGTCTTTCACTGTGCGGCTGTGCCCTTCACTTGACCAGCCCGTAGCTTTCTCTTCTTCAATTAGTTTAGCAATTAGCTAGAAGCCCAAGCCCAAACGTGATGCTCCTGATGGTCTTAGAACACGTAAAAAAATATAAGATAACATAAAAATAACTAAATTTTTTTTCTTTTTAAAAACTTTATCTTATTAAAATTAATTATTTTATACTAAATATTTACAATCTAAATCCCACAAATAATTCATCACTTTGATTTGATCTTTTCATAATAAAATCTCATTGAATCTTCTAAAATTGTTTAGATAACTCTCCAATTATCTTCAAAATATTCTTTAAATGTACAAAATATGGAGAGTTATCAATATTACATCATTGAAGACTCCAGATTCAGGCTATCATCTGCCCCTTAAATTTTCCCCATTTCCCAATTTTGTGTTTTTTTTAAATTATTGAATTCTATATAAAATAAGTGAAATTCTAATATTTTATAGGAAACATGGTGCAATTTTGAAGTTTTTACGATTTTTCAAAGGAAAAAAAAAATCTGAATTAAAAAAATTAAAAATAAACAATTTTATAGTATTTTTATTTTAAAATTATGAAAAAATTGAAAAAGTGCACTTTTTTTTCATAAGATATAAAAAAAAATATTTAGCAAGTGGGGAAAATCTAAGGCACAGTAAAGGGGACTTAGCTGACAGTGACATCCAAAATCAATGATAATAATATCTTATTCCATATGCTTAAAAAAATAATTTTAATTTCAATCATACGGTTTTTTCCCGTTCATATCCTCTAATAACCGATGGAAAATAGAAGTTCAAATTCATTGGGTGCTTCAAACACATACATAACCATGCAACATCCTTCATATATAGAACTGAACGTAAATAAACATAATCATCATCCCCATCCTTCGGTGACCATATTTCATCGAACTGTTGGATGATCCAACTCACAGAAAATCAACCCAGAAACCAGAGACTGATTCTCACTACTTGAACTCGTCAACTTACTGCGGCCTTTTGATTCATCACTGCCCGTGAAACATTCTTTACCACTTTCTTCCACATTTGTCGCTTTTCCCAGCAAAGCCCTTTCCTCGCTTTTGCCTTCACTTTCGGGCACTTCAAGGCCCCACCACTTTCTCTGTGCTTTCTTGTAGCTCCATCGCAAACTCCAGGCCCCACACGACGTCGTTCATCGAAGGCCTTTCATTCCCATCATCCTCCAAACATTTCAGAGCCATGTCACTAATGCTTTTAAGCTCTCTGGTGTACTGTGATACTTTCTATTAGGAACGGATCAACAGATTCCTGAATCACAGCATCGCGATGGCATTTTGGGACCCAATCTAGTAAACTTGCTTTGTGTTTCTCCACATTACGTATCAAAGGAGGTCTCCCACACAATACTTCCAACAGTACAACTCCAAAAGAGTAAACGTCAGACTTTTGAGTTAACCTTTGACGCTTATATTATTCTGGATCTATATGACCAACGCTTCCTTTCACAAATGTGCTAATGTTAGACTTTGATGTCCCTGTGAGTCCTACTTTAGATAATCCAAAATCAGAAACCTTGGCCACCCATTTCTCATCTATCAAGATATTATTGGTCTTAACGTCTCGATGGATGATATTTTAATTTGGTTCGCGCCCATATGCAAATAGTCCAATCCACGAGCTGCTCCACGGCACATTTCCAACCTTTGCTTCCAGGAAAGTGGAGGGTTATGAGAATCATAAAGATGCTCACGGAGATTCCCACGTGGCATGTACTCGTAGACAAGTATCATCTCATCGCAATACCACAGACAACTTTTAATGTTTGAAAACAGAGGGATGCCTATGTCAAGGTCATAATAGAGTCAGGATAAGGTGTCCGTTAGAAAAGGGATGTTATAAGTGACTTTAGGCGTTCCTTTTGCCAAAAAGGACGCTAAAGTGGGACTTTAGATGTCCCTCTTTCCAAAAGGACGGCTAAAGTTTAGCCGTCCCGTTTTCTTTGTGGACGCTAAAAGGTTTATTTTTTTTAAAGAAAATTTTTTCATTGCCCAACAAATAATCACTATAGAAATAGGATCGAAGAATCATAAACCACAATGTCCTTATAAATAGTAAGGAAACATCTAACACTAGCTAACTAAAGTATTAACTCATACTAGCTAATACTATATACCACCACAAAGTGTCAAGAAGTTGTCTACTACACAACTAATAACTAATATACAATAAACTTTACTGATCTATGTGTTGAAGAAGATGTCCAGCTAAAAGATCTCTGATCAAATTAATATTTTCATATAAGTAGACAGCTTCATCAAAAATTTGTAAATTAGAAAATAATCTTAGATAAAATCAATCAAGTGAATGAATTAATTAACAATTCAATTATGTCTTTCGTTTTTGGGAGAACCAACTTCCAGTTTTCATAGATAATGTGAACTTTGCTTTAGCCTAAATATCCTAAATAGCTAAATAAATTGTCTTCCTCAGGACCAAATAGATTCATATTGGTATCAAAGTCCACATGCAGCCTCTCCTATTGATGTTGATGATGTGCAACCAATGCTCCCATCTTTAGTTGGGACAAAATAATATAACCCTCATTTTCTAATTCATCCAACTTTTCAGTGTCAATGACTTTATTACAAATAGCATTAAAAAAATACACAATCTTGTTACAGTGGTTCACACTTGATCTTTTATAATGCCTCTAATAGCTACTGATAATAGTTGTTGCATCAACACATAATAATCATGGGACTTCATTCCCACTAACTTTAAATCGTCCATCGAGACACACCTTCTCACATTACACTACTACAAAAAGGGGCTTTAACCTCCCAAATTTGGCACCTTTAACGTCCCAAAACGGGGGGACGTATATGCTGGGGGCGTAGTAAGTTGAAACAAAAGACGTCCCAAATGATAGGGACGCCCAAAGTTTGACTTTAGGCGTCCCAAATTAAAATTTGGGACGCCTAAAGTCCCCCCAGGGTGGGACTTTAGGCCTCCCAAATTACAATTTGGGACGCCTAAAGTCCCACGCTGGGGGACTTTAGGCTTAGGCCCACGCTGGGGGACTTTAGGCGTCCCAAATTGTAATTTGGGAAGCCTAAAGTCCCACCCTGGGGGACTTTAGACCTTCCAATTCTTAATTTGGGACGTCTAAAAGTTAGGTTTTTTTTATACCATAATTTATATTCTGTATTACCCAACGAATTGAAACTGCAGAAACAGAATAGAAGATGGATTCATAAACCACACTGTCCGTTACAAACTAGTAAGGACATCCAGCACTACAATCTTTACTATATATACATACAATAACCTTTCATGCAACCTACTACTATATATATCAACAAAAAACAACCAGAAAGTGTCAAAACGCTGTCATCACACAAGTACAAACTGATATAAAATAACAAAACTGAACAACAGGGATCTATTATACTTTTAGAAAAGCCGTAGAAACGGCTTTGTATTAACAGGGTTAACATATTGAGCTTATTATGAGGTTTCAAATTAAACGGGGTTAAAGATAACAAATGGTTTCGCCAAATTCATGGTAGGATTTTAATGAGAGATTTTAACGGTTTCATGAACAACTATGAATTGTATTGGTTTCATGTGGCATACACTAATCAATGATTGGAAGAAACTTTTATGAGCCACTTTCATTATGTTACACTTGAACAAATAAATAAATAAATAAAAGTTCAAAAACTTTGTCTTAAAATTTAATACTCTACTTCTAATCGTTCTTATAAGTCACTTTTAACATGATCCACAATAGTCAAAGAAATCTTTAAATCTCATTAACTCTACCTTTAAATTTAAAACCTTTCTAACTACATCCCTATTTAATATAACATTTTATCTTATAAGAACAAAGTTTACTCAATAATTAACGAGAGGCAAATTGAAATAGGGGAGTAACTTTTAAACTTTACTCATATTTAACACAATGGAACGGGTGAGAACTAAGAAGACTTGTTTCTATTATACACACAAGTAAATTTATATTTAAACAAGAAAATAAACCATTCCCGAATAAATGCAATTTAAACAATATAACCACACCAAACACATCAGGTTAATCTCAACTATCTCAATATAAGCAATATATAATAAGCACAATCTCAACCATTTAATTTATTTTTCAAAAACAAAATAAACCATATTCTGTTACAAAAAAAATGAAGAAAATAAACCAACCTGATCAGGGCGCCTCCTAGCTACTATGTTTGAGAGGTAGAGAAGACGTTGGAGCTCCACCCACGCACAACAATGGAGGAGAGAGCAAAACCCACTGTGGAGGAGGTGAGGTTGCAGCAGACACGGTTGCAGCCGTTGAAGAAACAAAGAGGAAGAAGAAGAAGGGAGGAGGGAGGAGTTCAACAAGCTAGGGCTGACGGTGGAGGAGAGAGCTTGAACAAGGGAGGAGGGAGGAGTTGAAGAAAAAAAATACACAGGAGGGCCGACGGTATTGGTGGGGAGAGGAGGAAGAAGAGTAAAGTTGTTGAGAGGATGTGAGGAGAGGGTCTGATAGATAGATGAGAAGACCGCATGTCAGACAAGTGTCTGACATGCAGGGGACGCCTTTAGGCGTCCCAAATGGTATTTGGGACGCCTAAAGGTGACTTTAGGCGTCCCAAATGCCATTTGGGACGCCTAAAGTCCCACTTTAGGCGTCCCAAATTAATTTGGGACGTCTAAACCCAGCTCCTGGCGCTAAAATAAATTTATGAAATTTATATTTCGCGCCAGGAAGCACTTTAGACGTCCCAAATTCAAATTTGGGACGCCTAAAGGTTCCCCTACACATATATAATTATGAAAATGCCACCGCCTCCCTTTTTAACCACCCAATTTTCAATTTGGGATATCTTTGGGGGTGGTTATATCTCAATTCTGTAGTAGTGTTAGAAGAATACCCTTGAGGAACCTTAATTTCATGCAAACACCCACACAAACTTCTTTTTTCCGCTTTTGATAGTGTATGCGTTGCTAGCTCCATGTATGCCCTCCTACCATCATCTCTTAGTTGTGGATGTAACACTTATCTTATTCCCATGTCAACAATGTCTAGTCTAGCACTAATTCCATCCTTAGTCTTCCCTAGTATGTGCAAAAGCATACTGGCAAGGCTATCACAAAAGTTTTTCTCCACATGCATCACATCAATACTATGTCTCATATCAAAACTACGCCAATACGAAAGATCAAAGAAAATTGATCTCTTCTTCTATATGTTCTTTTACTCGCAGTCCTCTAATTCTTACATAAGGTGACATTGATACTTCCATTCAACTATAAACTTCCTCTTCGGTTAATGCCTTTAGAGCCATTCTATATGTCGGTAAGCCATTAAAATGCTTTCTTAATCTATGATACGGGTGGAACCGATGAAAAACCTCCTTTGACCAAGGTAGACCATTTTTTCCCATGCTTAAGTTAATTGAAGTATGTGTCTGCTTCATATATTGGACATGTCTTATGCCCCTTCACATTATACCCTAACTAGTTATCATATGCAGGGAAGTTATTTATCATGGTGAAAATCATTGTACGTAGCTTGAAGGACTCCTTCTTATATGCATCAAACACATCAACGCCTTTCTCCCAAAACTTCTTCATCAAGTCCTGAATCAAACGCTCCAAGTAGACATCGAAAGGGTACATCTACCTAAGGTAAACTGGACTGTAGAGCCTTACCTCCCTTACTAAATGAACTATCAAATGCACCATTATATCAAAAACTAAAGGAGGAAAATGTATCTCTAGTTGGGACAAAATAATGGAACTCTCATTTTCCAGTTCATCAAACTTTTCAATGTCGATGACTTTATTACAGATAATATTAAAGAAAACACACAATCTTGTTATAGTGGTTTGCACTTCATCTTCCATAATGCCTCTAATAGCTACTGATAATAGTTGTTGCATCAACACATAATAATCATGGGACTTCATTCCCACTAACTTGAAATCGTCCATTGAGACACACCTTCTCACATTAGAAGAATACCCTTGAGGCACCTTAATTTCATGCAAACACCCACACAAACTTCTTTTCTCCACTTTTTATAGTGTATGCATTGCTGCCTCCATGTATGCCCTCCTACCATAATCTCTTAGTATGGATGTAACCCTTCTCTTATTCCCATATCAACAAGGTAGACCCTTTTTCTTCCATACTCAAGTTGATGGAAGTATGTGTCTACTTTACAGATCATACATGCTTTATGCCCCTTCACAGTGTACCCTGACAAGTTTCTGTATACAGGGCAGTCATTTATCATTGTGAAAATTATTGCACCTAGCTTGAAGGACTCCTTATATACATTAAACACATCTACGCCTTCCTCCCACAACTTCTTTAAGTCCTTAATCAAAGGAACCAAGTAGATATCGATATCATTCCCTGGCTTTTTTGGTCCAAAAATCATCATAAAAAGCATCACATACTTGTGTTTGATATATAGCCAGGGATGCAAGTTATATATTACATGGAGAACTGGCCATGTACTATGTCTGCTAGTAAGCGTTCAATACAGATTGATGCCATCTATATAGAGCCCAAGAAGAAAGTTTCTCGAGCACGCAGTCATTAGTACAAGCGTGTATCTTTTTATACTCCATACCTATCATAGACAATATTTTCTTGGCCTCATAAATATGATTTGGAAGTACATTATAGTCTGGAAACATATCACACAACAATTCAAGTAGCAATATGAAACTACTATCGGTCACCCACAAGTTTCCTTTAAGCTAACCAAATGCAATGTCCCTGTCAATCGTGTGTACTTACTCCCAGGGTACAATGGTGTCTCTACATCACTCTGTAAGCTGTCATATTCATGCGATTGCGCAAAGGATTCTACCTAAACATCATGAATCATTTTCTCTATTTTATCTTCATCTATGGCATCCGCAACTTTGTTCTTGTGTAACGGACAATTAGTTACTTCCTCACCATGCCATATCTACCTTGTGTATCGAAGATTTATTCCATCATAAAGTAGATGATCCATTATAACATCAACATCCCGTTGACTCTCATTTAAAACAACTGACACAAGGACAAAAATATATCCTATTTTTCGAAAGAGCATTCCTTCTAGCAAAATCAATAAACTCTTCCACTCCATTCTCATATTCTTCACTCATTCTCAAAGCATTTATCCAACTATAATCAATTTTATTGCCACCTAAGCCATTTTCAACAACACTCAAGTTTATAACAATTGTCAATGATGTGATTTTTTTTTACTAATTTTTTAAAAAAATGGCAGCATTTTCCCTTAAAAGTGAGACATCCCAAAATTTTAATAACAAATCATTTCAGCTTAATTTAAACAAAACTAACTAATTGAGGCAATTCAGGACAATAAAACAAAAAACTATTATGTCATATAACAAACATGCTTTTCATTTAGTTTGCTAACATAAAACAAAAAACTAGAGGAAATTATGCGTTTTACAATTAAGCCTAATAAAGAGTATATAATTCAACTTGAAATTTCCTTTTCTTAATTCATCAGTAATTTTAGGTTTTTGGATAGCATTTCAATGTCATATATACTATTATGGCACTTAATGCTTCCAAACACAACAATATATATCTACTACTAGTGTGTTTGGATTAGCTTTTTTTAATAGCTTTTACGACTTACGAGGTAAGTGTGTGAGAGGAGTTTTGTCTCGGGTTTCGCAAACCATGGTTTGGAAGTTTCCCAAACACAAAAATGATATGTATCCACATTAACATTATCAGAGCCCAATTCTAATTCACCATGAGTATTCTACATACATTGCATATAGGAAAACTGACATTAAGAGATAGTATAAGTTAACCTTTACCACACCAACAATAATATTATGGCAATTATTACTTCCAAACACAATAAGTAATACATCAAATTCACAAACTAACTTAATGAATAAAATCAAATAGTGTCTATGCATAATAAATATTTTTCATAATTTTTAACTCAACTCAAGCTGAAGAAACTTATTCAATGGTTACCACTAGTAAAGAGAGATAATAATATTTAAAAATTTATTTCCTCACTGTTGGCAAAAAAAAGTCTATGCTTACTGTTTGGTGATGGTGGGAGAAGGAGGAGGCACCAAGAGAGAGTAACAGTGAGGCAAGAGACCAACGACGACAAAAGAGAAGCTTCAAGAGACCAACAGCGTCAAGGGAGAGTGATGAGAGTGACGGAAAGGAAGGAGGGAGCTTCAAGAGTGATGAGCTAGCTTCTTCAAGAAAGAAATGAAGAGAGTGTGACAAGTGTGCCTGAAAGGAAGGAGGGAGCTTCAAGTGCTGGCTTCAAGAGAAATGAGAGTAAAAAAGGAGCTGAAGAGAGAACAAGTTACGAGCTACAGAGAAGAGGGAGTTTCAGAGAGTTGCAGAGGTCAGTCTGTCAGTTTTGACTGACATGCATTGGCTGGCGCCACACTTTAGGCATTCCTAAAATGAATTAAGATGCCTAAAGTGTGGTTTTAGGTGTCCCAATTGATACTTTAGGCATCCCAAATATCAATTGAAACTCCTAAAGTTGCTTGTAGGTATCCTAATAAAAAGGCATGCCTAAAAGCACACTTTAGGCGTCCCAATTCTTGTTAGGGACGACTAAAGTGTGTGCTTTTGGCATTCCAAATATCTATTGGGATGCCCAAAGTTGCTTTTAGGCATCCCAAAAAAAAGGAAGCCTAAAGTGTGTGTTTTTGGCCTAAAAGCAACTTTAGAAATATTTTTCACAATTTTTTGCCCAAATAGAAATTACCTCTTGTTATACTCATTATGGGTGATTTGATTAGAGTTTATCATCCCAATAATTATGTTTCACTACATTTCTGATTATCTCAACTTCACTAAGATGTCTAGGCAATACAACTGTGGTTTTATATTTTTAATTAAAGTATTTTACTAATTTATCATTTATCATTTAAGTGTTAGCTTATATTACATAGTCTCACACTACAAACCCAACTACTTATGACTTAATTTACTAAATTTACTCCCTGCATACACTATTATCGTTGTTTTACTAAATTTATTACTATTAATTTAAATTAGAATAACTTACTCCCTGTATACACTTTTTAGGGGATTTTTTTTTATTTTTTGTAAGAAATTAGGAAAGAAATTCAATGCATAATAAAGTCAAATGAGATAATAATATTTCAAAATATTGTTGCTTGATATGTCCTCACTATTGGAAAAAAAACATAAATAAAAGTCCGTGGTTACCTTTTGGTGATGGTGGGAGAGGGAGGAGGGACCAAGAGAGAGTGATCGACGGTGAGGCAAGAGACCAACGGCATCAAGAGAGAGTAACGGAAAGGAAGGAGGAGCTTTACGATCTAGCTTCAAGAGTGACGAGAGTGAAGGATGGAGGAGCTAAAGAGAGATGAAGTGATGAGAGTTTAAGAGAGAAGGAGGGAGTAGCACGAGTTTCAGTCAGTCAAAGTCAGTTTTGACTGACATACATTGGCTGGATTTTAAATCATTTAGGCATCCCATAATATACTTTGGGATGCCTAAAGCACACACTTTAGGCGTCCCTTTTGATGTTTGGGACACCTAAAGATATGGATGCCTAAAATTACCAAGCTCCCTTTTAGAATTATAAAAATGCCACCGCGTTTGTTTTTAACTTTCCTTTTTGAAACACGAATGTCTTTTGGAGTAGTGAAACCTATATCCTATAGTAGTAGGAACCAATGAGAGACACTAAATGTAGAGCCGGTAATTCAGGCCGGGCTGGCGGGTTGATCCACTAGCCCGCCCAAAATAAACGGGCTTGGGCCGCCAAAATGGAGGCCCGTTTAAAAACGGCCTAAAATGGGCTCAGCCCGTTTATATCGCGGGCTGGCCCACTGGCCCGCATAATTATTTTTTTTGTAGTTTTTCTCAAATGTACTTAGTCACTCCCTTATCTTCTTTCCTTTGATAATGTGCTTAATTAATTCCCCATATTTTTTATTTGACACTTATTTTCATATTATATTTATTTATTCTGCTATTATTAAATTTAAGATGTGTTTATTTAGTTTTATGATTGTGAATAAATGAAAAAAAAAGGAAAGTAAGAATGAATTGACTTCATAACACAAATATATAAAAGAAAAGAAGTGTGATATGAGAGGGTGAAAGAAAAAGAGAGTAAAAATTTAAAAAAAAATTGGCGGGCTGGCCCACCAACCCGCCTAAACTGGCTCACCCCACCACAACCCGCGGCCCACAACCCATGGGCCAGCCTGCATTACCACCTCTAACTAAATGATTGTGACGAAGTTAATAGAGCATTTCAATATCTGTTTGGAACTCGTGGCGGCCTTGTTTTGAACCTTGTTTGAGCCATTTGATTGCCACGGGAAGCGTGAGACCATCCATATTGCCTTTATAGACATTACCAAACCCTTCATTGCCAATAATGAAAATATCTTCAAAATTATTAGTGGCGACACAAATCTGTTGGCAACAATGACCCATTGGATTTGTACTTCTTCAATGAGTCTGCTAATTTTTGTCCCCACCATGAGCCTCCTTCACAGACCCAACTCTAATCATTCACTAGAAAATCAGCAAAACAATAAGAGACAGAACAACGAAGCCTAATATTGCCCCAACAATAATGGAAATCACCCTTAAGTTCTTTCTGTTCTTTGAAGGCCTCAATGGCGGTGGCATTAAGGGAAATGGAGGTGGACCAGGATTAGGACCTCCAAGATTATCATTGTTGTCACTTATTTTTAAAATTTCAATGCCGTTCAATAATGCATCATTGAAAGTGCTTGTTAGGTATGGTTGCAACTTAATTGAGAGATTAACTTTCTTTAAGGTTCCTCGCACTACATTGATATGGCATAGTCCCTATAGACAAGAACTAAAATCTGCTTCTCACTCCATCTCATCACATCCGCTTTTTCCTCCACCAAAATATCAGCTATAAAGATTTGAAAAACTCTGTCTACAACATATTTAATGTCTTCATCAAACACACAAAAATGCAATCTCACCATGTAATAAAACTGTGAATCCACTTCAAACTCCCGAGTCACATTAAATTTGGATTTTTCATTCTTGTCGTAGTTTCGAGCAGACATGTATACTTCATCCGGTGAAAAATAGCTTTGTTCATCTTTGTAGATTGGCTTCACACCATTAAAAGCTGTTAATATACTTTGTGCGCGCTCAATCTCCAAGTACAGATTATCTAGTTCCCAGTTCCGGAACATGCCAGTATCATTTTTAGGAGGGATTTGCCTCCCACCAATGTTTTTTTTGTAAACTGTTCCCAAAGCACTGTTGTTATTGACCAGAAACTGATGTGTTCCGCCATCTAGCATCATGGCCTTTTGGTCGTCTGGGTTGGTGTAATAAATAAAGGTGGGCATAGAGACGACCTTGATCCCATTGATGAAAGCATAGGTGTTTGGATGAGATTGGTTTGGCATAAAGGTTATGTTTGGCCTCTGACCAGTGTCAACGTTGATACAGTATTCTCGTGATATGGTACCGTCGGAAGCACCACTGGCATAAAGTGAAGTGTTGAAGTCCATAAGAAGGGCGTGGTTTCCTGCTTTGACGGAAAAGAGAGAATCAGAGTGAAGGAAATTGCCATAGGAAGACAGGTGAAAGAAGAGAAGAACAAACTTTTGGCCGTCCGTCACCGGAAATGAGTAGGAAAATTCAGAACCAGAGAGTCTGGCAGTGCCGTAAAGGATGGGCTGTATGTTTGATGCCTCAGCTTTGAGGTGTTGTGTTTTATTGGCAGGATCTATGAGAGAAAAGAGTGGAGCCAATATCTCCGATCCAGTTCCGCTGATCATTAGCCGGAATAGTACCGCAGTTACCATAGTTGACAGCGAAATGATCAACAGGACGGTAGGAGGTAACTGGAGTAATGAACAACAGATGAAAGAAGAAGAATAAGAGGAAGGAAACGGGGATTCTGGGTGAGTTAGTCTTCTTGGAGATAGAGTTCTGGCTAAAGCTCGCCATAGTTGGTAGCTTCAACAAGAAACTGACCATGCCGTTGGCTCTAGTTTGATCGGTTCACATAAAATGCAATTACGAGGAGTGATGTCTAGGATTCTCAGAAAAACAATTAAACTATTTTATGATCTATTTATTATTAAATAAATAATGGTCTTGGTATTTTTTTAATAAGATATTGTTTTTATAGTTAATTAATACAGTAATTGCTAAGAATTATTTATAATTGAGAATATATCTGCTTTCAGAAGACAATATCATCACTTAAGGAAAATTGATCTTCAACTTTTATCCCGTCTCTAAACTTATAAATTATTATGGCTCAAATAAGAAAATTGTAGCTGACATTTGTTCTTCTCGATTACATCCAAAATTACAAGTGTACAAGAAGTCTTGCTGACATTTGGATCTGTGGCACCATATATCACCACAATCAAGCAAAAAATGAGAAAAATGCATAAATTCATAGAGTTAACTCCCATGGCTGTTCCTAATAAAAGGGCAAAAAGAACTACAAACCAAATTATCAAGGAATGAATTGTCCCACAATCTCACAGCCCAATAAGATATTGATTAATATATTATTTCTACAATAATTATAGGATCCTAATGATCAAACCTAGATGAAGAGAAGCAATAGAAGAATTACGAGGACAACAGAACTTTCATAGTTATGCGATTATCCTATTTTGGTAATTGAATTAATTTGAATTTTTTTACTTGATGGAAGGTGTGGTGTAGAGCAATTGTAAGGCGAGGTGCAGCTCCATTTATTTAGGTTAAAATTGATTGAAGGTATTCTTGTCCCAATTCAAAAATATTATAAACAAGAATATTTTTGTCTATGAAATTTGCAATCTCAGGCTTCAAAACTCAATACCAGGGGGGAGGTGACTTTGCAGCAATCCCACTTTCATAGTGTAATCCCTTGCCCTGATAACCGTAATTATGATTCAAAAATGCATAATTAAAATGGATTAGAGACCAAAAGATAACTAAAACTCATTTCAATCCCTTCCATACGATAGGGTTTTCACAAACTTTTTCAAAAAAAATCCTTTCCCGATCCTGGTCTCCATTTCAAATTCGAATATAATTACCCTATGCAGTTAAATCGCACTTATATATATCAAAGTGTATAACCAAAATCCCAGCAACCCCCGGGTCTCATTCATTCACTAAGGGTTTACAGTTTCCCATAGAGGGGATTACACATCTATATCCAAAATAGTATTTACATCCCAAATCAAAATGGCTAACCAACAACCAAAATCAAATACCTCCAAGGAGTCCTAACCGCTCTTGGTTGTCCGCTTCCTTGTGGAACCACCTGCCCTGTCTGTAGGTTTAACAATGGAAAGAATGAGATTCAAAAGAATCCCAGTCAGTAGCAACAAATCACTCATATATTATATAAACATATAGCAAGTAAGCAACCATCAACAGCAGCAGCAACAGCAACACAATGATACATGGCTTTCATCACAAATGACAGCATTCACGGCTGTATACATAATCACGAAAGCTTTCTGTCACACCCTTATTTTAATTTCACCTTTACCAGAGTATTCGCGGAAAATGATATGCGGTTCGGTAGGCAACACAAGAATAGCATAACTATACTGATAATATGTACATAATTACATAATATCCCCATAGGGGTTCGTACATTATCATTACCATCAATGTAGCCACACAGGACTACTTGGGTATCTAAATCCGTTCCAGTGAAACAGAGACATCTTCTCGTCTTCGTTCCACCACTGTAATCCCCTCATATGGTTCTCTGCATTGTTCTCAGCATATCTTTTGTTTTCTCCTGTCTAAATTGTTGGTAGGGGAGAGTGAGATTCGAGAGAATCTCAGTAGGAAACAGATACCATAATGCATGCATGATTGATGCTATGTGTATGACATGTTAGCTTTATCTAGATGTATGTCCCATAATGACATTCCTGCATGCTCAATGTTTCATACAACAAGACTATGTCCACAGCGAAGACAGAAACAGAGCTTCATTTATTCAAATATGCTCTACACAATCAAGTAAAGCAATCACATACATCATTACACAAGTAAAGATATCAAATACATGCAAGTAAGGTAGTCCCCTACCTCTAGTCTTTTCTCCTCAATTTTCATGCCAGAAACTCGGGGCTTTACATTCGATCCTACAATGTCAAATATACCATTTAGACACTTCCATAGGGCCCGTTTGGTACGCAGAATTGATTTTGATGGAAATGGATATGGATATGGATATGGATATGGATATGGATATGGATATGGATATGGATATGGATATGGATATGGAAATGGAAATGGATATGGCTATGGAAATGAGGTTTAAAAGTGTGTTTGGTATGTCGTGGAAATGAGATATAATTTTTGTATGAAAATACCAAAATACCCCCTTAAATTAAAAAATAAAAGAATATTGCACAAAATCCTATCACCACGAAAAAATGAAAGCATGGAGAGGGGCAAAAATAATTTTTCTGGGTGGAATTGACAAATCCTAGCTTTTGGCATGGAAATCATTTCCATCAATCTTGGTGGAATTAGCCTCCACATGGAAATGATTTCCATGTTCTTAGATTTGTACCAAACATGACAAAAGCATGGAATTGGCCTCCAATTCCATTTCTATGAGGCTAATTCCAGTGTACCAAACGGGCCCATAGTGTTTCTTGGGGTTATATGAGGCTATATTAAAAATTTATTAAAATACCCCCGGGGACCCGACCCGGCCTCGCCGTACCCTGTCCGGCTGTACTTTTCTTGAAATTTTGACATGGGCTATTCTAACATATTTTCGCCCAAGGAATCCATTTCCGGACTCGAAATTATCAAATTCAATGTCAATTACAAAATTACCCTTGACAGCCCCACTTTAAGGGTTTCAGGGGCGTTTTCGTAATTATGCTTTCTCGGCCTTTTCTGAAAAAGTGCCCAACTGTAACCCCACCTAATTTTCCCTCCTGAACTCAATGGAATCATCAAATCATTGAAAATCCAACTCTAAGACCCATTTATAGCCCAGACCGAAATATATGGGTTTTCTAGGGAAAATTAGGGTTTTTCGGTTTCGGCTCCGTAAACACGTTCCTTTCTACTCCTAACCACTTTATTGACTATTCCATTAGGTTACAACTACCATTTAGTACCAATTTGGGCAGCATAACAGCCCCACATACCCATTTCCAAAAATTAAAACCAATGGCAATCCGGCGAAATTTCACCGATTAAATTGCCCACAGCAGCTAGAATAGTCAATACACAAGAGTTTGGAAGTTACCTCAAGCTCCCTCTGGCTTTTCCCTTATCTTGGCTGAAACCCTAGCTGTTTTAACACCAAAGAAAGAGCTTCCAAACCTTAAAGAACATAAAGGAGTAGCTTAGGATCGGAGTTATACACGTTAGGAGCTAGATCGTCGGAGAAATCGGCTTACCTTATGAGATTTCTTCCTCTTTCTCACTCTAGACATCTCAAACGTTCTCTCTCTCATTCAGCTGAATATGGCATCGGTTTGAAGGAAGGAAGATGAATAAAAAGTGTTTTAACATTAGGATGATGTCATGTTTTATTATGCTGATGTCATAAATCCCATTTTTGGATTTTCTGGCAGATTTTCTGCCCAAACTTTGAAAAATCATAACTAATTCTAGAAAAATAGAAATGAGGTGATTCCAAATCCAAATGAAAGGTATTTAAGTCCTCTTCATAGGAAAAATATTGGCCATTACTAAAAATCACCACACAATTCCAGAATTACATAAAACTCATCACTGCCCCAAAACAGAGTTCAGTTTCCATCCCAAACTTTGGACAGTTATATCTCCTAGTTCACAAAACGAAACGGCACAAATTATATGTCCATTTTGAAGTTTGAGATGTTAACTATAAGACTGGAAAGTTTCAGAAGTTTTAGACACCATTTGGTCATTCAAAACGTTCACACAAACGGACTGCCCAGAATAGAGTTTCACTGGACAGAATTTTAGATTTTGCATCTTTGCTTCCATTGGTTCCATTTTCATACCAAACATCATTCCCACATAAATTTTCACAAGGAATCCATTGGAAACACCAAATCAATCAAATTCACATCACATTGACATGTTTTCACAACAATCTCAACATGTCAACACAATTCACATTTCGAAACCTAACATTGCAACATTTCCATTCCAAAGTTCCAAACCAATTTCAATGACATCAAAACACACTATGACACCATTTCCAACACAATACCCCATTCAATTCTTCCCTCTATTCTAAGTCAATTTGGATGTTAATCCACAATTGAACTCAAATACAGGATTTTGGCACTGCTCACAACACACACGAATCATATTCGAGTGCCAAATCACATCATATTCTCCAAAAGGGTTATTTATCACTAACCACATCCACTTTTAGACTCATTAACCCTTAATCACAATTGGGATCTTGCTAAACTGGGGCTTAGCAATCCACTAATCTCAGGCTTATTCTCTAGCCTCGAGTCTCAAAATTTGGGGTATTACACTTTCGCTGTATAACGCTAGCTTGCACTGGATAATGATAGCTTTCGCTAGCTGTGTAGGCAACAGTATCAAAAATCCTCACAAAACAATGATAAACATATATACAATACATTTACACATAGCATAAGAGAAGACTCACTACCTGGTTCTTTTCGAATGTGCTCTAAGACGGCCCGTTCCTGATCAGGGCAAATGTCAAACCTTATAGATCAAAATCAAGAACGACGGATTAATTCTCTACTCCAAATTCTTACTTTCATCACACTTAAAGTCGGTTATCATTTGGACTCTTTAAGTGGCTATTAGAAGCCCAAACATATGCCTAAAAGGTTTGGAAAGATCATACCTAAAATCACCTTTCAAAAGTGAAAAATACTAATTTTTGGTGGTTGGACGCGGCCAAAAAATACATTGGTCGCTGTGAAAAATAGGTTAGAAATATTTGAGCCACGGCCCAAAATCGGTTGGTCGTGGCCAAGAAAATCCTGTTTCTTGGCTGAACTTCCAAAAATCATAACGAATTCCAGAAAAATTGAAATGAGATGATTCCAAAGCCAAATGAAAGATATTTAAGTCCTCTTCATAGGAAAAATATGAACCATTACCAGAATTCACCACACAATTACATAATTACACAAAATCCAATACTGCTCTAAAACAGAGTCCAGTTTCAACATCAAACTTTGGACAGTCATTACTCCAAGCACACAAAACAAAATGACACAAATTATATGTCCATTTTCAAGCTTGGAATGTGAACTTTAAGACTGAAAAGTTTCAGAATTTGTATATATCATTTGCCCATTCAAAACGTCCAAAAAACCTGACTGTCCTGTACAAAGTTTTCAGGAACAGAATTTCAGTTTTTGTGTAATTGCTTCCAATGGTTCCAAATTCACAACAAACATCATTCCCACACCAATTTTCATAAGAAATCCATTGGAAACACCAAAATAACCAAATTCAACTCATATTGACATGTTCCACAAGAAACACAACATGTCACACAATAACCCAATTCAAAACTCACAATGCAACTCCTTTCCATTCAAAGTTCCAAACCAATTCTGACAACACCAAAACACAATATGACATCTATTCCAATACCAAATCACCATGCAATCCACAAGACCCTAATAACACAAAAAATAGGGCCAAAATCTAGAAATTCCAAGTTCAACCAATAGTCACAATGAATATGTCAAAATGTGTCAAATTCTTACCTCTTCCTCTTCCCAAGACTAGTTTCTTGATTTCTCTTCTTTCAAATTTCTTCAAGGGTGCAAACACCTTCTTTCAAAATTCTGAAACCAGAGCAATAAAACCCTCAAAACCATGAACAAAATTAATGAAAGAAATTTGAGCTTCCAAAGTCATTTACAAGGCCAAAACCCTACCTTTGCTTTTCTCTTTCTTGCTTGGTTTCAACGAAAATGGAGATGAGAGAGAGAGGAGTGATGATGAATGAAGCAGATTTTTGGCATGGAAAGGGCCTATTAGGCCGACCTTGGAGATGGAAGAGAGAGGGAAAGAGGGTTGAAAGTTTGACTTAATCCAATGGCTCACCCCTTGGCACTTGGCGAGATCTTGTTCTCTCTTCCATGAACTCACATAAGCATGCAAACATGTGATTCTAACCTCTTGACAAATGAATCACAACCATTGATATTTAAGTTACCCATGAGTTTCCTCTTCGGTAACCAACCAATTGGTCTGTAACTTTCCTTGTTACCTGTTTTGCCCCTGATTAAGGCAATCTCTACCAAATTACCTCCGAACACATTTTTAGGGTTCATATCACTCAACCATACGCCCTCCCTCTTATTAACTCAATTTAGATGTTAATCCACACAAAAAAAATTAGATATAGAGTTTAGGCGCTTATCACATCACATTCAAAGCGAATTTCACTTCTTATTCTTTAAAAGTGTTTAATTAACAATAATTACATTCACTTTTGAAGTCATTAGCCCTTAATCCCATTTTTGGGTCATTACACGTAGTACTCCCAATCCCTGATTATCCTCAACTCCTCATTTCAAACAATATAATTGGCCCAATCCCTAACCCAATCTCAATTCCTACCCCCAGTGCCTCATGCCAAACTGGGCCTTTAGGTTTCGAGTTCAAGTTCCAGGAGAGACACTTATGTTGGGAAGGGTAGTCACGAACTCTAAACCGGATATTGGATGATAATTTCAAAACAAAAACATTAATTACTAAGAATGACCTAAATGAAGGTAATAGTACTCCGTGGATACAAAATTCACCTAATACTAATACTCTGTGTATATAAAAAATTTTAAATTCCTTCTCACAAAATAAATTTTCAATGAGCGGCTTTTCTCCAATTTTCCCTTGATGAATTGCATATACGTGTATTTTAAAACATAATTTTTTATAGATAAAATATTTACATTAGGAAGAATTCCTAGTCAGTGATGACTTGGTTTGCCACATCATTTGTGATTTAACCAATTAAAATACAATAACTCGTAAGCTGATTTGAAACACTTAAATATTAGCTCGCATATTAATAAAATTAAAAATGTCATCAGATTCATTTTTTCATTACTCATGAAACCTTAATTAAGGGATTCATTTAAAAAAAATCAAAATATGAAATATATGATCTGCCAATTAAAATTAATGTTAATTGAGTTGTTATATTTTAACTTATGATATCACAAATGATATGGCAAACCAAATTTACACAAGAATTTCTCTCTTTGGTTCATTCCCTCATGCATCACTACTTAGCGATGACTTGTACTCTTAAGTCATCGACCTGTCGTCCTTTGGTTCATTACTTCATGCATCCCTACTCACTGAAACCTTTCTTACAGAGTTGGAGGGAATAGGGGGGAGAAAAAATTTTATTAGTTGGATTTAAAAAAATGGGAGAAGTAGGATTATAAAATTTTAATAAATAGAAGAGGTAAGATAACATATTAAAAAAATTAATTAAAAACTTTTAACCCCACTTCTTTAATTTTTTTTATAAAATATAATTAAAAATTTTTTTCCTCGAGAGTGAAAATTTATGAGTTTGATTTAAAAAAAATATTAGAGAAATGAGGATAGAAATTTTAATAAAGAGAATACGTTAGATTAAAGAGTAAGAAAAAATAATTAAAAAATTTTAATTCCTCTTCAATAAATTTTTTTAAATCCAACTCATAAAAAATTTCTCTTATCCGAATCTCTTTTACTAAACAGCCCTTAAAATTTTTTATTTATATTTATATACAAATATGACTCTTTTTATTACTTTAATATACTCGTATTCATTTACAAATTGTGCGCTAGATAGCGTTCCTCGTGTACAGACGTATCTTCGTTCTTCGTAATTGTGCAATACAAATCTGCATCGTTGGTTGGCTTATCAAATTAAGATAAATATGTACTTCATTTAATTTGTATTTATTAGTTGATTTGAATATTTAAGAGAGGCAAGAAGCGCCCTGTGTTTAACTTCTGTGCTTTGCAACTTGCTTGGAAGATGCAATAACTTGGCAATGTTTCAACAAAACAGAGAAAGTGTGTATTTGGAACAGCGGGGCAAAAGTGATATTTTTACAATCTGACTTTTATTTATGATCTTAAGATTAGATAAAAGTCAGATGGTGTAATGTGATTTATGTTTGGATTAATGGTAACATAGGTAGCTTTTCTAAAAGAAAAAAAATTTTAAGAGAAACGTTTTTTTGTAAATTTTTTTCTTAGAACATTTTACAAATATTATGTTATTGGCTCTTTTAAAGAAATTTTATTTTTTTAATCCAGGATCAGGAGGGTGGGATTTTTTTCTTTTTACTCACATGACTCCTCTCTCTCTCTCTCTCTCTCATTTCTGGTACATGAGAACACATTTTCTCCTTTTCACCAATGCTACCTTCTCTCTCCATGGTCGGGCCGTCGCTTTTCCCTCCTAAGATAAAATCTCGCTTAAGAAAATACGCAGCTTTTCTCTTATAGGCCCAATACCAGACATAGCCTCAGTCTCAAACTCGTGAAGCCCTTGTTGTGAGCCTTTATTGAGCCGTTTTATTGCCACAGGAACAGGACTATTGTCTATGTGTAGCCTTTGTATGCATGACCAAACCCTCCAACACCCACAATGAAGGTATCATCGAAGTTATATGTTGCTGCTCTAAATCTCTTTTATTGAAAAGCAACGACACAAATCTGATGGCGCTAACGATGTTCCTGGAGTTTTGCTTTCTTTCGACTTGGCTACTGTTTTTTGTCTCCAATAAATTAGACAAGCAATAAGAAATAGAATAGTAGAGCCTACAGCTACGCACCCCAACACTGATGGAAATTACTCTCCTCGCGTTCTTTTGAGACAAGGAGGATGATAGCAGTGAGGGAGACAAACTCGTGGATTGTCACTTATTTTGAAAATTTCTAGCCAATTCAATAACACATCTCTGTAAGTGCTTTTACGTGTGCTTCTTGTAATAATTGGAAGCGGTTGCAACTTAATTGAAAGATTTAACTTTGTTGCGTCTCCTTTACTTTGCATCCACACGGCGTAGTCCCTGTGGATGGGAATCAACCGGTTGCCACTCCATTGGAGTACATCCGCATAATCCTCCACCAAATGATCATCTATAAAGATTTGAAAAACTGTGTCTCCAGTATTTTTAACTGCTTCGTCAAACTCACAGAAATGCAATCTCACCAAATAAATAAAATTAGAGTCCACTTGAAACTCCCAACTCACATTAAACCTGGACGTCTCTTTCATCCCGTAATTTCTGGCTGTCTTGTACACTTCATCCGGGACAAAATAATCTTGATCATCACTGTGGGTTAGATTTACACCAAAAGCTGCTGATACACTTAGTGAAAGCTCTACCTCCAAGTACGAAATATCCTCTTCCCACATGCGAAACATGCCAGTATCATCTTCGGGAGGAATCTGCATCCCACCAACGTTGATTCTGTACATAGACTCAAGAAAACTATTGTTTTCATAAGGAAACTGCCTCGGTCCATCTTTTAGTTGGAAACCCTGCAGGTCGTCCGGGCTGGTGTAATAAAGATTGGAAGGCATAGAGACGATCTCGATCCCATTGACAAAAGCATAGGCATTTGGATTAGATGGATTGGGCAAGAAGGTTACCTTAAGCGTCTGACCTTGCTCAACATAGACACTGAACTCTCGTGAAATGGTTTCTTGGGCAGTGTCATCAGCAGCCAGCGAAGCATTGAAGTCCTTAAGAAGTGTGAAAGATCCTGCCTCGACCGAGAAGAGAGAGACCGAGCGAAGGAAGTTATAGTTGTAAGAATATGGGTAAAAGTAGAGGCGAACAAACTTACGGAACTTGGTCACTGGAAAGGAGTAGGAGAATTCAGAGCAAGAGAGGCGTGCAGCGCCATAATGGACTGTTCTTTTGACTGGTGCGTCGACTTCGAGGGAGACGGAGGCCGTGGGGGTCAATGAGGGAAAAAGGAGTGGAGCCAACGTCTCCGGTCCAGTTCCTCTGATCAACAGACAGATTATTGCCTGAGTTACCGCAGTCAGCTGCGAAAAGATCAACAGGTCTGTAGGAAGAAGTGACACACAAAGTCAAACTGAGTTGGACCAAGAAGAAGAAGAATAAGGGAAAAAACACGGCGGTCGGAGGTGGGTTAACCATAACGAAGAGAATCTGAGGCACTGTGGTATTATATTGAGAAGTCTGGTAATTTTGATAAATTTTCTAAAAAACCGATGAGGATAAAGAAAGAGCCCTGTTCTTTCTCTGTTATTTTCTGAGGCCCATCGCCCAGGTAGTGTCACGATGATAAAATCAATGTTAAATTTGCATGAGTGGAGCTCATATTATTTCACTTAACTATCCAAAAACATTTTGGGCCTACCACTTCTTGAACTATTTGGAGATTCAAAGCTGTATTTAATCATGGGTACTCTCATCCTCGTTAAGTCATCATAAAGAGCCATGTAATTGTCTACCTTTGGTGCTCTCTAGCTTTCGTTGAAGAATACGGCTCCGAAAAAGTTGATCCAAGTTGTGGGGCTATTTGTGGGGGCATAACTGTATATATGTTCTGATATTAAAACAAAACTGTATTTGTTTATATTCAAACTAATACAAAGATTAGGAGATATAGCTTTCAGCGTTAAAGTCATTTGCAAATAATAATAAAAATAATATGATAATAATGGAGTGATTTCTAAAAGATCACCCATATTTGTTTCTATTAAAATTATACCAACATAGAGTTGGTCTAGTAATGTAAGGCTTAATTAAATTCCTCTAGGACTCGAATTTGAGTTCAAAAGGAGTCACTTATGTTGGAAGGTGCAGCTATGAATTCCGAACCGAATACAGGATGATAATATCAAAATGTTTCTATTCAAATATTTCCTTACTATTAAATAATTACTTTATGTAAGTGGATTTCGCGATCAAAATTTTGAGAAATTCAACCCATTGGTGAGCTCACAAATTTAATTCCACCTTTGATTCCCTCTTGATCTATTATCACCAATTACTACGCCATGTTTGGATGAAAAGAGAACTGAGAGGTATATAGGGAGAGAGAATACTAGAAAAAAAAACTTTCAAAAATGGCAAAAACAATTTATTATCTCCACTTCTTGATATAAGATCTACACATTTGATCCTTAATGTAAAATCTAATTTTAGGAGTTGATCTTAATCCTAAATATAAGATTTATTTATCATATTTGTCAGTTTTTTTTAATTTATTCATATTAATACTCTCTCAACAATAATCAAATAATAGAAAGATAGAAAAAATTAAGGAAAATGATTAGGATGTTTTAGAAAAATTATGTCATATTAATCAATTTAACTTACTTCTTCAATTTAATTAAATTAGATAAATATGCCTTATATAGATGAGTAGTTTATAATGCAATTTGTACTACAAACTATATCTTATATTAAAGATGAGAGCAGATACTATTTTTGTGTGTTTTTCCTTAGTTTGTTTTTTCCTTCTTAATTTCATTCCCATTCAAACACAGTTAAAACCTTAAAACCGACTTTACATATTCTTCCAAATTTGTCCCTTTCCTCGATTCAGCCCTTTGCCTTCAATTTGGGCCTCCCATGGAATCCGTCAAGCAAATATCACTTCGACCTTTCACCTTGTGATGTCCTCACGACATCAAAGTGTGTTACGTTCTCTTCTTCGGATAACCTGAAATTCGAAATGTTCACCACCAATTTCTCAAGACACAATGTGCTCAGCCAACCACTGTGCTTAATTTGCAACTTGCTTGAAAGGCGTGATATTGGAAACAGTGAAACCTCCAAGAATGATGTTAAGTCTCAATGTCAAGGTAAGTATAGCTGGGGTGGTTTATATATATATATATATATATGCGCGCGCGCCTGTATGTCTTCCATGCCATACTTCAAACAACAGCTAGTAAGTAAACGCCAAAATTTTAACATCTATTCTTAGGGACTATTCTTATTTTTCCTTGCACTCACGTTGATCTTTTGCCTTATGTTTGGATTGATGAGAGGAAATCAGGAGGAAAAAAAACTCAAAGGTAAAACTCGCACCATCCAGTTCTCATCTATTAAGATGTTTGTCGACTTCACGTCATGATGAATAATTGCATGCTTTGCCCCTGTATGTAGTAAGTAGGTAATGTAGTCTTGGTGCAGCACCTAGGCAAATCTCCGGCCTTTGATTCCAAGGAAGTGGTTGGTTTTCAGAATCATAAAGATGCTCACGGAACATCCCACGAGCCATGAACTCGTACACAAAGATAATCTCACGGTCATGCTTGCAGTAGCCAATGAGAGATACCAAATGATGGTGACGAAGTTGAGAGAGCATTTCAATCTCAGTCTTGAACTCTATGAGCCTTGTTGAAAATCTTGCTTGAGCCGTTTGATTGACACAGGAAATGAACCATTGTCAATTTTGCCTTTATAGACATTACCAAACCCTCCAATACCTATAATTAAACTATCATCAAAATTATTAGTGACCGCTTTTACCTTGCTTATTGAAAAGCACCGACACAAATCAAACTGTAACAATGAGGGTATGTTTGTTTTCGACGTCAATTGTGGTTTTGGTCCCCACTGTGAATTTCTATCATTGATTGTAGCTTTAGCCAATCGACAATAAGTCAGAAAAATGATGATAGACAACAAAATTGTTGGAGGAATAAAATCATTAGTTAGTTTAACCCTAAACCCTTTAAACGGAAGTCTAATGTATGGATCAAGGTATGTAGGATAGTAAAATCTACACCATGTTAAGAGAGAGGTTAATGCGAGTCTCGCTTTAAGAAGGGAAGTTCTTCCTAAATCCCTGAAGTTAGTGTTAATTGTTAATCATCGCCAAATGATGGATTATCATTGTTAGTGTAAGCCCCGCAATATAAAGGCCGAAAAAATGGTTCGAACTCGTGTCATAATTAAATAAGAGACTGAGAATAATTTAAAACTTTTCAAAATTTTTTCCAAAACCTGTACAATATAGTCTCAGTTCACTTTTAAATCCATTTGGCCTGTTTGATTCTGTTTCATACATCAATATTAGAGGGCTTATCAAAAATTCCCAACATGCACCCGAAATATATTCATGAACTAATAGGGTTTATAAGTCATCATTGCCCATCTCAGTTTCCCTTATCGAAGATTACATACAATCACTCTTCTATGGTCAATATATACATTTATCCAAAATTTGATAACCAACAACCAAAACTAAAGTCTTCCACCGACATATACTAGTCGCCCTTATGGACTTGCTTGTCCCTTGATCTGTTTGCCCTGACTAAAATTTGATCATTGGAAAGAGTGAGATTCAAAAGAATCTCAGTAATAACATTTCATTCATATGATATATAATTCAACAAAGCATGTAAGCAATTATCACAATACAGCATTCAATACAGCATTCATGTCTCTCATCACAAATGTGATAAGCATAACAATCATCACAGCATTCACAACAGCATTTAATCATGACAATAATCACATATGTGATATGCATGACAATCGTAACAGTCGTCACATACATCACAATGCATAGCATTTGTGAAGTTCACAACATTTCGTGACAGTTGTTACATACACTTCAGTGACATTCATCACAGTCACAAATGCGACATTCGTCACGATTCAATCATTACATTTAATGATAAGCACAAACATACAATGCATTATACATGATATAAGAAAAAGAGTCACTACCTTGTTGTTTCCGTTCGTGTTCAGGCACAAGCTTCCTACGTTCAGGGCATATGTGAAATCCTATAATCATAATTAAAGACAACAAGTTATTACCTATTTCAATTCTCAAATGACTTCAAAACACTTAGGTTTGGTTATCATTTGAGACCTTTTAGGTAGCTATGAGAAGCTAAAACAAAAACCTAAAGGATTAGAGAGAACTAGACTAGAAACCACCTCTTAAAAGTCCAAAATGCTGAAATTTGGGGTTAGCTGTGGCCAAAGAATGGTCAGAAACATTTTGGCTATGGCCAAACTAAAAATAGCTGAGAAAATTTTGGGCCACGGCCAAGAATTCTCTGGCCGGGTCCAAGAAAAATCATGTTTCTTTTCTGAACTTCCAAAAATCATAACTATTTCTATGGAAATCAAAATGTAGTGATTCCAAAGGCGCCTATGAAACCCTCATTAAGTCTATTTTCAAGGAAAAATATATTCTTTAGCCAATTGGAAGCAAAAAATTCCCAGAATTAAATGCTTTAGATGCTGTTCTAGAATTGATTCAAGTTTCAACCTTAAACTTTAAAAATACATATAACCCCTAGTATACACAACAAAAGGTTACTCATAATATATCAATTTAAAGCTTGTAATGTCTACTACAGAATTGAAAAGTTTTATAACTTTTATCATTTGCTATTTTAAAACACCGTGTAAACAAGCTGCCCTGCACAGAATTTTCACTTGACAGAATTTCTGATTTTTCAATCAATGTTTCCAAAGGTCAGAATTCTCAACCATGCTACTACCTACACAGTTTTTCACATAGAATCCAATGAAAATATCAAAACGACCAAATTCTCATTCCATATACAAGTTATGTTTTGGGCAGAATTCAACACAAACTATCATAATTTGCCAACTTCTTATTCAAGGTTCAATTCAATTCCATTTACCCAAACCTCAATACAAAACCCCATTTCAATGATCACAACATACTAGACTCTCTAAGACCCTAGTCCAATGAAAATAGGGCAAAATTCCAAAAATTAAGATACTCAACCAATGACTACAATATTTATATCAAAAGGTTGTTTTTGCTCATCCCTATCACTTTCTCTAACTTGTTCTTTGATTCCTCTTCTACTAGATTTTCTTGAGTTCACCAAACACCACCTCTTGAAAATCTAAAACCATACAATTGAAGCTTTCAACAAGAGGAACAAGATTAAAGAAAAGGATTTTGACAATAGATGTCATTTTCAAGGTCAAATCTCAAGAAGAAGGACTTGATTTACCTTGAACTCTTTCTCTTTTTTCTTCCTTATGCCTGCACGACTTGAGAGATTGGGGGGGAGAGAGAGAGAAAAAAAATGGTGAAATGATGAATATCTTCAACCCCCATGCTTCTTGAATGAAATGAGAGGAGAGAGGGAGAGAAAATGAATTTAAAATTGGCATTTGACTTTTCAATTCTCCTTTGCTTCATCCAAATGATGCCACATGTCAAAAATCCCATGGCGCCTCAAAAGCAAATTACAACTTGATTACTCTAACTAACTCCATTAATCATTTAGTTACACCACTAGCTCTTTTAGTTAGTGATCAATTCCTTCTTCGGTTGCTAACTAATTAGCCAGAAAATTTTATTTTTCATGTTTTATCTCTGACTATGGCAAATTCACTTGAATTGCCACTTGACACATGATTTAACTTCTTTTCCCTTCTTCATGTGCCATTCCCCTTCTATTTTAGCCCAATAAAAACTTTGCTACATAATTAAACTAAAATACAGGGTTGAGGTACTTTCTACAGCTAATTCGGTCATAACCCATACATTATTTCCCGAAAGCATTCATCAAACATTCTTTACAGTTCCATTTGAAGTCATTAGCCCTTATACAAAATTTGGAGCATTACAGTAAGACCCAAGTGCGTTAATTTGATTTGTATCTTATAAAGAATCATTTGTTATCATATTGATTTTATTAAATATGGTATCATGAATGAATGAGTTGACTGTTCTTAGGGTAATCTTTCTCCAGGCCCATTTGTTTTTTCTGTTATCCATGTCCTTCTCTACGTTAAACGGCTGCATTTGAGATTCTTGGAATGAGCCTGACGTTTTGTTTCTACCACCATGGAAATAGGGAAAATCACTCCCTGGTCCCAAGGACTAGAAATATTAACATATAAGTCCCAGAGAAAAGTCAAATATTAGAAAAGTCCCTAGGGACTTTTTTGTGATTATTTCTCAAAGTAAAATGACAAGCATGCCCCCATTCTAATTTAAACTCTCCTTTGTTCAAATTCCCAAATCACTTGTTCACCTTCGTTTAGAGCCATTTGAAAACCTTGCACTGCTTCTAACCGTCTGTAGCTGGTGGTCCGCTCCTAGTGCCATCCGTCGATGCTATGCTCCTAGTGTCCGTTGCTGTTACTCCCCTCCCAATGGAGGCCCATCACTGCTCCCCTCCCAGTCACTGTTCATCACTGTTCCCCTACCAGTCGATGTTCGTCGCTACTGTGAGTGATGTGAATTTAGCATATTTACTATGTCTTAGATTTAAATATGACAGAACAAAGAGTATTTGCATGTTATTATAAATATTATTTTTCTTGACCTCACTTCTTTTGATTATTTCTCTGCTCTGAATTTAATGATGCGATATATTTGGTAATTTACTTTATTAGCATGGTTTCTATATGGTGTGAAAAGAATGTTGGTTGTTATAGCAAGCTAAAAGATCATAGGCCGTGTCTGGGATAGTTAGGCAACTCTTTAGTGCTTTAAGAAGCAATAGCTTAGTAAAAGGTTGTTAGGGTCATTATATTTGAGAAGAGAATTACATCTCTGTTAGCAAGTGTGTGTGTCTCGGAAGTTTTGTTTTGTAAGAAGAACAAGGGACAGTAGCTGTGATATTAAAGAAACAATGTTGATGGATTCATCAAACAATTAAATGCTTTGCTTTTAGAAAAGATATGCAAAACTACAAAATGAGAAGCAATACCAATTCCAAAGTGGTGGAATGGTCAACAAACATCTAAAATTAAATATCTAATTTAAGACTATAAAAAGAAAAATTCAGTATGGCTACTAGCCAGTCACTATTAGTAGCATTAAATATTAGGAATAAAGAAATGATGTATAGGTAATCATGTTTTATTATTTATTCAATTATGAAAATGGTTAGTTTATAGTTAGTTGTGTTAGTATGTGGGAAGAGATTAAACCTGTAGTTGTTTGGATTTTCTTACTTGAAGGTTTATGTCCAATGTGATACATTAATATTACTTGTTTTTTGTTTCTCCTAACTTTGAAATTTAGGTTGCATGTTTGATTTTGTTTGTTTAACTTTACAACTATGTATGTTGCATTCTGCTTTCAGCGATTCTTGTGGTGTCCATGTTCTTTCATGGTTACATGCACTACTACGGAATATATATATTACTACCCTAAAAGATGTCCCTTATTGTTTTGACTTAATTGAGATTAACAAAACGGTTTTGAATCTCAAGGCATTAGATGAGATTAAACATACTGGATCATATAATGATCCAATCCTATAAAGATCTAAGAGTTACATGTGATGTAATTGGTAAATAGGTTACCTACCTAAATAACTTGAATTTAAGCGTCTTGCCAAAGCGGACTTAAGTTTAAGCCAAATATGGATTTTAGCCCACTAATTATTATATTGAGGGTTGTTAATTTAATGGGAGATTACTAACTAACTTTGCATATTTTAATTGTAAAATTATGTCGACTAGTAATATTGCTGCACTATCGTTACGATTAGTCCTTGAGAAGGACAAACTCAATGGGACAAACTTTCTTAACTGGTTCAGGAACTTGAGAATTGTTCTCAAGTAGGAAAAAAAGGCTTATGTCCTAGATCAACCCATTCCTGAGGACCCTGCAACTAATGCACCAAGAGCTCAGAGAGATGCTTACATGAAGCATAAGGATGACTTTGTGGATGTAGGTTGCCTGATGCTTGTCATGAACTACAACATGAACAACATAGAGAAATCAACTTCTGAACTGCACGGGATGCTCAAAACTACTGAACAGAGTATTAAGAAAAAGCCAAGTACTGTTTTGATGGTTCAGAAAGGAAAGGGTATGAAAAAGAAAGGGAAGGGCAAATGGAATGGTAATGGCTCAAGTGGTAAGACCAAAGTGAACGAGGCAAGCTTTACCTAAGAGGGGGTGAATTGGGTGATGTGATAAATTTTTCGCTTAATGTGGTGATATGAAAATAGTTGTAGACAGAGTAGAGTTGAGAAGATTGGAACACAGAGAATTATACTGGTTCGGCCTAAAAACCAGGCCTACGTCCAGTCCTCAGAGATCAAAACCTACTGAAATTTTCACTATTCTTTTAAGATTCAATAGGCTCTCAGAATGCCACAAAACAACAATTGTCCTCGAATGGACTACGAGCAGAAATATTCTCACACTAAGAAATTTCTCTCCCCCTTACGACAAGTCTTACATACAGAAAAACAACCTATGACCTTTTTCACTTGCTTATGTATACAAGTCTTATGAGCAGCAACGTTCTCTCCCACTTACACTATTGTAAGTCTTATGAGAAGCAACATTCTCTACTGCTTGTATCTTATAAGTCTTATGAGTGGAAGGTTTAACTAGGAATTCTCTCAACTGCTTCTCTCGTAAGGATATCTACCCTCTCAAGGTCCCAATACCTTGAGATCAAAAGAAAATAGAATTTGAAATGTATATAAACTCTCTTACAGAGCAAGTATGATAAACACTGAAGATCAATATGAATACAGAGAAAATATGAATAACAGACACTCGTGAATTTGCTTGTGAATTCTTGTGCTTCGTTGTTGTTGATGATCTCTAGGACTCTGTATTTATAGACGTTCATTTTTGCCCGTTTGAATATCGATCATTGTGGAGCGGGGCATATTACTGTGGAATAGCATGCGCACGTTTGAAAACTTTGAATGCGGTAGGTACATGCTTTTCATGATGTTGTCTGCCGTTGTTTGACTTCCTTCACGTATGTTTATTCCAAACGTTCATCCTCCTGTATCACACTTATAATACATTCAAAATGATGTTAAATAATAATAATAAGTGATGATAAGATAAATAAATAACATTAAACCATATTCGAATTGAACGCTGTAAGACTGGTACATTTTATCTTCTGCCAGAGTATCACTCGAGCATGGATGGGCTCACTTGAGTGAATACACATATTTTCTCCTTATCCTTCAGTTTTATGCTTGCACTCTCACAGGATTTCAGAGAGATAATTTTCTCACTCGCGAGTGATGTGGGGCCTCACTCGAGCACAACTCCTTCTGCTCGAGTGGCCTTGCTTATTACACTAGGAGACCCGTCTCAGGACAACACTCGCATACCATTTTAGCAAGAGTGAGATTTTGCACTCGCACGTGATGTGGGCCCTCACTCGAGCACACATACTCCTGCTCGAGTGAGAAGAATATTCTCATGTAATATACTCTTGGTATCAGCACTTGCATCAGAATTAGAGAGAGTTAGATTTCTCACTCGTGAGTGCTGATGTGTCACTCGGGCATACTTGTACTTCTCTGACCTTTATGACTCTTGGCCAAACACTTGCACTCTCTCACTCGCTAGTGCTCGAGTGCAAACAGCTTCATGCTCGAGTATTGATTACAATGCTCGAGTGCATCAGTAAGGATTGTAGGAATTGCGTCGGCCAAGCACTCGCAGTCCCTCACTCACATTTGCTCGACTGAGAAAGTGTCTTCTGCTCAAGTGCTATCTCCAGTGCTCGAGTATATTAGTAAAATTGACAGTACACTACTACGAAAGGGACTTTTAACGACTGTTTTTTGGGCCTTTAGACGACTGTTTTCAGAGGGTCGTCTATCTCAGTGTCGTTGAAAGTTCGAGAAAAGACGACCGTTAAAAAACAGTCCTTGTATCTTTTGGATACAACGACTATTTTCTTAAAACCAGTCATTGTATCCAAAAGATACAACGACTGTTTTCTTAAAAACAGTCGTTGTATCTCACAGATACAACGACTGTTTTATTAAAACCAGTCGTTGTATCCTCTCTTTTTTTTTAAAAAAAAAATCCCTACATCAACTCCCTCTACTCCCTCCACCATATGTGTCTACAAGTCCCCACGTCCTCCCATTCTCTCATGATTAACTCTCTAGCTTCCCCTAATACTCATGGAAGTGAAATCACATATTAGTTTTTCTATCATGACATATAGCGCATATATCACCATAACATCATTTCAATGTGCAGACTTCAACTTTCAAACTTTCAATGTAAATCATGACATGCATATGGGCAAAGAGATGATGACATGCTTCCATGAAAATCCCTATTTTTCATCATCATTTTCCATAGTGTTCTCTGAAAGCATAATGCCTTAACAAATTCAAAGTACTCATAAATAAGAAACTAGGAAAAGTATTCGAATATGCAAACTTGAAATAGCACTGTACAAAAGCACTGCACTACATCAAAAAACCTCTACACATCATCACCCGGCCCCTCTATGTGTTGTAGAAGATGTCCCGACAACAGGTCTCGGATCAAATTAATGTCTTCGATTGTGTAGGGGTCCTGATCACCAAAAATCTGAGCGCAAAATGGAGAATATGTTAACATAAATAAATAAATTGAATGAAATAAATAACAATTGAATCACATGAAAAGAACTGAAATTCAATTGAGAATCAATAAATGATCACCTGTTCAAAATTTGTAGTAAGGCCAGAGAAAATGATGTTATACATATATAGTATAACATAGAAGCCGCACTCAGTTTTCCCTGCTTGCCATGGACACTATACAGCAAAAGCAAACGGTAAAAAAGAATAAAGGCCTATGTAAAGCAATCGTCATTCGAAGAACTTGAATGTAAACAACTTACGTTTGGCTGGAACCACTTTGTATGACCAGCTTTACCTTCACGCTTCCCACCCATTATATAATATGTCTTCAATGCACTGTAATAATTAAAATGATAAACAAAAGACATTAAAACAATTGAGTAAAATCAAAAATCAATGACGGACAAATAAATTTACTTACGTGTTAAAAATGTTTCTGATATCTGCGTTTGGCTTGCGACCCAATGAGTCAAACCAAAAGATGACGTTGATCGAGGGACAAGGAACACAGAGACTCCAATGATAACTATAATCACATGCATATATAGATTAAAATGAGGTTAGATAACATGATACTGTTTAGCAAAGTGAACGTGTATAAATATAGCAAAGAAAGTTACTTGCCCTTCAACAATTGGTGCCAGATAACAAGGCAGCTGAGTCTGGCCTATTGTATAGCCTACATAGCTCATCCGTTCTTCCAAAGTATGGCTATTACGCCGTGACATATTGCCAGGACATAAGAAGCCATATGCACTGCCAAGCCCTCTTTCGGCACACAGTTTGTGGAAGCAGCTACCACATAAATGAAATGAGAAATGACACAGTAAATGTAGAAACCTAAAACCCCTAAATATCAGTGCATTAATTACAATTAAAAATTATAACTAAACTCACATGATTGCAAATGTGACCCATCCTACGTCAATCTCCTCCAAAGATAGGAACTCTCTAATATCTTTGTTATCAAGCCCATAATCATACGAGATTCTGCGACCCACAATATCACAAGGCATCTTCAAGTCGACCTTATTTATGCCTTGATGAATATTTTGCAGTCGTGCTAAAAACGGGAATTTTATCGCATCATCTTGTTCCTAGTAACACACAAAAAGATTATAAGTAGAATGTTAATGATTAAGTAACAATAAGTTGTTTCCTACCATTTGAGGGACTGGCACAGTCTGAACAAGATGTCTAGGCCATAAGATGAAAGATCCTGTTGCGTGACCTAGATTGGCAACCTCACCATCAGGGAATGGGACATCTGCACCTTCCTCCCCCAGTCGAACACTTGTCACATTAACCTTAAGTTGATCGTCCCGGATTTGGTTATTATGGTGGGTGGTGGCACGACTGTATACAACAGCATCAGCAACAGCACGCAGGTACGGGACTTCTAAATACAAAGTGCAGGGTTGTCCAGGCTCTAGTGAAGGACCAGGGTCGCCATGTCCAACCTCTGGCGGATTGTAATTGCCTTTAGTGCTGGGAAAGGCCGGGGATTCCTGAGTAAGAGAAATGAAAGAATTAATTAAAATAACGTAAGGAAAAACTCAATATAATGTTAAATGAAATTAGTTAGAAACCTCAGATCTAGACGCCACATTACACATCCCGCCTTGCATGTGAGACAACACCATCGTACTCATCTCACCACGTAGCTCACTCAACAACTCTTCTTTTAGCTCATCTCGAAGTGAGTGACGTAGCTCTGATCGGATTTCCTCTCGAACCCTGGCCACAAACTCCTGACTCATTTCACCTCGTCCATAAGCTTGTGAACCTCGTCCAAAGTATTTAGAGAGACCAACTCCCCTTGACTCCCCTCTAACTTGACCAGGGTGATCTAGATTACCAAGCGCCGTGGCTAAGATGTCCATCCTTCCAGTTTGACTGAAGGAACCCTGGCTGCTCTGCTCTTCAAGTTCATCCTGTGGCATATAATGGATAAATAGAAAGTAATTACATGCCACCAACGTTAGAAAAATGAAACACATTTAAATATACTTGTTATTAAATACTCACAATTCTTTTAGCGACATCAGCAACGACTGGATTTATATATTTATCTCCCTTTATCCTCCCTGCTTTCCATTTTTTGTGACGCAGGGGAGGAGGTGGCTCCTGCACGACTATACTAGGATCTGCTCGGGCTGCTTCCTCCAATTTTTGCAATTCAGCCTGCATCATCTTCTTTTCGAGCTTTCGATAACCCCCACGCGACATGTAATGAGGATAATTGTTTTTTGCTCGCCTCTCTTTATTTGCTTGACTCAATTTCTATATAAACAAAGAATAATGATAACTGAGTTAGCGATGTCAAGTAAGTTCAACTAAAATTTTTAACACTAAGATGAACACAATGTACCAGGAACTCGGGATCCTGCCGCGATGCGACAAACAACCTCCAGTCATTTAGAGAAAGAAACGGATACTCTTTACAAGGATCTAAATGACTCCTCGGCCCTTGAACGTACTTGGTTGTGAGCGTGGACTTGAAATCTTTCCACCGCTCACGAACTTCCCCCATCCAATGCTTGTACATCTCCTTCGTATTGGGAACATCGTAGGTTTGCTACAAAACAAAATATATAGTAGTCGTTATATATGAACAAATAGAAATAAAAATTATGACAAATACAACTTTACATACCAAAATTTGTTCCCAAATCATACGCTTCGTGTCCTTTGAAACTTCCCACCAGGTAGGAATTAAAACGCTAACTTTGCTCCGACCCAAAAAGCCAAGGTAGCTAATGAACGTGTCTCCGTCTGGCCCAAGTGGCTTCAAATTAGCATCAAATTCCACGTGAATCCTGCTCGCCTGTTGTTCCTCATGACGTGCCACCAACGATCACAACTTCGTGCTTCCTCTAACCTTTTTCTTAACCGGTGAGCCAACAGAGTCGCCCGAATTTGAGTCTGCCATGATCCTGCTAAGAAATAAATGTGACATGATAAGTAAAGTGAAACTACATGCACACTTTTAACAATTCAAAATCTTACTAAGAAATAAATGTGACATATGATAAGTAAATCGAAATTACATGTATACTTTAAACAATTAAAAATCTTACGTTAAGTGTTTTCCCAAATTCCTTCACAATGATCAACTCTAGCTGCATATTCATCATCATCTACCAATTCCACTTCAGATGGCATAGGCGGATTTGTAGTGAAAGGCGGCATGTCGTCAAGATTCAAACTCGGATCACCATCCTTCTGTTTTTTACTTTGGAGTACAATAGACAATTTTTTATTTGCTGGATCAATGACATAAAACACTTGTTTTGCCTGACTTGCTAGAATGAATGGCTCATCTTTATAACCAACTCTTTCAAGATCAACTAAGGTGAATCCAAATTGATCTATTTCAATAGCATTATTGTTAACCCACTTACATTTGAATAAAGGAACTCTCAACTTAGTGTAGCTTATCTCCCATATGTCTTCAATAACTCCATAATAGACCATGGATGCCAAAATGGGATTTTTGTCTTTTGTACTAGAAAAGTGCATTGATTCGGCTACCACCATCACCCCACTGTTTTGCATAGTACTTCTGTTATCCTGGCCATATGTATAGAAACAATACCCGTTTATATCGAAGCCACTCCAAGTTATGACCTCAAACGAAGGCCCCCAAGCTAACCATTTGATTGTCTCAGACACATTGGTCTCGTGTGCTACCTTATCCTTAAACCACTCTATGAAAGTCTTGTTTTGCTCATTAGCTATCTGTATGTCATTTTTCCTTGGATAGATCTCCTTTAAACTCTTTCTGTGTTCGGCTAAGTACGGCTGAACTTCTTCCGTATTATTCAAGATATAGAGGTGTGCTTGCAACACCTCTTCACGACGCATACTCTTCACTTTGAGCCCTCGTGTTCCCTTACTTGTACCCTTTTCATGACGTGATTGGGCCTTTGACCTTGATAGATATTCTTTGCAAAAGTCCATAGCCTCTTCAACGACATATCTTTTGACAATTGAGGCTTCAGGTCGATAAGGATTTTTAGAATACCCTTTTAAGTTCTTCATGTATCGCTCGAAAGGGTACATCCACCTTAGATAAACTGGGCCGCATAGTCTTACCTCCCTGACCAGATGAACTATTAAATGCACCATTATATCAAAGAATGCGGGAGGAAAATGTATCTCTAGTTGGGATAGAATAGTATAACCCTCATTTTCTAATTCGTCTAACCTTGCAATGTCAACAACCTTGCTACAAATAGCATTGAAGAAACTGCACAACCTTGTTATCGCCCTTCGCACATCATCTTTCATAATGCCTCTAACAGCTACTGGTAATAGTTGTTGCATCAAGACATGACAATCATGAGACTTCATCCCAACTAACTTCAAATCTTCCATGGACACAAGTCGGCTCACATTAGAAGAATACCCTTGTGGCACCTTAATGCCGTGCAAACACCCACACAAACTTCTTCTCTCCACTTTTGACAATGTATGCGCTGCTGGCTCCATATACGCTCTCTTACCATCATCTCTTAGTTGTGGATGCAGTCGTTCTCTTATTCCCATTTCAACCAAGTCTAGTCTTGCACTAATCCCATCTTTTGTTTTCCCTGGTATATGCAAAAGCGTACCAACAAGGCTATCACATACATTTTTTTCCACATGCATCACATCAATACTATGTCTCACATCAAGACTACGCCAATATGGAAGATCAAAGAAAATTGACCTCTTCTTCCATATGTTCTTCTCACCCGTAGTCTTTTGATTTTTTCCAAAAGTGACATTGATTCTTTCCACCCGACTATAAACTTCGTCTCCAGTTAATGGCTCCGGAGCCATTTCATTCTCCAGCAAACCGTTAAAAGCCTTCTTTAGCCTACGGTACGGGTGGAATCGAGGAAGAAATCGTCTATGACCAAGGTATACCGTTTTTCTACCGTGCTTGAGTTGATGGAACTGTGTGCTCGATTCACATATCGGACATGCTTTATGACCCCTGACACTATAACCTGACAAGTTACCATATGCAGGGAAGTCGTTAATTGTGGTGAAAATCATTGCACGTAGCTTAAACGACTGTTGCTTATATGCATCAAACACATCTACACCATCCTCCCACAACTTCTTTAAGTCCTCTATCAAAGGTGCCAAGTAGACATCGATATCGTTCCCTGGCTGTTTTGGTCCCGAAATCATCATAGAAAGCATCATATACTTGCGTTTCATACACAACCAGGGAGGTAAGTTGTAAATTACCAGCAGAACGGGCCATGCACTATGTGTACTGCTAAAAGTACCATAGGGATTGATCCCGTCTGTTCAAAGCCCTAGCCGAAGGTTTCTTGGCTCGCTACCAAATCCGGGATACATTTCATCTACTTTCTTCCATTGTGGAGAGTCAGCCGGGTGTCGAAGCAATTTTCCATCACAAACTCTATCATCATAATGCCATCTCAACTTCTTTGCTTCTTTCGCATTAGCAAACATTCGTTTGAACCGCGGTATGATTGGAAGATACCACAAAACCTTTAAAGGTTGCTTTTTATTTGTCTCATCACCACACCTATTACCTTTCTTCACTTTGTATCTAGAAGTTTTACATTTCGGACACTCACTTAAGCCTTCATACTCATTTCTGTACAATACGCAATCATTAGGGCAAGCATGTATCTTTTTATACTCCATACCCATTGTAGATAATATTTTCTTGGCCTCATACATACGATTTGGAAGTACATTATCCTCTGGAAACATATCACACAACAATTCTAGTAACAACGTGAAACTACTGTTGGTCTACCCACAAGTTGCCTTTAGGTTGACCAAGTACAAAATGCCTGACAAACGTGTATACTTTGTACACCCAGGGTACAAAGGTGTCTCTGCATCACTCCGTATGCTATCATATACAGGCGTTTGTGCAAAACATTCTACCTCAACATCGTGAATCATGTTCTCCATTCTATTGTCATCTCCAACCTCCAAAACTTCCTTCTCGCGTGACGCCCAAGCGGTTCCTTCCTCACCATGCCATATCCATCTTGTGTACCGAAGATTTATTCCATCACAAAGTAAGTGATCCCTTATATCATCAACATCCCGTAGACTCTCATTTAAACAGTTGATACATGGACAAAAATACTTCCCATTTTTACTAGGCGCATTCATTTTAGCAAATTCAATAAAGTTTTCTACCCCATTCTCATATTCTTCACTAATTCTCGAACCATTCATCCAACGGTGATCTATTTTATTACCACCTAATCCATTTTCACAGACACTCAAGTTTAGAACAGCTATATGAAACACTCATGACACACTGTAAAAACTAACAGTTCAAATTTATCACGCTTATAACAAATAGTAGCACCATGATATCCTCAGGTTTCAAAAACTTTCATCAACAAGCAATAACATAACTTACCAGCTAATCCTTAGCTTCCAAGGACACTATGTTTGTGATTGAGGATTTGGAAGAAGATTCTACAGAGGCAAGGATGTAGTAGGTCGGCAACCCAAGGAAAAACGATAGCAGTAGTGATACCTGCAGGTTTATGAGAGTTATTCAGACATGAAGGGGTAATATTTAGAACATTTCAGGTCAAATGACCTTGATTCAGTGTTTCTTATATATAAAAAAAATTATCATATAATTTCCTTAATTTATAATGACCCTCCATGTTTTGTGTCACTAGCTTACTATATTTAGTGTAAATTTCAATTTATATACTGATACATGGTAATATAAATTTAAAATTTCAAAATAGAACAATAAACAATATATTTTTTTAAAAAAAAAATTCATGTTTTGGAATCATTGCATTACAACTTCAATACAATTAGAAAATAGGAATCCAGTGGATTTTGTCTCTATATGATCCAACGCGAAGGAAATGAAATACAGAGTAGGGTGCATGTGCTTCTCGAGATATCATTACCTCAAAAGTAATTAATTAGATGAAATTACTATTATTTGTCCATGATGATATAATAAATTAAAATTAAACCCAAACACGAAGCAAACTAGACTAATTTACTTGTATAAATAGAAATGATGTCTTATTTTTAATTATTCTTTACCAAAAACGGAAGGAACTCATGTATTCCATATATCTAATTAAGGAAACCTCCTAATTTTCAAATTTAATTTTATTACACAGCCATGTTTTGTTCTCGTTGAATTGTTTTCTTTATACTATGCATCATTGTTTCCCCTCTCTTCTCCTCTCCCATGCTGTATATAACATACCCAAATTATATAAAATGAAATAATGTATAGTACGTCTAAATATATATATCATTATTCATGATAATAAGAGATTCAATAATGTGACCAAAAGAAAGTTATTAGTCCAAACAAACGTGTTGTTTAGCTAATGGCAAGTTGTGCTAACTTAATTAGTGATATGAAATTCAATTGGGTTGAATCAATTGGGTGATGCAAATAGTCATTTTACAATGGTAAACAATTACCTAGCTAATACCTACTCCGCATTTGAAATATTTCTGATTTCTATGTTATATTTAACAACCACAACCAATATCTCAATCACATAGATTTTTTCCAGAACAGCACAACCGAAGTTCAAGATGCCTAGATTCAGTCACAATCGAAGTTCAAGATGCCAACTTTATTTCCAGAACAGCACAAATTGACATCCAAATGAACAAAACAACTAGAAACAGAAAAGGGAAACTTACACACACAATGGAATAGACCAAGATCAGAACCACCAACGTTGTCTTCTTTATGCGAACACCAAGTATGAACTACAGGACCGAATAATAGAGGCTAAGAAGAGAAAAACAAAAGCAAAAAAACCAGAGCAACGAAATAGGGCAACTTACTTGCGTTGCTTGCTGCTGATGTGCGAAGAGGGAAAGCGAAGCTCAGACCTGCATGCGACCAAGAGGGAATGGAGGGACTGTGAAGACGGTGGACATCGGAGAGGGTCAGCGTACAGAATGCAGGAGAAAGAGATAGGCCAAGAAATTTGGGGAATGCAGCTCGCGGGAGACACGAAAATGAGGGTTCAATTAGCGCGGGGAAGAATGACAGAAACGCGCGCTGAAGATTGGGGAAAAGTTAATCACTTTCAACGACTGGTTTATAAAACCAGTCGTTGAAAATGAAGCTTCAACGACTGTTTTCCTTGAAAACAGTCGTTGAAACTTCAGTCCAGTGCCACCGGTTCCTGGAGTTGCTTTTTTACTACTGGTTTCTCAAAACGGTCGTTATTGGGTGTCGTGGAATCATGTTCTTGTAGTAGTGGTAGTTTGCTCTCGGGCAAACACTTTCTGGCTATCACTCGCATCTGTTCGAGTACAAAAGAGCTCCATGCTCGAGTGCTAGTTCTTGTGCTCGAGTACATCAGTTAAATCTGATAGCAAACTTCACAGAACTTTGCCATATGCGTTTGGTAATTTTGTAATCATTCCTTAGTCTTATAAAACTATGATTTGCACATAATTGCCTTTTGTTATCATCAAAACTTGGGATCTAACATTCTCCCCCTTTTTGATGATGACAAAACCTTTGTGATGGATTTTAAGAAAAAGGTTGATTAGAGTGAAAAAATTTTTAAAGTACAACATCAATGTTTTCAAATGCATATTTTCACCAAGGTTTAGATTCAAGTTCAGATTTTTGCACTTATCTTCATATGTTCCCTGCAACACTTCCACTGGACACTTAATAACCAAGATAAGCATAGTATCACAGAACCAATCAAAACTGAACAGAAAAACTTGATAACATGAAAATAGCCATTAGTGATAAACTAAGAAACATACAATAGTCAGCATAAATCATTAACTATATTAACTACCTATAAAGCCCATATACAACTATAATCCTAATAACATCATCATAAACCTACCCCATTACACAAAAACTACCCAAACACCCAATACATCCCATGATAGCTCAGAAAACCATCACACATCCTTCTCCCCCATTTTGTCAACATCAAAAAGGGGCTGAGGAAAAGTGATATCAGATGATGGGACAAAGGGCACCATGGCAGTGGAAGGATCGATTAGTACAAAGGGTGGAGATAAAGGCTGTGGAACAGAGGCTGAGGGTGGTAGTGAAGGCGACCGATCATAGGTAATATCAACATTAGAGTCTGGATCGGTGAAAAGAACATGTGTCTATGGATGAGGATGTAACCCCCTCACCGTAATTACACCCGGATTACGAAATTTAAGTGAAATAGAGACCGATTGGATGAAATCACAATTTATAATCCCACATCCAAGAGATGGGGTATTTCAAGATCTTTTCAAAACATACATATATTCATGGTCTCCCATTCACGTGCGGGTATAATTATCAGAGAAATCAGAGTACATAATAAATATCAAAGTGCGGAAACCAAAATCCCGGCAAACCCCGGGTTACTTACATATATAACTTGGGTTCAAAGTTTCCCAACAAGGGGATTACATCACCAAAACATTCATTTACATTAGATGTACAACTTGCAATCCCAAATCCAAAACTATAATAACCAACTACCACTTAGATCTAGGAGTAAGTCTAACTACTCCTGGTTGTCCGCTTCCCTTTCGAACCACTCGCCCTGTCTGAAAAGATTAATCATTTGGGAGGGTGAGATTCTAAAGAATCCCCGTAGTAACAACTATTTCATTTCCAATCATCAATCATAACAAACTTGACATTTCCCAAAAATAGGCATATTTAGGGCAAAATTCCAGATTTTACCATACTTAGCAAAATATCACACATTATACTTCAAAATGCTCTAAATGCCTACCTCTTCACTTTGCTCAATCCAGAATCCTGATCCCTCAAACTTCAATTTCGCCCAAATCACAAATCACCACTTCTCAAGATTCTACAATCATCACAACGTAGCTCTCATTGATATGAACAACATTAGAGAAGAGGATTGGAGCAAAGGAGAATCATTTCCTTACCAAAGATCAAGCTTTTTCTTCTTCCTCTTCTTGCCTCAAGGTCGCCGGAATCAATGGAAGAGAGAGAGAGATGAGAAGGTAGAATGATGATGAAGAAGCACATCACCCCCCTTGCCCATGCCTCCAACCGAATAGGAGAGAGAGAAGAGAGGAAAAAGTGACTTTTGTCTTCTAGTGCCCTATCCAATAGCCACCATCAAGCCACTTGTCAACATCTACACAATTCTCTCCATGAGCTCACCAAGTCACCTCACATAGGATTCCGACCCATATGAAATACATCTCAACCCTTGATCTTAAATACCACTTGTATTTATTCTCAAAATTATCATTACATTAATCCCAAATATATTCAATCAGGATAATTACAATAATTATCGGAGCCATTAGCCCTAATCACAAATCGGGATGTTACAGAGGAGGTGATAGAGCTCAATATTTATATATTTTTATTAATTAATCTTAGGCTTTTGTGGGACTTAATTAAATATTTTGGGCATAATCAAGTATTAAAATGAGATTTTAGTGAAAGAATAATTTGGGAACTAAAGTGGCTTAATTGTTATATTTTTAATTAATATTTGTTATTCCCATTATTCTTTAATTGTGAACAAAAGATATTACCTTTGTGAATATAATTTTGTAGGTGATGATGTGGCACAACTTGAATAGTTAATGTTAAAGATGTTATTTTGGAGCTTAATGAAGGACAAAAGTGGAACATCACAAGTGCAGAATTTATTTTCACATTTTTTTCTAAGAGGAGGTTAAATGAGTAAGGGCCTTATTTGGTTATTATAATTTTGTACATATGCTAAAACATATTTTCACCTCCTCTTCCAAACAAGGCACAACTCACTTTTAACCTAGAGAATAAGGGAAGTGAAGAGGAGGTGGCGGCTGAATTGGGAGAACGGGAGTTGAACTGAATTAAAGTTATAGAAGGGCTGGACCAAGTTGATTCATTAAAGAAAGGAAGATGAGATAAAGCGAATTGGGGATGAAGAAAGGCAGCCGCTTTTGTTGACCCAAGTGATTTGAAAAAGCAAGCCGAAGTGAGCAATGGAAGAATCAAATGAGAAGCTGAACCGAGTTGGAGAAGAGATCAATTGAGAGAAAAATAACCCAGTCGAAATGGTTGACCAAGAAATGAGAAAAGCTGGACCAATTAGAGAAAAAGAGACCAAGCACCTAATAAGATAAGAAGGGGCTACGGCTGTAAAGGAAAGGGGGGAGGCGCTGGATAAAAGAGGGGAGCCGAAATTGTTGACTGGAAGAGAGAAAAGCAGCATCATAAATGAGGGGGAGGCGTGAGGCATCGAAATGAAAAGGAAAAAGAGATGCAGCGGCTGTGGGCGTGAAAAGAAAAGGAGGGCCGAAATATTTGACCGATTTTGGAGATGTTGAACCGATGGAATTAATGATGAAAGAAGGAGCTGAACTATTTTATGTGAGCATATGAGAAGCTTTTGGGTGGCCATTGAGAACAAGCAAGCTGCAGCAATTCAATGGTTATTCTCCTCTTCATCCATCAAGCTTCATTCTTCTCTTTTTCCATGAGTAGCTAAAGTGTTGGTGATTTCCTTGACTTGGGTAATGGTTTGAGCTTCTAAACTTTAATGGAATTCCTTGAGCTCTCTTTTTAGTTCATGATTATGTAGCTTGGTTTAGTATGTAATTGTGATATAGATTGTTATGCCAAGTGAATAAACTTGGTTGTTGAGCTAGGAGTTGATTAATTAAGCTTTGTATGATTCATATTATGAGTAGGTTGAATTGTTATTCCAACTTGGTTAAGTGGATTTAAATGATTAAATTGAATGTTTTGAATTGTTGTAATGGTAATTACAAGCTAGAATTGGAAGTTGATTATTCATCTCCTTGAGTTTGAGTTATTTGGTGGTATTCATTTAATTGCTTCGGTAGAATGAATTAAATGATTATTGCAAGTATAGAGTTAGTGGTAACTTAGTTCCATCCTCTTGACTCATATTGTGGAATTCATATCATTAGCAAGCAAGGAAGACTAAAACCCCAGTTCAAGGGAATCCCATTTCATTATTATTCTAGTTTATTAAATTTACTTTGTTGTTAGTGTTAATTTCAATTTCATTTGCTTCTTTGTTTTAGAAACCAAAAAATTACAAAAATATTGTTTTAGCTTAGATTACTTCATTAGTTTAAAAACAAATTTCTCCAAATGATTTCTCACAACTTTAAGGTTTTTTGTCACTTTACTACTTAGAAACTTGAAAATTAATCTCCTCACAAGAACGACCTAGGTTGAGCTACTATGCTACATTCTTAAACCTAGTTTTATTTTGTGAACTCACACGACATAGGTTCATCAAAATTGATTGAACTATATTTTTATATGAATTTTCTATGATTAATTTGGGATTTTAATGTATTTTCTGGGATTTTATTGCATTATTAAGCATTAATTTTGGTTAGGGACAATTATTTTGAATTAATGGGAATTAGGGGCAAAATGGTCAAAATTCATTAATTATTATATTTTTTATTGTCCCTTAAACTTTTGATATTACCTTGTGTTTAATTTTTGCATTATAGGTGCTCAAGAAGGAAATTTGAGATTTTGGAGGTCAAATTAATGTTTTTGAAGATTGGGAAAAAATCACAGAAAGGTCCCCATATTGTTGTGGAAATTACGGTTTATGAAAGAAAAGGGCCCAGGAAAATGATAGGCAATGACCCAAGTCTTAAGAAATTATGCTTCTGCTCACCAAAGTTTCAAAACAATGCAATTTAGTCCCTCAAAGAAAGGTTTCAGAGTTTTTATTTTGGTCCCTGGGTCAAAACACGTTGTTTTGACCAAGGGATCCAATACTCACTAGACCCTGTGGATGTAGAGAAGGACCCGACAGTAAAAACAGAACCCGAGAGATTAGCTGAGGGTATTAACGAAGGGAGAGGCGCCGCAGACACGATCATCGCACCTTCATCTTGCTTTGGTCTTTCACTTTCGTCTTCTTCTTCATAGTCGCCGGCGGCCTTCACCCTCATCACCATCTCCGCCGGCAACCTACAGCCATTCCACCATCCAAGTCCAAGTTGTTGCGTGGGAGGAGGAGACCGAATTGAGTTTGGAGAGAGCTGGGAGTTTGTTTTACCCTCACCAACGCCGTCACTATTCATTCCAGAGTTCCGGCGAACCTGAAAGCTTAGATCACAGAGAGCTGTAGTGCCAAGAAGCAAAGCATTGGACCTTCATTCTCCACTGAACATTGTAACCCCCTGCCGTAATTAATATTCGGATTACAAAATTAAAGCGAAATAGAGACCAATAAGAAACAAATAACATTTTACAAACCCATCTACCAGACGGGGTTTTTTTCGAAATATAATACACCTGGTCTCACATTCACATTTCCGAATACAATTACTACACAAAGATAAATCACATTCAGTATATCAGAGTACGCAATGTAATAAGTCCGGCAATCCCGGTTTCCATATATTAACTCAAGCTTTATAGGGCACATTCACCCATACAAGCCCTCATATGGGGATTACACAAATCTTTCTCATACATATACAAGTATCCAACAACTCATTTCAAATACATAACCAAATATACTCATCCATAAGTACACATCCAAATACAAATATCCCATCTGGGATGATAACCAACCACCAGAATAACAACCCAAAGGAAGTCCTCTTCGCCCTTGGCTGCTTACTCCATCATCGATCTACTACCCTGTCTGAAAGGTCAGTAGGGGAGGGTGAGATTCTAGAGAATCTCAGTAGGATAACAATATCAATATGCATGTATGATAGATGTTTAATGCATGACATGCTTGCACCACACAACTCATGATAACATAATGACAATTTGCAAGCTCAATGTTTCGAACAATATACCTAAGGCCATAGCATAAATTGAAACATAGCTTCAAATTACACACAATTATGCAAAGCTAAGACATGCACCAACACATTAACACATATATCAAATACAAGCAGAAGAGATATGTTCCCTACCCTCTTTCCACGTAAGCTCCAGCTCCGCTTACTCACGATCAGAACAAATACCGAACCACGATCAGGGTGAATATCAACTCTATAACCAAAGCAAGGACATAGGGTTAATCCCTTTCTCTATTCCTCAACATACAAACACTTAATGTTGGTTATCATTTACGACCTTTAGGTGGCTAATCAAAGCCTAAACATATGCCTAAAGGCTTGGGAAACACTTGACCAAAGATCACCTTTTAAAAGTCAAAAATGCTGATTTTTAGGGGTGGGCCGTGGCCCAAGAATCCACGGGCTGCGGCCCAAAACGGCCCAGAAACATTTGGGCTGCGGCCCAAAACTACCCAGAGATGCTCAGAAACATTTGGGCTGCGGCCCAGAATCCACGGGCTGCGGCCCAAGAAAATCCAGTTTCTTGGCTGAACTTCCAAAAATCATAACTAATTCAGGAAAAATTGAAATAAGGTGATTCCAAAGCCAAATGAAAGCTATTTAAGTCCTCTTTCAAGGAAAAATATTGGCCTATACTTGAAATCACCACACAAATACAGAATTCCCCAAAACTCAAGACTGTCCCAAAACAGGTTCCATTTTCGACCTCAAATTTTGGACAGCTATAAATCCCAGTTCCCAAAACGAAATGGCACAAATTATATGTCCATTTTGAAGCTTGGGATGTGAACTTCAAGACTAGAAAGTTTTAGAATTTTCTAACGTCATTTTCCCATTCAAAATGGCAACACAAACAGACTGCCCAGACAGAATTTCCAGTTTTGCAACCATTGTGTCCAATCCAAACCAGACGAAATTCATCACAAAATCAGGGCAAATTCTACAAATCACAATACTCAACCATAATTCACAAAACTTAGACCAAAAGGCTTCAAATGCTCACCTCTTCCTCTTTCCCAAACCAATTCTTTGATTCTCCATCTTTCCAAATTTCCTCAAGCCATCAAACGCCACCAATCAAGAATCTAAAACCATAGAGATGAAGCTCTCATCACTATGAACAATATTAATGAAGAGTGTTGAACCTTTAACTAAGATCCAAGGGTCTACAATTTGCCACTTGTCAAGATCATGACACATCCTCCATGAGCTCACATAGGCACTTGCACACATGATTCCACCCTTTGATCTCTACACAAATCAATCTCAACCATTGATCTTGAAGTTACCAATGAGTTTCCTCTTCGGTAACTGACCAATCGGTCGGTAACTTTACCGTTTTGCCCCTGATTATGGCAATCCAATTGGACTCACCATCAAAATCATTTTCTCATTCATTTACACCATATATACGCCCTCCCCTCTATTTTAAGTCAATTTAGATGTTAATCCATAATTGAACTTAAATACAGGGTTTTGGCGCTGCTCTCAACACATACGAATCACATCGGGTGCCAAATCACACCATAATCTCTAAAAGGGTTCATTTATCACTATTGACATCTACTTTTGGAGTCATTAACCCTTAATCACAATTTGGGATTTTGCTAAACCGGGGCTTAGCAATCCACTTATCTCAGGCTTATTCTCTAGCCTCAAATCTCAAAATTCGGGGTATTACAAACACCGTCGCCGGTGACCTTAACCACGCCATCCATTCTTTCTCTGATCAGTATTCCAGCTTTATACCACCGTGCTTTACCATTGATCTGTTCATTCACCACCATCGTTGCTCCTCCAATCCTTACTGTTTCTGTTCTGCTTCTGAATTCAAATCCAGCCCTAATACTTAATTGATTAAATGCTGATTTGTAAATTTTAATATGTGATTTCATGGCTGGGTGTTTGATTCAGAATGTGGTTATGTTTCTTAAAGTGGTTCTCATGATTGGCTAGGTAATTTTGTGCTCTTGGGGATGAATTGGAGATGGCTTGAGCTCATATGTGCTTTAAAGGGAAGTTTATTTTATCTATAGCTCATTGTATTTTTGATTTCTTAGGTTTAAGAATTCATTTATACATTGAGACTATAATTTTAGTTACGTTTTATTCTATGGATTGAGTTGTTGTGATTGGGAATTTGTAATAAGGATTTGTGCTCATCAATATATATGGTTATATATATGTTTATCTATGATTCTATTGCTTTTTATCTATTTAACATGGTATTGTTGGATAGTTTGATTGAATTAGAATTGTAGTTGAACCTAAATGCATTGCTTATTCCATAGTCACTCTCTAAGGGGTTTTAATAATGCTTAAATAAATGGGTTTATGAGTTTAAGCATTAGACTCAATGGTAATTGGGGTTTGATATATTAGAAAACTTAGAGAAACTCATTACATTAAGAGAGCTTAATAGCATTTCAAGGGTAGGGGTTCCTCTCTTGTGATGTTAGACTCAATGGTAATTGAGGTTTGGTATATTAGAAACTTAGTGAATTAACTCCCAAAATATCTTAATTGAGTAAGGATAACTATTGAAAACCATTTCCAAGAGCATATTTATCACTTGCATTTTTAACCAATTTCCATTCCATATCAATTTTATTCCAAAAATCCAAAAATATTAGTTTTAAAAGCATTTTAGTTTAATTGCAATTTAGTTGTAGATAAAAAGCTCAAAGACCATTTTCAACTCATTTCATTTCAATCATTGCACTTAGTTTCTAGGTAATTAATAAAAGGCTCTTCAAGAGACGATCTGGGATTGTACCTTATATTGCAATCCTTGGTTTAATTTTTGAAGAGGTTACGAAGGCATAAAAGCTAACAAAGCCCTATTTCTTCAAGAGGTGAGGTCGAGGCAGGAGTGGTCTCAGGTGGTACTTCTAAAGATGCAGTCGGGAAGTAAGAACGTAAGAAGATCTCCATATCAGTTATCCTTCGTGACATGTCATCCTAAGTCTTGAACATCAAGTCAAAGTTGGTATTAGCCTTGTCTACCAACTTTAAGACTTGTAACTCCATCTTGTCTACCAACTTCTCATATTCAGTCATTAATTCCTTTTTCAAGCCAGACACAGCTTGATTGATCACTTCAGTCAGATGATTTGAGAGTAATGCATTCAAAAAGGATGCAGGAGGAACTTGACCTTGAGCAGATGACTGAGCCTCATCACCTCTTGATGGAGTGGCTTCCCTATGAGATGTAGCCTTTGTTCGACTCACTGGAAGATTGATACTCATATGAGTCAGCTGAGTCTTGCCAAACCTTGGAATGAGCACCCTCTCAGTTCCTTCCAAGTACTATATCTTATTTTTCATAAGGATGAGAGATACAATCTTAGGATATGGTATGGTCGTGGATTTTGATGAAGAAAATCGAAATCTTCTCATCTCACTGAAAATGATCTCTCCCACATTTCTTTGTTGCCCAGCTAGGAAGGAGGCCAACAAGTAATAATCCTTTTGAGAAAAATAGGTAAAATTTTTGGACTTGTTAACCATGCTCCGAGAATATATATAGTGTAGGGCTCTATGAGAATCAAGCATGTCAATAGGCTTAAAATTAAGGGGGCCTACTAGGTATTTTGGTCTCAAAAGCCGGAAGGCTTCATTGGCTGAGAAAGAGGGTGGATCTGGAGGTGGTGCAATATACCCAAGTAAGTCGTTAATAATCTTAGCAAATATCATAATGAATTGACCTCTAACAGTAGTAGATACTGCTTCCTCAATCAATTCTCCAGCCCTAGACATAATGTTATGGGATTTCATGTTGCAGTAAAAAGTTTTCACAACAGAGGGTGAATATGGAATATGGATATTCAGCCAGGGAGCATAGTATTCAAGATAAGGATATAAATCTAAATGGCAATTCTTCTTCAAGTAATCTAGGTCAACATAAACTATAGGACAGAAATGCCTATATGCAAACTCAGTACCGAATACCTTCTGTTGTAGTGCCTTTAGTTCTTCAACATTGAATCCTTCAGGAGGACTTGTAACTTGTTCTTCCTCTGGAGCCTGTGATGTAGAAGGTACTCCTGAAGCAGTTGCACTGGATTGCCCAGCCTGGTGTGAACTTGAGACACCGGCTTGAGAAGCAATTTTCCCAACCAACTTGTCAAGTTTTGACCTCTTCATTGCTTCCCGGAGTTGCATGTTGAATGTATCATCGGAGGAAGAAGAGGATTGTTGTGGTTGCTCAGTTTCCTTCTTCTTTCCTCTTCCTTGGATCTCTTTGGATTAAGACCGGGTAACCACCGGTTCTTTGAACACCACACCCTTTGGTTTATTTTATGGAGGTTGATCCTTCTTGGCTATTTGAGGCTAAGGATGAGGTTTCTTGGTCGGAGTTCTCTTTTTGGTTTTGGTTTGAGGAGGAGGTGTAGATGAAGAAGACATTTTAGGAGATGAAGGAGTTGGTACCGGGGTTGCAGAAGCACTAGTAGCAGAATGAGTGGGAGAGGGTGAGTGAGATCTTTGGGAAATAGCAGGCAACTTAGTTCTAGCCATTTAGAAACAAAATGGAAGATACAAGACTCACAGATTTTTCTGAAGATTAAGAAGAGATTTAGAGACTTAGGGCACAGAATGAGAGAATCTGAGAATAAATCTCACCTTTTAAAGAAGATTGAAGAGTTGTAATAATGATTTGAGGCAAATGGATACGTTTGATTTATGGGAAACGGTTGGAGGTGAAGAGGTGTGACCTTCGAGTGACGAGACACCTCGAGTGAGAGCAGGAAGTGCGACGGTCTGAGCTATCGTGTAACTGATATAAGTGGCAATGATCGAGCAGTAACCCTAGTGCTCGAGTGATGTTCATACTGTGCTCGGGTGTGCTCATACTGTGCTCGAGTGATATACAAACAATTTGATAAAACATGTAAAAGCGTACCTGGTTTATGGATTTCTTGCTATATTTTTCATTTTTGTACTCAAATCCTCCAAAATCATTTGAGTAACCATGCATTGAGTAGGCTCTTGAAAGAAATTCTTCCTTTCTGCTCGAGTACACATTCTTCACTTCAAGCATGTTCATACCATGCTCGAGTGAGGATGTTTCTTACTCGAGTGAGATCAAATTTCACTGTTACACTTTAGATAGTCTCTTGGTATTTTTATCTCCTCTGTTAACCCCTATTTTATATGCTAAGAAATAGAGCATTCTCAATAGTTCTGTGCTCGAGTAGAGTTAACTTGCTCGAGTGAGCATGAGCATTTTACTCGAGTGACACTCCCTGTGCTCGAGTGATAGACCTGTAAAACAATTTCTAATGCTCCGATGCCTAAGTCAGTATGGTTATCATCAAAAATATATTTAATTAAAACAATTAACAAGAAAAATTACAACTCATTGGGATTAACCATTCCCAATTCTCTTCAAATATATAGAAATTGATCTTTAGCTATTGGCTTTGTGAAAATGTCTGCAAGTTGAAGGTGTATTGGTATGAATTCTACTTTGACATCCTTCTTTTGAACGTGATCTTGAATGAAGTAATGTCGGATGTCTATGTGTTTGGTCCTTGAATGTTGTACAGGATTTTTTGCTAAGCTTATGGCGCTAGTGTTGTCACAATAAATTGGAATCTCATTTAAGTATATCCCCAAATCTTGAAGTTGTTGTTTCAACCATAACACTTGAGAACAGCAACTTGCTACAGCTATATATTCAGCTTCAGTCAAGGATAATGAAACTGTGTTCTGCTTCTTGTTGAACTATGATACCAGAGAGCCTCCAAGGAATTGACATTGACCACTAGTACTCTTTCTGTCAGTTTTATATCCTCCATGATCTGAATCTGGATATGCCATTAAATACTCGTTTCCTCTTTTTGGATACCCTAAGCCAAGTTCTGAAGTGTCTCCTAGATATTTGAAGATTCTTTTCACTGTCTCTGCATGTGATACCTTAGGAGCGGATTGATACCTTGCACACATTCCAACGCTGAACTGAATATCTGGCCTGCTTGCTGTAAGATAGAGTAATGAACCAATCATTCCTCTATACTTAGTAGTGTTGAAACTAGGGCCTTTTACATCAGCATTCAACAAAATTTGTAGAACTCATTGGAGTATCAGCTCCATTAGCATTATCTAAACCATACTTCTTCAACAACTCTTCCAAATACTTTGTTTGAGACACAAATATACCATTCTTCTTTTGTTTGATTTGAAGTCCAAGAAAGAAGTTAAATTCTCCCATCATGGACATTTCAAACTCTCCCTGCATAATCTTAGAAAATTCTTGACACATAGATTCGTTAGTAGTACCGAAAATAATATCATCAATATAAATTTGTACAATTAGAATATCATCTTTGTTATGTTTGATGAAAAGAGTTGTATCTACTTTTCCTCTGACAAAATTTTGATCAAGAAGAAACTTACTTAGTCTTTCATACCAAGCTCTAGGTGCTTGTTTCAAACCATATAAAGCTTTCTTAAGTTTGAAAACATGATCAGGCTTTGTTTCATCTTCAAAACTAGGAGGTTGTTCTACATATACTTCCTCCATAATATAACCATTTAGAAAAGAACTTTTCACATCCATTTGATAAAGTTTAAAACCTTTAATGCAAGCAAAAGCTAAGAGTACTCGTATTGCTTCCAATCTTGCCACTGGAGCATATGTTTCCTCATAATCAATACCTTCTTCTTGATTATAGCCTTTTGCCACCAATCTTGCTTTGTTTCTCACAATGATTGCTGATTCATCAAGTTTGTTTTTGAAAACCCATTTGGTCCCTATAACCATATGATCTTTAGGTCGAGGAACCAAATCCCAAACTTGATTTCTTTGAAATTGATTCAATTCTTCTTGCATAGCAATCACCCAATCATTGTCAGATAAGGCTTCTTCCATATTAGAAGTTTCAATTTCAGAAATAAAAGTAGAGAAAGTTACCTCATTGAGAATTCTATTTCTGGTTTTGACACCTTCATGAATACCTCCAATTACTCGATCAATTGGATGATCTTTAATATGTCTCCATGCTTTTGGTTGAGCCTGATCATTGACATCTTCTATATTTTGAAAATCCTTTGTTTCAAAATCATTTTGTTTTGAAATAGTTTTGTTTTTCTTTATCAAATCCATTTCTTCTTCATCAATATGTTTTGTCTGAGAATCAAGTTCATCAAACACAACATGAATAGATTCTTCAACTGTACATGTTCTTTTATTAAAAACTCTATAAGATTTACTTCTATTAGAATATCCTAGAAATAAACCTTAATCAGATTTTGAATCAAATTTACCTAAGTTCTCTTTACCATTGTTGTGAATGAAGCACTTACATCCGAAGATATATAGATGAGTAAGATTTGGCTTTCTTCCCTTGTAGAGTTCATATGGCATCTTTCCAAGTGACTTGCGAATATATGCTCGATTTGAAATGTAGAATACAGTACTCATTGCATCTGCCCAGAACACTTGTGACATTTCTTTTTCATTAAGTATTGCTCTCGCCATTTCTGTAAGGACTCTGTTCTTTCTTTCTACTACTCCATTTTGTTGGGGTGTTCTAGGTGCAGAGAAGTTGTGATCTATTCCTTCGTTGTTGCAGTAGTCTTTAAATAGTTGATTATCAAATTCTCCTCCATGGTCTGTCCTAATAGAAACAATAGAAATACCTTCCTCATTTTGGACCTTTTTAGCAAACGTAATAAATTCAACAAATGTTTCATCTTTTGAAGCAATAAATATAGTCTATGTAAATCTTGTAAAATCATCGACAATCACTAAAGTATATAGATTTCCTCCAAAACTTTTTACTCTTGCCGGACCTACCAAATCCATATGAAGTAATTGTAAAGGTTGGGAAGTAGAAATCTCATACTTTGTTTTGAATGAAGATTTAGTTTGTTTGCCTTTTTGACATGCTTCACAAATCATATTATCTTTGAATTTAAGTTTAGGAAGACCAACAACTAAATCTTTTCTAATCAGTTTGTCAAGTTGATTCATATTGACATGAGCCAGACGATTATGCCATAACCAACTTTCCTCTGATCTACTAAGAAAACAATTTTCAGAAGAATTTGAATTTAAATCAATAGTATAATAGTTACTGTCCCTTTGAGTCGGATCTTTGCCTTGATAGATTCTTTGTTTAGTGGCAGATCTTTCTTGTTTACTATCAAGCACTCTTTCGAGTCAAAGATCACCCAATTATCTTTGTCAGTGCTTTGACTTACACTCAAAAGGTTATGGCATAATCCTTCAACATAGCATACTTCGTTGATTTGAACACCATCAGATTTTCCCACTTCACCAATTCCAGCAATACGTCCAGATTGATTACCTCCAAATGTTACCTTTCCTCCTTCTCTGGTTTCCAGCATAGTGGACTTATTTTTGTCACCAGTCATGTGTCTCGAACATCCACTATCAATATACCATTTGTTTACTTGTGATGCTTTGAGACATACCTAGAGTAAGGTGATCAAGTTTTAGGTACCCACACTTTCTTGGGTCCTTTGTGGTTAATATGTGATGCATCTATCCCTTTCGGAACCCATTTATATATGCCAAAAACTTGTCCTTTCTTAAAATAACATGATGAGGTATAGTGTCCTTTCCTGTTACAATAGCTACATGATGTGAAAGGATTTGATGTATGCACAGAATTCCTGAAATATTTAAGATAAGTTCTATTGCTATTCTTCTTATTTCCTCTATTCTTATCATGATCAAACTTATATCCAATTCCAGATTTATCAAACGAAACTTTCTGAGAATTCAGAATAACTTTAAAAGTTTTGCTTCCCTTAGTAAATTTTTCAACAATTTTTGTTAAATCTCTTATTTTCTTATCTTTCTCCTCACATATTTCACACGATGATATGACATTATTTTCTAATTCTTTTACTTTCTTCTTATAACTAACCATTTCTTTAGCTATCTTGATGAATTCTGTATGTAAGCATTATATTCAGATAACAATTCATCATAAGTAGGTTCAAAATCACTTACCTCATAATCTGATTCTTCTTCTTTGGCTACCAAGCATAGATTTGCTACTTCATCATTGTCGCTTTCTTCATCTGACGAACTATCACCCTAGATAGATGATATATATGCTTTCTTTTTCTGCTTCTTTTTTTCTTTATTTCTGAAGCATTCGGATTTGATGTGTCCAGGTTTCCCACATTCATAGCATACTATCTGTTGCTCTTTGTTTTCTTTCTTGCTTGGCCCACCTTGGTAATTTTTAAAGTTCTTTTGACCTCTTCTATAGAATCTCTTGAATTTTCTCACGATCATTCCCATTTCATCATCATTAAGGACATCTTCATTTTCAGAAGACTCTTCTTCTTCCTTGATAGCCTTAAGTGCAACTCCCTTTTTCTTTTTATCATCGAACTCTTCTAGTTCCTTTTTAAATCTCAGCTTTCCTTCATACTCAGAAAGACTACCAAAGAGAGCAGCTACAGATCTCCTCTGGGATCTTCTTAACGACTCTATCTTCGATTTTCTTCATTGGAACATAGTCACCATCTTGTATTACATTCCATAAACATTAGTCGTTAGCCATCATGAACACTCTGAACTTAGCTTTCCAGAATGAAATATGTTCTCCAGTAAAACCAGGGGGTCTAGTGATTGAAGCTCCGTCTGGAAGAATGTTTTCACCCATTGTTGTCATTTATCAGATCCTTCTCAAGCTGTTAGGCTCTTCGGAGAAGACCTTAGTCTGATACCAAATGAAAGAGGCAAGCTTCACCTAAGAAGGGGGTGAATTGGGTGATATGATAAATTTTTCGCTTAATGTGGTGATATGAAAATTGTAACCCCCTTCGATAATTAGGCCGGGATTAGTGTTTAATCACATTTAATAAACGAATGAGAAATCTGGAACAATTAAAAAATTTTACGGAAACTGTATAAATGGATCTCCATTCATTTCATTCATTAAAACAAATGGCCTGTTTGGTCTGTTACATATACAATATCAGAGTATCAGCACAATTCACAACGTTCACCCGGGATAATAACATTTAATCCAAAATATTGTTCAGGGCATCATCGCCCACCTCAATATCCATACCGGGGATTACACAAAACTCTATTACTATAATCTATACAATATATTTACATTGATCCAAAATGATAACCAATTCGATATAAAACCAAAATATCTAACTAAGACTACCGCTGGCAGCCCTAATCGCCCTTATCCACTTGCTTGCTTTTTGATCCACTTGCCTTGTCTAAAAATGTTATTTGGAAAGAATGAGATTCTAGAGAATCCCAGTAGCAACAGTTTATTTATATGATACATATATACAAAGCAAGTCATGTAACCCCCCCTCCGTAATTATATCCGAAATACACAATTAAAATGAAATAGAGACCAATAATAATCAAATAACATTTACTAACATATCACATGATGGGGTTTTCAAAAATACCTTTCGAAATCATTTATAAACTTGGTCTCATATTCACATTTCGAATACAATTACTACGCGAAGATAAATCACATTCATATAAATATCAGAGTGCACAACATAATCATCCCGGCAATCTCGAGTACATACCTTTGCTAAAGATATACAGGGCACAATTGCCCATTACAATTCTTCAAATGGGGATTACACAATCTCATCTCGAATGAGTCATGCCGCTCCCTCCACGAGCCACTTGCCCTGTCTAAATTGTTGGTAAGGGAGGGTGAGATTCGAGAGAATCTCAGTAGGGAAACATTATCAATATGCAGGCAAGATAAGTGTTTAATGCATGACATGCTTGCATCACATAACTCATGCACACATACAATGACAAATCTATAAGCTCAATACTTCGAACGATACACATATGGCCATAACATATATTGAAACATAGCTTCAAATCATTCATACATGTTCCACATAATCAAGCAAAGCAATAATATGCATCAACACATTAATACAGTTATCTGAGCATGCAGGACAGATAAGTTCCCTACCTCCAGTCTTTTCTCCTCGATTTGCGTGCCAGCAACTTGGGGCTTCACATTCGATCCTACAATGTCAAATGTACTATTTAGACACTTCTATAGTGTTTCTGGGGGTTATATGAAGCTATATTGAAAAATTACTAAAATACCCCCGGGGACCGGGCCCGGCCCCGCCATACCCGGTCCGGCTGTACTTTTCTTGAAATTTTGACATGGGCTATTCCGACATATTTTCGTCCAAGGAATCCATTTCTGTACTCGGAATTATCAAATTCAATGTCAAATTACGAAATTGCCCTTGGCAGCCCTACTTTTAGGGTTTTAGGGGCGTTTCTGTAATTATGCTTTCTCGGCCTTTTCCGAAAAAGTGCCCAACTGTAACCCCACCTATTTTCGCCCATTGAATCCAATGGAATCATTAAATCATTGAAAATCCAACTCTAAGACCCATTTACAATGCTGGCCGAAATATATGGGTTTTAAGGGGAAAATTGGGGTTTTTCGGTTTCGGCTCCGTAAACGTGTTTCTTTCCACTCCTAACCACTTTATTGACTATTCCATTAGGTTACAACTACCATTTAGTATCAATTTGGGCAGCATAACAGCCCCTACAACCCATCTCCATAAATTAAAACCAACGGCAATCCGGCGAAATTTCACCGATTAAATTGCCCACAGTAGCTAGAATAGTCAATATACAAGAGTTTGGAAGTTACCTCAAGCTCCTTCTGGCTTTTCCCCAATATGGCTGAAAAACCCTAACTTTCCTAACCAAGATCTGAGCTTCAACAACCTTCAAGAACATAGAAGAGAAGCTTAAGAGTAGAGTTATACGCGTTAGGAGCTAAATCGCCGGAGAAATCGGCTTACCTTGCGAGATTTCTCCTTCCTTCTCTCTATTTTTCTCTCAACTCCTCTCTCCATATTCAGCTGTGAAGCACGTCGAAAAATGAGAGCTGAAGATGATGAGAAGATGTTTTAATTCCATGCTTATGTCATCTTGCCTTTTGATGATGCCATAATTCCCAAAATTGGCATTTTCGGATTTTCTGGCAGATTTTCTGCCCAATCTTTGAAAAATCATAACTAATTCTAGAAAAATCAAAATGAGGTGATTCCAAAGCCAAATGAAAGATATTTAAGTCCTCTTCATAGGAAAAATATTTTCCATTACTAAAAATCACCACAAAATTCCAGAATTACATAAAACTCATCACTGCCCCAAAACAGAGTTCAGTTTCCATCCCAAACTTTGGAAAGTCATATCTCCTAGTTCACAAAATGAAATGGCACAAATGATATGTCCATTTTGAAGCTTGAGATGTGAACTATAAGACTGGAAAGTTTCATAATTTTCTGACATCATTTTCCTGGTAAACACGTCCTCACGAGAAGACTGCCCAGACAGAATTCACACTGGACAACATGTCCAGTTTTGCAACCAATGTGTCCAATCCAATTTAAACCAATTCCAATGATTAAATACCACAACATGACACCATTTTCAACACAAAACAACATCCAATTCCACCATGCACATTCCACACGAAAATACCATAAAATCAGGGCAAAATTCACAAATCACAATACTTAACCATAATTCACAAAACTTGGATCAAAACCATAATTCACAAAACTTGGATCAAAAGGGTTCAAATACTCACCTCTTCCTCTTTCCCAAACCAATTCCTTGATTCTTCATCTTTCCAAATTTCCTCAAGCCATCAAACACCTTCAATCACAAATCTAAAACCATAGCAATGAAGCTCTCATCAGTATGAACAACATTATAGAAGGGAGTTTTAGCAATAGAGGACAAGAAACAAGGCAAATCTTACCTTTTTCTTTTCTCTTTCCACCTTGAAGCATGGCGAAAATGGAGAACAAGAGAGAGATGAAGATGATGAAGATAATGATCAGATTTTGGCCCCAAAAATACACACATGGACGACCAAATAAGGGAGAGAGAAGAGAAAAAGAGTGTTGAACTTTTGACCAAGATCCAAGGGCTCACAAAGTGCCAAGTGTCATCACCATCTTGACAAACCTCATATGAGCTCACATAAGCTCACACACATGTGATTCCACCCCTTGATCTCTTGCCCAAATCAATCCTAACCATTGATCTTGAAGTTACCAATGAGTTTCCTCTTCGGTAACCGATCAACTGGTCGGTAACTTTACCGTTTTGCCCTTGATTACGGTAATTCCTCTTGAATCACCATCAAATACATTTTCTCATTCATTTTCTTTCACAATGCGCCCTCCCCTCTATTTTAAGTCAATTTAGAGGTTAATCCATAATTGAACTTAAATACAGGGTTTCGGCGCTGCTCACAGCACATACGAATCACATCGGGTGCCAAATCACACCATAATCTCCAAAAGGGTTCATTTATCACTATTGACATCCACTTTTGGAGTCATTAACCCTTAATCACAATTTGGGATTTTGCTAAACCGGGGCTTAGCAATCCACTAATCTCAGGCTTATTCTCTAGCCTCAAGTCTCAGAATTCGGGATATTACAAGTCACATATATCACAATACAGCAATCAATATTCGAGACCGGGCTTTTGTCACGTTCCCTTCACTAAATACGAGGTCGGGCTTACGCCACGCCCCCTTCACTTTATCTATATTCGAGTCTGGGTTTTCGCCACGTCCCCTTCACTTTCACTGTAATCGAGTCCGGGCTTTCGCCACGTCCCCTTTACTTTCACTGTAATCGATGACTAATGCAAACAAGCAATGCAATACACATGATATAGGATAAAGTGTTACTACCTTTGTCTTTCCTTCCTTGAGCAAGCACAGGCCTTCTACGCTCCGGGCAAATATCAAATCCTAAAGTCATAATTAAGGATGAAACATTATTCTCTATTCCAACACTCAATTGACTCTTCAACACTTAGATTTAGTTATCAATAATGACCCTTAAGAAGCTATAAATGCCTCTAATAAAACCCCTAAAAGGTTGGGAAACAATAGGTTGAAGATCTCTTTTTAAAAACTCAAAGTGCTGGAATACAGGGGTTGGCCACCGCCAGCCCTTCCTTGGGTCACGGCCAAAATATGGTCAGAAGGCCATTGGCCGCGGCCAGCCACTCATGGGCTGTAGCCAGAATCAGGTTAGAAGGGTTTGGGCCGTGGCCAGCCACCTTGGGCCGCGGCCAAGAAATTCCCTGATTCTTGGCTGAACTTCCAAAATCATAACTAATGCTAGAAAAATTGAAACGAGGTGATTCCAAAGCCAAATGAAAGGTATTTAAGTCCTTTTTCAAGAAAAAATATGGCTCATTACTTCAAATCATCACAAAAATACAGAATTACCAAAAACTAAACACTACTCCAAAAAAGAGTTCTGTTTCCATCCCAAACTTTGGACAATCATATCTCCCAGAATACTAAACGAAATGACACAAAATATATATCCATTTTGAAGCTTGGGATGTGAAATTTAAGACTGAAAAGTTCAGAATTTTCCAACACCATTTGGTCATTCAAAACGCTCGTGCAAACTGACTACCCAGACAGAGTTTATACAAGACAGATTTTCCAATTTTCTATCAAAGTGTTCAATGATTCCAAAATCAATAACCAAGCTTATTCCCACACAAAATCACTCAAGGAATCCAATAAAACCATTTAAAAAACCTAATTTCCACTACATTAGCATGCTTTAGTCCATGGCAACATTAAACACTAACTTTCCAAACTTTCCAATCTCACTCCTTTCTTTCCCAATCAATCCTATCTATCTATACACCTTCCAAATATACCATTTCTATACCTTTAATTTGCCAAATGACCAATGACACTCATTTTCAAAAATGGCCAATAAATCCCAGAAATTCAAAGCTATCTCAAATGGCACAAAACTTAGATGGGTAGATAGGTTTCACTTACCTCTTTAACTTTCTCAAAGTGACTTTTCAATTTTCCGACTTTCACAATCTCTTGGGGTCACAAACTAACACCAATGAACATATTACAACCATCAAAATGAAGCTCTTCATTCAAGGATCAATATTAGAGAAGGAAGTTTGAGCATTTGGAGACATTTCCCCTTACCTTTTGAATCTTTTTTTCTTCTTTTTTCTTGCTCCAATGGTGTCCGATGAGAGAGAGAGATGAGAGTGAGAGAGATAAGTGAGGATGAAGAAGAAATGATAAAACTTCCTCCCCCCCATACCATGTCAGCCGAATGAGAAGAAGGGGGGAGAGAGAGAGAAACAATAAAATATGCCCCCTTTTTTACTTTTCCAATGCCTACACTCATCATCTCTTATTGCCAAGTATCCCTTTGCCATTGGTTCTCACAAAGTTAAGTAACTAATTAGTTACTCTAACCATTCCATTAGCCATTTAATCACACTTCTCACTTTTCTTTTAGTTAGTAATTAATTTCCCCATTGATCACCAACTTAGAGCCAATAATTCCATCCTTTAAATTTTCCACCAATTATGACATATAAATTAATATTGTCACCAATATACATTAATTCCACTTTAATCCGATAATTATCCTGAATAATTATCATTAGGCCTTAATCGAAAATTGGGGCGTTACAAAAATAGTTGTAGACAGAGTAAAGTTGAGAAGATTGGAACACAAAATTATACTGGTTCGGCCTAAAAACCAGGCCTACGTCCAGTCCTCAGAGATCAAGACCTACTGAGATTTTCACTATTCTTCTAAGATTCAATAGGCTCTCAGAATGCCACAAAACAATAATTGTCCTCGAATAGACTACGAGCAGAAATATTCTCACACTAAGAAATTTCTCTCCCCCTTACGATAAGTCTTATGTGCAGAAAAACAACCAATGACCTTTTCCACTTGCTTATGTATACAAGTCTTATGAGCAGCAACGTTTTGTCCCGCTTACACCACTGTAAGTCTTACGAGCAGTAATGTTCTCTACTGCTTGTATCTTATAAGTCTTATGAGTGGAAGGTTTAACTAGGAATTCTCTCAACTGCTTCTCTCGTAAGGATATCTACCCTCTCAAGGTCCCAATACCTTGAGATCAAAAGAAAATAGAATTTGAAATGTATATAAACTCTCTTACAGAGCAAGTATGATAAACACTGAAGATCAATATGAATACAGAGAAAATATGAATAACAGAGACTCGTGAATTTGCTTGTGAATTCTTGTGCTTCGTTGTTGTTGATGATCTCTGGGACTCTGTATTTATAGACGTTCATTTTTGCCCGTTTGAATATCGATCATTGTGGAGCGGGGCATATTACTGTGGAATAGCATGCGCACGTTTGAAAACTTTGAATGCGGTAGGTACATGCTTTTCATGATGTTGTCTGCCGTTGTTTGACTTCCTTCGCGTCTGTTTATTCCAAACATTCATCCTCTTGTATCACACTTATAATACATTCAAAATGATGTTAAATAATAATAATAAGTGATGATAAGATAAATAAATAACATTAAACCATATTCGGATTGAACGCTATAAGACTGGTGCATTTTGTCTTCTGCCAGAGTATCACTAGAGCATGGATGGGCTCACTCGAGTGAATACACATATTTTCTCCTTATCCTTCAGTTTTATGATTGCACTCTCACAAGATTTCAGAGAGATAATTTTCTCACTCGCGATTGATATGGGGCCTCACTCGAGCACAACTCCTTCTGCTCGAGTGGCCTTGCTTATTACATTAGGAGACCCATTTCTAGACAACACTCGCATACCATTTTAGCAAGAGTGAGATTTTGCACTCGCAGGTGATATGGGCCCTCACTCGAGCACACATACTCTTGCTCAAGTAAGAAGAATATTCTCATGTAATATGCTCTTGGTATCAGTACTTGCATCAGAATTAGAGAGTTAGATTTCTCACTCGTGAGTGCTGATGTGTCACTCAGGCATACTTGTACTTCTCTGACCTTTATGACTCTCGACCAAACACTTGCACTCTCTCACTCGCTAGTGCTCGAGTGCAAAGAGCTTCATGCTCGAGTATTGATTACAATGCTCGAGTGCATCAGTAAGGATTACAGGAATTGCTCTCGGCCAAGCACTCGCAGTCCCTCACTCGCATGTGCTCAAGTGAGAAAGTGTCTTCTACTCGAGTGCTATCTCCAGTGCTCGAGTGCATCAGTAAAAATGACAGTAGTTTTAGCTATCGGGAAAACACTTTCTGGCTATCACTCACATCTGCTCGAGTATAAAAGAGCTCCATGCTCCAGTGCTAGTTCTTGTGCTCAAGTACATCAGTTAAATCTGACAGCAGACTTCACAAAACTTTACCATATGCATTTGGTAACTTTGTAATCATTCCTTAGTCTTATAAAACTATGATTTGCACACAATTGCCTTTTGTTATCTTCAAAACTTGGGATCTAACACAAAGAGTCAGACAAGCCCGAAACCAAGCCTACACCCAAGAAGGCAAAGCCTCTAAAGGAAGGAGTTTGCTACTTCTGCAATGAACTCGGTCATTGGAAGAAGAATTGCAAACTCTACCTAGAAGATCTGAAAAAGAACAAGAAGGATAGCGGGGCTATCACATCAGGTATTTATGTTATAAACATTTATTTTTCTACTTCCTCTACATAGGTATTAGATACTGCATATAGTTCTCACATTTGTACAAATGTGCAGGGTCTAAAGGACAATAGAAAGCTGAAGAAGGGAAAGGTGGACCTACTAGTTGGAAACAGAGCAAGAATTGCAGCTTTAGCTGTAGGCACTTATGAATTAGTTCTACCCAGTGGGCTTTTGTTATTTTTAAACAATTGCTATTATGTTCCTGCTTTGAGTAATAACATTATTTCTCTTTCTTATTTGGATAAGGAAGGTTATACTTCCATTACTAGGAATGGTAAATGTTCTATTTATCGTAATGACATTTTCTATGCTAATGGTGATTTGCATGTTGGTCATTATATATTAAATTTGGAACATCCTAATAATGGGAATATCTATAATGTAACTACTAAAAGGATAAAGTCAAATGATTTGAATCTGGCCTACTTATGGCATTGTCGTCTCGGCCATATAAATGACAAATGCATTTCTAAACTCTATCAAGATGGATTTCTAAAGTCAGTTGATTTTGAATCATACGACACATGTGAATCTTGCTTATTAAGAAAGATGACAAAGGCATCTTTTACTGGGCATAGTAAGAGGGCCACTGAATTATTGGGCCTCATACATATAGATATATATGGACCATTAAATACAGCTACCAGTGGAGGTTATGTCTACTTTATTACATTTATAGATGACTTTAGTAGATATGGCTATATCTATATAATGAAACATAAATCTGAATCTTTTGAAATGTTCAAAATATTCCAAAATGAAGTACAAAACCAAATTGGCAAAACAATTAAAGCGCTTCGATCTGATCGAGGTGGTGAATATTTGAGCCAAGACTTTATTAACCATCTTAGGAGTTGTGGGATAATCTCACAACTGACTCTTCTAAGAACACCATAATAGAATGGCGTTTCTGAATAGAGGAATCGAACACTATTAGATATCGTTCGATCTATGATGAGTCAAACAGATCTTTCAGCGTCTTTTTGGGGACATGCTCTAAAGACAGCTACATTCACACTAAATTATGTTCCATCTAAGGCAATTGAAAAGACACCATATGAGATATGGATCGAAAAGAAACCAAGTTTATCTTTTCTTAAGATCTAGGGATGTGAGGTATATGTTAAGCAACAAGCCTTTGATAAATTAGCGCCCAAATCTGTTAGATCCCATGTGTTTTGATGATAACAAAGATTGGATCAATAATATAAAAGGATTTGATAACAAAATAAAGAATTTGAACAAAGTAACTAGATGGCAGATAAAAATTTTACTTGAAGTAAGCACTGGAGTAATGAAGAAGTTATGAGAGACAGAGCAAAGGAAGAACATCACTGGCAGATTTTTTAAAGGTTTACTCAAGTAAGCACTCGAGTAAGGAACACTGTTACTTAAGTGAGCACTCGACTAATGTTGGAAAAAAATGTTTTAGAGAGGCACTACCAAAATTAGGAAGAAGTTACTCGAGGGGCCACTCGAGTAATCTATAAAGTTATATGAACCATTACTCGAGTAGCCACTCGAGTAACAAGGGCAAATATCTTCTAGTAGCTCTCGGCTAAGAAATGCAAAAATTTACTCGAGTAACCAGGTGATAAAAAGGCATTATGTTACGTGTGTAGATGAGCGATTAAATAATACAAGTGTACACTGTCGTAATCAAGTAATAATAAGTAAGTAGAGTATTGTTCCCATGAGGATTGATCACTAAGTACCAAAATAGGTAATTTTAATTCTATTTGGTTGATCGATTCGTTGGTGATTGAGAGTACAAATAAAAGAAAAATAATTCAATATAAGTGCAGATGATATGAAAGCAATTATGAGAAAAAGCCCTAGGGATTAGATTTCACTTAACAAATTCTAGATTGAATCACTTATCTATTCTAGCCCAATTTATTCCACATAATTGATAGTCGAGTTTCCCTAATTTAATTACTAGTCTCTTCCAAGGTCAAGCAATTCTATAATTAATTGCTAATCCAATATATTCCTATATGAATTTAAGCAATTAATTATGCATAATTTGTATCTATATGATTAACTCTTCATTACAATAGTATTCTTAGTATGTTTACAGAGAAACAATGAAGAAATCATGACATAAGAGAAAAGTCAAATAAAAAGTCCGAGATCTTACCTATCGCTACCTACAGTAAATGGATAGTTTTTAAATTAGAAGAACAGTCAACCGTTGCTGCGCGACTCTAATGAACATGTTTGCATTGCTTCCAACAGACACTACAAATCATCTATATATATGGAGCATTCAAAGAACAGAAAAAAAGGAACTGAGAACAAGCAATCACACATCGATCAATATACTCTTTGTGCTCTGTTTTCTTATACTCATTCATTGTACTTCAGTGATTATATATTTACTCTGTGAGAGAGTTTTTCATTACAAACTCAATATTTGTTATTGAGACAACTTAAGGTTGTGGAACCTTGAGTTGGGGATTTGATCACAACATGTAAGGGGGAATGAGTATCCAGGTGAAGGAACTTACTGTGTATTGAGGTGCCAAAAACCCACTGAATCTTGGAGAATATAGTAAAACTCTCAGAGACGCTTTGAGGACTGGACGTAGGCCAAAGTGGTTGTGACCGAACCAGTATAACTCCCAATATACACTTTGGTGATATTTCTTCTTGCTCTCAACTGCTTTTAATTCTCTGTCAATTTTCTTATACTCAACAAAACAAATTTGGTATCACCCAATTCACCCCCCTCTTGGGTGAAACACTTGCACTAATATTTGGTATTAGAGCGTAGGTCTTCTTGTTAAGGTATAACAGCCTAAGAAGGATCAAATGGCAAGCATGGGTGAAGGAATTCTTTCCGACGGAGCATCTATCACAAGACCTTCAGGTTTCAATGGCGAACACTTTTAATTCTAGAAAGTAAAGTTCAAAGTCTTCGTAATGGTTATGGAATATGGGTTATGGGATGTGATTGAAAATGGAAACTATCAACATGTTAAAATTATAGATTCCCAAAAAATTCCTAAGACACCAGTGGAATATGATGAGAATGACAAGAAACTCATCACTCTCAACAGCAAGGCAATTCTGATGATCCAAAGTGCTTTGAGTTAAAACGAGTACTTCAGAATCTGCATACTTCCAATGGCTAAGGAAATATGGGAAGCTTTGGAAATAGCTCATGAAGGAACTTCAGGAATTAAAGAAAACCGAATCAATACTCTTGTTAATGAATTTGATTTACTTCGAATGAAATTAGGTGAGTCAATAGCTGAATTTGAACTTAGATATACTCATCTTGTTAATCAACTTGCAACACTTGGAAAAGTCTATGATCAGCATACCCAAGTAATAAAGATTCCTAATATACTCTCTAAAGAATGGGAGGCCAAAGTTACTGCAATAGAAGAAGCAAGGTGAATCAATGCGATCAGTTGCTTCTCTATTCGGAAGTCTTTCTGAATATGAAACTAAATTAAAGTTTAAATGAGAACTTGATGATATTGGTGACAAGAAGAAGAGAGGTCTAGCACTGAAAGCAAAACAAGAATATCAAGATAAAGAAGAAGATCTTGACGATGATGAAATGGGCCTAATAATAAAACAATTCAAAAAGTTTTACAAGGGAGGTCAAGGATTCAATAATTTTCAGAAAGGAGCAACAAGCAGTAAAGAACACATCATCTGCTATGAATGTGAAAAGCCAAGACATATCAAATCAAAATGTTAAGAACTGGCTCAGAAGAATAAAGAAAAGAGAAAAGGAAAGTTCTATAATAAAAAGAAAGCCTTTGTATCTGCCATATGGGTGTTAGATCTCATGTTTTGATGATAACAAAAGAATGGTTTGAAAAGAAAATGATTAATAATCAAGCTTGAACTAAGTAATGACAGGAACAAGCTTTACTGGAAGTAAGCATGGAAGTATTGAAGATTGGCCAAGAGAAAATGCTGAGGAACGTGATCAGAAGTACAGATTCTAAGGCATTACTCGAGGAGCTACTCGAGTAATGAGACAAAACTTGAAGTAACCAAGGAAAACTTCCAGTAACCTGCCACCATTACTCGAGGAGCTACTCGAGTAACCAGGTAAAAACTTGGAGTTGCTCTCGGCCTGCTAATGTTACTCGAGGAGGTACTCGAGTAACCATGTGAAAACTTCCAGTTGCCTTCCAGTTTTCACAATGATACTCGAGGAGCTACTCGAGTACCTGTGTTTCTTAAAATATGGACCTCTCGGCATTTTGTACGACTGCTAATGTTACTCGAGGAGGTACTCGAGTAACCAAGTGAAAACTTCCAGTTGCCTTCAAGTTTTCCCTATGATACTCGAGGAGCTACTCGAGTAACTCTGTTTCTGAAAATATGTAACTCTCGGCACTTTGTACCACTGCCAATGTTACTCGAGGAGCTACTCGAGTAACATACTAAAGTAAGTGGAAACTTGAGGTTTGTACCCGATTAACTTGATCTTTCTTTATTTCATCTTCCTCGAGTACTTACTCTAGTATACAAGTTTTTCATGCTTTATTTTAAGTGAATTCCTCGAGTAAGTATCTCAGTATGCAAAAATATTTTCAAAGTAAACTTCAAGTCACTACCCGGGTAAGTCATGTTCAAAAGTCTCAATTACTCGAGGTGGTACCCGAGTAACCTATGCAAAAATGAATGCATTACTCGAGTCCCTACTCGAGTAATAAGGTAATTGCTCTCGGCCTTGAGATCCTGCCAACATTACTGGAGTAGAGCATCGAGTAATCAAAAGTTTTTAAAGGATTACTCGAGGTGTTACCCCAGTAATCTATGAAGTTGCAAAAGCATTACTGGAGTAGCTACCCGAGTAAATAACTATTCCCAAAGGTTTGAAAATTAGTTTACTCCATACACTACCCGAGTACTCTTATATTTATTCATTGACTTGCAGTTCTATAATGATTTCTCGATGTTACTCGAGTAGGTACTCGAGTAAACTTCAAGGGATACTCGAGGAGCTACTCGAGTAAGCATACCCAGAAATTTAGAAATCATTCAAACTTTCATTATATTGTTTCCTATATGATTAACCTTTCATTGTATTAGTATTTTTAGTCTATTTACAGAAAAACAATGAAGAAATCATATCAAAAGATGGAAGTCAAAAGAAACGTTCAAATGCCAACCACCGCCAACGGATATTTTTCAAAAACTTGAAAAGTCAATAGTGGCTGCGCACTCTCCAACAGACGAAAGGAAATGTCCCAACGGTCATCAACAACTTACCTATATATATGGGAACCTTCAAACAGAGAAAAAACAACCAAGCACACATACGAACGTATCATTAAGTTCATTGCTCTGTTTTCACGTTGAAATTGTATTTCCATGCTTCAGTGATTATCATTTACTCTGTAAGAGAGATATTTCATTCAAACTCAATATTTGTTATTGAGATAACTTAAGGTTGTGGAACCTTGAGTTGGGATTGGATTACAACCTGTAAGGGGGAGCGAGTGTCCAGGTGAAAGGAACTTGCTTGTACTGAGGTGCCAAGAACCCACTGAATCTTGGAAGCTATAGTGAAACTCTCAGAGAAGATCTGAGGACTGGACGTAGGTCAAAGTGGTTGTGCCGAACCAGTATAACTCTCGATGTACACTTCGGTGATATTTCTCCTTACTTATTACTGTTTTAATTCTTTTGTCAAAGTTTTATATTTTCGAAAGAAATTTCAGTATCACCCAATTTACCCCCCCTCTTGGGTGAAACGCTTGATCTAACAATGGGGAGATAGCTCTTCTGACGAAGATAGCGATGAAGATGAAGTAGCCAATATCTGTCTAGTTCTCAAGAAGAAATAGAAGAAGAGGTAACTGATTATGATCCTACCTATGATGAATTACTTTCTGAATATAATGCTTTACATTTTGAATTCATCAAAGTACTGAAAGAACTAGTTGTTTTCTAAAAGAAAAACAAAGCTCTTGAAATAGAACTTAAAGAGAATTTTGAAAAGGATTGTGAAAACTATATTTCTTTGAAAAAGGAAAAGACTGATCTTACTAAAACTCTTGAAAAATTCACTAAAGGAAGTGAGATGCTAAATGTAATTTTAAAAACTCAATGATTTGTGAATAACTGATCTGGAATTGGATATGATCCAAAATCAGATAGAAGGAAATGAAGAAAGAAAGCTGGAGGTAAATCATACTTGAACTATTTGTAGCATTATGTGCATACATCAAATCCTTTTGCATACTGTAATTATTGTAATAGAAAAGATCATTATATTTCATCATGCATTCATAAGAAGAAAGGAAAGATAGGAACCTACAAATGGGTACCTAAAGGTTCATATGTTCCAAAAATCTTTTGTACTAACCCAAAAGGACCCAAAAAGATATGGGTACCTAAGACTTTATCATATTTGATTACAGATATGTCTTAAAGCATCCAAGAATAATAAATGGTATATAGACAGTAGATGCTCCAGACATATGACCGGTGATTTCAAAAGTTTTACCTCATTACAACCAAAAGAAGGTGGGAAGGTAAAATTTGGAGGGAATCAATTCAGAAAGATAGCAGGAATTGGTGAAATAAAAAACAATAAAGGCATACAAGTCAAAGATGTTTATTACGTTGAAGGCCTATGTCATAACTTACTGAGCATGAGTCAGAGTGCAGATAAAGACAACTGGGTAATATTTGACTAAGAAGAATGTCTAATTGTAAACAAGGCAGATTTACAATTAGATAACAAGAATCTCAAAGAAAAGCTCAGAGCAAAAAGAGAAGGTAACTGTTATACTCTTGATATCAGTAAAAATGGCTTTGAAAATTGTTTTCTAAGTAATGCCAATGAATGTTGGTTATGGCATAAGAGGCTAGCTTATGTCAACATGTACCAACTAGGCAAGTTAATTAAAAAGGATATAGTGATTGGATTACCCAAAGTAAATTTCAAAAATGATTTGATTTGTAATGCATGTCAAAAGGGTAAACAAACTAAATCTTCTTTCAAATTGAAAAATGAGATATCAATCAATAGACCACTTCAATTATTACATATGGATTTAGTTGAACCAGCAAGAGTTAAGAGTCTTGGTGGTAACTTATATTCCTTGGTCATTGTTGATGATTTCTCTAGATTTACATGAACCATTTTTCTATCATCAAAGGATAAAACCTTTGGAGAATTTATTGTTTTTGTCAAGAAAGTGCAAAATGAGAAAGGTATGTCCATTGCAGGTATTAGGACAGATCATGGTGGAGAATTTGAAAATCAAGCCTTTGAAGAATATTGTGATACTAATGGCATAGATCATAATTTCTCTGCTCCAAGGACACCTCAACAAAATGGAGTCATGGAACGTAAGAATAGAGTGCTCACTGAAATGGATAGAGCAATGTTGAATGAAAAGAATGTGTCTCAAGTTTTCTGGGCTGATGCAATAAGCACAGCATGCTATATTTCAAATAAAGCCTACATTAGAACAAAACTTGGAAAGACACCATACGAGCTATACAAAGGAAGGAAGCCAAACCTTTCTCATTTACATATCTTTAGTTGTAAGTGTTTTATTTATAATAATGGTAAAGATAACTTAGGAAAATTTGATTCTAGAACAGATGAAGGAATTTTCCTAGGCTATTCTAATCAAAGTAAAGCAAACAAAATTTTCAATAAAAGAACATGTGTTGTTGACGAATCAATTCATGTTGTATTTGATGAATTTGAATCCTCTAACAAAATCATTGATGATGAGCAGGAAGTTGTTTTAAATCAAGAAAATGGTCAATCTATTTCTAAATCTCTTATTCCAGAAGTTGATCAAACCAAGGAAGAAGATCAGTCACTAGGACAGCCTAAAGCCTGGAAATTCAATAAAAGTCATCCCCTAGATCAAGTCATAGGAGATGTGAATGAAGGAGTCAAAACTAGAAATAGAATTTTCAATGAAGTTAGTTTTTATGCTTTTATTTCTAAGATTAAACCTTTTAACATTGATGAAACCCTATCAGACAATGACTGGGTTATAGCAATGAAAGAAGAACTAAACCAATTTGAAAGAAATCAAGTTTGGGAGTTGGTACCCCAACCTAAGGATCACCCGATAATTGGCACTAAATGGGTATTCAAGAACAAACTTGATGAATCTACAATCATTGTTAGAAATAAGGCAAGATTGGTGGCCAAAGGCTATAATTAGGAGGAAGGAATTGATTATGAGGAAACGTATGCTCCAATGGCTAGATTGGAAGCTATACGAGTACTCTTAGCCTTTACATGCATCAAAGGACTCAAACTTTATCAAATGGATGTAAAAAGTGCATTTCTAAATGGTTACATCATGGAAGAAGTGTATGTAGATCAGCCTCCAGGTTTTGAAGATGTAACCAAACCTGATCATGTTTTCAAACTCAAAAATGATTTATACGATTTAAAACAAGCTCCTAGAGCATGGTACGAATGGCTCAGTAAATTTCTTATTGATTAAGGTTTTGTACGAGGAAAAGTTGATACAACACTTTTTACAAAACAAAAATGTAATGATATCTTAATTGTGCAAATATATATTGATGATATAGTTTTTGGTGCTACCAACGAAACCATGTGCAAAGAATTTTCTGAGATAATGTAGGGGGAGTTTGAGATGCCAATGATGGAAAAATTGAATTTCTTTCTCAGTTTGCAAATCAAACAAATAAAGAATGGAATTTTCATATCTCAAACGAAGTATCTAAAAGAGCTATTGAAGAAGTATGGATTGGATGAAACAAATGGAATGGATACTCCTATGAGCTCAACTACGTTGCTTGATGCTGATGTCAAGGGGAAAGATTACAACATCACAAAATATAGAGGAATGATTGGATCATTACTCTTTCTCACTGTAAGTAGGCCTGACATTCAATTCAGTGTGGATATGTGTGCAAGATATCAATTAGCACCAAAAGAGTCACATGCTAAAACCGTCAAATATATCTTCTGATATCTTGCTGACACGGCAGAATTAGGTCTTTAGTATCCCAAAGGAAGAAGTGAATATCTAGTTGCATACTTAGACTCTGATCATGGAGGATACAAGATAGACAGAAAGAGTTCCAGTAGACATAGTCAGTTTCTTGGAGTCTCACTTGTGTCATGGTTTAGCAAGAAACAAAATACAGTGTCTCTTTCATCAGCAAAAGCTGAGTATGTTGTAGCATCAAGTTGTTGTGCACAAGTATTATGGCTAAAGCAATAACTCCAGGATCTTGGTATTTATTTGAAGGAGATACCAATATACTGTGTGAACACTAGCACGATAAGCTTGGCAAAGAATCCTGTTCAACTAGCTGATATCTTCACAAACCCTCTTGCAAAAGATCAATTTTTATATATTAGAAGAGAATTGGGAATAGTAAATCCCAATGAATTGTAAGTTATTTAGTGTTTACAAAATGTTAGATAATATTATTTATTGATGTTTTGATGACTACTAACTTAAGTATCGGAGTCTCTAGCAATTTGTTTTGCATGATCATGATATTCTATTTTGGAGTATGAAAAGTAGAGGTTAACAGAGGATAACATTACTGGAGGGACAACTTCAAGTAACCACCATTACTGGAGTGACACCTTGAAGTAATTGAATGGATTACTCGAGTAGCCACTCTAGTAATTATCTGAAAATTATGGCAGTGGAGCATTAATTCAAAATGAATTCAAAAGAAATGACATAACGGTAGGAAATGAACGGTCATAATGTGTAGGGACTGATTACCCGAGTGAGGCCTCGAGTAAATTTCAAAGGTTACTCGAGTAAGGCCTTAAGTTAACCTGGGTGCATATCACAAATTTGCTAAGTTCTAGCTCAAATTTGTCCTAAAGAGCCATCAAATGTTCAAGGGAATATACATGGGTAATTCTAATATTATTCATGCCAGGTACGCACTTGAATTCACTGTATTTTGAAATTTTTGGTATGATCACTCGAGTGGTTACTCGAGTGAAACTGATGATCACTCGAGTAAGACCTCGAGTGATGTCGAGCCCTAAGTCTATTTCAGTTGTTACTCAGTCATTTCTCACAAAATTGCCTTAAGTGATTCTCCTAGTGCTCTCACAAAAAATTTTCACAATCATTTTCTCTTCTTATAACCATCAAAACCTATTGATCTTTGCTTACAAAAACCTCTTACATTGTACTGAATCTTCTGCCCTAATCTCGTGACTCTCAGCCTCTATTTTCCAGAAATCCTTATTTTTTTCACAAATCAAGATGGTGAGGACTAAATCTCTTAATCTAAGTACTCCTTCTGAGTCCTCTAATCAATACCTTGTTAGGAATAGAGGACCCTCCTAATGATGATTACCCTAATCTTGACTCAAACCAGATATTCTCTATCCTAAGACCTGGTAAGATAGTGGTACCTCTAAATTTCAATCTGAGTGATATGAGTGATTTTCATTGAGTCCTATGATATATCTATTCTAGAGCCATAGTGAACAAATCCAACAAGTACACATATTTCATTGAGAAGGATTTCAGAAAATTTGCCTCATTGATTCTCAAAGAACAAAAGGACTTGGGAGAATATATCTTTACTAAGATTAAGAGATATAGGTATGAAGGAAAACCTACTACTCCAATGCCTTACCCTTAACTTATTTCTTAGTTTCTCAAGAAGAATAAGGTTTGGTACTTAGAGAGTAAAGATCTAATTGAGAGGATAACACCAGTTGGGAGAAATCAAATTGGGAAGCTGAACATTGAGATTCCTCTGAAGACTCGTCTAGAAGCAAGTCCTAAGAAAAAGAAGAAGACTGAAACTGCAACTAGTCGAATGGATGACACACAGTCTTCTACTCCAGTTAACACATCCTCTCCTTTTTTCTTTAGTGTAGCAATACAAACATTCATGGAGAACATTCTGAAGAGTTTTCATCTCGACATTGCAAATACCAATGCCGAGTTGATAACTCATATGAATGAAAAGATGGGACAAATTGTGGAGAGAATGGATAAGAGGCATAAAGAGTTGTTAGCTAAACAACGTGCCCAGGGTGAGCTTCTGGGATCAATAGTTGCCAGACTTGATGCTATGGCATCTAGCTCCCCTATTCCTGGTTCTTCTGTTACTCCTATGCCAGCACCAGTCTTGAACTTAGACCTTCCAAGCCTAGTCCTCCTGATCCTATACCTACTGAGCATAGACCCTCTAGGCTTGAACCTAGTAATCTTCTATTCTCTATGCCTGACCCTAACACATCCGAGCCAATCCACATCACTACTGATGATCCAGCTTAGCCAGTTCAGACTGAGTCAATGCCTACTCCTATTGCCTTACCTGTACGTACTGAGGAGGTGCTTGTGTCTTCACCTGTTGCTGTAAAGGAAGTAGAAATTACTTCTCTGATTCCTTACCCATCACCTCCAGTGAATCCTCCAGAGGATTTTCAGACACTCGTAGTGAACTTTCCTGACCCTGAACCATTATTTTCAAATCCTTCCAGTTTAGATGGTTCACATGAGTCTTTGGCATTTCCTGTCACTCCTATCTCAGTAGCCAAGCCATCTACTCCTCCTTATGATTGATTCCACCTTTGTGATGAAGACAAAAAGGGGGAGAAGAGCCTGAGTGATTTTGTAATCAATGGCTAAGTTAATGTATTGGGGATATGGGTGTATAGGGCTTTAGGGAGATTTTGTAGTCCTTTGTCATGTAATGAACTCATACTGCAATTTCAAATTCAAGTTATATTACATTGTAGGACTAATGAATTTTCGATTATGTATGCAAGGTGAACAAGTAAATAAAAACTCAATTCTTTTTCAAGATCATTTAAAAAATGACTTTACTAAACTATTTCAAATGAGTTTTCAAGTTTAAATTAAACAAAAGATTTCATATGAAAAGTTTTCAAGAAGCATTTGATTAAGAACTCAAGTTTAAAAACTTTGCTCAAAATCACCAAGTTTTGTCATCATCAAAAAGGGGGAGAATGTTAAATCCCATGTGTTTTGTTCATAACAAAGATTGGATCAATAATATAAAAGAATTTGATAACAAAGTAAAGAATTTGAACAAAGTAACTAGATGGCATACAAAAGTTTTACTTGAAGTAAGCACTGGAGTAATGAAGAAGATCTGAGAAACAGAGCAAATGAAGAACATCACTGGCAGATTCTTAAATGGTTTACTCGAGTGAGCACTCGAGTAAGGAACATTGTTACTTGAGTAAGCACTCGAGTAAGGAACACTGTTACTCAAGTGAGTACTCGAGTAATGTTGGAAAAAAATGTTTTAGAGAGGCATTGCCAAAATTTGGAAGAAGTTACTCGAGGGGCCACTCGAGTAATCTACAAAGTTATATGAACCATTACTCGAGTAGCCACTCGAATAACAACATGAGCATAAGGCATTACTCGAGTAGCCACTCGAGTAACCAGGGCAAATATCTTCCAGTAGCTCTCGGCCAAGAAATGCAACAATTTACTCGAGTAGCCACTAAAGTAACCAGGTAAGAAAAAGGCATTACTTGAGGGAGCACTCAAGTAATCTGTAGAGTTATTTGAAGCATTACTTGAGGGGTCACTCGAGTAATAAGGTAAGCAAAAAATAGGTACTCTCGGCCAAGAATTTATTGCTATTACTCGAGGGAGTAATCGAGTAATCTGCAAACTTATTTGAAAGCTTACTCGAGGAACCACTCGAGTAACTTGTGAAGAAAAGACATGCTCACTCAAGTAACCACTCGAGTAATCTGGTATTTCTATTATTTGTGATATATCTTACTCCATGTCTTACCAGAGTAATATTTTATGAAAAAAGTTGAATTACTCTTTGCCATGTTTTTGTTAGGTTTACTCGAGGGACTACTCGAGTAATGAGAATGATCACTCGAGTAAGGCAGTCCAGAAATCATGTTTTTAATCGAATGTTTATTGATTTGTTATATATATGATTAAATCTTCATTGCACTAGTATTCTTAGTATGTTTATAGAGAAAAAATGAAGAAATCATGACATAAGAGAAAAGTCAAATAAAACGTCTGAGATCTCACCTATTGCTACCTACCGCAAATGGATAGTTTTTAAATTAGAAGAACAGTCAACCGTTGATGCGCGACACTAACAGACATATTTGAATTGCTTCCAACGGACACTACAAATCATCTATATATATGAAGCATTAAAAGAACAGGAAAAAAGGAACTAAGAACAAGTAATCACACATCGATCAATATACTCTTTGTGCTCTGTTTTCTTATACTCATTCATTGTACTTCAATGATTATATATTTGCTTTGTGAGATATTTTTTCATTACAAACTCAATATTTGTTATTGAGACAACTTAAGGTTGTGGAACCTTGAGTTAGGGATTTGATTACAACATGTAAGGGGGAGCAAGTGTCTAGGTGAAGGAACTTGCTGTGTATTAAGGTGCCAAAAACCCACTGAATCTTGGAGAATATAGTAAAACTCTCAGAGACGCTCTGAGGACTGGACGTAGGTCAAAGTAGTTGTGACCGAACCAATATAACTCCCGGTGTACACTTCGGTGATATTTCTTCTTACTCCCAACTGCTTTTAATTCTCTATCAATTTTCTTATACGCAACAAAAAAATTTGTTATCACCCAATTCACCCCCTCTTGGGTGAAACACTTACACTAACAAGATTCTCAAAGTGCCTTTTCATGGCGTATCTTAAAGACATAAAAGGATACTATGTCTACAATCCCGCCGATAACAAAGTGTTTGTTATTCGAAACGGTAAGTTTCTAGAAAGAGAGTTTGTCTCTAAAACAACCAATGGGAGCAAGTACATCTCGAACAAGTTTAAGAGTCACAAGATAGTACAGAGCCACAAATGGAAATTAGAGAAGACTCACAACAAGTTGCTGAGCCTCCTCAAGTAATACAAAGTCCACGAAGATCTGATAGGATACGGCATCAGCCTCAGAGATATGGATTTCTGATTACTAATGGCCGTGATGTGTTACTCATTGAGCAAAATGAGCCAACCACCTATCGAGAAGCCATAGTGGGACCAAACTCTGAGAAATGGCTAAATGCCATGAATTCTGAAATGCAATCCATGTACGACAATCAGGTATGGACCTTAGTTGATCTACCTGAAGGTGTAAAAACCATCGGGTGCAAATGGGTTTTCAACGAAAAAACTGACATAGATGGTAATGCAAATGTCTTTAAGGCACGACTGGTTGCAAAAGGATTCACTCAAACTCATGGTATAAACTATGATGAAATCTTTTCCCCAGTTGCAATGGCCAAATTAATCAGAATCCTTCTTGCCATTGCAGCATATTATGACTATAAAATATGGCAGATGGATGTCAAAACAACCTTCCTTAATGGAAAGCTCCTTGAGGATGTGTACATAACACAACCAGAAGGTTTTGTGTGTCCAGAGGACTCTGGCAAAGTTTGAAAGATTCAAAGATCCATTTATGGATTGAAGCAAGCATCTCGGAGCTGGAATCATCATTTTGATGAAGTAATCAAAGAGTTTGGATTCATTCAAAACATCGATGAACCTTGTGTTTACAAGAAGGTTAGTGGGAGCATAGTTGTATTTCTAGTGCTTTATATAGATGACATCCTACTTATTGGGAATGACATTCCTACCTTGCAAAGTGTCAAGTCTTGGTTAGGAAAGTCCTTTTCAATAAAAGACTTAGGTGAAGCCACCTATATCCTAGGGATTAAGATCTATATGGATAGATCCAAAAGACAATAGGCCTAAGTTAGAGCACATACATAGACAAGATACTGCATAGGTTTAGTATGCAGGATTCAAAAAGGGGCTACATGCCCATGTCTCATGGCATCCTTCTTAGTAAAGATTTATATCCTACTACACCTGATCAGCAAGATCGCATAAGTAAGGTTCTATATACCTCGGCCATTAGATCCATCATGTATGCCATACTATGTACTCGACCAGACGTCTCATTTGCCTTAAGTATGACCAGCAGATATCAACAAGATCCTGGTAATGGTCATTGGACTGCGGTTAAGAATATCCTAAAGTACTTAAGAAGAACTAAGGACCTATTTTTTGGTCTATGGTGGATTGGATGATGAGCTCTAGGTAACCAGTTACATAGATGCAAGTTTCTAAACTAACCAAGATGACCTTAAATCACAATATGGATACGTATTCCTCCTGAATGGTGGAGCAGTAAGCTGGAAGAGCTCCAAGCAAAGCACTGTAGCAGATTCTACAACAAAAGCTGAGTATATAGCAGCATCAGATAAAGCTAAAGAAGTTGTTTCGATCAAAAAGTTCATTACTGAACTAGGGGTGGTGTCTACCATCTTAAATCCAATAGATTTGTTCTGTGAGAATAGCGGTGCTATTGCACATGCCAAGGAGCCTAAGTCACATCAAAGGATCAAGCATATACTTAGGCGATTTCATCTTATTAGAGAAATCAATGATAGAGGTGATATAAAGATATGTAAAGTAGCAGGAGAGGACAATGTTGCTGATCCTCTTACTAAGCCACTTGCACAGGTAAAGCATGAGTGTCATGTTAGGACAATAGGAATTAGGAAAATTAATGATTGTACCTAGGGCAAGTGGGAGGATATTGGAAATTATGCCCTAAGGGCCAATCATTGTACTTTGAACATTATTAATTTAAAGAAATTTCTCTATTTTGTTATCATATTATTTACAGTTCGGTGACTTTTGTCACTCTATGATCTAATCACTTGAAATACTTAAATATAAATTGTGTTGATGGTGTGATATTCTAATTCAATCAGAATTGTTATTTATAAGGTCTAAAAATATTTTATTATAATATTTAAAAGTGTGGGGGGCACCTGGCAAAATTTATAAGTTTCAAAACTATGTGCTTTCTAGTCTTATTTTATAAAATTGCCATATGCCTTGTATTTTGATTAATTAAATGAAGGATTTGTTATTTACTGCGATAAGCAAATTTTGTGATTTGAATTATCAAATTTTCCATGTGGATTAGAACAAGCATTTGGCTTGAAAAATATTGTAGCCTATTCTTTATAAGATATTTGGGGTTTTCATGATTTGTGGATATGTACTTATCTTGATATAAGCATATGCATAATTATTGTGAACATATATTGAATTTTAATGTGGATGACATGCATGTTCATGTATAATTTTATTATACCTCATTTTGATTTGAAATCATGAGTGGATCAAAATGTGATTTTGGGAGTTGAAATCATAAAGGAATAGTGGTAACATATAATTATGAGTATTTTTTGTAAACATAATTATGATGGTTAACTTATTATAGTTTCTTTTTTGGGGTCCATAAATGTTGATTATGGGAAGATAGCTAATATATGGAAACTAAAGCCTCTAAATTGAAGGAAAACTTTGCTGTTTATAGTTTGCCATAGTTAAATTGGATATCAAAGTTTCATTGGTTTAATGAAAATGAATTGCCTTTATTAGTTTAGTTTCGTTTAAATTAAGCTGAGATGGTTTGTTATTTTGATTTTAGGATGTCTAAATTTTAAGGGGAAATGCTGGCAAAATTTTGAAAAACAAAATAATAAAAGGCAATCCCAGTGTTGACAATTATTCTAAACTTGAGTGTTAATGGGAATGGCATAAATGGTAATAAAATGGATCATAGTTGGATGAATGCTTTGAAAACAAGTGAAGAATATGAGAATGGGGTTGAAGAGTTTATTGAATATGCTAGAAGGAATGCTCCAGCCAAAAATGGGATGTTTTTTTGTCCTTGTGTCAATTGTTCAAATGAGAGAAGACGGGATGTTGAAGTTATAAGGGATCACCTACTTTGTGATGGAATAAATCTTCGATACACAAGGTGAATATGACATGGTAAGGAAGTAACTGATTGTCCGTCGCACAAGAAGGAAGTTGTGGATGTCATAGATGAAGATAGAATAGAGAGAATGATTCACGATATTGAGGTAGAATCCTTTGTGCAGTCACATGAATATGATAACCTGCAGAGTGATGTAGAGACACCGTTGAACCCTGGGAGTAAGTACATACGGCTGACATGAACATTATATTTGGTTAACTTAAAAGCAACTTGTGGGTGGACCGATAGTAGTTTCACATTGCTTCTTGAATTGTTGTGTGATATGTTTCTAAACGATAATGTACTTCCAAATCATATGTATAAGGCCAAGAAAATCCTATCTATGATGGGTATGGAGTAAAAAAAGATACACGTTTGCCCAAATGACTGTGACTATACCAAAAGGAGAATGAAGGTCTGAGTGAGTTCCCTAAGTGTCAAACTGCATGATACATAGTGAAGCAAGATGATGGTTGTAGTGATGGGGCAACTAAAAGGCAACCTTTAAAGGTTTTGTGGTATCTTTCAATAATACCACGTTTTAAGCTTTTGTTTGGGACTGAAAAGGAGTGAAGAAGTTGAGATAGCATTCGGATGAGAGAATATCCAACGGAAAATATCTTCGGCACCCGGCTGACTCTCCATAATGGAAGAAAATAGATAAAATTTCCCCTGAATTTGACAGCGAGCTGAGAAACCTTCGGCTTGGGCTTTGTACAGATTGCATCAATCTTATGGAACTCTTAATAGTACACACAGTGCGTGGCCAGTACTCCTTGTAATATACAACTTGCCTCCCTGGCTTTGTATAAAACACAAGTATGTGATGCTTTCTGTGATGATTTCTAAACCAAAACAGCCAGGGAACGATATCGATATCTACTTGGCGCATTTGATTGAGGACTTAAAAAAGTTATGGGAGGAAGGTGTAGATGTGTTTGATGTATATAACAAGGATCCTTCAAGCACGTGCAATGATTTTCACCATGATAAATGACTTCCCTGCATACGGAAACTTGTCATGGTACAGTGTGAAGGGGCATAAAGCATGTCTGATCTGTGAAGCAGACATTCACTTCCACCAACTTAAGCATGGAAGAAAAACAGTCTACCTTGGTCATAGGAGGTTCCTTCATAGGTTCCACTAGTATCGTAGGTTAAAAAAGCGTTTTAATGGCTTGCCGGAGCATGGAATGGCTCCGAAGGCATTAATCAAAGAGGAAGTTTACAGTCGGGTCGAACGTATCAATGTCTTATTTGGTAAGAATCAGAAGACTGCGGGTAAGAAGAACATGTAGAAGAAGAGATCAATTTTCTTTGATCTTCCATATTGGGGTACTCTTGACATGAGACACAGTATTGATGTGATGAATGTAGAGAAAAGTGTTTGTGATAGCCTTGTTAGTACGCTTTTGCACACACTAGGAAAGACTAAGGATGGGATTAGTGCGAGACTAGACCTTGTTGATATGGGAATAAGAGAACGATTATATTCACAACTAAGAGATGATGGTAAGAGGGCATACATGGAGCTAGCAGCGCATACACTATCAAAAGCGGAGAGAAGAAGTTTGTATGGGTGTTTGTATGAAATTAAGGTGCCACAAGGGTATTCTTAAAATGTGAGAAGGCGTGTGTCAATGGACGATTTGAAGTTAGTGGGAATGAAGTCCCATGATTATCATGTATTGATGCAACTACTATTACCAGTAGCTATTAGAGGGATTATGAAAGATGAAGGCCAAACCACTTTAACAAGATTGTGTGTTTTCTTTAATGCTATTTGTAACAAAGTCCTTGACACTGAAAAGTTGGATGAACTGGAAAATGAGGGTTATATTATCTTGTCCTAACTAGATATGCATTTTCCTCCTTTATTTTTTGATATAATGGTGTATTTGATAGTTTATTTGGTAAGGGAGGTAAGGCTCTACGATCCAGTTTACTTGAGGTAGATATACCCTTTCGAGCGATACATAAAGATCTTAAAAGGGTATTTTAAAAATCCCTATCGACCAGAACCCTCAATAGTTGAAAGATATGTAGTTGAAGAGGCTGTGGACTTTAGCAGCGATTATCTATCAGGGAAGAAGGAACAATCTCGACATGAAGAGGGGAGAAGCAAGGGAACACAAGGACTGAAAGTGAAGACTATGCCTTATGAAGAGGTGTTGCAAGCACACATGTATATCCTAAATAACATTACAGAAGTTCAACCGTACATAGATGAACACAGAAAGAGATTGAAGAATATGAATCCAAGGAAGAATGACATGTAGATTGCTATTGAGCAAAACAAGACATTCTTAGAGTGGTTTCAAGAAAAGGTTTTGCATTAGACTGGTGTGTCTGAGACAATAGAGTGGCTAGCTTGGGGGCCTTCATTTCAGATCATTACTTGGACTGATTATGATATAAATAGGTTTTCTTTCTACATAAAAAACCAACATGACAAAAGTACCATGCAAAATAGTGGGCTGATGGTAGAAGCTAAAGCCATGCACTTTTTCAGTTCGAAGACAAAAACCCCATATTAGCATCAATGGCTTATTATGGAGTGGTAGAATAAATATGGGAAATTACTTACAACAAGTTCAAAGTTTGTTTATTCAAATGTAAGTGGGTTAGCAATAATGCTATGGTAATAGATCAACAATTTGGATTTGTCTCAGTTGATCTTGAAAGAGTAAGTTATAGGGATGAGCCCTTCATTCTAGCAAGTCAGGCGAAACAAGTGTTTTATGTCACAGATCCTACAAATAAAAAAATTTCCATTGTACTTCAAAATAAAAAACAAAAGCATGGTGATCCGACCTTCAACCTTGACGACACACCACCTTTCACAATTAATCCACCTAGAACAAGTAAAGTAGAATTGGTAGATGATGAAGAATATGCGTAAGAAATGGTCATAGTGAAGGAATATAGGAAACAATATAGAGTAAGAGCTTAACTTAGAAAATAAAATTATGTTCTTGTTATTTTACTCCTGCTAAGAGTCGGTTATTTTTATTACAATTTATGTACCTATCTGACAATTATTTTTGTGCTTAAAGAAATATGGACAATTCTACCGACTCACAAAGTGATAAGGACAATAAAATGGATAAACCTGAACCCGTTGGGAAAAGAAGGGTTAGAGGCAGCACAATAATGGAGGCATTGGTAGCACGTCATCAACATCAATAGGAGAGGCTGCATATTGACTTTAATGACAATATGAAACCAATTGGTCTGGAGGAAGACCATTTCATTAGCTATTTAGGTTATTTGGGTTTAAGCAAAGGTCGCATTATCTATGATAATTGGAAGTTGGTTCCACAAAAAATGAAAGACATGATTTGGCAACAACTTTGGTATATAAGTTTTTATACATCTACATTTATAGCTTTATTTCCATTGCTTCAAATATAATTATCTTATATTTTTACCTTGCAGCAAACCTTCAATGTCCCTGACACCGCGGTGATGTACAGGGAGTGGATGAGGGAGGTTCGTCTATGATGGAAATTTTTCAAGAACAAGCTTACATGAAAGTACATTCGAGGGGACCTAAGGAGTGAGGATCCATGTCAGAAGTATTCGTATTTGTTTCCAGAGGACTAGAGGTTGTTTATGGCATCACGAGAAGAACCTAACTTTTTTGTAAAATTCTTTCATCATAGTGTTTTATTTAAATGTAGTTCATACTATTGATTCGGTGTTCATTGTTTTCCTTTCACAGGAATTAAGTGCAGTAAATACAAAGAGGCAAGTAGCTAATAAGTATCAGCATTGCATGTCCCATGGTGGTTATCGGAAGCTTGAGCGAAGGATGATGGCACAAGAGTTGGAGAAAATGAAGAAAACAGTCACATCATATCCTACCATTGTGGTCCAAGCCCCGCTACCTCCTCCACATCACAAAAAATGGAAAGTAGGGAGGATTAAGGGTGGGAGTACATAAATCCAATTGTTGCTGAGGTTGCCCCGAGGATTGTTAGTTAGAGCATAAGTACAAAGTTTTTTCCATATTAGGAGTGCTTAATTTTCATTTATGAGGACTTTTATACTGCAGGATGAACTGGAAGATCATAGTAGCCAAGGATTGTTCACTCCAAGTGGACAGATGGACATCTTGTCAACGACGATTGGGAAGGCAAATCACCCCAGTCATGTTTGAGGGGAGGCAGGGGGAGTTCGTGTCGTGAAGTATTTTGGCTGAGCCTCACATTCTTATTCGTCACAAGTTGAACCCAGTAGGGAGCTTGTGGCCAACATTTGCTAGGAAGTCGAACAAGAACTTCAGGCCAACCTTCACGACAAGCTCTGACAAGAGCTGTTGCCGGAGCTACGTCTTGAGCTGTTGCTTAAGCTTCGAGCTGAAATGACAAAGATGTTTGAATCGCAGTTGGAAACTTCCAAGCATAGAACCCAATAATCCCCAGCCTTCCACAGCACTAAAGGAAGTTACAACCTGCTAGAGGAACCACTTGGTGACCCTTCTCCCACTCCAGTGCCGTGAGAACCTTCCATCCTCTATTTGGATGCCCAACTGCTACATGTAGTTGCAGATGCTCTCGTTCACACACAAGCTACCACCCACCATCATCATCAAATTCCACAGCATTGACGTAGGGTGATTGTGACGTGTGTTTGAGATAGGGAAGAAGGTATAGCCATCCCTATTCCTGATGACGAGGTTGCCACGATAGGTCAGGCGAGAGAATATTTCGTCCTTTGGCCTATAAATCTTATTGGCTCAGCAGCAACACCTCCAATGGTAGGAACTACCTCAATTTTACTTGAGATCTGTTGGCATCCTACTAACAATATATTTTTTATGTTCTAAAAGAACAAGCAGGAAGCAGGAAAATGGCCCTTCTTAGCACAACTGAAGCATATCTATAAAGGCATTCGCCAGATTGATTTGCATATGCCTCTAGGGATTGTGGGCCAGAAATTAGAGTATCCCTTCACAGTTGATAAAGAAGACCTTAAACAGTTCATTAAGTTGCAGGAGATAGATGTAGGATGGGTCAAATTTGCAATCCTGTAAGTTTTTTATTTCCCATTTTTTCCTTCATTTAGTGAAGTGGTATTTTGGTTTCATGTATTCACTAGCTGATACATTTATCATTTTACTTCTATTATAACTCCTTCCGTCGTATATGCAAAGACATGATTTATATGGATTCTTGTGTCCTGCAAATACGATAAGGGATAAAAATACAGTGCAAAAAAAGACTCACTATGCAGGCTACACAATGGGAGAGAATAATTATTGTTGTTATCTAGCACCGATTGTTCAAAGGTATGCATTTTAATTTTGTCTATTTAAGATTTTTAATAAATAATTGCCTTTCCATCTAACTTCATTTTAATATGTATATGTTGTTATAGTTATCACTAGAGTTTGTGTGTTCTCTGTCCTCGGCTCAACATAGTTTACTTGTTTGATTCCTTATGTAAAAGGCCAGACAAAGAAACAAAAAACATCTTCAACATGTAAGTTATTTTGTTTGTATTTCATTGATTCTTGACTTAAATGAATTGTTCTAATTTCTATTGATTTTCATTTTAATGATAAGGCAACCCAGACATATCGAATCCTTGGCGGGCCACGCAATCGTAAAGGTGGCAAAGACCTGAAATGGTTCTATCCAAAGGTACGTAGTTTCAAATCAAGTTCTTTTGATTAATGGTCATTTTAGATATGCCTTTATTGATTTTAACCATTTGTTTTTTATTTATAGTGCCCTCAACAACCTAGCGGCTGGGAATGTGGATACTATGTCTTACTTTATATATATAACATCATTCAGAGTGGCATTACGAAAGATTTTGAACAAGTAATCGCTTTTTCATTCTCAAAGGATAATATTTTTGGTGTTGTAATTCAATTGCAAATTAATTCATTCACTTGATTCATTATTTCATCTAAGGTTATTTTCTAATTTATAGATTTTTGACAATCAAGATGCCTACTTATATGAAGACATTAATTTGATTAGAGACTTTTTGGCTAGACATCTTCTTCAACGTATACCAGATTAAATTCTTTATTTATATTATTTAATTAATTAGTAGTTTATGTAGGACATACTTTTGTGGTGGTTCTATATATTGTACATATAATTAAAGTTGTTGTTGTTGGATATAGATTGTTGTGTAGTTTGTTAGTTAATTAGTTAATTAACTAGTAGTTTGTGTAAGACACACTTTTATGGTGGTTCTATATATTGTACATATAGATTATTGGATAACATTTTTATTAGATAGTGCTGAACTACTATTGTTTCTATTCTGGTTTATGCAATATTTTCTTCTATCCTATTTCTACAGTTTAAATTTGCCAGACAGTAAAGTATATATATAAAAGACCATTTAAAAAAATTAATGTCCTTAAATAAAAAGGGACGTAATAACAATTTACACGTTAGTTTAGACGTCCCCAAATTAAACTGGGGACGTCCAAATTTGGGGGGACACTTTAGACGTCCCCAGTTAGGAGTGGGGACGTCTAAAGGTCAGACTTTAGACGTCCCCAATCCAAATTGGGGACATCTAAAGTGCCCCTCAAACTTTAGATGTCACCATTTTGAAGTGGGGGCGTCTAAAGTCTAGACTATGGATGTCCTCTGTTTTTACGGATGTTATTGACAATTTTTTCTACATCACTTAGATAGACGTCCCCCTATTTTCAAACATTAAAGGGCCCAAAAAAGGGACGTTAAAAGCATTTTTTGTAGTAGTGATGGCTAGGATGGCTCTGCACAAGACAAAGAGGGGTATACCATACCTAAGTTGTCTCGTGACCAAATTCGGTGGATGAAGGTTGATTTGTTATGGTGGCTTGTGACACATGACAAGAACAAACATGCGTAAATGGTGCTGTCCATTCTAGCTGGCAAGTAACAAATGAAGCGGAAGAAAGAGATGTGACAATTGCAATATTATTTTGTACGAAATGCGTTAAGTTATGTAGATATGTTGTCATTTTATGGGTCCTTTGAGAACCTGTTGTCCTTGTGTGGGAAAGCCTTATTGCAAGAAAGGCAATCATGCAATGCTTTTTGTTCATTACCGTGTGTAGGTGAGAAGTTCATATTTACAACTTCTGTAGGCATTTTTACAACTAAATATGCCTTATTTTACAACTAGTTGTGTTTGTGTTGCAACATGTTCATTTTGTTGTACAAGATACTTTCCATGTCGCAAATAAACAACCTTTGTTAAAAACGTTAGCCACTGTGAAATGGTTGAGTGTGTTTTACAACTTCCTCCAGGTGTTTGCCTCAAACAATGTTGTGAAACGTTTAGTTTGTGAAATGGTTTGTTTACAACTTGTGAAGTGCGTATTAACAATAGGTTGAGTGCATTTTACAACTTCCTCCTCGTTTCTATCTGCAACAATATTATGAAACGTTCAGTATCCAAAATGGTTTGTTTACAACTTGTGAAGCACACATTAATAATAGGTTGAGTGTGTTTTACAACTTCCTCCTCATTTCTGCTTGAAACAATGTTGTGAAACGTTAAGTATGCGAAATGGTTTGTTTACAACTCATGAAACGAGTATTAACAATAGGTTGAGTGTGTTTTACAACTTCCTCATCCTTTCTGCCTGAAACAATGTTGTGAAACGTTAAGTATATGAAATGGTTTGTTTACAACTCTTGAAGTGTATATTCATAACACGTTGAGTGTGTTTCACAACCTCATCCTCCTTTCTACCTGAAACAATATTGTGAAATGTTAAGTATGCGAAATGGTTTGTTTACAATAGTGTGTTTTACAACTTCTTCCTCATGTATGCTTGAAACAATGTTTTCTCATAGTAAGTATGCGAAATGGTGTGTTTACATCTCTTGAAGTGTATATTCACAACACGTTGAGTGTGTTTCACAACTTCCTCCTCTTGTCTTCCTGAAACAATGTTTTCTTACATCAAATATGTGAAATGGTTTGTTTACAACTCTTGAAGCGTGTATTCACAACACATTTAGTGTGTTTTACAACTTCCTCCTAGTTTCTATCTGAAACAATGTTGTGAAACGTTAAGTATGCGAAATGGTTTGTTTACAACTCTTGAAGCGTGTATTCACAACATGTTAATTGTATTTTACAACTTGCTTGGTCCTATCTGTATGAAACTACCTTTGTTCACATAAGTTTATCACAGCAACTTTATCTGTTTACGACTTCTTAAGCTTGGGATAACAACATGTTGAGTATATTTTACAAGTTCGTCTCAAACTGAAAGAAACTACCTTTGTTCACAACGCAAGCTCTCACAATTGCATCAGTAATTCCCATTGGGCCTCTCATAAAACTGAATTGGTCATAATTTATCAAATGATTAACAACTTGTTAAGCCTATTTTATCAAGTGTACTAGTCACATTTACAAGTGAATTGTAATTCTCCTATGAGTTTATAAATTGCACATCTTTCCATTGTCACATAAGATACCCATGATTTTAACTCATTGCTGTGGCTATTTGAATATAATTCCTACTACAAAATTTGACAACAGCTGACATCACTTTTCACAACTCCTAATACATGTTTTCACAACATCATGAGTTATTTTAACAACTGGATATACACATATTAACAACACTTTTTTTTACTATTATATCAGCTTTTTGTAATCAAACAAAGCACAATCACATTCAATCACTCCAACTTTAAACAAAGTCATACCTCTGTTAGCTTGCCCAAAAACAGAGCATTCCCTCTATTATATTGCCTAAAAACATAACACAGGTTCTGTATTAACAACTACAACAGTCATATTAACAACTACAATTGCACGAATTAACAATAATTTATTTTTATCCATATCAGCGTTTTCACAACACCCCACCACCATGACAATCAACCATTCCCACTTCAAACATACAACTGCCTCTATAACCTTCCCCGAAAACAAGCACTATGACATTAACACTACCCAACCTCATTGAAGCCCCAACTACAATGGTCAAGATCAAATCTTTAGCAAAATTATGTCATTACTTATCTACCCCCTACCACTTCTTCTACTATTGAGCCCAAACACCAACCTTTGACTAACGCTCAATTTCACTTCATCCAACGTTCACACAAAACAAATAAAAAAAATTCAATTTGTTGTTCTACCTTTGTACCAATAGGTGGAGCTTGCAAAATCAATCCTTTGCCAAGGACTTAAACACTACACTTGATTCTTTCAATATTACAGCTCCAACCCGTAACTTTGCCCCCCTTTCTCTATCTCATTAATGAGAAAAGCCGCTCATTCCCTTCTCTTTCTGTGCCTTCCGTTTTACAATTGAAATGGTGACATATTTATCATTTTATTTTAAAAAATAATTACAGAAAAATCCTTAAGAACTTTCTAATATTTGACTTTTCTCTATTACTTTTTTGATAATATCTCTTAACCTTGTGATCCGGGTGACTTTCCCCATGGAAATATCCGTCAAGCTCCAATCGTCGTGGATCAATGCCTCGTCGTCTTTACACAGCGTCGTTTCGAAGGCAGAGTCTTCGGGAGCGTGTACAACACCGCTTTCCAAGATCTAATTATCCGTCGCCTCTGGGATTTTGCGCCGTTGAAGCTCAACCATAATATCACCTTCATGCTCTTAATCTTGGCCCCATCTTTGAGTCTGATCCATCAGTCACACCATCTTTGAATTCAGGTTGTCCGTCAAGATCGATTAGGGATTTCTCTTTCAAGAAGACGAGGCAGAGCAGAGTGGCTCCACACGGTTGCTTTGGGGGTTGCATCGATCCGGTTTTCTCTTCTCTGGAATGATCTGGTGGGTTTTAGGGATGGGTCTGAAATCCCCATGTGTTTGGATGGGATGCCCTTTGCCCTCTCGCTGCTGCAAGACCATTCTTGGTTCTTTACCTAAGCCTTGTTCTGTTCGTAGTTAATGGAACTCCCAGATCTGTCATCTGCCCGATTAATATTTGAGACGTTGTTGGGTTTTTGTGTGATCAAATGGTGATCGAGAGTCCATTTGAGAAGCATAAGCATTGTGCTCACTCTCGTCGGTAACCACCATTCTTCATTTGTCTTCAATAACCTCAAGCTCAGACTTTGCTCAACGTGGCAGAGTACGTATTATGGACTACCATGGCATAAACAAGACAAAATTTCGCCAAAGCGATTTTGCACGCAATCTGTTTGAGAAATTTACTGTTGCTGCGCATAAGATTTTCACTACTGCATCACCATTGAGAGGATATGATGGGTTCGGATAGAGCAACAGGTGTGGAAGAAACATTTCAAAGACATTCAAAAGATCCAAAAAAAAAAAAACACGGTCATCAAACATTGGACTCCACGATTGATTAATAACATCCAAGCATATAGAGCCAGATAGCTCTAGCTCATCAACATTTGGGTGGAACGAATTGTTGACAAATCCAATAGAAAGGGATTTGTATGGATAAGTACCAGGAAGTTCAACGTGAATTTTCATGCTCCACCTTCAAAAAGACTTTCTTTTGGACCATGGATCTCCATAGCAATGAATTCATTGAGCCCATCATTTATTGTCTCCACGGTATAGTCACTCATCATCAGTTTCATTACATCCATTTCCCTTCTTTTACTTGAAGATGACATTCTGAATCGATCAAATAGCCCTCTTCAACCTGAGCAGAGACTAAAATTTGCATCATATTGAAGTTCGTTTCATAGATTTATGGGTATAGCATCAAATCATCACATGACCATTTCGGTCTCTTCCTTTAGTTACAAGGACAAAAAAAAATCTGGAATGGAACCTTGAGTCCTTGATCCATCAATAGAGGAGACTTTGAATGTCAACAAGATGCTCATCATGTATTAAGAAGTGCTTCTGTTTGTTCATCCTATTCAAGGCATAAAAAAAACAAGGGGAAATGGAAGCCAAAGTTGATGAAAGTGAAGTAGAAGCAGCTCTAGTTGAAGCACTTCAAGTTGGTGCCTTTCAGAAGTCACTGGCGGTCCAGTTCACTGACAAATAAAAAGGGGTCAGATGAGAGAGGCAGAGAATGTTGACTATGTTCCTTGCAAGAGACTATTGAAGAGCCTACTTTTACTGGAAATCATTGGTGTTATGGAGATCCTTATTGCCTGTGTAACCATGTGGTTCAAGGCTTCAAAGACGTTAATGTTAGCAATTGAAGCTGCTGCCATCACTGGACATACTGAAGGTAAAAGAGAAGGACCGCGGGTCATTTTTGCAATTAAGGGCTTATACCCTCAATAACTTGTAAAGAACAGTTGGATGCTCTAGAAGCTGAGAAGACGAGAGTCCATTGTTAAGAAGAAATCCTCATTATTTGTCATTGTAAACAGTTCAATTTACTTCACTCTACCCTGTTTTTTTTTTTTGTTGGTTGCAAGAAGAAATCCAGCATGGTACATTTGATGGGGTTCAGTTGTTGGCTTCGTCTAAGTGACAGTTTAAGCCCACGAGTTGAAGAGAAAGATGCATGGAAAGCAAGGTTAAGTGGCATGCATTTATGGGCAACAAAAATACAGCTTTAAACAAAGGCAATAGGCAAGAATAGAGATAAAAGTGAAGGGCTCAAGCAAACATTTTATGAAGCCAAGATGATGAAAATAACTATAGTGTTATGATGTGGTTCTTCAAGAAGAAGGGTGAAGGTTCAAAGGAAGTTACTTCCATGAATGTTAGAGGAAGGCATGTCTCCATAAAGGTTAAAGAGGAAGATGTTTCTATGAATGTTGAAGATGAAGATGTTTTCTAAAAATATTGTTCATAAGAACAAAATGACTGGTTTAATCACACTTCATTAAATCCTATTTGTTTCATTGGCAAGTTGATACTTTCATGAGTATAGAAGTGTCAAATTGAGGGGATGTGTTGGATGAATAAAATCATTAGTTAGTTGAGATCCTTATTAATTAGTTAATATCTTAATGAGATAGTTAATTTTTATAAGACCCTATAAATAAAGGTCTAATTGCATAGATCAAGGTGTATAGGATAGTGATATCCATACCATGTTAAGAGAAAGGTTAATGCAAATCTTTCTCTAGAGAGGGCAGTCCCTCCTAAATCTCTAGAGTTAGGGTTAATTGTTAATCACCCTTAATTAAGGAATGATCATTGTTAAACCCAGGTGATTTGATTTGATTTGTATCTTGTAAAAAATCATTTACTATCAATAAAGATTTATCTTGATTTTATTAACAAAAATGAAGCCACAATCTGACCCCACAAACTATGAAAAAGTCTCATTTTTTGTGACTTCTTGTCAGATACCTTCGGAAGCCGTACTGAGGGAGGAGATTGATAGGAATTGGAACCTCACAGATTGTTCATGAAATCACTTATTTTAAGAATTTCAATGCCGTTCAATAATACATCATTGTAAGCTCTTGTTAGATGTGGTCGCAACTTAATTGAAAGATTCACTTTCTTCAAGCTTCCTTGGCTCTGCATTGATATGGCATAGTCCTTATGGACGAAAACTAAATCTTCTTCTCACTCCATCTCATCGGATCCTCTTTTTCCTCCACCAAAATATCAGCTATAAAGATCTGAAAAACTCTGTCTACAACATATTTAATTTCTTCATCAAACTCACAAAAATGCAATCTCAGCATGTAATAAAACTGTGAGTTCACTTCAAAGTCCCAAGTCACATTAAATTTGGATTTTTCATTCTTGTAGTTTCGGGCAGACATGTATACCTCATCTGGTGCAAAATAACTTTGATCATCTTTGTAGTTGGCTTTACACCATTAAGAGCCGTTGACATAATTTGTGGGCCCTATGTCTCCAAGTAAAGAAGTCTGATTCCCAATTCCAAAACATGCCAGTATCATTTTCCGGAGGGATCTGCCTCCCACCAACGTTGATTCTGTACAAAAGCCGTCAAAATAAAGTTCAGCAAATAGATATGATTGTTTTAGTGTTTAATATCAGTGAAAGAAAATGAAAAATAAATGTTTATGAAGGATTGACAGATGAAATAAAAAAATTTCTTAAAAAAAGAGCAGCAGAAATAAAGAGATGAAGTTATCTTAATAAAAATTTAATTGTTGACCGGCGGTATATTGATATTATAAAGGAGTCTTAGTGCATCCTCAAAGTTCAAAGCAGCATGATTCAACTAGTTTTAGACTTTATGGCACGAGTATTGACAGCAAGGCTTCATGGCTATGTAATATTATTCTGTTTTTCATCCATTTGGTCCGTTTAAAATCCCCATATTTCAACAAGAAGTCTTTGACATCTTCATAGCTTCTCTTTAGTGTTCAGCAAATGGCCTTTCTCAGGGAACTTCCTTTATAATTGTGCAGAGGGTTTGGAGGGTTTCATTGCATATATGAGTTCACATTAATTACAGAATTTTTTATTTCTATTTCAAGAAAATGGATTTTCTACATGACTCATGGCTCATCACAGTTGTCCTCCATTTTGTATTCTTTCTATGATATCAAAAATGTTCTCCGTTAATCAAAGGAGAGTAACAATCCAGTTTAAAACTCGAGGGTCTGTTTGGTGTGAGGGATTTGGAGGGAAGGGGAGGAGAAGAGAGAAGAAATTTTTATGAGTTGAATTTTAAAAGATTGAAGAAGTAGGGTAATAAAATTTAAATAAAGAGAATATATAAGATAAAAGAGTAAGAAAAATTAATTAAAAATTTTTAACCCACTGCTCTAATTTTTTTAAATTCAATTCAAAAAAATTTTCACTCCACCCACTTTCCCTCCCCTCCCCTCCCCTAATTCCAAACAAGCCCTGCACAGTTCAGATTTAAATTTTTTTAGCTAGATATATAATTATAGTGTAATTACTACCCATTTGTTCCTTTTGTCCCAGCACTGAACATACTTGAAACGACATATTAGAACAACAGCATTGCCATAACAACTCATCAGATCATCAACCTTGTAGTGCAAAAGAAATTGCTTCAGCTTGAATCTTCAACGGTTTTTCCCAGCCCAACACTTGACTAGCGTCCACCAGCTGATCAGCTAAGCCCAGACTCTTAAATGTCATTTCTTTATCGTCTCATGCCATTCTCAGTAACTTGTCTGCCAACAGAATCAAACTCATGATCAAAGACATTAATGATTTGTTTGCACAAAATTCGGGAATGCTTTTCTAGGTGCTAAAACTAAACTTGAACTCTGTTTTAAAAATATCGAAATGATTATGTTTAATTAATTAAATTTAATAACTGATAGGTATAGCCCACTTGCCAAAACTTAACTTCTCTGGCTCTAAATAAAGTAGAGAAGGTCTTCACCACAATACAAATACCAAAGTGCAAGTTGAGATAAAGGGGCATACAGCTTTATGTCATTATATCAAACATTATGAAGCCATTCCGAAAGAAGTTCTTCAACAAACATTCTTAAATAGAAGTGTTACAAACAATTATAAATTATAAAAAGCATAAATGCAAGAACACGGTAAACAATTACCTAAGACAGAACCTAGTTTATAGGACAGGGTTGGACTGATACAGTTTGGAAGATGTTTCCAGACACAGGAGTAATTGTCCTAGTTGTGCAGAGCTGCCCAGTCGTTGTCTGGTTTAAGCAATTTTCTCAGATGAGCGCTGATATCGGAAAGCTTTTTGAAAGAAGCAAATTTGCTTTAACCCTTGAAATATTGACGTTAACGGCAAGGGACAAAATCGCTACATTACTTCTTAGGTAAAATTGAACTTCTAAAAAACTTCTGGATAATTCAAGGCAAAATTATACCTTAATCCAACAACAAAACGTATGTGGTATGGCAGCGTGGACGAATTTCAAACGGAAGAACAAGAAGAAGAGAGTCACAACATGTGAAGACAGAACCACACTCAAGAAAGAACCATGAGCGCAGAACCATATCACGCAAAGCGAACAGGAAACCCAAAATAAAGAAGCATTTCGAGGCAGAAGTGAATAATTTTTTTTTTTTTTAAAAAAAAAAAGTCTCACCTTGCATTGCAATTAACCTTTGCCGGACGCCCTAGCTGCAGTGGATTTGTGAGGTGGTGGAATCTGTTATGGTTGGATGTATATGAGAGATTGACAAGGGAAAAAGGTTACGGTGGGGGTGGCTGTGAGGATTGAGGAGAGGAGAGACGAGAGGAGGCAAGATTTCATTTGAGTTGAATTTTATTTAAAAAAAACACGGAACGGTAGAGTTATAAAATTTTAATAGAAAAAATGTGTTAGATTAAATAATAAAAAAATCATTAAAAGTTTTGAACCTTACTTTTTTAATTTTTTTTTAATTTCAACTCATTAAAAATTTTCCACCTTCTTCTCATTTTCCTGATACCAAATAAAAAAACAAGTCATGACTTGAACAGATTGACCTTTAGAAATTGTTGGTACAAGGGATTTGGAGAAGAGGGGGGAGGAAAAGGTTTTTATTAATTCGATTAAAAAAATTAAAAAAATGGAGTTAAAAATTTTAAATTAATTTTTCTTAGTTTTTAATTTTAGATAATATCTTTATTAAAATTTTATAACCACATTTATTCAATTTCCCTTCAGCCAAACAGACCCCTAGATGTGCCGAGTTTAAAATTATATACATATACATATAACACACACGTATTTATATATAAATTATTTTAAATTTTAAAAATATTAAAACATAAATTTATAATTTAAATTATAAAAATCATATTTATATAATTCAAAAATAATAATACACATATTTTAACTCAAAGGCTAAAGTATATTTTTTGTCTCTTAAATTTACGTCAAGGTTCTTTTTAATCCTTTAAATTTATAAAGTGCACTTTTAGTCCCTTAATATTAATACCATTAATATTATTAACCGAAAATACCGACTCAACAAGTGATTATGCAATTAAATATTTTAATGTAATAATTTTATATTTTAAATAGGGAAAATTGAAAAAGATTTTAAAAACCTGATCTTTCCCAATTCTTTTATGATTTCACATCAACAACTCACCCTAACTCATCACTTGGAGCTTCATATTTTAGGGTGCTTCGTTCCTTAAGGGAATCCCTAACCAAAATAAATAATTTTTTTGACCTACCTGGATAAATAATTTGAAAACCGTGGTATAGCCTTCTAGTTATTCAACATGATAAGATCGATACTCGCTACTTGCATGATACTATTGAAGCATCTCCTTCAAACTCCCTCAAACTGTTCATTGCCTGCATTAGCATAGAAATTTAATTTTCTCCAGCAACTCGAGTATGAAACAAAAATATTTGAAGACAAAAATAGGAGGTAGTGACAAGGGGAAGAGGCATAGTCACCCCCAACTTTAGCCGGCCTCTTTGGCGTAAGTTTTAGGGAACAACACTATTCCCATTGTCTCAAAGGGAATGATAGTTAGCGCAAATTAAATAAGGCAAATTAGACATTACAAAGGCACAAATAAGCCCAGATAATGAGTTATTCCTCACCGGGGTGAGATTTCATAGTCGCAGGGATGAATTACGTCGGAGTTTTTAATGTGAAACCCATGAAGAATTGGCATGGATAAAGTTTTTAAAAAGTCGTTTTCATTTTACTCAATTTAAAATATAATATTATTATATTAAAAGATTTAATTACAGAGTGACTCATTGAGTCAGCATTTTCCATCAATAATATTAATGGTGTTAATATTAAGGGACTATAAGTGCACTTTATAAAATTAAAGGACTAAAAAGAACTCTGATGTAAACTTAGAGGACCAAAAGTATAATTTAACCTAACACAAATCATTATCTAAAGTTTAAAATAAATCACTTTTCGAAAACTAGATAAATAAATCATTGTCCAAAACAAAATGTGAACAAAAGAAATAATAATAATAAAGGAAATAAAAAGACGATAATATAATAAAAATCCTTTTTACGATAAATGATTAAAAATACTGATTGATTCTTTCTTGGTGGTTAAGTTTGAAAATCCCCTTTTACAACAAACAAATACCATAAGTAAAGAATGTAATTAATATTATGAATATATTAATTATGTGGATGTCAGTTGACTCTTGACCTCTCATATTTTAGTCACCATTCATGAATAGTAGTTTAGAAACTAAAAAGGCTATTTAATGTACATTCAAATACATGAATAATTTGAAGGGTCATATAGTCACCACTATAAAAAACATTTTTAACGTCCCTTTTTTAAGCTTTTTAACGCCTAAAAATGAGGGGACGCTTATGTGAGCGACGTAGTAAAAAATGACAATAACGTCCGCAAATAAAAGGACGCCTAAGGTATGCACTTTAGACGTCCCTATTTTAAAAAGGGACATCTAAAGTACTACACTGACACTTTAGATCATCATCAATAAAATTACAAATCCAGTATCTGAACTCCAAATCCAAAATCTACACAATAATAACTCCAAAGCTAAAATCTCATAAGCAGAAGATGAAAATAATAAGAAGAATCAGTTGCAAAAACTTATCTCCTTCTATTATTGAAATTCATTTTCTCTTAATAGTGAATAGAGAAGAGCAACAGGGAGAGATGAACCTCGTTTTCTCGATGGGAACGTGGCCATAAAGCATGTTTCAGAGTCTCGACCTACAAGCCATAACAATATGAGTTAGAAGATAAAATAGAAGGGAAACTCAAAGAAAAAAGAGAAAGAATATAAAATAATAAAAAATATTAAGAAAACATAACAGATCTGGAGATGAAAAAAAGAGAGAGAAAGGAAGAAGCAAGAACTAAAAAGAGCATATAAAGAAAGAGAAGTAAAAGTTAAAAGGCATGGTGGTAGTCGCTCTTCTTGTGTTCGTGGCGATGGGAAGAGGAATGTGAGTATAAAAGCAATATAAAACTGACAAATAAAGACTGTCAGTATAAATTTGAATTGTTTTTGGCGTCCCAAATTTAATTTAGGGACGCCAAAAGTTGTACAGTTAATTTTTTTTCACTTTTGAATTGGGGACGTCTAAAGTTAAAAATAAAAAAAATTAAAAATCAGGGACGCCCTTTGGCTGTTAGGGACGCCAAAGGGCTCCCTGGTATATCATCAGGTGTCAACACCCATTTCCATTTCGATAATCGAAGAGTAATAAAGACGGAATTCAATGGGCATACAAAAAAGTACAATTATACTAATAAAAATATTTGTTTACAATCCCAACGTCGTTCGTCAATGAAAAACAGAAAATACAGCGGAAACTTAATATTTACAAATTATCCAAAATATTAAGGCATAGACTAAGGCATAACCACGTTCATATCCTCACATCGAGACACGTGCCACTCACTTTTCGGCGTCAACGTCTTTGCCCTTTGGTCTACTGGTACCTGCTAAGGAATTTGTTTAAAAATAGGGTGAGATTCCGAAGAATCCCCGTAGGGACATAATATCATTCATAGAAAATGCGAAAAGTAAATATATCATGCGCCAAGGTATGCACAAATTAATGAACAATATAAACACATCATCATCATGTATACATGAGTAGGGCCCAGCCCCACAATCTACACCGGTTGGACTTCTGCCAACTCCCAGTGTAAGTGCACCTCTGGCACTAATTGCCTCTCTCTAGGCAAACCATGTTGATTAATAGAGTGCATTTACAAACAATGGCAACCACACAATCACATAACTTATGGCACAGTATATGAAGGATAATGTCCCTACCTCAAAGCTTTAACATCCCCTTTCTAAATGTGCCTCAAAGAACGTGTCGTGTCCGGCCTCCAAATCGGTCCTAAAATATTAAATGTACCAGAAATAGGTCATAACCTATCCAAGTATTATTTTAGACTCTTCCTTAGTGTTTATTGTAGTTATATTAGTCTATGGTGAAAATTTACAAAAATGCCCCCGGGAACCCGACCCAATGGCACGTTCACCCAAGGAATCTATTTCCGGGCTCAAAATCACCAAATTCACTGTCAAATTACAAAAATACCCTTGACAGCCCCTATTTAGGGATTTCAGTGGCATTTTCGTAATTATGCTTTTTCGGCCTCTACCGAAAAAGTGCCCAACTGTAACCCCACCTATTTTTGCCCATTGAGTCAAATGGAACCATTTATTTCATAACAATCCAACTTCTACTACCAGATCTGGTCTGGCCGAAATATTGAGAGAAAAATAGAGCTTTGTGTTTTAGCTTCCAAAACTTGTACTTTTTCACTTCTAATCCTTGATTAACTCATTTAAACACTTCATAAGCATGATTTAAAGAATTCTGGGCAGCATAACCCCTTAGGGTTAGGACTTTCCAAATTTACAAACTCAACAAAATAACCAAATCCAACCATAATCATCAACAACAACCACATACTAACAAAATTTTAGGATTTGTGAAGTTACCTTCTTGAGTTCTTTTCCTTTCTCTAGGAGTCCTCCTCTCTCTTTCTCTTTGGGCTCAAGATTTGCTTGTTAAACCATAGTGTTTATGGAAAAGAAGAGATTAGAGAAAAGATTTATGGAAGATTAAAAGAAGAAACCTTAAGAAATCATAACTTACCTTAGTCTTTCTCTTCTTCCTTCTCTCTTAGAGCATGAAGCTTCTCAAACTCTCTATCTCTCTCCTTTCTTTGGCTTGAACGAAAATGGGGCAAGAAAGATGAAGCCAAGCTTCATAAAATATCTTGTCATTTTCCCCTTAATTAATAAATGATGGAAAATTAGGCTTATAACATCACTTTAGTACTTAGGCCTTATCTCCTTCAAACTTATTTCATAGAGTCCAATTAAGTTTGAATCAATTTCTTCTCCTTTCCTTCTAGCCCATCACGCACAAAGGGTCCTTAAGAAACCAAATTGGGCTTCATGTAATTGCCTTGGTCAAGTTTGTAACTAATTATTATTTTATTGCTAATAACACATGTGCTCATATCTTAGAAATTCTTATTTAATTGTTTGGCATTAGATGATGCCACTTGGCATGTTTATGAGCCAAGTAATTATTTTCCCATCATATTTCCTTATTCCACAAATCTTAATTTATTTCACTAAGAATATTCAATTTATACATTTTCCTTTATTTTCCTTGATTAATTGAAATTCACTCCAATTAATTGAAAAATAATTAATCTTGGGCTAAATTGGCAAAATTATGATTTTGCTATCACCTTTGTAATTTAATTCAATTCTTGAATTAATTTGCCCATTTCTTTATAAATATGAATATTTCAAAATTCACAAGATCCAAATTCATGAATATTCACCATTTTATTAAATTATTCAAATAATTACAATATATTTTTGGTGAATAAAATTTGGGGTGTTACATCAGGGACGCCATCTAATGATACTAGGATGCCCTTTGGTGTCCCTAATATGCCAAAGGGTGTTCTTGATTTTTTTAAAAAAAAAATTTAACTTTAGACGTCCCCAGTACATATAGGGACATTTAAAGTCACGCTTTAGAAGTCATTATTTGAATTAGGGATGTCTAAAGTAAATTTTTGTTTTTTACTTTAGACGTCCCCAGTTCAAATAGGGACGTTTAAAGTCTCTAAAGTCTCACTTTAGACGTCTCTATTTGAATTGGGAATGCTTAAAGCTATTCAGTTCTCACCCATAATTACGAAAATGCCATCGCCTTTATTTTTTACTTCCCTTTTTTAAAAAGAGATGTTCTTTAGGGTAGTAGAATCTATATTGTGTAGTAGTGAGTGTACATTCATCAGTATTGATTGTCATTTATTGTACCTTAGTGGTGATCCTTGGTGGTGACCCTTGAAGGCTTATAAATAAAAACCTTGCACAAAGCATTGTAGTCATACAGAACACATAAGAAACTAAATGAGAATTGCTCCCCCCCTTTCTCTCTTGAATTTTCTCTTCTCTTATCTCTTGCTCTCTTATCCAATATTTCTTTTATTTTCATAACACATTATCAGCACGAAAACTCCAACAAAGACATGATTTTCTCATCATTTCCTTGACGATTTCATCAACCTTCTTTTACTGTATTTTATTTGATTTATCTGGGATAATCTGAGCTATTATATGGAATTAAACAAATACTTTTACCTATTGTTTTAAACATTGGGTTTCATAGCTAAGATTGGAGATTCTTAATGTTTTTATATCTTATTTTGATCTCCTTTATGAGTTCATTTATATTATTGATATTGTTATTTTAGTATGGCCAAAAGCCATACACCTCTGATTGCATATTCTAAAATTATTTGACAATAAGTCATATCGTTTTGATTTATTATTTTGATATAATATGGCCAAAAGCAATATTTCTTTAATTCACTATTACATAGCCAGAAGCCATATTTCTTTGACTCTTATTTTGAGATTACATGGCTAGAAGTCATATAACTTTCATCTTCTATCTTATTGTATGGATGAAAGTCATATTCAACTTTTATTTATTCTGAAAATAAATGGCTAGAAGCCATATAGATTTAATTTCTTATCATGAGATTAATTTACCTGAAGCCATGAGAACTAAATAGCCTGAAGCTATAAAGTTTTAATTTTTCTTGGAATATCTTACTTTATGAATTATTTATTGTCTTTACAAATTTCCTGTTATTATCGTTTGTGTTATTATATTGCATTTTTATATTTCATATTTTATGAATTCACTTTATTGCATTAGTCTGAACTATGTTAAATACTATGAAATTTAAATTTACGGCTCTTGTCATTATCAAAAAGAACTATTTATCTTGAATGTCTTATCCATGATTTTTCTACATCACCCTTTGCATGAAGATCTCAAAATTAAATAATTGACCATAAATGAGCCCCTTGTTGTTTGGAACAAATTAAAGGAATTGTATAGCCACCAGAAGATGATTATTCTTGCAAAAGCTCGTTATAAATGACTACATCCAATTGGCTCCTGCAGTAGCAATATCATAAAAGAATTTTTAAGAAATACGCTGAATTAATGTCTTGCCTCCATGTGGCCAAACAAAACAATGTGCTTTTGTTGAAAATTCATAAATCTCGTCCAACAGGCTTGACTGCATTCCCAAAAGTGAACCAAGTAACAAATAAATCTAATTGTGGTGGACATGGATGTAGATGTGGCTACAGACTTGGGTGTTGCCATAGTCATAATTGTGGTGGCTTAAATTCCCACCTGAAGTGGAGAAAGACTGATAAGAATCACACAAGGGGAACTAGTGGGCATAATAAAAATGGTGAACATTCATGTTATTGCTGTGGTGGTAAGGGTCATTAGTCTCATGCATGTCGTACGCCAAGACAACTTAGTATAGGGTCAAATATTGAAATAACTCATGTTGATAAGGCTAAGAATTCTGAACATGGTAATATGCATATTACCTATTTGGATGTTGCTGATTTCTTAGTCTAAATTATCTTTGTCTATTTGAATTGCTATGATTTAGTGTGCTTAAAGTTACAAGTAGCTATCATATGTATTTAATTTTAATGATGCTTTTCTTTATTTTCATGTTTTTTTAATCAAGAATGAGTTTTGTTGACATAAGTCCTGAAAATTTATGTGTCATTGATAATGCAACATCCCATACCATACTTAAAAATGATAAATATTTTTCTTCCTTGATAATGCGAGAGGTCAATGTTTAGACTATATCTGATAGCATAAATTTGATTGAAGGCTCTAGAAGAGCTAATATTTTGTTACAAAATTATGCATTGATAATGCATTTTATTCTACCAAGTCTAAATGAAACTCAATAAGTTTTAAAGATATTCGCAGAAATGAATATCATATCATATAGAAACAACAACTGAAAATAATCAAGAATGTTTCAATATTACGAATTTAGTTTCTGGTAGAAAATGCATATTAGAAAGTTTTCATGCCTTTCTCCGACTTGTACTATACATTTATAAGCACAATTGAAATGCATATTATTGTAAACCAGAATTTTACTAGTACTAACAAAAAGTTTGCCAATGCAAACTAGTAGTTAGTTAATGTAAACCAAAAGTTTACTAGTGAATTTAATATTTGGCATGACCGGTTAGGCCATCTCAAGTCAATAATGAAGCAAAAAAATAAATGAGAATTTATGTAGGTATACCTTAAAGTGTAAATAAATACCACAATCCTAGGAGGCGTTACAACAAATACTACAACAGGTGGCGCCAAGTTAGCACCACATTTGTAGTGACTTGTTTGTAGTGGTTTTGTAATATGAACCTCTATTGTGGCGGTGGGTTTGTAGTAGTTCATAAGACAAGAACCGCTACATAATAAAAAGGGTCACATATTTGTAGCGGCTCTAAGGAATAACTACTATAGAATGCCTAGGGTCTGCATATTTATAGCAGTTTTGTAAAACGCTACAAACTTTCACATTGCACAAGGTAGGCTTTCATGATTTATAGCAGTTGAGGTAGTGGTTTTTGTAAAACCGCTACGAATCTCAAAGCTATATAAGTGCCTTCACCCCTCATTTTACCACTGTTAGCAAATTCATCATTTCTCACGTGCTCTAAAAGGTTTTACTTCAGATCTAAGGTTCAACTCAAGCATTTAAAGAGTTAGGCACTTGAGATTAGTGAAGTTAACTCTTTTATTTTGTCTCCCCCCTATTATTATAATTTTGTTATAAATATTGATAATATTTTTAATTATTTAATAATAACTATAGCTTTATGACTTCCAGGAGAGATAAGGGCAAGGAGAAGGAGGCTGAGCATCCCCCCATACCTATTTTTGCAGGGGAGCAATAGTAAAGGGGGCAGTGGTAAGGGTAGTAGAGGGCAACATGGAGGTAGACATGTCCCCATGCCATTGCAGTAGGCAACCCTGCCACAGTAGCTTACCCCAGAGCAGCCACAGCAGACAACCCCGCTAGAGCTGCCTGTTCAACTAGAAGGTGATGACATCAATCTCAACGATTATGACAAAAATAAGGAGTTTCACTTCAACATTCCCATAATAAGTGACATGGAGCGGTTCTTGGATGAGGAGGACAGCCGAGACCAGAATATCCCACGACAGTCGTGTTCGCAGTCGACAGGGTTTAAGGTGCAAGTTCAAGGTAAATTTAATTATTATTTTAATAGATTTAATATTTAAATTACATAGGCTTAAATATGGATTTAAATTTAATTAAAGTATGTGGTAAATTATGAAGATAAGCAGGGGTATATCACCACCAAGAGGTTGGACATGGTCGATCTTAATAGCATGGACAGGGGACCATGTGTCATAGTTCCGTGGAATGAGGCCACAGACCAGTTGATTGAGAATAGTGGTCACCTATTCAATTGCTATATGAACAAGCTAGGTGCAAATTAGATGTGGTTCCATGTCTACTTCAAGACATGGAAGAAGATTCTCCGAATGTCAAAAAATATAGTGTAGGACGAGATTGTGAAGGTAATTAATTGTATTTAATTATATTATAAATGTAAATAGTTATAATTTATGTCATTTTAATTAATTAATTAATTGTATTTAATTATTATTTATTCAACTGTGATACAGGAGTATAAGTAAGGGTTTAATTGTGAAATGATGATGCTCTTCCTTAAAGTTCACAAATAGGAGTTCAAGTAGATCAAGATGATCTTGTTAATGATGCTTTTCGTGATGCGTTTGGTTTTCAAGACAACAACTTCAGCAAAGAAGTGCAGGGTTCAGATCTTGTGTTCTTGAGGAATGAAATAGCTTAAGATTTTTTCAGCCTAATGAATGAAGCAAATCGCCCTTTGTATTATGGTTATCGAAAATACTTGAAATTATCTTTCTTGATTAAATTGTATCATATCAAGTGCTTATGTGGAATCATTAATAAGGGAATGTTGATGATGTTGGAATTATTACAAGATGCATTCCTCGATGCGGAGATTCCCACAATATTCTACGATGCCAAGAAGATTATTAATAGATTAGGCTTGAATTACCAAAAAAATTGATGCAAGCTCTAACAATTGTATGCTATATTAGGGAGATGATGCTAGCAGGAAGAATTGTAAGCGATGTCATACATCGAGGTACAAGACAATTCGGAAGGAAAAAAAGCAGAAGAAGAAACATGCAAAGATTCTTAGGTACTTTCTTTAAAGCCGCGGTTACAAAGATTGTTTATGTCGTCTAAAATAGACGAGCATATAAGGTGGCATAAAGTTGACAAGAATGAAGATGGTAAATTAAGACATCCATTAGATGCAAAAGCTTAGAAAGCATTCGACTCAAACTTTCTAGCTTTCGTGGTTGACCTTAGAAATGTTCGGCATGCTTTGGCAACCCACGGTTTTAATCTACTTGGGAATCTTAGCACAAGTTACAATATTTAGCCGGAAATCTTAGTTTGAATAACTAACCCCTGGATGTGTATGAAACAAATATCCTTCATTTTGTCTATGATCATTCCAAGCAAAAAGGCACCAGGTAATGATATCAATATGTATCTCCAATCACTTATTATGGAATTGCTGGACTTATGAAATGTCGGCATTGAGACATATGCCACATACGAGAAGACACTGTTCAACTTGCGTACAACCTTGGTGTGGATGATAAGTGACTTTCCTGGGTTGGGAACATTATCCGAATAGAATGTGTATACTGGGACAGCTTGTCTAACTTGCAATTGTAACTCTGAATCAGTGCGCCTTCCCCATAGTTGAAAGTAGTGCTTCATGTGTTATCAGAGGTTTCTTGATGGTAAGCACAAATTTAGATTGCACAAGAATCGTTTTAATGGGAAAGCAAAAAATAGAGGACATCCTTAGACTTTATTTGGTACAGATATCTTATAGCAACTTCAGGATGTTGAATTTGAGTTTGGAAAAATGACGATGTAGCAAAAGTAGGGAGAAAGACTAATATGACTTCTATTTTGTACCTCAGTAATGGCAGAAGATAAGCATCGTTTTTACTCTTCCATATTGGAAATATAATTTGCTTCGACACAATCTTGATATAATGCACATTGAGAAAAATGCATATGACAATGTGCTATGCATGTTGCTTAACAAACCCGACAAGTTAGAAGATCATCTTCAAACAAGGAAAGATTTTCGGTCTATGGGAGTTCATTAAGACGTGTGGCTAGATAAGTATGACAAATTTCAACAGGAAAAATTCACCCTCACAAAACTGAACAAGAAAATCTTCCTTGCGACATTGAAGAAAATAAAAGTTCTTGATAGGTGTTTAAACAACATTTCATGATGTATTGACTTGCAGGCTTGAAAGATTGCTGGGCTGAAGAGTCATGACTCATATGTTCTTATGCAACAGTTACTTCTACTGATAATAAAAAATACATTGCCTCCTGATGTGTCCATCATTTTGGTAAAGCTATGTTCTTTCTTTTGAAAGTTGTGTTCTAAGGTTTTGATCGTTGAGGAGCTCGATTAGTAGCAACACAACATCATTCTTACGCTTTGGTATTTGGAGATGATCTTTCCTCTATCCTTTTTCATTGTGATAGTTCACCTGACAGTCTATCTTGTTCATTAAACAAAGCTCGCTAGCCTAGTTCAATATCAATAAATGTATCATATTGAATGGTACTCATTTTACATATGTGCATTAGCATTAATTTCTAAATTTGCTAGTTGCACATTTCAACAATTATTAACATTTTTCCTTCTTTACTTTATAGATTTATTGGTAAATTGAAATCTAACGTAAGGAATAAGCTTGGCCTAAGAGTTCTATAGGTGAAGGTTATATAAGGGATGAGGTCCTGTATTTTTGTTCAAGACACTTTGATGACATTGAGAAGTCTTTCAACTGACTGCCTCATGTAGATGATTGCCCTAAACCTAAGCCATCATCAATAGAGTTATTAATCCCTCATGTTGGTAAAACAGTTGGAGGAAGTGAGAACTTCAAGCTAATAGCAACTGAGAAGTTGCAAGTACATAGACATGTCTTGATTAATTGCACTCAGGTTTCAGTAAGAATTGTACACTCATATATTATTCTATATATTTCCTTACATTTTTTACTTACATTTCATGATCACCATCTCATGATTAATTACAGCGAATTCAAAAAGTCATATGAAGCGTTAACTCAAGATTCATAGGCAAACATTCTCTGAAATTGATAAAAAGGTCCAAGACAATTCCCAAGTTGGTTTAGCATAGAACACTAGATTACCAAAACCCACACTCACCAAATTTCAGAGCTCTCACAATTGGCCCTCTTGACCATACAAAAAGGTTTATAGCATACCATGTCAATGGTTTCAAGTTTTGCACAATTTCGAGATCAAGGATTGCTAACTCAAAACTCAAGTGTTTCACAAAGAGTAAGGTGTTGTTATTGGCCTCTCCAACTTATTAATTAGGCACATTTCCCTAGGAAGTTGTTAAACAAGAAAGTCAAGTTGTTATTGTAGAAGATGGTGTTGTTAATATAGGGAGAGTTGTTGGTATTAGCCTCTCTAACTTGTTAATTTGGTACTTTTCCATATAAAGTTTTTAAACAGGAAAGTCAAGTCGTTAATGTAAAAAGTACCAAATTAACAAGTTGGGGAGGCCAATAACAAACACCTCACTCTCTATTAACAACATCATCTTCTACATTAATAATTTGATTTTCTTGTTTAACAACTTCGTAAGAAAAAGTGCCAAATTAATAAGTGGGGGAGGCCAATAACAATACCTCACTCTTTATTAACAATACCATCTTCTACATTAATGATTTCACTTTCTTCTTTACAATATTCTTCCTCGGTCCAGGGCGTGCCCTTGTTTTTGTCAATGTCAGTATTCTTAGGTAGCTTTGATTTGAATGAAATTTGATTAGCAGAGTTCCAATCAGAGGAGGAGGGCTTAACATCAGAGAAAAAGTCAAGGAAGGCGAGAATCGAGACCATCACAGACATCAATCTCAGCGACATTGTGTAAGAGATCGCGATAATGTTGCTAGACCAAATCGACAGTAGTAGCAGGGATGGCGTCAGCAATACTCTCCCAGCAGTTGGGGTAGCCCTCTAAAAATAGGACTATAGCCTGTCACTTTACTCAGGGCATTCTCGTCTTTTGCTCACAAGTTCATATCCTAAATTCCTACTGACGATTTGATTTAGGATTTCAGTAATTCACCACACTATTTTGTCCTTTGTCAATTTTGTTTTTATTTGTTTGAAATTTTCCCTAAAGTAAATGACATTGTCACATATTAGCCATGTAACAAAGAACAGAAAAAATTACAGATAACTTAAACTCACCATGAAAATCGGCTGGAATGTATCACGTCTAACACGTCCTCCAACCCTCTCTTTTTGTTCATCAACTAAAACATTAGCAATAAGTATCACTACTTGCAATGCTATTTGATTAGTGGTCTCTTGAGGAGTTTAAGTTAATTTGAATCAAATCGAAATAGAGTAATTATTTAAAAAATCACAACTTACACATTCGCTTATCCATCCCCTATGGTTTAGGCAATACAATTCAGTCTTTCACAAAAAGAATTCATAAATTTCTATATATATCTCTTGACCAACCAGTGGGTTTGTCCTACATGTGTAATAGTCATATAATTGCTCCTTTGCATTAGCCCTCCCTGCCTTCCCTATTTCTGACAGGAATGGTCAATGTGTTACAGGTCTTATTATCCTTTGAGACCTTCTTAAAGGCACCCTATCCTCAAAGTCTATATCGAAAACTTCCTCCTTACCTTCACATTGATATACCTTAAATGGCACAACTATCGATGAATGTGAATTTTTGTGCCTCATAATTGTTGTCTTCCTAACCTTTCCCTTTATCCTAACTATTACTTCCTTCATGGCCATCAACTTGAACTTACACATGGCATACACTTTTATTCTCTTTGTTACCTTTCCTTTTATCCTGAGTATTGCTTCTTTCCTAACTAACAGCTTCAACTTGAACATGGCTTTCACTTTTTTTCTCATCCAAAACAATGTTCACCATTACCTCATGATCCCTTCGAATATCTTGCTCCAATTCTGTTTCCATCTTTAACAACTCTATTGCAACACTTTGAGCAACTTTTCTCATAATTCGACAATACATATGTCTAGTTTTCTGCATCAATCACATATATAAGCCTTTATAGTATAAAACCAATACATATATAACCACAATCACAAATTTTTTGCTTATCAATTCTTTAAATATCGTGACTTCTGGAAGATGAAGTGTGCAGTCAGTGTCATATTTAGTTGTGTCGCACTCAAGATTTGAGTTGGATCTTATGTCATCCAGGATTGATGCCACACGTGAGAATAGAATCCCTTTATCACTCTCATACTTCAGTTCCACTACTCCCTTGATCTTGGCATCATTCCAATGTTGTAGAGTGCGTTCAAGTGATGGGAGCTCTTTACCAAGCAAGGTAAACATTTGGAAACACATTATCTACAAGCAAACTATTCATTTTACAACCACATAATAGACATCCAATTTACAAAAGGGAAAATCTAATTGCATTATAATACTTACCATCACAAAATAAATGCAACCTCCAATACACTTGCTTCCCATCCCTTCTTTTACTACATTATTGTAATCTGTAGCTTCCTTCATCACCTCTGTAACCCCCTTCACGATTAAGGCCGAGATTTAGTTCATAAACACATAATTAATGTGGAATTAGAGACCTTAAATGATTTTGGGACTTAAACAAAACCAAACTTCCTAAAATCATGGCTTACAAAAACTTTTACAAAACATGTTCATGATGGTCTCATATTTACATTTCAATACTAAATGGCCTATACAAGTTGATTTCATTCACAAATATCATAGTATAAAGCTAATTCCCGACACACTCGGGTTCCATTCATTAATAAGGGTTTTACAAAGGCACAAAGCCCACAATTCATTACCCTTAACTTGGGGATTACACAAAACTATACTACCAATCCCAATATACACAATTGTTTCCCAAAAATATCCAAAAGATATACATGATAACCAATAACCCAAAATATACATCTAAATCAGAGCTTTATCCGCTCTTCGTCACCTGCTTTCCCTTTGATCCTTCTGCCCTGTCTAAAGCATGGTTTTTGGGAGAGTAAGATTCTAAGGAATCCCCGTAGTAACAAATCAATCATATAATGTACAATAATAATGCATGTAAGCAAATCATTAACCACAACAAGCAACTGCAACGGCAGTTACAACGGCAATAGTTAGTATGACACATGTCATCCCTTACGATTGCTCACGTTGAATTGCTCACGTTGTATTGCATCACAGCAATCCACATAATACATTTCACCACAGTTGGGATTCATATAATGCATTTCATACACAAGCCATACAGGCAAGATACACACAGCCCACGGCTGGATTCTCAAACGCCGCCCCACGGGTCGGATTAACAATATCCATGTCGATTATGTTAGATCAAGCGTGTCACCCAAGAGGGGGGTGAATTGGGTGATACTGAAATTTCTTTCGAAAATATAAAACTTTGACAAAAGAATTAAAACAGTAATGAGTAAGGGGAAATATCACCGAAGTGTACACCGGGAGTTATACTGGTTCGGTCACAACCACTTTGACCTACGTCCAGTCCTCAAAGCTTCTCTAAGAGTTTCATTATAGCTTCCAAGATTCAGTGGGTTCTTGGCACCTCAGTACAAGCAAGTTCCTTTCACCTGGACACTCGCTCCCCCTTACAAGTTGTAATCCAATCCCAACTCAAGGTTCCACAACCTCAAGGTTCCACAACCTTAAGTTATCTCAACCACCTCGAGTAATTGAAACTTTTGAGCATGACTTACCCGGGTAGTGACTTGAAGTTTACTTTGAAAATATTTTTGCATACTGAGGTACTTACTCGAGGAATTCACTTAAAATAAAGCATGAAAAAACTTGTATACTAGAGTAAGTACTCGAGGAAGATGAAATAAAGAGAGATCAAGTTAATCGGGTACAAACCTCAAGTTTCCACTTACTTTAGTATGTTACTCGAGTAGCTCCTCGAGTAACATTGGCAGTGGTACAAAGTGCCGAGAGTTACATATTTTCAGAAACAGAGTTACTCGAGTAGCTCCTCGAGTATCATGGGGAAAACTTGAAGGCAACTGGAAGTTTTCACAGGGTTACTCGAGTAGCTCCTCGAGTAACATTAGCAGTAGTATAAAATGCCGAGAGGTCCACATTTTAAGAAACACAGGTACTCGAGTAGCTCCTCGAGTAACATTAGCAGGCCGAGAGCAACTCCAAGTTTTTACCTGGTTACTCGAGTAGCTCCTCGAGTAATGGTGGAAGGTTACTGGAAGTTTTCCTTGGTTACTTCAAGTTTCGTCTCATTACTCGAGTAGCTCCTCGAGTAATGCCTTAGAAACTGTACTTCTGATCAAGTTCCTCAGCATTTTCTCTTGGCCAATCTTCAATACTTCCATGCTTACTTCAAGTAAAGCTTGTTCTTGTCATTACTTAGTTCAAGCTTGATTATTAATCATTTTCTTTTCAAACCATTCTTTTGTTATCATCAAAACATGAGATCTAACATTCTCCCCCTTTTTTATGATGACAAAACTTGGTGATTTTGAATATGATTTTTCAAATTGGATTCTTAATTAAATATGTCTTTTAAGTTTGAATATACCTTGCATACATAACAACTTCATTAGTCCAAACATGTATCATAATTCAAAACTGTAATAAACTTAAAAATGAAATCATAACACACTTGCATTAATCTTAAAACTTTCAAATTACAAGATAAAGTTCAAACTGAAATTAAAAGGCTCCCTAAAATCCCATGTACACCCAAATACCCATGATAAACTAGGACATATCCACAAAATCACTCTCAAGCTCTTCTCCCCCTTTTTGGCTTTATCAAACAAGTGGAGGGCTAGGAGGCTTGGCCATGGAAATGGGTGTTGCTGGAAGGACCATAGAATCATTTCAGTCTAAAGAATCAAATGAGCTAGAGGGTACTGGATCAGGCAGATGAAGTGGAGGGATATGGATGTCATCGCCGGGAAGAGAAGGTTAGAAGACAACCATAGTAGAGGTTTCTCCTTCTGGGGTGGTCTGAGTCTCAGGAGTAATCTCAACCTCAGGTGTATGCTGTTCAGGTGAGGAAGAGGGAGATATTTCCTCAGTGTGGGTAGGAGAGGGAATAGGTTTAGGAGCAGTGTCTGGCTGTGGCTTGGGAGATGAATCATCGATGATAATATGTGTAGTCTCATGGGTTTCAGGATCATCCACTGTGAATAAAATATCTTTCCCTTGGGGCTCAAGTGGATCAGAAACCAGAGGGGTAGAAGGTTCAGTCTCAGGAATAGGATCAACAATAGGAGGATTCTCTGGAGGTGGTGGTGGTGCAGATGAGGAGGGACCGGCAGAAGGTCCAGGACCCAAAGAGTCCAATCGTGCCAGAATCAGTCTCAAGGTCTCTCCTTGGGCATGTTGCTCTGCTAGCAACTCCTCATGTCTTCTGTCCATTCTCTCAACCAATTCTCCCATCTTGGTATTCATGTGGGTTATGAGTTCTGCATTTGTGTTGGTGATGTCCACATTAAAACCTCTGAGCATGTTCTCCATGAAGTGTTGGAGAGTGGCATTGAGGAAGGATGGTGAAGATGTGGTAGCAGCTGGAGCCGATGACTGAGTGTCATCCATCCTACTGGTCTCTGCCTCAGTGGCCTTCCGCTTCTTCTTGGACCCAGACTCCAGAGGGCCTTTGAGAGGGATATCAATGTTCAGTTTTCCAATCTGGTTCCTCCCCACGGGGGTCATCCTCTCAATTGGCTCCTTACTATCCAAGTACCATATTTTGTTCTCTTTCAGGATTAGAGACACAATCTGGGGATATGGCATTGGAGTTGTAGCCTTCCCATCCACCTTGTACCTTTTCATCTCCGAGAAGATATATTCTCCCAGATCCTTTTATTCCTTCAGAAGCAATGAAGCAAACCACCTAAAGTCCCTATTAGAGAAATGGGTGTAGTTGTTGGCTTTGTTCACTAGGGACCTAGAGTAAATGTACCAAAGGACCCTATGGTGATCACACATATCACTCGGTTTAAAGTTTAGGGGGCCAACTAACTCACCAGGTTTTAGAATGGTAAAAATTTGATTTGGCTCAAGTTCAGAGTATATATCATCAGGGGGGTTTTCAATTCCCAACCACAAATTAATTCTAGAGGGAGATATCAGTATCTTTTGACCTCTAACTGTGGTGGTCATCTCTTCCTCAACTGAGGTTCGGTTAGGCTCATCTATAATTTCTAGGTTGCAATAGAAATGAGTAATCACTTTAGTACAAAATGGTAACCTAATAGATAGCCAAGGCATAAAGGGATCTAAATAAGGACTTAAGTCATGCTTCACTACCTCTTGAAGTAACTTCAGATCAATGTAGTGTGTCTTACACACTTTTCTTCTGGAGAATTGTGATAGGTACTTGGGGGACTCCACCAGTTTGCCCACATTGAATCCCTTTGGTGGGGTAGTGATATCTGCTTCTGGAATTTTGGACTTCTTGGAAGATTGACCCTTCTCCATTTGGTTAATGATCCCAGCCATAGCCTTAGCCACATTTTTGTCATATTTTGGCTTTTTGGGAGGCTTTGGAGTGAAAGAGGGTGTAGAAAAATCAGAGTGAGGAGGTGAGGGAGATTTGGCACTCTTGCCTCTTCCAGTAGATGTACTCTTTTTGGATTGAGCCCTTGTCACAATAGGCTCTTTGATTACCACTCCTTTGGGTTTCGACTGAGATTGAGGTTGAAGAGGAATTTTAGCTTTTGGTCTTGGAGTTAATTTTCTTCTCTTTTTGGGAGTAGAAGAAAAAGGATCAGAGGGTTGTTGGGATTCAGAGGAATCTATGGGAGTAAGGTTTTTGGTCCTCATCTTTCTGAAAGATTGAGAACTGAGATTTTCTGAAAAACAAAGGCACAAGCGCGAATTAGGGCAACGAGATTCTGAACAAAATAGTAAGTTTCTAGGACTGAAATTACTTGGGTTTTGACGGAAATAGGACAAGGAATCACTTGTGAAAAGTTTCTGTGAGAGAGAATAGTGATTTACTCGAGGAGATTTTGTGGAAATGACCGAGTTTGCACAAGATAAAGACCTAAAACCCGACGTTACTCGAGGCCTTACTCGAGTAAAGTTCAAGTTTACTCGAGGCCTTCCTCGAGTGCTCATACAGAAAAATTCAAAAATAATTCATTTAAATTGCGTACCTGGCATGAATAATATAATAATTATCCATGGATGTTCCCTCGATCATTTATAGTCCATTTGGGTTAGATTTGAGTCATTATTCAACACTTTGAAAATCTGAACTCTGACATTACTCGAGGCCTTACTCAAGTAAGCTTCAAGTTTACTCGAGGCTCACCTCGGGTAATCAGCTTTTCAATATCTGACTCTTCATTTCTTTGGAAACTGAACCGTTATATTTGAAAATCAAGTAACTTGATCCGTTACTTCCAGTTTTGGAGACCATTACTCGAGTACATACTCGAGTAAGCTGCTAGTTTACCTCAAGTTACTCCTCGGGTAATGCTTCTCTGTTACCCATAACTTCAAGTTGATACTCCAGTAAAGTTGTCCTCTGATAATCTCTGTTTTTGTTTCTCAAAACAGAGTTTCTTTCTTCCTGCAAAACACGTTTCTATATACTCCGATGCTTAAGTTAGTAATCATCAAAACATTATCAAATGACTTCATCTAATATTATGAGATATTGAAACAACTTACAACTCATTGGGATTTACCATTCCCAATTCTCTTCTAATGTATAGAAATTGATCTTTTGCAAGGGGTTTTGTGAAGATATCAGCTAGTTGAAGGTGAGTAGGAATGAATATCACTTTCACATCTTTCTTTTGAACATGATCTCTAATGAAGTGATGTCTGACATCGATATGCTTGATTCTAGAGTGTTGAACTGGATTCTTTGCCAAGCTTATCGTACTAGTTTGTCACAATAGATTGGTATTTCCTTGAGATAAATACCAAGGTCTTGTAGTTGTTGTTTTAACCATATCACTTGTGCACAACAACTTGAGACTGCAACATATTCGGCTTCCGTTGGCGAAAGAGACACTATATTTTGTTTCTTGCTGAACCATGATACAAGAGATCCTCCAAGAAATTGTCCTTGACTACTGGTGCTCTTTCTGTCCGTTTTGTATCCTCCATGATCTGAATCTGAATATGCAACAAGATATTCGTTTCTTCCTTTGGGATACCACAAACCCAATTCTGGTGTGTCAGCAAGGTATCTAAAGATTCGTTTGACCGTTTCAGCATGTGATTCCTTTGGTGCCGATTGATATCTTGCACATATGCCAACACTAAATTGGATGTCTGGTCTGCTTGCCGTGAGATAGAGTAATGATCCAATCATTCCTCTATATTTTGTAATATTGTAGTCTTTCCCTTTGACATCAGCATCAAGCAACGTTGTTGAGCTCATAGGCGTGTCCGAGCCATTAGCTTCATCCATTCCATACTTCTTCAAAAGCTCTTTTAAGTACTTTGTTTGAGATATGAAGATTCCATTCTTTCTTTGTTTGATTTGCAAACCAAGAAAGAAATTCAATTCTCCCATCATTGACATCTCAAACTCTCCCTGCATTATCTCAGAAAATTCCTTACACATAGATTCATTAGTAGCACCGAAAACAATTTCATCAAAATATATTTGAACAATTAAAATATCATCACGTTTTCGATTTATAAATAATGTTGTATCAAGTTTTCCCCGTACAAAACCTTGATCGATGAGAAATTTACTAAGCCTTTCATACCAGGCTCTAGGAGCTTGTTTTAAACCATACAAAGCCTTTTTAAGTTAGAAAACATGGTCCGGTTTAGTGACATCCTCAAATCCTGGAGGTTGTTCTACATATACTTCTTCCATGATGTAACCATTTAGAAAAGCACTCTTAACATCCATTTGATAGAGTTTGAATCCTTTGATGCATGCAAAGGCTAAGAGTACACGTATAGCTTCCAATCTAGCCACTGGAGCATACGTTTCCTCATAATCAATTCCTTCTTCCTAATTATAGCCTTTGGCCACCAATCTTGCCTTGTTTCTGACAATAATTGTAGATTCATCGAGTTTGTTCTTGTATACCCATTTAGTACCAATGATCGTATGATCTTTGGGTCGGGGCACCAAATCCCAAACTTGATTTCTCTCAAATTGATTAAGTTCTTCTTGCATTGCTATGACCCAATCATTGTCTAATAGGGCTTCATCAATGTTAGAAGGTTCAATCGCAGAAATGAATGCATAGAAACTTACTTCATTGAAAATTCTATTTCTAGTTTTGATCCCTTCATTTACATCTCCTATGACTTGATCTAAGGGATGACTTTTATTGTATTTCCAAGCTCTAGGTTGACCTAGGGATTGCTCTTCTTCCTTAGTTTCATCAACCACTGGAATAAGAGACTTAGAAATAGATTGACCATTTTCTTGATTTAAAACAACTTCCTGTTCTTCATCAATGGTTTCGTCAGAGGATTCAAATTCATCAAATACAACATGAATTGATTCTTCAACAACACAAGTTCTTTTATTGAAAATTCTATATGCTTTACTTCGGTTAGAAAATCCTAGGAAAATTCCTTCATCAGTTTTAGAATCAAATTTTCCTAAGTTATCTTTACCATTATTATGAATGAAGCACTTACAACCAAAGATGTGTAGATGAGCAATGTTTGGCTTTCTTCCTTTGTATAGTTCGTATGGTGTCTTCCCAAGTTTTGTTCTGATATATGCTCTGTTTGAAACATAGCATGTTGTACTCATAGCATCAGCCCAAAACACTTGAGACACATTCTTTTCATTTAGCAATGCTCTAGCCATCTCTGTGAGCACTTTATTTTTACGTTCCACAACTCCATTTTGTTGAGGTGTCCTTGGAGCAGAGAAATTGTGATCAATGCCATTAGTATCACAATACTCTTCAAAGGCTTGATTTTCAAATTCTCCACCATGATCAGTCCTAATACCTGCAATAGACATACCTTTCTCATTTTGCACTTTCTTGGCAAAAACAATAAATTCTTCAAAGGTTTCATCTTTTGATGATAGAAAAATAACCCATGTAAATCTAGAGAAATCATCAACAATGACCAATGAATATAAGTTGCCACCAAGACTCTTTACTCTTACTGGTCCAACTAAATCCATATGTAGTAATTGTAACGGTCTATTTGTTGAAATCTCATTTTTCAATTTGAAAGATGATTTAGTTTGTTTACCCTTTTGACATGCATCACAAATCAAGTCATTTTTGAAATTAACTTTGGGTAATCCAAGTACTAAATCCTTTTTGAGTAATTTCCCTAGTTGATGCATATTGACATGAGCCAATCTCTTATGCCATAACCAGCTTTTATCGGTATTACTCAGAAAACAGTTTTCAGATTCATTTCTACTAATATCTAGAGTATAGCAGTTACCTTCCCTTTTTGCTCTGAGCTTAGCCTTGATATTCTTCTTATCAAGCTGTAAGTCACTCTTGTTGATAATTAAACATTCTTCTGAGTCGAATATCACCCAGTTGTTTTTATCCGCACTTTGACTTACGCTCAGCAAATTGTGACACAAGCCTTCAACATAATATACATCTTTGACTTGTATTCCTTTATCATTTTTGATTTCACCAATTCCTGCTATCCTTCCGGATTGATTTCCTCCAAATTTTACCTTTCCACCTTCCTTAGGTTGTAATGTGGTAAAACTTTCAAAATCTCCGGTCATATGTCTAGAGCATCCACTATCTATGTACCACTTGCTATTTTTGGATGCTTTGAGACATACCTGCAATCAATTGACTAAGTCTTAGGTACCCACATCTTTTTGGGTCCTTTTGGGTTAGTACAAATGATTTTCTGAATATATGAACCTTTAGGTACCCATTTGTAGGTTCCTATGGTTCCTTTCTTCTTATGAATACATGAAGATGTATGATGTCCTTTTCTATTACAGTAATTACAAAATGCAAAGGGATTTGATGTATGCACAGAATGTTGGAAATAATTCAAATATGACTTGTAACATCCTGGATTTTAATTAAGGGATAATAACTTCAAATGATGTAATTAATGTTAATTAAGCATATTTGAAGTGTATGTTGTGCAATGTGAAATGAAGGCAATTATTCATAATTTAATGAGTATTGTACTAATCAAGGGTAAAACGGTAAATTTACCAACTGTCTGGTTAGCCACGGATGAGAAAACCCCTTAGTAATTAAGATCAATGGTTGAGATTGAAAGATCAAGGGGTGGAATCAAGTGTGGAAGAGAATATGTGAAATCATGATAGGGAGAATGGGATGTTGACAAGTGGCCAAATGAGGACCCTTGGATGAAGTCGAAGTTTCAACCATTGTTACTTCTCTCTTCTCTCTCAAAACCGATGATGAGCTTGGGAGTGAGTGAAGTTCATCTTCATCAATATCTCTTCATCTCTCCTCTCACCTCCATTTCCGGCGAACCAAGCTAGAAAGAGAAAGGAAGGGTTTGAAATTTGTGAAGGTAAATGATCTTAAATACTCACTTCACCTTCATTGATATTGTTCCAATGGTCAAGAGCTTTATTTCCATGTTTTCAAACTTTGGATTTGTGGTGTGTGGCAACTTGAGGGAAATTGAAAGTTGAGGAATCCAAGTTCTGAATTCAGCAAGTGAAAGAGGTAGGTTTTTGATGAATTGTGGTATATATATTAGGATGTTTGCATAACCAATGGAAATTCTGGAAATTTGACCTAATTATGATGTTAAATGAAGGGTAAACTTTGGTGATAGTGTCACTGTTCATTTGGTCAGTTTTGACATTTGAGAGTGATTAGGAATTGATTTGAAGTTGATTAAGGGAATTGGTTAGAATGAGGTTTTGAGTGGTTTGATGATCTAGAGAGAGAATGTGTTGAATGGGTTGAATTTGGGTTATTGTTGGTTGCCAATGGGTTCTATGTGTTGAAATAAGTGAAAATGAGCTCTAACACAAGTTTTAGAACCATTGGAGTGCAATTGGTGAATTCTGGTAAATCAACTCAGTTGCTGCGTTTTGGGTATCTGGTGTGATTTCTCGAGTGAGGGAAGAACTCACTCGAGCACAGGATGAACGTGCTCGAGTGAGCATGTTGTGCTCGAGTGAGGGTGCCTTTTTGGTGCTGCGGGTGAGTGTCTCAGGGTATCACTCGAGAGTGATTGCCAAGAGTGCGCCTGGCACTCGCGAGCATTGGGAGATCACTCGAGCACTGGGTCTTGTGCTCGAGTGAATCTGAGCCTGGGAGTGGAGTTACTCTCGGGAAGTCACTCGCTGGCCCTCACTTCCTCTCATGCTCGAGTGAGCTGAGGGTCAGTGCTCGAGCACAGGTGCTTGTGCTCGAGTGAGAGTGCACTTTTGTGTTTTGGGAGAGTATCTCAGGGCATCACTCGGGAGTAGATTATGAAAGGTGAGCGTGAGCACTCGCGAGTGTTGAGGAATCACTCGAGCACTGGGGTCGTGCTCGAGTGAGCCCTCTGTGCTCGAGTGCGCTTGTGGTTAGAGAGTGGGGATGGCTCTCGGGTAGACACTCGCAGGGCCTCACTTCTGTGGTGCTCGAGTGTGCTCGGGGTCTCTGCTCGAGCACAGCCTCTTGTGCTCGAGTGAGAGCGTAGTTTTGTCGTGGGAGTTGCTCTCGGGTAAGCACTTCCTGTCTCACTCGCATGTGTGCTCGAGTGAGAGCGAGGGTTGTGCTCGAGCACGGTCTTCTGTGCTCGAGTGAGAGGGCCAAAAATCAGAGTTTAGCTTTCCAAAGAGGGGTCTTTGGGGATAATTATTCCAACCCTTTAGGCATATGTTTAGGCATATAATGGCCATCTAAAGAGTCCAAATAATAACCAACATAAAGTATTATAGAATTAAGAACTTGGAAAAGAGATTGACCTATTGTCCCTAATTTGATTATAGGATTTGACATCTGCCGTCCTCGGGAGCCCACTGAGCCAGTTAACTTCAGGAAAGAGCGAGGTAGTGACTTTTCTTTCGTACCATATGTGATGCATTGTATGTGTGTATGATCATTGATTTGTGATAATCTCGAATGTTGCGACTTATGTGGATATGTGTTAGCACCGTCAGTCCAACAGTCCCTGAGTAGCTAACAACGGTTCGGGTTAGGGCAGTGTGCCTTCCCGGCGGAGAAAGGGGATGAGGATGAGGTGTGATTATGTGACATGAGGCCGATAGGCTGATTGTGAGGCCGACGGGCCATTTGTGAAAGCCGGTTAGCTGTATGAGCTATAAGGCTATATGTATGCACGGCCACGCCAATAGTCCCTGAGTAGCTAACAACGGTTCGGGTTAGGGCAGTGTGCCTTCTCGGCGGAGAAAGGGGATGAGGGTGGAGTGTGATATGCCACGCCAATAGTCCCTGAGTAGCTAACAACGGTTCGGGTTAGGGCAGTGTGCCTTCCCGGCGGAGAAAGGGGATGAGGGTGGAGTTTGATATATGTGCTGCTGCTGTATGATGATTTGCTTACATGCTGTGTGCTTGTATGTGGTATAAATGTTTAGTTACTACTGGGATTCTTTTGAATCTCATTCTTTCCTTTGAACTAACATTTCAGACAAGGCGAGTGGCTCCAAGGAGAAGCGCGTGACCCGGAGCGGGTAGAGTTTCGTAGGGACATTTATTTTGGAAATGTTGGTTAGACTGTTTGGATAGGGATTACTGTATATTGTTGGGTTGTAAATAGTTTAAATACTTAAACCTGTAATCCCTTTAGCAGAATTTGAAACTATATATCTATAGTTGAACCCGGGGTTTGCCGGGATTTTGGTTATACACTCTGTCATACGTAAATGTAGTTAAACTGCACAAGTGATTATATTTGATAATTGAACCTGAGACCGAGAGAGGAATGAAGTTTTGAAAAATTTCATAACGTCCCTACTATTAAAGGGAATTTTAAATGAGTTCTAAACTATTCGACGGTCTCTAATCTAATTTAATTACCAAATATCGAATTATAATTACGTGATTAAAGGCAGGGTGTTACATGACTTACCTCCTGCTTTCTTTCTTCCTTTTCTTTTATCTGATTTTGGATCATATCCAATTCCAGATCGATCATTTACAAATCGTTGAGCTTTTAAAATAACATTTAGTATCTCACTTCCTTGTGTGAATTTTTCAAGAGTTTTTGTGAGATCAATGTTTTTCTTTTTCAAAGATAAACAATTTTCACAATCCTTTTCCTTAAGTTCAGTTTCAAGAACTTTGTTTTTCTTTTTAACAACAATCAATTCTTTAACTACTTTGATGAATTCAGAATGTAAAGCATTATATTCGGAAAGTAATTCATCATAGGTAGGTTCAGAATCATTGACCTCATCTTCTGTTTCTTCTTGGGCAACAAGACATATATTAGCGACTTCTTCCTCATCACTTTCTTCGTCTGAAGAGCTGTCACCCCATATAGCAGATACAAAAGCTTTCTTTTTGTTGAAAAATTTACCTTTTCTCTTCTCTTTGCTCTTTTGGCTCAAATCTGGACATTCTGACTTGATATGTCCTGGTTTCCCACATTCATAGCAAATGATATGATCTTTGCTACTATTTCCTCCTTTCTGAAAATGTTTGAATCCTTGACCTTTCTTGTAGAACTTTCTGAATCGTTTTATGATTAGACCCATTTCGTCATCGTCGAACTCTTCATCCTCATCCTGATTCTCTTCTTTCGTTTTTAGAGCTAGACCTTTCTTTTTCTTGTCGCCAATGTCATCTAGTTCTCTTTTGAACTTTAGTTTGCTTTCATATTCAGAAAGACTTCCAAATAAAGAAGCAACTGATCTCATTTATTCTCCTTTTGCTTCTTCTATTGCAGTAACTTTTGCTTCCCACTCTTTAGAAAGAATATTCAAAATCTTTCGTACTTGGGTGTGCTGATCATAGACTTTCCCAAGAGTTGCAAGTTGATTAACAAGATGAGTATATCTAAGTTCAAATTTAGAAATTGACTCACCTGATTTCATTCGAAGTAAATCGAATTCGGTGACCAAGGTGTTGATTCGATTCTCCTTTATTCCCGAAGTTCCCTCATGAGCTATTTTCAGAGCTTCCCACATTTGCTTTTGTAACCCCCTGACTTTAAACACGTAATTATAATTCGATAACACATATTTAAATCAGATTAGAGACCATTGGATGCTTTAACCTCGTTTTAAACTTTCTGTCTCACAGTAAAATTTTCACAAAAACTTTCAAAACACTTTTTCCCATCCTGGTCTCAATTTCAATATTCGAATATAATTACCTGTGCAGTTAATATACATTCAATCATATCAGAGTGTATAACCATCTCCCCGGCAACTCCCGGGTTCTATACATATATAACCTGAGGGTTTATAAGTATCCACTAGGGGATTACACAACCAAAATCGAATATAATATTCCTATTTCAAAATATACAGTAATCCCGGGTTCAAAATGGATAACCAACGTTTCCAAGTCAACTATATACCCCCAAGGGTCTTTATTGCTCCGGGTTGGCCGCCTCTCCTTTAAGCCACACGCCCTGTCTGAAATGTTAGTCATAGGAAAGAATGAGATTCGAGAGAATCTCAGTAGTAACAAACCACTCACACAATGCATAAACACAAAGCATGTATATAAATCACAAACAGCAGCAGCAATCTCAGAGATACATAGTTTTCACCACAAACGACAGCACTCACGGCTGTATACACAATACGACAGCTCTCGCTGTAATCATAATCACGACAGCTTACGCTGTAATCACCATCACGACAGCTTACGCTGTAATCACCATCACGACAGCTTACGCTGTAATCACAATAACGACAGCTGACGCTGTAAATGACAGCTTGCGCTGTAAACGACAGCTATCACCAGCTGTAACCGCAGCAGCATCAAAGATTCATCACAGAACAGTGATAACACACACATACAGAGCATTACACATAGTATAAGAGAGAGAGTCACTACCTTGTCCTTTCCTGACGTCCTTCGGCACAGTTGGCTCCCGAGGGCGGCAAATATCGAATCCTACAATTCCAAATGCATCATTTAGACACTTCCATAGTGTTACTTGGGGTTATATGAGTCTATAATGAAAATTTACAAAAATACCCCCGAGGACCCGGCCCGGGCCTGCCGTACCCGGTCTGGCTATACTTTTCTTGAAATTTTGACATGGGCTATCCTGACATATTTTCTCCCAAGAAATCCATTTACGGACTCGGAATTATCAAATTCAATGTCAAATTATGAAATTGCCCTTGGCAGCCCTACTTTTAGGGTTTTAGGGGCGTTTCCGTAATTATGCTTTCTCGGCCTTTTTTGAAAAAGTGCCCAACTGTAACCCCACCTATTTTCGCCCACTGAATCTAATGGAATCATCAAATCATTTAAAATCCAAATCTAAGACCCATTTACAGCCTTGGCCGAAATATACATGTTCTCCAGGAAAAATTGGGGTTTTTCGGTTTCGGCTCCGTAAACGCGTTCCTTTCTACTCCTAACCACTTTATTAACCATTACATTAGGTTACAACTAACATTAAGACCCAATTTGGGCAGCATAACCCCTAGGCCATATCATTTCCAAACTTTAAAACCAATGGCAATCCGGTGAAATTTCACCGATTAAATTGCCCACAGCAACTAGAATAAGCAATATACGAAAGTTTGGAAGTTACCTCAAGCTCCCACAAGCTTTTCCCAAATATGGCTGAACCCTAGCCTATTTGAACAATGAATGTCCTTGCTTCAAAACCTTAATTCACATAGAGGAATAGCTTAGGAGGAGGATTATACACATTAGATACGAATTCACTGAAGAAATCGACCTACCTTGTGAGATTTCTCCTTCCTTCTCTCTATTTTTCTCCAAGCTCTCTCTCACATTTTTTCCTCTTGCTTCAGCTGAAAATGGCGTGAAATGGCTGAAGAAGATGAGCAATTTGATTAATAATCCATGCTGACATCATCTTTTAATGAGATGATGTCATAATTCCCATTTTCGGATTTTCTGGCAGATTTTCTGCCCAAACTTTGAAAAATCATAACTAATTCTAGAAAAATTGAAATGAGGTGATTCCAAAGCAAAATGAAAGGTATTTAAGTCCTATTTATAGGAAAAATATGGACCATTATTAGAAATCACCACAAAATTCCAGAATTACACAAATTTCATCACTGCCCCAGAACAGAGTCCATTTTCGACCTCAACCTTTGGACAGTCATATCTCCCAGTTCCCAAAACTAAATGGCACAAATTATATGTCCATTTTGAAGCTTGGGATGTTATCTTTAAGACTGGAAATTTTCATAATTTTATGACATCATTTTCTTAGTCAAAACATCCACACGAGAAGACTGCCCAGAATAGAGTTTCACTGGACAAAATTTCAGATTTTGCATCTTTACTTCCAATGGTTCCATTTTCATACCAAACATCATTCCCACATAAATTTTCACAAGGAATCCATTGGAATTGTTAAAATATCCAAATTTCCATTACCCATTCTCTAAAAGTGTTTATTCAACAATAATTACATCCACTTTTAAAGTCATTAGCCCTTAATCACTTTTTGGGATATTACAGCTTTGCTGTTGGGAGTGTGCAAATTCTGAAATATTCACTTTGACTCAAAGCGCTTTGTAACATCAGAATTGCTTTGCTATTGAGAGTGATAAGTTTCTTGTCATTCTCATCGTATTCCGCTGGCGTCTTTGGAATTTTCTGAGAATCTACAACCTTTGTAGGTTGATAATTTCCACTCTCAATTACATCCCATAGCCCGTATTCAGTAGCCATTACGAACACTCTGAATTTAGCTTTCCAGAAAGAAAAGTGTTCTCCATTGAAACCAGGGGGTCTAGTGATGGATGCTCCGTCGGGAAGAATTCCTTCACCCATGCTTGCCATTGGATCCTTCTTAGGCTGTTAAACCTTAACAAGAAGACCTACGCTCTGATACCAAATGTTAGATCAAGCGTGTCACCCAAGAGGGGGGTGAATTGGGTGATACTGAAATTTCTTTCGAAAATATAAAACTTTGACAAAAGAATTAAAACAGTAATGAGTAAGGAGAAATATCACCGAAGTGTACACCGGGAGTTATACTGGTTCGGTCACAACCACTTTGACCTACGTCCAGTCCTCAGAGCTTCTCTGAGAGTTTCACTATAGCTTCCAAGATTCAGTGGGTTCTTGGCACCTCAGTACAAGCAAGTTCCTTTCACCTGGACACTCGCTCCCCCTTACAGGTTGTAATCCAATCCCAACTCAAGGTTCCACAACCTTAAGTTATCTCAATAACAAATATTGAGTTTGAATGAAATATCTCTCTTACAGAGTAAATGATAATCACTGAAGCATGGAAATATAATTTCAACGTGAAAACAGAGCAATGAACTTGATGATATGTTCGTATGTGTGCTTGGTTGTTCTTTCTTTGTTTGAAGGTTCCCATATATATAGGTAAGTTGTTGATGACCGTTGGGACATTTCCTTTCGTCTGTTGGAGAGTGTGTAGCCACTATTGACTTTTCAAGTTTTTGAAAAATATCCGTTGGCGGTGGTTGGCATATGAACGTTTCTTTTGACTTTCATCTCTTGATAAGATTTCTTCATTGTTTATCTGTAAATAGACTAAGAACACTAATACAATGAAAGGTTAATCATATAGGCAACAATATAATGAAAGTTTGAATGATTTCTAAATTTCTGGGTATGCTTACTCGAGTAGCTCCTCGAGTATCCCTTGAAGTTTACTCGAGTAGCTCCTCGAGTAACATCGAGAAATCATTGTAGAACTGAAAGTCAATGAAGAGAAACAAGATTACTCGGGTAGTGCATGGAGTAAACTAAATTTCAAACCTTTGGGAATAGTCATTTACTCGGGTAGTTACTCCAGTAATGCTTCCGCAACTTCATAGATTACTGGGGTAACACCTCGAGTAATCCTTTAAAGAACTTTTGATTACTCGATGCTCTACTCCAGTAATGTTGGCAGGATTTCAAGGCCGAGGGCAATTACCTTATTACTCGAGTAGGGACTCGAGTAATGCATTCATTTTTGCATAGGTTACTCGGGTACCACCTCGAGTAATTGAAACTTTTGAGCATGACTTACCCGGGTAGTGACTTGAAGTTTACTTTGAAAATATTTTTGCATACTGAGGTACTTACTCGAGGAATTCACTTAAAATAAAGCATGAAAAAACTTGTATACTAGAGTAAGTACTCGAGGAAGATGAAATAAAGAGAGATCAAGTTAATCGGGTACAAACCTCAAGTTTCCACTTACTTTAGTATGTTACTCGAGTAGCTCCTCGAGTAACATTGGCAGTGGTACAAAGTGCCGAGAGTTACATATTTTCAGAAACAGAGTTACTCGAGTAGCTCCTGAGTATCATGGGGAAAACTTGAAGGCAACTGGAAGTTTTCACAGGGTTACTTGAGTAGCTCCTCGAGTAACATTAGCAGTGGTATAAAATGCCGAGAGGTCCACATTTTAGAAACACAGGTACTCGAGTAGCTCCTCGAGTATTATTGGGAAAACTTGAAGGCAACTGGAAGTTTTCACGTGGTTACTCGAGTAGCTCCTCGAGTAACATTAGCAGGCCGAGAGCAACTCCAAGTTTTTACCTGGTTACTCGAGTAGCTCCTCGAGTAATGGTGGAAGGTTACTGGAAGTTTTCCTTGGTTACTTCAAGTTTCGTCTCATTACTCAAGTAGCTCCTCGAGTAATGCCTTAGAAACTGTACTTCTGATCAAGTTCCTCAGCATTTTCTCTTGGCCAATCTTCAATACTTCCATGCTTACTTCAAGTAAAGCTTGTTCCTGTCATTACTTAGTTCAAGCTTGATTATTAATCATTTTCTTTTCAAACCATTCTTTTGTTATCATCAAAACATGAGATCTAACAGATTATGACGGCAGTTCAACGGCCGACCTAGAGATGACCACCGTCAATCCCTACACGGCTCACGCTGTAATAGACCATGGCACACGTTTCACAAATTCAACGATAAGTTATGCATGCCAAAATATCATACATAATGTGAGAGAAGAGTCACTACCTTGATCCTTCCGGGCGTACTTTGGCACCGGTCTCTCCCGCCTAGGGCAAATGTCATATCCTAGAATTATGATTAGGGATGAAGAGTTATATTCTATTCCAAGACCTATTTAACTTGAAATACTTAAATTTGGTTATCATAATTGACCCTTAAGAGGCCACAAATGCCTCTAATAAAAGCCCTAAAAGGTTGGAAAATAATAGGTTAAAGATCTCCTTTCGAAAACTCAAAGTGCCGGAACACAAGGGTTGGCCGCGGCCAGCCCTTCCTTGGGCCGCGGCCAAAATATGGTCAGAAGGCCACTGGCCGCAGCCAGCCACTCATGGGCCAAGGCCAGAATCAGGCCAGATAGGTTTGGGCCGCGGCCAAGAAATCCCCTGATTATTGGCTGAATTTCCAAAATTTATAACTAATCCTAGAAAAATCGAAACAGGGTGATTCCAAAGCCAAATGAAAGGTATATAAGTCCTCTTTCAAGGAAAAATATGGTCCATCACTGGAAATCACTACAAAAATACAGAATCACCAAAAACTAAACACTACTCCAAAACAGAGTTCTGTGTCAATCCCAAACTTTGGACAACCATATCTCATAGAATACTAAACGAAATGACACAAAATATATGTCCATTTTGAATCTTGGGATGTGAAATTTAAGACTGGAAAGTTTCATAATTTTTCAACACCATTTGGTCATTCAAAACGCTCGCCCAAACAGACTGCGAAAAACAGAGCTCAAACAAGACATATTTCCAACTTTTCCCAAGTGATCCAAATGAACCCAAAATCAATAACCAAGCTCATTCCCACACAAAATCACTCAAGGAATCCAATGGGAATGTCAAAATCACCAAAATCCTATTCCATTATCATGCTATGGTTTTGGGTAACATTAAACACTAAAGTCTCAAAATCTCCAAACTTAACAATTTCCAACCCAATCAATTCTATCTATCCAAAATGCATTTCAAACATACCAATTTCATACCAAACACATACCAAACTCCCAATGGCCCTCATTTTCAAAAATGAGCCCAAAATTCTAGAAAATTCAAACTATTTCAAATGGTATGAAACTCAGATAGATAGATAGGTCTCACTCACCTTATCAACTTTCTCAAAGGGAGTTCTTGATTCACTACTTTCCAAAATTTTGTGTGATCACAAACCACAACCAATGGACAAGTTACAACCACCAAAATGAAGCACATCACTCAAGGATCAATATTAGAGAAGGAAGTTTGAGCAATAGAAGCCATTTTCCTTACCTTTTTCAAGCTTTCTTCTTCCTCCTTTTGCTGCAAAAATGGCTGACAAGAGAGAGAGAGAGCAAGAATGAGAGAGAGATGGTGAGATGGAGTGTGAGGAAGAAGAAACAATAGTACTCCCCCCATAACTCCAGCCGAATACAAGGGAATAAGAGAGAGAAAATAAGCTTCTTTATTCCCGTTTGACTTTTACACACCTTTTTCCACATGTCAACTTGCTATTGGCTTACACCAATTAGCTACTTTAATCTCTCCATTAGCCATTTTAATCACACATTCCATTTTCTCTTAGTTAGTAATTAATTTCTCCTTTAATTACCAACTCATGACCAATAATTCCATTCTTCCAATTTTTCAATAATTATGACGTATTAATTAAAATAACCATAAAACACATAATAATTCTCATTTAAATTCATAAATATCCACACTAATCCTCATTAGCCCTTAATTAAAAATTGGGATATTACAACCTCATTGATCACAAACTTATACCAATTGTAACCACATAAACTTGTCTTCTCACAAAAAAAAATTTCAACAATCGATGGTTAACACCTCCATTTTTAGGAGGACATAATAACATCCCTAGGGTGTATAAAACCAGCATTGGCTCAAACTTGTCTTCCTCTTCCCTTGAAATTATCATTTTCTTTATGTCAGAGAACCTTTTATTGCCAAACTTTTCTTTCAACTTTACAAATTTCTCACATTTTGTATCAACTTCCTCTATGATCTCACTCCCTTCATTAGGCAAGGCCATTCAATATTGTACATCCTTTTCAACTATTTGCCTCCTATAGTTTTGATACATATTAAACAAGTTGCAGGGTTAATTGCTCTAACCAATTGTCCACAGAGTGCATGAGGTATCTTTGTACATGTGACTTTCAATATTTTATCAAAGCCAATTTCTTTAGCCTTGGCCTTCAACCTTTCATCATTTCTCACAAAGTCTACAAATTCCACAAATTGTTTTAGTGAGGATCGTGTTTATAGCTCCCCTTCTTTGATGGAAAAAGGACATCCTATACAATCTCTATCCTCCTTAGCCTTTTGGGAATACTTACTCTTTTCTTCCTTTGATAGTTAATTCCATGCCTCCCTTGCTTCTTTGTTTGCGTCTTGTATTGTGTTGTGCTTACATTTTCTTGTTTTATCAAACCAATATTTACACTTAAACAATTGTGCTTCATTCAACCTTGGCTTCCCACCTTTCCTTCCTTTACCTTCTATTCTTTTGACCATGCTTTCTTACAAATTTTGTAGTTTCAATATATATATAGACAATATCACAGCAAATATTTATAGACTATCAAAACAATGTAAACTAAGCATAGTATAACTATGAAGAATAATGTTTCTTAAAGTTTATATCATGATATGCAATCACTCTTGTTAAATTTCTTAATGGTTTTTTCTCAGTCTAAATGGAATGAATACTAATAAGGACACAACCAAATTTATAATACAGCTCCTTCATACTATGCAAGACAGAACCACATTGTCCAAACTAAAGATCTAATTGTATGGATCTACTTATATTTTTGAATCACAGTGGCTCTAACATAGAAATCATAGGGCAAAATACTATGAAAGACAGAACAACATAGCCTTTGCAAAAGTTCCTTTAGTACATACTACTAAAATCTTTCTAATAGGCCCTAAACATGAAGATGTTCTATAAAGTTTCATTTTTCACAATAAAAGGGTGGCCTAGTGCATATGGCTTCCACCAAATGGGGTCCAGTGAGGAATAGATATAAGTAGCCTTACTTCCATAAGCATAGAGGCTATTTATAGGATTTAATAATTACATATTATATATATATATATATATAGTTGTGACATGTGACACATATTTGAAAGAATGGCTTATATAAGATTCATGTTTCTTCTTTTTTATATATTAAAGCCAAACAATAACAATTACTTTGGGCGTAGTAATAAAGAAGGCAATGCTTTCATTTTCCTTCCTCTTCAATGAAAGGAGCACATAGAATAAACCCAAATGATCAAATCAACATATGCAATACAACAAAGCTAAAGCAATGAAAATGCATGGAATAACTTCCAAATCAACATACTGTAGAGCTTGGTAAAATCCCAATAAGTTTTATATTTACAAGTTCTTCTATCACATAAAATTGAGCATTCCTAACGGATATACCATTACGAGTGCAATTGATGAATTAAAAACCAAACTATATGTTAAATCTTATATTGTATAAGGAGCTGTTCATCTTATCTCAAGATATGAAATAGGCAATCCAAGTTCCAAGATTACCTTGCAATTTTCTTATTCCATTAGTCATCAACTTCATTTATTGTACTTACTTATATACATCCTAATCTTTTAGCCTTTACATTGAAGGCAACACAAAGCTTCATACCTTCATTGTTGTCAATGCCTGTACAAATAGGGCACAATCCGTCGTAGCCTCAAATAGGGCACAATCCAGCGCCGATGTAAAGACCAAGACACTTCATCATTGCCGCAAAGACCCAAACTCCACCACCACTACAAAGACCCAAGACTTCGTCGTCGCCACAAAGATCGAGAGACTTTGTCACCACTGCAAAGACCCAGACTCTACTGACATTGCAATGACCCAACACTTTCACTACTGGAAAAATCACTTTTAAGACTGGTTAAAAAAGACATTTTAGACTGGTTCTGGATCCAGTCTTGATACAGTCAGTCTAAAAAGTTTGCTACTTTTTAGACCGGTTATGGAACAGGTCTTAAAAAAAAGTTTTAAGACCAGTTATTATAAAACTGGTCTAAAAGGTTCAAATTTTAGACCCGTTTTCTGAAAAACCAATCTAAAAATCTGAAATTTTAAAACTGATTTTCTACAAAACTGGTCTTCAAAGTATTATTTTAAGTACAATTTATTTATGAGCATTAATGTAATCTTGAACTTCATCAACATTATTCAAGATGTACAAGTGGACTTGTTGCAATTCATCAGGATCCATACTCTTTACTGAAGCCCTGCGTCTACCGCCTTCTTCATCATGACGTTCAGGAAGTCCAATGTGTCCTACATTTGACAAGTAATCTTGACAAAACTCTATGGCTTCTTCATAAACATATTTCTGAACAATAGATGCTTCAGGCCGGTTAGGGTTCTTCATATACCCTTTTAGGATTTTCATAGTTCTTTCAATTGGGTATATCTATCGTAAATAGATAGGGCCACACAACTTGATCTCCCTAACTAGATGAACAATTAGATGTACCATGATGTCAAAAAAAGAAGGAAGAAAAAGCTTCTCAAGCTGACACAATATCATATATCCTTCATTTTCCAATTCATCCAATTTATTCATCTCAATGACTTTACTACAAATAGCATTGAAGAAGAAACAAAGTCTAGTCAAAATATATTGAAGATCATATTCGGCAATGCCTCGAATAGCTACTGGGAGCAGTTGTTGCATTAAGACATGACAATCATGAGACTTTAGCCCCACTAACTTCAAGTCTTTTATCGACACAAGCTTCCTAACATTTGAAGAATACCCTGAAGGAACTTTGATGCCATGTAAACACTGACAAAAGCTCCTTTTCTCATCCTTAGACAAAGTATGAGTAGCTGCAGGACAAAAAGTTCTCTTACCTATGGCTTTGGATGCAAGTCTTCTCGTATCCCCATTTCTTGCAAATCTAATCTTGCCTTCACGCCATCCTTAGAACTACCTTGTATGTTAAGCAGTGTCCCAACAATACTATCACAAACATTTTTCTCCACATGCATGAAATCAATACAGTGTCTCACATCAATCTTCGGCCAATATGGAAGATTGAAGAAGACAAACCTCTTTTTCCATTTACTTTTCTTATTACTATTCTTTGTAGTCTTACCAAAAATAATATTCATATTTTTCACCTTTTCATAAACTTGCTCCCTAGTCAATGCCTTCGGAACATCTTCAAACTCTTGTCCACCAAAAAAAGCTTTCTTTAGTCTATGATACGGGTGGCCTCATCTAAGAAATTGTTAGATCTCTCATGTTTTGATGATAACAAAGGATGGTATGAAAAGGATTTGATAAACAAATAAGTTTGAACAAAGTAATAACAGGACAAATCATTACTTGAAGTAAGCATTGGAGTAATGAAGAAAGGCCAAGAGAAAAAGCTGAAAAACTTCATCATTGGCAAGTTTTCTAAAGGGTTACTCGAGTATGTACTCGAGTAATAGGACAGAAACTTGAAGTAACCTGAGCAACCTTCAAGTAACCTGCCAACGTTACTCGAGTAAGTACTCGAGTAAGAAGGTAAATGACTCAAAGTTGCTCTTGGCCTGCCAATATTACTCGAGTACTTACTTGAGTAACCAGGTAAATCACTGGTAGTTGCTTTCGGTCTGCCAACGTTACTCGAGTAAGTACTCGAGTAACCATGTCAAAGACTTTCAGTTGCTCTCGGCATTTTCAACCCTACCAATGATACTCGAGTCTGTACTCGAGTTACTCTGTTTCAAGAAATATGTTACTCTCGGCATTTTCAACCCTGCCAATGTTACTCGAGGAGCTACTCGAGTAACTCACTGTGGTAAGTCAAAACCTGAAGGTAATACTCGAATAACATGGAATGCTTTTCTCACACTTTACTTCAAGTCACTACTCGAGTATGCAGATTTAGTTGGAAGAGAACTTCAAGTCACTACCCGAGTAAGCTATGCACAAAATTTATGTTTACTCGAGTAAAGACTCGAGTAACAAGGTAATCAAACTTAATGTGCTCTCGGCCTTGAAATCCTGTCAACGTTACTGGAGTAAAGCATCGAGTAACCTAAAGTTTATTTGAGAGTTTACTCAAGTTGTTACTCGAGTAACCTATGAAGAAAAGTGTGCCATACTCGAGTAAGTATCCGAGTAAACAGATATTTCCAAAGGTTTGTAATTTTGATTATTCCATTCACTACCCGAGTAAAGCAATATTCATTTATTAACTTGCAGTTCATCAATACTCTCACGATGATACTCGAGTAAGTACTTGAGTAAACTTTAATGAATACTCGAGTAGCTACTCGAGTATGCAAGTTCAGAATTTGAGAAATCATTCCAACGTTCTTTGAATTATTTCCTATGTGATTAACCTTTCATTGTATTAGTATTCTTAGCATATCCACAGATAAACAATGAAGAGATCTTACCAAATAAGGAAAGTCAAATGCAACGTTCAAATGCCACCTACCGCAAACGGATATTTTTCAAATACTGGAAAAGTCAACAGTGGCTGCGTACACTCTAACGGATGAGAAGAAAATGTTCCAACGGTCACTACCAACACATCTATATATATGGGAACATCCAAACAGAGAAGAGATAACAAGAACACACACGAACGCATTATCAAGCTCATTACTCTGTTTTACATTATACTTGTAATTCTATGCTTCAGTGATTCTTATTCACTCTGTGAGAGAGATATTTCATTTAAACTCAATATTTGTTATTGAGGTAACTTAAGGTTGTGGAACCTTGAGTTGGGATTGGATTACAACTTGTAAGAAGGAGCGAGTGTCCAGGCGAAGGAACTTGCTTGTATTAAAGTGCCAAGAACCCACTGAATCATGGAAGTTATAGTGAAACTCTCAGAGAAGCTCTGAGGACTAGACGTAGGTCAAAGTGGTTGTGGCCGAACTAGTATAACTCTCGGTGTACACTTCGGTGATATTTCTCCTTGCTCTTTATTTCTTTATATTCACCGTCAAGTTTTATATTTGCAACAAAATTTTAGTATTGCCCAATTCACCCCCCCTCTTGAGTGAAACGCTTGCTTTAACAGAAATCTCCTATGGCAAAGATAAACTGTCTTTCTTCCATATTGAAGTTGATAGTAGCATGTTCCTTCTTCACAAATTGAACATGCTTTATAGCCTTTAACACTATAGCCTGACAAGTTTCCAAATGCAAGGAAGTCATTTATAGTACAAAAGATCATGGCTTGCATTTTAAAAACCTCCTTCTTGTTCGCGTCAAAAACATCAACACCTTCATCCCACAACTCTTTCAAGTCTTCGATCAAGGGTTCCAGGTAAACATCTATCATTTTCGGGTTGTTTTGGTCCCGAAATCAACATAGATAACATGATGTACTTTCATTTCATGCATAACATAGGAGATAAGTTGTAAATTACCAACATAATAGGCCATGAACTATGTATACTGCTCAGGTTACCAAAAGGATTCATGACATCCGTGCTAAGGCCAAGCCTAAGGTTCCTAGGCTCTTCACCGAAGGCAGGAAATAATTGATCGATTTTCTTCCATTGAGAAGAATCAGCCGGATGTCAAAGCTTTCCATCGGATATCCTCTCATCCACATGCCATCTCAAATTTCTTTCATCGTTTTCATTAGCAAACAAATGCTTGAACCTTGGTATGAATGGAAGGTACCGCAATACTTTTGTAGGAGCGTTATTTGATTTGTACCTTGGGGTTTCACATATCAGACATTGTTGTTCCTCTTCATGCTCTTTTCTATACAATATACAATCATTAGGGCATGCATGGATCTTTTTATACTTCATCCCTAATGGACACAATATTTTCTTAGCATCATAGTATCGAGAAGGCAAAACATTATCATTTGGAAGCATGTCCTTAAAAGCCTCAAGCGTTTCTGAAAAACTCTTGTCGCTCTATCCATGCCGTGCTTTCAAGCTTACCAATTTCAATACTACTTTAAACAATTGGTACTTTTTACACCCCGGGTACAACGGCATCTCAGCATCACTACACATATTACCATATGCATGTGATTGCTCAAAAGTCTCTCCTCCTACATCACGAATAACATCCTCTATCCGATCATCCGTATCCGTGTCATTATCATCAAAGTTCACTCCCCCCTGTTGAGATGAACTTGGTATTTCTAATTCTTCACCATACCATACCCATACTGTATAACTCTTACAAAATCCTTTATAAATTAAATGTGTATATATATCAGCAATACTTAGTCGCTTCTCATTCAAACATACTACACAAGGGCAACAAAACTTCCCACTACCATCATCGGCATTTCTACTAGCGAAGTCTAAAAAGCCCTCACCCTATTATCATATTCAACACTCGTTCATTTAGCATTTATCCAACTATGATCCATATATATCTCAACACTTCTAGCACCCTATATCCAACAACAAAAGGCTAGACAAAAAAACAACAACAATTGAGTTTTAGATATTTCAACGAAATTAACAGGCACTATTTAAACCTAGTATTGTTTTAACAAACACATAACACTGACAATAATCAAACAATCGCACTAAATTAAAACAGAAAATAGAGTGGTATTAATCCAAGCCAAATATCACAGGGATGTAATTAAATGTTAGAGCATATATCTAACAAAAATGTGTAGATTTAATTTTTTTCATATTACGTTTAGGTGCTCAAAGCAACAACAAGAACCATTTTTTCATAGAACATTATTAATTATTGAACAATGTACAACTAAATAACAGATCGAACACTAACCTGATTGAAGACTAAGGAGTGAGCTTCAACCCAAAGTCACAGTGGTGTCGACTGAGGTTAAAATGAAGTCCTCAAATTCACGGCACTGACAAAGGGAAGTCAAGTCAAAGGAGAATGGTCACTGCGGAGAATAAAGGTGGCGACGGAGAAGACTGACAATAATCAAAGAACAATGACGATGAACACAGCAATGGCAGCGGTAATGACGGAGGAGAGTTGAGCAAATGAGGGACGGGACGCCATGGACGAGTTCAGAACAAGCATGGACAGAGATCACAAAGAAATGGCAAAAAGAGAAGAAAGGGTTCATAGAGCGCGCGATCTGGGAGCAGGAGTAAAAATACGAGCGAAAAATCTTACCTTTAAGATCGGTTTTTATTAAAAACTGGTTTTAAAAGAGGAAATTTTCACATTTAAGACTGGTTTTTGTACAAACCGGTCTTAAAATGTTAAAATTTTTAAGATTAAAAATGTTTTAACATTTAAGAACTGTTTACATAAAAACCGGTCTCAAATGTTAAAGATTTAAGACCGGTTTTATATTAAAACCGGTCTTAAATATTTTACTGAATTTAAAATTTTTTAACATTTAAGACCGGTTTACATAAAAACCGGTCTTAAAAGTAAAATATTTAAGACCGGTTTTATACCCGATTCCGAGTTTGAGATATAAGGATTAGCACTATGACTTGAGAAGGCGGAGAGAACTCATTCTCTTTCTAATACCAGAGACCGTCCGGAGATTGATTTCATTACTAAACCCAGGTAAGAACTTCCAAAACCGAGAGCTTCTCATCCCAGATCTGCACCCTAGTACTAACTTAGTGAGGAAAAGGTAGCCGTAGAAGAGAATCTCTTTACCTGGGCTGAGTCTCCTTCCCCGTAAACCGGTTTTTAATATAAAACCGGTCTTAAATATTTTACTTTTAAGACCGGTTTTTATGTAAACCGGTCTTAAATGTTAAAACATTTTAAATTCATAAAAATTTTAACATTTTAAGACCGGTTGTTTTTATAACCGATCTAAATAAATTTTTTAAGACCGGTTTATTTAAGAATCGGTCTTAAAAGTTCAATATAATTACAAAACTGCCACCGCACAAATTTTTAAGACCTTATCCGCCAAAACAGGTCTAAATGTGGAGGTCTAAATTGGGTTTTTTCTAGTAGTATTCGTTGTCGCCGCAAACACCCACTGTCATTCACTTCTATTGATCTCCTCCGCCCTTCACTCGTCAATTTAATGAGGTATTGCTCTACCACTTATTCAATTCCTTCTTTATTCACTGATTCAATAAGGGCAATGCGGCCATTTTACTTGTAATTTTATTTCTGTTCAAGGACCTCAGTACTTCAGGTTCCATTTGGCAAATAAGTTTCTAATTAGGTATTTATGGGCAATTTTCCCTAGAAAAATTAATTAAAACTTTTAATCTCACTTCTCTTTTTTTAAAAAAAAAAAAAATCCAACTCATAAAAATTCAGCCTCTCCAAATCTCTTGTACGAAACAGCACCTAAAAGTTTTGATTTATGTTTATATACGAATATGCCACTTTTATTACCAAATTGATAGGCAAAACCTAAGACTTCGCGAGCATACAGTCCGTATCAAGTAATAAAGTATAAGTAAGATATCATTCCTATAAGGATTTAGTACCAACAAAGCGTTTAATCATTAAATTTACACTTTCACTTAATTTAAGTCACCACAATTTGAACTAATGATATGAATAAAACGTAACTAAAAGAGCAAGAAAATCAAATCTGAACCCTACATTTAGGCTATAAACCATATTATATATAACAAAGATTTTTTTTTTTGGGTCAAAGGGCTTCCTTAATGTTTTAGTTGAATACTATAAGATTTTAGTACAATTTAGGCTATAAACCATAGGATATACTATAACAATAACTTACATACCATACGCAAAAGAAACTTAAGAGTAGGCCACCGTATTCTTCACATCCTATTCCGACATGCCGTGAGTGGAGCATAGAAAGACAATGACGTTCTTCTTCGAACAAATAATCAATTGCCAATGGTCCCTGTATAAATTGCTTATGCAAATTTCAATAATCACTTTTAAAATTTCAATCAACTATGAAAAAATGTAAGTAAATATGGGAAAGTAGTACATTAAAGAATTTCTTGATTTATTATGAAACTCTAACAGTTATATGTGATGCAAAAGTTGTAAACCATATTTTCTATGAACTAATATTGATACAATAAAATCAATGAACAAACTGTTATTCTCTTATCTACTATGTTCAAAAGTGTTCTTCTTTTATTTACTGCTCCTCTAGTTCTTAATATAAGGCCATAATTAATATGAGTAGATTAAGAGTGTCAGTTAAGATAATTAATGTGATATGTTTTTTCCAAAACATCATAATCATTTTTTTTAATTCTATTCCTCCTTGTCCTACCTGATTGTTATTGAGAGAAAATAGGATTAATTTTAGAAAAATTGATAAACATGTGAAATATAATAACTGTTAATTTATTACCAACATCAACTCTCCAGTTAATCCTAAAGTAAGGACTGGAGAAGTAGTTTATATGCTTTAACAAGAATCCAGGAATTTCAGTGTGTAGAAATGCCTTCGGCATTTTATCGAACATAATGCGTGTATGAAACATAGGAACCCAAAAAGTGAATAGGATAGAGGCTGAACTGCAAAGACAACATTCAAAGTACGTAAGCAGAAACCACAGTGCAAATGAAGAATCAATAAATAGAAACCCAAAAAATATAACAACCAAGCTCAACAAATTCGGGAAATTCAGTAAACTAAAATTGAACAATCAAAATAATCTTAACTTTGAAGACGCACACCGTTAGACGTAGTAAGGAAGGTAACGATCGACAGCAACCCATGAATTTACGAACTCTGTTTTTTGATATTGAGGTGCGAGAAATGAACCCAAAAGCTCAAATGGTAAGGACAAGAGAGGGAGGGACGGCCAGCAGCAACACTGAAGCTTCAATATTATGGGTTCTGATTGAGAGGGGGTAAGCGATGTCTAATGCCATACTCTATTGCTCCTTAAAATGTCCCTAACTTCTCAATTTTTTTTTTTTTTTTTGCTATTTTCTGTACATCATTAGGTTCTAGGTAAAATTAGTGACAGTTTTGAATTAGTGACGGGCAAAAAATTATGTAATTAATTTTGATTTTTCTTATGATTTTTCAAAGGAAAATTATGTTTTATTTATTTTAAAACAAATCAACAAATCGTAATATATTTAAAACTCTACCAATTTCTGCTGCAGCTGCAGCTACAGCTTGCTATATAACCAAATTAAAATTTCCAAAAACTCTTCAATATTCATTTTCTATTGTCATGTATCATTATGCAAAACTCTTTCAATAATATTCTAAATTCTAAAGTAATATATGGCATCTGGAAGTTAGTAAAAAATAACAATAAACTAAATCAATCATAGTTAAAACTATTAACGGGAGAATCTAATTAGCAGAGAGATGAAAATGAATAAAGGGAATATTTTTTTAAAAATATTTTCCTAAATAATTTTCTCTCATATGGAAATATGAAAGTAAATATTGACCTAAAGAAAATTACAAGATCAATATAAAAAATTAGGGGAAAGGAGTGATAGAAGTATCTGAAGATGGCTTTTTAGATAGAATAAATATTTTCCACCTAAATATTTCACTCTTACTTTATTAAGTAATTGATTATTTTTAAAAATAAAATAAACAGTATCCAAATAAAAATTTTGAAAAATGAAATTAATATGTAGAATTTAAATAAATATTATTACTTAAATGTGTATTGAAAGAGTAATATAATGCATGTAATTGAAAAAAAAAATCATCACGGTAACTAATTAAAAGAAAGTAGGGGAAAAATAACAAAAACACTGTCATTTCGCTTACATTATCTTTTAATTATTGATTAGTTACCCATTGGTGCAATTCTGTTTGGTGTTTATTTTTCGATTATCACAATTATTGATACTTATAATTTAATTGAATTTTGATTTTGATCTCTATAATTTTAAATCATAGTTTTTCGCCCTATAGTTTCTTTGGTCCAAAACTTTTGTCCTCATAGTTTCATGAGTATTTGGATATGAGTTTAACGGCGTTAATGAACACTGTTAAATGTAAGGACTAAAACCTAAAATGGCTAAGAGTATAGGGATCAAAATAAAAATTCGTTAAGCCCATAATTAAAACTCATTAAAAGTATAGGATTCAATACTAACAAATATGTTATGATAATTGGGGACAATAAGGGAAAAAAATAGGTTCTGAAAAGTTACCTTTTTTCATGGTCTTCAAAATTATTTCAACATACCCCGTCACTATATATAATATATGCCAATCGCACTTACTTTGATGAAGGAAAATTTTAATTAGTCGAACGGATGTTATAAGTAGCATGGATATTTTTTGTGGACTTGGTTTTAGTGCTAAACACTATGCTTAACTCTTTCAACTCATCAAATATAGGTTGTCTAGATCTAATTTTGGATGGTTTAGATTTGAGTTTTTTTAAAATAATAATTTTTTTAATAAGAAAATCATTTTTGAAAAGAATAGTAGTTAAAATATTATATTTATTTTAGATTCTATACTTATTAAAGTAATTTTTATTAAAAAAATATAGACTTTTAAAAACTCAGATCTAGACTATCCAAATCCGATCCGAGGGTTCAGATATGATAAGTTGGATCTTAAACCAAGTCCTATTTTTTGTATAGAAACTAATTAAGATGAGTCAACGTCGTGATATACTAAATAGACTGGTTAAATTGCATGCGGATTCTGTGCGTTGTACAAAATTTGAGATAAATCACATTATTCATAAAGAGTGCACGTTCATTTTCTTTCTTATTGAATATCAGACAAGCGTTTGCAAAAGCCACACCTGCTACAGTAGACTCAATATCACAATTTCTCTGCTCTTCCATCTCTCTGCTACAACAGGGTATAGCTGGGAATACGGGCCAGCCCACAGGTTACGGGCTGGCCTGCACCAACCCGCGGCACGCATGGTGCGGGCCTGTGCAGCCCGCACTTCTGTGGGCTAGCAAAATGCCAATCCTAACCTACAGTGTGCGGGTTGCGGGCCAGCCCGCGGGCCCACATTTTTTTTTTTGAAAAAAAATTCATATTTTTTAAAGAGGATTGAAAATATGATACAATTATATATGAGTAATTAAATTTATCTTCCTAGTATCAATCATTTCTTTTATAAAAATTTAAAAACATAATCTACAATTTAAGAGATAAAGTTATTAAATTTGTTAAAGTTTATAAACAAAACATAAACTCATCTTCAAGCAACCAAAATATAATAATTTTGTTTAAAGAAGAAGGGAAGAAGCTAAAATTTTTTCTCTTCGGATTGGGAAATACCAAGATAGAAGTGGAAAACTTATAAGTTTTGTAAAATTATTATATATAAATAAAAAATAAAAAATTTTGCGGGCTAACCACTATTACAAAAGGCACTTTCAACGACCGTTTTTATGCCCTTTAGACGACCGTTTTTAAGGAGACGTGTATGTGAGTGTCGTGGAAAGTTTTGAAATAGACGACCGTTTTAAAACGGTCGTTGTAAGAGAGTTACAACGACTGTTTTTGAAAAACCAGTCGTTGTATCTTGTATCTTGAGATACAACGACTGGTTTTTCAAAAACAGTCGTTGTATGTTGAGATACAACGACTGGTTTTAGAAAACCAATCGTTGTATCCCTCTTTTTTTTTAAAAAAAATGTTGTTTGCTTTTCATCGGTTATATCTTCATAGAACTTTGTCTACCAATTATATAAATCAAATTGAGTTCCATTGGCCCATAATAGATTCAACTATATATATACACACAATTAATCACCAAGATTCCCAGAAAGATTTCTTTTTAATTGTAGAGGAAAAATCAAATTCATACATTAAACATATTATCATTAGCAATAACATATTCTCTATTAAATTGTGAAAGATAAAAGGAGGTAGGAGAACACGCTTTGAATAAGAAGGTAAAACAGAGAATACCTAAAAGGAAGAGGCAACAATATTTCGAAAGACAAGGCGAGGGATATGGAGAGAATCACAAACAGATACAGTTTCATTCATAGATTAAATTGAGAAAAATAATACCTTTTGCTTGTAAAGATCATTGTTGACAAGATCCCTAGTCATCTCCTCAAAGAAATCGACTCAAAAAACTAAAAGTTCACGCCTTTAGCCGCACTCAAAAAACCAATGGAGGACGGCAAAGAGCAGAGAGCAAGGACGATGGTCGAAGAAGTCATCGGAGAGCAATGTGTGAGCAAGAGGCAAAGGGGAAGTCTGGGTCTGATAGGGAGGCGCAACACAATGTGAGCTCTTTATAGGATCAACGCGACACAATGTGAGCTGAACAGAGGCGAGAATGGTCTGATTTGGGGATTATATGGCATAGTTTCAACGACTGGTTTTCAAAACCAGTCGTTGAATCCCACTTACAACGACTGGTTTTGAAAAACAGTCGTTGAATCTAAAAGATTCAACGACTGGTTTTGAAAACCAGTCGTTGAATCCCACTTACAACGACTGGTTTTGAAACCAGTCATTGAATCCCACTTACAACGACTGGTTTTCAAAACTAGTCGTTGAATCTTTCTCCTATATTTACATCCATGCCACCGCGTTATTTTCTACTACTGTTTTTTCAAAACAGTTGTGAATTGGTGTCGTTGAATCATCTTTTTGTAGTAGTGAACCCTCCAACCTGCAGGTTGGCCCACATCAACCCGCGGGTTATGCGGTATGGGCCTGTGCGGCCCGCATTTTTGCGAGTTGGGAAAACCCGTCAAAACCCGCGGGCTCACGGGTTGAGCCCGCGGGTTGGGCCCATATTACCGGCTCTACAACAGGGTGGAGATCATAAAAAATACACAGAATAATTAGCGTCTAAATTGTGTTTATAACATGCTAATAATGCAACATTGTTATTGTTATTTTCTTTTGCCTCTATATATATATATATATAATCATTGCCTGAAAAAACAAACCAACTTGTAAGGATTTAAAAACAGTTAGAAGCATGTTACATTTTCAAGCACGGCAAGGAAAAAGGTCAGAGACGATATCTGAAGAGGTACTCAATTCATTTTAATATTCAAAATGCTAATTATCTGTATTCCTTGGAATGAACACTAATTATATCCGATCACAAATTTTTTTTTCTTTTTATGAGTATATTTTGAACTTTCTATTTTGTGTTTTGTAACATTCATGGAAGGTGCAATATTTGAACCAAAAAAAAATGGATGGTGCAATCACGTGTTGGACTTAGTCAATGGTATTTGAAGAAAGAAAAAAAAAAAGTCGAGAAAATTTACAGTAATGATGGTGACGGCGAGAACGAACGATTGAAAAACATTGGGGAAATACAGATAATGAGGGGACAAGGAAGTTTCGAGTGGCAAGGCGGGGCATGGGGGACCATGACCATGGCTGTAAAATGAATTAAAGTCCAAAAACTGTGAAAAATCAAAGCGGGTTAAATTAAATTTCAAATTGATGTACTTACAACGGCGCTTATTCAAAAAACTGACGTTGCAAGCAACAAATTGTTTTCACCGCTTTTTACACCGCGTTTTACTTATCGATTAGTTACGACGTCCCTTGTTTGAAGAAGTGTAGTTAAAACTCTTCATGTTATTACAAAAATGCCCCTGCATTTTTTAACGTCATTTTGCCATTTAACCGACGTTTAAGACCGACACCATAAGCCTTTCTTGTAGTAGTGACACATAGAATCGCTAAAATTAGTGAGTTTGTGATTAAGTTAGTCAACGATATTGTGATCATTTTGAACTATTTAAATTGGTTTTTTTTTTCAAAAAAACAATATATATCATGTCATTGAAGTATTCAGATAAAGGGTGTCAGCTGCTCTTTAAATTTTTCACACTTCCGAAATTTTTGTGTTTCTTTTTCTCATTAAATTCTATATTAAATTAATGCTATTTTGGTATCTTATGAAAAAAAAAAAAAAAGTTGTGAAGTTTTGAATTTTTTTTATGATTTTTCAGAAAAAAAAATACTCTAAATTAAAAAGAAAATAAACTGCACAATTTTTTAGTATTTTTATTTGAAAAATTGTAAAAAAAAATGAAAATTGCACTGTTTTTTACTTATAAGATATCAAAATATCACTTATTTTATATAGAATCTAATAATCAAATTAAAAGAAAAGAAATATTTGGGAAGTGGGGAAAATTCAAGGGGCAGTAAAGGGGCACTTAGCTGGCACCCCAAATGTATGATACTAATATCTTATTCCATATGCTTCTACAAAAAAAAAATAATTTTAATTTCAACCATACTTTTTTACCCTTTCATACCCTCTAATGTATACTTAACCGACGGAAAGAAGTTCAAAAATTATTGGGTACTTCAAATACATACATAACAATGCAACGTCCTTAATATATGGAACTGAAATAAACGTAATCATCATCTCCATTCGTCGGTGACCATATTTCATCGAATTGTTGGATGATCCAACTCAGAGAAAATCAACCCAGAAACCAGAGACTGATTCTCACTGCTTGAACTCGTCAACTTGCTGCCGCCTTTTGAGTCATCACTACCCGTGAAACATACTTTACTACTTTCTTCCACATTTGTCGCTTTTCCCAGCAAGGCCCTTTCCTCGCTTTTGCCTTCACTTTCGGGCACTTCAAGCCCCACCACTTTCTGTGTACTTTCTTGTAGCTCCATCGCAAACTCTAGGCCCCACACGACGTCGTTCATCGAAGGCCGTTCATTCCCGTCATCCTCCAAACATTTTATAGCCATATCACTAAATGCTTTTAAGCTCTCTGGTGTGATACTTTCTATCAGGAACGGATCAACAGCTTCATGAATCACACCATCGCGATGGCATTTCCTGACCCAATCTACTAAACTTGCTTTGTGTTTCTCCACATTACGTATCAAAGGAGGCCTCCCACACAATACTTCCAGCAAGACAACTCCAAAAGAGTAAACGTCAGACTTTTGAGTTAATCTTTGACGCTTATAGTATTCCGGGTCTAAGTAACCGACACTTCCTTTCACCCAAAGTCACGCTTATTAACTATTGAACAACGTACAACTAAATAACAGATCGAATACTAACCTGATTGAAGACTGAGGAGTAAGCTTCAACCCAAAGTCATGGTGGTGTCGACTGAGGTTAAAATGAAGTCCTCAAATTCACGGCACTAACAAAGGGAAGTCAAGTCAGAGGAGAATGGTCACTGCGGAGAATATAGGTGGCGACGGAGAAGACTAACAATAATCAAATAACAATGACGACGAACACAGCAACGGCAGCGGTAATGATGGAGGAGAGTTGAGCAAATAAGGGACAGGATGCCATGGACGAGTTCAGAACAAGCATGGACATAGCTCACAAAGAAATGGCAAAAAGAGAAGAAAGGGTTCATAGAGCACGCGATATGGGCGCGGGAGTAAAAATACGGGCGAAAAATCTTACCTTTAAGATCGATTTTTATTAAAAACCGGTCTTAAAAGAGGAAAATTTCACATTTAAGACCGGTTTTTGTACAAACCGGTCTTAAAATGTTAAAATTTTTAAGATTAAAAATGTTTTAACATTTAAGACCGGTTTACATAAAAACCGGTCTCAAATGTTAAAGATTTAAGATCGGCTTTATATTAAAACCAGTCTTAAATATTTTACTTTTAAGACTGGTTTTTATGTAAACCGGTCTTAAATGTTAAAACATTTTAAATTCATAAAAATTTTAATATTTTAAGGCCGGTTGTTTTTATAACCGGTCTAAATAAATTTTTTAAAACCGGTTTTTTAAGAACCGGTTTTAGAAGTTCAATATAATTACAAAACTACCACCGCGCAAATTTTTAAGATCTTATCCGCCAAAACATGTCTAAATGTGGAGGTCTAAAAAGGGTTTTTTCCAGTAGTGTTCGTTGTCGCCGCAAACACCCACTCTCGTTCACTTCTATTGATCTCCTCCGCCCTTCACTCGTCAATTTAACGAGGCATTGCTCTACCTCTTATTTGATTCCTTCTTTACTCACCGATTCAATAAGGGCAATGCGGCCATTTTACTTGCAACTTTATTTCTGTTCAAGGACCTCAGTAGTTCAGGTCCCATTTGGCAAATAAGTTTCTAATTAGGTATTTATGGGCAATTTTCCCTAAAAAATTAATTAAAACTTTTAATCTCACTTCTCTTTTTTTTTAAAAAAAAATCCAACTCATAAAAATTCAGCCTCTCCAAATCTCTTGTACGAAACAGCACCTAAAAGTTTTTATTTATGTTTATATACGAATATGCCACTTTTATTACCAAATTGCACTACAAAAAAACATGTTATTACCGACGGAATTACCCACGGAATTATTTCCGTCGCTAATTTCCTACGATTTACCGACGGATTTTCCGTCGGAAAAATTACCGACGGAATTACCGACGGAAAAAAATTCCGTGGGTAATTACCGACGGATTACCCACGGAATTTTTTCCGTGGGTAATTACCCACGCTTTACCCACGGAATTCCGTGGGTAATTTGAATGAGAAATTACCCACGGAATTCCGTGGGTAAAGCGTGGGTAATTACCCACGGAAAAATTTTCCGTCGGTAATTACCGACGGAAAATTTTCCGTGGGTAATTTCCGTCGGTATCTACCCACGGAAAAAATTCCGTGGGTAATCCGTCGGTAATTTCCGACGGAATTAAAATTCCGTCGGTAAATTTGAATTTTACCCACGGAATTTTTTCCGTGGGTAATTACCCACGCATTACCCACGGAATTCCGTGGGTAATTTAAATGAGAAATTACCCACGGAATTCCGTGGGTAATCCGTCGGTAAAACTAATAATTTTTTTATCATATTTTAATAATTTATATAAAATAATAAAAATAAAAATAATATATAACAAATAAAATTTTAAATATTATAAAATTAATATTAAATATATTAAATATAAAAATTTTAAATGAAATAAAAAAATTAAATATATATAATATTAATAATAAAAATTTTAAATGAAATAAAAAAATTAAATATTTTAAACTTTATATCATAAAAACAAAATATATAATTATATATAAATATATATTTAATATTATATATATTTATATTAATATTAAATATTTAAATGAAATAAGAAATTAATAAAATTTATATTTATATTATAAAAAACGAAAAATATAATTATATATAAATATATATATTTAATTATATATATTTATCTTAATATTATATTTGTTTTTAAATTATTACATTATATATATTATTACGTGAATAAATAACACAAGGTTAAAGCAGCTCAACTGGTAAAGGCATCAGAACACATACCAAAAGGTCCAAGGTTCAAATCCTACCTTCGTCACAAAATGCAACAATTATCTCAGAGACACGTGGTGCAATGTTAGAGGGACACGTGGCCCTTGCTCAGGGGCTGACGGGGCCAGATGTGGGGGCGGGCGGTGGGGGGCTTTCGGAGATGTCCACGTGGCCTTTTTTAAGATTGCCACGTGGAATTTTTTTTTAAAAAAAATAATATTAAATTACCGACGGATTACCCACGGAAAAAATTCCGTCGGTAATTACCCACGGAATTTTTCCGTGGGTAAATTCCGTGGGTAATCACCGACGGAATTTTTTCCGTGGGTAAATTCCGTGGGTAATCTCCGACGGAATTTTTTCCGTGGGTAAATTCCGTGGGTAATCGCCGACGGAAAATTTTCCGTGGGTAATTTCCGTCGGTAATTACCGACGGAATTTTTTCCGTGGGTAATTTCCGACGGAATAAAAATTCCGTCGGTAAATCAATTTGTCACGGATTTTTTAGGGACGGAAAAAATTCCGTCGGTGATCCGTCGGTAATTCCGTTTCCGTCCCTAATCCGTGGGTAATTTGATTTCAGAGACGGAATTCCGTAGGTAATTTCCGTGGGTAATTTGCTGTTTTTTTGTAGTGTTGATAGGCAAAACCTAAGACTTCGTGAGCATAAAGTCCGCATCCAGTAATAAAGTATAAGTAAGATATCATTCCTATAAGGATTTAGTACCAACCAAGCATTTAATCATTAAATTTACACTTTCACTTAATTTAAGTCACCACAATTTGAACTAATGATATGAATAAAACGTAACTAAAAGAGCAAGAAAATCAAATTTGAACCATACATTTAGGCTATAAACCATATTATATATAACAAAGATTTTTTTTTTTTTGGGTCAAAGGGCTTCCTTAATGTTTTAGTTGAATACTATAAGATTTTAGTACAATTTAGGCTATAAACCATAGGATATACTATAACAATAACTTACATACCATACGCAAAAGAAACTTAAGAGTAGGCCACCGTATTCTTCACATCCTATTCCGACGTGCCGTGAGTGGAGCATAGAAAGACAATGACGTTCTTCTTCGGACAAATAATCAATTGCCAATGGTCCCTGTATAAATTGATTATGCAAATTTCAATAATCACTTTTAAAATTTCAAACAACTAAGAAAAAATTTAAGTAAATATGGGAAAGTAGTACATTAAAGAATTTCTTGATTTATTATGAAACTCTAACAGTTATATGTGATGCAAAAGTTGTAAACCATATTTTCTATGAACTAATATTGATACAATAAAATCAATGAACAAACTGTTATTCTCTTATCTACTATGTTCAAAAGTGTTCTTCTTTTATTTACTGCTCCTCTAGTTCTTAATATAAGGCCATAATTAATATGAGTAGATTAAGAGTGTCAGTTAAGATAGTTAATGTAATATGTTTTTTCCAAAACATCATAATCATTTTTTTAATTCTTTTCCTCCTTGTCTTACCTGATTGTTATTGAGAGAAAATAGGATTAATTTTAGAAAAATTGATAAACATGTGAAATATAATAACTGTTAATTTAATACCAACATCAACTCTCCAGTTAGTCCTAAAGTAAGAACACTGGAGAAGTAGTTTATATGCTTTAACAAGAATCCAGGAATTTCAGTGTGTAGAAATGCCTTCGGCATTTTATCAAACATAATGCGTGTATGAAACATAGGAACCCAAAAAGTGAATAGGATAGAGGCTGAACTGCAAAGACAACATTCAAAGTACGTAAGCAGAAACCACAGTGCAAATGAAGAATCAGTAAATAGAAACCCAAAAAATATAACAACCAAGCTCAACAAATTCGGGAAATTCAGTAAACTAAAATTGATCAATCAAAATAATCTTAACTTTGAAGACGCACACCGTTAGACGTAGTGAGGAAGGTAACGATCGACATCAACCCATGAATTTACGAACTCTGTTTCTTGATATTGAGGTGCGAGAAATGAACCCAAAAGCTCAAATGGTAAGGACAAGAGAGGGAGGGACGGCCAGCAGCAACACTGAAGCTTCAATATTATGGGTTCTGATTGAGAGGGGGTAAGCGATGTCTAATGCCATACTCTCTATTGCTCCTTAAAATGTTCCTAACTTCTCAAATATTTTTTTTTTTTTGCTATTTTCTGTACATCATTAGGTTCTATGTAAAATTAGTGACAGTTTTGAATTAGTGACGGGCAAAATATTATGTAATTAATTTTGATTTTTCTTAAGATTTTTCAAAGGAAAATACCCTAAAATGGATATTTTTTATTTATTTTAAAACAAATCAAAAAATCGTAATATATTTAAAACTCTACCAATTGATGCTGCTGCTGCAGCTACAGCTTGCTATATAGCCAAATTAAAATTTCCAAAAACTCTTCAATATTCATTTTTTATTGTCATGTATCATTATGCAAAAATCTTTCAATAATATGCTAAATTCTAAAGTAATATATGGCATCTGGAAGTTAGTAAAAAATAACAATAAACTAAATCAATCATAGTTAAAATTATTAACGGGAGAATCTAATTAGCAGAGAGATGAAAATGAATAAAGAGAATTTTTTTAAAAATATTTTCCTAAATTATTTTCTCTCATATGGAAATATGAAAGTCAATATTGACCTAAATAAAATTACAAGATCAATATAAAAAATTAGGGGAAAGGAGTGATATATAGAAGTATTTGCAGATGGCTTTTTAGATAGAATAAATATTTTCCACCTAAATATTTCACTCTTACTTTATTAAGTAATTGGTTATTTTTAAAAATAAAATAAATAGTATACAAATAAAAATTTTGAAAAATGAAATTAATATATAGAATTTAAATAAATATTATTACTTAAATAGTATTGAAAGAGTAATATAATGTATGCAATTGAAAAAACAAATTATCACGGTAATTAATTAAAAGAAAGTAGGGGAAAAATAACAAAAACACTGCCATTCCGCTTGCATTATCTTTTGTTTATTGACTAGTTACCCATTGGTGCAATTCTGATGGGTGTTTATTTTTCGGTTATCACAATTGTTGATACTTATAATTTGATTGAATTTTGATTTTGATCTCTATAATTTTAAATCATAGTTTTTCACCCTATAGTTTCTTTGGTCCAAAACTTTTGTCCTTATAGTTTCATGAGTATTTGGATATGAGATTAACGGCGTTAATGAACACTATTAAATGTAAGGACTAAAACCCAAACTAGCTAAGAGTATAGGGATCAAAATAAAAATTCGTTAAGCGCATAATTAAAACTCATTAAAAGTATAGGGTTCAATACCAACAAATATGTTATGATAATTGGGAAAAATAAGGAAAAAGAATATGTTCTGAAAAGTTATCTTCTTTCATGGTCTTCAAAATTATTTCAATATACCACGTTACTATATATAATATATGCTAATCGCACTTATTTTGATCAAGGAAAATTTTAATTAGTGGAACGGATGTTATAAGTAGCATGGATATTTTTTGTGGACTTGGTTTTAATGCTAAGCACTATGCTTTGCTCTTCCAACTCATCAAATTTGAACTGTCTAGATCTTATTTTAGAAGGTTCAGATTTGAGTTTTTTTAAAATAATGATTTTTTAATAAGAAAATCATTTTTTAAAAGAATAGTAGTTAAAATATTATCTTTATTTTAGATTATATACGCATTAAGGTAATTTTTATTAAAAAAAATATAGACTTTTAAAAATTCAGATATGGACTAACCAAATCAGATTTGAGGGTCCAGATTTAATGAGTTGGAAGAGTTATACACAGTTCTTAACACTGAAATCAAGTCCTAGTTTTTGTATAGAGACCAATTAAGAAGAGTCAACTTCGTGATATACTAAATAGACTGGTAAAATTGCATGCGGATTCCGTGTGTTGTACAAAATTTGAGATAAATCACATTATTCATAAAGAGTGCACGTTCATTTTCTTTCTTTTGCAAAAGCCACACCTGACTACAGTCGACTCAATATCACCATTTCTCTGCTCTTCCATCTCTCTGCTACAACAGGGTGGGAGATCATAAAAAATACACAGAATAATTAGCGTCTAAATTGTGTTTATAACATGCTAATAATGCAACATTGTTATTGTTAGTTTCTTTTGTCTCCATATATATATATATATATATATATATATAAAATCATTGCCTGAAAAAACAAACCAACTTGTAAGGATTTAAAAACAGTTAGACGCATGTTACACTTTCAAGCACGGCAAGGAAAAAGGTCAGAGACGATATCTGAAGAGGTACTCAATTCATTTTAATATTCAAAATCCTAATTATCTGTATTCCTTGGAATGAACACTAATTATATCCGATCACAAATTTTTTTTTCTTTTTATGGGTATATATTTGAACTTTCTATTTTGTGTTTTGTAGCATTAAAGTCCAAAACTGTGAAAAATCACAGCGGGTTAAATTAAATTTCAAATTGATGTACTTACAACGTCGCTTATTCAAAAAACTGACGTTGCAAGCAACAAATTGTTTTCCCCGCTTTGCACACCGCGTTTTACTTATTGATTAGTTACGACATCCCTTGTTTAAAGAAGTGTAGTTAAAACTCTTCATGTTATTACAAAAATGCCCCTGCTTTTTTTAACGTCATTTTGCCATTTAACCGACGTTTAAGAGCGACACCATAAGCCTTTCTTGTAGTAGTGACACATAGAATAGCTAAAATTAGTGAGTTTGTGATTAAGTTAGTCAACAAAATATTGATATTGTGATCATTGTGAACTATTTAAATTGGTTATTTTTTTTTCAAAAAAACAATATATATCATGTCATTGAAGTATTCAGATAAAGGGTGTCAGCTGCTCTTTAAATTTTTCACACTTCCGAAATTTTTGTGTTTCTTTTTATCATTAAATTCTATATTAAATTAGTGATATTTTGGTATCTTAAGAAAAAATATTGTGAAGTTTTGAATTTTTTTTATGATTTTTCAGAAAAAAATACTCTAAATTAAAAAGAAAATAAGCTGCACAATTTTTTAGTATTTTTATTTGAAAAATTGTAAAAAAATGAAAATTGCACTATTTTTTATTTATAAGTTATCAAAATATTACTTATTTTATGTAGAATCTAATAATTAAATTAAAAGAAAAGAAATATTTGGAAAGTGGGGAAATTCAAGGGGCAGTAAAGGGGCACTTAGGTGACACACCCCAAATGTATGATACTAATATCTTATTCCATATGCTTCTACAAAAAAAAATAATTTTAATTTCAACCATACTTTTTTACCCTTTCATACCCTCTAATGTATACTTAACCGACTGAAAGAAGTTCAAAAATTATTGAGTACTTCAAATACATACATAACAATGCAACATCCTTAATATATGGAACTGAAATAAACGTAATCATCATCTCCATTCGTCGGTGACCATATTTCATCGAATTGTTGGATGATCCAACTCAGAGAAAATCAACCCAGAAACCAGAGACTGATTCTCACTGCTTGAACTCGTCAACTTGCTGCCGCCTTTTGAGTCATCACTACCCGTGAAACATACTTTACTACTTTCTTCCACATTTGTCGCTTTTCCCAGCAAGGCCCTTTCCTCGCTTTTGCCTTCACTTTCGGGCACTTCAAGCCCCACCACTTTCTGTGTACTTTCTTGTAGCTCCATCGCAAACTCTAGGCCCCACACGACGTCGTTCATCGAAGGCCGTTCATTCCCGTCATCCTCCAAACATTTTATAGCCATATCACTAAATGCTTTTAAGCTCTCTGGTGTGATACTTTCTATCAGGAACGGATCAACAGCTTCATGAATCACACCATCGCGATGGCATTTCCTGACCCAATCTACTAAACTTGCTTTGTGTTTCTCCACATTACGTATCAAAGGAGGTCTCCCACACAATACTTCCAGCAAGACAACTCCAAAAGAGTAAACGTCAGACTTTTGAGTTAATCTTTGACGCTTATAGTATTCCGGGTCTAAGTAACCGACACTTCCTTTCACCACTGTGCTAATGTGAGACTTGGATATCCCTGTGGGTCCTACTTTGGATAATCCAAAATCAGAAACCTTGGCCACCCATTTCTCATCTAACAAGATATTATTGGTCTTCACGTCTCGATGAATGATATTTTGGTTCGCGCCCATATGCAAATAGTGCAATCCACGAGCTGCTCCTAGGCACGTTTCCAACCTTTGCTTCCAGGAAAGTGGAGGGTTATGAGAATCATAAAGATGTTCACGGAGATTCCCACGTGGCATGTACTCGTAGACAAGGATCATCTCGTCGCAGTCGTTGCAGTAACCAATGAGAGACACTAAATGACTGTGACGAAGTTGAGAGAGCATTTCAATCTCCGTTTGGAACTCGTGGCGGCCTTGTTTTGAACCTTGTTTGAGCCGTTTGATTGCCACGGGAAGTGTGAGACCATCGATATAGCCTTTGTAGACATTACCAAACCCTCCAATGCCAACAATGAAAATATCTTCGAAATTATTAGTGGCGGCTCTTATCTCAGCTATTGAAAAGCGGCGACACAAATCTGTCGGCAACGATGACCCATTGAATTTGTCCTTCTTCAACGAGTCTGCTAATTTTTGTCCCCACCATGAGCCTCCTTCGCAGACCCGAGCTCTAATCATTCGCCGGAAAATCAGCAAAACAATAAGAGACAGAACAATGAAGCCTAATATTGCCCCAACAACAATGGAAATCACCCTTAATTTTTTTCCGTTCTTTGAAGACCTCAATGGCGGTGGCATTAAGGGAAGTGGAGGTGGATCAGGATTAGGACCTCCAAGATTATCATTGTTGTCACTTATTTTGAAAATTTCAATCCCGTTCAATAATACATCATTGAAAACGCTTGTTGGGTGTGGTTGCAACTTAATTGAGAGATTAACTTTGTTCAAGCTTCCTTCGCTCTGCATTGATATGGCATAGTCCCTATGGACAGGAACTAAAATCTGCTTCCCACTCCATCTCATCACATCCGCTTTTTCCTCCACCAGAATATCAGCTATAAAGATCTGAAAAACTCTGTCTACAACATATTTAATGTCTTGATCAAACTCACAAAAATGCAATCTCACCATGTAATAAAACTGTGAATCCACTTCAAACTCCCAAGTCACATTAAATTTGGATTTTTCATTCTTGCCGTAGTTTCGAGCAGACATGTATACTTCATCCGGAGCAAAATAGCTTTGATCATCTTTGTAGATTGGCTTCACACCATTAAAATCCGTCGATATACTTTGTGGGCGCTCTATCTCCAAGTACAGATTATCTGGTTCCCAGTTCCGGAACATGCCAGTATCATTTTCGGAAGGGATTTGCCTCCCACCGACGTTGATTCTGTAAACTGTTTCCAAAGCACTGTTGTTATTGACCGGAAACTGATGTGTTCCGCCATTTAGCATCATGGCGTTTTGGTCGTCTGGGTTGGTGTAATAAAGAAAAGTGGGCATAGAGACGACCTCGATCCCATTGATGAAAGCATATGCGTTTGGATGAGATTGGTTGGGCATGAAGGTTATGTTTAGCCTCTGACCAGCGTCAACGTTGATACAGTATTCTCGTGATATGGTACCGTCGGAAGCACCACCGGCATAAAGTGAAGCGTTGAAGTCCTTAAGAAGGGTGTGGTTTCCTGCTTTGACGGAGAAGAGAGAGTCGGAGTGAAGAAAATCGCCGTAGGAAGACAGGTAAAAGAAGAGACGAACAAACTTTTGGCCGTCCGTCACCGGAAATGAGTAGGAAAATTCAGAACCAGAGAGCCGAGCAGTGCCGTAAGGGATGGGCTGTATGTTTGATGCCTCAGCTTTCAGGTGTTGGGTTTTGTTGGCGGGATCTATGAGAGAGAAAAGAGTGGAGCCAATATCTCCGATCCAGTTCCGCTGATCATTAGCCGGAATATTGCCGGAGTTACCACAGTTGACTACGAAATGATCAACAGGACGGTAGGAGGTGACCGGAGTAGTGAAAAACAGATGAAAGAAGAAGAATAAGTGGAAGGAAACGGGGATTGTGGGTGACTTAGTCTTCTTGGAGATAGAGTTCTGGCTAAAGCTCGCCATAGTTGGTAGCTTCAGCGAGAAACTGACCATTCCGTTGGCTCTAATTTGATCAGTTCTCGTATAATGCAATAACGGGTAGGGATGTCTGGGATTCTCAGAAAAACAATTAAACTATTTTATGATGAATGTATTATTAAATAAATAATGGTCTAGGTATTTTTTATAAGATATTGTTTTTATAGTTAACTAATACGGTAATTGCTAAGAATTGTTTATAATTGAGAATATATCTGTTTTCAGGAGACAATATCATCAATTAAGGTCTATTGGTTCAACGGAGGAAACACTAAAAAAAACATTAAATTTCTGACAGAATTTATTATGGAAATAATTTTTATGGCAAATTTTGGCGGAAATCCTTTCTGATAGAATTTTTTCCAAAACAAATTCTGTCAGAAATTTCGTGGCAAATAATTTTGTCATAGAATTTCTGATTGAATAATTCCGTGGCTAATTTTACTATGGAAATTTCCTTGGAAATTTGCCGTCCATTGAAAAAATTAAAAATTATTATTTTTTAATTAAATTTAATTTTTAAAAAAATATCTTTATAAAAATTAAAATTATGATATTATTAGTCATATAAATATTTAAAAAGTAGGGTTAATACTATCTTTTATCTCTCAAATTTTTCTTCATTTTAGTTTGACTCCTTAAGTTTCCAACAATAGGTTTTGGTCCCTGTAGGGGCAAAATGGTCAAATAAAAATGTATTTATAAAAAATAAAATTTATTTTTTATTAATTAATATTAATAAAAAATTATTATTTAGTAATTATTTATTAATTATCAATTAATGTTAATAAAAAAATTAATTTTGGAAACTAGACAAAAATATAGTCATATGAAATTTATTTAAGATGTAACAATTTTTTAATTTGAAGTTAATTTATATTAAAAATTATAAGAATATATAAAATTATTTTATATTATTATTACATTTATTTATAAGAAAAATATATATATTTATAAATAATTGATTATATATAATAAGATTATATATATAATTGTGTAATAATAAAACGTCAAAGCAGTTGAGCCCATCCAGTAAGGCATTGCACACATACGGACGAGGTCATGGATTCGAACCAAAGAAAAGCAAGTTGAATTGTATTTTCAAGAAAAAAAGAGGTTGCAACATATGGCGGAGCAAAGTTGCAATACGTGGCGGAGCCAAGCTGCATCATGTGGCAGATCTGGTCACCAGAGACAAGGTAAAAGCCGCCAGAGTTGCCACGTAGCTTTTTAAAATTTAAAAAGTAAAAAAATAAGTTAGCGAAGGAATTTCCGATGAATTTGAATTCCGTTAGAAATTGTAACGAAATTCCGTCGAGAATTTGCGACAGAATCTGAATTCCTTCGAAAATCGGTTTGTCACGTTATTATCAATGACGGAATCCATTCCATCAGAAAATCCATCAGAAACTCTGAATTTCGTGACAAATTCTGTCAGAAATTCAGTGTTTTTTTGTAGTGAGAGGGAAATGGACGAATTTTAATAGAGGAGAGAGGAAATGAGAGGATAGAAGGAATTTTAATATTACCTCATTTTGATTGATAAAAGGGGAGGGGGAGGGGGATTTTAATGTTATCTTATTTGGTTGATGAAGGAAGTGAAGGAAAAATATTTTCATATGGACAACTTTATTCTTATTATATTTAAGCCATTTTTTGAAATTTGTAGAATGTTTAATAATTATATAAAATTATAATTTTATAATTATTAAATTAAATAATTATAACTTTCATAGACATAATAGTAACACCATTTTAAAGAAAAGGGTTAGGAGGGGAGGGGAGGGGAGGGGAAATTTCAAAAATTGTTCCTCTCCTCCTTAAAGTTGTAGGTTGCCAAATAAAAGAAGGGGAGCATAATCCATCATTTCTCCTCCATTGCCCTCCCCTCCCCCCAAACCAACCAGACCTTGAAAATTGATCTTCAATTTTTATCCTGTCTCTAGACATATAAATTATTATGACTAAAATAAAAATAAGAAAATTGCAGCTGACATTTATTCTTCTGCATTCCATCCAAAATTACAAGATTACAAGAAGTCTTGGTGAGAAAAATGCGGAAGAATAAATGTGATTTTTAGAATTGATGAATAAGAAAATTTGGGAAAAGTCTCCCATTTTAACATTAATTACTAAGAAGGACCAACATAGAGTTAGTGTAGTAATGTAAAGCTCCGTTAGGTCTCTTTGTGTCTTGAGTTCGAGTTTTAAAAAAGACACTGGTGTTGCGAGGAATAGCCACGAACCCCAAACTAGATACCGTATGATAATATTAAAAAACATTAACCACTAAGAAGGACCTAAATAAAGGTAATAGTACTCCATAGGTACAAAATTCATCAAATATTAATACTATGTGTGTATAAAATTTTTAAAGTCCCTCTCACAAAATAAATTTTCAATGAAGGGCTTTTCTCCAATTTTCCCTTGATGAATTGCATATATGTGGATTTTGAAAGGGAAAAAAGCAACAAAAAAAAAATACCACTTAAACTTCAAAATCCGAAATTGGTGAATTTTGAAGTTTAAATGGTATTTATTTTTTATCTTTTTACCATTTTAAAAACATAATTTTTTATTGAATAAATTTTTATATACTCTACACGTAAATATTGATTATTTGAGATATTATTTAAAGATAAAATATTTACATCAGGAAGAATTCCTAGTCAGTGAAGACTTGTCCTCTTCTAAGTCATCGGTATGCCATCCTTGAGAATTTTTATATAACTCTGGTTTATCACATCATTAATGATCTAACCAATTAAAATACAATAATTCATGAGTTCATTTGACACTTTTAAATATTAGCTCGTATATTAATAAAATTAAAAAATCTCACAAGATTTACTTTTTTATTACTTGTAAAACTTTAATTAAGGGATTCATTTTTTAAAAAAACAATGAAATACATGAGCCGCCAACTAAGATTATTGTTAACTCACTACTACAAAAGAGAGATTTAATGGCGCCCTTTTTTTAACGTTTCTTCAAAGAAGCACAGTAGATAATAGTTTTAAAAAAAAAGTTCAGAAGCTATGGTGCTTCCTAATATAAGCACCAAAACTTAGTGTTAGTTTTGTGCGACACTTTCCTAGATAAGTGCCATACAAAACATTTATTTAAAAAAAATGAAAGCCCAAGTTACGACGCTTCTCAAAAAAGCGCCGAAGCTGAGTTACTTTTTGGGAAAATTCTAAAAAACTACATTGGAAATATAAAAAGGATAAATCAATACATTGAAAATGGGAAAAGACGGATCAGGCGGGTGTCAGAGATGTGAGGAATTTGTCCTTTTGAAATCTCGGTCAAATAACAAAAATACCTTTCAGCCCTCAGTCACAATAACAACATAGGAGTTGTTAATGGCGAATTCGGAGTTGTTAATGGCGAGATAGGTGTTATTATTGGCTCTGAAACTTGTTAACTGTGAAAAAAGAAATTGGAGTTGTTAATGTCGAATCAGGAGTTGTTAATTAAGAGATAGGTGTTGTTATTGGCCCTGAAACTTGTTAAGTGTGAAAGAAGAAATTGGAGTTGTTAATATCGAATCCGAAGTTGTTAATGTCGAATCAGGAGTTGTTAATTAAGAGATAGGTGTTGTTATTGGCCATGAAATTCGTTAATTGTGAAAGAAGAAATTTGAGTTGTTAATGTCGAATCAGGAGTTGTTAATTGAGATATGGGTGTTGTTATTGGCCCTGAAACTTGTTAATTGTCAAAGAAGAATTGAAGTTGTTAATTACGAAGATCATGTTGTTATTCTGAAGTGGGGGATGAAGTGTGAAAGAAGATATTGAAGTTGTTAATATCAAATCCAGAGTTGTTAATTAAGATATATGTGTTGTTATTGACCCTGAAACTTGTTAATTGTAAAAGAAGAATTGAAGTTGTTAATATCGAATCCAGAATTGTTAATTACGAGGATCATGTTGTTATTCCAAAGTGGGGATGAAGTACTGAAGGGCATTTTCATCATTTAGCCGAAATTTCAAAATGACAGATTCCTCACATCTCTAACACCCACCTGATCCGCTTTTTCTCATTTTCAATGTACTGATTTGTCCTTTTAATATTTCCAATGTAGTTTTTTGGAATTTTCTCTTAATTTTTTAGCATTTTTTTATTTGAAAATAACTCATCTGGCGCTTAAAAATAAGGGAAAATCCCTATAAAATACCCTTGAAATATGCAAATCCCTAATCAGTACAATGAAATTAAAAATTCCGGATCAGTCACGCGTCAGTACGGATGAACAGTGCGGGCGGCGCCAAAAGACGATTTTGCCCTTCAGCCCTCATTCTCGCCACTTCGAAAATAACAACACGGGGTTCTTAATTAACAACTCCTGATTCTTGATTAACAACTTCGTATTCTTGTTTCACAACTTCCTAATTTAAGTTTCAAGGCCAATAACAATACCTCTTTTTTTATTAACAACACGCCCACTTAATTAACAACTCCGTATTCTTGATTAACAACTCCGTATTCTTGATTAACAACTCCATTTCATCTTTTTACTTTCACAATAACAACACCGGTGTTATTATTAACAATACCCTATTTTACATTAATAACTCTCATTTCTTGTTTCACAACTTCGTAATTTAAGTTTCAGGTTCAATAATAACACCGTATTTTACATTAACAACACTATATTTTTGAGATGCGAATATGTGGAAGAATAAAGAAGAGTTGTTAATCAAGAATCCGGAGTTGTTAATAACAAGATTGGTGTTGTTATTGTGAAAGTAAAAAGATGAAACTGGAGTTGTTAATCAAGAATACAGAGTTGTTAATCAAGAATCCGGAGTTGTTAATTAAGAACCCCGTGTTGTTATTTTTGAAGTGGCGAGAATGAAGGCTGAAGGGCAAAATCGTCTTTTGGCGCCGCCCGTGTTCATCCGTACTGACGCGTGACTGATCCGGAATTTTTGATTTCAATGTACTGATTAGGGATTTGTATATTTCAAGGGTAGTTTATAGGGATTTTCCCTAAAAATAAAGTGCGGGAAAAAGGAGAGAGTAAGTAAAAAAGATATTATTATTCAGAATCTCGTATCGTAGTAAATCTGTAAAATCCTTTCCTTAATTTTATAATATTAACTTATCTTTAAAAATTACTCATTTCATTTTTTTTTAAAAAAAGATTACCATAGTATTACCATGGTAAAAAAGAGTTCAAGTAACTATTTGAAAACTCTACCATGGTAATAAAGGATTTAAGTCCCTACAAAGAAAATATTATAACCCATCTTTTAAATATTAATCCTGGCAAAAATTAATCCTACAATTATCATATAAAAAATTTCCATTTCAAAACTAAAGTCACCCAACTTTATATGATAAACAAAGTATGTAGACGAATTTAGAGTTTACAAAATATGGTCCCTAATAGGTGGCAATATACATTCATTCAACACATAATAAACTACAGAGGCTATACATATATATATATATATGGAAATATATATATGCCTCAGGAGCTCCTCCCGACATCCCAGCAAGAGAAATATCACCTGAAAAATGTTAAATTAACGGGGTGAGATAAAAGCCTCAGTAACCAGCTATCCGACTCATTACATATGCTAACACGTGTTCATGAGGTGCTAAGTGGAACAATTTATATAGCAAATTATAATTAATAAAAATTCAATATAACGGTTTTATACATAAATTTCTTATTACAATTCTCATTGCCTCCCATCAATCCAACCGAATCGCCTTATTTCCGTCGACTAGACCCATGGGCTAAGTTACTAACCATGTGACTGGCCACTTAAAAAGCTCACCAGTCACGTGATGAGGATCAACCAAACCCTCAGAGCATGTGCCCCGGACCATGGGTCTTTCTCCTCATTGAACTGGTGGGGTGTCGCAACCCCTCATTGAACTGATGGGGTAGTCCCTCATTGAAACTGGTCGGACTATAGACAGCCAATCATCATACACTAATGGAGGTTATACCACGTGGTAAAATAATATACTCCATCTTACCCAAACTCATTATCATAATAATTTATCAATAATTATTTCAATGGGATTTTCCCAAATATATACATATTTTTCATTTCAAATCATAAAATTCCACAAAGCTAGTTTATATAAAAAAAAAACTTCACAATATAATAATAACTTTCTCAATCACAATAAACCTTTACTCATTAGAATAAATATCAACATATCATTTCCAAACTTAAATCATTTTACAAAATACTTACAAACAGCATACCAACACACATAATAAGTGGAAAGTGGTTACATTTCACCAAAGCAAAATTATAATAACAAGCTCCTAATCCAAGAGCTCAAATATTCGCCAAAAATCAATATACAATAATCAATTTATAAAATGACTAAATTATAAATCATCATCCTAAAAAAAAAATCTAAGCCAATTAGAGCCTCAAGAATACCTCTAATAATCCAAATAAATTATTTAACCTAAATTTAATCGGTTAAGAAGCCTAATATAGAATTATTCATAGATTAATTATATAAAGATTTCATTATAAAATTATATGCTAACTAAGTAACAAAAGTAACTTGATTAAAATTAACTATTAATTATCCTCTACATTCCTATAGCCTTATATTAACAAAACTCAAATTTATCCAAAATCATAATCTTAAAATTTTCTTTAATCATCACAAAATTATTATCATAAGGAAGAGAAAATTATTTAGAACATTTTCATGAGGAAAGTTTTTAGATGAGAAGTAATATTGAATACCTTATCGATCCCCGAAAATATGAAAAATACTCATATTAATGCCTTACTCTGCACCTTTCTTCACACTTGTGTTGTGTGAAGTAAGGACGGGAGAGAGGGGGTATTTATAATGCCCCCTCCTCTTGAAAACTGTGGGAGGCACTAAGTGCCTTCCCCTGTTTTCTTTTTAAGATTTTGGGCGCCTGCCCATAATCTCAATATTAGATGGTGGGAGGCATTTTTGTGCCTCCCCAGTGTTCTTAACTGTGGTATTAGATGGTGGGAGGCATTTTTGTGCCTCCCCAATTTTCTTAACTGTGGGCGCAACGGCGTCCACACATATATCTATATATATAAAATTAAATATATATTATTATTTTATTATAATATTTATTTATTGTTTTTTTTAATTTATATATATATATTTATAATTATTAATTTTTATTATACATATGTATATTTTAAAATTTTTTTAAAACATATTTTAACTAAATCCCTCTTTTTTTTACCCAAAAATTACAATTAATTTCATAATTATTTTTAGATTATAATTATATTCTAAAAAATAAAAATCAGGATGTTACAAAATCCAAAAAAAAAATCATCTACTTCATTCTTGAGTTCCTATAAAAAAAATTGGCCCTTAGCCGGTATTTGATTATGAAGCGCCGGCCAAAACTGGCCTTAACCGGCCTTGATAATCAAGCGCCGGTTAAGGCAAGTAGGCCTTAGCCGGCACTCTATTATAGAGCGCTAAGGCCAATTATTCAAAGGTCACCTTGATATTCAAGGTGACCTTTGAATATAAAAGGCACCAGGTGCCTTGCAAGGCACCACTTGGGTGCCTTAGATATTTTAAGGCACCATGTGATGGCTTGAATATATTTAACGTTTTTTTATGTATTTGTTTTTTTAAAAAAAATTAGAAAGCTATGGCTCTTTGATAAAAAATATTGTAGCTTCTTTACAATCTGTTATTTAAATTTTATCCCATTGTTTTTATTTTCATCTTCCCGCTTTCTCTCTATAGCTTTTCCATTTTCCATAACTCTGTTGCAGTATAAAGATTCCTCTCTCATATTTTTTTTCTTGTCTCGGGGTCTTTCAGAATCTCAATATTTGATTCAATTTTTTTTTAGTTAAAATCTGTCATGATCTATCATATATGCATGCTCATAATTTTTTTCAGGTATTTATTTGAAGTGTCAACTCTGTCTTCTTAAACTTCCTATATATTGTAAGTTTTTAAATATTTGAGCTTATAAATATAATAAGTAAATACATTTGTTTTGTGTGTAATTTTTATGTAGTATTATGAAGATCAATGTTGTACCCAATTGACTAACAAACAAGTGGATGAAATCATTAAAGAATAGTGTAAATATATGGTTAGGGAATTAGTTAATATTTAGGTATTTACGTTAGGTTATTTCTTTGCATATTCTCATGTTGTTTATTCTCTTAAAAGTAGTTGTACAATTATATTAATTGTAATTACATATATCTAGTACTAATTTTCTGAATTAGTTATGTGTTATTTCATTCTGATTTGATTTACTTTTTTTTTTCTATTCATATTGTAAATTGTTGTGGATTTTAATTGACTGAGTCCAAAGAAACAATTATATAAAATAATAAAAAAATTATTACATATTATGGCGCTTCTTTAGAGAAGTACTGTAGGAGGTATATATCTCCTATGGCACTTCTCCCTAGAAGCGCCGTAAGAGGCCATTAAAAAAAACACTAGTTATAGTATTTTCAGAAATTCAAGAAATGCCGTAACTTACTTTTATGACGTTGAAAGCTATGACGCTTGGGAAGCGTCATAGTTTTTATAAAAATAAACCTCGTTTATTATATTTTTTATAATAATGACTGAATTGCTGTACTTTAACTTATTATTAGGCTACATATTACGTGCCAAACCAAATTTACGTAACAATTTCTTTCTTGTCCTTTGGTTCATTCCCTCAAGCATCACTACGTAGTGATGACTTGTACTCTTCTAACTCATCGACCTGTCGTCCTTTGGTTCATTACTTCATGCATCAATGCTCCCTGAAACCTTTCTCACAGAGTTGGAGGTGATATGAGGGGTAATGTTTTAAAAATCCGATTAGAGATTGAATCGGAGAGGTTAACGGGTCTTGATTCAACCGGTCGGACCGTCAATATAATATTTAAATAAAAAATAATATGATATATATATATAATAATATATAAGTATGAAAATAAAATATCAAATTTTGTTAGATAATTTAAGAAAATAATTAAATAGCTTAATTTCATGTTCAACATATCAAAATCAGATAACAAACATAATAATAATATAATTATGTAAACAAATAAAACCATATTACATTCTTTTAGATTTTCTTACAGATGAGATTGTAAGTTTAACATATATTAGTGTGCCTTACAATAAAAGAGAATGAGATTACTATAAAAACTGAAAAAATACATAGGGAAATATTAAATTTCCTATATTTAGAATTATTTTTTTAGCAAAATTTCAATTAATTTGATTTGTTTTTTCAAATTATTACTCAATTGTTTTTAAAATAAAAATTATTAAAAAAAAAGCAAATACACGATGAACGAGGCGCAAGTCACGCCTACTTGAGAGAAATGATATGACATTAAAAAAGATAATCATGTTTGTTTTAGCGATTCGATTGCTTATAAGTTACTTTTTAATAGTAATTTACGGTATACGAAGTAAGTATGTGAGATGAGTTGTGTCTCGATTTATGTAAAAAGCAACTTATAAGCAATCGTAACGCCCAAACAAACATGCTAAATGCTTTTACACATAAGTATTAAGCCATTCGGTGCAGTGTTCTATTCATTGGTCTCTTGACAGCTCCACTAATAAAGTAATAATATCTTTCATCTTTCAAATCTAGTTTCTCTTTCTCAGTTTCTCACACCAGCGGTCACCTTCTCCTCTCCTCAGTCCAACATCTCCAGTCAGAGAAGCACTCTCTTCTTTTCTTATTTTTTTCCTACAAAATATCATATCATTAAAATAAGGCAAGGAATGACATCGTTCGGTAAGCACTTTAAATCTAACAATTTCTTCATCCATTGTTCTCTTACCTTGGCTCTGTTTCCGTCTTCATTCTCCATTTTTTCTCTTGAACTTTGAGCCGCCCGGCTATTGCAAATCTGCTCCAGTTCACGGGTTAATAGCGGATCCCGACTCAAAAGCCGGCTTGAAACGGATCAAAATAGCCGAACACTAAAAACGATTGAGCACATCAAAACGGATCGGTAGACTTTCCGGTCGACGGTCCAGCCAATCGAACCATCCGGTCCGGTCCGGTTCTTTAAACATTGATGAGGGGAGAGAAATTTTTTATTAATTGGATTTAAAAAAAAGGAAGAAGTGTTATTATAAAATTTTAAAAAACAGAAGAGGTAAGATAAAATGTTAAACAAAATTAATTAAAAACTTTTAACCCTATTTTATTTTACTTTTTTAGAAAATATAATTAAAAATATTTTTCCTTAAAAGTGAAAATTTATGAGTTGAATTTAAACAAAATTAGAGAAATGAAGATAAAAATTTTAATAAAAAGAATATGTCATATTAAAGAGTAAAAAAAATTAATTAAAAATTTTTAATTTATTTTTATAAATTTTTTAAAATCCAACTCATAAAAATTTTCTCTTCTCCAAATCTCTTTTACTAAACAGCTTTTAAAATTTTTTATTTATATTTATATACAAATATGACTCTTTTTATTACTTTAATATACTCGTATTCATTTACAAATTGTGCGCTAGATAGCGTTCCTCATGTACCGTATCTTCGTTCTTCGAGATTGTGCAATTCAAATCCACATCGTTGGTTGGCTTATCAAATTAAGATAAATATGTACTTCATTTGCATTTATTAGTTGATTTGAATATTTAAGAGTCTGATGATACATTTTGGCAACAAAAAAAAAGTCTGATTATACAGACAAGAAGCGCCCTGTGTCTAACTTTTGTTCTTCGCAACTTGCTTGGAAGATGCAATAACTTGGCAATGTTTCAACAAAAAAGAAAAAGAGTGTATTTAGAATAATAGCGATGGCAAAAATATCATTTTTGTAGTATGACTTTTGCAACTTTAAGATTGGATAAATGTTAGATAGTATAATGTGATTTATGTTTCGATTAATAGTAGTATAAGTGGCTTTTCTGTTGGCAAAAAAAAAAAAAGAAATGGTTTTTCAAAAAATGAAATTTATTTAAATAATTATCTAAAAAAGCAAGTTTAAATGTAAAATAACAAAGGACATAATTTTATTAAATAATTATATATGTGATAATTTTAAAAGAAAATTTATTTTTTTGAATTTTTATCTGAGAACAGTTTATGAATATTATGTTATTGGGTCTTTTAAAATAATTTTATTTTATTTAATCCAGGATCACGAGGGTGGAAATTTTTTCTTTTTACTCACATAACTCCTCTCTCTCATATCTGGTACATGAGAACACATTTTTGTCCTTTTGCCCAATGCTCTCCTCTCTCTCCACGGTGTGGTAACCTTTCCCTCATTAGCTACAATATCTAGCTTAAGAAAATACGCAGTTTTTCTCTTATAAACCCAGTAGATTAGAAGTTATGGGTTTGGCTTTGGTTCTTTGCCTAAAAAAAAAGAGGTCTTTTTTTGTTCTATGGTCGTTAGATCAAGATCTCAACGATTTATATATAATATTATTATAATAAAAATATTTTTATAACATATTAAATCTGGATCTTTGAAATTTTGATCCAACGACCTATAAGAAGAAAAATGAGCTCCTTTTCTTTTAATACAAAGGAGAGAAACCAGGTTCGCTATAGGTGTGTCAACCATAGGGGAAAAAAACTAAAAAGCCCTCAATCTACTTTTTACACCCAATCTTGTTCTTAGGACCCAAATAATCTATCCCAAGCAATCCCAAGAGAAAATTGGACACAGAAAAGAAAACGTTATTGCTATCCTCTAAAATAACGGTGCAGGTAATTAAAAACTTTGAGACTATTGAAATCACATCACCCATTGAATACTAATCCTTCTTCAAAAGTAATCTCTTCATTTAGAGTCCCACCAAGCTTCGTCTTCTCTGCTTTGTGCAGCATCTCCATCACAGACTCAAGGCCCAACATCACGTCGCCCATTGATGGCTGTTCATTCCCATCATCAGCTAAGCATTGTAATGCAATATCAATGTATGCATATAAGCACTCTGGTGTTATACTTTCCCTAATCAATGGATCCATTGCGTCATAAGTCTCATTCTCATCAACACATCTTCGAAACCACTCTACAAGGTTTTGTTTTTGCCTCTCCACCGCTCGTAGGATAGGTGGCCTCCTACATAATACCTCTAAAAGGACCACTCCAAATGAGTACATATCTGACTTCTCTGTCAATCTGTGACGCGTGTAGTATTCTGGATCTAAATATCCAATGCTTCCTTTCACTACTGTGCTTATGTTAATGTTTAATCTCGTGATTCTTGAGGGTCCTATTTTGGAGAGTCTGAAATCTGAAATCTTGGCCATCCAATTCTCATCTATCAGGATGTTTGTCGACTTGATGTCACGATGAATGATAGCATGCTTTGCACCTGTATGTAAATAGTGCAGTCCTCGTGCTGCACCCAGACAAATTTCCAGCCTTTGATGCCAAGAAAGTGGGGGCTGATCAGAATCGTACAGATGGTCACGCAGGGTCCCACGAGCCATGAACTCATAGACAAGGATCATCTCATTCTCATCTATGCAGAAACCGATTAGAGACACTAGATGATGGTGACGAAGTTGAGAGAGCATTTCAATCTCAGTCTCAAACTCGCGAAGCCCTTGTTGAGAGCCTTCTTTGAGCCGTTTTATTGCCACAGGACTATTGTCTATGTAGCCTTTGTATACATTACCAAACCCTCCAACACCCACAATGAAGGTATTATCGAAGTTATTTGTTGCTACTCTTATCTCTTTTATTGAAAAGCAACGACACAAATCTGATGGCACTAATGATGTTCCTGGAGTTTTGCTTGCTTTCGACTTGGCTACTGTTTTTTGTCTTCAATAAATTAGACAAGCAATAAGAAATAGAATAACAGAGCCTACAGCTACTCCAACACTGATGGAAATTACTCTCCTCGCGTTCTTTTGAGACAAGGAGGATGATAGCAGTGAGGGAGACGAACGTGGATTGTCACTTATTTTGAAAATTTCAAGACCATTCAATAACACATCTAAGTGCTTTTACGTGTGCTTCTTGTAATAATGGGAAGCGGTTGCAACTTAATTGAAAGATTTAACTTTTTTGCGTTTCCTTTACTTTGCATCCACACAGCGTAGTCCCTGTGGATGGGAATCAACTGGTTGCCACTCCATTGGAGTACATCCGCAAAATCCTCCACCAAATGATCATCTATAAAGATTTGGAAAACGCGGTCTCCAATATTTTTAACTGCTTCGTCAAACTCACAGAAATGCAATCTCACCAAATAAATAAAGTTAGAGTCCACTTGAAACTCCCAAGTCACATTAAATCTGGACGTCTCTTTCATCCCGTAATTTCTGGCTGTCTTGTACACTTCATCCGGGGCAAAATAATCTTGATCACCGCTTTGGGTTAGATTTACACCAAAAGCTGCTGATACACTTAACGCTCTACCTCCAAGAAAAAAATATCCTCTTTCCACATGCGAAACATGCCAGTATCATCTTCGGGAGGAATCTGCCTCCCACCAACGTTGATTCTGTACATAGACTCAAGAAAACTATTGTTTTCATAAGGAAACTGCCTCGGTCCATCTTTTAGTTGGAAACCCTGCAGGTCGTCCGGGCTGGTGTAATAAAGTTTGAAAGGCATAGAGACGACCTCGATCCCATTGACAAAAGCATAGGCATTTGGATGAGATAGATCGGGCAAGAAGGTAACCTTTAGCGTCTGACCTTGCTCAACATAGACACAGAACTCACCTGTGGTATTATATTGAGAAGTCTGGTAATTTTGATGAGTTTTCTAAAAAAACAATGAGGATAAAGAAAGAGTGCTGTTCTTTCTATATTATTTTCTGAGGGCCCATCGCCCAGGTGGTGTCACGATAATAAAATCAATGTTAAATTTATATGTGTGGAGCTCATATTATTTTAATTAATTATCCATAAATATTTTGGGCCTACCACTTCTTGATTTATTTGGAGATTCAAAGCTTTATTTACTCACGGGTACTCTCATCCTCGTCAAGTCATCACAGAGCCATATAAATTGTCTACCTTTGGTGCTCTCTAGCTTTCGTTGAAGGTGCATTCAGTTTGGAATTCATCAGTGATACGGCTCCGAAAAAGGTTGGTCCAAGTTGTGGGGCTATCTATGAGGGTATAACTGTATATATGTTCTGATATTAAAAAAACAAAAAAGTTACTGTATTTGTTTATATTCAAACTAATAAAAAAATTTAGGAGATATAGCTTTCAGCGTTAAAGTCATTTGCAAATAATAATAAAAATAATATGATGATAATGGAGTGATTTCTAAAAGATCACCCATATATGTTTCTACTAAAATATATCAACATAGGATTGGTCTAAGCTCCACTAGATCTCTCTGAGCCTCAAATTTGAGTTCTAGAAGAGTCACTTATATTGAGAGATAAAATTAGAAATTTCAAACTGGATATTGGATGATAATATCAAAATGTTTCTATTAAAATATTTTCTTACTATTAAATAATTGCTTTTTGTAACTGGAGTTGGCGATCAAAACTTTGAGAAATTCAACCCACTGTTGAGCTCACAAATTTAATTCCACCTTTGATTCCTTCTGGTTCTATCATCACCAATTACTAAGCTATTTTTGAATGAAAAGAAAAGTTGGAGGAATATAGGCGAAGAGAATACTAGAAAGTAAAACTTTCAAAAATGGCGAAAACAATTTATCTCCACTCTTTAATATAAGATCCACTCCTTTAATCCTTAATGTAGAATTTAATTAAGGAGTTAATATTGGTCCTAAATATAAAATCTATTTCTCATATCTGTCAGTTTTTCCTAATTTACCCCTATTAATCTCTCTTAACAATAATCAAATAATAAAGAGATGAAAAAAATTAAGGAAAATGATTAGAATGTTTTAGAAAAAATATGTCATATCAATTAATTCAATTTACTTCTTTAATATAATTAAATTAGATAAATATACCTTAGAAGAGTAGTGTGTAATGCAAACAAACTATATCCTTTATTAACGATAAGAGGTGATGCTATTTTTGAGTTTTCCTTGATATTTTTTCCCCTTTTTAATTTCCTTTCCATCCAAACACAGTTAAAACCGACTTTATACATTCTTCCAAATTTGTCCCTTACCTTGATTGACCCCTTTGCCTTCAATTTGGGCCTCCCATGGAATCCGTCAAGCAAATATAACTTCGACCTGTCACGTTATGAGGTCCTCATGACACCACAGTTTGTTACGTTCTCTTCTTCAGATAACCTGAAATTCGAAATGTTCTCCACCCGTTTCTCAATATACAATGTGCTCAGCTGATATTGGAAACAGTGAAACCTCCAAATATGATTGTAAGTCTCAATGTCAAGGGGGTCCAAGTATAGCTTGCGGGGGGGGGGGGTTTATATATGTATATATGAAGATGGGCCCGTATATATTCCATGCAATACTTCAAGCAACAGCTAGTAAGTAAACGCCAAACTTTTGACATCTATTCTTAGGGACTATTCTTGCTTATCCTTGCACTCACGTTGATCTTTTACCCTTTGGATTGAGAGAAAATTAGACAAAAGGAAAACTCCCACCATTTTTTGGAAAATTTCCTTTCTATTAGTTCATATTCTTTCCCCCACATTTTCCTTTCACTTTTGTCTCTATCCAAACATAACCCTAAGCATCTCAGTCCAAAAAAAAAAAAAAAACATAACCCTAAGCATCAGCTATGACCCCAAAACACTAATCAGAAGTAAAAACTCTAAATTATTTTACCGATTACAAGGTTGAGAAAAATTATGCATCGTCAAATACCTTTTTAACATTAAAATAAGAGCAAAAAGTATGAGAAAATAGAAACAGAAAGGAAAGAAAAATGGTTAATATAATGTTTGGTCCTTATAGTTTACCTTCAGTTTGGTTTTGGTTCTTATTGTTTTAAACTATAGGTTTTGGTCCTTGGATACTGGTCCGACCGAACAATTCAACCGTTCCAACCATTTGAACCATGACCCGCTGATCTTTTCGGTTCGATATCCGGTCCAGCTTTTAAAATATTGCTCTACACAGACATCATTCATATTATTTTTTATTTAATTTTATAGAAAAATAAATTTAGCTGCTAGATAAAGATAACCAATAATACTTCTCCTGTTGTTAATATAAAGATAAGTATATAATATAAAATAAGACTTATTTTACATATTTAGTTTTGAAAACTTTGTATTAGTTTTGAGTTTTCTAGGTTTGGGGTTGTATTGGAGATTTTATGGATGTTAAACATTTAAGTTTGATCTGTCTCCCAACACTTGTCTTCCCCTTATCGTCGTATTTTCGTAGTTTGGATAATTGTATAATAATTCTCTTAAGAAAAAACAACATTCAACATTGGTTAAAAGTTAACCCATATGTGAACATTTTTGAAACAAGCTCGTTTTTACATCTCTCCTATAACCGATGTGAAAAAGGCATTTTTAACCCATGTAAAAAGCCTTTTATGCTGTTCAAATGGCCTTCTTGATAGCTAAAACCTAACGGCCTTCACAATTGATTTTGATAGAGCCAAAACTCGGAGCCACGGTGTCTCCCATCTCTTCCCCTTCTCAATTTCCTCCTACCTTCCTTTCCCAACTTACCACCCTCTTGCCTTTCAAAACACCCTTATTGCTCTTACTGAAGAATCAATCACTATTTCACGTTTAGGTTGTTTAGATACAAGCCACATCATATTGATGAGCCAGCTGAAAATCATTCAGTCTTTTATCATCTTTAAGAACTTTTTCACACTAGTTCCCAAAACTACACACATTACTGTTGTCAACCCTTAGAACCAACTCACTACCAAACCATAGACACCTGGTTCAAGGACATAAGAAACAAAGTCTAGATGCTACATTTTTTCTTTGCTAAAGCTTCTTTGTACTGCACCTTCAAGGCATCTCCAAATAAATTGGGATATTCTTGGCAACACCTTAATCTTCCAAAAAAATATCTTCCTTGACGTTTAACAAAGATTGAAGGATGTGTTTGCATCGTCAAATGTATACACCTTTTTAAGATTAAGATGAAACCATATATTAAGCGACCATAGAAACAAAACGAAAGGAAAAAAGTAAACAAATTATTTGTATTACTAATAATTGACACACATCTTCTTGTCAAATTAAGATAAATATATTGAGACACACAATTATATATGTAGGTACGTACGTATATACTTCAATTTTATTCATTACTTTCTCATGTCTTTAATGTAAGACTTATGTTATAGTTCAACTCGAAGGAGCAGTTGATTATCTGAATATATAAAACTCTAATTATAAAGACACAAAGGGCCATGTGTTTAACTTTTGCGCTTTGCAACTTGATTGAATGATGCAATAACTTTGGAATATCTCGACCAAAAGAAAAAGAAAACAGAAAAAATTATATTGGACTACGTTGAAAAGAAAACGATATTGTGGTCAATATTTGTACATGCAATTAATAACTTAGAAATTATTGGCGAATGACACAAAGTGGTCCTCACAACGATGTGAAGCATCAGACACACTGACAAAGTAATAAATCTACGTTGATTTACAAGTTTCAACATGTACATCTATAGCCATTGAATTCTGATCCTCCTTCAACAGTTATTTCCTCATTTAGGGTCCCCCCAAGCTTTGTCTCCTCTGCTTTGTTCAGCATCTCAAATAAAGATTCTAACCCCAGCATCACATCACCCATGGATTCGTCGTTCAGTCCCATTATTAGCTAAGCATTTCAATGCAATCTCAGTGTATACCTATAAGCATTCTGGTGTCATACTTTGCCTCAAGATTGGATCCACTGTTTCAGAAATAACATTCTCTTCAACACTTCTTCGAAACCACTATACAAGGTTTTGTCGTTCTCTCTCCACTGTTCGAAGAATAGGTGGCCTCCCACATAATGCCTCTAGCAAGACAACTCCAAATGAGCACACTTCAGACTTATTCGTCAATATTTGTAAAGTGTAGTATTCTGGATCCAAATATCCAATGCTTCCCTTTACTAGTGTGCTTATGTTAATGTTAGATCTTGAAATACCTGTAGGTCCTATTTTGGACAATCCGAAATCTTGGCCATCCAATTTTCATCAATTAAAATGTTTGTCGACTTGACATCACGATGGATGATTGCATGCTTTGCTCCTGTATGTAAGTAATGTAGTCCTTGTGCAGCACCTAGGCAAATCTCTAGCCTTTGATTCCAGGCAAGTGGATTGTCATAGTTGTAGAGATGCTCACAAAAGGTCCCATGAGCCATGAACTCATAGAGAAGGATCATCTCGTTGTCATGGTTGCAGTAACCAACAACAGACATCAAATGATTGTGAAGAAGTTGAGAGAGCATTTCAATTTCAGTTTGGAATTCCTTGAGCCCTTGTTGTGAACCTTGTTTGAGGCGTTTGATTGCCATAACAACTGAACCGTTGTCAATGTGCCCTTTATAGACATTACCAAAACCTCCAACTCCTATAATCAAACTATCATCAAAATTATTAGTGGCAGCTTTTATCTCGCCTATTGAAAAGCTCCGACACAAATCGGATGTTAACAGTGAGGATTTGTTTGTTTTTGAAGTCAACACCAGTTCAAGTCCCCATTGTGAATTTCCTTCGTTGATTACAGCTCTAAACAATCTACATAACATCAGAAAAATGATGAGAGATAGTAAAATGAAGTCGGAGGTTGAGCCCATAACTATGGAAATTACTCTCATGTTTGGTCGGTTCTTGTTAAATGTCTTTGGAAGCAGAAATGGCAGATAATGAGGTTGATCTGGATTGGAACCTCCAAGGTTGTTTTTGAAGTCACTTATTTTAAGAATTTCAATACCATTCAATAACACATCTCTGTAAGAACTATTTGTAGTTGGGTGTGGTTGCTGTTAGAATAATCTAACAATAAAGATTCCAAATATATTGTATAAATCCCATAAGAAAGAGTAGCAGTGAAAGACTTGATGAAATACCTCCAACCATAGTAATTCTGTATGTAATATCTCACAACCTAAAAATGATGGAGAATAAGAAAGAGTTAGCGTTATAATATAATATAATAGGTTAGGACTTCTTTTAACGAGAAGATGAGGTACAATAATGGTCTGTAAATAGCTATCACCCGTCAGGGAACCCTAAGGAGCAAGGAAGTAGGTTTTCCACATTACTACTCTATAACCTAGCCTATGCTATTTATAGCCTCCCATCAAAGCTTATAACAGCTTACCAACCATACTTATAACCCTAAACCAAATCTTTATCCAAATCACTTTGCAGGACATAATCAGGAGATATTTTATCTAAAATATATTAAACTGATAATAAAAAATAATATGCTAATATTCAAAATAACTTCATAATATCTAGAATATTCATTTGATCAAAATAATCAACTAGTATATCCTTTATATGATCAAAGAATAAATATATATCTAGATATAATCTGAATAAACAAAGAGATGAAATATTATCATTTTAATAAAATATCTAACATTCTCCCAATTGGCCTGCAACCTAACGTTATTTGGTGAGTACGGTTCATTTAAGCTATACTACAGGAATCATGGCGGTAATTCCTCTTTGATCGAGTATTATCTTCCATACATCATAAGTAGTGCCCTTACTTAATGGGTCAAAACTTGATGAATAAACTCAAAACGTTTATTCAGTTACAACTTAAATGTGTGCTAAAATCTCATAATTTAGATACCAATAATTGAGACAACAAACTTTAACTTGAATTTCATCACTTAATAATATCTCATCTAGATCACCAAATGTGATCCATCCCTGATGAGATATTTGATCCTTTTATTTTCTCTAAAAGCATGCTCTTTATTAAAGGATCTATGCTCTATGTGTTTATGACCTCTTGACTGTATGGTCATATAACACCCTTAATTGGTTTGGATTAATTTAATAATTCCAAAACTCTCTGATGAAATTCCTTAATTGGCAATCTTGTAACTTACCTCCAAGAATGACTAGGTCAAGTAAAACATGATAGAACTAAACAATTAATAACTGTTAGCAATCTTATACCCATCCATGTGCAACTTGTACAACAAATATAAAAATGTATCATAATGTCAACTCTTTTATAATTAAAACATCTTAGAAAACTAAACAAGCTAATCATTCCACAATATATAAAGCATAAAACTTAATGTACATATGCTAATGCACCATATAACTTGTAGTTTTTCAATTAGTTATTCAAGCAAAAATATGCTTGATGACAATCCTCCTAAATTTCCTTTGCAATAGCATTGTCAATTTGTGCGCACTTTTAAGTAAGCCTACACCTTAGAAATTGAATTAGAAGGAATAAGATGATATCAAAGACATATGGACAATCTAATCATATTCTCATAATAGATGTTACTCTCAACAACCACCATTATCCGTGAATGTTCAAATGCTTGTGATCGTGGCTTACTCATGATATTCTCAAATATTTTGAGAATAATTTCTTCATGCATTCCAAAAAAATACCACACCTAATACAGTCATATCGCAACTTTGAACAATGGTGACTTAGTTATTTATAACACTTTAAGTAAAAATGCATAAGTTATAAATGAATCATCATTTTGTACCATATAGATGACTCAACTCCCACTAATCCAGTGATATAATAAAACTTGTGATGTTTTCACATGGTCCTGTATATAATCACATCATGATACATTAACTATCACTATTGTGAGATTTGCTCATGACAAAATGAACTCTTAATTTTGTTGACTAAATTCCTTTTATTATTTATGTGACCATCTCTACTAATTGACATATGTATCTCTCCTTATATCTAAAATGGAAAGATACAAATGACATTCTAACTCAAGATAGGCATTTAACTACCATGGAGATATTGAAGAAATTATACATGAATATAGGAGGAAATACCTCACTAAATCAATTCTCTCTTCAAAGAGGAATTATTACAAACAGCTTTATTTGTATTACTTAATGTTGCATACTAGCAATTTTACAAACAAATTTATGTTGTTGCTTACTTGACGTCTATCATGAATTAATGCTTACATTTAGAATTTATGATCATTCTCAATATTTATGTTCTAGTTAAATTTCCTGAAGTACATTACGTAGTAACTATAAATTGCCAAATTTTAATCACCATTGGTCTCAACTGAATCCATTGATGGATTGAAACTCAACAAGGTGAGTGCCATGTAAAAACAATGTTCTACCACAATTAGATGTGAGAATCCTCCATATGTGATCACTCTCAATGAGTCTGATCACTCCCACTAATTTTGGCATTCCTAAATAATCTGGCATTTCAAAATACTATACAAAACTATAAACTAAAATGGATAACTTACTTAAATTTCTAAGACATCTCTGCATTTTCAACAAAATATGCAGTCTCAGGATATTTTCCTTGCACACTCTTTCTCTTATAAGACAATTCTTTGTAAGAGTAAATTTTAATCCGGGCTTCCAACCTTTAAGATTTCTAAAGGATTTAAACATAAATTTTCTTTGGATCTCATTTAAAATATATATAATTGTCTTTAGTGTGTCCTTAAGGGGAAAACCGTATAATCCATTATGTTTCTTATTAGAACAATTCCACCTGTAATAGGTGAGTCCAAGTATGAAGAAATTTTACATATAGACTTAGTTTCAGTCCATTAATAATGTACTTATAATGTCACCCATCTCTTCCAACTAATTTCACTATATTAATCTGATTATCAGATTAACCACCCATTTTTACTCTATATACTTCAAATGTGTCAAATGACACTACTCAATTATAAAGCATATAGCATTTGGGTATTGTGAAAGGTCAATTATAAGGAGAAATGAATTATTTCACCAATTAGAACACAAACAATGATAAGTGTATATCCATTACTGCCTTAAATCAAGCCTTTTAACTTTAAGCACATTATTCTCTATGTGCGTATTACTTTATGGCTTTGAAGTTGGTGACTTGATAGCCCCAATTTAGAATCTCATTAACTCTTTTCCAACTATGAGCAAAACTTATATATACACATTTTAAATGAATACCTAAGATCCATGTATATATTCATGAAAAGAAGTAATAGCTCATGAGATAATAAACTAAGAATCTCTTCAATCGAATTAATGGAAACATCTTATCCTATTATAGAGAATCACTTTATAGCCAACAAACAATGTAACAACAATTATGAGAATTTCTAGACTCATCCTTTAGCCTATAAGCAACCATTGACTTTGTTCTATTCTTATGTACCTATGATGATCAGCTCTTAATTGAGACTAATTTAATGAGATAATTAGATCTCGTAATATTGTCCCACTTCTTATGCCAGTATCACTAAGTACTAGAACTTTCCTAATGTCAATTTTATCCTAATGGAAGGAGTAATATTTATCTCTTTACAAGTTCAACAATTATCTCTAATAAATTCTATCAAACTAAATAATTGAATATAAAAATCATGCTACAAGGTCAAAATGAAAATTAATCATGCTTACAAAACAACTATAAGAGGCAAAGAAAAAACCATCACAAATAAGTATATGTTTACTAATGTAAATCATAAAATTATACATTCATATCACTAAGGTCTACCTGTGAGCAAATACATTAGTATAGCATGAATTTATCTCAAATTGATGAATCTAGAACACAATTATATTTTCTAATATATGTGGGCTACTTAGAAAATATAATGTCATTCTATTTCACCCTAATTAAATGTATAATTATAATTATCTACATGTGAGCAAAGATTAATTATAACTATACATTTAATTACAATTGATGTCTTTAAATCTTTGTGCGATGTATTTTGTTTGTTAGAACAAAAAAGAGTGTATGTACCTAGTGAGAATGTTGTGACTATCCCTCGATTCTACATACTCATCACAAAGCCATCATATCATTGTGTATACTAATTGTACATATAATCATAATTTGATATTGTAAAACCTTATGTGATTAAATATGCATACAACATGTGTGTAAGGATGCTGTGGCTATTCTTTAAACAAAATATGTACGCTAATCACTATATGTACAATTTAAATGCCATACACACACACACACACACAATGTCAATGGAAATCTTAATTTAATTAATATAATCAACTAAATCATTAATGTGAATAAAATAATATTTACTCACCTTCAAAAGATTGATATTCTAAAATCCATATGTGATTATTTATGCATGTTGTAATAAGATGCTGTAGCTACCACTTTAGTATGCAAGTTAATCATAAATATCAATCATGTACACTTAAATTCTGTCTATGCACAGCTTCATGGAAGACTTAACCAATTAATTTAATCAACATAAGTGATAAAATACAATTCTTCCACTTTGATTAAATTTATATCACCCATTAAATAGAGTTGATATTTTAAAATATATAAGTGATTATATACACATACAATAGAGGATGTTGTGGCTATTCTCCAAAATGCATGTAAATCACAAATACCAACCTTGAGCATTTAAATTCCAAATATACACAAATCTTTAATGAGAATTTAATTAATTAATTTAATGAACAAAATGTGATTAAATAATCATCTTAGACAAATTCTCCCACTATTTTATGCATTTAAAATAGATCCAATATATACACATCTTGATGGAAGGATTAATTAAAGGGAAAATTCTAAAAAATTACATTGGAAATATAAAAAGGACAAATCAGTACATTGAAAATGAGAAAAGACGAATCAGGCGAGTGTCAGAAAAAGTGAGGAATCTCTCCTTTTGAAATCTCGGCCAAATTACGAAAATGCCCTTCAGCACTTCATGCCCACTTTAGAATAACAACATGATCATCGTAATTAACAACTTCGGATTCGGTATTAACAACTTCAATTCTTCTTTTACAATTAACAAATTTCAGGGCAAATAATAACACCTATCTCTTAATTAACAACATCGGATTCGACAGTAACAACTCCAATTTCTTCTTTCACACTTCAGAAGTTTCAAGGCCAATAACAACACATATCTCGTCATTAACAACTCCGGATTTGATATTAACAACTCCAATTTCTTCTTTCAACACTTAACAAGTTTCAGGGCCAATAATAACACTTACATCGCCATTAACAACTCGGGATTCGCCATTAACAACTCTTATGTTGTTATTGCGACTGAGGGCTGAAGGGCATTTTCATAATTTAGCCGAGATTTAAAAGGACAAATTCCTCACTTTTTCTGACACCCACCTGATTCGTCTTTTTTCATTTTCAATGTACTGATTTATCCTTTTTATATTTCCAATGTAGTATTTTGGAATTTTCCCTTAATTAAAACTCTCCTATCACTGTTTTATGCATTCAAAATTGTTTAAAGAGTTAATTTTGGCATTTATCAACTTAAATTAGATCTCCCAAAATTTTGAATTGTTAAACAATTGTCTAAAGTCAATTTTTCCAAATATTTAGATATTTAAATAACTCATGAAAATAATTTCACAAATTTTCAAGCATGTGAAAATTGCCAAAATTAATCCTTTTCATTAATTTAAACAATTTAATGTGACATAATCAAAATTATACATAAAATAGAAGTTACTTTAATTAAACAGTGAGCAAAACGTTTATTTAACTCAAAAACCTTTTCTGGAAATCAAAATTTGAAATAAACAAAAAATTGAATCAAGACCTTCAAGATAATGACATCACTATAACCCCCCCGGGGGGTTTTTTTCTTGGTTGACTAAAATGCCCAAAATAAAAAGGCCTAGAAAATTGGGAGGGAAAAAAGGAACTCAAAAGTAGAATCCAAATTAATAGCCCACAACATCTGGCCCAGTTCATAACACTGTGCAAAGCCCCGTAAATTTTTTTATTAAGTCCAAGAACCGGAATAGCCCAATATGTTTTGCCCTTTAAAAAAACCTACAGGGAATAACGTAAAAAAAAAATTGGCCCCAAATGCGACGAGCCCAATCCTCACAGCCCAATCCCCATGCCCAACAGTCTAAGTGTAAAAACATCAACATAAAATATGTTAAGAAGATGCCCAAATCATAGGCCCAAAATCAAGCCCAGTATGTATGGAAAAAATGAAACGGTGCGTTTTGTTACATAAGGAGATGACCAACATATGCCAAAACGGCGTCGTTTTGGAATAAGCCAAGACTCACCGTTTTGGTCATCTTCCTCACATCATTCGGATCCTAGGACCGATCCGCATGACTACGTGACCCGATTCAACAAAAACATACGGTAGCCGTACCCAGTTTGTACAGGTAACCTTTATCGGCGACTCTATGCTCAGTCTGGCATTTTCGACAGCGATGTTAACGGAAAAATGCACAGAAAGTAACTACAAGCATTACAAAGATTAAAGCACAACGATTTGAGCCAAAACTAACCAAAAGAATCTAATTCGAAATATTGAGATTTGGTACTTTTAAAGACGATAAAGACGGCGACGGTGGTCATCAGAGATACTCCACGTTACTAATTATTTACGAGGTAAAATTGATTTTTTTGGAGAAATTAAGGAAGTTAATTAAATTATTTTAGAATTTTTTTTTTCCCTAAACTAATTAATTTGATTAATAAACTAATATATAATCTAAAGATACATAATGTATGATATGATTAAATAACTTATTTAGCTTCTTTAATCTCTCCAAAAAAATCAACTTTATCTTATATTTAAGATTGAAAATAATACTATATTTTACTCTCCTTTCGCCTCAGTAACTCGAAAGGCACGAATCATTCAAAAGGGAACAAGCAAATAAGCAAATATTTAGATTGAAGGATGCATGAAGGAGAAACTCAGATAACTCGTGCAAAAGACGATGCTCCACAATTAATTAACATGTTATTTTTTAAAGTAGAAAAATAAAATAACATTCAGAAAATATTATGTAAAGGGGAATCAAAAAATTTGCTCTAACGCCATATGTTAGAATAATCTAATAATAAAGATTCTAAATACATTTTATAAATCTTATAAGAAAGAGCAGCAGCGGAAGACTTGATAAAATACTTCTAATCATAGTGATTCTGCATGTAAGATTTCACAACCTTTATAACATAATATAATGGGTTAGATATTCTTCTAATGGGAAGATGAGGCATAGTGATGATCTGTAAATAGTGGTTACCCGTCAGAGAACCCTAAAGAGCAAGTAAGTGGGTTTTCCACGTTATCCATTTATGACCTGGTCTAGGCTATTTATAGCCTCCTATCAAGGCTTGTAACAGCTTACCAGTCAAACTTGTAATCCTAAACCAAAACTTTATTCAAATCACTTTGCGGCACATAATCGGGAGATATTTTATCCAAAATATATTAAATTCATAATAAAAAATAATCCGTTAATATTTAGAATAATTTCATAATATCTAGAATATTCATTTGATCAAAATAATCAACTAATATATCATTTATATGATCAAAGATAAATATATATCTATATATAATCTCAATAAACAAAAAGATATTATCATTTTAATAAAATATCTAGCAGTTGCAACTTAATTGAAAGATTGAGGGTGTGTTTGGATCAGCTTATTGGGCAGAAATAAGCCCCTTTTTGGGCATTAAGCCCAAATAAAAACGTGTTGCATTTTTACAGTGCTTGGATCAGCTTATTTTAATTACATCATAAGTATAATAAGCTACTTATTAAATAAGTTCATCACTACAAGCATGTTTGGAAACACGTTTTGGGGTATATAAGCCTGATATTTCCAAAAAAAAGCTCAAATGAAACGTGTTTGTTTGTTTTGATGTTTGGTGTAGCTTTTTAAAATCGCATCACTGGTAGAATAAGCTGCTTATTAAATAAGCTCATCACTACAGCTTTTCTATTAAGCCACTTATTACGTAAGTTGAGATAAAACTCTTCTCACATACTTATCTCGTATACCGTAAATCACGATTTATAAGCACTTATTATCCAAAAATAAATCGTTCATCTAAACATAAATCACATTATAAAAACTAACTTTTCTATTAAGTCATTTTTAATAAGTCATAATTATAATAAGTCATTTTTCCTACCGTTATCCCAAACACACAATACAGCTTTTCTATTAAGTCACTTATTACGTAAGTCGAGATAAACTCCTCTCACATACTTATCTCGTATACCGTAAATCACGATTTATAAACACTTATTGTCCAAAAATAAATCGCTCATCCAAACCTAAATCATATTACAAATAGAGTCGGGAATTCGGGTCGAGCCCGTCAAGGGTCGGGCCTATGATTTAGAGGCTGAAAATGGAAGCGGGCCTAAAAGAGCTAACCCTGTAGGGCCGACCCTGTAGCCCTGTAAGGCCAGCCCTTTTAGGCTCGTTTAACTTTTTTCTTTTTCTTTTTAATAAATGGGCACAAGGCAATGGGCAACAAGCATTAGTCAGAGGGTATAGTTAACCTAACCTAACCCTCATATCAGAAATGCTCTCACACTGACTCAGACCTCATTTGAAGCTTCTCTTCTTTGATTTTCTTTTTTCTCTTTTTGCATGTATACGCCAAAATCCAAATCAGGTGTTATATTATTACTGACATTTGAAGCTTGTAGGCTTGTTTGATTGTGGCTGTGAACTTATTTAATTGGTTATGAACATTAATTATAGTTTAAACTTAAGTTTTAGTGATGCGATCCAGAATCAACAAGTTGTCCCTTTAAATTCAAGTGACGTCTCTTCTGTTTCAAATGATCATTATCAAATTCCAACTCAACAAGTCATGAGAGCACAAGCTAAAATATTCAAGGAAGCATTGATTGGGCTGATTGAAGAAGTTGTTGTAAATCAAATGGCAATTGGATCAATAAATCTGATTTACAAAACAAAGATGCTGAAAAACGTCACTAAGTTCATTTGTGCTAAATATGGAGTTGTTAATCAAGTTTTGGTCTTGGAAACTTCAAAACAAAGAGCTTGGACCTAGTACCACACATGGGAGGCTCATTTGGGCCTAAATGAGCACATTTTGAGCCTTAATTTGCTGATTACATATTCTTGAAGTTAGGTGTGCGAAAATCAACAAGGAGTTGGTGGCAGATTTGACTTTTAGGTTTCCTAGCACATGGTTTTACAATTTGTATTTTCAATGTTCAGATTTGCACCTACTACAATTAGGTTCCTATAAATACTTGGTGCTTCTTCATTTGTAAAGACACAATTGAGATTTGAATCATAAATGAAAGTTGCACTTCTGCACTTTGTTTCTTGAGAGTGGATTCTCTCTAGGGGTTCTTTTTAGAACTAACAAACTTATCAAGGCTTGATCAACCTTGTGGCGTTTTTCCAACACTTCGGGTCCTTGTTCTTTCGTGTTCAAGGGTTCAAGTGGATCATCGATATGTGTTTAGCTTTCTTGGGGTGTGTATATTTCAAAATTGGTTATGGGTTCGTGGGATCTTCCCTTGTGGGTTCGTGGGATCTTCCCTTGTGGGTTCGCACCATCTTGGTATCAGAGCTTCGGATCTAAACTCAGGTCATATCTATCTGTTCTTCATTTCTATTTTCGTTTTAAGCTTTATGCTTTGTTCTTGTGTCTGTCCGTGTCCAGATTTGTTACTTCTGTTCGTCAAGTTTTTCTTTGTGGTTTCCAATATTTAGTATGACAAATTCATAGGTCAGAATCTCTTCTTTCATCTCGATTTGGAATCGTTTCAATCCAATTTTTCATTTGTGAGTTCTATCTATTTTAATCTAGTTGTGTTTTCTGGAAATTCTGGGCTTGTTCATCTTCGTTTTTCCAGAACGTCCTAAAATCTTCTGTCCTTGTTTGACCACTTTTCCTTTGTGTTTTTCATCGTTCAATAGGTCATTTTCATAGTTTAGAATATCATCTTTCTGTTCGTTTTAGTATCATCTCAATCTAAAATTTCTACTGTGAGTTATAGTCTTTCCAAAATAGACGCTTTTCTGGAATTTCTGGGTTCAAATTTTTTGAGTTTTGTTGTTTGTCATAGATTTTGCATTCTCTTTAAATTTCAGTAGAGAAAAAAAACAAGAGAATCAGAAAAAAAGAAAAAAAACATGTTCGAAAAAAAAATACTGAAAAAAAAAAGTTGTGGTGGAAGTGTTTTGAGTAATATCTATTGTCATATCCAGAATTTGTGAAGTTTGTGTCATACTCTTGAGTTCCCTGAATTTCCTCTTTCAATACTCACATTGATATTCCATATTTCTAAGTGTTGTGTTGATTCTGCAAATTGTGATTGCTTTGATTATGAATTGCTTAGTTCTTTAAAGTGCCTCAAGAGAAATCTAAGTGTGGAAAAAGGCAAGAGTGAAATACATTAATATAAAAGCCAAATTTGAGTGAAACACGAGTGACACTAAACTTGTTTGAGTGAAACACGTGAGTAGAGTGGTGAGGTCCATTTTTCTCTAAATCTAACTTTTCAGGTATCATCAATATGCACGATGAAAAAGAGCTTCAAACATATTTTAACTCCTTACTAAAAGGACTTCAAAGGTTTACTGATGAAGCAGAGCAATGGATGTCTAGTCACAATTCCAAATCAAAAAGAGAATTCCAAAGAAATCTCCAGAAGTTGAAACAAGATTCCATGACTGTTGATGAATATTTTCAAGAGTTGGAATTAGCTATGATTAGAGCTAGAGTGAAAGAAACTTCAAAAGCCACTAAGGATCGTTTTGTGAATGGGCTTAATCCTGAATTGGCTTCTTTTGCAAAGACCTTTAGCTTCTTGGACATTGATCTTTTGGTTCAATTTGTTGCTGAACATGAGCAAAAAATCAAGCAACAAAGATGTTCAGAACGTAGCTCCAATGCAAAGGAGATTGAAAGCTTCATTGTTGCAGTTTCTAATGATGAGCAAGTGCTAGCTAAGGAGGAGGAACTATTGAATGTTGAATATCTTACAGACCAATGTGTTGAAGAAGACCTCATTAGTTCAAACACCAATCTCTTGGTTGAAGAAGTTCCTCTCAATCATGAAATGAAAAGTGAAAATATTAGTGAGAGTGATTTTAGTGAAGCTGTTCTAAAGAGAGAAAATCATTTTGAGGGAGAAAAAGATATTGAGAGCATAGAGTGTTGTCAAAATAAAGAGAGTAAAAATGAGAGTGACAAATTCAGTGAAAAGAAAGATGAAAAGAGTCATGAGAAAAGTGACGTTAAGAGTGATGGCAAGAATATTGTTTTGGTTACTAATTATCTTAATCATTATTTGCCTTGTGACTTTGTTGTGTTTCAGGAATTCTTGGACTTGATTCCTAAGAAGCCACCCGATGGATTCTTATCTTCAAAAAGCATTGAACCTTCATTTCCTTCAAGTGACATTGAAAAACATTCTGGTTCTCTAAAGTTTGATATTGTTGATAACTTGCTGCCCTTAAGATGCCTTGAACTCAACACTTTGAATTTTCATTGTCCCCTGGATTTTGCAGTTTTTAGGTGTTCTTATATTCATGTTGCAGCTTGTTTTGATAATACTTTTATTTATAGCAACAAACATGATGAGCATGTGAATCACTTGCTATGTGTGCTTGAAGTTTTGAGAAAGGAACATTTGTTTTCAATTCTGAAAAATTCTGATTGTTGCATGGAAAACATTGATTTCCTTTGTTATGTGTATTTGCTTGGTCAAGGTAAGCTCAACAAAAGGCATACATGCTGGCTGAAATTTATTGAGACATTTCAATATGTCATCATATACAAGAAAGGTAATGAGAATGTGGTTGCTGATGCATTGTTTAGAAGGTATACTCTTCTTTCAACTCTTAATACTAAGTTGCTTGGCTTTGAATATATCAAGGAGTTGTATGCAAATGATGCTGATTTTGCTGAATTTTTTGTTGATTGTGAAAAGAAAGAATTTGCTAAATTTTATAGAGTTGATGGGCACTTGTTTAAAGAAAATAGACTGTGTGTGCCTCAATGTTCATTGTATGAATTGCTTGTTACAGAAGCACATGGGGGAGGTTTAATGGGTCACATTGGTGTGAAAAAGACTTTGGATGTTTTGCATGAGCATTTCTTTTGGCCTAAAATGAAACGTGATGTGGAAAGAATTTGTCCTAAATGCATAACATGTAAAAAGGCTAAATCTAGAGTCTTGCCACATGGTTTGTATACTCCTTTACCTGTACCTAGTGAACCTTGGATTGACATATCAATGGATTTTGTTTTGGGTTTGCCTAGGTCAAAAAGAGGAATGGATTCCATATTTGTGGTTGTTGATAGATTTTCTAAAATGGCACATTTCATTGCATGCCATAAAACTGATGATGCCACATACATTGCTGATCTGTTCTTTAAAGAAATTGTGAGGCTTCATGGCGTCCCTAAAAGTATTGTTTCTAATAGGGATACCAAATTCTTGAGTCATTTTTGGAGTGTTTTGTGGGGAAAGCTTGGTACTAAATTGTTATTTTCTACTGCTTGTCATCCACAAACTGATGGATAAACTGAAGATGTTAACAGAACCTTATCACAATTACTCAGAATTGTGATTCAAAAGAACTTGAAAAATTGGGAAGATTGTTTGCCATTCATTGAATTTGCATATAATAGAAGTGTGCATTCATCTACTGATTATTCTCCTTTTGAAATAGTATATGGTTTTAATCCACTAACTCCTTTGGATTTATTACCATTACCAATTGATGAGAGAGCAAGTCTTGATGGGAAAAAGAAAGCTGAAATAGTGCAGCAACTTCATCAGCGTGTAACACAGCAAATTGAAAAGAAAAATGAACATTATGCATTCAAGGCCAACAAAGGAAAAAGGCGTGTTCTTTTTGAACCTAGAGATTGGTCCATTCAAAGAAAATCAAAATTAGCACCAAGAGGAGATGGTCCATTTCAAGTTCTTGAAAGAATAAATGCTAATACTTACATGATTGATCTAGCTTGTGAGTATATTGTTCTTGTTACTTTTAATGTGGCTGATATATGTCCATTTGATCTAGGTGGAGATTCGTGGACGAATCCTTTTAAGGAGAGAGGGAATGATGTGACCCAGAATCAACAAATTAACTCTCCAAATTCAAGTCAAGATTCGAGGACGAATCCTTTTGAGGAGAGAGGGAATGATGCGACCCAGAATCAACAAATTAACTCTCCAAATTCAAGTCAAGATTCGAGGACGAATCCTTTTGAGGAGAGAGGGAATGATGCGATCCAGAATCAACAAGTTGTCCCTTTAAATTCAAGTGACGTCTCTTCTGTTTCAAATGATCATTATCAAATTCCAACTCAACAAGTCATGAGAGCACAAGCTAAAATATTCAAGGAAGCATTGATTGGGCTGATTGAAGAAGTTGTTGTAAATCAAATGGCAATTGGATCAATAAATCTGATTTACAAAACAAAGATGCTGAAAAACGTCACTAAGTTCATTTGTGCTAAATATGGAGTTGTTAATCAAGTTTTGGTCTTGGAAACTTCAAAACAAAGAGCTTGGACCTAGTACCACACATGGGAGGCTCATTTGGGCCTAAATGAGCACATTTTGAGCCTTAATTTGCTGATTACATATTCTTGAAGTTAGGTGTGCGAAAATCAACAAGGAGTTGGTGGCAGATTTGACTTTTGGTTTCTTTAAGCATTTGTATTTGAGTTTTCAACTTTCTTCTAGATTGTATTAGAATTTTGTGTTCATGTACTAGACTTTTAGGTTTCCTAGCACATGGTTTTACAATTTGTATTTTCAATGTTCAGATTTGCACCTACTACAATTAGGTTCCTATAAATACTTGGTGCTTCTTCATTTGTAAAGACACAATTGAGATTTGAATCATAAATGAAAGTTGCACTTCTGCACTTTGTTTCTTGAGAGTGGATTCTCTCTAGGGGTTCTTTTTAGAACTAACAAACTTATCAAGGCTTGATCAACCTTGTGGCTTTTTTCCAACACTTCGGGTCCTTGTTCTTTCGTGTTCAAGGGTTCAAGTGGATCGTCGATCTGTGTTTAGCTTTCTTGGGGTGTGTATATTTCAAAATTGGTTGTGGGTTCGTGGGATCTTCCCTTGTGGGTTCGCACCATTTAGTGTTTATATTATATTAAAATTAGATAATATTTATGTTTTAAATTAGTGTTGATGATATTTATGTTTTAAATTAGGTATTTTAGTTTTTACGAGAACAAGAAACAAAAAAGGAATGACAAAAAAAAACGTAAACGGGCCTACCTTAAACGGGCCGGGCCGCTCTAAAAGGGTAGGGATTTGAACTCGGGTCTAAACAGGCTGGCCCGTTTAGGCCCAAGTCCGTCACGGGCCGACCCATTTTCCCAACACTAATTACAAAAACTGGCTTTTCTATTAAGTCATTTTTAATAAGTGCTCATTTGGAATAGCTTATTTTTGGGCAATAAGTGCTTATAAATTGTAATTCACGGTATACGAGATAAGTATATGAGAGGAGTTTTATCTCGGCTTGCGTAATAAAGACTTATTTTTTAAGAAAACGCTGAACCAAACAAGCTATAAGTTAGAATCATAATAAGTCATTTTTCCTATCGTTATTCCAAACACATACTGAATTTCTTTAATCTTCCATCGCTTAGCATCCACACTGCATAGTCCCTATGAACAGGAACCAGTCTCTGATTTTGAGTCCACAACATCACATCGCCCACAGACTCCACCAAAGCATCATTTATGAATATTTGAAAAACTTTGTCTCCAGCTCTTTCGATGTACCCATCAAACTCGAAAAAATGCAATCTCAACATATAATGAAACATTGAATCCACTTGCAACTCCCACGTCACATTAAACTTGGATGTTTCTTTCTTCCCGTAGTTTCGGGCAGTCAGGTATACATTATCAGGGGCAAAATAATTTTGATAATCCCTGTAGATTGATTTTACATTACCATAAGCTGCTGATAAACTATTATGGTGCTCCCTGTTAGAATTAGGCCTTACAGGTTGAATTGTATTATGTACTGGGTTGCATAGTTGGGCCAGAAGAAGCCCAATAGCCCAAATAGATTAAGTATAGTCCTTAGGTTTATTGTGTTTAGATTAGGAATATAAATAGTACAAATCACTCCATGATCTAGATAGACAGTATGGTTTATGTAATAAAGATAATTTTTCTCTCGAATTCTTTCTGTGATTCAACCAACATGGCATCAGAGCAGGCCATTCTTGGGTACCAGGCCAAACAATATTTTTTTTCTGAGACTTCTTGACTTGAAGACTTGGGGATCTTGATATTCCACCATCTGTTCGATCTAACGGCGGCAACATGACCCATCTCCTACTTTCGATCTGTCCCAATTTCAATTCGATCGCTCACTGAACCCATCTCCTACAGCCCACAACGAACCACCGAGCTCACCGATCTTCAGATCCCCAATTCGCCACCAAATTTCCGGCATCAAGACGCTTCGATCTGCAGTGGGTGATAAATCCCCTCCGCCAGCCGCGACGCCCACTAGCCACGACGCCCATTTCCGGTCTTTCAATCGCGATAGCCGTCCTCGTCCCAGGATCCACCAGCCGCGACGCCCACCAGCCGCGACACCCATTCCACCTTTGTTTCTTGATCTTCTGCAATCATAACCACCGACAAGGCCTCCTCCTCTGATGTTTCCGCTGTTGACAACCTAAGTTTCAATCATCCTCTTTATCTCCACCCGTTTGAAACTCAGGGAACCACCATTATCCAACATATCTTGACCGGTTCTGAAAATTATACAATCTGGAACAGAGCAATGAGGATTGCCTTGCGTGGAAAGAGAAAGCTCGGCTTCGTTGATGGCTCTTGTACACGCGACTCACAGGCACCGGAATTATGAGAACAATGGGAAAGGTGCAATGCGGTCATATTATCTTGGATTTTGAATTCAATCTCTAAAGAACTTGCTAGTAGCATCATTTTCTATCACGATGCTCATCAGGTATGGCTTGATCTTCAAGAACGGTTTGATAAGGTTACTGGTTCTAGAATATTTTCTTTGCGCCATGAATTACATTCCCTTCGTCAAGATTCGTCATCTGTCTCTACCTATTACTCCAAACTGAAGGAATTATGGGAAGAAGAATCATCTCTCTTCCCCATACCGTCGTGTCAATGCGCCACATCCAAGGCCTATGCCGACATGTCTCAACGCCAAAAGCTTCTTCAGTTTTTAATGGGTTTAAACGAATGTTTTGGTGCTGCCCAGAGTCAAATTTTGTTAATGAATCCCTTACCAACAGTCAATCAGGCCTTCGGGATGATCATGGAAGATGAAGCCCAAAAATCAATTGCTACTTCCTCCAAAAGCTCCCCAATAGAAGGTATTGCTATGACTGTATGTGGAAGGGGGAGGGGTAGAGGAAGAGGACGTGGAGGTCCTTTCCCTGAGTGCTCTCACTGCTCCAAAAAGGGACACACTCGAGATACATGCTGGGAATTAGTGGGATACCCAGCTGGCTCTAAAGGAAAAAGGGTGCAACAACCCCAAGCAGCCACTGCCAATCAGCTAGGTGTTGAAGCAGGGCCTGAAGGAGCAGTGCAAGGAACCAGCACCACATCCCCAACCTTCACTTTGGAGAAGTATGAAGGACTCCTTGAATTACTAAAGAAAGACTCTTAAGCTACTGTCCATGCACTCACCGGTACTGGTTCAGGTTTGCCTCACCCTAATCACTCACACACACATTCTAAATGGGTCTTAGACTCTGGTGCAACAACACATATGGTAGGCAATTTGAAACTTTTGGACAATTATAAAGTCAATGATGGTATAATTAAAACAATTAAAATTCCCAATGGTCAAAGAGTTTCTGTTACCCACATAGGCACTACCACACTTACTGATGATATCACTTTGAACAATGTGTTATATGCATCTGAGTTGAAATTTAATTTAATTTCTATCCCTAGACTCACTAGAGAGCACCATTGCACCGTTGCATTTTTTCCTGATAAGTGTTTAGTGCAGGACCTTCGGGATGGAAGGAAGAAGGCGATTGGTAGATTAGAAGATGGTTTATACGTGTTAGATACCTCTAGACACACTGCTGCTTTGAATGTTGCCAATGATGAATCTTTGAAATCTGTGGATTTACGATTGTTGCATATGAGATTAGGACATGCGCCCATTTCTGTTTTAAGACATTTAAGTTTTGTTAATTCTTCAAATGTATTGTTGGATAGCACTTGTGATATTTGTATCCAATCCAAACAAACGAAACTTCTCTTTACCTCTAGTTGTATTAAATCTCAATCATGGTTTGAATTGCTTCACATGGATGTTTGGGGACCTTATAGAGTACCCACACATCAAGGACATCAATATTTTTTGACGATAGTTGACGATTATTCTCGTGCTACTTGGATATTTTTGCTCAAATATAAATCTGAAACTATCGCTTGTATCAAAAATTTCATTGCTTATGTTCTTACTCAATTTTCCATTCATGTGAAGCGTTTACGTAGTGATAATGGCACAGAGTTCGTTAATCATGAACTTAGAAATTTTTTGGGGGCAAAGGGCATTATCCATGAAACCACATGTCCTTATACACCGGAACAAAACGGAATAATGGAGCGCAAACATAGAACCCTAATGCAAGTATCTAGGAGCCTCATGATCCAATTAGGGATCCCTATTCGGTTCTGGGGAGAGTGTGTTAAAATGGCAGCCCATCTCATCAATCAAATTCCCTCTAAGATTCTAGCCTATCAAACACCCTATGAGAGAGTTTATGGGAAACCACCAGATTACACCACTCTAAGAACCTTTGGCTCCCTTGCCTATGCAACGAACTTGGTCCAAATCGATAAGCTACTACCTAGAACTATTCCTTGCGTCTTCTTAGGTTTTCCTAACCATCAAAAGGGATATGTGCTGCTAGATTTAAGAACTAATACCATTCTAGTTAGTAGACATGTCACTTTTCAGGAATTTCAATTCCCCTTTCACAATACCAAGGATATTCATCAAGGGGGAGTTACTCAGGACATCCAAAACATGTTTCTGTTTGATGACATCTGTCCCATTACATCTTCAGGTAATCAAACTTCAGCCCTGCCACCTTCCAGTGATAATAATATAGTAAGTGCAAGTCATTTCTCCACAAATCTGCCTTCTACCTCTTCTACCGATAAGCAACCTTCTACTAGATCACATAGGGACCGTAGGCCCCCTATTTGGGCCCAAGACTATGTGTGCAATTTAATTTCCATGCATAATACTGATTGTTTCTCTCATCCTAAATCTGCTTGCTTGTATCCCATGCATGGTTATCTCTCTTATGACAATCTCTCTGCTTCTCACACGTGCTTTTTGTGTCACTTAGACTCTCATACTGAACCATCTAATTATGTAGAGGCGATTAAATCTGATGTGTGGATTAAAGCTATGAATGATGAGATAGAGGCCCTAAAACGCAATAAGACTTGGGAAATTGTCCCTCTCCCGATGCACAAGAAACCTATAGGGTGCAAATGGATCTATAAGATCAAGTATAAATCCAATGGTGACATAGAAAGGTATAAGGCTAGACTAGTGGCTAAAGGATATACCCAAAAGGAAGGCCTAGACTATTAGGACACCTTCTCTCCTGTGGTTAAAATGATCACTGTTAGGACTATTCTTAAAATAACAGCTGTTTGTGATTGGAATTTATTTCATATGGATGTCCATAATGCCTTTTTGCAGGGTGATTTACATGAGGATGTATACATGACTATCCCTCCTGGGTTTGAGCGCCAGGGGGAGTGTAATATGGTTTGCAAACTGAACAAATCTTTATATGGCCTTAAACAAGCATCAAGGCAATGGAATTGTAAGCTCACCACTGCCTTGGTGCAAGGAGGGTTCATTCAAAGCAAATACGATTACTCTCTTTTCTTTAAACATTTTGATAATAATGTAGTGATTGTATTAGTCTATGTTGATGACTTGTTGATTACAGGGAGTTCTAATGAAAAGATTGAAGAGGTAAAGGATTACCTTCATAGCCACTTCAAAATTAAGGATCTAGATATCATGAAATATTTCCTAGGTATTGAGATGGCTAGATCAAAGAAAGGTATCATATTGTCTCAACGTAAGTATGTATTGGATTTGTTGGCAGATTTGGGCATGAGTGGATGTAAGCCACTTAACATGCCAATGGCACAGAATTTGAAACTTTTGGCCTATGAAAAGGGCAAACATAAGGAATCTGATTTGTTGAGGGATCCTGAGAAATATTGAAGGTTAATAGGTCGCTTAATATATTTGACTAATACACACCCTGATATCTCTTTTTCGGTGCAGACTTTAAGTCAATTCATGCAGTGTCCTATGAAAGAACATTGGGCTGCGGCATTGAACGTTGTTCGATACCTGAAGCAAACTCCAGGAAGAGGAATCCTCATTAGCTCTGATAGAGACTTGACACTTAGTTGGTATTGTGACTTTGATTGGGGTTCGTGTGGCACAACAAGGCGTTCAGTTACAGGCTACTTGTTAAAATTGGGGGATTCTCTCATCCATTGGAAGACTAAGAAGCAGAGTACCGTATCACGCTCATCCGCTGAAGCAGAATATAGAGCCTTGGCTTCAGCAGTTTCAGAGATTGTTTGGATGGCGGGATTGATGAAAGAACAAGGTCATCCTCCCGATGGTCCAGTAGCTGTATATTGTGATAGTAAAGCTGCCATACAAATCGCCAATAATCCAGTCTTTTAGAATTTAAGAAGTATATCGAGATCGATTGTCATTTTGTACGTGACAAGCTACATGAGAAACTTATTGATTAGTATCATGTAAAATCTTGTAATTAGCAGGCTGATTTGTTAACAAAAGCTGTAAGTAAAGATGTTTTAGTTAGATTGTTAGGCAAGTTGGAAACTGTTGATATCTTCACTCCCCAACTTGAGGGGGAGTGTTAGAATTAGGCCCTACAGGTTGAATTGTATTATGTACTGGGTTGCATAGTTGGGCCAGAAGAAGCCCAATAGCCCAAATAGATTAAGTATAGTCCTTAGGTTTATTGTGTTTAGATTAGGAATATAAATAGTACAGATCACTCCATGATCTAGATAGACAGTATGGTTTATGTAATAAAGATAATTTTTCTCTCGAATTCTTTCTGTGATTCAACCAACACTCCCTCTCTAAGTAGGCATTATCTTGATCCCAATAACGAAACATGCCAGCATCTCTTTCGGTAGGGATCTGACTCCCACCAATATTGATTCTGTACACAGTCTCAAGAGCTCTATTATTTTTCACCGGATCCCGTCATTTAGCAGCATAGACTGAAGGTTATCAGGTTTGGTGTAGTAAAGAAAAGTGGGCATAGAGACTGCCTCAATCCCATCAAAAAAGCATAGGCGTTTGGATGAGATGAGCTGGGTGTGAAGGTTATGAAAAGCCCCTTACTGGGGTAACAAATGCTGATGCAGTACTCTCGTAAAATGGTTTCTTCAGCAGCTTCATCGGCCGTAACTGATGGAGCATTGAAGTCTTTCAAAAGAGTGTGAGATCCAACTCTGACAGAGAAGACAGAGTCGGAATGAAGGAAGTTTAGGTCATAGGAATATGGGTAAAAGTAAAGGCAAATAAACTTTTGCCCCTGGGTCTTCAAAGGAAACAAGTAGGAGAATTCAAAGTGAGAGAGGCGTGCGGTGTTGTAAGGGATTGTTTTGCCAAGTCTTTTGGCACTTTCCAATGAGTTGTTGTTGTTAGAGAATTCGACCGGAGAGAATTGTAAAGAGTCTATGTCTCCGGCCCAGCTTCGGCCACCTAAAGAAGGAGAATTGTCGGAACTACCGCAGTTGACTAAGACATTATCAACAGGAGTGTATGAGGTGACGCTAGAAGTGAAAAGGATTTGGAAGAATAAAAGAGAAGAAATAGAGATTGCTAGTGGGATAGTCATAGTGAAGACTACAATGTGTTTGGCAAGTGCGATATGTCTGCGAATTCGTGCAATTTGTGGGCTTTCGCACATTTGTCCATCGTATTTAAAATTGGAGTGTTTGGTTTAATGATCGAATTATGCTTTTAGAAAATATCCATTATGAAATGCACGAAACTCTTAAGCTGTATTTTGGAGCTTTTTGCTATTGATTCATGCTATATGTATTAAAATATTTCTCTAGTTGAATCTATATGCTATCAGACTGATTGTAATTTTACCTTTAATATACTTTTTCAGCTCTAAATATTACTTTAAAATATTTTTTTAATGCTTTTAACCTCTTAAAATATTTTTTCAATTGTACTCGCTATCAGACTGATTGAAATTTTATCCTTAATGTACTTTTTCAGCTCCAAAAATTACTTTAAAATATTTTTTAGTGCTTTTAACCCCTTAAAATATTTTTCCAGTTGTACCTAGCATGTTATCAAACTGATTGCAATTTTACCCTTAATATACTTTTTCAGCTCCAAAAATTACTTTAAAATATTTTTTTGTGCTTTTAACCCTTACTTAGTCTTAGGAGAATGACTATAATTTTATCTTTAATGTATTTTTTTTGTAGTAAAGAGCACCCGAAACTTATAATACTGATTTATTGATTTCTACCAACTATAAAATATTTTTCCAGTAGTACCTAATATTTTAAAGTAATTTTTAAATATTTACTTGATTTTTTAAATATTTTTTCATCAATTATCTCTTACCATTATCACAAAAGTCGCTTATATTTAAGCTAATCCAAACAAGTCTTATTTTTAAAAAAATCATTTATACAATCGACAATCCAAACATAAATTATATTATACAATCTAACTTTTATTAAAAATAAGATTATAAAAAATCAAATAAAAAAAACCATTTTTTCTATCACTATTCCAAACACATTAAGTTATCATTCAAGCTCCGCATAGCCGTTACAGTGAAGAAGCGATACCTGTGACAGAGAAACCATGTCAAGAAGCTAACTTCTTTCAAGAGGGTACATTGTTCTTTTTATTATTATTAGGAGATTTATTTTCTGAGGGCCCATCGCCCAGGTAGTGTCACGATCATAAAATCAATGTTAAATTTACATGTGCGGAGCTCATATTATTTTTTTCTTTTTGGTTGAAATATGCATATGACATTCTGACATAGGGAAAAAACTGTTACGAATAGTTCCTTAGACCAAAACAAAATAGCAACAAACAACAACATGAAAATGGAAAAAAAGAAGAAGAGAAGGAAACAACAAATTAGCCAATACCCAATCTCGACTCTGATGAGGGAGGATCATTTGTTGAAGCACTAATCGCTGGTGCATCCGAGGCTAGAATCAAAGACAAAGAAAGTAACGACGCGAACACCCACCCCGTAGGGCTCACTCCCTTATAAGCATCAGCTGCAAGATTGTCAACTGCAACATTACCCATTCTAGGAGTAAATGATAGAGAAAATCCAGCATGAGATGCAAGAAGATTAATGACATCTTGAACAGTTCCTCGACTTTTCCATTCATAGAGTTCAGGTTGTTGCAAGTCCACATATTTCTTGAGAAGTTGACAATCTATTTCGAATACAACCTTGTCAAGAGCTAAGTCAACCGCTAGCATCAGTGCTCGCCTCAAGGCAAGGGCCTCAGTCATGAAGGCTGATATGGACTTGATTTTGTCTATGAAGCCCCATTAGAAACTACTAAACTCGTTCCTACAAATTATGCCCAAAGCAGCAGATTCAAAGATTGATTTAAATGCTCCATCACAGTTAATTTTAAGATACCCTGTATCAGGAGGTGTCCATCCTACTCTCAGAGTATTATGGGTAGGGGGTTAATCTGTAGTTGCTTATCTTTGTCCTTGTCACAAGCTGCCCAAAAATCACAGTTAGCCTTTTTTGCTAATTCAATAACAGTAATTGGGTTTGGGATAGTGAAGTGAAATATTTTATTGTTCCTTTGCTTCCAAATGTACCATAATGTCCAACATATTAGAGAAATATCTATTTCAGAAAAGCCATTATTCTCATGACTTAAACTCATCCACCAGGTGCTGACATTGTGAATAGCAAGAAGATCAATTCTAGCACCAAGATTACTCCCAAACCACACACACCTTGTCCATGGACACCTGAAGAACAGATGTTCCAGAGTTTCCTCTGCTTCTTCACATATTGGACATATCTTTGTGAGAGAGTGCTTACAACAAAAGAGAGCTTCCTTTGTGGCCACTGAGCCTGTTAGAATGCGCCATATGAATTGTTGGACTCTGGGAACTGTCTTAAGCTTCCACAGCTGTTGCCATTATGAGGATGGAATAATGCTCGAAGACCCTGCCTTATCTTTAATCAATTTATTAAACTCTTTCTCCTTTTTATAACTCTTCTTGATTGTGAATTTACCATCTACAGCTGGTGACCAGACAAGCTTGTCATTCAAACCATTCACTAGTATTAGGATAGATGCAATATCAGCTTGTATTTCACTAGGCACAAGTTCTCGGATTGGCGTTAAGTTCCATGCTCCATTGACAATTAGGTCACTGACTCGGCCCTGTTGCACAATATAATCTTGGTTGTTTCTAGGCTTTGCAGGGAAATTAACATTAGGTACCCAATTGATTCCCCAAATACGAATGTCCCTTCCATTGCTAAGATCCCAAAAAAGATCTTTCTTCAGAAGTTCTCTTCCTTCAATAATACTGGACCAACACCAAGAGGCTCTATGGCCCTTCTCTGCATCAATGAAGGCATCTCTGGGAAAGTAGACACTCTTTAAGACTCTTACCTATAACTCATCTGGGTTATTAAGTAGTATCCATGTTGTTTTAGCAAGTAGGGAATTGTTCATAATCACAAAATCCCTGAATCCCATCCCACCATTAGCTTTAACTTCAATAAGAAAATCCCAAGATTTCTAATGAATATTTCCCCCTTCAACCTGTCTGCCCCACCAGTAATTTGAGATGAGGCTGTTTAATTCCTTACAAAGTTTACTAGGGAATTTAAAACAATTCATAGGATAAATTGGGATAGCGTTCACCACTGATTTAATCAAAACTTCATGTCCTGCATGAGAAAGAGTCAACTTACTCCACCCACTGATCTTAGTTCTGACCCGCTCCCTTATATATGATAAAGCTTGATGCTTTGTTTTACCCGAGAGACTAGGAATGCCTAGATATTTCCCTGGATCCTCTATTGCTTAGATACCTAAAATCTAACCAGCTTTATTTCTAATTTATGTTGGGGTATTTAATGAAAAGAAGATGCTAGATTTCTTTAGGTTTGCCAATTGACTAGAAGCATTACAGTAATCATTGATAATTTGTGCCAATAGCATACAATTTCTTTCACTGGCATTCATAAAGAAAAGAGCATCATCTGCAAAGAAGATATGTGAGAGCTCAGGGAAGGTGTTACTAAGCTTGATAACTCGCAGTTGGCAATTAAGCTGGTTTTTTCTAATCATACACGATAATACTTCAGCCACTAGAATGAAGAGGTAGGGGGAGAGGGGATCCCCCTGTCAAAGACCTCGACCAGGTTCTACTACACCAATCTTTTCCCTTAATACACACAAATTAAATCGGGTAGAATCCACACACTTCATTATTAGATTTACCCAACTATCACAAAAGCCAAACTTGAATAGCGCAAGCCTCAAAAAATCCCATTCAATTCTGTCGTAGGCCTTACTCATATCCATTTTAAGGGCAAATTCATACTTCTTCCCTGTTTTCTTCCTCCTCAGATAATGATATACTTCATGAGCTATGATAATATTATCATGTATTAGACGCCCAGGAACAAATGCACTCTGATTTTGAGAAATACAATTATCTAGCAAAGGACGCATACAGTTTGCAATTATCTTAGCTATGATCTTGTAAGAAAAATTGCAAAGGCCTATGGGTTAGCAATTATTTCACTTAACTATCCAAAAATATTTTGGGTCCACCACTTCTTGATTTATTTGGAGATTCAAAGCTTTATTTAGTCACGGGTACATCACAAAGAGCCATATAAATTGTCTCCCTTTGGCGCTCTCTAGCTTTCATTGAAGGTGCATTCAGTTTGGAATTCGTCAATGATAAGGCTCCAAAAAAGTTGGACCAGGCAATGGGGCTTTTTGTGAGGGTATAACTGTATATATGTTCTGATATTTAAATAAAAAAGTTACTGTATTTTTGTGAGGAGATAAGCTTTCAGCTTTAATGTCATTTGCAAATGATAATAAAAACAATATGATGATAATGGAGTGATATCAAAAAGATCACCTATGTATGTTTCTATTAAAATATAACAAACATCAAGGTATTAAAACCGAACCAGAAGATGAACCGACTAAGGCAGTGGTTTAAGGGTTAGTGGGTCAAATTAGAGTTGACTCAGAGTCATATTGATATTAATTAAAATATGTTAATTTAATTAAAATGTATAAAAATATTCATATATGATTATAAAAAATATTATTATTTAATCCTTTCTGGCATAAACAAACTTACAAACTCTTATATGGATGGCCATATAAAGTGATATACATCTATTTTTTTTTCAAATATACACCTCACACTATTCTAATATCATAATAATATTAACAACTTTCAATTTTTGCTTGTGATATGTCAAAGGTGAAAACGTGTTTGGGTGGAAATTAAATTGAGTTGGAAAGCGTGAAACTAAAGGAGCAAAGGATGTGACACATGACTGTTGGATCATTTACTCTTATGAAAAAGCAAAGAAATCCCAACCACTCATTTCAAATGGATGGTCAAGATGATATATTCACTTCTCCCTATACAACATTTTTTTATGTAAGGCCTCACCTCCAACATGGTTTTTTGCACCTGATTTTAGAATGGGAAACAAAGACGATGAGGGTTTCGGCATTCTACTGATGAAGAATGAAAGATGTCAAAGGTTGTAGAGACTTTCTGGGCTCTGATAGATATTTTCTTTTGTTTTCTTCTTAGTTTTTCATCTTTCTCCATCTTCTTCTCTCTCCTTTCTTTAGCTCTTCCTCTTTTTTTTGACTGGAAACTTCTGTTGTTTCAAAATGGTGAGAACTTGTGAAGCAGCATCGGCGTCTTCTATATATTTTAGGAAAGCAAAATGATGCTTTTTGGTTTTTGAGAGGTAGGATAAAACAACTCAGGCAGCTCGTCAAACCGAACATGTTACCCTGGTCTCCTCTAAGTCACTCCGAGTTAAGCCGAGTCACCCCGGGTTAGTCCTTTGACCGGACCAGATAGGTGACTGAGTCACCGGTTTCCTAGCCAACCGGGCTGGTCCGGTCCGAGTTTTAATACCATGCCAAACATAGAGTTGGTCTAGTGGTTCAAGGTCCCACTAGATCACTCTAAGTCTTAAATTTAAATCCTAAATGAGTTACTTGTATTGAGAGATGCAACTATGAATTCCCAACTAGATACCGAATGATAATATCAAAATGATTCTATTAAAAAATTTCCTTACCATTAAATAATTGTTTTTTGAAACTGGAGTTCGCGATCAAAACTTTGAGAAATTCAACCCACTGGTGAGCTCACAAATTTAACTCTACCTTTGATTCCCTCTTGATCTATCATCACCAATTACTAAGCTATGTTTGGATGAAAAGAAAAGTGAGAGGAATATAGGGGGAGAATACTAGAAAGAAAAGGTTTCAAAAATGGCGAAAACAATTTACTACCTCCGCTCATGAATATAAGATCTATTCCTTTAGTCCTTATTATAGAACCTAATTGAGGAGTTGATCTTGGTCCTAAATATGATATCTATTTCTCATATTTGTTAGTTTTTCCTAATTTATCTCTATTAATACTCTCTCAACAATAATCAAATAATAAAGAGATGGAAAAAAAATTAAAGACAATGATTAGAATGTTTTAGGAAAAAGTGGGGAAAATTACAATCATATCCTAGACAAGAGAAAAAAATGAAAGAATGGTCTCATTGTCAACTTCAGGTGTGGGTCATTGACAATATCAGGGGCGCCAATTGCAAGTTCTTGAAACCATTTTTTCATTTTGAGATTTCAATGGACCATTTTTCATTTTTTCTCTTGTTAGGGACCTGACTGTAATTTTCTCAAAAACATGTCATATTAATTAATTCAACTTACTTATTTATTATAATTATATTAGGTAAATATACCTTATATATAGAAGAGTAGTTTGTAATGTAATTTATACTACAAAATATATCTTATGAGTGTGTTTGGATTATCTTTTAGAGAATAGCTTCTGGAGAAAAAGTGGAGAATATCTTTTAGAAAATAGATTATAAGTAGAATAGATTATGGGAAAAAAAGTGATTTTGATAAAATGAAAATGTTTGAATATTGTAATCAAAATAGCTTTTTTCATGGTCAAATCGGCCGTGGTCATCCCATATCGCCCCACCACATGTACAGCATCCCCATACTTCATTCCTAGACCCATCTGTATTAACTTTAACTACCCCGGCAGGTGGAGGGGCCAAACCATAATTGGTGTGATATAGGACTTCGGTTGCATGGGACTGGAGATACCCCAGACAACACTGAACTAGTACGTACTAGTAACTCCTGTTTACTCCACTGTTTATTGTTTAAAATATGGCCATTCCTTGCCAACCAAATTTGTCCACATAAAATTGTAAACCAGTGTCAAAACTCATATCCATACACCTTATCCCGACATCTTAAACACCATGTTAACCAACTATTTCTATTGGTTGAGTCAAAGAAATGTCGATACCATTGACTAGGTAGCGTCTCACTCTAGAGTTCTTTTACCACAACACAATCTCTAAGTACATGCAAAATTGATTCAGTCTTGTCTTGACAAAAGGGACACATCTCATTTGTATAGATTCTCTATTGAGCTCTTGCCAAATTTGTCATTAAACGACCATGGATGCATAACCACATGAACAGTCTGTACCGTTAATGAACCTTAAATTTCCATATAAGCCTCCATCCAAACCAATTTTGATTCTCCCTGTGACCAACTAATGTGTTGTATGCCTCTTTCAGAGCAAATTTACCATCAGCTGTCTAACACCAACCTGAAATATCGCTACCAAAATTACATATAATATTCACTCTTTGAATTGCTAACATAACCTGTTTTGGTAATAAATGTCCAAACTTATTTAGATCTCATTGACCTGACAGAGTAGTACAATCTGCTACCTTCCATTCTCGGAATTCATTTGCTCTCCAATCTATCAAGTTGGGGGACCTATATATCATGCCAAAAGGACACCAAAGCTCCATCTGTAATCCTCTAAAATATACTCTCATCTACACTTTCCTAATTGTGTCTGATCCCCTTCCACGTGCTTGATTTTGTCTATCTTTTTTCCACTTTCAGCACTAAATCACTATCCATCTTGTACTTTTCTAAAAGGAAACGTAGCCACAGTGCATCTTGTTTATGAACCAAGTTCCACCCTAGTTTAGTCATGTAAGCCTAGTTCTGAAACCTTGCCTGTCTTAATCTCAATCCATCGTCTTCTTTTCAGGAACACACTCGACCCAAAGCTACCATATGAGGTTTAAGATTTGTGGTTGTACTTCCCCAAAGAAAATTCCTTCACTTCCTGTCTATCTCATAACAAGTACCTAGAGGGAAGGGCACAGTCTGCATGGCATAGGACGGCATGGCTGACACCACAAATGATACAAGGGTATGTCTTGCCGGCATAGATAACATGCTTGGCTTCCAACTTGTTAGTCGAGCATCGATCTTGTCAAGAATAAACCTGTATGAGGACTTGGTGCTTCGCTTATGTAAGATCGGCATTCCTAAATATTTCCCTAAATTGGAAGACTGGGAAAAATTTAAGAACTCACTAATCTCTTTGCTCCTCATGCGTCCCACATTCTTTGAGTAGTAAATCCGTGACTTTTCAACATTTACTTTCTGGCCGGATATCTCGCAAAAATCATCCAGTATAGCTTTCACCACTTCAGCTTGATCCATATATGCTTCTATAAACAAAATAAGGTCATCAGCAAAAAGACATGAGATATAACCGTACCTTTTTGTGACAACCCAAATGGTTTCCATTCTCTATGTTCTACAGCAGTCAATATTAAGTGTCCCAACCTCTCCATCATAATGACAAAGATATATGGTGATATAAGTTCACCTTGACGAACTCCTTTGAAAGGGTGGAAAGCATTTGCAATATATCCATTCCAAAGTAGTTGCATTTGTGGGGTTGATACACAAGCCTTAATCATGTCACAAAGATACTCAAGAATCCTTAGCTCATTCAAGCATTCAAAGAGAAAATTCCATTTGACTCGATCATACACTTTCTCCAAGTCAATTTTTATTGCCATGAATCCCTGCCTCTTCTTCATGTTTCATAGAGTGGATTATTTCCTGCATTAGAATAACATTATCAATACTTTGGCGCCCCTTCACAAGGCTACATTAGTTCAAGGCCATAACCAATGGTATAATAGATTTAAACCTAATAGAACTAATCTTTGTAACTATCTTATACACTACATTACAGAGACTTATTAGGCAGAAATCTCTAAAAGATTGAGATGATCAATTTTTGGAATGAGCATAATTAGAGTACCATTAATATGTTAGACCCATTGAGGATAAGAGAATACCTGTTTAACCAAAGATATCATCGAAAGACCAATCATATCCCATTGGCTCTGATAAAAAAGAGGATTGAATCCATCTGGTCCTGGAGCTTTGAGTGATCCCATATTGAATAAAGCCAGTTTAATCTCCACATGTCATCAACCTGTCTTCCCAAAGTGCATCTATTCGTTGCATCAATCTTAGGGTAGGTGCACCCAAATATTAAGGGCCCCTAGTACATGCTAGTATCCGTATATAGTTCTTCAAAATATTTACTACTAATATCTCGTATTTCCTTCTTATCATACAACCATTCCCCCAATTCACGTTTAATAGCTAAAATCCAGTTCCGTCTTCTTCGAGCATTTGCCTTTGAGTGAAAATACCTGGTATTGCGGTCACCCTGAACATACCAAGTAGCAAGAGAGTATTAGAGCCACATAATTTCCTCCCAGGCCAATATTTTTTCAAGATCCTTCCATAATTCACATTGCAAATTCTCCAATGTCACCGATGGTCCAGCTAGAGCAATTTTGGTGTTAATCCCATCAAGATGTCTATATAGCTTGTTCTTCATGTAATTTAAATTCCCAAATACCTCTTTTTCCAATTTCTCAACTGCTCAGTAAAAACCACTAAAGATCCATACTAATCTTCCTTCACATTTGATTGATCCTCAACAAAACTTGAGAGGTTATCATGCATAAACTAGGAGACGAAGAATTGAAAAGGCCTCTGTTGTTCTCAACATGCGCCAACTTATCTGTATTTACCAAAATAAGGCAATGATCTTATTTATATTTGGGTAAATGAAGCATTGATGCACTTGGGAACTGCGCATGCCAACCGGCATCCACCAATGCTCTATTGATCCTACTCTGACTAGACGAAGTCCCCCACATAAACTTAAGGCCGCTGAAACCAATATCAATCAAACTAGTATCAGCAATCCACTCCTGAAAAAATCCGTCTACTCCATTGCTTTCCCAAACTTTCATACTCCATCTATCCTTAGGACATGATATAGCATTGAAGTCACAACCACCAACCAACGCCCACGAACAACTTGATGAATGTCTCCTAATGAAGACCAAAACAGGCGTCTCAAGTTTATATTAGGATGTCTATAAAAAACAGTGAGGGACCAGTCATTATCATTTCCTGCTTAAACATTCTATGTGCAAATTGTTCACCAGCAGAGATAACTGAAAAATTGCAGCTAGAATCCAAAAAAGCCAAATGCCCCCACTGAATCCTCATACTTCAACGATGTGCATATTAGACTATCCAAGCTTCCGAGCTAATAACTTAGCCTTTGTGCTAACCTATCTAGGCTCCAAAAGTGCAAAGAAATTTACTTCTTATTTCTCAACAATGTCACAGATTAAACGTTGAGATGAGTCACCATCGGCACCCTAAGTATTCCATGTCATAACTATCATTAAGACAGATAATAAAAATTAAAGGTTCCTAGACATGGGGGTACTACTAGGACATAGTCCCATATTCATCTTCACCTGACTCCTTCATCATGACATCACCCTCCTCACCTAGAGGACTTATATATGTTGAATATTTAATCTCCTGACTAGCACCTGGATCAATAGGGTTTGAAGCACTATTTTGAGTAGTTTTGGGAGTTGAATTTTCCCACCTGTGGATTTTAAAGACATATACAAACTTCCCTTTATTGGCTGTAATTTTGAGGATCCCATCATATGTTTCATCCTTCATTAATCCCCTACACCAAGCCCCCAACATTTTGCACTTCACCACATTTTTTGTTCAAACTAGAATTTCCCTGGGCTACCATTTTATTCTTCACTTGTTGATAATGTTCCATTAGGCTCACCAAATCAATCTTACGGCCCACCACAACTTTTGCATTCCAAGATTTAATCTCTATGTGCTTCTTCTTACTAAGCAAGTGCCCATATGATTTAAGAGTATTGGTCATTGAAATTCCTGCTTTGTAGTATCATGGGCCGAATTATTAGGCACCATTAAAGGGATTTAATTTCCCTTCTCTTCCCTATTCTTGTTCGACAATACCGCAAATCTTGATCCTCCAACATTATTGTGACTACACAAATGGCACCCTCCTTCACTGCTAACATTCAACTCTCCTCCAGTACCACGCTACATCCTACGCCTCCTGGGTGCTACCATCCATTCACCATATGTTGTTGCTACTGGGTTGTAAGTAGTTTGCGTTGGATCTACCGTTTGCCCTTCACACTCATTATCTGACATTTGAATGCCTGAAGCCCCAAATTCTTTCTTGTGTGGATAGTGTTCTGACTCATGCTCCTACCTCCCACATGAGAAACATATCAGGTGTAGGCCCTCATAGACTATTTATTTTTCCTTACCATTAATCATCAGTGAAGGAAGCAACGGGGAATTTAGATCTACCTCAACACATATTTGAGTGAAGCGACATTTGATTTGTTTTAATGTATTATTATCCACCTTAAGAACCCTTTCGATCTGACTACCCACCACATATAAAATACCCTTATCATAAAAATCAACTGGAAACTTGGAATACGTACCCATGCAGCGATCTTTGGCACTTCTCCGGCATCAGGATGGAACTCTGATTTCTATGGCTACACAGCTAAGTAATGTTCCATGCATAACCATGGGCCACCAGTCAAAGCAAACACATAATCCTCATCATTAGCCACTGCGTCGGAGCGTCGATGACCGTTACAGAGGTGATGGCCTCACAGCTTCTCTCTCTGAAAATCAATAGTTTACTCCTCTCTTAATTCTGATTGTATTCTAACTTTTCTACAGTGACCTATAATGCAAACAAAGATTATGTAGCATCATATATTTTAAGAAAATCAACCCAATTAATAGTAGTTGAAAGATTTATGAAAACTTTACCTTTTTAAAGTCTATTTTCACAAAATCATCATCAATTCATATTAACCATAATAAATGCAATTTGTCCCATAATTAATGCTAAAATCCCTAATTAAAACAATAAATATAATAACAAAATAGGGAATATCCGTAGATATTTCTCCAAAATGATAGCTTGTAATTAAGTTAATCAACCAAATAATTAAATACTTATATGTACATGAATGACAATGTGATCCGTGTGAACTATTTTGATTTGGAGGTTATCTTTAAAATAAACAATATATAGTACGTGCTCATATAAAATTTAACAAAAAATATTATTTATTCCATTTACGTCAACAAAAAATAATAACTGTAATCTCGATTAGATTAAAGATCTACTAATGAATACTTTTTTATTTCCTCTAATGTATACTTAACAAATGGAATAATAGAAGTTCAAATTTTTTGGGTGCTTCAAATACATAGTCATGCAACGTCCTTAACATATATATATATATGGAACTCAAAATAAACAGTATCGTCTCCTTTATAAACATAATCAACTCCACTATCCTTTAGCAACCAATTCATCCAACTCACAGAAAATCAACCACACTTTCTTCACTGACTGATTCTCACTGCTTTATAATCCACAGACTGATTCCCACTACTTGAACTCGTCAACTTAATGCTTCCTTCCACGTTTGTCGCCTTTTTCAGCAATGCGCTTTCCTCGCTTTTACCTGCACTTTAGGGCTCATCAAACCCCACTTTCTCGGTACTTTCTTGAAGCTGCAAGACAAACTCTAGGCCCCACACCACATCGTTAAACGAAGGCCGTTCATTCCCAACATCCTCCAAACATTTTAGAGCCATATCACTAAATACTTTCAAGCTCTCTGGTGAGATACTTTCTATTAGGAACGGATCAACAGCTTCATGAATCACACCCTCGTGATGGCATTTTCGAACCCAGTCTACTAAACTTGATTTCTGCTTCTCCACGTAACGTATCAAAGGAGGCCTCCCACATAATACTTCCAGCAATACAACTCCAAAAGACTAAACGTCAGACTTTTAAATTAATCTTTGACGCTTATAGTATTCCGGGTCTAAATAACCAATGCTTCCTTTCACCACTGTGGTGATGTGAGACTTCGACAGTCCCGCGGGTCCTATTTTGGATAATCCAAAATCAGAAATTTTTGCCACCCACTTCTCATCTATCAAGATATTATCGGTCTTCACATCTCGATGAATGATATTTTGGATCGCACCCGTATGCAAATAATGCAATCCCCGAGCTGCTCCAAGGCACACTTCCAACCTTTGCTTCCAGGAAAGTGGAGAGTTATTATCAGAGTTGTAAAGATGGTCACGAAGGGTCCCACGAGCCATGAACAAGTAGACAAGGATCATCTCGTTGCCATCGTAGGAGTAACCAATGAGAGACACTAAACGATTGTGACGAAGTTGAGAGAGCATTTCAATCTCTGTTTGGAACTCACGGAGGCCTTGTTGGGAACTTTGTTTGAGCCGTTTGATTGCCATAGGAACTGTACCGTTATCAACGTAGCCTTTATAGACATTACCAAAGCCTCCAACACCCACAATGAAAATAGTATCGAAATTATTGGTGGCTGCTCTTATCTCATCTATTGAAAAGCAGCGACACAAATCAGACGGCAATGATGACCCATGTGATTTGTTTTTCTTGGACAAATATGCTGATTTTTGTCCCCACCATGAACCTCCTCCTTTGATCGGAGCTCTAATGAATCGCCGGAAAATCAACAGAACAATAAGAAATAACACAAAGAAGCTTGATGTTGCCCCAGCGATAATGGAAATTACCTTTGTTTTTTTTCGGTTCTTAGATGACTTGGAGGATGGCGTAGATGGCGGCGGGAGTGATTGAAGTGGATCTGGATTAGGACCCGCAAGATTGTCATTGTAATCACTAATTTTCAAAATTTCAACACCATTTAGTGTGTGTTTGGTAAACTTTCAAACCATGATTTGCGCAATCCGAGACAAAACTCCTCTCACACACTTACCTCGTAAATCATAAAAATTATTAAAAAAAACTAATCCAAACACACACTTAATAAAGCATCCCTGTAAGTGCTTCTTACAGTTTGGTGTGGTTGCAACTTAATTGAAAGATTTAGCTGCTTTAAGCTTCCATTGATCAGCATCGACACTGCATAGTCCCTATGGACAGGAACTAGTATCTGATTCTGAGTCCATGCTTGTTTGGAATAGCTTATTTTTAGGTAATAAGTGCTTATAAATCGTGATTCACGGTATACGAGGTAAATATGTGAGAGGAGTTTTATCTTGACTTATATAATAAGGACTTATTATCCAAAAATAAACCCAACCAAATACACACAACATCACATCAGCGACATACTCCACCAAATTATCATTTATGAAGATTTGAAAAACTCTGTCTCCAGCTTTTTCAATGTTTTTATCATACTCACAAAAATACAATCTCACCATATAAAAAAACTCCAAGTCAACTTCAAATTCCCATGTCACATTAAATTTGGATGTTTCTTTCATCCCATAGTTTCGGGCAGTCATGTGTACTTCATCAGACGCAAAGTAATTTTGATCATCTTTGTAAGTTGGCTTTAAAGCAAAACCTGCTGATACACTGTATGGTCGCTCCCTCTCCAAGTACGAGATGTCTGAGTCCCAATTCCGAAACATGCCAGCATCATTTTCAGGAGCTGCCTCCCTTCAACATTGTCTCGACGGCACTGTCATTATTGACTGCATACTGCTGGGCTCCACCCTCTTGAAACAACCCCAGCAGGCTTTTGGGGTTTGTATAATAAAGAAAGGTGGGCATAGAGGTAACCTCGATGCCGTTGATGAAAGCATAGGCGTTTGGATGCGATGAGCTTGGCATGAAGGTTATTCTAAGCCCCTTCGTGGGGTGAACATTGTTGACGGAGTACTCTCTTGAAATGGTTAGTTCGCCGGTGTAATCAGCGGTGACTGAAGCATCGAAGTCTTTCAAAAGAGTGTGAGATCCAACTCTGACGGAGGAGACAGAGTCGGAACGAAGGAAGTTTAGTTCATAGGAATATGGGTAAAAGTAAAGGCGAATAAACTTTTGCCCCTGGGTCTTCACATGAAACAAGTACGAGAACTTGGAGCGAGAGAAGCGTGCAGTGTTGTAAGGGACTGTATTGATAAGTGAGTTGTCTCTTACTAATGACTTGCTGCCGTCGGAGAGTTCGATTGAAGAGAAGCTTCTGGAGTCTGTGTCTCCGGTCCATTTTCTGCCGTCTATGGAAGAAGAATTTTGAGAGCCGCCACAGTTGGCTAAGAAATCATCATCAGGAATGTAGGAGGTAACGCAGATAGTGAAAACGATCCGGAAGATTAAAAGTAAAGACATGGCCGTTGTTGGTGGGTTAGTCATACTGAAGACAACGTTCTTGTTCAAGCTGCCACAGCAGTTAGTGAAGAAGTTTGCTTCTTTCAAGAGTACCTGGTTCTTTTTATTATGGTCTCAAAAACAAAATTAATTGCTACAGTGGACGTTAGAAAACGTGTAAACATATTCTACTTTTCTGGCTAAGCGAGCGCTCTACTTTTCTGTCCTTCAACCCCTATGGGCCCAATATCGTCTACTTTTCTGACTTTCAGCCCCTATGGGCCGAACATGCTCACTAGCACATCAACCCACAAAGGCGGTAGCCTATCACTTTTGATATTGTTGGTTTTGGGAGGATATTCTAATGCCTAGCTCTCAGTGTCATATGCTTTAGTCCGTCATCACCTCTTCATGGTTTTAAAATGTTTTGTGAGGGATGTATCTAAATTCTTATAAGGTTTTTTTTATTTCCCTCCTTCATCGATATAGGACTTCAAAATTCACCCCCTACGGACCCTCATCACTATTGATACATTAACCCACATCAACTCAAAGTTAGCTCTGATACATATATAATATCTTAACATTTCACTCTCAATATTATCCGTTTTAAGGCTCAATATTTAATGCAAATGGAATTGCTTCAGGTTGGATCTTCAATGGTTTTCCAAACCCAACACTTCACAAGCGTCCACTAGCTGATCAGCTCAGCCTAGACTCTAAAATGTCACTTCTTTATCATCTTCTGCCATTCTCAGAAACTAATCTGCCAACATAATCCCACTCATTATCAAAGACATTAATGACTTGTTTGTACAAAATTCGGGAATGCTTTTCGAGGTACTAAAACTAAACTTGAACTCTATTTTAAAAATATCCAAATGATTATGTTTAATTAATTATATTTAATAACTGATAGGCATAGCCCACTTGCCAAAACTTAACATTCTAGCTCTAAATAAAGTAGAGAAGGACTTTACCACAACTGAAATGCAACAGTGACAGTTAAGATAAAGGGGTATATAGCTTTCCGAAATTATATCAAACATTATGAAGCCATTCCAAAAGATGTTCCTCAACAAACATTCTTAAAAAGAAGTGTTACAAACAATTATAAACTATAAAATGCATAAATGCAAGAACACGGTAAACAATGACATAAGACAGAACCTAGTTTATAGGGCAGCCTTGGACTAATACAGTTTGGAAGATGTAATTTCCAGACACAGGAGTAATTGTCATAGTTTTGCAGAGCTGCCAAGTGGTTGTCTGGTTTAAGCAATTTTGCCAAATGAGTGCTGATATCAGGAAGTTTTTTTAGGAGCAATTTCACCACTAAAGTGTTATAAAAGAAGCAAATTTGCTTTAACCCTCTAACAATTGACACTGACCATTAATTTAACGGTAAGGAGAAAAATCGCTCCATTACTTCTTAGGTAAAATTGAACTTTTACAACATTTTCTTATAATCTAAGACAAAATTACACCTCAACCCAAAATCAAAAAGTACGTGTATGCCAGCATGGACAATTTCTAAAGGAAGAACCACAAGAAGAGAGTTGCAACATGTGAAGACAGAACCACACTCAAGAAAGAACCATAAGGGCAGAACCACATCGCGCAAAGAGAACTGGAGACTCAAAATAAAGAAGCATTTCAAGGTAGAATTGAATAAATTTAAAAAAATAAAAAAAGCTCACCTTGCAGTTAACCTTTGCCGAACACCTCCTAGCTGCAGTGGATATGTCTGATGGTGGAATTTGTTATGGTTGGAGCATATGAGAGATTAACAAGGGAAAAAGGTTGCGGTGGGGGTGGCTATGAGGATTGAGGAGAGGAGAGAGGAGGGAAGATTTTATTGGATTGAATTTAAAAAAAAAAAAAACGGAGAGAAAGAGTTATAAAATGTTAATAGAAAAATTATGTTAGATTAAATAATAGAAAAAGTTCATTAAAAGTTTTGAACCTTGCTTCTTTAATTCTTTTTTATTCCAACTCATTAAAAATTTTCCTCCTCCCCTCATTTCCGTTATACCAAAAAAAAGAGCAAGTTATAACTTGAATGGGCTGATCTTAAGGGCTGTTTGGTACGAGGGATTTGATTCGATTTAAAAAAAAAATAGAGAAGTAGAGTTGAGAGTTTTTAATTAATTTTTCTTATTCTTTTATTTTATATATTATCTTTATTAAAATTTTATAATCTCACTTCTCTAATTTTTTCAAGCATAATTCATAAAAATTTTTCCTAACCTCCTTTTCCCTCCAGTTCCCTCCTGCCAAACAAACCCTTAGATGTGTCAAGTTTAAAATTATACACACACATATATAATATTAAAAATATTAAAACTTATAAATTTATAATTTAAATTATAAAGATCATATTTATATAATTCAAAAATACTAATACACATATTTTAACTCAAAGACTAAGTTTATAAAGTGCATTTTTAGTCCCTTAATATTAACACCATTAATCTCATTAACTAAGAATACTGACTCAACAAGTGATTATGCAATTAAATCTTTTAATATAATAATTCTATATTCTAAATTGTGTAAATTGAAAAGTTTTTAAAAACCTAACTCATCACATCAACAATTCTTCTAGGGTTTCACATCAACAACTCAACCTAGCTCATCACTGGGAGCCTCATATTTTAGGGTGCTTCGTTCCTTAAGCAAATCCCTGACCTAAATTAGGGGTGTTCAAAGTATCCCGGTCCCGGTTGTCCCGGCCCGGTCCCGGATATTTTATCCCGGGAATTTCCCGTCCCGGCCGGGACCGGGACCGGGAAAACCCGGGACCGGGATGTAAAAACCCGGGACCGGGACCGGGACCGGGATCACACTTGTGATCCCGGGAAATTCCCGGTCCCGGTTTTTTTTTTCTTTTTTTTTTTCCTTAAAAAATAGGTTATTATTTTATTTTTGTATTTTTTACCCCATAAATTAAGTTATCATTTGATAAAATGTATATCACATATTTAGTTAGAGTTAAATTGTATATATCGTGATACAAATCCTAACTATATAATGTATAAAGATTATAACAAAAATGATGAATGTAATAATAATATGTTATTTTTCAATTCTAACTCAATTTATGTGATTTTTATGACCTTATTAGGTGTTAAATAATTACTTTAAATACTAGATTATAAAAAAATTTAACTAATATAATTATATTATTAAGACCGGGAATTCCCGGTCCCGGTCCCGGGAATTCCCGGTCCCGGTTGTCCCGGGAATTTCCCGGGACCGGGACCGGGACCGGGAATGAGATCCCAGTCCCGGGAAATCCCGGGACGGGAACCGGGAATGGGTATTCCCGGTCCCGTCCCGGGATTTGAACACCCCTAACCTAAATAAACAATTCTTTTGGACTGCCTAGATAAATAATTTGAAAACTGTGGTATAGCCTTCTAATCATTCAACATGACAGATCTAACTATACTCTTGCATGATACTATCGAAGCATCTCCTTCTAACTCCCTCAAACTGTTCATTGCCTGCATTAGCATAGAAATTTAATTTTCGCCAGCAACTTAGGTATGAAACAAATATATTTCACAACAAAAATAGGAGGTAGTAACAAGGGGAAGAGGTACAGCCACCCCCAACTTTAACCGGCCTCTTTGGTGTAAGTTCTAGGGAACAACAGTATTCCCTTTGTCTCAAAGGGAAATGATAGTTGACGCAAATTAAATAAGGCAAATTAGACATGACAAAGGCACAAATAAGCCCAAACCTGAAACATGATGAATTATTCCTCACCGAGATGAGATTAGGGATGAACTAGGGAGGAGTTTTTAATGTGAAATCCTTGAAAAATTGTCATGGATAAATTTTTTAAAAAATAGTTTTCATTTTTCTCAATTTAAAATATAATATTATTATATTAAAAGATTTAATTGAAGCGTCACTCATTGAGTTAGCATTTTCTCTTAATGAGATTAACAGTGTTAATATTAATGGACTAGAAGTACACTTTATAAATTTAGTGTGTGTTCGGGTACAATATAAAAAAGTGCTTTTTGCGCTAAACCTTGGTTTTGTGTTTAAAGCAGCCGAACACCACCCAAAATCAGACAATCCTGTTTTTAGCCCAAACAATGGTTTTGGGGGAGAAAAAGCTATTATAGAAGCAGGCTATTTTCAATTGCTTTTGGGAGAAAATTCTGACCGTTGGGAGTATTATTACCCCTCTACCCCTGTCCTTTTCTCATATTCCCTTTTCTCTTTCTCTTTCCCATCTCACTTTTTTTTACCTCTCTCCCTCTCTCTCCTCTAGGCATCTGACGCAAGAAGAAAAAATAGGAGAAACAAAAGTTTTTTTTTGCCAACAAAAGGGATAAAGAATAAAGAATAAAGAAAAAAATTTAAAAATGAAATAACGCCATGGAATTAAAAATTTTGTAATTTGGGAAATCAATATCTATTTAAAATGAAATATTATTTTTTTTCATGACAAATATTATAATTTTAAAATTTTTTGAGAAATTTATTTCATTTTTTGTATTTATTATGCAATTTAATGTGAAATAATACTTAAAATATAATCTTATCATTTATATGTAATTATCATAAAAGTTAATGTTATTTTTAGTCATTTGACCATGAAAAAAGCTATTTTGATAAAATCATCCAAACACTCTCATTTTTTCAAAATCAATTTTTTCTCATAATCTATTTTCCTATAATCTATTCTCCAAAAGCTATTCTCTCCAGAATCTATTCTCCAAAAGCTAATAAGAACACACCCTTAAAGGACTAGAAAGAACCCTGATGTAAATTAGAGAATTAAAAGTATGCTTTAGCCTAATTCAAATCATTATCTAAAGTCTAAAATAAATCACTTTTCAAAGTTTAGATAAATAAATCATTATCCAAAATAAAAATGTGAGCCCAGAAAATAATAATAAGTGAAATAAATAAACGATAATATAATAAAAATCCTTTTTACAATAAATGATTAAAAATACTGATTGAATCTTTCTTGGTATGGTTAAGTTTGAAAAATCCCTTTTGCAATAAAAGAAAACAATAAGTAAAAAATGTCATTAATGATGATTGGATTCCGGATTTTTTTTACCACGAATTGGATTCCGGATCAGAACTGCGTTCTTAGGTCATCGGTAAAAAAAATAGAAAAATGAAAATAAATAAATCCTTATTGATGGTGATTGGATTACAGATTAGAAAATGTGATCTTAAATCATTAAAGAAAAAAATTAAAACGAAAAATTAAAAAAAATCTTTTATTCATGATGATTGGATTCCATATTAGGAAACGTCCTCAAGGAAACCATAAAGACAAAAATTAGAAAAAACCATTGATGATCTGAATTTTAAGTGAGAAAATGTTGCTTGGTTTTGGTATAATCAAGTTGGAAAATGTTATTAGAGAGGCAAAAAAAATATAGCTGCAGAAACTTTGATTTGTTAGGCCAAAATTAAAAATTAGAAACATTGACGTCCCTATAATCCAAGTTTAACCAAAATAAATAAATAAATAAATGTTTGTGTTTTAGAAAAGAAGGGCAGTCAGGTTGAAAAAAAAGAAAGGAAAAGAAAAGAAGGGCAGAAAGGCAAGGGTCCAATTTGAGTTTTGTTGGTTATATTTTTTTTTTAAGCTTACATATGTATCCTCCTTTAGAAGTAATCTTATTACAGTGGTTTTATTTTATTTTTTTTCTTAGCATCCATTTAAATATATGTATCTCTTCAGAGAATATTCAAACATTAATTTATCTTAATTTATCATGTTGATAGGAGTGAGAACTGACTCCTTCAAACCAACCCCTATTAGTTACCATGGTTTTATTTTGAATTCATAGAAATTAAGTACAAAAAAACCACACACGCACACAGAAAGAGCATAAGCCCATTGGAGCTTGCTTGTTTAGACGCAAATGACTTTTAAAGCTCCTAATTTCATGTTCAACCCTAAACGGATAGGCCATACAAGGTAAGCCCATTTTCTTGACTCGTGTAAGAGAAGGAAGGTAGGTGAGTGTGAAAATGTGCGCGTCTACACTTGACACAGACATCATTCATATTATTTTTTATTTAATTTTATTGAAAAATAAATTTAGCTGAGAGATAAAGATAAGAAATAATACTTCTATTAATATAAAAATACGTAGATACTATAAATGTAGGTCTTATTTTTAATTTTAAGATACTATGAGTGTATTAGTTTTTAATTTTCTAGGTTTAGGGATGTATGGAAGATTTTATGGATGTTAAACATTTAAGTGTGATCTGTCTCCCAAGTCCCAACACTTGTCTTCCCCTTGTTGCCGTATTTTCCTGAAAATTGAATAATAATTTTCTTTAAAAAAAAAAAACAACAGCATTCAACATTAGTTAAAAATTAACCCATTTGGGAAAATTTTTGACACAAGCAAGCTCGTTTTTACATCTCTCCTATAACCGACGTGAAAAAGCCATTTTTAACCCATTTAAAAAGCCTTTTATGCAGTTCAAAACTTCAAATAGCCTTCTTGATGGCTAAAATCTAACAGCGTTCACAGTTGATTTCGACAGAGCCAATACTCGGTGCCACTGCGCCACCCATCTCTTCCCCTTCTCCTCAATTTCCTCCTACCTTCTTTCCCCAACTTACCACCCCATTGCCTTTCAAAACACCCTTACTGCTCTTGCTGAAGAATCAATCACTCTTTCAAGTTTAGGGTGTTTAGATACAAGCCACATCATATTGATGAGCCGGCTGAAAATCATTCAGTCTTTTATCATCTTTAAGAATTTTTTCACACCAGTTCCCAAAACTACACACATAACTTCTGTCAAACCTTAGAACCAACTCACTACCAAACCATACACACCTGGTTCAAGGACATAAGAAAAGAGCATGCTCCAATGATTCATCTTCTATATTGCAAATTGACAAAACAAAGTCTAGGTGCTACATTTTTTCTTTGCTAAAGCTTCTTTGTACTGCACCTTCAAGGCATCTCCAAATAAATTGGGATATTCTTGGCAACATCTTAATCTTCCTCCTCCGATGGTTTCCTTTTTCGCAGTTTGTATTTGTTTTGTACAACACGGAGGTAAAAGAGGGGATTCCATTTGGGCGGTGTTGGTGGGAATGTGTGAGGGTTCTATAACTTTTAGGTTTACATTTCAAAGCATATTATTAGGCTAATGAGAAAACTGTAGAAATGTGAAGACTGCTTGGTTGTGTTGAAAATTATTTTAGGTATGATGATCAAATAAGCATACCTATGGTAGTACCTCAAATAGACGATTCAGTTCCTGTTCATATAAGTCAACTCACGGAAAACTGCCTAAATCTATTAATTTCACCATGGAGGATATCTTCCAAGCCACAAGAAACTTCTCCCATGCTTACAAGGTTGGTCAAGCTCGTTTTGCTACGGTGTAGAAGTCAATCACTCGGATGGAATTTTTTTTTTTAGGTAAACCTCTTGGATGGAATTATTGTTGCAAAAGGTTGTTTTTATCTAACCCCAAGAGGCCAACGATGCACTGTGGGGGAGGAGGAGGAAGGGGCTGATGGGTGGGTTGGGGAGGGGTTTTTTCCCCCTTTTAACAACAAATATTCAGGATGATAACTAAGATTAAAATTAAATTAGGTATTTTTTATTGCTCATCAGTTAGTATTTTTCATTTAAAAAATTAAACTTGCTTATTAATATTGCACAGTTGCCACTTAACTTTATCTAGTTAGCATTTTCCGTGAGTACGTAATATTAACGGTGTTAAGTTTTAAGGACTAAAAATGCACTTTATAAATTTAAAGGACTAAGATGTTACCTTATGTAAACTTAAAAAACCAAAATTACATTTTAGCCTTTCAATTTTGTTCATTGGTCGCTCCAATTCTTAATGTAAAACCTAATTCATACTCCATCCAGTCCTATTTATAAGCAACTTTCTCCTTGATTGCGCAAAACGAACTGGTATTTAAAAGTAATAAATGTGTCAAAAATGTCATGTTTTTTCCATAGATGCCCCTATTTATGAAAAGAGTATATGAGAAAGAATAAATAAAAAGTATGAGAGAGAATGAGCTTAAGATATGAGAGAGAATGAATATTTAATAAGGATAAATTAGAAAAAAGAAGCTCAAATTTTCAAACAAAAAATGAAAGTTATTTATAAAAGAGACCGGTCCTATATAAAAGAAAGTTACTTATAAATAAGATCGAAAGGAGTAATTGAACTTGAAGGAGTAGTTGATTATTTCAATATATAAAACTCTAATTATAAAAGCATACAAAGCACCACGTGCTTAACTTGTAGGCTTTGCAACTTGCTTTGAAGATACAATTGCATTGGAATTTCTTGGAAAAAAAGGGGGGAAATTTTATAGGGAAAATGATAAAAAAAATATCACTTGAACTTCAAAATTCTCAATTAATCCTTTGACAAAGATTTGCGTTGTCAATCCCATTATTATTCTTGTCAATACCATTACCATTCTTGTCAGCGGGATTTTGAAGTTTAAATGGTATTTTTCTGTCATACTCCCAATTTTATATTGGACGTTGAGAAGAAAATTATATTGTGGTCAACATTGGTACATGCAATTAATAATTATGAAATGATTGGTGAATGACACAAAGTGGTACACACACTGTACCGAAAAAAAAAGTGGTCCACGCAACGTTGTGAAGCGTCAGACACGATGACAGAGTGATCTATCTACACGTACGTCCATCACCCATTGAATCCTGATGCCTTATCCTCTCCTTCAACAGTTATTTCCTCATTTAGGGTACTATCAAGCTTTGTCTGCTTTGCTTTTTTCAGCATCTCCAACAAAGATTCTAAACCCAGCATCACATCACCCATAGATGGCCGTTCGTTCCCATTATTCGCTAAGCATTTCAATGCAATCTCAGTATATACCTCTAAGCACTCTGGCGTCATACTTTCCCTCAAGATTGGATCCAACGTTTCGTAAATCTCATTCTCATCAACACATCTTCGGAACCACTCTACAAGGTTTTGTCGTTCCCTCTCCACCAATCGAAGAATAGGAGGCCTCTCACCTCTAGCAAGACAACTCCAAATGAGTACACGTCCGACTTATCCGTCAATGGGTATGTTTGGTTGAGCGATTCGATTGCTTATAAGTTGCTTTTTAATAGTGATTTACGGTATACGAAGTAAGTATGTGAGAGGAGTTGTGTCTCGATTTACGTAAAAAGCAACTTATAAGTTTTTATAAGCTCAAACAAACATGCTTAATATTTGTAATGTGTAGTATTCTGCATCCAAATATCCAATGCTTCCTTTAACTAATGTGCTTATGTTGATGTTAGATCTTGTAATACCCGCAGGTCCTATTTTGGATAATCCGAAATCTGAAATCTTGGCCATCTAGTTTTCATCTATTAATATGTTTGTCGACATGACATCGCGATGAATGATTGCATGCTTTGCCCCTGTATGTAGGTAATGCAGTCCTCGCGCAGCACCTAGGCAAATTTCCAACCTTTGATTCCAAATAAGTGGTTGGTTTTGAGAATCGTAAAGATGGTCATGAAAGGTCCCACGAGCCATGAACTCGTATACAAGGATCATCTTGTTGTCATTGTTGCAATAACCAATACCAAATGATGGTGACGAAGTTGAGAGAGCATTTCAATCTCCGTTTGGAACTCTTTGACCCCTTGTTGTGAACCTTTTTTTAGGCGTTTGATTGCCACAAGAACTGAACAATGGTCAATGTGGCCTTTGTAGACATTGCCAAACCCTCCAACACCGATAATTAAACCATCATCGAAGTTATTAGTGGCTGCTCTTACCTCGCTTATTGAAAAGCAACGACACAAATCGGATGGTAACAGTGAGGATTTGTTTGTTTCTGATGTGGTTACCGATTTTGATCCCCGCTGTGAATTCACTTCTTCATTGATTACAGCTCTAGAAAATCGACAATAAGTCAGCAAAGCGATGAGAGATAGCAAAATGAAGCCGGAAGTTGACCCCACAACAATGGAAATTACTCTCATTTTAGATGCCTTTGGAAGCAGTGAGGGAGAAGAAGGTTGATCGGGATTGGGGCCTCCGAGATTGTTTCCAAAGTCACTTATTTTGAAAATTTCAATACCATTCAATAACACATCTCTGTAAGTACTTCTTGCAGTTGGGTGTGGTTGCAACTTAATTGAAAGATTGAGCTTCTTGAAGCTTCCACTGATCGGTATCGACACTGCATAGTCCCTATGGACAGGAACCAGTATCTGTGTCCACAACATCACATCAGCCACAGGCTCCACCAAAGCATCATTTATAAAGATTTGAAAAACTCTGTCTCCAGCTTTTTCAATGTGTTCATCAAACTCACAAAAATGCAATCTCACCATATAATAAAACACCGAATCCACTTCAAATTCCCAAGTGACCTTAAATTTGAATTTTTCTTTCATTCCGTAGTTCCCAGCAGTCTTGTATACATCATCAGGCGCAAAATAATTTTGATCATCTCTGTAGGTTAGGTTTAAACGAAAAGCTGCTGAAATACTTTGTGAGCGCTCCCCACTCTCCAAGTAGGCAGTATCTTGGTCCCAATAACGAAACATGCCTGTGTCTTTTTCGGGAGGGATCTTACTTCCGCCAACATTGATTCTGTACATTGTCTCCAGAGCTCTATTGCTTTTGATCGCATACTGTTGGGTTCCACCATTAAGCATCATCTCCTCCAAGTTGTCTGGGTTTGTGTAGTAAAGAAAGGTGGGCATAGACACGACTTCGATCCCATTGATGAAAGCATAGGCGTTTGGATGAGATAGACTGGGTGTGAAGGTTATGCTTAGCCCCTCACCGGCGTAAACAATGTCAACGCAGTACTCTAGTACAATGGTTTCTGCGCCAGCGTGATCGGCAGTGATTGAAGCATTGAAGTCTTTTAAAAGAGTGTGAGATCCAACTCTGACGGAGAAGAAAGAGTCGAAGCGGAGGAAGTTGAGGCCGTAGGAATATGGGTAAAAATAGAGGCGGATAAACTTTTGGCCGTCGGTCTCCACAGAAAACAAGTAGGAGAACACAGAGCGAGAGAGGCGTGCAGTGTCGTAAGGGATTGTTTTGCCAAGTGCCTTGAAACTTAATGATGAGAATTCAATCGGAGAGAATCGCATGGAGTCAAAGTCTCCGGTCCAGTTCCTGCCATCTAAGGAAGGAGAATTGCCGGGAGGTACCGCAGTTGACTAAGAAATTTTCAACAGGAGTGTAGGACGTGATGCAATAAGTGAAAAGGATTTGGAAGAAGAGAAGGAGAGATATGGCGGTTGTTGGGGGGTGAGTCATAGTGAAGACAACGTTATCGTACGTTCAAGCTGCCCACAGCAGTTACAGCGATGAAGCGATCCTTGTGACCAAGAAACAATAAGGAGAAGTTAGCTTCCTTCAAGGGTACTGCACATACTTCTTTTTATTATCATTTTGTTAAAAAAAGAATTCATAGCTACAGTTACGTTAGATGGGTATTTTGAAAAGTATACTTGTATACATATTCTCCAATCGCATAATAACGTGCAATTTATAAATTTCAGCCATAGCAGTTTCCTCAGTCAACAATGGCAATTCGAGAAAGGAAAAATAAAAAATATCCAAAAAGTCACCATCAACCCTTGAAAAGGAAAGAAAAAGTTGTGGAAGAATGACGCCTGGGTGGAAATTACAAAGCCTTATCTCTTCTTTTGACAAAGAAAAACCCGACTCTTTTCGCCAATCCTAAAATCAAGTTTTAGTGCTTGTTTGAAATAGTTTATGTGTTTGTTTGGGATAGTTTATTTTTTAGTAATAAGTGTTTATAAATCGTGATTCACGATATATAAGATAAATATATGAGAGGAGTTTTGTCTCGACTTACGTAATAAGGACTTATTGTCCTAAAATAAGTGATACCAAACACTCACTATTTTTAGGTAATAAGTGCTGATAAATCGTGATTCACGGTATACGAGGTAAGTATGTGAGAAGATTTTTATCTCAGCTTACGTAATAAGGACTTATTATCCAAAAATAAGTGATATCAAACACAGGCTTATAATACCATCCCTATCTCACTATTAATATCACAACTTGTTTGTGATGCAATTTATAATATAAGTGAGATTTTATATTAAGATTTAATATTTTAACAAAAAGAAAAATTATACATTTTTAGAGTATTAAATTTTTTAAAAATAAAAAAAAATTAAAAATAACTTCATTTTTTATCTATAAAATATTAAAATATCATTTATTTTATCGGTGTACTTCAGGGGTCCCCACATCAGGCAGCCCTGCCCGTACGAGATGGGGATGTGTTCTAGAGGGTGGGGCCCAGCAGCATGCAGTCAATAATGACAGAGCCCTCGAGACTGTATATAGAATCAACGTAGGTGGGATGTACTTTCCTCCCCAAAATGATACCGGCATGTTTCGGACTTGGAACGCGGATAATCCGTACTTGATGAAGGAGTACCTACAAAGGATTTCAGCAGCTATTGGTTTAAAGCCAATCTACAGAGATGATCAAAATTGTTTTGCACCTGATGAAGTGTACATGACTGCCCGAAACTATGGGATGAAAGAAATCAAACATCCAAATTTAACGTGACTTGGGAATTTCAAGTGGATTCCGTGTTCATTTATATGGTGAGATTGCATTTTTGTGAGTTTGATCAAGATATTGAAAAAGCTGGAGATAGGGTTTTTCAAATCTCATACATGATAATTGCAAAAATTATATTCAGGCCCCAAATAAAAAAAAATATAATCCTTTTAAATTTTAAAATTACGAACAAGTCCTATTGATAACTTCAGGGACTTGTTGGTAATTTTGAGATCTGAAGGAACCGGTTTTTCATTTGTTCTCTTGCCTAGAGCCTGAATTTAATTTTTCCATGATAATTTGGTGGAGTTCGTCACCGATGGGCTGTTGTGGATTCAGAATCAAATACTAGTTAAATTTTTAAAAAATTATAAAAAATTAAAAATAATTTCATTTTTTATTTATATAATATTAAAATATCATTTATTTTATGTATAATTTAATCATAAAAAAATAAAAAAAAAAAATTAGGAAGAACCCCGTTTTGTGGGGCAGCAGGCAAGGCAGTAGGGGGCGAGCATCAGGCACCCCCTGCCCGAAGAGTAAAGACACGGTCGTTGTTGGTGGGTCAGTCATACTGAAGACAACGTTCTTGTTCAAGCTGCCACAGCAGGACAATGAAGAAGTTTGCTTCTTTCAAGAGTACCTAGTTCTTTTTATTATAGTCTCAAAAAAGGAAATTAATTGCTACAGTGAACGTTAGAAAACATGTATACATATTCTCCAATTGGATAATAACGTGTGTAATTTGTAAATAATTTTCAGGCACAGTAGTTTACTCATTCAACATTGGCACGTCCCATTTTGAAAAAGAAAGATCTAAAAATCATTATGGACCCTTGAAGAGAAAACACAACGTCGTGGAAGAAAAGACACCTCGACCGAGACTGCAAACCTTATCTCTTCTTATTTTTTTCCTTTTCATTGAAGAAAGGCCTGATACTTCTATTCAAACTTATAATCAAGTTTTGGAATAATTGCGGCCAAAAAAAAAAAAAAGAAATTAAAAAGGCTGTGGAATATTGGACGAGATGATCGGTGGCTAGTGTGCTACACCCTCACCTACGGTCTTTCAGATCTCAAGTTCGTATTGGCAGCCAAGAAGGACTAGAAAAAAATAAAGAACGAACAAGATAATTAGGTCCCAAGCCAATAGATGCATTGCTAGGACCTACCATCTTATAAATATGTATGAATTGAAATCAAAATTTCCTATTCATAGTCCCCACTTGTATTTAGGAAATAATCTCTTTGGTCAAAACACAAGCTGAAGGTAAAACCACCTAGCGCAGGTGGTAACCAAACAGTATTTAGGAAATAATCTCAATAAGACGATTCTCAACAACTTTGACTAAATAATATCAATAAGACGATTCTCAACAACTTTGACTAAAGAGTATAATCTCACAACAATAAGAGAAACCCTAAACAGTATAAGTGCATGTTTGGGAAAGCGTTTTGTATAGGAAAAACATACTTATTACACAAGCCGAGAAAAAACTCCTCTCACATACTTGCCTCGTATACCGTGAATCACGAATTATAAGCACGTTTTGGACAAAAATAAGCCATTCCAAACGCACACTAAATATTCAATTTAAGCTAGCGCCACAAGTTTCATATTATGCGAATATATCAATAAATCTGATCGCCTAGTAGAGTATAAAAAATGGAAAAAGAGAGAAAAATGTTGTCAAAATTGGGAAAAGTCAAATAAATATGTTGCATTTCAATAATTTCAAAGGGATTGACGTGGAATTTTGAATTTTGGACAAATGTGAGAAATTACCTAACTACCCGTAATTTTTTTAAATAAAAAATCATCACAGACCCCTTGCTGGCCGCTAGAGCTCCAGCTCTCTTGTGACCTTGTCGACGGCTGGCCAATGGAGCTCCGGTGATTGGTCCCCAAAGCCCCGGTGGTCTCATGTTTTTTTTTTTGAATTTTTCAAACAAAAGTTGTTAATATAAATAGTTGAGTTATTAATATAGATATTAAAGTTGTAAATAAAATTCATCTGAGCTCCGGGGGCCTCATATATTTTTTAAAATTTTTCAAGCAAAAGTCGTTAATATATATACTAAAATTATTGATATAGAAAATAAAGTTGTAAATAAGGCGACCAGAGTTCTGGTGGTCTCATATATTTTTTATGACTTTATAGTATCTATATTAACAACTTTTTCTTGAGAAATTCAAAAAAATATATGAGATCACTGAAGCTCCAGTCGACCTTATTTACAACTTTATTATCTATATTAACAACTTTAGTATATATATTAACAACTTTTGTTTGAAATTTTTTTAAAAATATATATGAGACCACCGGAGATCTGGTGAACCTTATTCACAACTTTATTATCTATATTAATAACTTTTGTTTGAGAAATTTAAAAACAAATATATAAGAGACCACCGGAGTTTCGGTAAACCTTATTTACAACTTTATTATCTATATTAACAACTCCAATATCTCTATTAACAACTTTTCTTGAGAAATTTAAAAAACATCTATAAGACCACTAGAGCTCTTGTGAACCTTATTTATAAATTTATTTTTTATATTAACAACTCCAATATCTATATTAACGAATTTTGCTTGAGAAATTTAAAAAAATATATGAGACCACCAGAACTCCGATGAACCTTATTTACAACTTTAGCATCTATATTAACAACTCAAGTATCTATATTAATGACTTTTTCTTGAGAAATTTAAAAAAATAGATGAGACCACCGGAGCTCCGGTGAATTTTATTTACAACTTTGTTATCTATATTAACAACTCCAATATCTATATTAACAACTTTTGCTTGAGAAATTCACAAAAAAAATATATGAAACCACTGGAGTTCCAATGAACCTTATTCACACAAAAAATATATGAGACCGCTGGAGTTCCAATGAACCTTATTTACAACTTTAATATCTATATTGATAACTCGAGTATCTATATTAACAAATTTTACTAAAAAAGTTCCAAAAAAGTATGAGATTGCTGAAGCTCCAATGACTAGTCACCAGAGCTCCGACCATCGGCAAACACTACAAAAAAACATCAGATTAGCAACGGAATTTCCGTCACTATTTAGTTTAGCGACGAAACTAAATTAGCGACGGAATTTGTTCCGTCGGTAAAAAGACCGTTACTAATTAATTAGGGGCGGAATTTTAAATTATGTCGCTAATTAGAGACGGAAATTCCATCGCTAAATTAGCGACGGAAAAGTCCGTCGCTAAATTTAAAGACGGAATTCACTAATTAGCAACGGAATTTTTCGTCGCTAAATTAGAGATGGAAAATTTCGTCTCTAATTAGAGACATAATTCAATAATTAGAGACAGAATTTAGTGACGGAATTTTCCGTTCCCTCGTCTCTAATCCGTCGCAAAATATATTTTTTATATAATTTAAATTGCCACATGTCCTCATAATGAGCCTCCACATGTCCCTCGCCGGCGGCCGCCACATGTACCCACTGCCGGCCACGTGTCCTCGTTAGCTGCCGCCACCTCGCCTTCGCCCTCCACGTGTCCCAGTCAACCGCCACGTGTTACCTCCATCACGTGCCATGTGTCCATGTCACAAATTGGTTGCATTTTATGACCAAGTTGGGATTCAAAGCCTTGACCTTTCACGCGTGTGCTAGTGCCTTTACCAGTTGAGCTAAGAAGAACCTGTGTAATTTAAATGCAAAATCATATATATATATATATATATATATTTTGCTTTGTGAACAAAATTAAAAATACAAAATTTAATATATTATTAAATATTTGAATTTTATTTTCTTATTTTATTTTATGTAATTTTTCTACCTAAATTTTTATTATTAATATCTTTTTTATTCATTTTATGATATATTTTATTTTTTGTTTGCGTTTATAAAATTTTAATTTTTATTTGTATATAATATATTATTAAAAATTCAAATATATTATATTATAATTTCAATTTCAAAAATAAATTTGAATTAATAATTTTATTTATTTATTTTAATACTTATATTATAAATTTATAATTATAAAAAAATATAATTATTGAAAAAATTAATTATTTGTGACGGAAATTAGAGACGGATTAGAGATGGAAATTAGGGATGGAAATATTCCGTCGCTAATTTTTAATGACGGAATTAGAGACGGATTAGGGACAGAATTTAGCGACAGAATGTGATTCCGTCTCTATTCCGCCGCTAATTTAGTGACGGAAAAATTCCATCGCTAATTTTAGTGACGGAATTAGAGACAGATTAGGGACGGAATTTAGTGACGGAATGTGATTCCGTCGCTAATTTAGTGACGGAAAAATTCTGTCGCGAAATTCTGTCGCTAATTTTAATGACGGAATTTGTGTGGGATTAGGGACGGATTAGCGACGGAATTTCATTTTTTTTGTAGTGAAAGTCATCGGAGCTCCAGTGATGGCTGCCGCCTTTGGTTACCGGTGCTGGAGCTCTGACGGTCAGCAAGGGGTGTGTGATGATTTTTTATTTTAAAAAGAAAGGGTAGTTAGGTAATTTCCCACGTTTGTCCAAAATTCAAAATTTCAAACCAGTCCCTTTAGAATTATTGAAATTCGACATAGTTATTTGTCTTTTACTAATTTTGACAGTATTTTTCTATCTTTTCCCCTATAAAAAATGCACCACATTTCCAATTATTGAAATAAATCGTAAATGAATCAACTTCATTTTTTTACCTATAAGATATCAAAATATCATTTATTTCATATAGGATATAATGATCAAAAGAATCATTAAAAAAAAAAACATTTGGCAATGACCCCAAAATTGAGGACCAATACGGGGCGCAACACCAAAGTTGCAACAAACACCTCTTGCTCAAAAAACACGAGGTAGATATTATGTGGATGTGATTGGACTTGTAGCACGTCTACTTCTTGTGTGTATTCTGATTTCCCCAAGAACAATTCTTGTGTTTTTGCTTTATAGATATCATCGCATACTTATGTATATTGCATAGAATTATCGGCTTTGATTAACTAAATTTTTATATTATCTCGTTGTTTATTTTCATGTGATAACCCTAACTTTGGTTACTGAGATTATTGTATCATCATATTGTTTATTTTTAGGTGGCAACCCTGGTATTAATATAAGGAAACAAACAAAATACAATTTTCTTTCGACAAGACACAATAAATGCTCTGTATGTTTGTTATTTGTTGCCTTTTAATTTATTTGGAAATATACTAGTTATGCATCATGTTCAAGGGATGTTTACGAACTTGCCACTGGTTAATTAATTAATGAACTTGTTGGGAATATTTTGATATAGTGGAATAATTTATTTTACCTTGAATATATGAGGTGAGAGAAGTAGAGAATAATTTCGATAAACTGTTGATACTTGTCTATAGGGAATGAACTCTTCAATATGGATAAAATCAAATTAGGGCATGCCTGTATTGGATATTTTCAAGGAATAAATACGACATTGTTATAGTTTAGTTGAGCACGTTTTGTTTTCAAACATGTGATTTGAACTCTTGGGCATATGATGATATTGGTTTTTAGAATGAGATTCGAATTCTTGGTTATGTGGGACTCCTTCCCTTTCCAAATATACACTACTACAAAAAAACAAAGCTGTGACGCTTATAATTGTATTAACTGTGGCGTTAGAGAAGTGCCACAAATCTGGACGCAACTAAAAAAAGTTGTGGCGCTTCCAAACGCCACAACATTTTAAATTTGTTTTTTTAAAAATACCCTCATATGGTGCTTACTTCAGGAGGTCCCCTTCTTGTGGCGCTTGCGTGTAGAGTCCTACTTTTTTTTTATCGTTTTTTTTTGGAAATACAAAAATTGGAATCAAAATTAATTATAAAAATAAAAATATATAAGAACATGCACTAACGGAATTTATGGAAAAATATGAGAGAATAAAAAAGTATCACACCAAATTTGTCCTATTTTTACTTAATCTTTATTAATGAATGTACTTGTAATCTTGATGCTTTTTGAAGTAATTATTTAGAATGATCAATGCGCATCTATATTTAGGACCAGGTGTGTTTCTAACTTTATTTGACTCATTTATGAATTTAACTGTTCATCATGCGAAGGATGAAGAAAATCTTTTCAATACACCATCTTTTATCAACACACTAAAGGCATCATGAGACATGGTCTACTTTTGGTTTTTTTTTTATTTTCTTTTGAAATATTATTTTTTTTGATAACTTCTTTTGAAATATTATATATATTTTCCACTTTTTATACACAGATTAGAAAATAGATATCAATTTGAAATAAAAAATTGCAGAAATTATATGCCAATTAAAAAAAGAGAGGAAGAAGCACGTTGAACTTATAAGCTTAATTGATCAGTGCAGAGCAGTGGAGTGGGGGACCACATTGCTCGTTGTTGACGCAATCTTGAGTGAGGAGGAGGAGGAAATTTGAGCAGTTGGGACTAACTGGAGTAGGGACCAAAAGTGGAAGACAGTACAAAGAAAAGAGAACAATGGGACAGGAGTGGGGATGACAGTTGAAACAAAACAAAGAAATAGATTTGATGATGAAGACGTGTGCGCGTGTGGGTATGTTTTTAAGTGTGAAAATGATAGGAAATGGAGGGAGGGGGCAACAGTTGTCCACTGCAAGAAGCTGTAATGTAGATGAAAAGGGAAAGTGAGAGAAGAGGGAATAATTAAAGTGGGATGAGTCAAAATAAATTAAAAGAGGAGGGGGGCCACTTCGCGGGAAGGGGAAAAAAGATAAGGGTGGGAGCGGGGGGAATTGTGATTGGTGGGAAGTGGATAGTGTAATCCACTAAAAATGTCAATTTTTTTTTTATGTAAGCTGAACATTTGACAAATTTTTTTTAATTTAATATAGAACATCCAGGCGCCACAACTGGTAAATTTATTTATTTATTATATAACCAGCTGGTCACATGGTGGCCAACTAGTCCAAAAATTTTTTTAAAATATAGAAGAAGCTGTGGCGCCTGGTTTTCCAGGCGCCACAACTGGTAGGATGCGCCCAACTGTGGCATCTGCCTTGGCAAGCGCCACAATTGGGCCTACCAGCTGTGGCATCTGGTCCACCAGGCACCACAGTTGGTACCCAAAATTTAAAAAAAATAAAATATAAAAAGAAAAAGAAACAAAAGGCAGCTGTGGCACTTCTTTAAAGAAGTGCCACAAAATATGCGCCACCTTTCAACATTTTTGTAGTAGTGATATAAGAATTAGAGAAAAAGTTTTCTTTCATCCTAATATAAGATATCAATCAACTTTATCTTCTAAATTTATAATTTTTGTCCCAAAATATTCCTATTTAATACACATATTAAGGAGTTTTTGTTAAAGAGTAGTTCACTGCATATGATAAAAGGGTATTTTAAGAAATCTAACACTCATTTATTACAAATAACTAAATTAACAAATTTTCTTTAAATCCACAAATTTTTTTACCTATAATCTTATTTTAAGACAGGGGTAAGACCTTATTCTAGGATCACTTACCAGAGTTGTTTAGCTATTTTAGAACTACTTGTGACCCAAATAATAACATTGGTTAAACTAAAAACTTAAAACTCTTTCTTAAATATCAGGTACCAAGAAATAATAAATTTTCTTAAAATTTTAGAAATTCATATCTAATTCAATAGAATTCCAAAATTAGTTATTCAAAGCTCTATTTTTATCTCTTGGAAAACTCTTTGATAGAAACATAAGACCTGGGTTAACTATTGTCCACTCTATTAAAAAACTCACATTTCTAAAATCTTTAATTTTCGTAATAATAGTTCTAAGTTTTCCATGGTCAACTTTAAACAATTATATCTTTCAATCTACACATCTACAAATTATGAATTGAGACTCATTTTAAAGGTATGGATGTGTACTATACATTGCAAAATTTCATGGTGTAACTCATGTAATATCCCGAATTTTGGACCTAGAAACTCATGAATAAGCCTATACAGATAGACGATTAAACCTAGTTCGGGAAGAGTCCCAAGAACGACGAGAAATAGAAAGACTCTTGAGGACTATGTGATTTGGCCCTACCGAGTAGAGGGCTCGGTATTTATAGGCATTATGATTAAGTGTCGGTGCAGATGTGCACAGGACACATATACGGTGCCATCTAGTTGGTTGAAAGATGCCACCCAGCCATGTTGTCACACCCTTATCTTATTTTCAGCTATTTTAGAGTATTTGCGGAAAATAATACGCAGTTCAGTGTGCAACATAAGAATATCATAAATATATTGATAATATGTGCATTGTAATACCCCAGCTTTTGAGACTCGAGGCTAGAGAATAAGCCTGAGATTATTGGATTGCTAAGCCCTGGTTTAGCAAGATCTCAAATTGTGATTAAGCGTTAATGACTTCAAAAGTGGATGTGGTCAGTGATAAATAACCCTTTTGGAGAATATGATGTGATTTGGCACTCGAATGTGATTCGTGTGTGTTGTGAGCAGTGCCGAAACCCTGTATTTGAGTTCAATTGTGGATTAACATCTAAATTGACTTAGAATAGATGGAAGAATTGAATGTGAATTGTGTTGACATATTGAGATTGTTGTAAAAATATGTCAATGTGATGTGAATTTGATTGATTTGGTGTTTCCAATGGATTCCTTGTGAAAATTTATGCGGGAATGATGTTTGGTATGAAAATGGAACCAATTAAAGCAAAGATGCAAAATCTGAAATTCTGTCCAGTGAAACTCTATTCTGAGCAATCAGTTTGTGTGAAGGTTTTGAATGACCAAATGGTGTCTAAAAATTCTGAAACTTCCCAGTCTTATATTTCACATCTCAAGCTTCAAAATGGACATATAATTTATGCCATTTCGTTTTGTGAACTAGGAGATATGGCTGTCCAAAGTTTGGGATGGAAACTGAACTCTGTTTTGGGGCAGTGATGAGTTTTATGTAATTATGAAATTGTGTGATGATTTTTAGTAATGACCAATATTTTTCCTATGAAGAGGACTTAAATATATTTCATTTGGCTTTAGAATCACCTCATTTTGAGTTTTCTAGAATTAGTTATGAATTTTCAAAGTTTGGGCAGAAAATCTGCCATAAAATCCGAAAATGGGAATTATGACATCATCAAAATAAAAGATGACATAAGCATGGAAATTAAAACATTTTCTCATCATCTTCAGCTCTCATTTTCGTGCTGAACCAAAAGCCAAGAGAGAGAAATTTTGAGAGCTTTTAGAGAGAGAGAGAGAAGAGAACTTACAAAGTAGGTTGATTTCTTCGGTGAATTCGTACCTAATGCGTATAACCTTGTTCCTAAGCTTCTCTTCTATGTTATTTAAGGTGTTTGAGAAGCAAATTTGGTGTTCAAGAGGCTAGGGTTTTCAGCCAAGTCAAGGAGAAGCTATTAGGAGCTTGAGGTAACTTCCAAACTTTCGTATATTTACTATTCTGGCTGCTGTGGACAATTTAATCGGTGAAATTTCGCCGGATTGTCTTTGTTTCTAAAATTTGGAAATGTTGTGTTAGTAGTGTTATGCTGCCAAAATTTGTACTAAATGGTAGTTGTAACCTAATGGAATAGTCAATAAAGTGGTTAGGAGAAGAAAGGAATGCATCTATGGAGCCGAAACCGAAAATCCCCAATTTTTCCCGGGGAATTGAGAATTTCGGGCAAGGCTAGTTTGGAGGGGTTAGAGATGGATTTTCAATGATTTGATGATTCCATTGAGTTCAGGAGCAAAAATTAGGTGGGGTTACAGTTGGTCACTTTTTCGGAAAAGGTCAAAAAAGCATAATTACGAAAACGCCCCTGAAACCCTTAAAGTGGGGCTGCCAAGGGTAAATTTGTAAATTGACATTGAATTTGACAATTCCGAGTTCGGAAATGGATTCCTTGGGCGAAAATATATCAGAATAGCCCATGTTAAAATTTCAAGAAAAGAACAGCCGGACTGGGTACGGCGGGGCCAGGCCGGGTCCCCGGGTGTATTTTAGTAAATTTTCAATATAGCCTCATATAACCCCCAAAAACACTATGGAAGTGTCTAAATAGTACATTTGACATTGTAGGATCGAATGTGAAGCCCCGAGTTGCTGGCACGCAAATCGTGGAGAAAAGACTGGAGGTAGGGAACTTATCTCTCCTGCATGCTCTGATAACTGTATTAATGTGTTGATGCATGTTATTGCTTTGCTTGATTATGTGGAACATGTATGAATGATTTGAAGCTATGTTTCAATATATGCTATGGCCATATGTGTATCGTTCGAAGCATTGAGCTTATAGATTTGTCATTGTATGTGTGCATGAGTTATGTGATGCAAGCATGTCATGCATTAAACACTTATCTTGCCTGCATATTGATAATGTTTCCCGACTTAGATTCTTTCGAATCTTACCCTCCCTTACCAATAATTTAGACAGGGCAAGTGGCTCGTGGAGGGAGCGGCAAGGACTCCTTCGAGATGAGAGTTGGTAGTTGATTATCAATGAGTTGTGAAGACTGTATATAACTCAGTTGAATATATGGTTATGAATTTGAGATGAGATTATGTAATCCTCATTTGAAGAATTGTAATAGGTAATTGTGCCCCGCGTATCTTTAGCGAAGGTATGTACCCAGGATTGCCGGGATGATTATGTCGTGCACTCTGATATTTATATGAATGTAATTTATCTTCGCGTAGTAATTGTATTCAAAATGTGAATATGAGACCAAGTTAATTAGATTTTAAAAGGTATTTGTGAAAACCCTATTTCAAGGATGGGATTTTAAATGAGTTTTGATTATTATTGGTCTCTATTTCACTTTAATCGCGTATTTCGGATATAATTATGGAGGGGGTTACATGCATGATTACAGAAATTCCCCAAAGGGGTTTGTACATGACAATTACAAATTATGTAGCCGTACAGGGCTACTGGGGTGTCTAAACCCGTCCCAGTAAAACAGAGACATCTTCCCATCTTCGTTCCACCACTGCAATCCCATTGTACGGTTTTCTTCTTTATTCTTAGCATAACTTCTGTCTCCTCCTGTCTAAATTGTTAGTAGGGGAGGGTGAGATTCGAGAGAATCTCAGTAGGAAAATAATACCAATATGCATGGAAGATAAGTTCTTAATGCATGACATAATCAATCAAGCAAAGGAATAACATGCATCAATACACCAACACAAATATCAAATACATGCAGGAGAGGTAAGTTCCCTATCTTAATCCTTTTTTATCCCCAAATAGGCTCCTCGAACTTCGTGCCTCATAATGCATGCAAGCAACTCAGGCTCTCAACTCGGTTATACAATTCCAAATGTACCATTTAGACACTTCCATAGTGTTTATGGTGGCTATATGAGCCTATTGTGAAAATTTACCAAAATGTTCTAGGGCTCCCAGCCCAGCCCCGCCGTACCTGGTCCGGCTGCACTTTTCCTGAAATTCTAACATGGACTATCTTGAGATATTTTTGCCCAAGGAATCCATTTCCAGACTTAGAATTACCAAATTCACTGTCAAAATATAATAATACCCTTGGTAGCCCCGCTTTAAGGGTTTCAGGGGCGTCTTCGTAGTTATGCCTTTTCAGACTTTTCCGAAAAAGTGACTAACTATAACCTCACCTAATTTTTCCTCCTGAACTCAATGAAACCATCAAATCATTGAAAATCCAATTTCTTCCCCTCTAAACAGGTCTAACCGAAATATTGTTCAAGGGAAAAGGAAAAATTGCAATTTTGTGTTTTAACACCTAAAGCTTATTCCTTTCCATTCCTAATCACTTCTTAAGCCATTTAAACATATACTAAACAAGATTTGAAGAAATTTGGATAGTATAACCCCTTAGGATTATCACTTTCCAAATTTATAAATTTAACCAATAATCACCAAATCCAACCACAAACATCAACAACAACAACATACTAGCATAGATATAAGATTTGTGAAGTTACCTCTTGAGTTCTTATACTTTCTCTTTCTAGAAATCGTCCTCCCTCTTTCTCCTAACCCTTGAGATTAGCTTGCTGCTCCATGATTCCCATGAAGATGAGGAGATTAGAGGATGGACTACACAATTAGGAAGCAAAACCACTTGGAAGCATAGACCTTACCTTTGATCTTCCTTCTTTGAGTTCCTCCTCTCTATAAGTTTTCTTAAGGCTTCTCTTTCTCTCTCTCTTTGTTGCTCTTAGGCGTGAGAATGGGATGAAAAAGATGAACCAAAGCTTTTAAAAAAATATCTCATCTTTTCCCCTAATTAGCTTTATCACAAAATAGAATTTATGACATAAGCCTTTTGCACTTGACTTTATCTTTTTCTATTTTAGTGTCATAGTTTTCCATTCTAATTGAACCATATTCCTTCATCTCCTTAAGCCCAAACATATGCCACTTTTGGGTCCAAAATAGACCAATTGGGTTTCAATCCATTAATCAAACTACATGCACACTTAATAATATTTTAATCCAATTTCACATGAGCTCAACTCCAACAATTATAATTTAATCTCTTGTCTTTAGATAATGACATTTGGCATACTTATGAGCCAAATATTTATTTCTCCTTTTATTTCCTTATTCCACAATTTACTCAACTACCAACACATTTTATTTTCTAATTTTTGGAATAGTTGGCCTTTTTGGCAGATTTGTTGCCCTTTGAAAAATCATAACTAAATTTGTAGACATCGTTTCGGAGCGATTCCAAAGGCTATGTAACCCTTATTTGGTCTAGTTTCAAGAAAAAATATGGACTTTAGACAGTTTAAAGCATATCATTCCCAGATTTAATTTCTTTGACCGCTGATCCAGAAACTTTCCAGATTTTCTAAGCTAATTTCAAAAATTCATAAGTCTTTGTATATAGCTTTAATTAATTCATATGACCTATCAAATTAAAGTTTATGATGTCTACTTTCACCCTGTAAAACTTCATAGTTTTTGCTCATCATTTAGTCTTCCAAAACCTCATGACAAGCTCACTGCCTCTCAGGAAATTTCACTGAAAGCATAATCACTTTCTTCAAAATTCATCATTTTATTTTCTTTAATGCCCCTAAGATATAAGAAATATTAGAGAATAGATTTGGGACACCTACTAAATTAAGGCTTAGCAGTCTACTTAATTCAGACTTATTCCCAAGTCTTCGATCCCAAAATTCGGGATATTACACATGTCATGAGGTATAGGACTGATTGGTCGAGTGAAATATGCCGGTATAGGTGTGCACATGATATTTTTAGGGTAGACATGTGTACCATGTGTTTTTTAAAGAAGACATAAGTATGTGAAGCCATGTGGGGTCCACACATATACTCTGACCTGGCGTCATTTGGCGGGCCTCTATATACGTGAAGCAATCCCAAGTAAGCACTGATAAAGTAACTTTAATAAAGTAAGTAATCATAACTGGCTTTTGTGTTGGCTAAGCAAGAGGATGACCAGTGTCCCTTAATCATTACAAAGGACAATGACACTTTTGTGTTAGAAGAGTAAGGAGGTGACGAGTGTCCCTCATCATTACCATCACCTTTATGCCTTTTGAGTCACTACTACAAAAAACGCTTTTAACGTCCCTTTTTTAGGCCTTTTAACGTTTGAAAACAGGGGGACATCTATCTGAGCGACGTAGGAAAAAATTGTCAATAACATCCCTAAAATAGGGGACATCTTTAGGCCAGACCTTAGACGTCCTCAGTCATAACTAGGGGCGTCTAAAGTCAGGCTTTAGACATCCCCAGTTCAAATTAGGGACGTCTAAAGTGATTCAGAAACACTTTAGATGTCCCCAGTTATGACTGGGGACGTCCAAATTTTTTTTTATGGCCTTTTATATACATTATTGTCCAGCAAATTTAAACTGCAAAAATTGGATAGAAGAAATATTGCATAAACCAAAATGGAAACAACAGCAATTCAACACTATCTAATAAAAATGTTATCCAACAATCTAATAGTATATACAACAACACAACTCTAATTTACACCTTCGAATATAGAAATGTTTGAATCACCATGTTGAAACCAAATTCATTCCTAAGTATCATTGTCATTTTTTAACTCATGTCTATATATATATATACATCACCGTGTTGAAGTCTGCTGACGAAAAAAACAAGTATGCAATAATGACAGTCCATTTCCATATCAAACAAATTAGAAGTAGATTAAAAGTATGTATATACAAGTTACTCTGTTTTTCCAATTTCATAATCTGATTTAAATTAACAGTTACAAGCATTTTTTCAATCATTTGTGTCCAAAGTTGTGGGAGTAAGAGACAAACCTGTGGATGACGGAAATGGAGACGACTCATGGTGCCACCAGCTGGGAAGACGACAGTTGTGAAAGGGAGACACGATGTGCTCTTGTCAAAGAAGAGAGAGGGAAAAATAGAAATATGATTATGAGAAAGAGGAAGGTAGACAGGGTAGGAAGCATGGGAAAGAGAGTTGCAGCAACGAACTGAGAAAGAGGATGGAAGACGGGAAAGGGGAAAGAGGAAGACAGCTGGGAACGAAGCTCACAGGGGAAGATAGAATGAAGCTTGGGGAAGGAAAGTAAAGCTGCTGGCCTGCTGCTGATAGAATGGGTGACTGACAGGCTTTTTCGCGTCCCCAGTCAAAATGGGGACGTCTAAAGTGCATAAAGGGCATACTTTAGACGTCCCCAAAGACTCTAGGGACGTCTAAAGTGGTACAATTTTTTTTGTTTTAAATTCAACCAGCGCCAATGATTCCCACTAAATATTGAAATTTAGGCGTCTCCAATTTAAAAAGGGACGTCCTTTAGGGTCGTTAAATGTCTCGTTTGTAGTAGTGAGTTGTCATCATCTAGAGGTGCCACCTTACCACGAGTGGAGAAATCCACCGGTCTCTGGTTTGATCACCTGACTAGCTTTCCCAACCGAACCTAGGAGCCAGGGGAAAACCATCAGACCCTCATTATTCTTGACAAATTGGTCGGCTAAAGGCCTGAGAAAAGAGGTGGGACTCACTTTAGTAAAGCAAGTGACACTTGTAACCGAATTACTGGATCATCGAACAAATGATATCACAGTATGTGACACATGGCGGACACTTACCAAACCATTAAGGGCCCAATAATTTCGTCCATCACCATCATTAAATAAAAAAAATGCCAAAAATCTCAAGAAATTGTTAAAGGAGAGATAGAAGATGAATAATAACCGTTCATTTCTATGATTTTGGATTTTCATTTGGAAGTGTTTGGCCCTGTCTCGCTTGGCGGAGTACTACCGAATTTCTGAACTGATTACGGAAATGCGTAGAGGGAAGTGTGGGCTTCATTTTGAACCGATTTCTTTGTTGTTTTAGATGAGTTTTCATGAAAGTGGGGTACTGTTCATTTTTTGTCCAGGGGGTATTTTTGAGGTTTAATCATGGTTTAATAACGTTTTTATGGTTAAATGATTATTTATGATGATTTTGGAAGTTTATGTTTAAAGCTTCCTGAATTCATTTTTTGGAGGCAGTGAAGTTTCAACGTATTTTTGATCAGTCAAACTTAGTCCAAATGCTATGAAATTTTACAAAATTAAAGTAGACATCCTGGGCTTTAATTTGATAGGTAATAGGAGCCATTTGGACTAGTAGATTGAAAGTTATAATCAATGCTCTATGATATTTTTCACTGAAAGAAGATTTAAAGATATTTTTATAGAACTTGGAACCAACTCATTTGGATTTTGCAGAACTAATTATGAATTTCCAACATTTGGTCTGGAAAACTAGCTAATTCTGGGGGCAATGATCAATTAAGTGAGATGTTGTATTGATGCACATCCAAAAGTGTAATGACTATATTTTTTCATGAAACTAGACTTATTAGGGTCACATAGCCATTTGAATCATCACAATTGGAGTTTCTTAGACAAAGTTATGAATTTTCTAAGATTATTGAAAATTCTGGCAGATTTTGGTAATTAGGCAAAAATAAGAAAGTAAGGGTAATTGGAAATTAATTTGAACTGCAAGGCTTAAGTAAAGCCCATAAAGTTAGTGTGGGCTCATTAAATACCTATTAGACCTAATGTGATAACTTTAAAGTTAACCAACTAAGGCGTCTTGGGTTATTAAAATTTGGGATAAATATGTGCCCAAAGAATAAAGACAAGTCCTAGAGGCTAACATAGCCCATTAGACATTTTTTTGTAATGGTTCTAATAATTTGGTCATTTATCTAAGGCCATGAGATGACACAGAAGAAGAATAGGAGAATTTTCAAACAACTTCAATGGTTGAAAGAAAATGTACAATAAGGGAACTTGACGACAGAAGGTAGCATAACTTTCCTAACTTAAATTTACTTGATAAGTATGCTTATGCATTGATGTATTTAGTTGCTTTGATGAATGGTATGAAGCATGTATGAATGATTGAAGCTCCATTTTTACTTATGCTATAGCCATAGGTGTAACGTGTAAAGCATTGAGCATGCAAATATATCATTATGCTAGTATTAATTTATGTAAACAAGCATGTCATGCATTAAGCTTGAATCTTGTATGCCTAGTTAGCAAAATTTGCTACTAAGATTCTCTTGAATCTCACTTTCCTTCACCCAACCATATAGGCAACTAAGCACAGAAGAGGAGTACAGGATGCTATAACAGGAAAGAAGTTGCAATAAAAAAGAGAAGAATTATTCACGCATTAGTCCGTCATATAAATTAATAAATTAGCAATGGTTACCTATATAACCCGCATAATGAATTAATTAATTATCCAAGCGCAATAGTTGAATTAGAAATAGGTAATCGCACGGTACAAGTCTATTAGTTAAGAAACCTTTCGCACATAAAAATGAGTAAAGAATCTCTCTAATTAAAAGATAATAAAGAGAATTAAGAAATGATAAGTTACGAACCACTTTATAATAGTTTTTTAAAACTTTTAAATTATTCAGAAAAACCTACTCAACTACAGGTTTGAGTCCTATTTTGAAGTTAAGAATTGAAAGAGTTTTAAAAAAGAATATCAATTGATGGTTCGAATTCGTTGTGTAAAACTAATTAGATCGATTTCAGAAATAAGGTATTACAACTCAAACAATTACTTTGACTCTTAAGCAGTCACAAAATCGTGGATCAAATAAACATATTAAGTAATGATTAAGCAAAGTTTTCATGCATTTTGGCCATGATGATCACATGGCACTTACCTTGGGTTAATGCTTAGCTCCTATGCTCCTCCTTATGGAGGTTAGATACATGCGATCACATATTTTAATTTATATACCATACGATAGAATAAACTCAAGTAATTTAGGCTAAGCGCACATGTTCTACTTTTCTGTCCTTCAACCCCAATGGGCCCAATATTGTCTACTTTTATGTCTTTCAACACCTATGGGCCCAGTGTCCTCACTATGACATTGACTTACGAAGTTCTTAGCACCTCGCTCTTTATATTATTGTCCGCTTTAGGGAGGATATTCCAACGCCTCACTCTCGATATCTTTCGTTTTAGGCCCCCATCACCTTCTCACGGTTTTAGAATGTGTTAAGAGGGGAGGTATATAAATCCTTATAGGATGGATATTTTTCATCTTTCTCTCTAATCGATGTGGGACTTCACACTTCACCTCCTGTAGACCCAACATCATTATTGGCACATTGACCGACATGAACCCAAGATTGGCTCAGATACATATGTAATATCTTAACACTTCGCTGTCCACTTTGGGGCTCAATATTTAGTGCAAAAGGAATTGCTTCAGCTTGAATCTTCAATGGTTTTTCCCAACCCAACACTTCACAAGCGTCCGCCAGCTGTTCAGCTAAGCCCAGACTCTAAAATGTCACTTCTTTATGGTCTTCTGCTATTCTCAGTAACTTGTCTGCCGACAAAATCGAACTGATTATTAAAGACATTAATGACTTATTTGTACAAAATTTAGGAATGCTTTTCGTGGTCCTAAAATTAAAATTGAATCTCTTTTAAAAATATCTAAATGATTATGTTTAATAAATTATATTTACATTACTACAGAAATAATTTTTAACGTAAGTTTTTAAACCCTTTCTATATTCTTTTATAGGGACGATTATGTGAAAGACGTAGTAAAATCTGAAAATAATATCCGTTAAAAAAGAGATGCCATGAGTGACCCACTTACTATAAAAAGGGAGGCCATAAATGTTTTTTTTAAAATAATGTCCGTTAAAAAAGAGATGCCATGAGTGACCCACTTATTATAAAAAGAGAGGTCATAAATGTTTTTTTTTAAAAAAAAAAATCGTTTATATTTTTCAGTGACCAGCAATTAAAACCTAACAAATAATATCGAATAATTCTTCATAAATCAAAATATCCATACAAATAGTAAGGAAACATCCAACACTTGCTAATTAAAGTGTTAACTTCTACTAATTTAAACTAAACGTACAATTATTACCACAAAGTGTCAAAAAATTGTCTACATATCTATTAAATAATAAAAATAAACTTTACTTATATGTGTGTTGAAGAAGATGTACAACCAAAAGTTTTCGGATCAAATCAATGTCTTATGTTTTCATATAGGTAGGTACTTTTATTATAAAAAATCTGTAAATTAAAAAATAAGCTTAGATAAAATCAATCAAGTAAATAAATTAATCAACAATTCAATTACAACACTAAAAATATTATAGTATTATCATTTGAAAATGAAACAGCCACTGCCTATTGAAAATTGAAAGTAAAAGAATACCCTTAAAAAATAATAAATTTCAGAAATGTTACCTTATTAATCAAAGAAATCACAGTCGAGGTTAATAGAAGAAGACTTTTATCCATCAGAACAGAAAAAAGAGGAGACTTTTAGGCTTTTCCATTCTAACAGCGAAGCATCCAGTATCTAAAGAAGAGCAGGAAGGAACGTTTCTTTGGAGAAAAATAATAGCCAAAGAGTGAGATCTGAATCAGGGAGAAGGGCAGCAAAATCTGGAACCAATTTGTGAAGGAGAGGCAAGGTTACCAGTTTCTTTCATTTGAAGCATTTTGAAAAAAATATAAGAAACCGGTTCGATGTTGGAGAACAAAACCTTACCTTTCTTTTCCAGGACAATGTAGATCTGGGCGTTGGTGACTTAGAAGAGCACGGTGAGTGAGGGGGTGAATGAAGAGGCTTCTCCATCGTGATGTAAGGACAACGAAATGGGTTTAAGAAGAGAACGATCGCCGGTCGGCCACAACGCCAGTGAGAATGGGTTTGAGTGGTGAATGGGACTGAAGTTTATGGGCTTTGGAGAAAAAGGGTGAACATATATTTGAAAGAGAAACGAAAATGGAGATGTGAGGAAGGTGAATGGCATTTATGGGTGTCTCAGAAAGGAGGAGGAGGAAAGTGGAAGAGGGCCTGAGCACACACATATCAAGGAATCACAATGATGAAGACGGAACATCATTTAAGTTAACCTTTAGCCATCCTAAATTGAAATATTAAAATTGGGACACTTAAAGTTAACCTTCAGCTTCCGAAATATTGAAGGGATGCCAAACGTAGTGCATTTGGTGCCAATAGCTTTACTTACTTACGGTGTCCCTTTTTATATTGGAACATTTAAAGGAATATTTTAGACGTACTAATTTAAATTTAAGATCTCTAAAATCAATATTTTAAAAGTTAAATCGGACATCGAGCCGGAAAGGTTAGTGGGTCAAGGTTCAATCGCTTGGAACGGTTGAGCCATTTAGCTTGATCAATGACGTAATAATTAAATTAAAAAATATTATATATATACACATGTATTACAATAATTAGTCTTTAGTCTAATTTCATATGAACTTAATAAAATCACAAAACACCAATTAAAGAAGAACATTTAAGTCAACTATTAACTTAACAAAAAATAGAAATAATAATGATTTCATGTCTTATCAAACATTGGTATTTGTTGGCTCTTGATTGATCCAAGTATGAGTTTCTTGAAAAGCATTTGGACAAAAAATGAGGAAATGACCTAAAATCAAGACCTCCAACTCCAATCCCAAAACTTCTACATTAAACTCACCACAATAAAGCTCAAGGGGAAAATATAAAATAAAAGCAGCATTTTAGTAACAATAAGAGAATAAATTAAGCAAAAAGACGAACACCTAAAGATCAGAAAATCTGGAGTATCACTACCCCACACCAAAGATGCTTCTCTCTCTATATATATTTATTTATAATCAAATACCTCTGTATACTCTATAACAAGCTGCATACCTCTCTCTACATTTTTGTTGTTTTAGCAGCACCTACTACTCTATCTCTCTCAACGCCCTTTTCTTTCTATCTTTCTTTTTTTGTTGTGTTGTGTTCTCTTCTTCCAAGGCAATATGAGAATCCAAGTTTTTATATATATATATATATATATATATATATATATATATATATATATATATATTATTGTTATTTATATCCGGGCTTCTTGCAACAACGTTGTATAATCAAAAGTCTAAGAGGTCATAAAAACACAAAATTATTTAATATTTGGTGTTGCACTCAGTTTTTTTTAACTTGCATAATAATTTCTCTCATCATGGATACTTGGAAGATTAAATATTTTTAAGAGAGGCCCTTACCTGCTTCACAACTTTAAAAAAATATCCACAAAACACTCATCTTTGAATTCTTTTTGTCAAGTAATCCACTTTTTGTCTTTTTTAAGTTTTTTTCAGGTTTTTTTTTAAATTTTTTCCCCAAATATGTACACAAAACACTCATTTTTGGATTGTTTTTTCAGGATTTTTTTTCTTCAAATTTTCCCCCAAAAACAAACCTGATTTTTTTTGTAAATCAAGTTATTAGATTGGGCCGGCCGGTTTTTAAAAACCCGTTCCGGGTTCCGGGCCAAAATGGCTTCCGATCCAAAGCGGTTCTCCTATGAAAACAGTCCAACGTGCTAATCCGGCCCGCCCTTTTGACCGGCCGACAGTCCAACCGGTCGGCCCCTCCGATTCGGTCCGATTCTTATAAGCTTGTCTAAAACTACCTAATATATCACAATTCTCTCCTTAAATTATAAAAACACCATCATTTTTATTTTTTACTTTTCTTTTTAAAAGACGAACGTTTTTTGGGATAGTTAAATATATATAATGCTAATAATTGATAGGTACAGCCCACTTGCAAAAACTTAACGTCTCTAGTTGTAAATAAAGTAGAGAAGGACTGCACCACAACACAAATACCACATTGAAAGTAAAGATAAAGGGGCATATAGCTTTATGTAATTATATCAAACATATAGCTCATTATGAAGCCATCCAGAAAGATGTTCTTGAACAAACATTCTTAAATAGAAGTGTTACAAACAATTATAAATTATAAAATGCATAAATGCAAGAACACGGTAAACAATGACCTAAGACAGAACCCAGTTTATAAGACAACCTTGGACTAATATGATTTGGAAGATGATTCCGGACACAGGAGTAGTTTTCCTAGTTGTGCAGAGCTGCCTAGCGGTTGTCTAGTTTAAGCAATTTTGTCAGATGAGCACTGATATCGGGAAGTTTTTTTAAGCGCAATTTCACCACTGAAATGTTATAAAAGAAGTAAATTTGCTTTAACCCTTAAAAAATTGATATTGACCATTAATTTAACGGCAAGGGGCAAAATCGCTACATTACTTCTTAGGTAAAATTGAACATCTAAAATAGTTCCATATAATCTAAGGCCAAATTACACCTTAAGCCAAAAACAAAAAGTTTGTGGTATGCCAGCGTGGACAATCTCAAAAGGAACAACCACAAGAAGTTAGTCACAAGATGTGACGACAGAACCACACTAAAGAAAGAACCATAAGCATAGAACCACTTCACGCAAAGAGAACTGGAGACCCAAAATAAAGAAGCATTTTGAGGAAGAAGTGAATAAATTTTAAAAAATAAAAAAAGCTCACCTTGGAATTAACCTTTGCCGGATGCCTTCCTAACTGCAGTGGATGTTTCAGATGGTGGAATCTGTTATGGTTGGAGGTATATAAGAGATTAACAAGGGAAAAAGGTTGGGGTGGGGGTGGCTATGAGGATTGAGGAGGGAAGATTTTATTGGGTTGAATTAAAAAAAAATGGAGAGATAGAGTTATAAAATTTTAATAGAAAAAATATGTTAGATTAAATAATAGAAAAAGTTCATTAAAAGTTTTGAACCTTGCTTCTTTAATTCTTTTTTATTCCAACTCATTTAAAAATTTTCCTCCTCCTCTCATTTCCCTTGTACCAAATAAAAGAGCAAGTTATAACTTGAATGAGCTGACCTTTAGGGGCTGTTTGGTATGATGGATTTGATTGGATTTTAAAAAAAATAGAGATGTAGGGTTGAGAGTTTTTAATTAATTTTTCTTACTCTTTTATTTTACATATTATTTTTATTAAAATTTTATAACCCCACTTCTCCAATATTTTCAAATCTAACTCATAAAATTTTTTCTTAACCTCCTTTCCCCTCCATTTCCCTTGCCAAACAAACCCTTAGATGTGTCGAGTTTAAAATTATACACAAACAAATATATAATTTTAAAAATATTAAAACTTATAAATTTATAATTTAAATTATAAAAATCATATTTATATAATTCAAAAATACTAATACACATATTTCAACTCAAAGGTTAAAGTATACTTTTGGTTCACTAAGTTTACATCAAGGTTGTTTTTAATCATTTAAGTTTATAAAGTGCACTTTTAGTCCCTTAATACTAACACTGTTAATCTCATTTGTTGGCGAAGATCCTACAAATGTATTGTGTAATCCGAGTCACGTCCAAGGATGTTGTCCTTAAGAGCTATTCCGCAACCACCGGCTGATTGGAAGCGACACTCCCCAAGCTAAAATGGACCATTCTTGCAAATACAGGTTAAATAGAACAGCAAAATATAGAGCAACTAGAAGGTAGAGAGAATATGGGATGAGGAGAAAAGCCAGAGAGGAAGAGAGTGCTCTAAATTTCTAACCGAGGTGCTTGAACCTCTTGCAGACAATGCTTTTTATGGGCCTCCCATGCACTTTAACGTTGGGCAAAAATCAATAGCAATAAACATGATTAAACCAGCGATTTCTAAATGTTGAAGGCCATAAAAATATTTTATTATTCAGTTTCAAAATCTGGAGATAATGGCCTGTAACATGACTGGTGGTAATGATGGCTAGTTGAACAAAATAAAATCTGGTTAATGCCCTTGTAACCAAAATGTTGAGATCTCAAATTCAAATACATCAAAACTTGGTTTTTTCGGTTAGCCATTTTCAGAAAATAAATTTTAGATTTTTCCAAAAATGTTTTTGATAAAAAGTGTCCAATTCATATTTAACTTGAGCACAGGGGGGCAATTATCGGATTTCCACTGCGTTTGCCTCCTGGTTGCATGAGCCAACTCTTTCTTTTGGCCTATTTACTATTCCAAATTCACAAGATGTAATATATACACTTGTATTCTCACTCTCCCAAGCAATGTGGGACTTGTTTCATTTGACACACCCACTTGCATGTTGAAACTCCAACAATCCCCTACATGTGTCAAAAGGAACACCTTTAACTGAGTTGCACACATGGATATAACCGTTGTATCTAGTGGTTCTATGAACGTAAAATCAGACCTAAACCGATAACACTTAGTACACAAATGTGTCAGTGGTCCTATGAACTTAAAACTAACAACTCTTAGGCATGTACTAGAGGTACTAAGAGTTAGATTATACCCCCACATTTTGCTGTTAACGCGGTTTTGCATGTTAAAATGGCTATGCACAAGCCTGGTGCATAATGAATGCTTTAGAGATTTTGCCACAATCTCATAAGAGCGGTCCCAATCCACATTCATAGAGGTGATTTCATGACATGTACCTGTAATGAGCACATCATCCCATAGGATTATGAAATCATTAAGAGCTTCACTCGTCCTCACCAAAATGCATTCTAGCACTTTCTCAGCATCATAGAAAGGGACTAACAATTTACTTTAGTACTAGCAGAACTAACACAAGACTTGTTCTTACCCATTAAACTTCCTTCCTGAGATCACCAATCACAGAGGTTGGGCTGTCATCGCTGTTAATTTCGTATCGGCTTAAATCCTATTCCCCTTGATGAATCAAAGATTTGTTTCCTTCTATGGGTATTTTAAATGAATCTACAAGGTTTACTGCTGACCTTACATAATCTATTAAGATTACACCATCTTTTAGCTACTGCCTTATTATATTATGTCTTAATTTAATATGTCTGGTTTTACCATTAAAGGTTTTATTTTTTGCTGTAGCTACTGCATATTGGCTATCATAATGTAAAGACACTGAAGGTGTTGGTTTTCCACCTAGTAGGATATCTGCCAAGAGGTTTTTCAACAACTCAGCTTTAGTACCAACCAACTCCATATCAATAAACTCAGAATCCCTTAAGGAATTGGTTAAGATAGTTTGTCTGACTAACTTTCACGTTATGACACTACCACCAAGAGTGAAAACATAGCCACTAGTGGATTTGCTCTCCTTTGAATTTGATATCCAGTTAGCATCATTGCATCCTTCCAATACACCAGGAAATCCACTATAATGAATATCATAATTTATGGTACCTCTCAGTTATCTCAATACCCTTACCAGAGCCTTCCAATGTTCATTGCAAGGACAATGAGTATATCTGCTCAATCTACACATAGCATATGCTAGGTCTGGCCTGGTATACTTCATTAATAAATGCAATAGACTCCCAATAATTTGTGCATATTTAGATTGAGCGATTGTATCTCCTCCATTTTTCTTTAAATGCACAATAGGATCATAAGGAGTATTCATAGGAGACTCATCAAACATTTCAAACCTTCTTAGAATTTTCTCAATATAATGTTCTTGAGAAAGTATGATACCATTATCATTCCTTATGATCTTTACACCCAAAATTGCTTATGCCTTACTCAAATATTTCATATCAAACTTAGAAGACATAAAATGTTTTGTCTCAAGCACAACACCCATACTAGTACTAAAGATAAGCATATCAACCACATACAGACAAATAATCACAAAATCACCATTTACAAGTTTTGTATAAACACATCTTTCTACCTCAATAGTAGAGAAACCGCCACTTAACAAAAATTCATCCAGTATTTCATGCCATTGTTTAGGCGCTTGTTTCAAACCATACAAAGATTCAACGAGTTTATAAACTTTGTTTTCTTGCCCAAGAAAAATACAGCTTTCAGGTTGTACCATATAAATCTCCTTTTCTAAATCACCATCTAAAAAAGTTGTTTTAACATCCATTTGATGAATGAAAAGTTTGTGAATAGAAGCTAAGGCAATTAAGATTCTAACAGAAGAAATCCTAGTTATAGGAGAGAAGGTATCAAAATAGTCAGCATTTTTTTTTTTGAGTATATCTTTTAGCTACCAACCTAGCCATGTATTTATCAATAGTTCTATCAGGAAAATATTTTTTCCTAAAAACCCATTTACAACCAATAGGCTTTGCTCCTAGAGGCAAGTCTACCAAAACCCACGTTTCATTTTGATTTAAAGAATCAATTTCATCTTCTATTATTTCTTTCCAAGAGGATTCATCCGGAGAAGAAATAGCTTCATAAAAATTTTTAGATTCATCTTGTACCAAGTAAGTATAAAAATCATCTCCAAAAGATGTTTATTTTCTTTATCTTTTACTCCTTCTTAAATCTTCAACCAAAACTTCGTTTAAATTTCGTTCAGAACAAGTAGAAGAATTTTCAACTCTTGAAGGAATATGCTCAACCTTCAAAGAAAATATATCTTCAAAAGAAACTCTACATCTTTTGTTTCAACAATTGTGTCATGATCTAAAACATCACTTTCCAAAACCAAAAAATGATAAGCAACACTTTGTTGAGCATAACCAATAAACATGCAATCAGAAGTTCTAGAACCAATTTTCCTCTTTTTAACATCAGATAGTAAATCTTTAGCAAGACACCCCCACACTTTCAAATATTGAAGGTTAGACACAATACCTTTCCATAACTCATAATGTGTCTTTTTAGTTTTTCTATTGGGTATTCTGTTTTGTGAAAAACAAGTAGATAACAAGGCTTCACCCCCACAGGTATTAGGTGTTACAGAACTTCCAAGTAAAGCATTCATCTTTTCTTTTAAATTTCTATTTTTCCTTTTTGCAACACCATTAGATTCAGGTGAATAAGGAGGAGTTGCTTCATGAACTATCCCTTCTTTTTCACAAAAATTATTTAACAATAAATATTCTCCTCCTCTATCCAACCTGACCTGTTTAATCTTTTTATTTAATTGACTTTCTACTTCTACCTTGTACAAAAGAAATTTTTCAAAAGCCTCATCTTTATTTCTCATGAAATACACTTTGGTATATTTTGAAAAATCGTCAATAACGGTAATATAATACCTTTTACCACCTCTGGTCTCAATTTGTTTTATATCTCCCAAATCAGTATGAATTAAAACTAACAACTCAATTTCTCTTTGAGTAGAAAAATTTAGTTTTTTAGCTTGCTTAGTTTCTGTACAAACTTCACACTTTTGAAAATCATTTTTAGTTTCAGAAATCAGCCCAAGATTTTGCAGTCTTTTAATCTAAGTTTATGAACATGTCCTAATTTAGCATGCCACACACCAAAAGAATCAACCAAGTAAGCAGAAGAAGATACATTCTCATTCGTTTCAGTAACACTCAAAACAAATAGTCCCTTATTACAATAACCCTTCTCAATAAGAATATTGTTCTTGGTCATGACAATCTTGTCAGATTCAAAACATACTCTAACTCCAGCTTTCCTAAGCAGCGCCACAGAGACTAAGTTAGCTTTGACTTCATGTACATATATCATGTTGTTTAGTGCTAAGGTCTTTCCAGATGTGAGTTGTAGTACCACTCTCCCTTTTTGATAAACCTTAGCGGTTAGGGAGTTAGCTAGATAAATGTGGTCTTCCTTTTTTCAAACCAGGTAAACATCTCTTTGTTTGGATAGATGTGCTTGGTAGCTCCTGAGTCTAACACCTATTTCTTCACATCAGAGAAAATAAGGGCTTATGACACGACAACAACAATGATTTCTTCATAATTGCTATCATCTCTTTCAACCAAATTCACATTTGGCTTAGGAAGATTTCTACCTCATTGAGAGTTATCTCCCATAGCTCTTTTACTGTACTATGCTGGATAATGACCTAGTTTTCATAGACAAAACAAATACCCGTCTTCTTCTTGGGGTTAGTATATTTGGGCTTGTAGTAAGGTTTCTTATTTTTATTATTTTGTTTTTGGGGTTGTACTTGTTATTGTGCATCTTTTCCTCAACTAGGTTTACTTTAGAAGCCATTTCTTTGCCCTTTGTTGCTTTATCGCCTTTCAATTGGTTTCTTCAATGATTATATGGGTGATCAAATCATTCAGAGACAATTGTTTCTGTTTGTGTTTCAGCTATTTCTTGTAGTCATTCCATGAATCTAGCAGCTTCTTAATCATTACATTAGCCACGAACTTATCTGGCAGATTGATATTCTCAACCTGAAGCTCCTTATTCAACTGGTGGTACTCATTAATCTAGAGCTTAATGTCTTTGTCATTTGTCATCTCCTACTTGTAAAAGTTTCCTATGATGATCTTTTGCTTTCCAGCATCCTCAATAGTATACTTGAGGATAAGTAATCCCCATATCTCATTTGCTTCTTGATAGACATGGTACACATTGAACAAATTATTAGATAAAGTAGTAAAAATAATGTGTCTGCAAACCTTGTTAGTATAAGCCCAAGCATGCTTCTGGGCTTAGTTAGCATCTGGGGATGTTGCAAGTTGTGTAAATGCATCAGCAACTCCATACATGTCAAGAATAGTGTAGACACATTCCTGCCAGCGTCTGAAGTTCTTCCCTTCAAACTGCTCTATCTTGGAAATGTCTGGAAACTGTCTTGGCATAGGTACTTCCATCGGGTTAGAACCAATACTAGTGTTATTAGCTTTGGAAGTAGTAGCATTGTTAGTTCTGATACTAGCAGGAGGAAATAAAAGCCAAAATAGCTCTTAAGATTGTTGGCAAAGATCCTGCAAATACACTGTGTAATCTGAGTCACGTCCAAGGACGCTATCCTTGAGAGCTATTCTACAACTACTGGCTAACTAGAAGCAGCACTTCCTAAGATAAAATGGACCATTTCTACAGATACAGGGTGAACAAAACAATAAAATATAGAGCAACTAGAAGGCAGAGATAATATGAGATGAAGAGAAAAGCTAGAGAGGAAGAGAATGATCAAGATTTCTGAGCGAGTTACCTAAACCTCTTGCAGGCAATGCCTTTTATATGCCTCTCATGGACTTGAACGTTGGGCAAAAATCAATGGTAGTAAACACGATTAAACCAATGGTTTCTAAATGTTAAATGCCATAAAAATATTTTATTAACCAGTTTTGGAATCTGGAGATAATGGCCTGTAACATGAACGGTGGTAATGATGGTTGGTTGAACAAAATAAAATCTGGATAATGCCCTTGTAATCAAAATATTGAGATCTCAAGTTTAAATACATCAAAACTTGGTTTTTCCTATAAGCCATTTTCGCAAAAATAAATTTTATATTTTTCCAAAAAAATCTTTGGTAAAAAGTGTAATATCCTAAAATATATCCAATGGCTAAATGTAATAGATAGTGAAATAAGAGGATTAATGGCTCCTTAATTAATTTTGGCCATGATTAAGGGTAAGAGAGTCAATTGTCACTTGATCTTGAGGATAGATTTGGGAAACAAAGTGAAGGACCAAGATTTGTTCTTATAAAGTAAAGGTAATGATGAAGAAGTAATTTCCCTTCCTTTTCCGTTGATAAAAAACGTTCAAGACCATAAGAAGAAGGAAAGAGAATTTAAATGATAAACTTTTTCACTTTTCCATGTGAAAAGTTAACAATTGTAGGCTAATATGTGTGTGTAACCTCCCAAGAAATAGTTGAAGAAGCTTGCTTGGTCACTTTGGGAGCACCATTTACGTCACTTGAAGAGAGGAAGGAGGGAATTCAATTGTGATCAAGTATTACAAGAGGAAGAAAAGTAAAAAATCTCATGCTAAAAGCAATACGTGAGGAAGTGGAAATATGTTGAAGTAAGAAGCTACTTTTTCCTCTTCAAGAGGACATAATATGTATGACATGAGGAAGGAGAGAGAAAATGAAATTTGTGGACATGCATGATGCTTCAAGAGGCACTTTTCTGTCAAGCCTTTATGGCCAAATAAAAGATGATGACATCAAGTGAATATGACATATGTTGATTTATAATAAAATATAGTATTTTGAGGATGTGGGTGAAAGATAGTTTGAGAGAGTATTATCCCTTCCTAAGGCCATATTTTATGCCAACTCAAGAGAATAAGAAAGAGAAAGAGATTTACAAAAGTGAGACAAGAACAAGCAAGAACAAGAAGCTCAAGAGGCAAAGTAAGGTGAATGTGAGCTCTTTGATCTTGATTTTCACCTTCTTAACCTCATCTATGGCTTAAGTGTAACCCCCTCCGTAATTATATCCGAAATACGCGATTAAAATGAAATAGAGACCAATAATAATCAAATAACATTTACTAACCCATCACATGATGGGGTTTTCAAAAAATACCTTTCGAAATCATTTATAACCTTGGCCTCATATTCACATTTCGAATACAATTACTACGTGAAGATAAATCACATTTATATAAATATCAGAGTGCACAACATAATCATCTCGGCAATCTTGAGTACATACCTTCGCTAAAGATATATAGGGCACAATTGCCCATTACAATTCTTCAAATGGGGATTACACAATCTCATCTCGAATGAGTCATAACCGCTCCCTCCACGAGCCACTTGCCCTGTCTAAATTGTTGGTAAGGGAGGGTGAGATTCGAGAGAATCTCAGTAGGGAAACATTATCAATATGCAGGCAAGATAAGTGTTTAATGCATGACATGCTTGCATCACATAACTCATGCACACATGTAATGACAAATCTATAAGCTCAATGCTTCGAACGATACACATATGGCCATAGAATATATTGAAACATAGCTTTAAACCATTCATACATGTTCCACATAATCAAGCAAAGCAATAACATGCATCAACATATTAATACAGTTATCAGAGCATGCAGGAGAGATAAGTTCCCTACCTCTAGTCTTTTCTCCTCGATTTGCGTGTCAGCAACTCGGGGCTTCACATTCGATCCTACAATGTCAAATGTACTATTTAGACACTCCCAAAGTGTTTCTGGGGGTTATATGAGGCTATATTGAAAATTTACTAAAATACCCCCGGGGACCCGGCCCGGCCTCACCGTACCCGGTCCGGCTGTACTTTTCTTGAAATTTTGACATGGGCTATTCTGACATATTTTCGCCCAAGGAATCCATTTCCGGACTCATAATTATCAAATTCAATGTCAATTACAAAATTACCCTTGACAGCCCCACTTTAAGGGTTTTAGGGGCATTTTCGTAATTATGCTTTTTCGGCCTTTTCTGAAAAAGTGCCCAACTGTAACCCCACCTAATTTTTGCTCCTGAACTCAATGGAATCATCAAATCATTGAAAATTCAACTCTAAGACCCATTTATAGTCTTGGCCGAAATATACATGTACTCCGGGAAAAATTGGGGTTTTTGGGTTTCGGCTCCGTAAACGCGTTCCTTTCTACTCCTAACCACTTTATTGACTATTCCATTAGGTTACAACTACCATTTAGTACCAATTTGGGCAGCATAACAGCCCCATACACCCATTTTCCATTTTTGAAACCAATGACAATCCGGCGAAATTTCACCGATTAAATTGTCCACAACAGCCAGAATAGTCAATACACAAGAGTTTGGAAGTTACCTCAAGCTCCCACTAGCTTTTCCTTGTCTTGGCTGAAACCCTAGCTGTTTTAACACCAAAGGAAGATCTTCCAAACCTTAAAGAACATAAAGGAGTAGCTTAGGATCGGAGTTATACGCGTTAGGAGCTAGATTATCGGAGAAATCGGCTTACCTTACGAGATTTCTTCCTCTTTCTCTCTCTAAAGATCCCATATGCTCTCTCTCTATTTCAGCTGAAACTCACGACAGAAAATGAGAGCTGAAGAAGATGAGAAGATATTTAATTCCATGATGATGTCATCTTTTATTGAGATGATGTCATAATTCCCATTTTCGGATTTTCTGCCCAAACTTTGAAAAATCATAACTAATTCTAGAAAACTCAAAATGAGGTGATTCCAAAGTCAAATGAAATATATTCAAGTCCTCTTCATAGGAAAAATATTGTCCATTACTAAAAATCACCACACAATTCTAGAATTACATAAAACTCATCACTGCCCCAAAACAGAGTTCAGTTTCTATCCCAAACTTTGGACAGTCATATCTCCCAGTTCCCAAAACGAAATGGCACAAATTATATGTCCATTTTGAAGATTGAGATATGAACTATAAGAATGGAAATTTGCATAATTTTTAGACACCATTTGGTCATTCAAAACGTTCACACAAACTGACAGCCTAGAATAGAGTTTCACTGGACAGCATTTCCAGTTTTGCAACCAATGTGTCCAATCCAATTTAAATCAATTCCAATGATTAAATACCACAATAGGACACCATTTCCATCACAATACCCCATTCAATTCTTCCCTCTATTCTAAGTCAATTTGGATGTTAATCCACAATTGAACTCAAATACAAGGTTTTGGTGTTGCTCATAACACAAGCAACTACAATCCTCTTTATATTCTCTAAAAGGGTTCATTAATCACTAACCACGTCCACTTTTGTAGTCATTAACCCCTAATCACAATTTGGGATCTTGCTAAACCGGGGCTTAGCAATCCACTAATCTCAGGCTTATTCTCTATCCTCGAGTCTCAAAATTCGGGGTATTACATTAAGTGTCCTTCATAAAATTTGTTCCTCTTGATGAGAGCTTCATTTCTATGGTTTTAGAATTTCAATATGAGGTGTTTTGAGCCATCTTCCAAGAACAAAAGTTGTAGAATCAAAGAAAGAACATAAGGAGGAGCAAGATGTGAGTATTAGCTTCAATTTGAACTATTGGTTATATAGGTTGAATGAGTATTTTGACATGTGTAATTTGCCATGATTTTTTCCATGTTAGGGTTTGGAGAAGTCATGGTGTTTTGGTTATATATTTGGTGTTTTATGATGATTAAAAACCATATGACACAAGTTTGATGCTCAAATTGGGAGTTTGGTCATTTCTAGAATTTTGTTGATTTTTCTGTCCAAAAAGGACATGTAGAAAGAGTGAAAATTTTGTCATTTTAATGTTACCATTGTGTTCTACATGTAAAATGGTGTGGGAATAGCCCCGGGTTGTGTCACTGAAACTCAAAATGCAAAACTGGATTTCTGCCGAACAGGATTCCAGCGAGGTACCCTGATTGTGTGGTATTTTTTGGATAACCAAATGAAGTTCAATGAAGGTAAAAATTTCCAAAATAAAAGTAGACATATCAAGCTTTAATTTGATAAGTCATTTGCATCATTTCGATTTGTACACTGTGAGTTATGAATTTTTGAATTTAGGTTATGAAAATTGGGTTGAATTCTAACAGTGTGTAATAAATGACAAATCTGGGAATGCTGTGCGTCCAACTGGCTGTGGGTGATATTTTTCCTTGAAAATAGACAAAATAAGGGTCACATAGCCTTTAGTATCATTGCAATTTGATATTTGTACATAAAGATATGATTTTTCAAAGTTGATGAAAAATTCTAGCAATTTTGCTCACTTATGGGAAAATTTGAAGATGTAATGGCATAGTGTAATATTGTTGAACTCGAAGGTTAGAAATTGGTCTTTTAGGTTATTGACCACTCCAACTCCTTAGTTGACTTGATTAAATGTCTCTAATGATAATCAACTTGAGTGTTTGAATTAAAGAAGAAATGGATTAAGTAATAATCTGTCATCCGTAATTCTAATTATAGGATTCAATACCTGCCCTAAGTGTAAGAAATCTATGCAAGAACAAGATCGAAAAGACCAAGGTAGTGACTTTTTGTAACACCCCAAATTTCGAGACTCGAGGCTAGAGAATAAGCCTGAGATTAGTGGATTGCTAAGCCCCGGTTTAGCAAGATCCAAAATTGTGATTAGGGGTTAATTACTACAAAAGTGGACGTGGTTAGTGATTAATGAACCCTTTTAGAGAATATAAAGTGGATTGTAGTCACTTGTGTTATGAACAACGCCAAAACCCTGTATTTGAGTTCAATTGTGGATTAACATCCAAATTGACTTAGAATAGAGGGAATAATTGAATGGGGTATTGTGATGGAAATGGTGTCATGTTGTGGTATTTGATCATTGGAATTGATTTAAATTGGATTGGACACATTGGTTGCAAAATTGGAAATGCTGTCCAATGAAACTCTATTCTGGGCTGTCAGTTTGTGTGAACGTTTTGAATGACCAAATGGTGTCTAAAAATTCTGAAACTTTCCAGTCTTATAGTTCACATCCAAAGCTTCAAAATGGACATATAATTTGTGCCATTTCATGTTGGGAACTAGGAGATATGACTGTCCAAAGTTTGAGGTCGAAAATGGACTCTGTTTTGGGGCAGTGATGAAATTTGTGTAATTCTGGAATTGTGTGGTGATTTCTAGTAATGGATCATATTTTTCCAATGAAGAGGACTTCAATACCTTTCATTTGGCTTTGGGATCACCTCATTTTGATTTTTCTAGAATTAGTTATGATTTTTCAAAGTTTGGGCAGAAAATCTGCCAGAAAATCCGAAAATGGGAATTATGACATCATCTCATTAAAAGATGATGTCAGCATGGATTATTAATCAAATTGCTCATCTTCTTCAGCTCATTTCTGTCGTGAGTTGCAGCTGAAAAGAGAGAGAGACGTTTGGGAGCTCTTAGAGAGAGAAAGAGGAGAAATCTCACAAGGTAAGCCGATTTCTCCGACGATCTAGCTCCTAACGCGTATAACCTTGCTTCTAAGCTTCTCTTTCATATTCTTTAAGGTATTGGAAGCTCAATTTTCATGGTTTAAAAGGTGCTAGGGTTCAGCCATATTGAGTAAAAGCTATTGGGAGCTTGAGGTAACTTCCAAACTCTTGTATATTGACTATTCTGGCTGCTGTGGGCAATTTAATCGGTGAAATTTCGCCGGATTGCCATTGGTTGTAAAAATGGAAAATGGGTTTCCCTAGGGGTTATGCTGCCCAAATTGATACTAAATGGTAGTTTTAACCTAATGGGATAGTCAATAAAGTGGTTAGGAGTAGAAAGGAACGCGTTTACGGAGCCGAAACCGAAAAACCCCAATTTTCCCCGGAGTATTTGTATATTTCGGTCTGGGCTATAAATGGGTCTTAGAGATGGATTTTCAATGATTTGATGATTCCATTGAGTTCAGGAGTGAAAATTAGGTGGGGTTACAGTTGGGCACTTTTTCGGAAAAGGCCGAGAAAGCATAATTACGGAAACGCCCCTAAAACCCTAAAAGTAGGGCTGCCAAGGGCAATTTCGTAATTTAACATTGAATTTGATAATTCCGAGTCCGGAAATGGATTCCTTGGGCGAAAATATGTTAGAATAGCCCATGTCAAAATTTCGGGAAAAGTACAGCTAGACCGGGTACGGCGGGGCCGGGCCGGGTCCCCGGGGGTATTTTAGTAATTTTTCCATATAACCCCCAGAAACACTTTGGGAGTGTCTAAATAGTACATTTGACATTGTAGGATCGAATGTGAAGCCCCGAGTTGCTGGCACGCAAATCGAGGAGAAAAGACTGGAGGTAGGGGACTTACCTTACTTGCATGTATTTGATATCTTTGCTTGTGTAATGATGTATGTGATTGCTTTACTTGATTGTGTAGAGCATATTTGAATAAATGAAGCTCTGTTTCTGTTTTCACTGTGGCCATAGTCTTGTTGTATGAAACATTGAGCATGCAGAAATGTCATTATGGAGCATATATCTAGATAAAGCTAACATATCATACACATAGCATCAATCATGCATGCATTATGGTATCTGTTTCCTACTGAGATTCTCTCGAATCTCACCCTCCCCTACCAACAATTTAGACAGGAGAAGACAAAAGATATGTTGAGAGCAAAGAAGAGAACTACACGAGGGGATTGTAGTGGCGGAACAAAGTCAGGAATATGTCTCCGTTTTACTGGGATGAGTTTAGATACCCTAGTAGCCTTGTACGGCTACATTATTTGAATTTATCAGGTATGAACCCCTCGGGGGATATTATGTAATCATGCACATATTATCAGTATAATTATGCTATTCCTGTGTTGCCTACTGAACCGCATATCGTTTTCCGCGAATACTCTGATAAATGTGAAATTAAAATAAGAGCTACAGTTCCTGGCAAACTTGGGAATTTGCTAGGATAGCTCTCTTAGATCTCTACCTTGGTGGTAGATGATGTTTTGTGATAGTGATTGTGTATACACAAGTGTGATTTGTCATTGTGGACATAAGAGATTTGAGGAATATGTGTATACATTGTTGGTTATTCTAGAGTGGAGGATCATTGTGTAATCGAAAGACATAGTGATTCGTCCTAGAATTTGAGCTGTAAACCCAGAGGTGGTTGTAATCAAACCCATCATCTGATTTGAAACCGAGGAAGATGGTTTCCGAGGTGGTTGATATTGATGCTCTAGGTATCAGGACTAACCTAGATGTTGGGTTTGTAACCCAAAGTGGTATGATGTTACATGTAGTAATGTCATACTGATCTTATGTGTGTAAAAGCCTTAAGACCTAGGGGACTTGTGTGCCTTCGGCTGGCTGAGATATTTGACTGTGTGTTAGGGCAGATGGTGCTCTATGGAAATGGGGGAAGTGATTTCCCAGTTCAACTAAGGTTGAGGTTTGGACAGATGGGTTGTGTTCTAAGGATTAGACTCAATAACTGGGTTGATTCTTAGAGATTGGATTTGACCTCAATCGTCTGTGGTACCAGGGTATGGTACAGGAAGTGAATTGAAATGTGTATCAGTTATTCTGAGAGTGTTGGGTGTTAATCCAGCACAGAGAGAAAGTTATCTACGGAGGATTCGGATCGGAAAACGCTATCTACGGGGACTTTTGATAGGAAAGGGCTACCTACGGTGAGATCTGATCGGAAAGGGCTACCTACGGTGAGATCCGATTGGAAAGGGCTACCTACGGAAAACTCTGACCGGAGGGGCTGACCAGTCAGTGGACTGAGTGAAGCACCGAGTGCAGTAGCGTAGTGTGGAGCCACCATGACGATGAACCCTAGAGTGGAGCCACTGTGACGATGAACCCTAGAGTGCAGCCACCTTGATAATGAACCGTGGAGAGCAATCGCCGTGACGTTGAATCGTAGAATAGAGCTCTGGGAACGTTGGGAGTATGGGATCTCAACGATGTGTTGATAATGGCTTTCAATGATTCGAGTTGAATCGAGCCAAGATTTGGTACAGATTGTGAATGTTGTCAGTTGTAGTAGGAGATTCCTATGGGACTCCTGTTACATCAACTTGACATTGTTATAGCACAGATGAGGAGATAGACCTCAGAGTGTGCAGCGGAAGCGTGGGAATGTAATAGGTTTGAGAATCGTGTTGAGCAGAGGCTCGAGGTTGATGTGAGAATGATATGATAACTATGGCTTCGGGAGGAAAAACTTCGGGGTCAAGTCGTATTGTAAAGAGAGGTCTTGAAGGATCTCAGTATGTGAAAAGAATTTGAGATGTTGAAGGTGAAGTGGTTAAGACGCCCGGTTCCAGCTTGTTACAATTGTGCATTGTGAGTCCTGGGTCGACGTAGTGTACCCAGCCTCTCCGCACCCGATTGGTGGGAGAGGGCACTAACCGTTGTGGCCCGGTGGGGTGAGACGGCGGTGGGGTGTGACGGCTATTTGTGAGTCTCTTACCTGCGGCCGTATAGGGTGATTCCTATGGCGGAGGACCGTGCCTTCGGGGCGGTAATTTATGGGGGACAGGCTATTTGTGAAGGCCGACGGGCCGTTTGTGAAAGCCGGTTAGCTGTATGAGCTATAAGGCTATTTGTATGCACTGCCACGCCAATAGTCCCTGAGTAGCTAACAACAGTTCGGGTAAGACTGTGTGTTTTCCCGGCGGAGAAAGGGGATGAGGGTGGAGTGTGATGTGGAAGCCGAAAGGCTATGTGTGAGCATCGCTACGCCAATAGTCCCTGAGTAGCTAGCAACGGTTCGGGTAAGACTGTGTGTTTTCCCGGCGGAGAAAGGGGATGAGGGTAGGGTGTGATTATGGATCTACTATTGTGAGCCTGAATGGCTATGTGTGTGCACTGCCACGTCGATAGTCCCTGAGTAGCTAACAACGGTTTGGGTCAAGACTGTGTGTCTTCTCGGCGGAGAAAGGGGATGAGAGTGGAGTGTGATTGTGAATCTGTGAACATTGTGGATAAGCTGGGACTGAGGTATTATTGTGTAGTAGAGCAGAACTAATTCAGCTGATGGCTAATTCGACTATATGTTCGGGGATTCTTGTTGTGAGGACAATTACCCCGGCATGGCCAGCCTGGCTAGCCACCACGTTGGTTGCACTGGTGTTGACCCAAGGCCGAAAGGCGGTGCGTAAAATTAGAATCTGCAATGTACGTTTGATAAGGAAGTGGATTTTCTTGTGAGTCCTGGGTGAAAGGTGAGTAACCCAGCCACCGTCGCGGGGCATCCCCAGTGGGGGGTAAAACCGGGGTGGGCACCACTGGCACGGGGCATCCCTAGAGGGGGTAAAACCGGGGTGGGTGTGACAATAAAAGTCGCCTGGATAGAAGAGACTGAGACTCTAGGTGGGCCATTACGATCGGGTACTTTGGATAGAAGTAATTGAGATTCTGGAGTGACCAGATGATGTGATATTGTTGTGAATACCCAAAAGTCCCGGTTACCACTAGTGGAGTTGCTGGTGGGTGTACGGGTGAGGGTAAAGCTGTGAAAGTGGATATAGCAGAAGCTGAATGTTTGTGTATACAGCTGAGGCTGTCGTTTGATGTATTGAGGTTGTAGGGTTACTCCCGAAAGGGGTAACTAAATTGAGTTGAGTAGAGTGGTGGCCTATGCTGTCCAACCGCCAAGATCTTATGATATGGCTCATGAGTTAGAGCCTTCGGACATCGAGATGCACTAGCCACTCATGAATTGGGGGGCTTGCGATGATTGTGATTATGTGATGATGGTTTTGTGGCAATCGTGCGTGGAGGCGATTGTATTTGTTTGACACCATGTGGTGATTATGTTTGTGCGGCAATCGTGAAATGGGCCGATTGCAATTTGTGGCAACTGAGTTGCATTCATTGTTTGAGATTCTTGCGAGAATCGGATTTGTGGAGTATCATTTGTGTGTGGGTGGTCTAGAGGAGACCGTCCCAATATGAAATGAATTGTGAAATGGAAGCTGTCGTGAAGAAGCATCCGTAGTTTTTGGATTAAGTGGTATGACAAATTTCGAGGACGAAATTTATTGAACGGGGGGAGAAATGTAACACCCCAAATTTCGAGACTCGAGGCTAGAGAATAAGCCTGAGATTAGTGGATTGCTAAGCCCCGGTTTAGCAAGATCCAAAATTGTGATTAGGGGTTAATTACTACAAAAGTGGACGTGGTTAGTGATTAATGAACCCTTTTAGAGAATATAAAGTGGATTGTAGTCACTTGTGTTATGAACAACGCCAAAACCCTGTATTTGAGTTCAATTGTGGATTAACATCCAAATTGACTTAGAATAGAGGGAATAATTGAATGGGGTATTGTGATGGAAATGGTGTCATGTTGTGGTATTTGATCATTGGAATTGATTTAAATTGGATTGGACACATTGGTTGCAAAATTGGAAATGCTGTCCAATGAAACTCTATTCTGGGCTGTCAGTTTGTGTGAACGTTTTGAATGACCAAATGGTGTCTAAAAATTCTGAAACTTTCCAGTCTTATAGTTCACATCCAAAGCTTCAAAATGGACATATAATTTGTGCCATTTCATGTTGGGAACTAGGAGATATGACTGTCCAAAGTTTGAGGTCGAAAATGGACTCTGTTTTGGGGCAGTGATGAAATTTGTGTAATTCTGGAATTGTGTGGTGATTTCTAGTAATGGATCATATTTTTCCAATGAAGAGGACTTCAATACCTTTCATTTGGCTTTGGGATCACCTCATTTTGATTTTTCTAGAATTAGTTATGATTTTTCAAAGTTTGGGCAGAAAATCTGCCAGAAAATCCGAAAATGGGAATTATGACATCATCTCATTAAAAGATGATGTCAGCATGGATTATTAATCAAATTGCTCATCTTCTTCAGCTCATTTCTGTCGTGAGTTGCAGCTGAAAAGAGAGAGAGACGTTTGGGAGCTCTTAGAGAGAGAAAGAGGAGAAATCTCACAAGGTAAGCCGATTTCTCCGACGATCTAGCTCCTAACGCGTATAACCTTGCTTCTAAGCTTCTCTTTCATATTCTTTAAGGTATTGGAAGCTCAATTTTCATGGTTTAAAAGGTGCTAGGGTTCAGCCATATTGAGTAAAAGCTATTGGGAGCTTGAGGTAACTTCCAAACTCTTGTATATTGACTATTCTGGCTGCTGTGGGCAATTTAATCGGTGAAATTTCGCCGGATTGCCATTGGTTGTAAAAATGGAAAATGGGTTTCCCTAGGGGTTATGCTGCCCAAATTGATACTAAATGGTAGTTTTAACCTAATGGGATAGTCAATAAAGTGGTTAGGAGTAGAAAGGAACGCGTTTACGGAGCCGAAACCGAAAAACCCCAATTTTCCCCGGAGTATTTGTATATTTCGGTCTGGGCTATAAATGGGTCTTAGAGATGGATTTTCAATGATTTGATGATTCCATTGAGTTCAGGAGTGAAAATTAGGTGGGGTTACAGTTGGGCACTTTTTCGGAAAAGGCCGAGAAAGCATAATTACGGAAACGCCCCTAAAACCCTAAAAGTAGGGCTGCCAAGGGCAATTTCGTAATTTAACATTGAATTTGATAATTCCGAGTCCGGAAATGGATTCCTTGGGCGAAAATATGTTAGAATAGCCCATGTCAAAATTTCGGGAAAAGTACAGCTAGACCGGGTACGGCGGGGCCGGGCCGGGTCCCCGGGGGTATTTTAGTAATTTTTCCATATAACCCCCAGAAACACTTTGGGAGTGTCTAAATAGTACATTTGACATTGTAGGATCGAATGTGAAGCCCCGAGTTGCTGGCACGCAAATCGAGGAGAAAAGACTGGAGGTAGGGGACTTACCTTACTTGCATGTATTTGATATCTTTGCTTGTGTAATGATGTATGTGATTGCTTTACTTGATTGTGTAGAGCATATTTGAATAAATGAAGCTCTGTTTCTGTTTTCACTGTGGCCATAGTCTTGTTGTATGAAACATTGAGCATGCAGAAATGTCATTATGGAGCATATATCTAGATAAAGCTAACATATCATACACATAGCATCAATCATGCATGCATTATGGTATCTGTTTCCTACTGAGATTCTCTCGAATCTCACCCTCCCCTACCAACAATTTAGACAGGAGAAGACAAAAGATATGTTGAGAGCAAAGAAGAGAACTACACGAGGGGATTGTAGTGGCGGAACAAAGTCAGGAATATGTCTCCGTTTTACTGGGATGAGTTTAGATACCCTAGTAGCCTTGTACGGCTACATTATTTGAATTTATCAGGTATGAACCCCTCGGGGGATATTATGTAATCATGCACATATTATCAGTATAATTATGCTATTCCTGTGTTGCCTACTGAACCGCATATCGTTTTCCGCGAATACTCTGATAAATGTGAAATTAAAATAAGGGCGTGACACTTTTTCTCCTATATCATGTATAATACTTTGTATGTATGTGCATATCATTGAATTGTGACGCACGTGAATCGCTATCATGTATGCTTATTGTGTATACAGCGTAAGCTGTCATTATTGTGAATATAACCAAAGCTGTCGTTATTGTGAATATAGCGAAAGTTGTCATTATTGCACTATAGGCTTGAGAGTTGTCGTTAATATGCATACAGCGGTGATTGTTGTCATTACTGCACCACAGCTGTGAGAGCTGTTGTTATCGTGCATACGGCCGTGAGAGCTGTCATTATTGGGGAAACTATTCCTGCCTATGCCAAAAGTCCTGGTAGAATGTACAGGTGAGGGTAGGCTGGCCAAAAGTCCCGATTGAATGTACGGGTGAGGTCGTTACATAAAAAGGCATAATTTGTGATGAAAGTCACACATCACTATGATTGTTGCTGCTGTTGCTGCTTTATGATAATTGCTTACATGCTTTGTTTAATTATGCATCATATACGTGAAATATTACTACTGAGATTCCTTTGAATCTCACTCTTTCCACTACTAACCTACAGCTAGGGCAAGTGGATCAAAGGAGAAGCAGGTATATATGGACGGCTAGAGTTCGTGGCTTGGATATTAGTTTTATGTTGGTTATTACTTGTTGGGATGATGTTATATGTAAATGTAGACCTATGTAGTAGAATTGTGTAATTGTTTATAATCCCCGGTATGGGAAACTAAGAATGGGCATTCATGACCTATAGATCCTTATAGTCAATGATTGAAACCCGAGTGTTCATCGGGAATTTTGTTAAGCACTCTGATATTTATGAATGGAGCCGAACTATACAGGCAAAATAGATTCGAAAAGTGGAAGTGAGACCGTATTTAACATATTGTGGAAAGTTTTGAAAAAACCCACTTTATCACATAACTAAATCCTTTCGGGACCTTTCATGAGTTTTAAATTGTTCGTTGGTCTCTCATTTAATTTATGGCACGTTTTTGAACCTTATTAAGGGCTGTGAGGTTAAGGGGTTACAAAAGTGCACAGTCCATATTTAACACACGCATAGGGGGATCGCCGGATTTCCATTGCTTTTAGCTCCTAGTTGCGTATTGTTAAATGTGTAAGCCCACTTTTCCTCTTGGCCCATTTAGTAGCCCAAATTCACAAGGTGTAATAAATACACTTGTCTTCTCTCTCTCCCAAGCAATGTGAGACTTGTTTCATTTGACACACCTAGTTGCATGTTGAAACTTCAACATCATTAACAGAAAATATTGACTCAGCAAGTGATTATGCAATTAAATATTTTAATATAATAATTTTATATTATAAATTGTGTAAATTGAAAAAGATTTAAAAAACCTAAATCATCACATCAACAATTCTTCTAGGGTTTCACATAAACAACTCAACCTAACTCATCACTAGGAGCCTCATATTTTAGGGTACTTCGTTCCTTAATCAAATCCCTGACCTAAATAAATAATTTTTTTGGCCTGCCTAGATAAATAATTTGAGAACCGTGGGATGGCCTTCTAATCATTCAATCACTCAACATGATAAGATCTAATTATACTCGCTACTTGCATGATACTATTGAAGCATATCCTTCCAACTCCCTCAAACTGTTCATTGCCAGCATTAGCATAGAAATTTAATTTTCTCTTGAAACTCAGTTAAGAAACAAATATATTTGAAAACAAAAATAGGAGGTAGTGACAGGGGAAGAGGTACAGCCACCACAAACTTTAACTGGTGTCTTTGGTGTAAGTTCTAGGGAACAACACTATTCCCTTTGTCTCAAAGGGAATGATAGTTGAAGCAAATTAAATAAGGAAATTAGACATTACAAAGGCAAAAATAAGCTCAAATATGAAACATAATGAGTTATTCCTCACCGGAATGAGATTTTGCATTCGCAGGGATGAATTAGGGAGGAGTTTTTAATCTGAAACCCTTGAAGAATTGGCATGGATGAAGTTTTTTAAATATCGTTTCATTTTACTCAATTTAAAATATAATATTATTATATTAAAAGATTTAATTGCAGCATCACTTGTTGAGTTAGCATTTTCCCTTAACGAGATTAACGTACGGTGCCAATATTAAGGGACTACAAATGCACTTTATAAACTTAAAAAACTAAAAAGAATTCTAATGTAAACTTATAAGACTAAAAGTATATTTTAGCCTAACTCAAATCATTATCTAAAGTCTAAAATAAATCACTTTTCAAAGTCTAGATGAATAAATCAATGTCCAAAACAAAATGTGAACCTTAAAAATAATAATAAAGGAAATAAATAAACGATAATATAATAAAAATCCTTTTTACAATAAATGATTAAAAATACTGATTGATTCTTTCTTGGTAAGGTTAAGTTTCAAAATCCCTTTTACAATAAACAAAACCAATAAGTGAAAAATGTCATTAATGATAATTGGATTCCGGATTTTTTTTTACCACGAATTGGATTCCGGATCAGAAATGCGTTCTTCAGTCATCGGTAAATAAATAGAATAATGAAAATAAATAAATCCTTATAGATGGTGATTGGATTACATATTAGAAAAAGCGATCTTAAATCATTAAAGAAAAAATTAAAAACGAAAAATTTAAAAAAAAAAATCTTTTATTGATGATGATTGGATTCCATATTAGGAAACGTCCTCAAGGAAAACATAAAAACAAAAATTAGAAAAAACCATTGATGATCTGAATTTCAAGTTAGAAAATGTTTGTTTTTGGTATAATCAAGTTAGAAAATGGTATTAGAGACCAAAAAAAAAATACCTGCAGAGACTTTGATTTCTTAGGCCAAAATTTAAAATTAGAAACATTGACGTCTCTGGAATCCAAGTTTAACCAAAAATAAATAAATAAATGTTTGAGCTTTAAAAAAGAAGGGCAGAAAGGCAAGGGTTGAATTTGAGTTTTGTTATAGTGGTTATACATATATATATATATAAATATTAAGCGTATGTATCCTCCTTTGGAAGCAATCTCATGACAGTGGTTTTATTTTATTTATTTTATTTTCAAACCTTAGTTTATCATGTTGTGAGAACTAATCCCTTCTGCTAAATGCAACCCCTATTGATTACCGGGAAAGTGGTCTCTTCACTCATTTCCCTTTCCACTTGCTCTCCACTTAATGTCTTAATCATTGGATCATGTTTTAATAGATGTGATTTAATGCTATGTATTAAATAGTATTATAATATTAAATAAAATAAAAATATATTATTAAATCTTACCCATTAAAACATGATCTAATGGTCAAAACACTAAGTGGAGGGAATTAGAGAGGAGAGTTAGCGAAGAGACCCTTTTCCCATTGGTTACCATGGTTTTATTTTGAATTTGAAGGATTTCAGGCGTACCTGGAATCCGTTAACTCGCTGAGTACCCACGCCAGATTGAAGCACCGATTCAGACTCCGATCACATTATATGGCATATTCACTATCCGAATGAAGAGGAGCAAAGAGAGAGGAGTTTTTGGAAGTTTTTCTTGGAAAAAAAACTTACATCCACCAAATGAGAATAACCCCATATATCATGTACGGGAGTTATTATGATTTGAATTTGATAAAACAACTTAATTGGACCCATCCTTCTCTATACTTACATAATAGCCTCAACTGAATTGGGCTTGGGCCCTGATCCACCAAGGGTGGACCAGGCATATTCCAACATCCCCCACTCACACTTGGTGGATCAGACGTTATGGGTCAAATTTCTTTCTCTTCCATCCTTCTTTCATACTAGGTGATCCACCATAACCGCATGGGCATAATGTCTCCATTTGGGTGTCTTATACTAAGAATCCCTTTCACAGAGACCATCACAAAACAACCCTATAGTACAGCTTGATCATATTAATATAATGCCTCTGATATCCTAGATTTTAACCTATATACACTTTCTTCATTGCCAATCTAATCCCTCTTAAGTCAAGATAAAACTCAGATTGCCTTTCTCATATGCATAGTATCTACACTTATGAAATTATCCAAGTAACATCATAAGGGACTGGTCTCAGACACAAGCATAAGTGTGTATATTCCAAGTAATCTTTCTTTCGTCCATATATCATTTCAATATGAATCAACCGCTTTCCTAACATAATGCTTGTAATGACCCAAAAATGGGATTGAGGGCTAATGACTTCAAAAGTGGATGTAATTATTGTTGAATAAACACTTTTGGAGAATGTGTGATGAGAATTTGGTTGTTTTAGTAATTCCAATGGTTTCCTTGTGAAAAATTGTGTGGGAATAGGTTTGATTGTTGATTTTGGAGCCATTGGACACATTGGTTGAAAATTGGAAAAACTATCAAGTGTATTTCTGTATAGGGCAGTTGGGTTGTATGGACATTTTGAATGGGTAAATGGTGCCTAAAAATTATGAAAATTTTCAGTCTTAACTTTCACATGTCAAGCTTCAAAATGGACAACTAATTTGTGTCATTTTGATTTGTGAGCTAAGAGTTATGAATTTTTGAAGTTTGCCCAGCAAAATTGATTATTTTTTGGAGTAGCAGTCAAAGAAATTAACTCTGGGAATGATATACTTCTAGCTAGTAAAATGCTATATTTTTCCTTGGTAAGGGTTCTATAGCCTTTGGAATCACTCTAATTAGATTTTTCTAGATTTAGTTATGATTTTTCAAAGATTGGGCAGAAAATCTGAAAATGGGAAACTAGGGAATTATGACATCAGCCCATTAAAAGATGATGTTAGCATGGATTATTAATCATATTGGCTCATCTTCTTCAGCCATTTCACACCATTTTCAGCTGAAGCAAGAGAGAGAAAGGGAGGAAATCTCATAAGGTAAGCCGATTTCTTGAACGATTTAGCTCCTAACGCGTATAACTCCGACCCTAACCTACTCTTCTTTGTTCTTTAAGGTTTGGAGGCTCAAAAATCTATTGTTATTTAGGTTAGGGTTTCAGCCATATTTGGGAAAAGCTTGTGGGAGCTTGAGGTAACTTCCAAACCTTCGTATATTAACTATTATGGCTACTGTGGGTAATTTAATTGGTGAAATTTCGCCGAATTGCCATTGGTTTTAAACTTTAGAAATGTATGTGCCTAAGGGTTATGCTGCCTAATTTAGTGCAAATGGTAGTAATAACTCAATTAAATGGTTAATAAAGTGGTTAGAAGTAAAAAGGAATGCGTTTACGGAGCCGAAATCGTAAAACCCCGATTTTCCCCGAAAGACACATAAATTTCGGCCAGCTCTAGAAATGGGTCTTAGAGTTAGATTTTCAATGATTTTATGGTTCCATTGAGTTCAGGAGGGAAAATTAGGTGGGGGTTAAAGTTGGTCACTTTTTCGGAAAAGGCCGAAAAAGCATAATTACGGAAACACCCCTGAAACCCTTAAAGTGGGGCTGCTAAGGGTAAATTTGTAATTTAACATTGAATTTGATAATTCTAAGTCTGGAAATGGATTCCTTGGGCGGAAATATGTTAGTTTAGCTCAGGTTAGAATTTCAGGAAAAGTGCAGCCGGACAGGTACAACTGGGCTGGGCCGAGTCCCCGGGGGCATTTTTATAAATTTTCATTATAGACTCATATAACTCCCAGAAATACTATGGAAGCGTCTAAATGATGCATTTGGAATTGTAGGATTCGACATTTTCCTTGATCTTGAACGACCTATGCCAGAGCACGTTTGGAAAGAACCAGGTAGTGACTCTTTCTCTTATACTATGTGTAATGCACTGTATGTGTGTTGTATCACTATTTTGTGATGATTTCTGATGCTGCTGTGGTTACAGTTGGTGATAGCTATCATTTACTGTTAAAGCTGTCGTTATATAGCGCAAGCTGTCGTTATTGTGATTACAGCGTAAGCTGTCATGATTGTGATTACAACGAGAGCTATCGCATTGTGTTTACAGCTGTGAGTGCTGTCGTTTGTGGTAAAAGCCATGTATCTTTGTGCTACTGCTGTTTGTGATTTACTTACATGTTGTGTGCTTATACATTGTATGAGTGACTTGTTACTATTAAGATTCTTTTGAATCTCATTCTTTCCATGAACTGACCTACAGACAGGGCAAGTGACTCCAAAGGGAAGCGGACAACCAAGAGCGGCTAGGACTCCATAGAGATCTTTGAAGTTAGGTGTTATTATCCATTTTGATTTGGGATTACTGTATATATGTGGAATGATTTTGGGTAATCCCTTATATGGAAAATTGTAAACCCTTAGTGAATGAATGAAACCCGGAGGTTACCGGGATTTTTATTGTACACTTTGATATGTATGAATGCGATTCAATTGCACGGGGTAATTATATTTGAAACTTGAATTTGGGACTAGAATAGGAATGAAATTTTGAAAGAGTTTGTGAAAACCCTACCGTATGGAGGGGAGTTTGAAATGAGTTTAATTATCCGTCGATCTCTAATTCATTTTAATTATGCCTTTTTGAATCATAATTACGGTTTTCGAGGCAGGGGGTTACAATGCCTTTAAATCGTATCAATCATAATCATAGGAAAAATGCTAAAGTAGCATACGTCGAAACATATCTCCATGATATTGTCAAAGTTAGAGGACATAATGAAAGGGTTAACCATTCCGGGGCTCAAACAACAATGAAGTAGGGATCTTTTCACTTGCTTCCCGTTTGCAGTTCTTTAGCACATGCAGTATGAATCGCATGCTATAGTATTACTCTTATACTATAAGAGTATATGTCACTTTAATCTTACCATTAACACCGTACATACTTAAGTTTAGACACGCATAGTATTTAAGCCAAAATTCTTTAGCTTTACTCACATGACGTCAATTTGAAGAATTTGTTGTCTGGCTATAGGTAGTATAGATGTGAGTTTCCATGATTCAATCCATATTTATAATCATGGATATCATCCTGACTGACTGCACTACTAAGTCGACGTGACATTTAGCTTTGTATTTCTTCTCTACCATATCAACTCTCTCACTGCTTTATTGGTGAACACATATGTCTTATCTTTGCACACTCCTTCTGAGTGTCAAAGGTGGTCGCTTGTGTGAGAAAGCTAACCTCATCAACCTATACAACATACTAGACATTGTATACTTTCGCATAGACATGTAAAACCATAATGAAGTATCTATACTTCACTTCCTATGCATGCCAAAGGACTCATTATGCTCTTCATGTATTTCTTTAGCCACATGCTTAGTTAGGGGACTTTGCATAGGAATGTGTTGTTCAACAACAACTTTATGTGCTATAGTATTTCTAACAGGAATCACATCTTCGCATTTAATCTTGATATGATACTTAGGGTTTTTTACTTAGGCAATGGCTATAGTGTTTTCACAATACATTAACATTAGATTTAAATTCTCACTTTCAAATTATAGATGTTTTTCCAAACATCATCAGCCATATAGCCACCTGTACTGACATAGTACATTAATATACGCATGATCATTATATGCCCTGAAAAGTATCTCAAGACCTTTTTGTGAAGACATTCCATGTCCTTCACAATGGTTAGACTAGTACCAGCATACAAGTCTTATCACAAAATATATATCCGGTTTTGTGCACATCACTACGTATATAAGACTACCAACAACATTTGCATGGAAACCTTTTTCCATTTTCTATGTTGATTTAGTTTAGGGATAGATATCAATATTCAAAATCATTGATGAAGCCACTAGAGTATTCATGGGTTTGCATTCACTTATATAGAATCACTCAAGAATCTCTCAATATAATTCTCTTGTTACAGAAAGGATTCTCTTTAAGCTATCTCACTGGTTCTCAAATCCAAGAATATGCACTGCTTCACCCATATGCTTCTTTTTAGAATTTGAGTACTATTCCTTAACATGTATACTAGATTCAAACTATTTCTGGCCAATAGTATATCATCCATTTAAAAAGGATAATATTAAAACATTACTTGACAACGATTCTCTTCAACTATTTGAAAAAAACTATATTAGGTTATTGCTCTTATGAAACATTATGCATTATTGTCTGGATGATTGCTTCAATCCATAAAAGGATCTCTGCAAAAACATGAGGTTATCCCTTTATGAAACCTCAAATACCACTTCTAGTGATGTCTAATGGTCATTGCAAATTGATTTCTTCATCCATATCACCACTTAAAGGTGTATGTTTCACATCCTCTTGATGTATATCTAAATTTAAATAGTAAATTGTTGTCAAAATAAGTTTGATTAAAATGCACAATAGGTAAGATGAAAGACTTCCTGTTATGCTCGCCCCTTTGCAATTAAATGAGTATTATATTTGCTAATTCTTAACCATGATTCTTTTTTAATGAACCATCACTTACATTGTTTTCTCCCATTTTGCCTCAGTAGGAATCTTGTACAAAACTCGACTTTATCTTCTAGAGCAGCCATGAACTCCTTTCTCAATTACTCCTTCTTGTTGAAGCTTCCTGCTTCTCATGCTTAGGTCTCTTTATTGACCCTTCTAAGCTCCCATTCACAAGGACAATTGAGAATTGCTGGCTGATTTTGTACTGCCTTGTCTACATGTCTCTTAAAGAGACATATGGTCATCATTTTTGCCCTTATTTAGAAATTGATGCATAATAAATGTGGTAGCTTTTAGTTCTTTTTAGTTACAATTCTATCTTTTCACTTATGAAAAATGAAGACATTACTCTAATGAGCTCCCACTTACAATCACAATGGGAATGTGCAACTAACCCTAATTGTTTGCACTCTTAAGGTGTGTTTGGTTTGAGGGGAGGGGAAGGAGGGGAAGGGGGTAAATTACAATTTTGAACAGGAGAACCCCAAAATTTACCCTCTCATTCTTTTAAATTTTGAATTCCCGCCTAAAAATTATCCTCTCATTCCTTTTAAATTTTGGGTTCCCGCCCAAAATTTAATTACCTTCAATCCAAAAAGGTAATTTACCCCCTTCCCCCTCCCCTCAAACCAAACACACCCTTATGGTCTGCGAAAAGTCAAATCCAATTCGCACTTTGACTATAATTCATAGAGTGTAGAAGTGACCATTTGAGGGCACATGGTTAAGTTCAATACCACACACACTTGATGAAAACAAATATGTGTACTAATCCACCAAAAGTGGACCTCAATACTCTCCCACTCACATTTAGTGGGTTAACTTGAACCATCAAATACATAACCATGTCTTATAATGTGTCATTATGCCTTTCAATAACTCCATATGGTGGTGGAGTGCATCAAATAGTTAGCTATCTAACTATCTTTCTTCTGTCATAGAGCGCATTTGATCATTCACAACCTTAATTAGTTTATACATAAGATCTCAAAGTTCCTATTTAATTGATTCAATTGCTCTCGCAACTTATCCATTCATAGTCCCAATTCTTAAACTTCAAACCTATATGAAATCAAACAAGTATGATCATATCATTAATAATCCTCAGTAAAAGTTATAAAATCTCATACACAGTACCGAATTTATCATAATGGAATAATTGCAATGGAAATACAGTCATTTTCCCTTTATAAATTTTTTTCCGTGTTGCGTTACTTGCTAGACTATCACAATTGTCCCCATTTAGCTTATTAATTAACATTCTTGTTCTTGGCAGCCTTCCTTGGCTTAGTCACTTAAATCATCCCACTCATAGGGTTATTCACAAATGATTTGAACCAAGAATGTCCTTTTATAGCACATTGAAGTATACAATATCATGTACTTGTATTATTCTTGACTAGAAAGGTAATAACATCATTGGGTCTATGATCAGGAGAATATATTTGTATCTTCCATCACACATATTCTAGTAATGCCACTATCATCTATCAAGAATTTCATATAAGTACTTCACATAATCTGCTCAATTATGACTATCAGAATGCTCAATTTCTAAAAGCTACCACTTAGATAGAGAATATTGCTAGCTCCCACTTAGATGGAGCATATGATTCTCTTAGAAGACTCATTTTCCAAGAACTTCCACTCATAAAAGAGTGTTGGATATATACTTCTTCAGGTCTCTTAGAGCATTATTATGTTGATAATGTCTTATTATCAGGGAATTTGGGACAATTCAATAGTTTTCTTTAATTTCATATTAATCTCATTTCTTCATCTGGGCAGAATTTTCTTTGCTTCTCAAACCCAATTTGATAAGGTTCACAATAACCACTGTTTTCTAAGGCTAAAAGAATTTTATGTCCTATGTTGTGTTAATCATCTTCCAGAGTTTCTCTTTTTTCTTGAAGAGATAATTTCAAAAAAAAAAGTCTTATGCAATTCTTCCTTGTTTCTTCTAGAAAACATTAAGTAGTATTGCTTTCAAGTCTTTTATAATTTCTAATATTGATGGTTGGATTGGGCTCAAGGTTCTTTTTCACTCATGAAGTGGGCTCTACCGTTTAAGGTGCATCACTTTCCTGAATCTCACCATTATTTAGAGTTTTGGCGTTGAGAAGTTTCTTCATTTGAGATTCCCTTTCACTATAATTTGATACTGTCTCTATAATATCATATCCTCACTTTCACCTCCATGAGGTTTCTTCATATATGAATCTTGACATTTCATCTTCTTAAGATTCAAGAGATTCAAGTTATTCTATATGTTTATCTTCCGAGTTTCTTTTCGAACACACCTCTTATTCAATTTCAAGTTCTAATGAACCTTAATTTGAATCATTTTCCTCTTGAACCTCTTTAGGATCTTCTCCTTCTAGGCTATGTTTTAGGGTTCAAGCTTAAATAAGCAAATCCCTCTTTCATCCATCACTTAGAGGCTCATATTACTCTAAGTAATTTAGGCTTGAATCATTATTTAGAGATAGCATCAAATAATTTTCCCCTTTTCAATCCACTGTAAAGGTGGTTCACACTCAGGGAAGTGTTTTTAAATATAGTAATGATCCAAAAGAATAAAATCTTTTTAGTTTAGTGCTTTTTGAACTCCCCAAATTCATATTTATCTCAAATAAAATTATTATGAATTATTACAAATATTTTAGGATTTTGAAACTCATAAAAAATCATTAAAGATAGCACTAAATGCCTCTAAAATATATCCAAATATATTCAAAAAAAATTCCAAATATATATCAACATGAAGATCTTGAATTTAGGGATTTTTAGAAACAAACCGCTTCTCAATTGGAGCTCAAATTCACCTTCACGTGCCCCTAGAAGGAGGAGGAAGAGGAAATTCTTGAAAAATTGGAAAAACCCAAGCTATCCCACTCTCATCATCAGCGCATGCCGTGAACGCGCCGCCACAGAGATTCCAAACTGTTACACGTGCAGGCAATCTAGAGTCCATGAGCCAAGAGCTTTCAAATGGAGTCTGCCACATGGCATTAGGCAATCCGACGACCCTACATGCACCACGTGGCCATTTTAAGCCCCTTTGTTTTTTATAAAAGTTGTTTGTGGATCGGGTATGCCACAAACCTGACCTACCCAATTCGATCCACCTTTACCCTTTTTTTATTTTTTTATTTGGACTATGCAGCCTATTCCACCTCAGCCCATTTTTTTTATACTTTATGAAACAATGCCGTTTTGCTTCATGTGAGGTTGCCTTCAACCTCTAGTCGGGTCTAATAGACCCGGTGAATTCTCGGGTCAGGTCCGTCGGACCCAACTTGCCTTGCTTCTCTCCCCAGCATTCCTGACCTTCGTTTCCATCGATCTTAGTCTCGTTTGCTTCATTCTCTACATGTCCATGAAAATTTCTTATGCCGAAACACAAGTTTTCTCGAAACCCAAAATCAAATGCAAGAAATCGTCAAGGTCATTGGATATATATGGGGTTTTGATCGGTTTTGCTTGCCATTTCCTGACGTTCTCAGGCAGCAGTTCCAGTAAATACTAGGCTCGGTTGAATTGTATTGTTCCATAGTGTTTTTGTTGTCATTTTAGTTTTCTACTATGCTTTTCCTATGTCATGTAGTACATATTCGATATAGCAAAGTAGATTCCAGTAACACAAACGAAAAATATATCTATCAATTGAAAATAAATAAACAAGAAACACTAAGGAAATACTACATTATGGACATTAAATATGAATACTAGAGGATTTGCTTGAATACAGGAAAGAAAAATCTGGACAGTGTAAATTTCTATTTACGCGTTCAATAGTTGAAGCACATAGAAAACACATCCTTAAGAAAAAAAATTAATGCTTTGATACTACTGAAGGATTTCGGGCGTACTTGGAATCCGTTGACTCGCTGAGTACCCACACAAGATCAGAGCATCGATTCGGACTCCGATCACATTATACAGTATATTCACTATCTAGATGAAAAGGAACAAAGAGAGAGGAGTTTTTGAAAATTTTTCTTGGAAAAAAAAAACTTACACCTACCAAGTGATAATAACTCATATATCACGTACGGGAGTTATTATGATTTGAAATTCAAATTATAAGGATAAAACTTTTTAATTGGACCCATACTTCTCTATAATTGCATAAGAACCCCAATTGAATTGGGTTTGAGCCCTGATCCATCAAGGGTGGACCAAGCATAATCCAACAGAATTCATAGAAATTAAGTTTTAAAAAAACTTAGAAAGAGCTTAAGCCCACTGGAGCTTGCTCGTTTAGACGCAAATGCCTTTCAAAGCTCCTAATTTCAAGTCCAACCTTAAATGGATAAGCCATACAAGCTAAGCTAATTTTCTTGACTCGTGTAAAAAGAAGGAAGGTAGGTGAGTGTGAAAGTGTACGTGTCTACTCTCTACACATGCATCATTCATTTATTTTTATTTAATTTTATAGAAAAATAAATTTAGCTGAGAGATAAAGATAACCAATAGTACTTCGCCGTTGTTAACATAAAGATAAGTAGATAATATAAATATAACACTTATTTTACATATTTAGTTTAGAAAACTTTGTATTAGTTTTGAATTTTCTAGGTTTAGGGTTGTATTGGAGATTTTATGAATGTTGAACATTTAAGTTTTATCTGTCTCCCAACACTTGTCTTCCCCTTATTGCATTATTTTCCCAGTTTGGATAATTGTATAATAATTTGTTTTAAAAAAAAACAACATTCAACATTGGTTAAAAGTTAACCCATATGTGAAATTTTTTGAAACAAACAAGCTTGTTTTTACATCTCTCCTATAACTGACGAGAAAAAGCCATTTTTAACCCATGTAAAAATCCTTTTATGTAGTTCGAATGGTCTTCTTGACAACTAAAACCTAATGGCCTTCACAGTTGCTTTTGACAGAGCCAAAACTCAGTGCCACGATGTCACCCATCTCTTCCCCTTCTCCTCAATTTCCTCCTACCTTCTTTTCTCAACTTACCACCCTCTTGCCTTTCAAAACACGCTTACTACTCTTGCTGAAGAATCAATCACTCTTTTAGGTTTAGGCTGAAGAAGCCACATCATATTGATGAGCCAGTTGAAAATCATTCAGTCTTTTATATTCACACTAGTTCCCAAAACTACACACATTAATTCTGTCAAACCTTAGAACCAACCCAATAGCAAACCATACACACCAGGTCCAAGGATATAAGAAAAGAGCATGCTCCAATGATTCATCTTCTATATTGCAAATTGACAAAATAATTGGGATATTCTTGGCATCACCTTAATCTTCAGAAAAAATATCTTCCTTCACGTTTAACAAAGATTGACGGATGTGCTTGCATCATCAAATGTGTACACCTTTTTAAGATTAAGATGAAAGCAAATATTAAGCGACCATAGAAATAAAACGAAAGGCAAAAAGAAAACAACTTATTTGCATTACTAATAATTCACACGCATTTTCTTGTCAAATTAACACACACACACACACACATATATATATGTAGGTACATACATATATACTTCAATTTTATTCATATTATTTTTTTTGTCCTTCATATAAAACTTATTTTATAGGTCAATTCGAAAGAATAGTTGATTATTTGAATATATAAAACTCTAATTATAAAGGCATAAAGGGTAGAGCCGGGAATACGGGCCCGGCCGGCCCTTTACGGGCTCGAGTTGGCCTGTTTCCTAAAAAACCCCCCATTTTTAAAGCATGCGACCATACAGGGCTGGCCCTCTACGGGCTTGGGCCTAAATGGGCCTGAACTCATTTTAATTAAAAAAAGATCTTTTTCAAGTTTTACAATTTATTTATTATTTTGCTTTAAATTGAGATGCATTATTTTTAAAACTCATAAATATTTAGTTAAAATAATCATCTAATGTCCAAATTAGCCTCTTTTTTAAATTTTAAATGAATAAACCATTGTAGAAAATAAAATAAATCAAACCATTTAATAAGTTTTTGTTTGTTACTAATACTTTATTAGGTATTTAGGTGTCTCTCATATTGATAATTTGATATAATGATATTATATATATTAATTTATTTTTAAAAAATATTAAACGGGCCTAAAAGGGCCGGCCCTCCAGGGCTTGCAGCCCTACAGGGCCGGCCCTTTTAGGCCCGCTTCTTGTTTTAGCCTCTAAATCATAAGCTCGGCCCTTGAAGGACTCAGGCCTAAACAGGCTCGACCTAATTTCCCGGCTCTAACAAAGGGGCAGGGCCATGGCCATGTGTTTAACTTTTGGCCTTTGCAACTTGCTTGAAAGATGCAATAACTTTGGAATATCTAAATAAAAAAGAAAAAGTAAAAAATTATATTGGACGACGCTGAAAAGAAAATGATATTGTGGTCAATATTTGTACATGCAATTAATAACTCTGAGATTACGAGTGAATGACACAAAGTGGTCCTCACTACGACGTGAAGCATTTCATGTTAGACATACTGACAAAGTAATCAATCTACGTTGATCTACAAGATTCTACATGTACATCCATCAACCATTGAATCCTGATCCTCCTTCAACAGTTATTTCCTCATTTAAGGTCCTACAAATCTTTGTCTTCTCTGCTTTGTTCAGCATCTCGAACAAAGATTCCAAGCCCAGCATCACATCACCCATGGATGGCCGTTCATTCCCATTATTAGCTAAGCATTTCAATGCGATCTCAGTGCATCCATCTAAGGGCCGTTTGGAGAAGGAAGAGAAAGGAAGATTGTAAGGGGTGATGAAAGATGAGTTAAAAAAAGATTGGTTGTTTGGTATGAAAAAAATTGAGGGTGAAACTTGAAAAAAAAAAAAAAATCATTTTACTCTCAAAATAAATTAATTATATATTAATTAAATTTATATTTCAATTCATACATTAAATGATTAGAAGTACAATAATTTAAAAATTAAATAAAATCAATAAAATATAAATTATAATTTAAATAACTAAAAAATTTATTCTATTCATTAATGAAATTGAAATTATTTGTCTATAGAATGAAATTCAAATTTATTAAAAAAAATCGAATTTATTGATGAAATTCGAATTTATAAGGTAGAAATCCTGAAAAATTTAAATTAAAAGGTTGGAATCCTGAAATTTGCTTATCACGTTTAACCCTATTTTAATTTTCAGGATTCTCACCTTTTAATTTAAATTTTTCAGAGGTATATTTGTCTTTCGATCCTTCCTTCTTATGAAAGAACTTAGGTTCGCACTAATTTTGGTGGGATCTCATCTTTTCACCTTTAAAGGAATATTGGTGGGTCCGGGAACTTATTCCCAAAAAAATTGAGCTAAAATTGTGTTCTAAACAAGGGAACTTTCTTATTTTCCCTTCCCTTCCCATCTTTTCCATGTACCAACGGGCCCTAAGCATTCTGGCGTTATAATTCCCTTAAGATTGGATCCACTGTTTCGTAAACCACATTCCCTGTCTCCGTCTCTAGTCACTTTCCAATGAGTTGTTGCCATTATAGAATTTGACCACAGAGAATTGTACAGAGTCTATGTCTCTGGTCCAGTTCCGGCCACCTAAAGTAGGAGAATTGCCAGAGCTACCGCAGTTGACTAAGAAATTATCAACAGGAGTGTATGAGGTGACGCTAGAAGTGTAAAGGATTTGGAAGAATAAAAGAAAAAAAATATAGATTGCTGGTGGGTTAGTCATAGTGAAGACAAAGTTATCATTCAAGCTCCACACAGCAGTTACAGTAAAGAAGCGATACCTGTGACAGAGAAACCATGTCGAGAAGCTAGCTTCTTTCAAGAGGGTACATTCGTCTTTTTATTATTATTTCATAAAATAATCTTAGCTACAGTTACGTTAGATGGGTATTTTGAAAAGTAAACAACTTGCAAATATCAATAACGTGTAATTTGTGGGTAGTTTTCAGCCATAGCAGTTTACTCATCATTCAACAATGACAACTCCCATTCGAGAAAGGGTAAAAACAAAAATCATTATCAACCCTTAAAAAGGAAACAAAAAGTTGTGGAAGAAAGGCACCTCGGTGGAAACTGCAAAGCCTCTCTCTTATTTAAATTTTTTTTTTCTTGCCTATCTCTTACTATAATTTGATAAAGAAAAACCTAATTATTCTAGCCAAACCTAAAATAAAGTTTTGGAATAACTAAATCGAAAAGAAACGAGAAAAAAAAAGCTTTGGAATAAAAAATGAACAAGTGTCACACCCTCATCTTATTTCCACTTATTTCAGAGTATTTATGGAAAACGATATGCAGTTCAGTGGGCAACAAATGAATAGTATAAATATACTGATATTATGTGCACGGTTATAGAAATTCCCCATAGGGGTTCGTACTTGATAATTACAATTAACGTAGCTTTACAGCGCTACGTGAGTGTCTAAATCCATCCCAGTGAAACGAAGACATCTTTTCGTCTTCATTCCACCACTGTAATCCCCTCATACGATTGTCTTCATTGTTCTCAGCATATCTTCTGTCTTCTCTTATCTAAATTATTTGTAGGGGAGGGTGAGATCCTGCGGAATCTAAGTAGGAAAGCAATACCAATATGCATACAAGATAAGTGCTTAATGCATAACATGCTTGTATTACATAACTCATATTCACACAATGATATATCTGCGTGCTCAATGTTTCAATCAACATACGTATGACCATAGCATAAACAGAAACAGAGCTTCAATTATTCATATATGTTTCACATAATCAAGCAAACCAATAACATGCATCAATACACCAGCACAAATATTAAATACATGCAGGAGAGGTAAGTTCCCCCTACCTTAATCGCCCTTCCCTGATCCTTGAATAACGTGCCTCGATTTGCGTGCCAATCCCTCAGGCTCTCTACCTAGTCCTAAAATGTCAAACGTGCCATTTTGACACTTCCATAGTGTTTTTGGTGATTATATTAGTCTATGGTGAAATTTTACCAAAATGCCCCCGGGACCCCGGCTCAGCCCCGCCGTACCTAGCTCAATGGCACGTTTTTCCAAAAAATTTGACTAAATCTATTCTGACTTATTTTCGCCCAAGAAATCCATTTCCAGGCTCGAAATTACCAAATTCACTGTGAAATTATGAAAATACCCTTGACAGCCCCTATTTCAAGTTTAATGGCGTTTTCGTAATTATGTTTTTCGGCCTCTACCGAAAAAGTGACCAACTGTAACCCCACCTATTTTCACCTACTGAATCCAATGGAACAATCTATTTTATGAAAATCCAGCTCCTTCTATCAGATCTGGTCTTGGCCGAAATATTGGTCAAAAAAATGGAAAAATGGAGCTTTTGTGTTTTAGCTTCCAAAACTTGTACTTTTCCACTTCTAATCCTTTATTAACTTATTTAATCACATTATAATCATGATTTAATGAAATTTAGGCAGCATAACCCCTTAGGATTATAGATTTTCCCATTCTTCAACTCAACTAAGAAACTTGAAAAATCAAGAAATATCAACAACAACAACACCACCACAACTATAAGAGAGCAAGTTTATGAAATTACCCTCTTGCTTCCAATCTTGGCACCTTAACTCCTTCTCTTCCTTGGAGACTTGACTTGCTAAACACATGTATTAATGAAGAATAGAACCTTAGAGGAAGTGTTACATAAGGATAGGAAGCCAAATCACTAAATCAACAACTACTTACCTTAACCTTCCTCCTCCTCTCTAATCTTCAAAGAACTCTCAAGCTCTCTCTCTCTCTCTCTTTGCTCTTGTGGTTGGCCAAAATATGGCATGAAAGAGGAAGGGAATGTGTTTATTAATTTAGTCTTCTTTCTTCCTAGCCTTTGATCTCATCAAGGGTTGAGATTTCACCACTTGTCTTGCACCATTCCTCCTCCCATACCTCCAACCATGCCTTCTTAACTTTATGCCATACCCCCTCATCATTTGGCTTCAATTGAATTTGGACTAGATTCCCTTCTAGTTACACAAACCATCCCCCCTCCTCTTTACTCTAACCAAACCCATTTCTTCTCCCAACTAACCAAACTAGCACTTAACTTCATGTAGCATTTTAGCATGTGCTCTTGGAATTTAATTTTTTCTCCCTTATTTTCATGTGTTGGGCGAAATTATGTAAGAGAAAGAGAATAATATGTATTTCATTAATTCCATAATTCAATTAAATGAATTATGTATAATTCTCTCTAATTTCACAATTCTTGATTTATTCCATCAAGAATAATCCAATTATACATTTTTCTTGATTAATTGAAATTAACTCTAATTAATTGGAAAATAATTAATCTTGGGTTAAATTGGAAAAATTATGATTTTGCTATCACCTTTGTAATTTAATTCCTTTCTGGAATTAATTTGCCCATTTCCTTATGAATATGAATATTTTAAAATTCACAAGATCCAAATTCATGAATATTCACCATTTTATTAAATTTCTCAATTAATTATAATACATTTTTTGTGAAAATAAAATTTGGGGTGTTACAACAAGATCGTTGGTGGTAGTGTGCTACATCCAAATCTTCCAATCTCAAGTTTTGCCATAGAAAAGATATTGTTGTTCTTACTAATAATAAATCTAACTTGCAATCTATTATGTGTGATAGGGAAAATATTATAGCCTATAACTTTGCAAGTGCACGGGTCGTATCAAATAATAAAAATCATCCCACTAAGACTTGGTATTTAAACTCAGTTGAGTATTGATTTTACACTTTTGTTTAATTTGAGCAAACCAAATTGAATTCAAATGAGTGAAAAGGAAATTAAAATCAAATTCAAACAAACTAGCTACCACAATTATCAAACAAGTAACCCAGAGTCACTAATCTCTTATTAATTTTATAAACCTTGTTTTCACTAATTTAACTAGCCCTAATGTCAATTTTGTTAATCTCAAGTACAAATAGCTATAAGTGCCTATCGATCCACTAAAATCCCCTCTTAAGAATAAATTGTTATGTCTAACATAATTACTTAAGAGGCAAGATAGCTCGAACACACTCTTCAACAATTATATGGGGTCATTGGGTATACGTTTATCCTAGTCACAAATTAAATTGCCATCTTATCCCATATTACTTAATCTTAGAGCCTAATTAAAATTCCTTTCGTCAAAATAAATCTTAATGCTCAAATTCATATTCAATTATGGCTAGTCACTAAATATATAAAGCTAAACAAGATTAAGTAACCAAAATTAATATCAAATTTAACTAAACAATGAAAATAAAGTCTAATCCACCCATAAGTTCATAGCTTCTCTAGGTTTCACAACAATCTAACTAATCATAACTAAAGAAAACAGCAACAAATTCATAATCCAATATCTCAAGAAAAAGAGAACTACTACAAAAAATATTTTTAACGTCCCCTTTTTAGGCCTTTTAATGTCTGAAAACAGGAGGACGTCTATCTGAGCGACGTAGAAAAAACTGTCAATAACGTCCCTAAAATAGGGGGACGTCTTTAGGCCAGACTTTAGACGTCCCTAATCGTTATTGGGGACGTCTAAAGTGGTTCAGAAACACTTTAGACGTCTCCAGTTTGCTCTAGGGATGTTTAAAGTCAGGCTTTAGACGTCCCTAGTTTGCACTGGGGACGTCTAAAGTTTTTTTTAATGGCCTTTTATATACATTACTATCCGGCAAATTTAAACTGCAGAAATTGGATAGAAGAAATATTGCATAAACCAGAATGGAAACAACAGTAGTTCAACACTATCTAATAAAAATGTTATCCAACAATCTAATAGTACGTACAACAACACAACTCTAATTCGCACTTTGGAAATTCATCCCAAAATTCCCCTTAAAAGTGAGACATCCCAAAACCAAAATAACAAACCGTCTCAACTTAATTTAAACGAAACTAAACTAATTAAGGCAATTCATATTCAAGACAATGTATGATTGTGATTTTTTTTTACCAAGCAACCCATTCCAAGTTCAAAGCTTCCAACTAAACAATTTTCAAGCCTCCACAATTTTAAGATAAGTATTATTCATCCCATCACAAGAAATGAGCTCTCTTAGAATGCATGTACCACCCTAGAAAAAAAAATTGCCATCTTCATACCTATTTTATGACATAATTGATGTGGTATTATATTGTACCTCATCAACATTCTAGAACCATACACGCATTTGAGGCAAAACTTTGACATATTTTTGTAATTTAGTTGACTTTTGAATAATGTTAAACTAGACTAACCTAAGCCAAACCAAATTCATTCCTAACTATCATTGTCATTTTCTTAACTCATGTCTATATATATATATATACATCACCGTGTTGAAGTCTGCTGGCGAAAAAAACAAGTATGCAATAATGACAGTCTATTTCCACATCAAGCAAATTAGAAGCAGATTAAAAAGATGCATATACAAGTTACTCTATTTTTCCAATTTCATAATCTAATTTAAATTAACAGTTACAAGCATTTGTTCAATCATTTGTGCCCAAAGTTGTGGGAGTGAGAGACAAACCTGTGGACGATGGAAATGGAGACGACTCACGATGCCATCGGCTGGGAAGACGACAGTTGTGAGAGGGAGACACAAACGACGGTGCTCTTATCAAAGAAGAGAGAGGGAAAAATAGAAATATGATTATGAGAAAGAGGAAGGCAGACGGAGAAGGAAGCACGGGAAAGGGAGCATGGGAAAGGGAGTTGCTACAACGAACTGAAAAAGAGAAAGGAAAACGGGAAAGGAAGCAAGGGAAAGGGGAAAGAGGAAGACAGCTGGGAACGAAGCTCACGAGGGAAGACGGAATAAAGCTTGGGGAAGGAAAGTAAAGCTGCTGGCCTGCTGCTGATGGGATGGGCGTTTGACAGGCTTTTCCGCATCCCCAGTCAAAATGGGGACGTCTAAAGTGCATAAAAGGCACACTTTAGAGGTCCCCAAAGACTCTGGGGACGAATAAAGTGGTACAAATTTTTTTTTGTTTTAAATTCAACCAGCGCCAATATTTCGCGCTAAATATTAAACTTTGGGCGTCCCTAATTTAAAAAAGGACGTCCTTTAGGGTCGTGAAATGTCTAGTTTGTAGTAGTGAGAGGAGGAAAAGGAACAGAGCATTAATTCAAAGCATCATCTTCAACTTCTAGCTGCTACTCTATCCAAGCGGCGGCCTTGGTCTCTTCTCTTTTCCTCAGTCCTCTCGTCCTCTTGTGAAAAAAGAAGAAGAAGAATGTGACAGAGAAACCATGTCCATAAGTTAGCTTCTTTCAAAAGTAGTGCACATAGTTCTTTTTATTATTATTTATTTTAAAAAAATCATAGCCAAAGTTACGTTATAGGGGTATTTTGAAATGGAAAAAAACTTGTAAATATTCTCCAATCGGACAATATTATGTGTAATTTGTACATAGTTTTCAGCTGTAGCAGTTTACTCATTCAACAATGGCAACTCTCATATGAGAATGGGGACAAAAACAAAAATCATTATCAAGCCTTAGAGAGGAAACAGAAAGTTGTGGAAGAAAGTCCCCCCTAGGTGGAAATTGCAAAGCCTATCTCTTATTTTATTTCATTTTTTTGTCTTGGCTCTCTCTTGTTTAAATTTGATAAAGAAAAACCTGACTCTTCTAGTCAAACCTAAAATCAAGTTTTGGAATAGTTAAACCGAAAAGAAAAGAGAAAAAAGGTTTGGAGTAAATAATGAACGAAATGGTTGATGGTTGTGTGCTACACACAAATCTTCCAATCTCAAGTTTTGCCATAGAAAAGATAGATATTGGTGTTCTTGTTAATAATTCAAGGCTTCAAGTCTCTTTGACTGTCACAAGATACCCATACATAATACAGGTTAGAGACACATCATTTGCACAACCATAGTCATGCACTTTCTCCACCCCCAGCATCCCACACCGAGAGGAAAAGAAAAAACCAACAAACTAGAAATATCCAAATCAGAACAATTACCTGGCTTGTATTGTAACACCCCGATTTTCGATTAAGGACTAATGATAATTATTGAGATTAAGCCTGAGATTAGTGGACTGCTAAGCCCTGGTTTAGCAAGAGTCCAAATTGTGATTAAGAAATATGAAAATGAGTTGATGGTAATTCCAAGTGAATTTCCATAATCAGGGGCAAAACAGTAAAGTTATTGACCAGTTGATCGATTACCGAGGAGGAAACTCATTGGTAGTTCCAAGATCAATGGCTATGATTGATTTGTGTAATTGAGCAAGGGGCATAATCATGTGTATGTGTGTGCATGTGAGCCCATGAGAGTTGGAGTGAGATGGTGACAAGTGGCAAAGTGTGGACCCTTGGATGTGGGATAAGTGATGTGGGACACATCATCATCATCTCCATCTCCTCTTTTCTCTCTCTCTCGTGCTCTCTCTCTCTCTTTCTCTCTTGTGCGCATGGTTGAAGGAAGAAGAGAAAGGAAAAGCTTGGGAAAAGGTGAGTAAATGGTTTCCTTTGCTCAAATCCTTTTCATAAATGTTGATCATTGAGTTGAGAGCTTCAATTTGATGGTTGTAGCTTCTCCATTGGTGGTGATTTGAAGAATCACGAAAATATGAAGCTTGGAGAATCAAAGAGTGTCTTTGAGAAATTGGATAAGGTATGTGAAACCAATCCTTCTATCTATGTTTCATGCAAATGATTATGTTTGGAATTTCTGGAATTATTGCCCAAATTTCGAAAATGTGGGTAATGGGTAGTTTGGCATGATATGGTTATAGAAATGGTATATTGGTGTGAGTTTGGAATAGATAGAATGGATTTGGGATTGAAATGTGTGAAGTTAGTGATTTTGGAAAATGATGATTATGATGCCCTAGACCAAAGCATGTTAATGGAATGGGAAATTGGAAATTCTATTGAATCCATTGAATTCAGTGAGTGATTTTGTGTGGGAGTAGCTTTGGTAGAGGTTTTGGGTCCATTTGGATCAATTGGGCAAGAGTTAGGAGAATGTGGTATGTTGCTGCGTTTTTCTGGAATCTGATAGATTCACTCGAGCAGACAGGGGTATGCTCGAGTGAGGGATGAATGTTGCTCGAGTGAGGAAGATCCTGCTCGAGTGATATGTGAGTTTTTCCCTTGTTTCGCTTCGAGTGCGCCTGGGTTTTCATGAACGCTGCTCGAGCACATCGCTTTGTGCTCGAGTGAGCGAAGAACATGCTCGAGTGAGCATGGTCTGCTCGAGTGATAGTGGGAGTCCAGAGTGAAGGGTTGCTTTCTGGTCTTCACTCGCGGGCAAGGTGCAAGAAGTGTGCCTTCTCACTCGCGGGTGGGGGGGCATCTGCTCGAGTGAGCCGTGTGTGCTCGCGGGTGAGAGGTGTATGCTCGCTGGTGTGCTCGCGGGTGAGAGGTGTGTGCTCGCGGGTGAGAGTGGTGTGCTCGAGTGATCCAGTGCTTGGAGAGCGTTGGGGGCTCTCGGGTCCTCACTTCCTGGATTTCTCTCGCGGGTGCTCGAGTGAGGCTTTTGGCCTTGTGCTCGAGTGAGGATCTGTGCTCGAGTGAGCTTGTGCCTCAGGTGAGGGTTGTGCTTTCGGGCATGTGCTTTCTGTCTCACTTTCTCTTGTGCTCTGGTGTTGTCCGTACCAATGCTCGAGTGAGAGAATTTGTGCTCGAGTGATGTCCGTACTTGTGCTCGAGTGAGGCAGTGAAAAATATCACGTTTGAGTGTTCAAAAGGGGATCTTTGGGGATAGTCTTCCAACCCTTTAGAGCTATGGATTGAGGTGTTTGAGGGCACTTAAAGGGCAATAATGATAACCAACTTGAATGTCTAAAAGTTAAGGAATTGGAAAAGGGATTAATCCTATGTCTTTGATCTTGGTTATAGGATTTGATGATTTCCCTGAGCGTGAGCAGCCGGATCTGGAGCTTACGTGGAAAGAGAGTAGGGAACTTACCTCTTCTGCATGTATTGATAATTGTATTTGTGTATTGATGTATGTTACTGCTTTGCGTGATTATGTGAGACATATGAGAATGATTGTAGCTCTGTTCTATTTATACTATGGCCATGAGTATGTTGTGTGAACATTGAGCATGCGGATATATCATTATGTGAGCATGTGTTATTGTGATGCAAGCATGTCATGCATTAAATACTTATCTTGCATACATATTGGTATTTGTTTTCCTACTGAGATTCCCCAGAATCTCACCCTCCCCTATCAACATTTTAGACAGGGAAGGAAGATTGAGGATGAAGCAGGCATCCAAGGACGAAGAGGACTCGTTTCTGGGTGAGAGCTTAGTAGTTGGTTATCAATGCGTAATTTGGGATTAAGTATCTGATTGTAATGGATCAGTAATTGAGAATGTATTCGGATAAGTTGTGTAATCCCTGTTATTTGAATTGTATGGGCTAATGTGCCCTATGATTATTGAGCGAAGATATGATTCCGGGATTGCCGGAAATTTATATTGCGTACTCTGATATTTGTATGAATGTTATTTATCTTCGCATAGTAATTATATTCGGAGTGTAAATATGAGACCAGGTTTAAAATGATTTTGAAATGTAATTGTGAAAACCCCGTCTGGTTGATGGGTTTATAAATGATGTTTTGTCTTATTGGTCTCTATTTCACGTTAATTGCATAATCCGGATATTAATTACGGCAGGGGGTTACATGTATGATCGTTAATTGGGATGGCTTTGAGGTCCAAATTTCTAATAGTTAAAGGCATATGCAAAAATACCCATGAATATTTAAAATAAGAGGAAGAGTGCCACGGTCATTAAATATAACATAACACTGCTACTTTTTGTGGTAGGGACACATTTTCTTTTTTTGCATGTGCATATATAAAGGTGTTAGGTTATATTTGACAGTTATGATATTTTCACTCCTATCGTAATTGTTCATAAGTATTTTTACAACTCCAAAAAAAACATATGGTGCGTTAAAAGCTCTTGCGGATTTTTGCCCCTTACTTATATTAGAAATATCCAAATCAAAACAATTACTTGGCTCATATGCCCGTTAATTGGGATGGCTTTCAGGCCCAAATTTCTAAGAGTTAAAGCCACGAGCTGGGTTGAATCACATCAGCGAGTAAACAAGATGGACGTGCTTCCAGCCATTTCAGTCAGAATATAGACCAGGTAGCAATCCTGTAAGTGTCACACAACAAAGTCATGAACATATTCGTCGAAATTATACTCGACATTGGTCGTGAAACCAAGTTCACAAAAAGCAAGCATAATATAGAAAAAGTTCCATTTGAGTCCATATATATTGATCTGGTGAAAAAATTGGTGATGTGCTTCACGCGAAAGACTGAATATTCCACATGGCATCAAGTCTAAACGAGCAAGGATGGCCAAAACAAGAACACAAGGAACGCCGAGTCAGCAGCTTGACGTAGGTAGAAGGGTAAGAAGAGGGAAGGGGAGATATAGAAGGCGGAGAGAGGAACAGAGAATTCAGAACTGGATTAATCTGATGACAAACAACAACGTGATATAATCAGTTCTAGGCCCCTTTATACTAGTCTAGAGCTTAACCGTCAAGTCACATATTTAAATTATAACTATCATAACTAATTAACTAACTCCTACTCCCATTTATATTTACATAACACTGCCCTCCCCAACTCACTAAAGGCCAAGGAAACTTATTTCTTTTAAGTTACGTATCTTTTAGGCCCCTGGCGTTTAATAAAATTAGCCCAATGGCTCTTATATCAAGTGGGGTCTATGTTGAATAGGGTTAAATGTATGCAGTCTTGTCCCTATAAGCAGAGAGACTATATCTAGGATTTGAATCCGTAACCTCTTAGTCACATGTCAACAACTTTTACTGTTACTCCAAAACTCACTCTTAACCTCTGGCCTTTTAAAATGCAAAAAATGGTTCTAGAATCAGAAATTCGAACGACCTTTGTATGGTCACATTCTTTTCCAGAGGCTTTCCATATATGCCACATCACCTTGATTCTCTACACCCACAATTTAGGAAGCTTTAATGATCAAGAAGACCATATTTGTTGGAGTTTGCACTTTATAAGGACTTGAGGTAAACATACTACAAGGACTTGCGGATTAAATTTCCCTTATTTAAAAAAAAATTATACTCACAAATACAATTTATGTTTGATCACCAAACGGTGATGTAATTTCTTTTTTTAATCACGAAAGTAACATCAATCTTTGATATCCCAATCAATACAATCACACTAAACAGAGTTAATTACAGCAAAAGAAAATAGAAAGAGTGCCAAGTAATAAATAATTCAATCAATGAGCAAAAACTTTTTCAGACGTGGAAGAACAGCAAATCTTTTGCTCAGCAGGCAAAAACCGATACTGCTGCTTCAAAGTGTCAACGGTAGAATATGTAGATTCTGCTTCGATCTGAATTAGGTCAATACAAGAATTTTAGCAAAATATGAAGGGCTGAGAAAACCTAATGTAGAGGATGAGGGGAGTTTTTTTTTTTTTTTATGAGTATGATAAATTATAAATGTTGATACATTTAATTTTAATTATTTAGATTTAAAATATATTTAAATCAAATTGTTATCATTTTTATATTTTGATTATTTAATTATACATTATTAATATTTATTTATTGATAAAAGTATATTTTTATGAGTTTACAATTTGGATTTACGATACGAATTTACGTTACTGTCAAAAGCAGTAATTTGAAAACCGGACCGGACAGGAACCGGAGCACTATTTGGCTCATTTTTTCTGGTTAGGCCGTTTGGTAATTTCAACCGCTTTGGGCCGCCTCAAGCTGGCCATTGAGCCGGAAGCCAAAGTCAGAGCCGGGATGGTTTGTAAAAAACCGGACAGCTCATATATGAAACATGAAAAGCATGAACGCTAGGAAAAAAATCCAAAGCATGGATGAAAGCATGAATGTTGGGAAAAAAAATCAAAACCTCAAAAGATGAAGCAAAAGACAGAAAAGGGAGGGAGAAGATTTGAAAGAAAATAAAAATAAAATGCTTTCAAATTTCAATGTTAATAAAAACTTCAAAAAGCTTGGATATTTAAAATATATTGCAAGAAAAACTCATTTAAGATACTTATTAGTAATAAAGAGAAGCTGGGGGCGAGTTCTGTGAAAGATTAAAATTCGAAGTGAAGAAAAAAAAGATGCCTAAACAGTAAAAGTGAATGCTGGAGACAGACGGTTTTCAAAAAGCTATAATTGATGTTGGGAGAAGCACGGCTATGTGAGAGAGGGCTAAGGGTTGCAGAATGGGGACTTGTGCAAGTAATGCTTTCACACTTCCCTATATAACTATGCCTGCCTCAATGACAAAAGTACCATGATGCGCGTTATCTTTTACGAATCTGGATTCTCTCCCTGGTGCTCCCATCCATTGTCTCTCCTATACTAAAAACGGTGTAGTATAGTTTTGGGTGTAAATTGGGAGGTGTTTCATCCACTTTTTTTTTAATAACATTGAAGCTCCTTAATTATTTTTTTAATAGGATTCAATATTCTAAAATATTTTTTTATTCATTATGTAACATAAAATAATTTTTCAGGAGCACTCAATATCTGACAAACTACACCCTGAAGTATTTTTCTAATAGCATTCCATATTTTAAACTAAATTTTAGCACATTCAACACTCGATATCCCAAATTTATGGAACTCATTACCACTAGAAAAATATTTTAGAGGCTTCTCATTACAACTAAAAAAATAATTTAAATTGCTGAATGCGATAAAAATAAATTTAAAATACAGAGTATTAGTGAAAACATAGTTTAGGTTATATCTTACCAAATACAGGGTGCTCTTGAAAAATTATTTTGTACTACATATTAGACAAAGAAATACTTTAGAATATTAGGTACTATTAAAAAAATACTTGAGGGGTTTCAATGTATTTTTTTTAAAAAAAAAAAAGTGGGTGAAACACCTCCCAATTTACACCCAAAACTATACCATTTTGGATATGGACGAGGCAATGGATGGGAGTGCCAGGAAAGAATCCAGATTCATCTTCAAAATTGAAAAGTTGTATACAAACTTTTAATCATTATTTCAATTCTTAGATATCAAATAGCGAATGAAGAAATGTTATATATCAAATAGATTATAAAATATTGACCAAAACACATATATCATAAAATTATTTTTGTTTTTATAAAAATTATTATTTTTTGTTTAAAAAGAATTTAAAGTTTTTAATTCTTCTATAGTTAAAATCATGAGCTTAAATTATTAAAAAAATTTCCAAATTATTTGACAATTTGATATTTTATTTTTTTTTATAAATATACTATTAAATACATATATAATACTCTCTCCGATCCTAAATATAAGATTCAGTTGACTTGTTCTAGAGATATTAAAGAAACTAAATGAGCTATTTAATGATATCATATATTATGTATCATTATATTATATATTAATTTATAAGTCAAACAAATTAGTTTGGAGAAAAATAAAAATAAAAATACTTTAAAGTAATTTAATTAACTTTCTTAATCTATCCAAAAAAAAAGTCTAGAGGGTTTTATATTTAGAACCGGAGGTAATATTATTTTTATTTAATTATTGTAACTACAGTTTGACCAAACGATCCAATGATCCAACCATTTGAACCTTAACCTAAAGACCTTTCCAGTTCGATATTCGGTTCAGCTTTTAAAACATTCATAAAGAGTTTGTTTAAACTCATAAGCGTGAGTTTGACAATAGGGGTGAGCAAAACCAAACCGAAACCGAAGACCAAATCGAATCGAATCAATTTCGGTTTTTTCGGTTCAGTTTTTTCAGTTTTCGGTGTATGTTCAATTTTTTTGTTTGGTTTTCTTCGATTTTTCGGTTCGGTTCGGTTTCTTAAAAAAAATTTTGGTTTAAACCGAAAATATTAAAAAAGTATACCACGACCGAAAAACCGGATGCAAGACAAAGAATGATATATCATTGGATATTCATCTTTTTGAACTTTTGTTATGTTTTTTTTTGAATTAAGTAATGTTGAATACAATTATTCTGCATCTTTAAAAAACCTTCCTATTTTTGGTTCCATTATTGGAATATTGGGTACTGCAAACTACATTGATCATATATGCAACATATTGTTTATACTTTATTTTATATCATCTTTCTTTAGATCTTAATGAGATTATTCAATTTTATAATTTGTATTAATTTTTGCTGGTTGAAAACTCAGATATTTGAAGTAAAAAATAAAAACTACAAAAATTTCGGTTTTTTCTTACAAAACCGAAACCGAACCAAATAATTTCGGTTATTTCGGTTCGATTATTTCGATTGTTCGGTTTCGATTCGGTTTCAGAATTTCCTTTATTTCATTAGTTCAGTTTTTACCGAAAAACCGATACTCACCCCTATTTGACAACCTTGTTGACAACTAAAGATATTAAGCTCATGCCCTGCTGCTTACAATACTACACGGGGAGTTTTGATTGTACCTTCACAGGATTCATTTAAGCAAATCATTTTGGAGTGTTTGGACCTACAACATCAAGAATGCAAATTGTTTGATCAGCACTAATTGTTTTAAGACATTATGAAGAAATATGCGAAGGAAGCACCTAAATCTAAAGAGGAAAAGTTCATTCCATCAATAATAAAATAAAAAATGCAAATGTCATTTGGCCAAAAATGATACAAGCATGTATATGTGGATAAAAGTACAACATCTCAAAAAAATTTAACTCTCTGTAGAATTTTCTTTTAATTCTTAAAAATATTAATTATTATTTCAAAGCAATCAAATATAAAATATGTTTGAACAATTTAATTTCTTCATCCGAGATAACTTTTTCATGATTATACATTTGCCTTCTTAAGAATTAGAGTAACAATGTTAACTTATTTAAATATTATTATGTTATAACTATTTATTACTTACTTTATTTTAAAATTTTATTTTATATTTTTTATTATTATACAATTTTAGTTAACAACCACTACAAAACAAAATATTAAATTTCCGATGGATTCCACCGAAAAAGTTTCCGACGGAATTTTTTCCGTTATTTCGTGGAAAATTCCGTCAGTTGCCACAGAATTTCCGACAGAATAATTTCGTGGCAAATTTTCTGATAGAATTTTTGCCACAAAAAAATTCCGAGACTAATTCCGTCGGAAAAATTAAAAAAATATTATTTTAATTAATTATTATTTTTGATTAAATTTAATTTTTAAAAAATATCTTTATAAAAATTAAAATTATAATATTATTAGTTATATAAATATTTAAAAATTTGGGTTAATACCATCTTTCATCCCTCAAGTTTTTCCTCATTTTAGTTTTGGCTCCTCAAGTTTCCAACCATGGGTTTTGGTCCATGTAGGGGCAAAATGGTCATATAAAAGTTTATTTATTAAAAATAAAATTTATTAGTTATTAATTAATATTAATAAAAAATTATTAGTTAGTAATTATTTATTAGTTATTAATTAATGTTAATAAAAAAATTAATTTTAGAAATTAGACAAAAATATAGTCATATGAAATTTATTTAAGATGTAAAATTTTTTAATTTGAATTTAATTTATATTAAAAATTATAAGAATATATAAAATTATTTTATATTATTATTACATTTATATATAAGAAACAAATACATATTTATATATAATAAGATTATATATATATATAGTTGTGTAATAACAAAACGCCAAAGCAGTCGAGCCCATTCAGTAAGGCATCGCACGAGCACGGACGAAGTCTTGGGTTCGAACCAAAGAAGGGCAAGTTGAATTGCATTTTCATAAAAAAAAAAACAGAGACCTTCAACACATGGCGAAGCAAGGCTACAACATGTGGCGGATCTAGGCGCCGGAAACAAGGTGAAGGCTGTCGGAGCTGACATGCGCCATTGCCAGTGATGAGGTGGTGGCCGCTAGAGTTGTCATATGGTTTTTTAAAATTTTTAAAATAAAAAAATAATTTTGCAAGGGAATTTCCGATGGAATTAATTCCGTAAAAAATTTGCAAATTCCATTGAAAATTGGTTTGTCATGCTATTATTAGCGTCGAAATCCATTTCATCAGAAACTCTAAATTCCGTAGCAAATTCCGTCAGAAATACAGTATTTTTTTTTTTGTAGTGAACCGTAAATTAATTAAAATTTTATAGTTTCATCTCAACCATGTGATATGAAAGGTGTAGCTTAAAATAATGTGGTCTATCATCTTTGTATCTGCAAGAGAAAGAGGATTCCAAGGAAATCAAAGAAAATCACTTATAGGTTCCAAGGACCCAAAAAAACCACAAAAAAATCTCAATCCAAATTTTCAAATAAAAAAAGTCCCTACATACTTTTTGTAATTAATTAGGAATGTGAAATGATTATTTTGCCCTTAGTAATTTAACAATTAGTTGATAAGTCATTTTGACAACTTTTTTTCATACATATTTGAGATTACAAGTTTCACAAGTCCCAACTTTCACAAATGCATATGACAATTTTAACAACTAATTTTGCCTATTTTCACAACTTAATGAGTCATTATGACAATTTCTTTTTCATACCTACGTGAGATTACAAATTTCACAAGTCTCAACTTTCAGAACTGCATATGACAATTTTAATTAGTTTTGCTTATTTTCACAACTTGATGAGTCATTTTGACAATTTCTTTTTCATACCTTGGTTAGTCATCTCCCTCCCCAAAGGAGTTTTGAAATTTCACAACTACATATGCCAATTTTGGCATATATTCACAATTATATGACTTATTTTGACAAGCTTATTTTATTATATCAGAATTTCATATGTCCCCGCTGTCACAATCTGCAACATACACTTTGTATTAACAACTGCAACAGCCATATTAACAGCTACCATTATACGTATTAACAACACTTTTTTTCTATCTTATATCAGAGTTTTGTAAGCAAACCAACCTTCATCATACTCAATCATTCCCACTTAAAACAGAGCAATCCCTTTGTTTCCTTGCCAAAAAACAAAGTACCATTTTATTCACACTACCCAACTACAGTGAAACCTCAACTTCAATGGTCAGGATAATATCTTTAACAAAATCTTAACATTACTTACCTAGCACCTAGCATATAGTCCACTCATCTCCCATATTTTCTCGTCTTTCATTTTCTCTTTCTTCTCTCTATTTCAGTTTCAGATCTCGCCATGGCTTTCGCTGCTCTGAGTGTTCATTGTCTTAGGCCTTTTGGCTACTTCTTGCTTTGCTCAAGCCCCCGGAGCTGCCCCCACTCAACCCCCTACCTCCAAAAGCCGCCACACCTACTCCCCGCACCCCACCTGCTGCTACTCCACAACTTGCAACACCGTAGCTTTCTCCATTCTCTCTTTCTCCATTTAGTCATTGGGGGCAATTTAGTCATTTCACATTCCCAATTAATCACAAAAAAATCCCTCAGAACCTTTTTGATTTGAAAATTTGGATTGAGACTTTTTTGTGGTTTTTTTAGACCCTTGGGACCTGTCAATGATTTTCCCTAAATTATACCTGCAGCATTGCATTCGTTAGAAAGTGCACAATTCCCAATAAATCTATCATCATATACCTTTTCAGTCTTCATAAAAACAGAAATGTTCTTCTCTGTTGAGGGATATTTAACAGAATCTCATGGGGAGATTCTTCAAAATCCTCATTCAATAGCCTGTAAGCCTCATCTAAGACCCGCCCAAAATGCAGACAAATCAACCATCTTGAAATAAACAATACTATCTCGGGTCTTTAATATAAGAGTTAGTTACGGATTGAATTTGGTTTTAAATATAAGACCCCTACCTATTTTGTCTCCCAAGTTTATAGTAATTTTTTCCTAAAGTATCCTTGCTGATAGCACACATAAAGGAGTTTCAGTCCAAGGATAATCATGAGGAAAGATGATATATTGATATTTTAGGAAAATCAACTTATATTTGTTATAAATAACTAACATAATCAACTTCCTTAATTTACCAAAATTAATCAACTAACTCTTATATTAAAGACAAGAAATAGTACACCGATTAGAATATACTGTAGACAACAGAACAGTAAAATATTTTCTACATCTGCAATTAGGTCAAGCTTCCATAAAGAATGGCCGCTTGATCAACACAAGGCAGACAACCTACAAGACAAGTACACGGAGTGCCAACTACAACTAATCTTTCTTTCAAGACAACAACACACAAAATTAGCAAAGAAAGAGATGAACATGAAAATTGGACTGAATCCAACACATAAATGGAAATAAACTAAAATTAAAACAAGGAGGAAACATAAAAATATAAAAAGACATCAACTTACATCACATGACTGAAGTCCATTCACCAAAATCAATTGATTAAATTATCTACAAAAATCCCTCATCGCTCTAACCATGGAAAGCTCAAAAGAAATATAAATACACAAACTGCTAAACTTATATAAGCAGTAACAAATGAGGTGGGCAGACAATGCACACAATTAACCAAACATGCTAAATCTTTGGTCTTAGGAAGAGAAGTGAATCCCATGTAATTGTTCATGTTGCTTCAAATACCCAAAGAAAGAAACATGTGGAGAGTATTAAGATAAGAGAAGGGGATGGGAAGTTCAGAAATATTTACTTTGTATATTTGGTTTAGTTTGAAGGAAAGAGAGAAAATAAAAGACAATTTATGTGTACATTTGTACATTTAAGTAATAAAATATGTATAATGAATTTTTTAATAAAATGAAATCAAAAGTTACTCCCTCCGGTCCTAATTATAGGATAAAGTTTGTAGTGTATTTTGCACTACAAACTTTATCTTATAATTAGGACCGGAGGTAGTATATTTTTTCATGCAAAACGTACAGCTCCAAAATCATCTACAATGAGAAGGGATGTAAAACTCAGGGCCCACATCCCATAATTTCCATCCCATTCCCCACTTAGGCATCCAACTAAATAGCAGAATCACTCCTTCCCCCATTGCCCATCCTATTAGCCCAGAGTTAGTCTAAAGTCAAGCTTTTCATTTTATGAGAAATAAGAGAAAATAGATATTTATAAAATATAAATGAATTCTTAATCAGCCCCATCATGAAGCACTCAAACTGACAGAATTTACTAGAATAATAGAAGAGAATATTTTGGAAAGTCGATGTTAGGTCCTGCAAGCAAATGAAACGATATCTGGGAAAAAAAAAGATGCAGATATCCTCTGTTACGATGGGAAAATGTAGAGAACACAATTCCTAAGGCCCTCTTCAGTAGGGAGAAAGCTTCACACACACTGAAATAACGTAAACAAAAGAAAATAAACCCTCCTAGTTTGGTGTTCGAGAGACCAGACTCACTCTCCTCACAAAACTGTCATTCTGCCTGCCTACAATCGTTACCCCCTTCCCCTTTTACATGCCAGAATGTTGTTGACACTCATTAATTCCCAATATTCCCAGTCTGCCCTTCAATGATCTGGTTCAGGGCTTCGGTGACTTCATTTTGGGCTGGGCCTTCCTTGTTCCTCCTTCTATAGGCTTGCCCCCAGCGCTTGGTAGGTCTATCAGGCGACAAAAGGAAGTTCATGTTACATTTATCTATAATTGAGTAGAGGTTGTTTAGTTTGAGAGATACAACCAATGTGGGACCTATATAGACTTACTAAACTAAGATGAATGAACTAATGATATTCTAAGTTCTAACAACAATCATAGAAAATGTTCCCCAAAACTTATTCATTATAAGAAATCTCACAAAGTAAGAATAAAGCAATGTATGGGCACTTACTTTAATAAGAACAATTACCAAAAGCCCTGTATGATATACTAACAATATATAGACAATGAACAAAAAAATCCATATAATGCATACTACCAATATAAAGAGGCAAAGAGGCGATACCAAAATGAAACACCTCAAATCAAATGAAAATGTAAATTCTTACCAAATATTTTACTCTGCTAAGAGTAAAACCTTTAGTGTGTTTTAGGTGATCTAAATACGATTAGGTGTCCCAACCTGCAAGAGTAATCACAATCATGAATGCAAACACCACCTAAAGCTCAAAAAAGTTATTTTCACACCGCATTAACACCTTCTCTCACATTCATTAATATTCTAAGAAATTGGGGTTTAAAAGCCATTTGGCGCTCTCATAACTATTATCGAATGACATTTGGAGAACAAGAAACTAAAAAAACTTATAGACATGTCTACAGTTACACTTACAATAATATGAGGCTGCTTTGCTATCTTGATTGCCTGCTGCACCATCTCAAACCCTCCAACCAGCTAGAGAAAAGAAAGAAGATATAACCAAAAAAGACTATTAATGCAAGAATATGTAAAGAAAGAATACAGCCACCAAAACACCGCAAGTAAGGTTAAGTCTAGAAAATTGAGCAATATTAGCAGATAGGAATGACTCATGGGAAACTGCAACTCGTGATTGTCAAGTTTGGTATGAAATGCTTAACACTGCATAAATAATTATAGAAAATGACTATTAGACAGCCTTTTTTTTTTATTTCACCACTAGTCTCTGGCATTACTAGCAATTGACTAGTCTAGCTCGTGGGAATGTAGGTCCATAATGGGGAGAACCTAGCTACCTTCAAGTAATTATCGCGGCTGCATACTGGTTAGGCTAGAACAATCCCAGGTAGTTGGTCCAAGCACTTGGTGGTAAGACCAACATTATTTATTTGCAGTAATCAGACAGCCATAGAGTTCCAGCACAATAAAACAAGCCAATACAAAAATAGACTGAAGCGCACCACAGCACACTTGACGCCAATTTCAGCACCTAATGCTTCAAACTATTCAGAGATTTGAATAGCAAGCTCTCTGGATCAAGAAAAAGTTAGAAACAGGGTAAGAAAGAGATCAGCTCAATATCAGTGAGAACAGTTTCATGAAAGGCATAGACTGGCAACTAAATAAAGGATTGGATATCAACCTTGTGGGAGACAACTCACATGCAAAAAATTCTTTTGGTAGCGGTGCTTCTAGAAGGGCATGCAGTATGGGAAGAGCAAAAGCACCAGTCTTCCCCAGCCAGTTTGTGCAAGCCCAATAACATCTTTTCCTGTGAAAAAGATCCATACAGAACTATTATCAGGATATATTGAGCTATTCCCTGGAGACCTATTAGTGTAAGAATTCGTGATAAATTAAAAATAACGCCATAAAACATCAATAGCAAAATAACGGCATAAAACATCAATAGCCATATTACTAATTTTCATTTCTATTATATTGATTCATTATCTAGTTAATTTTACAATCAATAACATTTGATCCACAGATCATTGAGATAACGCGGCAATTCAAAAACTTCAAACAAAACTTGCTGTGGCTAGGGGAGCAATAAATCAATAATATATTAGAGAGAGAGAGATGATTGAACTCGGCACCTACATATATAAACAAAAGCCATCAAAAATAAAGTTCAGCAAATATATAGTTATCAGTGAAAGAAGATGAAAAGTAAATGATTATGAAGGACTGACAGATGCAATAAATTTTTTTTTATAAAAAAAAAATAAGCAGCAAAAAATATATAAAGTTATCTTAATAAAAGTTTAATAGTGTACAGGTGGTATATTGGTATTAATAAGGAGTCTTGGTGCATCCTCAAAGTTTAAAGCAGTATAATTCAACTAGTTTTTGACATTCTGGCGCGAGATAGAGAGCAAGGCTTTATGGCAGTGCAATATTATGCTGTTTTCTATCCATTTGGTGCATTTAAAATCCCCACATTTCAACAAGAAGTTTTTCACATCTTCATATCTTTTCCCTAGTGCTCAGCAAGTAGCCTTTCTCATGGAACCTCCTTCATAATTGTGCAGAGGGTTTGGAGAGTTTCATTGCATTGATGAGTTCACATTAATTACAGAATTTTTTATTTCTATTTCAAGATAATGGATTTTCTACATGACTCATCACTGGTGTCCTACATTTTCTATTCTTTATATGATACCAAGAAAGTTCTCCGTTAATCATAAAAGAATGACAAGCTACTAACAGGAAAATAATTCCACAGCAGAGTATAAGGCTTCAATCAAAGGTGAGGAACAATCAAGTTTAAACTTTGAAATGCACAGTTCAGATTTTATTTTTTTTGCTAAATGGATCAGTATATAGTGTTGATTATTACTACCCATTTGTTCCTTTTCCCAGCACAGAACATACTTGAAATAAGAAAGATTAGAAAACCAGCTTTGTCATAACAACTCATTAGATAATCAACCTTGTAGTGCAAGAGGCATTGCTTCAGCTTGATCCTGCAGAATGAAACCTGCTTATTACTTGTTGGCGAGATACTCAAGCCATTCAAAATGATATATCAATAACATTTACAACTATATATCCTTGGATGATCTGGCTCTGTTCTCTTCTATTTTTATGCTTTTGAATTATTCATTATTGTGTATTTGTTCCTGCGCACATGTGTGTAATTGTGCTGCAGAATGAAACCTGCTTATTACTTGTCGGCGAGATACTAAAGCCATTCAAAATGATATATCAATAACATTTACAACTATATATCCTTGGATGATCTGGCTCTGTTCTCTTCTATTTTTATGCTTTTGAATTATTCATTATTGTGTATTTGTTCCTGCGCACATGTGTGTAATTGTGCTGGCAACAATGGAAATTAAAGGCATACCTAAAGATAATTTCATTGGCAACAGCATGTGTTCGATGCAAGTGTTCTTGGATAGAATTACTCTCTAATTGAACCTCCCTAGTTTCGTTCAAGATCCGCTTAATATCAGCATCTTGTTTGCGACTATTCTTTGTGATCTCCTTAATTCGTTCAATATAGGATTTCCTAGACGCCACTTTTGGCTGCTTCTCAAGATCTCCAGAAAGTTTTGAATGTTCTTCATCTCTGTCAAGAAGGCAATGTTTTCTTAGTGAATGTGATTTTGTTAATACAGTCACACTGCTAAAAGCAATCCGCAGGGGAAAAAAGAAACTGGAAGCAGTAGAAAATTTTCTCTATCCAGTAAATTATATTGGATCAATCCAGCGTAGTTGGCACGAGGTGAGGGCAAAGAATTTTTCTTTTTTATTATCTAAATGTTATTAAAATTGAAGTTTATAATAATTATGCCACGGAAGTTTGTTAGTCATCAAGTCACATAAGCACATTTGACAGTGTTAGTGACACATCAGCATCTTTAACACCGTCAAATTCCTTAGTAAATTATAGGGACTAACGGGTTTAACAGAAAGAAACTATAAGGATCAAATCCTATGGTTTGAAACTACGTGAATTAAAATCAAAATAAGAGTAAACTATAAAGACCAAACATTATATTAACCAAGGAAAAAAGAAAACCATTTCTTTATATTACTAAATATATATAGAGTGCACGCATCATCTAATTTGATTAAGATAAATATGTACTTTAATTTTATTCATCAGATTTACAACTTGCTTGGAAGATACAATAACTTTCACTAAAAAACAGTCACTAAATACTGTCACTAAATTCGTTTATTTTTTTCAATGTTTAGAATGTTTTGACAAAAAAATGGACATTGAAAAGAAAACAATATTATTGTCTTCTATAAGAATGACAGCCTACTAACAAGAAAATAATTCTGCAGCATATTATCAGACTTTAATCAAAGGTGAGGAACAATCAAGTTTAAACTTTGAAGTGCACAGTTCAGATTTTATTCTTTTAGCTAGATGTATAATTATAGTGTTGATTATTACTACCCATTTGTTCCTTTTATCCCAGCACAGAACATACTTGAAACAAGACATTAGAAAAACAGCATTGTCATAACAACTCATCAGATCATCAACCTTGTAGTGCAAAAGAAATTGCTTCAGCTTGAATCTTCAATGGTTTTTCCCAACCCAACACTTCACAAGCGTCCACAAGCTGATCAGCTAAGCCCAGACTCTTAAATGTCACTTCTCTATCTTCTTCTTCCATTCTTAGCAACTTGTCTGCCAACAGAATTGAACTCATTATCAAAGACATTAATGACTTGTTTGTACAAAATTCAGGAATGCTTTTCTAGGTGCTAAAACTAAACTCGAACTCTATTTTAAAAATATCCAAATGATTATGTTTAATTAATTAAATTTAATAACTGATAGGTATAACCCACTTGCCAAAACTTAACTTCTCTAGCTCTAAATAAAGTAGAGAAGGTCTTCACCACATTACAAATACTACACTGAAAGTTAAGATAAAGGGGCATATAGATTTATGTAATTATATCAAACATTATGAAGCCATCCTGAAAGATTTTCTTCAACAAACATTCTTAAATAGAAGTGTTACAAACAATTATAAATTATAAAATGCGTAAATGCAAGAACACGGTAAACAATGACCTAAGACAGAGCCTAGGTTATAGGAAAGCCTTGGACTAATACAGCTTGGAAAACGTTTCCAGGCACAGGAGTAATTGTCCTAGTTGTGCAGAGCTGCCCCGTGGTTGTCTGGTTTAAGCAATTTTGCCGGATGAGCGTTGATATCGAGAAGTTTTTTGAGGAACAAATTCACCATTGAAGTGTTATAAAAGAAGCAAATTTGCTTTAACCCTTAAAAAATTGATGCTGACCATTAATTTAATGGCAAGGGACAAAATTGCTACATAACTTCTTAGGTAAAATTGAACTTCTAAAAAACTTTCAGATAATTAAAGGTAAAATTACACCTTAACCTGAAAACAAAACGTATGTGGTATGGCAGCGTGGACAATTTCGAACGGAAGAACAACAAGAAGAGAGCCCCAACATGTAAAGACAGAACCACACTCAAGAAAGAACCATGAGCGCATAACCACTTCACGCAAAGAGAACTGGAGACCCAAAATAAAGAAGCATTTCGAGGCAGAAGTCAATAAATTTATAAAAGAAAAAAACAAGCTCACCTTGCAATTAACCTTTGCCGGACGACTCCCTAGCTATGGTGTGGAATCTGTTATGGTTGGATGTATATGAGAGATGAACAAGGGAAAAAGGTTACGGTGGGGGTGGCGGCGGGGGCGTGGGCGGGGGTGGGGATTGAGGAAAGGAGAGAGGAGGGAAGATTTTATTGAGTTAAATTTTTAAAAAAACGGAGAGAAAGAGATATAAAATTTTAATAGAAGAAATATGTTAGATTAAATAATAAAAAAAATTCATTAAAAGTTTTGAACTTCACTTCTTTAATTTTTTATTTTTAACTTCAACTCAATAAAAATTTTCCTCCTCCCCACATTTCCCTTATACCAAATAAGAGAGCAAGTTGTTATAACTTAAATGGGCTAATTTTAGGAACTGTTTGATGCGAGGGATTTGGAAAGAAGGAAAGGGAAACTTTTAGGGAAAGTTCTTTAAAAACACCATTTAAATAGCTAAATCCCAAATCAATACAACGAAATTGCGAAATCCCGGTTCAGTGTTGGATATGCGAAAAGATGATTTTGCCATTCAGCCCTTCCTCTCGCCACTTCAGAATAACAATACGAAACTCTTAATTAACAACTCTGCTTTATTTTTTCACATATTCATATCTCAAAAATATAGTATTATTAATGTAAAATACGGTGTTGTTAATAAAGAAAGAGATGTTATTATTGGTCCTGAAACTTAAATTACGAAGTTGTGAAACAAGAAAATGGGAGTTGTTAATGTAGAATATGGTGTTATTAATAACAAGACTAGTGTTGTTATTTTGAAAGTAAAAAGAAGAAACCGGAGTTGTTAATCAAGAATCAGGAGTTGTTAATTAAGAGTCTCGTGTTGTTATTCTGAAGTAGTGAGAGGGAGAGTTGAAGGGCAAAATCGTCTTTTCGCATACCCAGCACTGTTCATCCGTACTGACACAGCACTGAACTGGGATTTCGCAATTTGACTGCACTGATTTGGGATTTAGCTATTTCGATGATTTTTTAAAGGATTTTCCCAAACTTTTATGAGTTCGATTTAAAGAAAATTTAAAAAATGGGGTTGAGGGTTTTTAATTGATTTTTCTTTCTCTTTTATTTTACATATTATCTTTATTAAAATTTTATAACTTCACTTCTCCAATTTTTTTAAATCTAACTCAAAATTTTTTTCCTTACCTTCTTTCCCATCCATTTCCCTCCTGCCATACAAACCCTTAGATGTGTCGAGTTTAAAATATTATATATATATATATGTATGTATGTATGTATTTATTTTTTTATTTATTATTTTAAATTTTAAAAATATTAAAACTTATAAATTTATAATTTCAATTATAAAAATATACCTGCAGAGACTTTGATTTATTAGGACAAAATTTAAAATTAGAAACACTGACGTTTCTGGAATCCAAGTTTAACCAAAAAAGAAATAAGTGTTTGAGTTTTAGAAAAGAAGGGCAGAAAGGCAAGCTAAGGATCACATTTGAGTTTTTTTTTTTTTTTGCCAGGCACATTTGAGTTTTGTTAGAGTGGTTTTATTTCATTTTTTGTGTATGTATCCTTCTTCGGAAGCACTGTTATTACAGTGGTTTTATTTTATTTTTTTTCTTTAGCATCCATTTAAATGTGAGCACATCTTCAAAGGATGTTCAAATTTCAATTTGTCATGTTATGAGAACTAGCCCCTTCCGTTAAACTCTACCATAATTGGTTACCATCATTTTATTTTGAATAAATAGAAATTTAAGTTTCTTTTAAAAAAAAACAAAGAAAGAGCTTAAGCCCATTGGAGCTTGCTTGTTTAGACGCAAATGCCTTTCGAATGCAGATTATCTTCCCTGTGTGCAAAATTCTTCCCTATACGTGTGCAGAAATCTTTCCTACATATGCAAAAATCTTCCCTCCGTATGCAAATATCTTCCCTCCATGTGCAAATATCTTCCCAGGTCTCATTTAGTAAATAAGTTATCAATGAGATCTTTTTTAGCAATTCTCCAATAAATTTAGCAGCTAGATAAAGATAACCAACAATACTTCTCCCGTTGTTAGTATAAAGATAAGTAGATAATATAAATATAAGACTGTTTTTACATATTTAATTTAGAAAAATTTGCATTAGTTTTGAATTTTCTATGTTTGGGATTGTATTGGAGACTTTATGGATGTTGAACATTTAAGTTTGATCTGTCTCCTAACAGTACTTGTCTTCCGCTTATCGTTGTATTTTCCTAGTTTGGATAATTGTATACTAATTTTTTTTAAAACAAAAACAAAAAACATTCAACATTGGTTAAAAGTTAACCCATATGTGAAAATTTTTGAAACAAGCAAGCTCATTTTTACATTTCTCCTATAACCGACGTGAAAAAAACCATTTTTAACCCATGTAAAAAGCCATTTATGCAGTTCAATTGGCATTCATGACAGCTAAAACCTAACGGCCTTCACAATTGGTTTTGACAGAGCCAAAACTCGGAGCCACGGTGTCACCCATCTCTTCCCCTTCTCAATTTCCTCCTACCTTCTTTTCTCAACTTACCACCCTCTTGCCTTTCAAAACACCCTTACTGCTCTTGCTGAAGAGTCAATCACTCTTTCAGGTTTAGGTTGTTTAGATATATACAAGCCACATCATATGATGATCCAGCAGAAAATCATTCAATCTTTATCATCTTTGAAAACTTTTTCACACCAGTTCCCAAAACTACACACATTACTTCTGTCAAACCTTAGAACCAACTCACTACCAAACCAAACACACCTGGTTCAAGGGCATAAGAAAAGAGCATGCTCCAATGATTCATCTCCTATATTGCAAATTGACAAAACAAAGTCTAGCTGCTACATTTTTTCTTTGCTAAAGCTTCTTTGTGCTGCACCTTCAAGGCATCTCCAAATAAATTGGGATATTCTTGGCAACACCTTAATCTTCCAAAAAGATATCTTCCTTCATGTTTAACAAAGATTGAAGGATGTGCTTGCATCGTCAATTGAATACACCTTATTAAGATTAAGATGAAACCAAATATTAAGCGACCATAGAAACAAAACGAAAGGAAAAAAGAAAAAAACTTATTTGTATTACTAATAATTGACACGCATCTTCTAGTCAAATTAAGATAAATATATAGAGACACACATACACATGTATATATGTAGGTACATACGTATATTTGTAGTTACATACGTATATACTTCAATTTTATTCATTATTTCCTCTTGTCCTTAATGTATTAATGTAAGACCCATGTTGTACTTCAACTCGAAGGAGTATATGATTATTTGAGTATATAAAACTCTAATTATAAAAACACAAAGGGCCATGTGTTTAACTTTTGCGCTTTGCAACTTGCTTGAATGGGGCAATAACTTTGGAATATCTCGACAAAAAAAAAAGGAAAATAGAAAAAATTATATTGGACGACGCTAAAAAGAAAACGATATTGTGGTCAATATTTGCACATGCAATTAATAACTTTGAAATTATGGGTGAATGACACAAAGTAGTCCTCACAATGATGTGAAGCGTCAGACATGCTGACAAAGTAATCAATCTACATTGATTTACAAGTTTCTACATGTGCATCCATCAGCCATTAAATCCTAATACTCCTTCAACAGTTATTTCCTCATTTAGGGTCCCCCAAGCTTTGTCTTCTCTACTTTCTTCAGTATCTCCAAGAAAGATTCTAACCCCAGCATCACATCACCCATCGATGGCCGTTCAGTCCCATTATTAGCTAAGCATTTCAATGCAATCTCAGTGTATACCTCTAAGTTCTCTGGCGTCATACTTTCCCTCAAGATTGGATCCACCGTTTTGTAAATCACATTCTCTTGGATGCTTCTTCGAAACCACTCTACAAGATTTTGTCGTTCCCGCTCCACTGCACGAAGAATAGGAGGCCTCCCACATAATGCCTCTAACAAGACAATTCCAAATGAGTACATGTCGGACTTATCCGTCAATATTTGTTAAATATAGTATTCTGGATCCAAATATCCAATGCTTCCCTTTACTAGCGTGCTTATGTTAATGTTAGATCTTGAAATACCCACTGGTCCTATTTTGGACAGTCCGAAATCTGAAATCTTGGACATCCAATTTTCATCAATTAAGATGTTTGTCGACTTGACATCTCGATGGATGATTGCATGCTTTGCTCCAGTATGTAAGTAATGTAGTCCTCGAGTGGCACCTAGACAAATCTCCAGCCTTTGATTCCAGGAAAATGAATTGTCACAATTGTAGAGATGCTTACAAAAGGTCCCACGAGACATGAACTCGTACACAAGGATCATCTTGTTGTTATCATTACAGTAACCAATGAGGGGCACCAAATGATTGTGACGAAGTTGAGAGAGCATTTCAATTTCAGTTTGGAACTCTTTGAACCCTTGTTGTGAACCTTGTTTGAGCCATTTGATTGCCACATGAACTGAACCGTTGTCAACATGACCTTTATAGACATTACCAAACCCTCTAACACCTATAATCAAACTATCATCAAAATTATTAGTGGCTTATTTTAACTTGCTTATTGTGAAGCACCTACATAAATCAGATTGTAACAGTGAGGATATGTTGGTTTTTGACGTCGATTCTAGTTTTAGTCCCCACTTTGGATTTCCTTGGTTGATTGCAGCTCTAGCCAATCGACAATAAGTCAGAAAAACAATGAGAGATAGCATATTGAAGCTAGAAGATGACCCCACAACGATGGAAATTACTCTCATGTTTGGCCGATTCTTGTTAAATGTCTTTGGAAGCAGTACTGGGGGATAATGAGGTTGATCGAGATTGGAACCTCTGAGATTGTTTTTGAAGTCACTTATTTTAAGAATTTCAATACCATTCTGTTAGATATGAATAGTTTTGATGATGTCAAATATAAATGTCAAGTATTAAGAGCAAAAAGTTTGTATGATATACTTATTCTCTATATTGACTAACTACTATATTTAATGTTATATATCTTGTAGATTAGTCATAAACCCGATGGTGGGTTGATGTTATAATGCCTCATATGTGGAAAATGATCATCAAGAAGAAAATCAAGAGGCAAGGGATTGAAGAAAGAAGGCATTGCAAGAACTAATGGGAATATCAAGCAAAGATTGAAGTAGATTGAAGATATTCAAGAAGACATATAATTGGGCTATGAAGAATGATCATCAATTCAAGAAGATATCTAGTTGGGTGATGAAGAATGATCATCAAGAGGAAAAACAAGAAGAAAGATATTGAAGAAAGAAGAACTTGTAAGATCAAATGAGAATATCAAGATTCAAGCTCTTAGAAGTAATATCAGAAGTTGGAATGGGTCAATACGAAGCTAAAATGATGTATACAGAAGTTATGGTACCTTCGGGGATGATTACTCGAGTAATCACTCGAGTAATATGGCACTGCCTCATTTTGGAGGTGATTACTCGAGTGGCTACTCGAGTAATCTGCAGAGTTACTTGAAGATTACTCGAGTGACCACTCGAGTAATGATACTCTATTTTTGTGCTTCAGGATAGAGGTTCGGTATTTTGATGATATCTCTCTAACCACACATTGAAGTGAGCTGAAACCAATGGCATATGAAACTAGACTTCCAACACGAACTATAGACACCAAGATCACATTAAAAGGAGTTCAAATGAGAGAGATATGATCTGTTGAAGTTGACACATGAATCAGCGTCTTTTACCAGAATAAGGTTTGGTATTTTGAGCATAACTCTTAAAATACATATCAGATTGAGACAAAACTAGTTCCATATGAAAGTACACTCAAAGAGCTTTCTAAAGATATATAATTTGTCACATTTCAAGTTATATACTAAGATCTATGCCTTTTGGAAGTTGATGCTCATGATTTCAGACTTTGTCTAAATACAGAAGATATTCTTTGGATCATAACTTTCTATACAAAATGAGTTTAGAGGTGATTCTTGTTGCATTGGAATGTAGATGATGAGGGCTTTCTGATGATATATGATTTTCCATATTTCAAATCAAAATCAAGAATTCACTTGAAGGGCTTACTCGAGTAATATGCAGAATTATTTGAAACCTCACTCAAGGGACCACTCAAAAAATGCAGTTGGAAATGCTCTCGGCCAAGATTTGAATAACATTACTTGAGGGATCACTCGAGTAATCTGCAAATTTATTTAAGAGCTTACTCGAGGGATCACTTGAGTAACCAGAGAAGAAATCATCCAATAACTCTCGGCCAAGAAATGACAGACTTTACTCAAGGGACTACTCGAGTAATCAGATGTGAAAAGGCTTTTCTCGAGGGAGCACTTGAGTAATCTGCAAACTTATTTGAGAGCTTACTCAAGGGATCACTAGAGTAATGAAGATGGAAATGCTCTCGGCCAGATTTTGAAAGGAATTACTTGAGGGATCACTAGAGTAATGAAATTGGAATTACTCTCGGCCAAGATTTGGACAACATTACTTGAGGGAGCACTCGAGTAATCTGCAAAGTTATTTGAACTATTACTTGAGGGATCACTCGAGTAACCAGAAGAAAATAGAGGCTTACTCGAGTAACCATTCGAGTAACGCGACCAGCAACGTATCCGAAGATTCTAAAAATCATGGAAATTTTATGTAACTTACTCTTCTTATTTCCAATCATTCTAACACTTTATTGTATTAGTGTTTAATGTGTTTATCCAGGAATAAAATGAAGAGATGATACGAAGAGACAAATGTTGACTTTATGGAAGCGGAGTGTCAATGTTCATAACGGCTAGTTTTCAAATTCAAGCAACGTACCAACGAAGCAACAAGACTCAACGGATAAGTTGAAATACTCATAACGGTCATATCCTACTTAACTATAAATATAGGAGATTCAAGCAGAGAGCAACAACAATACCAACGAGAAACATGCAAAGATTATGAATCATCTACTCCAACCCAACTACTCTATGTTCTTATCCATTTTCTATATCATGTCTATTTGATTGAGAGATTATTTGCATTGTGCTTCAGTATTCATCTATTCACTTCTGAGAGAGAAGATTGATTGTAATCTTTCATCATCAAAGTTGTATCCTTACGGGGTGTGTAAGGGAGAGTAACTCGGTTGTAACCTTACGGTGTGTAAGGGGGAGTAACTCAGTAAGAGATTTGTAAAAGGCTTCGCAAGTGCCTGGCTAAACTTGTGGGTTGTAAAGGCTTTTCATGCGCCTAGATTAAGCAAGAAGATAGTGGATTTGAAAATCTTAGGAGGAGCCTGGGGACTGGACGTAGGCCATCGCAGATTGGACCAAACCAGGATAAATCACAGTTTGCATACTCTCTTCCTTAAACTCTTATATTTCCGGCATATATTAACTGTTGATTTATGATTTATTACTTTCATATGTATTACTTCCTCTAAGATGCAAAAAAATTTTCAAAGTTCTTAAGATTTTTATCTTACACCCAATTCACCCCCTTTTGGGTGTCAACCGGTTCTAACATTTGGTATCAGAGCTGGACTCTTATTTAAAGGACGTAACCGTCTCAAGAGTTTATAATGGCTGATTTTGGGTGTTATATACTTTCTGAAGGTTTTGACTATACAATTCCACCTATGTTGAAAGATATTGATTTTTGGTTTTGGAAAGCTAGAATGACTAGTTTTATAAAAGCATCTGATTTTGATATGTGGAATGTTTTTACAAATGCTTTTAATTTCAAACGGAAAAAGGATTGGACAGAAAGAGAAAAGAAAATGGTTTCGTTAAACATTAGAGTAATAAAAATTCTATATAGTGCTTTAACCGAAAATGATTTTGAGAAAATTAGATTTTGCTCTACTGCTAGAGATATTTGGAATACTCTTGATTCTATGTATACTTCTGACAAATGTGTTGAAGTTGAAAGTGTTAATAGTTCATATGAAACTATAAGTTGTGCATCTACGGTGCATGAACAATTGGAAGCTGGTAATGAAGAAGAAATCATAGAACACTTCCTTGTAGTTAACATGGATAGACAAGAAGAAGAGGATTCCCGAAAAGAGCTCATTATGGATGAACATGAAAAATCACTTTCTGGGGCTCAAGATGAACTTAAGGTAAAAAGTTTCAATTCTTCTTGTGATTTTCGTAAAACTGATTTTCAAAGTCCACATAAGATTGCTTTTTAACCAATTGTTGATTCTATTAAGAAAAGCAAAAATGTTTTCAAATATGCTGGAAAATTTATTGGGAAGAAAGAATGTTCAAATGAAATTTATTTGGGTTTTTACTATCATGATCGACACAATACTTATATAGAATCTCATAATGCATATCCTTCCATTATTTGCAATTATTGTGGTAAATCAGGTCACATTTCTCACACATGCTATATTAGAAAAAATTCTAATAAGTATGTTTGGGTTCCAAAAAGACAAGTAATGTCTAATGCTAACAATCAAGGACCCAAGTATAAGTGGGTACCAAAATGTCCATCTAGTAATTTATATATGCATATTGATCATAAGAAGAATGGATATAAGGGTACGGAGAAGATAAAGAAAAAGCCAAGAGTTTCTCATACACCAATAAAGAGGTTCATATCATCTATATCGAAAAGGAGAACTCTCATAGCACCCATTGTTGGAACTGCAAAGTTTAACCACAAAGAAAGGAGATGGAGAAAAGGAGTACGATCTACCTTAAGGATGGACTACCATAGAGTATCGTTCAACTATCTTGAGGAGAATAAGAAAAGGAGGATCTCTCAAGCATCAAGTAAAAGACTCCTGGAGTCTATATATTTTGAAAGAAGGTTGCCAGCACCCAAAGCAAGATATTCAAAGGATCAACATCATAGAAAGATGCAGTGGGTAAGCAAAAGCAATCCTCCAAGTATCTAAGGCAAAGGTACACAATGATAAAACCTTCTATACCATTGTCTATAATATTTATTGAGGTTTTATATTTTGGAACATTAGGAATGAGCATTGCAACTGATTTTGAAATTATGTTTCCGTATCCCTTAAAAAGCCATTTAATAGATTTATTTATGTAGGGATTGCAAAGCTCAACAGGTTAATTCTTTATGCATATACAATGATTTGAAAAGAAAATATTTATTTTATGCATAAAGACATGTTTAATTCATTATGCTCAATTGCCTTGAATTGATTATATTCTTAGAGTATGTGAATTTTATCTTGTTTCCTATAAGTTAACAAGAAATGGATCCAAGCAAGGTTGGATACCATGAGGAAAAAGAAGTTTATACAATTTTGTAGGATAAGAAAAAGTTTCTCAAGACTCCCTAGCATATTTCAAAGATGAGTTTTGCATATATTCAAAATCTCAATTTTACAATGCATTGTCATGATTTGAAATTACATCTGAGATTTGAATCAATTTGCATATTTCATTATCGTTCTTGAAAAACTTGATGAAAACTTTTATGGATATATCTACTAATCCTTTTTTTTATCTCACTTGCATACCTTGCATGAAAATTTTATCAATGACATATTTTTTGTAATCCCCTACCTTGATAATCATAATTAAGATTCGAAAATGCATAATTTAAAGGAATTAGAGACCACCGGATACGTTTTTCTCAAATCTCTTTTCTAAAATTTGTTCAACATGGTCTCAGATTCATCTTCAGAATCTAATTACTCTGCACAGTTCAATCACATTTATACATATCATAGTGTATTACCAAATTCCAGGCAACTCCTAGGTTTTATTCATGTATAAACTAAGGGTTATAAGTTCTAACTAGGGGATTACATGACCAACATTAACGTAATATCTATATTTCAAAAATAAATAGTAATCCTAAGTCCAAAATAGATAACCAACAACCTAACAACATATCTCTACAAGATCCTAGCCGCTCCTGGTGGTTCGTTTCTCCTTGGAGCCACTTGACTTGTCTGAAATGTTAGTCAATGGAAATAATGAGATTCAAAAGAATCTCTGTAGTAACAAATCACTCATACAGTGTATAAACACATAGCATATATGATCATGTTAAGCAGCATCACAATGATATATGGCTCACGCCACATACGACAGCACTCATGGCTGTAAACACAATGCATCAGCTTTCGTTGCGATCTCAATGCAACAGCTTACGCTGTAATCACTATCCTTCAACTTTTGATGCCATCTCAAAGCATCACAAAGTATCACAATGCATGACAAACATACATATAATACTTTACACATACCATAAGAGAAGAGTCACTACCTAGTTCTTTCCGAACATGCTCTGGCACAGGTCGTTCATGATCAGGGAAAATGTCAAATTCTACAATTCCAAATGCACCATTTAGACACTTTCATAGTATTTCTGAGGGTTATATGAGTCTATAATGAAAATTTATAAAAATGCCTCCAGGGACCCAGCCCGGTCATACTCGGTCCGACTATACTTTTTCTGAAATTTTGACATGGGCTATTCTGACATGTTTTCGCCCAAGGAATCCATTTTCAGACTCAGAATTACCAAATTCATTGCCAAAGGATGAAATTGCCCTCGGCAGCCACTATTTAAAGGTTTCAGGGCTGTTTTTGCAATTTCACATTCGGGGCTTTTTCTCACAAAGTGGTCAACATCAACCCTACACAATTTTCCCTCCTTAATGTAATATCCCAATTTTTGATTAAGGGCTAATCATGATTATTGTGGATAATTATGGATTTAATTGGAATTATTATGTGTTTTATGGCAATATTAATTAATATGTCATAATTAGTGAAAAAAATTGGAAGAATGGAATTATTGGCCATGAGTTGGTAATTAAGGGGAGAAATTAATTACTAACTAAGAGAAAATGAGATGTGTGATTAAAATGACTAATGGAGGGATTATGGTAGCTAATTGGTGACTTATTTTGGGTGAGCCAATAGCAATTTGACATGTGGCAAAAGTGGGTAAAGAGAGAATGTGTGTAAAATTCAATAAGGGAGTATTTTATTTGGTTTCTCTCTCTCTCTTCCTCTCCTCTCTTTTCGATAAAGGCATGGAGGGAGTATCATTATTTTCATTTCTTCACTCCATCTCTCTCTTATTCTCTCTCATTCGGTCATAGTGGAAGGAAAAGGGAAAGATAAAGCTTGAGAAAAGGTAAGGAAAATGATCTCCTTTGCTCAAACTCCCTTCATTAGTGTTGGTCCTTGGAGTGAGAGCTTCATTTTGGTGTGTAGTGTGCCCATTGGTGGTGATTTCAAGAATCACGAAAATATGGTTGTTGGAGAATCAAAGAGTGTTTTTGAGAAAGTTGATAAGGTGAGTGACACCAATCTTTCTATCTATGTTTCATGTCGTTTAAAGTAGTTTGTCATTTCTGGAAATTTTGTTTTGAATCCGAAAATGAGTACCACTGTTCATTTGGTATGTTTTTGGCATGAGAATGGTATCTTGGAATGAGTTTAGGATAGATAGATTGATTGGTGATTGAAATGTTAAGATTGGTGGTTTTGGGATTTTGGTGTTCAATGTTGATTCAAATCAAAGCATGATAATGGAGTAGGATTTTGGTAATTCTGATGATTCCATTGGATTCCTTGGGTGTTTTTGTGTGGGAGTAGCTTTGGTTTGGTATTTGGGTTCATTTGGATCACTTGGTATAAATTCTGGAAGTGCTGTCATACCTTCTGCATTTTCTGGTTTCTGATAATCATGCTCGAGTGAGAGTGAGTGTGCTCGAGTGAAGGAAGAACATCACTCGAGTAAGGGAAGATCATGCTCGAGTGCTGTGTGTATTTTCCCTTCTGGCCTTCAGTTCTCATGTCGCACTTCCGGGTGAGAGGCAAGAGTGTTGCCTCACTTGCAAGTGTTGAGGTTTCTCACTCGAGTGAGGTCTTCTTCACTCGAGTGATCCGTTTCTGTGAAAGTTCTTATGCTCTCGGGCAAACACTTTCTGTCCTCACTTCCTAGCACTTGAGGTGCTGTCCGTACCAATGCTCGAGTGAGGGCTTTTGTGCTCTAGTGTCCGTACCAATGCTCGAGTGAGACCATTTTCACTCGAAGTGCAGCAGTGAAAAATCAGTTTTTGTGCTTCCAAAAGGGGATCTTTGGGATAGTTCTTCCTACCCTTTAGGAGTTTTGTTAGGGGTATTTAATGACTCTAAAAGAGCAATAATGATAACCCATTAAGTATTATGAAGTGAATTAAGTCTTGGAATAGAGTATAACTCGTCGTCCCTAATTGTGAATATAGGATTTGACATTTGCCCTACTCGGGAGAGACCGATGCTAGGACACGCACGGAAGGATCAAGGTAGTGACTCTTCTATCATATTGTGTATGATGTTTTGGTATGCATAACTTATCATTGAATTTGTGAAATGTGTGACATGTTACATTACGGTATGAGCACTTCAGTGTGAGCCATATAGGGATTGACGTTGGTCATCTCTAGGTCGACCGTTGAACTGCCATCGTAATCGACATGGATCTTTGTGAATCCGACCCGTGGGGCGGCATTTATGAAACCAGCCGTAGGCTGTGTGTATCTTGCCTGTATGGCTTGCGTTATGAAATGCTTTATATGGATCCCAGCTGTGGTGAATTATATTGTGTGGATTGTTGTAATGCAATACAGCATGAGCAATTCAGCGTGAGCAATCATCAGGGATGACATGTGTCATACTAATCATTGCCGTTGAACTGCCGTTGTAGTTGCTTGGATGGATAATGATTTGATTTCATGCCTTATTATTGTACATTATATGATTGATTTGATACTACGGGGATTCTTTAGAATCTCACTCTCCCAAAATTAAACATTTTAGACAGGGCTGAAGGATCGAAAGGCAAACAGGTGACGAAGAGCGGGTAGAGCTCCGTGTTAAGAGTTCCTTTTTGGTTATTGGTTATCATTGTATATTATTGGATATTTTGTGGGAAGTATATGTATATTTTGAGATTTGTGATGTATTTTGTGTAATCCCCAAGTAAAGGGTATGAATTATGGACTTTATGCCTTTGCATAAACCCTTATTAAATGAATGGAACCCGAGTGAGTTGGGAATTTACTTTGCACTCTGATAATTGTAAATGGAATCCACCTGTACATGCCATATTGGTTTTGTATTATGAATATGAGACTATTGTGAATAAATTTTGAAAAAGTTTTTGCAAATCCGATTTTGGGCAAAAGATTACCTTAATAAGTCTCAATTTGAAATATGGTATCTAATTCTACATTAATTACGTGTTTACAAACGTAAATCTCATCCTTAATCATGAAGGGGGTTACACTTAACACAATGGAACCATCAAATTGATAAAATTCCAACACTTAATGGACGAAAATACCCCTTCCCAAATCTGAAAAATTTTAGGGAGATTGAGTTCTCGTGATTTCAATCCATTAAACACCTTGTATACACTTCTAATCACATGTTTAACTATTTAAACACTAATTGTACATGATTAGAGTGAATTTGGCAGCATTTCCCCTTAGGGTTTCACCATCCATTTTCACCAAAATCAAGCAAAACCAACCCAAATCTAACAATAACCACTACAACATCATCATATAGCATACGAGGATTAAATTCATACCCTTAATATCACTAAAACCCTAAGGTTACTATTCAGCAAAAACATGGCAGCATAATATTACCTCATAAATTCAACCAAATTTCAAGACATTTGGGTCAAAACAAAGCTTGTACTTACCTCTTTGCTTGGCTATAGCCCTTTCTTGAATCCTCCCACTTCAACACCACTTAGATGGCACAAAACTCCTCCTTTCAAGAAACTACAACCATAGAAAATGAAGCTCTTAATGAGAGGAACAATTTTGATAAAGGCCTCAAGAGCTAGAAATGGAGTCTTGATAGAGAAAATGACACAAGAACATGTTCCTTCACCTCTTGCTTCTTTACTCTCAAACTTTCGTCCACTCTCTCTCTCTCTCTCTCTATATATATATATATATATATATTTGGTTTCAGCTAAACCGAAAATGAGAGCCCAAGGAAAGAGAAAGCTTATATAAAAATATCTCCTTCATCTTTTATTTTTATGATATTTTATGACAATTTTAACACATGCCATTTAACTTCATCATCATCTCTTTTCCCTTTGGCCATTATGCTTGGCCGAAATGGAAGATTAGGATGGAATAAAATAGGCATTCAATTATCTCCTTTATCCTCTTCCACATCCTCCTCCACACAATTTATTTTGAGTTGCAATCTTTGACTATATCCCGTTTTGTTTTTGACCTTAGCCCTTACCAATTCTTGTATCATATTTTCATTGTATTTGAACCAATGCCTCCTCCCTTTAATCAGCCCATATTTACGTCAATTAAGGGCCCAAATTAGAGTACAATAGGCTGATCACCAATTTCCTCATAATTACAAGGTTGCCAATACAAATTTTCCCATTTTCGGATTCTGTGTAAATTCTACAGATTTTCTGTTCAAACTTTGAAAAATCATAACTAATTCTAGAAAAATCGAAATGAAGCAATTCTAAAGGCTATAGAACCCTTATTAAGTATAGTTTTAAGGAAAAATATAGCCTTTTACTAGATGGAAGCATATCATTCCTAGATTTAATTTCTTTGACCATTGCTCCAGAAAAAATCAATTTTTCTGGGCAAACTTCAAGAATTCATAACTCTTAGCTCAAAAATTAAAATAACACAAATTATATGTCCATTTTGAAGCTTGACATTTGAAATTTAAGACTGGAAAGTATCATAATTTTTAGACACCATTTGCCCATTCAAAATGTCCATACAAACCGACTGTCCTGCACAGAATTACACTTGACAGTTTTTCAAATTTTCAACCAATATGTCCAATAGCTCCAAAATCAACAATCAAACCTATTCCACACAATTTTTCACAAGAAAACCATTGGAATCACTAAAACCACCAAATTCCCATCACACATTCTCCAAAAGTGTTTATTCAACAATAATTACATCCACTTTTGAAGTCATTAGCCCTTAATCACTTTTTGGGATATTACATTTTTGATATAAAGTGTATTTACAAATTGTCATTAATCTTTGAAAATTATCATTCTTGGTATTATTTGTTCGTTATCCTTTATGATTCAATGGCTTGAATTTATTTAATTGGGTAAAATTATATTCTGGTCTTTGTTTGTTTATGATACTCTTTGCTCAAATATCATATGATTCAATTGTATAAGAGCATAATAAGGGTTATAATGTATAATACTGTATGGACCCAAGAGAAAGTTGGGTACCAAAGAGCATTTATTTATACTTTTGTAAGAGTTGATCAAAATGCTTTACTTTCGGATACAAAAATCAGAGACTAACAGAGGAGGTGTGACTGGCAGTGTTGCAGTGTAAGCAGAAGCTAAATCTGGGATTACTCCAAGTAATCTGAATATCACTCCAAGGGATTCGTAACCACTTTGTTTAAATTACCAAACCTCCCACTAGACCTTTCAAAGAGTTCAACGAGCTTGAGAAGTACAAAATCATCAAACCATCAGAACGAATGAGGATTCTCAACTACAATCCTAGCTTTATGTTTTCACAAAATTATATGATACATCTAAACTAGAGCTATGGTGAATAAGGCCAATAACTTCACTTACTTCATTGAGAAGAATTACCACATAATGGCCTATATTATAAGCAAGGAGGAGAGGAATACTGAAAAGATCATGTTTGTCAGAGAACAAGAGGTAGATATATACTTCTACCAGACTTACTCCAAGTAATCTAAAATTACTTCAAGTAATCTACAATTACTTCAAGTAGACCTTCAAGTAATCGGCAATTACTTCAAGTAGACCTTCAAGTAATCTGTAGTTACTTCAAGTAATTCACAGTTACTCCAAGTAAGCCTGAATCTCACTCCAAGTTAACACAAGAAGCATAGAGGATGAGAGCTGAGACTTCAAAAATAAATGAGGGACAACACTTTGCTTGAGCTGGTCTCCCTGGTCTTTCATTATGTGGTCCATCTGTCCAAGGCTATTTGAGAGAAGAGCACAACAATCACACAGAGCTTGCTACAAACAATGTTAAGTTCATCACTTCTGTGAATGCACTACTACAGAATTGAGATATAACCACCCCCAAAGGCGTCCCAAATTGAAAATTGGGTGGTTAAAAAGGGAGGCGGTGGCATTTTCGTAATTTTATATATGTAGGGGAACTTTTAGACGTCCCAAATTTGAATTTGGGACGTCTAAAGTGCTTCATGGCGCGAAATATAAATTTTTTAAATTTTTTTTAGCGCCTGGAGGTGGGATTAGACGTCCCAAAGTGATTTTGAGACGCCTAAAGTCTGACTTTGGATTTGGGACGCCTAAAGTCTGGGTTTAGGCGTCCCAAATGCCATTTGGGATGGCTAAAGGGTGACTTTAGGCGTCCCAAAATCACTTGGGACACCTAAAGGCGCATGTCAGACACTTGTCTGACATGCGTCTTCTCATATGACTACTCCTCTCCTCACATGTCTCATCTAACTTTACTCTTCTTCAACCTCCCCCACCCACACCGTCGGCACTCTTTTGCTCTCTTCAACTCGTCCCTCCTCCTTTCTTCTTCACTTCAACTCAGGCGTCCTCCCTTCCACAGCCGCCGGCGAGCATCATCGCCAGTACAGTCCTAGCAGAGAAGCTGGGAGGTGGAGATCAGAAGGTGGGAGCCGTGAGTGACAGAGGGAGCTGCCGTTCTACACCATCGTTCACCACCGCCCTTCATCACCTTCATCATTCCTTCATCGCCCTTCGTCTTTAATATGTTTCTTTGTATGGGACATTACCAAGTGTCTGTGTGGTTGTGGCAAGAAAGAAGCCGATTATATTCTTAATTTGGAAGAGAATTTGCAGTCACTGAAAGATAAATGGGAAGATCGATCTCCAAAGCTCATCTTGAAGACAAGAGGTATTGTGCATCTAAGCTATTCTTTCTTTTTAAAATTTTCATATTAGTTAAATTTTGAAGTGTTTTTTACATTATGAGTAGCTTAGTCATCAATCAACGTAGGCATGTGCCGAAAATTTCAGAAAGTATATAGTGTGGATCGGACATTAGAGAAAGGAAACAAGAAAAATTGTATATGTGAAAAAGTGTATGGACATTAGAAAAAGTATAGTCTGGACATTACGATTGTAGCCTGACTATCATTTTACTTCTTTAATGAAAATTGTTACTTAATTATCAATAAAAATAAAATAAAAACTAACTTTTGGTTGGATAGATGAAAATTGAACATCAAATATATGAGGAAGGTTTGCTTAACATATATTTTAATTTCAATTAAGATTTATATAGTACATTTTTAAATTAGAGGGAAGGTTACTATAATTTATGTAAAATGGAAGGTGGTAATTAATGTATTTTATTCAATTTTTTAATGTCTAAACTCATATACAAAGAAACTAATGAGTTAGGAATTTAATAAAAAAAGGGATAAATTGAACAATATAATTTGTTAATTTTTATTCTATATAATCTAAACTTAATTGTACCATAAGCTTATAGCAAAAAACTTTATTACTAAAATTGCACCTTAACCCTATATTTTTAATATGATACTTGTAAACATATTTTTTAAATATTTTTATATCTATTTTTAAACAGTGTGTAGATTTTTGCTCTCGTCCACCTCCTTCCTTCCATTGTCGTGCACACCACCGTGGTTCTTTGCTTTCTCCACCTCCCCACCGTGCATACACCTCTGATCTCCAACGTCTTCTCTACCTCTCCAGCATACTAGTGGGTGCCCCCTGATCAGGTTAGTTTATTTTCTTCTTATTTTTTTTGTAACAGAATGGTATATTTTCTTTTTCATTCCTTAAAATTTACTTGAAATGGTTGAGATTGTGCTGATATATTGCTTATATTGAGATGGTTGAGATTATAGCCTGGTGTGTTTGGTGTGCTTATATTGCTTAAATTGCATGTACTCGGGAACTCCAGTGCAATGGTCTATTTTCTTGTTTATATATAAATTTACTTGTGTATATTACCATTAATTAGTATATATAAAAAAATAAAATATGATTTGTTTAAATTAAAGAAATTCTTGTATTCAAAATGAATTATGAATGTTATTGGGTTGATAACTTAATTAGGCAATCCCATCATATGTCATTGACAATTGTACTAAACGTGTGAATGTGATTGGGAATGCCCCTAGGTAACAAAATGGATCATAGTTGGATGAATGCTTTGAGAACTAGTGAAGAATATGAGAAAGGGGTGGAAGAATTTATTGAATTCACTAAAAAGAATGCTCCTGCAAAAAATGGGAAGTATTTTTGTCCTTGTGTCAATTGTTTGAATGAGAGTCGACGGGATGTTGATGTCATAAAGGATCACCTACTTTGTGATGGAATAAATCTGCGATACACAAGGTGGATATGGCATAGTGAGGAAGTAACGGATTGTCCGTCGCACAAGACCATTGATGTGGATATCGTAGGTGAAGATAGAATGGAGAAAATGATTAACGATGTTGAGGCAGAATCCTTTGCGAAGTCGCAGGAGTATGACAGCCTGCGGAGTGATGCAGAGACACCATTGTACAGTGGTAGTAAGTACACGCGGCTGACAGGAACATTACATTTGGTTAACTTAAAGGCAACTTGTGGGTGGACCGATAGTAGTTTCACATTGCTGCTTGAACTATTGTGTGATATGTTTCCAGAGGATAATGTACTTCCAAATCGTATGTATGAGGCCAAGAAAATCCTGTCTACGATGGGTATGGAGTATACAAAGATACATGCTTGCCCTAATGACTGCGTACTGTACAGAAATGAGTACGGAGGTCTTAGTGAGTGTCCTAAGTGTAAAACTGCACGATACAAAGTGAAAAAAGATGGTGGTTGTGGTGATGTGACAAGTAAAAGGCAACCTTTAAAGGTTATGTGGTATCTTCCAATAATACCACGTTTTAAACGTTTGTTTGTGACTGCAACAAAAGCGAAGAAGTTGAGATGGCACTCTGATGAGAGAATATCTGATGGGAAATATCTTCGGCACCCAGCTGACTCACCACAATGGCAAAAAATAGATGAAATGTTCCCTCAATTTGGCAGCGAGCCAAGAAACCTACGGCTTGGGCTTTGTACAGACAGCATCAATCCGTATAGAACTCTTACTAGCACACATAGTACGTGGCCGGTTCTCCTTGTAATATACAACTTGTCTCTCTGGCTATGTATGAAACGTAAGTATATGATGCTATCTATGATGATTTCTGGACCAAAACAGCCAGGGAACGATATTGATGTCTATTTGGCGCCTTTGATTGAGGACTTGAAGAAGTTGTGGGAGGAAGGCGTAGATGTGTTTGATGCTTATAAGAAGGAGTCTTTCAAGCTACGTGCAATGATTTTCACAACGATAAACGACTTCCCTGCGTACGGAAACTTGTCAGGGTACAGCGTGAAGGGTCACAAAGCATGCCCAATATGTGAAGCAGACACACACTTCTAACAACTAAAGCATGGAAGAAAAACTGTCTACCTTGGCCACAGGAGGTTTCTTCATCGGTTCCACCCGTATCGTAGGCTAAGAAAGCGGTTTAACGGCTTATCGGAACATGGAATGGCTCCAAAGTCACTAACCGGAGAGGAAGTCTACAGTCGAGTGGAACGTATCCATGTCACTTTTGGTAAGAATCAGAGGGTTGCGGGTGAGAAGAACATATGGAACAAGAGATCCATTTTCTTTGATCTTCCATATTGGCGTTCGCTAGACGTGAGACACAGTATTGATGTGATGCATGTGGAGAAGAATGTTTGTGATAGCCTTATCAGTACGCTTTTACACATACCAGGGAAGACTAAGGATGGGATTAATGCGAGATTAGACCTTGTCGATATGGGAATAAGAGAACGGTTACATCCACAACTAAGAGATGATGGTAGGAGGGCATACATAGAGCCAGCAGCGCATACACTATCAAAAGCAGAGAAAAGAAGTTTGTGTGGGTGTTTGCATGAAATGAAGGTGCCGCAAGGGTATTCCTTGAATGTGAGAAGATGTGTCTCAATGGACGATTTGAAGTTAGTGGGAATGAAGTCCCATGATTATCATGTGTTGATGCAACAACTATTACCAGTAGCTATTAGAGGCATAATGAAAGATGAAGTACGAAACACAGTGACAAGATTGTGCGTTTTCTTCAATGCTATCTGTAACAAAGTCATTGACACTGAAAAGTTGGATGAACTAGAAAATGAGGGTTACATTATTTTGTCACAACTAGAGATGCACTTTTCGCCTTCATTTTTTGATATAATGGTGCATTTGGTAGTTCATTTGGTGAGGGAGGTAAGGCTATGCGGTCCAGTTTACCTGAGGTAGATGTACCCTTTCGAGCGATACATGAAGATCTTAAAAGGGTATTCTAAAAATTCTTATCGACCAGAAGCCTCAATAGTAGAAAGATATGTAGTTGAGGAGGCTATGGAGTTTTGCAAAGATTATATGTCAGGGAAGAAGGAACAATCTCGGCATGAAGAAGGGAGAAGCAAGGGAATACGAGGACTGAAAGTGAAGAATGTTCCTCGTGAAGAGGTGTTGCAAGCCCACTTGTATATCCTGAATAATATGGAAGAAGTTCAACCTTACATAAATGAACACAAAAACACTTTGAAGAACAAGAATCCAAGGAAGAATGACATGCAGATTGCTATTGAGCAAAACAAGACATTCATGCAGTGGTTCGAGGAAAAGGTTTAGCACGAGATCGGTGTGTCTGAGACAATCGAGTGGCTAGCTTGGGGGCCTTCGTTTCAGGTCATTACTTGGACCGGTTGTGATATAAATGGCTATTCTTTCTATACCAAAGAGCAAGATGACAAAAGTACCATGCAAAATAGTGGGGTTATGGTAGAAGCTGAATCTATGCACTTTTCCAGTTCGAGAGACAAAAACCTCATATTAGCGTCTATGGCCTATTATGGAGTTATAGAAGAAATATGGGAGATGACGTACAACAAGTTCAAAGTTGCTTTATTTAAATGTAAGTGGGTTAGCAACAATGCCGTGGTAATAGATAAACAATTTGGATTTGTCTCAGTCGATCTTCGAAGAGTTGGCTATAGAGACGAGCCCTTCATTTTAGCAAGCCAGGCGAAACAAGTGTTTTATGTCACCGATCCTGCCAGCAAAAATATGTCCATTGTCCTTAAAAGTAAAAAACAGAAGTATGGTGATCTGACCTTCAAGATGACACACCACCTTTCACAACAACTACACCTCGAACAAATGAAGTAGAATTGGTAGATGATGACGAATATGCTGTAAGAAATGACCATGGTGAAGGACTATGGGAAACAATATAGAGTAAGACCTTAATTTATAAACGAGAACTGTGTTTTTTCTGTTTTACTTCCCGCTTAGTATATTTCGTTTTCATTGCAATTTACTTACGTTTCTGATGATGCTTTTTGTGTTAACAGGAATATGGACAACGTTAGTGATGACGAGAGGCGTAGAGATGACGAAAGCTCTAACAATGACGAAAGGCCTAGAGTTGAACCCCCTGCAAGAAGGAGGGTTAGAGGCTGTACAAAGATGGGAGCATTGGTTGCACGTCATGAACATCAACAGGAGAGGCTGCATATAGACTTCGATGACAATCTGAATCCAGTTGGTCCTGAGGAAGACCACTTCATTAGCTACTTTCGGCTTTTAGCTCGAAGCAAAGTGCGCATTACCTATGATAATTAGAGATTGGTTCCCCCAAAAATGAAAGACATAATTTGGCAGTAACTTTTGGTATGTAAGTTTTGATGCATTGTAGCTTTATTCTTATTGTTTCAAATATAATAATCTTATGTTTTACCTTGCAGCAAACATACGATGTCCCAGACACCACGGAGATGTATAGGCACTGGATGGATGAGGTTCGTATACGATGGAAAGGTTTCAAGAACAAGCTAACAAAACATTACATTCGAGGGGCCCTTAGGGGTATGGATCCATGTGCGGAGTATACATATTTATCTCCAGAGGACTGGAGGTTGTTTGCGGCATCACGAGCAGATCCTGAGTTTTTGGTAAGATTTCTGTCATCATGATATAGAACTTGTAATTTTCATATACTTTATATCGTTGATTCATTTTTTGTTGTTTTTCATTCATAGAAATTAAGTGCAGCAAATGCCCAGAGGCAAGCAGAAAATAAATATCAACATTTCATGTCTCGCGGTGGATATCGGAAGCTTGAGCGGCAAATGATGGCAGAAGAGTTACAGAAAATGAAGGAAGCAGCGGAATCTGATCCTAGCGTTGTTATCCAGCCACCGGCACCTCCTCCACGTCACAAAAAATGGAAAGTAGGGAGGATTAAGGCTGGGAAGTACATAAATCCGACTGTTGCTGAGGTTGCTACGAGGATTGTAAGTAGTTATACCATAAGTACCTAATTTTTTACATGTTGCGAGTGGTTTCGATACATTTACGATAAACTGCATGCTACAGGATGACCTGGACGAGCAGAGTAGCCAAGGTTCATTCAATCCAAGTAGACGGATGGACATCTTGTCAACGGCTATTGGGAAGGCAGATGACCTTGGTCGTGTTCGAGGAGAGACATGGGGAGTTAGTGCCGCGAGGTATTTTGGACGAGAGCCACATTATTCGTCACAAGCTGGACCTAGTAAGGACGTTGTGGCCAAGATTCGAGAGGAGCTCGAACGAGAGATCGAGGCCAACCTTCGCGACAAGCTCCGACAAGAGCTGTTGCCAGAGCTTCAACTTGAAATAGCAAAGATGTTTGAAGCACAAAGGGAAAGGGAAGAGCATAGAACTCAGGAATCCCCGGCCTTCAATAGCACCAGAGGAAGTTACAACCCTCTAGAGCAACCACTTGGCGCCCCTTCTCCCACTCCAGTGTCGGGACCACTTGGCGACCCTTCTCCCACTCCAGTGTCGGGAGACACTTGCACCCTCTATTTGGATGATCCACTGTTGCATGTTGTTGCTGATGCTCTCGTTCACACATGTGCTACCACCCACCATAATCAGCAAATTCCGGAGGATTTTCGTAGAGTGAATGTGACGAGTGTTAGAAAGGGGGAAGAAGGTACAGCCATCCCTGTTCCTGATCCAGAGGTTGGCACGTTAGGTCAAGCGATAGGATCTTTCATCCTTTGGCCTCGCAATCTTATTGGTTCAGACGCAACACCTCCAATGGTAGGAATTACCTTACTGTTACTGAAAATCTGTTGGCATCCTAATAACAATTTGTTTTTTGATGTTCTAAAAGGATGACGAAGCTGCGAGCAAATGGCCCTTCTTAGCACGGCTGCAACAGATCTACAAGCGCATTAAACAGATTGACTTGAAGATGCCTCCAGGGATTGTGGGCCAAGTGGAGTATCCCTACACGATTGACAATAAAGATCTCAAGCAGTTTATCAGGTTGGAGGAGATAGATGCAGGCTGGGTCAAATTTGCAGTCCGGTAAGTTTTTTTTTTCAATTTTCCCATAGAATTCATTTAGTGGTTTTTTGTTTTCATACATTCAAGAATTGATTCCTTATTTTAATTCTATTATAGAACCTTCCACGATCTCTGCACAAACATGGAAAGAAGTAATTGGTATGGATTCTTATGTCCTGCGAATACGACAGGGGATACTTGTACTGTGGCGCATAGGACTCACTATGTCGGCTACCAAATGGCACAAACCAAACTTCGTTGTTATCTAGCACCCATTGTCCAACGGTTCGTATTTACATTCTGTCAATTTAAGAAGTTTAATAAATAATTGTCTTCTTACTCATCCAACTTCATTTTAATGTGTACATGTTGTTAAAGTTTCCACTGGACTTTGTGTGTTATATGTCCCCGCCGCAACGTAGTCTATTGGTTTGATCCCTTGAGTAAAAAGCCAGACAGAGATACAAAATCCGTCTTCGACACGTAAGTTATTCTGTTTGTATTTTATTGACAACAAAAATAAATGAATGGTTCTAATTTATGTTCATTTTGCTTTTCATGATAGTGCTTGTCAAACATATAGAATCCTAGGTGGGTCACGCGAGGGTGCAGTTGTTAAAAAGCCAAAGTGGTTTTATCCCATAGTAAGTACATTCGATCCTACATAATTGTTTCATTGACGGTCCTTTTAGACATACCTTTATTGATTTTAACAACCAATTGCATCCCTTTGATTAAAAGTGCCCTCGGCAACCTGGCAACACTGAATGTGGATATTATGTTATACTTTATATGTATAACATAACTCAAAGTGGAATTACTAGCGATTTTGAAAAGGTAATCGCTTCTTCATTCTCAAATGATAATATTTTTGGTGTTCTAATCGAAATGCTAATTAATTCATTTGCTTGAGATTCATTTCATCAAAGCTTATTACTTTCTAATTTTCAGATTTTTGATAATGAAGATGCCTACCTACGTGAAGACCTTGATTTGATCAGAGATCTTTTGGCTGGACATCTTCTTCAACATATAGAGCAGTAAACTTGTTATTTTATATCAGTTTGTACTTGTGTGATGACAGCGTTTTGACACTTTCTGGTTGTTTTTTGTTGATATATATAGTAGTAGGTTGCATGAAAGGTTATTGTATGTATATATAGTAAAGATTGTAGTGCTGGATGTCCTTACCAGTTTGTAACGGATAGTGTGGTTTATGAATCCATCTTCTATTCTGTTTCTGCAGTTTCAATTCGTTGGGTAATACAAAATGTAAATTATGGTATAAAAAAAACCTAACTTTTAGACGTCCTAAATTAAGAATTGGGAGGTCTAAAGTCCCCCAGGGTGGGACTTTAGGCGTCCCAAATTGTAATTTGGGACGCCTAAAGTCCCACCCTGTGGGGACTTTAGGCGTCCCAAATTTTAATTTGAGACGCCTAAAGTCAGACTTTGGACGTCCCTATCATTTGGGACGTCTTTTGTTTCAACTTACTATGCCCCCAGCATATACGTCCCCCCGTTTTGGAACGTTAAAGGTGCCAAATTTGGGAGGTTAAAGCCCCTTTTTGTAGTAGTGATGGCAAGATTAGAACACTCTGTGATTTGATCAACCAGAACTTCAAGGCCTTATTCCGAGCTCATCTTGGTATTCTTAAGTGATCATAGAAATTATGCTTCAGAATCTCTCCATACTGATCACATCGACAGACAATGACTAGCCAACGATGAATCAATGGACTTCAGAGGATTATGGCTCGAGTGATTACGATATCACTAGAGTGAGGTATTATATTGTTTGATTCAAATTCTCTGAGTTGCATCACTCAAAGTGAACACTTGAGTAATGACTTAAGTAATACAGGTTTACAGCCTTAAAACTTTGAATAGCATCATTATTTTCAAAACTTGATTTCTCTCTAATCTTCATATTTTCATACTTATTCTCTCTATAAATTTTCAATGGTTTTATAAATTTAGGAGAGTTGTTAACTATATTCCTCATAATGCTTTTCTTTTAAACCATGCATTCATTAAGGGGGAGCTTCACATTCATATGTGTTTTATATCTTAAAATGCTTATCTCCTTTATTTGCAGAAAATCATTATAACATACTCATATGCATTCACTCTCAATTGATTAGTTTTGATGATGAGTTATTTATATATCTTCCTTTCATGATCTTAATTTTCAACATATCATACAGAGAGGATGACTTTGATTTGTGCAATAAATTTGATACTTAATTGCACTGACCATTCTTCTTACAAAAATACTTTTACTTATAGCAGGAGGATTTGCTTACCAGTATCTCTTTCAGGAGGGATCTGACTCCCACCAACGTTGATTCTGTACACAGTCTCAAGTGCTCTATTATTTTTCACCGGATACTGTTGGGTCCCATTATTTAGCAGCATAGACTGAAGGTCATCAGGTTTGGTGTAGTAAAGAAAAGTGGGCATAGAGACTACCTCAATCCCATTGACAAAAGCATAGGCGTTTGGATGAGATGGGCTGGGTGTGAAGGTTATGAAAAGCCCCTCACTTGGGTCACAAATGCTGATGTAGTACTCTCGTAAAATGGTTTCTTTAGCAGCATTATCGGCCGTGACTGAAGCATTGAAGTCTTTCAAAAGAGTGTGAGATTCAACTCTGACGGAGAAGACAGAGTCGGAACGAAGGAAGTTGAGGTCATAGGAATATGGGTAAAAGTAAAGGCGTATAAACTTTTGGCCCTGGGTTTTCAAAGGAAACAAGTAGCAGAATTCGGAGCGAGAGAGGCGTGCGGTGTCGTAAGGGATTGTTTTTCCAAGTCCCTTACCACTTTCCAATGAGTTGTTGCTGTTAGAGAATTCGACCGGAGAGAATTGTACAGAGTTTATGTCTCTGGTCCAGTTCCGGCCACCTAAAGTAGGAGAATTGCCGGAGCTACCGCAGTTGACTAAGAAATTATCAACAGGAGTGTATGAGATGACGCTAGAAGTGAAAAGGATTTGGAAGAATAAAAGAAAAGAAATAGAGATTGCTGGTGGGTTAGTCATGGTGAAGACTAAGTTATCATTCAGGCTCCGCACAGCAGTTACAGTGAAGAAGTGATACCTGTGACAGAGAAACCATGTCGAGAAGCCAGCTTCTTTCAAGAGGGTACATTCTTCTTTTTATTATTATTTCATAAAAAATTCTTAGCTACAGTTACGTTAGATGGGTATTTTGAAAAGTAAACAACTTGCAAATATTCTCCAATCGTGCAATAACATGTGTAATTTGTAGGTAGTTTTCAGCCACAGTAGTTTACTCATCATTCAACAATGGCAACTCCCATTCGAGAATGGGGGAAAACAAAAATCATTATCAACCCTTAAAAAGGAAACAAAAAGTTGTGGAAGAAAGGCACCTCGGTGGAAACTGCAAAGCCTCTCTCTTATTTAAATTTTTTTTATCTTGCCTATCTCGTACTATAATTTGATAAAGAAAAACCTAATTATTCTAACCAAACCTAAAATAAAGTTTTGGAATAATTAAACCGAAAAGAAAAGAGAAAAGAAAAGCTTTGGAATAAAAAATGAACAAGATCGTTGGTGGTAGTGTGCTACATCCAAATCTTCCAATCTCAAGTTTTGCCATAGAAAAGATATTGCTGTTCTTACTAATAATAAATCTAACTTGCAATCTATTATGTGTGATAGGGAAAATATTATAGCCTATAACTTTGCAAACGCACGGATTGTATCAAGTAATAAGAATCATGCCACTAAGACTTGGTACCAAAACTCAGTTGAATATTGATTTTACACTTTTGTTTAATTTGAGCAAATCAAATTGAATTCAAATGACTGAATGAGCGAAAAGGAAATTAAAATCAAATTCAAACAAACTAGCTACCACAATTATCAAATGAGTAACCTAGAGTCACTAATCCCTTATTAATTTTATAAACCTTGTTTTCACTAATTTAATTAGCCTTAATGTCAATTTTGTTAATCTCAAATACAAATAGCTATAAGTATCTGTCGATCCACTAAAGGATCTTAAATATATATTATTATGTCTAACATAATTACTTAAGCGGCAGGACAGCTCGAACACACTCTTCAACAATTATATGGGGTCATTGGGTATACGTTTATCCTAATCGTAAATTAGATTGCAATCTAATCCCATATTACTTAATCTTAGGGCCTAATTAAAATTCCTTTCGTCAAAATAAATCTTAATGTTCAAATTCATATTCAATTATGGCCAGTCACTAAATATATAAAGCTAAACAAGATTAAGTAACCAAAATTAATATCAAATTTAACTAAACAATGAAAACAAAGCCTAATTCACCCATAAGTTCATAGCTTCTCTAGGTTGCACAACAATCTAACTAATCATAACTAAAGGAAACAGTAACAAATTCATAATCCAAAATCTCAAGAAAAAGAGAGAAGGAAAAGGAACTGAGCATTAATTCAAAGTCTTATCTTCAAGTTCTAGCTACTCCTTTATCCAAGCGGGGGGTTTGGTCTCTTCTCTTTTCCTCAATCCTCTCGTCCTCTTATGAAAAAGAAGAAGAAGAATGTAACTCGAACTCATTTCTCTCTCCTTTCAAGTTCCGCACATCTGTTACAACGAAGAAGAGATACCTGTGACAGAGAAACCATGTCCATAAGTTAGCTTCTTTCAAAAGTAGTGCACATAGTTCTTTTTATTATTATTTATTTAAAAAAAATCATAGCCAAAGTTACGTTAGAGGGGTATTTTGAAATGGAAAAAAACCTGTAAATATTCTCCAATCGGACAATATCATGTGTAATTTGTAAATAGTTTTCAGCTGTAGCAGTTTACTCATTCAACAATGGCAACTCCCATATGAGAATGGGGGCAAAAACAAAAATCATTATCAACCCTTAGAGAGGAAACAGAAAGTTGTGGAAGAAAGTCCCTAGGTGGAAATTGCAAAGCCTATCTCTTATTTTATTTCATTTTTTTGTCTTGCCTCTCTCTTGTTTAAATTTGATAAAGAAAAACCTGACTCTTCTAGTCAAACCTAAAATCAAGTTTTGGAATAGTTAAACCGAAAAGAAAAGAGAAAAAAGGTTTGGAGTAAATAATGAACAAAATGGTTGATGGTTGTGTGCTACACACAAATCTTCCAATCTCAAGTTTTGCCATAGAAAAGATAGGTATTGGTGTTCTTGTTAATAATTCAAGGCTTCAAGTCTCTTTGACTGTCACAAGATATCCATAATCACTACAAAAAAAACGTGATTTAATAGCGGTTAAAAATAGGTATTAGTAGCGGTTTTAACCGCTACAAATAACATTAGTAGCGGTTAGTAAAACTGCTACTAAATCATATATTGCAAGCAGTTTTGTAGCGGTTATATAAAACCGCTACTCAATGAAAATAACCGCTACATCATTTGTAGCGGTTCAATCCAACCGCTACAACATCCTCATGAACGAAATTTTTTCAGAGATATTTGTAGAGGTTATATAGCCACTACAAATATAAAAAATTGAATTTTGAAGGCAGAAAAGAAAAATGATATTTTTTTTATTTTGTAGCGGTTATATAACCGCTACTAATTTTGAATTTTATGAAATTTGTAGAGGTTATAAAACCGCTACTAATTTCATGAAATTCAAAATTAGCGCCAAAAAAATTAATTTGAATTTTAAAAAGGTGCGTTATTTAGTAGCAATTTAATAACCGCTACAAATATTTAAAAATTTTTAAAAAAATATACGATCATTTGTTTCTGTTTTTTTAATATTAAATTAAATAGTTTATTTTGTTATTATCTTATCTATTTTAATTAGCTTATTATTCAATAGTTTAACTTATTAATAAATTAAAAGGAAAAATTTAATTTAATTGGATTAGTATAAAATTTATATTAATAATATTATTAAGGATAGGTAGGTAATAAGGAATTATTATGTTGTCTAATATAATGTAATTGTGTATGAGAAATAGATGAAAATGAGATACAGCTCTGAAATATCTGGAAAAAAAATATGGTTAGAATAAATTTTATAGAAAGAAAAGAAGTATTGTAAAAAAAATTAAAAAACTTGTTACCATATTTGATCGTATTATTCAGCTCCTCTACTCATACGAAAGAAGTTGTAAATGAGAGAAAATGAAAGAAAGGTAAGGTGAAAAGAAATTGGGAAGTGTTTGAAATGAGTTGTGGTAAGGGTATTTATAGGAATCCACGTACTATTTGTAGCGGTTAATGTATCCATTTTGTAGCGGTTTTTATTTAGTAGCGGTTAATTTTATATTTGTAGCGGTTTAATAACCGCTACAAATATTATTTTATTTTTTTTAAATTTTTTTTACATTTTATTTTAAAATTGTTTTTGCATTTTTTTTAAAGACAAAAGCATAATTTGAATTTGATCACTCATTGTCGTCATCCCTACAGAAATTATGTAGAAAAATTATTGTTAGGGATGTATTATTAAATTTTAAAAATTTAATTCAAATGACGTGGACTTAAAAAAACTCACCGCAGTAGAGGTAAATTGTCATCGCCTTCAGGGAAGTAGTTTTCAAAATCCGCTGGCTGAAATGGCTCACTCTCGTAGGCAATGTTATCGCCTTCACCCATGTCGTAAAGGTCTCTTGGCATTAAATGAACGACCATGTGCCAATCCTTGTGCCTCTCGTCCTCGACATAATAAACCTGATGTGCCTTTGAAGCTAGAATATACGGCTCATCATCTTGAGAAATACCAGTATGAATCGGCCGTGAGAAATTGACTGATGTGATTCCTAAGTCGTCAGTTTTCAGTCCCTGAGAAGTAGTGGTATTTGCCCACAAACACTTGAACAGCGTCACAGTGAAACGGCCTTGATAATTAAGTTCGACCACACCAAGAAGCTTGCTATAGTAAGGGACACCTCCGAACTGCATGTTGGCATCACTACTGCTCGCATAACTCCTTGTCCCAAATGTGCCATAAACACCCGAATTCTGAGTTTGCAATCCTTGATCCCGTGAAACCGTGCAAAACTTAAAACCATTGACATTGTATGTTGTAAACTGTTTTGCATGATTAAGAGGGCCGATTGCGAGAGCTCTGAAATCTGGTGAGTGTGGGTTGTGGTCATTTAGTATTCTGTGCGCAAACCAGCTCGTGAATTCTCTGTGGACCCTCCTATCAACTTCTGAGGATTTCTGTGTACGGATCCTGAGTTGATGCTTAACATGACTTCTGAATTCCCTGCAATTAATAATGGAAAGGTGCTAGTGAAATGAAAGTGAGAAAAGTTACGAAAGATATAGATCGAATAACATGTGAGTGTACAATTCTTACCGTATGAAAGGTTCAACTTGAGTGCAATTAATCAAGACATATCTATGTGCTTGCAACTTCTCAGTTGCTATTAGTTTGAAGTTCTCAGTTGCTCCAACTATTTTACCAACACGAGGGATAAATTCTCCTGATGTCGGCGTAAATTCAGGACAATCGTCAACACGAGGTGGGCGGTTGAAAGCCGTCTCAAGATCATCAAAGTACCTTGAGCAAAAATATAGCACCTCATCCCCTATATAGCCTTCAGCTATAGAACCTTCTAGCCACGCCTTATTCCTCACGTAAGATTTTAATTTCCCAAGGAACCTACGAACTACAGAAGAGAAAATTGATATAAAATGCTGAAAAGGACGACTAGCAAACATTAAATACGAAGAATAAATTAAAGCACATATTTAAAATGAGTACGTCTCAATCGGATACATCCAACGATATTGTACTGGTCCAGCGAGCTTTGCTTCATGAACGAGGTGGACTGTGAGGTGAACCATCACAGTAAAAAAGGACGGAGGAAATATCATCTCCAAATGACAAAGTGTAAGAATGATTTTTTACTGCAGTTGATCGAGCTCCTGAACGATCAAAACCTTAGAACACAACTTCCGAAAGAAAGAACAAAGTTCCACCAAAACGATGGAAACATCGAGAGGAAGTGTATTCTTTATAGCCAGAGGGAGTAACTATTGCATAAGAACATGTGAGTCATGACTCTTCAGGCCAGCAACCTTTCAAGCCTGCAAGTCAACACATCGAAAAATGTTGCTTGAATACCCATAAGGAACTTTTAATTTCTTCAACGTTGCGAAGAAGACTTCCTTGTTCGGTTTTGTGAGGGTAAACTTTGCTGGTTGAAATTTGTCATGCTCATCTGCCAAGCGTCTTCACGAACTCCCATGTCGTGTAAATCTTTCCTCGCTTGAAGGTGATCTTTTGTCTTGCCGAGTTCGTTAAGCAACATATATAGCACATTGTCGTAAACATTTTTTTCAATGTGCATTACATCAAGACTGTGGCGAAGTAAATTAGATCTCCAATATGGAAGAGTGAATAAAATACTTATCTTCTTCCACTGCTAAGGCGCCAAAGTCCTACAAGTCTTTTGGCGAGTTTGTGATGAATCGTCGCTTTTTCCAAACTCGAAGTCAACATGCTCAAGCTGCTGTAAGATATCTGTACCGGACAAAGTCTGAGGTGGTCCTCTTTTTTCTGATTTCCTATTGAAGCGATTCTGTTGCAATCTGAACTTATGCCTTCCATCGAGAAACCTCCGATGCCCCATAAAGTACCACTTTCGGCTGTGGGGAAGGCGCACTGCGTCAGAGTCAAAATTACAAGCTAGACACGCCGACCCAGTATGCACATTCCAACCAGATAATGTGCCAAGGCCAGGAAAGTCACTAATCGTCTACATCAAGGCTGCACGCAAGTTGAACAAAGTCTTGCCGTAAGCGTTGTACGTCTCCAAGCCGACATTCCATAGGTCAAGCAATTCCGCAATAAGTGGTTGGAGATACACATCGATGTCATTGCCCGGTGCCTTTTTGCCTGGAATGATCATAGACATAATGAAAGAGCTTTGTTTCATACACATCCAGGGGGTAAGTTGTAGGGAACTAAGACTACCGGCCAAATACTGTAACTTGTGCTAAGATTCCCGAAAGGATTGAAACCGTCGGTCGCCAACGCAAGTCGAACATTTCTGGGGTCAGTCGTGAAATCTGGAAAGTGGTTGTCAAACGTTTTCCAAGCATCTGCATCCCGGGGATGTCTTAATTTACCGCCTTCATTGTTATCAACGACATGCCACCTCATGTGCTCCGCAGTTTTAGACGACATAAATAATTTTTGTAGGCGAGGTTTCAAAGGGAAGTACTTGAGAATCTTTGTAGGTTTCTTCTTCTGTTTTTTCCCCTTCCGAATTGTCTTGTACCTCGATGTGTGACATCTCTTACAAGTCTCCCTACTGGAATCGTCTCCCCAATACAGCATACAATCGTTTGGGCATGCATCAATCTTTTGATAGTTCAACCCTAACCTGTTGATAATCTTCTTGGCCTCGTAGAACATTGTGGGAATCTCAGCATCGGGGAATGCATCTTATAATAATTCGAGCAACATTGACATTCCCTTATCTGTGATTCCACACAAGCACTTGATATGATACAATTTGATCAAGAAAGATAATTTAGAATATTTGCAACAACCTTGATATAAAGGATGATCTGCTTTATCTATCAAGCTGAAAAAATCCCAAGCTGCTTCATTCCTCATAAAAACCGGCTCAGAACCGTGCACTTCTTTGTTGAAGTTGTCGCCTTGAAATCCAAACGCATCATGCACAACATCATTCACAGGAACATCTTCATCTACTTGAACGCCTACTTGAGAACTTCTAGGAAGATCATCATCATATCTAATGCCGGCCTTCTCACCATGAACTGCCTAGAACGTATAGTCCTCAGGGAAAGGCTTCAAAAGCAAATGTTCCTTCAGAACATTTCGCGCATGCCACTTCTTGAACTTGCATCTCCGATACGGACAGACGATCTTGCCGTTACAGCTGGTGTGATTGAATGCGAATTCCAAGAAATTGTTTAATCCGTACAAATATTCTGGAGAATTGCGCGGCAACCTGATCCATGATTTATCCATAGCTACTAGTGAGAGAGAAGAAAGTATAGAGAAGAAGATAAGTGAATAGAGAATGACGAATGCCAAGAACCTTATATTCTGATATTCCAACGTTTAAAATTTTGTAGCCGTTCAAAAACCGCTACAATAATCGCTACAATTCTAAAAAATTAGTAGTGGTTATATGTATAAAACCGCTACTAAATTTCAAGCCGTTGGAACTTTGCACACAGTGGTGGGAAATTCAAAATTTAAAAGTTGAGTATTTGTAGCGGTTCTATATATACAACCGCTACTAATATTAAAGCCGTTGGACATCAAATGGAAAAATTATTTTGAATTTGTAGCGGTTATACATAAAATAACCGCTATAAATGTGTACAAAGGCGACAAAATCCAAAATTCAATTGTTGAGTTTTTGTAGCAGTTTAACAATAGAAACCGTTACAAATGTATACGTTTGTAGCGGTTATTATTGTAAAACCACTACAAATATTATGTATATTTGTAGCGGTTTTAATCCCATGTAATGATCGAAAAAACTAAAGAGACAGAAAGGGAGAGAAGTAGAGACCGATCGGAATCGTTAAATTATTAGATGCAGAATGATAATGTATGCATAAAAGAGATGAAGATTTATAAAACTGATATATTATTGAAGATTAAAATGATACAAACATAAAGAAAATTATAGGGAAAAGAAAACACATAAGGGTTTATCAACTTTAGAGGAGGAGGGGAGAGAGAATTGAGTCGTCAACACAACTCGGGGTGCCTAACAACTGAAGTGAGGTGCCATTTTATAGGCGTTCACATCAGTTACTATGCACTAATTTACTTTGGGTAAAATTACTTTAACCGGAGTAAGAAACATGTTACTCAGGTAAAAGTACTTTTACTTTTGCTTTTACTTAAAGTAAAAGGAAGTTACATCATTTTGTCTGCTAAAGTAAAGCAAAGGTACATCTTTTTACAAAAGCAGAGAATCTTTTGAGTCAGCAAGCCTTGGACGATTATGCCAACAATTTTGTTTTGGAATCAATCTTCACCGAGGCTAATGATTTCATCATCCGATTCGTGTCCAAAGTATCAGGCCGGGTCTTCAACATCTAATTCTTCTGAGGATTGGGCCGATAGACTTGACTTTTATTCTTGGGTTTGGAGAAGCCCAAGTATTTCATGCAGCTGTTCAGTTAGGGCTTGTTTGTCAGTTGCCGAGGCTAAACATGCTGTAATTTTTGCCTTTTGGTTAAGGAACATTGCTGATTCGTGATCCCCCGCCATTAGGGATTTTGGATTTCTTCTGAACCACTTCTTGAGGTTTGTTTCTGACACATTGTTGATGTGAGGAAACTTTGCCCACCATTTAACAGAAGAGGTTCTTTGCAATATTGGGAATAATTTTTGGAACTTTGAAGGACCATATTTGTAGCTCCATTTGAAAACCCAGGCTAAACCAAATTTTGAAAAATAATGAAGATCTGCTGGGAAAGGATCTTCACTAAGATTGATCCGACTTTTGAAGTAGTCGAACCCAATTTTCGCTATAGTTGGTAGAATTTCTTGGATAGGACCAAAATAGTCCCACCATTGGTTAAACCACAGTGGAAGTTGGTATTTTATTTCCAAGTCATACAAGAACATAAAAAGCCAAGTATGACTAAAACTTGGGTTTTGGTACCAGAAGGTACACCACCATGCATCCAAATAATCCCAGTATGTTAAACCAATTAGATCCATATTTTTTATTGAAATTTTTTTCCTTTTGTTGAGGTCTTGACCCCAGTCTTTTGGTGATAAGAACTTCTCGAATCTAAAAGTAGAATACCCATGGATGTCTTTATCATCAGGATGTTGCTTATCTACAAAATGTCTTATTTCTGTAGATTCTGTATCTACAAGAATAAGCTCATAAAATTTTTGTGTTTTTTCCAAAGATTTTGGATTAAAATGAAATCCTTTTGGATAAATTTTTGCTGCCAATGTAATAGGACTTTTGTCACAGAAACCTGGTTATGTGTGAAAAAGTTTCAAGACCTTTTCTGGTTTTAACACAAAAGTGGTTTGTGTTGGTTGGGAATAGATGGCTAATTCTTTTGAGGTTGAACCAGCCTTTGAAATTGTTTGGGAATTTTTTTGGATTGCCAAAGCAAGAGACTCTGGATCCAGGGTAAATGGGGTTAAGGCTTTGGAATGTTCCATTTCGGTAACATCAGCCCATGTTTTAGTTCGAAATTTGGCCAAATTTTGATTAGCCTGTAAGGCTAAAAGAGTTTCAATTGGAATTCCATAATAGGAAGGGTCCATTATGGTTCCAGCAGTTTTTGTGGATGATTTTGGGATAGGTTTGGTCCCTAAAGGGGAACCCTTTTGGTGGATCGAAGATCCTTGGGTCAATGACCCTTTTGACATCTTGATTGCAGAACATCTTTTGCCGCTTTGCAATCAACTCTAATGAGAAATTTTTGATTTAACAAATCGCTTTGAAACTTGTTTATGCACAAAACTATTGCTAAAATCTCTTTTTTGATTGTGGAATAGTTCTGTTGAGCCCTATTCCAATGTTTTGAAGTAAATGCAATGCAATTCTCTTTACCATCAATTTTTGTTTAAGAATGCCACCATAACCTATGTCAGAGGCAGCTGTTTCAACAATTTTGAATGCTTGTGGATTTGGGAGATACAAGCATGGAAGATCTCTGACCAAGGATTTGATTTTGATAATCACATTAGTATGATCATTAGTCTATGGAGGAGGAATTTTTGAAAGACGCTCATGAAGAGGCTTAATGATATTTTTTAGGTTAGGAATGAAATCACCTACGTAATTCAAACAACCTAAGAATCTTTGGAATTGAGTTTTGTCCAGAATTTGATATGGAAATTTATCAGCAAACTGAATTGCTCGATCAATTGGAACAATAGTTCCTTGGTATATATGATGACCAAGAAACCAAATTTTTGTCTAGAAGAGACTGATTTTGGTTTTAGAAACTGCTAAGCCATTGAACCTAGCAACATCTACAAAAATCTTGACATGTTTAAAGTGTTGATCAATTGATTCTGAAAACACTAAAACATCATCAATGTAGACAACAATAAATTTTGTAAAAGGATTGAAAATTTCATTCATAACCTTTTGAAATTCTGAGGGTGCATTTTTCAACCCAAAAGGCATAACATTCCATTCAAATTGCCCAAATGGGACTGTGAATGCAGTTTTATACCTATCTTTTTCTGAGATTTGGATTTGCCAAAAACCAGATTTCATGTCAAATTTTGAAAATATTTTGGCTTGATGAAGGCGATTTAAAAGATCTTTTTTGTTAGGTATTGGATACCTAATCCATTGAAGAGCTTGGTTGAGGGGTTTGTAATTGATTACAAGTCTTGGGGTTCCTCTTTCAATCTCAGAATTTTTATTTACATAAAAGGCCGCACAAGACCATGGACTTTGACTTTTTCTGATTAAACCCTTTTCAAGTAAATCAGAAATTTCCTTTTGGCAATGTTCCAAGAGTTCTTGGTTCATTTGAATTGGACGAGCTTTCGTTGGGATTGCTCTTTCATTGAAATCCTTTTCATAAGGCAAATCAATTATATGTTTCTTTCTTTCCCAAAAAGCATTTGGAAAATTAGAACAGATTATATTTTGAATGTTTCTCAAAACATTTTGAATTTTTTGTTTTATAAAAGGTTTCTCCAATTGATTTTCAATTGTTTTGTAAGAAACTTCTTCTTTTAGAAAATTAATTTCATTTTCCTTATACTCAATTTGATTTATAAATTTTGTATAAGGTGGATTAACAAGTTCGAAGAAAACCCTTTTTCCCATAACATCAAATTCAATTCCTTTATCATGTGTTAAAAATGGTTTTAAATGACTGATGAAAGGAGACCCAAGAATTACATCTTGAGACAAAACTTTTGCTAGGATAAAGACTTCTTCCATTTTGACACCATTACTTTCAACTACTGCATTTGAAAGCTTGTAGCTGACATCTAATGGGGATTTGTTTGGTCCACAAAGATTTTCTGTGGTTTTTTGAAAGAATTTTGTTGGAATCAGACCTTCTCTGATACAACTTAGAGCTGCACCAGTATCCCACAAAGCTATTGTCTCTAATACAAAGGCATTAGCAACAATAATTTTGACTGGCACATGCCATTTTTGGATCAAAACTCTTGATATAATGTTCAAGAAATTCTCAGAAGGTTTTTCATCATCTTGTGATGAGTTTTTGACTTCTTCGACTTTCTTTTCTTTATCAAGACTTTCTTCCTAAATTTGATTTAAAATAAGAGAATGGAATTCCTGAGTATTCTTCAGGTTCCTTATCTCTTCTTTTAAATTATTTATTTCATTCTGAAGGTCAAAGATTGAAACAAGTTTTGGATTAGACTGAAATCTTTTGATTATTTCAGACAAATCATATCTTGTTTGCAAATTCTTTTGCAAATATTTTTGCTTTGGTTTTGAAGAGTAAGAAGAAGAAGCAGTGCTTTCTCTTAGTTTGTTGAAAAACTTAACCTTTTCTTGATTAGTTGGAAGAGAGTTAATTATTTCAAAAACCAAATCTTCTTCAATAACATTTATTTGTAAACTGTCTATCTCAGGACCGGTTAAGACCGATTCCTTGATTGGGTCATCAAGAACAGACTTTGCTGAACTCTCAGCAAACTTGTCAAGACAGTTTATTTGAAAATCATATTCTTTAGACGAAGATGAAATATCATCAAGTTGAAGCTTATTCACTTCGTTCTGAAGTTCATTCACTTCTCCTTCAGATGATGATATCTCATATTCTTCTTCAGAAGAGGTTTCTTCAATCAAAAGATTGTTTAATTGTTGAAGGACAGGTTCTTCAATTTGTAAGGCATTAATCCTTTTATTAAGCCTGCAATATTTTGCCATGTGGCCTTCTCTACCACATCAAAAACAAACAATTTTTCCCTTAGGAAGATCCATGGGAGGTTTTGATTTGAATTCATTTTTCAAATTTCTGGGTTTGTTTGTTTTTGGTTTCTTCCAAGGTTTTTGATATTTTTTATAATATCTTTTTGCCCTGTATTCTTTGTCTTCATGCTTATGTTTGGGTTTTTTAGGTCCTTTACAAGCAGGAAAACCAAATTGTTCAAAGAAGGTTCCTAGGTCCCTCCTATTTGATGCTTTTTCTTTGGCAAGTTGATGTTGGATCTTATCTTCTTGACAAATTTTTAAAGCATTTTTTTGAACAATTGCAATTAACTGTCCATATGTTAAATTTTCCTATTGGATCTGACTATCACCAGTTTGGTTTCTGATTTTTTCTCTGATCTTATCCCCTAGAGACCTAGGAAGACCAGCAAGGAATTTTTCTTTCCAAATAGGATGATTTCCATCCTCTCTGGCCATAACTCTCAGGAGGAAGTTATCTCTATACCATCTAAAATTGGATAGAGTTTTGCATTTCAAATTTGACAGAAGATCTGCCGATTTGTCCCTCCATAGTGCTGGATCACCAACAAAATGAGCTATGATGTTAACTATAAGACAGTTAACAGCATCAGACATTGGTTCACCAATACTATCTCTGAGAATTATACCATCTTGAGTGGTTTTTATGGCTTGTAAAATTTGATTTTTTTGTTCATTTATGAGATGGAAATCCCACCAACCTCTGAGTTGCCCAGTAAAGCCAGAGATTAATATATGAATAACGTCTTTCTCTTGACAATTATTATATATTGCATAAGCATTACTGACCATCGTCATTTGTTGGCATATTTCCAAAATATTTGTTTCAGATTGTCCATCTATGTTCCAAACATAGATGTTGTTTGCATTAAACTGTCGAAGAGCGGAATCCCTTTCTTCGAGCATTATATCCGGAGGAGTGGCTCTCAGATAATACAATTTTGTTGGATTTCTCCAACCTTCTTGTTTTATTTCATGAATTTTTGGACAATCTTCACTTTCACTTGTTTAATTGCCTTTCACAACATTTATTGTTAGTTTTGAAACCGTAGCGTTAGATTTAGGAGAAGGCGTATCTTGCACGGTTATCTTTTTTAATTCCTTTTCAATTCTTGCTTGAAGATTCCCTTCTCTTACACTAGTTGCAGTATTTGCAGGGATAGTGTGAGGTTTGAAAATTGGCTGTGTACTGGTGGAACTAGGTAAGATTGTCTTACTAGCTTCACTAGTAACAGATTTTTTCAAAATATGTTCTCCAAGAGTTTGAAGATAAGAATTTGTATAATTATTTTGTTCAATGATATTTTTAATATCACTTGAACTTATCTCAGGTTTTGAATCCTTAATTTTGAAAGGAGAAGCCATGACTGTAGCTTCACCAATTTTTGTACCAGGAACCTGGTAAGATTATTTTGGGGGAAGCTCAGATTCAACTTTCTCTTCATTTTTTAAAATCCAAGAAGCATTGACTCCCTCAAATGGTTTAAAAGGATAATCCTTTATATTCTCATCTTTCACATAGGCTTCAAACCAGAGAAAGAAAGGAATATGAAGTTTATACCTTTCAAGCATTCTGTAAAACTTTTCTTGAATTGGTTTTCGCAATTTTTCAGTTTTAAATTTTTGGAAAAACCATTTTCGTCTTTCAGAGTTTGCATTAGAATACAAGTCTTTTCTTAAGAGTTCTTTATCTAATTCAAATTGTTGCTCAATCACATTCATATCAGAGTATGTTGGAGATTGGCAAGTTTGGGTTTCATCTTCAGTATTTTGGTCTAGATTTTGGTAGACAGGTTTTACAACACTGGCTGATTCACTAAGACCTTGCATTATTGAGGGTGAAATAATTTGATCTTTGACAGAAGAACTACAAGAAGGCCTAGAAGGTTGTTCTAGAGCAGTCCTGAAGCTTTCTGCAATTGATGGAGTTTTAGAAGCACAAGAGAAAGACCTTCTAGATCTATCAAATGTAATCCTAACATCTCCATTAATATTTTGAGTGATATTGAAAGAATTATTTACAGGTTTTGGTATGACAAGAGCAATTTTAGTCATTTCCCAGTCATCTGGAATTATTTGCTCTAGTAGCATTTGTTAGAAATAGACATGTTTCTTTTCCTTGAGGAAACATTTTAACATTTGAAGTTGACGAATTCATAACTTTGTACTGGACCCTGTAAACCAAAGCTACAGGTGAAACTCCAGGTTTCATTTGGAATCCGTTCAATTTCAAACTTAACTTTAAACATTCAATAACAGGATCATCATGCAATGAAGCTGTTAAATTTGGGAAGCAATTGAAGTAAATTGGTCCTTCATTAAGACCTGCTTCAACCATTCCAAAAATTGATCTTGAAAAGATTTCATGTCTACCATCTCTAACACATACTAATGTTGAGACATCAAGACTAGCTTTTACCAAAGGGATGACAGCTACTTGGACGCACCCTATGTGTATAAATTTAAATTTCTTTTGGTGTCTTAAGATTGAATCTTCTGATAAAATGCACATATCAGTTGGTTCTTCTTTTAGAGGAATAGTTTCTTCAACTGTTCTAATTATGTAATCAAAAGCTTTGAAAAACTTTTTATCCTCAGGTTTGTATAAATCATTTTGGTTAATGACTGGAATGGTCCAATCACTAAATTTTTGGTTAATATCTTCAAAATGGATTTCATTGTTGAAAATATTATTTTGGAGGGAAGATTTCCCAAAACTTTTGTTGGTCATAAGACTAGATTGCTGCACAGAAGAGGAAGGACCAAAAGAAGAAGAAGAACGAGAGGAACGAGAGGAGTTAGAGCGAAAAGAGCTAGATCTGAACAGGAAAGCCATAATTAACTTTACTGCTGATACCATTACCTTCCAGTTGGTAGAGATATGCTAGATCTGACGAAGTTTCTGGGCTACTTATGGAGTTATTATAAATATTTCTTTGTATGTTCTTATAAAGGTAAAAATCTGTAAATATTATTATCATTTAGCCAATGCCTCTAAACATTGAACCCTAATATCATATGAACATTCAAACAATAGGCGTCTGGACTTATCTGCCCTATCCTTCGGGACTTACTGCCATAGCCCTAGGTAGAACGGACGAAGTTCATATGCTATCATTGATCAACTAACTTGCATGCTATCAGATAATAATAATATTAAGCAGAGACTTAGCTTTATATTAACATGTTTCTGATGTGGAAGATCAACCGAAGTCGCAACCACAGAGCATACTTATCCAGAAATATTCATAAGAACTTCATAAATTTTCCAGAACTTCAAGACATCTAATACATCCCTACTTCCCCTTCTAGCTCTGATACCAGCTACAAAGATGGCAAAATCCAAAATCCAAAATTACAGGGAAAAGGATTAATGTGTACAAAGACGCCAAAATCCAAAATTCAAATGTTGAATATTTGTAGCGGTTTTATAATAACAACCGCTACAAATGTATATAAGTTTGTAGTGGTTATTATTGTAAAACCGCTACAAATATTATGTATATTTGTAGCGGTTTTTATTGTATAACCACTACAAACTTATATCCATTTGTAGCGGTTTTTATTATAAAACCGCTACAAATACATATATGATTTCTTTTCTTTTTTTTTTGATTTTAGAAATATAAATAATATTGTTGCAATTAATTCACAAATTCAACAACACGGTCTAATTATATAAATATAATTATGGTAAACACAATAAGAATTTAAGTTCTGAAATACAAAATTATATATATATTTATTTACAAATGTTTCAACAAAAAAAAAAGATGTCCTAAACTAAGTAGCTGGGGGCTGATCATCTGGTGCTCCCTCAGGTGGGGCTTCCTCAGGTGCTGCTGGATCAGGCCTCTGGGCAGAGTGAACCACACCATCATCATCAGCAGCAGCAGCAGGAGGAGGAGGAGGAGGGATGACGTACCGAGGGACAGAGGGAACCTGTGGATGCTGCTCGTCCGGGAACAGGCGACTCCATGACCGCTCGAGCATGTTGTTCGCGATATCACGCCACTGCGTCTGCTGAGCGTAGATCAAATCAGTGTACAGCTGCATCTACTGCAGATGCAACTGGTGCATCTGCTGCTGCTACTGCGACATCTGCTGCTCCAAATCTGACCACAGCTGCTCAATAATAGACTCATCCCTCAGACGTCTGACCCCTCTAGAGCTGCTAGCCTCAGAGGCGGCGCTCCTGTCGTAGACCATGCTAGGTCTGGCGCCTATCCCCATCCCCCGCACGCGTCTGGGGTGCTCAACTTGACCCAGACCCGCCTTCAAAGGAGCCATCGGGTCCACTGACCCCTGTGACTCCTCGGCTTGGGTCTCTCACACCTCAGCTTGCGACTGCTGCATCCGCTCCTGCCATTTTATGAAACAATTACTAATTAGCATTTTTCATTATTAAGTTGGTTTTATAAAAATTATAATAATAAAATTACTTACAATGGCCGCCTCTGCCTGCTGAGAGGTCTCGGTCCTGTCACGGTGTCTGTGTGTGATGGCGTACAACTCCCCATAGTCCGTCTGACGGTTCTCCTGCTTTGCCTTCTTCTCCTAAAACAATTACAAAATTCAATTAGTATTATGAAATAACTAGCTAAAAGTCAGTGATATTTTGAAAAGTTACCAGCTAACTATAGGTGATAGCAAAGGTCTTCGATCCTACTGTGTGGTGGATCGTCTGCTGCCCACGGATCCTGATGTTCCTCTGAGAAAGCTCCTAGAAAAAAAAACAATATTAAATGTATTAAATTAATAAAAAAAATTTAAAATTAATAAAGTTCAAATTAAATATAATTAAATTGAAATTATAATTTAATAATTAACAATTACAAAATTATATATAAAGAATCTAATAAATACATTACCTGCCACTCAGGGCTCCTCCTGAACTAGACGAAACTCGCCCAGTCGTTTCGGTGGCACGTCGTCCAGTACACTCTCGATCAGCTGCTCCATAGGCATCGTCCCGTCCTTATCAATGCTGTGGAAGAGACGGTTCCTCCTGTTCCTCCAGTCGTCACCCATCTTCACAAGGGTGTACCTTTTCCGGTTGGCCCGGACGACAAACCGTAGCTGTAAAAAAATTATTTAAATATCAATAATAACAAAAATCCTATTAAAAAATATTATTTAAATAAAATTAATTACAAAAAATATTAATTAAATACTATTAATTACCTAAACCACCTCCTCCCAAGTGAGGTCCTTCGGCCCCTTCGGAACGTGCCTCCACATCCTGAAGTGAAGGGGGAACCGCATCCAATTTGAGGCCAGCTCGTTCAGGAAGCGGTTGAACATGTGACCCCTATTGTCGATGGGCTGGTCTGTGCCCTCATTCCACGGTACTATAACTCGTAGTGTCTGGTCCATGCTGTTCAGACCGGCCAAGTCTAGCCTCCTCGTCGACACGTTCCCCTGCGCATCTGCACAATTTACCGCACGTTAGATAAATTGTAATTCAAATTTAAAATTTTGGATTTAAATAAAAAAATTTATTTACCTTGGACCTGCACCTCAAACCCAATAGAGCGCGAAGACGACCCTCGTGGGTTGTTCTGCTACCGCGCCTCATCCTCGTTGAGGAACTGCTCCATGTCCCTGATATCAATCGGGATCTCGAACTCCTCATTCGCCTCATAGTCCTCGATGCTGATATCTCCCTCCCCAAAATGAGGCACCTCTAGTAGGAGGATCGTCTGCGGTGCCTGTGGTAGGACCGACTCCTGTGGGGGGATGGGCTGAAATGCCGCCGTCGCCCTCCATCCGTCCTGCCCCCTCCCTCTACCCCCTACTCTACTGCTACCACCCCGTAAAATAGGTCTAGGGACCTCGGGCGCCTTCCCTCTATCCTTTCTTGAAGCCATATCAACTACAATAATGAAATAATGCAACAAAAACTCTTTCACAGACGTCAGAACACTCAAATCTTAAAAGAAAATACTCAGAAAACTTCAGGAAACAAAATGGCCAAACAGAAAAATGAAGGGGGACGTGCTTTTATAGAGCAAGAATTTGTAGTGTTTTCTGAAATAACTGCTACATTAACCGCTACAGATGAAAAATATTTGTAGTGGTTCTATAAAAACCGCTACAAAATTACAAAACATTTCAAGTTCTGTAGCTGTTATGTATATAACCGCTACAAAACTTGAGACTATTGAAATTCTGTAGCGGTTACAACTTTATAACCGCTACAAATACGCGACATTTGGAATTTTGTAGCGGTTTACAGTGATGAACGGCTACAAATAAACGATACACTGTTGGCGCGCCAATTGGCGGCAATGTTGTAGTGGTTTTTATTTATTAACCACTACAATGTTACTGCTACAAATTTTTTGTGAGAATTTTGTGCCATTTTTGTAGCAGTTATTTATAATTAACCGCTACAAAAACGTTGCCAAGCTGTCGCGCCACTTGGCGTGAAGTTTGCCGCTGCAAATTTGTAGCGGTTTAGGTTAAAACCGCTACAAATGTTAATATTTATAGCGGTTTTTTGTAACCGCTACAATGTCACCGCTACAAAATGCCATTTTTTTTGTAGTGAATACAGGTTAGAGACACATCATTTGCACACCCATAGTCATGCACTTTCTCCACCCCTAGCATCCCACACCGAGAGGAAAAGAAAAAACCAGCAAACTAGAAATATCCAAATTAGAACAATTACCTGGCTCGTATGATTGTTAATTGGGATGGCTTTGAGGTCCAAATTTCTAATAGTTAAAGGCATATGCAAAAATACCCATGAACATTTAAAATGGGAGGAAGAGTGTCACGGTCATTAAATATAACATAACACTGTTATTTTTAGTGGTGAGGACACACATTTTATTTTTTGGCATATACATATATAAAGGTGTTAGGTTATATTTGACAGTTTTGACATCTTCCCTCCTATCTTAATTGTTTATAGGTATTTTTACAATTCCAAAAAAACATATGGCATGTTAAAAGCTCTTGCGGATTTTTGCCCCTTACTTATATTAGAAATATCCAAATCAAAACAATTACTTGGCTCATATGCCCGTTAATTGGGATGGCTTTCAGGCCCAAATTTGTAAGAGTCAAAGCCACGAGCTGGGTTGAATCACATCTGCGAGTAAACAAGATGGACGTACTTCCAGCCATTTCAGTCAGAATATAGACCAGGTAGCAATCCTGCAAGTGTCACACAACAAAGTCATGAACATATTCATCGAAATTATACTCGACATTGGTCGTGAAACCAAGTTCACAAAAGCAAGCATAATATAGAAAAAGTTCCATTTGAGTCCATATATGTTGATCTGGTGAAAAAATTGGTGATGTGCTTCACACGAAAGACTGAATATTCCACATGGCATCAAGTCTAAACGAGCAAGGATGGCCAAAACAAGAACACAAGGAACGCCGACTCAGTAGCTTGACGTAGGTAGAAGGGTAAGAAGAGGGAAGGGGAGATATAGAAGGCGGAGAGAGGAACAGAGAATTCAGAACTGGATTAATCTGATGACAAATAACAACGTCATATAATCAGTTCTAGGCCCATTCATACTAGTCTAGAGCTTAACGGTCAAGTCACATATTTAAATTATAACTATCATAACTAATTAACTAACTCCTACTCCCATTTATATTTACATAACACTGCCCTCCCCAACTTACTAAAGGCCAAGGAAACTTATTTCTTCTAGGTTACGTATCTTTTAGGCCCCTAGCGTTTAATAAAATTAGCCCAGTACACGAGGCTCTTATACCAGGTGGGTTCTAGGTTGAAGAGGGTTAGATATATGCAGTCTTGTCCTTACAAGCAGAGTGACTATATATCTAGGATTTGAACCCGTAACCTCTTAATCACATGTCAACAACCTTTATTGTTACTCCAAAACTCACTCTTAGCCTCTGGCCTTTTAAAATGCAAAAAATGGTTCTAGAATCAGAAATTCGAACGACTTTTGCATGGTCACATTCTTTTCCAGAGGCTTTCCATATATGCCACATCACCTTGATTCTCTATACCCACAACTTAAGAAGCTTTAATGATCAAGAAGACCATATTTGTTGGAGTTTGCACTTTATAAGGACTTGAGGTAAACATACTACAAGGACTTGCGGATTAAATTTCCCTTATTTAAAAAAAATATTATACTCACAAATACAATTTATGTTTGATCACCAAACAGTGATGTAATTTCTTTTTTTAATCACGAAAGTAACATCAATCTTTGATATCCCAATCAATACAATCACAATAAACAGAGTTAATTACAGCAATGGAAAATAGAAAGAGAAACAAGTAATAAAAAATTTAATCAATGAGAAAAAACTTTTTCAGACGTGGAAGAACAGCAAATCTTTTGCTCAGCAGGCAAAAACCGATATTGCTGCTTCAAAGTGTCAACGGTAGAATATGTAGATTCTGCTTCGATCTAAATTAGGTCAATACAAGAATTTTAGCAAAATATGAAAGGCTGAGAAAACCTAATGTAGAGGATGAGGGAAGTTTTTTGTTGAGTATGATAAATTATAAATGTTGATACATTTAATTTTAATTATTTAGATTTAAAATATATTTAAATCAAATTGTTGTCATTTTTATATTTTGATTATTTAATTATACATTAGTAATATTTATTTATTGATAAAAGCATACTTTTATGAGTTTACAATTTGGATTCACGATATGAATTTACGTTACTATCAAGAGCAGTTATTTGAAAACCGAACCAGACAGTAACCGAAGCACTCTTTGGCTCGTTTTTCTTGGTTAGGCCGTCTGGCAAGTTCAACCGTTGTGGGCCACCTCATGCCGGCCATTGGGCTGGAAGCCGAAGTCAACCCGGGAGCCGGGACAGTTTGTAAAAAGCCGGACGGCTCATATATGAAACATGAAAAGCATGAATGCTAGGAAAAAAATCGAAAGCATGGATGAAAGCATGAACGTTGGGAAAAAATTCAAAACCTCAAAGATGAAGCAGAAGACAGAAAAGGGAGGGAGAAGATTTGGAAGAAAATCAAAAGAATGCTTTCAATGTTAATAAAAACTTCAAAAAGCTTGGATATTTAAAAAATATTGCAAGGAAAACTCATTTCAGATACTTATCAGTAATAAAGAGAAGCTGGGGGTGAGTTCTGTCAAAGATTAAAATTGGAAGTGGAGAAAAAACAGATGCCTGAACAGTAATAGTGAATGCTGGAGACAGATGTATGGTTTTCAAAAAGCTACAATTGATGTTGGGAGAAGCACGGCTATGTGAGAGAGGGCTAAGGGTTCCAGAATGAGGACTTGTGCAAGTAATGCTTTAACACTTCCCTATATAGCTATGCCTCTCTCAATGACAAGAGTAACATGATGCACATTATCTTTTATGAATCCGGATTCTCTCCCTGACGATCCCATCCATTGCCTCTCCTATACCCAAAACGATATAGGATAGTTTTAGGTGTAAAATGGGAGGCGTTTCTCCCACTTTTTTTTAAATAACATTGAAGCCCCTCAAGTATTTTTTTAGTAGTACTCAATATTCTAAAATATTTTTTTATCAATTATATAATATAAAATAATTTTTCAGGAGCACCCAGTATCTGACAAGCTGCATCCTGAAGCATTTTTTCAGTAGCATTCCATATCTTAAACTAAATTTTAGCACATCCAACACTCAATATCCCAGATTTATTGTGGTCATTACCACTAGGTAAACATTTTAGAGGCTTCTCTTTGCAACTAGAAAAATAATTTAGGTTGCTGAATGCAATAAAAATAAATTTAAGATACAGAGTGTTAGTGAAAACATAGTTCAGGTTATATCTTTCCAAATACTGGGTGCTCTTGAAAAATTATTTTATACTACATAATGGACAAAAAAATATTTTAGAACATTGGGTACTACTAAAAAAAATACTTAAGGGGCTTCAATGTTATTTAAAAGAAAAGTGGGTGAAACACCTCCCAATTTGCACCCAAAACTACACCATTTTGGATATGGGAGAGGCAATGGATGGGAGTGCCAGGGAAAGAATCCGGATTCATCTTTTACAGGATTTTCAATGTCAACACCCGTTTCCATTTTAATAATCGAAGAGTAATAAAGATGAAATTTCATGGGCATACATAAAAGTACATTTATACTGATAAAAGTATTCGTTTACATTCCCAAGTCATTCGTAGACTGAATACAAAATAAAGCGGAAATTTCAATGTTTACAGGATTCCCTAAAATATCTTAAGAATAGATTAATTATAACCACCGTCTTTAACCTTGCCTCGCGACACATGCCAATCACTTTTCGGCGTCTACGCCTTTGCCTTTCATCCCACTGGCACCCGCTAATATGTTTATTTTAAAAAAGAAAAGGGTGAGATTCTGATGAATCCCTGTAGAGACATACGATTGACATATAAAATGTCAAAATTAAATATGCAATGCACCGTATTAGGCAAAAATAAAAGTTCAATTCAATTCACATGTAAGTACCTTAGCCAAGTCACCGACTATAGCTAGAATTTTCGATAATGTACCTTGGCTGGGCATCGAACCACGGCTAGGATTTTTTGATATACCTTTGTTGGATATTGAACCACAATGAGGTACTGTGCCTTTAACAAGCAATCATATCACGAAATACAGTAACACATACATACAATTATTCACATAGTGTATGAAAGATGGTAGTCCCTACCTCAAAGTCTTATCAATCAATTTTTAATGTGCCTCGTAAAATGTGTTGCTTCCGGCTTCCAACTCAGTCATAAAATATTAAATATACAAAAAATAGGTCATAACCTATCCAAGCATCATTTTAGACTTTTCCATAGTGTTTCTTGTTGTTATATTAGTCTATAATAAAAATTTACCAAAATGCTCCTGGGATCCCGGCCTGGCCCGATGGCACGTTTTCCCAAATTTTTGACTAGGGCTATCCTAACATATTTTCGCCCAAGGAATCCATTTCAACGCTCAAAATCACTAAATTCAGTGTTAAATTATGAAAATACCTTTGACAGCCCCGATTTAGTGTTTTAGGGGCGTTTTCGTAATTATGTTTTTTCGGCCTTTTCCGAAAAAGTGACCAAATGTAACCCCACCTATTTTTTTCCTCCTGGATTCAATGGAACCATATATTTCATGAAAATCCAACTCTTACCCCCAGTTTTGGACTTGACCAAAACATGGTCAAGAAAAAGGGAAATTTGGACTTTTGTGTTTTAGTTTCCAAAGCTTTTGCCTTTTCACTTCTAATCTCTTATTAACTCAGTTAAACACATTCTAATCATGATTTAAAGAAATTTGGGCAACATTTCCCCTTAGGTTTAGGAATTTTTCAAATTTACAAATTTGACAAAAATCACCAAATCCAACAACAACTTCAACTTGTACAGATATAAGATTTATGAAGTTACCCCTTGAGTTTTTGGATTTTCTCTCTCTAGGAGTCCTCCTCTCTCTCTCTCTCTCTCTCTCTCTCTCTCTCTCTCTGAGCTCAAAATGTGTCTTCAAAAACATGAATTTCATGAAGAAAAAAGGTTTAGAGGAAGTTTCTAAGTAAGATCACAAAAAAACTTTTAAGAAATCACACTTACTTTAAACTTTTTCTTCTTCCTTCTCTCTAGAACTTGAAAGCTCTCTCTCTCTCTTCTCTTCTTGTGTTGGATGAAAATGAGGAAGGGAAGAGGAAGGAAGAGTGCTTCATAAAATTTCTTCCTTTATCCTACACCATTTGATTTCATCAAGGGATATTATCGTGACACTTGTCACAATCCACACCTCCTTCACATTTATGTCATAATTACTCCATTAGCCTTTCATTAGCATTGAACTAATTTTTTTACTCCTCTTTGGTTAGCATAAAACCATCCCCCACTTATGCTCCACTAACCAAACTGCTTTTCTCCAACTAATCCAACTTTGCACTCAAGTAGTGTACCATTATCATCATTAATCATGATTACTATGTCCATGTAGCATTATTTTAATGCAAATAGACATGTGCTCATCTAAATCAATTATAAACTAATCCCCTCTTCATATGATAATGACACTTTGCATATTTAATCTCAAATATCATTTTTCTCTCCATTTCTTGGTGCTAGGCGAAAATTTGAAAGAAAAAGGGAAGAAAATTGTTTTAATATTTTCATCATTCAATTAAATGAATTATGTTTAATTCCGTCTAATTTTAAAACTCTTGATTTATTCCTCCAAGAATATTTAATTTATACATTCTGCTTTATTTTCCTTGATTAATTAAAATTAACTCCAATTAATTGGAAAATAGTTAATCTTGGGCTAAATTGGTAAAATCATGGTTTTGCTATTACCATTTAAATCTAATTTCCTTTCTTGAATTAATTTGCCCATTTCCTCATGAATATAAATATTTCTAAAATTCACAATTTTTAAATTCATAAATATTCACCATTTTATTGAATTTCTCGAATAATTACAATATATTCGGCTAATATAAATTTGAAGTGTTACATTCAAAATTAAAAAGTTGTATACAAACTTCTAATCATTATTTCAATTCTTAGATATCAAATAGCGAATGAAGAATTTGTCCAAAAAAAAAAAATAGCGAATGAAGAAATATTAGATATCAAATAGATTATAAAATTTTGGCCAAAAAACATATATGATAAAATTATTTTTGTTTTTATAAAAATTATTTTTGTATTTTAAAAAGAATTTAAAATTTTTAATTCTTCTATAGTTAAAATCATGAACTTAAATTATTAAAAAACTTTCCAAATTATTTGACAATTTGATATTTTATTTTTTCTAAATATACTATTAAATACATATATAATACTCTCTCCGATCCTAAATAAAAGATTCAGTTGACTAGTTCTAGAGATATTAAAGAAACTAAACAAGCTACTTAATCATATTGTATGTTATGTATCATTAGATTATATATTAGTTTATAAGTCAAACAAATTAGTTTGGAGAAAAAATAAAAATAAAAATACTTTAAAGTAATTTAAGTAATTTCCTTAATCTCTAAAAAAAAAAAAAGTCTTAAGGGTTTTATATTTAGGACCGAAGGTAATATTATTTTTATTTAATTATTGTAACTATGGTTTGACCAAACAATCCAATGATCCAACCGTTTGAACCTTGACCCAATGACCTTTCCAGTTCGCCATTCGGTCCGACTTTTAGAACATTCATAAGGAATTTGCCTAAACTCATGAGCGTGAGTTTGACAATCTTGTTGACAACTAAAGATATTAAGCTTATATCCTGCTACTTACAATACTACACGGGGAGTTTTGACTGTACCTTCACAGGATTCCTTTAAGCAAATCATTTTGGAGTGTTTGGACCTGCAACAACAAGAATGCAAATTGTTTGATCAGCACTAATTGTTTTAAGACATTATGAAGAAATATGCGAAGGAAGCACCTAAATCTAAAGAGGAAAAGTTCATTCCATAAATAATAAAATAAAAAATGCAAATGTCTTTTGGCCAAAAATGATACAAGCATATATATGTGGTAAAATTACAACATCCCAGAAAAATTGTAACTCTTTGTAGAATTTTCTTTTAATTCTTAAAAAGATTAATTATTATTTCAAAGCAATCAAATATAAATCTGTTTAAACAATTTAATTTCTTCATCAGAGATAACTTTTTCATAATTATTCATTTGCCTTCTTAAGAATTAAAGTAACAATGTTAGTTTATTTAAATATTAGTATGTTATAATTATTTATTACTTACTTTATTTTAAAATTTTATTTTATATTTTTTATTATTATACTATTTTAGTTACTACAAAAAAACATTAAATTTCCGACGGATTCTATCGAAAAAGTTTCTGACGGAATTTTTTTCATTATTCCGTGGCAAATTCTGTCGGTTGCCACGAAATTTCCGATGGAATAATTCCGTGGCAAATTTTCCGACCGAATTTTCCGTGACAATTTGTTGCAGAAAAATTCCGTGGCTAATTCTATTGAAAAAATTAAAAAATTATTATTTTTAATTAATTATTATTTAAATTTAATTTTAAAAAAATATCTTTATAAACATTAAAATTATGATATTATCAGTCATATAAATATTTAAAAAATTAGGTTAATACCATCTCTCATTCCTCAAGTTTTTCTTCATTTTGATTTTGACTCCTCAAGTTTCCAACCATGGGTTTTGGTCTATATAGGGGCATAATGGTTGTATAAAATTTTTTTTTATAAAAAATAAAATTTATTAGTTATTAATTAATATTAATAAAAAATTATTAGTTAGTAATTATTTACTAGTTATTAATTAATGTTAATAAAAAAATTTAATTTTAGAAATTAGATAAAAATATAGTCATATGAAATTTATTTAAGATGTAAAATTTTTTAATTTGAAGTTAATTTATATTAAAAATTATAAGAACATATAAAATTATTTTATATTATTATTACATTTATATATAAGAAACAAATATATATTTATAAATAATTGATTATATATAATAAGATTATATATATATTTGTGTAATACCAAAATGCCAAAGCAGTCGAGCCCATCCGATAAGGCATCGTGCGTATACGGACGATGTCATAGGTTCGAATTAAAGGAAGGCAAGTTGAGTTCCATGCTGCACCACATGCAAATCTAGGCGCTGGAGAGAAGGTGGAGACCGTCGGAGCTAACACGTGTCACCGCCAGCAATGAGGAGGGGGCTGCTGGAGTTGCAACGTGGCTTTTTAAAATTTTAAAAATAAAAAATAATTTTGCAAGGGAATTTTTTTACAGAATTAATCCCGTCGGAAATTGGTTTGTCACACTATTATTAGCGTCGGAATCCATTTCGTCGGAAATTTATTTCCGTTGGAAACTCTAAATTCTATGGCAAATTTCATCGGAAATTCAGTATTTTTTTAGTGGACCATCAATTAATTAAAATTTTCTAGTTTCATCTCAACCATGTGATATGAAAGGTTTAGCTTAAAATAATGTGGTCTATCATCTTTGTATCTGCAAGGGAAAAAGGATTCCAAGAAAATCATAGGGAAAATCACTTACAAGTTCCAAGGACCCAAAAAATCACAAAAAAAAGTCTCAATCCAAATTCCCAAATCAAAAAAGTCCCTAGGGATTTTTTGTGATTAATTAAGAATGTAAAATGACTATGTTGCTCTTAGTAGTTTAACAACCGGTTGATAAGTCATTTTGACAACTTTTTTTCATACATACTTGAGATTACAAGTTTTACAAGTCCCAACTTTCACAAATGTATATGACAATTTTAACAACTGATTTTGCCTATTTTCACAACTTAATGAGTCATTATGACAACTTCTTTTTCATACCTGCATGAGATTGCAAGTTTCACAAATCCCAACTTTCACAAATGCATATGATAATTTTAACAACTAATTTTGCCTATTTTCACAACTTGATGAGTTATTTTGACAACTACTTTTTCATACCTGCGTGAGATTACAAGTTTCAACTTTTACAACCGCATATGACAATTTAACAACTAGTTTTGCTTATTTTCACTACTTGATGAGTCATTTTGACAGCTTATTTTTCATACTTTGATGTGTCATTTCCCTCCCCGAAGGAGTTTTAAAATTTCACAACTACATGTGCCAATTTCAACAAGAGCTTATAGCTATTTTCACAAGTCCTAACACATATATTCATAACTGTATGACTTATTTTGACAAGCTTATTTTATCATATCAGAATTTCACATGTCCCCGCTGTAACAATCTGTAACATACACTTTGTATTAACAACTGCAACAGTCATATTAACAGCTAAAACTGTACGTATTAACAACACTTTTTATTTTAATTTTATATCAGAGAATTGTAAGCAAACCAATCTTCATTATATTTAATCATGCCCACTTAAATAGAGCAATCCCTTTGTTTCCTTGCCGAAAAACAAAGTAATATTTTGCAACGACCTCTCTTACTTACCATATAACTAATCTCCAAATCAAGTAAAACATTAAATATTACATAATATAACATATTAAAGGGCTTCACCCACAGAATAAATCGCAGTATGCAGCAAAGTATTCAATATATGCAACATAAATAAAAAAAACCCTTAAGTTTGGCAATATATATTATACTCATGTAACTAAACAAAATATACGATTAGTATCAAATCAAATCTCGTTTGTCTTTCCCTTGGTAGCACCACCTGAACTCTCGCTTGAAAAACTTTAAAGGGTGAGTCACATGGACTCAATAACCATAATTCCATTTTAACAAATATGCAGTGAATGATTATAAGATAGTTAAGCGGGCAAAAAAAATATATTTATATCACATAAAGTCTAATCTTCCCAAAAACATTAGTATTTCAAGAGAATAATTCAATATGCATAAAATTCTCTCAACCATCCTTATAACCTGCTTAACCGCTGACAGATTCCATCAGCAAAAACATATAACATGATTAGTCTCTTCGACAAGACTGCACCAAACTCTCCAATAATGAGGTGTAACTCGGCCAAATGCTACAGAACTCATATAAGATCATTGATTCCCTTTCCATCGAAAATGGAAAGGTGTCACCTGTCCCTTAAGCTGACCCTTAACTCGATCAAAGGAAAAGGTGATACCAAGGGCCCTGAGAATGCCAAAGCCATTCACTGCGTGCACGGTGGCAACTATACCACGTGGTATAAAAGAATCAAACCTTTCCTCAATCACAACTCATCACACTCAACATCTCAACATCACAATCTTCAATATCAATAATTTATTCATATATTTCATATTTAATGCTATCCATCATCAATCATTCAAATAAATCATTCAGACCCACTTAACTAAAAAATTTACTAAAAACATGATTAATACTGTCATTATATATTTTTCATATATAAATTACTATAACATATTTATAGCAATTAAAAATACCAACATACGCCTATAATCATTTCAACAAGCATATAAAATAAATGGAAAGTGGTTACCTCAAGTTCTTGACACAACTAAACTTGAGAGAATTTAACTCCAACAAGTCAAATTCAAATTCACTCTACAATAAATATATATATATATTTACATGTTAATATAATTTATAATAATTGTTAACTAATACAAAACATCAAATAATAATCCCCATAATTGACTCAATTTTCTTAAAAATAACAAAAATTTATCTATTCCTCAAATTCCTTTTAAATCAAAATTTCTAAAATTTCTTAACTCTATTTCAGTCAATAAAATATTTAATAACTATAATTCTCTAACTCTAATATCAAATCATAATTTATAATTTCACATAACTCAAAATTAAACTAATTAAAATTTGAATAATATTTCCAATAACACAAATAAATTGTTTAATCCAAATTTAATCGGTAAAAAAGTCCCTAAAGGATAATTTATGATCTGTTTAAGAAGAATTTAAGTATAGAATCATAAAACAACTGAATGGTAAATCTAAAGCGATTAAAATCAACTATTATTTATTCTCTATATATCTATAACCATCTTTTGTAAAATCTCAAAATTCTCCTAAAATCCTAACTCCAAAATTCTCGCTAATTAGTTTAATATTACCACCAATAGAAAAAGAAAAATACGTACAATAACTTTCATGAAGAAAATTTATTAAAAAGAAATGATTTTGATTACCTAAATTATCCCAAAAACTTATACCTAAATTCCCTTTACCATCAGATGTGGGGGTATTAAATATACCCCTAACCTCATTTTTTTCATCATGCGTGAGACTGAAAGAGAAAGAAAGGAGAGTCTTCTTTACGTGCCCCTTGACTTTAATTTTTTTATTTTTTATTTTTTCTTCTTTACCAACAGGTTCCCCCGTTTTATTTTTAATATTTTATTTTACATATTTAATTTACACTATCTAATTACGGTGAAACCTCAACTTCAATTGTCAAGATAATATATTTAGCAAAATCTTAAAATTATTTACCTAGCATAAAAGTTGTTCTATGTATTTTGATCTTCCTATTAGTGGTAATATTATACTGATTAGCGAGAATTTTGGGGTTAGGATTTTGGGAGAATTTTGAGTTTTTACAAAAGATGGTTATATATATGTAGAGAATAAATAATAGTTGATTTTAATCGGTTAAGATTTACCATTTGGTTGTTTTTTTATTTTTTAATTAATTTCTTCTTAAATAAATCATAAATTATGCTTTAGGAACATTTTTGACCCATTAAATTTGTATTAAACAATTTATTTGGGTTATTAGAAGTATTGTTGAAATTTTAATCGGTTTAATTTTGAAAATTTTGAATTATGTGAAATTATAAAATTATGGTTATTAAATATTTTATTGTGAAATAGAGTTAAGAAATTTTATAAATTTTGATATAAAAGGAATTTCAAGAATAGATACATTATTGTTATTTTTAAGAAAATTGAGCCAATTATGGAGATTATTATTTTCTATTTTGTAATAGTTAACAATTATTATAAATTATATTAACATGTAAACATATATATTTATTGTAGAGTGAATTTGAATTTGGCTTGTTGGTGTTAAATTCTCAAGTTTAGTTGTGTCAATAACTTGAGGTAACTATTTTCCAATTTATCATATATGCTTGTTGAAATGATTATATGCGTATGTTAGTATTTTTAATTGCTATAAATATACTATAGTAATTTATATATAAAAAATGTACAATGACAATATTAATCATGCTTTTAGTAAACTTTTTAGTTAAGTGGGCCTGAACAATTTATTTGAATGATTAATGATGCATAGCATTAAATATGAAATATATGAATAAATTATTGATATTGAAGATTGTGATGTTGAGATGTTGGATGTGGTGAGTTGTGATTGAGGAGAGGTTTGATTCTTTTATACCACGTGGTATAGCCGCCACCGTGTGCACAGTGGATGACTTTGGCATTCTTTGGGCCTTTGGTATCACCCTTTCCTTTGGCCGGGTTAAGGGTCAGCTCAAGGGCAGGTGACACCTTTTCATTTTCGACGGAAAGAGAATCCATGATCTAATATGAGTTTTGTAGTCTTTGGCTGGGTTACATCTCATTATTGGAGAGTTTGATGCAAACTTGTCAAAGAGACTAAACCTATTATATGTTGTAGCTCATGGGTTCTGTCAGCGATTAATGAGGTTATAAGGATGGTTGAAGGAGTTTTATGCATATTGAATTGTTTTCTTGAAATAATAATGTTTTGAGAAGATTAAACTTTATGATATATGAATATATATATATATATATATATATATATATATGCCCGCTTAATTACCTTATAATCATTCCATGCATACTTGTTAAATGGAATTGTGGTTACTGAGTCCATGTGACTTACCCTATCGATATTTAAAATTTTTTCAGGTGAGAGTTCAGGTGGTGCAACCAAGGGGAAAGCGAACGAGACTTGATTTGATACTAATTATATGTCTCATTTAGTTACATGAGTATAATGTATATTGTCAAACTTAAAAACCTTTTTGGTTTACGTTGCATATGTTGAATACTTTACTGCATATTGGGGTTTGTACTGTGGGATGAGCCGCATATTATTTTGTGTTATGTAATATTTAATGTTTTACTTGGTTTGAAGTTTAATTATATGGTAATTAAGAGAGATCGTTACAAGAGAAGGGGATGGGAAGTTAAAAAATATTTAGCTTGTATATTTGGTTTAGTTAGAAGGAAAGAGAGAAAAAAAAAAGATAATTTATGTGTCCATTTGTACATTTAAGTAATAAAATATGTATAATGAATTTTTTTAATGAAATGAAAGCATAAGTTATATTTTCTCATGCAAAAAATACAGCTCCAAAATCATCTACAATGAGACGGGATGTAAAGCTCATGGCCCACATCTCATAATTTCCATCCCATTCCCCACTTAGGCATCCAACTAAATAGCAGAATCACCCCCTTCCCCCATTACCCATCCTATTGAACTAGAGAGTTAGTCTAAAGTCAAGCTTTTCATTTTATGAGAAATCAGAGAAATAGCTATTTATTAAATAAAAATGAATTCTTAATCAGCCCCATCATGAAGCACTCAATCTGACAGAATTTACAAGAATACTGAATAATAGAACAGAATATTTTGGAAGGGCAATGTTAGGTCCCGCAAGCAAATGAACCGATATCTGGGGGGAAAAAAAAGATGCTCTGTATCCTCCGTTACGATGGGAAAATGTAGAGAACACAATTCCTAAGGCCCTCTTCAGCGGAGGAAAAAGCTTCACACACATTGAAATAACGTAAACAAGAGAAAATAAACCCTCCTGGTTTGGTGTTCGAGAGACCAGACTCACTCTCCTTACAAAAATCTCAATCTTCCTGCCTACAATCGTTACCCCCTTCCCCTTTTACATGCCAGAATGTTGTTAACACTCACTAATTCCCAATATTCCCAGTCTGCCCTTCAATGATGATCTGGTTCATGGCTTTGGGGTCTTCATTTTGGGCTGGGCCTTCCTTGTTCGTCCTTCTATAGGCTTGTCCCCAGAGCTTAGTGGGTGTATCAGGCTACAAAAGGAAGTTCATGTTACATTCATCAATAATTGAGTAAAGGTTGTTTAGTTTGAGAGATACAACCAATGTGGGACCTATATAGTCTTACTAAACTAAGATGAATAAACTAATGATATTCTAAGTTCTAGCAACAATCATAGAAAATGTTCCCCCAAAACTTATTCATTATAAGAAATCTCACAAAGTAAGAATAAACCAATGTATGGGCACTTACTTTAATAAGAACAATTACCAAAAGCCCTGTATGATATACTAACAATATATAGACAATGAAAAAACAATCCATACAATGCATACTACCAATATAAAGAGGCAAAGAGGCGATACCAAAACAAAACACCTCAAATCAAATGAAAATGTAAATTCTTACCAAATATTTTAATCTGCTAAGAGTAAAACCTTTAGTGTTTTTTTAGTTGATCTAAAATACGATTAGGTGTCCCAAACTGCAAGAGTAATCACAATCATGAATGCAAACACCACCTAAAGCTTCGGCAGGAAAAAAAAACCACCTAATGCTCAAAACAGTTATTTTCACACCGCATTAACACCTCCTCTCACATTCATTAATATTCTAAGAAATTGGGGTTTAGAAGCCAATAGGCGCTCTTATAACTCTTACCGAATGATATTTGGAGAACAAGAAACTAAGAAAACTTATAGACATGTCTACAGAAACACTTACAATAATATGAGGCTGCTTTGCTATCTTGATTGCCTGCTGCACCATCTCAAACCCTCCAACCAGCTAGAGAAAAGGAAGAAGATATAGTTGTACAGAAGTTAAATCAAAGGTTCTCTTACATTCATTCAACGTTACATATGATCTATATATATATACAAATTTACACGTATGAATTAGACAAGCCGTTCCTACTCCGTTCCTACTCTACGACTTTCCTACACACCATTATTGACTTCTAACTCTAACACTCCCCCTCAAGTTGGAGCATATATATTTATCATGCCCAACTTGTTACAAAGATATTTAACCCGTGTCTCATGTAAGGCTTTCGTCAGAAGATCTGCCAGTTGATCGTCGGATCGTATGTGTCCTATAGATACAACATTTTCTTTGATCTTATCACGAATAAAATGACAATCAATTTCAATATGTTTTTTTCATTCATGGAACACAGAATTTGAAGCTATATGAAGTGCTGCTTTATTGTCACACCATAGTTTTGCAGGCAATATCGTGGTAATGCCAATTTCCTTCAAGAGTTGAAATACCCACACAATTTCTTGTACTGACTGTGACATGGCTCTGTATTTTGCTTCTGCACTTGATTTTGACACAACTAATTGCTTCTTACTTCTCCAAGATATCAAATTTCCACCAACAAACACACAATAACCAGTAGTTGATCGTCTTGTGGCTTTAGATCCTGCATTATCCGCATCACAGAAACACTCGACTTTAGTGTGCCCATAATCTGTATAAAGAATACCAAGACCTGGAGAACCTTTCAAATAATGCAAGATATGTTCTAAAGCTTCCCATTGTACCACTGTTGGTGATGCCATGAATTGGCTGAGCCTACTGACTGAGAAGGTTATATCAGGACGAGTTACTGTTAGATAATTCAGTTTCCCAATAAGTCTTCTATATCTCTCAGGAAATGGAAATGGCTTTAATTTTTATGGATCAATCTTCTTCTTCAAATCATCAGGAAGCTCATCAAACATACTAGCATCAAGATCTAGAAAGGGATTTGGAATCATAGGGATGCTGCTTGGTGCAGCTCCAAGTTTTCCAGTCTCCTTTAAGAGATCTAGAACATACTTTCTTTGAGTCAAAAGAATACCTTTCTTACTTCTCAAAACCTCAATACCAAGGAAGTACTTTAATGATCCCAAATCTTTTGTCTGGAAGTGAGAGTTGAGGAAGATTTTAAGTTCTGAGATTCCAGAACAATTACTTCCTGTAATCACAATATCATCAACATATACTACGAGAAGAATCATGCTTGTATCAAATTGTTGGTAGAACACAGAGTGATCACACTTGCTTTGACGTAACCCAAACTTCTTGACCACATTACAGAATTTATCAAACCAGGCTCGAGGACTTTGCTTTAGACCATACAATGATTTCTGGAGATAACAAACTTTCCTATTCTCCCCCTGAGCAACGAACCCAGGTGGTTGCTCAATATAAACTTCTTCCAGAAGATCGCCATTTAAAAAAGCATTTTTAACATCTAATTGATGCAGATCCCAATGATAAGTGGCTGCCAAAGAAACAAGAAGATGAACTGAAGTGAGTTTGGCTACAGGAGAGAATGTCTCGGAGTAATCAAGACCATAAGTTTGGGCATATCCTTTGGCAACAAGGCGAGCTTTCAGTCTTTCCAAGGAACCATCAGCCTTAGTCTTAACAACAAATACCCATTTACATCCAATGGCTTTCTTGCCAGGAGGGAGATCAACAAGAGTCCAGGTACCAGCTGTTTCCAATGCCAAGAGTTCTTCTTCCATGGCGGCACGCCAACCAGGGTGAGCTAGAGCTTGGTTAAGGGTAGTAGGTGTAGAAATGGAATCAAGGGTGGTCACAAGAGAAGATGAAATAGTTGATAAAGACCGATAAGACACAAAAGATAAGATAGGATAGATACAGTCAGCATATCATTTTGGAGGACAATGTGGACGTGTACCTTTTTGAAGTGCAATGGGTTGATCATCAGAAGTATCAACAATAGAAGCAGGAACAAGTGGTTCAGTAGCAGCAACAGGAGGTTCAGCGGAAACAAAGGCAGGAACAAGGGAGACATCACCAGAATCAATCGGCGTAGCAGGTGGTGGCAACAATGAATCATTAGTAACATCAGCATCAATGATGATTTCAGGTTCCGGAATAGCAGCCTGTACTGGTGAGAGAAGGATAGGATATACCAGGATGTCATCTGACTTCTTCATGACAGAGGGAGACTCAGAGACGGACATTGTCTTGAAGAAAGAAGAGGACTCATGAAACATAATATCGGTTGACACAAGGTAACGATGGAGATCTGGAGAGTAACACCGATAACCTTTTTGAATTCTGGAATAGCCAAGAAAAACACATCTTAGGGACTTGTGATCAAGTTTGCTAACACTAGGACGGACATCCAGAACAAAACAAACACAGCCGAAGATTTTAGGATCAACAGGAAATAGCTTAGAGGTGGGAAACAGAACGGAATATGGAATATCCCCACTAAGAACAGCTGAAGGCATACGATTGATTAGAAAACAAGCCGTAGAGATAGCATCAGCCCAAAAACGTTTAGGGGTAGAGGAATGAAACATGAGAGCTCGTGCAATTTCTAAGAGATGTCGATTCTTTCTTTCAGCAACACCATTTTGAGCAGGGGTATCAACACAAGTGGATTGGTGAAGAATACCATGACTTTGCATGTAATCAGTGAATTGTGATGAAAAATATTCTTTTGCATTATCACTTCATAAGATTTTCACAGGAGTATTAAACTGGGTTTGAATTTCAGCACAGAAATGATGAAAATGAGTAAACAATTCAGAACGCTGTTTCATTAAGTAAAGCCAGGTGGTTCGGGAAAAATCATCAACGAAAGTGACAAAATAACGATAACCAGTTTGAAACAGAACTGAACAAGGACCCCAAACATCAAAATGTACTAACTCAAAGGGGGACGCAACCCGTTTATTGACTCGAGGTGCCAAATGAACACGATGATGTTTGGAAAACTGACATGACTCACAATTTAAAGTAGACACAAAAGAAAACTGAGGATACAATTTTCAGAGAGAGGACAACGACATATGACCTAAACGACAATGAACTTCAAAGAGAGACAACCCACCAGAACAAGCAACAGAACGTGGCACCTGATCATAAGGATGTAATGTCCACCAGATTCATAGCCTCTACCAATAATCTGCTTCGTCGATAGATCCTGAATTAAACAATAGTCAGGGAAGAGTAAGATAAAGCAATTTAACTGACGAGTGAGTTTACTTGGAGATAAAAGATTAAAGGTGAGATCAGGAACGTTAAGAACAGAAGATAATGAGAGGGATGCGGTAGGTTGAACAGTGTCGGAGCCAGTAACATGGACGGGAGAACCATTGGCGACAAATATGGATGACGGGTTGGCATAGGGGGCATATAAAGAGAATAAGTTATGATTACCTGTCATGTGATCGGTGGCACCAGAATCAATGACCCACTTAGTTGAAGTATTAGTAAGACCAGAGGATAGAGTACCTGTGGCTAAGGCCCCTGCAAAAGAAGATCCAGAATCAGAGGTACCAGGTGTCTGGGCAATATGAGCAAGGCCACGCTGTTGATCATGCTGTTGTTTATTTTGCAATTTTCGACAATTTTTCTTAATATGTCCAGGTTCTTTGCAATAATTGCAGGTAATACTGCCAGAAGGTATTGTCGGAGGATGATTGTTTTGTCTGTACCCATAATTCCTGTTCTCAAAGGGACCACGCCCAGCTAGAGCACTTGCAGTTGGATCAACAGAAGATTGAATCAGGCTATCAGCACGAAGAACCCGGGAGAAAACATCTTCAAGAGAAGGAAGCTCTTGACTAGACAGAATCTGAGAACGAATGGTCTCATAAGACGGATTGAGAGCTTCAAGGAAACTTATGATAGCCTGAAGTTCCAAGTTCTTGATACGAGTTGAGAGATCTGCCTGTGGAGACATAACAACCTTCATTTCTTCATACATCCTCTTGAAATCCAAGAAGAAATCTTTCAATGATCGGTCTTGCTGTTGGGAACGATAAAAACCTTTACAGACTTCATGAATCTGAGTAATATTTCCTTTGTTAGAAAACATAAACTCGAGATAGTTCATAATTTCTTTGACAGTATTACAATGGCTGACAGAAGACAGGATCCGTGGTTCAATAGAATTTCGAATTTGAAACAGAAGTTGAGCATTTGCTCTTTTCCAAGTCAAAAGTTTAGTTTCATCACCAGAAGGAGGATCCGCAGTTAAATGAGTTTCCATTGCAATCCCCAAAATATAAACGTTAACAGTTTTGTTCCAATCACTATAATTTGTCCAATTTAACTGTGAAGCAGTAATCCTCGCAGACATAGGCAACATATCGGAATTTTTAGAATCAACCATGATATGAGTAGTTCACAAATGATTTTCACAGAATTTCAACAAATAAACAGGAGGACTCACAATGTTTCACGAGCAAACCAGTAGAATAACTTCAAGTTGCAACTTACGGGACCCGCAAAAATATATTAAACCAATATATATTACCTTAATCAAGGCAAGGGACCCACAGACAGAAATACTAACTCAGAAAACTGAAGTTAGTAACAAATTTGCAAACCACGAACGTTGAAACTGAAAGCAAAGAACCAAGCTCAAAAATTCAAAAGTGTCGGATGACCACAAAAATTTAGGAGGTGGTAGAGCAAGCCAAGTCGATCAGTGCGCCGCAAACGCCGTCGCGAACGGAGGTCGAAACAGGCTACACGAGCCGCGCGTGTACTGGAGCGCCGGAGATGGAGGCTGCCACGCGCAGTCGGACGACTACCGGAATTGGGTGGCTGGCCGATCTTGAGGTGGAGAACTCAGTGACCAGGCGCGTGTGGCTAATTGGTGCACAGACAGCAACAGATCTGAGAGGGAAGAAAGCTTGCTTACCGGAAAAAATGGAGTTTCACCGGAAAAGAAAATGAAGCTAGATGCAAAACGAAGGAACGAGGCTCTGGTACCATGTACAGAAGTTAAATCAAAGGTTCTCTTACATCCATTCAATGTTACATATGATCTATATATATATACAAATTTACACGTATGAATTAGACAAGCCGTTCCTACTCTACGACTTTCCTACACACCATTATTGACTTCTAACTCTAACAATAGTAAAAAAGACTGCAAAAGTAAAAATATGTAAAGAAAGAAAAAAGCTACCCAAACACCCTACTGTAGAGTTAAGTCTACAAAAATTGAGCAATATAAGCAGATAGGAATGACTCATGAGAAACTGAAACTCGTGGTTGTACAGTTTGCTACGAAATGGTTAACACTACATAAATTATAGATAAAAACTATAAGACATATTTTTTTTCTTTTTTTCTTTTTGGATTTCTCCACTAGTCTCTGGTTCTACTAGCAACCAACTAATTCAGCTCACGGGAATGTAGGCCCATAATGTGGGGAGTCTCGCTACCTCCAAGTAATTATCACGGCCTATCCATATCCAGGTCTCAAACACGAGACCACTGGTTAAGATAGAACAACCCCACCTAGTCAATCAAAGCACTTGGTGGTAAGACAAACATTATATATTAATAGTAGTCAGGCAGCCAGAGTTCATGCACAATAAAACAAGCCAATACAAAAATAGACACAAGCTCACCACAGCACACTTGACACCAATTTCAGCACCCAATGCTTCAAACCGATCAGAGATTTGAATAGCAAGCTCACTGGATCAAGAAAAAGGTAGAAACAGAGTTAGAAAGAGAACAGCTCAATATCAGTGAGATCAGTTTCATGAAAGGCATTAACTGGCAATTAAATAAAAGACTGGATATCAACCTTAGCTTGTGGGAGACAACACACATGCAAAAAATTCTTTTGGTCGCGGTGCCTCTAGAAGGGTATGCAGTATGGGAAGAGCAAAAGCACCAGTCTTTCCAAGCCACTTTGTGCAAGTCCCATGACATCTTTTCCTGTGAAAAGATCCATACAGAACTACTATCAGTATATATTGAGCTATTTCCTGGAGACCTATTACTGTAAGAATTCATGATAAATTAAAAATAATGGCATAAAACATCAATAGCCATATCATTAAATTTCATTTCTATTATATTGATTCATTATCTAGTTAATTTTACAAAGCAATAACATTTGATCCACAGATCATTGAGATAACGCAGCAATTCAAAAACTTCGAGAGAAAAAAAACTTGCTGTGGCTAGGGGAACAATAAATCAATAATATATTAGAGGGAGAGAGATGATTGAACTCAGGACCTACATATATAAACAAAAGCCGTCAAAAATAAAGTTCAGCAAATATATAAATTTATCAGTGAAAGAAGATGAAAAATAAATGATTATGAAGGACTGACAGTTGCAATAAAAAAACAATTTGAAAAAAAAAGCAGTTGAAAAAAATAGATAAAGTTATCTTAATAAAAATTTATTAGTGTACAGGTGGTATATTGGTACTAATAAGGAGTCTTGGTGCATCCTCAAAGTTTAAGGCTCTGTTTGGTTAGAAGTTTTTCTAGGTGAGGGTAGGAGAGGTGAGGTACAAAGAGATGAGATAGCTGTTTGGTTCAAAAATTGAAGGGGAGGGGAGGAGTGAAATTTTTGTCTTTTTCTGGTCCCCTCCCCCATCTCTCACCCCTCCAAAATTGAGGTTTTTGGGAGGGGAGAGAAACTTTGCTCCATCATTAGACAAATTTACCCATAGAGTTCTTTTGATATTTCTAAAGAAAACGAAACAGAGAACATAAGCTCAAAATGAAACAGTTACAGAGGACATTCAAGCCATATACTATTATGTTAATATATATATCTGATAATTATTATATAATATTGTTTGCATCATATTTTTTATTTACCAATGCTTGGAGAGTCTTGTTTTATATATATCATTGTTAGAATAATAATTTTATAAATAATTATTATTAATAAATACATTGTGAAAGAAGTGTATATAATTGTTAGAATAATTATTTTATAAATAATAATTTTACAAATAACTATTATTAATAAATACATTATTAAAAAAGAAAGAAAATATGTAGATGGGCATTTCTGTCCACTTATAATTAATTCACCTAACCTAACTTCCTGAACCAAACAAAACACCAAACCTCACCTATCCTCTTATTGAACCAAACAATATTATAACCTTCCTTAACCTAACTTAAATAAACCTAACTTAACCTAACCTAACTTACGTTAAACCAAACAAAGCCTAAAGCAGTATAATTAACTAGTTTTAGACATTCTGGCACAAGTATAGAGAGCAAGGCTTTATGGCAGTGTAATATTATGCCGTTTTCTATCCATTTGGTCCGTTTAAAATCCCCACATTTCAACAAGTCTTTGACATCTTCATAGCTTTTCCCTAGTGCTCAGCAAATGGTCTTTCTCAAGGAACTTCCTTTATAATTGTGCAGAGGGTTTGGAGAGTTTCAATGCATCGATGAGTTCACATTAATTACAGAATTTTTTATTTCTATTTCAAGAAAATGGATTTTCTACATGACTCATCACAGGTGTCCTCCATTTTCTATTCTTTCTATGATATCAAGAAAGTACTCCTTTAATAAGAAAAGAATGATAACCTACTAACAAGAAAATAATTCCACAGCATAGTATAAGACTTTAATCAAAGGTGAGTAACAATCAAGTTTAAACTTTGAAATGCACAGTTCAGATTTATTTTTTTAGCTAAATGGATCAGTATCTAGTGTTGATTATTACTACCCATTTGTTCCTTTTCCCAGCGCAGAACATACTTGAAATAAGAAAGATTAGAAAACCAGAATTGTCTTAACAACTCATTAGATAATCAACCCAACAGTTCACAAGCGCCAACCAGCTGATCAGCTAAGCCCAGACTCTTAAATGTCACTTCTTTATCGTCTTCTGCCATTCTCAGTAACTTGTCTGCCAACAGAACCGAACTCATTATCAAAGTCATTAATGACTTGTGTGTACAAAATTCAGGAATGCTTTTCTAGGTACTAAAACTAAACTTGAACTCTATTTTAAAAATATCCAAATGATTATGTTTAATTAATTTAATTTAAAAATTGACAGGTATAGCCCACAAGCCAAACACTTCACATCTCTAGCTTTAAATAAAGTAGAGAAGTGTAAAAAACCCTGCTAGGTATTTATAGAACTCGTCTAGCAGCTAACCATAGTTTTATAACTCAACTATAGTTTGCTTTACATAACCCTAGTTACAAAAGTAATCACGGGCAATTTCTTTTGGCCGACATCTTTATGTCTTGTCACCAACTACTCTTATCTTCTCGTGTCCGCCTTTGATAAGATTTACTTGTCTATGGGATCGACCATATACTTTTCTTTTCATGTCGTTTCTGTTGGTGGTCGACAGAGTGGACAGCTATGTTTGTCTTCTTTTCTACGCATGATAGTGCACAGATTTTGCTTTACTTTATCACTAGCAGTGATCTGGTTCATCCGGATTTTTCGGCTAAAAGCAGTAAGCTGACTCATCACTCCTTTCTTCATTGGATTCTTTTTCTGACAGTATACGATTGCAGATTTTATCACATGGTAGGTCCAAGCCTCTCCATCTTTAATTAATTCATCAACTTCAAGAAGATAAGGGATGTGCCCAGCTGCTCTTCGGAGATGAATATAATCTTCATTGAAATCTAGTTTCAAATCCGGCTGACTTTTCTTTATTTTTAAATTAATCTGTTGATTAATTCCAACCGTTCCTACTTGGCAAATATATGGTCCAGAAAACGAAAACTCGGGTGGAACCATAGTAAAATTTAGGAACTTTATCTTGGATGGTCCTATTTTGTCTAATTCCTTAACGGCTGACACAATAGGTTTGGGTAAAACTTCATCTATTTGTTGATGATTTTCAACATAGGCTAAGGAGAGATATCCATAATTAAACGCAAGTTTAATTACTTCTTTTTTCACTCCACTCAAGGTCATGACTTTAGGATAATAACTTCCATAGTCAATGGCAAAGGTTTTACTTGACTCTTGGTTATTTCCGGCATTTATCAGGGTAAACACTCGGTTATATGCTGACAAGAATTGCTCTCGGTTTTTATTATTCTCAGTTAACTTAGGGAACTGTTTAGGATGTGGGGGTATCTGTTTGGTTTTCTCAACAAAAGTAAGCCCCATTTGAACAGCTTTCTTCTTTGGTACCTGCACAAAATTTTGTCCAAGTAATTCTTGTGTTAGTTTTTCTAACTTAGGATTCATTTCCTTAACTTCACAAACTTTAGCCTCAACTATTGTCTCAGTCTTGGATCCTGAATTATTGAGATTTTTCTCTTTGGATAATTCACTAGGTGCCAAAGGTTGATCACCTTCCTTATTCTCTTTCTTGGAATCACAAGGATTTTTGCTTATAGCTATCTTATCTCCCTCATCCGAATTGGGTTTTGTAGAAGACAAAGCATCTGACTTTTTCGCTTCCAGTATTCTACCAGGAAGACTTTTCTCGCTTATACCAGAAGAACTGGCTAAGACTTTTTCATCTAATGACCTTACTGAAAATCTCAGATCGGCTCTTAGATGTAATAAAATACTCCTTTGAAGTATCACTTGGCTTTGAAACTCTGAAAGTTTCTCATATAACTGTTTTTGAGAATCTAGAAGAGATTCCAACTTGGCTTCTTCCTCTTGAATCTTTTGAATTTGATCCAACAGGTTAGTCATGGAATTGACTTCCATATCGGCTTAGAAAATCTACAAAAACATTATGAATTCCTTTAATAGTTACAATTTTAAAAGAATACATACTAAACCATGCAGATAATTTAGCTCTTCTCTGGCTAGCAATAGTGTCTGGGCATTTATTATTAATAAAAGCCTTTACTTGAGTATTATATGTTTCAACAACAAATTCCTTGCTGACAATCTAGATCTCAAACTTTTTTATACCATTTTTTACGGCTAGAAGCTCCTTCTCATTTATATCATAATTTATCTCTGCTCCTTTGAAAGTACCTGAGGCATAAGATAAAATTGGATTTATGGGTTCTTCCCACTTTCGCAGTACTGCTCCCCAATAATAATTGGATGCATCTGTTTGTAAGAATAAATCATCCTCATCCTTTGGTAAAGGTAGAGGTTTAACTTCATTTTTTACAAACTCTTTAATCTTAATCATTTCTCGAGTTTCTTTATCTCCCCAAATAAAGGGTTTATCCTTTTTAAGCATTTTCTGAAGCTTTCCTCGTACTAATTCTCCATAAGGAATAAAATTCATGGCATAATTTAGATGTCCTAAAAATGACATGAGTTGTTTCTTGTCTTTAATTTTATCCGGAAATGTTAATATTGTCCAAATAATATTAGATTGTAATTCTACAACTCCTTTGGGTTTTATTATTAGTCCCAAATATTCAATTTGGGCCTTAACTATTTCGGCCTTCTTTCTTGATAATATTAGTCCATTCTCGAAAGACTTACAGGCAAAAACAAATAAATGTTTTCTATGCTCTTCTGGGTCTTTAGAAAATACTAGTATATCATCTATATAGACCAAGATAAATGATCTATATGGATTAAAAATCTTATCCATTCTTTCTTGAAAAATGGCTGGGCTAGTCTTTAGTCCTATGGGGAGAACATTCCATTCATAATGTCCATTGGGAACACTAAAGGCTGTGCATTCTCTTGACTTTTCTTCAAGTTCTATTTGGAAAAATCCAGACTTACAATCGAATTTTGAAAATATATTCGAGTCTTTGATTTTATCAAATAAAACATCTTTCCTTGGGAGAGGATAAGTATTAGATTTAACTACTTTATTTAAAGGTTTATAATCTATTACAAATCTTGGTTCTCCTCTCTTTTGTTCTGAATAATTTCTTACTAAAAATCCTGGACAATTCCACGGACTCTTAGATTCTCTAATAAAATCTTGTCTTAAAAATTTTTCTATTATTTTAGGAAAATCTTCCAAATCTAACTTAGTATACCTTCTTAGTTTTTCGTAAACTGGTTTATCAGTTTTCAACTCTATTTTTGCAACATAGTTTTTTCTGTTTACAAAAGCTCTTGGATTCTCTTCAAAACATTTTTCCAATGTTTCTTTTAAGCTTTTGGATAATTGAAATTCTTGAAATTCATCTTTATATTCACCATGCTGAGCTGTCAACTGCTAAGTATAGTGATGAATCTTAGGTCTTAATAATAATGGAACTTTAAAACTCGTATAGCAATGAGTAATAAAGTGTGCATTATTTTTTGTAAAACCTATGAATCGAAAAGCTTGATTCATAGCTCTTCTTCCTAGAATGAAATCACTTCCTAAGTTATTATAAACATAAAAAGTGTCTATTCTGAATTCTATTTGTCCAATTTGTAAGTAAAGGTTTTTATAACCTTTCTCATATTAGGTCTCATTTTGATGAATATCATAAGCATTAACAGTTCTTAAGCTTATTAATTCTTCTTGGATTAGATTATGTTTTACCATATTAACGGTACAACCTGTATCTAAAAGACAATTATATCTTTTAGCTCTATAATGAATTGTTATGTAGGGTGTTTCCCTATCTACTTCTCGGAATTTATAATTAAATGATCTGTATTGACTACAACTTTATTCTTTATAATAAAGTCCTCACCTAATAATATAGGTACTTGAGGATTACTCATTAATTCAAATTTATGAACTATAACTAATTCTTCATTCTTGTCTGTATATAGAGTTATTGCTAACTCTACTTTTTCAACAATTTCCAAAGGATTATACATCCTTGAATTTTCTAATCTTGTTGGAACAGCTTGCCATATTAAAGATTCTTTAATATGAGAATACTGTATTTCTTCATTAATTACACAATTTTGTGCAATTCTTTCATTTTTAATTACCATTGGGATTGAACATATCTGATTCAGACTGCTTTCTCCTCTTTCTTCTTTTTGAAGGTTTTCTTCATTTATTCTTTGAGGGATAATTATAGGCTGTTTTCTAACTAATTGATAGTTAGGATTTCTTATTATTATTGCATTATTATCAAAAGATAATCTTGTCATGCTTATTGCCCTTGTTATTAGGGGCCTTTCTCTAGTAGCTTCTAATATTATTTCTTTGGAATGAGTCTATCATCCGTAGGGATTGGCTCATTTCTTAGAAATGTACTAAAAATAGAGGGAATTATCACTCTATCATTATTCTTTCGACTTATTTTATGATTTTCTGTAAAAGCATACAGAATTCTTGTTTCAATAGTCATGATATCACTATCTGTTATCATGTCTATTCCTGATAATTTATAACAAAGTTTTAAAGCTCTTTGTTTATTTGGTTCTCGTCTTGTTAAACTGAAATTTGGTTGAACAACAAATTTTAGTTTCTGATATATCAAGTCTCCTAATACAACACCAATGGTTGCATGTTTTAAACTTGAAGTTATTCTATCATCTAACAAATATACTTGGATAGGAGTACTAATTCCTGACCTAAAACGGGCTTTTACTAGAATTTGTATTGCTGCTATATATATATTTTGGATTTTTGGATTATTGATTTTCTCAAGTTCTTCTTCCGCAATCTCATTCGTTAATAAGGGTATATCAGCTAGTCCTGATGTAGCTTGATCTATTCTTATTGGTTCTTGAATCTTTCTTATCACAAAATATTGCGATTTTTGTTTCTTAAAAACTTCTTTCAAAATCTTTGTTTTGAAAATATTCTCTGGTTTTAAATCGAATTCTTCTTTCTCGATTTTGGATGCTATTTGATTATTGAAAATATGAGTTTCACTCGTCATAATCATAATCATTATCGGATTCACTTTCACTTTCTATCTCATAGACTGATAGGTTTTCATCTGAAGTATTATATTCAGATTCTTCACAGGGATTAAATCCTTGTTCTTCTAAAATTTCAAAAATTTTAGTTTCTTTCTTTCTTTTTTCCTTATTAGGGCATTCATTCGCATAATGTCCTTTTCCTTGACAAATATAACAAGTACATTGTTTCTTCGGCTTATAACTTGTATTTTTCTTTCTCCAATATCCATATTTTGGATATTTCTTCTTTTTATATTTTCTAAATATTTTCTTGGGTTTCCATTTCTTCTTATTCTTTTTCTTCTTTTCATAGAATTGTGGTTTACAACCCCATCGGTTAGGAAGTAATTGCTCACAACATAACCCTTTGGTTAATTTCCACTTTTCTATCTTCTTATTCATTAAATGCTTTATGCATATTTCTTTAAACCATTCACGACAAAACTTTATTTTTTGTCCTAAGGTATCATTGGCTGTAGACTCATATTTACTATTATAATAATAGTAATATTCTTTTTCAATCTGAGAACCCCAAGGTTCAGATATCTTTTGGAATAGTAACTTTGAATATATATCATATTCTTGTATTCCAGGATCTCCAAATCTTCCTTTATAGAAGATGTCTTGGAAATTACAAATGTATTGCTCCAGAAAACAGGGAGAACACATACTTAATTGATTTAGTTGTCTTATGGCCTCTTGCCCTTTTCTTTTCTGCCATTCTTCTAGGGTTTCGGTTTTTGAATCACCTACCCATTCCCATAGCAGAATATTCTCTATTTTTATGGCTAATTCTTGAATACTTTCAGAATTTCTAAGGTTATTCTTAACCTCTTCATTTAATCCTTGAAAATATTCATTTGTTTGACCTCTCACAATTAACATTAAAAAATCTAATGTTTGAGAGACATTGAATTGTCTGTTAATGGCTAACAACACCATATTTTCTTTTATCCATCCATTAATTTTGGATTCTGGATCTATCTCACAATCTAAATTTAAAATTATTCCATTTGTACTGACGTATTCAGTTGGAATACTACTTGGCTCATATCTATATCTCCTATAATCCTTTCGAGGATTATATCTATGATATCCATATCCACTTTGTTCCTCAGGATAGGGATTTCTATGTGGGTTAGAAGTTTGTCCTTCTTCATTTTTAACCTCAGACGGTTTCAATTCTTCTTCTATTACTTGGTTTATTAATTCTTGACTTATCTCTTCTTCTTTTAAACTATAAGAAGACTCATTTTCTAAATATTCTCCTAAAGCTAATTCTAAGGCTTTTGTTTCTAGCTTCTTTTCTTGACTAAATTTTGATGAAACAGATTTTGATGAATCTGAACTATTACTTTCTTCTTGTAATTTTCCTTTTAGTTCTTCTAAAAGTTCTTTTTTCTTTCTTTCTCTTTCTTCCAATCTTTTCTTTTCTTCTCTTCTTCTTTTTCTTTCTGCTTTTCTCTTTTCGTTTTCTCTTAATTGAGCTTTTAATTCTTCTATTTCTTTATCTATAGCAGTAGGAATTGCTAAAGAAAAAGGAACAATATCTGTTATTGGTTTCATTACTCTCGGATATTTACTACTTGATGCTTCATTAGCACGTTCTTCTCTAAATAGAGCAGATTCTATAGAAATCTGTTCAGCAATCAAATCTAATTCTTTTTTCAGAATTGATAATTGATTCTTTATTGGTTCCAGATTACTAGGAATACCTTGATTGACTATTTCTAGTTTTCTTAATTTAACTAGTTCTGTTTCGACTTCTGATTTTCTATGTTTTAACTTATTGATCATTAAAAATAACGATTTTTGACTTTATTTTTATTTTTCTTAGATTCATTAGAATCTAAAGAAACTATTCTCATCTTAGGCTCTAATACCACTTTGCTAGAATTCGTAGGTCCTGAACTAGGACTAAGACTAGGTCCTAATTTTAGGCTTTCTAATTCACAAGAAAGGGATACGTTAGATCTCATGTTTTGATGATAACAAAGAATGGTATGAAAAAGATTTGGTTAATAAATAAGTTTGAACAAAGTAATAACAGGGAAAATCATCACTTGAAGTAAGCATTGGAGTAATAAAGAAAGGCCAAGAGCAAAAGCTGAGAAACTTGATCAGAAGCAAGTTTTCTAAGGCATTACTCGAGTAGGTGCTCGAGTAATGAGAGAGAAACTTGAAGTAACCAGAGACACCCTCAAGTAACCTGCCAATGATACTCGAGTAAGTACTCGAGTAATAAGGTAAATAACTCCAAGTTGCTCTCGGCCTGCTAATGTTACTCGAGTAGCTACTCGAGTAACCAGGTAACTCATTGGCAGTTGCTCAAGGCCTGCCAACGTTACTCGAGTAGTTACTCGAGTAACCAGGTAAAAATTTTCAAGTTGCTCTCGGCCTGCCAATGATACTCGAGTCTATACTCGAGTTATTCTGTTTTAAGAAATATGTTGCTCTCGGCATTTTCAACCCTGCCAATGTTACTCGAGGCGCTACTCGAGTAACTCATTGTGATAAGCAAAAACCTGAAGGTAGTACTCGAATAACTTGATCTGGTTTTATCACATTTCACTCGAGGCACTACTCAAGTATGCAGGCATTCAATGACTCATTTAAAGTGGATTACTCGAGTAAGCAATCGAGTATGCAGAGTTATTTAGAAGAAAAACTTCAAGTCATTACCCGAGTAAGCCATGCAGAAAAATGATGGTTACTCCAGTATGTACTCGAGTAACAAGGTAATCAAACTGGAAGTGCTCTCGGCCTTGAAATCCTGCCAGCATTACTGGAGTGAAGCATCGAGTAACTTAAAGTTTGTTTAAGAGTTTACTCGAGTTAGTACTCGAGTAACTAATGAAGAAAAGTGTACTTTACCTGAGTAAGTACCCGAGTAAACAGGTATTTCCAAAGGTTTGAATTTTTGTTTACTCCATGCACTACCCGAGTAATGTTATGTTTGCTTATTGACTTGCAGTATAAGAAAGTTTTCCCGATGATACTCGAGTATGTACTCGAGTAAACTTTAATGAATACTCAAGTAACTACTCGAGTATGCAAATCCAGAAATTTAGAAATCATTCCAACGTTTATTGATTTGTTTCCTATATGATTAACCTTTCTTTGTATTAGTATTCTTAGCATATTTATAGATAAACAATGAAGAGATCTTACCAAATAAGGAAAGTCAAAAGCAACGTTCAAATGTCACCTACTGCCACCTACCGCAAATGGATATTTTTCAAATACTGGAAAAGTCAATAGTGGCTACGCACTCTCCAACGGACGAGAAGAAAATGTTCCAACAGTCATTACCAACACTTCCATATATATGGGAACATCCAAACAGAGAAAAACAACAAGAACACACACACAAACGTATCATCAAGTTCATTACTCTATTTTATTCATATTTGTAATTCTATGCTTTAGTGATTCTTATTCACTCTGAGAGAAATATTTCATTCAAACTCAATATTTGTTATTGAGATAACTTAAGGTTGTGGAACCTTGAGTTGGGATTGGATTACAACTTGTAAGGGGGAGCGAGTATCCAGGCGAAGGAACTTGCTTGTACTGAGGTGCCAAGAACCCATTGAATCTTGGATGTTATAGTGAAATTCTCAGAGAAGCTTTGAGGACTGGACGTAGGTCAAAGTGGTTGTGGCCGAATCAGTATAACTCTCGGTGTACACTTCGGTGATATTTCTCCTTACTCATTATTGCTTTATATTCACCGTCAAGATTTTATATTTGCAACGAAATTTAGTATCACACAATTCACCCCCCTCTTGGGTGAAACGCTTGCTCTAACAGGATAAACATCCACACTTACGCTTTCTTATAATTTCTTTTTGAAGTTCTATCATGGATGAATCTAAATGCAAGATACTAGGTTCTTGATCTAGATTTATTCTCTTCTGTCTAACTGCTTCTTGAACAATATAATTCTCAATAACAGCTTTACTTAATGCTTCATAAGCATAATGCTTAAGTTGCACAAAATCTCTTATTCCAAATAGATTGAAATTATTTACTAAATAACTATCGACTCTATCGAATGTAGAAGAAAATTCTTCTATAAATTCAATTATGGCTGAATTTAATCTTAACTCATCTATAGCCCTAAATATTTTAGGATACTTCTAGCTGATTATATAACATTCATTTGTATGATTATACAAATTAGTTTTATCTTCCTTGGCAAAAAAGATAAGCTCAAGTACCAAATCCTTAATCATGAGCATATAGCTTTTAGTAATTATATCAAACATTATGAAGCCATTCCAAAGTGTGTCCTTCGACAGCATTCTTAAGTAGAAGTGTTACAGACAATTATTAAATGCATAAATGCAAGAACACAGTAAATAATGACCAAAGACCGAACCCATTTTAAAGAAGGACAACCGAAGACCAAGGGAAAATTCCAAAAAAATACTTTGGAATATAGGAAAGGACAAATCAGTGCTGCAAAATTCCAAAATCCCAAGTCAGTATGGTGGAGGAACCTGGAATTATGCAATTTCGTCAAAAAAGACGCACCTGTCCTTCAACTCTCCCTCTCTCTCAGCTCGGAACAACAACACTGGTCTATTTATTAACAACACCACATTCTATATTAACAACTCCGATTTATTCTTTCACAACTTCATATATCAAATATGGTATTGTTAAGAAAGAGAGATGTGTTGTTATTGGCTTTAAAACTTAAATTCTCAAATATGGTGTTGTTAATGTAAAATCATGTTGTTCATTAAGAGAGAGGTGTTGTCATTGGTTCTGAAACTTAAATTATGAAGTTGGGAAACATGAAAGTCAAGTTGTTAACATAGAATGCGGTGCTGCTAATATAGAGATCGGTATTGTTATTGTGAAACAAGAAAGTCGAGTTGTTAATGTACAATACGGTGTTGTGAATGAAGAGACTGGTATTGTTATTGTGAAAAAAGAAAGTGGAGTTGTTAATGTAAAATCCCGTGTTGTTAATAAAGAAATCAATGTTGTTATTCTGAGTTGAAAGAGAGGGAGAGCCGAAGGACAGATGCGTCTCTTGCCAAAATTTCATAATTCCAAATTCCTCTACCGTACTGACACCAAATTGTCTTGGGATTTCAGAATTTTGCAGCTCTGATTTGTTCTTTTACATATTCCAAGTATTTTTTTGGAACAGAGGAATAATTGTCCTAGTTGTGCGGAGCTGCCCAGTGGCCGTTTGATTTAAGCAATTTTGCAATCTGGAAGTTTTCAAAGGAGATATTTTACCCTACAAGTGTTACAAAAGGAGCTGGCTCTAACAGTTAAAAAACTATCTGCGAGAGGTTTACCATTAATTTAACCGCAAGAGGTAGAATTGCTGTGTTTTGGTAACTTCTTAAGCAAAATTGTCTTTAAGAAAAACTTTTAGATACCCAGTACTGCTGGTTACTTTCATAACAAAATTAATTACAAGTATATGGTATGCCAGTGAAAAAATACCCGTGGCCAATTTCAAAAGAGAGAATCACAGGAAGAGGGTCACACCAAGAGAAGACAAAACTATGCTCAAGAAAGAAACATCTACTGGAAAAACCCTTTTTTAGACCGCAGCATTTAGACCGATTTTGGCGGATAAGGTCTTAAAAATTTGCATGGTGGCAGTTTTGTAATTATATTGAACTTATTAGATCGGTTCCTAAAAAAACCAGTCTTAAAAAATTTATTTAGACCGGTTTTAAAGTCTTAAAATTTTTATGAATTTAAAATATTTTAACATTTAAGACCGGTTTACATATCAACCGGTCTTAAATGTTAAATATTTAAGACCGGTTTTGTATTAAAACCGGTCTAAAATATTTGACATTGTAGACCGGTTTATATGTAAACCGGTCTTAAATGTTATCACATTTTAAATTCAAAATGCGATAACGTTTTAAGACCAGTTTTGGTGAAAACCGGTCTTAAATGTGTACATTTAAGTCCGGTTTTTGTACAAACCGGTCTTAAATGTGAAATTTCCCTCTTTTAAGACCGGTTTTTAATAATAACCGGTTTTAAAGGTAAGATTTTTCACCCTTATTTTTCCACCTACGCCCAGATCGCGTGCTCTGTGAACCCTTTCTTCTCTCTTTGCCATTTCTCTGTGAGCTCTATCCGTGCTTATTTTGAACTCGTCAATGGCGTCCCATCCCTCATTTGCTCAACTCTCCTCCGTCATTACCGCTGTCGTTGTTGTGTTCGTCGTCACTGTTCTTTGATTATCGTCAGTCTTCTCCGCTGCCACCTCTAATCTCCGCAGTGATCATTCTCCTCTGACTTGACTTCCCTTTGTCAGTGCCGTGAATTTGAGGACTTCATTTTAACCTTAGTCGATGCCACCGTGACTTTGGGTTGAAGCTCACTCCTTGGTCTTCATTCAGGTTAGTGTTCATCTGTTATTTAGTTGTACGTTGTTTTATAATTAATAATGTTCAATGAAAAAATGGTTCTTATTATTGCTTTGAGCACTTAAACATAATCTGGAAAAAATTAAATTGACACATTCTTGTTAGATATATGCTTTGACTTTTAATTATATCCCTGTTATATTTGGCTTAGATTAATACCAATCTATGTTCTGTTTTAGTTTGGTGCGGTTGTTTGATTATTGTCAGTGTTATTTGTTTGTTAAAACAATACTAGTTTCAAATGGTGCCTGTTAATTTCGTTGAAATATCTAAAACTCTATTGTTGTTGTTTTTTTGTCTATTCTTTTGTTGTTGGATATAGGGTGCTAGAAGTGTTGAGATATATATGGATCATAGTTGGATAAACGTTAAACAAACGAGTATTGAATATGATAATGGGGTGAGGGGTTTTTTAGACTTCGCTAGTAGAAATGCTGATAATGGTAGTGTAAAGTTTTATTGCCCTTATGTAATATGTTTCAATGAGAAGCGACTAAGTACTGCAGATATATATACACATTTAATTTGTGAAGGATTCTGTAAGAGTTATAAACTGTGGGTATGGCATGGTGAAGAATTAGAAATGTTAAGTTCATTTCAACTGGGGGGAGTGAACTTTGATGATAATGACACGAATATGGATGATCGAATAGAGGATATTATTCATGATGTAGGAGAAGAGACTTTTGAGCAATCACATGCATATGGTAATATGTGTAGTGATGTTGAGACACCGTTGTACCCAGGGTGTAAAAAGTATCAATTATTGAAAGCAGTATTGAAATTGGTAAGCTTGAAAGCACGGCATGGATGGAGCGACAAGAGTTTTTCAGAAACGCTTGAGGATTTTAAGGACATGCTTCTATATGATAATGTGTTGCCTTCTCAATACTATGATGCTAAGAAAATATTGTGTCCACTAGGGATGAAGTATAAAAAGATCCGTGCATGCCCTAATGATTGTATATTGTATAGAAAAGAGCATAAAGAGGAACAACAGTGTCCAATATGTGAAACCCCGAGGTATAAATCAAATAACGCTCCTACAAAAGTATTGTGGTACCTTCCAATCATACCAAGGTTCAAGCGCTTGTTTGCTAATGAAAACGATGCAAGAAATTTGAGATAACATATGGATGAGTGGATATCCGATGCAAAGCTTCGACATCTGGCTGATTCTTCTCAATGGAAGAAAATCAATCAATTATTTCCTGCCTTCGGTGAAGAGCCTAGAAACCTTAGGCTTGGGCTTAGCACGGATGGTATGAATCCTTTTGGTAGTCTGAGCAGTATACATAGTTCATGGCCTGTTCTGTTGGTAATTTACAAATTATCTCCTCTGTTATGCATGAAATGAAAGTACATCATGTTATCTATGTTGATTTCGGGACCAAAACAACCCAGAAATGATATAGATGTTTACCTGGAGCCCTTGATTGAAGACTTGAAAGAGTTGTGGGACGAAGGTGTTGATGTTTTTGACGCGAACAAGAAGGAGTTTTTTAAAATGCGAGCCATGATCTTTTGTAGTATAAATGACTTCCCTGCATATGAAAACTTGTCAAGCTATAGTGTTAAAGGCCATAAAGCATATCCGATTTGTGAAGAAGGAACATGCTACCATCAACTTCAAAATGGAAGAAAGACAGTTTATCTTGGCCATAGGAGATTTCTTAGACGAGGCCACCCGTATTACAGATTAAAGAAAGCTTTTTTTGGTGGACAAGAGTTTGAAGATGCTCCGAAGGCATTGACTGGGGAGCAAGTTTATGAAAAGGTGAAAAATATGAATGTTATCTTTGGTAAGACTACAAAGAAAAGTAATGAGAAAAGTAAATGGAAAAAGAGGTATGTCTTCTTCAATCTTCCATATTGGCTAAAGCTTGATGTAAGACATTGTATTTATTTCATGCATGTGGAGAAAAATGTTTGTGATAGTATTGTTGGGACACTGCTTAACATACAAGGTAGTTCTAAGGATGGCGTAAAGGCAAGATTAGATTTACAAGAAATGGGGATATGAAAAGACTTGCATCCAAAGCCATATGGTAAGAGAACTTTTGGTCTTCTAGCTGCTCATACTTTGTCTAAGGATAAGAAAAGAAGCTTTTGTCAATATTTACATGGCATCAAAGTTCCTTCAGGGTATTCTTCAAATGTTGTGAAGGTTGTGTCGATGAAAGACTTGAAGTTAGTAGGGCTAAAGTCTCATGATTGTCATGTCTTAATGCAACAATTGCTCTAAGTAGCTATTCGAGGCATTGCCGAATATGATCTTCAACATATTTTGACTAGACTTTGTTTCTTCTTCAATGCCATTTGTAGTAAAGTCATTGAGACAGAAAAATTGGATGAACTGGAAAATGAATGATATATGATCTTGTGCCAGCTTGAGAAGCTTTTTCTTCCTTCTTTTTTTGACATCATGGTACATCTAATTGTTTATCTAGTCAAGGAGATCAAGTTGTGTGGCCCTATCTATTTACGATGGATGTACCCAATTGAAAGAACTATGAAAATTCTAAAAGGGTATGTGAAGAACCCTAATCGGCCTGAAGCATCTATTGTTCAGAAATATGTTTCTGAAAAAGCCATGGAGTTTTGTCAAGATTACTTGTCAAATGTAGGACACATTGGACTTCCTGAACATCATGACGAAGAAGGCGGTAGACGCGTGGCTTCAGTAAAGAGTATGGATCCTGATGAATTGCAACAAGTCCACTTGTACATATTGAATAATATTGATGAAATTCAAGATTACATTAATGCTCATAAGGAAATTGTACAGAAAGGAAATAGTCGAATGGCTAAACAAAGGTTAATTAGGGAGCATAACAAAACTTTTGCATATTGGTTCAAATAAAAGTCTGACGGCGAAGAATGTGTTTCTGATACAATTAAATGGTTAGCACATGGTCCTGAGGCTGATGTCATAAGTTGGACTTCATTTGTGATCAATGGTTATACGTTTTACACGAAGTCCCTTGATGATAGGAGCACCGTCCAGAACAGTGGGGTTATGTTAGTGGCTGAATCTATGCACTTCTCTAGTTCAAAAGATAAGAATCCTAGATTGGCAGCAATACCTTATTATGGGGTGATTGAAGAGATTTGGGTGGTTGATTATGTTAAAGCTAAACTTCCCATTTTCAAATGCAAGTGGGTTGATGTCAACAATGGTGTGATGATTGATCAGTTGGGATTTACATTGGTTGATTTGAATAGTAGAAGTTTTAGAGATGAACCTTTTATTATGGCATATCAAGCGAAACAAGTGTTATATGTTACTGATCAGGCAAACAAAATGTGGTCGGTAGCTCTCCAAGGAAAAAGGGTCATTGATATTAATCAGGAAAGTCATTCAATGAATGATCTGCTTGAGACTCCTTTTTCTAGGGGTTTACCATAATTGAACGAAGAAGATGAAGCAGACAATGAACACGGCACAAGAAACGATCATCATAAAGGGATATGGGAGGATATCCCTTTAAAAAATTACATTGAAGGTTAGTTATTAGCTAAAATAATTATCATGAACTATATTTGAATTATGTATATTGATATTGGTATGTATATATAACTACTTTTTTTGTTGTCGTCATAAGAAAATGAAGGATATGAGGTGTACGTTTAGTGTAGATTCTCCGAAGCCAGGCCAGCTAGTGATCATCAGCCTAAGAAAAGTGTGTATAAAGTATTTTGGCCCTAATTAATAACAGAATTGTCATTAATGTAATTTAATCTTTGATGTATGTATGTAAGTGAAAAGATAAGGAACTTAGTCAAAACAACATTGTCATGGTTGTATGATTTCCTTGCATTATGATTCTATCTATGATTGTGAGTTGATTATTCATAGTTGTTTTTCTTGCTTCTGTTTCGGCCAGCACTGTTTAAGCACAAGGGAGTTGATTTTTAATATGTTCCAATGAGTTTTAAGTCTCTCACATGTCATTAAGATGTTAGTTATATAATCTGTAAGAGAAGATTTATTTGAATGTCGTTGAACTGGCTTCTGCTTGCTGAGTGAAATGTTTTAACAGGGGAAATGGCTTACTAGGTATATCTTTTAAATGAAAATTTTAAAAAAAAAATTCCACTTTTAAGACCGATTATCTCCAAAATTGGTCTGAAAAGTACATTTAAGACCGGTTTTGAAGAGAACCGGTCTAAAAATTTGAATTTTTAGACCGGTTTTATTAATAATCGGTCTAAAAATTCAAATTCTTAGACCGGTTTTTTATAAAATCGGTATAAAATTTTAACATTTTAGACCGGTTTCTATGATAATCGGTCTAAAAATATTTATTTTTAGACTGGTTTTATAATAACCGGTCTTAAAACATTTTTTTAAGACCGGTCTAAAAAGTAGCAGACTTTTTAGATCGGCTGTATCAAGACCGGATCCAGAACCGGTCTAAAATGTCCTTTTTAACCAGTCTTAAAAGTGATTTTTCCACTAGTTCTAAGCACATAAGCACATAACCACATCAGGCAAGGACAACTGGAGACCCAAAATAAAAAAGCATTTCGAAGCAAAAGCGAATATTTAAAGAAAAAAAAATCATCTTACAATTAACCTTTCCTGGACGCCTGCTTGTCGCTACTGTGGATGCGTTAGACTCGGTAGAAGGTGTTTACATTCCTAGTAGGCACCATTGAAAGTGACTTTTTCCCTTAAAAAAGTGAGTCAATAAATGATACTAATAAAAAAAAGCAAAAATTCCAAAAAAATACGTTGGAAAATAGAAAAGGACAATTCAGTGCAGTGAAATTTGGAATTCCCATATCAGTGTTGTGTCAGAGCAGACGAGGAATCTGGGATATGATATCTTGTCACAATGACTTTAATGCCCTTAGTGACGGGGAAAAGGGAAAAAATTAGAAGAGGGAAGGCCAAATACCTATCAAACGAGAAACCTAAGGGGCAATGGAGAGATGACGGGAACGATGGTGTAGTGATAGTGGTCAGCGGTGATCTGGGGTCTCTTAAAAGGAGGTTAATAGAGAAAGGACGAACATAGGAGGTCTGTGCCGTGGTACGGTTCTGCAACCTGCAGTCTGTCGAGGGAGGTTGGCATGCTATTCCTGCGAAGATGTTAATGAAGGAAGTGGAGTTGTTAATGACGAATGTGGTATTGTTAATAGTCCAAGAGGTGTTGTTTTCGAACATCCACATTAGGACTTTCCATGTAGTTCCTGCGAAAATGTTAATCAAGGATGTGAAATTGTTAATGACAAATATGGTATTGTTAATGGTACAGAAGGTCTTCTTGTGAAGATGTTAATGAAGGAAGAAGAGCTGTTAATGATGAATGTGGTCTTGTTAATAGTCCAGGGGGTGTTATTTTCGGACATCCACATTACAACTTTCCATATAGTTCCAGTGAAGATGTTAATCAAGGATGTGGAGTCGTTAATGATGAATGTGGTGTTGTTAATAGTCCAGGAGGTGTTGTTTTCGGACATCCACATTACGACTTTCCATGTAATTCCAGCGAAGATGTTAATCAAGGATGTGTAGTCGTTAATGATGAATGTGCTGTTGTTAATAGTCCAGGGGGTGTTATTTTTGGACATCCACATTACAACTTTCCATGTAATTCCTGCGAAGATGTTAATCAAGGATGTGGAGTTGTTAATAACGAATCCAGTGTTGTTAATAGTCTAGAAAGTCTTCTTGTGAAGATGATAATGAAGCAAGAAGAGTCGTTAATGAAGAATGTGGTGTTGTTAATAGTCCAGGAGGTGTTGTTTTCGGACATCCACATTACAACTTTTCATGTAATTCCTGAGAAGATGTTAATCAAGGATGTGGAGTCGTTAATGAAGAATGTAATATTGTTAATAGTCTAGAAGGTGTTGTTTTCGGACATCCACATTACGACTTTCCATGTAGTTCCAGCAAAGATGTTAATCAAGGATATGGAGTCGTTAATGATGAATGTGGTGTTGTTAATAGTCCAGGAGGTGTTGTTTTCGGACATCCACATTACGACTTTCCATGTAGTTCCAGTGTAACAAGGAAGTGGAGTCGTTAATGATGAATGTGGTGTTATTAATAGTCCAGAAGGTCTTCTTATGAAGATGTTAACAACATGCAAAATATTAACAACACCACATTCATCATTAATGACTTTACATCCTTGATTAACATCTTTACAGGAATTACATGGAAAGTCGTAATGTGGATGTCTGAAAACAACACCCCCTGGACTATTAACAACATCACATTCTTCATTAACGACTCTTCCTTCATTAACATCTTCACAAGAAGACCTTCTGGACTATTAACAACACCAGATTCATCATTAACGACTCCACATCCTTGATTAACATCTTCACAGAAACTACATGGAAAGTCCTAACGTGGATGTCCGAAAACAACATCTCCTAGACTATTAACAACACCACATTCATTATTAACGACTCTGCTTCCTTCATTAACATCTTTGCAGGAACAACATGCCAACCTCCCTCGACAGACTGGAGGTCACAGAACAGTACCACGCCGCTGACCTCTTATGTTCGTCATTTCTCTGTTAAACTTCTTCCAAGAGACCCCAAATCGCCGCCGACCATCGTCACTACACCATTGTTCCTGTCATCTCTTTGTCGCCCCTTAGGTTTATCATCTAACAGCTATTCGGCCTTCCCTCTTCTGATTTTTTCCTTTTTCCCTGTCACTAAGGGCATTAAAGTCATTGTGACAAGATATCATATCCCATATTCCTCGCCTGCTATGACACAACACTAATATGGGAATTCCGAATTTCGTTGCACTGAATTGTCCTTTTCTATTTTCCAACATAGTTTTTTTGGAATTTTCCCTAAAAAAATCCTCATTGATTCTTTCTTGGAGGTTAATTTTTAAAAATCCTTTTTGAAATAAACAAAAACAAAAATTAAGACCCTATTTGTTTTTCATTATTAAAAACATTTTTTTTATTTTTTAAGAAATTTTTTTAGCAATTTTTTTTATTGAGGTGTTTTTATAAACGAAATATTAGTAACTTGTTTGTTAAAAAAAACTGAAACAATTTGTAGATTTTTTTCTATTTACTATAGTTTTTTCATTAAAAGGTTTGAAGCCTACATTCATTCACCTTCAATACTACATCTGCCAATGATGGTCAACATAACGTCCCCTGTAACCCCCTACCGTAATTATATCCGAAATACACAATTAAAGTGAAATAGAGACCAATAAGAAACAAATAACAAATTACAAACCCATCTACCAGACGGGGTTTTCACAATTACCTTTCGAAATCATTTATAAACTTGGTCTCATAATCACTTTTCGAATACAATTACTACGCGAAATATCACATTCATAATAAATCAGAGTACACAATATAATCCCGGCAATCCCGGGTTCCATACATTAACTCAAAGCCTTATAGGGCATATTCGCCCCTACAAGCCCTCATATGGGGATTACACAAAGTCTTCTCAAATACCTACCAAATCCTCATCCACATACTTATATACACATCTCAAATACATTCCAACCCATGCATATCGAATTCTGAATCCAAATATATATAATACTCCCAACTATGATAACCAACTACCAACTTCAATCCCGAAGGAGTCTTCATCGCCCTAAGCTGCTCGCAATATCCTTGATCTACTATCCTGTCTGAAAGGTTAGTAGGGGAGGGTGAGATTCGAGAGAATCTCAGTAGGTAACAATATCAATATGCATGTATGATAGATGTTTAATGCATGACATGCTTGTATCACACAACTCATGATAACACAATGACAATTTGCAAGCTCAATGCTTCGAACAATATACCTATGGCCATAGCATAAATTGAAACATAGCTTCAAATTACACAAAATTATGCAAAGCTAAGACATGCACCAACACACTAACACATATATCAAATACAAGCAGAAGAGATATGTTCCCTACACTCTTTCCACGTAAGCTCCAGCTCTGGCTGCTCACGATCAGGGCGAACACCAAATCCTATAACCAAACAAGGACATAGGGTTAAATCCCTTTTCCAATTATTTAACTCTCAAACACTTAAGTTGGTTATCATTCACGACCTTTAGGTGGCTAATCAAAGCCCAAACATATGCCTAAAGGCTTGGGAAACACTTGACCAAAGATCACCTTTAGAAGTGTAAAATACTGATTTTTGGGGGTGGGCCGCGGCCCAAAAATCCATGGGCTACGGCCCAAAATTGCCCAGAAACGCTCAGAAACATTTGGGCTGCGGCCCAGAATCCACGGGCCGCGGCCCAAAAAACCCAGTTTCTTGGCTGAACTTTCAAAAATCATAACTAATTCCACAAAAATAGAAATGAGGTGATCCCAAAGCCAAATGAAAGCTATTCAAGTCCTCTACACAGGAAAATATTGGCCAATACTGGAAATCACCACACAAATCCAGATTTACACAAAATCCAACATTGCTCCAAAACAGAATCCAGTTTCGTCCTCAAACTTTGGACAAACATAAATCCCAGTTCACAAAACGAAATGACACATATTATATGTCCATTTTGAAGCTTAAAATGTGAACTTCAAGACTGGAAAGTTTCAGAATTTTCTAACATCATTTGCCTATTCAAAACGGCAACACAAACAGACTGCCCATACAGAACTTCCAAAAGACAGAATTCCCAAATTTGCACAATTGGCTTCCAATGGTCCAATTTTCATATCAAACATCATTCTCACACAAAATTTCACAAGGAATCCATTGGAAATACCAAATCAACCAAATTCACATCACATTGACATGTTTTACCAATAATCATAACATGTCATCACAAAACCACAACATAATCACACATTGTCATTCTTTTCATTCCAAGTTCTCAAACCAATTCCAATGGCCAAATAGCACAACATGGCACCATTTTCAACATAAAACACAACCCAATTCATCCAATCCAAAATCACAAGAAAATCAGGGCAAAATTCGAAATTCACTAAACTCACCCACAAATCACAAAACTTAGATCAAAAGGCTTAAATACTCACCTCTTCCTCTTTCCCAAACCAATTTCTTGATTCTCCATCTTTCCCAATTTCCTCAAGCCATCAAACACCACCAATCAAGAATCTAAAACCATAGAGATGAAGTTCTCATCACTATGAACAACATTATAGAAGGGTGTTTTAGCAATAGAGGACAAGAAACAAGGCAAATCTTACCTTTTTCTTTTCTCTTTCCACCTTGAAGCATGGTGCCATGGAGAACAAGAGAGAGAGATGAGATGATGAAATGAAGATGATGAAGAAAGGGAGCAGATTTTAGGGCCACAAATCGTCCAACTAAGGGAGGAGAGGAGAGAGGGAAAACTTTGAACATTTGACCCAAATCCAAGGGTCCACAATTTGCCAAGTGTCACCATCTTGACACATCCTCCATGAGCTCACATGCCCACACATACACATGATTCCGCCCCTTGATCTAATACACAAATCAATCTCAACCATTGATCTTGAAGTTACCAGTAAGTTTCCTCTTCGGTAACCGATCAATCAGTCGGTAACTTTACCGTTTTGCCCCTGATTACGGTAATTCTCATTGAATCACCACCAACACCTCACATCTTTCCATTTAGCCACAATATGCGCCTTCCCTCTAATTTAAGTCAATTTAGATGTTAATCCATAATTGAGCTTAAATACAGGGTTTTGGCGCTGCTCACAGCACATACGAATCACATCGGGTGCCAAATCACACCATAATCTCCAAAAGGGTTTATTTATCACTAACCACTTCCACTTTTGGAGTCATTATCCCTTAATCACAATTTGGGATCTTGCTAAACCGGGGCTTAGCAATCCACTAATCTCAGGCTTATTCTCTAGCCTCAAGTCTCAAAATTTGAGGTATTACATCCCCCGCTGGTGACAACCAATGCCACGTCACGGTCATGAGACGGCGAACACTATGTGCCCGACAATTATCAATACCACGTCACTACTGACAAACAAATTATATATAGTAAGTGACTCGCACAATTTTTTTTTCTTTTTTATTATCTAATTATCTAAGTTAATACCTTAAGAACAATTATTTCAAACCAATTTTCATTTTTGGTATAACAAACTTTTATTTTATTTTTTTCAAATGAGATATATTTTTTAGAACAACTATCTAAACCGTTTTTCTTGTGCTTTTTTGTTTCTAAAAAAGTTTTATAAAATTGTTTTGGGAAAAAACACAAAACATAATATCTCATTAATGATAATTGGATTCCATATTTTTTTTACCATAAATTAGATTCCGTATTAGAAATGTATTATTAAGTCATTAGGAGAAAAATAGAAAAATGAAAATAAATTTATTGATAATGATTGGATTCCAGATTAGAAAATATGATCTTAGATCATTAAGGAAAAATTAAAAAATGAATATTAAAAAAATATTTTATTGATAATGATTGGATCAAGATTAGGAAACGTCCTCATGGAAAAAATAAAAACAGAAATTAGAAAAAAAATCACTACTTGTTTGAATTTCAAGTTAGAAAATGTTATTAGGGAGGGCAAAAAAATACACCTGCAATTTGATTTGTTAGGCCAAAAATTTAAAATTAGAAATAGAAACATTGAATCCAAGCATAACGTTGGAAAAAAGAGAAAAAAAAAAGATTCCAAGCATAACAACAGATGTTTGAGTTCATGCAACATTGGGTCAAAAGTAGAACAGAAATGCCAAGAGGAAAGGGTAGAATTCAAGTTTTGTTACAGTGGTTTCATTTCGAATTCATTGAAATTGAAGATTGGGAAAAAAAATGAAAGAAAGGACCAAAGCCCGTTAGAGCTTGCCTGTTTAGACCCAAATGCCTTTTAAAGCTCCTAATTTCAGGTTCAACCCTAAGCGGGTTGGCCATACAAGCTCAGTCCATTTTCCTAAGTTAAGTAAAGAAGAGGAAGCGAGGTGACTCAGGTGAATGTGAAAGTGTGTCTACACCCTACACAATATCACCCACAAAACCAATAAAGATAAAAAATAATACTCCTTCTATCGTTAATTGAAAGGTTGATATTAATCCTAAATATAAGATTTATTTCACATATTTAGTTAGAAAACTTTGTATTGGTTTTGAATGTTATAGGTTTGGGGTTGTATTGGAGATTTTGTGGATGTTGAAAATGTAAGTTTGACATGTCTCCCAACGCTTGTCTTCGCCATATCACCCTATTTTTCTATTTTGGGTAATTATATAATGGAGTATTTCTTTAAAAAAACAACATTCAATGGGGGGTTGAAAGTTAACCGATGTCGAAAAGTTTTGAAACAAACAACGTTGCACTTTTTCACATCCCTCCTATATCCAACATGAAGAAATTATTTTTAACCCAGGTAAAAAGCCTTTTCTACAGTTCAAATGGCCTTCTTGACAGCCAAAACCTCAGTTACGAATGCAAAAACCACGTTCATGGTTGATTTTAACAGATTCCTCTTCTCCTCAATTTCCTCCTACCTTCTCTTCTCAACTCCCCATCCTCTTGTCTAGGGATGAGCAAAAAACCCGATGGTCCAGGTAATCCGGTCCGACTCGATCTAGTGGGAAAAAATTGGCCTGAAGCATCTTCTAGTAGATCGGACCAGACTGGTCTTCTCAGGTCGGACTAGACTTCGGACCAAGGCGTCAGACCCTCGGTCTGGTCTAGTCTAGCCTGAGTAACTTTGTTTTTTTTAAAAAAAATCCACACCTAGTAGACAGACACCCCTCACTACCTCAGGCCCTCACTCACACTCACTATTCACTGAGTCCTAGCCCAGAGCCCACTCTTCAATTCAGAATGACTTGAGAGTTCACTTTTCCATTCCACACTTCCACTCTATTGTATCAGATCATCACATAAGCCATAAGCCACTAGAACTGGAAGAGTGTGGAAGACTAGAGCCCTAGGTCTCACCGTCTTACGGTGGGTGAGGTGAATCACTCCCATCGCTTGCGTCTTCGGTCTGGTTCTCCGTCTTACAAGCGCCTCTCCTCCGCTCATCACCTTTCGTCGAGCTCAGGCAGCATCTTCGTTGGGCTCTCTGCTCTTCGTTCACCATCCCCATCTATCAGTCTCTACTCTCCGTCTCCTTCTGTAAATCCCGTCTATGATCTCCATCCGAACCCAGCAACGAGACGACCTCCAACAGCTTCGTGGCTTATCGAACAGAGCTTTAGTTGAACAGATCTGATCTCCACCCCCTTGCCACCGATCTGTCATCTTCATCATCACCGATTTGTAACAACTTGCTTATTTCTTTCTTTGCCTCTCTCTATTTTTCTATTTTCATTATTCAACTACTGCTTTTCTGGATTTGTTTTGGGCTTTTGGTCTGGAGAGTCCCAAAGAAATGTGTTTATAAGGATTTATTTTTATTACTTTGCATCTCTACATCCTTGTCATTATCAATTTATCACCATCACCAAGTATAAAGAGTCCCAAAGAAACATCTTGTATGTATGCCAGACTACCACCGATCTGTCATCATCATCATCAATTACAATAAGTAAATTTAATAGTTTGGCAACCTCAAATAGTAATTACAAATCGTGATTATGGTTGTTTGAATTTTGTATGTGATGTTTCAATGTGAGAGTGGGTTAATTACTTAGAATAATTGAGATTGATCAACATCCATCGAACTGATTTTTTGCAGGCATGGTAACTTAGGATTTGTTTTGAGATTTTGAAATGTTGCCTCTCACTCTCAAAGAAGGAAAAAGTTAAACAAAAACATCAAATTATAGGTCCTGGAATGCCTGGACTGGTCAGCCAGTCTACTGGACCTGGCCTAGTCCAACCCGAGCTCGGGCTGGTGCTGGACCAGATCGAACCTCGGGCTATCTTGTTCAGCCCGAGGTACTATATATCCGGACTAGACCTCTAGTTGGGGTCAAATCCGATTTGGTCTAGTCCATGATCAACCTACTCTTGTCTTTCAAAACACCCTTATTGCTCTTGCTGAAGAATGAATCACTCCTTCAGGTTCAGGCTGTTTAGATACAAGCCACTTCATATTGATGAGCCAGCTGAAAATCATTCCGTTCTTTATCTGGAATAGATACTCTCATTTTCTTTTTTTTCGTTATTTTCTCATAATCCGATTTGTACCGTTAAGTCGTAAAATAGATAGTTCATATTTAATATTTTATAAAATTATTATAATATTTTATAAATTTAAATTCATTTATTTTTTATATTGCAATTATGAATTGTATAGATTGGATTTTTAGAGTTTAAATTTATTTATTTATGTTTACTATAGTTATTTTATAAAATATTGAATCTAAATTTTTTATTTTTTAATCTAGCAATGGATATGAGATTATGAAAAAATGAAAATGAGGAAAATGTGATTGATACTCAACCTACAATCCTAAACAAACACCCATTCTAAAATTCTAGTTCCAAAGTAACTGCATTTGACCCCACTAGGCAAAATATTAGTAGCCATTAAATCCAAAGAGAAATTTTGACCTCTTGAACTAATTAGAAGAGCATAGAAAACAGTACCTCACTGCCTCGTACGCTGGACGGAGAAGGGCAAATCAAAGAGGGGAAAGGGAAATCGCCGTCTCCAGTTGGGCTTTAGTGGTTCTTGATCAAAGCCAGTAGTCAACCCTTACAGCTAAGCTGATTGTGTTGAGAGCAAAGGAGACAAGAGGAAGGCGATGTGGAGGATTACAGTTTGATTTCAGATAGGGCACCTCTAACCCCCTTCCGTAATTATATCTGAAATACGTGATTAAAATGAAATAAAAACCAATAATAATCAAAACTCATTTACATTCCCATCCTTAATATAGGATTTTCACAAATTTCTTTCACAAACACTTTAACCACCTGGTCTCACAATCATATTTCGAACACAATTACCTTGTGAAGATAAATCACATTCATATAAATATCAAAGTGCACAATAATAATACCGGCAATTTCAGGTTCATACCTTCACTAAAGATACATAGGGCACAATTGCCCATTATAATTCCTCAACGGGGATTACACAAATCCATCTCCAATACTTAACCAAATAACCCAATATACATCCAAGCACATATACATTTAATATCCAATTATACATAATCCCAACTAACATGATAACCAACTACCAAAATGACAACCCGAAGGAATCCTCGTCGCCCTTGGATGCTTGCTCCATCCTCGTTCTTCCTTCCCTGTCTAAAATGTTGGTAGGGGAGGGTGAGATTCTAGAGAATCCCAGTAGGAAACAGATACCAATATGTATGCAAGATAAGTGTTTAATACATGACATGCTTGCATCACAATAACTCGTTTTCATATAATGATATATCCGCATGCTCAATGTTTCAACAACATACTCATGGCCATAGCATAAATAGAAACAGAGCTTCAATCATTCATATATGTTTCACATAATCAAGCAAAGCAATAACATGCATCAAGACACAAACACAAATATCAATACATGCAAGAGAGGTAAGTTTCCTACACTTATTCTTCCACGTGTGCTCCAGCACAGCTTGCTCACGATCAGACGAACATCGAACCATGATCAGGGTGAATATCAAACCATATAACCAAATCAAGGACATAGGATCATTCTCTTTTCCAAATTCTCATTTTCATAACACTTAAAGTTGGTTACCATTCATGATCTTTAGGTGGCTAATCAAAGCCTAAACACATGTCTAAAGGCTTGGAAAACACTTGACCAAAGGTCACCTTTTAAAAGTCCAAAATGCTGATTTTTAGGGGTTGGCCGCGGCCAGCCTACCCATGGGCCGCGGCCAATGGATGCACAGAAGGTCTTGGGCCGCGGCCAAGAAAATTCTGTTTCCTGGCTGAACTTCCAAAAATCATAACTAGTTCTAGAAAAATCGAAATGAGGTGATTCCAAAGCCAAATGAAAGGTATTTAAGTCTTCTTTATATGAAAAATATGGAATATTACTGAAAATCACCAAAAAATTTCAGAATTACACAAAACTCCACACTACCCCAAAACAGAGTTCAGTTTCAATTCCAAATTTTGGGCAACCATAACTCCCAGTACACAACGAAATGACACGCTTTAAATATCCATTTTGAAGCCTGGGATGTGAACTTTAAGACTGGAAAGTTTCATAATTTTTAGACATCATTTGGTCATTTAAAACTCTCATGTAAACTGACTGCCCAGAACAGAGTTTACACTTGACATATTTCCAATTTTCTACCCAAGTGTCTAATGGCTCCAAAATTAACAATCAAGCCTATTTCAACATAAATTTTCATAAGGAACACAATGATAACCTCAAAATGACCAAAATCACAACCCATTGACATGCCCTATTTTTGTCCAATACACAAAACCAACACAAAGGTGCCAAACTTTACATTTAAACTTCAATTCAATTCTATTAATTCAAAACACTAAACAAGGCACCATTTCCATGACAACAACATACCATACTCCCCCATGACCCTAAATCACGAAAATTAGGGCAAAAATTTCAGAAAATCCAAACTCAATCAATTGCTACAAAACCTATATGAAAAGGTTCGTCTTACTCACCTCTACAACTTTCCCGAAAGGGGTTCCTTGATTCACCCAAGTCCACAATTTCGTGAGAGCTCAAACACCACCAAATGGACAAACTAAAACCATGAAATTGAAGCTCTCAACACAAGGAACAACTTTATAGAAGAGAGTTTTTCCATTAGAGGCCATTAGGAGGGTCAAAAACCTACCTTTTATCAAAGCTTTTCTTCCTTCCTTTAGGCTGCCATGGAGGTCGAACAAGAGAGAGAGAGAGAGAGAGAGAAAATGAGAGATGAGAGCTTGAAGAAGGAGTGAAATGATGATAAAATAAACCACTCCCATCCCTCCCATACATGTCAGCTGCATATAGAGGAAAGAGAGAAGAGAAAATCATTTAAAAATGTAGCATTTGACTTTTCTACTCCTCTCTCTTCATCCTCACCTTTTGCCACATGTCTCCACCTCATTGGCTCTCATAAAGCAAGTAACTAATTAGTTACTCTAACCATTTCATTAGCCATTTAGTTATACATCTCATTTCTCCTTAGTTAGTAATTAATTTCTCCATTAATCACTAACTAATTGACCAATAATTTCCATTCACTAGTAGAAAAATGACTTTTAAGACCGGTTAAAAATGACTTTTTAGACCGGTTCTGTATTAGGTCTTGATACAGCCGGTCTAAAAAGTCTGTTATTTTTTAGACCGGTTGTTAGAACCGGTCTTAAATGTCTAAGCTTTTAAGACCGGTTGTACCCACAACCGGTCTAAAAACTCCACATTTAAGACCAGTTGTGGCACAACCGGTCTTAAATGTCTAAGCCTTTAAGACCGGTTGTACCCACAACCGGTCTAAAACCTCCACATTTAAGACCGGTTGTGGCACAACCGGTCTTAAATGTCTAAGCCTTTAAGACCGGTTGTACCCGCAACCGGTCTAAAAACTCCACCTTTAAGACCGGTTGTGGCACAACCGGTCTTAAATGTCTCACCTTTAAGACCGGTTGTGGCACAACCGGTCTTAAAGGTGGAGTTTTTAGACCGGTTGTGGGTACAACCGGTCTTAAAGGCTTAGACATTTAAGACCGGTTGTGCCACAACCGGTCTTAAATTACTTTTTAAGACCGGTTGTGACTACAACCGGTCTTAAAGCTTAATTTTTTTTTAAAAAAAACACCCTTTTATTATATGTACACGCACAGAAAATGCTCCAATTTTAAACAGCAGTACATAACAATCACTCATTTCAATTTCAAAATTCAAAATCACCAGGCAGTACAGTCATATATCACCAAACAGCAGTAAGGATGACCAAATGACAGCAGTAAAAGTCCCAGAAAACTGAAACCCAATAGGAATAATGTAAAAGTCCCTCTAATTGCCTCTTCTATAGGAAGACACAGAAATTGGAGGCATATACGTACAATACCTTCAACCCCCTCACTAGCTCTAGAATTACTTAAGCCTCAAGAACATGCTTCCCTGTTTATAACATTTAAAGCTTACTTGGAGATACTTATGAAATACATGCATGTGCAACTTCTCAAAAGTAAATTCTCAATGACAGTAGTGGGAAAAAATCCCAATGAGTGGAAAAAGCAATTTATTGACAGCAGATTCAGAGTTTGTGACAGCAAGTGACAATAGGTAATTTTGCAGAAGTTTAACATGTCTCAGCAGATAAATTTCAGTTTCGAGCTTCTGGACCAAAAATTGTTAAATTGCAATAGAATTCACGTATATTCAACTAACAAAGTCAAGGATGCAGCAACAAGGTGTTATTATATACATCAGGGTCAATCTCCATATGTCATGAATTCACTCTTTCAAACCAAATAGCAAATAGCAATTTTCTTACAATTCTAAAGCAAGCTGCTACAGCAAAAATTAGATAAAGTCTAATGATGGAAATATCAACATGATATTTTACTAAATTTTAAAAGCTTAATAATTAACCTTCAATCAATGACAACACAGATGTCCAAGCTCAGCAACAATATATTCAAAATTACAATGAATGTCAAGCAATCAAATTTCCCAAGCTATTATTCACATGAATAGTCATTATATCAAAAAAGAAAATCAACAATTAACAATGTAGCAAGTATCACACAATTTCCAGGAGCAAGATGAAACTCTGAATGCAATGAACTCTCATGCACTTGGAAAACCAATTTTATGACAGAAATTAATATTAGGACAGCAAAAGTTTTCTCAAATGATAGCAATCCAAGTTCAATAATTTCCAAATACGTAACAGCGCAAAATGACAACAAAATGCAATTTTAGATGCAGGGCAACTTCAGAGCAAGTACTTCAAAATCCCAATATGAAAACAACACTAGAAGTTATTTAGTATAGCTCCAATTAACAACGCTAAAAGGAGATCAAACTGTTCCTTAGTCAATTTTTAGTTCCCCAATGTTCATAGCAATTCAAAATTTAGCAACAAGAGACCAATCCAAATCCACCAACAACTTCACACAATCCAATTTTACCTTTCAGCAGCTAATGACTAAGCTTTCACGCCTATTACAGACAAAATCCAATTAACAGCAATAAACCCCAAGATCACAACCCACAATTCAATGTTTCTAAGATAAGACGCAAGTGCTAGCGAGAACGCACAAAATTAACACCAGCCAACAATCTGAAGTCTTCCAAAAATTTAAAATTGGCAAAACAGAAGCAATTAATTTCACAGGTTCAGCAGTTCACAAGAGCCACTATTTCACCTTTCTAATTGCCAAATCCCTTTCCAACACACAGTCCAAATGCAACCATTAATTCGGCACATTCAAAGTTCAGTATGGCAGCAACAACAGTTCAAGGCAGCATCAAAATCTTCACAATCCTGCAACAATTTTCTAATTCCAATAACAACAAGACAGTTACAGATGCTCAGACTTATTAATCCAACAATATCATTTCATGTATGTATATATATATATTAGTATATATGTGTGTGTGTATCTACATACATGTAATAATAAATTGTTAGCATAACTTGTTTCTCTAGTGCCTCCATTCATATGCAATACTTGAGCTGTGATGTTACTAAATTTTAAGTGAGAACCATAAGTGTGGGAGCCGTGAAAATACAGTATAATAGTTAATCAAGGTCGTCCCACAGAAACTCAAGGTAATTGAAATAGTGCTTATATGCGATTTGATCCATTGACATCCATCTTGTAAACAAAAAAAGGGACAAACTAACAAATGCCAAATACAGCTAGAAACATCTGTCATTAAATATCTACATTCATATTCATAATTAGAGATAAAACATCTCATAAAGGTCTTCAAGCTTCACAAAGGACATAATAATCTAACCTAATATGGGTACATTTTTACAATGAACTTTGGATTCAAAAACTCACTAATTTTGTAATAGCTCATGGATGAATTCAGCACAAGATGTGCGAATGAAATCAATATCTTCTTCAGGAAAGGGATCAGCAAGATCAAACATCTGTAACACCAAAACCAGACGAAACATTGACTTAGTAACTTAAAAACAATAAAGTAAAACAAAAGTTCTGAAATATAAATTTACCTCTTGAGTAAAATCAGTCGTGCCTAGAGTGATAATATTGTAAATGTGTCTCAAAACATAAAAACCACATAAGTTGGACCCCTTTGGTTGCCGACGGCTCTGAGAAAAAACATGATATCATTAAAACAAATATAAAGGCATGTCTTATTACATTCTTTAAACAAATCCATATGTACTAACCTTTGGCATGATCCATGTAGGGTCCTTTAAGTCACGAACATGCTTACCACAAGCACTGTGTAGGAATGTCCGCATAGCCCTATGATCATCACAATGACAAATGTTATTGGTTTTACACAAATTCCATAAACATTACATAGAAAAGGTAATAATGCAAGAAAACTAACGAATTAATGGTCTTTTTCAAATCATTCCCTGGTTTGAAGTGGAGGGAACATAAGAGGATGACAGTGTAACTACTCTTGCATAAAAGAAGCAACTGCCAATGATCACTGAAAAAAACAGAAGAATATTAATAAGCAAACATAAAACATTATATAAATTATAAAATATCAATTTGTTTCTTACCTATGCACATATGGAGCCAAGAAACACTCGGTTCCAGTTTCACTAAGCCTCTGTGACAAGTATGTATGTCTAGTAGCAGCAGTGGTCCCTTTCTCTTGGATGTGATGGGGGCATAAGAATCCAAATTTTTCGCTTTTGCCAGAGGAGACCAACCTACGATGCATGTACCTACAATAACGCAAGCACATAAATAAAAGGTAAACGGTGAAACTTTTAAAATATTTACTTTGAATTGCAGAAGCTACTTACATTAAGAACAGTTGGACAATCGCAATCGTAAGATTTTGTCCAGGAGCTACCAGGGACAGCAAATCATCCCTCTCAAGATAGCATGTCACTCCTAACTGTCCAAAAAATGAATTCGTAGGCCACTCTCTTGTTTTGAATGATGTATCAAAAGCCATCAGAATCACTTGCTGCATGATATTCAATGGAGGCTGTGAAACTTCTTGCTGATCAGTGAAGGGAGCTGGACTTGGTGGGGCTTTGATCGGACTTGGGGGGGCTTTGATCGGACTATCCTCGGCTCGACCAGAAACAAGGTTCGTTGGCCACAAGATGAATGTGCCCAAGACATCGCTAACGACCTTGAATTCATCAGAAGGGATAGGGACAGGTGCATCCGCAATAATCACCTCGTCAACTGACACCCGGACTTGATCACCTTCCATTTGTCGGTGGTGGACAGTTGATCCCAGGTTATGCACACTACCCCGTGCAACTAACCGTCTCAGAGGATCCTCGACAAAAAGATCACAAAGCCCAGTAATTTGCGGGTTAGGACCCTCTGATGACTGCCCGATGTTGCAACAACTACCTTTAGTGCTCTGCTTATTAGGATCAATCGATTGTGGCTGGGGAGCACTGGTATCTTGTCTTGAGCTCATAAACACTATCATTTCCTCTTTCATCTTACTCAACCGGGTCTCTAAAAGTGCATCAAAAGATGCTTCAGCCTCGGCCTTTGCTTCTGCTCTTGCAATGGCCAACATAGTCTCCAATTCCTCCCTAGTCACTATGTTTGAGGAATAGTGTACGGGGGCTCCAAAGTAATCCCGTATCCCTACCCCTCCTCCAACTCCCCTGACACGGCCTGGATGCTAGTGTTTGCCAGTAGCAACTGTGAGGATGTCATTCCTGCCCTCCGACTTAAAAGAGCCCTCAGCTTGTTGTTTTCTAAGTTCATCCTGTAACATAATACAAAATAACAAACGTAAGTAATAATGTACGTTTCTTATGAATTAATTACAATAACGATATATACTTACAATTCTTTCACCAACTATACGAGATTGTTCACTCGTATAAGTCCCACTCCTCTTTTGGTGGGCAAATTGCCATTTTTCTTCTCGACGAACCGGAGATGGCGGAGAAAGAAGAACAGAAGGATCGGATTGAGATGCTTCTTCCAATCTCTTCCGTTTGGCCGCTAACAAGTCTCTTTCAGCCTTTGCATAACCCCCACGAGACATTGTATGAGGGCAATCATTCTTTCTACCACTATCTTGTGCTTTTTGCCTTTTTGCCTGCGAATAAGAAATGATACAAAAGGAAAGTGTTATAATCAATTAAGATAATTGCTAAGTAAATAAAATAAAAAATAAGTCAACTAACCAAAGATTCAGGCGTAGTCCGAAGCCTAACAAATTCTTGCCAAGTCGCTTGATCAAGAAATGTATACGTGCTGCACGGATTAGGACGAGGCTGACCATCTTGCACCTCAATATGAATGTAATTGTTGGTCAGACTTGTCTTAAACTTGCTCCAGCGCTCATAACAATACGTCATCGTCTTGTTGTACAAGATCTCACTCTGAGGAACGTCGTAGGTGAGCTGAAATGCATGCATTGAAGGAGTAAGTGACAAATGAAGTGACATTTGATAATAATTAATTACATACAGAAGAGAATTGTATACCTGAATAGTGTCCCAAATATGCTGCTTCACCTTTGGATCGACATTTCTCCACTCCTCTATCAAGATGCTCGGCTTGTTACGTGCAAGGAGGCCGACGAAACTCCTATATCGTTGTGCATTAGGCCCGATTGGTTTCCAATGTCTATCAAACTCAATCGGTATCTTTTGGCCTGCACTCCGACTGAGGGAAACATCTATCAACCGTGTGGCACGTCTACCCCTCCGTACAGACTGGCTACTGCGCTCACTACGACCCTGGCTCGGAGCATTGCTAGGCTCGCCCTGGTTAACACTATCTAGCTGACTCTGCTGAGCACTAGGTGACTGACCCAGAGGTGGAGGAGGTGGCTGATCCTCTGCACTAGGACGCTGGGGATCCGTCATTTTCCTGTAACGACAACAAAGAAAGATAAATCCTAAGCTATGACATGTGAAGACTATATCGATAAAATAACTAAACATATTCTTCAGATAATAATCATAATCATAATTACTTTAGTTAGTTAAGGTCAAAGTAGTATCATAAAGAGATATCCTCCCATATTCCCTCGTGATGATCATTTCTTGTGCCGTGCGCATTATCTGCTTCATCTTCTTCGTTCAGTTCTGGTAGACCCCTGGAAAAAGAAGGAGTCTCAAGAAGATCATAATTTGAGTGACTTTTCTCGTCAATATCAACGACCCTTTTTCCTTGGAGAGCTACAGACCACATTTTATTTGCCTGATCAGTGATATAGAACACTTGTTGCGCCTGATCTGCCATAATGAAAGGTTCATCTCCAAAACTTCTACTATTCAGATCTACTAATGTCAATCCTAACCTATCGATCTTCACACCATTATTGACATCAACCCACTTGCATTTGAAAATGGGAAATCTAATTTTAACATAGTCAACCACCCAAATCTCTTCAATCACCCCATAATAAGGTATGGCAGCCAACGTAGGGTTCTTATCTTTCAAACTAGAGAAGTGCATAGATTCAGCCACTAATACAACACCACTGTTCTGGACGGTGCTCTTATCATCTAGGGACTTCGTGTAAAAGGTATAACCATTGATCACAAATGAAGTCCAACTTATGACATCAACTTCAGGACCACGTGCTAACCAATTTATTGTATCAGAAACACATTCTTCTCCGTCAACCTTTTGTTTGAACCAATGTGCGAAAGTTCTGTTATGCTCCCTGATTAACCTTTGTTCGCTCATTCGACTATTTTGTTTCCGTACAATTTCTTTATGGGCATTCATGTAATATTGAACTTCATCAACATTGTTCAAGATGTACAGGTGGACTTGTTGCAATTCATCAGCATCTATGCTCTTTACTGTTGCCCCGCGTCTACCCCCTTCTTGATCATGACGCTTAGGAAGGCCAATATGTCGTACATTTGACAAATACTGTTGACAAAATTCCATAGCTTCTTCAGAAACATATTTTTGAACAATAGATGCTTCAGGCCGATTGGGGTTCTTCACATACCCTTTTAGTATTTTCATAGTTCTTTCGATCGGGTACATCCACCGGAAATAGATAGGGCCACACAACTTTATCTCCCTCACTAGATGAACAACCAAGTGTGCCATGATATCAAAAAAGGACGGAAGAAAAAGCTTCTCAAGCTGGCATAAGATAATGTATCCTTCATTTTCCAATTCCTCCAATCTTTCCGTGTCAATGACTTTACAACAAATGGCATTGAAGAAGAAACAAAGTCTAGTCAATATGTGTTGAAGATCATATTCGGCAATGCCTCGAATAGCTACTGGGAGTAGTTGTTGCATTAAGACATGACAATCATGAGACTTTAGCCCTATTAACTTCAAGTCTTTCATCGATACAAGCTTTTTAAAATTTGAACAATACCCTGAGGGAACTTTAGCGCCATGTAAACACTCACAAAAGCTTCTTTTCTCAACCTTAGACAAAGTATGAGCAGCTGGAGGACAAAATGTTCTATTACCGTATGGCCTTGGATGTAAATCTTCTCGTATTCCCATTTCTTGCAAGTCTAATCTTGCCTTCACGCCATCCTTAGAACTTCCCTGTATGTTGAGCAGTGTCCCAACGATACTATCACATACGTTCTTCTCCACATGCATGAAATCAATACAGTGTCTGACGTCAAGATTGCGCCAATATGGAAGATCGAAGAAGACGGACCTTTTTTTCCATATATTTTTCTCATTTCTACTCTTTGATGACTTACCAAACATAGTATTGATATTTTTCACCTTTTCATAAATTTGCTCCCCAGTCAATGCCTCTGGAGCATCTTCAAACTCTTGGCCACCGAAAAAAGCTTTTTTTAATCTACGATAAGGGTGGCTTCGTCTTAGAAATCGCCTATGCCCAAGGTAAACCGTCTTTCTTCCATGTTGAAGTTGATGGTAGCATGTGCCTTCTTCACATATCGGACAAGCTTTGTGGCCTTTAACGCTATATCCTGACAAGTTCCCATATGCAGGGAAGTCATTTATAGTACAAAAGATCATTGCTCGCATGTTAAAAGTCTCCTTCTTGTTCGCATCAAAAACATCGACACCTTTATCCCACAACTCTTTCAAGTCTTCGATCAAGGGTTGTAGGTAAACATCTATGTCATTTCCGGGTTGCTTTGGTCCCGAAATCAACATAGACAACATTATGTACTTTCGTTTCATACATAACAAAGGAGATAAGTTGTAAATTACCAACAGAACAGGCCATGAACTATGTATACTGCTTAGGCTACCATAAGGATTCATACCATCTGTGCTAAGCCCAAGCCTGAGATTCCTAGGTTCTTCACCGAAGCTAGGAAATAAATGATCGATTTTCTGCCATTGAGAAGAATCAGCTGGATGCCGAAGCTTTCCATCAGAAATCCGCTCATCTGCGTGCCATCTCAAATTTTTGGCATCAATTTCATTAGCAAACAGGCGTTTGAACCTTGGAATGATTGGAAGATACCACAACACTTTTGCAGGGCCCTTATTTGATTTATACCTCGGAGTTTCACATATCGGACATTGCTCCTTCTCTTCATGATCTTTTCTATACAATATGCAATCATTAGGGCAAGCATGGATCTTTTTATACTGCATCCCTAGTGGACACAGTATTTTCTTAGCATCATAGTATCGACAAGGCAACACATTATCATCAGGAAGCATATCTTTAAAGGCCTCAAGCGTTTCTGAAAAACTCTTGTCGCTCCATCCATGCCGTGCTTTCAAGCTTACCAATTTCAATACAGCATTCAGCAATTGGTATTTTTTACACCCTGGGTACAACGGCTTCTCAGCATCACTGCACATATTACCATATGCATGTGATTGTTCAAAAGCCTCTTCTCCTACATCACGAATAATGTCCTCTATCCGATCCTCCATATCCGTGTCATTATCATCACAAGTCACTTCCCCCTGTTGAGATGCACTTGGCATTTCTAATTGTTCACCATGCCATACCCATACTACATACGTCTTACAAAACCCTTCACAAATTAAATGTGTGTATATATCTGCAGCACTTAATCGCTTCTCATTCAAACATTTTACACAAGGGCAATAAAACATCCCACTATCATCATCGGCATTTATTTTTGCAAAGTCTAAAAAACCCTTGACCCCAACATCATATTCAACACTCGTCCGTTTAGCTTGTATCCAACTACGATCCATATATTCTAACACTTTTTTTTTGGTACCTTTTCCCTGGAAAAGGTAGGAGAATGATGAGAGCATGCAATCATTACACCCAAGTACATAGTGTAACTAGAAGTAAACAAAGAATATCTTGATTTAGAGTAGCGTGTGAGGAAAAAATGGAATGAGGGCAAGTGGAATGGAGAAGGAGTGAGGGAATGATAAATGGAGGTGGAAAAGGAACTATAAGTAGAGGGATTTATGTTGAGGCTCAGTACTGGTGATGCTCTGAGTACTGAAATTTGGGGTTGCCTTATGGGCATGAAAAGAGTTTGGGATGGGGGGTTCAGAGAAGTGTTGATTAGGTGCGACTCCTACGAGGTTATCGACCTACTTCAAAATGAGATCCCAGATATGCATGAAAAATGGCAGCTGCTTACAGAGACTGAAGTGATCTCGGGGCCTTCATTTTTTAATGAAGATGGAGATGGTATCATCATGGAATAATTTAAAATGCAATCTCCTTCCATCCCTCTTAGTTGGCTAATCGGCAGTACAAAGGTCCTCTCGAACTCTAACGAATAATATTCCAGCCCTTATATGGATAAATATCCGGGATGGTCACACCCACACCCTCACAAAATCAAGTTAATTGCTTCTAAGCAATATGAATAAATGACTACATTCCTATAGACTCTATTTCAACATAGATGAAGATCTAAGTTAAAGGCTTACTATATTAGAGAATATTAAAAAACCATCTATTCATTTGAAAACACCTTAAATGACAGATAAAAATAAACGGATGGAGTTGAACCAATGAGGTAATTAATTAATTATTACTAATTGCAAATCAATGGAATTAGTGCACGATCATCAAAATTCAAAAGTTCAAAACCACATACATGTTTGATGGTTTGCTTCCGCCACTACAATCCAGCTACTCTGTCACAACTTATTACTTACGTGTCCTATCTTAATGTCTTTATTTGATTCTTCTCAATCACAACATATAACCCCACAAACTTCATATTTAAATCAATCAATAAGTACAAGCTAAAACCCAAATCACAAATCCTGTGTTCTATAAAAATGATGCGCTTTCTAATTCACCGTTCACACATATTGAATACCCCACATCACAAAATTCTTTACTGTGCATAATATGTGTACCCAGAACAACCCGGTTAATTAACAAACTATAATACAAACTATAAACCCAAGCTCAGTCTATCTAACCATAGAGTCACGCACAAGAGATAATTGCAATTCCATTATAATGTGATATTTCTTGAGAGTTGAAAAATTATAAAAATAAACAACAGTGGCAAGTATTTTTGAGGGGAAGCATACCTCAAACAAGCGATGAAGACGAAGACCTCCTTCAGTCGCAGCAGTGAATGACGGACGGAGCTCGAAAACCAGGACCAAACGAGGACGGCGACCCAACAGCGACAACAATTAGCAGAGACCCGCCGGATTCGATCGTTCCGATTAGATCAGGTAAGGGGGGGAGTTGAGCACTGAGAAGAGAGGGCGCGCGGCAGGAGTTGAGCACCGATTGGGATGAAAAATTTCAGATTGGAGTGGGCGCGAGACAGGGGTTGGGGGGAAATATTTGGGGATTCGATCGTTCCGATTAGATCAGGTAAGGGGTGGAGTTGAGCACTGCGGCAGGAGTTGAGCACCGATTGGGATGAAAAATTTCAGATTGGAGATGGCGCGCGGCACGGGTTGGGGGGAAATATTTGGGGAACTTTTTAAGACCGGTTAAGTGGACTAACCGGTCTTAAAAATGAGCTTTTTAAGACCGGTTGTCTAACAACCGGTCTTAAAATCACCCTTTAAGACCGGTTGTTCGATAACCGGTCTTAAAGGGTGATTTTAAGACCGGTTGTTCGAGAACCGGTCTTAAAAAGCTTCATTTAAGACCGGTTCTCCAATAACCGGTCTTAAAAATCTTCATTTAAGACCGGTTCTCTTGAAACCGGTCTAAATTGTATTTTTTAGACCGGTTAAACTGAATAACCGGTCTCCCAAGTTCTTTATAATTACGTAAATGCCACCGCGCATTTCTTTTAAACCTCATTTACTACAACCGGTTTAAATGTGCCGGTCTAAATCACCTTTTTTGTACTAGTGATTCTTTCTATTTTCCACTAATCATGGCATATTAATTAATATTGCCACAAAACCCATAATAATTCTAATTTAAATTCACAAATTATTCTCATTAATCATCATTAGCCATTAATCAAAATTTGGGGCATTACAACACCAGTGTACCACCAGCACGCCAGTCGCCAGACGGCCAGACCCATAAGACAAGAGAGGAAGAGCTGAAGAGGGAGAGAGTTAGGGTTCAGTGGAGTGTGTGTGATGTGTCTGTGACTCTGAGGCTCCGAAACTGAGTAAGCGTGAGAGAAGCTGAGAAGAGAAACTGAGAAAGTGTCAAATTTTTTTTTTCAATTAGCAAAACGGGCTAACGTGGGTTAACCTAGTTAACCCAGTTAGACCAAAATAAAATGGGCTGCCATTTTCTTAGCACGAACCCATTTATTTTAACAGGTCAAACCCACCAGCGTGACCCAAATCATGAGAATTACCAGTACTAGTGGGAGTTGCTAGTATTATTTTTATTAGAATAATAAGTATTAGTGTTTTATTTTGTTGATTTCTCTTTCTTTTTTAACAGCAGCCCATGCGAAACCGTTTGGAAAAAAAAAGATTGTAATCAGACCTATAGACCTAAGGGAAAGCTGAGCTACAGGAGGCGGCTGGCACCTTGGTTTTGGGAGGATCCGTTATCATCATCGAGAGAGAGAGAGGGAGCGACGGGTTCAGAGCTATAGACTGTGAGTGGTGGATTTGCGTTTTGGAGTCTTCTTCAGTGGATCATCGCGAACGGGAGCTGAGAAGAGTGAGCCGACATTGCAGTTAGGGCACCGTCACCTTCTTCATTTTGATCTTCTGGAGCTCGAAAGAAAGGAGAGAGCAGCTGTTCGAGACAAACCACTGTTCACTATCTCCTTCAAGGTGTGACAGAACCGCTGTGTGTTAAACCAGAGAATGCCGTCGGTGAACTGGACAGCGTCTGGAGCGAGAGAGCAGCCGACAAATGGAGAATCACCATCGCTTTCCTTGTGCTTGAACCAGAGAGTGATTGGAGAGTGGCGGACATTGTATAGTGACTTCATCTTCTTCCTTGGATCGTTGAATCGAGAGGTAGAGAGCAAGTTTCATCGTCTTAGTGTGGGTTAGAGAGACCGCCGGCGACTGAACCAGATCGGGAAAGACAGAGAGGGAACCGGCATTTTGCACTGTCATCATCTTCTTCACTGTTTCTCTTGTATCAGATCGGGAAAGATAGAGAGGAGCAATGGCATTACTGATTTAATTTTGTCATTGGTTCAAGTTATTTAATGCCATTTTGTTTCCAGATTATTATCCGTCTATTAAGTAAGTGAATTCTGAACTTGATGTTGCTGCGATGAATCTGCTCAAAGCCATGTGTGGCTAGTTTTTCCTAATTCATAGAGTAGTTATGAACTAATTTGGGGATTTGAGTATGTATGAACCAGATAATTTGTGCTTATTGTTATTTGTTTACTTAATCTTGTATTATTTTGTTTACTTTGTGCTTAATTACCACTAAATATGAAATTGGGGAATTTAGATTAGCCTTAGAATATGGATCTTAATTAGTCCATATGATTAAGTAATCTATGTAGGATTAGAATTTATTCTAATCTACCAATAGGATAGGAATATACTTATTGGACCCATATAATAATATTAGGGTGAATTTGGACATTTATTATCTCTTAAGTAAATTAGTTAGGAATAACAATTTTAACTTGAGAAATGGGTATGAATAATTGGAAGATATTTATATCCATTTAAAACTACAGATTAACAAAGTAACATTAAGTGCATTTATTTTGGGTGCTTACATGCTCTAAGACTTGAAAAAGGGATTAATCACTCTAGGATGTTCTTATCAACTGAAATTTTATAAACATTAGATTTATTCCTTTTGCTCTTGTTTAAATTGTTTTTCAATTTTCTTCTTTGATTTGCTTAACTAAAATGAAAGTAGGAATTTTAATGCCTAATCACTGATTTGATTGAATCTCTATGAGACGATTTTAATTCGTTATTATACTATTTTCATAGCCTGTACACTTGCGGTATTCACTTAAATTTTAGTAGCATCAATAGATATTAAGATCTGAGATGTAGAGCACGCAAGGAATGCTGTCTACATGTGTGCATGTTGAGAAGAGGGGGTGTGTTCTTTTTTCTTAGTTGCTGACGGCAACGCAAGAGCTCAAAATTTTGATGAAGGGAGATTAAAGTTTGAAAATGTAGAAGATCTATAAGACGGATGAAAATTCAGCATTAAATTTTTTGTTTCTCCTTTCCTTTCTCTTCTTTCTTTTGTCTTTGGTTAGCTATTATTTTGGCTATAAGAATGTTTAGTTTATATATATAACAAAACCTTTGTTTTGGATTATTTAATTTTATTATGGATATTAGTGGATGATAATTTTTATTGTTAATTGCTTTAATATTATATTTGTTGATTTAATTGTGTGCTCGATTATCATGAAAAAAAAAAGAAATCATATTGAGATTTATTTTTGTGTTCTAAATGAGCCTAGATATAGAGAATTCAGACTAGACACTCAATTAAATTATGTACGATTGAGTATTCAAACCCTGAATATCTTGATTTGCTTTTAGGATATTGAAATATATCTACAAGACCTACATATATAGTCATATTAGGCTTGCACTAAAATTAGGCTAATTAAGTACACCTAAAATATGAGCGATTAATATAATTGAAATGTCTTTTAATAAATCGAAAGACACTCTTAGATAATTAAGGGACCTAGACTAGCAAACATAATTTTAAGTGCGATTAAGGAGAGAAATTAGACACTAAAAAGTAACTACAGCTATAATAATCAAATTCACCAATTCAAATCTATAACCCTTGACCTTAACTTTAGTTAGATTTGATTTTCCTTTTTTATAGCTTTTATTCCTATCTTTGATTTTAAGTGTGTTGACTCAAATTAAGCAAAAGTGTAAAATTATTGCTCAACTAAATTATTAGTACTAAGTCTTCGTGGGAACGATACTTTCTCATCACTTTATTACTTGATATGTCCTGTATACTTGTGGAGTCTTAAACACTATATTTTATGCCTAGCTATCAGTTACAACATGAGTATTTCACTTGTAAACTAAGTTTGAATCTTGTGATGATGAAATTTTTTGTGGAATGAATTGCGATAATTATTGTGAAAATCTTTAGAAATTTTACTTTATTCGTGTTAGGGATTATTGGCTTATTTTGCGGTTGATGGTAGTCCAAATATTTGGGCTTTAGTTTGAAACTTCTAATGTTGTGATGTGATTTTGTATACTGTGATCAAAATAGGTCATATGATTTCATGGTTATGATTATGTGCTATTGGAGGATTAACTGTTTAGTTTAGAAAACTCTGTATTGGTTTAGAATTTTCTAGGTTTGGGGTTGTATTGGAGTTTTTAGGGAGTATATTGTCCTTTGTAGTTAGTACCCTAAGAAGATAATGCAAAATTGATATGCATTATACAACCTGTGTGGAGCCCGTAGGCCCTAATATATAAACATCAATAAAGAAAGATTTGGAGCCATCTTTGGAAACGTTGCCAAACGTTGTTGACAACTCAGGCAAAGTATCCAGATTCTCAAGTTCCATCTTGTGCTTCCATATTCCTTGATCACTAAATACCACATCCTTCTTTATAAATTTCTTTATTATAGAACATCGCATCTTTAGTCGATGAGTTATATATATATATATATATGATATTTCTCTGGATCCCAGCCTCCTATAATCGTCGGCACAAGAAGATAATAACAGTAATCGTCGGCACAAGAAGACAGAAGCAGACAGGAAAATGTGCAAGCAATAGAAGATACCCGACAAGATAGAAAGTTTTAAGTCTATGTCATGTAAAAGTTACTTGAGTTAAGGTAACCAGAGTCAGTATAAACAGAAGTCTGTAACCATAGTAGAGTATCCTAACTCTATAAATAAGTCTTGTAAGTTTCATTTGAAACACAGGGAGAAATATTGAATGAAAAGAAATTTTCTTTTAAACTCTCATAAATAATGGGTTCAATTTTTTTTTTCAAAATATGTAAGATCTTAAATTAATTCTTAAGTTGGTTAATTATGTTTTGAATTATTCATGATTTTTAATAATTTTTAAGCATTAATATATATTATGATAAAGTAGATCCAAAGTTAATTGTGAAAACACATTATGATAAGTGGGAGAATCTTTATAAATTTCTTTCTGCGAATATTTGTTATATGATTATGAAAGCACATATGCGACATGTCCAGCGGCTAAGCCCCAAACATAAATGAAAAAAATGTACAAAGGATTCATTCATCGCTTGGCCTCATGGTACCCAATGTGAGCATTTTTATAGTCTTGTTTTTTTTTAATTGGAAGATAAGCAGGTATGAGATTACAAGCGGGTTCGGACCCACAAACTTCCATTTAAGGGGGAGTATACACACACACACATGCCGACAAGGATCATCTTTATAATTCTTATCACCGCTCACTTTTGTCGAACCAAAGGCTAGACCTTTTCCTGAATGTGGGCAGCGCGAGCACTACATTAACTCCATGCAGGTGTAAGACCGCAAACATCTTAATCAATGGGGAAATTGGTGCCCAAAATTTTGGATTTGGGATATTGGATTATCTAAAATGGCACCTTCAGGTATTTTGAGATCAAACGTTAACATAATTGTGCAATTCGAAACTACATTATTGGTTGGCTTAACATGATAATTTGAGGAATCGTTTCTGAGGAATGTCGTGTCTACTTTCCGCAATATTTAAAAACTTAAAAGGCACCAATCTCCATGTGTTTAATTTTTGTGCGTTGCAACTTGTTTGGAAGTTGCAATAAATTTCGAATATCTTGACCAAAAAGAAAGAGAAAAAAATTACTTAGGACGCAGAAAAGAAAATGATATTGTGGTCCATGCAATTCATAACCCTGAAATTATTGGTGAATGACACAAAGTGGCCCACGCAAGGTTGTAAACATCAGATTTTTAACTTTTAACCTTTAACCTTCGACGCTGATATTACATTCCGGGGCCTCATCTTAGACCATGACAAAGCGATCTATCTACGTTGATTTACAAGTTTCTACATGTACGTCCATCACCCACTGAATACTGAACCTTCTTCCACAGTAATCTCTTCATTTAGACATAGGATGCTGAAAAGAAAACGATATTGTGATATGTTATAATATAATAATGGTGCATGCAATTCATAACTTAGAAATTATTGGGGAATCACACACAGTGTGGTCCACGCTGATTCAGATTCCGGGGCGTCTTGTTAGAGTCTCTCACCCATTGAATACTGAAACTTCTTCAACAGTAATCTCCTCATTTAGAGTCCCACAAAGGTTTGTCTTCTCTGCTTTGTTAAGCATCTCCACCAAAGACTCAAGGTCCAACATCACATCACCCATGGTTGGCCGATCGTTCCCATTATTCGCCAAGCATTTCAATGTAATCTTAGTGTATGCCTTTAAGCACTCTGGCGTCATACTTTCCCTCAACATTGGATCGACAGTCTCATAAATCTCGTTCTCATCAACACTTTTTCGAAACCACTCTACAAGGTTTTGTCGTTCCCTCTCTACTGCACGAAGAATAGGAGGCCTCCCACATAATGCCTCTAGTAACACAACTCCAAATGAGTACACATCTGACTTATCCGTCAATATTTGTAAAGTATAGTATTCAGGATCCAAATATCCAATGCTTCCTTTCACTAATGTGCTTATGTTAATGTTAGATCTAGAAATGCCCGCAGGTCCTATTTTGGATAGTCCGAAATCCGAAATCTTGGCCATCCAGTTTTCATCAATTAAGATGTTTGTTGACTTGACGTCGCGGTGAATGATTGCATGCTTTGCCCCTGTATGTAGGTAATGTAACCCTCGCGCAGCACCTAGGCAAATTTCCAGCCGTTGATTCCAAGAAAGTGGTTGGTTTTCAGTGTCGTAAAGATGCTCACGGAGGGTCCCATGAGCCATGAACTCGTAGACAAGGATCATCTCATTGTCGTCGTTGCAGTAACCAACGAGAGATACCAAATGATGATGACGAAGTTGAGAGAGCATTTCAATCTCAGTTTGGAACTCCTTGAGCCCTTGTTGTGAACCTTGTTTGAGTCGTTTGATTGCCACAGGAACTGAAATGTTGCCAATTTGACCTTTGTAGACATTTCCAAAACCCCCAACACCTATAATTAAACTATCATCAAAATTATTAGTGGCAACTTTTACCTCGCCTATTGTAAAGCTCCGACACAAATCGGATCGTAACAGTGAGGATTTGTTTGTTTTTGACGCCGATATTGATTGCGGTCCCCACTGTGAATTTCCTTCGTTGATTGCAGTTCTAGCCAACCAACAATAAGTCAACAAAATGAGGATAGATAGTAGAATGAAGCCGGAAGCTGACCCCACAACTATGGAAATTGCTCTCATTTTTTGTGGGTTCTTGTTGGATACCTTCGGAGGCAGTATTGAAGGAGAAGCAAGTGGATCAGGATTGGGACCTCCTAGATTGTTGTTGAGGTCACTTATTTTAAAAATTTCAATACCATTCAATAACACATCTCTGTAAGTGCTTCTTGCAGTTGGGTGTGGTTGCAACTTAATTGAAAGATTTAGCTTCTTTAAGCTTCCATTGCTCGGCATTTCCACGGCGTAGTCCCTATGGACAGGAACCAATGTATGACTCTGAGTCCATATCATCACATCGGCGACAGACTCCACCAAATCATCATTTATGAAGACCTGAAAAACTCTTTCTCCAACTTTTTCAATGTGTAGGTCAAACTCACAAAAATGCAATCTCACCATATAAACAAACTGTGAATCAACTTGAAACTCCCAAGTCACGTTATATTTGGAAGTTTGTTTCATTCCATAGTTTCGAGCAGTCAGGTATACGTAATGCGATGCAGTATAATTTGGATAATCTTTGTAGTTTAGCCTTAAAGCAAAACCAGCTGATATACTGTATGGGCGCTCCCTCTCTAAGTAGGCACTATCTTCGTCCCAATAACGAAACATGCCTGTGTCTACATCGGAAGGGATCAGACTTCCGGCAACATTAATTCTGTACATAGTTTCAAGAGCACTGTAATTTTTGACCCAATACTGTTGGGTTCCACCATTTAGCATCATCCCCTGCAGATTGTCTGGGTTTGTGTAATAAAGAAAGGAGGGCATAGAGAGGACTTCGATCCCATTGATGAAGGCATAAGCACTTTGATGCGATGTGCTGGGCGTGAAGGTTATGCTAAGCCCCTCACCAGGGTCACCAATGTTGACGCAGTACTCTCTTACGATGGCTCCGCCAATGTCGGCGTTAAGTGAAGTATTGAAGTTCTTCAGAAGGGTGTGGAGCCCTGCTTTGACGGAGAAGATAGCATCAGAGCGAAGGAAGTTGGGGTTGTAGAAAGATGGGTAAAAATAAAGGCGAATGAACTTTTGGCCGGCGGACTTCACATAAAACCGGTAGGAGAATTCGGAGCGAGAGAGGCGCGCGGTGTTGTAAGGGATGGTTTCGACAGGTGCGGTGGCACTTACTGATGGGTTATTGTTGCTGTCTTCGAACAGAGAGAATTGTTCGGAGTCAATGTCTCCGGTCCAATTCCGGCCATCAACGGAAGGAGAATTGCCGGAGCCACCGCAGTTGACCGCGAAATGATCATCAGGAGCGTAGGAGGTGACACAAGAAGTGAAAAGGATTTGAAAGAATAAAAGGAAGGACATGGCTATTGTTGTTGGGTTAGACATACTGGAGACAACTCTGGTTGAGGCTCACGTCTTCTTTCCTTTGATAACTGAGGCTCACGGATTCTCACCACAGTGGACACCGTGAGTAAGAAAGAAGTTAGCTTGTTTCAATTAGGTATTCGTGCTTTTTATTTTCTATTATTTACTTTTTTTTTATAGTAGACCTTATCTTTATAAATAAAAACAAGTAGTTATGTTTATTGAATTATATTAACATACTTATCATATATTTAAATATTAATGTAATTATCCATGGCTCCTGGCTTCTCAAAAGTTAATCATTCCATGTAAGATAAAAATCGATAATAAAGATTGGAGTCTTTTTTTAACTCCCTCCCCCCCCCCCCCCCTCTCTCTCTCTCTCTCTCTATATATATATATATAGACACACACACACACACAATGTTACGTAGCTACTAGCTAGCTAACCTTATCTTATATGCCCCACTAACGGGCCAATATTTTACGAAGAAAGTAACTTGTGAAAGGATAGAGAGAGGCCCATCAACTTGTGACAGAACTCAGGAAGATGAAGAAAATCATCGTCATCCTCTTGATGATCATGAATATCTTTACTGCAGATTCACGAGCGAGTGACTCAGACAACAAGATCGTCAACATCGCCGGTAGATTGCGTCATTTTGCCGGATTAATGCTTTATGAAGTCAAATCCCACACTGAAGATTCAGCCGCCGTCTCGTGTCCCCCATACGATGGCAGATACACTTCCTGCCTTGACCTCTCTCGCTTTAACTATCATCCACAGAACCCATACTGTGGCCCGAGAAATAGAAGTCCCAACTGTGATTGAAGAGATATTGGAAAGTTTGTAATTGATATCTCCTCATCAGGTTTCTCATTTCCTTAGAAACTGCTTCTTTCTGTTGATTCTTATCTGTTTCCTGTGTTTGTTACGTTCAAGAAAAGTTCTTTTTTATGCCCTTGTGAATAGTTTGTAAGCACAAGAAATGTATTGATTTGTTATGTATATGTTGAATTAGCTCGTTCGCTGTAATGATTATTTGTGACTTTTGCCCATTTTTGGATCTAATATCGTAACTTTTTAACATTTCTTTTGGTTATTTGCATGCGTCGGGACTTCTTTTTTTGTGCGGAAAATAAAATAAAAGCGAGTTTTATGTATGTTTTCCTATAAAATAAAATAAAAAAGTCTTAGGAGTTTTTTTTCCAAATGCATCCAGTATCCTAAAGTATTTTATAATACATCTAACACTTAAAGTATTTTTTTTAGTTGCGTTTAACACCCTAAATTATTTTTTTATACATTCAACACGCTGAAATATTTTTTTAGATGTATCTAACACCCTAAATTATCTAAATTGTAAAATGCAAAATTGTACAAAAATTATTTAAAGTGATGGGGAATACCTAAAAATATTTCAAGGTTCCTAAAAGTTCATTTGCCTTTATTTTTACAATTATTAGTCTATATAGTTTGATCTAATTTTAGTTTTGGTCTATGTAGTTTCAAATTGTTAGTTTAATTTTAGTTACTATAATATCTTAAAAATTTGGTTTGAGTTAAATGACAAATCCTCATACATTTAATGAGTTTTGATTTGAGTCAAATCCTTTTACTTAAACACAAACTAAGTACTTAAAAACTATAAGGATCACAACCAACTATTTAAAATTATATGGGTCAAAATCAAAATTCGATCAAATTTTAAAGACTTACAATAATGTTAACCCTTTAATTAATTTAGGAAAGAAATTTTTTTTAATGAATTAATTACTTTGATTATTATAAAGGATTAGGTAAGAGGAAAAAAGGTGTTTACTAGTTTCATAGAAATAAGGGAAAATTCCAAAAAACTACACTCAAAATATCCAAAGGACAAATCAGTACAACGAAATTCAAAAATGACAAATCAGGCGGGTGTCAGAAAAATGTGCAATCTGTCCTTTTGAAATTTCGGCCAAATTACCAAAATGCCCTTCATGCACTCTTCAGAATAACAACATGATCATCGGAATTAACACCTTTAGATTCGGTATTAACAACTGCAATTCTTCTTTTACAATTAATAAATTTCAGGATCAATAACAACACATATCTCGCCATTAACACCTTCGGATTCGATATTAACAACTCCAATTTCTTCTTTCAACATTTAACAAGTTTCAGGGCCAATAACAACACTCACCTCGCCATTAACAACTCATGATTCGCCATTAACAACTCTGATGTTGTTATTACGACTGAGGGCTGAAGGGCATTTTGGTAATTTGGCCGAAATTTCAAAAGGACAGATTGCACATTTTTCTGACACCCGCCTGATTTGTCATTTTTGAATTTCGTTGTACTGATTTGTCCTTTGGATATTTTGAGTGTAGTTTTTTGGAATTTTCCCTAGAAATAATCTACTAAGAGTGTTTGGGAACAAGGTAAAAAGCCCAAATAAAAAAGCATCATGTTTTAGCTATGTTTGGGACAGCGTTTTACAAAAAATAAAAAGCCCGAAAACATAACTTATTAAATAAGCCCAACACACCTACTTTTTTTGAAATAAGCTACAGCTTATTTTTGTACGCACCTTTTGGGCCCCAAATGCGTGCCTCCATGTTACCCACTCCCGCCTGTTCGCACATCTTCTCCCATTTCATTCCACACCTTTTTTGTACAAAAAAAAAAATTAGATATTGATTGTATCATTAAATTTTGAGTTAAGATGCAAATATATTCAGTAAGTTTTTAATTAGGAATAATGTTGTCTTAATTTTTTTTGTTCAAAGTACCCTGAAAGTGTTAAAATAGAATAATATTATAAAATAATATTATCCATTACCTTTAAAAATAGAATAATCTTCGACCCATATGAATCACATTCGTGATATGATTAGAGATCGATTTGTACGGGACATGTGATCCAATTAGTTATGTAATTT